>OX637873.1:10022500-12939750 GCA_951802675.2 Boloria euphrosyne | reverse complement strand
TTCACAATTTTTTTAAATTTGGCAATAGAAGCTTGTTGAACGTTTTCTGGGATCCTGTTGTATAAGCGTATACATTGTCCATAAAAAGAATTACTGACTCGTCGTAAGCGAGTCAAAGGCATTACAAGTTTATTTTTACTCCTAGTGTTAATACTATGCATGTCGCAGTTCCTGGGAAATTCGTGTATATTTTTATGAACATATATAACATTTTCGTACACGTACTGAGAAGCAACAGTCAATATTTTTATTTCTTTAAACTTATCTCTTAATGATACTCTAGGGCCTAAACTATAAATTGCACGAATAGCTCTTTTCTGCAGGACAAAAATTGTATTAACGGTAGCTGCATTTCCCCATAATAAGATACCATATGACATAATACTATGAAAGTAACTAAAGTATACTATGCGAGCTGTATCTATGTCAGTAATAAGTCTAATTTTTTTAACCGCGAACGCTGCAGAGCTAAGCCTCTTCGCTAGCTCCTCAATATGGAGATTCCACTGCAATTTCGAATCTAAGATTATACCTAGGAATTTAGTTGACTGTACCGGTTTTAACATTTCTCCGCCTAATACTACACCATTATCAATAAGTTTAACATTAGGTGTTGTGAATTTTATTAATTTTGTTTTTTTGTTATTTAATAATAAATTATTCGAATCAAACCAATAGACAACCTTTGAGAGAGCATCGTTTACATCGTCGTACATATGTAAATTACGTTTTACCTTAAAAATAAGTGAAGTGTCATCAGCGAACAATACTATCTCATGTTTGTCCTGCACAAAAAATGGCAAATCATTTATGTAAACTAGGAAGAGAAATGGGCCAAGAATAGAGCCTTGTGGAACCCCCATATCTAACGGAGCCCCAGGGGATCTCTTACCATTTACATCAACCCTCTGTATTCTATTACTCAGATAGGAATTCAGGAGGTTGAGTGCCTTATTTCTAATCCCATAATGATGCAGTTTCCTGATCAACGTCACGTGATGCACACAATCGAAGGCCTTGGATAAGTCACAGAATATCCCAAGAGCATCCTGCGACCTCTCCCATGCCTCAAAAATATTTTTAACTAGCTCAACACTAGCATCTGCTGTGGAGCGACCTTTTGTGAAGCCAAACTGTTTCTTATAAAGTAGGTTGTGTGCATTAAAATGCGATAACATTTGCCCGAGTATGATTTTTTCAAAAATTTTACTAAATGTTGGGAGTACTGAAATGGGTCTAAAGTTATTAGGGTCTAGGGTACTACCTGATTTAAAAATTGGAATAACTTTACTGTGTTTCATTAGATCAGGAAACACACCACGTTCTATACAGCCATTAAATATAGTGGCTAAATGAGGTGCAACAACATCAATTACCGAACTAACCACTTTGACAGATATACCCCATAGATCAGCTGATTTCTTGATGTCCAGGCTTCTGAAGGCTACCATTATATCTTTGGGGTTTACAGGTTTAAATTTAAATATTGCATTACATTCTTTAACGTTTTCCCTTAACAAAAATTCTGCAATGTCTGGAGACGAATTAAGAGATTGCGTTGTTGACAGTGGAATGTCAGTGAAAAATTTTTCAAACTCAGATGCAACTTCTCGTTCTGAGGTAATAAAATTATTATTAATATTTAATTTATAATCGAAGCTACGATCTGTGACTCTTCCACTTTCACAAGCAATTATGTTCCATGTCATTTTGATTTTATTTTGTGCATTTCTTATTTTGTTTTTAATATACAAGGATTTTGCCGTGTAACATACTCTTCTAAACATTTTTGAGTAGGCACTTACAAAAGAAGCAAACGATACACTATGATTATAGGCTCTTTCACTGTACAATTCGTATAGCCTTTGCCTGCTCTTGCAAATGCCAGGAGTTGCCCATTCACCAAATGTCAAGAGACCCCCTGAATTGACTGTTTTAGAAGTGAATATTGTAGAAAATTCAGTTTTTACTAATTTAAATAAAGAGTTATATAAGTAGTTGGGGTCATTAATGTAGGATAAATATGGAAGCTTAGCCACAATACTACCTCTAAACTTCTCCATACGTGTAGTATTTATAGGTACAAAAGACTTTTTTAAAATATTTTTGTTGATATATTCCTGGGTCTATGAAAGTATGTAAATTTGTTCCTTCATACTTAAATGGATTCGATTGCAATCAAAATTCAGATTGCTTATGAAAGTGAGAGAATAACAAACTCCTATGATTAGGTATACACATACCTAGTCTTGTATTACACGTAAATGTTAACGAATATGACTGCTGTAAACGGATATTGAAGATTTTTATACGTTGTGGTGCTGTAATGTTTATAAACTTGATAATGTAACGTAAACGTAAGTAAAATCTATTTACACAAGGCCTACTTTCTAATAAAAGTTAGGGTATCGATCCGATCGTACATGGTAATCTCTTTTAAACAACTGCTTTAAAAAGTAGACAAATTTTCCATACAAGTTTAACTAGTTAAGCCAAAATACTAAAATTACAAATATGTCGGCTAATACCGAGTGCACCAAAAATTTAAACTTTGTTATTCGTACAGCTGCTAGAAGCAAAAGTTCCATAGTAACGTAAATGTGACATACGGACAAACAGACATAACAGGACTGCGTCCTGATTTGCTTTTGCGACGATTGTCGCAGTATAGCTTGTAAAAGTTAAGGCAGACAGTAAACCCAAAAAGATAGATAAGGTAATAAAGATAACAATTAATTTGTAAGTAGAGGTTAAAATAATTGCTGTGGGAATCCCTTAATGTAGAAAACGTGAAAAGATGTTTATATTTTATTTGAGATTCATTTGTATATATTTTAGTTGAGTCAAGTTGTAAATCTAAAACTAAGTTGATAGAGTCTGAATATAGTTATAGTTCTGATAGTTTATTTAATAGCTCCTAATAATTTGGCTTTGTTATAAAAACTAATTCCTCCTAATAACTTTTTTCGTGCGGGCAATTCTTATTAGTAAAAAGACATAGCTCCGTACTAATTTTAGTAGTATTCTGTAGATTTAAATGTTTGTAGATTGGCTCATTTAACTTCTTCTTCTTCAGCCCCTTTACCGTCCCACTGTTGGGCACGGGCCTCCCACAGTACGAGGGGATCGGGCCTTAGTTCACCACGCTGGCCTAGTGCGTGTTGGCGGACTTCATAATATGTCTTTTGAAAACTTGCTAGGTTTTCTCAGACATGCAGATTTCCTCACGATGTTTTCCTTCACCGTAAGATAAGTGGTAATCATAATAGAAATGATTCGCACATGAAAATATTAGAGGTGCGAGACCCGGATTTGAACCCGCATTCGATTATCTAAGAAAGCGCGTTACCGCTGGGCTACTACTGCCTGATTTAACTTACCTACTCGTAACTATGACCGCTAATCTCAAACAGTATCGTCAGCAGAAATGTCTGGATAAACTTTTGTTAAGACTTTAATCTCCAATTAAGTTGTGAGAGTTGGAAGTTAGCTAATAAAGTATTCTAAGCGAACAATCGATTTAACACTAAGGCGCAAAAATAAACTTTAAACTCCTACTACATACTTCGTCGATTGCTATTTTTAATAGAGCTTTCCTGCTCAGAGCTTTCTCTGCAATAAAAAGAGAAAAAATTAAATGTTTATTACTTTAGTCTTCACTCTTCACTTTATTCAAAATGCACTAAAATTCAGCTAACGTTATTCGCTACAGTAATCAATCAAACTATGAAATGAAAGACTTTTACTAGGTCAATTTTATAGACATGCAATTTCGTAGTGAAACACATATATACATGGTAGTAACCTCCTGTGTAAAAAAATATAACTTATAATTTTGTTTTCATTATCTTTGAAAGTAATGTCTACCATGGTTTTTATAGTAGTTCTCGACATAATTTATATTTCAGTATTTTTGTGAAACTCGCAATGACTGTGTTATAAACTGATTTTACATTTACTCAATTATTATATCCTTAGGGGAGAATAGGTTTTAAAAGTCACACGAGCCTATCCTTAAGATATAACACTGTCATTAAACGAATATTTAGAATAAAAGTTAATATTCATGTACACATTTACACCATACTCGGATTAGATGTCGTCTTCTTTTTCATTTGTAAATGTTATTTATGTTCCATTCTAGCTTCATGTCACTTATATATTCTACTTCTACAAGCAATTTCCACGGTTTCGCCCATTAATCTAATCACTATTATTATTATATTTAATAAGTGTTTTATGATGCCAAATCAAAGCTATTAGCTAAACAGTAGGCAAGACGGTACATGGTAGGCTCAGCGATTGCATCAAGCGAAGCGACGCTTGAAGCAGCGCTTGCATTTTATCCTCGCGCCCGTATTTTTTTGCGACATTTTAGCCAATATATACAAAATAAATTAAACTACTTGACAAATCATATACTAAAACCTTCCTCGAGACAATCTTTCCATTGGTGAAAACAGCATAAAAAATCAGATGCAGTAGTTGTAAAGTTTTGCGCGAACAAGACAGAACAGACTTTGTTTTATATTATGTACAGATACATACCTACATCCAATAAAATTCAAAATCAATCGAATCTATACAATACATATTTTTTTGAACCATCTGACTGAAATAGAAGCTGCACTCGAGAGGAGCAAGTGCACGCTTCATTTTTAAATCTTAGTAAGCTTTGTTTGTAATAAAGAAAAATGCTGTCTAGTTTAAAAAAATAAGCATTTAGGCGGCGTTTGAATCTATTTTGGTAACAGATACTTTGCTACTGCTCTACTAGCTTATACATACTATATATTAAATTTTATCACGCAATACCATTAACTTTGCAGTGACAGGCGAAAGTGATGTGGGGTAATTAACCCGGGCTGTGAAGACAATTTGTAAGGGATCCGAGCGTGATGCGTAGTTTCTGTTTTACTTCTAAGACTACGTGAGGAAGATTTAGGATAAATTAATGGTATCCGACTTCAAGTTTGTGTTAATTTGAATAATATTTCTCTATTATAACGTATTGAGGTTACGCAACATTTAGTTTTGGTTGAACCAACTCACCTGTTAACTAGATTGTCTGAAGATCTATCGTACTATTGCTATCATGTAAGACAGGATATTAATATTCATTCTAATATAATAATTATTAATGTACAAGTGTGTTTGTTTGCTTGTCTTTCTTTCACTACGAAACAGTGTGAAGGATGGTCGTGTTCTTTTCTGTGGTGATAGCTTCAGAGATAGAGGGTGACAAATACGTGTAGGTTATTTTTTATCGCGGGAGATTAATTCATTTTAATGGGGAAACATGTTCAATTCATAATACCTATGTTTGTATGTATGTATGTATGTATGTATAGTCTATCTATTCCATACTAACCGTTAAAACGCACCGAGAGGACTAAGCGAAGCGAGAGTAGTCGTTAGATTAGCATATATTACACTTACGAGTACTTTCGAGTGTTCCTGATATTGGTACTGCCTTCCAAGCCGGTGGTTGCTACCTCACAGACTACATAAAGACATTTAATTTAAATAATATATTTAAACTAGCAATTCCCGCGGCTCCGCCTGCGTTTTAATCACTATTAAAATTGGGATTGGTTGTAGAAGAATGAAAACTTGAGTTATATGTATTTTTTGATGCCAAATCTTAAAAAAATAAAATTTGGGCTAAAAATAAAAAATAAAAAGTCTGGTGAGGGCCACCCTTATCATCTAGAGGAATAAAAAATAGCCTACGACCTATTTATTCTCAGACCTACCAAACATACACAAAAAAATCATAAAAATCGGTCAAGCCGTTTCGGAGGAGTTCGACAAACACTGTGACATGAGATTTTTATATATTAGATAATTAGATGACGCAAAAGTGACGATTCAAAAGAGCTTGTAAAAGCCTATTTGAATGGAGTGCCATATCCTAATTATCATGAAAATTTAAAGCAACATATTGTTTGTGGTTCAGTATTTATTTAAAAGTGGTTTATATTTATTTAGCTAACATTATATTTTCGTATTCTTGAAGATCTTGTTTCGTAAAGAGATCAAAGTGATGTTAAGTATGAGCAACGAAATGTATTTACATATTTTTGCTGATTGATGGCGTACTCATTTCCATTTCAAGCGTATCTTAGAATGTACGAACGAAATTATTTTTAACTGTACGACGTTTTAATTTTTTGCTACTATAATATTGTTTGTTTGCTTTAGATTACTTTAGAGAAAGAAGTAGATTGTAATATTTTTCAAATATCATCCAAACGAGATCTGCTTTGAAACGGCTAAAGCTTGAAAATGCTTCCTTTTTGTACGCCTATCATTCATATTGATTGATGGCATTTTATGGCTCTAACGGTTTTTACGTAAGTGAGAGTGATAAAGGAACGTTTAATTTTTATCAATATCATTTTATGAAATCTTCAAAATATTTTAATATATCGAAGCTATTACGAAATTATCAAGTTTAACTATACTATATTGTAAGTATATGATAGAAAAATATTTTTGTGTATGTCAGTATGTCTACTTTTAATTGTCGTGTGGTCTGAGTTGTATTCGAGGAAAATTTCAATTTGGATGAATACATGATAATTTTGAGATGACTGATGATTAATGACCTTCAATAGCTACTCATCTTGATTTAATCTTAGGACTTCCTTGAAATAAAACCTAGGAACCTATAAAATTCAACAAATAAGAAAATTAATCTACAAAAATAATTATTACTAGGTACTTTGTATTTTATATTCTATTTCTAATAAACACTAAAATATAATATTTGCATTTTATATTTGAACTAAAAATATCTCGTACAATCTATAATAGGCAACCAAAGTGTTCAGTAATGGCACGTTATCTACCGACACTCAGCTGTGCAAACAGTGCCGACAATTTGCAAGTTTCGTTTGGAAATGATGCTTAGAAATCGTTAGCCATTGTGTTTCGAATTTTGCATAAAATAGGACCAAACAAGGAGCCTACCATCATTTTTATTGCGTTTCAAAGTTTATGTATTTTTGATGAATGTCATTTGTTAAATTCACACCATTTCTTTTCTATTACGATCAAACTCAAATTTAAATATATTTCTAATAGAAATAGTCATTTTTATCAATACAGAGGCCAAATCTAAACTTTTTTGAGTTCCTAATTGTCTATGAACGCATCACGAGAAAATCAATGGACAGATATTAAAATGGTGTTGGTTATTATAACGGAACGAAGCTTTTTACTAGGGGAAAATATTTCCTTTCTGAGAAATGTAAACTGATTTACAAAATGTTCCTATGTAGAAACAAAACCGAGCGGAGCTAGGGTGAGTCTCTATTCGAAAAGAATTTTTATATTTTTGTATAGGTACTATTTCTATTTTTAAAATGAAATAATGTCATGAAATAAATAATTTTAATTATTTTGTTTTTTTTATTATTTAACTTAATTAAATGTTTTAAACATTGATATTATTGAGTTATTTTAATATTTTTTCAAGTAATAAAAATGAAAAATTTATTCACAGAAATTTAATATTAACCGAAGAACAACAGAAGCATTTAACGATAAAAATGGATGAATAGAATGAAAAGTATAACATTAGTAAGAAATATTACATGTCTATACAGCGCTGCATTGGAAAGAGCTTTGAGAGATGTGATTCAACATTTACAAAATAATAGTCCTCGACTTCCAATAGACAGTGACAAATCGGTCTTTCGAAAGGAGAACTTTTAAAAAGTACTTTAAAGAAAAACTAGCATTTTAGCTTTGCTTATTTTTTGGAAAATCGTATTGAATTATTCGTTAATACCGATACAGAGGCCGAATCTATAGTTTCAAGAAATTTTGTCCGTCTGTCTATATGTTATGACCGCATCTCGTGATGGAAACCACTAGATTTTGATGAAAATTTGCTTTGACACAAGATTTATAATAAAGCTTAATATTATTTTCCTTTGTCTCTAATATTAAGTCATAGTTCACTAAATAGCATCCAATTCGATCACGTGTTAGCATTGGGGTGTAACAATTCTACATACATACGATTTTCATAGTAAAATAGAATTTATTTTTTTATTGTAGGATTCAAATCAAAATATACTTTATTCAAATACATAAAAATCTAGTGTCACAGTGTTCGTTATCGAACTCCTCCGATACGGCTTGACCGATTTTTATGTTTTTTTTGTATATTTGGTTGGTATGAGAATAGGTTGTAAGCTAGTTTATTCCCCTAGGTGATAAGGGTGGCTCTCTTCAGATATTTTATTTTTATTTTTAAAACTAATTTTTATTTTTCACTTTTATATGGTCAATAAATTCTTATGACACTTAATTTTTATCCTTCGGGCGCGAGCAGAGCCGCGGAAATTCCTAGTATTCAATAAAATTGTTATGATATCTGTACGAGTACGCTAGCTACCTAGTATGTGATTGTAAAATAAATTATAAAATTATCTTAGTTAAGGTCGTAACGGTAAAAGTAACACTAGTCCTGTATCATTACGACGTCAAAAATATGTATGCGTAACAATATTCATCATAATATATTGTCAAATATTGTATCTCTCACGAGGTCACGAAATGAGCATATTCTCGCTCATATCAGTAATAATTCAGGGACCGACGAAGTAATATGCAAACTTTGTTAATTAAATATATTCTAATTTATCTCAGAAGTAACTTATGCCTGCTCCTTCATGTATGTTTTTAATAATGAACTAGCGCTTCAGTCTCGTTTCGCTCGGGTTCGCCCCACGTTTTTATATTTTTGAGCGGAATCTTACACTTTTTCTAACTTAAAAGTCTACTTACTCCTTATAAAAACAGCTATCTATCAGCCAGTGAAAGTAGCCATTTTGGGGATTAGTCGGATCAATCAGACAGACAGATAATCGAATCAGACGGAAACAGACAAAATATTTGAAAATTGTGCTAACACAAATGTCTTCTAAGCAATTTATATACCAAATTTCTAAACCTACAGCTAAAAAGCTGTTATTTAGACATTACAAAAGTTCACTTCAATTTTAATTTTATATGACGTATACATATAACTGTAAAATTAATAAATAGCTAATGAATATGACTCCATTTTACACTATTTTGAAATAAAAAAAATAACTACCTGATCTAAATCAAACTTAAAATTAAATACGGATCTGTCCATAAAAAAATATCAATATTCTTTACTAGCGACTCACCCTCGCTTCGCTCGGTTTCGTCCTTCGTTCATACAAGTTTTTTTACAAACTTTGATTTTTTTTAAATATTATAAAATCCTTCCATGTGACTTACGGAACATACAAAATAAAAATAAGCTGAATTGGTCGAGCCATTATCGAGTTTTGCGCTTACCAACATTCATTGTTACTTTTTAGTATTAAACCTTCCTTGGACCTTAAGGAAGATACAAAAAAATAATTTAGCCGATTTGGTCCAACCATTCTTGAGTTATTAACATTCATTTTTATTTCAATTCAATTCAATTCTCTTGTTAATGGCTTCAAGCGTGCCAGTTGAGCACAGATTACTTCGCCAATGTCACGTGGAATGGAGAAGTCATTTTTATTTATATAGATTTTTTCAGTCACGTGTCAGTGACATAGTCGGCAGTGACATTTCACCGATCAGTTTATATATAACGTGTATTCTCCATTCTACGCGACATTGGCGAAGTCAACTGTGCCCAACTGGCACTCCTGGAAGCCATTAAAGGAAATAATTGAATTGATTGACATACTGACGTTAACTACACTGGCTTAGTCTGGGCTTATTATAAAGGAATGTGACCTACGCTAATACTGTTTTTATTTATTTATTTAATTTGAATGAAAATAATATTTAAAGTAGAGTAGTTTTAATTAAATTGCAATGCGAAACTGTGATGAAAAAAATATATTATTACTTGCAATTCACGCGGCTCCGTCCGCGTCCTAATCACTAATAAAAAATAGGGATCAGGGATTGGTGGTAAAAGGATAAAATTTAAGGGTAATTACTTATTAGTACTTAATAAAACAAAATTTGGCCTAAAAATAAAAGTAAGAAATATGTAGAGGGCCACCCTTATCACCTAGGAGAATAAGAAATAGCCTACGACCTATTACTAGACCTACCAAATATACAAAAAAAATCGGTCAAGCCGTTTCGGAGGAGTTCGATAACAAACACTAAGACACAAGATTTTTATATATTAAGTTATAACGTAATTAGTACACTACTTATAGTATTTATATTGTTTCAGGTAACTTTATATTTTACGGCGTATAAATTAGAAGGGAATCCAAGTATGGTAAGTTAATATATTTTTATTTCGTCTTGCAACACCAAATCAATCTCCCCCTTTCGCGCACAATATATTGCTCTCCTTCCGATTTCATATTAATTACACCATACACCAGCTACTTAATTAAAAACACCAGGTGTACCAGCTCTCACATGAAGATATTATTATTTGTGAAAGTTTATACGTATTACACTATTTCTCTGTCAAACCGCTATACGAATTGGTATGAAGTTCAAAACTTATAATAGATTTGACCTAGTAATAGTCGAAATTAATGTACGTATGTAGTATGTAACATAATAATTTTACATAGTTTTTTCGTTTAATTCTGATTATAGTATAGTAAGTTATGTTGAAAAATCGTTTAGAAAGTTCGGTTATTCAAACTTTAAATGACGTTGAAACGTTTCATTTACCACTACGATCGAGTATTTTTGGATTGAACATTTCTTTGCAAAATTTGTTAGCTTGTTTCTCTCGAACATACTGGTTTAACATTTTTAATTTCATCAGTGATCATGTTCAAAATGATTCGCACATCAGAGATGCGAAACCCAGGAATGAACCCGCTTCACTCAAAACTTGGTTTCCCAAGTAACCGCGGTACCATTGGACTCCCACTGCCACTAAAGAGTAAGTCACTAACAAATAAATAACCGTAGTTAGTATAACATTGTTTCCCGAAACCGTAAAAAAATATTATTTTTAATTAAGTAAAGCTCGTTTCAAGCACCAGCCACCTTCATTAGTAGCAGGCCTATAACAATAAAACCAGCTTGTAGGTTTTAATTTTACCCTAATTTAGCAATTAATATTAAAAAAAAATCTGTAGAAAAAATCTACAATGTTCGTGTTTAGGTACAATTCTACCTGTACTTAAAATGTCGGTTAATTTAGTTCAGACGACTTTCATTTTCGATTCTGACAAAATGGGGACTTTAAAGCTTAATACTTTACCATAATAATTTCATAATCGAAAAAATTATAAAAAAAAACTGGTGTACTAACCCACAATATTTTCGAAAGAACTACTTAACGATACCCCACACCAGACACGGAGAAAAACATCATCGCTTTACGTGTAGAGAATCTGATAAAAACATTTTCACAACATTATTTTACCACTTTGTCAACGGGACTTATATGTATACTTATTTATAGGTGAAATTAAAAGTATTAAAGCTAAGCTAAGAAGCCACGGGATAAATGGACGGACAAACATTTTCAGGACCCCTTTTCAAGATTCCTTAGTCAACTGGCATGGCTAATCTATAAGGGCTTCTAACCCTTATTAAGGTGTTTATCAATAGTAAACAAAGCCATAGCACATCGTTAGTTTTAAATTAAGTACTACAAACCTACACAAATAACCAAGGAATACTTTTATTACGTATCGTAGCTGTAAAAATTCAATCTAACTCCATAATAGTAATGAAATTTAACCAAATACCACACCGCTATTTCTCGGGAACAATGCCGGATGCTGAATAGAATGGAAATTAAATTTTATTGTCTAGATTCCAGAACATCTAGCGGATTGCGAGTGATTTGCCTTAATATCGGGATTGTTTTAAAGTTCAATGCAAGCTTGCAAGCTTTAGTACGTTTAATTTGATAGATTAAAACTGTACATTAATTATTAGATTATATTATGAACTACACATAAGGTAGTTTCTGGGTCAGTGAGTATGTATGTTAGTTTTTCAATATAAACATTGTAAATTTGAAATGAAAAATAGCTCATATTGTTAATTAATATTCTTGCATTAATTATTCCTAAAAATGCTAACATATTACATAAAATGTATTTTCGTAATATTTAACTGAAATAGTCATTATTAACGATACAGACGCCGAATTTATTTTTTCACACATAACCACTGCACTGATTTTAATGAAATTTGATAAGATGAAAGTTGGTTGCATAGGAATAAGAAAGTCTACACTAAAAGTTACAATTTATAGGAAGATGAGTCACTAATGTAAAATACCTATATTATATAAGTTGATTTACATTCGGATATCTATATAATGTTGTATTACGCCGTGCTACTTAGTTTTAAAGAGCAACTACTTCGTTTTTCGCTAGCCTTTCTTCCAAGCCATTTTGATATTGAGTGATAATCTTTAACTTATTTGACGATTCTTAAGTGCTTGTATAAGTATAAGTATTATAAGCAAAGTTAATTTTATTTCATTTTAATGATTTATAACGATTTCAATCCGCATAAATACGCGATTCATTGTTTTTTCTTGCCACCATAAAGGGCACAGAATGTATAGTAAATGAATA
This sequence comes from Boloria euphrosyne, assembly GCA_951802675.2. NCBI lineage: Eukaryota > Metazoa > Arthropoda > Insecta > Lepidoptera > Nymphalidae > Boloria > Boloria euphrosyne. The sequence continues at coordinate 12,927,181 of OX637873.1, read as the reverse complement.
TAAGGACGGTCTAATACTAGGTAATACTCTTTAAGCTTACATTTACTACGAGGATCTTTCTCATTTTACGACCAAAGAGGATGAAATGGAAGACAGCGAAAAGCAAAAAAGGCATAGGACGTTCCACTCTCACAGATCATTGTTGAGCTTAGAAGATTAATTACACAAGCAGTTAATCTTCGTTCAAAGCAAAGTGTACTATATAGAAGTACTTTTCTAGCAAACTATGATATACCTTATTTTTAACACTTCAGTATTTATTTTACATATAGAAATATATTATATAGGCAGTGGTAGCCCAGCGATAACGCGCTCGCTTAGATCACCGAGTGATGTGGGTTCAAATTAGAAACCTCTTCCATTTTGAAGTCGTTTAAAAGAGAACCGTTTGAATATCAGAAGAGAAAAAAGGTACGGAACCTTTTTGTCTTTGCCTATTTATATAATTATAGATACCCAAATTGACTAACTAATACATAACTTTTTTGAAGTAGGTAAATTAGTATTCAACATATAACGTAAAAATTACCAGCATTCTGAAGTAGTTCGCTTCGAATATCGTGGTTCTATTAACCGCCTGAAACTCGGTGAATGTCAATGAGAGTATAAATTGGAATGGAATTTTGTTATCCACGGCCATCTAGTTATCAAATGTAACTAAGAATTGCCATTTATAGCAGCTTAACACATACAATAGGGTGGGTCGCTGTATGAGAAAAAAAATATCGTTTTGTTTTGACTTCTAATAGCAATATAAATATATTACATGATTATTATACAACTAGCGATTCACCCCAGCTCCGCCCGGGTTTTTTTACTTTTTTTACCGGACTTTATATTTTACCGTAATAACAAGTGTATATTGTATATGTTAATCCGGATAACCGGTGGTGGTGCAGAATTGAATTGAATTGAAAGACATCAATTCAATTTAATTTAATTCTCTTGTTAATGGCTTCAAAGCGAGCGATTGAGCACATATTACTTCGCCAATGTCAGGTAGAATGGAGAAGACACGAAGATTGGTCGGTAATTAGAGTCAAAATCTTAAATTATAATTGTAGTTATATGGTGGTTTTCTCGATGCGATAGATAAAAATTCAAATTCATTCAGACAGACAAAATTATTATTTCAATATGAGTTTCCAAAAAAAAAATTCAATGTACATATTGTACAAAGTTTGAATTTCATTAGAATTTGTTATTTTGATATTACAAACAGAACTTTCAATTTTATTTATATATTTAGATTATTTAGCATCAAGAAGAAATAATAGCGATTTCAATGATGGATATTCATAAAAAGATATTTTCCACCACAGATGAGGCAGAATAATGTCAAGTGGCTGCAGACTGATGAGTAAGAGTAACGTACAGTGTATGATCGTTCATTGACTTTACCTCATACTTGAAGTGCTTTTTAATTAATTTATTTTATATCGTATTATCCACATTTAATTTTAATTTTTAAAATACTACTTTTCTGTATCATATATGCAGTAGGTTCAATGTATAAGAAAAGTGTTCTTCACAAGCTGTTATACTAACGAACCCGAGCTAAGCAATAATTGTAACGTATCTATTAATATGAGAAAAGTGAAAAAATATGAGCTGATAAGTAAGGGTACAATCCTTTGATGCTACGGGTCAGCGGAAAGCCTTTGCTCTTTTCACACTATGATGCTTTTTAAACGCCATACCGGTTTTTGAAAGAGAAATTCAGCTTCTAAATTCTACAGAACCTTTACAATGTAACGTCATCATGAGAAATTGAATTATTTTAAATATTGGTAATAAGTGAAAGCCCAATTACGCGCTCGCTTCAAAAATCTATAATAAATGTATTGTAATTAATAAGTGGTTAAAAACTATAAAATAGAATATCTTAATGATTTTAGATAATTCTTAAATTAACATAAAAAAACCCAAGATGCGATGAAGGCGGCAAAGCGACGGGACATTACCGGTTTTGTTTATAAAATAGCTTGCTTCACTTTTATATTTAATCAGGGCCATTTTATTTGCAGGAAAACGTTGATAATATATAAAAAATGGGCCTTTAATAGTAAAGATGTTTGTTTAGGCTGAGGGCACGTCGTCAAATGTGTATACTCGTATCTACTTATATTTGCTACATCTCTTGCGAAGTGTCTTATTTTGTAGCAATTCTCAATATACAAAAAAATTGAAAGCAATTTAATTTCTGCTTTTAGTTTGCAAGTTAACCTAAATAACGTGATAAAGGCAAAGTTTATACAAAATAAATTTTATTCATTCTATACATATAAATATATACGAATCTGAACATATCACGAACGAATCTGAACATCTGACAACAATAAGTCATTGAGTTTAAAATTGAATTCAAAAATAATTAATTAGCCCTTAACAATAATTAACATTTGTACCTATGTGTTTCCTGCAGTGTGCTAAGCCGATTTTTAATTAATTAAACCTTGTGAAGTGATAAGTTTATACCCGGGTCAACAGTAAGGATACCTTAAATATGCCACAGGGAAGTCTTGCGGGAATTCCTTTTGGGAAAACACCATAATTAATTCCGAGAAGACGCCCTTAGTTCATATCGCTGACGCTGTTTAAACCTTAAGAGTTAGGTACATTAAAACAATGTACTAGAATATTTTAGGTCTTAAATTACATCATTTCAACTGTAATAATATGTTTATAACTTGTTATATATATGTTTATAACTTGTTTATAACCAGTAATAAATAAACTTATTATATATCATATTAAAGGATAAAATTGTTTTATATCGAACGCCTTGAAGACTAAAGTCATTTAAAAGCAACCATCGCTTTTTAAATAAGCCATATACGTGTAAATATGCCACACGCAATTCTGTAAAATTTCTCTACGGAAAATTTCCTCCAGGTCGCCATTTTTCTCCGACACCTTGTGTAATGTTTTGTTACTACTACTTCACTAGGTTAATTATCGTTACAAAATGTACAAAAAATTGAGTTTAACGTATTTCTATATTATAAAAATGTCAAATATGTGAATCAAACAGTGCTTCTTAATGAGCGCAAAAAGATATCAGAGACAGAATCACATTAAATTATACTTGGCTTGACTCGAAACTCGAACTCAGGACCTCCTATGTACGTGGTAACCGCTAAAGTAACGAGGCAGTTTTACTAAGCTTATAAAGGATTAATAATAATAATTCAGCCTTTTCAACGTCCTACTTTGAGCAGCATGGGCCTCTTCCTAATACGAAACGGGATTAAGTCATGCTACAAGAATATATGAGCGTTGGCGGTTTTAACAAAATCTCTTTCCAAAACTAGTTAGGCTCTCTCAGATGTGCAAAATTTCCTTTCTTGTATTTATAATATTTCCTTACATTTACGCGAATTTTTGATTACATAAAATTAATACAACTTTATATTGAGTAAAAGAAGTAGTTTTGAAACTAATATCATTAGTATATAAATGCATATAGGTAGGTATATCTAAAGTGCGAGAACCTGGGCTTGAAGCGTTGTCACCCTGTTCGAAGCATGCTAGCTTCTAATAGCCTATTGGCTTTGATTAAATATTAATTACAAAATCAAAGTAAAGTTTATTTACGTTAATTTAAGAAAGTATTAATAATAATATGATTTTTTTCATATAAAGCCGTATTTTTTATTTTTATCTCTGCAGGTGGTCCACTGAATCATTTTACATAACCATACGAAGTTATAAGGGTTAGAACACTTGCTTTTGAGGTAAACACTTTAATATGCATTAGGATAATGTAGGCCGGATAAAGGGTGCGGTTTATCGTTCTCTCCCTTTGTACGTGAGTAATTATTACGTACTCCATAATCAGATTACGTATGTGTTTTACAAAAAAAAATCCACAATCTATATAATAAAAATGTAGATGGGTTTTTTATCACTTAGAAACGGTTCGATATTAGTTGATGGTCTTAATACTTTGAACCAAACTCTTAGATTTATGAGTTATCGCAGGATCGTTTACGCGCTCAACTACGACGCTCCGATGGCAGGTCTGCCAAAGATAAATACAACAGCAATGAGTTTGCTCCAATAGTCCACTCTACTTTTAGAGAAGTATGAATTTAATAAGTTTAATTCGATTTAGCGATCGGACAGCAATTATTGTACAATTTTCGCTGTCGCGGGTGGATTGCTAGATACGTAATCAGCCTGCCGTTAAACCTTTTATGACGAAACACTGGTGAAGTATTCAGTTAGTTTTGCGGAGTTTTTTGATATTATATATACTCTTAGATAAGATGTTTTCGAGCCGCTTGTACTTTGTAGTTATTATTACATTAGATAATGTTTAGATATGTATATATGTTCCATACTTTCTGCAGTTTCATATTAGTTACAGTCATTGTAGGCACTCGTGTTATAGTACTTTTCAACGTACGACAAGTGGTGCTTGAACTCGTATATCGGAAGGTTTTAAAACTTTTCTATATACAACTTTGTGGGGATAATCATAAAATAATACGTGCGTTTGTATGTCGGTATGAGGGATAGGTAGGTATAATTCGTTTGTAAAGCATGTTTTTTTATAGTTAAATTCATTAATTTCAATAGAAATCATCTATAAGTAGTACCTACATGTAATAATATTCGAACTTAATCAAATCTGGACATTGAATAGTTCTTTTAAAATCTATCATTATCATTAGTCATTATTTACGACGCAGAAATATAGCTTTTTCTGTCAGTGACAACAGAAAACCATTAGACCGATTTTGATGAAATTTGGCATGATGATATCCGGTTCGGGTCAAAATATAGGATTTACTGCAGGAAATATAAATAACTTCTGAGCAATCTATAACAGTTAAAACATACTTTTAAGTAGTATTAAATATTATGTAATAAAAATATCATAAGTATGTACAAATTAATAATAAACAATACAATACAGTATCAAACAAAACTTATAAAAGTGTAATAATCTAATATGAAAATAACACAAAACACCAGAATAAAAATACACACTTTATATAACTTCTCTTGAGTTTTCTTGGGTGAAAGTATATTAACAAAGCAAATTCAATTATGAATGGAAGTAGTTTAGTACAGTTTAGTTTATATCAAAGAAATGGGGGACGACTAGTTAGATTACCTACAAGGTGAGTGCAATTTGAGACCCTAAAATGTGAGAGACGGGTAAACGTGGAAATGCTTTAGATTGCTCATAGCTATAAACTTTAACTATCTCGTCCCTTTCTGCCTGAAACATATTTGACATTTTTTCAGGAATAAAATGTTTGAACATGTATACTAAAGATGAGTTTATATACTGTTGTGTTTTTTTTTTATGGATATTGAAATGTATTGAATAAAGGGAATTTTATTTTAATCTATACTTAATACTAATATACTAATTACTATTACTAATAATATTATAAAGAAGTAAAGTTTGTGTGTTTAATTTAACAAACACTTAGTACCCTTAGTAAGGGGTAATCTCGGGATCTACTGAACCGATTTTAAAAATTCTTTCACCAATAGAAAGCCACATTATTGCTGAGTGTCATAGGTTATATAAAAAACCGAAAAATATAAAGGCTTTTACGTGGTAGTCCGTTTTGCAAAGTGAATCGGAGAAGAAACGGTCGAATGAAAGCATTTCTTACGAACGCTGCCTTAACTATGAAAGATATATTTTTGAGTTCTAGAGAACACAGCATATGTCTAAAGTTTATATTTAAGTTACAAAAAGTAGTTTTTTTAATATTAGTAGTTATAGATAATTTAATTTTTAATATTAATAAAATACCTACGTATAACCCTCCTTTTGGCAGTTAGAAATTAAAACATAACACTCTGTACTAAAAAAGGATTATTAATATTATGCCCAACGAAGTGGGCACGGGTCAGCTAGTCATTAATAAAAGCACTTGTGTAACAATAATAAATTGTAGAGAATCGTGTGGTATAAAATACACATAATATAAATGATTTAAATATTCGTCTATAATAGTTTTTTAGAGGAAATTATAATTTAAATACCTATATTAAATAGCATTAAAAGTAAAGTGCGTTAAAAGTTTTATTTTATGTTTCTGTGTTTATTTAAGCATCGCAAATTCCTGAAATTTACTTAGCAAATGCTTCACATTATTAGTACAACCACAATTTAATATATCAAGGGCTTAATTTAAAGTATTTGGGCGACCGATTTTCGCTCTGCGTAGGCGGTCTTTTAGTAAATTATCGTACATTGGCGAACAAGCAAGTAGCAGAAAAATTTACGAAACGGCGCTTACATGAAAGCAGATATAGACTTTTAAAAAGTTACGCTTTTCCGTCAAATTCGTCATACGTTTCCGAAATTACACACGAAAGGAACGTCTACATCATAATTTAATAAGTTAGTTGTGGACTAAATAAAAACTACTATATATGAAGGGTAAGGAGGTAAAACAAGGAATGTCACATTTAAAAAAAAAAAAAAAATTCCAGTCTATAATACGCGGCAAAATCTTAATGTTCCTATACATTTCAACTTTTTTAATTTTTTGTGACATTCCTTGTTTTACCCCTATACCCTTCATATGAGTAGTATAAACTTTTTATTTCTTCGAGTATCATAGTTTAATTAGTTTTGACAACACGTTTGCCTCACTTGGAAGTGACCTTACTTTCTGCGCCAGCGGGCGCGGGTTCGAGTTCCTTCATCTTATTGAGCACCAATGTTTGTACTCCAGTCATGGGTGTTTATATTTATAATATGTATTTCTTTAAAATTTATATGTGTAGTATATCAACTAGATGGCGCTGTTGTAATAATGTCCCAACATATTTATTTATTTATATATTATTATTTAATTCAAAATCAATTAGAACCACTAAAATATTATTCATCTTTTTCAGGATTATATAAATTAATAGGTACATTGCATGCTTAGCTATCATACCAATGAACGTTTAGTGACCATTCTTGTCAATCCCTATTACCTTAATAGCACTACAATCTACATACAATGACAAGTGACTCGCCAGTTAATGACGTGCTGCTATCGTTACTTTTTAGAGTTCCGTTATCAAAACGGACATGTAGATTTCCTTGCGATTTTTTACTTCATCGTAAGACAAGTGACGATAGAAAAGATTCGCACATGAAAATATCTGAGGGGTGAGATCCGGATTTGAACCCACATTACTCGGTTATCCAAGCGAGCGCGTTACCGCCGGGCTACCACTGTCAACAAGTAATATAGAGCAGTAACACGTTTACTTTTTTCAAGTATTTTATTTTATATATAAAATCGTTAATATTATGTATTGTAATTATCGTGCGTGTTTTTTTAAGTAATGCATGAAATTTAGTATACAGACTATGATCTGGAGTAAAAAATGGCCTACTGTTTTGCTAACGTACCAAAACAAAGCAAGGTTAAATTACTAGTAGGTACCTAAAGGAAAATGAGGTTCAGAACCTGTTTTTAATTGATAGCATCTCACTATTGTCTACGTTTTATATTACAAGATGTCCCATAACGACTACATCATTAGAAAGGAAAGGAGAATTTTACTAATTGGGCAAGAAAAAAAAAACATTGTAAAAAGAACCATGCTATTTTGTATAACAATCTTTTGTCAAATACAATGTTTTTAAATCGTTAGCGAAGCACGGTGTGTTATTTCGGGAAAACGAAGTTACCCTTTGCAAAGTAACCGTGCGTGTATTTATTTTTAACACACCTTTAATATACACATATATTCATGTTTTCCCACTTAACTAAGAAGGAATATATAAATAGCATTTCCGTTTCGATTTGAAACTTTCGAAAATTGTAGGATTGACATTAATAGTATTATGAATGCGAAAGTAACTCTGTCTGTCTGTCCGTCGCGCTTTCACGCCAAAACTACTGAGCCGATTTAAATTAAATTTGGTAAACGGATAGTGTAGAGCCTGAGAAATAACATAGGCTACTTTTCAAGGCGAAAAAAGGGATGTAAGGGGTAGTAATAGGGGATGAACATTTTTATGGAAATTGCGTCATTTTTAAAGTTTTCTAATAACTAAACTAACTAAAACTTCTTTTTTAGGCTTCTGATTAGATACAAAAAAAAACATTTCAAGTTTTTAAAAAAAATATCTTAAAGGGGGTAACTATAGGACAGGAGGTATCTATATATCTGAGTCGCTACTAATTCGATATAGAGCTGATTTAATTATGGTATCTCTTACAAAAACCTTCAACAGTCAGTTCGAAATTTGGGTTTTGCAAAATGTTTTACAACTATTTGTATAGCTTTACTTGTACTTGGCCTGATAAAAATTAATAAAAAAAGTTAAATTTTATCATTCATTTATTAAGTGTATTGTTTTAATTGTCTCTGTTATAATTCTACCATTAAGTATTACTTAATTATGACACACTATTTATGAAGTATTTTCTTCTTCCTTAATATTAATTTTTAAACCACCTGTTATTTCATTTGAAACAACGTATCGAAAAACTCAGAAAATCAACCCCGCAACCAGTATCATGTCTACACGTAAAGTGAAATATAATCTGACAAATTCTTCCATTTACCCATATTTCTCACGGGCTTGTTTGTAATTTAATAACGCTGCGTATGTTTGCATCAAATTGATATGGACGACTTTTGTAGCGTAGGAACTAGGAAAGCAGTGAATGGGATTGATTCAATTACTAAGACTTGTTTGGAACTTATTGTTTCATGTATATGTATATAATTACCATTTTAAGTTTATACCGAAAAATTTTGAGTTTCACTCCACAAAATTTATTGCCTTTTTTTCTATTTTTGTGTGAAAATCTTAATGCGGTTCACAGAATACATCTTCTTACCAAGTTTCAACAGTATAGTTCTTATAGTTTCGGAAAAAAGAGGCTGTGACATACACACGGACAGACAGACAGACATGACGAATCTATAAGGGTTCCATTTAATGCCACTTGGCTACGGAACCCTAAAAATCACCTTGCACAACTCGCTCAAAACTGTATTAAATATTTTATAAAATATCTTATTTTAATAGTAATTTTTATGGTAACAGAGTACCGAATCTAGTACCGGGAGTCTGTGATCGTATCACGAGAAAACTACTGAACAGATTTTGATAAAATTCGAATGATAGCTCGTAATGTATATTAAAGGACATATTTTACTGCGGGAAAGTTAAGTTATTTTTTTAACTGATGACTGACATCTGATAAGAAGTCCACTCGTATTCCTGACCTTAAAACGTACCTAGAAATTTAATTGTGAATAAAATGTGATACTAAAATCCTTAGTAATATTATAAATGCGAAAGTAACTCTGTCTGTCTGTCTGTCGCGCTCTTACGCCAAAACTACTGAACCGATTTAAATGGAATTTGCTATAGGCTACTTTTCAAGGCGAAAAAAGGACTGTAAGGGGTTGAAATAGGGGATGAAAGTTTGTAAGGAAATTACGCCATTTTGAAAGATAGAAATTTGAAACTTATTTTTTTTTGGCTTTTGATTAGATACAAATAAGTAAGACATACAAAGTTTGTAAAAATTTTATACTAAAGGGGGTACCTAGGGACGAACCCGAGCGAACCGAGGGTGAGTCGCTAGTATCTAATAAAAATGGCCAAAATTAAATTAACTGATAAAAAAGAGGGTCCTTCCGGCGGTATAACAAGAAATATTATTTTTATTTTGTGACAAAGTGAATATACCACCCTCGTTGTATGAGTCTATTTTATGCTTCGCTGATTCTTTCATTTTTCATAAAATGGTATACTTATTTTACCTTATTTATTTTATCTTATGTATACTTAAGCAAAATAATGTGTAGCACAAATTTGAGTTTGATGATTCTGTTATGATCTACCTTACCTAACGGACTGTTCAATCCAACCAATTTATGCCTTTTCTTTGAATACATACAAAATTCTATAGAAAGTTATTCACAATTGCTTTTTTATGTCTAAAAATAAAAAAATTGTACATTTAAAAATGCGATCGGCAGTTTTCAAATGATGTGCTTGTCAGCAAATAACATTTTATTCTACAATTGCGAAACTTTGTGGATTGATGCTTGTTACTCAATCACGCCGGATCCGCCAGTATCTGGATGAAATTTGTTACAGAGATATCTATCTAGTGTACAGTCTGGAATGGCATGTAGGTCACTTTTCTCTTTTTTATCGAACTCTTTCGAAAGGGCTTGACCGATTTTTATGAATTTTTTTGTGTACATTCGGTAGCTTTGAGAATAGTTCATAGGCTACGAATTAACTATTTTTATTCCCCTATATGACAAGGATGGCCCTCTCCAGATTTTTATTTTTTATTTTTTTCATGATTTTGCATCAAAAATATTTATTAGTTATAACCCTAATTTTTGTATTGATTAAAACACGGGCGAAACCACGGGAATTGTTAGTATTATATATTATGGATAGACAGACAGGCAAAGGACAAAAATTTATAATATGTACCGTCCTAAATAAATCAAATCTCATTTAGTTTCACTAAAAGATACGAGTATCAAACGTTTCCTAAAATACCTGCTACGTGGATCCGCGTACGATCGAACAAAATTAATGGTTCGTGTTTTTCCACGCTTCATTAGATGAGGTCGGTTAGGAACGAAAACAACGAAAACGACTTTCACTATCAATAACTATCGAAATACCTCGGCTTTGCCGAATAGTTTAAATAACAGTTTTAATAATACTTGCATATTCTTCTATACTAATTTAAATAACATATTAATAAGTAATATTTAACTAATGTTTTTCTTTTTGTCATTTTTTTGTATTTATGTGCTAATCTCTAGAAGTAATAGTCAGATGTTTAATTTTTTATTCATTTGACAGTCTTTTTAATTAAAAAGTGATTTTATATCATGAACGACTCTTAAGACGGAGAACATGATACACTTATTAGTTACCCCAGAAAAGTCGCGGGAAAAAGCTGTATTACATGCTCGTTTCATGCTCAGATGCTATTAAACACTAAATAATTTTACATATTATAGAAATGCCTAATTTAATTTTGTATTCAACTAAATTTGTTTAGACTTTAAAACATGATCAGAACCAGAATAAGCTAACTTTATATTGATAAAATTATATTAAGTGCTGAGCTTTATTACAGCAGCTTTTACTACAATATTCCATTTTTGAAGTGATCAAGCTTACGAAATGAAGCGTGAAAAGAATCCTAAGTGAGACCAATTTTCGTAAGTTGCTTATTCGTACTAAAGTCAGCTATTACGCGTTTTGCGGGATAATAAAATATTTTATGTTTTAGATAATATACTTCTGAAAGGCACCAATTATTGAGATAAAGTTCTTCGGATTTTTTTTTCTTAATTGAATTGACTTAAGCTTTTAATAATTCAATTTGCACATTATGATAATAATTTCTTGCAGGAGATTGCTTCGAAATTTTTTTATACTTGTAAAAGAGTAGGTAGGTTTGTTTATTTATCTTTTAAGGTATTTACTGAATATATTTTTTCACGCTTTTACGAAGTTCACTCGATCTATCCTTGTAATACCTATAATCTTTTGGTGATTTGAACTTATTTCTTACTGTTATAATATATAATACATTTGAAATTTAAAGAACCATCAAACTCATTTAATGGAACTAGGAAGTGGATAGTTAAATTCTTCAATGGTATCTAATAAGATCTCGAATTTAAGTTAATATGAATCGTCTTTATCATTAAAATTCGTCATAGTATTTTTTTATTTTATAATCTAGTTTTCGCTAAGCGGTCGAATTTCGACCATAATTAAAATTATACCAAAATATAAAATGTACTTGTTTCAAAAAATGTCATACTCGAGCTAGCTTGTAGCTATTAAACAAAAATAAAAAAGAAAAAGCTACTGAGCTGTTTAATAACAATAGTAAATAATAATGTTGGGACATTTCTAGACAGTTCTAGATAGTTAATGCAATACAACTTTCAATATTTATGCTAGCATTCCCCGCGGCTGCACCCGCGTTCTAAAGACGAGAAATTAAATTCTTAGATTTTACATATTATTGTACCATGTGATGTTATAATATAGTCTACAGACTACCTACCTACCTCAATAAATGGGCTATCCAACACTAAAATATTTTTTTTAATACGAACCGGAAGTTCCTGAGAGTAGCGCGTTCAACCGAACAAACTATATTATAATTAAAAATAAAAAACAAACAATATACTTCAGCTTTATAATATTATTGTAGATAATTTATTATTATTAAGATAATCTTGTCTTTGTCTTTTAATTACTCTGGAATAATATAAAGATATTTCTGTACAAAAGTAATTATTTCGCAAAACGTGATTAGTAACATGTAATCAGATCTACCGGTCATTCGATTCTAATGTATAGCGTGTGTCATTATCTATAGTGGGTCTTCTCCATTTCATAATCTACGCGTCATTGGTGAAGTAAATTATTTCTAAATAGCTGCTTAGATATAACAAAATTAAAGAATTGAATTGAACAAAAATCTATGAGATATGTGATACAAAAGTTCACAAAATTAAAACAAGGTACGCAATATGCCGTTATTATCACATGCTTTGATTGAAGCGAAAGTTTTTGATCAAAGTAATGACTTTAAAGCAGATTAATAGGTTCAAATTAAACCAAATGCGATTCTTGTATTTGTTAAGTAGTATTTGAATTTAATTATAAAACTATTAAGTTTTCTTAATTTTTGTGTTCAAAAGAACCTTCTCATTAAATGACAGTAAAAATACAGCAAAAAAAGAATCAGCGAAATCAGTGCAGCCGTTCACACCGTGATGCCGTGATCAAGGAAAATAAGGATTCATTTTTATAAATATAGATATAAGATGTGAAGCGGGAAGAGTGAAGCATGTTGAAATCCCGGGTCTTGCACTTCTTATATTGTCTTATGCGAATCATTTCCAACATGATTACCACTTGTCAGACTGTAAAAGAAAATATTGTGAGGAAACTATACATACATTTATGTCTAAAATCCCTAGTAAGTTTTTGTTTTAAACTCGTGACCCCAAACCCTCACGAGAAGGACCCCTTGTAGTAAAGGAAGTTACGTTCCCAGCACGTGGGCCTTAAAAAAGGACTCAATAAAGATGAAAAAAATATTGTAGTAGGTATCATCATTCCATCTTCAGCCCTTTTTAACGTCCTATTGCTGGGCACGGGCCTCGGGACTCACATGTCTTTCGAAAACTTGCTAGGTTTTTCTCAGACATACAGGCTTCCACACAATCTTTTCCTTCACTGTAAGAGAAGTGGTAATAATGATAGAAAATGATACGCACATGAAAATATCAGAGGTGCGAGACCCGGATTTGAACCCGCATCACTCGGTTATATAAGCGAGCGCGTTACCGCTTGGTTACCACTGCTTTAGTGGGTATAATAAGTTCCTATTTGGCTTTTAGCATACTTTCTTATATTTACGAAAATATTTTACAATTTAAACTTTTGGCTTTAATATTCATTTGATAATTAATTCTATAGCAAAAGCAAGGTAAGTAAGGAATTGTTACGAAGATGTATGTAGATGGCATTGTATTGAAAGATGATAAAGTATTCGATTCTTTCTACAAAAGATCGAGATATTTTTATTTATATTCAGATTTTTATGTGACCGTTTTCAATGTACTACTTTGTTTTATCGATGGATTCAATCTCCGCGGAGATTCAGATACAATGGGAAATGCGAGAGAGCTTTTAAGTTGTTTCAAAGATATTTTTCCTCTTCAGAAGTAAATATTGTTAAAATTGTTACGATGGAAGTAGTACAATGAAGTTTTGCATAAATATAATAGAGTACAAGCTACTTTTATTCATTTTATTCATTCATTTAGATTCTTTAGTATTTCGTCTATTGCCACAGTACCAACTGTTTTAAAATCATACTGACTCGTAATTAGAGTTCATTCGAATATGTTGTTTAGATAGGTATGAGAAAATGCTTAGCAAAATTTTTGATCTGCTCTAGTTTTAGAATTATTTAACTTTTGAAACAAAAGAACTTTTTGAGAATATTACTTAAAAATACTGTGTTTAATTACGATTTTAGACGAAGTAAGGACAATTTTGCATTCTGTCTACGCTATTTTATAATTTAACAATTAAATGAAAGTAATTTCTATTTTAGTCTTACAACTGGCGAATCACCCACACCAAGCTCTGATTTCTCCCTAGGTTCATCAAATTCTGCGCAGTGGTGTTCTTGTAATAAATTTTATTTAAGCATAAAAAAATCTAAGAACCAAACCAAATAGATTCGGTCCCTGTATTGATAAAAACGACTCTTTCAAAAAAAATTACATGTTTAATTTACAAACGGTACTAGAACACCGAAAGTAATGCTCTTAAATATTTTCATAGCAAATTCTCTTCAGCGTCTCATTTTTACTGTCCAATTAGTGCACTGTTGTCTTTAATGATGTAGGTACTACGCTTGAGCACTACAATTCTTGTTACATTGTAGCACATTGTTTAGGTTTCCTAATGAACATGACAGAAACGTCTTCTTTCTAACTTATTTTTCTAAAATGTCAATATACTTTGCACCTACTTTTGATATTTTATCGATCAGTCTTATTTAAATTTATGAAACATTTAGTCGTCCAAATGACGTGACAGTAAGCCCAAGCTGCCATAAACTCGCTTGAGACATTAGTGTATGGCAGCTTGGGCTGTCACGTCCGTTGGCCGACTATACGAATATGTTTCATAGGCTTTGCTAAAACTGTTTAAGTTCCCTTAATTTTAATATTAATAATTTGATATTTATAGTTTTTTCGGTTGAATTTCATTATGGAAATAGATAATTTTTTTATTTTTTTTCTCACAATCTAGTCAGACACTGTAGTCCAAGTCTACATATTTATATTTATTGTACCATAAAATAAATGTTTAACATAAAAGGAAAGACGTATGGATAAAGGAGAACTTTTCTCTTTGAGAGATTTTCAGAAACCCTTCCAGATCTAAGCCCAGATACGAATAGACTTGCTTTTTCCCGCAATGCTGCAGATACTCGTTTGTTTTATATACCTAAACTAGCGACTTAGCCTCACTTCGCTCGGGTTCGTCCCTAGATTAAGTGCGAGTGAAGCAGCGGGGTCAGCTAGTTATATGCTAAAACCTTCCTCGATAGCCACTCTATCTATTTGTGTAAACAGCATGAAAATTTATGCAGTAATTTTTGAGTTTATCGCGAACAGACAGGCAGATGCGGCGGAGGACTTTGTTTTATAATATGTAGTGATTGATTGATGATTATGTATGATTCGTATTTTACAGATTGTTTATTGGGAAAGTTTACACTACTTATGCAAATTTAGAAAAATATAAAATGGGTCTATGCTTATATAATAACGTAACTATCTGAAATATTTTTATTTTTTAGTAATAAAATAATAAATTTTGCCTGAATGTATGTTTTTTCTGTATGTATGTGTGAATTTCACGCAAAAGAGGCCAATATCTATCATAAACATACCTAAAACTATGCGAAGTAAGGTTAAATCGCTAGTACAGAATAAAATATTAACTACACTAAATATAAAACGATATACGAGTATTAATAGCTGAAAAAGTCTATATAAGAAACCGTTATGTGTTTACGTTCCACAGAATACAGGCATTTTTGGGGAACAAATAATTTGTGTTATTTTAATATAATGTCTCGAATAATATACAGAAAGCAATGTTTCCCAAACCCTTCGTCTTTATTACACGATTCTTATTTGTTCCTTTGAAGTTCCTTGATACGGTGGAATTGTTTTGGGCGGCGTAAAGAAAAATTCTTGTCACCGTATTTCAATAACATTTTGTTGTTTATGTTATTATGTTTTGATCAACGTTGTAACTTTAAAAGCAATTTATATTAGAAAGCTTATTGTATTTTGCAAATTATTTTGTATAAATTATAAAACTCTTATATTGTTTTCCTTTAATCGTAAATTATTTTGTTTACCTACTTAAAGTTGTGAAAAATTTTACCTAGATAAGTATGTATTGCATTATCAGTACATATAAATAAAACTGAAGTGTCTGTTTTTAATTTCAAATTGATAGCTTTTCACTAAATGCACATGAAAATATATTATACTAACATCAAAAAATCAATTTTTCAACTTTTTGGGTGTCTATCAGTGTATCTGTTCCGGTTAATCTCTGAAGCGGCTGGACCGATTTTGACGGGACTTTAACTCGCAGATAGCTAATGTTATAAGTCGCAACTTAGGATATATATATTTATATATATATACACATATATATATATATATATATATATATATATATATATATATATATATATATATATATATATATATATATATATATATATATATATATATATATATATATATATATATATATATATATATATAATTAGGAATACGAAATACTTTTGTCTGTGCTTTTATTTTACCATTAAATTAGTATACTATATTATGATGCTTGGTGCGAAGACATCGTGCATTCAATAATACCTTTAGCGCACTTTTATTCTTGTTATCATGATTACAGTTTAGTTGTCTTTGCTATTTTCTATATATTATATGATTTTATTATAATATTTATTATGATTAACAACTTGTGTAATACAAAATGGAGAGACGTATTAGACGATGTCCTCCGATTCCGGCCACGGCGGCCAATCTCATTGAGACTAGCCATCTGTGCGGTACATATTATGGTGCACGAATGTATACCCAAATACAAGTGCTCTTTCTATTCCTTATCACTCTCATATTCCGGTGGGACGACTGCTCGACACAACCATTGAGAGTTAAGGCGCAGGACCGACGGCTTTATGTGCTCTCTAAGGTACGGGGGTAAGACTCAATAACTAAACTAGGCGCGACCCGGGACTCGAACCCAGGACCTCCCGGTGTGCGACCGTACATGCTAGCCACTACACCAACGAGGCAGTTCGTATTAGATAGAGCAGGATATCTCAAACATATTTATAAAGCTAAAATATTTGCTTCTTTGAAAGTCTGAAAATACAAATTTAATTAATATGTACGGAACAAATATCGCGAGTGTCGTGGCAAGGCAAGTCTTTGTAGGATATGTGCTTTGCGAGGGATGATTAAACAATGCGGGTAACATTACAAGTTCATATAACTGGAAGAATTATTAATATTAGAGACATAAACGTTGTATATAAAGCCAGTACTTATATTTATTTTTAATGTGATAGTGGTGTTGTTGTAGCACACTGGCTTTGAAACCAAGTGATGAATATTCAAATCTCGGGTATGGCACTTGTACTCTCTAGGGCGAATTATTTCAACTAATTACCACTCGTTTTTAAGTCGAATTTCAACCATTAGGCGAATACCAACAACAGTAATATATTTCAATAAGAAAATTTATGAGTAGTTCGGGTTTGTAATATGATGAATTAGAGGATAAATTTAAAAGATTATAATTATAAATAGGTACCATTTAAAAAAAACTATTTGCAACAAAAATAGCATGAAAGCTGTTTATTTTTTTCTTTTTGCATTGTTGTGAACAAATTAGACAATTTATTAAACACTCAAACATATTTCTTCTTTAATTTAAAATATTTTATAAAAAAATATAATTTATAGGTATGTTTCTTTAACGTAACCTTACCTTGCAATTAATTGTAAAAAGTTCAAACAAAATATTTTTTCATTCATTAGGACCTAATATTCTATAGAGGTTCCTAAGTGTAACGTCCACGTTATTGGTATAATTTACGGCTCAGCAACACCTCAACACGTCTGTCTCGAACGACCACCAGATTGCGACTGACGTGTCGTAGGTGCATGAGACAACCAATACACTACATCCCTTCTTTGTTTTTTTTTTTTTTTTTTTTTAATTATATTTATACACTTTTAAATGTTTCATATCACATCAATAAATTTTAATCTCCTTTCAATACTTTATAAGTTTATTCAGTTTAACCATTAAAGTTTATTTTTACTTATCATACTTTTAATTTCCAAATTCATTTTTATGTTTGTTAGATTCATTTAAATCATGGTTTTCGCAAACTTTCCATTCTCCTTGAATTTTCTTTACATTCCTTTTACGAATGTCATTATTTTAAGCTGTGATAACTCTAACAATTCTTTTTTTTTTTTACTGTATGTGTACCTTGGTCACAATCCAAGTTTAATTTATTTTCTTTCTTCATATTTTAATATATATACTATATCTCCAGGTCTCAGATCACACTGGTACCTTTTTTTTCCTGCCTCCAATTTCCTTTCCTTTTTTTTTCCTTTCTCGATCTTTATCCCTAACATCTGTGTCATTGGTATTACTTCAATGGAATCACTAATTATAACTTATCTATAAATTTGCATTTGAGAAAGAGTACATACTCAAGTAATGTAATAAACTCTCTTACCAATCTTTATATCACCTAACTTTAGTCGCTATAGTCGGATTCGTATAGTAGTGTCGTCGTTGGTTAGACGTATAGTCTCGGTTTTGTCTTTTAACTTCTCCATCCTGTTGTGGCAATATGGGATTTTAATAAAATATTTCTTTCTTGAATGAATTCTTCACTGATTTCTTTATTTTAATTCTTCACTGAAAATTGTACCATTTCTGAAGATGTAATCTTACGACAAATTTTTACTTCTATATATCTGCTATAATAATGTGAATATCTAATAATTAGTAGTCCTCGCTTGGAAGTGGAACCATTAAATCCATCGTAATGTTATGTGATACAGGTTCGGGATCGGAAATTATAAGCGTTCTTGCACTAAAGCTGTTTTATTTTACTATATACACACGCACAGTTTGTACACAGCACTAGTCTCCGAGCACGGTATTTCACTTATAGACACTCCTTTACTAAGCCTTCAATCATCTCTTCTTCACTTTTCCACTATTTCGTATATCTTCATAGTCTTCGCTCAACTTCGAATATCAACTGATCTCCCGACACACTCACTGTTGGCCTTTTTATATGCGTAAATATTAGAACATTCTAGTATCGAAAATTCAAAACGTTTCTAGTAATCCCGAATCCTTTCCCGAAAATGCTTTTTTTTCTCTCTCTGACACATTAGAATTCGTAATAAACTATCCCTGTTATCTAATTGACATAAGTTAAAAATTCGCCGTTCTAAAGCATGGTACAAACGTGCTATTATGACGGCTATGCTAAATTTGACTTCATTAACACTATACCTGTATGGTTTTCGTTAGCGACGTCCACCGGCTGACGTAGCTTATTAGTCCTAGGTAACTTTCTAACTCTCCAATAATGGTAGGTGGTGTAGAACCCTGTATTATTGAAATATATATTTCCAGTAATTTGATACCATCTGCTGACAATTCGAAATTAACTTTGAACATCGTAAACGAACATTCGTCTTCCCTTCCCTTTATCAATTTCCTTAAAAACAAACTATACCTTTTGTAATTGTGCATGTTCTTCAAATGCTTACCAAAACGAGGATATCATCAACATATAGAAATATAATGAATATAAAATGCCATCACACCCCAACAATATTTGTTCACATAATAGTTTTTTGACAGAGGGGCACACGATAAGCCAAACATCAGCCCCTTATCTCAAACCTTTGCTGGCGATTAACGTAGTTATGTGCCTAAAACTTGGATATAATTTCAATTTGGTGAAATACGTCTTTTATATCCAAATACGTGAAGGCTTTGGCATTCTTCATTTAAGACAACAGCTTATCCACTGTCGGAAGTGGATGGTTTTCACGTACGCTTTAGCTCGTCGCATTTATCATTATTTTCCAACACTGGAACCACAAGAGACACCCATTTTCAAGAACCTACAACAGGTTCTATTATGTCTCTTTGTTTAAGTTCATCGATCTTCTTTCAGTTTGAGCTCCTAAAGATTTAGAATCCTCCTGTCAGGTTGTGTTACGGGTGGAACGGAATCGTCAATCAATAGACTAATCAAGATTCCTTTTAAATTTAGGAAACTTCCTAGTCTCAATTTAATTACCCTTGTGATCTTATCCAATATTAAGCACTCTTAAATTCATTTCAAAGTTTTACCTATAAAGGTTCATCGTGCCATCAATGATAATGTATAAAGTAGAACTTTCAGATTTCTGTCCTATTTGAGAATATAGATTCAAACATTTTTTTTTTTTTTGGAGTAAATCTACCATAGGTCATAAATATCACTTTAGGGTCGGATGTCGATTAAATAACTGAATCTTATTGCTTTTCGTAAAATACCAAATAACTTCTGTTATTAGGTTTGGCTTAAAGCCTAGATCTATTAAGATTTTAATTTCAACTCCTTCAATAAGTCAATTTCAACATCATCATCAATGTGAAAAACGTAAGTATTCTATTTCTTCTCTATTTTATATTTTATCATTGACTTCTTTAACTTCTCAATCTGTTTTATGCGGCTTCTCTTTGTCCTTTAGTTATTTTCTCTTTTTATTCTTTTCAGTCTTGTTTTGTTCAACAAAATTGTCTAAAATGTCCATTCAGACCATACTTTGAAAAGTCTTTGACTCTCGCGGAACCTTTAACATAATTTGAAGTATGCCTAGGAGTAATCCTACCACCACCACATCTCGTAGATCCCGATTGATAAATATATTTTATTATTTTCCTTCATTTTCATTTCATTTTCTGTTGTTTTCAATTTCTCTATATTAACGGCTTCTAGCAAATCCATTTCCATAACTTCACTGTCTAATATTATTTCATCTCCAATGTAGAAGATTATTTTATTCAATTCAGCCAGGTAACTTTTTCTGTTACGTGGTCGATAATATTCTCGTCCCGATCTGTAAATTGGCATTTATTGGCTTTTGCCTTAATCTTATAATAAACTTCTTCTTATTGTCAACTTTTCAACGGGTTCTTGTTTGGTAAGTCTGAAATTATTTCGCTCGTGGACTTAATTCTGTCTTGGTGCAAAGTATGTATGTATCGAGCCTAGGTATAGCTACTTGGAATATATCTACTTCATCACAAAGGTTGGTATTAGGTTCCATCCATCCAGGCATATTAATAGATAGCCTAGCGGCAACACGCTCGCTTGGATATCCGAGTGAGCCGAGTTCAAGTCCGGGTCACGCACCTCTGATATTTTCATGTGCAAATCATTCCCAACAGTATCACCACCCGTGTTACGGTGAAGGAAAACATAGTCAGGAAACCTGCATCTCTGAGAGAACCTAGCAGGTTTTATAAATACATGTTAAGTCCCCCAACCCGCACTTGGCCAGCGTGATGGACTATGGTCTGATCCCCCTCGTATTGAAGGTAGACCCGTGCTTAGCAGTGGCACGTTTAAAAGGCTGAATACGAGTACATGTTATATAAAACTTCCTGCAAATCTAAACCGCCAAAATGAAGAAGGCAATGTCTTTTTTTTTTTACATTCTTGTAAATATTGGATGTTTTTAAGAATTTAAGGAATGCCCTTTTCCAGCGCTCCTATCGTGCACCTGTAATAATGAGGCTACCTGAAATGATCAATTGAATGTGTCAGATATTTTTATCTGCTATTTAATATTTCCATCCAATTATAATGAGGTATCACATGTCAATTTAATGACCGGATATTTCCGCTAACTTTTGTTGCAATGAAATATTTATGTACCTATATAATATATTATATACATTCTCTAGTATCAATTTAATGATCAGACATAATCTGCTTATGTTGTTACAAAATAAATCATACACAACAATTCATTTCTTATTTCAATTTAATGATCAGATGAATAATTCTATCTGCTTTAATTATTATTTATCAAACACAGCTATGTCAATTTAATGACCGGATATTTCCGCTAAATTTTGTTCCAATTAAATATGTATGCATTACATACATTTTCTAGTATCAATTCAATGATCAGATATAATCTGCTTATGTTGTTACATAATAAATCATATACAACAATTCATTTCTTATATCAATTTAATGATCAGATAAATAATTCTATCTGCTTGAATTATTATTTATCAAACACAGCTATGTCAATTTAATGACCGGATATTTCCGCTAAATTTTGTTCCAATTAAATATGTATGCATTACATACATTTTCTAGTATCAATTCAATGATCAGATATAATCTGCTTATGTTGTTTCATAATTATTTATATACAACAATTCATTTTTTATTTCAATTTAATGATCAGATAAATAATTTTATCTGCTTAAATGTCAATTTAATGACCAGACTTGTAACCTGCTTTTATTCTTGTACAGTTGTTTTCTTTATAACAATTCATTTCATTTTCAAATTATTGATTTTGAGTTTGTATTTTATACACATAGTTCAGTATCAACTTAATAATCAGATTCTTAATCTGCTTAGGTACTTATGTTTATTATACTTCTTATATAAGTAGCTGTACAAACTTAATAGTATTAATTTTTATTTTTATACATCAAAATTCCTTTTTTGTTTAAATAATTTGATAAATAATTTAATATGCTTAAATTACTTATAAAATACAGTATGTATTTTATATCACTTAGATCATTGGTTACGTTTTAACCACTATAATTAAATACCTCATATTATCATAACAGATCCATATTTAGTTATACCGATTAAGTTAGTGCGGCAGATATAGCTAAATAGGTAGGTACATAAATTCTTTTGAATGTCTTGTCCTTACGCACCGTTAGTATCAGCTGTGGTATCAACATAAATAGATAGACACTTCCAAACTGCTCACATAGTTGAATAATATTAATTATTTTACGTCGTTAAATTAATAATATTAAATTATTAATATAAAGCGTATATTTCAATATCACTACTAATGTTTATAATGATGTGTTTAGTTATAATTAAATACACTAAATCCAAAGGCACCTTTTTACTAATATGTAGAATTGTTTTATGCTCCGTAGTAATGTAACATAATTCGTGCAATGCATCTTGGCAACTTAAGCGGCAGCGTCGATCACGCCACTACTAAACCAAATAGGTTTAAATAGCTTAGCTGCGCGTAGGCATAATATTTTGAATGCTTTTGAACGTTTAAATACAAAATCTAAATATTCATAATGAAAAGTTATTATAACTGCCTACTGAAGATTAAATTATGCGTGTAAATAGTGGTTACTTAAGAAGTTTCGAAACATATCGAAGTTCCACCATTATTTCCTAACAAATGAAAGTAAATTGGAAGTTTATTATGCGCCTAATATAACACAAAATCTTCGAAAATTGTAGTCTATTTTCATTATTATCAAATCTTCAGTTTATTCAAATATAGCTCATATTATCATACTTATGTTCAATTTGCATTTTACAAATTTGAGCATATCAAATGAAACAGTTTTGATTCAATAATCAATAATATACTAATAACTTATAACGGTTTTAAGGACTTCAAAAGGTGAACAAAGAAATAAGTATGTTCATGCAAGTACCTTCAGCTTATCCCCTTCTTTTTCCATATTTTAGACTGTAATACTACTTTTATTATAATTTTCTTTAATATTCTATAATATAATTGTGAGCACTCACTTTTGTCCTCGTCGCCACATGTAACGTCCACGTTATTGGTATAATTTACGGCTCAGCAACACCTCAACACGTCTGTCTCGAACGACCACCAGATTGCGACTGACGTGTCGTAGGTGCATGAGACAACCAATACACTACACTAAGTATAACGGATAAAGGACCTCTATAGCTTAGCTTCCTTATACGAATTCTTTTGTGAACATTCTCGAAGCGCGATTAACCTATTCTCAATGTAAAGCAAGAATAGTATGTAATTTTCTTAAGACATATCTTAAAGAAAAGTACAATAGTATAGAAATGGCTTTACAATTCAATATTATGGCAAGAAATATGCACGGCTCAATTGATACTTACCCAAACGTTCAAGGATAAACGGTCTTATTTTTTACAATATGAATTATTAGTGACTCACGTTCTCTTCGCTTCAGGTTCGGCTCTAGCTCTCTTTTCCGTTGTAAAAAATACGTACTATTCCAGACTGTAATCTATCTGCGCCAAAAATCAAAACCCGTTCAGCCCTTGCGGCGTGAATGAGTAACAAATATCCACCCTCATAAACTATCACATTTATAATTGTTGTTAATTATAGTATTTATTATTATAGTATTTATAATTAATAATAATTATAAATACTACAATTAATAATAATAATAGCATAAAGCGACACGTTACCGCTGGGCAGTGGTAGCCCAGCGGTAACGTGTCGCTTGTATAACCGAGAGATGCGGGTTCAAATCCGGATCTCGCACCTCTGATATTTTCATGTACGAATCATTTCTATCCTGATTACCACTTGTGGTGGTGGTGAAGGAAAACATCGTGAGGAAACCTGCATGTCTGAGAAAACCTAGCAAGTTTTCGTAAGACATGTGAAGTCCGCCAACACGCACTAGGCCAGCGAGGTGGACTATGACCTGATCCCCTTCGTACTGAGGGAGGCCTGATAAAAAGGGCTGATGATGATGATCATAGTATTTATGTATGTATATTATAATTCTAATTTATCGTATAAGTGAATTAAAATTAGTTATCGGTTGGCAACACTGACAGTGTTTGGGAAAAATGAAAGTTTTTAAGCGATATCTTATAATTGTTTGATTTTCATCATTCATATCATTTCAATACTGCGTAGAACTGTCGTCTGATTCCCGTCGTATTTTTCAATTGGAGCTGAAATTTCAAAGTGGACTGTGCCCATTGGGATGTAAAAGAGCTGAATGAAATTATATTTCATTATTTCGGTCTTTGATGGAAAATTAAAAATATTGTACGAATTAAAAGCATATTTATAAATCAATCAATTAAAATTAAGCAACCTTAGTAAAACTCATCAAATATATTAATTAAGAAGATAATTACGCGCGAAATTCACAAAATTCTTGTAACATAGCTTTTACCGAAGCCGAAATGTAATAGCTTTTAGTAGAATGACACTTCTGTTCCCTGAGACAAATTGATTTGTACAATCGATATTGGTTTTAGAAAAAATAGATTGCCAAAGTAAAATTAATTATCTTGGGAAAATTACTTAACCTGAAACACAGGATGTTAACCTAGTTCAGGTAGGTTCAAATTCAATCTGTTGTAATTTTAATTTGTTATTGGTACTTTATGTTATTTGATATGTTTATGAATGAATAAAAGTTATTATTATAATAAGGTATTTTTTTTATTTTAACTTGAAATTCAGTAATCTATTCATATAATAAAATTCTATTTATGATTATATATTTTTGTCTGTCTGTCTGTCTGTGACCGCATCACCATAAAACCACTGGACAGATTTTGATGAAATTTGATATGATGATAGCTTATTATCCGGGTCAGGATATAGGATACTTGTTACTGCTGGAAAATATCTCATTTTGGAGAAATCTCAAGTAACCGTTAAAAATAAGCTTGGCTTGGCTGTAAAACATTACATGGTATGTGAAATCTAAGAGTTCAGTTTTCAGTCTTTAAAACGCGGGTGGAACCGCGGGAAATACTAGTAATAAGTATTATAAAATAAAATAAATATGTTGGGACATAATTATAACAACGTCATCTAGTTCCGTGGTAAGCTACGTTACGTGCTCGTGTTACGGATACCAGATAGTTGATATACTACACATATACATTTTAAATACATACATATTTAAATATAAACACCCATGACTGGAGTACAAACATTCGTGCTCAACAAATGAATGCCCCCAGCGGGACTCGAACCCGCGACCGCTGGCGCAGAGAGTAGGGTCACTATTTAAACTTATATTTATATTTTATATAACTTATTTTAAAGTAATATTTAAAAATAATAACAGTAACAAAGTTTTTTGCCTTAGTACTCTTACTTTAATTATTTTAACTTAGCTGGTAGGTATTAGTATTTGACGTTATATTTATTCATCAATTGCTTTTTATCATCATAAACTTTATGAGCGTTATAAAAATTACACCTCTTTTGTCATTCTGGAAAATTGAGATATTTTAACGATTTCATCTTTTAGGATCCGTAAAATATAAATTTGAATATTATTTTAAATATATTTTTATGTTATACGAACGACTTACACTCGCTTCGCTCGGATGTATCCCTAAGGAAATATAAACGGTTACTATAGAAAGACTATAGTGGATGATTTTATATTCTATAAAATTCTGAAACAAAGTTGTATGCAAAATATGTTACAGAAACATAGTAACAGAAAAATAGTACTTTCATTAAAATTGGTTAAGCGATTTAGGCGTGAACACGTAACAGTAAATATTTATTTTTGTTTCAGTTTATTATTTATAAATAAAATTAAGTGTGTGTTAATTTCAAATTAACAGCTTTTCACTAAAAGCATATTATGAATGTAATATACGGTACTGACATCAAAATTTCATTTTTTTAAATTTTTGTTTGTCTGTCTTTCTGTCTGTTTGTTCCGATTAATCTATGAAATGGCTGGATCTATTTTAATAGGACTTTCTCTCGCAGATAGCTAATGTTATAAGGAGTAACTTAGGCTACTTTTATTTTATTAGAAAGTTACGAAAACCGTTTAATTTATTTTAGCTTACGCCCAGCGAAGCGGACTGGGTTTGCTAGTTTATAATATTATTAGTATAGAAGATTGAATGTTTCATACCTTTGGCACTCGTTATATTATATACAGGTATCGCCACTTTTTTGCTTTAGTTACCAACAGTAGCGTATTATTTAGGCCTTAGTTACTCGTATATGTTCGTACTGGAAATACAAATCCATTCAGCCATTACAACGCACGTACTTACAGACAGTCTGATTTATAATAGTCAAACTGACTATTATAAATCAGACTGTCTGTAAGTACGTGCAACAAACAACAGCTAAAATTCTCTCTTATATGAAAAGCTAAAATGAAAATGATATCTCAAGCTTTTAAAAATGAATATCATTAAAAGGTATGTTGAACATTTTTGCTGCTTCTTTAAATTATCTTATTTTCTGAGTATTTAACTTGAAAAAGTAACGGTAATATTCATAAAATGACTTGATACATTCAGAGCAGCTTATGTACATCTCACAAAATTACTTACAAGATTAACCTAGGGAATGGAATACTTAAAAACTGCTTATAAGGAATCAACTTGACAAATTTAATTTATATCATATTTTATCGAACTTCTCCGAAACGGCTTGACAAATTTTTATGATCTTGTGTATATTTGATAGATCTAAAAATAGGCCGTAGACTATTTTGTATTTCCCTAGGTTATAGGGGTGGCCCTCTCCAGATGTTTTATTTTTTTATTTTTATACCAAAATTTATTTTTTTATAATTTGGCATCGAAATAATTTTCCTACCAACCCCTATTTTTCAATAGTAATTAAAACGCGGGCGGAGCCGCGGGAATTGGTAGTAGATTAAAAAAATAAAAAGCCTCTTTCTTATGTCAAAATAACAGCTTCGAACTATTTTAGGTTTATACTTCATTTATTTAATTAAATACGGTAGTTACGAGTAAGTATAACAAAAACACATTTTTTCCAGTCTGTTTGTCTCTCTGTCTGTTTGTTACGGCTAACCTCGTATGCGAATGGGCGAGACTAATTTTGAAGGGATCTGCACTGGCAGATAGCTGATGATACTCGCATAAGGAATAATCTAGACTCTAAAAAAAACGGTTCCGTTGAAACAAACATGAAATAAAATAGTTACTTGAAGAAATATGTCCGTGATATATTTTAACAATGGTTTTAGAAGAAAAAACAAACAGTAGATTAATATTAAAGAATATTATGATTTTATAATATATAACAAATTCTATCACGCTCATAATATCAGTACGCAATCTTACTAATATTATAAATCCGAAAGTAACTCTGTCTGTCTGTGTGTTACTCAGTTACACTTAAGCTACTGAATCGATTTAAATGAAATTTAGTACAAAGATAGTCTAGAGCCTGAAAAAAAATAAAGGCTACTTTATAATGCGAAAAAAGGACACTAAGGGGTTGAAATAGGGGATGAAAGTTTGTATAGAAACTACGTCATTTTTAAAGGTATACGCTTGAAACTTGTTTTTTAGGCTTTTGATATAAATAAATAAGACAATTAAAGTGTTAAAAGTTTTAACCTAAATGTTTATTTTACAATTACAATTACGAGACGAAGAACACGAGCGAAGCGAAGTCTAGTTTAATATAACAATATGATACCTAATAATAATAAACAGTTCTATATAATGTGTTACTGACTGCAGAAATATATCAATATACTGAAACAGAAACTGCTATAAATGATTATTATTTATTGTTAGTTTTCATTTAACAGTGTGTGTTTATCGATATGACGCTCCTTCTACGCTGATAATTGCTAATCACAATAATACACACTCGCATATTTATTACAATGTTGTACAAATTAGGTACTGTATGCAATCATCTCTATGCAATCATAAATCATATTTTTTTAAATTTAAAATCTCATAAATACATTAATTTGTGTATTATATAATTAATAACAATTCGATCGTCTTTGTACCTAGTGAAAAACAAAAACAGATTTATCCCTCGGGAACCGTGCATTTTCCAACTCAACTCAACTCAAATTTACCAATATACTATTTCAAACTATAGTCTATCTCAGTGTCAAATTCCATCCCGATCTGTTTAGCTGCTCTGGCGTGATTGGAGAACAAACATCTGTAATACAATCATCTATATATATAAGAATCAATGTCACTTTTCGTTGTAATTTTATAACTCAAGAACGGACTCACCTATCCAAACCAAATGTCTAGGCTTTGTTCGAACTATTTAGTATATGGTTTATGTGAAGTTTGCATATAATCGGTCCAGCGGTTCTTCATTTATCACATTTTTTGTAACAAATGATTTCAATAAATGGCGGATCATTTTGTTAATGTAGATTTTGCTGTCAAATTGAAACTTTTTTCAGTTTTGACAGTACAAGCATGTTGTCTCTTATAATATAACTAGCTGATACCCGCGACTTCGTCCGCGTTGCTTAAAAGTTAAAATATTATCTTCTATTAGTCTATAGCACTCGGCGGTAATGTAAATAATGCTGTCGGTGAGTTTTCTTAAAACTGGACAAGTAGTTTTAGATGTTGTCACCTACATACAAACCTACAAACTTTACCTTTTTATATTATTACTTTATATAAAATTTATTATATAGAATATACCATATGTTTTTCCTTGAGTTAGCTAGCACGATCTTTAAAAGTTGTCCTAAAACTTACAAAAGAAAAACCTTTAAGATACTCGTATACGTATTGTTTAGTAAAGCCTTCTTGAAGCTGAAAAATCTTGAGAAGCTTTGAATTAAAAAAACAGCTTTTTTGTACACTTATTTCATATAAAGATGACAGAAAAAATCAAAGAACTAATATGTTTTTGAATGACTTAAAATACAATATTTCGGGGAAATTACACAAATTACCACGTGTGATGATGTCCTCCTATTCCAGCCACGGCAGCCAATCCCATTGAGACTAGCCCACGGCGCGGAAGATATTATAGTGCACGAGTGTATGCGCAAACACAAGTGCACTCTCTGTTCCTGTCACTCTCATATTCCGGTGGGACGACTACTCGACACGGCTCTCCAAGGCACGGGGGTGAATCACCGCTAAGTTCCCAGCTTCGGGCTGTTACTGAGGCTTACGAAACAAAAAGACTCAATAACTAAACTTGGCCCGACCCGGGACTCGAACCCAGAACCTGCCGGTGTGCGACCGTACATGCTTGCCATTACATTGGTGTACGAGGCAGTAAATTCGGGGAAATTACACATAATAAGTATTTCTATTAATATTTAATAAGCTTAGTTTATATATAAGCTAAATAAGCTCCTATTCATTTTCTTTGTGAATGTAAAACAATATTACTTAGTCGGAATAAAATCGTACCATAGTACACAATATGAAGTTGAGAGATGATTAATTTACCAAAAATGATTATTACAAAAGTAAAAAGAAACCTTACTTATTAGTGGCTTTAAGGAATGTGACATTTGATATAATTGTTTGTCAGCTAATTTGCTTATAATAACTATTATCATGAGCTTTTCTTGTGACTAATAATGAAGAGAGAGAGAGAGAGAGAGAAAGATAGAGAGGGAGTTAGAGAGCTTTTGCGTACAAGCTTTTAGCTTTTGACCTACAGCCTTCAGGTTAATTAATTATGCTGTATTTGGATAAAAAAAAAACGTGAAAGGTAACTCATTTGCTTTAAAAGTCCTATGTTTTGGCTTATTAATTTATTTGATCTCACATAAATCAAACATTCGGGTAGAGCGGCAAAGAGTTTTTAATGTAGAGAGAGAAGAAAAAAGATTTTTGTAAGTACTCTACTATTTCATATTTGACACAATGCAGCAATTATTGCGAGAATAAAGAGAATCCTTGGTTCCAATGATATTCTAACAATAGATATGTTGTGTGCGCGCAATCGTGAAGACTCGAAAACGTCCTAATTGGGACGTATTGCCTTTAGTCTGTGTCACGCATGGCGACGAGTGGTACGCTGCTACAAAATTTAAAAAAATGCCATCCTGTGTATTTAGGAAATGCACCAATTATGATACCAAAGTTAATAAAACACAAGGGATCTCATACCACATGTAAGAACGCAGTATACTTCGATTTATTAATATATTTCAATTATTTGCCTAATATTCTGATATGTCATCGGTCGCTAGACTAATGTTTGTTTACATTGACGCGCAATTGACAACACTAGCTGTCTCTTTTTTTCTTATTGATTTTATCGACTATCCCCTTTCTATCATTTTGACTTGTAGTGAAATGTACCTTGATTGAAAAGTGTGTATGTGTGCTGCGCGGAACACTTTTTTCGCGTAGCGTAGCTTTTCGTAGCGTATAACATATCTGTCTATTAGAATATCATTGCTTGGTTCAGCAGTTAGCTGAAAAGAAAACTATGATACGGGCTTCTTTGTTATTAATTAAAGCTTCATAAGAAGAATATTTATTTATTTATTGTTTTTATATTGGGCTTAAATTAAGGATGTCATGGGTTCATTAAATGTAAATCATCATCATCGAAAAGTTGCTAAGTTTTCTCAAACATGCACGTTTGCTCACGATGTTTTCGTCCACCGTAAGACAAGCGATAATCACATCAGAAATGATTCGCACATGAAAATATCAGAGGTGCGACGCCCGGGTATGAACCCGCACCATCCCTTATCCATGCGAATTGCGAGCGCGTTAACACTGTGTTAATAATATACTTTCTGGCTCTATTTAATGTTCCTTAATGTATTCCTTAATACTTAATTTAAATTATAAAATGCAACTTAGCATAAACAATTTATAGGTAAGAAAATATACATATTATATTATTATAATAGCAACACTACATAACACTTTTGAATAACTAATATTAAAATAAAAATTATAATAATTATAATAATACTAGCTAAAAATAAGTTAATAATATTGCCATAATTATAAATTATTTTTTTAATTTTTTAAATTTAAATATAAATGCTTAGAATTAAAATTTTATAAGGTACTCTGATGCCATTTTCAAAATTTTTTTGTAAATTGTGGGTAGGCACTGTCTGTAACAAGTATATAAACCTATGAGACGTCAAATACCTTAGTCTCTCCCGTGACCATGATTGCTGTAAAGCATTCGAAACGTCGGGAACTAAAAATCAATATAAATCCGCGACAAGATCCGAAAAGGTAGTTTCATTTATAATAGCGAACTTGTCTGTTTGTTTACAGCTATACTAATTTTATAGCTTAATTGAGCTAAATAAAATTATACACGGTTTAATTATATTCACTACTCTGTGGTTTTTTATTATTTCCACTATGCTTACTTAAGTATGAAAATCAATTGTTAGAGCAAGTGCCATGGACTGTTTCCTTACGTACGATATGTAAGCTTTAATTGGACCTAGTTCAGGCACGGTAGGCAATTTAGCTACAAGCTTCATGGTCTCGGTGTGAATCAGTGCTTGTAAATCTTGGTAAAAGTGCCTTAGTATATGACTTCGTACGTTTTTATATACATATATATTTACTTTAAACGGCTTTAGTACAGGTAATCATCTCGTGTTCTATATGATTTAGTAACTTCTTAATTCATACTAATCCATATCCATGTCCTCTCCGACCGATTCCGTCCATGGCAGCCAATCTCATTGAGACTGGCCAAGTGCGCAAGAGATATAGACACAAGTGCACTCTCTATTCATATCACTCTCATACTCCCACATGGTGACTACTCGACACGACCAGTGAGAGCTAAGGCGCAGGACCGACAGCTTTACGTGCACTCTGACGGCACGGGGATGACAACTTCCTAACTCTGGGCTGTTGTTGACTCAATAACTAAAGTTGGCCCGACCCGGGATTCGAACCCAGGACCTCTCGACATGTGGCCGTACTTACTAGCCACTACACCGCCGAGGCAGTTAGTCCAATCCATATTCATACAAATAATATAAATGTGAAAGTGTGTTTGTTTATCCTTATTTCACGTCAAAACAGAGTGAGAGATTGGCGTGATTCCGTGTGGAGATAGATCTAGGGCTGGAGAGTGACTTAGACAATTTTGTATCGTATTTATCATTAGCACGGGATAACACGACAAAAAGTACCTAGAGGCGAACCCGAACCAAGTCAGGATGAGTCGGCTCTTCTATAATTATATCAAGTTTACTAACATAATATTATTTAACTCCAAAGTGGGAGTCCCTCCATGAGAAATACTGAGATTACTCCGTTATACGGACTGGCGAAATTTCCACATCTTATTGTGCAATATACGTTAAAAAATGAAATGCAAGTTATACTACTTTTGAAAAACTATTGTTTAAAATATACTTACACGTCTTATTAACAGTTATTTGATAGTTTTACTAAAGAATTACGGGAGATTTTAGTTTAATTGATTTATTTAGGACATATGTTTAATGCCAAAATGAGTCAAAATTATACCAATTTTAGGTAATACTCGTAAGTATAACTAGTATATTATGCTATTTGATTGAATTAGTAATTATTACTTGGTTTCAATCTATAACAAATGATATCTGACATCAACACCGGATAGAGTTGTAAGTGTGGACTTGAACATGACGTTTATTTTCTTAGAACTACTTATTATAATCTAATATTTACGAATCGTAAACTAACTAACTATATTAACGTTAACTTTCTTGTACTGTTGGAGTGGAGTTATTTTAAATTCTTAAGACGATACGAAATGTACGAGTATATACTATAAATTATGATAAAAATGAACATAAATTAAAATAAACCTGTGAAAATTTTCACTTTACACCTACAGGTAATCACGTTGAGGGCATCTTTTATCGCATTTCACGCATGCCTAAATACTTTACGTGCCAGTGGCTATGTAACCGTTTATGGAACAGCATGTTTGGTGACAGTATCAAGCCTACGTATATATGTATTTTGTATGTATTTAGACATTTTATAAGTATACGCTTCCATATATAACTTAAATGAAATAGCTATATTCACGACTAGTGACTGACCCTTGCTTCGCTCGGATTCGTCCCTTCGTAACACCTTTAGTAAAAGTTTTTCAAATTTTGAATTTATTTATTATTATTATTAAATCCTTCCATGTGACTTACGGAACATACAAAATAAAAATTAACCGAATTGGTCGAGCCATTCATTTTTTTTATTAAAACCTTCCCTAGACCTTAACCCACTTACAAAAATGAAAATTGAACATACAAAAAAAATTGCCGAATTGGTTCAGCCATTCTTGAGTTATGCGCATATCCACATTCATTTTTATTTATATAGATAAACTGTACAATGTACATACGTAAATTATTAACAGATTGAGTATAATATAAAAGGGAGTTTCATTGAAGCAATGTGTTAACAAAGAACAAGAAACCTTATTTCCTAACGATAAGTTCTTGAATTTAAATTAAAACTTATTCTTGTACATATCTTATCCATGTTATTTAAAGACTATTTCTAACTAAACTAAATTTTATGTTAGCTCTAAAGTATTTTTGTTTCATATAAGTAAAACTCAGTCTGTTTAAGTTAGAACAAGTTAGGAAAAAATATATAAAATATTTACAAAGGATTATTCACCATATGTCTTTAAAATCATAAATTTAGAAGTTGTGTAATACTAATTCCTATCCTAGCACGTATCCGGCCATCGAACTCCACGCACTTGATGAAGATGCTTGACTTCAGTTCTCTTAACAGCTCTCAGTCAATCTGTGCCCAATCTGTTCACATCTGGTATAACAATTAAACATGATGATTAACCAATTCCAATCAAGCATACGTGACAGAAGTACCATTAATTATTTCTGAAATTAATCACGGTCATGGTTAGTGGTAAATCAATTGGGTTTTAATCTGTAAATGCAAATGGCAACTTGTTGTAAAAATGGCATGTAGCTATAACAATATGTAGAACTAATATAGGCGTTATATTCTTGGTGCTTTAATGTATACATCTATACATATAAAGTGTATTAATTTGTTCTTAATTTCAAATAAACAGTTTTTCCCTAAATTCATATGAAAGTATATACGGTACTACCAACAAAAAACGATTTTTTAAGTTTTTTGTACGTCTGTCTGTCTGTTTGTTCCGGGTAATCTTTGAAACGGCTGGACCGATTTTGACGGGACTTTCAGTGGCAGATAGCTAATGATGTAAGGAGTAATTTAGGCTATTTTTAACTGACTTCAAAAAAGGAGAAGGCTATATTTTAGAATTTTTAGTTAAACCTAGAGACGAACTCGAGCGAAGCGAGGGTGAGTCGCTACTAATAAATTAAATTCTAGCTAAGTCGAATCTGTACATTGGATATTCTTTTGAAAATCTGACTGAAATATTTATTTTAGATACAGAGCCCGAATCTATAGCTTTTAGAATTTTTGCCCGAGCATCTGTGACTGCGTCACGAGAAAACCTCTTTACAGATTTTTATAAAATTTATATGATGATAGTTGGCTATCCGGTTCAATTAAAGGATACTTTTTAATGCAGTAAAATACCTCATTTCTGAGAAATCAATACTAACCCCAAGACGAAGCGAAGCGGAGCGAGAGTGAGTCGATAGTTCCTAAATATGGTACAACTGTTTTGTAAACTACTGAGAAATTGTTATTCGGTGATACGACACTCCAGTGGGTTTGACATCGAATTAAGTTTTGGGTTTACGCTACAGTAAATATATGTTTATTAAACCTTCATCTGTTATCGTTTAGGAAGTTAACTATAGCGATAAAATAAATTAAATTATACATGAATGGATAATGATATTAAAGATTAAACTTTTTGATAACTTACCTTTTCTTACTTAATCTAAAAATAGTATAGTTTAGTTTTTCTTTAGTCAATAAATGAAGCGAATCTTTAAAATAAAATTCAATAAATTTTACAGTAAAAAATTAAATAAACGTCATCTGAGTGCTTTTTTTATTTAATGACTAAGGGGGCAAACGGGCAAGAGGCTCACCTGATGGAAAGTGATTATTGCCGGCCTTTCAGGAAAGGGAGGGACGGAGAGGAAGGGAGGAGGGAGTTAGGGGGGAAGGTAGGAGGGATAGGGAGTGGGCCTCCCGGACTCTCACTTACCGGACGAAACGCGACAGCATAGCCACTTCACGCCGGTTTCCTGTGAGAGAGTGGTACTATACGGGGCGTGCCGGCCCATTCGGCTCCTACCCGAAAGTAACAAGCATGGCACTACCACTAGTAAACTGCTTGTTTATTATACAAACAACCAATTTAGCGATCATTTTTTTTACTAAACTAGCGACTCACCCACGCTTCGCTCGGGTTAATTTAGCGGTCAGAAAAGATTTCTCAGAAAAGCGATACTTTCTCGCTGTAAAAAGTATCCTATATGTTGATCCGGAGAATTGGCTATCGTCGTACTAAGCCAGTAGTTTTCTTGTGATGCGGTCACAGACAGACAGACAGACACAAATATTCTAAAAGTTATAGTGTCGGTCCTAGTATTCATAATAATGACTACTTCATTAAAATTTCCCAAAAAAAAATATATATAATATGTAAACTAGTTTAGTAATCTGTTCATATCATGCTTGTTACTTTGCAATATTATCATCATAACCAACCAGTATTTTCCCTAGGGCTTAGGTTTTATCTGCCCGTGCCTACGTCCAACATTCATCTCGTATAACACGTCAGTGTCATGTCTGTCTTTTGTGCAAGTTTTGAGTGTGACAATAACAAAAATGAATGAGTGACGTGACGATTTTTTATTCAAACTATTGTTTCTAACATAGTTTAAAATACTAAAATTCATACACAATGTCAGTTCGCAATAAACTCGATTTACACGAGAAGATACTTTTCAAACAACCTACTGTTCTATAAGAGAAACGCACTGTGGAAACTTAATAAAACACTCGTATACACTTCAAGAGATATTGAATGTCTATTCTTGTCTCGATGCTTTCATAGTATTGAAGTTTTTGCAGATAACTGAAATAAAGTACTAATTAGTAACTGGATTAGTTAAACTAATTAATTAAAAACAATATTTTTAAACAGTTTTTCTTTATTCGCTTTCAAAGAATATTATAGTAGAATAACATGTGCCTACATTGCATGTACTTTGCCATGATCTGCCTTCGTTTAATAATATAAAAAAAGAAAAAAATATATGAAAATTTGTGAAAATCATATTTTTTACGTGAAAATAGGACATTTTTAAATAAGAGGGTTTGTCATGTTCTTTTAACTTATTTGCAGAATACTTTAAAAGAATAATCATTCCTTAGAAACCCGTATTTTTTGATGTTATTTTCACCAAATTGTAAAGAACACCCTTTAATTTAAACATTACATATTACCACAATCCCCCATCTGCCGTCTGCTTGCTTCAGACAATATTTTATGCTATCAAAGGTATTATCTTAGCTATAACATAACAAATGTCAGAGGCTGACTGCGATTACCCTCATATATACAACATTTCCTTTTTTTAGAACGTTTTAGAACTATGCAAATTAAAAACAATTATTATAACCAAAAACGATTCGAGTACCAACTTTAATATTTTGTATCGTAATTGGCCACTTCAAACATGTCGAAGCATCGAAATAGCGGAATATTATTATGGAATGAGCATACAATTTATGTACTAAATGCTCTCGCTACACTTAGACCCTAATTTGTTAACAAAAAATGTCCATAGCTTATTGTTGTTTATAAAACTCAGTCGATAACCTTTTCGTCTAAATAACTAATGTATTATAAAAAAAATGTTGGACGTGAAGTTTCTTCACGATTTATTTGGTTTACCTTTGTTATGATCCCTCCACTAACTTGCTGTATCAGCGATCACGGGTTCGAGTCTTGCAGGGGGCATTTATTTGTGTTTTGCGGAAATGTTTGCGTTTTGGGTGTTTATTATTTATAATATGTATGTACAGTACAAATATATATGATACAGTTTTAGATGTATGTACATATGTATGTTCCGCTACATAAAATAAATAAAATTTCTAAAATACAACCTCCTCCTTTTTTGAAGTTGGTCAAAAAGTAGCCTAAGTTACTCCTTACATCATTAGCTATCTGCGAGTGAAAATTCTGTCAAAATCAGTCCAGCCATTTCAGAGATTACCTGGAACAAACAGACAGACAGACAGACAGACAGACAGATGAAAAAATTTAAAATTGTTTTTTGTATATACTTTCACATGCATTTAGTGAAAAGCTGTTAATTTGAAATTAAAAACAGATATTTCAATTTTTATTATATGTATAGATAAAAATGATAAAATTAGTAATGTTATAAAAAAATAATAAAATTTGAAGTTGTTTCATATTAAATTAACAATTCATTTTATAAATTTTACTAAGACTAAGTTAAACCAAGCTATAAAAGCTTTATTTTATACACTTTGCTGAGTTCAGGTTTAGCAGACTAACGCTTGAGACAATTAAGTCAACTCTACCGGAAAGCACCTTCACTACGTGACCAGATTACTCTCTCCTTCCAAGATACATTGGTTAAGTGCTTTTAACAAATCATTTCGTTGTATATTGCGGGATTTGTTCCACAACTTTCTAAAATAATATAATATTTGAAGCAATGTATTTATTTTAATTTTTAAAATTGAGTTTTAAAGCGTAACGTACAAGCACTTTTTTTAATCTGAAACTACATGTACAACTTATTTCAATATTCGCAATAATTTAGAACTGTGCAATTAAAAACAGTTATTAATAACGGAAACGATCGATCTTTTTTTATATTTTAATTATAATTTAAATAGTATTATAATATTACGATTCATGCATTTTATATATGACTGCATAATAATAATAATACTCAACCATCAAATTCGTTAATACACTTTTAAAATGGCAAATTGTGTGGTATATGAAGAAAATTTTAACCACTTTTATGGCTCAGTAAATGTTATATGGATTTTGAATTCTATGAAATGTTTCAAGCACTGATGGGATTCGATCGATTCGGATCGAAATACAAAATATACAAAATGACTCAATGATGTAACGAATTATTTTGCTCTCCTTAAAAGGTAGAACTTAAAAAGTACCTACTATTAAGTAGAGCCTTGC
The DNA here is from genome assembly GCA_951802675.2 of Boloria euphrosyne. NCBI lineage: Eukaryota > Metazoa > Arthropoda > Insecta > Lepidoptera > Nymphalidae > Boloria > Boloria euphrosyne. Next base: position 12,888,586 of record OX637873.1, on the reverse strand, counting down.
AACAGATTGTATAAATTAAATCAAGGGAAAACTCCTCTTATATATACGTTATCTTATATATACGTAAACAATATACATAATGTAAACAACACGCACAAATTGTACTGCTGTTATTTGGTTCCATTTTCTTTGTGATTTTCTATAATCTCGTAAAAAGACTACTCTAACTAATATCCAATAATGAAACTTTCCATCTGCTTGTAAAATGTAGCTTAAAAAGCTTCTTGTACATCTCTAAGGTATTAGAGATAAGAAGCGTAGCGATTCATCACTTCATCGTCATTGTGTGTACAAATTAAACATGTTTTTGCGATTATAAATCCTCTCCAATATAAAGAAATAAATCTTTTTTTCTAATGTACATTTACGATAGGCTTTTCCTGAACTTTTTAAATTGAAACTCACTGATTTAATTACTTATTAAGTAATTTAATTACTTGTTAAGTGATTTTATCACTTATTAAGTAATTAAATAAATAAATTTCCCCCTTTATAGAAAGCTACTACTCGTAGTTACATATAAATAACATGAATATTTCTAGCAATACTTTTTTAAGTCAGTTCATACTTATCATCTAGCTTTAATTACCCGGAAACATACAAAATTTTCTTATTAAGCCCCTTAGTTATATAATTAGAATAATAAGACGACCGAAATCTTACATTAAACATTAATTATTAAGAATTTTTCCTTTTCATATTGTAGATCTTAAATATCATTCATTATTTTCTTTCATTTTCTTTCTTAAATTAAAAATGAAACATTATCTAGATATTCTGACAGAGTTATTTTTGTTAAAATATTCGTAAGATTTTTTTTATTGCGTATACGATTTCACAGATTCAGAACTTGTTTCATGGAAGTTTCATACTTTACTAACTTTAGCAAGAACATACATTACATATCTATAATACTAACTTTTTTTAACCTTTATACCCGAAAGAAATACAATATACAAAAAGTTGGTACAAAAGTAGTAGTACCTATACACTTTTAAAATACATAGTAAAATTTAGATAAAAATATTTTCACAGTAAATATAAAGTGTCTGGAATTAAGCTGTTATATCTAAGTTTATAGTATAATTAAAGCTTTGAAGTTCGGCGATAAATGAATTTATTACGTGATAGCCGCTCGCGGCCTTTTTCGAGGTATTGGATTGAAATATTTTTGGTAGATTAAAACGTTTTCGATTTACTTTGTACATTGAGCTGGTGCTAAAAATGTATAAAATTATCCCTCTACCTTTTTGATGAGTTACCTTCTGAAAAGAATAATAGTTGTTATAGAAGCGATGCTTGAATTTTTCCTCTCGTAAATGGAATTCGAAATGAAGTTATTCGAAGGAAAATTAAAGCCATCGACGTCGCGCAGAATCAACATGCTGAAGTGGAAATGGACCGGCTATCTCTAAATGTATCTATTAATGTCCAATGGAACCGATAAGTGTTAGAGAGGAGATCCCATCTAGATTGTAGGTTAATATGAAACCCTACAGTCTAAAAACTAAACGACTTAAAATATTGATTCATGCAGGTTAAGGATTTCATCTAAAAATGGATAGCTTTCTATGAGAATGTGGAAAAACAGAAGTATCCGTAACTATAACGCTAAACTACTTAATAAAATTTAAAATATACTAAAGAGTTAATGTTATTCGTATTTAATGTTTATTTTTAGTACTAGAATTTTGTTTCCTAATCTAAATTAGATGAAGTTTTTTCCCTTACTAGTATATTAAAGCCGAATTTAGAAAAGCTTCTCATCGAAAGGAAAATGCAAATTAATTATATATATTGAAAGAAACTGTAAGCAAGCTCACTTTAAAAATTATTACGTCGATACTCTTCATTTACAGTTTGTGTCAAGATGGCAGAAAAAAGGGTGGGTTTTCACAACTTTTGGATGTAGTCCTGCAGATGTAGTTTCGATTACTTCTGCCAACTTCACTGTTCACCATGTCTGCAGGAGCTATTATAGTGCACAGTATGTGTATTTTTGTGTGCGCAAACTCTTATTTCGTATATACGCAAGCTTAATATTATGGGATGCCTAATTCCTTTACAAACAAGATACCTATAACAAAATTTACTTTTTATACCGATCTGCTAAAGAATTTCTTGTAATCTAAACCCACAATGATTTTTTTATACGACTCGTTTATGATTTTATTTGACGACTCGTTTGGCTCAGTTGGTAGTGACCCTACTTTCTGCTCCAGCGGTCGCGGGTTCGAGTCCCGCTGGGGGCATTCATTTGCTAAACACGAATGTTTGTACTCCAGTATAATATGTATGTATTTAAAATTTATATGTGTAGTATATCAACTATCTGGTATCCGCAACACAAGCACGTTAAGTAGCTTACTGCGGAACTAGATGGCGCTGTTGTAATAATGTCCCAACATATTTATTATTTATTTATTATTATTTATTTATATCTAATTTGGAAAAACTTAAAATTTTAAGATCTGCAGCAGTACATTTTAGCAACAAAGCTAACAACATAATATTATGTAGGTTGTAGATATTATACAAATTATAAAATACCCTATGTAATATTTTCTTCAAACTACAGAGTATGTCAAAGCATTATATATTGCCAATTTGGTTCTGTCAGTCATAATTCTACACTGTGCAGAAAAAAATTGTGATTTATATACTCGTAGTACTAGATTTTACCTACAGTTTATATCCGTTCCCAGGATACAATTTACGTCTTTTAAAAATGTTCATGTTCTTTTTCTGTGGTTTCTAGGCGTGCCATTTGGGCACAAATTACTTGTTTATCGAAATCTGTTCAGCTGTTTGAGCCTGAAAATGTGACAATCACAGCTAATTTCTTATTAATCATATTAGTAAGTTTGGTCTTTATTACATTTTATCTATCAATATTTTATTCAATAAATGTTAATTTTGAAAGGTTTTATTTATGATACATATCCTTCAAAGTGGATGCGGGTCGCTTGTTCCGCTGTAAAAAACCCTAAATAATTTACCACGGCCTATTTATATACGAAGCTTAGGGCAAGGGACATTGTATGGCCGGCGGGCGTTCAGTAGAGTGACCCCGGTGTGTTGACTTTCAAGCTAATTAAACATTGATTCATTGTATATAATAAAATTTACATAAGGACTTCTATGAAGAGGTTTCTAAAGATTCATTTCATTTAGCTTGTAAATATGAGTCAAGTCCTATTTTCTTGTATTTTAAAATCTTAACTTGTTACATTAGCATTGCTTTTTAAAATTATATTTTTTTTAAATAGAAAACCCTATGTCTATAGACATATCCATATACCTATTTTTCTGTAGATATATTGGGATAAATCCTAAGGAAAATTTATTCCAAAATGTTTTTTTTTTGTTTTTACTTTTGAAGTCAATAATTTCGAAGCGACAGCGAAATTTCGAAGCGAAACGTTAGCCGTACGCACTGTTTCGTTTTATTCGTTATAACGAAGCCCCGGAAATCCAACCCTTCCTATCAATCCCTTTGTTCCTTCCTCTTCCACTTTTTTTCTTTTTAGTACACTAGAACCTTTGTTCTAGTACTGCAAGCGTTCATAAGCTACAATTACCCCCTACATACGTATACCCCTAGTTGTAGTTGTATTAATGAAAAGCTCGTTGAAGCTTTTTAAACAAATAAATTATTTTTAACAAAAAAAACAAAAACCGACTTCCAATCTTAATAAATCTAAACTAAAAAGTAGAAAATAATACTTTTAAGGACTTTGTTAATTTTGGAGTCGGTGCCAGCCAGGTATTTTGATTATGTTTACAAATTGATAGATTAATCAAATATGTATCTATTTAGGGTTATTTTGCTTTGGCTGGCACCGACTTCAAAATTAACAAAGTCCTTAAAAGTATTATTTTCTACTTTTTAGTTTAGATTTATTAAGTTTGGAAGTCGGTTTTTGTTTTTTTTGTTAAAAATAATTTATTTTGAAATTTTTAGTGGAAAGTAGATACGTATTGTGTTAATGACTATAAAAATTTACCTTCTATTATGAGGTAAACCTAATAGCCTGAAAGTATACAACTATCAGTCCATAATTGCGTATTATATTGAAAGAATTTTCTTTAAACTGCTAACCGTTGAGGAGTTGTACCTTCCATCATCAGTTACGGTACGTGACTCAAATATCCATATAGCCTATAAAAGATTCGGCCGAGCATAGTTAACTTGCTCCTAAGAATTGAAGAGTTCCGATACTTTGTCATGGATCCCATCATCAGAACCTTACGAAACTCTCATCAAACTACCCTTGAAGTATATCCTTTCCATTAAAAAAAGAATCATCGAAATCGGTTGGCGTGATATTGAGTTATTCGTCCATTCGTCGTGCAAATACTTAATGCAAATTTAAGACTTTTATGGTTTTCTCATGGATGCCATTGTCAGAACTGGAAAATATTAAAATGGGACCACATGGGAAGCACTACCTTTCAAATAAAAAAAGAATCATCAAAATCGGTTCACCCATTTCAAAGTTATGAGCTAACAAACATAAAAAAAAAAACAAAAAAAAAAAAAATACAGACGAATTGATAACCTCCTCCTTTTGGAAGTCGGTTGATAAGAATAAACAAGCTGTCTGACAACTGAATCTACTAGTTGAATTAATAAGATACCATTCTATAAGTTCCATATAATCTAAAATTACTATGACATAATCTTATCAAAAAAGAAGTTTACTAACAAAATAATTATTACATTTGTAAAGCCTTTACTGTAATTTCTCTAAAGCTTAAAAAGCTTTTACCATTTGCATTCAAGAACCATATATAAGTTATACGCCGTAAAAAAGTGCGAATGTAGGATTTTCGGAATCTCATCGGAAAAGCCCACTTCCATTTGTTTTATAGATCTGAAACAGTGAACCAATTTCCAACAGGATTCATTTCGATGAAGAGTTAGTTTTTCAGATTGTATTATTGAAGAACAATATATAATGTATATCTTACTATATGAGACAGTGGTAGACAGTGGTAACAACCTCGCTTAAAAACCGAGTGATGCGGGTTCGAATCCGGGTCTCGCACCTCTGATATATAAATTGGTACTAAAAGTTGCTATACGTATTTATTTATTATTATTAGGAGAGACGAGTATCCATAGTGATAACGGTTTGTTTTAAAATATATAAATATATTAAAATTTATAATATAAATATATTAAAGGATGAGATGGCAGTATTTTACCTTAAAACTAATATTATTAAGAAAATAAAATATTTATAGCTGGAGTGGCAGGCGTGTAAATAGCCGTGCACTCCTTGCGGTGTGGGAACAAAATTACGATCCAGCGCGTGGAGACGCGTGGACCCAACACTGTCCTCAAAAAAACCTTTAATAAAGTATATGGCGGATGATGAAATAGCTTACAACTATGCGGGAAAAAGCAAGTCGCTTACCTGGCGCAGCTCGCTGATCTGCTTGGTGGCCACCTTGACAGCTTACTAGCACTTCACCGTGGAGTTTTCGTTAAGAGAATAAAAGGAGTAGTAGCCCGCCGTGTCAGTGCGGGCATTTATATGCGTAATGAGCGGCGTGTGCGGGTAGTAGTGAGTAGCGCCCCCCGCCGTAATTGCGACAGCTACCCGCCAGTCGAACGCTATAGACCATCCTTACCAAAGACTTTAAAAAAAGGACAATTCAAGGCAAGTGCTTGCCACACCAATAGCATCCTTCACCCTAATTAAAATTATATGTGAAAAAATATTTAGTTCTTTTTTTGTGGCCGAAGGGCTTCATTTACTTGTACATTCATACATTTCTACATTCGCTGAAAATACTTTTGTTAAATTAATTGCTTTTAAGTATTAATACGCTCATAAATAGCTAATTATCAAGTTCGCAGCTCGACATCTGTTACGATTATTACATATGTTTCAAAACTTCACGCTCGAAGTTAATTTTGGGAGCCGTAACTTTTGTTGCCGAGCTAAGACTTTTGAAATGTTGTAAACTTTATTAAAATAATGCTTCCTGCTCCAACGTTTGGAACTTTCTTGAACATTAATATATGTTTTAAAATTGTTTAACACTTGGGTTAACGTTAAATCATTTATCCATAGTTGTACAGTATGGTCTAACAAAGCAACTCACAGTAACCAGGACATTGCTTTTACCGTGAATTTTGTTATCAGAGTAGTACCAGGAGTAATCACTGCGCGCGATGCAATCGTCTATGCTCTGTGTACAAAGAGATTATGTGTATCTACTCCAGATCATGGATTCGATTGTTTGTTCGTTATTGGCAGGAAAAAATAGTGCTGTTGGCACTTGGCACAGTGGTAGCCTAGATAACTAGCTCGTTGAGGTAACAAAGTAGAGAAGGTTCAAATCCCAGGTCACGTAACTCTGATATTTTCATGTGCCAATCATTTCAAGCCATGTCTTACGGTGAAGGAAAACATGAAACATCGCGAGAAAACTTGCAAGTTTGCCCCTAGTAAGTTTTACAAAGACAAGTGTAGTCCACCAATTCACTTTTTGTCAGCGTGGTGGACTATGGACTGATACACAGCAGTGTATCATTAAAAAGGGCTGAATAAAAATATTTATTCAAGCTTAATTAAGTTAAGAATTGATAAAATGTAGCTCACGTTTATAGCAATGTTATTTCTTCGATAAAGCCAATAGGGAAATAGCTTCGAGCTATAAATATGCCAAGAATAATATCCAATGCTAATATAAAGATTGTTTGTTTTTATTACGTATTTGTTTTGTATCATTATAATGTATTCATTAGTTATAGTTGGGTGAATTTAAATTTTACTAAGGACTCTCGCGGATTCAATGGATTTAAATTAAAAAAAAAGGTTTATAATGCGGTAGCTTTAAATGGTATATTTTAGACCAAAAGTTCTCACTTTTGATTTTCAGCTGCACGTCTTTCTTTTTTGTACCCATAAAATTTATAGGGCTTAAAAATCATTATAATTGACAGGTTTGAATCCTTTTCATTCCAAAAAGAAAACCTTTGAAGGTAAGGTTTTATCATTCTTGTATCTAAATATCAAACTATATTATCGGAAGACATCAACACTCAACAGTCAGTAGAATTTTTTAGTGGTAGTGCCATGCTTGTTACCTTCGGGTAGCAGCCGAATGGGCCGGCACGCCCCGTATTGTACCACTCTCTCACAGAAGACCGGCGTGAAGTGGCAGCTATGCTGTCGCGTTTCGTCCGGTAAGTGAGAGTCCGGGAGGCCCACTCCCCATTCCTACTCCCGTCCTTCTCCCTCCTCCCTCCCTTTCCTGAAAGGCCGACAACGCATCAGCAAGCCCTGTGGTGTTGCAGATGTCCATGGGCGGAGGTGATCACTTACCATCAGGTGAGCCTCTTGCCCGTTTGCCCCCTTTGTCCCATAAAAAAAAAAAAAAAAGAATAATAAATAACTATGTATACCTTCCATACGTGGATAATCTACAAAATTACAGTACAAACATACATACATACGAGCGTATACGTATTTGTCTGAAATGCAAAACTACCGTTTTCAAATTTATAACATAGCCAACTCTTTAATTCGCTTTTATTGCATCGTATAAAGTAGCCAAATCCAATTATTGTCAGTCTTTATATCCATAGCTTGTTGAGCAGTTTTGTTATACTAGTTTTTACCTCCGACTAGGTTTTTTTTTTAAGATAAAACAAAAAACTGACTTCTAAGCACTTAAAAATTACCGATTTAACGGAATTATCTTGGGAACTACAATACCGTTTAAAATAGCAATTTCGGTTAAGCCAGTTTCGAGAAATCGGTACATAAAAATATATAAAACATACATACAGACGAACATAATACCTCCTCCATTATAGAAGTCAATTATAATAGCCCGGAATGACGGCTGAAGGGCTGATTTAAAATGAAAATCTCGTGTCACAGATTTTTATTGTTTTATTTTCAGACCAGGATTAGAACATGAGATGAGCCGCAGGAATTGCTAGTTTTACTCATCATCATCATCCGAGCGTTTGTCCCGGTTGCTGCCGTGGCTTTCACCTCAGAGCCCGGGGTCCGCTTTACACGTCATCCGCCTCCACTTCGGCCGATCTTGCGCATCCATGTGAGTTAGACCATTGGCACGCATGTCAGCCATTACGACGTCAAGCCAGCACTTCTTGGGCCTGCCCCTCTTTCGAGGTCCCGGCGGGGGTGCCATGGCTAGACATCTGTTACCCACGTAGCTTGCCGGTCTACGCGTTACGTGGCCGTACCAACGTAAGCGACATTCCTGCAATTTGTCTGCTATGTCACGGACATGAAGGCTACCACGGATGCGGGAATTACGCACGCGGTCTTTCCGCGTGACCCCACACATCCATCGCAGCATCTTCATCTCCGTGACACGCAGTTCTTGCTTGTGTCGCTCAAGCACGGGCCACGCTTCGCTGCCATATAAAAGAACAGGTCTGATGATGGTTTTATAGACCTGTCCCTTCAGTTTGACCGGCATTTTGGGGTCGCAGATGACACCACTCACCTCACGCCATTTAGCCCAAGCTGCTGAAATGCGTGCCTTGACGTCGCAATCGATGTCACCCGACGCATGAAGTATGGACCCTAAGTATTTAAACTGGTCCGTGCGCTCGACCATGTTTTCGCCTATGCGAACGGACAAGGGGTCGTTGGAGTTGCAGGCCAGGTACTTGGTCTTCGCTACATTCAGTCTAAGACCACCGTTCTTAAGCGAGCTCTCCCAACCCTTTACGCGTCTCTCAAGGCGGTTCCTGTCCGAGTCTGCCAGTGCAATATCGTCCGCGTACATGAGCAACCACGGGGGTTGCTCATGTGCATCTCTGATGCTGGCGGATAATTCGTCCAATATCACACTGAACAGAAACGGACTGAGAACCGAGCCTTGATGTACTCCGACGGTGATGGGAAAGGGAGTCGTATCGCCAACAGCCGTCCTGACCACAGACTCGGAATTCAGGTACATGTCTCGGACTATATCAATATAAATTTCTGGTACCCCTTTGGACCTCAGTGCCCACCAGATCATCACGCGAGGAACACAGTCGAAGGCCTTCTGCATATCTAAAAAGAGGAGGTGCAGAGGCGTATTCTTCGATCTGTATTTCTCCATGACGGTCCTTAGGGCAAAAACAGGGTCCATGGTGCCGCACCCAGGGCGAAATCCATATTGACAATCCGAGACCGTGCACTCCTGCCGGATCCGGGAGTCCACAATCCGCTCAAAGAGCTTCATGGTGTGGGACATGACCTTAATGCCCCTATAACCGCTACACTCCTGCACCGATCCCTTGCCTTTGTAGACTGGAGTAATAATACTCAGCCTCCATTGGTTTGGGATTTTACCGGTCAGAAGTGCGCGGTTAAAGAGGTCAGTAAGGACGCCCACACCACGCAGGCCTAAGGTCTTCCAGGCCTCAATTGGGACTCCGTCGGCACCGACAGCTTTCCGATTCTTCATGTAGCGAAGAGCTAGCTGCACTTCTTCAGGCGTTATCGGGGGCACGAGTCCTTGGTTCGGAGGGAGATCAGGTGGGCTCACTTCTTCGTGCTGCTGGTTAAGCAGCTCGTGGAAGTATGAGCGCCATCTCCCCTTCACCGCGAGGTCCTCGCATAACAGGTCACCGCTAGAGTCCTTTACACAGCGGCACTTGGAAATATCCAATGCCGCTTTGACTCGGGACCGTGCCAATTTATAGACGAGCTTCTGCCCCTCAGACGATTCCAACTTGTCGTATAACGGTTGCAAGTTATCTCGTCTGGCTCTGGCTACAGCTCTCTTGGCGGCCCTTTTCGCGGTCCTGTATGCGTCGCGGTCTTCAGGGGATCTGGACGCTTGCCACTTTTTGAAGAGCGTCTTTTTCACTCTGACCTCCCCCTGGACTGTGTCGTTCCACCACCACGTCTCCTTGTCACACTTGCGCCCGCCCTTGGACGTGCCAAGCACCGCCTTCGCCGCCTCCGTGATAGCCGCCTGAATCCTATCCCAGTGTTGCTGGGTCGATTCGCCATCATTCGCGGTGCACTTGTCACCAACGGCTGAGGCGAACTCTTGGGCCCTTGATTCAAGCCGCCACCACCGAGTCTGGCGTCGGCAGCGCTCGGCACGTTTCTCCACGGGCTTCACGCAGAGGTCCATGACAAGGAGGCGGTGTTGTGCAGAAAGACTCTCACCGGGTATGACCTTGCAGTTGGCTACTCTGCTGATGTGGTGCCTCCTAGTTAACAGGAAGTCGATCTGAGTGGCGTGCCTCCCGCTCTTGTAGGTGATGAGGTGCTCCGGTTTCTTTTTGAAAAACGTGTTCACGACAGCCAGGTCGCTGGCCGCACACGTCGTCAGGATTTCATTTCCTTCCGCGTTGCGGCTCCCGTATCCAAAACCACCGTGAACACGCTCAAAGCCCCCGCTCACCTCGCCCACATGACCGTTCAGATCACCACCCAGTACAACTCCCTGGGACAACGGTATGTCGCGTAGCACATCTCCGAGTCGATTCCAAAACGACGCCTTTTCAGTGTCACTACAACCAGCCTGTGGCGCATAGGCACTTATGAGGTAAGTTACCACCCCCTCGATAAGAGCCTTTACCACCATAAGCCGGTCGCTGATGTGGTTAACCTCCAGGACGCCGTCTTGCATCTCCTCAGAGAGCACTACTGCCACCCCGCCCTGCCCACTAGGTGCACCGGTGTAGATCAGTTTGTAGCCATTCCCAATGAACCGGGATCTGCTGCCTTTCCACCGAGTCTCCTGCAGGAACGCCACGGCCACCCTCCGCCTGGCGAGTACATCGGCCAACTCTCTTCCACGTCCGGTTAGCGTGCCAATATTCCACGTGCCGAAGCGTATCTTGCGGGTTTGGGCTCGCGTCGTTAGCCGCGCCCGCCCCTGGCGCGGTAGCCCTTGCCCATTTGTCGCAGGAGTCGGGCGGGGCTCCTGCGCGCCGTTTTGCGGCGGCGCCCTATCCCTGCGCAAATTCCTGTTCTTACTTAGTTCCATTTTTTGTGGCGGTGTGTGCTAATTACGGGAGCGACTGCCGTCTGACCTCCCAACCCCGAAAGGAAAGCTTAACTACAAAGATGATGTAGTAGTGAGTTCCCTTTGTCGCCTCGTACGACACCCACGGGATGATATGGGGTGGCGACATTTGTATTCTAAACGCCGTCGCCACACGGCATAACACTTAACAGTCAGTAGAATTTTTTAGTGGTAGTGCCATGCTTGTTACCTTCGGGTAGCAGCCGAATGGGCCGGCACGCCCCGTATTGTACCACTCTCTCACAGAAGACCGGCGTGAAGTGGCAGCTATGCTGTCGCGTTTCGTCCGGTAAGTGAGAGTCCGGGAGGCCCACTCCCCATTCCTACTCCCGTCCTTCTCCCTCCTCCCTCCCTTTCCTGAAAGGCCGACAACGCATCAGCAAGCCCTGTGGTGTTGCAGATGTCCATGGGCGGAGGTGATCACTTACCATCAGGTGAGCCTCTTGCCCGTTTGCCCCCTTTGTCCCATAAAAAAAAAAAAAGAATAATAAATAACTATGTATACCTTCCATACGTGGATAATCTACAAAATTACAGTACAAACATACATACATACGAGCGTATACGTATTTGTCTGAAATGCAAAACTACCGTTTTCAAATTTATAACATAGCCAACTCTTTAATTCGCTTTTATTGCATCGTATAAAGTAGCCAAATCCAATTATTGTCAGTCTTTATATCCATAGCTTGTTGAGCAGTTTTGTTATACTAGTTTTTACCTCCGACTAGGTTTTTTTTTTAAGATAAAACAAAAAACTGACTTCTAAGCACTTAAAAATTACCGATTTAACGGAATTATCTTGGGAACTACAATACCGTTTAAAATAGCAATTTCGGTTAAGCCAGTTTCGAGAAATCGGTACATAAAAATATATAAAACATACATACAGACGAACATAATACCTCCTCCATTATAGAAGTCAATTATAATAGCCCGGAATGACGGCTGAAGGGCTGATTTAAAATGAAAATCTCGTGTCACAGATTTTTATTGTTTTATTTTCAGACCAGGATTAGAACATGAGATGAGCCGCAGGAATTGCTAGTTTTACTATAAAATAAAAATTGACTTTTCATTCTACTGATTAATTATAATATACTTACGTATTTTAATTAATAATAGAAACGAATTGAAATGTTAACGAGTGTATCAAAAGAATCTACATAGTAAAAATGTAATACTACGGGAGGTAGCGTTGCATTTTTTTTAGTCATTTTATACCGAATGAATTTTACTTTAAGCAGTTCTTTAATGTTGGGAAATCAGTAAAGTGAGCGTCAGTTGTCGCACTAGCGGTGGAGCTAAAGGAGACAGCACGACAAAGTCATTGGAAAAAAATCTGCTCCGATGAATTTTATACCTAGCGAAACTTGTATTAAATCATTGTTTTAATCATATTTTTTCAAAAAATTATCGTCAGCTGTATTGACGAGGGGGGGTTCAATATCAGTCACGTGCATAAACCTCATTAAAAATTTGACAAATAAAGTTATTTTATACCTTATGAAATTTATGTATCTCAATTTTTATACTTTTAAAATAATAAAGAAAATCGTCAGCTGCACTTTGGACGGGGGAAACACCGTCAGTCGTCGTGATAAACATGTCGCGCCCTCAACGCATTCGAGCGTTGCTTAGTATCTTTGGAACATAAACTGACGATCTTTACACCCACAAACAATCAGCTGACGACGATTTTTTGTTTCTTTAACATTTAAATCACACATAACATAGATCACATACAAGTTATAACACAACTAATCGAAAAAACAAAGGAGTATGGAAAGACTTTATATATGTGTTTTATAGACTACACAAAAGCATTCGATTCGATATGCTTCGAATCTATATGGGCAGCATTAACACAACAAGGCGTCAACCAGAAATACATAAACTTAATTAAATGTATATATACAAAATGTCACGCCAAAATAAGTCTAGAGCGTGAAGGGTCAGAATTTCCTATACAAAAAGGAGCAAGACAGGGAGATCCTCTCTCTCCGAAATTGTTTTCAGCGGTGCTCGAATCCATTTTTAGACGACTAGATTGGGAAATGAAGGGAATATAGACGGAGAACTACTAAATCACTTGCGATTCGCGGATGATATTGTGATCTTTGCAGAATATGTAAAAGAATATATATATTTAGGGCAGCTAGTAACATTCGGAAATAATACAGGGAAAGAGATAGATAGAAGGATAACTCTAGCTTGGAGGAAATACTGGAAACTGAAAGAAATAATGAAAAATTCTGATATAAATATAAATATAAATATAAAGAAAAAACTCTACGAGGTAGTGATATTGCCATGTCTGACGTATGGTTGCCAGACGTGGTCACTGAAGAAAGATGATGAAGAAAGGATTGCTTTCTGCCAAAGAAAAATGGAAAAAGGCATACTTGGTTTAAAACTATCAGATAAAGTTAGAAACATAGACATCAGGAAAAAAACAAAAATAATAGATGTAAAGAAAAGAATCAGGTTACTGAAGTGGCAGTGGGCAGGACATATTTGTAGAATGAATAATAATAAATGGACAAAACGATTTTTATCGTTAATTGTAACTCAAGTTACTGATGGTGGAACTTGGTCACCGTCGAACCACTTAAATGTGAATTTATTATTTTCTTCCTTCCATCTCCATCGAAATTACTTGCAACATTATGAATGAAATGAATGTATGAAACTATCATTCTAGGTGTTATTATTCTAAGCTACCAGGTATATTCTACCTGGAGGCCAGAATAATATTTTTTTTAGGAAAGGTACGTTGAAGTAGAGAGACTTTTACAACTTGAAATTCCTTGATGTTAGAGTACATATTAATATAATTTGGAGCCTACACGGAATAAGTAAATATACTGTGGTGTGATTTATATGAAATTGATGTTATACTTATTGAATTTTAATTATAAGATAATTTAAATGTTAAAGAAACAAAAAATTGTCGTCAGCTGATTGTTTGTGGGTGTAAAGATCGTCAGTTTATGTTCCAAAGATACTATGCAACGCTCGATACCGTTGAGGGCGCGACATGTTTATCACGACGACTGACGGTGTTTCCCCCGTCCAAAGTGCAGCTGACAATTTTCTTTATTATTTTAAAAGTATAAAAATTGAGATATATAAATTTCATAAGGTATAAAATAACTTTATTTATCAAATTTTTAATGATGTTTATGCACGTGACTGACATTGAACCCCCCCTCGTCAATACAGCTGACGATAATTTTTTGAAAAAATATGATTTAAACAATGATTTAATACAAGTTTCGCTTGGTATAAAATTCATCGGAGCAGATTTTTTTCCAATGACTTTGTCATGCTGTCTCCTTTAGCTCCACCGCTATCGGAGCAGCTGACGTTCAGAGCTGTTATGTATGAGGGGAAAACTATTATTGTTATGATTTTCAGCCGGTATAAAATGACTTGTTCAACTATAGCGCTACCTCCCGTAGTATAAGTAAATATATAGATTATACGACATTAATAGGTTTTACTATTATACCATTAATACCTCATAAATTGAAGAGAAATAGATAAAAGCTATGAATTCAAAAATATAATAATTAAGTGTATAATAATATTATGTAAATGACTTTTAACGTAATGTTTTTTTGAAAAATAAGCTCAAGTAATTCCTTAAACTGATTTAAAGTATACGATCTACTATAAAAGGGATCTATAGAACAGTTAGGTATTGAATCTCATGAATTGTTAAAAATGACGAAATGAAAACGAAAATAAAATGCTAAAATTAAAACTTGAAATGGAATCCTTAAAAAACCTGGCTTCCGGTTCCGTCTTCGATATTATTAATTTTGCAAAGGAAGTTAAAAATCTGATTCGAACGATACTTTAAAGGGAAATGAGGTGTTTCACGATTCTTCCCTTGAATATTTTTTAAATATTTTCAAAAGATCGACTTTACAAAAGAGGCGATACTCCATTTACGGTGAAGGAAAACATCGTGAGGAAACCTGCATGTCTGAGAAAACCTAGCAAGTTTTCGTAAGACATGTGAAGTCCGTCAACACGCACTGGGCCAGCGCGGTGGACTATGGCCTGATCCCCCTCGTACTGAGGGAGGCCCGTGCCTAGCAGTGGGACGTTAAAAAGGGCTGATAATGATGATGATGATGATACTCCTTTTGGGAGTATTTGAACCTAACGTCAAAGTCAGAAGAGTAATTCATTTTCCCATTCACTTGTTGCAATTTATATTTGTTTGTAACATACGAATGTACGTATGTACGTCCTAATGAAGAGATTAAATTACTCAGTCCATCTTAATCTTTAGTTATTTTTGTTTATGTTGTTGTATCTTTACTAATAGCGTATTATTTTTTATGATAATATTTTTATTAGGTGTTTTAACATTTTTAGTTAAGAAGGTTATTTTTTGCATTAAATGACATGGAGATTGGAGATTGATGTCTACTATCTAAAGCAAATTGAAATTTTAAATCTAACTGTAAATCTCTAAAAATATTATGATAGATCACACAGAAATTGTTCAGTCGAAAAATTACGTATTAAAAAAAACATTACACTTTAAAGTAATTCAACGCAAGTATGTAGAATAAAATATGAAAGACCAAGTAATTTAAAACGATCAGATTTCTTATTTTTTTATGGACAAAAAATTGGTAGCCTTAGATATTTAAGTAAAAACTTCGACCTAATTATATTAAAATAATAATATTAATACTTAAAGTGGTCATTGGCATATTTTATTTTGCTATTAGGCACAAAATTGAAATCCCATAATCGCTGTTACGTGATACTTCAAATGGGCCAATGGTTTCATTCATTTAAAATTTATTTATCGGCTTGTTCTGGAATAAAAAAAATGCTTTAAGAGAATTTTCATTTTATAACTGAAACAAACGTATCATTCAATATAAAGAAATTGTTTAGTTTTAGAGGACATTTGGTTCACTTTGTAGTGTTTGCTGCACCAGCGGTCGCGGGTTCGAGTCCCGCTCAGGACATTCATTTGTGTGATGAGCACAATTGTTTGTACTCCAGTTATTGGTGGTTATAGTTTGTTTTAAAGTTTTTAACGCGCTTGCGACCAGACGAAAGAAACCAAGTTAATTGGGGTACATTTGCTGATATAGCTAATAATGGTTAACCCTTTAAAGATGCAATAAAACAATAGTAGTATAAAATTGTACATAAAAATCATTGATAGGATGTGTTTATCTTCTAAGATCACACAAACGCACACTATTTTTATCTGTTTAAAACGTATCTACGCACCCCAGCAAAGCAAAAGTAAGTCGCTAGTATTAAAATACTTACCCCACCTATTTATTTATGTATTTTAAGCAGTAAATATATTCTGCAGCACTTATTTAATTATATTATTACAAGCGCGCGAAAGATTTAACGCGAGCGAAACCGCGGGTTCCACTAGTTATACATAAACCTTGCTCTTTACTCATTGTACCTATCTATTAAAAAAATCCTCATAAAAATCCGTAGCGGAAAGCGACTTTGTTGTATACTTACTATGTAGTAATCATTTACGAGTATATAACTATATTATGTATCATTCAGTGTAGAGTATAAGGAAATGACTAATAATATGACTTCCGGTCGTAGAGTAACTAGTAGGCCCCGTCTGCCTACGCCCACAAGACAACGATAATAAATCAATATTCCAATTTCAAGAGACAGTCCTACAATTCCCCGCGGAAATGTCTTGTAGATCAATTATTTTCTCAGTGAAAATTTGTTTTGTGTGTACATTAATAATTAAGTAATATATTATGGTAAGTGACCTAATGTTTTATTCAAATCATCTCATTAAATATCTATATGAAAAATAGTTTATATCTACCAGTCATGGGCCTATGAAGTATTCTTATGTAAATCACACAAAACTGTTGCTGCTGTGCATATGGAATAGACAGATAAACAAAACAAACCAATTTTAATATAATATTATACTTAACACTTATATCGTATAGCGGATTATGAGTGCAAATGGTAGCAATACCCATGAAAGTACCAGTAAGTTACGAGTGACTTATCTTCGTTTCGTTACTCTCTAGTACGTCCTTCTGTGCCTAATAATTTAATATATGTATTTTATACGTATTTTTCTCAGATCCTACTTACTACAACACATCTTTGTAGTTATTGCCCGTAATGATCTAGTTATTTCAGGGTAAAGAAAACAAAACTGTAATTTGTGTTACTGCAGACTTTCACTTTTTGAAACAGTTACTACATTCAAAAGATATATTAATTTATCGTTTACTTAATGTTTGAACAGTTCAATATCATATAAAAACTTATTACTTAACTTATAATAATTAAAAAATAATTAACTTAATTATAATTCACGTCTATCTCTTCGCCTTAGCTAAACTAGTGCCTTAAAGAAGCCCTTCTCCTCATAAAGCTTATGTCTAAGCTCATAATTCCATACACCCAATATGTTAAATATTAAATGGAAAGTAATTCTATAGAAGATCTATTAGGACGAGTAAAAGCACTCTCTTCCACCCAAAGTTCGCTTGCAGTTCATGTTTTTAAAACTTTTAAACGTTACTTATCATTGCAATTGCGAAAAAGCTCAGTAAAAAGCTTAAGAATTATAATTACATTTTGATGAATATCATGTTAAACAATAGTAGTTAAATACAACTTAATTATATTCAAAAGTTATTCTATTAAAAGCTAGTTAGTACGAGATACAATTCAATTTTCTTGGAAACTTCGGTAAAATTGGGAAGGAAACTCCTTAGAAATATAATAAGATTGCATCAGCATATTTATTTCAACATTGGGGGACTAAATTGGTTGGATGAATCTATAATATTAAAAAATAAAAATCTAAGTATTATATTTTAACTGAATGTAACGGCAATAGCTTTAACGCTTCGTGCGAAAGGCACTAGGATGGCTTTTTGTAATCGATATCGCTAATCAAAAACTACGAATAAGTAGAATAATATCATGTCTTGATCAAACTAATTTCTCTGTACATATAAAAATAAAATTCAGACTGCCCTTTATATTGTTAGTTTAATCTTAGAAAACAAAATATACTTAACATACTTACTTTTTTGCCTCACTCAGTCTGCAATGTGCAGACTATACCATGAGTCAGAGGAATCTGCTATGCACATCCTCTGCTCGCGTGGACCACTCATGCACCGCAGAAGTATCTATCTAGGGCAGCATATCATGCAATCTGAGACACAGAAGCTCTCCGCTCAGAAAATCTGGAAGTTCCTGGAGGCAACAGGACTAGGCGGAGAACTCTAAATTCACTCTAGAGGGAGCTACAATAGATCAACACTGGTCGACGTAGCTAGGGCCGACTTCGGCACCATACCCGACCAAATACAATAATAATAATACTAAATAGGTTTTCTTTACATGCAAATAATTTACAATTTTAATTTACGTAGGAAGTTCATATTTAGGACTATCTTAAGTATCTTTTTATACAAAATACTTATTTTAATTACATAATGCAACAAAATATCACACCATCTTTTTGATAGAATTGTGTTTTGTAAAAATGTTTTTTGAAAAAATATTAGAGGATGCCGTGAATTAAGACCAAAATGTTTGTAAAAATAATATTAAAAGTGCTCTGTAAGCAGATTTATTATTCACATACGGTTAACTAATGATTATGTAAGCAATCTCCAAACAATATAACAAATTTTCACTCTTTATAATACTAATAATATATTTTACTTAATATAATATAGTGGCGTAAGCAATAGAATGTTAGAAGAGGCGAGGCTTTTGGTAGCAAAAAGTGTGTGACCTAACGAGATAAGACAAATGACCCCAGTCTAGGTCTGCCTAGATACATTGTTACATGGTTTTGATTTTCTGAAAGAAAAACAATTAAAAAATCTCTCTAAATACAATGTGTATGGTAAAATTAATTTCAATACTCCGATTTTTATAAAAAAATTTTCGCGTTACGCAGATGATTAACTTGTGGCTTATCTTTGTTTCGCTTAAGTGTCCCACTTTTAGAAAAATTATTATATAGAGTAAAGTACACATAAAAAGTTACATCAAAATCTATCCAGTCAATCCAGCGTGAAGTTCCTTTTAAATATTATATCTAAACATACAA
The DNA here is from genome assembly GCA_951802675.2 of Boloria euphrosyne. NCBI lineage: Eukaryota > Metazoa > Arthropoda > Insecta > Lepidoptera > Nymphalidae > Boloria > Boloria euphrosyne. The sequence continues at coordinate 12,869,427 of OX637873.1, read as the reverse complement.
ACATACATAAAACACTAACTTTTGTAAACTATTAGTACCCGTATTAATTATTTTAAATAAAAAACTGAATTTCTAAAATTACATACATTTATGAAATGACCTTAAAACTCATGCTTTAAGAACAACACGTACAAAATACCCCAATCGTTTGAATAATTCCTAATTACTAAGAATTGAATCGTTCCTAAACATAAATCTGGAGAAGAAACTCGACAGATGAGTGGCGTTTAATAAGAAGTGATGTTTACCACAGAATCAAATAAACGGAACATGTTTAAATATTTATTTAGTAATGGTAAGTGTACCATTAACTGAAGGTAGAGCACCACTGATCTAATTTTGTAATAAACGAAAGTTGATTAAATGTTTATTCAGTCTAGAATAGTAATTAGTGTGACATTAAGCTTAGTTAGCTAAATAGTCCAGTATCAGTAGAAAAGTTATCTTTTACCAAGGAAAATAATAATCGAAGTAACTTCCTCGTGTCAAATATTTATTTAAAATATTTTATATATAACAAGCAAACCTGGTCCGTTTTGCTGGGCGTAGGTTAAAATTAAACGGTTTTCTTAATAATTTTTTTATAAAAGAAAAGTAGACTTAGTTACTCCTTATAAAACTAGCTATCTGCGATTGATAATCCTGTCAAAATCGGTCCAGCCGTTTTTGGGATTAGTCGGAACAGACAGACAAAAACTTTAAAAATTGGTTTTTTGATGTAAGTGCCGTATATTATACTTTCACAAGTATTTAGTGAAAATCTGTTAATTTGTAATTGTATAATAATAATGATGAAATGACTGATTAGTATACTTCGCACAATGGTTTATGAGCGCTCAGTGAAAGGAGTGGGGATTCTTGCGCAGGTGTACTCTCGCGCACATAATTCCCTAGATACAAAATAGCGAACATGCATGTGATTTAAATTTGGTTCATTTTTTCCTAATAATTTTCGAATAGGTATTATATCTAAACTATTATTTTCTTTTCATTGAACATGGGTTGATCATATCGAAAATGTATCTGCAAAATTTTAATTGTATTTTCGATATGTTTATTCCAAGAAACATTTGTTCCTATTATTGATTTTTTTATTTCTTTTAAATCACATATAAATTCATGTGACTCAGTTTTAATAAATTTATTAACTTCGTACACCATTTTTCTTGCCTGCCGAGTTAAAGTCTTGGTTTTCGGCATCTTAATAATTAAAAAAAAATTATATATGTTATATATAATTACGTAATATAAAAAGTTTGCTAAGGTAGTTGCGCGCGCGACTGTACTAAAGGGTAAGCGGGACGTTCGTGCGGTGCAGGGGAGCGGCGGGAACTGATCGGGCCAATAGCGCACGCCTCACCCGCGCGTCCCGAAAAATATACGCAAAAATTAACTTCTGCGCATTCAAGGTCAGCGCTCATAATTCGTTGCGAGACTTATACATATAGATGGACATGAATACCCTTTCTTTTTGGAAGACGGTTAAAAGTTAGTTTAATATTATATTTATGTCTATAATAGGTACCTTATATTAAATTTATCTGATTAATTTTTACTAAAATAAATATCGAAGCAGTAAGCCTTAACATGCTGAAAGTTAATTAACTTTTGACCCCCAAACATAAATTAAACCGCAAACGACATTCACGTGAAACACATCTTTGAAGGTACTCCGCTACTTAATTTTAATTGCTATAACTTAATTAGGGTATTACAACCAATTTATTAACAAAATTCTGGTAGTTATTTTAACCACAATTTTTTTTTGATATTATATTACTTATAAATACTTTTTAATATTCAATTTTGATATATGTAATGTTTACAGACATACTCGTATACTATCCTATAGGATATTAAAATTTTCTAGATTTTCTTGGCTCGAGCGCGTCTTTTTGCGTAGCATGTCTTACACCGTAGTAAAGCAATAGTTTTCAAGTGGTAGTGCCATGCTTGTTACCTTCGGGTAGCAGCCTAATGGGCCGGCACGCCCCGTATAGTACCACTCTCTCACAGGAGACCGGCGTGAAGTGGCAGCTATGCTGTCGCGTTTCGTCCGGTGAACGAGAGTCCGGGAGGCCCACTCCCCATCCCTATTCCCGTCCTTCTCCCTCCTCCCTCTCTCCCTTTCCTGAAAGGCCGGCAACGCATCTGCAAGCCCTGTGGTGTTGCAGACAGGTTGGAGGTGATCACTTACCATCAGGTGAGCCTCCTGCACGTTGTCCCCCTTTGTCCCATAAAAAAAAGCAATAGTAGCTCAGTGGTAATGCGCTCGCTTGCGTAATCTAACCGAGTTCACACTTGGCCAGTGTACTGGACTATGAGCTGTTTCCCCTTGTATTAAAGGAAGGCTCGTGCCCAGCACTGGTAAAAGGGGAATAAAGGAAAGCTGACCCCACCGCCATGTGGGTTATATAGCAAGGAAGACAGAAATTTAGAATTACTCCCTTTTCAAAACAATTACAATGAGAGTGACAATAGGAAGCTGCGGGTATCCCAAATATTAGCTGCACGGTAATATTATTAAAGAAATTAAGTAAAATGTAAAGTAAAAACGTCATATGAAAAACTTGAAAGGTTTTTATATAACAAATCAAATACAATTTTATTTTTTTTTACACTATTACAACAGCGCCATCTAGTTCCGTGGTAAGCTAAGTTACGTGCTTGTGTTACGGATACCAGATAGTTGATGTACTACACATATAAATTTTAAATACACACATATTATAAATATTAACACCCATGACTGGAGTACAAACATTCGTGCTCAACAAATGAATGCCCCCAGCGGGACTCGAACCCGCGACCACTGGCGCAGAAAGTAGGATGACTACCAGCTGAGCCAAACGTGTCGTCAATATTGGTTGTAATAATTTAATAACACATTTTATCTTATATTTATTAAGGACAAAGCATAAAAATATTCCTTCATAAGTAGAATTTTATTAAAAAAACTACTGATGAAACGAGCTATTCTGAATGTAAAGTAAACGAAAACACTAGTCCGGTCCTTAGTTTTTAAATAAACGTTGTTCGTAAATGACGTCGTTTGTAAGGACTTGGATAAATCTCACAAATGCATGCTATATTTTATAAAACCTCAGCAGACTTTTATCCTAACTTTCTTCAAGTTCATCTTATTAGCTTCGTAGAATTTAAACTGAGTGTAGAAGTTCCAAGAACATCTTATTTTTAAGGTTTTATTCGTAAAGTCTTTGTGACGAACAGACGGATGTGAAAGAATGCATATAAATACATTAAAGACTCATTACGTTTCAGATTATGTGTTCTTAAAGCAAGAATTTGCTTCACGCAAGATCTGAACCTGCGAACGCCAGTCGGTCTTAATTATGAATAAAAGAAAAGTATTAAGCACTTTTTGATTTTCCACCTCAAAATAAGAAAATTTATTAAACTTTGTGCCAGTTGATGTGGAAAATGAAACTCTATTTTATTTCAACGTCTCATTGTCTACTATCACTTGACGGTTAAACTTAAGACAAAAGAATGTCTCCCAAACACTTTGCTTAATCGCATTCTTAATTGTTTTCTTTTTGTTTGTTTTTGTTTTGTTCTTAACTGTTTTATATTAATTGAAAGCATAATTAAAATGACACCAACTATTTAACCTATTCGTAGGTATTTTCAATGACCTCGTTCATTATTCCCAAATATAAGCTTGAGCTTTTCTTTACATAGACATATTTAAAGAGGAGCTTTAAAAGAAGCTTTACCTTATTTGTCTTCAGCCTTTTTAACATCTCACTGCTGGGCACGGGCCTCCCTCAGTACGAGGGGGTTCAGGCCATAGTACACCGCGCTGGCCTAGTGCGTGTTGGCGGACTTCACATGTCTTTTGAAAACTTACTTGTCCAGTTCTTCTCGGTAAGACGCAACGCGTCATAAGATGAAAATGTTAATGACTTTAGACCAATTTCTACCATTATAAAAATTACCTTATTTACATATTGAAGGTTGGTAAATAAGGTATGGAGGTGTGGTAGTAGATGTATGTGTAGATGATAAATTAACAAAGTCCTTAAAAGTATTATTTCCTACTTTTAAGTTTAGATTTATTAAGTTTGGAAGTCGGTTTTTGTTTTTTTGTTATTAAACAACGGAACCCTAAGGTGTGTGTGTGTGAGGTGAGTCTCCGTCCATATAAAAGCAGCCGAGTTAAGTACCCCCTCTTTTCGAAATTTGTCAAAAATAATGATGTTGCTAGAATTGTATTTGTATAACACTACTGCTATTGACAACTTCTTTATATACGTCTTTGTGTGGTGTTAAAAGAGTATCGTGATTTGATCGGGAAAGAAATATTATTTTATCACTTTAGCCGCTATATTTAATGTACTACGTTTAACTTATTTGACGTTTATATTTTTAGTATAATATATACAGAAATTTTAAATAGGTAGATAATATTTTTTTATTAAAACTAATGTCCTATCCTCGCTTCGCTCGGGTGCGCCCTGGGTAGCTTAATTTACTCTTTAATATCAGGCGACCGAGCTTCGCTCGGTTTTTTTTGTAAAAAATTAAAAAAAGAAAAAAAAAATAATCGGACTGGAAACACCTGGATTCGAACCGAGGACTTCTGGTTAGAGATCGCCCGGTTTCCGCTGTCAATCAATCTGAGCTATTATAATCTCGTGGATGACAGCGAAATTTACCTTCGTATTCTAATGGTATTGTAGCTTTTTTTTCATTGCCTGAAAATATTGATAAAATAACGTTTTCTAGAAATAAAACCTAGCTAGATCGATTTATCGCCCTCAAAACCCCCTGCATGCTAAATTTCATGAAAATCGTTGGAGCCGTTTCCGAGATTCCGTTTAAAGGTATAAGACAATATCGGCTATCTACCTGTAAAATCTTGTCAAAATTAGCATAGCCATTTCGGAAATAGCCTCAAACAGACAGAAAAAAAGTAGTTAGTATATTCATTTTTCTCTAAGTACCTTTCGTATGAATTTAATAAGAAGTTGTTATTTTAACTATTATAAACAGACACTTCAATTTTATTTTTCTGTGTAGACTGGCTACTGGTACGAATATCGTTCACATAATCGTTACTTAATATTCCAACGCCTCTAATGTTCTGACATTTATGCGACCCATAATTAATTTAACAATGTACAGACGCTCCTACCAATTCAAAGTGAACTTATTACAAAATAGATTTAGTGTAGAGTATGTGAGTAATTTCCGAACATTAGTTATTATGGTGCGTCTATTGTGAGTATAGAGTTGGAATTCAATAAAATAGCAAGTCAAATCTAAAGCTTTAAAAGGTTAAAAACTATAGATGTAGTAGTAGCAGATGTATTAAAGCTCTTATCTTTAATTTTGTTTTTTTTTTTAATTTACATAATAAAAAGGATAAATTTTTGAAATGTCCTATAGTAAAATGTATGGAAACGTAGTAACAAAATATTTTTAGTGAGGATTTCCGATTCTTCCATCGATCTGTTCCGGGTTCATAAAAATACAAACTTTTTAGATTTATTGATATGTGATAAAATAATGAATACATCTAGTGTAATATTTGAACACAAGATTTTTTACAAAATTATTGTACAATATGATATTTTATGCATTTTTAAATCTTCTTCGTTATTCTTGTTTCTAATATGCATTGCACAATACTCAACGATATTGCGCCATATTTTTATGTCATGCGGAAGCAAGAATAATAGTTTTCTTATGATATACGCTCATATCTTTATGAAATAGCAAAACCTGTAGATATACTTTATTAAACTATACATAGGCATAATAAAAATTCAGCCCAAAATAGTCATTCAGCCATTTTAACGTCCCACTTCTGGGCACGCGCCTCCCTTCAATACAAGGGGGATCAGTCCACCGCACTGGCCTAGTACGTGTTTGCGGACTTAAAAAAAATTGCTAGGTCCTCTTAGACATCTAGATTTCCTCAAGATGTTTTCCTTCACCGTCAGACAAGTGTTTCGGATTTGAATACGCATCATTCGGTTATCCAAGCGAGCACGATACCACTGGGCTACCACTGTCCTATCGCTAGTAACGTATGTTTGTATAACAAGCCCTTCTGCATTTCGCCAAAGCTACTAAGCTTTGATGCCTTAAATTCTTAGTTATTATTGTAACTTATAGGACAATGACAACACCACGACCTCAATTTCAGTGCTGAATTGAAATTTAATGATGATCTTACAAAAGTGAAGATGTAGTAGGAAAATATACATTATGGTAGAATAATGAATGAAAGAGAGGCAAGTGGAGACTCAGAATAAGCCAAGTGGTACTACATAGCAGTATTTGCATTTCGGTATAATTTTTTATGTTACATTGAGTTCAAATGTAATATGATTAAAATAAATACAAAAGTTTGTATGTATAAATGTTCTTAATTAATTCCTTATGATGAAATGGCTGGAAGGATTTGAACGTTCTTAAAATTTAAAGGATTTAAACAGATAGACAGATAATGTTGAGAGATGTTAAATCTTTAAAACTACGCAACGGATTTTGATGCGGTTTTTTAATAGATAGAGTGATTCAAGAGGAAGGTCTATAAATAAGTTAGAGGCATTAAGCATTTCATACACATTATATTACTCTCTCACATCAAGTAATTTAAACGAATATCTAAAGAGGAATCGTACAAAAATTACGGACGCGACCGCCGACTTACGAATCGCCTACCGCACCGCGTAAGGATGAGCCCGAGCGAAGCGAGGGCGAGTCGCTTGTATTATAATATATCGATGTTGCGTGTAAATTTGATGAAATATAACGATGATTGTCAACTCGTGTTATAATTCCAATTTAATAATTTAACCTTACCCATATGCTTTATACAAATACTAGTCATTGAAGCATTGCATATTAAATATCAACTCATTTCTATGTTCAAACAAAACTTTGAAATTATATGAGACTACTTGTAGGTACTTGCCAAGAAGTATACGACGAGAGATCTAACTGTTACCAGTTTATAATCTCTACATAGTTCTAATATTTGCATTTGAAACGTCAAGTGCGAGTCTGATTCATACACCGAGGGTTCATAGTATGTAACATATTTTTTTTATTGTGTTGATATGCTTATAGGTTGACGGTCCATCTTGAGTTACATATGCGAAATTTCAATAATTCAATCTAAAAATAGCTACTAATTGAACCTAAAATATTTTGCCCGCAAAGGCCATAAAAATTACTAACAGATTGATTCAAGAACGTAGTTTAAAGCTGAGGCAGGCTGATAGTTATACAAGTATATTAAACAGTAACTTAAGTATATTTGAAAGTTTCATGAAAATACGTATAGAGTAATAAAAGTTTATATTTCTTTGCAGGTACGATTTGCAGAGTTCAAACTTCTTCGACATTCAACTTCATGCAGGTAGATAAATTACTTACCAAACTAACATGCGGTTTACTAACATTTTAATATCTCTTAGGAGTTTCAAATTAAATTGAAAAAATGTAAAGCCATTTTACTTCTGCTCTCTGTTACGTATTATTATAATTTACACTAGCAATTAAAAGTTGGTAAAAAGGAATAAGGTTACTATTTAAGTTATAAAAAATCGTATTCTAAAAGACTTCACCGAATTCGGTCAAAAAATATAAGTTTGTTATTCCGAAATATATTTTCGAATCTCCACAGATAACTTCATACTATATCCCTTACTGAAAAGCCAGAGAATATCAGTATAATTTCTAAACATCTCGTTTGCTGCTTCCATTATCTCTTCATAACAATTGTCGCAAATTACATATTTGTTTTTAATTAAGTTGGAAATGTATAATATCTCTGATATTTACAAATCGTAAATTTCTAACTTCTAATCCACTTTACTTTCTCGTAACTAAATGGTGTAATTTGTAAAGGGAGCCTAGAATAAATTTCGAGAAGCTAAGCGGTAGTTTCAGGGGAGATCCTCTAACTAAATAAATTTGAAATTAATTCGTCTTTACGTTTTATCCTACTTGATATTTTAAATGCAGACTAGCGACTCAACCTTGCTCCGCTTGGTTTTTGCCCCTACGTATATTGTATTGGTTAGTATATATTTCTTAAAAATTATATAATATTTTCTTGCAGTTAAAGTTAATGTAAAGCATGAATAGTCACGTATGAAGTCTAAAACTCAAAGAGTTTTGGAACTCCAACATTGTTCTTGCCATGATTGATTCAAGAAAGTCGGATCTTAAGCACGTTAGTCACCAAAAATAGATTAAAAATAAGTTTGATTCTACGCTTTTAAGTTGTAAAGCATATGTCGACAAGGAGAGCGATGGTATTGTAGTTATTGGATGACACATTCAAGTACCAGCAACTTTAAATATAGATTATGAAGTCGCTAAACTACAAAATTAAAATTAATTAGTTTAATTAGCACAATTTGAATCAATTATAACAAAAAAAGTGAATTGAATAACAACAATACGTCATTATTATATATTTTTACATTGACATAACATATTTTGTGTTTAGGAGAAAAGCTTCGAACGAAAATAGTTGATTGAATTAACATTACGGAATTTCATTTAGACCACTTTTTATTAGGAAGAGGATATGAAAGCGCTTGTAATTTAATAGAACTCAATACTTCTCATTGAAAAAAGCTCCGCGTTACTTTCACGGCAAAATAAGTCGATGGGTAGGATTTGTATTGTACATTCACAATTCGTATCGTAACATACATATGTATAGATACATATAAACAAAATTGAAGTGTCTGTTTTTAATTTCAAATTAGCAACTTTTCACTAAATGTATTTTTTTTATTTCATTCTCAATTAGTGCTTGACTACGTTCCACCTGATGGTAAGTGGTGACGTAGTCGATTATATGATATTAGACGGTAAGTCGCACTAATTCAGTAGCCACCTATTCACTCTTGCCTTGAAGACTACTTGCCTTGCCCATATTGTATTGTATATGTAAGAACATACGATACTAAGATAAAAAATCAATTTCTAAACTTTTTGTCTCTCTGTCTGTTTGTTCCAGCTAATCTCTAAAACGGCTGGACCGATTTCGACGCGACTTTCACTCACAGATGGCTTATGTTATAGCAAGTAACTTAGGTGACTTTTATAGAAGTTTTATTTACTTTAACTAGCGAAACGCGCGGCTTTTCTCGCGCCTAATCTAGGGACGGACCCGGCGACCCACTAGTATTTTATTTAATATGAAATTATACATTCTCTAAATAATAATGAAAGCCACAGTCAAACATACATATATAGTGGTTTTCTTTGATATCATTTGACGATGTCGCGTGCAACAATATCTAAAATTAATTGTGTAAAGTTCGTTAAGCAAGTTTATCCTCAAAGTGTTCTTTGTAATTGAGAATTTATTATTCATTTACCGCGACCGCCCGCTAACTTAACAACACAGAGTACGTTGACTTTTGCTTAAGATCTAGAAGATAGTCGACAATACACATTTCGAGGTGAAAGGGACTAAATAAACTTTATCATGTATAATAATTTCAAAATTTTATAACTATATTTTTTAGTCTGTCTGTATGTCAACATGACGTCTTATAGTTCAGGCCAATCAATTGATTTGAATATCTTTTTATTAAATTGCATATTTAATTTGAATAGTTTTAGCTATATTTAATTAAAGCGAACAATTTAAAAGCTTAGACATCTTTTCTTTGGGAATGAGAAATTTTGCAGCAACAGAAAGTATATTGAATGTTACTCAGATAATCAGTTATCAGTTAATCAGCACCCAGTTCTAATGATGCATTAACAAAAAAGACCAAAATTTTAAAATCTGTTGATTTGGTATCTATAATATTAATATAAGTGAAAAAATCACACTCATAATTAATTACTTAACGCCGCACTCAGAGTCACTTAATGAACCTTTAAGTCGAAAGACTTAATGGTTCATTAAGTGACTCTGAGTAGGGCCATTAAAATTAGACAAAAATGTCATCGCAACTATATAGATGTCTGGCAAGTGACAATTATTGACTGTTAGCTTTGCTGATATCTACATTTTATCTTTATAATATCACGTATAGTAGTTGAATTTAGTATTTGTTTCATGTAAATTTATCATCCAGTTCCTGAAGTTATAGATATACTTGCATGCATTCTATTATGTTTTAATTTGATATTTCATTTTTTTATAAAATTGCTAATGGTTTTTATTTATGACTTAAGCATTTATTAATCAAATCAGTCTTGTTCAAATGATAAGCTTCTACACTGATTAATGTCTGGAAAGTTTTCCCCCAAAAAGGCCGCATGATCGGATAAAATTAATGTCAAGCATTATTCAACGATCCACAACGGCATTCCGTGTCGAAAAGTAAAACAAGTGTTTCTCATGAATAAGATAGGAGGGGTATATAAAAAAAAACTAGCAGTACCCGAGGCTTCGCCCGCGTTAATTTTTTAAATATTAGGAGTCAATGCCGCGGGAACTCCGGGATATATGTATATATATATATATATATATATATATATATATATATATATATATATATATATATATATATATATATATATATATATATATATATATATATATATATATATATATATATATATATATATATATATATATATAGTAGGATAAAAACACGTGGAATAACAAATACAACTTTAACTAAATGTATAATAATATGTTTTGTATAGTTATTTATTATGAGCGTACCTACAGGTACTAGATACGTTTTAAAAGTTAGTATTCATATATACTAATTAGGGATGAGATAGTTTCTCGCAGTATCGTCGATAAGCACTCAAAAAATGTTTTTAACTTCATCATAACACAAATCATTGAAATTCTCAACTTTTTTCTATGATTTTCATTTCATAAAAATCTTTCTCTTGAATCACTCTACCTATTGATGAAAACCGCATTAAAATCTGTTGCGTAGTTTAAAAGATATTAGCGTACAGAAGGCGGAAAGTGACTTTGTTTTATACTATGTAGAGACTAGTAATTTAATTTTGCTTTGCTTGGCGTCTTTTGAAGCGTGAATATTTCAACGTAAAGAGCAACAAACGTACATACCTACATACAAATTTACACATTTATACAGGTTCTTGTTGCAAACATCACTGAATACTTAGAAGATGTAAATTTGTGGGATTAATGTCTTGTTGTGTCTCACGTAGGATAAATAGATAAATATTGTAATACAATAAATATTGCTATCAAATATTTTTTGAAAAGAGCAACTGCTGAGTTTCTCACCGACTTTTCTCAGCAGATCAGCATTACGAGTTGGTGGTAGCTTACTCACAGGCTTACAGACTGACAGTTAATTTAAATTCTATATTAATAAATTCTATAATGTATAAGTGACGATTCAACAGTGCTTGTAAAAGTTTATTTGAATTAGGAATATTTTGATTGATTGATTGATTGAAAAAGCCGTGAACGAAGTCAGGGCAAATAGCTAGTTATATTAATAAAATGAATGCTACATAGCTTTTAAAGGTAATTTTATATCGAGAATTGACTTTATATTTTGTTTATAGTTCAGAACTTTACTAATATTCCTGTCGTAAGTCTTCATAATTCAAATACGTGGTTTTAATTTGAAATATTAATATTACTTCTATACTGTTCAAGCTTCATGTTTAATACATACTTAAATATTTATTCTAAGATAAATTAAAAATAGATTAAGTACCTAATCTCATACGAGTACTAAGTATTATATTAAAACATCATATAAATTCTTATTAGAAATATAAGTTTGCTTTATAATATTATATAATATTTTTATAAACTAAATTTTATCTAATCTGTAGAATATTACTACATTAAAGTCTTATTTCAAGCGAAAATTCTTTTAAAATGAATGTCTGTAATATTTTGAAGTCTTACACCCGCTAGTTATTTAATGAACCATTAAGTCGTTCATAAGTATGGTGATTCTCGACTTAATGGTTCATTAAGTGACTATGAGTGTGGTGGTTAAGTAATAAACAGGGTAGGCTCTAGTTTTATTAAAGTACACAAAAAGAAACTTGTAAGTAGCACCGGTTACCAAGACATTGGATGGATATTGTCTGAGTTGGTATGGCAAGGTTATGAAAAGGGATGAAACGCATGTGACTGGAGGAGAGATTATTGAGGAATAAATTAAAAAAAATTTTAAGTATATGATCAGGACATAAAAGAGAAAGGGGATTGCGCTAACCCCAAAAATTTTGAAAAATGCATAGGCTTTTTAGTTTTTAAATTTTTCTTATTAGTAAATACTTAGAAATCTTATAGCTTTTTGACAGTTATTTGTCAGTGACACTACAACACTATGTTTTTTCGCTCTCGCTTGTTGTGGTTGACACACGTGTAGTGAGATCTTTCGGCCTTTCTTATAAGGATTATTGTTTTGTAAAGTATTAAATAGTTGGTTTTCTGTGTAGTTGTGTGTGTTGTGTGGTGGTAAGTAGTTTAATTGTGTAGTATAGTGTGTATTGTTATTTGTTAGTTTTATAAGGTGTTGTAATGGATGGTGACCCTCCTCCGGAACCTCCGGATACTGGAGGTGGAATAGATATCAATTCTATTCCTATTTTTCGTAAGAGACCAGGCGATAACGATGTAGATCCAGTTATAAATAAAAAAATCATAACAGATCCTAATTTAGCCACTCCTTCGATCCAAAATGTGTATGTTCACCCGAGTATGGTTGATGGTCCCAAAGCATATTCTATTGATGACAAAGGTCCCTTTATCGTTCATGTTTCACGAGAAGTTGCAGACCCTTCAGCAGGAACTACTGTACGGGCTATTAAATTTGGTCAATTCTTGCATCATAACAAAATACAATCTATAGCTCATGATGGGGTAAAAAATGTTGGTCGAAACAAAATCTCTGTCCAATTTACATCAGCTCAAGCAGCAAATGATTTCTTAGTTAACCCCTTTTTAAAATTGGCTAAGTATGTTGCAATTATACCAACTTATAACATCACAAGAATGGGTCTGATAAAGGGTGTCCCGGTAGACTGGTCAATGGATGAGCTTGCCGAGTCATTAGAACTTCCTACTGGTTGTGGAGCAGTTATGAAAGCGCGAAGGTTGAACAGAAAGAATGTTAGTGAGGGTGTAGTAACATGGGTTCCGACTCAATCTGTTGTTATCACATTCCGTGGACAAATGTTACCTGATAAAGTGTACTGTTACCATTCATCCTTACCTGTCGAAACTTATAAACTCCCTACAATCCAATGCCTTAGCTGTTGCCGCTTTGGTCATATTAAAGCCCAGTGTCGATCAAAGCCTAGATGTTACAGGTGTGCCCAACCACATACTGGGGATGCGTGTGATATCTCAAAAGATTCTTCCACATGTTTATATTGTTCAGGTAAACATTTTGCCATTGATAAAGATTGTCCTGAGTTCTCTAGACAGCAAGCCATTAAAATTGTTATGTCTCAAGACAATGTGTCCTATATGGAAGCCTCGGCTCGCTTTCCTCCTGTCCAAAGATCCTACTCTGATGTAGCCAAGGAATTGTTTACCCCTCCTGCATATTCCAGTACTCAAGTTTACTCTCCTGTTCCCTCTCCCTCTCAGACAAGATCATATCGTAAAACTATTGTCCGACAATCTCGTCCCAGGTCCCCAATGGGTAAGGGATATGATAAAGAAGCCCATCAAGCCATTACTGGCAATTGTCCATCCTCCTTGTCCAATGGTTGTGCTCTCAACAATAATTTAACTGTTAATACTCCTTCAGACCAGAAAAATCTCTTACTTATTCTCTCAGAAGCTCTAATTAGTATTATTTCAATGTGTGATGAACTTCCCCTACCGCCCAACGTTGCCCAAAAACTTTCCCAACTTTTTAAGATCATAAATAATGGCCCCTCTCCACTTTCTCCAATGGAACAGTAAAAGCATTAAAAACAAAAAACATGAATTACTCTCCATTATTAACCTGTATAAGCCTGTCATTATTGCCATCTCGGAAACATGGTTGTTGCCTGGTTCTCGGTTTCGAGTTACAGGTTTCACCTGTTTGAGGGATGACAGAAGTGATGGGTTTGCAGGTAGTGCCATTCTTATTCGTCACTCTATCCCTTTCTCCTCTATTCCCCTTCCCCCTCATAGCCAGCACATTAATGCTGTTGCTGTGAGAGCCTTTGATATTTCATTCCTATCTCTTTATATTCCCCACCCTTCCTCTGCCCTTATTCCTGAGCTACATACTATCCTGTCTGCCCTCCCCAGTCCATGTCTGGTAATGGGAGACTTTAATACTCATCATACTATGTGGGGTTGTTACTATAGTGATGGGGTTTCTCCTTTGTTGGTTGACATGTTTGACAATCTAAACATGTGTATTTTAAATGATGGTTCTCCGACCAGAAGAGTTCTTCCTAATCAGAATCCCAAAACAGCTGTGGACTTATCCATATCCTCTCCCTCTCTTGCTTCTCAACTATCATGGTCCACTCTCCCATCCACCCATGGTAGTGATCACTTTCCCATCCTCATAGCCATTTATAGCAAAATTTTTCCTCTTCCAAATTCCAAACCCCTACTATCACATAACCTTAAGAAAGCTAACTGGGCAGAATATGCTTGTTCGGTTGATTGCATGATTGAAACACTTCCGGAGATTGTTAATAGTGAGAATATTGTGCTTTGTTACAACCACTTTGTTTCAGCCATTTTATTTGCCGCGGACCTGAACATCCCCAGAAAATCCTCCTCACTGAATCAGTTGCCTTCCAACCCATGGTGGGATCAGGAATGCACTGATGCTGTCAACCGCAGACACTCTGCTGAAATGTCATACAAGGCATCTATGACAGAGGAGAATTTTATTTCTTTTCAGCGTAATGATGCAAAGTTTAGAAGACTAATTTCAAAAAAGAAAAAGTCTGGTTGGATTACTTTCTGCGAATCTTTAAATCCTCGCTGCCCATCCTCTTTAGTTTGGAGAAATGTCAAAAGATTTCGCAGATCTCTTGATAATTCCCAGCTAAATTCCAATAATCCGTCCGAATGGCTTAATGACTTTGCAGACAAATTAGCCCCTCCTTTTGTCCCTAACTATGATTCCTTTCTTAATTTCCTGCCAACACCTGCTTCCTGTGAATTGGGTGCCTCTTTCTCCTTTGATGAACTCAATAATGTCTTAACGGGTTTAAAAGATTCATGCCCAGGAGAGGATGGCATTCCTTATTCATTTTTATCTAAACTTAATGACAGAGCTAAAAAATATTTTTTAAATTTAATTAATACATCTTTTGATTCTGGTATAATTCCTGATGCATGGAAATCCCAGATCATAATGCCTGTGCTAAAACCAGGCAAAAGTCCTTCTGATCCCAACTCCTACAGACCAATTGCATTAGCTTCCACTCAGGTTAAAATCTTTGAACATCTTCTTAAAAATCGCTTGGAATGGTTAGTGGAAAGCAGGAAAATCTTAGCGCCCTCTCAATTTGGCTTCAGAAAGGGTCTAAGCACTATAGATAGCCTCAGCATTTTTACGACAGACATTCGACTAGCCTTCGCCAAGGGGGAGTTCTTGGTTGGTGTCTTTCTGGATGTTGCTTCTGCATATGATAATGTTCTTCTTCCGGTACTCAGGCAAAAAATGCTCCAGCTGAGTATCCCTGCGAGGTTGACTCATTTTATATGTAATCTGCTGACCGGTAGGACCATATCTGTTAGACACCGGTTGCTGGGTATTCCTCCCAGGCGGGTTTGGAAAGGCCTTCCACAAGGCTCGGTCCTCAGCCCTTTGCTCTATAGCATTTATACCCATGACCTCGAATTGTCTGTCAACAGTTTTTGCAATATTTTACAGTATGCTGATGACATCGTCCTTTGTTTTAGCTCAAAGTCAATAGAGGACATTCAGTTTCGTTTAAACTCTGCTTTGCACTACCTAGACCAGTGGCTCTCTAACCATGGCTTATCCCTGTCTGTGGATAAATGCCGTACAGTAGTTTTCTCAAGAAAAAGAAGTATTCCGAACTTTAGTTTTTGCGTGGAAAATCATCCTATTAGGGTGGTTGATAAAGTTAAGTTTTTAGGTATTATTCTCGATAAAAGACTGAACGGAGTTTCTCATTCGGAGTATATTAGTGATAAATGCGAGAAAGGTGTTAACGTCTTAAGAGCACTATCAGGTGTGTGGTGGGGTGCACACCCATATACTCAAAAACTGCTGTATAACGCTTTAATCCGGAGCCATATTGATTATGGACTCTTTATCTTAGACCCCTTTAATAAGGCAGCTTCAGAAAAGCTGAATAGATTACAATACAAAAGTCTCAGAATCGTAATTGGTGCAATGAGATCTACTCCAACCAATGCACTTCAGGTAGAATGTGTGGATGCTCCTTTTCCTATTCGCCGCCAGTTCCTTTCTGATCGTTTTGTCTGCAAAACATTACAGCTTTCATCACATCCTTTGTGGCCTCGTTTAACTGAATTATCGGAAATTAGCGCTTCACGTGGACCTACTTCCTACCTTTTGAATAGTTTTCGTAGGTTCACCAACCTTCCTAATCCTATAAATTCTTTTAACTCCAATCCACTCTTCTCTACCCCCTATCTTGCCTTGACTTATTCCCCTCCTATAACAACAGATATTGGTCTAGTAAAGGGTGCTGCTGATACCAACACGAGGTTTAAAGCTCTTTTACATCAAAATTGGCCGAACCACGTCCATATATATACAGACGCCTCTAAGTTGTCTAAAGATGGCTGTGTTGGTTCAGCGTGCTGGATTCCTAAATTTAATATCATTCTGCAATTCAAATGTCCTCCCCAATCGTCGGTGTTTACAGGCGAGGCTGTAGCTATATTAGAAGCAATCTTGTTCGTCCACTCCCATGACATAAGCCAGGCGGTTGTTTTTAGTGACTCCTTAAGTTGTTTACTTGCTATTAAAGAAAACCCTTTTCGTAGCAAATCAAGGTATTCCATTATATTAAAGATCCGTGAAGCTTTACTCTCATGCCTCAATAAGCATCTTAATATTCAATTAGTTTGGATTCCAGGTCATTCTGGTATTATTGGTAATGAGTCTGCTGACTCTTACGCTAAAGTGGCGATTCAGTGTGGGTCTCTTGAACACTTTAGTAACTCTGCTCAAGATGTATCATCACTCGCTAAAACCCATCTAGACAACTCCTGGACCAACTACTGGAATTCATCAAAATCTTTTAAGGGAAAGCATTATGCTTCTATGCAGGCGGAGATTCCAAAGCGTCCATGGTTTTTCCATCAGAAACATACTGAACGGTGGGTTATTACTACTATTAGTCGCTTACGCTTTGGGCACGCAAGTACTCCTGTTCATCTGGCTAAGATCAGGGTAAGGGACCACTCACTATGTGAGTGTGGTCTGGATGAAGGCTCTGCCTCCCACATCCTCTTTAATTGCCCCAAACTCCTTCGTCCCCTTTATGATACTCTTCCTTTCAAGGTCCCCCGTCCCCTTAATGTTCAATGTTTGTTGATGTTTGTGTTTAGTCCCCTTTGTACATTTTTATGTAAATATGTTAAATATAATAAAATTAAGCTTTAATAGTAGTAAGTTGTGAATTAGTAGTAGTAGTTCATTACCATGTGTTTGTACAAATTAGTAACTAACCTTTGTGCTGTTTATATGTTTTTAGGTGGAGGTATTAATAAAATAAAATCTTACTATTTAATACTGTGAATCCAGTCTTTTTGTGGAATATATTAAATTTCACCGGCCAATCTCGAACGTGACTCCTCCATTCAACGTGACATTGGCGAAATAATTTGTGCTCAACTGGCACGCATTGAAGCCAACTAACCAAAGAATTGAATTGAATTGAATACAACACTATATCACAAAATAGTGTACTCATGTACAGGCATGATTAAAAATCTACTGCTGAAATTTCATTCATTAAATTTTAACTAAGATAAAAAAACACTTCTTATTGGAAAAATGTACTGTGTTCACCAAAATATATATCCAAAAGTAGTATATTGAAGTTGGTCAATAAGAAATCCTAAAAAGTTAGTTTCTGTAACTTTGGTGTTTAGAGCTTGGTAACTTTAGACCAGAAAATTGTTACACACACTAATTATTTTAATAATTAGTAATTAGTAAAAGCTTCTAGTCATAAATAACACATCGTATAATAGAAATTTGCTAAAATCGTAATACTTTGATTCAGAGTAAACTGTCAATACATTGAAAGGGAACCACATTTAATCATTGCACGTTTTCCTAATGCACATTGGAGTGGCTACCGGATGTTTACATGTAGGTACTTATGAGGGATTGAAAATTTGAGTGCTGCTAGAACAATATTTTTATAAAAAACTAAATATTTCGGTATACAATTACTAATTGGTACCTACGTGGGAAGGTTCGATGTTACACGAAACAAAAATAATAATAAAAAGGGTATAGTTTTAAATTGGTGTATATTTTTTAATTGAATGATTGGCTTACAATGAACAATAACATATTGTATAAATGTAGAATAATTTGTTTCGAAGGGTTTTTTTGTACCTATATATGTAGGTTAAAAATATTTGCACAATTAGTCCAGTAGGTAGCAGGTAGCGTGCTCATTTAGAAAAACAAGGAATGTGAGTTCAAATCCCGGGTTTTATATTATGATTGCTTTCATTTTTTTTCTTATTTCCGACATTCAGTGTATTAAATACATGTTAGTGTGTGTAATGTTTTTTTTTGATTTAATGTATTTTAATGCGTAATTAAAAAAAAATATATTAGTATTCTGCACTCCTCTATATAAACTATAAGTGCGCGAAATTTCATACTTTTCCGTCCGCGCAATTTTCGTAAAAATGGGTACAAAGTTTTTGCTTCACATATTAATAGATTATTTTTTTATTATATACTAGCGACTCACCCTCGCTTCGCTTGGGTTCGTCCCTAGCTCGTACCCCCTTTTAGCGTACAATTTTTACAAACTTTAAATGTCTTACTTATTTATATCTAATCAAAAGGCCAAATAAAAAGTTTCAAGTCTCTAGCTTTAAAAATGACGTAATTTCCATACAAATTGTCATCCCCTATTTCAATCTCTTACAGCCTTTTTTTCGCCTTTCAAAGTAGTCGCCGTTGTTGAGTTATAAATAGTGTAACTAACACGACTTTCTTTTATATATATAGATTAATATATTATAATAGATTAGAAATATTAAATACCAAATGGGCGTAGAAAAATCTAAAACGCAACAAGTTAGAAATAAATACATATTAATAGTATTGAAGAAGAAATAGCACTTCACTTGTATTTCTCATCTTAGTTTGACAGGCTCCTTAAAAGCTCTCGACCTCATCTGTCTCTTAACGACGATGTCTAAGTGGCATTTTATTTACTGTCACTATTAAATACATTAGTGTTACGTGACAGCTTTTCAAAGCTTTTCATATAACTTTTAAAAAAAAATTAATTACTTGTTATTAAAAAAGAAACATATCTCTGTATCTACTCCTAAACTGTCAGAGCTTAAGCTTTTATTAAAGTTTAAGTTAATGTATAGAAGAATAATTGAATAATCTGATGAGCAAAGTCGCAGGCATATACTAAATCTTATAATTGTTCTATTAAGTAGGTATAAAATATTGTAAAAGGCCTTATTCAAAATCGGATACCATCTATACTATATATTATAAAATACTGTTCTCCGCCGCGTCTGTGTCTCCGTGTGTCTGTCTGTCTGTCTGTTCGCACAAAACTCAAAAACTACTGCACCGATTTTCATGCAGTTTTCACCAATGGAAAAAGTGGTTCTCGATTAAGGTTTTGGTATGTAATTTGTCAATTATTTTAATTTATTTTGTATACGTTGAAATGTCGCAAAAAATTACGGACGCGAGAGTAAAATGCAAGCGCTGCTTCAACGCCGCTTCGCTTGATACAATCGCCGACCCTACCCCACACCGTTTTGCCTACTGTTTAGTTAATAGCTTTGATTTGGAATCATAAAATATTTATTACAATTTTCAACGTTCTACCACTATTTCCTATGTTTTTAATGGTGATTAAACGCGGACGAAGCCGCGGGAATTGCTAATTTATAGTAAAACATTTTTATATACTAAGGAGTATTATTTATTTTGCTTTATAGTGTAACCAGTTCTAAGAAAACATAAAATATGTTGGATAGAACTACTTAATAAATCTTTAAAGTATCGAATATGATTATCGCTGTAATACTCGGTCGTTAAGAAAAAGATTGATGAACAAACAGCGCTCAGCTGCATCACATTAAGAAAATTGTTCTCCACTAACACAAATAAAGCCACTTTCCATACTAAGACCTTGCCTTTGTGGCTTGCGCTTTAGTGTAGAAAGCAATTACATTAATGTTATCGACTAGCGACTTACCCTCGCTTCGCTTGTTAATTCTAATCTAAAATAAAAGTAGGCTAATACACTCCTATTAATATCATCAACAGATTTTGATGGAACTTTTACCTGCAAGTAAAAGTCCCATCAAAATCGGTCCAGCCGAATTGGAGATTGAATGTAATAAACTGATAGACAGACAAACAAAATAATATGTTTTCTTATAAGTACTATATAAAATTCCATAATTTGATATATAAAAAAAAAATTAGTGAATTATCAAGGTTTTTGTACTGTCTTAACAGATTAATTAACCTTAGGAAAGGAGCTGACTTTTTAACATTCATATTCATACAATATACTCGTATGCGCTGCTTGAACCCAGGTAGAAATTAATAGAATATTAAAATTCAACTATCTGGTATCCGTAACACAAGCACGTAACGTAGCTTCACGGAACTAGATGGCGCTGTTGTAATAATGTGCCAACATATTTTATTTATTTATTTAAAAAAAATTAGTATTTTTTAGATTATTTGGATGTAGCTTGCTCATGGAGTACCAAAATTTTGTATGTTTCGAATGTATTAAGATAATTTATGTAACTTGGTAAATTTTGAAATTGTTTTACGGCTGAGAGGTCTGAGAATTGATTAAAAGCTTCTATTTTTTTAGGGATGAAATTTTTATCACGTTCGCTGCTTGTCATATAAAAAATCCCTCCCTTAAGTGAAACGAAAAAAGTATAAATTAATTATGGCCCCTTAAATGCTGTAGAGAACCGCTAAGTAAACAAAACAGATAGCTTAATAACTTTAAGTATAAGACTAGTAGGTCACGATTTTATCTTGTAATATTATTTTTTTGGTAGTTTTTGAGGTAATATGATTATATACCTCACTGTTTCATTTAGATCACAATAATGTAGACTTGTTTTTCGTTGGGAAAAGCGTTTAAGCCCTACCACTTAATAAGTACAGCTGGTTATGTCGGACTTATCGAAAAAGCTAGTACTATTCCTAAAACTTAATGGAATCTCTCCGTCTTAATGAGGCTTTACAAAAAATGAACCACCTCCCAGTACGGTGTTGTGGCTTCGCGGCCGGCTGGATTGCCAGAAGAAAAAGCCAAGAGTATATTATAATTGTTAATAATGTTATCTACAGATAAAAGCATGTGGGTAAATATAGTGTACGTTACCCTCCATAATAAGGTCGAGAAAAGCAATACAAAGAAACTTGAAACAATTTTAAACAAGTTAGACTTTAACTCTACCGTTTACATTGATTATCTTCTTCAACAACTTTAGAAACAATATTTATGAAGAATTTATACCGTAACGAATAACAATTTTTCTATTAAAAATTTACTCTTAAAGCTGTAGACAATCTAAACATTTTACGCTCGGCTTATCGTTAACTTTGTTGTTGAAGTTAAAATTAAATAATAAAATACATTATTATAATAAATTTTGAAATCAAATTAACGATACAAAGTCCAAATTTATAGTTTTTAGAATTTTGTATGTTTGTCTGTGAACACTTCACGAAAAAACAACTGAACAGATTATGATGAAATTTAAAATGTCGATCTCAGAAATATCTATACTAACCCTTAAACCTATCGCTAGGAAAATAATAAGAAATTTAAAGATATGCGGGAATACTCGTATTATAACATTTCAACCATCTTGGTTTAGTGATGTATTTGAGCTTACGTATATTTTATTAGAAATAATAAACCTCTATGGGATATTTTAAGGGCCCGAGATTGACTATATGTAGGCTCTTTATATTGGTATCAAATGAAAGTGTTTCCCTGACATTAATCTCTTACCAAAGTCACTTACATAAGCCTGAGCGATGCGAGAGTACATACATATTATATAATATGTTGCTAGTAGTCTATATTGATGTTTAAATTCCAAAATATAAATACCTTTTTTATTTATAGCAAAGGTTTGTATTAAACTTAACTTCGGTTTTATTAGCCTAACTAAAGTCAAACTTACTTTATCAAGTAAACTCGAGTTAAATGATGAAATTAATAAACTTTGAAGTTGACTTTTTATAAACTACTGCATTGTAGGTACATTCAACATTAAGGTGTTCAGTCAATAGTTAGGATTATTAGGTAAAGTATCCTATCAAGAACTTACCTGTGCTTTTAAAAAGCTTAATTTTTATTAAATAGTTTTATAACAAGGAGTATAATAGTTCTTTTAAATTTACACGAATATTTGAGAAAAATAAAGCTATACTATAGAATTTTGTCGCGGATTCATTTTGATTTTTGGTTCCCGACGTTTCCGTTATAAATAGTACAGTATAATTTTAATATAACTTAATGAAGTTAAGCATTTCTAACCCCTATCTTTGGTATGTTGGCACAACGGACGTTGATCGAGCGGTCCACTACATTACCGTCTTGATATTTCGATACTTCATTTCATTTTGTGTCATATCAGATAACAGACCTTTACGTAGACCTTTGCCATCAACCCTCTGAAACTTCGCCTTAATTAAAGCATAGAATGAATTGCTAACTAATTAATAAATCTTATTGTTACAGTCTATGTATTACTAATGTACTAAATAATTTTAAAGTAAAAGTTTCTTAGGAAAGCACAATTTTAAAAGTTTTGTCTGCCCGTCTGTTTCTAACGGTTTATCTCTGACAAGAATGGACCGATTTTGACAGGACTTTCAACGGCCATAGCTGATTTGAAAAGGATTCGATTTATATTTTTTTAAATAATATTCCGTACCTAGGGACTCACCCAGCCACCACTATGTAAATTATATAAATAGAAAAAGAACAAAATAGTTAATTATTTTTTTCACCTCTGTTGTCTTGGCTTACGAATCAACCGATTACCTCTTTTTTTGTTTCGTAGTTGTTTACGAGCTTTAGAGTTACTTATAAAAACTATTTAGAATCAGTTTTTTCTCAAGTGAAAAAGACAATTCTTTATACAAATGACATTCTCATCAAGTTTTAAATTATTTTATCAGATTTCGACCACTTAGAAAATATCTTAAATATTATAAAGCTGTTTATAAGCGTTTGTTATGAATAACTAAATTATTTTTACTATGTAGTTTTTTCTAGATTTAGTTTAACATTTTACTCCTCAAATTAATGTAAATTCGTATAAGTTCTGTACTAGTTCACATCGAATTCAAAATATTTTGTGAATATCATTCAAGCTTAATGTAGTGGAGCTTTGAATGCACACGAAAGCTCCGTGTTTGATCCATTTTCAGATTATCAATACATAGCTATTTTCTAGACCGATTTAATGGTATGTATTTAAAATATATTCCAAGCCAAGTTTTACGCGCGTCAGCACCCGCTTATACTTAATTACTTCTTTCGCGTGGACTACAGGGTAAAATAAAAGTAGCCCAAGTTCTCCTTATAACATTAGCTATCTGCGAGTGAAATTCATGTCAAAATTGCCAACCAGCCATTTCAGAGATTAGCGTGAACAAACAGACAGACAGACAAAAATTTTAAAAATTGATTTTTTAATGTTAGTTCCGTATATGCTTTCATATGCATTTAGTGAAAAGCTGTTAATTTGAAATTAAAAACAGACACTTAAATTTTATTTGATGATGGTTGACTGATGTTGTTGATCATAGTTTGGTCGAATTTTTATGGTTACTAGTAAAATCATTGAGTTCCGACTCATTTTTGTAATTTTGATGAGACAATAATTACATACTAGAGGGAGAAAAAATGAAATCATAGTAATACTTTTTATACCAACAGATAATAATATAGCGAGAAGCTATGAAATATGTTGGAACTGTGATATAATGGATACTCAATAATATTAAGTAATGGTAACTTTATTAGGAGCTCTTATTTTATTTATTAGCAAAGTAAACGTTTGGTTTATTGCCTGTAGTGATGGACAGGCGATTAATTGCTCACGATATGGCATCGTTTGGTTAGTATATTTTAATGGGAAACGTATGGTAGCCATTAATTAACTATTAATTTAGTTTATTATATTTTGGTCCTTAATTTACTATCATTTGTCAAAATTGGCCATATGTTTATTGAAAAGTTTATCACAAAATCTTGTCTCCATAGCTACTAAACTAAAAAAAGGTAAAAAAATGTGTCATTTTTAGTTTCAAACATTGGTCCTAATGACACAAAATGAATGTTCCCAGCGGGACTCAAACCCACAACCATCGCAAATTTTTATATAATACAGTTGATATTTTGACCGAACTCAAATTAATGACAAATAATACATCCTATCATGTCGTAAGAGCAATTTGTGCCTAAATAAACGCAATATATAAGGAAAACGTTTTCAATCATTTTTATTAAATTTTTATAATATTTTTATACCTATAAGGATAACGCATAATAAAATAATGCTTTTTTTATCTTTATCTTTAGTTTATGTAATAAAAAAAATAAATTAAAAAAAAATCGCAAAGCTGTATTTCAATGTATTTCTATTATAAAAAAAAATACACCAAATTTTCAATTATTTTTTCAGCCGAAGTTCGAATAATATCGATATCGATATGCCTTTACGATTTCAAATAAACTCCAATTTGTAAAGATTTTTTATTTATTATACTAACATTTATAATTACAAGTAAATAATTTAAAAAGTTGCCTGAAAACTTGGGTAACTCGGAAAACACTAACCTACTTTTTACTTTAGCATATTTTTTAAAAATTTAGAAATCTCTCCCGTGACCATGATTGCTGTAAAGCATTCGAAACGTCGGGAACTAAAAATCAAAATAAATCCGCGACAAAATCCGAAAAGGTAGTTTCATTTATAATCTCTTATATTATGTTCTAGGATGTGAGACGAGAAAAGGTCAATATTTTTCAGATGAGTAATATTATTGAGCCATTTTATAATAAGGTATTCGCATCATCCATGTAATCTTTTTATATTGAACATATTATGCATGAACAGGTAAGTATTATATCGCTAACGAGCGTTTAAAGGAAATCATTTTAGTGCTGCGCAATTTGTATTTTGACATTAATTTGTATTCAGACATTATCTGGTCTTAGATAATTCAATTTTGGGACCAGATTATTTAAATTTTGGGATTATGTAAGACTAGCTTTTGCCTAGGGCTCCATTTGCTTGGTTTACTAATGTAAATTGATCCCTTCCTGAAGGTTTTACTGTAGTGTAATGTTCCTTTGGTACAAAATTTATGCATATTATAAGATAACAGATCGACATCCGTATGTAGGTAATAATTATTATATGAAATATTTACAAAAATATAACTTATGTAATGTTTTCAGAATATAGAATAAACCATATTTGTAATGTTTTTTTATCTTTTTATCTGTTGACGTGAAAACTACTAATTTGATTTTAATAAATTATTTCTCCGTCCCATTAATGTTAACTGTTTGTTGATGTTTGTGTTTAGTCCTCTGTGTAAATTTTTATTTAAATATATTAAGAATAATAGAATTAAATTATAGAATTTTGTATATAATATATAACTAACATTTACTAACATTTTTTTTTCTAATTTAGGTGTCCATGTAAATACTAACTGTGCTGTGTTTTGTTGTAGGTTTAGTAAGGATTTACTTCCCTCATACAATTATAATTTAAATATACTTATTGACTCTTATGTTAAAAAAAAAAAAAATGTTACTGATCAATCTCCTTCGTGTCTTTTCCATTATACGTGACATTGGCGAAGTAATCTCTGCTCAACTGGCACGCTTGAAGCCATTAGCAAGAGAATTGATTGAATAAATTATTGTATAGTAATAAAATTATTAATCGAAACAAAATATGGGATATCTAAAGCCTACAGGAAATATCGTCATTCCTACGAAAAACTGATTCAGCAGAGTTGTCCTCCATATAATAACATTTAATTATCACTCAACAATATTAGTATACATCATTTAGTAAATATTTCCTATTTAATATCGTATACCAATCGCTTTAAGTGGAACTATTCGCAATCGTATAGCAATATCCGCCACGGAATCGTTCCATACGGATCAATAATCCAGAATTAAGTACATTCATTACACATCAGCGGATATTTTTGATTGCTTTGTAGATGTACCGGCTAATTAAAATAACTTACTTTATTTAAATAACTTTATTAGTAAATGAGGGGTACACGAGTAAGACAAGGAATGTCACATAAAAATTCAAATAGTTAAAAAGTATGGGAATATTAAGATTTTGCCACGTATTATAGAATGTCATGTTAATTAAAAAAAATGATTTTGTGACACTGTACCCTTCAAATGCTCATTGAAGCACTATTTAATTAGACAGTAGCTGATGTTGAACTTGTTTAACTAGTGTTGGTTTCGTGGCCTAAATTCGTCCATACCCATTATTATAATTTTAGAAAAAAAAGCTGTATAGAAAAATCCTTTTTACATTATTTTTATTGATAACTTTAAAGCTCGTCAATACCTGTAACACAAAGAAATAAAATAAATAAAAAAAGGTTAACTAAAACTATTTTGCCTTTGCCTATTTATGTATAGATTATTATAAATGCAAGCTTTCTGGTCTAGAAAGATTTGGAGACTATAGATAGATTCCTCACTACACACTTGGACGACACGTTTGGCTCAGTTGGTAGTGACCCTACTTTCTGCGCCAGCGGTCGCGGGTTCGAGTCCTGCTGGGGCATTCATTTGTTTAGCACAAATGTATGTACTCCAGTCATGGGTGTTTATATTTATAATATGTATGTATTTAAAATTTGTAATATGTGTAATATATCAACTATCAGGTATCCGTAACACGAGCCTCGTAGCTTACCACGGAACTAGATGGTGCTGTTGTAATAATGTCCCAACACATTTATTTATCTAAGCAAAAGACAAAAGCTATTTTAAGTTTATATTAAGTATTGTGTATTTATGAAGGTCACACTTTTACTTTTAAATTTAAATATACGTTTTTAATTAAGCAGCAACCGCATTTTCATTTACAGTTTGTCAAAGTAATAATTAATTACTCATTGAAACATGCATTTCTGTGGTCCGCACAATTAATTAACATGTCATACGAGACAAAGCTACTGTGATGGTTCGTGTAATTAGTGCTTTTATGTTTATTAGCATTTAAAATAATTAAAATTTACTTAAAATTATATTTGTTGAGATTAGATTATTTTGTAGATCTAAAAAAAATTATATACTTTTAAAAATATTATGCATAGAACCTGAAAAATTGTGAAGTTACTTACTTTAAGACATAAAATATCGCCTTTTAGTCGCTAAAAAATCGTCCATTTCAATTCTTATAATATTGATATACCCAGTGTCACGTACAGTAGAGACGAATCTAACGACTTCTCTCAAGCTAAAATTCGTCAAACGGTGTATGCTACAGACTGCGTCAAAAAATATACATACATATAAACGCAAATTGTACAATGTACATACATAAAGTATACAACGCACTCTTAAACTTTTTTATCACCTATATAAATATAATATTAATTTTTGTTTTTGTTCTAGAAACGTTGAAAGAAAGTGGCTCGTGTGTGTTCACTGTTATCACGTCAAGGCTTATTATCGCTTAGGAATTCATACATTCGTGGACTATGAAGCCAAATATTTCAAGTGAAATTGCATATCTCAAAGGGCTATGTAGTTCTGTATTAACAAAGTTGATCGTAAGAGCAACCCCTCTCGTTGTTCCTCGGCAGGCAAACTGGTAGGCATCGTGGTTAAATTTCATCGGATATTATAGAATTTAGATACACAAATAACCACTATTTATAGTTTAATCACCATTGAACTAATAGTCTGCAAGCAAACAGACAAACGGACACCGATTTTAAAATTAAAAATAAGGATGTCTTTTGAATACAATAATAAAAGGGTTCGTCCTAAAACATAACAAGTTACTTAATGACAACATTTTTTTACTTATTACTATTCAGCTCAGTGTTGCGATCTTAATCACTTGTTAATTAAAAATCACAAATCACAAATTAAGCCCTGTCTTCGCCATTTTGCTGGACATGACGAAGAAAATTGTGCTTAAACGGTACTTCTAGAGGCAACTAAACTTAAATTGATTACTAATAAAACAAAGTTGGCTAATTTTGTTAACGTAGAATATGCATACATGTTAATTCTAATATTGTATCCCCTTTGTCAAAGCTGCACAAATTACATCAAAGCTCTAATACACATAATCACAACATCGCGTTTGCATGTATTAATACTAACTTAGCTTAGAGGGAAGTTTGAATGAAGTCTAGAGGGAAAGCTTTAGAGGTTTGGTTGATGTGGGTTTCACTCAATTATATAGAACCTAAGCCATATATGACTTAAGACGTCGTTTTTAATATCTTAGTGATCAGTTAGATTACCTAGTTTTACTTAGGAATTGAAACTCGACCATAATTATTATTATTTTGAGAAAAACGTATCATTGTAACCTATTTATTTTTAACGAAAAAAAGTAACGTAAGTAACGTTTGACAAACAGAGGAGAAAAGGTACTGAAATATTTTTTCATTACACTATTATACAAACAAAACTTTACTTATTTATATGTATACTAGCATTTCTTGCGGTTCCACCCACGTTTTAAGGACTGGAAACTAAATTCTTAGATTTTATATACCGTGTGATGTTTTACAGTCGGTTTTTAACAGTTACTAGAGGTTTCTCAGTAATTAGACAACTTCATGGAGTAAAAAGTATCCTATATCCTGACCCTGAGAACCAGCTATCATCATACCAAATTTTCTCCAAAATCTGTCCAGTGGTTTTCTCGTGATGCGGTCACAGACAGACAGACACACCGACAAAAATTCTAAAAACAATATAATCGGCCTCTGTATCGATAATAATGTATTTTTCAATAAGATTTTCCAAAAAATATTCAATTCAATTCATATAGATTCGACTAAATTAGAATTTTATTATATGGAGATATAGATGATATAAATAGTATTAAATGTTCATACAGATACTTAATTTATTCGTCTTAAATTGACAATAAAAAAAAGTTTTTTTTATTTCAATTGTTAATGTATAAAAGAAAACTACGAAAACCAATAAATTACTAGAAATGCTAAAAAATATGGTCTGTTTCTTAAAACACAGAGGGTTATAAAATATTGAGTGTTCAAGCCGTTGAGTTGAAGATATAAAAACGGCAGTAAAATAACTCGTGCGTTTTTATGTTTTAATTTAAGACCTTTTCATGTAATATATTTTTTTCACGGTTAGATGTTATCTTTTTTAAATGAGTGAAGAGAAGTTGACTTAGGGCTTCTTTTTGACTTTTGGCATGGGCTTATCGCGATTAACTTTAAAAGAGTGTGGTAATTTGTCTCTCAGACACTTCGGTACTGATAAGAATCTAAACTTCAGGATTTAATTTGATTTTTTTTATTTGTGTCCCACTCTTTGAATTTATCTCTAGGATGTCTTAAAGCCGGGTCCCACGGCCCGTTTTCTCACAGATCAGTCCGCGCCGCGCCGGACTGACGGGCCGTGGGAACCGATGCATCCGATGACGCCCGTGGTGGCCTCTTGTCGTCCGTCCGATCCATCGGGAGTCGGTAAGTTCAAAGGCGCGGCGCGGCGCGGCGCGTCGGCGCCCGTCGCGGCCTGTATGGGCGCGTCTACATTGCTTGTTAACCCTTAACTAACATAGTGAAGTAAATTAATACCCCAGTCGTATATTTTTGATTATATTTCCTTAACCTTTTGTATTAGCGACTTCCACGGCCAGGTATTCTCAGTCGAGCACATGCGCTAGGAACAGGAACAGGTGGATGCGCAGCACGCAACGTTGGATGGTTTTCGTGCTATTTGCCTTTGGGGTAAGTTTTTACCCCACTATGTTATTAGTGTAACATATTTTTTTTCGAACAAGTTCTTGTTTTTTTAATATTTTTAACATATTTTTGCCACAAAATGTTAAAATATTTAAATGAAGAACAAATAATGACCATGTTCAATGATTCAGAGGAAGATGAGATTACAAATCTGCCACTAAATCAATTTGAGAGTGATTATGAAGATGGCGTAACTGCTAAAAGTGATCATGACACAGAAAGTGAGATGGAAATTGAAAGCGTTGCAGAATCATCATCAGATGAATATTTCAACAGTAATCAGTTTACATATTTAGAGCTTGCAAACTTGAATCAAAAATGAAACGGCGAATCTTCATCAAAGATCTTGGTCCTTCTTTGATTAAACTTCATGTTAAAAAGAGAAAACATGATACTTTCAGGTTTCAGGAAAGAGCTAAGAGAACAAATTTATAATTTTCTTGGATGTTGATTAACGATGGCGAACCACCAGCAAAGATAGTGAAATCTGGACACTGTTACCTCTGTACGTAAAGATGATCGAAAGTGAACAAAAACGAATAAGTAACATTTATAGTCCTGAAAAAAAACTAAAACCTAAGTCAAAGTAAAATTGTCCTTTTTTGTATATATTTAAATAAAAATGATGAAATTAACTACAAAAAGTTATCAAGCAATGATATGAATATTATTTTGTAATATATATAGCTTTGAAATTGGGGTGGATTTTTACCCCACGATGTTGGTTACCTATGTAACAAAAAGTCACTATGTTAGTTAGGGGTTAATCGTTCATTTCGCCTGCGGCGGCGCATGCGCGTACACGCACTTGATGGAGTGGAGAATGTCAGACAACAGACCGCACCAGGCGGGCACGGGCCGTGGGAACGCTCAAAACGGGCCGCGACGGGCTTACACGGACGGAGCAACGCCTGGCGCGGCCCGTCGCCCGGCGCGCCGTGGGACCGCACCGTAATAATGTTGCGTAGAGTTAAACTTATGTAGGTAATTTTTAGTACTGAAATATATTTATAACAATTATTTATTTTATATTTTCAAAAACTCTGATAATAATAGTAACATTGATGAAAAAATATATAAAAGTTTTGAGGCAATAGATAATACAAATATATAAAACAAAAGTTGTAAAATAAACATTTAAAAAAATGTACACTATTCAAACCTAAACTAAAAAGTAAAAATAATACTTTTAATTACTTAGAGTGATTTTGAAATCTTTGCCAGCTGAAGGACATTTTTCGAACGGGTAAGAAGGTAGGTTATAAATTTAATTTACAAATTGATAGATTAATCGAGTAGGTTTTCTAATAAATAAATAATCTTTATGAGATTATTTTGAATTAGTTTTTTTTAATGCACCTTGTATTGAATGAACTCTTACGTTATACGAGAAAAAATTACACGATATCATTCTATAATATAAAAAAGTGACTGTGACATACGGACGGACAGACAAACAGACAGAACTGACGAATTTATAAGGGTTCCGTTTTTTGCCATTTGGCTACGGAACTCTAAAAATGACGTATTCTCATCCTTTTAATTTAACATAATTTAGTTCTTCTAACCATTAATAAAAGAATTGAATTGAAAATTTCAATTTATCATATAAATACAATTTTGAAAAGCCTATTTTACATAAATTATTGTCTAAGCCCAATATTAGTGAGAATTATTGATGGATAATAGAAGAAAAAGTTTGCAGTGTTAGAAAATAGATGTCTTCGAAACTTTGCCAAACTTTTAAAGGTTCGAACTTTCAAACTTCCTATAAATAAATTGATATTGTTAAGAACTTTCGATCCTATAAATAAATTAGTATCATTTATAGAAAAAGAAATAAAATCCGAATAAGTTAAAATTTCTTTATTAGTGTAATGATTTCCTAATGATTTTGAACTTATATTTTATTCAATAGGTATATTCAGCATTATGCGTAAGAAATATCGGAGTATTAAAAATTAAAACGGCTAGATGGTTTCGGATGACTTTAGTGTGTTCTCTAATAGTTAGGAAATAAAAAAAATGTGTCAATGGAGAAATAAGTAGGCATTGAAATATTTAAATTAAAAAAAAACTTTTATTTTTTTTTAATAGCAACTCTAAATCACGTCTCTTATGTTCTCTATTCTTTGTCTGTGGCGTAAACCATCTCAATAGTTAACAAAGAAAGGCCCTGAAAAGTTTTATCTTTGCCTATTTATACCCAGAATATTAAAAAAAGGAAAATAAAATCAATAAATCATTTATTAATTTCTAAGTCAAATCTGTACATTAAATGTTTTTTGGAAAATCTAATTGAAAAAGACATTATTATCGATACTAAGGCCAAATCTATTGTTTTTAGAATTTTTATCTGTCTGTCTGTCTGTGACCGCATCACGAGAAAACTACTAGACGGATTTGGATGACATTTGGTACGATGATAGCTGGTAGCCGGGTCAATATATAGGATAGTTTTTGTTGCGAGAAAATATCTAATTTCTGAGAAATCTTTATAACCCCCAAAATGTACCTAGGGACGAGCCCAAGCGGAGCGAGGGCAAGGCACTAGTCTTATATAAATAATAACAACATTAAGAAATTATAATGTAAACATTTATCGAGCATCTGTCAGATTCAATACCTTTTAATTAAAATTCCACAAAACAAACGTTTTGCATAATAGAATTTAATTAAGCGACGAAACAAATTCATTATTACAGAACAAGCCGATAACGGAATTTTAAATAACGCAGCCCTTGCCTTACCCTCGTTTAGGCGTTTACGTAAAAACGATTATGGTTTTCAGCAAATTGGTTTCTCCCCTACATTTTTTGATGAGAAGGAAGTGTCATTACTATGATATATTGGTACATACATAAGTCATTATTCCAATTAAATTTGTTAATTATTTTTAACGTAACATAGGTACTTACCGTTACGTTATAAGTGGTATCCCAGTGGTAAGGTGCTCGCTTGGCTAACTAAATAATCTAGATTCAAATCCGGGGTCTCGCAAGTCTGATATTTTGGCCTGATCCCTCTCGTATTGAAGCGAGTTATATAATACAAACGCGTTAGGCAGACGATAGTGAATCTATTCAATTCAAGTATTTTATTGAGTCAATTCAATGATTTTATTACATGAAAGCACGATAAAACAACTTTAATTTAGAGTTTTGATGAAACGCGGCTTAGTATCTCTATAGTATAAGTATTAATTAAAGTTCAAGATCGCTCTATCCTTTACATCTACGAGTATAAATATCTGCTTTATATAAAGTAGTTTTAATAAAATGGAAACAATCTAAAAAAAACAAAATTAAAAGGCAAAAAACTTGCTAACTTAACTTAATCAGCCCATTGATTGGTTGACAAAAATAAGATTGTCAATGGATCCTTGTAAGAAAGGTTTTTTATAAAATTTTGTAAAAGCCTTTAATTATCTTTGATTTTTTAAATAAAAGACAGTTAACTATAGTTAAATATGACACTAAAATTGGTTTCAAAAAGAACATAAATTAATCACTTTGGATCTCTGTTGGCGTTGTTGCAAGAAAAGCCTACTTTAATGCGTCAAGTCTTCGGGCAGATTCGCTTTGATAAAGAAGAGCCGCGCACTAAATCTTTCGAAATTAAATTAAAATCGTCCATTATCCCAACCTTTTTCTCTTAAATTATTCCATGAAAATAAATGGTCAGCGTTTCTGCGAAATTAATTCCTAATTTGTATTTTAACTATACTCTCTTATGTATTAATTCTAAATTTAAATGAAGAACTTTGTTTAATAATGCTTTTGGATTTTTGTAATTTTTAATCAATAAACCGTGGTTTTAATACGTTACGTAAAAAACGTACAAAAATAATAAGAATTTTAATCTTTCAGCACTCTGAATGCACAAAACGACCAAATAAATCTCAATCTCTATTTTAAAACAACACTAGAGAATTTAATTGGTATCATCATATTTTACTTAACGGGGCACTTTCACATTCACTCTTTGAGCGTGATCTTCAAAAGTCAGTTAGTGATCATATCTTCATTTATTTTATATTGTAAGCTTAAAAAATAAAATGAATAATAAAAGACAAATCATAAAAAGCCAAGAAGTGATACTCTTGTAGTACGGTAGACCTAAATATATGTTAAATTAAAAAAAATAATCTAATGTCTTGATATAATTATCTCCATGATCTCAGTTCTACATATAATATATAAAAATCTCGTGCCACAGTGTTTGTTATCGAACTCCTTCGAAACCAATTTTTATGATTTTTTTGTGTATATTTGGTAGATCTGAGAATAGGTCGTAGGCAAATTTTTATTCCCCTACGTGATAAGGGTGGCCTCTCCATGTATTTTATTCTTTATTTTTAGAACAAATTTTAATTTTGAATCAAAAAAAAGACGCGGTAAAGCTATTGCATAGCTGTTTTTATCAACTTATGCAATTATAATTATTTCTTTATTTTTATTTGTTTATTCATATTTAAAACACTTTGTACACAAATTATACGACTACAGATATTCATTGTTGTACATAGATGATAAATTTTTAAGCTATTGTTTATTAAAAACTGTCGATCTAAAATCGATTTATTAATCTACAGCGCCATCTATATTATTTATGGGTAACGTCAGCCCTAAACAACACCAGTACAAGTAAACTAAAAGATAAACCATAGGATGTCGCGCTACTCGTCGCGTAACGCATGACAGGTGTTAGGTTATTTTCGTTACGAAATTTCTGGATTCGGTCTCCACGCTCAAGGCCCGCGATAGAAGCTATGCAATAGCTTAAAAATTCTTATCATTCCCTAAATTTTCATCCTTCGGACGCGGGCGGAACCGCGGGAATCCACATATTTTATCTCATTGAGTTCAAACTACAACCACAAAATATATTTCAATGGATAGAATCCATTTCATATTATTTTACGGTAGATTTAGCTGATAAATAGCGCTGTCTTTCAACAAAGGTTTAGCTCAGTTTATGGATGTTTTAGAATCTCGAAATAGGTTCTTATTTTTCCCTATGTAGGGTATTCGTTTGTGCGTTTCATAATGTGCGAAAATGGTTTGGGCATACAATATTTTTTTATGAATATAACCTGAAAATTGACTTGTTTTTTTTTTACATTACATCATTTTTCAAATGTTAGTGATGATTATGGATGTTTTAGAATCTCGAAATAGGTTCTTATTTTTCCCTATGTAGGGTATTCGTTTGTGCGTTTCATAATGTGCGAAAATGGTTTGGGCATACAATATTTTTTTATGAATATAACCTGAAAATTGACTTGTTTTTTTTTTACATTACATCATTTTTCAAATGTTAGTGATGAATATAAATAACATTACTTTTAATGGTTCTTTTATTTTTAACCCTTTTTCTAAGTATTAATCTAATTAAGTTCTGAAAAGCTGTAACCTTTGTTAAAGTGGAAGTGGGAATAGGCTATTTAATTTTGAGGGCAATCCAATATTATGAGATCAACACGATTAATAGTTTTCAAAGTTATCGATTTCCTGCTATTGAGTTAAAATTTACTAGATAAACTACTCAACTAGTAGTTTTGGTGACAGCACTACGTCATTGTACATCAATTAATAGTAATGTAATGCTATAATTTATACAAAAACACACTATATCCATGATTCTTTAACAATATTTAAATAAAAAAGGCAGTGGTAGCCCAACGGTAACGCGCTCGCTTCTATCTGATGTTACCGAGTGATACGGTTCAAATCCGGGTCTTGCACCTCTGATATTTTCATGTGCGAATCATTTCTATCATGATTACCACTTGTCTTACTGTGAGGGAAAACATCGTGAGGAAACCTGCATGTCTGAGAAAACCTAGTAAGTTTCGTAAGACATGTGAAGTTCGCCAACACGCACTAGGCCAGCGTGGTGGACATAGCTTGATCCGATCGTACTGAAGGAGGCCCTTGCCCAGCATTGGGACGTTAAAAAGGGCTGAAGACAGACTTAAATAAAGATTAATGACTATATACTCTATATACTTGGGTGTTATGAATTTCGCAAAAAATTTATCGTACTTTGTTTCGATTGAAATGGTTCTTATTAATGTGTAAAAATATTGTGTCGTTTGAAACAAAAAGCTTTTTATTACAGTTGTTTTAGTTAAAATATCAATTTAGTAACAATGTAAGATAGAATCTCACTTTATGTTGCAATAAACAACACTCCTATTAGGAGTTTCAGCATTGGTGTTAACAGTGTAACGAAAATGTACTGAAAGCTAAATATATTGCTAAGGAAATAAGCGTATTCAAAGTTGCACATATGAACAAAGTGTTACTGTAATAAATTATATTATCCTTTTAATATACATAACGGATTTATATAAAGGTATATGAAGTCATTTTTAATATGTACGTTTTTATTGATTTTCATTAATAACATTAAATTTCAGAAAAGTTTGACTATTTTTATCATAATGCGCAATTTTCGTATTAATTTTGGTGTTTGTACACTTTAGAAGATATGGTCTTGTGTTTGACAGAATATTATAATATATACAGGTATACCTGCACGTGGCATCAGGTGTATGGCCTACAGTAAATACGGCGTATTGTTATTAATAGGGCTTATTGGCTGTTTTTATTCAAATATTTAATTGCAAAAGAGGATTTTATGAAGAGAAAATTTGGAAAAATTGCATTGAAAGAAGTATATACTTTTAAAGGAATGAAGAAGAATGGTCTGTCAGTCGGCTATAAAGTAAGTATAATGTTCTATAAAAGTATATAAAGAAATGTTTTAAAAAGTTATAGCAAAAATCTGAGTAACATTCATCTTTTCAATATTACTATATTACTTATGGTATGATATAATGCGCTTGAATAAATCGTGTTGATTGCATCGTATTGTTCGATTTTGATTTTGTTAAATGATGTGGTTGTATTGAAAGTTATTGGATTCGATTTGGTACACATGTCATGTGAAACAGGGTAATTTAATTATTTATTAATTATAGGTACATCACGATCGAAATATTCTGCTATGAACTACTACACATTCCGTCTTTTATATACAATTACATAGCATATTACAAAAAAAAATTCAACATTTCAATACAGTTATTCCTACATTATCTTCATACACTATATACACATTTTTTGTTGAGTTCACATATTGATGATTTGGTAGCATCGATCTGATCTGATTAAGCAACAAGGAGGAGGAACTCTTAAATAGATTCCTATTAACCACTTTGAATTTGTTTTTTTTTTTGAATGTGTCAGGTGTAGTTTAAGTATAAAAAAGGAAAAAAAAAATAAGAAAACTGCTGAAAACTGAAAAAATTCAGGATTATTTTTTTAAATGTACCCAGGGACGACCCTAAAAGAAGCGAGGGTGAGTCACTACTTCAAATTCGTAAAGTGAAATATATATAGAAGCTAAGCAGTTTTAAATCTTATGACAAATGGAAAATGAACACACTGCAATATAAAAAACAAAACGTACTAAACCATGGTTCAAGTATAAAAACATATTATTTATGAATGTATTGCGTGCAAAATTGAGTAGGGTCCGCGGTGACAGCGGTATTAGCCCACTGAAGCTTTGGTGTAACGTATTTACACCTGACATGATTTCTAGTATCTCTATCACATTGTAAATGAGTAGTCAAAATCTATACATATAATAAAATTCTAACTTATCTAATCTGTAAATTGCGTCGCGAATCTGTAGTTTTTACAATTTTTGTCTGACTGTCTGCGTTCGGACCACCACTGGACAGATTTCTATGAAAGGTACGATAAAAGCTGGTTATCCTTATCAGAATATAGGATACTTTTTAAGGCTGAAAAATATATAATTAATGAGAAATCTCAACTAACCGTTACAAGCCGGCTATTAAACATCACACGGTATGTGAAATGTAAGAATTTGGTTTCCGTTGTTTGGAACGCGGGTGGAGCCGCGGGTAATGCTAGTTAATAATAATATAGTAATATTGGAGAGCTCTTTTTAAGATTTCGTACGTAACCAAATGGTTATAACGGAATCCTTTTTATGTGGCCATGACTCCTTGCGATTGTCCGTCTGTATGTCATAGGTAGGGTTTGGGTCCCGGGAAGTCTCGTGTCTCGAAGTCCCGGGAATTTTCGTAATTTTGGCTGTCTCGAGTCCCGGGACTTTTGGGTCGAGACTCAAGACGAGACAAGATTGTCGAAATTGTTATGTAGTCATTTTTGTTTTCAAATAATTGAAGAGACCTAGCGCCACCTGTATGATTTTTAGCTAACATCGTTTTATAATTATCCGATTTAACTGCTTAAAAGTGAATCTGTGTGTGATTAAGAGAAATAAACAAAGCAACTAATTAAGACTAAAATTAACTTTAAAGTTACAGTGCAACCTTTTAATAACAAATCGGAAGGGAACAAATAAATATTCGTTATATCAAGTCTCTTAAAACTTTAAACTGAAGTTTTCAACCGACTTCCGAAAAGAGGAGGTTATCAATTCGTTTGTGTTTTTTTATGTTTGTTACCTCAGAACTTTAGACTGGGTGAACGGATTTTGATGATTTCTTTTTTATCTGAAAGGTGGTGCTTCCCGTGTGGTCCCATTTTAATTTAGTTCAGTTCTGACAATGGCATCTATGAGAAATCCATAAAAGTCTTAAATTTGCATTAATTATGTGCGTGACAAATGGAAGGATAACTCAATTTCACGACAACAGATTTCGATTATTCATTTTTATTGGAAAGGATGTACTTCAAGGGTACGTTTTATGAGAGTTTGGTAAGGTTCTGATGATGGGATCCATGACAAAGTAACGGAACTCTTCAATTCTTAGGAGCAAATTAACGATACTCGGCGGAAATCTTTTGTAGGCTATCGCTAAAGTTAAAGAGGTAAAAAAATAGTTTTATTCACAACTTCTAGTCATAAATGACAGCACATATTTATCAAATGACTGTATGTATTTTCTATTTAGAAACAATTAGGTAGATAACTATTTTTTTCTTGTACTTGCGGGAATCCCGAACTTATTATTAGCTTTGTCTATCCTATCAAATAAAATGTTTAAAATTAAGGTAAATTTTGTTAATTACAAGTTTTCGCGAAAATTTAAATTTGGCCATATTTTTTTATCATATTGATCAAGGATCTTGATTTTTGTACACCTAATAGGGACTATAGACAGCAGTATCTGGTATAAATTTTAAGAAAATCGGCGATAACACATGGACAGACAGACGGACCAGAGTGATCTCATAAGTGCCTTTTCACAAGAGCCGGCTACCGGATAGCTGGCGCCGGGTAACCAGCGGTGAAATAATATACGTACTAGCTTTTACACATGCCGGCGTGATTTGCCCGGCATATTACTTACACTTCACCGCCGGATACCCGGCTCGTGTGAAAGGAACCCTAACCTTCTTTAAATTAAAATTTTATAAGGTACTTTGATGCCATTTATATTTTTTTTGTAAATTATGGGTAGGCACTGTCTGTTTTTTTGTGGGGGTACGTAAAAACTCTTGTTTATGCAGATAAACCAGCATCAATTCGAGCACTAGAAAACAACATGACACATGTTATCCGTGATATTCCAACCGATTTGCTTGAAAAAGTACCTCACAATTGGACTTCGCGTATGGATCATTTTAAACATAGTGGAGGCTAACATTTGCATGAAATAATTTTTAAAACATTAATGGCAATTAATGATTTTTGACTTGCTGATGTAAATTTTATATTAAACACTATATTATGGTATTTTTTTTCAAATAAAAAACCAAACGCTTAAAAAAATCACCCCTTATTACTAAGTCCCGCTCGTATAAAGCATTCGAAACGTCGGAAACTAAAAATCTAAATAAATCCGCGACATAATCCGAAAGGGTAGTTTCATTTATAATGTGGAATATTCGCGTAAACCTAAGAAAGTATTATATATTAAAATTCTTCAAAAAAGGCCTTACCCTTCTTAAAAAACAAAAAAAAAATTAAAAGTCTCGAAGTCCCGGGAATTCCCGGGACTTTGATTGCAGGCTGTCTCGTGTCCCGGGACTTTGAAATTGTCGGGAATTCCCAAACCCTAGTCATAGGCGAGTAAAATACCAGAAGACAATTATACCTAAATTGTTCAATTAAAATAAATATATATTCCATTGTTAAATAATATTATAATATAAAGAAAACATAAAAGGCGTGGTAGCATTCTATACGTCATGTTACTAACGCGACGTCCTGCGTGAGCGATCTAGACGCGAACGCGAAGCGGCGCGGCACGGCGCGAAAACAACAAACATTCGAAACCTATTGAAGTGGCCTATGTGACAAAACGCACGTTGGGTGCGGTGCGGAGCGGCGCGAAATGACGCGAACGCGATCAGTTGGCTTGATATTTTCGCGCGAAGTGGACGCGTCGGCCATATTTTTTTCAAGCAAAAATTGTTGTTGAATTAATGTCGGAAGTAGAACTTCTTATTAATGCTATCCAAGAACGTCCTACATTCTGGGACAAAAGGAATAAAAGTTATACACTTCTTCAATATCTCATATTTAAGACTAGCTGTGCCCGCGACTTCGATCGCGTGGACTACAGGATAAAATCAAACTATGATAAAAATTAAGATTTGTTTTTTTCTACGTATTTTTCCAGGATAAAAAGTATCCCATTTTATGCCCAGGATAATAAAGTATAATTATACCAAGTTTCATCGAAATCGAACCGTTAGTTTACACGTGATGCCTGAACATACAGACAGACAGACTGACAGACAAAAAATTTTTTTATCGCATATTTGGGTTTGGTATCGATCCAGTAACACACCCTGCTATTTATTTTTTCAATATTTTCAATGTACAGAATTGACCCTTCTATAGATTTATTATATTACTAGCGGTGCCCGCGGCTTCGCTCGCGCTAAGAGTGAATAAAATAAACATTTTTGCTTATATAC
The DNA here is from genome assembly GCA_951802675.2 of Boloria euphrosyne. Classification (NCBI taxonomy): domain Eukaryota; kingdom Metazoa; phylum Arthropoda; class Insecta; order Lepidoptera; family Nymphalidae; genus Boloria; species Boloria euphrosyne. The sequence goes on along the minus strand of OX637873.1, from coordinate 12,828,305 downwards.
TGTTACTTATAATGTACCAAGGACTGATTCCCCATTTAAAGTTCTGGCCCTCTTTTCTGAAAACTACTGTGTAGCATCCTGCCACTGCTGCGCTTTCTAAAACTTATTTCCTATTTTTAACCAATTTTGCTACTATGTGTATCATAATTTCTTTGTGTGCTTTTCGTTAATGATAAACTGATGTACGTGGTTCATTGTTATGGACTTATGGTAAAAATTACTGTTAAATATTTTTCCTACGCAAATTGTGCCACCCCCATAGGGGTTGATTTTCAAAAAACGCTTAGATATGTATCTCATAATTTGTATTGCAGAGCATTATTTCAGTTTCACGCAAAATATTTCAATAGAATTAAATTTCCCATACAAACTTAGCCACCCCCTTTAACCCCCAATGGGGGTGAATTTCGAAAAATCCTGAAATACGTGTTTCATCATTTGTACTAAAAAGCATTAATTCAAAGTTTCATGCAAAAATGTGTAATAAAAATATTTTTCTCATACAAACTTTGCCACCCCTTTTAACCCTTTTAGGGGTTGAATTTCCAAAAAATAATATGCCTATTTCCTTCTCATGAATGCAAACTATCTACATACCAAATTTCAGCAAAATCGGTTGGGTGGTTTAGGCGTGAAAAGGTAACAGACAGACAGACAGACAGACAGACAGAGTTACTTTCGCATTTATAATATTAGTATATGTATAGATATGAATTTTCCAACAACATTAGCTTCCGTCCGCCCATGACAAATGTTTAATGTAACTGAACTGAACGGCGGCGGAGGGCGCGGAGGGGATGGTTCGCGCGCACGTAGGACAGAGTAGCCGCATCGCTCCGCACCACATTAAATTCGCATCGGATCGTTTCGCAATCGCGTTCGCGTTGAGTCGTCCACGTAGGACACTGTGTAAATGTTAAATTTTATTTAAGTCGACATAAGCATGATACAGCATAGTGGATACTATTCAGTGATTTTTTATGCCAATAGTTGCGATTTATTTATTTAATATTATTACTTCTAGTTTCAAACATATTGTAAGAACACCAATACTCGGCCAATGGGTAAAATAATTTATTAATGGATTTTTTTTGTAATCAGTATAATGAAAACAATATCACTTATTTTAAAAAAAATTAGTACGAGTTATTGCTTAGCTTTCCATAGAAAGAGCAACTATATCTTTCGGGCCATTCGTAAACAGAAAGATATGACAAACTATGAACTCGCAAAGGTAAACAAATGTTATATTTATATTTAATTTTCTTCTTTGCTCAACTCTTTTGTGAAGTTTAAAAATGTAATCTAACTTGCAGAAATACTTTCGGACACTAGAGGGAACAAAATAGTTCATAATAAAGTTTGTTCTACGAGTTAGATATTTATGGAGAGGACGTCGAGATACATATCTCCCTCAGTAAGAGGGGGATCAGGCCATAGTCCACCGCGCTGGCCTAGTGCGTGTTGGCGGACTTCACATGTCTTACGAAAACTTGCTAGGTTTTCTCAGACATGCAGGTTTCCTCAAGATGTTTTTCTTCACCGTAAGACAAGTGGTAATCATGATAGAAATGATTTGCACATGAAAATATCAGAGTTGTGAGACCCGGATTTGAACCGGTTATACAAGCGAGCGCGTTATTGCTGGGCTACCACTGCCTTTTTGAGATACATATACAATATGTAAATTTAATAACTCCTTACCACATTCGGTCAAATGACAATTCCACAAGACCTGTAAAGTATCAGGGACAGAACTTGGGTTGATTAGTCTGCTAATCTAGCCAGTTGTAAAACCTTTGGACCAGTCAATTGCATCATCAATGCAGTGTTATCAAAATGTCATTTTATACATAAATATTAACACGTCTAAACTCTAAACCGTTAAATTTACATGCAGTGTTATCAAAACCGTGCCATAGTTTATATACAAATATTAGCACGTCTAAACAGCTAAAGTAAATAGGTACACTATGCGATATGTAAACAATCAATGCAAACAAACGATGCAACGTTTCACTTGTTTATGCTGCGGTCTAAAATGCATTTCAAATAAAATTGACTGATGTTGTGAAATTATTACCCGTTTGCATTTTCATTTAACTATATGCAGTATATGTGTTCAGAATGACATGAGTACTAATAGCTACCGTCTTGATTTAAATAAGTGCGTGCGTGAGTGCGTGCGTGCGTGCGCGCGCGCGCGCGTGTTTGTGTGGGTGTGTGTGCATGCGTTCGTGCGTGCGTGCGTTTGAGTTTCTCTTTCACAATGAAATGGCTGGATGGACTTATTTAATAATGTTGTTAAGTATCACAACTAAATACTATAATTATTGAAAGTTTCACTTAAATGAAAACTTAAACTTAATTTATAATTTTAATTTCGCGTACCCTTAGAGTTAGCGGTACAAAAAATATTTTGTTAAGACTAATTTAAAAATAACTTAAGCAAATTATCGCGAAATTGCAAAATGAAGGCTCTATCAACGAACAGTAGCTATGAATTATGAAAGAGGTGAATAAATTTGTTTTGTGCAAAATTATGTCAAGTGGATGCGGACGGATGGGACTCACCCGCTTCGTATTGTTAAGTTACTGAATAAATTATTATAAGTGTAAAATTTTTTAAACACAAGATGTTCGGGCCTTTAAGATAGAAGCTATATAATATTATTGGTACAACTCTTTTCATTCACAATTTACTACATGTAGTACGCAAGTACTATTATGCATATACTTTCACATATTATGTCGATTTAAAACTCGATTTTTTACGGCATGTAATAATGAGTCATAAAACTATAGACTACATAAATATAATAAAAAATATTTTTATAGAAATGGGTACCAAAAAACTAAGTATAATTGTTTTTATTTGGAGATCATAGAATATAGATATTGATATACACTTTAAGTTATGTAAATTTGTGAAATTACGTTGAATTTAATGTAAGTTATATTGTAAGTTACAAGTCATATGTAACAGTCATACTCATAAATCATTTTCAGCCCTTTTAACGTCCCACTGCTGGGCACGGGCCTCCCTTAGTACGAAGGGATCAGGCCATAGTCCACCGCGCTGGCCATAATATATAAAAATCTCGTGTCACAGTGTTTGTTATCGACCACCTCGAAAACGGCTTGACTGATTTGTATGATTTATTTAAAATATATTTGGTAAGTCTGAGAATAAATAAGTCGTAGAATCTCTCAAGATTTTTTATTTTTTATTTTTAGACCAAATTTTTATTCTTTTATAATTTGGCATCAAGTATAACCCTAAATTTTCATCCTTTTACCAACGCAGGCGGAGCCGCGGCAATCGCTAGTTTTATATATTAAACAGTGTAGAATACATTTTATTAACTTTGAAGTCGATTTTACTACATTTATAGCTAAAAAAATAATGATAGTGTCGATGTCGATGTCAAGTGGCGCTAAGCCACACAATTTGCATAAGCTTGTTTAGACTTTAAATACAAGGTAAACCCGTTGAATTACTGAAGATAATACCCATGAAGGCTTAAAATGATAAATCCTATGTAAGGGTTAGACTGTCAGCGCATTCATTTTTAATGATTGCCAAAAATATTAATATGGCCATCCAAGCTAAGCTCATCTTAATTTATTCAAAGCTTTGTTTACTTAAAGCACAGAAAATATCATAATATATTTTGATACTGTTCGCACTAAAAAAAACGACGTTTTTCGTAGGTTTTATATATTAATGGATAATACGTTTTAATTGTTAGTATAGATTACTTAGAAATTACATGATAATTTCCTTCAGTAAAATTCATCCTTTCGATTCGGATAACAAGCTATCAAATTTTCATACATCATACAAAATTTTATTAAAATCTTTCCAGTGGTTTCGTGATGCGGTCACAAAAAGACGGAGCGAGAGACAAACAAATTCAAAAAACTAAAAATTAGGCCTGTGTAACATCAATATTGACTTTTTAAATAACATTTTTCAATAATATTCAATGTTTAAATTAGAATTGTATTAAGCATTCTTCTGGTTTGAGTTTCTTTTTTTTAATGAACTCTGCAGCAATTATTTTACTCCTTGATAGTACTACCCTTTTAATTTTAAAGATATCTGAGTTTTGAATTTCTTTATAATTTGTAACTGTCTTACAAGAAAAGGTCAGAGAAAATTCAACGTCAAGTTACATTTCTTAAAAGCAGAGCATTTATCATTACCTCCACTTAACTACGGTAAACGAAAACGAATGGGCTGGGCATATTAAGCAGCGTATGGTCCGTAAACTAGAACGTTTGCTGTTGCCTATTCTAGTTTCTGAATGGAAAAGAAAGGAGAGGAATTCCCAATCGGTAGAGGTGTCAGGCAGGGGGATCCTCTGTCACCTAAGTTGTTTATAGCCGTGCTTGAAAGTATTTTTCGCCACCTAAACTGGAAGGACAAAGGAATTAGAATAGAAAACCAATATTTGAGCCACATTAGATTTGCCGATGATATTGCAATCTTCGCTGACTCCGTTACAGAACTAGAAGAAATGATCTGCCTGTTTGCACAGAAGAGCAGTAAATTGGTCTTAACATACACATAAGCAAAACAAAAATAATGACAAATTCTGTTGCGAAACCAATCATAGTAAACAATCAAAATATAGATTATGTTGATTCGTATATATATCTAGGGAAACAAATATCGTTTAAAGAAAACAACAATGAAGAGGAAGTAGAGAGACGAATCAATACAACCTGGAGAAAGTTTTGGGCACAAAAAGAGATCTTAAAAGGACCCTACAATTTAAACCTCAAAAAGATAGTACTGGATACTAACCTTTTACCTTGCTTAACATATGGCAGCCAAACCTGGGTGTATACAAGCAAAGTCAAAAACAAAATAACAACATGCCAGAGATCAATGGAGAGGAGCATTCTAAAACTAAAAAGGATAGATAAAATCAGAAGCACTGAAATAAGAAGCAAGACTAAAGTCATAGATGCTCTAAACTTTGCTATGAAATCTAAATGGAAATGGGCTGGACATATTGCCAGATATAAGGATAAGAGATGGACACAGAGAACAACTACATGGAAGGGACCAATAGGAAAACGTAGAGTGGGAAAACCAAAGAAAAGATGGTCAGACGATATAAAAGAAATAGCTGGACCAGAATGGATAAATATTGCCAAGGACAGAGAAAAATGGAAGAGCTTGGAGGAGGCCTATACCCGAAAGGGATCTGTTAGTATGTAAGATGTACAAATGTTAAAATGAAAAACTTGTATAACAGAAAAATAAAGGCTTTATTATTATTATTATTATTATTATTCTAGTTTCTACTTATTATTTTAAATACGTAAGTATTAATGCTTACGTGTTTAAAATAATAAGTACACAAACAAAAACTAAACTGTTCATTATCAACGAAGGTGTACTTACCTCAAAATTGACATTTACTTGTAAAGTTGTATAAATCACAGAGGACTTTTTTGCACTTTCATATATATTAGAGTTGCTTCTAGGAATCTTGCGATTTGAATTTTATTTACAAGGAAAAACAAAAAATTACGCCTAATACCCAAGTATAATACAAAGGAAAGATTTTGTTGGCTCATTAAACTGTATAAATAATTCAGAAGCGTCTATATAATGGATATGACGAAGCTTAAGACTGTGTAATGAATCTTTATTTCTTTCAGTAATCGGTTCTACTGAATCAACATTTTCTAGTTATTTTTAGCAATATACTGATTTCCACTGTGTTGTAGCCATTATATATTTTCTTTTCCCTAGGGAATAATTTGTTCATATAATACTTAACCTTACTATACTCGCGCCAATTTTTGTAATACTCGCGCACGGTGTCACAGACTGATAAGTCGTACACCTACAATATATTTTTTAAAGCCCAAAGAAACATAATATTAGAAAGTTTAGGATATCATGAAACAAAATAGTATGAATAATACTTAATTTATTAATTATTTTACTGATTTTTAAATCTATCATAAATCAGTCTTCGAATTTGGGATTATTTTTTAAACAAATAAATGATACTTGGTTTCTATATATAATAAACTTTTCTATAATTATGCCAGATCTTTTCACGCAAATGTTGACGTGCGAAAAAAATGAAAATTAAAGAATCAGAAACATAAGCTTTTATTTAAATGCTCTAAAAAACAAATCAGCAAACATAAGTACACCTATTTTTAACCGACTTCGAAAAAGGAGGAGGTTATATGTTCCGATGTATGTATTTTTTTTTTTTTTTATGTATGTTCACCGATTTCTCCGCCAACTGTGGGCCGATTTCAAAAATTTTTCTTTTGTTCGGTAGGGTATAGTTCTGAGGGGGTCCCATTATCACAAAATCAGGATCTGATGATGGGATCCCAGGGAAATCCAGGGCAACTTTCAAAATTTATAGGCACCTATTATGTTTTTTATATATTTTCTAAAGCTGTTCAAGCATTTACGTCTGAAAATCGTAATCTCATGTGATGAGCTGATGATGGAAGGTAGAATTCTTCAAATGTTATTGTTTATCTGTGTTCACCGATTTATGCGTCAATTGTGGGCCGATTTCAAAAATTTATTTTTTGTTTGGTAGGGTATACTTCCAAGATGTTCCCATTGTCACCAAGTTAGTATCTGATAATGGGATCCTAGGGAAATCGATGGCAACTCTTAAATTTTATAGGCACTTAGTACGTTTTTCATATATTTTCTAAAGTTTTTTAAGGATTTGCATCTGATAATTACCATCTCATGTGGATAAGCTGATGATGGAAGGTACAACTCCTCAACGGCTAGGAGTTGAAAGGAAATTCCTTTAAAATTATACATACATATAGACTGATAGTTGTGTTCTTCCAGGCTATTACGTTAATATGATAATAGAAGGTAAATCTCATTAACCTCTAGGAGTTAGGTGGTATAATGGACGTGGTTTATTTAAACTATTTCGTATGGGGAATGTAAACATAAAGATGAGCTCGTAGTTTAGTTACAGCTACAGTAGTCGTAGATCGAGTACTCTTTGGACACCAACACCCCCCCCCCTTTCGGTGGACCCGATAATTAATTACTATTACGTTACATACGTTAATAGGTATGCTCGTTGTTTAATATAAAGCTTAAACAGATTTTAAATTAGTGACATATAGTAAGTCACTATAATTAAATCAGCTAAATAAAAGGCACACTAAAAATGGAAAAATAAGTTATTTTTAAAAAAAAATTAAACCGACTTCAAAAAATCTGCACTAAAAAGAGAAAAATCTAAACTAAAAAGTAGAAAATAATACTTTTAAGAACTTTGTTAATTTTGGAGTCGGTGCCAGCCAGGTATTTTGATTATGTTTACAAATTGATAGATTAATCGAATATGTATCTATTTAGGGTTATTTTGCTTTGGCTGGCACCGACTCCAAAATTAACAAAGTTCTTAAAAGTATTATTTTCTACTTTTTAGTTTAGATTTTTCTCTTTTTAGTGCAGATTTTTTGAAGTCGGTTTAATTTTTTTTTAAAAATAATAAAACAAAACACTGCTAAGTTCTAAAGTATCAAGGTTTACTACTTTATAGTTTTCATCTACAGCTGGAACTATAACCTGTGGGTAAAAGCAATTCATATACAAATTGCTATTAATATAACTTGCAAGTATTATAAACCTACAGCAAAATTACACCAAATTAATTTCCAACCGAATGAAATGTGCTTGCTAATGCAGAACCCCTATTTAGTCCTCTAATGAGTTTCTTGTTCGCATTTGGCTCGAGTTTCGAAAACAAATTGAAATGTACGGACTCTACCACACGGTTAATTAATAATTTGACTTGTCAGTACGCTTAGTAGCTGTTCATTGTTTAGAGTTTCGTTTGCATACTTTTCAGTGTTATTATAAATAGGTACCTATAAAATATATTCTTGACATTTATTTACAACTTCACATTTATTTGGCACTAGCAAATCCGGCCCACTTTACGTTACTTCACTGGGTGTCACTGGGCGTTAGACAAAATAAATTAAATGGTTTATTATGAATTTCTAATAAAATAAAACAAGCTTAAGTTATTCCTTATAATATTAGCTATTTGCGAGTGAAAGTCTCGTCAAAATCGGTTTAGCCGTTACAGAGATAAGCCGGAACAAACAGACACTTTTTTTAAATTGATGTTTTGATTTAAGTACCGTTCATACATTTATTTGCATTTAGTTGAAAGCTGTTAATTTGAAATTAAGAACGTACACATTGCAGCTTATTTTATATGTACTGATTAGCGACTCAGAGCAGCGTTTATTTCTCAGTCATGATACCTATATTTTATCGCAGTAAAAAAGCATTGTCGAATATAGATTTTAGGAATGAACTTAATGTGTCTAATTCATTATTTTAGTGGTCTAAAACTATCTTCGCATTATTGCCTTTCTAATGGAACCGGATTGGGGAACATCGGTTGAACGGTTTCTTTGATGTCTATAACGGGCATAATATGTAGGTAGAAACAGTGTTTGTGTATTGCTTATAGCTACGAGTATATGATTGGTCGTTCGAGTCCCGGGTCGGGCCAAATTTAGTTATTGAGTCTTTCTGTATAGTAAGCCTCGGTAACAGCCCGGAGTTGGGAAGTTGGTGGTGTGTCGCTCCCGAGCCTCGGAGAGCACGTAAATCCGTCGGTCCTGCGCCTTAACTCTCACTGGTCGTGTCGAGTAGTCGTCCCACCGGAATATGAGAGTGATAGTAATAGAGAGTGCACTTGTGTCTGCGCGTACACTTGTGCACTATAATATCTCCTGCGCAGTTGGCTAGTCTCATTGAGATTGGCCGCCATGGCCGAAGTCGGTCGGAGAACATTATTATTATTATTATCTAAGATTAAAATACAATGCGGCTATTAGTAACCATTTTTCTATATGTCATGCGATATTATTTCAATTGTGGAAAAATGTATTTTTTATGGCGATATAATTGCTTACTCGCTATACTTTTTGGACCGTGAAATGATATAGTTTACTATCATAAGAGATAAGTTATTTACGTATTTTAAAAGGCGCCTAGGGACTCTGATCATTTCACATATTTTAATACTATATTACAGTACATTGATAATAATCTAGATAGTAATAATGTAGTTTGGCATTCGTATGACAGCCATTTCCTGCTTTTATATAGCCATCTACGAGTATATGTGTTCCTCTTGAAATTCCATTGTAATGGAACAATTTAGAGGGACGTGTACGCTCTCACGTACACTTGGGTGCCGATATTATATTGCCTATTTAGGTTGGATTATATGAAGTGAATCGACTATGAGTGCTGGATATCTTGAAAATTGTATTTTAAGCCCGTATAGAAATGAACGCCTGAAGGAAAAGAAATGTGTTATACAGCGTTGTGAATAAAATCAACTGTATATACTTAAGCGTTCATAAGCTTCTTAAATAGTTGACTTAATTTATAAATGTATGTTTTATATATTCATTAAAAAGAGTTAAGTGTGGTCAGTCCACGAGAAAGCTGATAGCTTTCAAAGGGGTCCTTTTGAAAAGAACCGACGAGAAACTGAACAGATGCTCTTTTAATGTACAGTATATTTTTCTATAAACATATGGAGATACAATACATAGCAACATATAGGTAATTCGAAAATAAGCCACGAGGTTTGTTTTATGGTATGAAATAGTTGATACACTACACACTTGACTTGACTTTAAACACGTAAATATTAAACAAAAATATCCATGACTGGAGTGGAAACATGCGTGCTCATCACCCTAACCTGCCCTAATGAAAATCGAACCTGTCACCGATGGCACACCAATTATGTTATGGCAATATCTAATAAGACAATCTTAATTGCACACAATTTTTTCAACTACATTCCCGCGAAGAGAAAAATTCTCGTACTTTAGACAGTAATACAATTTTAATTTTAATTTTAAAGTATTGGAGAACCAATTTTGTAGAATATTATTATATTTTTAGGATTCTGAACTAATATTATCTAAGATTTGAGACGACAAATTCAACTACTTTCATAAGTGAATTTAAAGCGATATAATATAGCTTAGAATCTATCCGACAGAGCTATCGTGTGAAAACTCTACGTCAATGGTCTCTTTTCAGGCACCTATGACCTATTAGTTAGGCTATTTATAGACGCCGTGACACGTATCGGTGCATTTTTATTCAAATTGCCAAATAATAATTTTTAAAACTAAATGAAAAAGTAAATTTATAATAATTGTTCGAATTCATTGCTTTCTTTTTAAACTTTAAGACTAAAAAATAAGATGCATTCATTTACAGTTTTTACACAGTACATAAAAATAGATTAAGACATATGTGATTGAAGTGCACAAGTGAATAAGAAATAATAGAACGACCCCGTTACGTATCTTCATTATAGTAAAAAAAATTACACGAATATTTATAAAAAAAATTACTGTTATCGAAAAAAATCTAAAAAAAATATTATTAAAAATCAGAGCAATCCATATGAATAGACTTTACCTATTGCTTAAAAACTATTTCCAAAATGTTTTACTGATAACGTTAAAGGTCGTCAAAAAATAACGGTTCAAACACTATCTACTCTACTCAAGCCATACAAGAATATTATATCCGTAGAACTTTGTAAGAGTGACTTCGTTTTTATTCTCACTTTAATAGAAAACGGTAGGTACTATTTGTCATCAGTCGCACTCACATTCGCTATTTGTTCTCCAATCCCAATGCAATATCCTTCCCGAGATCACTTCAGAATGCTTGCTCGATGTAAAATGTTGATGAGCGAATTGAAACTCAGAGTGTTACTTTTCATTTGTAAGATAGGCTTAGAAAATGTGAGAAAATCGTGTATGGTAAAAATTTTGATTTTTTATTTACTTATTGATATAGTACACATTTATGCTATAGTTCAGATAGGACTGCTACTAAGAATTACATGACAGAAAGTACTAATAAGTCGTGGTTCAAACCCATCGTTTTCACTGTGACCAATCTTACTGTCATTTAACTCTGCCAACTTGCCAACTCCTGGCTTCTAGCTAGAATCCCCAGGAAAACCTAATAATTATATCTTGACTCGATCCGAGACTCAAACCATGGACCTCCGTTCTACAGCTGTATTTGTTACACACTAAATCAATAAGGCAGTTGATACACGGTCTACATAGTGTAAGCGTTGCTAGAGAAAAATGATCTTCAGTTTCCAGTACATTTATTTGCTATCTTCATACAATTTCCTTTTTACATAATATTATAATACATATATCAAGTTCTTATTATTTAAACCATTATCTTTTCAACCACAATCCACATCTATCCATCTCAACTCCTCGCAGATCAATTCCTTGCAGAACAATCCCATATTTTTTTTGTCTTTTTCCTGTCATTCTTTTTATATTAATTGGAATATTGTTTATTTTTATAACAATTTCCATAATTTTGACTGCCAGAGTTAAAAAATGGCCAGGCTAACAAATTAAAAACTCTCTCCCGTGACCATGATTGCTGTAAAGCATTCGAAATGTCGGGAACTAAAAATCAAAATAAATCCGCGACAAAATCCGAAAAGGTAGTTTCATTTATAATGTCAAATATTCGCGTAAATCTAAGAAAGTATTAAATTAAAAACTATTTTATTAAAAAAGTGTAAAATTTTTACATTAAAATATCGAAACCTTACAATAGTTTTCGTATATAAAAGAATTCCTTCGCCCGAGTAAAATATTAGGTTCACGGCCCACCGCAACTTTATGTTGGACCAGGAATACCAATAAGCGCACGTATTGAATTTAAATGTTATCATTCGCACTTGTCTAGATATCTTTTGTGAAAAAAAGCTCGTAAAATTGTATTATATTCTTTAATAGCTTTCGCCTTTTCCTCTCGGTTCCTCTTCGTATTACGATTATTTTGTTCGTGGGTAAAAGTAATATAAAAAAAACAGGGGAACCGTACTTTTTTATCCCTCGGAAAACCTTGGAATTTTTTTCTAAAAGATTGAAAGGACGATTTTAAATTAAAATTTCTTAGAGTTTTCGAATTACTGGTAAAGTTAATGACAATCATTAAGCATATTTCTTAAATAAGAAATATAAAGGAGAATACAGTACCTATAGGACATAAAATTTTTGAAATATATCTCGTCCGGTCCACATGTCCTCTAAATGAAAAAGGTGATACCTTAATGTACGGTCAAAGTGTAAAAGATAAAAAAAAACTACAAGATTAAACCTTATAGATAACATATTAAATGAAACATATTTGTAACAGTACTTTGTGACTTATGTTCATCCAAAAATCCCGAGAGAATTGAATGTACTATAACATTATATATTTATTTTTTAACTGCCTTGGTGGTGTAGTGGCTAGCATGTGCGGTCGCACACTGGGAGGTCCTGGGTTCGAGTCCCAGGTCGGACCGATTTTAGTTATTGAGTATTTCACTTTCGTAAGCCTCAGTGACATCCCGGAGTTAGGAAACTGGCGGTGTTTCACCTCCGTGCCTCAGAGAGCACGTAAAGCAGTCGGTACTGCGCCTTTACTCTCATTGGTCATGTCAAACAGTCGTCCGACCTAAATATTAGTGTGATAGAGAGAGTGCACTTGTGTTTGCGCATACACTCTTGCACGATAATACGAGTATCTCCTGCGCAGTTCAGTTCAGGCTAGACTCAATGAGATTGGCCGCCGGATTCGGTGGCGGGATATAATATATTTATTTTTAAACATGTAGATACACATACATATAGATGGGATATATATATAAAACATGTGTAAGTGTGAGTGGCTGAGTTCTGTAAAATTTATGACACCACCTTAAGATATAATCCTCTCAATCCTTACTTATTGTCAACTATCAGCGAAGATCGATATTTATTTCTTATTTTTGAAGTAGGATAAGGATAAGAATAGATTAAAAACAATTTTTTACAATATATAACTACCATGCGAGGAAAATGTTTGAATAAAGAATGTCTAATGTTCATTTTAAATGTTTGGCTGACCGCAACGACTTTAGTTATTTTGTTGTTTGTTCCGAGCATGTTGTAGAGCTAAGTATTATAGCACTACAGTTATTACATTCCAGGTTTTTTACGTTCCGCGTTGTTGGCCTTCATGTAAACGTCGGACGACTTACCCATTCAAATGACTGAATATATACATACAGTGGTACACATACAATTGTACGTATGTAATAATTGCACTGTATGTATATAAAAATCAATTGATTGTTCGTCACATAAAAACTCAAAAACCGCTGGAGCTAGGCCAATTTAAATATTAATTATTTTTCTTTTTATTTTATATTTTATCTTATAAAAAGAGGGAAAATCTGGATAATCTATAAGTTCCTTACTGTATAGGAATTCTTCGAGTTATTTTCAACAGACGGCGTCAGTGGCAGACCCATTTTAATATATTTAGTCAATTTATTCTATCCTTTTTAAATATTCAAAAATTAAGCTTATAGTAATTCATAAGTTTGAGGAAGTTTCGAAGAGGGTTTGTTCGGACATGAATACTTAAGTTTCCTAATCAGCCATTGTAGTAGAATTTCGAGTTATGTGCCTTCATTAAGCAAAATGCATTTTGGAAGAGGAGACCGTTACCTTTTTGAAGTTACTAACATTTATATTATGTATAGGTTCATTTGAGCTCAACAAATAAATGCCCGCAGCGGGCCTCGAACCCGCGACCGCTGGCACAGCAAGAAGGGAACTACAAACTGAGCCAAACGTGTCGTTTAGGTGGGGATTATTATAAATATACTTTCGCCAGAGCTTTACATTTAAAGATGAATAAAAAAGCTTACTTAAGCTAAAGCTTTAGAGGATAATATTCGGCTAACCTTATGAAGTATTTTGTCAATAATAAACGAAGGTATGAGTTCAAATATGCCTTAGAAGCGTGGAGTCGAATTTCTTTATATTAAAAATGCCATGTCCATCGCAGTGGCTTATAAAAATGGTAGGTACCATTTTCTTCAAAAATATTCTTACATGAAGGCTGGTTCTTCAATACTATTTACTTAGTACATAAATACTATATTTAATCTAGATGTCTTGTAATAGTGAAAAACTACAATTAGTTATTAGCTTTTTAGCAAGAAGCGAAGAATTTTTTGAAAATTTTGAACAATTTTCAACGTTCTACCACTTTTTAATAGTCATTAGAACGCGGGCAAAGCCGCGGGAATTACTAGTATACTATAAAGATATGAAATGCATAGTCAAATAAAGTATTATACGAATACGATTCAGATAGTAAATGTAGGGATAGCAAAATACACTACATTGCACCAAATGCTGTAAGCTTAACGACCTGCATCTTGCCAAGTCTTTATAAAGGCTAGATTGTTAGCTGCCAATTGGAATACTTTGTATTAATAAAATAATATTTTTTCAAAGTAATGCCGATAGCTATTTTAATTTAAATATTTGAACTTGAATGTGTAATATAATTTTTTTTTAATTTATTTTAAGTATTTACTTTAATATAAAAGTTCAATTCCATGTTACTTACTATAGTACATTATTAATTTAAAATTCGTGTACGATGTTAGAGCCTTGTGAGATCTCTTTATCAGACTTTTCTAGTTATTACCCGTATTTGAAAATGTACAGTGTTTGACCAACATGCTTCAGGCACATAAAGCCTGTTAGTCCTGAGTTTTATCTCGCCCCGGTCTTATAACTATTTATTTTCTGTCTTAAAAAAAAGGAAACAGAATAGCTTCTAAGCTCTATATACCTAGATTTTAGGCGAGTATTAGACGGCGCATAAGCCGTAGAAAGCTCAAGCTCGTGTATCCAAAGTACATTAGCGGAATCCGTTACTGAAATCCCTATTTTGGAAGTAATTGTGTTTGCAAACAAAATAAATTGTTTGTTTTACTTTATTCTCGATACATTTTCTTTGTATATATATATTTTCATTCGTCTACAATATTTTTTCACCCTCTTTCATATTACGAAACTTTAAAAGGTTTTAAAAGAAAGGCTATTTGAGAATTAGTTTACCTATATAAACAAAATTTTATCAAAATCGTTTCGTCAATTTTAATTAAGACTCAATAAATTATTCTGTTATGTGAAAGTATCCTTTTTTATTATCTACTAAGTAAAAGATTTTTCTAATGAGTACTTTTAGCTAGCTAGCTAAAATCTCTTTAAGCTAGAACAATACGAGTAGTCTTAGCACTCGGTGTTCAGGATAATTAACCGGCTTTAAGGTTTTAAAATTTAATTAACCGTTACTCACTCTTTTTAGCTTATTTATCATTATTTAAATTTAAAGTTTGTAGCTCAAAAAATGATGTATTTTCATACAAACTTGCAAGATCCCTTAGACCTCCTTAATCCAGCCGAGGCGCAAAATCCTTTCATAGTGGATGTTTACTACCTAGATGTATAAAAATGAAAATGTAGCGGTTTTCGATATTTCATTATGAGCGAAATTCGCTTTTATATTATAATATAGATTAGAAATTCTATAAATCCTGTAAACGACGGGTGTATATATGAACATTCAAACTGTTTTACACTAAATTATTCCACCTTTCTTATGTCGTTACACCACATATATCACTTTATACCATTAATAACGTTACTTAATTATATAACAATTCACTTCACGGCACTTTAATACTTTACGCACTGTCACTAATAGCTAAAGCACTACAACGTAACTCGCACAGGAATAACCCGCTCTTAACGTCAAACTTCGTATTTATGGAGAGTAATCAAAGTGGGGGATGACAGCTAAGTTGTCATGACACTGTTCAACTTCCGGGCTAAAGATATTGCTGACAATCCCATATATTGACTGAAGTTAGAGATTTAGAAAAAAAAGGATAGTAATTTTTCTCCTCCGTACTGTTTTTTCAGTTTTTTTGTTTAGTAATCATGAGTTAGTGTTATTAATACAATTATTTTTGTAACATTTCAATAAAGAACCTCGCTGCACATCTTTTCTCGTACTCTCAGTTGTTCAGTCAGCTTTAAATGAGACGCATTATGCGCTTTAGTTCAAAGCTTCGTTCGTCTTTTCCAAGCCTTTTTCAGACTGAGAAATACCACCTGTGCTTTCATTTATGTAACATATATGTATACGTTTGGACCCGAAAAGCTTATAAAACTCATTTATCATTTTCCAAGCTTTGCCTAAAAATTATGAAATTATGAATCTATGTAAGATAAGACTCTGTTCTACAATTTAATTGTAAATGTAACAAATAGATAAAATTATTTAAAAATATAATCTCAGCATAATAAAAAAGTAACATACATTACGTTTTTTTCGTAATAGCTTTTGTGCTAACAAAAAAAAAGCAAATTCTCAGTTTTTTGTCCTAATATTTTTATAATAACCCTGCATTGATTAGATACAAAACACCAATTGTCACATCTTATCCTTTTTTTTTTCTTTTACATAATTCAAATTAATGTAATTAATAATATAAAAAGTAACGCTTTAAATTCAAATTAATAATATAAAAATTAGCGCTTACCCCGAGACAGCAGTAATTAATTTAGGATTCAAACTTCTAAAGGTTAAAACGTGACCAGATAGATTTAATGGTACATGTTCCTGAACTCGTGTCTCTAGACTAATGACAATATCTCATAATGGTTATTGCTGAAGTTATTCCATTTAATCATTACTTAAAGTTATATACCTTTACTAAAAGGCAGTGGTAGCGCAGCTGTAGTAATGCGCTCGCTCGGATAACCGAGTGATGCAGGTTCAAATCCGGGTCTCGCACCTCTCGTAGTGTGCGAATCATTTCTAACTTGATTACCACTTGTCTTACGGTGAACGAAAACATCGTGACGAAACCTGCATGTTCGAGAGACCCAGCAAAATTTCGAAAGACATGTGAAATTCGCCAATCCGCACTTGGCCGGCGTGGTTGACTAAGGCCTTGACCTCCTCGTATTGAGGCGTAGCCTCGCTTCGCTTGCGCTCGTCCCTAGTTAAGAAAGAGTAGAAAACAAATCTTTGCTACTATTTTTCCGGGATAAAAAGTAAGTTATGTATATTCTACACTAAAAACTATCTTTATATCAAATTTCATTTAAATATGAGCAACTCTATCTCTCTTAATAAGTTAAGTAACTGAAAATTTTAAGATCAGTTCAAAGATTAGTTCAAACGTAGTTTTAATCACAGTTTCTGTCAAAACTGGAAGTCTAATTTAGCGCCAAAACTTGCCATAACCGAAAGTTCAGTCAAATTGAAGTACATACGAGTACGAGCGACTATACCACACTCTCCGGACGATATTCGGAATAATAATTGAATTACTTATGACTAAAAAATTTGAACAGTAAGTAAGGTATTTGTAGAATTCTTGAACAAATAGGACCTTATTTCTTAAAAAGAATACTCAACTCATCAACTTTACAGTATGTAACGATATTAATTTTTTTTGTATATTACGCTTCGTATTAAAAAAGATAGAAGCTATATTTGAAGAGATAGCCTTTTCCTTTTTAATTAAGTAATGGTTTGTGTCAAAGAAGAAACTTAATTTAAGTAAAAACGTTTTAAACATCACGATAAATCTAGAAAGAGCTTTTATGACTTGTATTTTTTCAAATTAAAATTGAATTATCTCGTAATATGTAGAGGTAAATATACACTAAGTATGCTCACTGTGATGATGCTCCAATGTTACAAAGTGAAGAGTATAAAATGAGAGACTGAGCTTGCTCTCTAGTACCTTTCATATTACCATTTAATTATACTAAAAGCCAAATAATTTACATTTTTAATCTATAGTCTATACCATTATATACTAGATACTTATTGATTTTATTTTTAACTTGGTTTTTAATGATATTTGTCACAAGAACCCACCATGACTACACAGTCAGCCATCTTCTGTATTGTTTGCATGCTTCTTTAATTGAAGAGCTTCGCAAACCAATCAATTGCGATAACGATGTTCTTCTGCAAGGATTTGAGACTACCCCTCGTATTGATTGATGGAAGACAAGTGCTCAGTAGTGAGATGTTAAGGGATGAATGTATACTCATACAAACTTACATTAATAATTTTTAAAAAAATTACCTACCGCTATTATTCATAACTTAAATCTATTTCGTGAAACAAAGTAACATTTCCAATAAGAACAATTTCCAAAGTCGTTAAAAACAAATGCGAGTTTCAATCCCGCGTCTCTTTACGGAATCAAATAAAAATGGGGTGAGTGCCTTCGTTTCGTTTCAGCGAAATATGATAATTAGATTGTAAGCCTCACTAATGCCCTTTGTAAAATTTTTCAGAAGCAAACGAAAATATCATTTGGAGTAAATTTAATTTATAGATCATTTATGCTTATTTTGTACCGTGACATAAATTAATATTCATTCATTTATACACGAGGGATCTTAGTTCACTGCTCAATCATACAGCTAAGTTCGTTTCGCTAAAGTAAATTACTATCGACCAAATCTTTTTTATTGTTTATAACGTGTTTTATATGAAACTTTTAGTTCTATTTGAAAAGGTTTTTGATCTTTTATTAAGGTTGTTTATGAATTCAGATCTAATATATCGCTACAAACCTAAAAAGCGTGACAAACGTACATCAATAACTTTTAGAGTTGAGTCAAAATGTATGTATGTAATGTAATCAGCCCTTTTACACGTCCCACTAATGGGCATAGACCTCTATCTAATACGAGGAGGATCAGGCCATAGTCCACCGCGTTGGCTTAGAGCGTGTTGGCGGACCTCACATATCTTTCGAAAACTGGCAAAGTTTTCTCAGACATACAGGTTCCTCACGCTGTTTTGCTTCACTGTAAGACAAGATCATGCTAGAAAATTATTCGCACATGAAAATATCAGAGGTAAGAGACATAGATTTGAACCCGCATCACTTGGTTATCCAAGGGAGCGCGTTACCTCTGGGCTGGTTTTATTACAAATTTTGCTATACATTTTTATTGTAACTGAAATTGAACTAGCAGTTAGTAATAAGTAATAAGGAATTTAAGTAAAAAACATTAAAGCCGTCTTCAGAAAGTAGACTTTGATCTTTTGATTCATTATAATTCTTGGTTTTCATGACTTTAATTTCGAAGTGTGTGTAAGTATATAATTATTAAAGTATTTTAATTCATTTTGACGAATATCTTAGAAGTAATCGCAAAAAAATACGGACGCCAGAATAAAATGCAAGCGCTGCTTCAAGCGCCGCTCCACTTGATGCAATCGCCGACCCTACTCTGCACCGTTATGCCTATTGTTTACATAAAATTAGAAATACTTATTTAATTTTCAACGTTCTACCACCAATTCCTATTTTTTAATAGGACGTGGGCGAAGCCGTGAGTATTGCTAGTATAATATGATATTTTAACATTTCATTAATAACTGATCAAATGTATTTATTCATAAAATTATTGGTTTAGGTCTGAAATAAACAGAAATAAACCAAAATTGACATATTGGTGCTCCAAGTGGTAGTGCCACGCTTGTTACCTTCGGGTAACAGCCGAATGGGCCGGCACGTCCCGTATTGTACCACTCTCTCACAGGAGACCGGCGTGAAGTGGCAGCTATGCTGTCGCGTTTCGTCCGGTAAGTGAGAGTCCGGGAGGCCCACTCACTCCACTCCCCATCCCTACTCCCGTCCTCCCTCCTCCCTCCCTCCCTTTCCTGAAAGGCCGGCAACGCATCTGCAAGCCCTGTGGTGTTGCAGATGTCCATGGGCGGAGGTGATCACTTACCATCAGGTGAGCCTCCTGCCCGTTTGCCCCCTTTGTCCCATAAAAAAAAATTGGTGATATTGTAAATATTTAAATAATAACTATTATAAAATAGAAAACAATTTTAACTTATGTTTCTATCAATATACAGCGTAACAGACTAGATATATATTATATAACGTGCAAATAAAATTGCTTGCTCTTTATAAAGATACTCGTATTTACTTCCAAAAAATAGCACTTCACGCAACCGAACGCAAGATCTATACTCAATGAAGGATAGGTAAAACCGAAACAAAACAGTGTCTTATTAGTATGTTTACCAAAGTATTTTTTTTTCTTTTTTTGGTTAAAGCTATTGGACGAGTTTTAGTGTTTGTTACAATTTTTTTCAAAACAGTTTGCTACATAGATAAGTGAACCCTGTTAGTATATGTTTGCCTCAAAGTTTTAACAGTAATTAAGGTTGAATTTCGACCACTACACTAACACTTGTTTAGCTAACACGATAATTTACTGTAATAAAAGAGCTTAAATTCCAACATTTCTTCTAAATTGGACTTCCGGAAAGAATCAACAGAAGTATTACATAAAATACAAGCTTGGACATTAACTTAAGCGAGACAAATCGTGGTCATTTATTAGAGAACAAAGTACAAATCGGAGTTAGTGAACGGGTAGGAACTTTTTGTTACTTGTTGAGTCATTTTGCTGGCGGGTTTCATTTTAAAACCCTTGTTAGGTATCTTTCACTTTAAATTATTCACCCCTATTCAAAATTTAAATGCTCAATTTAAGTATTTTATCCACATAATTAGAGCTATTACAAAGTATGCATATATTTGACGGACTTCAAAAAGAAAAAAGCTCTTTGGATGTATTGAAATTACACAATGTATAATACTATCTAATATATAAAAATCTCGTGTCACAGTGTTTGAAGTAGGTCTGAGAATGAACTGATTGAGTTAAAATTTCGCATACATGTTCAACTTAAGTAGTAATGCATTGTTAGATGAGTTACGTCATTCTAGAACCAATGTAACTCCTAAAGATGGTGGAATACGTTTATTCGCAGTCCCATGATATGGATGCGAACAATAATTAATATAGACTAAATGAATACATTTTGTTGAATTTGAGTAACTATAGATATCTAATCAATAATCAGTTATTACTTAATAATATTGCTCTATAATCAGTTCATTGGTTGAAAAGCTTTGCTAAGTCTATTCCATCGTTAAATAACGAAAAGTCATGACCTTTTTAAGTGCACGACATTAATTCAAGAAACTGATTCAAGAGTTAAGGAGATGTAACTACTAGTAATAATACTGCAAGAAGTGCGACACTTCAAACCGCATCTCCCATAATTTCCCTTACACTTTTCAAAATTTCCTTGCTTCCGATTAAAACGAACAAGAATATACTCTTTCAATGAAATCTCTTTGAAAGCACCGATATAAAAGTTCACCTTTTCTATACAAATGGACTGGGCGTACTTCACTTTGGCTGCACTATTCGAATCGGAGTTTGAATGAAACTCCCAGTCTTGCAATGTCATCTGAATTACTTCGAGTAACGAGACCTCGGTTTAATACTTAAAAAAGACTTTTGGCTTCCTTTTATAATAATTTGCGAAAAAAATAAAAAGCAACGGATGAAGTTAGAAAGATAAAACTCAGCATTTGTAGCACATCAAAATATTTATTTACATTTTGAGTTTCCGTTATTTTACTATCATAAAAATCATGAATTTTTAAAATATATATTACGGTGTGTGATATATGAACGGTTTCGTTCCCAAAAATGTGGTTTTCCGGATCGATTTACGTATACAGTTTGCGAAATAGACCAATCGTTTTTTGACCGGGTTCTAACCGTATCAGATTTTGCGTGACGGCCTGAATATCACCTTAACATATGAAAATCGAATAAGAAACCGTTTTTAAAACTCAACAGCATGAACCTGCATTTTGCGTTCTGTGACAAATATTAACGGGATACATATTATTTTTCAACAATTTTTTTTATGTACAGCTTAATTTTACTATTATTTAAGTACCTATTATTATATAGAGCATCAGTAACAAACACAAGGGAATATAAAAAACGGCAAAATTTGAAGACACAACTAAGTTGCGATGAATATGACTGAGCTATAAGGGTGCTTATACAAGAATGTCAACCCCTAAAAATAACCCTAAAAATTCTCGACTTCGGTGATGAAGTGAGAGCGCTGGGAATTTAATTAAGAAATTTCTGTTCAGCCGCATGAATGTATTCAGAAGATATTATTATAATAGAATGATCATACTTTACTACGATTATACTTATCTACAATTATATAGGTTTAAGCTTTAGAAATCACTACTATACCTAGTACATAGCCTTACTAATATTATAAACTAGGTGCTCACCCTCGCTTCGCTCGGGTTCGTCCCTAGGTACGTGCTGTGTATATTTACTTCGCACCGCCCGGTATATATTTGACTTGATTATATGAATTACCATTGCACGCACCATGGCAACGGCCATAATTTTACGCCGTTAATTTTATAAAGTTTTTTTAATTTCCTAACTTTTTTCGATATAGTATGTTATCCTTAAAATATAGACATATTCCATCGTGGACTTTTTTTAGACCTAAATAAAATACACAATTTCTCCATACATCATTTTGTTATATCTCAAAGGGTTTAGGCAGCGTTTTCGTTGAAAGCTCCCAGACGGCTTATTTTTTTCAGACCTCCAACATATATCATTATATTTTAGCCAATGTATACATAACCTTGACAAATTATATACTAAAACCTTCCTGGAGAATCATTGGTGAAATCTGCATGAAAATTGGTGC
The DNA here is from genome assembly GCA_951802675.2 of Boloria euphrosyne. Lineage (NCBI taxonomy): Eukaryota > Metazoa > Arthropoda > Insecta > Lepidoptera > Nymphalidae > Boloria > Boloria euphrosyne. Next base: position 12,805,728 of record OX637873.1, on the reverse strand, counting down.
AGTAGATTTTCAGTTTATCGCGAACAGACAGACAGACGCGGCGGAGTACTTTGTTTTATAATATGTATAGATATAGATGCGAAAGTAACTCTGTCTATCAGTTGCGCTTTCACGTCAAACCTACTGAACTGATTTAAATGAAATTTAATATTCATAATATAGTCTAGAGCCTCAGAAAGGACATAGGCTACTTTTTTAAGCTAGAAGCTTGAAACTTATTTTATAAGTTTTGATTAGATGTAAATAATAAAGGTATTCAAAATTTGTCAAAATTTTATCCGAAACGGGGAACCTAGGGCGAACCCGAGCGAAGCGAAGGTGAGTCATTAGTAATTTATATAGATAGTACAGCATAAAAGAGACACAAAATATGAAGAAATAAACAAATATTCTGTTACGGTAGATTCCTCACGGACTAATATTTAATTTAAATTCTATATTTTATAAATAAAATGTAATGATTCAAAAGTACTAGTGAAATTTTATTTGAATGATGTATGTTTTGATTTTATTTGATTAAGGGAATTATATAGTAATTGCTTTTGATAAAGGTATATCATATCGACTTCGATATCGCTTTGAAAGTGGCTAATTCTAAGAAAACTTAGAGGTGAATTTTTAATTAAGTCGACTCGTGAGAATATAAATAAAATTAAAAATCTTTCTTTAATTGTGAAACTATTTTACATATATAAATTGACACAAATATAGATATATAGTCAAATAATATTATATTCTTCTTTTTTCAACTTGGTCAAAACAGTAGTGCAAGGACGATAATGTTTAACTGCTGTACTCATAATCACTTAATGAACCATTAAGTTGAGAATATCCATACTAAAAACGACTTAATTGTTCATTAAATGACTATGAGTCCTGCGGTAAGAAATATAAAAGCATCAAAGGTTTGCAAATGTTGAGATTTTATCTTTGAAAAAGTTTATTTGCTAAAAAGTTTTAAGAGGAATGCTACAGAATTTACGTCAACAATATAGCATATATTGTAATTACTCCATGGTCCCATGTATAGACTTATTTGATTACAAATATTAAGTAGAAATACGAAACATGAGAGCGTCTTCATGCATAAAAATAGTACTTTAAAACTATATTTTTCAATTACATATTACCTATATCGCAAAATAAACCTCATCTAGATGATATTAGAGTCTATAATTCTTGCTTATGTTCCACCAGAAATACGCTAGCCTAAAAAGCCCGGTGTATTTCCCATTTTATCTCCTCGAAAGAGACTGAAATACATCGCGGAAATAGGAATGTAAGTGAAACGGTTGCATCATTTCATATTTTTTGGATTTTCATGTATTAATCCGATTTTGTTAGAAATAGCCATGTTCTAAAACGAATCTATACTATTTATGAAGGTGAAGAGTTTGTTTGTTCGTTTGTTTGGTTGAATGCGCTAATCTCAGAAACTACTGGTTCGATTTGAAAAGTTATTTTTGTGTTAGATAGTCCGTTTATCGAGGAAGGCTATAGGCTATATTACATGCCTCTGCGATCAACAGGATCAATAGGAGCTGAGCACCACTAAAAAATCTTGCAAAAACGGGAGAAAAATATTCCTTTTGAGAGCTTCCGTTGCGTGCGCTGCGTAAACGCTAAAGTTATGCAAAAATGCATTTATGACGGAATTTTTCCCCTTTAAAAGTTCTAAAAAAAAGTCCGCGATAGTATATGTCTATCTTTTAAGGCGAGTCAATCGCTGTAAACTTTTTTATGGTGATCAAATTTATTTTATGAAAATGCATTATTTGCGAAAGTATTTTTATAAACATGGTATTAATCGTTACCTAAATATATAAGTTATTCATCAAAAGTATTTAATTTTAAAATAAATTGCTCTTGGCATCATTTAATTTCAATGAATATCTTACGAGATATCATAGCCTTAATATAACTCCGCAACAAAATAATAATCACCGCGTGCAAGACGGCGGAGGCGACGGGGGAGGGATGCGGATAAGTATTTGGTTTCCAGGCTTTAGAACGCGAGCGAATCCGCGGGAAAGGCTAGTCTATAATAAAGTCCTTTAATTTTGTTATTAAATTTAATTTATTTGATGCTCCGCTCCTAATGGTCGTAGCGTGATGTAATATAGCCTATAGCCATCCTCGATAAACGGACTGTCCAACACAAAAAGAATTTTAAATTCGGACCAGTAGTTCCTGAGATAAGCGCGTTCAAACAAACAAACAAACTCTTCAGCTTTATAAATAGTATAGATTATGACACAGGTAGAGGTCTATTTGCTTGATGTGACGCATCCACCGGTATCCATATCTGAGTAACCCATAGGGAATTTATAAACATGTATTTTATGCGGTGGAGAATGACATCATTTGTATAGGGTTGGTATTTACACAGTCATTATAAGGTTGTTGGAAAACCTCGGAAACGCTGAAAGGAAGAATGCACTTAAATGTAGCCGCCTACCAAATCTCTAAATGGCCACAGAAAAAAAAATTGTTTATCAATTTTCTACGTTTACACGTTCACAAATTACTAGAACAAAACACGGTTAAAATACTATAAAATTGCTACAACCGTTATATTTTCGTACGGGCTTTAAATATTCGTTGCAAAGCAAACTTTCAACGGTATGTTCAAAAGATATTTTCTGCCCCAAGGCGCTGCCTGTTATAAAAGCTCGCCAATTAGCAGAGTTCCTGTCTTGCCTAATGATATACCCACTGTGCTACCTTTCTTTAATTTTTAGGCAGAATGTTATATGTACATATGTATACGTGTTACTGCTGCTTGGTCTTAACCTAATATTTCAGGTTTTTTGTGTTAAGAAGTTTCTAATTTTTCCCTGAAACTGTTTTTTTTAGTTTGATACCATATTATTTTTATTTAGAATAAGAAACACTTGTAATTTCAAAATATCCATAAATATTAATTAAGGGTTCATTTTATCACTGGTGACTAAACATCGCATAGCTTTTAATATTAGTAGTGGTCGAAATTCAACACAAAAGCTTGTATATTGACGAGCTTTAGTGTCGTATTGTCAGTAGAGCTTTAGTGTAAGTAAACTTTTGCTTCAACTAAAGAAAAAATGGGAAAACTTGGTTAAAATATGAATAATATTTTGGTTGTAAATTATTATTAATTACGTATTTTAATTTCATGAAGTGTAGCGAAATTTGTTAATCAGTTTTTTTGTTACAGGTAAATACCACATATATATATGTACTCATCTTTAAGAAGATTACATGTTTTTCAGTACTATACGGTAAGTTTCTTATTTATACCACAGATCACATAATGTTGTCGCGTAATAGAGTGTGAACCCGTCTTAATAGCATGTTTATACTATGCTTTAGAAGAGCAAATTTATTTTTTTTACTTATGACGATTGGATGTTAAGAACAGTTTATTACAAAATTTAATGTGTCAAAGAGAGACAAAGCATTTTCAGGAAAGGAATCGGTAAATGTATGGTGAAGAGAGTAAAAAAATACTTAAGAATTTACTTGGCTTTTAATATAAAATAAATAATTTAATCTTATTTAAGTAGAATTTCATTTAACTTATCATCTAACTTACTATATTAAGTGCTAGAACTCAGTTTTATATAACTCTACCTTCTTACTAAAAGTACACTGACTTCTTATTACCACAAAAATTTCATTAAAATAACTTTTTTAATAATATATTAACAACACAAAAACTTTAGGTGAAACCTATTTATTAAATTATTTAATAATAGAAACACCCTTGAAAATAAATTTTTTATTCAATGTGCTTAAATATAACAGTTTCCTTTGCCACAATTAGGGAGAATTTTCAATTAAATTACGTTAACCTTTTAAAATTCTGTATAAAAAGTTTATTTGAATTATGTACGTATAGAAATATTTATTTATAGATACGATGATACAATGTAAGAGATTATTTTATCTTCTTCTTATATTATATAAAAATCTCGTGTCACAGTGTTTGTCATCGAACTCTTTCGAAACAGTTTGACCGACTTCTATGACATTTTTTGTGTATATTTGGTATATCTGAGAATAGACGGTAGGCTATTTTCTATTTTGCTAGCTGATAAGGGGGCTCTCTCCAAATTTTTTATTTTTATTTTTAGACCAAATTTTTATTTTTTATGATATTTTTGCAAAAAATACATATATTTACATCCTTCTACCACCAATCCCTATTTGTAATAGTGACACGCGGGCGGAGCCGCGGGAATTGCTAGTAGATCAATAATAATGGTACAGTGTGGAAGCAAAATAAAGTAATAATAGTAAATTGAATTTTTAATACCTGTTATCATAAAGTTACAAGCGACGAAGAAACATAAAATCTTTTGAAATATGCAAAGACCTAACTTCCAAAGATTAAAACGTACCCATTGTTCGGAAAACAATTTGAATCTCGTTGAATTCAGATGAAATGAGTTGGAAAATTATTAATGCTGTGTTTTTGTTTGATTTATATCAGTTAAATAAAAATATCTATTGAAACCTATTCTAGTGTTTTATTTGTTAATAATTATTAGTTAGAGTAGTTATAGACAACAATATAGTGAGTTCATTTTTAAAGCACAATAAATTGTACACGAATTATATAAACATGCGAAAAAGTATTTAAATGTATACTTGTGTAAAGTCTCATTTAAAATGTTTGTTGTTTTGCATGATTCGTCACAAAATGGTATGATACTACATACAACTTTGTAAGCATCTATGCATATATTAATTCAATATACGAGTACATATTTACATAATATAATATAATATTCTGAGACATTAAATATTTTTTGAAAAATCTTCTTGAAATAGATTATCATTATTATCAATATAGAGCAGAATCAATTCTGTCAAAATCACGAGAAAACCACTAGGCAGATTTCGATGAAATTTAGTTAAACGTTGAGGATGAATAAAATGAATGAAACTGGTCATGTGGGACAACATATGGAATGCTTTTTACTATTAGATCAGTTCTCGTATATGTCGTTAAAACATACAGTAAGTCGCTAGCTAATACATTATTAAACAAATTAAACAATTACTGATATTTAAAATTGTATATGGATCGTTTTTCATGGTTTGAAAAAAAAACGCAAAAATTCAATTTCTTAATTTTAATAGTGATTTTTTGCTATAAGAATAAGCCACATATTCCATTTCGAAGGAGTTTAAGAGTAATTGGAGACGTTCTGCCTCTTACGTTGGCAAATAATTTTCGTTAGAAATCTTGCCCTCATTCGGCCTCCATTTGATGTGTTTGCTTTGCACTTAATCTTCGAGATGGAAATAAAAATAGCCACTTCGTTGGTAAGTATAGGTAAGTATGGATAAGTAGGACGTTATCTTCATTTTCATCTTTTTTTCTCATGGATTATAAATATTTTAATAAAAAAACTGAATTACTATTTTGTTAAAAATGCGTATGTTAAAGCAGAAGATACTCGTAGAATATTCTTTCTTTATATTTCTTTATCTCAACCACCAACACAATTTATATAATATTATCTGTGGGTGCATACTATATTTTTTTTTAATTACCAATACTGTAAATGTTCTAATGATTTATTAATATTAATGTAAAAAATATCTCTTTGTAAAGTACAAATGAAGTAATAGCTTTTTATTAAATGCATATTTAAATATACCGGTATGTAACCGGTTATTAGTATTTTTCTTTTATTTTTTATTTCACACTGTCTCTTTATTCCGGATAATCCAATTTAGCCGTTTCGAACGGCTAAACTGGTATTGTTGTAACTTTTACTGATAGGTAGCTGATTTTATAAGGAGTAGGTTAAGCTACTTTAATTTTATATAAATAATTCGGTTTCTGCTCAAAAAAAATAAAACTAACTAGGGACAACAAGTGCGATGCGTATAACATATTATTATTGTATATAATAATTACATGTATGGATTCAGCCCTATTCAAAATTAAACAATTCAAATTAAAAAATGGAAAAAAATAACCTATAACAATAAATAACCAGCGATCAAATGATGAAACAGTTGACAGTTATGTCCCATAAGCCCAGAGGAAAGATTTTGTTTGAGAGCAGTTTTATTTATATTCTGTATGAAAACAAATATACTGTGACGTATAACTTGATACTTTGTTTTATTTGTGAACTTTGTAAATATTAATTACTTCCACGAGTGGTATTATACATGTTTATCGTTGTCTTGTTGGTTCAGTGGACACGATTCAAATCAAATCACACCTCTGATATTTTCATGTGTGAATCATTTTCTAACATGATCACCACTTGTCTTACGGTGAAGGAAAACATCGTGAGGAAACCTGCATGTCTGAGAAACTTAGAAAGTTATCGTAAGACATGTGAAGTCTGCCAACACGCACTAGGCCAGCGCGGTGGACTATGGCTTGATCCCCCTTGTATATCCCCCTATTTATTGGATATTGGATATTGATCCCCCTAAAGGAGGCCCGTGCCCAGCAGTGGGACGTTAAAAAGGGCTGAGAGAGAGGTAGTAGATCTGGAGGTCTCCGGTTTGAATCCCGTGTTAGGCTAAGTATTTTCTGGTAAGGCATTGTCAGTAGCAGTTTAGTGTTAAGGTAAGCTTAGTCTACGATGCTAATTGCTTTAAAATGTTCGACATTAAATTTTATACTGGGTATTGTCGGTTTTACGAGCTTTTAGTGTCCGAGCGAAGTTGGAGTGAGTCGCTAGTTACTTAAAATAATTATCCTCATCACTGATATTGTATTTTTAATTTTAAAAAATTACAGTTAAATATTGTAAATAATTGTATTGAAAAGAACGAACTGGAATGAGTGAATACGCCATATTTTTCGCTAAAAATAGAACAACAAACTTAAAGCTTAATGAATAAAAATTTATAACTTGATTTATTGTAATAAATAATATAAAATGGTAATCACCATGATTTCTCTTTCTCGATTAGTTTTAGTTTATGCATTTTAGTTACTGGTATATATTTTGCAGGAATCAAACAGTGACATCTGTTGACTAATATTGAAACTGTTAAGAAAACATTTGTTTGAGATAGTACTGGAGTAAAATTACAGTCATAGAAATTAAGCTAATTTTTTATTATAACATTTTTAATTTTTGGCTCTTTCCAATCTGAATATAGGTAACACTTTTAAATACATTATTTTACAATCAACATAAAAATCATACTATATTCTGAGCATAAAATAATATGCTGTGCACAAGTTTAGAGCAAATTAAATCACTTCGTAGTTTATGGAAATTTCGCTAGATGGCGTAATAAAATTATTATAAAAAGTATGTCTATATTTTATATGGTTATCTAATTCATATTTTAATAATTAGGTTTAAATTTGCAATAAGAAAAAAAAATAAAAAAGTATTGATTACAATTACATTATTGTTTTGCGTCATTGTTTTAATTTTTTCCTCTGAAGGAAGTATAACTTGTTACAACTAAATAACTTCTACGTTTTTGGTTAACTACCTTAGAATTAATATAGCTCATTTAATAAAAAAATATCTGTTATTCATTCATAAAACCAATTGATAACACAAAATTGATATCACGATAACACGCTCTACATCAATGTGTGCGTGAACAAGGTTCCCCTACTAAGCTGAACTTATCGCAACTGCGCTTGCGTGAAAACTTGACCACGCCTCTGGATATTGTCTATCTCAAATAACTCCTCCTTACTCATGGGCTCCTGGTATCTAGTAGACATTTTCCGCTCTAATCGGGATTTCCAGATATCTTATCCCTTGCAATTAGATTTTCCCCACTTTATCCATTTCCCCACTGACATTTTCTAAGCGAGCTTAGCTGCAATATCTTTCGTTTCATGCCGCCCTGGTACTTTTCTTCGTAGCCACGAAGCCTTATACGAAATCCGCTACGAAAAGTGGTTCACTCACAAAATTAGCAACGCCATCTATCATCATTCCTCGCTGAAATTGTTCAAGCGAGCTTTCACAGTATCCTTTGTTCTATGCCGCCCTGGTACTTTTCTTCGTAGCCATGAAGCCTTCTACGAAGGCCGCTACGAAGGTCGCTACAAAGTGCTACAGCTTTGTCACTACTTGTAACGCCATCTATCATTATATTAAAGAAACCATATAGAATCTGTTTCTTTTTCTACTAAAAATATAATATAGGTACTATTATATATAGTATAAACTATAATAAATAAAATATAATATTATCTAAAAATTTAATTTTGAACAATTTACGATTTTCACAGTCTAAATAAAGTAAAATAATTTTGATTAATTTATTGAAAGAATAACTTAGGTGGAAACTTAAAATTTACGAGTTCTTAATAAATAAGTTTAACTATACTATTATATTAAACTATATTATATTATTTTAAAATTTATTTTAAGCTCACAAAAATATAGGCAGAAACTCCGTTCAATAAAAACAGAGAAAAAGTTAAAATTTTTGAGCTTTTAATAACTTATTTAACTATATTATTATTTATTATTATTTTTTAATTTTATTTTAAGCACTCAAAAATATCGATAGAAGTTCCGTAGAATAAAGACTATAATTGTACGTACTCTTTTATTTTCTGTTAACCTAGTATATGGTTCCATTGATCGAAAGCCTTCTACGAAACCGCTACGAGGAGGGTTCGCTACGAACGCTTTGCTAACGGGTAAAGCTTTTATTAAGTCCAGTATGATTTTGATGAGACACAGTAATGTACTTTGTCAACACTGTTAATTTTATAAATATTTCCTTATTATTATTATATATTTATTATTTATTTATTTTATATTATTAATAATAATAATAATAATAAACTCTTTATTGTACACCAGAAAAAGAAAAAAATAATAATAAAATATACAGATAAGAAAGAATGTACAAGAGGCGGCCTTATCGCTAAAAGCAGCGATCTCTTCCAGGCAACCTTTAGGTGTAGGAAATAGCAAACTTTAAAGAGGGAAGTGGTGCAAAATAAGGATATAATATATATATTAATTACTATATATTTATTTTATTATTATATATTTGGTTTAAGGTTACAGTAACAGTTTTAATATTATTGAGACTTTTACTTCGTATTTCGCTAGCTAAGTTAACATTAAAGAAATTTAATGGACACAGCAATACCTTAATGAAATTGACCACTCTCTACAAAACACCAAATTAAAACATACTTGTAATAATAATATTAAGAAATATCTATCAAATTATGTGTATCATTTTGCCTCCATTCTCATGCGCTTCTACCATTTTTACAACATGGTTAGCAAAAACTGAAAGTCAGCCGTTTGTCTTATCTTGTCTAAATTTTGAACAATGTTTTACAGCGTCAAACGGTTATTCAATTCAATTTTAGACTTAGAAAATGGATTGCGACAGTTAACCAATGACAAATGACCCAAATGATATAGTCTACGAAGTGCTACAAACTACACATCTACACAATTTTTGAGGACAATATTTGAAAATTTTATGAAAATAAGTTGGCTTTGGCATAAAATAGATTAATACATTTTTATATATATCGATAAGTAATTAATAATATTCAAACATTTTAAGTATTAGAATACATTATAATTAATTCACAGCTAAAACACACGAGAGCTTCGTAGCTGACTTATACACATAGGTGACATTTGAAGTTAGTAATATTCCCTCAGTAGTTGAAATTAGATCATAAGTATGATTGAAAAAAAAAAACATGTACGCATAGAATTGTCATACCAATATTCCTTTCTTATAAGCCTAAAAATGAAAGCCAACTTTGATCTAACATAAATAGAAACATTGAAAGTGTTATTAAATATTAACACATTGAATTCTTACTACTAAATACTTAAAAAAAAATAGCTGAGGAGCAGACAGACGTACAAACAAGTAAAGGCAGCCACGCACGAGTTTGACTACACTATATTGTCACCACCCATTCAAACCACAAATACTTCTATTTTTTTATATTAGCACTTTAGCACTGACCAATGAAGCGCTTAATCCATAGTAACTGTGTAACTCTCGCTTCTACGAGTATAAGCGTTTAATGAGAAATTTTGTTCAATGGGTAACATATTCTACCCGCGTAAAGCTAATAACTTTTTCATTTATGGGATTACGATATCAGTGACTTCCTGATAACATTGCCACCCTCTTGCTTGTTGCCATATAAAAACATTTATTAAGCTTCAGCAAAATCGTAATCTTGCAAAATACGTGCGTAGATTAAATGAGTTATTTTTATTAGTGCACAGAAACACAGTTTATTGTTGAATAGATTATATTTTTTTGCCATTACAATTATTGTACGACCCACTTTTGTTAAAAGTACGTATAAAAATAGGATATAATTTAATAAATACTTATACTTTCAAAGAACTTACAATGAATATTTCCACGGCAATATCTTCTCAAACAAAACACATTAAAATAAGTACGATTTTGGTACATAAATGACACTGTTGTTTGTATTAAGTAGGTTCATGCTTTCCATAATAATCCACTTAGCACAGTAACCCAAATTTTTTTGTTTACATCTCCTTTAGTACGGAGAATTTGATTTTTATAGCCTTTCATTTTTGGAACTGTTGTCATAAAAGTTTATTTATAGACTATTGAACAAACATTTAGATTTTAGATTTTTATTGTTACTTTTTTACTAATTAGGAAAAGGTAATAGTGGCCGGTGAAAAAAAAACAATATTATATTTTTTTTTGACAAATGAGTACTATGAATAATAAGTATTTCTGTTTTAAAAAGGTATTCATTATAATTCGAGTATATTCACGAATAAAATTTGCGGTTAAGCAAATGAATTTACTACTAATATCCTAAGGCACTGAGGTACAGCATTTAAGAGAAGAGACGCGCAAAACAGAAACCGATGGAGGCAGATCATCCCCTCCAGATGCAACCTCGATGCTGACCACGATCCTCAGACATGAGGGATCGACCCAGAGAGAGAGACTAGATTCAAGTCCCAGAACGGAACAAGTGTACATTTTGTTATAAGATTTGTCTTTCAAGAGTTTTCATGCCCGGAATTGAGAGTAGTGGCGACCGTTTAGAGGCCCGTGCCAAATTTTTCACCGTGTATGAAACCGCCGCGCCGTCTCATCGGGGTATGAGAGTGATAGGAATAGAGTGTGAAATTGTGTGTTTAATATCTCCTGTGTTGTTGATTATAACACCTACTTTTTATTTCATCAAAATACTACATTTAGTATCATGACAAAACTATACATAGGTACTATAGTAAATTTTACTTTCTAACTAAATATTTATGTGATGGATCATTTTCTTTGCTTTCTCTAGGAAATACCAAACTTTTCCTTCCAGCCTAGAGCTCTTGTTAAAATAAATAATATCCGAACATTTCAAGTCAGTGACAAAGGAAAGATAAACAGAAATTCTAACTTCCTGCGGAATAGAATCCCAAAGGATTGACGTTTGAGTTTACTTTCTTTTCTCATAAGCCTAAAAATGAAGCCAACTTAAGTCTAACATAAATAAAATGTTTTTCTTTATGTTAGACTTAAGTAAGAGCGTGTTATTAACACAATGAATTATTTTTACGTTTAGGAGCTCAAGACAAAATTTTATAAACTAAAGTTACCGAGAAACGTGATTAGTTAAGAAATGAATACTGAAACAGTTCAATGTTTACGTACTTTCTAGATTATTACGAACCTGAAGTATATGAATTACTTTTAAAGTTAATTTTGAGCTGATATCACTGATGTAGTTTGCTAGCAGATTTATTTTACGAAAGGGATATTAGTAAACGGTAGTAGACTCAAAAAGAATATACACACGTGTAATGCATAAAGCTTCAAAATACATTGATTTTTTTCTTTTCAGCCGTTATTTTCCCACTGCTGGGGAAAGACCTCTCTCTTCTCCTTCCACTCTGTCATGTTCAATGTGAATCATAATAAGAAGAGAGGGTTAGACATTTAACCCACCACGCTTGTCTACTACGGGTTGGTGGGTGTACAGTAGCCTATAAGCTGAATGAGTATGAGCACCTCTTTATATTTTCATATGCGAACTATTTCTATCATGATTACCACTTGTCTTACGGTAAAGGAAAACATCGTGAGGAAACCTGCATGTCTGAGAAAACCTAGCAAGAATTCGAAAGACATGTGAAGTCCGCCAACATGCACTAGGCCAGCGCGGTGGACTATGGCCTGATCCCCCTCGTACTGAGGGAGGCCCGTGCCCAGCATTGGGACGTTAAAAGTGCCGGTGGCATAATAGACCATGTATATTACTCAAATGAACAAACAACGCACCACACCTGTCACATAGACCAGTTCTTTTATATGATGTTCGCAAAAAAAATTAAAAAAGGTATTAAACAAGACTTAAACATTGATTGCAAGTAAAGACCTATCGAAAATTGTAACAAACGACGTGGGCAGAATACCAATTTTAAACGGAATTTATCAGCTGACTATGCAAATAAAGCAAGTGTACTCTCCACAAAATTTACATTCGCCAAGATCTCCTTTGTTTTTGGCGCCGATATAATATGCAGACCTGCCAAAGAAGAACATAAAGGACGTCGAAATCATTTTTTATCTATATACATTATATCAATTTTATGTATCTTATAAAATCATAGATAATATAATTGTAAATTTAATTCATACGAATTATTATGATACTTTCTTAGATTTACACTTCATGACCATACCAACATGACCAATTATCATTTGCAATGGAATATTTATTACGTCAGAGATAAAAAAAAAACTAAATGAATGTCCAAAACATTCGAAAATAATTTTATAAAGTCATTATAAGAGGTTTTTATAAACTTTTGGCTGTAAATCAAACGCTGTTGATTAAGATTTTTATTATTAACATTAATTTTTCTTCTTAAATTTAATTCTATATTCTTTCCTAATTTAATTATCTTTTTGGTGGAATGAGGTGAATACAGAGTCACGTTCGCAATCAAAAAAATTAATTAAGAATAATCCTAAATGAATATATTTATATTTATATATATATTTAATTTATCAGTAATTTATTTATAGGCTTCAAATTTTTTTTACTGATTTATTAGTTAAGATCTATATTATAATTCCATTGAGTTAAATATGATATCACTACATATTATAAATATAAAACAAAGTCCTGCGACGTGTCGGTCTGTCTGTTCGTGCACCAATTTTCAGGATGTTTTTTTAGATAGAGTGGTTCTCGAGGAAGGTTTTAGTATATAATTTGTCAAGTTTTTGTGTCAATATACACATTTACTAGCGGTTTCCGCTAAATCTAGGGACGAATCCGAGCGAAGCAAGGGTGAGTCGCTAGTTAACTATAACATAAAACTTCTCTTCATCATCATCAGCCCTTTTTAATGTCCCACTGCTGGGCACGGGCCTCCCTCAGTACAAGGGGGATAAGGCCATAGTCCACCGCGCTGGCCTAGTGCGTGTTGGCGGACTTCACATGTCTTTCGAAAACTTGCTAGGTTTTCTCAGACATGCAGGTTTCCTCACGATGTTTTCCTTCACCGTAAGACAAGTGGTAATCAGGATAGAAATGATTCGCACATGAAAATATCAGAGGTGCGAGACCCGGATTTGAACCCGCATCGCTCGGGTTTACAAGCGACGCGTTACCGCTGGGCTACCACTGCCTGGGCTAAAACTTCTCTTATGGTAGCTAAATATATTTTCTTGCAGCACACCAAACTAAATTCTTAGTTCCATAAAGCAAACGGATTACTGTTGAAACAGACTAATAATGTACCGGACATCCGCATCCGCATACAGCGGATCTTAAACGGATCTTGAAAAATACTTATGGAACATTTCTATTTGTATTCTTGAATATTTTTAGAATTAGCAGTGACTACATTATGACTGTTTAGCTAAAATAAACTCGTATTAGCGTTCTTATTACCATACATACTTATATAAACACATTTTAATAAGCTTTTATATACATTATCACAGTGTTATTATTATTTTAAAGAAATATTTCCAAAACAAGGAAAAGATGCTACTAATAGAAAAAAATATATTAATTACTAACATTGCCCGCGGTTCCGCAAGGTTACAACAAAAGTTACAACCAAAGTCTTATCGTGACTCACAAAATTGGGAAAAAAGTGCCACTAAAGTCCTTTAATATCTTAAGTAATTTGGTAATATTGCATTTTTCGTTTTAACTACAATATTTCCTTCGTATGTTTAAAATGTATGAAACTAGAATGTATTTTTCAGATCGTTATGTGTTTAGGCGGAATATTTTTTTCATGTTCTCACGAAATACGCAAATGCAAACGAAAGAATATGTACCTGACATGAGAGTCGAACTCGCACTTGGCCAATTTTTATATTCAAATATTTAGAAACGTTAGCATAATTTACTGGACTATACACATTTTTTTTAATATGTTGATTTGAAAGTTGTTTTAGCCCGAAAAATATTACTTATTTAAAATAATTTTATATTAGCGTGTAGCACATAAACTTAAACATTATTTTGTTATACAGCTTGATTTTCTTTATAAAAGACATTCAGTAAGGTTATATTATTCGTTAAATTTTCATACAATATCACGACCTGACATAATGATCTTTATATTACGTACCATAAAATTCTCATAAAAGATCCCATATGATTACCACTGTGTTCAACGTTTTAGGAATAAGCCTAATTGTGTGTTAAATATGTAAATGGCATGTAATTATTTCACGAAATGATTTTATTTCTTAGAAAATGACCTGTAATAAATCTGAGTGACTATAAAAATGCGCCATTTTTGGCAGTTTTTAAAGAAGAAAATTTAGCTAGTGATATTACGAAGCTAGAGAAATAAGACCAACGCAAGGTAACTTTACAATGTTTGTTTGTATATATTACTAGCGACTAGCCCCCGCTTCGCTCGAGTTCGTTCCTAGATTTAGAGCGAGAGAAGCCGCGGGTTCCGCTAATTAAATCTTAAAACCTTCCTCAAGAACCACTCTATCCGTTAGTGAAAGCAACAGGAAAATAGGTGCAGTAGTTTTTGACTTTATCGCGAATAGACACACAGACAATCTTTTTTTATGTGTCAAAAGTAATGATTCTCTTTGATTTAAAACACATATTATAAAGACCCATGGCTGGAGTATGTTGTACTCATGACATAAATGAATTTCCCCAGCGGAACTCAAACCCGCGACTCAAACCAGCAAGTAGGGTCCTACAAACTGAGCCAAACGTGTCGTCAAACTCATATGAATAATTGTTCAAAAGGAAAAAAAGCAGTAAAAGGGTAAGATACGCGTGAACGGATATCGAAACGTATTGGGATATAAAACTTCATGGCCCTTTATAGAATGAACTGGACTGTATGGCAAATAAATTATTTACGATCGCAAATCATGGTGCAATAAAATCTGAGCTGACGTGTGAACATTTATCTCCCCTTTTAAATGAACTGTCGTTTAAAAAATTTAATGTTTATTTATTAAGTTAATTTTATATTTATTTGTCATACTAGCACTGTGTAAGATGTGAGTGTGTTCAATTTATTTTGATATATATGTCTATATAATCTACGTACTATATACAAAAAACGAATAAGGTCATTAACATATTATATATTTATATTCAGCCTTTTTTTATTTTTAACTGCCTCGGTGGTGTAGTGGCTAGCATGTATGGTCGCACACCGGAAGGTCCTGGGTCCGAGTCCCGGGTCGGGCCAAGTTTAGTTATTGAGTCTTTCTGTCTCATAAGCCTCAGTAACAGCCCGGAGTTGGGAAGTTGGCGGTGGTTCACCCCGTGCCTCGGAGAGAACGTAATGCCGTCGGTCCTGCGGTCGTGTCGAGCAGTCGTCCCACCGGAATATGGGAGTGATAAGGAACAGAGAGTGCACTTGTGTTTGTGCGTACATTCGTGCACTATAATATGTCCCGCGCCGTTGGCTAGTTTCAATGAGATTGGCCGCCGTGGCCATAATCGGCCGGGAGGACATTATTATTATTTGTATTCAGTCAATTTTAACGTCCCACTACTGGGCACGGGCCTCTCTTTAATTCGACGGAGATCAGGCCATAGTCCAACAAACATAATATATTTTCCTTGAATTTTTGATCACGATTATAGTCGAATATAAACCACTAGACGAACACCAGTAAATTTAAATTACAAAAAATAGTAAAAGTTGCAGAGCTGATTTCTTTGTAAAATTTTAATACTTGACTGGCTACACTTACAGCCTAAACGTTGGTATAGAAATTCATCATGGTAGAAAATATAGCCGGTAAGACGCGTATTTACGTAAAAGCTGCTATGAGTATTTAGTCACATTTAGATTATTTGTATGGATAATACGATATTTCCCTTTGTTCTGGAATGTTGTAATCAACATCGATCCTACTCGCAGCAAGCTTAATAACTAACGAATTATATGAAAAACGCATTATATAAGTAGGTACTACAATATATTTGATAATTCGATGACTTCTTTGTTATAAGTTAAACTATTACTTAACATGGAACCCTAAAAAATAAATAAATAGTTTAAATTTAAATATTAAATCTATTTTCATCCTAATTTGTACAGTTGCTAACCACACAATATCCTGTCCCTCGCCAACTGACCGCCAATTATCCTAGAAAGTGCGCCGCAAACCAAATACTGCAGTATCTGGTACCAATACAGAACTTAAATGAAAAGGCTTGAAAAGGTTTTAAACATATTTTTATTGGATTGTAACATTATAAGTAGCTATGGCAAAATGAAATAAATAAAAAGTATTGTGAGCCTTTTATTTAGGATCATTTAAGCTTTAGGTGTACACCGATCTAGCCTTTTTTACTTTCTTAGATTTACGCGAATATTCGACATTATAAATGAAACTATCTTTTCGGATTTTCTCGCGGATTCATTTTGATTTTTGATTCCTGACGTTACGGATACTTTACAGCGATTATGGTCACGGTAGAGACTTCGGGTACCAAAAATCAAAATAAATCCGTGACAAAATCCTTTGAGTTTCAAAATATGCTAAAGCTAAATATATACTTATAGCAAAAATGTATGATGAAAATCAAATCACCACTCTTTACTTTTATATAATTTTTCCATTCTACTTTTTGTCAGTATATATTTATTGGAAACAATTTATCATGAAACTAATTTTATTTATGCTTGTTATGTCTCGTTGAAAAATGGCTTAGGGTACTCACGGAGGCGTAACTTTGTAAGAGAGAAATATTCTTTAGATCTAGTAGTTTTCAGTTTTTTTCATAGAATATTTTCTATCGTGTACACAAAAAAATATTAGTGTTCTAAGGGTTTGTATTAATCTAGATAATAAGATATATTGAATAATAGGCGTATCTTTTTTTTTCTCTTTAATAGGTTTACCATCAACTTTACATTTCACAATAACACAAAACATTACATTAAAAGAATACAGATTTAAAAATGTAAAACCACTTACAGGTAAACACAGCATGCATAATTTAAAATTAATAATTAGACAGTAAAAGATTAACATACAATTTTAGATTTGTAGTGTATCTCCCAAGAGAAAGAAAACGTTTTACCTTATATGTTGTAATAAGATCAAAGTTGCGCTTTCATTATTAATTTCCGAAATTTAACCATTGACTTAAAAGCAAGTGGTAACCCGGCGGTAACGCGCTCGCTTGTATAAACAAGTGACGCGGGTTCAAATCCGGGTCTCACACCTCTGATATTTACATGTGGGAATCATTTCACTTCCTTACGGTGAAGGAAAACATCGTGAGGAAACCTGCATGTCTGAGAAAACCTAGCAAGTTTTCGTAGGAAATGTGAAGTCCGCCAACACGCACTAGGCCAGCGCGGTGGATAATGGCCTTGTTCCCCTCGTACTGAGGGAAGCTCATGCCCAGCAGTGGGTCGCTTAAAAGGGCTGATGACAACCATTGACTGGTGAAAAATATCCAAGGTACTAAAACTGTTATATGGACGGCAAATTCTCGAGAGGGCTTAAGAGGGCCTAAGTAGTTATGAACACTGAGTTTGGTTGTTAAATAGTTTATATACAAATACTAAGTCTAATATGTTTCTGCGGTATTTAGTGAGCTGGACATTCCCAAAGTAAAGGCGAGGTATCTTCGCAATGAAACAATTTCCACACTTTTTTATAATGAATAGCTCATACCTAATAGGGTTTTATAAAATAAGTTACTTCTTAGAATAGTTTTTTGACTATACTTTTGAAGTTATTCTAGTTTTTGGTTTAAAATTATTTAAATATTAATAACAAAGTAACTTGTAGTAATAATAAATTCTATTTGTTGGCACGTAATCAAAAGCCTCTTAGCGGTTCATTGTTGAACTACGAGAGCTAATCAATATTATGTGCTTGCCAAGATACAAACAATGCTGTAGAAGCTAAAACGTAAATTGAAATAGTATTTAATGAAAAAATATTATGTAAATAATATTTTCATTTTCCGAATTAATTATATATAAAAATATAAAAGATTTATTCTATCACGACACGTTTGGCTCAGTTTGTACTGAACCTACTTTCTCCGCCAGCAGACGCGGGTTCGAGTCCCACTGGAGGTATTCATTTGTTGAGCACGAATGTTTGTACTCCAGTCATGGTTATATTTATAATATGTATATTGTATGTATTTAAAATGTATATATGTAGTATATATCAACTATCTGGTATCCATAACACAAGCCTCATAGCTTACCATGGAACTAGATGGCGCTGTTGTAAAAATTGTCCCAATATATCTATTTCATTCTAGTACATACTAGCTTTCATCTTGCTTAGCAAGACAATAAAAAAGCCTCTGCTTTTCCTAATTCTCTACCAACAGTATAATAAAATAAACAAACAAATAAATGAATAAGCTAATTTGGTATATGGTAAATATTGCACAATTCATGGATATCCTAAATATTGCAAGTACAACGATTTACAGTGTAAATACAAATATAAGTCGAACCAGAATTGTAGACGTAATATTATGCATATGCCTATTTCGACATCAACTATGCGCATTGTAAATGAAGATTGGATGTGCGTAGAATATTCGGTATATACTGGCAAATCATGTACTAAATATATGATTTGCCAGTCGTAATATCAGATGTGCGAATCATATTTAACATGATTACCACTTGTATTAGGGTGAAGGAAAAAATTGTAAGAAACCTGCATGTCTTAGAGAACCTAGCAAGTCTCCGAAAGACATGTGAATTCCGCCAGCCTGCAATAGGCCAGCGTGGTGGACTATGGTCTGATCTCTCTCGTATTGAAGCTAGGCCCGTGCCCAGTAGTGGGACGCTAAAGTGGGCTGAATTTAATATTATTGTGATTGGCATATAGATAATTTTCTATATATTAATATAGTGGGGAACTCTCGTAAATGCTAAAATCTTATTTATAATACTCACGCTTTGAATACTGTCTTTTATTAAAAAATCTCGCAATACTGTTTTTGAAATGAGAGTTCAAATGTATATTTGTATTACTTCTGTACTCTAAGTATGTATTTCGATGAAATTTAGGACACATATAGACGACGACGGAGAAAGTAACATAGGATATTTCTGCTAAAAATGCCAAAAGGTGATGGTATATGTATATACATGTAAAAAATAAATCTGGTAAGCACTCAAGAGAAGCAAGGGTAGATCACTAGTAAATTATTATAGTTATAATAATGTATACCAGCTTAATCTTTTTTAATATTTAAGCTTCCTTTGCATAATATTAACTGCAAAATTGTATTAAAACAAACTCCCATTTAAAAGGCACTCCATTATACTGGTGGTAAAAGCTTAAAGCTCAATTTAAAGCTGTCACATTCAAGCCTGCAATTACACAGCGCCCGTGAAATTTCATCTACGTTCATTCGTTCAGTTCCATTCACTTCAGCGGAAGATCTATCCATCAATGAAAATTCTCACTTCTTTTAAATTCAGCTCCCTTTTACGCCATTTTCCTCTGAATGGTCATAAATCTATTACCGCTGTGCTGTAAATTTATTATTTCTAAATTAAATAGGATGGCTAAATAAGTATCTACAGTTTAGTTCTAAAGCTTTTTCAGTCAATTTGATTAATTACATATTTCAACACCGAATATAATATATAATGTTTTCATTTAGTAGTAAAAGTACTGTTGAAATTGGTTATAGTTGCAGCTTTCGCATCTTGCTAACAAACGCATGGATTACGTTTTTAGAAATTGCAGAAATATGTTTATTTTTTCATCTATTACAATAAATGCAAAGTATGTCTGTCTGTATGTTTGTTATATAAAGGGTATATTAATATTCATATTAAAAAAATTGGCCAACTTTTTAATATTTAGTACACAAGTATTCTGATATTTTATAAAAAAGTTCTTGTCAATGAGAATTTAATAATTTTATTTAATTATATGATATGGCAATACTGTATAATAAATTCATTTCTACGTACATATTCAAATTACTAAAATTCCCACGTCTAAAAATATTCCGCTCAATTTGGCAGGGTCAACTGGAAAACCCTACGGAATGTCCCCAGCCTTCCTCGCCATTATGGAAATCCTTTGAATTTTAAACGCTCGTTCGTATGCCCAACACGTTTTAGGTCTTATGCAAGTTCATACATTAATATGAACTTTGAACACGACAAGTACACATCTGTGTGAAACAGAATGTGACAGCTTATTTATTTTTGGCTTAGTTGATCTTTATTTTTCGAATATTCCACCTCGTATATTCAAGTCGAGATACGCTGTTAATGTATATCTTTACAATCATCATGGTTTCGGGTGAACCTAAGCTTTTAGACATCTCAAAGCTTTAATATAGTTATCATAGATATTCACACATCCCAAAAAATGTCGCAAGACCAAAATCTAAATAAAACTGAGAAAAAACTAGAAAAGATAGCTTCGCTGGGCGTAAGTTAAAATAAATTAAACTGTTTTTAAAATTTTCTAATAAAATAAAAGTAGGTACTCCTTATGACATAAGCTATCTGCGAGTGAAAGTCCCGTCAAAATCAGTCCAGCCGTTTCAGAGAACATATAGATAGACCGATTGACAGACGGACATACAAAAATTTTAACAAAATATTTTTTTTGTAAGTCCCGTATACACTTTACTTACGAGTACAATACTATTCATATTTAAAAAGCGCTTGTAAAAGCTTATTTATATAAAGTATCAAATCAAATTCACTTATTATTAAGAACATAAAAAAAATAGTTTCGTTCATTTTAAATAAATAAATATGTTGGGATATTTTTACACACAGCGCCATCTACTTCCGTGGTAAGCTACGAGGTTTGTGTTACCGATACCAGATAGTTGATATACTTGTACTACTATATATTATGTAATATAAGTTTAAATACATACATATTATAGAATATATAAACACCCATAACTGGCGTGCAAACATTCGTGCTCAAAAAATGAATGCCCCCAGCGGGACTTGAACCAGCGACAGCTGGCGCAGAAAGTAGGATCACTACAAACTAAGCCTAACAAGTCGTCAATTTTACTTCATCTCAAAGCTTTTGTAATCGTTTAGTTTATAATAAAACAGTCATGTCATGTCATCAGCCCTTTTTTAACGTCCCACTGCTGGGCACGGGCCTCCCTCAGAACGAGGGGATTAGGGGAATCAGGCCATAGTCCACCGCGCTGGCCTAGTGCGTGTTGGCAGACTTTACATGTCTTACGAAAACTTACTAGGTTTTCTCAGACATGCAGGTTTCCTCACGATGTTTTCCTTCACCGTAAGACAAGTGGTAATCAGGATAGAAATGATTCGCACATGAAAATATCAGAGGACCCGGATTTGAACCCGCATCACTCGGCTGGGCTACCACTGCAATAAAACCGTATTGACATCGAATTACTTTTTATAACACATGTAGTTAGAGCGGTCGTAAGCGTAAACTGCCGGTTGTCCATTTCCCTTATCTCGTGGCACGCAGCTAACGAATGGGGTCAGCTCTTGTTACGGTTTACAGCCACTAATTAGTTTCACAGCCGGTTGATTTTGTCTTTTTTCTAAATTCTTTTAGCCTTTTGTTTGTTGCCGTGACATGATGAACGTAACGAAAAACTTTATGAGAAAAAACCTGCATGTCTGAAGCAAGTTTTCGAAAGTAATGTTAATTGCTAAGCCGCACTCGGATAGCGTATTTGAATATAGCCTGATCTGGAACGTTAAAATGGATTGGATACTTATATAGAAGATGAAATGCCCGAATAAACTTTTAAATTATATTAGACTACATAATATATGGCAAAAAATAGCCTATAAATCATCATCATATAATAATGTATACAATTCTAATATATAAAAATTAAAAATCTTGTGTCACACTGTGTTTGTTATCGAACTGCTCCGAAACGGCTTGACTGATTTTTATGACTTTTTGTTTATATTTGGTAGGTCTAAGAATAGGTGGTAGGCTATTCTTTATGTTTATACAATGGTGGCCCTCGCCTGATTTTTTTTGTTTTTTATTTATTTTTTTATTTGGCTTCAAAAAATACTTCATCCTTCAACCACCAATCTCTATTTTTAATAATAATTAGAACGCGGGCGTAGCCGCGGGAATTGCTAGTTATTTATAATGAGTAAACAATGTAGTGATTAAACTTAATGTATAAATACAACCAGTGCAACATAGAACCACCTCTTTTTTTGAAGTCTAAGGTTATAATGAAACAAAACTCCTTTAAAAAGGTTAAAAATTAGTTCGTATCTTTTCTTAAATTAAGATGTATCACAACTCATCTTGTGGGCTTCAAAGTGAAAGCGATGCTTCATTGTCGTGTGTAATGGATGGAGCTATTTCCAAACCTCTATCTGAGTAATGTTCGTATTTCGATTATGTAGGTTTTTTGGGGTTTGAGATTGAGATTTTTTTTATTCTTATTTAATTATGTTTATTTTGTACTAATATCAGAAAAAGAGTTTGTTTGTTTGAACGTTTAATTAAAAAAGTAGTACTTAGTACTTTTACTTAATGCAAATGGAATTACATACGGTTTAAGAAAAACACATTTTTTTGTCTATCTACCGAAACGGCTGAGAGTGATTTTCACAGGATTTTTACTGGCAGATAATAAATAATAAGGAGTATTTTTTTATTTTATATAAAGAATTAGGGTTCCAATCAAAAAAGTTGACCTGAAGCCAAACGAAACAAGGGTGCTTCGCTAGTAAATTTTATAAAATTAATCACAAAGTGAGAGTAAGAACATTTAAGTTTTTTCTAAATTCCATGTTAACATGACTTCTTTTATATTACTCTCTAAAAAGTACACGTATTTTTCCAATGAACATTATCAAAAACGACCAAGTAAATATTTTCCATCATTACGACAAGATGACTTTTAATAATATTTACATTTCGTTCTACCTATATTAAAATGTTAGACAAAATGAAATTATATAATATAATTTTTAAGTTTTGTTATATTATTAAGGTTATTTTGATATCATTATAAAGATTGGTCGTTACCAAGAAATGTTAAAACGAAATATAATATTATAAAGCATTAAAAATTGTTTTTAATAACAAAATCATATCAACTTTACTTTTTTTTAGTTTGTACTGCGTTTTTCGCTTGGTTTAAGGAAATGCTTGCCAGACTAGACCAACCCTTATAAGAAAAACATTGTCTATTTTTCTTATTTATACTTATATTGTCACAATATCTTACGGAAATCGAACTCAGAACCCCTGACATATTATAAACGAAAATTGCTGGGTCCGAGCAATCGTCAACTATATTTTTTAAATCTTTATGCCTGCAAACTATCATAACAGATAAGTGGTGCTCAAATCAACAAGTTGGAAAACTTGTTTTTCAAGTGCACTATAAAACTGTTTCAAATACTACGATTTGAAGCGAGTAGCATGTTTCGCGGTAACTTAGTAACGCGATCGAATTAGGGTTGCCAATTAAAATCGAAAAATTCCAATGGTTAAAAATTATTTATTTGTAGTGAAGCTCTTGACATTATTTGGTTTTTTAGTATTTATTTTCGTTTAAATTTTATTTTTTAGTTTTATCTCTTGAGAACATAATTCATAGATCAATTTTAATATTATATATTATATCTTTCAATGTTACAAAACATACTAACTTATTTTTTTAGAATTCAAATGAAATTACTTTGTAGGTAAATGTAGTATTTTTAAAGTTTTTGAAAAACCTAGATAGCGACCTCCTTTGATCATATCTTATTTTATTTTCTTAAAGTGTATGTGCCAAATTCAAAAATCTATCAGCCATAGCAATTTAAAGAAATCATTCTTAAATTTAAGGTTAAACGAAGGTCTTAAACCATAAAATAGTAATAAAAGCTGTTCCTATAAAAAGTTAATTCAACCAATATACACTTCTTAAGTATTTTATATTCATAATTTATTCATAAAACATTAGACATAAAACGAACCGTAAACGTAGTTAAAAAGTAACTAAATAGGTTATTATAATAGAGTTTATTTAAGCATAAATTGCCTTTTTACGAGGCCTTTTGATGAAGCTAATATTTACGTAAGACCCTATAAGGGATAGTTTTACAACTGTTTGAAATTTACGTGCTCTGTTAACTAGATCGCTTATTTACTTTACTTTATATCTATTTGCAAAGACAGCCCTACGGTAAAGTCAAAGGTCAACTTCTGTGTTTGATGCAAAGGTAGTTGTTTACTTGTTGGCTATTCTAGAATTCGTAAAATTTAATTTGTATATATTTATACATACAAATGCTGCTCAGCGAGCAATGGAACGCGCGATGTTTGGGGTTTCGTTGGCTGATAGAATTCGAAATGAGGATATCCGCCAAAGAACTAAAGTCACCGACATCGCGTATAGAATTAGCACGCTTAAGTGGCAGTGGGCTGGTCATGTCTCCAGGCGTATGGATGGCCGATGGAGCCGAAACGTGTTAGAGTGGAGACCACGTTTAGGCAAACGAAGTGTAGGACGCCCCGCGACTAGGTGGACCGACGACTTGAAAAAGGTAGCAGTTACGGGATGGATGCAGGCTGCCCAAGATCGGGATGGTTGGCGCTCTTTGGGGGAGGCTTTCGTCCAGCAGTGGACGGCGATAAGCTGAAAAAAATAATAATAATATATATTTATATAACTAATATATAATGAATGTCTACATATATGTAAATAGGCAAAAGCAATATAAGTTTTTATCATTTAATAGTTTTTAAGCAGGCTTAGTGTTATCAATAGAAAATAAAAATACTTTGCTAAGCTTGTGTTACGGATACCAAATAGTTGATATACTACAAATATAAATTTTAATTACATACATAATATAAATATAAACACCAATGACTGGAGTACAAACATTCACAACAAATAAATGCCCCAAGCTGGACTTGAACCCGCGACCGCTGGCGCAGAAAGTAGGGTATTTACCGATTGAGCCAAACATGTCGTCAAAAACTATTCATATACAATATAAATTATACATAGTATGTTTTCGTAAAATTTTAAAAATATTTAAATCACTGGATCACAAGTTTTTATATTACATGAATTGAATTAATTATTGAATATACGTTATATTTAAATTTTGTAATAATTATTAGCAAATTATAATTTATCATTAAGTCAAAAACCTTACTTTAACCAAGCTATAATTTATTTTACGTATTTTCTTAACTCTTAACCACGTTGGGCTCCACCCCGCTTAAAAACCTAAAATCGTGTGATATAATAATAATGTGTTTCAAAAGCTTCATATAAAATAGCTTTTAATAATACGGAATAATGAGTGAAAGTCCTAACGTGAGATTAACCTACAAGTTTTGTTTTGATTTAGAGTTAACAATGTTATCGAGTTATCGAGTTTGACACGTTCATGTATTACCAAATTTTTGATAGAACAGAAAATGTTGTTTTTACATAGTCTCTCTACATCTAGTTTTAGATTTTATTTATTTTTACCCATTATAACATTGCTACCCATCATTAATGAGAATTAAAGATGGAACAATTCGAATATAAGGACAAATTGGCAAACAGCCTAAGCTTATAAATAAAAGTTTTTTTTTTTTTTTTTATGGGACAAAGGGGGCAAACGGGCAGGAGGCTCACCTGATGGTAAGTGATCACCTCCGCCCATGGACATCTGCAACACCACAGGGCTTGCAGATGCGTTGCCGACCTTTCAGGAAAGGAAGGGAGGAAGGAGGGAGAAGGACGGGAGTAGGGATGGGGAGTGGGCCTCCCGGACTCTCACTTACCGGACGAAACGCGACAGCATAGCTGCCACTTCACGTCGGTCTTCTGTGAGAGAGTGGTACTATACGGGGCGTGCCGGCCCATTCGGCTGCTACCCGAAGGTAACAAGCATGGCACTACCACTTGAAGTCCCTTCTGTCCCTTCGATCTTTCAAGTACGAAGCCCTAGAAAGGAAAATAATATTTTAGTAGTATTAATATGAAACTTTATTTAATACACTCTCATATCTTACATTTATTATTTACATTTTACTTCACTACTACACAATTTTTAAATTTACCTATAAAACTGAGAAAAAGCTATAAAAAAATTTATATAAAACAAACGATAAGAAACTAATTTACATTCGTTCAAACATAGTTAAATTAGATTAATAAAACCAGTCTCCGATTTCGGAAAGGAATTTATAATTAATTAATTTATTATGAAAACAATCGCTGTCTGGAAAGTTTGTGTTTTGTTCAAACACCTATCAGTTTCCAAATTTGATATAGAAATGGATTTAAAAGTAATATAATTTGTACGAATATTTAATAAAGATCTACAATAAATATAAGATTACTTATTTCAAAGCTTTTCTTTTCCTTAGTGCTTATATTTTTTGATTTAAAATGCTTTTAGTATTTTCATTCGTTATGTACAATGTGCCTCGTTGATGTAGTGGCTAGCGTGTACGGGTTGTCCTGGGTTCGAGTCCCGGGTCGGGCCAAGTTTAGTTATTGAGTCTTTCTGTTTCGTAAGCTTCAGTAAGAGCCCGGAGTTGGGAAGTTAGCGGTGTTTCACCCCCGTGCCTCGGAGAGCACGTAAAACCGTCGGTCCTGCGCCTTAACTCTCACTGGTCGTGTCGAGCATTCGTCCCACCGGAATATGAGAGTGATAAGGAACAGAGAGTGCACTTGTGTCTGCGCATACACTCGTGCACACACTCGTGCTATAATATGTCCCGCGCCGTTGGCTAGTCTCAATGAGATTGGCCGCCGTGGCCGTAATCGGCCGGGAGGACATTATTATTATTATTATTTATTTATAATTAAATTGATAGTCAATGTTAAACTGTCTCTTAAGGTTGTTCGTTTTCAAACTTTGCTTAATAAAATTTTCTATCTGAATAACAGTGATTTGATGAGATAAAATTATGGCTCTCTGGAGTCAGAAAATGGATAGTGCAATTCTTCGAGTTTGACATATACAAGTATCTTTCGATTGCAATAAATAAAATTTTTTCTAGTATTTTTTCTGTTTTTTTTTAATCTAAATGGTTTTGCCTAAAGTATATGTTTATATTTCTTTCCACCTGTTTTACCTTTTATGCGGCCTGTAATTTTAATAAGCATACGCTTATGAATAATTCTTAATTAACCGGTTGAGACTCAAAATGTACACCCTCGCGCGCCTGCTATAATTTGCATGGAATGTAATCATATCGCCGTTGAAACTGTGGATCTCATGCAGTACTTCAGCAAGGTACACGTATTTTCTATTCCTGGTATTTGCACACACAAACCCCATCTTATATTCAGTTTACTTCAAAACTTTTCAATTTTACTCCTTACCAGCCATATCGGTTATAATTTTTTTTTTTTAAATATTGACGATTGAAGGATACGCCACTATAATTGCTAGTTTAAAGTACAATGACCTATACAATTTCTTCTATATTAAAAGCTAGACGGTAAAACTTTTAAAGTTTATTCACGACTGAATTCACTAAGTCTCATATTTTACTACATCTCAATAAAAGTACCAATTTAGTTTATATCCCACTAACATCAAACCGCCGTCTGTCCGTGAACGTGGAACATTTTATCTAGCCGAAGACAACTTTAAGACGGTCGTTTAAAGATAACGAAGGGTAAATCGAGTGACAAGGGTAACTATTAACTTGTAATAGCGTTCAGAACCCGCATTTTCTTTACGACGATTCACATTGAAAATGATTTTATTGAACGAATCGAATTTGTGAGTTGCATTTCAAAATGTGCTCATTTTTCATAAAATAACGAAAAATTTGTTATTTTTCAGTTGATTTAAAACTTTTTAATTTAAAATTTGACGAGATAATATTTGGCTAAATTAATGCTGACTATACTTTTTTCGAATAATAAGACTCTATTCATGGGTGTTTAATGTTTACATTTATATTATGTACTAGCGATTCACCCTCGCTTCGCTCGGGTTATCCAAAACATAAATCTCCTAGCTTACCATCAAAAATAGGGCTGTATGTTAATGTATCAACATAAGTTATGTTTTTTTATTATAATTGAAGAAAGCTTCATATTATATATATACTCGTCTTTTAGATGCTTGGGAAACACTTGTAGGTTCATTATTTAAAAAAAAAACTAAAAGTAATATATCATATTCACTCTCTAAGTTAATAGAGTAAGGCTGATATGATAGAAAAAAAGCGAAAACCTCCTTTAAAAATCTCTAAAAGCTTAAAGCTATTTCAACACCTAATACAACATGAAATATTGAAAAACCTTACCATGTATTGTTTGTATTGTTTTCGAGTATACGCAAGGCAAATTCTAACGAAACCACCTCTATAACCTAATCTCCACTGTTTTTGTGTCTAAATACGTGCTACTGACATTTACAGGGGTTTACAAACCATTGTGCCACCAAAATGGTTAATTAATTAAAATGAAGCTAGTGAATCATGAATAGAATTCATCTCAGAATGGGAAAATAAAAAAATATATAATAATGGTTCTTGTTATTCTGTAACTTTTCACTAAAATTAAGATTTTCATAACTTTATAAAATAAAATTATAACGGATATGCCTTTTAACGTTTGAATTTGACGCTTCAGATATCCTTAAAGAAATTATAAATTACGACGCCGTACCTAAAAGCTAAAAATAGATGCCGTATCTTAAAAAATATTTAAGATTTTATAACTACGAGATTACTGTAATCTATACTTATGTTTTACATATGTAAGTCCGTCTGTAACATTTTCATAGCCTAAACAACTTAACGAAATTCGATAAAAATTGGCAGAAATCAATCATTTGGAGACAGATTATAATTATTTCCTTGCGTTTACCACGCAAGCAAAGATGTGGGCAAAAACTAGTTTGTTATAAAGACAAATAACAAAAAACCTGTCAAGTGCGAGTCGGGCTCGCACACGAAGGATTCCGTACCATAATTCCGATTTTTTATTTGCGCAGCGGCCATTTTTAAATTCGACATATCAATTTAAGGAAAGACTGCCGGCGACAGCATGTTTCACAGAGTGGTTGTACGGGACAGAAAATGCCTTAAAAATCGCACTGTTTGAAGTTTTCTTAATATGTATCTAATATGTACATAATATCAAATTTTAATTGAGTTTAATTTATATAATAAATATTTTTTATAGTCATTAATCGCGAAACATAGGCCGAATCTTTAGTATTTAGATTTTTGTCTGTCTGCCTGTATGTCAACTATTATTAGAGGACCAATGCACACATTTTAATTAAATGTCATGGTTATCTGGATCAACAAAATATAGACATCTATACTAACTGTTAAATATATACTTACTATTTTTTCTTAATATAAATTGTTAATAATTAAAAGTAAAAACTATACAATTTAAAGTTTAAGCCTTTGAACTTTTAAGCAATTATTATAGACTTAACCCGTTCAATATCATTTTAATTTATAAAAGTACGTGCTATAACTGGTTTCCTTACTGTTAAGAACGTGACAAATTATGAATAAGCGCTGGAGCTTTCTAACTTCGAAATATTTTTCAGGACAGAATTTTAAGTTCGAATTTTATTTAGCGGTTGTAGGTTAAGTAAAAGGATTTAAGCAAAATTCATTTTAAGGGATCTAGTAATTAATAACAATGATATCGAGGTATAGCCACGCTTCTGGGTTGAATCATCTCAATGATGTGGAGGAGGTTGCAGGTAGACCTTATCGTTGAGGGACTTTTACTTTCCGGCAATCCAGATCTAATGTCAAGAAATAAGGTTGGGAGGTGACTCATTTTAGTGGAAGTCGTGTGATGCGGGTTACTTACTTCTCTAATCTCTCTAATCACTGCCTCGAAGGTGTAATGGCTAGCATGTACGGTCACACACACCGGGGAGGTTTTGGGTTCGAGTCCCGAGTCGGGCCAAGTTTAGTTATTGAGTTTTTCTGTTTCATAAGCCTCAGTAACAGCCCGCAGTTGGTAAGTTGGCCGTGGTTCACCCTCGTACCTCGGAGAGCATGTCAAGCCGTCGGTCCTGCGCTTTAACTCTCATTAGTCGTGTCGAGCAGTCGTCTCACCGGAGTATGAGGGCGATAGGAATAGAGAGTGCACTTGTGTCTGCGCGTACACTTGGGCACTATAATACTCGTATCTTTTGCGTAGTTGGCCAGTCTAAATGAGATTGACCGCCATGGCCGCAATCGTTAGGAGAACATTATTATCACTTCTCTAATATCAGAGCGGATAATGAGTAACCTCTTGGCTCTTGGTTTTTGTGGCTTACCTCATTCAGCTAGTCTCTGGGGTGCTATCGTTTGCTACGAGCATGTAAGCAATCTTGCGCGGCTTTCTTAACATGGAGAAGATTTCATTGGTTTTTAGTAGGTATCACTAACTTCTATAAATATCGCACAATCACCTGAAAAATTACTTTGGAACCAACTTTTTTTTTCTGCCCTATTAAATTTAATTACTGTCCCCATACATAACCTTTATATAGGGACAGTATGGGATTGAGATGAAACATAAGTTAAGATTTTGTTAAACAAACATAATGTATATAAATATTTTTCTATCATCATATTTAAACTGGAATATTAATTTAACAAAGTGTGAAACCATACTGAAAACATGTGCGTTCAATAATGAGATTGGAATATTAAATTACCACAAAAGAGGGAGAGGCAAATGACGGCAATAAAAAATCCGCGCTATGACCACTCAAACACTCCCATTAAGCGGAACGAGTTAGAAACTTTATTATGCTTATCTCGAATCTTTTCCACTCGCCGGGAAATTGAAAAATCAATTCATTATACTGGGTCATCTTTTCAGACCCTTTTAAGATTGAAGTATATGTGCTTACTTTAAGGTTATATATTTCATGCTTTATATTATGTAATTTATTCTGCCTAAAATGACACCTTGTCTATCTTTTTCTTTTTCGAAAACTTAAAAAAAATGTCATAATAATAATAGGTTATTTGGGTTTTAGTGCGGGAAAATATTTCACTTCTAAGAAATGTATGCTAATCGTTAAAATACAAGTTGCAAGCCGAGTGAGAGTATGTCCCGAGCACAAAGTATTATATAGGACACGCGCTAAGAAAACCAACTGAAGCGGGATCGAACCCAGGTCTCATACCTATGACATTTTTATGTAATAATATGTTTTATTTTGAACATGCTACACGTCTTTAGTAAGCATCATGAAGAAACCTACATGTTTAAGAAAACTTAACTATTTTTCAAAGGATGGATGAAGTCGGTCAATCTTCACTTGATCAGTGTGATGAACCAGGTCAGGTCTTAATATGGCGGTTACGTTAAAAAAGATTTAGTCATTATTTTAACCGTAAATAATATTATGTGTCTTTCTAAATATAAAAAAATATTACATGTAAGTCAATGAAAATACAGAAAATACTTATGTTAAATACCTAATTTAAATTGTATGTACATTCAGCCCTTTTTAAAAACGTACCACTGCTGGGCACGTGCCTTCCTTCAATTCGAGGGGGATCGGCCATAGTCCACTACGCTGCCTAAGTGCGGGTTGGCTAACTTCACAAGTGTTTCGAAAACTTGTTAGGTTCTGTAAGACACAAAGGTTTCCTCACAATGTTTTCCTTCACCGTAAGACAAGTGGTAATCATGTTAGAAATGAACCGCACATTAAAATATCAGAGGTGCGAGACCCGTATTTGAACCCGCATCACTCGGTTATCCAAGCGAGCGCGTCCTCAATGTCCTAAACTTAAATTAAATAAGAGGTAAGCAAATAGCATAGCAACGGTATTAAATATTTAGCAATCTACAAATGGTAGACAAGAATTTTGCAAAAATAAAGTATAATTTTTCTTAATATTTTCTCACTTTTCCGTAATCTAGTCGTAGTCCCGCTGGGGCATTCATTTGTTGAGCACGAATGTTTGTACTCCAGTCATGGTGTTTATATTTATTATACTATGTATGTATTTAAAATGTATATATGTGTAGTATATCTGCTTCTTGCTTACTACGAAACTAGATGGCGCTGTTTTATTAATGTCCCAACATGGTTTTCTTATCGCCTACACGGTTTCTACGATATAGATATCGTAGAAACGAGTAGGTACTTAAGATTAAGGATGAAAGAATATTATGTGTAATATTATCCACATTTGTATCCCTGATTTATTTCAAAATCGGATTTTTTACATGTTTAAGTATTAATTTTTATTTATGTATATATATCTCTATATATAATAAAAACTATATTTCATTCACAAAATAATAAAAAAGTCAATATAATTGTATATAAAAGCATAATAAAATAAATGATATACAAAAAAAATTATACTTCTTATCCGGGTCAATATCATTTATGATATATTCGAAGAAACTGTCTTAAATGAGATAATTATTATAGCCATCCTGAAACGCGCTATTAAATTTTTCACGACCGCTACGTATAAATACTCGTAAGTCTGCTTTCCTTCCGGGATCCGCCTCTTTGAGGGAAGCCAGTTGCCAAGCTGGTATGAGTTGCGCCCCCGTTTAGATAAAAATTTTCAGATTATTCACACCACTATGAAATTCATAATGTAAATATACCGGAGCGAAAGCTCGTTTAAACATCAAGGAAGACAAAGGCTGAACAGCCGATGTGATTCCACTTTCCACTTTTGCTAAAATTTGTAAAATTAAATTTACTAATATTGGTGAAATAAAATAAACTAAAGCTCATAAATATTATACATATAGATGAAAATGTAGATGTATGGATTTTTGTCAATCACAGCAAAATGGCTGAACGGATCTGAATAAAATTTTGTGCAGAGATAGATTATAGTTCGTAGTTGGTGGTGGTTCAAGGTGGTATTTTAATGCCACCTAATACCACCTTGAAAAAAAATATATCGAGAATTTGTGAAAACGTATAATTCTTATGGAATTTATTCTCTGGTCTTTACACTTGGGTTAAACCCGAGCGAAGCATGGGTGAGTCACTAGTCATGTATGATAAGCATGATGATCAGATAATATTTTTTTATCATTATTTTAACCGTAGTGGTTTTAACAAATTTTTAGTGGCCCTGTGCCAGCGGTCGCGGGTTCGAGTCCCGCTTTTTGCGTCAGAACTGTTTGCAATCCAGTCTCTGCAGCGTTATTTTTATAAAATATTTATGTATTTTAAGTAATATATTGGTAGTGCCTCGACTATTTGATATCTTTTAAAAACAAGCCTCGCAGCTTACCGTGAAACTATGTAGATGGTGCTGTGTGTCAATGTCCCACAGATTTTATTATTTATATAGAACATTTAGGCACACAATTACTGTGCAACTAATGTTAAATTTTTTCACACAATTATTTTATATTTTAACCAAACGGAAGAGTGGAGTAACAAAAACTAACAAACAAAGTAAAAAATAACAAAATCAGCGGTCACTCATCCTCTATATAGATTGATATTAGGGGGCGTTCCACGTGAAGCGGACAGGTAAAAAATGTCGATGTTTCCGATTTTAGTTATATTCGATTGAGTTATACCTACATACGTCCTCGACTCAGATATGAAATATTTTTGCGGTACAATGTAAAGTTAACGAGTTATAGTGCACTGAAATTTTGACTAACTTACAAGTATGCGCTGCTTTAGACCCAAGTACCAAGTGTTATCAAGTAATAATTAAATAAATAAACTAGTGGAATGTATACTTGACTTATTAAGCTTCCTTACTGTATTTTTGGAAATTAATACGTTAAACGAATAGCATAGCGACGGAATTAAATATTAGCATATATAATTTGATTGAGACGCAAACGCGGAATGCAAATTAATTTGCTTTAACTACAATTATCTTATGGAAATTAATGAAGTGTGATAAAAATTTCGCTCTTTAAAATCCAAAAAACTTTTTACGAAGCTACCTTCAATCTTACAAGTGACAAATATTATTATTCATTTCATTATTCTATTTTATTCTAGTTAAAAGTGGTTTTTATAATTCAATATCATAATAATATCAAAAAAGGCAAAAATATAATGTGACAATATTGCAAATTAATTATTTAATCCTTGGGGGGAACATTTATATCCAATATTACATATTTATTTAAATATAATCAAGAAAATCGATCTGAAATGGGCAACGATATCGAAAAACATGCCCTTAAAAACCTTTAAGAGCTTGTTACTTTTTAAAATCCGTTAATAAAATCTTTTTCTAACAATAATTAGGGATCAGTAGAGCTTTTTATTTTGCTAATGATTTTTTTTAAATAAACCTAGTTTGGGCGTTACGTATTTTTATAAAAATTTGATTTTAATAAACAAAAAGTTTTCTAGACAAAATAAAAGCACAAAGTTTGGCTCAGTTGGTCGGACCCTACTTTCTGCGACAGCGGTCGCGGGTTCGAGTCCCGCTGAGGGGCATTTATTTGTTGAGCACGAATGTTTGTACTCTAGTCATGGGTGTTTATATATTTTATAATATGTATGTATTTAAAATTTATATATTATGTGTATAACACAAGCCTCGTAGCTTACCACGGAACTAAATGGTGCTGTTGTAATAATGTCCCAACAAAGGTAACATGCTCGCTCGGTAAAATCAAGTGAAATGAGTTCAAATCCCAGATGTCGCACTTTTGATATTCTCATATTATATGAACTACGTTCAACATTTTTACCACTTGCCGTAGAGTGATGGAAAATATTGTAAGCAAACCTGCATTTCTGAGAGAACCTAATACGTTTTTAAAAGACATGTAAAATCTGGCAATCAACACTTGGCCAATATGGCCTCCATAGAATTTAAGGAGGCTCTAGCTTATGCTTAGTTAAGGACATATAATATACAATGTAAATAAATATTAGTCATAGGTATATGAAATAAAAAGTTAAAGATGGTTTTTATTTATTAATAATCTTATAAAGTTAATTTCGTAAAAAAAATAGAATTTTGTACTTTCTCTAAAACAATCTGCAAAGCTTCAATAAACTACAACATAGAACTGACGAGTAGCACAATAAAAGTTGTTTGGGAAATCGTACTCGCTCGGTAGTGCTTCAATATAAAACTCGTACAAACTGCAATTGTATCAACACAAAACATTTACATTTGACTATATTCTAAATGCATGTGATATATATTTTAAAGACCGGACTCTGTATCGATGTATCGATAACAATGACTATTTCAAAAAAATTTTACAAGAAATATTTAAGGAGTAGATTTGACTCAAGAATTTATTACATACAAGCAATTCCCGCGGCTCCGCACGCGTTCTAAGCTCTTATAACCTAGCGGTATAAAAAATAGTCTACGACCTATTCCCAGACTGACCAAATGCACACAAAAAAATCATAAAAATCGTTAACAAACACTGTGACACGATTTTTTTATAATATTATAGATATATACAAGATAGAACATCAGGTTTTGGCAAATAAGCTTTGCTACATACAATTACTATAAATTAAACTCTACATTATCAATTAATTAAACAAGGATCTTAAATACTTAAAAATTTTCAGTTTAGGATACTAGCTTATCGGGTGCGATTTAATGAGATGGTCGCATTGCAGTTCGGATCGCGCGGAACGCCAGACGTAGCGATAACGTTAAAGCGAAAGCACGCGTTACGTAAAGTTTCGTTACTGTACGAAAATTTGTGACGGACATGTGACATTAGTGCTAGTGTTTACTTTTGGTGGTAAAGTTCAAATCTAGTTTAATATTACTAGTTTAAGTATAATATTTTTTTATAGATTTTCAGTGTATCAGGATTTGAAAAAACAAAGTTACTCGGAACGGTTTTCGTAATTATACCTTTTGATTATAAGTATAGCAATAAGTTATATTCAACGAAAACAAAAAGTAAAATAAAAAATATGTTCATCTCATTCGTAAATTATCGATATGCAATGATTTTGATCGTGAATAATTATTTACCATTTTAATGTTTAATTAATTCTAAAAAGCTCTGACTCTTATAAATTAAAAGCTTCTAGACAAGCTTAATCCTGGTTTTTGAAACTCAAACTTCAAACAACGACACGGCACGAGTGCTTTAATTAGCCCGCCGCGTTTTGTAAAATTTATATAAAAATATTATTTATATAATTGTGGCAGTTAATCTTTTTACGTTTTGAGCTAAGAATAGCTTGCGGTTAAGAATTCGGAAGAAATGCTATAGTTAGAGGCGGTTTAAATTAATATTATATTAGTACATTACAAAATTATTCTTTAGTTTTAAACTCATGACATGGAAGCGAGTACTTATAATAAGTAGTCTACACACTTGTTTATACCACACTATTTTTAACCGATTTCATAATTCTACCGAGACTTGTTCCGCAAAATTATTTTGTGTGAGGTTTGTTCTCTAAACTGAAAAGTTACACTATACTAGTAATTGATTGGAAATGTTTATTTTTAAATTTTAGGTATAAAATAAATTATAACGTATAACTACCGTCTTATAAAAAATAGGTCTTGTAGGCCTATGTAGTAAACAATAAAGAAGTAATTTATTAAAAGTTGTATTTCCCTAATAGAAAAAAACTGATCGTGAGTTTTTTTAAGTAACATAATGTGACTTTTCACATACCATGAAACGGAGCTTTTAACGTCTAATGTGTAGCTTTGACTCGTCTATAAACGATACATTTTACTTTTATCTCACTTTTAAGAGAATCCTATGGAACATTTTTTAAGAAATTTATGCCATGATTAAAGCTTTCGTAGATCCTTTATATTAAATTGTAAATTTAACAATCTTTTCGGATTTCGTCGCGAATTTATTTCGATTTTAGGTTCCC
This sequence comes from Boloria euphrosyne, assembly GCA_951802675.2. Lineage (NCBI taxonomy): Eukaryota > Metazoa > Arthropoda > Insecta > Lepidoptera > Nymphalidae > Boloria > Boloria euphrosyne. The sequence continues at coordinate 12,768,481 of OX637873.1, read as the reverse complement.
GACGTTTCTAATGCTTTACCTCAATCAAGGTCATGGGCTCTCCCATCTTGACTCATCGAGAGAGAGAAGTCTCCACCAAAAAACAAAATAAATCCGCAACAAAATTCGAAAAGATAGTTACATTTATAATGTCGAATATTCGCGTAAACCTAAAAAGGTTTATCAAATTAAAGTATTAAGAAACTGGAATATCTTCTCGACAATGTGTACATTTTACATAATTTTTCATATAAACGTGAAGAAAATTGAAGCAACGTCTTATTTTACTTATTTGGTAGTACATTTTATATGTTATAATGTGAAAGTATTATTTTTCTTCTTATTTTAGAAAGCTTTTGATAAGTAAAAGGAATATTACAAATGTACTTAATCGGTTGCAATGATTGATTATTTGAATAAACTATAAACAGCTCTTTTGGCAGGGCGCAGAGTTAGTGGTCTTTACGCGCCTTTTTAAAACTCCCCAAGTCTCCTTACGATTCCTTCGCCGTAGTAAATAGTAATCACGTTCAAAGTGATTCGCACACGGAAATATATCCAAGCAAGCGTTTTACCCCTGGGCCACCATTGTTTGAATAAACTATAAAGGAACTTTTAAACCAAACTGTAAGCGATTTTGAGGACCATAAAATAAACCATAGAAATGGACTGAATAAAATTTCACCCTTCAATAAATTTATTTTTAAAGTGAACATAAAGCTGCTTCTAACATAAATTAGATTACTTCAGTTACTAATTAATTCATAATTTATTATGAATTTTTAAAATAAAAAATGAATCAAGCAAAGTCACAATCGGTTCCTAGTAATAAAAACTCTTTAAGATTGTATGGTATTTATACGAACGATGTGTAAAAGTTAGTGCGCTTGGAAAAACAATTCCCTTCAAAGGTTAAAGTTCAGAAGTTTGTTCCATACTTGCATTCTTTTTGCCAGGCCTTGTTCCAAATTGTATATCTGCCTAAGTTATAAAAAATCTCGTACATTTTCTGCTGAGGCCTTTCAAGTCATATGGGACCCATATCATCGAACGCCTGAAATTTTGCGAAGTATTCCAGATTGAGCTTACGTCTTTGAATTACGCAACAATATTTTGATATACGCAATATTGTTTTCTCTTCAGCACTGGAAAACTCTAGTCTGTAAAGAGCATCGATATTTTCTCTCCCACACTTCATACTTCAAAAAAATAGATTTAATATCCGAATATCACATCATGCTCTTAAGAATTACAAAAGCATGAAAAAGTCTGAAATGGAAGATAGGATATTTTTAAAATATTACTGTAAAGTAGAAATATTTAAAATTAAAACTCTTCGGTCTCAAGTTAGTTAAATTATAATATATTTATACAATAGTTATTCAAAACTTTTTATCCAGAAATACTGTTCATCTTATGTTTGATTTTATTAGGTTTTTAAAGTTTCTTGCGGCGAATGTATGTTGTTGTTCTATAGCTTAGCTCATTTTCAAAATTCAAATTCAAAATATTTTATTCAGTATGAAATTATTACAATTTTTTACTGAACGTCATGAGTCTACTACCAGTTCGGAAGGAAGAAACCACTGACCTGAGAAGAACTGGCGAAAGAAACTAATATTTTTTTTTGTTTTTGTTTTTTTTCTGTTTTTAATTAAATTTAAATTAACAATAATTCTATACGTTGAAACAGCCTGGCGATCACATCATTCCCAAGGCGTACTATCTTCTAAAAAATCGTTAATCGTATAATATCCTTTAGTGCACATTACCACTTTAATAAACATTGATATTTTACGATGTAAAACCATAGCATTTTAAGGCTAGTTTACATTATGTTGTCGGACGAAGGAAGTTGTCTAAGTGAATTTAAAATAAAGTTTAGCGAAGGGCTACTTGACCTTTCCAGAAGTTTTCTTAACTAACAGTACCGGACACTGAGATTTTTAAAGATGTCAAAAATATGCATTCGATTTTAACAAAACTTTTCTAGAATTACTTTTTTTAACTACCTATCTGATTAATGTGAATAGTGTATAACAGTGTATGACAGAGTATGAATTCGATTCCTACGGTTCAATTATTTGTATTCATTATAGATCACAAGATCTGGTAGAGATGAAACAGTGCAGTGCACCGATATCAATGGATTGTTTACTTTGTAATGAAAATAGTCTAGAACTATAAAATCATGCTCTCTATATAAAAGTATATGTTACTGCGTCTGTCTGCCTGATATTTTCATGTATCAATATTCATGATATTTAGTACGAGCGACTTTGAGGAATGACAGGCTATATCTTGAATAGTTTTTAAGAAACTAACCTCTATGGTAGTTATATAATCTATTTAACGGAAAAACATACGAAAAGAAGAACAATAAACTTGATTTCTTAGTTTAGTATTGTATATTTTAATAGTATACGAAATGTAATTAATATAACTATATAAAATAATAATTTTTTTTTATCAAAATTCAACGAGAGAAACAAATGTGCGTAACTAGTATTATTTAAATAGGAAATTTATTGCAGTCATTAACTTGCTTCGAAATAAATAACTCAGTTTCATTACTTCTAAACAAACGCATAACAGAACGAAAGATGTTTGAATGAAAGAATCTAAATATTGAAGAGTTATTTTGTAACTCACATTTGGTAATGTGTCATTTTTTAATGTAATATACTTTTAAAATTGTACTATTGGGGTTGTATCATATAATTTTAAATGTTATTACATTTATATATTTAATCATATATACTTAATTTGTAATAATTTACAATTGTTATTGTTAACAATAGGAGCTTTGTGAAAGCGCTGGACAAACCAAGCAATAAAGCTTTAAGCTCTGATAGTCCCAGTACATGAAAGTGAATGGTTATAATTCTTCTTCAGTGCTGGAAAGTTAAAGGTTATAATTCTTCTTAAAATAATTCTCTCTTTATCCAGTACCTCTTTTTTTGAAGAATAATTATTTTTCTAAAAGTTTCTTATATAACGTAGAAAACTACAAAAGATTTTTCCAAACCATCTCTTAAGGGAGTAGTAACGCAATAAAATGTTTTGATTTTTAAACGTGGAAGCGGGAACTTGTTCCGTCGGTGACAAATTATTTTAGTTTAAATGTTGAAAATTACAATGTATGATTATTTTACCAAAAACTTCTTAAGAAAGTAGATAATATTGTACAAACAAGTGCTTTAGAATTTTTTATATTTGTTTTTATACCATTGTACTGCGTAAAATAATTTAAAGGTAAATTTGAATTTTTAAGATACCATGTTCTTGATCGTATTGTAAATCACAATCACAATACACAATCCCTTACTGATATAATATAGGAACAAAAAGCAGTCTATTGTCTGACGAATACTCAGGTCCCTTAGAGTTAGTCATTAACTAAATTTTCACAGTTCAGTACCTTTTTCTCCACTCTTTGTCAAGCGATTTTCTTTTCTTTTATTTCTTTCGGTAGCTACGAGCTTCGGCTTATGGGAGATTTTTTAAAACACTTTTTAAAAATAAATATATTATTATATATACTTTAATTTTGAATATTATTACAAATATACAAGCTTTCTATTTGAAATTGGTTAAGATAAATAGTATCAGTGATAGTCCAGTACTAATGTGCTCGCTTGGGAAACTGAGTGTAGCAGGTTCAAAGTTCCAGTGTCGCGCCTCTGATATTTTCAAGTACGAATTATTACCATCATCAATAACACGAACTCGACCAACGTGGTGGATTTTATTTGAACTCCCTCGTATTAAAGGCCCGTGCCCAGAGACGAAGAGGTAAAGAGAGAGAGCGTAAAAGAGCGGGGGGAGGGGGGGCGAGAGGGACAGAGGGAGATAAAGAGAGAGTCTCTTTAACAGTATAAAAACCATAGTCCATCTCGGACCAAGTTTTAAAACCAGTTAGGATATCTTCGAGAAGTTTTAATTCACTGCAAGGCAAATAATCAAATATCAGAGAAGCGATTCCTGGTATTTGAAGTAGCTTCACTCGGTTTTCAAGCGAGAGCTTTTTCAGTGGAACTATAACAATATTTTTTGTATATTATGTAAGTAAATTGCGGTTAATTTTTGTTCCTCATTTACATTTTCTAAGGCAAAGTCAAGGGCAATAATGAATATTATAACAATAGAATTTCAGAAAATTAACCACGTTTTTGTTCGTTGCATAATACAAAGAAACATGCTGCCAAAAAATGAAACTGTATATTAAACGTTATAAATTATTAGTTAACGTAGCTATACTCGTTTTGGCACAAAACACTTTCTTTTATTAATCTTTTATGTGACATTATATAGAAGGCTCTATTGAAAAGAAGATATCCAGCCTTTTCAGATCAACCCAATATTGGGAAAATACTAATCTTTCAAACCTTTTAGCTTTAGAATATAAACGAAGTTTATTAAAAAATAACACCATAAGTACCATAATATACAAAAAATCACACAAATTATTATACTTTTATATAAAATGCGTATAACACAAATTAATATTTTCAAGCTCGAACCCGTTTCCACCGCGCCGGCCCAGCAAGTAGGGTCTCTACAAACTAAGCCAAACGTTTGGCGGAAGCCAACAGTAAACATAAAATTAAATAACGACAAATATAAAATCATCAATCAATCATCAGCCCTTTTTAACGTCCCACTGCTGGGCACAGGCCTCCCTCAGTACGAGGGGGATCAGGCCATAGTCCACCGCGCTGGCCCAGTGCGTGTTGGCGGACTTCACATGTCTTACGAAAACTTGCTAGATTTTCTCACGATGTTTTCCTTCACCGTAAGACAAGTGGTAATCAGGATAGAAATGATTCGCACATGAAAATATCAGAGGTGCGAGACCCGGATTTGAACCTGCATCACTCGGTTATACAAGCGACGCGTCACCGCTGGGTTACCACTGCCTATATATACAAACATATTAAATGCTAATAAGATATAATACTATGCATTACATTCGGCAGAGCTGGCTTCAGAATGATACCTTTAAAGCTGTCCTGTGTTATGCCAAATATGTAAAAATATGTCAAAAGTATAAAAAAAATCTTTTCAAAGAATTCGGCTCTGAATAATTTAAAATTCATGTAAATTCTTTGACAGATTTACTCTTAAAAAATAAGTTTTTGTTTGGTTTATGTCGGTATGCTTTTGTGTTTTTGTGCCTATAAAAGAGTTCTACTGTAAATTGTAACAATTTTTTTGGGCAATGAACTAATTTTGTTTATTATATGTTTGATAGATTGTTTTAGCGTGTTTAATTGTATGTAGATAAAAGTTATAAATAATAATGAAAATTAAAAGCTGATGTATTAGATTAAGTAACATGATTTAAAGTTAAGTGCCCAATTTCGAAACTTAATATAAATAATTAATATAAATACTCTCACTTAACTTAAAATTACTTAATAATAACAAATACTTAAAAACAAATAACGTAAATTTACCAACACAAAATAATATGAATTATGTTAATTAACGACTCGTTTGGCTCAGTTGGTAGTGACCCTACTTTCTGCGCCAGCGGTCCTGGGTTCGAGTCCCGCTGAGGGCATTCATTTGCTAATCACGAATGTTTGTACTCCAGTCATGGGTGTTGTTGATATTTATAATATGTATGTATTTAAAAATGTATATGTGTAGTATATCAACTATCTGGTATCCGCAACACAAGCACGTTACGTAGCTTACTGCGGAACTAGATGGCGCTGTTTAATAATGTCCCAACATGTTTAATATTATATTATTATAATATATTACATTAATTAATTTTGTAATGTTATTTTAATTTTTTGTGAGACAATTATCTTTTAGGCTATAAAACTGACACAATATTTTTCAGAACGCGATTTTTTATCTACGTTCTATGATTTCACGAACCTAAAATAGTACTAAATTATAAAGATTAACACCATTTCCCTTAGGGGATGGCGTAGTAGACAGAGAACAAAGTAACCTTATGGTTTCACGTTCTGAAACACAGGGTACAGTTAACGAGACTCACTTTTCAAATATTAATTCTATGCAGTTGTTTTAAATAAGATGAAATCATTTAATCGCGATCATTTAAAAAGAAAGCAATTTGTGTAATAGCGTGGTATAAGTCATTCTTATATTGCGCAAAATTTTGGTTGCTTATTAATTTTTTTTTTTTGATACTGAGTTGCATTTTATATTAAAAATCTTGCTTTGATTTTGCCGAAATGATACAATAAAGTGTGTAAAATGTTGCCTTTACGCAAAAAGTTTAAATGTAACAGAGTAATATTAAATATGTTAATGTATGAAAAGATATTTAAACCTACATCAATCCTAATATTTCTACTATTTTTAGTATACAATAACAATGTCTTGATTGTTTTTATATTTCACATAGTAGATGTATGTATAAATTAGTATTCAAGAAGTTACTGCAATAATTATTAATTGTCTTCAGCCCTTTTTAACGTACCACTGCTAAGCACGGGCCTCCCTAAGTACGAGAGGGATCAGGCCATTGTCCACCGCGCTGGCCTAGTGCGTGTTGGCGGACTTCACATGTCTTTCGAAAACGTTCTAAGTTTTTCTCAGACAAGCAGGTTTCCTCACGATGTTTTCCTTCACCGTAAGACAAATGGTAATCATGATAGAAATGATTCGCACATGAAAATATCAGAGGTGCGAAACCTAGATTTGAACCCGCATCACTTGGTTATCCAAGCGAATAATACTAATAATAATTATAATTTTAAAAAAATCTTATGAATTCTATACGAGTTCACAATGCAAGTAAAGTGGGGTGCAGAAACATGGCTAGATTTGCATTCTCGAACTTCGTACAGTCTGACTATATCTGAATGAGCCGCGTTATCAATTTCCTTTGTAAAATAGATCTTTATTGTGAAAGCATAAGAAAGATACAGGGCTGCCTAAATCATGAGGCATTTGTCGCGACCTCGTTCTTATCCTTGGTACTTGGTATGAAATGGGGTTTCTTGGAATATTTTGTTGAAGCATTTTATATTTATAATTTGTATAAAGTGAGTATGTTGGTCTGTAAAAGACTTCACATGCCTTTTGAAAACTTGCTAGGTTCTCTTAGACATGAGGTTTCCTTCCGATGTTATCCTTCACCGTAAGACAAGTGATAAATGTTGGAAATGATTCGCACATGAAAATATCACATGTGCGATTTTTTCCCCGCATTACTCGGCTACGACTCTCTTAACAACCAAAGGTTTTTAAATATTTTTTTCTTGATTAAGTACGACTGATGCATATTTTCACTATTTTATACATATTAAACTGTAATTAATAACTGAGCAGAATCTTATTTTAAGAATATTATCAACGTCTTTAAAGCTTTAAAAATACAATTTGTCATTTGTTTACTTAACCAATATATCTATACTATCTATACTAATATTATAAAGTAAAGTTTGTGTGTTTGTTAAATTGTAAGGGGTAATCTCGGGATCTACTGAACCGATTTTAAAAATTCTTTCACCAATAGAAAGCCACATTATTGCTGAGTGTCATAGGTTATATAAAAAACCGAAAAATAAAAAGGCTTTTTCGTGGTAGTCCGTTTTGCAAAGTGAATCGGAGAAAAAACGGTCGAATGAAAGCGTTTCTTACTGCCTGCTATTTCTGCTGCCTTAACTATGAAAGATGTGGAGCTTGAAAAAGCCTACAAAAAAGTCAACGACAGCATATGTCTAACTTTTATATTTAAGTTACAAAAAGTAGTTTTTTAATATTAGTATAGATAATTTAAATTTTAATATTAATAAAATACCTACGTATAACCGTCCTTTTGGCAGTTAGAAATTAAAACATAACACTCTGTACTAAAAAAGGATTATTAACATTATGCCCAACAAAGTGGGCACGGGTCAGCTAGTAATGTATATAATCGAAAATAAATACACATATCAAGTAGATTCTCGTGATATATAACTTTCATGAACCCTATTTAATAGCGTTAATAATAAATGCAATATATCCCGAGGAAAGGCTTTAAGTCCGACCTTGCCCTCGGACGCTGGGCAGACGTGGTGTCATTCGGTTGTCGCCGACATATTTTATGATACCGGAATTTTCATATAACTCATAATACGAAATGATTTAAGGAGGGATCGTGGGATGAAATACTCGTATAATGACATATTAAACGACATATTAAAATAATACTGTGAATTATTATATTATGTTATGTTTCTGTAATTTTTCTTGGTTTAAAACTTGTTCGCAGGAAATTCGTTTCTATATTTTCAAAGTCTATAACGGATATAAATAGAAAGAATTTTAGTATTTTATTGTATAGCTTGTGATATATATATGCGTACGTACGTATAAAATATTATGTTTGTTACTTCATCCTTAAACCGCTCGACGGATATTGATAAAATTTTGTGAAGGATGTGATGGCCTGGAATAGCAGATAGGCTAAATTTCTCGGGGGATGTACGTGATCTTAGCGGGAAGGGGAAGGGAAGACGTTAGTTATATAAAATAATATTTTTTGATCAAGTTCGTTGAGACTTTTAGTCAATACAATTAATGTCTTATTTAAAAAACGATTTCACAGTTTTTTACGCTAAAAAATGCTACTTCCTTGTGAAAAAAAATATACTTATGTAGTTTTAGTGTATTTATTATTTGTATTATTCTTTTATATAAAGCAGTGAAGTGAAAAGTTTGAAATATCAAGTGAATATCCTGTTCAAAAGCGTGTGGTAAAATGCAACTATTGTACCGGAATAAAATGGAGTACTAACATGTCTACAATGGATTCATCGGAAGTGCAATTTCTGTACATACTGTGTTACATACAAGATTTCATTTTATTCTTTAACCGACTTAAAATATGATAATATTTATTAGGGTGTATTTATTTGTAATTCACTATGATTGACAATACTTTTCCCAAAAAATTTTAGGGACTCAATAATATGGTCAGGCAGTGATAGCCCAGTGGTAGTGGTATCAACGAAGTAAGTGGGTTTGAATCCCGGGTCTCGCACCTCTGATATTTTCATGGGCGAATCATTTCCAACATTATTGCCATTTGTTTTACGGCGAAGGATTATGTTGATTATCTTGAAGAAACTTGTAAAGTCATGTAAAGTCCTATCAACTCGTTTTAGGCAACCGCTAGTTCTATAGTAGTAGTCAAGTAATCCTAAACTTTAACCACGGTATTAGTGCTGAGGTTATTATAACTCAAAGCAAATATTGATAGGCTGTAGATTTAACTTCACAACAAAACACTGTTTAATAACAGCAATAAATCAATCTAAAGCATATAGGTATACAAGTTGCCAATTTAAAAAAAAACATGTAACTAATTTCTACCGCCTACGCAAAGAGTTGTTTTAAAGGAGTATACATTTGTATGTCAGTCTGCGTCATAGCTACCAAAATATATCTCATGCGCTCTTGTAATTTTCACTATTGTTAACTTCTTTTTATTTAATGCATAGCTAATATGGAGTTCTATTGACTATTTATATTCTTGATTCACTTTATTAGGAGTTGTACAGACCTATTTAATGGCAGCACTGTCAACTTTTAAACTGTGATAGATAATTCACCTGTGCTCAACTGGCACACTTGAGAATTGAATTAATAATTTATAAGGCGCTGTAAAATGGGTGGGATAAGTTTTTATAAGTTCCTTTTAATATTTGAATGATACATTTGGATTCATTACCTCGGTCAGTGTAGATATTATAATATAATTGCTGTATCATAACTGCTGAAACTTTTCCTGGATTTTTTTGCAGTGGAAATAATATTTAAAATAAGAATAAACGAATACTATTATCTTACGTGTAATTGGAAGACCATCCTGTCACAGCGGTAATGCTATAGCGTTCAACCAATTACTTTACAGAAACTCGTGTCATTATTACATAGTATAAAACAAAGTCGCGTCCCACGTTTGTACGCTTTCAAACTACGTAACGGATTTTAATGCGATTTTTATCAATAGAGAGATTCAAATGGAAGGTTTATATGTACATAACATGCATATTATAGTAGAACAAAGTATACAAAATATCTTATTTCAGTGAAATCTAAACTAATTATTAAAAGGTATCTAGGTTAAAGGGGAGGCTAGCTAAGAGACGCGAGGATATGTCACTGGTATATCATCTATATAAGCGCGAGCAAATCCGCGGCTTCGCTCGCGCAAAATCTAGGACGAACTCGAGCGAAGCGAGGATGAGACGATTGTTACATTAATAAAATAACACTTCATACATTGACGACACGTTTGGCTCAGGTGGTAGTGACCCTACTTTCTGCGCCAGCGGCCGCGGGTTCGAGTCCCGCTGGGGGCATTCATTTGCTAATCACGAATGCTTGTACTCCAGTCATGGGTGTTTATATTTATACTATGTATGTATTTAAAATTTATATGTGTAGTATATCAACTATCCGCAACACAAGCACGTAACGTAGCTTACCACGGAACTAGATGGCGCTGTTGTAATAATGTCCCAACATATTTATTTATTTATTAATTTATCCATACTAATATTATAAATGTGAAAGTAACTCTGTCTTTCTGTCTGTCTGTCTGTCTGTCTGTTACCTTTTCACGCCTAAACCACCCAACCGATTTTGCTGAAATTTGGTATGTAGATAGTTTGCATTCATGAGAAGGAAATAGGCATATTATTTTTTGGAAATTCAACCCCTAAAAGGGTTAAAAGGGGTGGCAAAGTTTGTATGAGAAAAATATTTTTATTGCACATTTTTGCATGAAACTTTGAATTAATGCTTTTTAGTACAAATGATGAAACACGTATTTCAGGGTTTTTCGAAATTCACCCACATTGGGGTTAAAGGGGGTGGCTAAGTTTGTATGGGAAATTTAATTCTATTGAAATATTTTGCGGGACACTGAAATAATGCTCTGCAATACAAATTATGAGATACATATCTAAGCGTTTTTTGAAAATCAACCCCTATGGGGGTTAACGGGGGTGGCACAATTTGCGTAGGAAAAATATTTAACAGTTCGTAAAAAACAGTAACTTCGTAAATCGAAGCGTGTGTTTCACACAAAAAGTACATAACTGATTTGAATTAAGTTTTGTATAGTGATACGTTATTATACGAGAAAACATTTAAAATACCTTTTATTGAACATTAATCTTTCATTCCTAAGTGAAAACACAATTACTGGTTCTACAGAGTTCTTACAAATTTATATAGATAACTCTTGCTAAAACTTAAGAAAAACATCTCACAGGATTACAAAATAACTGGCGCTGTAGATGAAATAGAAAATGCTACACAGTAGTTTTCAGAAAAGAGGGCCAGAACTTTAAATGGGGAATCAATCCTTGGTACATTATAAGTAACAGTATATAAGCAAAAATGTTTATTTTATTCACTCTTAGCGCGAGCGAAGCCGCGGGCACCGCTAGTACATAATAAATTTGCGTAAAATGAGAAAAAACCAACTATACAGAAATGGATTGATAGACTCAGGTGTGTTATAAAAGTTTTTTCCTACGAAATAAATCAAAAGAAAAACTGGGGTCGTGAAAGATAAAACATCTGAGCTCCAAACACCTGTAAAGGAAAATCATAAACAACACTATAGATTGGGTTACATAAGGCTTGATACACATTATTGGTTATAATTTTATAAAGCGTGTTTATTTTAACCAGAAATAAAAAAAATGAAAAAAAAAATAGTATAGTATATAATATAATATGCTTTATGCACATAACATACAAAAATTATAAAAAATATTACATCTGAATTTTTCCTTACGTATTTTAGTTAAGTTTATATAACTTAACTATGGGAAAAGAAAATTTGAGTTTATAATATGCTAAAATTTTTCCGTGATTAGTTAGACAAATAAAAATTTAAGAATTCAACCCACTAATAACACAAATGTATTTACAATATGTTTTAACCGGAACATGGAGGAAATTTAATTATGGTTAACTTATTAAATTTCTTAATATGAATATGAAGTACAACACACCCTTAGAATTGAATTACAAGTCACATCTCGTATATGAATACTATTTATCATGGAATGGTGGCAAGAACGGTCGTTTCATTACTCCACTGAATCACAATGACTATGGAGTAGCATCAGCAAATTCTTACAGCTACAACTCTTTGGATGAAGAAATTCTAAAACAGCCATAGAAAATATCTTTATTATTATTATTTTAAATAAATTTTATGACAACTTAGATCATTTATTATTAAAACTCATAAGTATGAAGTCGTGTTTATCATTTTTTTTATTTCCATAACTATTTTTATTACTCAAGCATTAAATAATAATATTTTACTCAAGAAAGTTCTTTATAAAGTCGTAACTTTTATGTTTTGATGCAAAATAATTACTTTATGAATTTTTAGAACTGTTAACGACTAACTATAATAAATATGAACTTATTCCTTAAATGTTTTCTGAAAATTTATTACGTAAAGCAAATGTAGAGAAAACGAAAAAAATTGTATCCAATCTATATCAAGTCTGGATCTTCTTCATCCTATGAATTTTGTATAGGATTTTTTTTAATATTATCAGTAAATATTCAAACAAACGATAAACTGAATGTATGGATACCAGATATTAAATCCATTATAAGTTATCAGCATACATGTAACATGCTATAAATATTGAATAGGAAAATGTATAGAATATGTACGTAAGCATTTTTCTTCCTTTTAAGCTCCAACTTTATTGAATTCTACGCACACTCCATTAAGCTTTTGTACTTTTCTGACTTCGTTGTGCTTCCCATTCTACTGGTTGGTTTAACTGCGGGCTATAATTGAGTCAAAGTAAAAAAGTTAAAGTACTTTATTAAAAATGCTTAACCAGAAACAACAAAAATGTATTCTTGACTTTAAACTTCGAAAAATAATTTGTAATGAATTATATTACATCTACTAAAGGAACAAGACAACATAAGATTTATGTTTTTACTAGCCGTGAATGTTGCTACATGTATGTCTTTGGCATAATACTCGTACTATCTTTTTGGTCAACTTGATCTTTTTTTTTCAATTTTTACGCAGTCGGTTTTTGAAAACACTTTTAAGGTTATTGCAGTTGAATCTAAAAGTGGGTTCCAACACCGGATCGTTTACTTCACAAATGTTAATTTGTTAATTCTTGTGACGCTTTGTCGATAAAACATGCCAAATTATAATATTATACTCTACGAAAATATAAGCTTTCTAACAAAAATATATTCCAACCTGGCGAAAATCGAATTTTTGTAAGAAGCGAAGCAATTAATCCATAGATCCGAAAACATTTCGTAATAAACTTTTTCTTTCACGCCCGGTACCCATTAATGGCTTTACTTGAACCTTCTTCAGCCAATTAGCGAAAATCCGTTTAAGTAAGGTGTTTAGAAGTATTTTTCAAGAGCTACCTTATTTTTCTCTAAAAATATTTTTTTAGGTTACTCCCATATCTAATTAAAGTCAGTATTATTAACAGTGTACTTAATTAAACAAGATATTAAAACATAATTTTTGCTATAGTAAAATGTACATTGTTGTAACATAGAATACACATAATGCATAATGTGCCTTGTTTGATTTTTCTGATTATAAACTTAAATTAGGAAGATATTATTATCTTGTAGAGAGAAAATGAATGAAATGAAAAAACAATATCATAAACTTTAGTTTATTCTTTAATATATTAATATTTAGGGGGAAATCCCCCACTTTCATTATTTTATATTTATTAACATAATATACTATTATTCGACGACACGTTTGACTCAGTTGATAGTGACCTTACTTTCCGCGCCAGCAATCGCGGGTTCGAGTCACGCTGGGGGTTCATTTGTTGAGCATGAATGTTTGTACTCCAATCATCGGTGTTTTTATTTATAATATATGTATTTAAAATTGATACGTGTAGTATTTTATGGAGGATAAATTAAATACATTTACACAATTGTTGTGACCTTTTATGTTTCTAAACTGGCTACAGTTAATTAATGTTAGCCAATTTGCTTGTTCGAATCCAGTTTGTAAAATGGTTGCCTCCACGTAATTAAACTTCCGGAAACTCCATTAATTGTCGTCAAAGATAGATAATATTATGTATAAAGTAATCAAAGTTATAAGTGCCATATCAATTATAATATTATTTTATTCTTATACTGATATATAATGTGATAGTGGTGATTTATTAAAAAAACAGTAAAAGTAGTGTTATTGGGTAAGATTTTTTTATCCAATTTTACAGTTAACTTTTATTAACTAGCTAGTTCCTATTGAAAAGTAATAGTAGTACTTAGATAATGAGTGACCTACGCAATATTCCAAATTATAGTCTATTTCTATGCCAAATTTCATCCATATCAGTTTAGCCGTTCTGGCGCAATTGAGTAACAAAGTTCCATGCAAACATTCAAACATCTAAACTTTCACATTTATAATATTAGTAAGATAAAATAGGTAGAATAGGCATTGAGTAATAAAAAATATCGTGGCCGCTCACGATGGGCCTCATAAAAAGCTCAAGGCCACACAGAGAGCAATGGAGAGGGCTATGCTCGGAGTTTCCCTGCGTGATCGAATCAAAAATGAGGAGATACGCAGAAGGATCAAGGTCACCGACATAGCCCACCGAATATCCAAGCTCAAGTGGCAGTGGGCGGGGCACATCACTCGTAGAACGGATGGTCGATGGGGACGCAAAGTTCTAGAGGTGCGGCCACGTACCGGAAAAAGAAGCGTGGGCAGGCCTCCCGCAAGGTGGACCGACGCGACGACTTAGTTTAAGTCGCTGGACCCCACTGGATGCGGAGGGCGCAAGACCGTTTGTCGTGGGGATCTTTAGGGAGGCCTATGTCCAGCAGTGGACGTGTATGGGCTGAAAAGAAGAAGAATAAAAAATAAGACAATTTTTTTTTCCTAGCTGAGTTGGGACGGGACATTTATTTTAAAAAACCGCTTGTATCATATAGTCGAAATAGGGGAAAATATAATATTAGTATTACAATAGTGACCCTGATGGAAATCGAACCAAACAGACCGACATGTAAAACTAAGTTATTTACTGAGTACATCACAATGACCTATTTATATAACATACATGTATATGTATATGAAGTATATGTACCATGCAATATTTTTAAGAGGTCTGCTTTCCTACTAAAGACGTAGCATACGTATTTGTACACTGTAGAAAACTGTTGTAAAGAACATATGAAAGTCCCTTAGTAATATGCACCGTCATAAACTCCACAGCTTACTTACACTGGTTTCAATAACAATTTTGTTGTAAGATACAAAAATTCTAACAAATTAATGAGATTGTAGTACAAATTATTGCTTCCTTCCAGTTTGGATAATACATAATGTAAAATTTAGTTTCTAAAGGCTGATGATATTCAGATTTTTTTTTCGTTTGTATAAACGAATATAGAATCTCCTTTTTGAAAAGCGGTTAAAAATCATCACACAAGTTCAGTACCCATAAATAAAAAAAAATAATAGTTAACCAAATATAAAGTACATTAAGCGTCATACATATCGAAATCTGTATAATATTGGTCTAAACAAATTTAAAACTCTTTTTAAATTAAAATCAATTACACAAATGAATTTCGTTTTGAATGTGACAGACGAAATTTTATTTCGACCTTTACCTTTAGTTCCTGTCCTGTAGGGGTGCCTATTAAAATATACGTATTTAGTACATACATAAGTACGTACATTTTTATATTTTTTACTATTTTATGTGTATTTATTTAGAGTAGAGGTAATAGTTCAAGTAATATGATGACTATACGTCAATGAAAATTACATTAAAACTAGGTAACAAGACTGTTATGTAGTACATGAAATTTCAGCCCTTATTTCGTTAAGCACTGATGGGGTATCAGTTCGAAACACTGTGTATTAGGTTATAGTTTACCGGGTGGTAAACTACTCTAGGTTGGCGGACTTCATATATCTTGATAAAACTTCAAGGTGGTAATCATATTGAAAACAATATTAGAGGTGCGTGACCTGGGATTTGAACCCGCTACATTAGGGTTTTCACGCAAGCCTACCGGACTACCATTGCTTTTTTAATTTAAATGCATTCTTGACATTACATTATAGTTACTTTGCCAAGTCAACCTTTATATTATAAACTTTTTTTAATTTATTTTATTTTCAAGCCAACCAAAACGTGCTTGGGTGGAACTTATTAATGCAAGCGCATGTCAAAACGGTCGCTGCTGCATCCAATTAATTATTTTTAGTCAGAAAGGTATTCTTAGAAAAAAATTAGGCTTTTCTACTTTTTTTTTAGAAGATTATTAGATTATTAGAAGATTTACGTTATTTATAGAAGAGAAGATAATATTATCCTTATCACTTAAAATATCTATACTGGGTTAAGTAGCTTCTTATTACATCCTTATCAGAACTTTACAGACTACGATTTTGTTTGGAAGATGACTGATGAAGTTCTATGCGAGTATATTTAATTATTAATTCTCTAAAAGTGTCCTAACTAATATTACACACGCGAAGGCCTTTGAAAATATTTGTTACTTTTTTTTCACAATGATAACTAAACTTCTTAAATGTATTTGAATCAAACATTTGAGTAAATATAAGCAATAATTTTAAAATATAATAAAACTACACATGCGAAGCGAAGAAAAAATACGAGTATTTACAATTTATGATAAAATATAATTTAATTAAAGGTTTTATCTCTTCAATATAAATTGAGTATATGTAAATTGAAACATTCTTATATCTTGAGATAATCGTCATAAAATTTGGTTTAAGTAAGTAGCTTTTATATTATTATCAAAATATTTTGGTATAAACTTACTTATCTATATAAATCCAGAAAAATAAAATGAAATCATATGCAAAGCCGTATGACCAGACTAGTATTATAGAAGAATAAATTAAATTATCATACTGTTATCAAATAGCAGATATGCATTCGTAATTGGAGCTCTATCCAACCGTCACTGATCTGGCAGACGAAAAGTTTGTTATTTATGGAGCAATGCCAAGAAACATACGTGATGAGCAAATCGTGAGAACATAAGAGATTGTAAATAAATTATTCATATTTTATTTCGCCATAACGCAGAACTGGATGAAATATTAGTTTAGTTTATTAGGGTTGCGTACATCTGTTGAAAAACGATATAATTAGTATTTGATTTGAAGCTAACTTCGAAACTAGAATCGAAAATGATTAAAAATTTTGAAAAAACCCACAACGGTTAAAAAGTTATTAAAAAAGGATAAAATAATAAAAAAAAGCCCCGACTTCAAAATGAATGCAATGCGAGATAATAAACGAAAAAATATTTAATAAGTAGAGGTGATCTCTCGTTGAGTCGGTCATATATAACCAAGAATATCAGTCGGGGGCTGCTATCACCTTAAAATCTCTAATTATTCACATTACTATAACCCTTCAAAACTAGTTCATTTTAATGGCAAAGACTAAACATTTTAATTTTCTGTTTGTTAGCTTTTGTTTGTATCTGTTGACAAACTTTTGCGTAATCTAGATAATATATAAAACAATAATTTAAAAATAAAAAAAATAGTTAAAAAATAATTTCCCCAACATATTTATTTATATTTTTAAAACGCATAAATTGTTTCTACCTATGTCTGCTATAGACTTTGAAACCATCCAAGCGATGTGATCCAAAATAGGTTTCATTAGAAAGGCGAAGATAGTTTTAGACTACTTAAACAATTCATTACAAACATTCGGTCCATTCATGATGTCGATTTTCGGCGATTTTTTCAAGTAAATACCTCACTTCTAATATATACTACTAACCAAAATATACCTAGAAAATAACCAAGTGAGTCGCTCGATATTATAGATACGTCATATTTTTAAGGAAAGGCTAATTCTAATTGCATGTTATTCCCAAATTTTCATTATTATATTTGACTACTAGGTTGAAAATCTACCAAAACAGACATGTTCGTTAACATTACAATGATTAATAGCTTATTTCCATTAATGAATTGAGAAGATTATGGATTAAGTTCATCAGCCTTAATCATCATTAGGAGGGCACGTTTAACGTAAAGTGTCGGTACCAAATACCCTATACGATAATATTATGTACTATACTATGTTAAGTGTAAAGGTAGCTTTAGCTAGTTAGCTAGATTAAGTGATTAACCCATAGAATTTTCGATTTTTCTACTAAAAATATTATGATTATTTAAAAAAATTAATTGTATTACTTTTATCAATGCGTAAGTTTATGTGGTCTAACCTCAAAATTGCTGAACTAATTTGAATGAAATTCAGTACCTACACAGATAACTTATGACAATAAACACAAGTGGTGGTGCTACATACCTATAATAAAAATAATAATGCTTCTCCTAGGTTTTCCTTACTCTCGAATGGATATAAATTTTGTTAGTATAAGAAATCTGGAAAATATTAGTTTGATACTACCAATCTGGTCTTACGATTAAGATGAAGTGAATTATGATCCTTATAGTAAAAATTCCGCTTTTTTGTTGTTCCTTTAAGTACCTATCTTATTATGCATAGTATATTTTCGCCTCTATTTGTGGAAGATTTTTTTTTTTGATTTAGAAACGGAAGAAAATCGGAAAATGTTCTTTATATACGAGTATTTACCCCTATTATAAAAAAATAAATAATAATAAGTTAGTTCTATTAATATATAGGTATGTACACTTTCCTTAAATTTTCGATTTTAGATTACTGGAAGAACTATAATGTTTGTAAAGAAAAACACAATAATACAAGAATCTTAACGAATATACCTGTATTCAGTATTCAGTACTTTTTAACGTCCCACTGCTGGGCACGGGCCTCCTTTCAATACGAGGGAGATCATGCCATAGTCCACCGCGCTAGCCTAGTGCGTGTTGGCAAACTTCATATGCCTTTCGAAAACTTGCAAAGTTCTCACAGACCGCAGGTTTCCTCACGAAAAATCATTCACCGTAAGACAAGTGGTGATTATGTTAGAAAATAATTCGCACATGAAAGTATCAGAGGTGCGAGACTCGGATTTGAACCCGCATCAGTCGGTTATCCAAGCAAGTGCGTTACCACTGGGCCACCACTGCCTAACGAACGTACCTATTAACCTATTATTTTTACGGCAATGTTTTATGAATAGCGTTTATTTTTGCCTATCCTCTCATGTCGTAAATCATAATAAACAAGTAGTTCATCCATTAATTTAGATGCAGCCACTTGACTTTGTATGAGTGTTCAAGTTCATTGTTTGATTTTCATTATTTTAAATATTAACGGCTGATCCTCTCTTGCTGCTCTCTGCTTGAGATCGTCCCAAGACAAAAATAAATCTATTCCTCCAGAACCGTACATTTTTTCGAGATTAAATACGTTTTATATGTAAATTTTTGTTTTTTTTGTAAATTTCAAATCCAACAATTGTAGTCCAATTATTAGGTAAGCATTTTTATTTACTTATATAATATAATTACTAAATTATATTTCAAAGTACGACTAAACGTGGGTTAGTGAATCACCACCACGCACCCAAAAACCCCTAGACTTTCTCGAATTCAGCTACTTTAATTTCAAACAATTATGTATCTCATATCATAATAACAAAATAATTAGCCAAGCGAGAATTGGTATCATGATATATCTATAATACCTTACAACAGACTATTTTGCAGTAACAGTAACAGTTACATTTACTGTAAAAAGAAATATTTTGCGATCGATCACATCATGGTTTAAAATATTAAGTTATAGAGTTATAAACGGGTGACATAATCTTAACACTATGTAGGAGGAAACCTAACGCACTTTTTAGTAATACATTCAGCCCTTTTTATCGCCCCAATGCTGGGCATTGGCTTTCCTTCAAGACGATCAGATCATAAGTCCACCGCGCTGCCTAAGTGTGGGTTACGGTATTTCACAATATGCCTTTTCAAAACTGGCGTGGTTCTTCTAGACATATATCACATACATTTTCACCGTAAGCCAAGTGATAATGATGTTGAAAATTATTCGTATATGGAAATATCACACTTGAGATCCGAGATTTGGACTACATATTATAGACTTTTAACTACCTAAGGACGTATACGATCAGATTGCTGAGACATTCACATGAAGGGTAAATTAATGAAATGGGAAATTTTGCTATTTTAATTGCTAATACTCATGGGCACGCAACGATCAAGGCATGTGGCGTTTTATTTTTTTTATAAACCACATTGTTTTGCTTTACGGAGCTACACTGTGCGCACTGTTAGTACAATAAATTAAAAATATTGCGTGTAACACTGACGTCAAGCCGGCACAAATAAGCCTAATTTTAACTAACAATAGCAAATACTTCATTGCAAGTTAGTTTTCGTGATTATAAATTTTTAACGAGATAAATATTTTAATATTGGTTGAAAATAATTTAGTGCTATAAGTAGTAACTTTAGTGCTAATAAAATAATTTGGACTTTCGTAGTAAATAGGTCGCGAGGTCGAAATTTGATCGTAATAATTGTTATAGAAATTCTGATGAAAATAATGTCCTCCCAGCTGATTACGGCCACGGCGGCCAATATCATTGAGACTAGCCAACGGCGCGGAAGATATTATAGTGCACGAGTGTACGCGCAAACACAAGTACATTCTCTATTCCTTATCACTCTCATATTCCGGTGGGACGACTACTCGACAGACCAGTGAGAGCTAAGGCGCATGAATAAGATGATGAAAATACAATTATAATTTACCTATGCAGAAAAGAGTACTTAGCAAAAGAATAATAAAGATAATTGTTTGATAAACACTGAATTGTTTTAACTTTACCTTTGTAAATTAAACGGTGATGTATAAAATGTGCCATGTTTACTTTAAACATGCTTTCCTTAATTTTACTTGCAAGGAACTATGCAATTCCGGTATCGATATAAAACTTTTAAAGGATATACCTATAATTTGAAGAACTAAAAAATGGAAGGGTGAAGTCAAAAACGAAAAGAAGCTATTAAAATATTTGAAGGGTCGTATCAAAACAAATGAAATACATACACTATGAAATTTAATATGAAATCAGATATAAAGGATTTTAAATGTCATACCTGGATTCAAAAGCTCAATTCCATACATTGTGAACTTTATCAATGTGGCAGCAGGCTGTTACGTAGGCTTATTCTGAGCTTCGACAAAGCTCCTTTTGTGACAACACAAGCGTTTTAGATCACGAGTTAATATATTAGTTAGGGAACTGCGGTTTTTGGTAATAATAATTTTAATTGAAATGGAATGAAATGTGCTTTAGCTTTTGATACCAGTATTATCTTTAATGTTGATCTTTACCCGACTTTAAGAAAAGGAGATTCTTTAATTTAAAGTATATTTTTAAGAGTGGTATAAAAATTATTAACGAATATAAAGAAAATGTAGGATAGTGATTTTAAAATCAGGAGACTACAAGTTGTTTCTATTAACATAATAAAATGTACCTACTTATTATAAAATATTTTTGATTTACAAGTCGTTATAGTTATAGTTAAAGGCGTAATTATCGTGACGACTGACGGTTGAGTTAGATTGAGGTGCCTCATGAATTAATTTTAAATCACGCAATATTCATTTGTAAATTAGATTACTTTATAAAAAGACACTGTTTACTTAAGTAGCGTATTAATTTTTCTCGTCTAATTTAGTTTTATAGTAAGGTTTTAATTTTTTAAAAAAATAATTAGTTACTTAAAGTTGCGAGCAAATAAATGAAAATACACACGAGCAAAGTCGTAGGTGTTAACCAGTAAGTCAATATTGTACTATTAAAGAAATTTGAAATCTGACACGATGACAACATGAAAAATGGAGATACAGTATTCGTATAGTGGCGTCTAAAATCTACACCTAAAACAAATTTTCCGTATTTTTCTTGACATTTTGTGAAAAAGAAAAATTGAAAGTACGAACCGAGATAAATGCTAGCAGAAAGTGTTTAAAAGATATTTATTTATTCTTATATATTGCCTAGCGATTCAATTTTATTCCTCTCGGGTTCATCCTTGACGGTTAGAAGGTTAGTCTTATATAAAAATCTCGTGTCACAGTGTTTGGTATCAAACTCCTCTGAAACGGCTTGACCAATTGTTATGATTTTTATTGTGTATATTTGGTAAGTCTGAGAATAGGTCATAGGCTATTTTTTATTCCCCTAAGTGATACGGGTGGCTCTCTCCAGTATTTATTTTTTATTTTTAGACGAAATTTTTATTTTTTTATTATTTGGCATTGAAACATACTTAAAACACTAAATTTATATCTTCTACCACCATTCCCTATTTTTTAATAGTGTAATAGAATGCAGGTGGATCCGCGGTAATTGCTAGTAGTAATATATTTATTTGTATTGTAAACTGTTTTGTTTAAGGTGAACTAATATGAATTAAAATAAAATTGGATTGGTCTGTTTTTAAGCTAATTTTAAACTGATTCTTAATATTTAAGAACTTAACTTAAAATTATTCGTATAATTCGTGAATTGTAGCATCAAGCTTTCCTCTTTCAACTCTAACCTTACGACCTCTCAGATAGATTATAGTGTAATCTACTCGAAACGCAGTCTCTGTAAAAGCTTATTATAAATTTCTCCAGAAACCTTAAAATTTCCGAAAGGTGGAATAAAATGCAAATCACATTTAAAGAGCAAATGCAAATTGCCTTTAAAATGTAAATTTCGAGGTTCTTAGAATGTCTTCACAGAGGCTTTGAGGAATATTAATAAAATATCACGAGTTTTTAATAAGATGATAGCAGATTATAAGAGGATAATAAGATGGATCTTTTATTACAAGTGTATTAATAATAAAGGTACTTAATAATATAGGTACTTATTAATAACTAGCTGACCCGTGCCCACTTCGTTGGGCATAATGTTAATAATCCTTTTTTAGTACAGAGTGTATGTTTTAATTGCCAAAAGGACCCTCCTTTATTATTATATGTAGGTATTTTATTAATAATAAAAATTAAATTATCTATACTAATATTAAAAAAACTAATTTTTAAACTTAAATATAAAAGTAAAACATATGCTGTCGTTGACTTTTTTGTAGGCATTTTCAAGCTCCACATCTTTTCTCTAGAACTCAAAAATATATCTTTCATAGTTAAGCGCTTTCATTCGACCGTTTTTTCTCCGATTCACTTTGCAAAACGGACTACCACGTAAAAGCCTTTTTATTCTTCGGTTTTTTATATAACCTATGACACTCAGCAATAATGTGGCTTTCTATTGGTGAAAGAATTTTTAAAACCGGTTCAGTAGATCCCGAGATTACCCCTTACAATTTAACAAACACACAAACTTTACTTCTTTATAATATTAGTATAGATATAGGTTTGATCTCGCGAACTTCATAATATTAGATGTCGTTGGACGTATTTCCACTTTGCTATCTATAACGGTCTACATACAAAATAATAAATTGCATTCATTTAATTCCAATAAATTCCATCAACTAGTATCCTGTGTTCGAAAAACAACAAATTATCTGCCGTATATCAGTAAAGGTAATGAAAACAAATTTATTTTGTCGTTAAAAATCTGTTTTGTATAGAGAAGTGGCGTATTCGTTTAGACAGTTTTTTTTCACGTCACGTTTTGTTCACGTCGTACATACACGAGGCAACGTACATTCATTCCTATCACTTTCATACTCCGTTGGGACGACTACTTTACTTAACCATTGAGAGCTAAGGCGCAAGACCGACGGCTTATCGTGCTCTCAAAGGAACGGGGTTACACTCCGCCAATTTTCCATCTCCGGGCCGATACTGAGGCTTATTAAACTAAACTCTTGGTTAAACTTGGCTCGCCCC
This sequence comes from Boloria euphrosyne, assembly GCA_951802675.2. Lineage (NCBI taxonomy): Eukaryota > Metazoa > Arthropoda > Insecta > Lepidoptera > Nymphalidae > Boloria > Boloria euphrosyne. Next base: position 12,744,626 of record OX637873.1, on the reverse strand, counting down.
GGGAATCAAACCCAGGACCTCCGGATCTACGGCTGTACATGCTAGCCACTATACCACCATACTGTATTTATTCATTAAAGTAGAACATTGTTCTTCAATGAGCAAAAATTCATATAAAAACCTTACACCAAATTGAGTCCCACATCCTTTTTACAGATCAAAAATATAAATCAAGCTTTTATTGCGCTTCGCACTTGAATCATTGGGTCGTGCCAACGGAAGTTTGGACTGAATTTATTAGTGTCTTTTACATTATATGTAAATATACCTTTCAGTGTCGTTGAGTAATAAAAACCGATTATAATTAATTTTAGTATTATATTTCATTGAACAACATAAACATTTTATACGAGAGATCAAGCATATACCAACAATTTTACACTGCAGAACACAACGTTAGAACTTGTTTACAAATATTAATAATCACAGACACAGAGGCCAAATCCATAGTTTTAAAATTTAAATTTGGTCTGTATGTCGGTCTACCGCTACACGTAACACGAGCAAAACCAATCTAATTTGATTTGACAAATAGTGATGAAATTTGGTATGACGATGGTGGTTATCCGAGTTAACATAGAAAATATAATTATAATATCTCTAAGAAATGCATAATTACAGTTGAAATTCACTTACTGGCTAGTTTAATATATAATATAATTCAAAGTATTCAAATTTTGTACAGCTTAATATCGCGAAGGGCTGTGGTACTCCTGATATTATTGGCGAACTGAACTATTGACACGTTATATATAATATACTCATAAAAAAACTTATTTATCATAAAATTGTAATTAAACCTATCTCATTTATCTTTTCATTAATTCACACTCCATTTTTTATCTCAGAGCTATGGTAGTAACAGCTAGAGCGTTATGGCACAAAGGCTGAGTGCTACGAGCAAGTACTCCGCGCCAGACCTTGTTCACGGCTTTCATTGTCCTCTTTCTTTTTGTTAAAAGGTCATTGATCTATCACTCCTCACTATCTTATCTTATAAGTATAAAATATAAAATATATATATAAATAAAAAGTAAGTAAAAAGTGACGATTCATAACTCGTGTTGAATAAAGAGTATGATTTTATTATAAAATTTAAAATTATTCAGATAATACTTGAACACAAATTAAATTATTATGATAACTAATACATTAATAATCTGTAAGAAATATAGACACTTCAGAATCATCAAATTTTAGTTTTTTGATACTTAGAAAATATCTTTTTGGATATAAAAATCTCGTGTCACAGTGTTTGTTATCGAACTCCTCCGAAACGGCTTGACCGATTTTTATGATTTTTTGTGTATACTTCGTAGGTCTGAGAATAGGTCGTATGCTATTTTTTATTCCCATAGGTGATAAGGGTGGCCCGCAGATTTTTATTTATATTTTTTATTTTTAAGTAAAATTTTATTTTTTTACAATTTGGCATCAAATAAAGGTATAACCTTAAATTTTCATCCTTCTACCAACGCGAGCGGAGCCGCGGGAATTGATAGTAATATATAATTACTTACGAGCCTTTTTAATATCCCACTACCGGGCACGGTCTTCTCTTCAGTACGATGGGGATCAGGCTATAGGCTATGACGCTGGCCAAGAGCGGGTTGGCAGACAGACAGAAAATGTATATATTGTTTTAGGAATTCGCGATAAAAATAGTTTTTTGTGACATCATAGAAACTCATAAAAAAAGTTCAAAGCGCCACACGATTTACGCCGACAACCCTAAATTACGTTCATACAAAAATGTATGTTCCTAGTCACGACTAAATAGCATTAATATTTAAACACATGTTTCATTTGTATTTTTTACAAGCCTCTATTTCGTGTCAGTCTTTTATTTATCATACTTCATAGAATTCTAATATAATGATATTTGGCATACTTATGTTACTGCGGTAACAATACCATTTTTTAGGAGATGGCCTGTAGATAGATCTAGAAAATGACAAGAGGAAGTCTCAGCTATACGCAAAAAAATTTATTTTTTTTAAATGAAATATTGTGATTTTGCGTTTTAAAGACAGTTTTTTGATTGCTATATTTAATTCGTTTTTAACTAGAATACCGTATAAATTGATATATTTACGCATAACTTTAACACTTATCTCATCTCTGAAAAGCTCTTATATAAAAATTAAATACTACTTATATAAGCTCACACATGCCCATATTTTAAAAGCTTCTTTTCGCATCAAACATTATTGGGAAAAGACAAAAAAGTTTGAAAGTAAGGCTACGAGAAGATTGGAGTTTCTTTGTTCGAGAACGTCTTACTGTTATACTTTCCGAACATTCGCAACTTTCAAGAGACTTTACAATACTAAAAGTTTTAGGAATCATTTGAATCCTCCAATCTTTGGACTACAGTAGTTTAGTATGTTACGACTATCGTACTTAGAAATTTTATTGGACGTATGTAAATAATAAAGCTGTTTTTGGACAAAGTAAACTATTGTAGCCCAGTGGTCACTCGCCTGGAAACGAGAATTCATTCATTCAGGTAATTACCACTTTTTTTACGGTGAAGGAAAAAATCGTGAAGTAATTTGAATGCCTGAGAGAAATTGGCAAGTTTTTAAAAGACACGTGAATGTGGTAAACAATGGCTGGACTGATTAAGATAATTATTTTTTGTTGTGAATCAGATGTGACGTAAATTAAAAAAAAATATATGGAAAACTCCAAAAATGAGCTGCACAATCGAAAAGTTTAAGGTTTAAGCTAGTTTGTTAAAATACTCGATTATCTTTTAATATATCTCGATTAAATGAAAATGGAAACCAAAGTCTTAGTATTGACTTTTATGTCCTACTTTAACGCGAGGTACATTAAGCTAACAAGCAGAAAAGGTGTGAAGTTCGGTGAGCCAAGTGATGTACAAATATAGCGGTAAACAAAATTATGTACATAACTTTGTTTATCTGTACGAAAATCTATATAAATCTATATAAGTAAAAATGAATCAAGAATTGGCCAATTTATTTTTTTGTATGTTCCTTAAGGTCCACGAAAGGTTTTAATACTAAAAAAAAAATGTCTCGGCCAATTCAGCTAATTTTTATTTTGTATGTTCAGTAAGTCACATGGAAGGATTTAATAGTAATAAAAAAAATCAAAGATTGTAAAAAACTTATTCTAGATTCCTAGTTAAATGCAATAAAAACATTCTTTATGATGTTAAATATATATACATTTTTTAAGTTTTAGTTATATTTAATTTTTTCAGCGAATTGTTTTGTTCACATGAGCGAAAAGGGCACTTGTTAATATTTTTCCCGAGATTTAATAATAACTCTGATAATTTTCGCAATATATACTATGTAGCATAATTAAAAACCAAGTTAGTTTTAGTGATTTGAATCAAAACAAACATTCAGGCATGAGTAACCCTAGACAGTTTTTTTCTAATTAAGATTCTTATGTAAATACTAACTGTGCTGTCTTTTACTGTAGTTTTAGTAAGGATATACTTCCCTCATACAATTATAATTTAAATATACTTATTAACTCTATTTTATCGAACAATCTCCTTCGTGTCTTTTCCATATATACCAAGATCCCAGAGCGTTCTGACATAACTTATTTTCACATGGATGAAACCTTCACGGCTTAGTAGCGTCTAGTACTACTTTAAATACCTGCCTACTTGTGGAGCTTGCCCTGTGACACCTGGGCAGGTACCAGGTGAGAAAGGTAACTAAAAATATGAGTTATCTTACTTAAATTAGTATGGCTGATTTTTATATATATTTTGTAGAATATTATTCTAAACTAGAATTATAAAGTGTCAGACACTTTTCATGGACCAGAGTTTTTGTCAGACGCTTTAAAGCTCGACAAAAAATTAATGAACTTTACTTATTTTTTCATGTCTGACTTTTAAATATGTTATTCAAGTAACTATTACAAAGTTATATTTCATCAGTCAGACACATTCGAGTGACCAAACATCCCCTAAACACAAAATTATTCAGCCGGGAGTGCGAGCGCGAGAGCACTATGCGCATGCCTCTCAGAGTAAAAAATTGAAAATACTTACTAATTTCAATCCAAGATTTTTGCATCCTTTTTTCAATAGGATCCCTTATTAAAAAAAAAGATAAAAAGATTCAACCCATGCAAAATGTATATCTATATATTTGTCAAGTTGAATCTTTTTTTTCTTTAAAAAAAATTGTCAGTTTGACTGTGACTGTTTCACAAGAAAACCGATAGACAAATTTTAATGAAATTGAGTAAGATCATAGGGGTATCCAGGTCAATATAAAGGATATTTTTTACTGCAGGATTTGTTCTTTCTGAGAAATCATATCAGTACTGAACAATTATTATGTAAAAAATGTTCTAAAAACACATTCTACAGACCGGAAACCAAATTGTTAGATTGAAATTAAATATATTACTGGATACGTTATAACTCATAGTATATATTTCTGACGACCCGAATAACCAACTATTATTATACCAAATTTCATCATAACGTGTCCAGTGATTTTCTCGTCACAGACAGACAAACAGACAAAAATTCTAAAAACTATATATTTAGCCTCTGTACCTGTATGATAAAAGAATAATATAATAAGATTTTTAATTTAAATATTTAATGTACAGATTCGAATAGATTAGAATTTTATTATAATACTAACAAATCATCAAAATCGGTCCAGCCATTTCAGATATATATATTCTTTTGACAGATAACACATCTAGATGTAAACTTAAATTACTATGTTAAAGCATAAATCTATAGGCGTGACTGTTTTTCAGTAAAGTGTACCACAAAACGCTCTGGTTGTAGGATAGTGTTTGGTCTCGCTTCGCTCGCCCTAATAAATAAAAGATTGTATGTTTGTTCTTTATGCATTTCTAAACTATATATTCTATCTGATGAAATTTTGGTAAGGTCTTATAAGGACGCCGGGGGTTATTGACCAAAAAAAAAACTTTGTTTGTATCAAATAAATATAAGAATTTGCACAGGTTTTTTTATTCATTTTATTTTTAATTTACATGTAGTTATTTAATAGCATTGAGGGGATATGTTGGTAGGAATATAGTTTTATAGTAATAGTAACATAGGCGCTAATTTTAAGCTCAAATTTAACTTCCTACTATTGTTTCCGCTATATTTACACAATGCACATATCAGTAGGTGCTTTACTTTTCGAATATTTTTATTAATTTATATTCTGTAGGTACTTCAGATGTGTATATATTTTGTGTTTAGGGGATGTTTGGTCACTCGAATTTGTCTGACTGATGAAATATAACTTTGTAATAGTTACTTGAATAACATATTTAAAAGTCAGACATGAAAAAATAAGTAAAGTTCATTAATTTTTTGTCGAGCTTTAAAGCGTCTGACAAAAGCTCTGGTCCATGAAAAGTGTCTGACACTTTATAATTCTAGTTTAGAATAATATTCTACAAAATATATATAAAAATCAGCCATACAAATTTAAGTAAGATAACTCATATTTTTAGTTACCTTTCTCACCTGGTACCTGCCCAGGTGTCACAGGGCAAGCTTCACAAGTAGGCAGGTATTTAAAAGTATACTAGACGCTACTAAGTCGTGAAGGTTTCATCCATGTGAAAATAAGTTATGTCAGAACGCTCTGGGATCTTAATCTAATACTTCGTGACACTGGCGAAGTAATTTGTGCTCAACTGGCACGGCTTGAAGCCATTAAAAAAAGAACTGAATTGAATAAACCCTAGACAGCTAATAAAACAAAATATTTTGAACAAAAAAATCACTGAAACAAAATCAAATAGTCGTAGTTCGTGACAATTAAATTCAATGGTTTATTAAATGTAGTAATAAATTTCAAATGGAAAATAAAACCTACTACTAGTACATTGTACGTGTACACAATATTTTTTGTTTCGAAAAAGTAGTCTATTATTTTGTATTTTTCGCTACGTTTGGCTCAGTTGGTAGTTAACCTACTTTCTGCGCCAGCGGTTGCGGGTTCGAGTCCCGCTGGGGGCATTCATAATTTTGTTGAGACGAATGTTTGTACTCCAGTTTCATTTAATAAATGTTCTAACATGGGCTTAGATAAAATTTCTATAATAATTTTTAAACTACTGAAGCTTCTATAAAAAGTTAACAAAAATGCTAATATAATATAAATTGAGATACCTACTTAGTATCATATCAAAATCTATACAGATAAATAAGATCGAAGTGTCTGTTTGTAATAACTAAATAGCAGCTGTCTGTCTGTTCTGGAAAATCCCCTTAACGGCTGAACTGATTTTGACGGGACTTTCACTGGCGGATAGCTGATGTTATAAGGAGTACCTTAAGCTACTTTTATTTATGAAAAAAAATGAAACTTCCGCTAAAAATATTAACCTAGAATTCAAGCAAAGCGAGGGTATAGGTTGCTAATATATCTATATCTATACTATCCTATACTAATATTATAAAGAGGAGTGATTTGTATTTTTGTATGTAACAAATAAACTCAAAAACTACTGAACCGATTTTATAAAAATTTGGTACACAGATAGTCTAGAGCTGGAGAAAGCACATAAGCTACTTTACAAGGCGAAAAAACGGCTATAAAGGGTTGTGAAATAGGGGATGAAAGTTTGTATGGAAATTACGTCATTTTTAAAGTTAAAATCTTGAAACTTATTTTTTAGGTTTTTGATTAGGTATAAATAAGTAAGACATTCAAAGTCTGTAAAAAATTTATGCTAATGGGAGCAGTCGCTATGTATTAAATAAAAGAATATCTCATAATTCCTGTCAGATCTTATATTATCTTATTGAGTGCCAACTGCCACATACAAACAACTCAAAGTTATCTTAACGCCTATGTGATGGATAATAGCAGTCCAGTTAATGAAAGTCTTGATTACTTCGCTAAATAAGTGTACGTATAAAATAAGTGTTAAAGGCCGATTTGTTTTTATTTAGAAAGCTCATCGTATACATTACTTTTCTATTAAACCTTTTTCCCTTCACATTTTTTGATGTTTTACAAATTAACAAGCAATAATAAATTAATTACTATTTAATACATTATTTAAATAAATTTTACACATATAGGTATAGTGTATTCTATCAGAGAGGGAAAAGATGTTAAAATTGAAGATATTTAACTCAATGTACGTTTACAAAACTGTTATAGAATATAGTTTATGTAAATATTAGTTATTAAAAAATATGATTTCTTAGGATTCTTTGTGTATTAATTTAGATTTTTTAGTTCTTGACGTTAGTTTTTAATGCTTTACATTACATCAATCAGTCTCTTCTGGTTAGGGGGTGTTGTAAATCATTAGAAACAAAACCAAAAGAAATAAACTAAATTCGCAAACATATTAATAAAATGTTGACTTCGTCGACTTGTCTAAAACAATCGTCAAAGATATTGCGCCGAACTACGATTATCAAAATATCATAACGAATTGCTTCGAATCATCTCTGTCAGATCAAACATTCTGAATAAACATTGTAAATAGGTTCTAAAGTTCAGAAGTTTCAGTAAATTAGGCGGAAATAGTGTTTACAATCTTTGATGTAACGCTTAAAGAACCGGACACGCTTTAATAGGATAAGAAGCATATATTTCAGTGTTTAAAGATAACTAACTCGTGCCAGCGGTTTCGTCTGTTGGTAATGTATATCTTATTATTTACTTCTAAAGTTGTCAATGAGACTTTTAAAACCCATAACCTTTCACTCAATTAATTTTTAGGTAAAAAAAGTCGCTAGACTCACCGTCGCTTTGCTCGGGTTCGTCCCTTGCTCGTACCCCATTTTAGCGTACGATTTTTACAAACTTTAAATGTCTTACTTATTTATATCTAATCAAAAGGCCAAATAAAAAGTTTCAAGCTTCTAGCTTTAAAAATGACGTAATTTCCATACAAACTGTCATCCCCTATTTCAACCTCTTACAGCCTTTTTTTCGCCTTAAAAAGTAGCCTATGTCCGTCTCCTGGCGCTAAGCTACCTCCTCACTAATTTTCCGCCAAATCGGTACAGCCGTTGTTGTTTTATAAATAGTGTAACTAACACGACTTTCTTTTATATAATATAGAGATTTCTGATAAGTCGTGTCAAAAATCAGTTTAGCCGACGATGATGTAGTTACTCAAGTTTCAAACTGAAGTAAGGCCTAGTTTAGAACTAGGCCTAGTTGAGTACATAAAATACTTACTTATATAATAAATTCATAATACAATTATTTCCATTGTCTTCAATATAAGAGTCCACTGCTTTAAAAAAATTGTTTAGATGTCCAAAAATCACCTTTTATAGACAAATATTGCAACGCTCGTCAGCCTACAACATAAAAGTTTGTCAATTCGATTACATCTACCTGTCGTGTCGGAGAAAATAATTTTCTTTTACGAGTCCTGCGGCGAGCAATCAAATAAACGTGTTTCTATATTGTCTACTTGAAGCTCCAAAAATCAGAACAAGTTCCAGCCTAAAAATAAGTTTCTGAATAACTAGTGTTTGCCCCTGGATACACTTGCATTTTAAGGTGGGAGGGAAAATTTATTTACCGCTTATTTCAAATAGTGGTTCACACAAATATTTTGTTCTATATTTATTATAGTAGGTACATATATTTAAATAAAATTAACCACGCATATGGTTTATACAGAATTCGAAGCAATTTGGATAAAATTAACAAGAAATTTTCATTACCAACAGTTTTCCTTTTTTTATCTTATACAGATAGCAAAGTTTCTAACCCGTATTCGAACTATATAGCGGAACCCTTATTCTTCTCATTTGATAAAAGTAGCCTCAGTTACTACTTACTTTGTCAGTAAAAGTTCTTTAGAAATCTGTCTAGCCATTATGGAGATTATCCGCAACAAACGGACAGACAAAAAGACAGTAATTTAGCTGATCCCCTCGTACTGAGAGAGGCCCGTGCCCAGCAGTGGGACTTTATAAGCATCACATAAAAAAAATATAATATAACGTTTAGAGTGAAACAGTCCCTTGAATTATTACGAAATAAAACAATATTTTAGAGGTAATAAGATAAAATTTAATATCACTAATAGATTTGTTTAAAATCCAATAACGTTCCAAATGTAGAGTAAGTTTAAATTATACTGTTTGAAAACTAATTAAGACTCAGTTAAATTCATTTTATAACCTCTGTAATTGCCTCTAAACTTTGAACTACTGAGTTCGGTTAGGGCGTGTTCATATAATAATATGGTTACGCTGCCTTCATAACTAGGTTTTTGCTTGGTTTTGTTTTTAAGAAGGTAAATATTATTATTTTGTAAAAGATATTCTTTGGATATTTTTTGTGTATCGATTATAATAATTTCATGACCTAGTATTATATAGTTATTGGTGAGTAACATCTATCTATCTGAGTAACTTTATTCTATACATTTTCTTATAATTTTTCCATGGTAATATTTCAGATTTTAAAATAAAATTTTCTCTATTAAGTCCATCATTTTTCTATCTATTTTGCTCATATTCATACTAATGTATGTGGGGGAATCATAAAAAATATATAATAGCATTTAGATTCCATCACAGATTTTATTTTAAATCACTTCCTCAAACATCAAAAAATCATAAAGGCTCCATAAAATTAAGAAAGTAATTTGATGCTCAGTCGAGGAGATATGGAACTAAAAACTAAAAAAAATACTTGTTTCAAGTTGTAAGGTTGCTAAAAATGATTTTTTTTTACATTAAATGGGACTTAACTGTGTCTACTACCTATTTCTTCGGTTTTGTTGCTAGCGAATATTGGCAAGTCATCGAAGAACTTAGAAACACTTAGTCTACTTATAACTTATAAGGCTTAAAGACTTATTACAACTTTGATAAACAGTCTGACTGAGATTATAAACATGTTTTAGGTATATGTGTATATACTACACTTTCTTATCTTTCAATATTGGTGGTATAGTAACTAGCATGTACGTTTTCAGTCCTAGAAGTCATGGGTTCGAGTCAGGACTCACCAGACCAGGAGACCAGTCATAAATAAATAAATATGTTGGGACATTATTACAACAGCGCCATCTAGTTCCGCAGTAAGCTTAACTTAACGTGCTTGTGTTGCTGATACCAGATAGTTGATATACTACACATATATATTTTAAATACATACATATTATAAATATAAACACCCATGACTGGAGTACAAACATTCGTGATTAGCAAATGAATGCCCCTTAGTGGGACTCGAACCCGCGACCGCTGGCGCAGAAAGTAGGGTCACTACCAATTGAGCCAAACGAGTCGTCGTTATGGAATTATTCTGTAAAAAAAAAACTCATTAATAGCTCGGAGTAAATAAATTGACGACGTTTCACCCCTTTCCTAGAAAAGCACGTCGAAAGCATGCTAACCCTAAAAAAATAACATGAACGTAAAACGTTAAAATATTTTACCTATATATTTTATAAATTAATCGTCTTATATATTTATAGTCCAATTTCTCTTAGATATACTAATTACTCAGAACACCACTGTAGTTTTTCTTGATAAAGACATTTACAGTTAAAATAATTTAAATTTATAAATAAAACTTTAAAAATCAATAACATTTTAAAGTTATTTTTAGTTAAAAATATTCTAAACTAGTCAAAGTAAAAATTTCTATATACCTACTACATAATATTTGTTTTCGTACATTTCCACAATAGGTCGTACACAATAAATTCAGCTTTAACTTTTTTATTACATATTTATAAAACGCAAAGTAGCGTGTTTGAAGGTAGCGCTACAATTCAGTGGACCGAAAGTTGAACAGCCGTAAAATGAATACAAGTCGTAAATAAAATAAGGCAACAAAAGTAGAAACATGCAAAAGGTAATAAGATAGTATATTAATAATACATAGAAATCATCCCTTTAACTTTCCAGAGGTGAGCAACAGCTTTACGTCTTTAGGAGTTAAGCCACGACGTTTGACGATATGTTAGGTTCAGTTTGTAGTGACTCTACTTGCTGTAGCAGCGGTGGTGGGTTCGAGTCCCGCTGGGGGCATTTATCTGTGTTATGAGTACGATTGTATATATATTTATTCAGTGTATTATACGTGTTGTTCCAACTAATATTATATTTTGTCCATCTACTATCCTAACATCTTCCTAAAAGAGAAAATTTTATGTTTAAATTCGTGTATTTAGTAACATGCGAAAATTTCTCAGAAAATATAGTGCCATTTAACGATATATTACTTTAAAGTGATACTAATACGACGTCCAGTAAAAGTCTCGTAAAATAATATATTACTGTCAAGTGGAATTTGAAGAAAGTGTTAAGCGATTATCTTGGAGGCAGTGAAAATAAATGTAAGAGAGCACTTACACTTGGACTTAACTGTGATTCATGACATAGGTTTCTTGAACGGACGTTTCTTTAAATAGCATTCGCATTTTGTAATAATATCGTGTGTTAAAATTTCACTTAATCACCAAAAAGTGCTTATAGTAATATAACTTCTTCTACGTTATTAAATAGACATTTGTAAAAAGTCATAAGAATTTCTTAGTCGCTGTTTTCAAATTTTAATTAATTCATCGTAATAGGATTTTTAAACGTTATACTGAAATTAAACATTATCTGCTGTAAGTCTATGCCAATATTTACATTTGGGAAGGCGACAGTGGATCAGATAACGCTTATCTCGCGCTCGCAGAAAAAAGATTACTTCCTATCGAATGAGAAATATAGAGGTGGTGATAAATTAAGTAAAACTTAGAAAGATATTTATTTATTATATTGTAATTGTTATGTTAAATATAATATTATAGTTAAAAAAGTGGTAAATAACTTTTATTCTTAAGGATTTTTGTAATTATTAACGAATTAGAAGGTAGAAGGAGATAATCGAACTGCAAACCCTACATACTGTCCCTACATGTTTTATAAAAAATATTAACTAAAAAAGTTTTCGACAACTATAAGTTATTATAAGTCTTGGAAACAGATTTTTTTATAATATATAATGTATTGAAAATAAAATTAATAAAAAAGAAAATCATATCTGGAGAAAATAATATTATTCAAGTATTTTGGCGTAACATACGCACATACAAATACTTAAAATCGAGAACTTCCTACTTTTCAGTCGGTAAAAAATTTGCTAGCAAGCAGTCAGTACAAATTACATAATCATTTCCGAGACGAACCTCGCGTAAGTTGGAACGCAAACGAATTTAGCGGTATACCGGCACTTGTAATAAAATATCTTAATTCGCTCTCGCTAGCACCTGCTCGTAATAAAACAGAGCAGACTCAAGACAAGGGTAAATTACAAAACCACTTATTTAATATAACCTTAATATCGGCTCTTGTGTATATTTTTAAATTTTAATAGCATTCGCCTCTCCTGAAATTGTTTCACTAAAGTTATGTTAGACGAATATCCGATTATTCTGTAGAATAAAACAAAAAAATAATTGACATAAACTGATGTTTAAAATTTTAAATAAATAAATACGTTCGGAATATTTTTTTTTATTTTTTTTTAAATAAGCAAATATGATTTTATTAAAGACAATAATTGTCAACAAAACGTCACAATAGAGTTAAAATAAAAAAATGAAAGTCCATGTCTAGTGTCTATATCTAAATAAATTGCATTAGCCGCATTTTAGTACCACCATTTGTAAAGTCGGTCAAAATATTTAGACTACTTTACATTTTATTCTGGTTTCAGTGAAAATTAACAAATATAAATTTATTGACGACAAACACACCCGGTTTTGTATTTATACGTTACTTTTTTTTATTTATAAGTAGAACCAAGTTTCATGATTTACGTACCCTGAACATAATATTGTTTATGTACCTCAATAATGTGTTTCCTATGTATCTTATATATTCACTTAATGCTTAGTAAAATTTTAATATTTAAAAATTGATTTTTATAAAGGTTAAGGTGTGATGTAAGTGTGTGTAGTAATGTAAGTATTTATTTTGAAAAGAAGTTATATACTCGCAATGCCTGAAGTACATATACATACGTATATTTACATATTATATAGTAATAAAGTCATAAGACGCTACCGGCACATAAAATCTTTAAAATATGCAGCGAACGTTAAATTTAGCAAAAGACTTTATAAAATATATTCACTTTGTACTCGTAAGTAACCAGAATAAACGCGGGTAAACTTTCACATAATGTCAATGTTATTACTTATCATAGCTAGTATATATAGCTATATAATGTCCTCCCGGCCGATTCCGACCACGGCGGCCAATCTCATTGAGACTAGCCAACGGCGCGGGACATATAATAGTGCACGAGTGTACGCGCAAACACAAGTGCACTCTTTGTTCCTTATCACTCTCATATTCCGGTGGGACGACTGCGACACGACCAGTGACAGTTAAGGCGCAGGACCGGCGGCTTTACGTGCTCTCCGAGGCACGGGGGTGAAACAACGCCAACTTCCCAACTCCGGGCTGTTACTGAGCCTTCGAAACAGACAGACTCAATAACTAAACTTGGCACGACCCGGGACTCGAACCCAGGACTTCTCGGTGTGCGACCGTACATGCTAGCCACTACACCACCGAGGCAGTTTATATAGCTATATATTATGTATTCAAATATTATTAAACAATCAAAGTCTTAATAGTGAAATTGAAAACCTAGAGAATTTGAAAACCTAGTGAAATTGATAAAATGTCATGTGTAGTTTTTTTTAGAGCAAGAGTCTGTTTTACTCGTATTATTTTACAAATAGGTACTTAAATATTTTTTTACACAAACTACCCTCTATCCTACGCATCACCATGCGTAGAATAGAGGGTAGTTTGGTGGTGAGCAAGGTGGGGATAAAAGCTTTTACTTGTCCTATTAAGCAATTTACATATTTGTTAAATTTTATTAAAATCTTTTCAGCATTTGAACAGTTAAAAGGTTATAAACAGACAGACAGTTACTTTACCGTTAATAATATTAGTATGAATTACGCGACGGAAGATATAAACTGGAAAGTTCTGACCCGACTTCAAAGTTTAACGGCTTCGGTCACGCGACCGCTCGGAGGCTAGGCTTACACTGTCTAGTCATTTGCGTTTATCGCAAAAGCAATGAATATCAAAGTATGTTTTTAATTACTATGTATCCAGAATTGATTAAGGTTGATCATTCGTTAGTTCGGTCACTGTTATTGATGTTTACGTCGAGAGTGATTGATTCGTTGAAAAATGACCGCAGCTGTTCCAAATATTTCGTGTATATTTTTAGTGTGGAAGAGATAATACTAATAGTTGTGTTTTTGATTATTTAAGACACAATATATGGGTTTAGAAGAGTTGGAATTTATAATTTAGTTATTTTTAATATTGATTATTTAAATATAACCTAAGCTGTGAGTTGTAATAGCCCAGTAGCAACGTGCTTGCTTGGGATATCGGTGAAGTAGGTTCACATCCCTTGTCTCGCTCCTCAATTACTTTCGTATGTGATTCATTTGCAACATAAATATATTATAATGCTAAAAAGTAAAGGTTGTGTTCGTCTGTATGTATTTTTATATGAAGAGTCAGAATATTCCATCTGAATTTACATCTACAAAATGATACAGCTGTTATATCCTCATAGGCTTGGGTCTTATTCCCAGCGATAATGAAACGAACCTCGTTTTTCGTGTAGACAAGAGAGCTATTTTATAGTAATTGCCTATAGCTGTAACAATATATTGTGATAGCCACTTTGTTACTGCGATGTTAACGTTCGTTTGCTTCCATCTAAATTATGGCCGATTCAAATAGAAACTTTAATTGCTCTTCCTTTTGCCTAACTGCTTCTAACTTTAGACATCGTTTTTGATACCCTATTGATATTTATGATGCTAATATATTTAATTATTTACATCTTTCCCTTTTTAACGTTCCACTGCGGGGCACGGACCTCCCTTTCATGTGAACAGGATCAGGCCATAGTCCTCTACGCTGGTTAAACATGCAGGTTTCCTCACGATATTTTCCTTCAGCGTCATTATGTTATGCTGAATTATGAAGTAATTACTTAATATTTGGGTTTGAATCCTGGATCAGGCAAACTATAGTAATTTTTCCTGATAAGAAATTCTCAATATAATATTATGTGCTTATTATGTAATAATATATTATCCAATAGTCTAAGCACGGTAAATTGTCAATAACATGGTACAAGAAACAAATTAACCTTTTAGAATTCATGCGGACAAAATTCTATGATTTAGATAAAATCTGAAAAATTTTCACACGTTATGTAGCATGGCATACGTATATAATACATAAAGAAGTACTTTTACGTGTTTTTATGATGTAATAATTTTATGATAAAAATGAGTAATTAAAATTAAATATTTAAAAGTGAACTAAAACTTTAAAAAAAACTTTTTGAATAAAACTATCATTTTGGCTTCGCGGAACATATTCGATATATTGTTCCCAATGTTTTAATAGACCGCAGCTGTCATTGTCTCGAAAAGACTATCGTTTTTGACGTTTATACGTCCTTTTATAAGGTGTCAAAAAATTTTGAGTTGGATCTTGAGATCCATTATTTTACAGAGGCCGAATCTATAGTTTTTAGAATTTTTGTCTCTCTGTCTATCGAGAAACATATTACGTGAAAAAATGGACGAATTTTTATGAAATTTGATACGTTCATAGTTACCCGGGTCATCACATAGGTTACTTTTTATATCGGAAATACATATCTCTTTGAGAAATCAATTATTAAAGCGTTAAAATGACATGATAATAACCTATGGCTCTATCTCGCTTGGCTCGTGTACAAACACGAGAGTTAATGTGTTTTCTTTATTATATAAAATTAATTTCAAAATAAAGTACCAAAATATAACAAAGCAAGTTAAAGTTCAGGATTTCCTATAACTTTCGTACCTATATAATCCGATAGAATTTATCGTCGAAAAAATATGATTAACACCCTTCGAATTGAGTTACTGAAGCGAAAACGGTGCGTTAGTTTATATCTTTTTTTGTACGACTGATAAATACGATAAAGAGTTTTATAAAATAAATGTTAAAATGACTTCATTGAACTACTTTTATAAATAAATACAAATATGTACATTGTACATGTTATATTTGTTACACCGTCACGTTGAAACCGCTGGTCGGATTCGGATGAAATTAGATGACTTGATGAAAATAGACTATGACTTAAAGGTTATATACTTAAGGAATCAAGACCTGATGTCCTAAAGAAGAGTGAGCTCTACAAAATAATACAATAGAAGATTTATATTTTACGACACGTTTGGCTCAGTCAGTAGAGACACTGCTTCCTGCGCCAGCGGTCGTGGGTTCGAGTTCCTCTGGGGGCACTCATTTGTTAAGCACGAATGTTTGTATTCCAGTCATAGATATTTATAATATGTATGTATTTAAAATTAATATATGTAGTATATCAACTATCTGGTATCCGTAACACAAGCTTAGCTTACCACGGAACTAGATGGTGCTGTGTGTAATAATTTATTTATTTATTTATATGATAACTATACCTACTTAGTTATAATCTCTTTGAATATATAAAATGATATAAATATCAGCAGAAATTATTACTAAAACAATATTTCAATATCGTTTATAACAAACGGCTCGTTGACGCTTTCAATTAACAGGCAATACAACGCGGGTGCAATTTACTTATATTTAGCAAAGTGCTTGTTGCAATGTATAGATGGGCTTGCTTTAAGCATTTATTACTACATATATGAAACAAAGTCGTCGCGTCTACCTGTCTGTTTGCGATATACTAACAAAACTACTTCATATTCATGCTGTTTTCACCAATGGATAGAGTGCTTCTCGAGGAAGGTTTTAATGTACTACTAGTGGAACCCGCGGCTCCGCTAAATCAAGGGATGAATCCGAGCGAAGCGATGCTAAGTCGCTAGTTTAAAATAAAAATTTCGGCATAAATCTAAGAAAGTAAGTTTATATTCTATCAAACCAGATTTTTTATATCTGCCGTAATGTGTAATTGATTATACATATTATTTCACGTTTGGTTCAGTTTTTAGTGACTCTACTTGCTGTGCCAACGGTCGTGGATACGAGTCCCGCTGGGGGCGTTCATTTGTGTCTTGAACACGAATGTATTATGTGTTCTATGTATAATTCCTTAGTATTCTTTATAAGGACGATTATCTAACACTATTTACAGGGGAAAACTATATCTATTTTAGTTACATATCTTTCATAAATGATACTATTTTAGTTAGTACCAAACTGTATATTTTCGCTTCGCTTTATCGACTTTATACATAATGTCTGCAAAAACTGACGCGAATTTCACAGAAACACTCAATCTTTAGCGATAAAGTCAGCTCAAAGCCCTACGTCCTTCCTACGATGTCGTGTAAAAAGGAAATAAGCACTAAGAAAACATCATTTATATACATTTTCATTTTAGTAATAAACTAGTGATTGCCTTTGAATTTGCTCGCGTAATTTATTTTAATTTAGGCTTTCTAAGATATAATGTAGCTGATCACGTAAGTAATATATTACTGTAGACTCTAGTATTCAAAACTTAGTGTATCCTCGAAAATTAAAGATCGACATAATTAAAGATTTACAGCCCCGGATCTACTTAGGCACACCGGGGCACCCACCCCGGGCGGAAGTTTCAGGGGACGTCAAGATGTGTGGCTAGTTTATAATAATTGTAATTTAAACCGAAAGCTTCCCTTGATAAGCAAATAAACAAAAAGAGTTTAACAATAAATAAGGTTTTAAAATCAGGCATATTTTTTTAAATTAAACTAAAAGCTACATAATGTATAACTTGTTCATAGCAACGAACGAACAAACTTATCATCTTCACCACATATACGAGTATATTAAGGAAATATCATGTGGAAATGAATTTCGTATATTTGAATATATGATTTCGATTTACACGTAAGTAGGATTCGTGAAGCTGAGATTAAAGATTTTAATCATGTAAAAGTATACATATATTATTGCAATGTATACCGCAAGCCAATTTCGTTGCGTATTCTGTATTGAGAAAGCTCACTCCAATTGTTCCCTTATTCCGTACGTAGGAAATCACGTAAATTAACGAACATGCCAAATACCGGGTTTTTAAGATATTCTTTAGGAAACCCAATTCAAATAAGGTATATAGATCATTTTCTTACATCCAGTTTGCGTCATCCAGGATTCGAATCCACGTTCTCTACTTCAGAAGAGTCTATAAGTCTTTATTTATACGGTACGGTTTTAATATTTTAAGTGGTATAAAACACCATAACCAGTTTGGCTTTCTATAATTGTTATCGCTATACAACATAAACCGTTTAAAATTTCGTTATTAACGGGACAAAATGATATTTAACAACCGTTATAGTAATTAATATTTAAAAACTGACTTTAATAGTTATGTCACAAAATCTTAATATTGTCATTCTCCAATACTTTTTTTGCATTTCTATGAACTAAACATTTTTGCGTGAATAATCAAAATTTGGAATGATTACAAGAGAAATACATGCATTTCAATTTCTAGCAAAATCTAGGCATACAGTAAATTCTAAAATATAGCCAAAGCTAAAAAGTAAACATCATCTTGCACAATAATATCGATACATTCGGCTCGTACGCCGTGTTCAACGCAAATCTCAGCATATTTCTCTATTACGCTTTACCGCGTTCCTAAATTCTGACTGAAAACGAAACAAGAGTAAATATAAATTTTGTAATTTCAGTACCTGATATTATATCATATGGAAGTGAAGCTTTATTTGAAAAGTGTTAATTTATTATTCATTCATTTTTACATGTAGCTATAGATACATAATTTGTGCCTATAGGTAAAAAGGTATTTTAGATATAAACAAATAAATCTAGTTCTAGTAAGGGCCATCTAGTTCCGTGGTAAGCTACGAAGCTTGTATTACGGATACCAGATAGTTGATATACCTACTACATATTTAAACTTTAAATACATACATATTATAAATATGAACACCCATGACTGGAGTACAAACATCCGTGCTTAGCAAATGAATGCCCCCACCGGGACTCGAACCCGCGACCGCTAGCGCAGCAGGTATCGTCAAGATTTTGATTTCGGTAATTTTATAATATATAATATAAAATATTAAAGTCAAACCAAAGTTAATCTGACAAATCACAGAAAATATTTTATAGACAAATCACAGAGTATATTTATTTGTTGTAAGTGTGAAACGGTTTTGATAAAACATCTTCATTTTATAGATTAGGTAATTATTTAAATTAACCAAGTCATGTATCAAGTTATGGTTAAGGTTAAAACTAAGTATAAAAATGTCAAGTAAACAATTTACATTGCACCACAAAGTCCGAAGCCAACATACGGACAGCTTTATTTACAATAATGATATCAAAAAAATGTTGTAACATTGTCTGAGTATATAAGCAAAGAAAGCCCACTAATATAATATTCTAAGATAATCAAGAAAAATATGCCAAATATATTCATCAATTTGGTTATAAGTATATCCTATTCGTCGAAGAAATATGAGTGATAACGAAAAATATTTATGGCAATAGATTATTGGCAGATGCCAGCTGTCAAAAGAAATTAATGAGATTATCATTACATGTCATATGTTTCGTGGAAACGAAGAGATTTATCAAAAAATAATCTCCTCACTACAAGCTTTAGTCGTCTGCGTTTAAATTAGAAATGACGGTGGTAGCCCAGTGGTAACGTGTACTAACCTTGTATGCTAAGCATAACCGAGTGATGCGGGTTCAATTCGGGTTATGCACCTCTGATTTTCATGTGCGAATCATTTCTAACATGATTACCACTTGGTTTACGGTGAAACCAGCACATCTGAGAAAACCTTTAATTTGGTTTGTTTTGCTTAATATCTAAAACATATGCACACTGCACAGTTTTTATTGTTGTTTTTTTGGGAGAATTTCATATACATATATCTAAAAAAAAACTCAGTAGTCACAGTAGAAATCTTGTTAAAAACCCTCAGTAAATAAATGAGGCCCGGCTTGGGAATTGAATCCTGGACTTCCAGATCTTCAGCCGTACATACTTGCTCGTACGCCGTACGTAGCAAAGTATACTATAATAAGAATAAAAATCTTTTTTGGAAACATTAAAAATAATATAACGTGATAGAATATATTCAAATTCAAATTATATGAAGTATTGAAGCGGAAATAGTGAAATTATCTACGTTAGATAACTAAACTATAATGGGCTGTCAGCTGCAGATCGTTAACTGTACGGCTGAATTATAGGCGTAAATTAAATTATGTGGAGTCATATATTTACTATGATTTTTTTTATTTAAATTACCGAAACTTGCTTACAGTATTTGTTTATTTCAATTTTAAACACTTAAATAATAGGATAATTATATAAGTATATCTTTTAATGATGCTGCTATAAATACCACTAATAATAATAATGCTCTCCGGCCATGGCAGCGAATCTCATTGAGACTGACATACTCAGAAGATATTAAAGTGCACAAGTGTACGCGCAGACACAAGTACACTCTCTGTTCCTATCACTCTCATACTCCGGTGGGATGACTACTCGACGCGACCAGTGAGAATTAAGGCGTAGAACCGACGGCTTTACGTGCTCTCCGAGGCACGGGGGTGACACACCGCCAACTTCCCAACTCCGGGCCGTTACTGAGACTTACTAAACAGAAACGCTCATTAATAAAACTAGACCCGACCCGAGACTCGAACCCAAGACCTCTCGATGAAAGACTTTATGTTAGCCATTACACCACCGAGGCTAATAATAACGTTATAATGTAAAAGCTTTTATCTTGTTGATGATAAAAGTCTATAGTGTAATTTTACTATTTTTTTTACTTTAGACCCTATTTAATCCTCTACAGTTTTATAATAACCAAAATAAGACAGTTTTATACAAATTTTTACTCCTATTTCACTCGTTTAGAGATGAATTAAATCATATGATTTGGCAATTTGACGACACCTCTGGCTCAGTCGGTAGAGACCCTACTTTCTGCGCCAGCGGTCGCGGGCTCGAGTCCCGCTGGGGGCATTCATTTGTTGAGCACGATTGTTTGTACTCCAGTCATGGGTGTTTATATTTATAATATGTATGTATTTAAAATTTATATGTGTAGTATATTAACTATCTGGTAACCGTAACACAAGCTTAGCTTACCACGGAACTAGATGGCGTTGTAGTAATAATGTCCCAACATATTTATTAATTATTTACTTATATACTCTTAGGATTACCTAAATATATAAGGAAATCTGGGACCAAATTTCATGTTCTTAAACACACTTAAACAAGTTGAGCGTTGTCTATCAGTTGTCAGAGGTTTATAGAAAAATAGTTGTCTGCTATAACAGACTCATCTTCAGTGAAAATCATTATAGAGATTTTATAGTCAACTCGACAATATATCATAGTCAAATACGACGTACTACGCAAGTAATGTGTAGCATAACATATACCAGAAAATCTAAATTTAGTTACAGAGTTTATTAACAGGTACGCTGTACGTTTGGCCACGATATGGAGATTGATGTGTGACCTTACAAATGTTTGCGGAGTAATTGTAAAGCTAAAATGTTTGGAGTAATATATTAAATGTAAACAAAGACATGCTTCGCTCAGTTTAACCCTACTTGCTGCGCCAGTGGTCGCGGGTTCAAGTCAAGTCAAACATTAATGCTCAACAAATGAATTACCCCAGCGGGACTCGAACCCGCGATCGCTAGCGCAGCATGAAGGGTGACTATAAACTGGGCCCCACGAAAGAACACAAGCCTCGTAGCTTACCATGAAACTATATGGCACCGTGTAATAATGTCATAACGTATTTATTATTTATTTAATTTATTTATAATCGGAAGTTATACCTTTTTTTCTGTACATAATAATATGTTAAAAAGAAACCTATCTTTGCCAGTCCTGGAAACACTTTTTACCAATTCTCATGCTTTCTCTCTTTTATGAGGTCGGTTAAAATTTTATGAATAACATTTCAAAGGATATAATTACGAAAATCTTTTTTTATATTATAAAGGTTTAATAATGTGAATATATGACGATGTGTATTTGTGAGTAACTCAGTGTACAAGTGACTGAAAATACTATAAGTGCAGTGTCAAAATGGACAAAAAAAATACCACCGGGCCTGGCGGGCAAGTGCGGAAGGAGACCCCGGAACTGACAAGTGATTTATCTTTTGAGGAGTTGAGAAATAGGTTCGATAGCAGCGCTGCGGTAAGGAAGGAAATTATGTCGAACCCGGCCACCCATGGTAGCGCCACTCGACAACTTGTGAGTGGCAAACTGTTTAAGAAGTGCAAAAGTGCGACTTTTCAGATAGATGGCGCTACGTATACTATAGGTGAGGCTATATCAAAGCTTATTAAACATGTAGACGGCCAACGGACGTGACAGCCAGCTCAAGCTGCCATACACTCGCTTGGGACATTAGTGTATGGCAGCTAGGGCTGTCATGTACGTTGGCCGACTATATTATGGCTATACTATGGTGTATCACATTGTGAGATGGCTTAAAATGATGGAGTTGTTATGGGATGAGATACTTAATAATCTGTGTTATTTAATTGTAGTTTTAACATTTATACACCTTATAGATAATATTTTTGAATTTAAATATTTTTATTAGTACAGGATATACTTTGATATTATTCTTATGTCTGCATTCTACAAATATTTATAGTAATATTTATACGAGAGAAATGTGTATCTTATGTCAACTACTTTTAAAGTTAAATTATACTTCGAAGCTTCATTCTTTTTTTAAATAAATATCTGCTTCAGATTTTTTTAATTCACACTAATAATATAAATTTGAAAGTCTGTGTGTCGCATTTTTATGTTTAAACTACTGAACAGATTTCGATAACATTTTGCAAGGGTAACACTTGCAAAAATATTTTATTTAAAACTTAAGCTTAAAATCTAAATATATAAATAATTAATTTTATTTTCAGGTAAGCTTCTTTCCATCTTTTAAATCCATCAACAAAGTAAGTAAGTAAATCAAATTAAAATGTATTATTATGTACTTTAAAATTTAAATTTAATTTTTAAACTAACTAGTTAATAAGTTAATTGTTACTAATATGAGGACCCTTTAGGTTCTTTTTGTAGAGACCCTTGTCTAAGGATACTTGAAGTGCTAGTGATCGCGAGGTTGAGTCCCGCTGTGGACATTCATTTATATGATTAGCACAATTGCTTGTACTTCAATCATGGGCATTTATATTTATAATACAAATAAACTTATATTATATGTGTAGTATAATTACTATCTGGTATTCATAGCACAAGCCTCGATGTCTCTTATCTTCTATGTCTTCAGCCCTTTTTAGAGTCCCACTGCTGGGCACGGGCCTCCCTCAGTACGAGGGGATCATGCCATAGTCCACCGTGCTGGCCTAGTGCGTGTTGGCGGACTTCACATGTCTTTTAAAACTTGTTAGGTTTTCCTTCACCGTAAGACAATTGGTAATCATGATAGAAATGATGCGCACATGAAAATATCAGAGGTGTGAGACCCGGATTTGAACCCGCATCACTCGGTTATACACGCGAGCGCGTTACCGCTGGGCTATCACTACCTTACGCGCTGCCCACTAGATGTACTGTTAAATAATATCCCAATATATTTATTTATTATAACAAATGGAAACAAAACCAATATAATCTTACCGCAAGCTACATTCACCAGAACTACCAATCAAAGCGGTTTATATATAAACGGTACATATTTATGTACATTTAATTTTAAATTGATTCCGATGAAGTTTAAACATAGGTACGACATCAAAAGTGTATTTTATTTTAACCCTTTGCCTGGGACCTGTGAAAATTAGCATTCCCGAGCTTTAATGAATTCGATCTAATTAAGTGTGTAGGTTTTCTAATTGGAAGGTAAAATAATAAGCTATGTAAGGATTCACGACTTTTGAATATCGGCTATGCTTTTGAATCAGGTAATTATTATTTTGTGGCATAAATATGTAAAAAATACTATAAATCATATCAATGCAATTAGCCCAGTGGTAATGTGCGCTTAGGAAACCGAGTGAAGTAGGTTCATTTCCTGGGTCTCGCACTTCTGATATTTTCGTGTGAGAATCATTACCCAACCTGATTACCACCTGTCTTACATTAAAAGATGACCTGCATGCCTGAAAGAACCTAACCAGTCTTCAAAAGACATGTGAAGTCCGTCAAGCCGTACTAAGCCAGTGTGATGGACTATGGCCTTTGTGTCCAGTAAAAAAAGTCTAAATAAAATAAAAATCTCATCAAATTCAGCTTTTCAAGCATTGAAAACTATGGATACGGCGTCTTTCTAAATAATAATGACTATTTCTATAATATGATATATAGTCTTCCAAGAAATATTTAATGTACAGATTCAAATCAATTAGAATTTTGTTATATATGTATAGATTGATATAATGTAACTCCGAGTAAATAGATACGTGTAAAGCCTATGCTTGTATGTATTTGAGCTATTCACATAAAATATATGACGAAAACGTTAGCACCTTTTTAAAATATAATTTTATGTGTTGTTAAAAAGACGATTACTAGATAACATTACAAACATTGCTACGGCGAATTATCATCGTGTCCCTTAGGTGCGTCCTCAATTTTTAAAGGTTATTTTAGGTCCAAAATTATTAATTTTTCTTATACTTTGTCTTAAATTATATTTAGCCTTTATGATAACTTAGGCTACTTCTTATAACATCAGCTATATCCAAGTGAAGGTCCATCAAAATTGATTCAGCCGTGCAAAATTAGCCGGAACAAAGAGACATACAGGATGACAGACGGACAGACAAAAATTTTAATTGTGGTTTCAGTATGAGTATCAATTTAAATTTGTATATATTTACATATGTATATGTACATAATATTAGTACTGTAATATTATAACATACTAGCATGTACGGCCGCACACCGGGAGGTCCTGGGTTCGAGTCCCGGGTCGGGTCAAGTTTGGTTATTGAGTCTTTGTTTCGTAAGCCTCAGTAACAGCCCGGAGTTGGGAAGTTGGCGGTGTCTCACCCCCGTGCCTCGGAGTGCACGTAAAGCCTTCGGTCCTGCGCCTTAATTCTCACTGGTCGTGTCGAGTAGTCGTCCCACCGGAATATGAGAGTGATAAGGAACAGAGAGTGCACTTGTCTCGTGCACTATAATATGTCCCGCACCGTTGGCTAGTCTCAATGAGATTGGCCGCCGCGGCCGTAATCGGCCGGGAGGACATTATTATTATTATTATAACATAAAAACTGAATCAATCAATGGACCTTTTCCATATCTTTCTCAGATTAATAATAGTGTGAAAGCCCTTTCAATCCTAATAATTGAAACTTAGTGCTAAAGACCTAAAGACTAATTGCCTAAGAGCAATACATTTGTAAAATATTTAACTCAAAAATTGCGTAAGCATTTCAAGTCTTTCGCTCAGAAAGAAAAAACTAGCAAACCAAAAACTTTGGAATTAAAGGTATTTTTTCATTACATTTCTTTGAGAAAAACATACCTTGCATATTTCACTTTCTTCTTTCACTGTGTAATACAAAGGTAAATGTCAACGTTTTTTACTTCCTACGTACCTAAACTTAGAAAGTTGCTTCTAAAATTTCCAGTCTGGTAAGATTCATTTCATAAGTACCAAATTTTTAAAATGAACGATATCAAATAAAAATGGTTTAATTTATCTGTACGTTTCATTATTTTCATGAATCTTATATTAAATAGATTCAATTGTTCTTTCTAATGAAAAAGTATTTGATTTGGAAATTAAGAATAATTTGAAAAATAATTCATTTTCCAAATAAATGATTTTATCGAAAATGCATTTTAAAAACATTTTTTATACATCACTACCATTCAAACACATTTCAAATTGTTGCTAAGATACTAGCATTTGCAAAACAATAATTACTGTGACTAACAAAATCCATAATTAATAATAATTCATACAAGCCAATATTTAATTTCAGTAATATATTTAGGCATATTATTAATTTGGGTAACTTCAAGGCTGAATTAATATGACAAGGAAAACAAATAATGATTGAGTCTGATATCCACAATCGAAAATCGTGATCCATCATTTATATATTCTGATCTAACGATATATACATAATGGTATGTTTAGTACAATTTTTCCACACATAGTACAATAATTACTCATATTATGTTTTGACGACACGTTTGGCTCAGTTGGTAGTGACCCTATGTTCTGCGCCAGCGGTCGCGGGTTCGAGTCCCGCTGGGGGCATTCATTTATTGAGCACGAATGTTTGTACTCCAGTCATGTATGTTAATATCTAAAATATGTATGTATTTAAAATTTATATGTGTAGTATATCAACTACCTGGTATCCGTAACACAAGCCTCGTAGCGTACCACGGAACTAGATGGCGATGTTGTAACAATGTCCCAAAATATTTATTTATTTATGTAAGAACATGAGTTTACATATATTTTGATGGCGTCAGTGTTTATTACAATGTAGATTTTATTTGCCTATGGTACAAGAAGCACGTGTGCCTTTGTGAGTTGTGACGTCTAAATGCTTATAATACGGTATACAACAACTGCCTAGGTGATCTAGTAGTTAACATGTTGTCTGTAGATTTGAAGGTCCTATGTTCGAATCTCAAGTCGGAAAATTTTCTGTTTAGAAAAAAATGTAATAGCTTGGGATTGGGATATTCAGTCACTGCCGTGCCTCGTAGAGGTAGGGCCGTCGGCTTGCACCTGATGTCATCGATCGTGTCGAATTGTCTTCCCACCAACAAAAATTTAAAATACAGTGAATATATTTTGAGCACGTAAAGCCGTCGGTGCTGCACCCTCTCACTGGTCGTGTCGAATAGTCGTCCCACGAGAGTATGAGAGTGATAGGAATAGAGAGTGCACTTGTGTCTGCGCGTGCACTATAATATACGAATCCTGCGTTATAGTTGGCTAGTCTTAATGATATTGGCGATCATGGCCGGAATCGGTCGGAGAACGCTATGCTAAATAAATAAAAAAAAACGCCGTATAAATAAAAAAAAAATAAAATGGGAAAACTTACCCTATCAAATCTAACATAATAGGTATTGCATATAAAACAATAGTCTCTCTACCCGACAAAGCTATTAAGATAATATAAAAATATCAACACAAATTCGAAAGGTTATTGAACTCTGCATAAAAATACAGTTTCATATGCAAATATTAATAAGCGTAATCGAGTTTTACGTCTCGGGGAGGTAAAATAGGATTGGTAGGGAAATTCCGGGAGCGTTTTATCTACTACAGCGATAAAACAAATTGTTGGTGCATGTACTGAAATGTGGTTCTCGCACGCGACTCTACGATTAAGGCGAGTGAAAATTTAAAAGGTTCGTTCGTTTGCTGAAGAGATTTAGTAATATTAATATATTTTACTAGTTTGATTTAACTTATAATATTAAACTTTTGCTTAAAATAGCGGTTTATTTAAAATGATAATGAGGATGGATAAGTGTTTTTTTGGAACGAAGTTCCTTATGGGACGATGCGGAGGGGTATTCAACCGGGGAAAAAAAGTCCGTAACGTAAGATTTTTATAATTTATGTATAGTCTTTGTATGATGGCTATACAGTGTCTAATGTATAGTCTACGTGATGACGGTTATTATTATTATATCATTCGATAATTACACCGTCTGGTTTGTAAATAAAATAAAGTTGATAACCGAATAATTATTTTCTTTATACCTCGATAGAACTTAAAATTAATATTTTTATAATAAGGAAGTTCATTCCTATCCGGTATCCCACGACACCACATTTCTTTTATTTTTATATTTAAAGTTATCTTACGGAAGTACTCATTTTTTCACGTGAACGCGTAATATGTATCTAATGAACTCTGTATTATCAGGGATCTAATCTCTCTATCAATACATAAATAAAACTGAAGTGCCTGTTTTTAATTTCAAATTAACAGCTTTTTACTAAATATATACGGTACTTACATCAAAAAATTATTTTTTAACATTTTTGTCTGTCTGTCTGTTCCGGCTAATATCTGAAACGGCTGGATCGATTTGACTATATTTAGAGAAGCTAATAAATGACTTACGGCATTGTAGCTAAAACCAGTCAGATGCTGTTCCTAGCGAGTGGTTCTAAATTATAAAAACAATTATGTAAACTTATAAAACCGTTTTTATGATTCCTTTGGGAAATATATATGTTCTAAAGCTTTTTAATCTATTTTTTTTAAATAATGTAGTCTTAGTCACTTCTTATAACAACAGCTATCTGGCAGTAAAAATCCATAAAAGTATGTCTAGCCGTTTCACAGATTACCCGAAACAAACAGACAAAAATGTTAAAAATGTGTTTTTCTTATAAGTCCCGTAAGTAATTACATATGCATTTAGTTAAAAGGGTATGTTATTAAGCTATCCTAAACCTACCTACCCTTACAATATCCGTTTCCGTCTTGTCAAAGGTTGTTTGGTAGAGATTGCTTTGAGCAATAAGACCGCCTTTGCATGGCTTATATATATATTTCGTATTTTGTCTATAATATATAGTGGGAGTAACACAATTTGAAAATATATAATGAACACTTTACATTATATGGTTAATTACTTTTTTAATATTTTTTTTAATTATAAGATATTAAAAGAAAAAACCTTTCCGGTTTTTAAGTACTATGAAACTGCATTAAATTAAGTTCGTTAAGGTAAAAATGAATACAAATATTACACGATATTTTTACTTCGGCCACTTTCTTTTTAAGCACTTACACTTTATTGCATTTTATTAAACGATTTAACAAAAACTCATACCTATAAGAAAAGGGTGCGATAGCCAGATTTATACATCGGGCTGAAGAGAGTCATAATGGCTACAAAAGACTATATTTTAAATGGCAATCCCATATAGAGACGTCTAAGCAATCGGAACCCTGCCATCCTATAACAATATTGTATTCAGCCCTTTTTAACGTCCCACTGCTGGGCAGAGGCCTCCCTTTAATACCAGGGGGATTAGGACATAGTTCAATCGTGCTGGCCTAGTGCGTGTTGGCACCTTAAGCCTAACTTCACCGTAAGATAAGTAGTAGTCGTGAGATGTTTTTTCCTTCATCGTAAGACAAGTGGTAATCATAGAAAAGATTCGCATATGAAAGTATTAGAGGTACGAGAATTCTATAATTTAGTAAAACTTATAAATTTCTCAAACCTCCAGGATATTTATAAAAAATTACAAAAAAATCACAAAAAGCTCATTAAATCAAAAATGATAGATTTCTATTGAAATTCGTCAAATGTCTTTCTGCTTGCGATGCACAAACAAACATATAGTTATGTTGTACTTATAACTATGCTAGTCTGGAACTAGACTTGCCAAACACTTGCAAACCAAGTATGGCTTCGTCGGAACAAACTGCTATTTTGGTGGTAATATTGACTCTGTAGTCGTTCGCAGCGTATTTTAGAGCTGCACTACACTGTATAATAATTATGGACCATCACATATATCTTATAAGTCAACAGAACGTGGACAAAGGACATTTATGTATTTAAGAAACATCTCCCAGAACCCTCCAGATATGAGAAATTATGTTAATTTAGTTTAAAATAAGAAAACATTAAAGTCTGTTTTTATCTTTAAGCTAACAGCTTTTCACTAAATGCATACGAATATATATACGGTACTTTCATAAAAAATAAACTTTTTTTATATTTTTGTCTTCCTGTTTGTTGTTTGTTCCGGAAACAGTTAGACCGATTTTGACGGAAATTTCACTCGCAGATAGCTAATATTATAAGAAGTAACTTAGGTTGATTTTATTTTATTGGAAAAGGTATAAAAACCAATTAATGTATTTTAACTTACTTTTAAAACTATTTTTCTTCTGAAGGGTTTCCGAGGGGTGCGACACCAAACACAAGTACGGCGATGCTCATTTTCAATTATACAATGATAACGGCATTCTCAAATGTGAAGAAATGGAAATGACATTTTCATTTATGTTTATATAATTAGTTCATAATTAAATACTATTCATTTGGGCTTTGAATAATTAGTTGTCTCTTTAGTCGTTGTTGTCGCTTTCTAGCATCCAGACTTTTAATTAATAAAAGTTTGATTATACTCGTATTTGATAAATAAAAAGTGAAAAGAATGTTTTTTTTTTGATAATAATAAAAAAATTTAGGTCCTTGTTACATTTTCGTTGTTAAAAGTTTATTGTGTTATCTCTACTTACTTAGTTCAGAACATCATTAAATCAATCACAATCCCTATAGAAAAGGTGTTATTCATCACTCCAATCTAATTGAGAATGTAACAAATGCTGTTTTTGCTTCTTTTATGATGGTTGAAATTCGACAATAATCTATTTTAAAAATTTAAGGCAAACATGTATGAGTATAACTTACTTATTTAATAAAAATACTTTATGCTATTGATAAAACTAAAGCTCGTCTAACTAGTAGCCAAAAAAAGGGAGAAGAAAAACACTGAACTGTTTTGAGTTTCGTAGTGCGTTGTAGAGTCAAAAGAGCACGTTAAAATGCAAGAGTTACTTCAAGGAACTACATTAATATTATGATATACTTCAATAATTACTCGTAGAAGTCTTAACCAGTTTTGAACACGGTACAAAAAAAGTTTTTAACAATGTAAATACTACGCTTAATAACATAGGGTATTAATATCTAAGTACAGGCAGAGTCAAGGAAAAAATATATGTACGACGACAAGTTTGGCTCAATTGAGCACGAATGTTTGTACTCCAGTCATGGGTGCTTATATTTATAATATATAGGTAATTTATTTATATATGTGCAGTATATCAACTATCTGGTATCCGTAACATAAGCTTCGTAGCTTACCATGGAACTAGATGGCGCTGTTGTAATAATGCATATTAAAAAATGCGTTTTTAAATAATTACAATAAATAAATGTATGTTTAAATTAAAATTCCAATAAAAATATCTTGTCGGAAGGTATCGATTAAATACAGCAATCAGTTTAGATTGACAGATTTGTGTCAAAGCTAATTAGTAATGTTAGCGAATATCTCAAAATACTTATTATTTATTAAGCTTAATTTATACTTATTAATGTTTGAGCTTTCAATATATAATTTTAACAGCCAATGTTATTTTTATATATTATGTATATGACCTTGAATTACAATATAATAAAAATAATAATTAATAATAATTATCATTTTTAAATAAAATTTCTTATCATTCTTCTTTTTACTCGTATCTATAACGAGTATTTTTATGATATCTTTAAAAAAACTCAATCAAACTTTATATTAGCTTTTTTTAAGATAACGATTGCTAAATACAAAAAATGTTCAAATAGACCTTAGCCATTTCCAATTAATTTGTCGTCACAAAAGGGACCTTCAAAGTCAGTGAAATAGCGGAAAAAACCGGTGGGTTTTAAGCAATTGGCAGTTCCCTGGGGCGTTAGAATTTGGGAGCTAATTTTAGGCAGCATTCACATTATTTTCAACAGTTTTTATAATTCTAAGCTCTTTAATTTTCTTGTTTGGAAAATGATTACAGAAATCAGTCTATGTTGTACTCGTAAATATTAACGTAATCGACATTTTATAAAGATAGGAAAATAATTATTATATGTTAAGTAAGTAAAGTAATTTAGCTTAAAGTGTGAATCTAGACTTATCAGGCTACCTGTAGCTTAAACATGTGCCTTAGTCTGATTGTCAGTTGCGCGCAGGCTTCCACGCGAGACGGTCGCGTGGAAGCGTAATGCCGCCCTAAACCGCGTCCGAACGAAATCGAATCGCGTCTGTGACATATGTAAGAAAAACCATAACACCCTTAAAAATATCATGGAATATGCTGAAAAATATTATATGGTTCACGTGTCAATGTTAATAGATTGTAATTATTGTATTTTTATTGCCGGGACCACCTGTTAGCGATTTGGTTAGTCCAACAGCGTCACAATCTGTTTACTAATGGGGGGCGCCCCCATCCCTGTGACATGACGCAACCGTTTATAAGCGCCCAGCGTTACTATGGCGGAAAACAACAGGCGTGAAAATAGATTTCCATACCTGTGTTGCAAATACCTATTTCACGGTTTAACATTGCTATTAAAATAATCTATAAAATATAACCTATCAAAAATCTCTAATATGATATTTCTTAAAGCAAAGTTATTTTTAAACGCTATCGAAGGCTTTGTTAATTACGCAGAATTAGCGGTACAAGCGCCAAAGGCGTTAGCGTAACTACATATTAGGTTGTTGTTCATTAAGTACTCATACAAGTTATGATTGCACCAAGCTTCTACAATGTAGCTATAGTTTGCCTCGAGCGAAATTATTTTACTAATTATTTTAAGGCCACGTACATATTAAATGTTCTAACCATAATTTCTAGGTCGATTTAGTTTGATAGATACTAAAAAATGTAGATTTGCATAAATGTCCTCTAAGGCGCCATATAAGTCGGACACTCAATTAAATATTCGCACGCTCTTATTATCCTTGTAATATCTTATTATTAAGCCATAGGAACTTAATTCCAGTTTACTTGATGAATGGAAAGTATAATATAGGTAGTATAATGAAGTAAATGTTAGGTGATAGATTATAATAATAGATTGTTTACTTATTTCGCATAACAAAATAATCATAATAAATTATATGCTACCAAATATCTAGTCGAATGATTAAACGCACGTGCCTCTTCATTATTTTAATTATATGTAATAAAATAACACGCCATAAAAGCTACAAAATCTGAGTATGAAAAGCATTCGTATTAACGGTTTTTTAAAGTAAATACTTATTTAACGCTGAATTGCGCCATAAAATGTTCATTGCTAATGGGCGCTAAGAGAAAAATCTAGTTATCCTACATACTACATTTTTACTACATGAATATCAAACGCCAAACAGTGGTCTCGCAGAAATTAGAACAATTCGTTACAATTACAGCAAAAACGTGAATCCCAGTGAACAAGTGAACGTAGCGTGTTTATGACTGTGACATATATATAAACAAAACCAAGTGGTCTGAAGTGAATAACTGTGGACTAGCACTTTGAACTGAACTTATTTAGAGGTAGCGTATAATGTGATGATGCGGCGAGGCAAAGCATTGTTGGAGGGCAGCCGGCAGGGCTCAGTAGACGGTAACAGTAATCTGGCTAACGATAAGGAATTGGTACACAAATGCCATAGCGATCCTGGTGGTGGGAGAGCCTTGGGCGCAGCTCCTAGGGCGCATAGACACCGGTCGGTGTCAGGCGCGTTAAGGAAATGCGTCCTAACTCTTGATGGATATTCGTATGTCATAGGTACGTGCTTTTAGTTTGCAGATAACCTTATATATAATAATTAAATACTTAGATCTGATTAAGTAATGGCTATTATTAGACTGAAAATAGGGATTCAAATAATTGACAACCGCTTTTTTTATACTATAATATTTTAGAATATACAGGAGTTATTGATTTTTTCTCTTTAAATCACTTTCCTTTTATACTGTAATATTTTAGATACAGGAGTCAGAAAGTTTTTCTCTTTAGATAATTTTCCATCGAGTGTTTAAAGATTTTAATCGTAAAACAATAGTGACGTCATAAACTAGTAAAGCTTGAAGTCGATTTTGTATGTATGTATCATAAGAAAATACGCCCAACTTTATCAACTTACTTCTGATTCAAGTCCATTTGAGCTTTTTATGTAAATACAAAGAGGTATTGGTTAAATACGTGTTTTACAAACACACAATAGTCGGACAAATATATTATTTTTTCATTCCTTTTTTAACTTATAATATACCAAAGGCTATTACAAAATAAAAAAAAATGATATTATTTTTTTCGAAAATCATTCATATTACAGATTTGTTTAAATTTTACTTTAAAATGCTGTGTAGTTTAAAATGCAGTTCATTTTAAGTTTTCTTTTAGTTTTAAGTTTAGGTATTTTAGATTTATAATAAAAATCATTTTTCTAAGCAATATTCTAACAAATCGTTCTCATAACTTATATAGAAGAAACTCAATTAAAACTAAAGTTGGAGTAGATATTGGTTCAAATATGACAGCCATAAAACTTATTTTCACGAACAAAATTAATACGAACGTGTGAGCGGTGATGTTCTTCATCATCTCCTGATAAGTATCATTAAGCTTGGACGTGAGTCCATTTACTACAAAAATAAGTTTCAAATGCATCTTACCCTTTTGTATTTTTACCTCAGTTTTATGAACATTTTTTATCTCTGGTCCAGAATTCTAGTGTTGAATGTAAAAAAAACTTTAAATGTCGTCTTGGGTTTATTTTTTATAGAGTAGATCCCTCTAAGCGCTCGCTTTAAAAACCAAGTGTTCGTTCGTTTCGTTCGTATTACTTGATCCATTATTTTATATTTTTATTAAAATTACTAGTGGTGGTGGTTGAATTTATAAAATTCAATGAGTACGCCTAACTTATGTGTGAAAGGCAGATTCTCGAGCTTTAAACTTACATAGGTTACAAAATTTTACGAGTATTTAAATTTATTTCTAATAATTAATGTACTCGTGAGGGTTAATGGTGACTGAGGGATGAAGATAAAGTCTTCTTTAAAACTTGCGAATGAACACGAAGTCCTCCTTACTAATTTATTGAGGTATACGAATGAGAAATAAAAATTAATAAAAGTAAACTTTGGGGTATAGAGTTATAAACAAGAAAAATGTTGACTCAAATGCATCTTACATTATACATGTTATTTTAAGTTTTCAACACTAGGTTTTTAGACAAAGATCCTTAATATAAACCAACTATCCTCTCTGTTCACATATTGTTGGAAATCTTTTATGGTTTATTTTATATACCATTTCATTGTGTAATTTGATCTCTACAATTTATTATTGGTCTTGGATTAAATACTTCCGAACGTGTTAACGATTTCCTATAAAATGTTTACGATAGCTAGGTACGGCATGATATACTTTCCTTCTCGCGAGATAATGTGATTTTGTAAATTGAGTTACATTTTCATGTTGCTATAAAAATGTCTTTTAGAAGAGAATTTTGAAAATATTTGTTTATGCATATATTATCGTAAAAAGGGTGACCTGATTCAGGTAGTGGGTCTCGTTCCTGTGAAAATTTTCATGCGTGAATTATTTTTAACATAATTATATATTAATTACCACTTGTTTTGCGTTGTCTTCAAGGCAAGAGTGTATAGGTGGCTACTGAATTAGAGCGACTCCATCTACGACTGTGTTACCACTTACCATCAGGTGAAACGTAGTCAAGCCCTTATTCTGAATAGAATAATAAAAAAAATAAGAAGAAGAAAAACATCGCGAGGAAACCATGTCTGAGAGAACCTAACAAGTTTTCGAAAGACATGTGAAGTCCGCCAACACGCACTAGGCCAGCGCGGTGGACTATGGCCTGATCCCCCTCGTATTGAAGGGGTGGACCTAGCGGTAAATTTTTAAAGAAGCAATTTTATACGTAATAACTATATTTGTTGATCGATATCGATGTTATTTAGCAAAATTGTGTAACTTTGTTTGCATTCAATGCTGAAACGACAGAATGGATTTGCATTAAATTTACTACACCGATAGGTACACAATGGAGTTATATAGGCTACTGTTAGGCACCTAGGGAAGCATTCGACTGCAACACTGAAGTCCCTACTAAGAAAACATCTACAAAGTAATTCTAATATTTTTTAAACAATATTAAATACGTATAATCCATACCATGCCATATTTTTCTGTATCAACTTTCACGACTTACTCATTTACGTTCATATCACGATTCAACAACATAGTAATAAAACTAGACCACCATTTTACAGTAGTGTACTACCTGTTATATATTCATTAAAAAATATTTTTTATCACAAGCACTTTGTATTTACATAAACCTTTGTTTGTAAGAAATGCCTTTTGTTCCGAAAGCAGTTATTTAGACTAACTTTCAAATCAAACGTCTGCGTACGTCCATAAAAATAAGTCTGGTAAGTTATCTTTTATATCTTTTTCTTTTTACCTTTTTTTCGCTTATGCATATTAATTAAAGTACTATTGTTTGTTTTTGCCATTATTACACACAGCAGCATCTAGTTTCATGGTAAGCTACGAGGCTTGTGTTACGGATACCAGATAGCTATACCATATTATAAATATAAACACGATGACTGGAATACAAATATCTGTGCTCAAGAAATAGATGCGCCCAGCGGGGCTTAAACCTGCGGCCACTGGCATAGCAAGTAGAGTCACTACAAACTGAGCCAAACGTGTAGGTGTGCTTAAATTCAAAAGTTCTTGTTTATATGTTTGTACGTCCTTCCTAGTCTATCGATATTATATGATCTGGAGACACAGTAAAATACTAGGTACCTATGACGACGCACCCGAGCAAAGCAATTGTACTTAGCTAGTGTCAAATTAATATTTACTTACCGTGGTCCTGTGGTCGAAATTTAACTATAATTAATTATTGGAATAAATGAAATACATGGTAGTGTGTAATATTTTTTTATTGATTAAATGTATTTTTATGCATAATTAAAAAAATGTCAGCATTCTACACTCCTTCTCTATATAAACTATAAGTGTGCGAAATTTCATACTAATCCGTAATTGCAATATTCGTAGAAAGGGGTAGGTACAAAGTTATATATTACACATACATTTTTTACGCCAGTAATTGAGTATATATCGTTGTCACACCTACACGTTAGTATTTATAGTATCATAATAGCAAGTGGTAAGGGACTTGTAACGTTAGACGGGAATATCAAACGATTGTATTTAGGGTATAGCATACTTGAGATATTGGTATTTGCTTGTGTATTGAAGCATATTGAACTTTGTTTGACTTTAAAGGGTTTTGAGTTTGTATTATTAGTTAAATATTTGATGGATATTTTCAATTAATTTTAATTTATTACGTTTTATATTGTCTATACGTAATATTTATATATAAAACTAGCGTTTCCTGCGGTTTCGCCCGCGTTTAATAGGCCGGCAACTAAATTCTTAAATTAAACATACCGTGTGCTGTTTTACGCCTGGTTTTTAACTGTTACTTGAGATTTCTCAAAAATGAAATATTTACAGCAGTAAAAAGTATCCTATATCCTAATCCTATCCCGGATAACCAGCTATCATCGTACCAAATTTCATCAAAATCTTGTTGTTGTTTTATTTATTTATTTATTTATAGGTTGCTAACAGAGCATACATTCATACAAAAGTAGGTGATATACAACAAAAAAGACAAAAATACTAGACTAAACGATGCCCTAATTAAAAGCAACACTGCATTCCTATGACATGACAACATAAATAAAAAAAACTTATAGAATAAAATAATAGACTGACATTAGTAGGTAAGTAAAAGTTATAAAAAAAAATTTACAAAGTAGGTACCTTCCTAAAGACAAAAACAAAAACATATAGTTTTAATTATAACTAATTAAATTGATGAAGTTTAAATTTAACGGTTTTCTTAAATTTATACAAAGAATCAAAGAAGATATCAATATCATGGCTTGTGCATAACGTCTTGTGATGATGTCGATAGTATTGATAATTTCAATAAGAATTTCAAAAAAATATTCAAAGTACAGATTTAACTCAGTAACATATTATGTATACACTAACCGCAATTCCCGCGGCTCCACCCACGTTCTAACCACTATTGAAAAATAGGGATAGAAGGATGAAAATTTAGGATTATAAGTATTTTTTGATGCCAAATCATAAATAATTTGGTCAAAAAATTTTAAATTAAAAATCCGGCTTTTAAAAACTTTATCACCTTCCACTTTATCACCATCACCTTATTACCTAAGTTTGGGAGGAGTTCGATATCAAACACTGTGACACGATACTTTTATATATTTGATTATGAAATGATAGGAAATGATCATCGAAAACAAAAACGAAAACAATTGATAATTACTCACTTAAGTAATTGGCAATTGCCCACGTCACAAGGCAACCAATACATATCAATATCTTCTTTGTAAGCTTATTAGCGTATAATGTTAGCATATAAATGCGAATGAAAAAGGGAATCTTCCTATCGAGTATTTAAATCACATTCGTCATAAAAAAATCGTATAATATTGACTTTTACTTTTACGGTATTTATTTATTTACATTAAAAATTAAATATTAATGTTTCTGGAAAGCATCGAAATACGAGCCTCGACTTAATAAATAATTCAATCTCTCTCCAATCAATGCCTTACGCATATTGTAATCCATACTTAAGGGAAAAGCTACGAAGTAATTATTTTGTTTGTTTCAAATTACCTATGTACCTACTAATATTTGAAACTCATTCAATCGAGTACGAATTGAAAATGTCTGAATTTGCTTATCCCTCGAGAAAAAATAATTAAAATTCAGTCTTTAGTCGTTTTAAATATATTATAGGTAATAGGTATAAGGCTATAGTCCACCGCGCTGACCAAGTGTGTTAGCTGACTTCACATGTCTTTTGAAAACTTGCTAAGTTCTCTTAGACATGCAGGTTTCCTCATGATGTTTTCCTTCACCGTAAGAATAGTGCAATTATGTTACAAATTATTCGCAAATGAAAAAATAAGAGGTGCGAACCCGGATTTGAACCCAAATCACTCCAAGCGAGGTTATCCAAGCGAGCGCGTTACCACTGTGCTACCACTGTCTCTGATACCCGCCTTTAGTAATTCATCAAACTTAAAGGATGAAAAATTTCCAAATAAACACGTCTAAGCATCAGAGCTTATTTAACAATGATCGGAATAAATTTACAACTACGATTAAAAAGAAATGGAAAACATAAAACAGATGTTAGTTAAGCTTCTTTCTTATTTACCTAGAAATAAATAAAAGGTTTTTACTTTTTATTTCCAAAGTACGATTTTCTTAACAATGGATTTAGCCTTTTGTCCAAAAAACAATGTTTTGTATTCTTACAAAGCTTATTTTCATACTCTTTATGTCTATAGAAAACGAATAAATTGAGAAATTCGTATCTATATTCTAATACTAGGGCTCACCCTCGCTTCGCTCGGGTTCGTCCCTAGGTACGTGTTGTATATTTACTTCGCACCACCCGGAATATATTTGCTGATTTAAGCAAGATTTTACCATTGCACGCATGGCAACGGTTATAACTGATACGTCAAATTAAACTTTTAGCTTTAAAAATGACGTAATTTCCATACAAAATTTCATCTCCTATTTCAGCCCTTTATAGCCCTTTTTCGCCTTTAAAAGTAGCCTATATCCGTCTCCTGGCTCTAAGCTACCTCCCCACCAATTTTCAGCCAAATCGGTACAGACGTTGTTGAGTTATAAATAGTGTAACTAACACGACTTTCTTTTATATAAATGTTACTTATTATGATCATAATACATGTATTCGTCTTGTAATTGTACTTCGCCGACGTCTTAACGTTTAACTGCCTCAATACGAAGGGGATCAGGCCTGGTCAAGTGCGGGTTGGTGGACTTCACATGTCTTTCGAAAACTTGCTAGGTTCTCTCAGATGTATAGGTACCATGTTGATAATGATTCGTACATGAAAATAGCAGAGCTAAGAGACCCGGGATTTATTACTATTACTGCTATTTGAAACTACTTTGGTCGGTTTCCCAAGAGAACAGTTTACCACTGGTTTTGTAAGTCGCTACACGCTTAGGCTAGACTAACTTAAGTTTGACAATATATATTGAGAGGGTAACTAATTTTGGGCTCACATCGCAGAAAACCTTTACTTTTGCGTATAATAATATTTCTCAAAGCAAAATGAAAAGAAATAAGTTCAAAGATAAAAATTATTTACATAAGCGGGTTATCATAAACTTTTTTAACGTATTGTTGAATAATGTTACGCGACAGTTATGTGTATATCAGACCTGAGAAAGGTTAAATTTTTCACAGATAGAGTGAAAAATTTAGAAAACTTTTAATTTCATCTTTTTTTTCCTTTAATTTCAGTGTGAATTAATTATAAAAAGTAGCAATCAAACGCAATAATAACCTTAGACTTATCGGCTTGTAGATCATCTTTCAATCTTATTTAAATCAACGCGGAAACGTGATCAAATGCGAGACCTACAAAGCCTCCGCTAAGTAGTGATGTTAACACTACATTTGCTGATAATAAATCGATGACAATCACATCTAATGTAAATATAACAGTTACGAGTATTTCAATAAATACTTCAAATTTTGCTATTATTTCCGTTATAAATTATTATTTCCGTGAATAAAAAAATGAATATTCTCACCTTACCAAGCGAGGATTTTTTAATATAAGCATTAAAAATAGCAAAAATATTGTGATAAAAATTTTATTAAATTTTAAAATATATATTTTCTAGATAGATACGAGTATTATACATATAAAACTGTAAAGTTTATTTTGGACAAATAATAGACTTAATTTGAATCACACTACGGCTCTTAGACAAAGGCTAAAGGCTAAAGCTAGTATATAATAAAAAAGGTCTCGTGAAAGATCTTTCAAACGATTATTTACTTTGAAACAAACGTTAACAGAGCTTTAACACGATTACGCTATCGGAGAATACTGACTGACCTGTCTAGATCTGACGTCATATTCTTATCACAACGTGATTATGTTATCAGATAACAGTGATGTAGCTTTAATCGAAGGTGTTTATTTAGTTAACTTACCACGTGGCGTAGTAGTTGATGATATTATTATTAAAGCTAATATTATTGTGCAATTTAGTATAATAAACTTATTTTTACTATCGATTTCCCTAGTGTGCTCTAACTTAGTGATATTGGCGAAGTAAACTGTCCTCAGCTGGCACGTTTTAAAGTACCTAATTATTAATAATAATAATAATTACAATAAAATTATTTTACATATTTTTATAATATTTATATGGGTATATAAAAAGCATTCGGATATGGCTAAATGGAGGTGAAGACTAATATGCCGAATAAAAATTATTAAACATCAGTCCCCGTTAGTTTCATTCGGCAGTCGTTTCATGTATGACGCATTATTATTACTGAACTTCTGGCAGATTTTTCAAACAAACAATATGTATATTTCTGAAACACCAATAAAAAGTTTTTGATTGAAAAATCAATAGTCTTAAATAAGACATGTAGAGATGGCGATATTCAAAAACATTTCAAAAGTGCTCTTAAAACAGCATGTGCATCTCGTAAAATTTTAGTATACAAAACTTGTATGTAATAAAAATCTTATAAAATTTTAACGTCAATAATAATAATATTTCTATAGTGTCAAATTAAATAACAAAATAAGTAATATAAAAAATACTTAATTGAATTAATAAAAAATATATAAGTTAAACCTTTCGAAAATATCAATGTAATAATAACTTTTATTAAATTACTACCGATTTATTTGATTATTTACCGTCAGTGATACCATGAAGTGAGACCTCTAGTGTTCAATATTTATATCGTTTTACTATTAATTCCCGCGACTCCACCCGCATTCTCATACAACTTTCACTGCTCACTGCAATATTCAAAAAAATGGCAGTACCTAGATTGCAATACCTCCTTTATCACGTAGGGAAATAAAAAATAGCCTACGACCTATTCTCCGACCTACAAACTATACAATAAAAATATAGAAATCGGTCAAACCGTTTCGGAGGAGTTCGATAACAAACACTGTGACAAGAGATTTTTATATATTAGTATATATTATATCCAGGAAGGACTTTTAATCAATAATGATTGAAATTAACGATCACATCTTGCAAACATATTGTATCGATACGAC
This sequence comes from Boloria euphrosyne, assembly GCA_951802675.2. Classification (NCBI taxonomy): domain Eukaryota; kingdom Metazoa; phylum Arthropoda; class Insecta; order Lepidoptera; family Nymphalidae; genus Boloria; species Boloria euphrosyne. The sequence goes on along the minus strand of OX637873.1, from coordinate 12,702,775 downwards.
ATTCATTTTCATATAACACAGCATCAGCTGTAAAATAGAAACATATGCACTAGATGAGTAAAACATTGATCGTCTACCGTATTCAAACGAGCCAGGTACCTAACTAGATTTCCGCTCTTGAAAAGGAATTTTAAAGTGAAGCCCTAAGTTGAAATATTGACCAATCTTAGGTAGATTCTTCTTAGGTAGTAGTTCTTAGGTAGGTTCTACTTTTAAATTATTGAAAAATATTTTTTAAGTTGGTACTATTACCTTTTCGACTGAATTTGATAGGAGGAGGTTATCAATGCATTTGTATTTTTTAATGTTTATTACTACAGAACTTCGTCATTTACTCGTATTATCCGACTTAGATTTTTTATTAATATATGATAAGGTATCTATAGTCAGTAATTTAAAACACTACTTACTAAGTTTTTTTTTTTTTGAGTCAGTTTTTAAATTTCTTTTTTACATAATGTATATACTTATTAGTTATTACTGATTTTTATGATATCGAAATATCTCAAGAACAAAGCTTTTTTACACTTCTTAACAAACGAGCTTTTTTTCCCGACGTACTTTTCCACAGAACTTCAATAACTTATATAAGTTCTGTAACATTTATAACCTGTATTTAACACATTTCAAGGGGAGATAGGAAAGATGACAGCTTCCGATAACAGTTACTTAGTATGTCTAAAATACACACGTCATTATGATTGTTGTTACCATTACACAAAACTGCAAAGCTCGTAAATGTTGTCTAAACTAATTATATCAAAAGCTATATACCAAATATGTATTAAATCGTAAATTGTCAGAGCTTAATGATAGTATTGATATACATCGATATGAGAAATATGTTGATACATGTAATGTACGCTAATAGCCGCCTGGTCTTATGTGACCCAATTATTTGAACAATACGAGTATGTTTAAAAATGTTGTGCAACCGAATCTATTAGTGCAGTTTCATTCTTAATAATGTCTTAAATTAAACTCTAATATATAACTATAACATAAAAAATATATAGATATTTTTACTAACTTCAAAAAAGGATAAACTAAGTGTTTTTTTTTAATAATTCTATCGATATTTGTCTAATTACATCGTAAAGCCTATTTATTTAAAAATAGTAAAAGCAGTTTTTAAATAGGCTTTCCTAAGTAGGATGTGAAATTTTTGTGAAGGATTAATTATAACATAATTAAAAACTATTTTTTTACGTAAATAAAAGTAATAAATATAAAATTGTTTGGATTATTTCTATACTAATATTATAAAACTGAAGAGTTAGTTTGTTTGTTTGACTGCGCTAATCATTTGATTTCAATTAATATATTACGAGATATCATTTACCATAACTCCGCAACAAAATAAATGACCACCGCGTGCAAAACGACGGTGGCGAGGGGGGAGGGACACCGAAAAGAATTTGGTTTCCAGCCTTTAGAATGCGAGCGAAGCCGCGGGAAAGGCTAGTTAAAAATAAATAGGCTGCGTGTTTGAGTCTCTGTATATTTCATAAATTATATACCTGCGACATGTTATTATTATTATTGTTGTTTTTGATAACATTTCAATTACCATAATTATATAATCGTACCTATATGAATGAAAAATGTTTTAATCACAATGCAATTTACGAATAAAATTGGTTGAAAATTGACCATAATCAGTATTAGGGAATAAAGTACGGGTACACGTGTTTTCGATAACTTGCTAGGTCCTCTCATAAGCAGGTTATCCTACGATCTCATTTTTCATGTAAATTTTGTTTTTATCAAGTTGAAATAATGTCGAAAATTATTCGCATATGAATTTCAGAGGTTTCAAACGCGTCACAGGTAGTGAACTATCACTGCCTCCTCAGACGACCCTATTATTAAAATAAGCTTTGTGACATCTGTCATATACCTGCGTACGTCACAAGCACAAATGCTAAGATGTAAAGCGGAATTCAAAGTACAATAGAATCCACGATATGCATATCAATAGTAATTTACATTCAATCGACACACATGTTTGACGTATTTTCACTACGGGCATATTATTCCAATACGTTACTTGACTGTTTAATATATACGTAATTTGACGATTTCTTGCAATTAAAATGCTTCTAATGTGATAATTTAGTTCAGAAATAGTATATGTTTGTATAATGTATGTACGTAATATACAATTTTCACAATAAAAAAAATAGATGTGGCAGTTTTTAATTTATAATCTCTTTTGGTTATTCTTAATACACGTATAACATAAAAGTCATTCCCTATAGAATTGTGGCACTCATGAAGGGAATGTACGGCTACACTCACTAAGACTAGCCATCTACGCAAAAAATATCTAGCGCACAAGTGTATTGGCATTGCGCAGACACATGTGTACACTTGACAAGTGTAAACAATGAGAAAACAAGCACAGGACCAACGGCTATACGTAGTCTGCGAGCTACAGGTGTAAAACACTGAAATATACTGAGATTTTCTTTAAAAAAAACAATATTCTAAGTTGCCTTGAAGCTAGAACCCAGGACCTTTGAACTTGCATCCTATATTATTCTACTGGATCATAATTAAGAGGCCTAAGAGACTGCAAAACCACGTCAACCAAATTATTTGGGTTCACTGATATTACTTAAATATGGCTCGGTATCGTAACTATCATACTAAATTTTTGCATAATTGATTCACTTTGCCCTTTGATGTTCAACGCTTCACAAGGTGTGAGAAGATAAACTGTTAAATATTTTTAGATTTCAACTTCATTGAGCAAGTAAAAATAGTAATTCTAAAATATCATTAGTAATTATTAATTCTCTGAAGATTTTACATATGTTTAGTTAGGTATAGGTATTGTTTTTTTTTTTCATGCACACGTATATAATATTGTTTTAATCGTAATCAGATTAAACGTGAAATAGTAATAAAAAGCTCTCTTACAGTACTTTTAAGCCCCTGCACTTACTAAGCTTAGATTTATCCTACTCACAATGTAGTTTTTCATGCATTTTCAGATTATAATATATTTAATATTTAGTTTATTAAAAGTCTTAGAAAATTTAGTGGCTTCACTTTATTAATAACTCTCTACTACTCTTACTTTAACTAGTTATATATATGCTGATTTAAATAGCCTTGGTCCACTGGCTCGCGTGTACGACCGCAGATCCGGGGGTCCTGGGTTCTAGTTCTTCTACTTTTTCTATTGAGGAATTCAATTCAATAGCAGCCCGGCGCTCAAAAGTTAGCGGTGTTACAACCCAAACTTTGTAGAGCAAGTAAAGCCGTTTGTTCTGCGTCTTAACTCTCTTCGTCGGATCGAAGTATCGTTTGATCGGATTAATCGAGAATAAAAATAATAGGCATTGCACGTGTGTTTGAGCAAACACTTGTGCATTATAATATTCCTGTGCATTTGTCTAGTATCAGCAAAATTGGATGTCGTGGCCAATTAGGGGGACCTCTTCACTATGAATGAATGTAATCATTTAAAGAAAACTTTAATTAACTTACTGACTGAATGACTTATCACGAAGCACCTAGTATATCATAATGATATTTGGTGCCTTTTTTAGCAGTAGATATTTTTTTAATCACCCGCGTTAACTTTATATCTGTACGTACCCAAAAAGCTTATGCTTAAATTTCTTGGATAAGATTTATATTTAGTATAGAAAATTTACATAGTAAACTTTTTTAAAGTTATTATATCACTATATAAAATGTTTTTAATCTTTTCTGTGTTTGATTTTTGCCAATATTTTATGCATAAGGAAACTTTACAACAAGTAAATGAAAAATAATAATAAGATAGTATATGTGTAAGATGTAAGATTTTAGGTACTAAAAATAAAGCTAAAACTTAAAAAAAATTAAATATGAACGTGGTTTAAATTCACTCCTAGTCGTCGCCAAATGCAAATTGAATGTAATGTAAAGATGATTTTTGCATTTTGAAATATGTAGAACGAGCCTTTTATAGATTTCTCAATATTAGATTTATAATGTGAAATTACCTTAATAGATTTAATATGGAGTTAAAATAGATTACTTAGAAACCGGAATAACCAAGTTACATACGAAGATGTAATTACAAGTTATAATGTGATTTGATTCGCGATACGGTAAAATCAACTAACATACTTATAACGATTAGAATTTCGCATATTAAGTAAATTGCGTGTTACTCGTATTATATATTTAAGGATCGATATATGATAATAGGCTGAGTTAACTGAACTACGTAAAAATTGATCTAAAAATACTAACGGAATACGAAAACTTGCTGTTGTTTCCGACGTGCAGTTTTTCCTTCCTCACGATCACTGCCTCACGATGTTTTCCTTCACTGTAAGACAATTGATAACAACAATGGAAAATGATAACATCATCATCATCATCATCAGCCCTTTTTGACGTCCCCCTGCTGGGCACGGGCCTCCCTCAGTAGGGAGGATCAGGCCATAGTCCACCGCGCTGGCCTAGTGCGTGTTGGCGGACTTCACATGTCTTACGAAAACTTGCTAGGTTTTCTCAGATATGCAGGTTTCCTCACGATGTTTTCCTTCACCGTAAGACAAGTGGTAATCATGATAGAAATGATTCGCACATGAAAATATCAGAGGTGCGAGACCCGGATTTGAACCCGCATCACTCGGTTATACAAGCGATGCGTTACCGCTGGGCTACCACTGCCTTCACTGATGATAACATGCTTCATTTGATTTTCCTAGCGTTACTACTGGGCTACCAAAGGGTTAAGAAATCATGTAAGTTGAAAAAGGAAGTACGAATCCCATTTACTGGCTATCAATTAGGCTGTGGCGTAAAATCTCAGTGACATTTCGTGATTTTAGGTCACAGAGGCAGACCGCTGTCTGACCATAAATAGTGTTTCCTCTGTTTTACAAATGCAGATTAAGTTAGTGCTACACTTGTTTATTTTAAATTTTGGTAGAGCTTAGAATTTGGATGGAAATACTGGCTTTATTTTGGCTCGAAATAAAATGAAGGTAGTACAATTCTGGGTTTTGTAAGTATGGATCATACAAATTTATATTTCCATAATATATTTACATAATAAAAAAATATCCTCTTCATTAATAAGTGATTTATTTACGCTTAAAAGGTAGGTAGGAAAGGTATTTTACATCAATATGTTACATAAAACTATTTTTTTTCGTATCATTTTTCCCGTGGTTACTTATTTATATTAATCATAAAATTTATCAATATATATCTAATATCAATATTAATATTATAAAGATGTAGAGTTTGTTTCATATTTAGTGTGTTTGGTTGAACGCGCTCATCTCAGGAACTCCCGGTTCATATTGATAAGTAATGTATGATTGGCTAGTTATAGCTCATTTATCGAGGAAGGATGTTTTAACATCACATGGTAAATAATATTAGTTTGATTAATAACAAAGGAGGACCAAATACATGCAGTTTACAAAAATGGTAGGTACTTCAGGGTTTCCGTCCGGTTACAATAGGGGCTTCAAGGCGAGGTGGCTACTGAATTAGTGCGACTTACTGTCTACGACTGCGTTACCACTTACCGTCGGGTGGAACGTATTCAAGCACTAATTGAGAATAAAATTAAAAAAAACTTACTTGCCAAGTAAACTCACAAGTAGTGAGGTACTAGTGTGTATGTATGTAAGTAATATGATATGTGTGTGTATGTGTGAGGTTAGTGAAGTGAGGATAAGTAGTTTATTATGTGTTAAAATGATTACTGTAACATAAAATTTAAGATAGAAATATCTAAGTTTCTTTTGAAGTTTAACTGAAAAAGTTAAAGTTTAAGTTGTAAAAGCAAAGCGCATGTAAAATTTTGGAAAAAAGCCGTAAAGTATGTATGTAATTTTCAGTTCAAGTGCTAGAGTTTAACCTGTTTACTATCTCACTCTTAAGCACTACCACACATAAAGTTTTATTCTTGGCTTAAGTTTACAAAAATTGATTTTATTTTAACCAGTTAATAGATGTACCTAAAGAATTTGTTTCTTTGCTAGTTTAAACACACTTTCGTACTTTAAAACTACTACTACTCAACTTAACTTTTAAATCTATATTTTTACATGTATACCGATACAAGTGCAAATGCTTGTCTATACTAATATTATAAAGAAGTAAAGTTTGTGTGTTTGTTAAATTGTAAGGGGTAATCTCGGGATCTACTGAACCGATTTTAAAAATTCTTTCACCAATACAAAGCCACATTATTGCTGAGTGTCATAGGTTATATAAAAAACGAAAAATAAAAAGGCTTTTACGTGGTAGTCCGTTTTGCAAAGTGAATCGGAGAAAAAACGGTCGAATGAAAGCGTTTCTTACGTACGCTGCCTTAACTATGAAAGATATATTTTTGAGTTCTAGAGAAAAGATGTGGAGCTTGAAAATGCCTACAAAAAAATCAACGACAGCATATGTCTAAATTTTATATTTAAGTTACAAAAAGTAGTTTTTTTTTAATATTAGCATAGATAATTTAATTTTTAATATTAATAAAATAATTTAAATCGTTAGGTCATGTTTATTAGTCATATTACCAAAAATTATGAATCTTTATGAAAATAAGTAAACTCATCGTCTTAAGTGTGAAGGCCAAAGCAGCGGACGGCGCGCGATGGCTTCGGGTTTAATTCGGTTCGCGTTTAAAACATAACACTCTGTACTAAAAAAGGATTAATAACATTATGCCCAACGAAGTGGGCACGGGTCAGCTAGTATTAAATAAACGGATAATATCTACTAATACTTAATATGTTATATGCCATAATACCCATTGATAGCACATTACGTCACATAACCGCTGATGTCAATCAACGCCGGCCTACTTATAGAACTAGACGTTCGCCATAACTGGTCTATAGGTGCTGGAGACCGCTTACATTCACACGACACGGTACCTATTAAGCAGATTAACTGCATTGTGTGGAATAATTGCGCCCAGTTATTGCAAAACTATAATAGAGCGTCGCTATTACTTGATAAATTACTGATTACTTCGAGTAGCGGATTCGATTCTCTGTTAGAGTCAATTTGTTATCATTTTTGAGTATAAAGATGTTTTTAATATTTGATATTTGAGCGATTATTATCGTTAGAACAATCCAATTAAAAAACTCATGTAATTTTTAAATTTAAATTTTCACATTGCCGAAGAAGTTTTTTCTACTTCTCAGTTCAAAAATTGGTCGAGGATTCGAAAGGGTTCGCTCATAATAATCAGAGTGACCATTATACCGGATTAATTTAGTTATGTAACTTTGTAGGAATTAGCTGTTACTTAAGGATGGAACATTTGTGATGATAGTTGAAAGCCTGCAGAGTGACATAGGCCATTCTTTACCACGGAAGATTACCACGTCCCGCCTCATTCCCACATTCCCACGAAAAAACACGTTATAATACAACTCATGTATGTATATTGTATATAATAATGATTATATAGTATCCCTATCTATTCTATATTAACCTATCAAGTCTTTATGAAAATGTACATAATATGTAAGTGTCCGTATTTCGCTCGCGCCATCTACTATACGTCATAAAGAACTTAATTGATGAGTACGCTTCGTTTTTAGGAAAATTAGGGTGTTTGAAAGATGATAAATATGATGATGCAGTGTTTTTGCATTACATTCACAGGAGTATGAAATGTTTATACGGATATTGTCATAAGTTGGTATTTAATGTTACAAGCACATGTTATATGTATATATGAATTATTGCTTGTTTGTTTGTTTTGTGGCACAAGCTATTATAAATTTAGAAAGAATTCTTGCTTTTTTATTTCTAAAAAAAAGATAAAAGTATTCTAATAAATAAAGTCATATTTCTTAATTATACTCATCGATTACCTACTATGTATAAACAGGCAATGACAAAGCAGTTTAATACCTATTTGTCCCCGACGTATTAGTTAACAGATATTTTAGATACAAAAAAGTTGGGATCACTTGTTTTTATTTTAATAGGTAAAATCTATTAATGTCTATCGATTCTAGTGATTTTTTCGAATTTTAACATCTGGGGAATACTAGATTATTTCATTCTTTCATCAACCCAAACAAATTTTTATTAATATGCTTAAAAAGGCGAAGCCATGTTAAATTTCGTTTTTATAAAGTACAAACCGATTTTTTATTTACCTCCATTACAAAAATTAAGTTCAAAAACAACTACAACTGTTGAAATTAACTGTACAGTTAATTTCAACACGAGCCTGTGACGTCACAACATTAGAACCAAACAGGCCGTCCCAACGCAAATAACCATTAGTACGAACGTTCAATAAATGAAATGGTTCTTTCTTCAATAACATTTTTCAATTTGTTTCTCAACTCATAATTTTTAATCACAGTAAAATTATTAATGTAGGTATTCTATACATATAATACAATTCACAATGAGTCGATTTTGTACATTAAATATTTTATGAAAATTCCTATTCAAATAGTTATTATTATGGATACAGACGCCAAATCTTTCGTTTTCAGAATATTTATCTGTCCATCTGTTTATCTGTGACCGCATCACGAGAGAAAACCTCTAGTCAGATTTTGATGAAATTTGGTATGACGATAGTTTGGTATCCGGGACAATATATAAGAAACTTATTGCCGTAGGAAAATATCTAATTTCTTAAATATCTATACTCACTGTCATGTTAACAATTGTTTTTAGTACGTATCTTTAATTAATTTGAACTAACTGGCACAAGATCTGCTCAATGTATCTGACGAAATGGAACAAAATGAAAGTTTATAGGGAAGCGTTTGTGCAAGCTTTGAAAGTTGAATGATTTTATTATTACAGTAAAATTCAGAGTTAACTGGTCCAGTGACGTTTGTCTGCTCTATTCTCTTTTGAAATAGAACTTTTAAACACTCATTTTACTTTACATTTTGTGCTGCAGCTTCTATTGGAGTAATTTTCGATGAAAATGCAGGGTAAACATAGAGTCAGCCGTTAAGTCAGTAATAGCTCGAAGTTAGGAAGTTGGCGGTGAACCTACCATCCTGAGATATATACATAAAAAGTCGTCGGACAGTATAAAGTCTCATGAGAAGATATCATTTTATTGCGCATGATAGCCATCTGGCTAGTGCCAATACGACTAGACCACCTGGCGAAAACTGTCAGGAGACGAAGAAGTTTGGCAGGGTCTCAGTACGTAGCCCGCAGTTCTATAAAGACTATTCCTGCCTTTTTTATCATTCGAGCGAAACCATGGACAAAAATTAGTATTACATAAATGACGCATATACGTCGACGTAATTTTATCTGTGATTTATACGAAATATTGTGAGTTATATGAAACGTTCTTCCTCGTTTTTCGAATATTCTGGCCTAGCACTATTCGAAATGAAGATCTGTGGAAAGCATGCTACCAACTCCCAGTATATAAGGAGATGGGTCTAAGGCGGTGACGCTGGGTCGGGCTTATTTTGCGAAAAGAGGAGGGTAATACTGCACAAGTAGCATTCAGATGGTAGCCTGCCGGTCAAAAAAGATTTGATCGACCAACAACGGATCATCTCAACCTGGAAATCCATTGCAGCGGATCTAACTTTTACAACGGAATAATAGAACAACATCAAATATGAAATGTAATTCCCATTCAACATATTCTAATACTCTTAACCTTTATAGCTATTTATTAGGTGACTCGCGTAATCCACTTTTAATAGCTAGATGTCTATTAATCAAAGTGCTTTCGGCACACACTTCACAAGGCGCGGTCGGCGCGGTCAATTGCACTATTACACTACAAAATTGTCCCTTTATATCCCTGGTAATGTGTATATGAAATTATATTCTATTGATTGGTACATAAAGTCTGAAATATGGTGGAATTGTCTATACCTTATATATATAAGAATATTGTCCGTATGGCGCTTTAAGAAACAATTTTTAAAAGTAATTCAAGGTAGTTTTAACAAGTCATAACAATTAATTATTTCTTCACATATTTGTCTATAATTAATTGTATTTTAAAAAAGTTAATATTTATTTTGAATTACATGAATCACCCAGAAGAAAGAAATAGTTTTTTTATTTTACATCATCGGGAATCGAACCCCTTGTTTCAAGGTTCAACAATTTACTAATTTATTAATTAGCAATTAATAAAAATAGAGTTTTACGTTTTATATGAATTATTTATAACAACAGGCATATCTAGAAGCATACCCTAGTGTCGGTTAATGAGGTTTATGCAATACAAACACACGAGCGAGAACGTAAATAATCGTAGAGCTAGAAATAGATTTGATTGGTTACCACTTCGTAAGGTCGCTTAGAAGAATATTATGAAACTACATTAAAAGTTTTAATTGCCGCAAAAAAGACTTCAAGCGTTTGTGAAATAATTCAATACCTAAATAAAAATAAATAAATGAATAAATTAGAACAATAACACATAATACCATCTACTTCCATGATAAGCTACGATGCTTTTGTTACGGTTACCAGATAGTTGATACATTGCACATACTTAAATTTAAATCATCTTCAGCCCTTTTTAACGTCCCACTGCTGGGCAGGGTCTCCCTCAGTACGAGAGGAATCAGGCCTAAATTTAAATACATGCATATTATAATACAAGACTGGAGTTATACTCCTATATTCTTACTAATCGAGCAAATGCAGAAAGCAAACCCACAACCGTCGGCACAGCTGCAACTAGTAGGGCTGCCCTTCAAACGTTATTCAATACAAAACAGTTAAGTTTTTTTTTTTGTCTGTCAACTGTTTTTTTTTGAACCTACCTATTTTTGAAGGAGGTTCTCAATTCAGTTCTTTCTTTTTAAATATAAATTTAATCAAAAAATCTGCACTAAAAAGAGAAAAATCTAAACTAAAAAGTAGAAAATAATACTTTAAAGAACTTTGTTCATTTTGGAGTCGGTGCCAGCCAGGTATTTTGATTATGTTTACAAATTGATAGATTAATCGAATATACGGTTATTTTGCTTTGGCTGGCACCGACTCCAAAATTAACAAAGTTCTTTAAAGTATTATTTTCTACTATTTAGTTTAGATTTTTCTCTTTTTAGTGCAGATTTTTTGAAGTCGGTTTAATTTTTTTTTTAAAAATAACTTATTTTTACATTTTTAGTGTGCCTTTTATTTAGCTGATTTAATTATAGTGACTTACTATATGTCACTAATTTCAAATCTGTTTAAGCTTTATATTAAACAACGAGCATACCTATTAACGAAAATAGTAATTAATTATCGGGTGTTGGTGTCCAAAGAGTACTCGATCTACGACTACTGTAGCTGTAAGTAAACTACGAGCTCATCTTTATGTTTACATTCCCCATACGAAATAGTTTAAATAAACCACGTCCATTATTCTACCTAACTCCTAGAGGTTAATGAGATTTACCTTCTATTATCATATTAACGTAATATTCCTGGAAGAACACAACTATCAATCTATATGTATGTATAATTTTAAAGGAATTTCCTTTCAACTCTTAGCCGTTGAGGAGTTGTACCTTTCATCATCAGCTTATCCACATGAGATGGTAATTATCAAATGCAAATCCTTAAAAAACTTTAGAAAATATATGAAAAATGTACTAAGTGCCTATACAATTTAAGAGTTGCCATCGATTTCCCTAGGATCCCATTATCAGATCCTAATTTGGTGACAATGGGAATATCTTGGAAGTATACCCTACCAAACAAAAAATAAATTTTTGAAATCGGCCCACAATTGACGCATAAATCGGTGAACACAGATAAAAAATAACATTTGAAGAATTCTACCTTCCATCATCAGCTCATCACATAAGATGACGATTTTCAGACGCAAATGCTTGAACAGCTTTAGAAAATATATAAAAAACATAATAGGTGCCTATAAATTTTGTAAGTTGCCCTGGATTTCCCTGGGATTCCATCATCAGATCCTGATTTTGTGATAATGGGACCCCCTCAGAACTATACCCTACCGAACAAAAGAAAATTTTTGAAATCGGCCCACAGTTGATGGAGAAATCGGTGAACATACATAAAAAAAATACATACATCGGAACATATAACCTCCTCCTTTTTTGAAGTCGGTTAAAAATGTAAAAATAGACTTTTCGTAAGTGTACTATTGCTCTAAGTTTTTTTTTTTTTAATTGAAGTAATGTTAGCGTGTTTGTTCAAACATGTTCATAACAGTCATCGAATTAACACAAACGATGGATATACACCTACACCTTCCTGATGAATTAATGAACATAGCATAAAAATTCAGCAGTTTTTGAGTTTATCGCGAACAGACAGTCAGAATCGGTGTAGAACTTACTTTAATAATATGTAGTAATTACATTAGGCCTTGATTAAGACGGTATCATTTCTTATAGAACTTTTTACTTATGAACACACTTGTCAAAGCTTGTTTGTAAGTATCTCATACCAGTATAGTGCGTCGATTGTAATTGGGTTAAAATGTAAGTGAAACGATAAAAATGTAGATAATTGATAGAGGCGACAAGAATTTGCGGCATGTGTCAGTCAGGCCGGTGCACACGTAGTGATAGTTTAATTTATAGCTCCACTGCGATAATTTAAATGAGACTCTAAAACAATCAATCATTTATAGCATTACATTATATATTTATCTTGTAAATAAGAATTACAATACAAATATAATATTAATTTCAATACAAATATATTTTCGGAATTTTAAATTTTCAATCATAGTCACATAAGAGACTGAGCTTTTAGAAGTCTCAAAAATGGCTCAAAAGTACCTATTATACAATTATTTTGAATTTCAATTTGAAACTTTCATGAAGTATCAACAGTATCAACACCTTTTGGTATATTACTTATATTATCACTTATCTTACTGACATTAGCATGTTTATTATTTCAGATCATACTTTATCTGTACATTTAATTTGATCTAAATCGACACAGCTATCTTCATAAATGCGAAACAAACATAAACTCAAATAATAACAACCCACAGCGTATGCTAATATGACGTAAAATTCGATCCATCGATATTATCTAGCACCTCACTACGTCCGTTAAAAGCAAGGCAATTACTATATAAGGTGCACTAACTATACTTCTAAGAAACTATTCCATGGAGTGAAATACTTATACAAACTCCGCAAGCGGAGATGGAGGAAAGTCATACTATGATTTTTAAAGTGATGTTACACACTATACTTGTAGTCTCGATATGAAACTATTAACAAATCTTAAACGAATGGATCAAAATAGCTCCCAATATACGTTGGTTTAGTGCCAAGAAAGAAACTCTCTAATTCATGACCCATTAGGTGGAGTTATGACAGTTTAACTTTTCAGTTAGCAATTAATAAACTTTAGTTGGCTTTGTTTTCTTATGGTTTATATGACATCACTGGCACTGCATATTATAAAACAAAGTCCCACGTCGCGTTTGTTCGTCTGTCAGTTTGCGATAAACTCAAAAACTACAATTCTTTTGGAAAAAAATAAAGTATTATTTTCTTGTTTCTAATTATTTTCTATAGAGATTATCATGTAGCAAATTGTGTTTCAAGATACGAGTAAGCTACCACGAAATCACATATGTAGTAGAAGATTTACAAATAATTGTTTATTAGAAAAATAATATATTTCTTTAAAAATACATTAAGTACTATGCTCTTTATATTCCCTCGCAAATAAATGCATCGTAAGCGCGCATTTACGCCGCTCTCGAACACTACGCTAGAAAACATTAAATTTATTCATCAATAAGAATATTTGAACGGTTCTGAGAATAACACTTATTGGTGGGGAAATAATAATAAATAATAAATGAATATAATATTAGAAGGTAATACTACTAAGTAAATTACAAGGACTTATGGATACCAAATATTTGATACACTATACATATATCACTTTATATTAATTATTTTATGATTGAGTAAATATACTACAAACCTTCCTCGAGAACCACTCTATTCATTGGTGAAAACAGCATCGCGAACAGACAGACAGACCGACGCGGTGGAGAACTTTATTTTATAATATATAGTGATAGTGATATAAACACTCATGACCGGAGTACCAACATTCGTGCTCATCACACAAATGAATGTCCCCAGCGGCACTCGAACCTGCGAACGCTGGCACAGCAAGCAGGTCACTACAAACTGAGCCAAACGTGTATATTTGAGTACTTCTCTCTTTTCAATTTGTTGTATTCAATTATTCATAGATATTCCAAAGTATATGTGAAAAAATATAAAAATAAATGATCCCGTTTGTGATGTGTTTATTTCTTAATTAATAATTTATTAATTCAAATTAATTCTAAACTCTCACAAGAAGATATTTTTCCCGTACCAGAAGCTATTCACCGGTTTTTATTTGACGGGACGGGAATAAAAACCGGTGAAGGCAATGTATAGTTGCCTGAGTTATCTAATTTGCAATAATAGTCGGATTTAAAGAAGATTATACACGATAAGTTTGACCGAATAGTTTAAAAATATATAGTTGACTATCATAAGATATTATAAAAAAATCAGTACATTGTGACTTGTGAGATTTTATGATTTGTTTTTTTACTTCTTAATCGTGTCGCATGAATCGTGATTTTTTAAATGTTTTGCTTCACTTTATCATAGTTTAACGTGAATGGCTGCCTTAAGAAATATTATTTCACTTATTACAAACGTATGTTCACACGTAATGTCGGCGTGTTGATAGTCAACATCTATGGCACTACTAATTGACATGAATAGCCTTGTGTGGAGCTTTACTTCTAAACATTTGCCACATTAAAATAACCGCTTTTTACGATACTGTGCTTTAGGAAGTTAGTTATCATTAATCAGTATTAATATTATTGTAAGTAAATGCGAGAGTGTGTTAAGTAAATGCGTAATAATCTCTAGATAATGCAAAGTTACAAATATGGAAAACTAAGTAGAATTTCAATGGACTTAAAACTAGGCTAGTAAACTCTATAGGTTGTTATGAAATTAAAATAATTATAATTATTTACGAAAACTCGCAAAGGACTTGACTCTAAAATACATCCCTCTATCTACCTATTTGCCTTATCTACCAATTATTTCTTAATTAATCCTATGTTGTATTTACGAGTAATATAATAAAGAAATACAATTAAATAAGTTACGTATTTTTAAATATACGTATAAAAGTATTATATAGAAACGATACACAGTGTAATAATTATTCTATTAGAAAAAGCTTTGAGTTAGTAAATCGTAATGCTGAAGGACCCAACAAAATTAGGTTCTCTAATAAATAAAATATGACTGGGAATATGGATGGAGGGTGCCTACGAATTTAAATTTAATCCTTTTCAATGTCGCTTGTGCATAATTCATTAAGGTGAGCTCTTGCTTGAAAGCATTTAGTACGAGGCAAGATATATTTTTGTTTATCTTGTTTTTGAGTCAAAAGTTCGAGGAGATAGCAAATAACTAATTTTAATATTACTTTATAATACTACTTAGTATTGCTATTTATATTTTATTAATATTATACATTTTAATGATCTGCTCACTAAAGAACCGTCGCGTGGGTTGAATCCCACTCGCAAATAAATAAGTCATTTAAAAGGTTTTCTTCGAAAGTTTTTCTTTCAAAGGCAAAATAATTAATTATTTTTGACGATCGCTTCACTCGGATTCGCCCTAGAAAAAATAAAAAATAAATCCATCGTACGGTAACAGTGCATTTTACTCTAATAAGAATCTATATCTGTGCCAAATTTCGTCCATATCCGTCCAGCCGTTTTGGCATGATTGAGTAAATAACTCTAATCTTACTTTATACTAATATTATTAAAGTCTTTCACTTTAATAATATTAGTATAAAGTAAGATTTAACTTTTTGATTGTAAATGTATGATCTATAATCTATCTACATTTAACTTTTTCTTTATCTCGTCTAAGAGTTCAATTTGACCATTATGAAGATTGTAGTTGTTGAGATAGACAGTGGTAGCCCAGTAACGCGCTTGATTGGATAACCGAGTAATGCGGGTTTGAATCCATGTCTCGCACCTCTGATATTTTCATGTACTAATCTTTTATGTCATAATTACAACTTGTAATTACAGTGAAGGCAAATATCGTGAGAAAACCTACATGTCTGAGAAAACCTAGCAAGTTTTCGAAAGACATGTGAAGTCAGCCAACCCGCACTAGGCCAGCGCGGTGGACTATGGCCTGATCCCCCTTGCATTGAAGGGAGGCCCGTGCCCAGCAGTGGGACGTTAAAAAGGGCCGAATACAACTTCTCAAAAAGCATATTTTGTAAGAGCTTTTTATGTCAAAATTATTAAAAATATTTCAATCCCTACATTTTAAAAGGGATTTTCCACATGGTTTGTTTAAATTAATATAAATTTTATCATATCAATCAACCGTAATATTTAAATAAATCGTATTAATTACAGTTATTATTCATACGATCAAATGAATATGTTTGCAAATTAGCAATATAAATTTGTCATACGGTAATACCTTACTTAATATGTTAAGCAATTCAGCTCCAATACGCATAGTAATGGTATGATAAAATTAATGCATATTTTAGAGCATGACATCATTTTATATATTTTTTGTTTAGATTGTAGTTCGTTTTTAATATCAAAATCCTCCTGACCATAGTCCAACAAGCTGGCAAAGTCTAAATCTGTGGACTTCACAAGTCTCCTGTAACCTGTAAATCTTTAAATGCTGGTTTCCTCACGATATTTTTTATCAATATCATTATTATGTAGATCAATTTTCTTAAAATCGTATATGATCGAAGATTCAGTTTTTCTTAAAAATGAAGCTTCATTAAAAAAAGGGTTTCTAAAATGTATTTCATCATCATTTGCTTCACTTGTAATTGAACAAAGAGAATTTGAAGTAGTAATATATCTATCCAATTTTGACATCTCATTATCTTGACATACTAAATATTCTCGTGATCTTATCTTACCTAGGCTGTGCTAATTAGTGTAACTGCTGTAAAATAACTAGCAATACTGGATGTATTGCATTTTACTTTCTTCTCTTTACTAAAGAGGTAAAGAATGTAGTTTTAATATATTATAAAGAATTATCTCTAAAGCTACTGTATGATTCTAGAAATTATTTCGCTAGTAAAAACCTTTTTTGCCTTTATTTCAAAAACAAATATTTGCAGTGAAAACTTAGTTTGTTGTCTTTACTTAAATGGTTGTAAATAAAACTAGGAATAAGTGGTTAAAAATAAAATACTTTGTTCATTTTTATTAAATTTAATAAAACCTTTTCAAATATTTTATTAAATCAAAGAAGAACACTCGGCAGAAGTTATATGCCATTCTGGTTCCATCTTAAACAGTTTTAAGAACTAAGGCCTCGCCTCCCACAATTTCTACTTTATTAGCCTTAAGTACATCCCTGTAACAAAAAATATAATAATAACTATTTAAGTTTTTTTTTCATCGACGAAATAACATAAAAAGTGCATATCATTTCGAAAAACTAATCGATTCAAATCGATTTTTATAAATTAAAATAAACAATAAATATTAAAAAATATCCGAGAATAACATCATGTATGATATTAAACTAGTACATATTTTACTATGGAATAACTAAATTCTTAAAGCGTGTTACAAATAATAAAGATTTACATCGAGGTCGATGGGAGCTCTTATTTTTAGGCATTTCTCGTGAACCATTCATATTATATTATAATCGTAATATTTTGTTTTCAACCGTGAAACTTTTGTAGAACTTGTAAGAAAAATGAAATAATAAAGGTACATTAGGTACATATGTATGGTACTGTTACACCATGTCATATTGTAAACATGGCGTAAATGTCTAAAATAAAATTTATCAATTGTACAATTACAACGCAGGTTCGTATAATATTTTCTTAGATTCCAAACTATACAGAGTTTGGTGTAAATATTTATATTTTGCCTTATATTATTTTTAAGCTAATGTCTCCGTATATTTAAAATGAAATATGCATCAATGTTCAATTATTCACTCATAACAAAAACCGGAAACATCGTTACTTGTATCTTAACAGCGTCACTTTACATATAAAATAGTAATTGAAGGGTACAGGGGCAAAACAAGGAATGTCGCATAAAATTAAAAATATTGAAAAATATGGAAACATTAAGATTTTGCCACGTATTATTGCAATGTTAATAAAAAAAATATAATTTTGTGACATTCCTCGTTTTGCCCCTGCACCCTTCTAATAACCTACTACGCTAGATAGAGTCGCTTAAAGCATTGAAATATATTTTAATAAACAATATATACACATAAAAAGTACGTGAGGTTGTCTGGCATTTATCATGTCAATTATAATTTCGGAATAAAGAAATACCTTTATAAATTAACACACGTCACCATCTAGTTCTTTGGTAAGCTAAAAGGCTTGTGTTATGGATACCGTCGATGGTTGATTTGACACTAACTTTAAATATTATAAATAAATATTATAAATAGCCCCAGCGGGAGTCGTACCCACTACCACAGTTACTACAAATTGAAACATTCTTGTCATCTAATCAGATTAGTATAATTTATCCATCTTATTATAATTAATTAATATGAAAATCAAAACTAATTTGGTTTCTATAAAATAAATAATAAGGTTTTTTATTTTAGATTTTGGCGTTACGTACCCAACTTTCTTAGGGGATTGAATACTGGTCACAATGGTTTCCAAATCTCCTGACACGTTCTCAAAATAACTAAGATCAATGGTGTATGATTCATTTCTGAAGTTCACGACTACGATGTATATTTCACCATCGCGCCATCTGGAAAAATAAATTATATTTCATTTACATATTCATAATTAATCGTTGCCTGCGACTTTGCTCATAAAGTCTATAGATAAGAAGCTATTTAAGGATAGTTTTCTACCACAGCTTTTATCCAATTTCATGACTTTTTATTTTTTGCAGAAAATTCTTAAATAAAGTCTAAGGTCTGCAGAAAACGGATGCAAATAAACAATTTAAAATAGTAAGTTATTAAAATACTTATATTTTAACATAATATGCAGTGATAAATTTAGGTCATTTCAAGGTAGGGCAGATCCATAGTAATAAGAAATATTAGCACGTTAAAAAAAAATTTTGTACATTGTAATAATATTATGAATATTAATAGTATACAATACACAGCTATGCAATTAGGCTTAGAGAAGAAGAAAGCTAAGAAAATGTTGAAAAATATATGTACCTTCTAATAGCCAAAATATCAGAGTTATAGGCAACAGATTCATATCGTCCATATCTAAAAGCAGGTTCAGCTCGTAATTTCACCAAAGTTTTATACACATTAAGGTGAGATCTTTCTACGGCGCGTTGAGTTTCAACATTTAAAGTTTCATAACCTTCAGCCACTGGTAGCCAAGTTTTGTCAGCAGTTGAGAATCCTAAGATATAATATTTTTTCATTAATAAATTCATATTTGTAGATGAACGTAATTATATAAAGTTTAGATTTTTTCATGTTGAATATTGTAATATAATGTTGAATGAAAAATATGTTTATGTATAAATATATTTTACCAGCATTCTTCTCAGCGCTCCATTGAAATGGTGTACGTTCAGGGTCACGAGAAGTGTCTACATATTTAATTAGATCATCCGTATTACACCCTGACGGGTCAACCGTATCTTCCCAGCTTACGAAACCATTCACCATCCCTATTTCTTCTCCCTATAATTAAACATTAATTTTCTTAATGTGGCACCTGCCCAGAATGTCTTAGAAATTAAATATGCACTGTGTTTACCATATAAGTAACAGCGATACCAGGAAGGAGAAGCACAATCATATTCATACCATCTACCAGTGTTGGGCTAAATCTGGACGCTACTCTTTTATTATCGTGGTTTCCAGTCTAAAAAGATATTAATAGGTATTTTAAAAGATATCGAGAGTTTTTAAAAGAATCACAATGTCGATTGTTCAAAAATCCGACTTACGACCCAGTTAGCAAGTTTGTCCATTGGTTTAAAAGTCAAAAATTTGTCGATTGTATATTTAATTTCGGCAGCAGATGAATCACCATTAACATCAGAAATAAGCACAAAGTTAAATGGCATTTGAGAACCTTCACGTCCACCTTCGCCAAAGTATCTCATTATAATTTGTGGGCTATCATATACTTCAGTCATCATAACTCTTGTCAAGCCATCTTTCTTTGAATACTCATCGAAAACTTCTCTCCATTTGTATACCATGCCATAAGTCTCGTCTTGATGCTTAGTATAAATATGGTTCAAATAGTCATAGCTCTCTGGATCATCATTATTACCATTCCTTGGTTCATCTGGCAATTTACCGCCAAATTTGTTCTTA
The DNA here is from genome assembly GCA_951802675.2 of Boloria euphrosyne. Lineage (NCBI taxonomy): Eukaryota > Metazoa > Arthropoda > Insecta > Lepidoptera > Nymphalidae > Boloria > Boloria euphrosyne. The sequence continues at coordinate 12,682,424 of OX637873.1, read as the reverse complement.
TCTACTTCAAACAAATGAGCAATAGCATCAACACGGAAGCCGGCTACACCCTTATCGAACCAAAATCGTAAAACATTTTTCATTTCGTCAACTACATCAGGATTGCGGTAGTTGAAATCTGGTTGACCAATTAGGAATTGATGCAAGTAATATTTACCAACTTCTTCTTTATACTCCCAAACGCTTTTACGAAAAACGCTATTCTAAAACGTGAAATTAATTATTTGAGAAAATTGAAAGCAAATATATATTATCTTTAAAAAAATTATGTATTAAATAACGTACCCAATTATTTGGTGGTCTCATATTGCCATTTTCATCTATTGTCGGATCTTCCCATACAAAGTAATCGTAATATTTTTCGTGTCCTTTCAGTGCCTCGTCAAACCAAACACTTTCATTGCTGCCATGATTAGATACAAAATCGAGAACGATCTTAATATCTTAAACAAAAAATATTTAAAGTTGTAGCAAAACCAACTCGAATTGAAAAATATAGAATAGTAAAAATATTTTGAATGTTTTAAACTGACCTAGTTCTTTAGCTTTAGCTATTAAATTTTCGAAATCTTCCATGGTTCCATATTCATCATGGACAGCGTAAAAATCAGCGATATCATATCCAAAGTCATACATAGGTGATTGAAATATTGGAGATAACCAAGTCGCTCCCACGCCTAATTCCTTCAAATATTCCAATTTCGAAGTAATTCCTACAATAAAAAAAATAATGTATTAGAGTAATTAACTGATTCAAATTGAACTATGTACGTTTCATTTCTTCATAAATGCCTCGCCTTTTAAATCACCAATTCCATCGCCGTCACTATCCATGAAAGACCTAGGGTAAATTTGATAGAAAACGGTTGTTTCCCACCATTCTAATCCCCTCGCATCATTTTTAATGGCGAAGACGAACAATGTCGGTAACAATATTAAGTTATCGAACCTTAACAAATAAAAAACAAAACATTATATCAATATCTTATTTTTAAAGTAATGTCAGTTAACAGTGAAATTTTAATTCCTTACCTCATTCTGTCTGCTGTAACAATTTTGAATAAAAAGAAAACTTTTTATACTTAAAAAATAGCTGGAGATTGTGATAATTTTAAGATTCTCGATAAAAGGATAAGGAAACGAAGAAAATTTATATAACACTATAGGTATTCATTTTAACTTTTATATTATAATAATCATAAACGGAATATTTTAAAATGCAGATTATGACATCCCATAAATATTATATATATTTATATATTTGGAAACGAAGGAAGGAAACTTTGAATGTATGGATGTTTATTTGAATGGTTTCAAATGGATAATGGATATGGATGTGACACAGATATAGATTGGAGCCCAAAATAATAAGAGTATTCCTAAGATTTTGCTAAAAGATAACTGACAACATGGTTGGACATTGATGTAAAAATGTAATATACGAAAATATACGAAAATGTAAATGAATTTAATTACTTTTGATCTAAAAACTCGCCATTACGATTCAAAGGAGGAATGCAAAGAGCTCACTTTTGTCACTATTCTACAAATTAATATGCAATTATGTATTCTAGTAGATAAACTAATTACTAGTATAATACATATTAACTAAAGTTAGCTGTGTATTTCTCATATTAAAAAAAATGTTATCATAATATTATATAACATATACACGTAACATAATAAGTAACAGTAATCATTTTTACAGTGGTTGTGTTCCTGTTTTTACGGTTTTAACACAGTTGTAGCCCAGTGGTAACGCGCTCGCTTCAATATTCGAGTAATGCGGGTTCAAATCTGGGTCTCGCACCTCTGATATTTTCATGTGCGAATTTTTACTAACATGATAACCTTACGGTGAAGGAAAACATCGTGAGGTAACCTGCATGTCTGAGAGAATCTAGCAAGTTTTCGAAAGACGTGTGAAGTCCGCCAACCCGCACTAGGCCAGCCAGGTGGTGGTGGCATGGTGGCCTGGTCATATTTCACGTTACTCTGACAGAAGATGGACTATAAAAAACACACGATGGAAGGGCCCAATATCGGGAAAAAGAAAAGTAGGAGGACCGATAGAACGGTGGACTGATGATATAACGAACATAGTAGAAAAATAATGGATGAAGGAGTTGGAGGAGGCCTTCACCTAGACAGGGATCCACATCTCGGAACAAGCAAAACAATAATAATGATACTAACAACCTAGATTAAGCAAACATACTAACAACAACTAAGAACTCAATTATTAACTGGAGTAAAAACATTCGTGCTCATCACACAAATGAATGTCCCCAGCGGGACTCAAACCCCCCGAGGGCTGGCGCAGCAAGTAAGTTACTACAAACTGAGCCAAACGTCTATATTTGTGTACATGTCTCATTTCAAATGATTTATTCAATTATTCATAGATATTCCAAAATACATTTATTATCTTAAGACAAATTTGACTATCATAAAAAACGTTATAACGAGTCAACCAAGTGGTAGTGCCATGCTTGTTACCTTCGGGTAGCAGCCGAATGGGCCATCCGGGCAGCTATGCTGTCGCGTTTCGTCCGGTAAGTGAGAGTCCGGGTGGCCCACTCCCCATCCCTCCTCCCGTCCTTCTCCTTCCTCCCTCCCTCCCTTTTCTAAAAGGCCGGCAACGCATCTGCAAGCCCTGTGGTGTTGCAGATGTCCATGGGCGGAGGTGATCACTTACCATCAGGTGAGCCTCCTGCCCGTTTGCCCCCTTTGTCCCATAAAAAAAAAACAACCTTAAAAGATAGATATATGCTATCGCATACTTTTTTTAGAGCTTCTAAAGGGAAACAATTTCATTATACGTGATTTTTGCATAACTTTAACTGTTTACGCAGCGCACGCAACGGAAGCTCTCACAAGGAATATTTTTCTCCCGCTTTTGCAACATATTTCATTAATGCTCCGCTCCTAATGCTTTTACCATTAGGAGCGGAGCATTAATGAATTTTTATAGCCCATCATTTCTCGATAAACGGACTATTTAACACAAAAAGAATTTTTCAACTCGGACCAGTAGTTCCTGATATTAGCGCGTTCAAATAAATAAATAAATACATAAACAAACAAACAAACAATCAAAAAGACAAAAAAAAACAAACAAACGAACAAACTCTTCAGCTTAATAATATTATAGTATCGATTTATTAATTATGATATCGGTTACAAGAAGTCATTTTTTTCGTACTATATTCATTCTGGTTTTTTTTTGACCACCCGTCATCGGGTAATCACGAGATAGGTCTAAAGTATACCGAAGATGACCGGGTTTTTCAATACGTACCGGGTTTTTTAATTCGTAAGAATACGATGAAAACTAACCATTATTAGGTTTAAAAAGTAAACCTAATAATGGTTAGTTTTCATTTTTTTTCATTATTATATTTTTATACATATAGTTTATCTTTTTTTTAATTTTCCTCTATTATTATTTATTAATTATTGAACCTTTAAAATAGCAGCCGTGGGACAAAGGCGGCGACCCCACAAACTTGAACTTAAGCTTATGCTGATCCTCCCTACACATAATTGTAACTTTTTAATGGAGTACTATCCAATTTTGACATCTCATTAGCTTGAAATAAAAATATATTTTTGTAATCCTATCGTTCCTAGGCTATACTAATTAATGTAACTGCTGTCTTTTCACGTATGCTATCAGCGACGTCTATGGTAACATCTACTCCTCAAGTCCATCTATCCACTCCCTGCGCATGGAAAGGTACACGGACGCGCAAATACCATCCAGCCAACAAGGAACCCTATACTTGGTCCACACTCAGGAGAAAAAGAAACTCCTGATGGACCAAGGATACGGACCCGGTAAAGGGTCATGCGTCATGACTATCCACGAAGCACATGGTCAAACCTACAGAGAGGCCGTCAACGTCTGGACGAAGAGCAAGAGGCTCCGCATACACGTCAACGTTTCAAATGCTGTTGTAGCGGTGACTAGACACACCCACACCTGTGTCTACTATTTCGACGACGGTGACGACGCGATCGGAAGAATCATCCGCAGAGCGCAGGGGGCCTCAGCGAAAATCATCCTAGAACCCAATCTCAAAATGTTCATCTTAAAACGCAACACGAAGATCGCGGAGTTTGTGCTCGCCCAATTGCGAGATGGGGCAGGGCCCAAAAATTAGCGGATAAGACAAATTAGTCAAAGTCAAAATAACAAAAAAAACAGTGTTGGGCGTCCCCCTCTGTAGTTTTTAAGAAGTAGTTTGTAGTACTCTTGTCTTTGAGTTATAAATAATTAGCAGTTCCCACGGCTCCGCCCGCGTTCTTATCACTATTAAAACAGGGATTGGCGGTAGAAGGATGAAAAATTTTGGGTTATATAAGTATGTCATGATGCCAAATCATAAAAAGTGAAAAATAAAAATTTGGTCTAAAAATAAAAAATAAATATCTGGAGAGGGCCACCCTTATCACTTAGGGGAATAAAAAATGCACCAAACATGCACAAAGAGTTTCATAAAAATCGGTCAATCCGTTTTGGACGAACTCGATAACAAAAACTGTGATTTTTATATATTAGATTTTTATTATTATTATCAACTTTTGTAAATTATTTTTAACGAAGTAACAAAAACCTACTTCCAAACTTTGTTAAATTTGCATTAAGTATGTGTGCGCTAACCGATTTTGATGATTTTTTTTTATTGGAAAGGATGTACTTCAGGGGTTCTTCAAGTTCGATAAGAATTTGGTTAGGTTCTGATGATGGGATCCATGACAAAGTAACGGAACTTTTCAATTCTTAGGAGCAAATTAACGATACTCGGCCGTATCTTTTATAGGCTATCCATATATTTGCGTCACGTACCGTAACTGATGATGGAAGGTACAACTCCTCAACGGTTAGGAGTTTAAAGAAAAATATATCAATACAATACGTACTTATGGACCGATAGTTGTATACTTTTAGACTGTTAGGTTCACCTGATAATAGTAGGTACATTTTTATAATCATTAACATCTGGGAGGTAACCGGAAAACTGGACATGGGCAAATCTCGATTGTCTAATAACGTTTATTCCGAAACCTCGTTGACTTATGAGAGCAGTGTACCCATTTTATATTTAAATAAACAAAATACGTATCTACTTTCCGCAAAAAAAATTAAAATAAATTATTTTTACTATCGGTGTGGTTTATTTATTATTATTATCGGTGCCAGCCAAAGCAAAGTAACCTTAAATTGATACCTACATATTCGATTAATCTATCAATTTATAATTATTATCTCGTTCGAAAGTCCATTGCAAAGGCAAGATAAATCTGTCCGTCCTGGCTGGCACCGACTTCAAAATCAACTAAGTTCTTACAAGTATTATTTTGTGCCTTTTAGTTTAGATTTCTTTGGTTTGGAAGTCGGTTTTTGTTTTTCTGTTAAAAATAATTGTGAGCAATCATGAGTACTATTAATATATAGAACATTATTTTATATATTATCAATAGCTTTCGGAGCGCACGCAGAATAATGACTTTTATAGGCAACATTTTAATACCTTGGGTTACATTGTTTAATTTTAAGTAGTGATCACTAATTTTTTTAAAACATAATATAGGCTATATTACTCAGGAAATATGTAGGTGAAAGAACTTTTAAAATCGGTCCAGTAGTTTTTGAGTTTATTCGTTACATACAAAAATACAAATCTTTCCTCTTTATAATATTACTATAGATATTGATAAAAATTGTAAACGCCTTCCACAAATAAATAAATTTAACAAAAGGCACGGGCGCTCATTGCCTGTGGATAAGCTAATCAAAAAAAAGAGGTAAAGATGTAAGTTTTGATATATGAAGAAATATATCTAAAACTGCTGTGCGATTCTGGAATTTTTTTAGCGAATAAGAACCTTTTTTGCCTTTATTTCAAAAAAATATTTGCAGTGCGTTAATTTCCCAGCGTTAAAAACTCTAGTAGAGCCAAAAATGTAGCTTGATGTCTTTATTTAAATGGTTAAAAATAAAATACTTTTTTATTTTTAGTAAATTTAATAAAACTTTTTAAATATTTCATTAAATCAAAGAAGAACACTCGGCAGAAGTTATATGCCATTCTGGTTCCATCTTAAACAGTTTTAAGAACTAAGGCCTCGCCTCCCACAATGTCTACTTTATTAGCCTTAAGTACATCCCTGTAACAAAAAATATAATAATGACTATTTAAATTTATATTTTTTTCATCGACAAAACAGCATAAAAAGTGCACATTCGAAAAACTAATCGATACAAATCGATTTTTCTCAATTAAATAAACAATAAAGATTATAATATCCGAGAATAACATCATGGATGATAAATGAGTTCATATTTTACTATGGAATAACTAAATTCTTAAAGCGTATTACAAATAATAAAGATTCACATCGAGGTCGCTGGGAGCGCTTATTTTTATTCTTTTCTCGTGAACCATTTATATTATATTATACTCGTAATATTTTGTTTTCAACCGTGAAACTTTTGTAGAACTTGTAAGAAAAATGAAATAATATAGGTACATTAGGTACATAAGTATGGTACTGTTACTATACCGTGTCATATTGTAAACATGGCGTAAATGTCTAAAATAAAATTTATCAATTGTACAATTACAACGAAGGTTCGTATAATATTTTCTTAGATTCCAAACTATACAGAGTTCGGTGTAAATATTTATATTTTGCCTTATACTATTTTTAAGCTAATGTCTCCGTATATTTAAAATTAAATATGCATCAACATTCAATTATTCACTCATAACAAAAACCGGAAACATCGTTACTTGTATCTTAACAGCGTCACTTTATATATAAAATAGTAATTGAAAGGTACAGGGGCAAAACAAGGTATGTCGCATAAAATTAAAAAGATTGAAAAATATGGGAACATTAAAATTTTGCCACGTATTATGGATAAATTATAATTTCTTATTAAATATAATTTTGTGATATTCCTTGTTTTTCCCCTGCACCCTTCAATTAATCGAATCGAATCGCTTAAAGCACTGAAATATATTTTAATAAAAAATATATACACATAAAAAGAACGTGAGGTTGTCTGGCATTTATCATGTCAATTATAATTTCGGAATAAAGAAATACCTATATAATTAAGATTAAATATGATGGAACATTAACACACGTCACCATCTAGTTCTTTGGTAAGTTAAAGGCTTGTGTTATGGATACCGTTGACAGTTGATTTGACACTAACTTTAAATATTATAAATAAATATTATAAATAGCCCCAGCGGGAGTCGTACCCACTACCACAGTTACTACAAATTGAGACATTCTTGTCATCTAATTAGATTAGTATAAATTATCCATCTTATTATAATTAATTAATATGAAAATCAAAACTAATTTAGTTTCTTTAAAATAAATAATTAGGTTTATTTATTTTAGATTTTGGCGTTACGTACCCAACTTTCTTAGGGGATTGAATACTGGTCACAATGGTTTCCAAATCTCCTGACACGTTCTCAAAATAACTAAGATCAATGGTGTATGATTCATTTCTGAAGTTCACGACTACGATGTATATTTCACCATCGCGCCATCTGGAAAAATAAAGTATATTTCATTTACATAATCATTAATAATCGTCGCCTGTGACTTTGCTCATGAAGTCTATTGACAAGCTATTTAAAGAATCCTATCCAATTTCATGACTTTTTAGTATTTCCAGGAATTTTTTAAACAAATTCTAAGGTCTGCAGAAAACAGATGCAAGTAAACAATTTAAAATAGTAAGTTTTTAAAATACTTATATTTTAACATAATATACAGTGATAAATTCAGGTCATTTCAAGGTGGGACAGATCCATAGTAATAAGAAATATTAGCACGTTAATAAAAAAAAATTCTGTACATTGTAATAATATTATGAATATTAATAGTATACAATACATAGCTATGCAATTAAGCTTAGAGAAGAAGAAAGCTAAGAAAATGTTGAAAAATATATGTACCTTCTAATAGCCAAAATATCAGAGTTATAGGCAACAGATTCATATCGTCCATATCTAAAAGCAGGTTCAGCTCGTAATTTCACTAATGTTTTATACACATTAAGGTGAGATCTTTCCATGGCGCGTTGAGTTTCAACATTTAAAGTTTCATAACCTTCAGCAACTGGTAGCCAAGTTTTGTCAGCAGTTGAGAATCCTAAAATAAAATATTTTTTCATTAATAAATTCATATTTGTAGATGAACATAGTTATATAAAGTTTAGATTTGTTCATGTTGAATATGTTTATATATAAATATATTTTACCAGCATTCTTCTCAGCGCTCCACTGAAATGGTGTACGTTCGGGGTCACGAGAAGAGTCTACATATTTAATTGGATCATCCGTATTACACCCTGACGGGTCAACCGTATCTTCCCAGCTTACGAAACCATTCACCATCCCTATTTCTTCTCCCTATAATTAAACATTAATTTTCTTAATGTGGCACATGCCCAGAATGCCTCACAAATTAAATATGCACTATATTTACCATATAAGTAACAGCGATACCAGGAAGGAGGAGCACAATCATGTTCATACCATCTACCAGTGTAGGGCTGAATCTGGAAGCTACTCTTTTATTATCGTGGTTTCCAATCTAAAACGTTATGAATAGGTATTTTAAAATATATCGAGAGTTTCAAAAAGGATTACAACATCGATTGTTCAAAAATTCAACTTACGACCCAGTTAGCGAGTTTGTCCATAGGTTTAAAAGTCAAAAATTTGTCAATTGCATATTTAATTTCAGCAGCAGATGAATCCCCATTAACATCAGAAATAAGCGCAAAGTTAAATGGCATTTGAGAACCTTCACGGTCACCTTCGCCGAAGTATCTCATGCTAACTTGTGGGCTAGCGTATACTTCAACCATCATAACTCTTGTCAAGTCATCTTTCTTTGAATACTCATCAAAAACTTCTCTCCATTGGTATACCATGTCATAAGTCTCGTCTTGATCCGTAGTGTAAATATGATTTAAATAGCCATAGCTCTCTGGATCATCATTATTAGCGTTTCTAGGTTCATCTGGCAATTTACCACCAAATTTGTTCTTATCTACTTCAAATAAATGAGCAATAGCATCAACACGGAAGCCGGCTACTCCCTTATCGAACCAAAATCGTAAAACATTTTTCATTTCCTCAACTACATCAGGATTGCGGTAGTTGAAATCTGGTTGACCAATTACGAATTGATGCAAGTAATATTTACCAACTTCTTCTCTATACTCCCAAGCGCTTTTACGAAAAACGCTATTCTAAAAAGTGGAATTAATTATGTATTTGACAAAATTTATAGCAAATGCGAATCATAAAAAAATTAAGTATAAATTAACGTACCCAATTTGTGGGTGGTCTCATATTGCCATTTTCATCAATTGTTGGATCTTCCCATACAAAATAATCATAATATTTTTCGTGTCCTTTCAATGCCTCTTCAAACCAAACACTTTCATTGCTGCCATGGTTAGGTACAAAATCAAGAACGATCTTAATATCTTAAACGAAAATATTTAAATTTGTAGCAAAACCGATTAGAATTGAAAAATATAGAATATTAGAAATATTTTAAATGTTGTACACTAACCTAGTTCTTTAGCCTTAGCTATTAAGTTATCGAAATCTTCCATGGTTCCATATTCATCATGGACAGCGTAAAAATCAGCGATATCATATCCAAAGTCATACATAGGAGACTGGAACATTGGCGACAACCATGTCGCTCCCACACCTAGTTCCTTCAAATATTCCAATTTCGAAGTAATTCCTAAAGTTAAAAAAAAATTATTTGAGAAAATTTTAAAGAAATTTTTTTGGACTCGGTATGTAATTTTAATTCCTTCAACAATTTGCCTGACCTTTTAAGTCGCCAATTCCATCGCCGTCACTATCCATGAATGACCTAGGGTAAATTTGATAGAAAACGGTCGTTTCCCACCATTCTAATTCCCTCGCTTCATTTGCAATTGCGAGGACGAATAATATCGGTAACAATATTAAGTTATGGAACCTACACAAAAAAAACATAAACATAATTAATTTCTTATTTCTAAATTAATGTCAGTTAAAGTGAAATATCAATTCCTTACCTCATACTGTCTGCTGTAGCAATGTTGAATAAAAATAAAACCTTTTATACTTAAACAATATCTGGAGATTGAGATAATTTTAAGAGATTCGATAATAGGATTAGACAATTCATACAACACTATAGATATTCACTTTAACTTTTATGTTAAAATAATCATAAACGGAATATTTTAAAATGCAGATTATGACTGAAATATTATATATCAATGGAAAAGTTTGAATGTATGGATGTTTATTTGAATGGTTGAACGGATATGGTTGTGGCACAGAATATATCGATTAGAGTCTAAGATAATAATAGAGTCTTGCTAAGATTTTGCTAAAAGATAACTGACAATATGGTTGGATATTGATGTACCAAAAACTCGCCATTACGATTCAAGGAAGGAATGCAAATAGCACACTTTTGTCATTATTCTACAAATTAATACGCAATTATATATTCTAGTACATAAACTTATTACAAGTATATTTAGCATGTGCTAACACAAATCAGCTGTATATTTCCATAAGTATTTCTCAGATAAAAAAATGATATCATAATAATATATTACATATTTTTTTTTTTTTTATGGGACAAAGGGGGCAAACGGGCAGGAGGCTCACCTGATGGTAAGTGATCACCTCCGCCCATGGACATCTGCAACACCACAGGGCTTGCAGATGCGTTGCCGGCCTTTCAGGAAAGGGAGGGAGGGAGGAGGGATAAGGACGGGAGTAGGGATGGGGAGTGGGCCTCCCGGACTCTCACTTACCGGACGAAACGCGACAGCATAGCTGCCACTTCACGCCGGTCTCCTGTGAGAGAGTGGTACTATACGGGGCGTGCCGGCCCATTCGGCTGCTACCCGAGGGTAACAAGCATGGCACTACCACTAAGTATGACACGTAACATAATGTATAACAATAATCATTTTTACAGTGTTTCTGTGTTTACGGTTAACGCGCTCGCTTGAATATCCTAGTGGTGCGGGTTCAAATCTGGGTCTCGCATCTCTGATATTTTTATGTGCGATGTGATTACCTTACGGTAAAGGAAAACATCGTGAGGAAACCTACATGTCTGAGAGAATCTAGCAAGTTTTTGAAAGACGCGTGAAGTCCGCCAACCCACAGTAGGCCAGCGAGGTGGACTATGGCCGGATCCCCCTCATATTGAAGGGAGGCCAGTGTCCAACAGTGAAACGTTAAAAAAAGGGCTGATATGATTATGAAAATGATCCCCTTTTAAGTATGTGAAATTTATTTATTTATTAATTACTAGCCTTTCCCGCGGCTACGCTCGCGTTCTAAAGGCAGGAAACCAAGTTCTTTCGTCCCGCCCGTCCGTCCGTCTTGCGGTGATTTTATTGCGAAGTTTTGATAAAACTGTGATATCTCATAAGATATTTATTGAAATCAAATGATGCCAATAGCAATTTAGTCCAAAATTAAGCACTTGTGATGGATAACTTGTTTATTTGGATAAGGATCAATATCATGATGTTTAACACCTTCGCAAATAAAATATTATCTTAAAACAAATTTGATTTGATTAACGTAAAAAACGGCTATAACGATTCAACCTTAGAGATAGACATGATATCGTGGACTTTTTTTTTAAACTTTTAAAGGGCAATAATTCCGTCGTGAATGATTTTTACATAACTTTAACCATTTACGCAGCGCATGCAACGGAAGCTCTCAAAAAAGGTGATCGCTTGTTTGAAAGCATTTAGTACGAGGTAAGATGAATTTCCGTTCATCTTATTTTTGAGTCGAAAGTTCGAATAGATAAAAAATAACTAATTTTAATATTTTTATAATAATACTTAGTATTGCTATTTATATTTTTTAATATAATACATTTTAATAATCTGTCCACTAAAGAAACACAGCGTAAAGAAAAGAACCAGTGGGTCATCGCGTTTGAAGTCACGCGAAAGGCCGCTTTTGTGTAGGCATTTGTTATTGCTGCAGGGTTGTCAGAATGATAGAATATAATATATCATCAATTTGAATGATATTTTCAATATTTTCAATATCTGTACAAAAATCAGTAATATGACATATTCGTATACGGCACCCGCAAAAACCATGGAAGCTATACCCATATTGACTTTATGAAATAAATCGCTTCCGCCATATTGAATATAGACAAAAATCTAGTAATAAGTCAGATTCGTAATCGGCACCCCCAAAAACCATGGAAACGATACCCATATTGATTTATGAAAAAAATCGCGTCCACCATCTTGAACTTTGAAATAGATTGTCATATTCGTAATTGGCCCGAAAACCGTTCTTAGAAAAGACAAAAATCAAGTTAACAATAATATGCATAATTTAACACATTATCGCTGGGCTAATATTTTTTTACCTTTCTTCAGTGTCTGGAAACTTATGAAATTTTAAATTCTTATTTATAACAAGATAATGACATGCAGTCTCCCACAGTACATTTAGTATGAACCATTATAAATAAGTACAACTCAAACGAAACATTTAAAACAATCAAATTAAAATGTGTCCTAGCTGACGTGTACCAAGCGAATGTATGGTAGCTTGGTATGGCTACGGCCCCTCTCTCACCCTGCAAACCCCGCATGATTGTTCTGTCTAGATAATATGTCCGTTGGCTGACTATATGTTTCATTGACTTTGAAAGGACCGTGCGTTGAATCCCACTGGCAAAAATGTGAATTTAAAAGTATTTCTTCGAAAGTTTTTCTTTCTAAGGCAAAATAACTAATTATTTTTAATGCACGCTTCATTCGGATTCACTTTAGTGTATGTGTACCTCTGTGCCAAGCATCCATATCCGCCCAGCCATTCTAACATGATTGAGTATCACTAACCTTTCACTTTAATAATAATAGTAGTAAGATAAAATACTTTATTTAATTAACTCTTGCTTTACCTCCTCTAAAAGTCCAATCTGGCTATTTTGAAGATTAAAGTTGCAAAAACGCACAATTTATAAGAGCTATTATTAAAATATTTACTTAATATGTTAAGCAATTCACATCCAATACGCATACTAATGGTATGATAAAATTAATGCATATTTTAGAACATGACATCATCTTATATTTCTTATGTGGTTCACCTCTTTCAACTGCTGGGCAGAGCTTCTAGACCATAGTCCACCAAGCTGACAAAGGCTACAACGGTGAACTACACAAGCCGCCTGTAACATGCAGGATTCCTCACGATATTTTTCACTACTATTATCATTATCATGAAGATTGATTTTCTTAAATCATGAATGATTTATGGATTTTACTAAAAGATTGAAAATTTATCAAATACTATTCGTAGATTCATTTTTTGTTAGAAATGAAACTTCTTTTAAAAAAATCCTTATTTTATTTCATCATTATTTGCTTCATTAGTAGTAATATATCTACCCAATTGAGACCTATCATTAGCTTGACATAAAAAAGAATTTATCTTTCCTAGGTTATACTAATTAGTGCAAATGCTGTAAAATAACCAACAATACATCCACACTTTACTATCTTTTTTTTTCCTCTTCACTAAAGAGGTAAAGATGTAAGTTTTAATATATGAAGAATTATATCTACTAACTTCTGTACGATTCTGGATATTCTTTCGTTAATAAAAAGCTTATTTGCCTCTATTTTAAAAAAATATTTGCAATGAAAACTGAAAATAACTTTAGTTAAAGCGTCAATTTCCCAACGATAAAAAAACTCTAGTAGAGCCAAAACTGTAGTTTGACGTTTTTATTTAAATGGTTGTAAATAAAATTAGGAATAAGTGGTTAAGAATAAAATACTTTGTTTATTTTTAGTAAATTTAATAAAACCTTTACAAATATTTTATTAAATCAAAGAAGAACACTCGGCAGAAGTAATATGCCATTCTGGTTCCATCTTAAACAGTTTTAAGAACTAAGGCCTCGCTTCCCAAAATTTCTACTTCATTTGCCTTAAGTACATCCCTGTAACAAAAAATATAATAATTAAATTAATTAAATATAAAAATAACATTATCCGATAAAGAGTAGGTACATATTTCACTATGGAATAACAAGATTCCTAAAGCGTATTACAAATAACAAAGATTTACATCGAGGTTGGTGGGAGCGCTTATTTTTAGGCATTTCTCGTGAACGTCCATTCATATTATAATATTCTGTTTTCAACCGTGAAACTATTATATCAGTTGTAAGAAAAATTAAATATACATTAGGTACATAAGTATGGTACTGTTACCATAACATCTCATAGTGTAAACACTGCGTAAATGTCTAAAATAAAATCTATCAATTGTATAATTTCAATGCAAGTTCACCAAATATTTTCTAAGATTTAAGCGTAGTCGCAAAAAAAATAGTTAGTATAGTTTTAAAGAACTTAATTTAATTTGCCTTATAATATTTTTAACCTCATGTCTGCATACATTTTTAATGAAATATAAGCGTCAATGCTCAATTATTCACACATTGCAAAAACCGGAAACATCGTTACTTGCATCTTAACAGCGTCACTTTACATATAAAATAGTAATTAACCTACTTGTTCACCGATAGGAATTTACTTAGAGTACGCTAGAGCGACTCTCGCTTAAAACATTGAAATATATTTTAATAAGAAATATATACACATAAAAGGAATGTGAGGTTGTCTGGCATTTTGTATGTCAATTATAATTTCGGAATAAAGAAATACCTATATAATTAAGATTAAACATGATAGGAAATTAACACACTTCACCTTCTAGTTCATTGGTAAGCTTGTTAAGCGTTATGGATATCGTTGACAGTTGATACACTAACTTTAAATACATAGTTACATATTATAAATAGCCCCAGCGGGAGTCGAACCACCACCACAGTCATTACAAATTTAGCCATTCTTGTCGTCTAAATAGATTAATATAAATAATAAGGTTTAGCCATTTTAGATTTTGGCGTTACATACCCAACTTTCTTGGGGGATTGAATACTGGTCACAATGGTTTCCAAATCTCCTGACACGTTCTCAAAATAACTGAGATCAATGGTGTATGATTCATTTCTGAAGTTCACGACTACGATATATATTTCACCATCGCGCCATCTGAAAAATAAATTATATTTCAATTACATAATCATTATTAATCGTCGCCTGTGACTTTGCTCATGAAGTCTATTGATAACAAGCTATTTAAAGAAAGTTTTCTACCACAGGTTTCTATCCAATTTAATGACTTTTTAGTATTTCCAGAAAATAATTAAAAACAAAATCTAGGGTCTGCAGAAAACAGATGCAAGTAAACAATTTAAAATCCTTTTTTTTTTAAATACTTGTATTTTATCATAATATAAGCAATAATCATTTTATTATTTTATCACTACATGTCATGCAATCTGTTTAGTCAGACAAAAATATATATTTTTTTGTTTTCTGCGTGACATGGGCGAAGTAACGTTATTAAGTTTAGAGAAAAAGAAACTAAAAAAATGTTTTAAAATATATGTACCTTCTAATAGCCAAAATATCAGAGTTATAGGCAACAGATTCATATCGTCCATATCTAAAAGCAGGTTCAGCTCGTAATTTCACCAATGTTTTATACACATTAAGGTGAGATCTTTCCATGGCGCGTTGAGTTTCAACATTTAAAGTTTCATAACCTTCAGCAACTGGTAGCCAAGTTTTGTCAGCAGTTGAGAATCCTAAGATATAATATTTTTTTATTAATAAATTCATATTTGTACATGAACGTAATATTAAAAAAGTCTAGATTTTTTCATGTGTTGAATGAAAAATATGTTTATGTATAAATATATTTTACCAGCATTCTTCTCAGCGCTCCATTGAAATGGTGTACGTTCAGGGTCACGAGAAGCGTCTGCATATTTAATTGGATCATCTGTATTACACCCTGACGGGTCAACCGTATCTTCCCAGCTTATGAAACCATCCACCATCCCTATTTCTTCTCCCTATAATTAAACATTAATTTTCTTAATGTGACACATGCCCAGAATACCTTAGAAATGAAATATGCACTATATTTACCATATAAGTAACAGCGATACCAGGAAGGAGGAGCACAATCATATTCATACCATCTACCAGTGTTGGACTGAATCTCGACGCTACTCTATTATTATCGTGGTTTCCAATCTGAAAATCATAGGTATTTTAAAAATATATCCAGAGTTTCTAAAAGGACCACAATATAAATTGTTCAAAAATTCAACTTACGACCCAGTTAGCGAGTTTGTCCATTGGTTTAAAAGTCAAAAATTTGTCAATTGCATATTTAATTTCGGCAGCAGATGAATCACCATTAACATCAGAAATAAGCACAAAGTTAAATGGCATTTGAGAACCTTCACGGTCACCTTCGCCGAAGTATCTCATGCTAACTTGTGGGCTAGCGTATACTTCAACCATCATAACTCTTGTCAAGTCATCTTTCTTTGAATACTCATCAAAAACTTCTCTCCATTGGTATACCATGTCATAAGTCTCGTCTTGATCCTTAGTGTAAATATGGTTCAAATAGTCATAGCTCTCTGGATCATCATTATTAGCGTTTCTAGGTTCATCTGGCAATTTACCACCAAATTTGTTCTTATCTACTTCAAATAAATGAGCAATAGCATCAACACGGAAGCCGGCTACACCCTTATCGAACCAAAATCGTAAAACATTTTTCATTTCCTCAACTACATCAGGATTGCGGTAGTTGAAATCTGGTTGACCAATTACGAATTGATGCAAGTAATATTTACCAACTTCTTCTCTATACTCCCAAGCGCTTTTACGAAACACGCTATTCTAAAAAGTGGAATTAAATATTTGAGAAAATTGATAGCAAATGCGAATCATTAAAAAACATCAAGTATAAATTAACGTACCCAATTTGTGGGTGGTCTCATATTGCCATTTTCATCAATTGTTGGATCTTCCCATACAAAGTAATCGTAATATTTTTCGTGTCCTTTCAATGCCTCTTCAAACCAAACACTTTCATTGCTGCCATGGTTAGGTACAAAATCAAGAACGATCTTAATATCTTAAACAAAAAATATTTAAATTCGTACCAAACCGACTCGAATTGAAAAATATAGAATAGTAGAAATATTTTAAATGTTTTACACTGACCTAGTTCTTTAGCCTTAGCTATTAAGTTTTCGAAATCTTCCATTGTTCCATATTCATCATGGACAGCGTAAAAATCAGCGATATCATATCCAAAGTCATACATAGGAGACTGGAACATTGGCGACAACCATGTCGCTCCCACACCTAATTCCTTCAAATATTCCAATTTCGCAGTAATTCCTAAAGTTAAAAAAAATAATTATTAGAGAAACTTTTAAAGAATTTTTTTTGGACTAGGTATGTACAATTTGCCTGACCTTTTAAGTCGCCAATTCCATCGCCGTCACTATCCATGAAAGACCTAGGGTAAATTTGATAGAAAACGGTCGTTTCCCACCATTCTAATTCCCTCGCTTCATTTGCAATGGCGAGCACGAACAATGTCGGTAACAATATTAAGTTATGGAACCTTAACAAAAGAAACATTATATTAATTTCTTATTTATAAAGTAATGTCAGTTAACAGTGAAATTATAATTCCTTACCTCATACTGTCTGCTGTAGCAATGTTGAATAAAAAGAAAACCTTTTATACTTCAACAATATCTGGAGATTGAGATAATTTTAAGAGTTTCGATAAAAGGATTAGGAAAGGAAGACAATTCATATAACACTATTGATATTCATTTTAACTTTTATGTTATAATAATCATAAACGGAATATTTTAAAATGCAGATTGTGACATCCCATAAATATTATTAGTTGAATGGTTGAAAAACTCGCTATTACGATTCAAAGGAGGAATGCAAAGAGCTCACTTTTGTCACTATTCTACAAATTAATACGCAATTAAATATTCCAGTACATAAACTTATTACAAGTATAATATTATTCCGAGTATAAAATTTAAATGGGTCAGTATGAGGAAGTCTGAAACTGTAAGACATACGAAGATCCATAAATCTATGTCATCGATTTCAATAATAAGAAAAACTGCATTCACACATATAAAAAAAACTTGTACTCAGCCTGAACCTGAAAGTTTGGAAGAATAAGACTAACACTATTTCTATTAAGATATCAATTGTTTAGGTATTCAGCTGTAAATGTTACTAAGAAACATGATGTCTCAAATTTATAAAATGCATTGTTTTATAAAACAGTATTATCTAAACTCACAAAACAGTATTAATATTACTTGCAAGATTTTTCTTTTTAATATTGCAATATACTTTCTGCCGTTCTTAAGGGATAGAGATTATTTCTTTAAAGAACCCAAATTCTATTCTTTCTAGACGTTTTGTGAAAGCCTGAAAGCTTTTTAGTGCAGTACAATTATATTATATTTTCTTTCGAGAACTGTAATCTGCATTTTTTGGGTTTGCATGTCATCAAATGTCGTATCCTTTAACTTACTTTATTATATAAGTTATTTATTTTCCTCGTTTAAATTAATGAATTGTAGGTAAAACTAAAAATCGTCCAATAAACTAAGAAGACCCCCTTGGGCCATAATCATTTAATAAAAAAAAATAAAAAAGTAAGTAGCTAAATCCCCCTCGTACTGAGGGAGGCCCGTGCCCAGCAGTGGGACGCTAAACGGGGCTGAAGACAAAAAGCTAAAACAAAATTTCGCTTATTTGAGCGATTAACACCGACAACATTATGCTATTTGTACCATCTCTTTTTTAATAAGATAGCAGTATAGGCATACTCGTACATAGTGAACTAGATTTAAAACTAATTCATACGACATAAATAGGGGCAAAATAGTTTATATCATGAGAACCTCCTCCTTTTTGGAAGTCGGTTGAAAATATACACTATTTTAGTCATATAGGAAAGGAGATAATAAGTCAGCTAATTAAATTTATAATCTACAAGCGGCTCCCCTCGCTTCACTCAGGTTTATCCATAAGTGTGTCTATTATCCCTTGAGAAATGATTGATTCTCCATACAAACTTTCCTCTCCCTTTTCATCCACTTAAGGGCTGACTTCCGGGATGAAAAATATCCTATGTCTTTCCCATAGTTTCAAAATACCTTTATAAAATATTATACGATTTCATCTAAATCGGTTTAGAAGTATTTACCCAACTGCACCAGACGGAGGGTTATGTTTTTCGAGAGTAGTAAATTTTTTTTCGCTCGATAGATTTTAGCTTGAGAGGTGTCGTTAGATTCAATAAAAAAAAAACAAAATGGCGGATTTTTAGTGCCGAATTTAAATGTTTGGCACGCTCTGCAGCCTGAAAGGCTCGATGGATTTAAGTTTCAAAGGTGTCGTTTGATTCGTATTAATTGTGAAAGTGTTGTGTGTGAAAGTGACACCGGGTATAAATTTTGAATCAAAACACAACATTTTTCTTTTCCAAATTATACAAAAATGCAGTCGGGTTTTTTAGTTTTTTAATTACACTGACTTGTTTAATTTATTCATTACAAACAAACAAATCTTTTCTCTTCATAATAGTAATGTAGATTTATATTGAGATATATTTTGTATTATCATTTTACTAACTTTAAACAATAGTAAGTACTTACCTTACATAATATATATTTTATATTGTATTGTCGTTGACATGTCATTATAATCTGACAAGTGAAGTGTTAAAAATATCTGACGGTGCATCAGATTAGTTTGGTCTGATAGTGTTATTATCACTGAAATAAATGGCGAAATTGTTTGACACATGATACAATTACATCTTGTATGTTCTTGTTATTTATGTTTTTTTAAACGTAAACTATTCACGTATATCATATACATATTTTGTGTTTGTCAAATGATTTTCTTTTATTACTCGACTTCGGAGAAGGGTTATGTATTTAACCTGTTTGTATGTACGTTCGACCCTATGTTCTCTTCTACGAGTTGATGAACTCCATATGTCTTTCGAATGCTCCTGGTACTTCTCTTCAGCAAAGTGTACTGTGGAGCAACCCTTTGGCTGTGTGGTCTGTTTGAAGAGACCATTAAAGACGGGGGAGGTCTGTTAAGTTTTAGTGGGTATTACTGGCTTTACCGGTGAACCCCTCAAACCATTTGTGGTATGCATAAATGCAATTCAAACATTAAAAAAAAATATACTATTAATATTTTAGTGATTTCAAAAAATATATCAATTTTAATAATTTTTAGATACAGGTGTTTAGAATAAACTTCCAAAAAGCCCATATAGGAATAGATCGGAAATACTAATTGTTAAATTGTATCTAGGGGCAAACCCGAGTAGAGCGAGGGTTAGTGTCTATTATAAAATAACATTTTAACTAAAAATTGTCTTAATTTAACAATGAAAATCTATTTCATCAATAAATTATTTTGCCTACTACTTATTGGTTAGATTTTTTCTCTTGAAAAAAAAAAGATAAAATTAGTTAATCTAAGTATATTTAGTGAGTTAATTTTTTTTTATAGATTTGAAATAATATATGTGGCCAATCTAAATTATTGAGTGCAACGAAAATTTGTGAACCTTTCTTAAAAATTACATATTCAATAAAATATATTAAATATATTTATCATCATACCAAATCTCATCAATATCTGTCTATGTTTTCTCGTGATGCGGGCACAGAAACACAGATAAAAAATGTACAGTAATCTATAGATTCGGCCTCTGTATCGATAAAAAAAATAACTATTTCAATTAAAAAAAAATATGTATATATATATATACATTATGTGACAATATACATATTCAACTCAGTTAGAATTTATTCTATTAGTTTTTACAATTTTTGTCTATCTGAAATAAGCGAATTAATTACATGATATATTTTACAGATGGTATAAAGGAGAAACCTATTTAGTATTGATTAATATGCGAGATGTGGAACACGTTGTGGATTTGACGTATTTCGAGAGTGTCAGCGGAAATGAGTGAAAATTTTTATCATCCCAAGAAAACCACTGAACACATTTTGATGAAATTTAGTAAGATGATCGCTGATTATCCGGGTCAAAATAAATAATAGTTTTTACTTCGGAAAATATTATATTTCTGTGAAATATAAACTAACGTACCCCTAGTCCCTAGGACAAACCCTCACTTGAACGGAGCGAGTATGGCTAGGTTGTCCCGGTCTGTTGCTACCGCTACGCTACTATTTCCTACCCAACCTAGGCATAGGTATTCCTAGGAGGATATTAAATAAAAAATTAGGTAGGCAGTAAAATCGGAACATTTAATACATTAAAATTATAGCTCGGTAGATAAACGGGTCGTTGATAAGATGGGTTAGGGCCTATGCAGCGATTAAGACTCCTCACTGGTCTAGCACTCCCCTGACCTCACTGGCCGCTGCTGGAGACGAGTGCTCGCGCGTCGATCGATACTGTCCACCGCGGGGAAGCAGGTAATTTAAAGGTGAATTTGAAACCCCAATCGGGGCTTAATTCACACACACAGAATATGTTTAACAGTAATATATTATTGTATTATGGAATTAAAAGGTCGAGGGAACGATAGTGACCCTCTGCGCGCGCGCCGCGAAGTGCGAACAAAGGAACTCCTTCCTGGGTGCCTAATATGTCGCTTGTTTTAATACAAACGTGGTGATAAATTGTTGCTGGTATAAAATCTGATTTGATGCGTTCATTTGAATTTTTTTTATTTCAATATTGTAAATAGTTTTTTTTATTGTAAATATTATTAATTTTAAATAATTTCTTGTATTTGTTTTTTTTTATTATTAAGAATTAAGACATGTAATAATTAATGTTACATTACCCCCCTCGTCTGAGAAAGAGTTTTGATCTCAAATTAAACTCGCCTATAGATTACCACCAGCACTACTCATTCATACTATCTTCTTTCAAAATCCTTCCATAATATCAAACAAATAACCTTACAAAATAGCTACAACAATATAAAATTATGTTGACGCGACCTTACGTAGACAAGTTATCTGTGATTAATATCGAACAGAAAACTAATGCTAGTAGTAAGAAGTTATTTTAAAGGTATGTCTCAATTCATAAAATAATTTTAGAAAACAACACTATCTACTTGCTCTTAATATTTTTTAAATCTTTGATATGCCAGACGCCTATATTTTTTCCTGACATATCCTCTAAAACATTAACAAGTGGAGACCGTTTTTCAATTATACGGCATTTGAGAAACTTTGGTGCCAGCTTTTTACTAAAATATTTATCTTTATTGCTTAGAACGAATGCGCGCTTATAAACTATATCACCTACATTAAACTCAGCCGGCTTTCTACGTAGGTTGTAGCGAGCTGTATTCTTTTCATGTGCATGCCATAACGAAGCCTGCACATCATTGAATACCGATCGAAGACACCCTAAGTTTTCAGCGTATAAGTCGCGAGGAAGGAACAACACTTCACCGCCCAGGTCATTGTCAGTGTAGTGCGAAGCGCATAAAACTAACTCCCTACCGTAAACTAGAAATGACGGTGTATAACCGGTGGCTTCATTAACGGAATTGTTTATCGCAAACTGAACCTTGGGAATGGAGGTGTCCCAGGATCTATGATCGTTTCCAACAAACGTAGACAAACTAGTTACAACAATTTTTTTTGTAGCGTTCTACCGTGTTGACTTGTGGTGTGTACTTCGGCGTGAAAAACACGTTAGGTACTTTATATTTTTTAAATAGTCCATCAGTAGATGAACTTATAAATTGCGTTCCATTGTCTAAGAAGATTGTTTGAGGGACTCCGTGAACTAGAAAAATTGACTCTTCTATAATTTTAGTAACGATATCGCGTGGAGCCTTGCATTGACGAATGTGATGGGTGTTATTACAACCCCTAGGACAGTAAGGTTCCTTTTTAGCCACTTCTATTGCATGCAAATATTTAATGTTACTGATTGTTATTATTGTAATTGTTATTTAAACTATTATTATTATATTTATTATAACTAGTATGAGCCTTATTTATAGGTTTATTGACATCCTTAGAGTACGCAAATTTAGGAGCTAGCGTATCGGAAGTAACCTTAGGAGGCTCTTGAAATTGTGAAAGTCGAGTTTTAAAAGTCTCGTAGTTACGACTTAAAGAACGCAAAGTGTCTATGGTCGAGATCTGAGGAGCAGCTGCTAACGTACTAGCATAGCACGGTCTAATATTATGCAAAAGAATTTCCAATTGATCCACTTCAGAGAGAGGAGTGGATAGACGTGAGATTATTCCATTCATAACCGCAAGATAAATTGTTATGTTCTCACGTTCTCCTTGAGTACGAGATCGAATTTCGGAAATAAGTCTGTAATCGTAGTCAGTTTGACTAAAGTCCTCTTTTAATAAACGCGCCAACTCAGGTCAGGAACTGACTTTGTCCTTTACCGCACGATACCAATGAAGGGCATCGTCCTGAAAAATTTCAGATGCAAAACTCAAAATTTTTTGTTGTGGAATATTTCTAGCCAGTATAAATTCATCAACACGCTGTATAAAAGAGCGAACACAAGTTTTACCAGTAAATTTTAATTTACTTAAATCGGATGAGGTACGATCGCATGACACAGAAATCACGTTCTGTAGTTCCGGCACAGTAGATGCTGATTCTTTGACAGAACTAGCACTAGCCACATTAAAAAAGGTACTAGCAGAAGGTTTTTTGGCTAGCAAGGTAGCAAGTTTTTGCGAGAATATTTTATAACCGCTAACAATGTCGTCATAATCCTTTTTAATGTCGTCACTACGCGTTATCCTCTCGACACGATTGTGTAAATGATTTAACATATTCTTTGTTCGCAATAGTGAAGCAACGCTAGGATCACTAGTATCAAGATTTAATTGAATTTTCATTAAAACTTCTAAGCAACCCTTAAGGTCCTGTCTTGCATCGAGTGGAGACTCTAATATATATTCCGAGGGCAAATCAGTGGATAATTTTATAATTTGTTTTCGTAACTCCACCACAGAAGGTGCAGGAGTCGCGCTTCTAATACGAACTTCATACTCCAACTCAGACTTTTGAAGAGACAGAAACTCAATAGGAAGCATGATGAAAATTATTTAAAGAAAAAAAATCAGAAGGATAAGTGATGCACTTAGTACGCTCTACTCACAACACAATTAAAAGAAAAAAATAACACGTTCTCCGTTCTGTTACAATTAAAAATAAATTTAAGAACGTCTGGTTTTTTTTAACGAAAATAAATAATAAAAATAATTGCTAAGAAAAAAAAATAAGCAAAATCATAAAAGGAAAAAATAATGCTACTAATGTGTACTTTATAACCATAAGGTACAATATTTCTTTTAAAATAAATAGTGTGACCAAAAAAAATATTATTTGAAACAATTTTATAAAAGCGTCGTTTTAGGTGCCCAAGACGAGAACAAGTAGAAAAAAAATGTTAGAACAAAGTATGCAACTAAACGACTTTAAATAAATAATTATTAATGTAGGATAGGCCAATTATGAGCAAGATTAAATTACACACAGAAATTAAAATCTCTTGTACACATTAGTAACGGTAAAAAAACCAAAAAAAATATAAAGACGTTTAACAAAGACAACCACTAACATACACAAACCACAACCAGTGCAGGAGAAATTAATCAGCTGTATTTCTACCACGATTAAGGTCGCCAGTGTATTAGGTAGGCAGTAAAATCGGAACATTTAATACATTAAAAAATATAGCTCGGTAGATAAACGGGTCGTTGATAAGATGGGTTAGGGCCTATGCAGCGATTAAGACTCCTCACTGGTCTAGCACTCCCCTGACCTCACTGGCCGCTGCTGGAGACGAGTGCTCGCGCGTCGATCGATACTGTCCACCGCGGGGAAGCAGGTAATTTAAAGGTGAATTTGAAACCCCAATCGGGGCTTAATTCACACACACAGAATATGTTTAACAGTAATATATTATTGTATTATGGAATTAAAAGGTCGAGGGAACGATAGTGACATCTTAATTAGAAAAATCTTAAAATCTTGATTACGACGTTAGTAACTCGTATTAGGGACCGAGAAAAGACTGACGTGCGTTCGCCTCGACAGCTCGCTCTCGCGGCTACGTGGATGCGTTCTATCTGTGGCCTGCGATGACCCCTGCGCGCGCGCCGCGAACAAAGGAACTCGTTCCTGGGTGCCTAATATGTCGCTTGTTTTAATACAAACGTGGTGATAAATTGTTGCTGGTATAAAATCTGATTTGATGCATTCATTTGAATTTATTATTTTTTTTTATTTCAATATTGTAAATAGTTTTTTTTATTGTAAATATTATTAATTTTAAATAATTTCTTGTATTTGTTTTTTTTTTATTATTAAGAATTAAGACATGTAACAATTAATGTTACAAGGTACTAGTTAAATATTAACAATTTTTCTCATCTTTTAATAGTTTAGACATTACCTACACTTAACACACTTTGATAACTTAAGGTAAACTTTGATAGAGTCATAAATAAAACAATTATTGCCTTTAACCACGTGGTTTATTATATTTTATTATCAAAACATTATAAAAATCGATGAATCTTATTTACAATAACTTTAAAACAACGCCTTCGTAACCTGCCACAGGTATTTTCGATACATCAAACTCCTCACTGCAAATGAAAAGAAAAAAATGACAAATATTTTATTATATTTTACCTAAAAGAAAAAGCTTAATCTTTGAGATCTAAGTAACTATGTCAGGTATTTCTTTGGCAACTTTTTCCCCTAGAGAAAATTCATTATAGAACGGATTTTAGGAAGATTCTTCTTCGCTAAACCCTTTTCTTTTTGATGTCGTTGGGGAATCCATTCTGCCCGTAGTCTATGGGCAGGGGACTGTGAGACCTTTTTCACTTAAAAGCCTTATAGCGCAACCATATGGTATTCAAAGCAATTTTGCGTTCTAGATCTTAGATAAATGCAGTTAAAGACATTTCAATCCTTAATTACTCATAATGCTAATTACGCATTATTCGAATTCATATTATTAAAACTTTGTATTTTCCTTGATTTCAAAAAATCCGTGATTTCTAGGCTACTGTAGTTTCCGTAATTTTAAATAGCAGCGCCATTTATCTGATAGTATGTACCTCAGCGAAATTGACATGCAAAAATGCGAAGCATACATTTGGCTTATAAGACTCGCGGCTTCGATTTCCACTCGAAAGAAATATTTACATTATTCATAATAATCATAATACACCAAGAGACATTAAATACCGTTAGTTGATGTAGAAATATAAATATTCATATATAATACCCTTGATCCTTAGGAGATTGAATGCTTCTCACAACCACGCGAGCATTTCCGCTGACATTCTCGAAATACGTCAAATCCACAACATGTTCCACATCTCGCATATTGATCAATACTAAATAGGTTTCTCCTTTATACCATCTGTAAAATATATCAATTAATTCGCTTATTTTTTAGTTATTTGATATGGTTAGCATAAATCACTCGTACATACACATTAATATTTTCTATAAATTATAACGATATTTAACAAAAAAAATCTTAAAATGACGCACTAACCTCTAGAAAGCTAATTAGATTTGAAAATTTTGTTCGTTCAGAAAGGTTGATAAAATTAAGCTGTCTAACGTTTAAAGTCATTTTTTTCTTTATTTATTTTTAATAATATATTATAAAATTAAAGAAGGAAAAAAACATATCACATTAAAATAAAAAGAAAAACAAAACAAACTGTTCTAACAATACATAATTAAATCTTAGTTATATAATAAATGAGGTCTACATAAAAAGCTTTTTTTCTATTTATTTATATACGTAAATTGTATACAAAAATAATACATTAAATGTTCCTTCTGTAGATTGTAGTGTATTTATTTAAGAAATTCTATTATTTGTTTTGTCGTAACAAGGGCCAAACTCAAATATCAATATTGAGCATTAAAAGCCTTGGATAGTAAAACAATATTGTATAAACAAAATGTTTTGTCTGCTGATTCCTTAACTAATTACCTTCTGTTAAAATGTTATCTATAAATATTGAAATAGAGACGTTAGAAAAAGAGTTTATAGAAATAGATAATTATTTAATTATTCAATTAGAATAATTAGAATTTTGTATTCGACAACATTTAATTTTACGAAGGACTTTTTTTCTCATGATATTACAGATAATTGGTTTGCTAAAACAAGTTTATTGCACAATTCGTTTGCAAAATTTTGAGACTAATTTCATTTGGTATAATTGACACGTATTTAGATTTGCTGTTAATGAGATTGCGTATCGTAATATAGAGTAATACCATTTAACACAGCAAAAAAAGACAGATTGAGCTATATTCTTTAAAATTATTTATTGATTCTTGTTCATTGGCACTTTATCTTTAAGCATTAAATATGATAATTTAACATAATATACTATATTAGTTTGAAAACTTACCTTCTAAATACAAATACATCCTTATTAATCGCAACCGACTCGTATCTTCCGTGTCTAAACACCTTTTCTTGCCGAAGCTTAGCCAAGGCTTGGTAAACTTTCAAGTGAGACCTATTAGCTGCTTTCTGAACTTCTACATTTACGGTCTTATAACCCTCACCGACTGGCAACCAGGTTTTGTTAGCAGTAGAAAATCCTAGAGAATCAATGAAAATGTGATTTACCATAAAACATATTATTATAGTTAAAAGAATAGTGTTACTATTTAACCATAATAGGTACAGAATCGAAAAATTTAACTTCTTACAATCTTTTAAATTAATGTTCACTTAAATATGACTAACAATGTAATAAGCTACAAGATTTTCATCCCTTCTATCATTGACGAGTAGAGTAATTTAATGTTTGGGTTTATACCAGCATTCTTTTCTGAATTCCACTGGAACGGCGTACGTTGAGGATCCCTCGATGATTTTGCATAATTAATTGGATCATTAGTATTACATCCTGATGGATCGACAGTATCTTCCCAGCTCACATACCCGTCGACCATTCCTAGTTCCTCGCCCTGAAATGTAAATAAGTTTTAGGTTATAAGTATACCTGCATATAAAATAATAAGTAGTACTTACTGCTGGTGATACCAGAAATGATAAATTTAATATAAATTTAATTTCAAATACTAAATATAGAATGCATTTTTTAAATGGATTGCTTATGAAATTATTTTCAAATATATAATATTACCATATATGTAACTCCAACGCCAGGAAGTAATAAAACAACCATATTAACGTTATCAACTAGAGAAGGACCATAACGAGTGGCCATTCTGCTATTATCATGATTACCAACCTGAAAATAACAAAATAAATAAGTGTCACATATGATGTATACAAAATTAAATCTCTTTCAAAAATTATCACATGCATAGCACATTAAAAATCAAGTGTTAGGTTTTATATTTTTTTAATAGTTCTTTACGTACCACCCAATTAGCATCTTTGTCAACGGGCTTGTAAGTTAAAAACTTATCAACTGCTCTCTTTATATCAGCTGCACTAGACGAAGAGTCGACATCCGTAATCAAATCAAAATTAAATGGCATCTGAGCACCGTTCCTGTCACCTTCACCAAAATACTTCACCACGTCTTGTATACTTGCATATACTTCGGTCATCATAACTCTAGTTAATCCATCCTTTTTAGCATATTCATCACAGATATCTCTCCAATCATATACCACATAATAAGTTTCATTTTGATCTTTGGTATAAATATGCGCTAAAGAATCAAATGATCCAGAATCAACATCAGTTCTCCCAGAAGGCGGTTCATCTGGATATTTGCCTCCAAAACGATTTTTGTCGACTTCGAACAGACTGTTAACAGCATCAATTCTGAAGCCAGCGACACCTTTTGCTAGCCAAAAACGTACTACATTCTGCAAAATTAGGAAAACAATGACTTTTTTTATCTTTTTGGCTGAGATATTTTTTTTAACAATTGATAAAACTTAAATTATAATCAATCAATGTTACCTTTATGAATTTATTGATACTATTATTTTAATTCTTTTATTTACATTTTACAAATTATAATGACTTACATTCATTTCATCCCTGACATCAGGATTACGATAGTTCAAATCAGGCTGGCCGATAACGAATTGATGTAAATAGTATTTCCCAACTTCTTCTCTGTACTCCCAAGCACTTCCTCGAAAATGACTAAGCTATAAAATAAACAGTATAAATAAATAATAATAAATTAATATAATTTTTATTTCACTTGAAATATAGACACAAAGATAGTTAAATACAAACCCAATTATTTGGTGGTTGCATATTGCCTTCTTTATCTATAACGCCATCTTCCCAAACGAAATAATTTAGGTACTTTTCATTACCTTTTAGAGCTTCTTCAAACCATACGCTTTCATTTGATGTGTGATTGGGCACAAGATCTAGTACAACTTTGATATCTGTAAAAAAATCATTGGATAACTTCACAGATTCCTCAAACCCTGTTAATTTGCCAAAATTAAATATATTTCTTTTATTATGATTTTAAAATCCTCCTCCTACGTACTCTTACTGTCACTTATATTATTAATTTTAATGTATAATCTTTATTTTATCCGTTTTGACGTTATTATAGGGCAATTATTATTATTTTGAATTCGTAGACTTACTTTACTTTTATTGGTAAATAAAAATAATTCGAAAAGCTTTTTGGTAAGCTCTCTTAAAATAATTGAAATCGAACTTTGTAAAATGAATTGTCTGTACAGAATAGCCAGAAAACAATTTATAAAACCTAATGGATATTATAAGATTATAGCCTGAGCCTTCCATTACAAGTATTATAAACCCAGATTATACTTGTCTCCGCAATATTTTTATTATCTTTAAGAAAATGCTATTTATATTAAGGCTATATTTTAGTAAAGGAAATGACATGATAAGGTTAAAAACGGTTTTCTATGCAACGTGAGTGTAGAAGAGGTTATTTACTTAAGACCGACATCGGCATTATCAATTTTTTATTTTTATATGCTTGTTATATAATATATTTACCAATTGAGACTTGATCATAGTTATCTATATCATGTCAGCATCAGTTTTACAATGAATAGATCGTTCATAAATTTAAAATAAATCATATGTTAATTCTTTAAAATTAAACTCTTTAATAGATTTTTTAAATTATTTTAGACCTAAACCTTGGTCATAACATGTATATAAAAGAAAATACTATGGCTAGTACCTAATAATAGTTCTTACCGAGTTGTTTAGCTTTGCCAAGAAGATCATCAAAGTCTTCCATTGTCCCATATTCATCATGGATAGCGTAAAAATCAGAAATATCGTATCCGAAGTCATACATAGGAGATTTAAATATAGGAGAAAGCCATATTGCGTCAGCACCAATTTCTTTGATGTATTCCAACTTTGAAGTTATGCCTGATAAAATTATTTCCAGATTTAAAAATAAATAAAACACATAAAAGAATATAACGAATATTTATAAAATAAATATTAATATATACTAATGATTGGTCTAATTTGAATGTAAATACCTTTTAGGTCTCCTATCCCATCGCCATCGCTGTCTACAAACGATCTTGGATAGATCTGGTAAATTATACTCGATTCCCACCATTCCAATTTCCGTTCATCATTTTGCCTGATTATATTTCCCGAACAGAGGATTACCAAAATCGGCAGTATCAAAACCGCCTTCATTTTGTCAAAGTTTTCGTCTACTGTATCAGAACTGGTATACCAAGTAACGATAGTAGTAGCAAATTCCTTTTATTTAAACGACTCTTATCTTTCTATGATCTTAGATAGTGTATAAGCAATCAAAATACCGCGACTGTGATTGATTATAGATGTTTTAGATCATTACAAATGATTACAAAATATTGATAGACAAACAAACAATGTCATTTTATCACTTACAAATTATTAGGTTGTAGAAATATGTCTCTCATAGGTTTATTTATCAGATTAAATATCAGTAACTGAACAGCTCACTCAAGAGGTACATTTATACGACTATCTATTGTATAATAAAGTAATTCGTCATTTTGAGCAATTTTAAATACGATATTTTTTATACAGTATGTTTTTTGTGTATTTAATTGTCAAGCTGAAAAGGCTTAACAGATTTAGGTCAAATTATGTACACAAAATATTATATTTAACTAGGTACTCCCTGACAAATGATTTTTTTTACAAACTTAGAATGTCTTATTTATTTATATCTAATGAAAAACCTAAAAAATCAGCTTCAAGCTTCTAGCTTTAAAAATGACGTCTTTTCTACCTTAAAAACACTTTCATCCCCTATTTCAACCCCTTACATACATTTTTCGATTTGAAAAGTAGCTTTTGTCCTTTTTCAGGCTCTAGACTAATTGTATACTTAATAATATAATTATATACTAATAATTATAATTAAGAAAATGTTTCATCAGTTGGCTCTGCCTGTGTGTTTGTGGATCTCTACATATAGAAAATCTGTAACTGACTCTTTTGGTGCATTTTTTCTGAAAATCTTATAGAAATATTTATTATTATCATTACAGGGGTCTATAGTTTTATATTAAGAACTGGGGCGGAACCGCAGGTATTGCTAGTTTTAATAGAAAGCAATCGATGCAGAATTTAAAAGTAGGTCAATCGTAAGTAATATTCACCCGAATGTATAATTTAAACTACTTATCGATATCTTATCAGAAATTCTGCAAGAAATATCGATTTTATGGAAAAAAAAGTGATAAAACTTCGCTGGTGTGAGATGGCTTTCTCAATCTAATATCACAGCGGTTATCTTATTTACTAGTTATCTGGAGTGATCAATGTAGTGTTTGTTTTATTATATAACAAACAAATAAGACTTCAAAAATAACTGCTTAAAGATATCTTGAATTTCCATTTCATATTATCTCGATGACACTTGTACTTTCTGTCCAAAGGATTGTTAACAAAATTCCATGTTTGCATTATTACTACTTTTGCATAATAATATTATATTATGACACAACTTAAAATATTATTTATATTAGAAAAAAGATTATATACGATATCCAAATATCGAAATTAAAAATCTACGAGTTAGTATTATACAGTATACCCACTAGTTTTTTAATAATTCGGTTTCGGGTATCGAGTAATTATTTTACTGGTCGTCGAGTGGTCGTAATTTAATCATAATCTTGAAACATTTGAGTAAAACGTATTTGTAAAGTATTTAATTATTTAGGTAAAAACACTACTACATACGCAATATAGTTTTTTTTTAAATTGTTACCAATTTGGAGGTGACTTTTAAACAACGGAAACCTAACTCTAAGAATATTCAAATTATACTATAGCCTTCAGCGATGAATAGACTTTCCAACACTAAATGTTTTTCGATTCGAAACACTAGTTCCTGATATTAAAGCACTCAACCAAACAAACAAACTCTTCATATCTGTACATATAATAAAACTGTAGAAAAGTCGTTTTTGTACATCAAAAAAAAATTAGAAAAAAATAGCCAGGGTGTTAAAGGACAACCAATAGAACCCATTTCCAGCATTTTTAGATTTTTTGTCTGTTTGTCTGTTTGTCGGTTTGTCGGTTTGTCTGTTTATTTATCCGGGCATCGCATAAAATGTACGAAAGCAATGTAGATAACTTTTATACACAACGATTGAACGTAACTTGAAGTAACATTTAGTTTTTGTTTCATTGCAATCTGTTCAGTCTATCAAAAGATATTTGAGTTTAAAGTGAAGAAGTAGAGAAATTCCAGAAGTAAAATTAGGGTTATGTGAATTTGGTGTCACTCATCTACACACCTGAATGTAAATATGCGTGCACAGTTAGGAGGCTGCGAAAATGCACAGGAGTTTTCCAATTTATTGTTACAAATAGGCGATGGCACATACCCCGTACAAGAAGATGGAAAAGTCATTTTGATTGATAATGATTTAAATTGATGGTTCCACAGCTAATGTTGTTTATAAAGAAACACTAGCATAAATAAAAAAAATGATTTGTATCGGTATCCTCCAACAGCGCTTCGCAAAAAAAATACATTGTTAAGTTCCGACATCCACGCGAATGAAGTCGCGGGCACAGCTAGTTTATAATATTAGTATAGATTTCGCTGAGGTAGGATAAATTACATTTAAAGTTATTTCGACGTGTATAATTTATTTCTATTAGAAAGTAACGTTTATACCTACCTATATAAATGCTATTAATAACTTTTGGTCTTAATAATATCTTCGCTAAAATAATCTTAAAGTCCGAGACGTATTGTGAACGTAACAAAAGCAAAAGATGGCTTCATAAAACAGATTGGTATTATTTTGCTCTGAGGAGAGAAAATCGATTCAATGGCTCAGAGTTTCTTTGTTATTAAGTTTGATTATAAAAGTAGTAAAAAGGTTTCCTTCACAACTTTTTCATTGACCCCCACTCAATTCTAATAGCTTACGAAGTGGTAAATAATAAGTATAATCTTTTTTGATCCCAAAAGAAATTAAGGTTATAAGTTTTATTCCTTGGTTAGTCTGTTTGTCTATAAGTAAGCTGCATTTTTAATACTGAGTAACTTAGGCCTGGTTGTATCATGAATATGCATTAGCATTATTGAACTATCCTGATTTACACAAAACAAACATAAAAATCGGTCAAGCCGTTTCGGAGGAGTTCGATAACAAACACACGAGATTTTTATACTTATATTAGATGGTACTTAGTAGTCTAAAGTTAAATTGAAATAAATAAAGCGAATCCAACATAAATAGAAGCATAATGACCAGAAACTAAACATTAATTTTATTAAATGCAGCTTTTCAAAGGCCGTATACGTTTTACTAACCGGAGTTAACAAAGTTTATAGTAGGGGAGCCCAAGCGGGGATTTCGGGATTTACTAAAGCGCGGCAGATTAATATACAGGGGGACACCTTGTACCCGGTTAAGTACCTCCACAAAACATGAGGCCCATATATAAGGCCGCCCGTGAAGGATACAGGATCAGATTAGTAAAAAAAATTGACCATCAGAAATTCTCGAGCGCGTCAGATTAAGGTAGGGTGAGTTAATTACATCCTAAAAAGTGTATATTCCACTAATCTGACAATTTGAGAGTGACGAAAATAAAGGGGAGGGCAACAAAGTTGTAAAAATAAAACCGTCTTCTCGACATTCTCGAGCGTAGCTAATTTTTTTTTATTTTGAAGGAAATAATTCAAGAATAATGAAAAATATATAATCTGACGATTTCCGCAAGCCGAATTTTTTTTTTTTGCAATTTTAATATTATATAATAATATTTCGTTATTATATTATATAATAATTTTTTTTTGCTATTTTAATATTATTTGCGTGAATTAGAGTTTATAAATATTTAATATGAGTGATATTAATTTGAAATGTGTATTTTGTGGTGAAAGTACCTTACAAAAAACAATTAAATTTACGGTAGAAACATTAAAAAAATGTGTAAATATTTTGGAATATCGTCGGAGCAAGCCGGTTATCCGAAAGTCTCGAGGAACATATGATAACCTCGAATTGTCGTTGGAATCATCATTAAATGATTTATATCACGCACAGTGCTATAAATTATTTACTGCAATTAAAATACCGCGAGACTTTCAGTATTTACAAGATCAAAGTGTAGTGGATCCTGTGAATTTGAACCGATTCGGACCGATAGATTTTGAGAAATTTTGAAAAATATAAAAATAAATAAGATTTTTTTTTAAAGTGGTTTTTTTGGAATAACTTTTCACCGGCCTTATCGATTAACTTCAAAAACTAATCCGCCTTTGAGCTTGAAAAACCTCGTCGATCGCCACCAAGCTGGCCAAAATCAGTCGATTCGTTCGAGAGGTATCGTGAACGAAAGAAACCCGAAAAAGTATTTTTTCGGGATTACTCCGAAATTTGTGGTTCGATCAAATAAAATTGCAAAGTTACTTATGAGGATGATAAAACTGCGTCGAATGCCGCCAACCGCGTGAAAGTTTCTTGATCCATTCAAAAGTAATTGCGGTTTGAAAATTCCAAAAGTAGTGTTCTATGAAAATTCTATCAGCTTTCGAGCTGGGAGAGCTCAAATGCATAGAAATATTATTTCTTTGAACTCAGCGAGCTCAAAATATCACATAAATTATATTTTGAGCTCAAAATACTTATGAAGTACAATTTTAAGCGCCCAGGAATGGAATTAGCGGGAAGTTGCAGGGATGGCCTTTAAGGTGAACCGTTTTTCAAATTTTTTTTTGTCAGATTAGGCGAATCCCTCTAGATAATCGTCAGATTATGAGACAGTACGTTTAGAACATAAATATGAACCATATATATCTTAATCTGACGCGCTTGAGTATTTCAAAATGGCGATTTTTTTTGCACATTATCCCATCGAAATCGTCAGATTAGTGAATGAGATTATTCAAGTGGTAGTGCCATGCTTGTTACCTTCGGGTAGCAGCCGAATGGGCCGGCACGCCCCGTATAGTACCACTCTCTCACAGAAGACCGGCGTGAAGTGGCAGCTATGCTGTCGCGTTTCGTCCGGTGAGTGAGAGTCCGGGAGGCCCACTCCCCATCCCTCCACCCGTCCTTCTCCCTCCTCCCTCCCTCCCTTTCCTGAAAGGCCGGCAACGCATCTGCAAGCCCTGTGGTGTTGCAGATGTCCATGGGCGGAGGTGATCACTTACCATCAGGTGAGCCTCCTGCCCGTTTGCCCCCTTTGTCCCATAAAAAAAAAGAGAGCTTTTTTTTGGTGCACTTAACACTCCCTTAGAAAATCTGACGCGCTCGATAAAAAATTTTTTTTTTCATTTTCAACCCTTAAATACAGCCATCCGCATCATGCAAACGATCAGATTAACATACGTACATTATTAAAAATACGTAGGGCATTGATACTATCAATATCTGACGCGCTCGAGGATGTCCATACAACAGTTTTTTTTTACATATTTAAAAATCTATATCTATATACGCTTCCCCCACCGATGTAAAGGTATATATCACATAACATTTTTTTCTTCTTATCATCTAAGCTTTGCATCCCAATAGGTCTCTACGACGCTCGAGTAAATCCCCATTTAGCATCGTGGGCTCCCCTACTATTATATAACTACAGTATGTCAGTTTGCATTTGAAAAGTTATGACTGTCATCAGCAGTAGTTCTAAACTATTTGCTTAATGAGACTGTCGTGTTGAACTTTCCAGACCTTTTTGACTCGACTTCAAAAAAGAGGAAAGGATTTAATTAACTCCCTTTTCGGGTTTACTTATAGAGAAGAGACTCCCATATCAGTATAAATTCGCAAAAATATAAATAGATATAAAAAGGTATAATTATATTTCTTACTTATTATTTGTATAGCTTTCTATAAAATAATACTGATTCATTGAAACTATATTCTACACAACTTCTTGTAAAATAAATAACGTTACTTGTACTTAACTAATTACCTGAGTGGTATTGAGTTTAATTGAATACTATTCTGGAAATGTTAAAAAAAGACCGTACACTTTGTTCTAAAAGGCAGTCGCACTAGAAACCGTCATGAACGCTTAGACTAGAGATTTAAAATTACAGGCAAAAATAAAACTAAGATTCTCTTCACTATGTGTTTTGTTGATTTTCTTTATACATATTAAAGGTTACATTATTCTTAACAAAATTTCTGAATCAAAAGGTCAAGATCGATATTCTCGGATCAAACTAAAAAAATATACTTTTTATTCGACTAAAATGGTTCAAGTCACCTTTACTGATATGAGGCAATGTAGATACAGCATCACAAGGTACATAAAATAAAATTGTAAGTGTGAAGAATTTTTTAGACGGTTCGTCTCGTAGATCGAACAATAAGTGATAAAGTGATAAAGATAAATAAATCTTAGAGGTAAATGTGTATATATATATATATATATATATATATTTATATCTTTCTAAAATAAGTAATTATTTTTAATTAATACGACCATTTGTTACTAGTTAGGTTAGGTTTCTAACTAATTAAGATGGAGAAAGGTTTTGCTGGGTTTCAGTGGGTAGTACTGGCTTATTTTAAGGTGGTATGCGTTAATGCATTTTCCAACTTAAAAAAAAAAGGTTTCTAACTAATTCGGTTAGCGCTTAAATGCTTTGTTAAACCAACTTTATATTTTTATTTGCCTAGTGCATGAAATTCGTGCATAATGGTTATTTGAAGAAAACATATAATGTGAATAAGAATTACCCACTTTTGTTAAAAAAACTATTTTTAAAACTTTTTATAAACAAAATTAAAGCCAGTAATCATCTTTGTATATTTCAGTTTCCATAGTATTCTGATAGCTTATTTTTTATGGTGTTTGAAGGTTCACATTTATTAAATATTTATTTTTAAAGAGAATACAAAAAATAAGTTCCCATAAATTTATTTATTTTAACACCATTTGGTCATTAAACGTTTTACACCTGCATCCTTAACACTAGTGCTTCGTCTGCAGCTAAATCTAAGTAGTTTGCTTGAACATTGTCACTGAAAATGTAAACATTATTTAAAAGTGTCTGTTTTTAATTTCAAATGAACAGGTTTTCACTAAATGCATATGAAAATATGTACGGTACTTATATATATAAAAAAAAAACAATTTTGTCTGTCTGTTTGTTCCGGCTAATCTCTGAAATGACCAGGCCGATTTTGATGGGACTTTCATTCGTAGATAGCGAATATTATAAGGAGAAACTAGCCTAAGTTACTCCTAGCCTATTTATATTTTATTAGAAAATTATAAAAACCGTTTAGTTTATTTTAACTTACGCCCAGCGAAGCGGGCCGGATGTACTAGTATTGTATAATATTATTAAATATATTATTGTTATATAAAAAAGGATGTCATCATCACGTGATCATCAGATGATGAAGAATGATGTCGAAATACGTGTTTGAGGACGACGCGCGTCTTATAGAAACAACTTACGCCCGCACTCATAGTCGCTTAATGAATCATTAAGTCGTTCTTTAGTATGGAGATTCTTGACTTAATGGCTCATTAAGTGACTATGACTGCGTTAGCTATCTACTTTCTCTTAGAAATGCCCTCGCAATATTTTTCTTTGGAAATTGAATATTTATTTCTTAGTTTTGTGTCTTAGGCTTGTTTCAAATAATATGGAGGCAAACTTCGAATTCTGAAAATTTTAGTTTGATCTCTAGAAAATATTGTAATAAATTTTAATGAAGTATCATCAACACTTAGAGCTAAGATTTGTTTACATCAAATAAGAAGTTTTAGATACATAGCCTAGATTTTAAGTTCTTTGCAAGTTCTTTATTGACTTTAACTGTGAACTTAAAATTACACATATTATAAAGCTACTTCAAATAAAAATATTTTCATTTCAACCTTTATATTTTACTTACAACCATTAATTAAACGATTCCTTTACTTACACTTACTTTTTAAACTACTATAAAATAATGTTAATAAC
Organism: Boloria euphrosyne; assembly: GCA_951802675.2. NCBI lineage: Eukaryota > Metazoa > Arthropoda > Insecta > Lepidoptera > Nymphalidae > Boloria > Boloria euphrosyne. The sequence goes on along the minus strand of OX637873.1, from coordinate 12,643,889 downwards.
TATACCCATAAGCTCGTGATGAAAGCACACTGCTGGTTTCCACCTCCAATTGTCCAAATATCAAGTCGAATGCGGTCAGATTGACAACTTGATAACTTTTGCCGACGTTCATAACGACGATGTAGGCGTCATCGTTATACCACCTGGAAATTTACTATGTATTTCCTACTAATATATTCCTTTGTGAATATAACATATGAATCGTTTACCATAATTTTGATGATAGAATTATATTATAAAAACTAGTGTTTCACTGCGGCTTCGCTTGCTAGCTTTTTAAATTAAATTGCTCTGCTACAAAATTTAGGGATATAAAAATATGTAAAAAACGATAAATAAAATGGAAGAATATCGACAGTATTTCAAATCCGTATTAGTGCGATCAAACATACAAAAAAACCCATCACTTCAAGTTACTTTTAGTTTAAAAGTTACTTTTAGTATAAAAAAATTTACTCGGGTATAAAGTAATCGAGTCGAGTAAATAAAAAAGCGTAACTAATTACTTTAATTCAATATTAAACAGATGCAGCATGAAGCAGATGTAAGAAGATGTAACTTCAAAAAGAGTAAGGTACTGTGCAAAAAAAAATAAAACCCATGTACAGTGTATGTAAAGTACCTTTTGAAAGCAAAAACGTCGTTACTTAGTGCCAAAGATTCATATCGACCGAGTCTAAACGCTGGCCGCAAGCGAAGAGTCGTCAAACTGCGGTACACTTGGAAATGAGATCGTGCGGCTGATCGCTGCTTTTCTACGTTCAAGTGTTCGAAACCATCAGCTATGGGAAGCCAGGTTTTAGATGCTTGGGAAAATCCTGAAATATTTATATTAGATTATAATTTATAGTTTTTTAAATAAAAAAAACAACTGTCGTATAAACTGATCGAGGGAGTACCAATGCGATGAGAAACGTAAAGCATTCGAAATTTCGGAAACCAAAGATCAAAAGAAATGAGCAAAAAACCTGAAAAGATTATTGAGATTATTTAAAAAGTCAAATATTTTAGTAAACACTTTGTTCTACATATATTTTTCTTGAGTTGGCTGAAAAAATTACGGCATCACTTAGTTCTTCATTTTGCGCAAATTTCTAAAACAATTCGCTTAGCATATTCGCGACGCTTCTTTACAACACTTTGTTTTACGGACACCGGAAAAAATATTCAAATTCGAATGTTATACTTTATTCAAATTAACTTTTAGAAGCACTTTAGTTTTCATATTTAAATTAGGTGTCAGTATTGTAAATTCTTGAAGAAATCATTACTAAGTCATAAGCACAAAACAATTATAATAATATAAATACGTATCTATTTAGATACGTGTTAGAGTGCAATAATTTCATATTAAAAATTCGGTGTGTTTGTTTGTGTTTTTTTAAACTACAAATACCATATCTAAGCACTGTAATATATACAGCATTCTCATCTTCTTCTTATCGAGTCCATGGCAATTGTTAAAGTGAGTCAGCCCAAAACTCGGCCACCATTATGGCTTTGTCAGTGGCATGCATAAGCTCATGTAAGTTGCAGGTAACAGGGCAAGCAGGGCATATAAGGAGGTGGCCCATCGATTGAGGAACAGTACCGCATAATTAAGACAAACAACTTATATAAATTATTATCTACTTACTCTGATACTCGAAAAGCCTAACAAAAAATTTCTTTGACAGTCAATTAAAAATAGCACAAAAGCTTCTTCATTTTGAATCAGAACTTATATTAGTTGATTTATACCTGCATTCTTTCCACTGTTCCACTGGAAGGGAGTTCTTGCGGGGTCACGAGAAACGTCGACGAAATTAATAGGATCATCCGTGTTGCAAGCTACGGGGTCCTTCGTCTCACTCCATGGTACGAACCCGTTCACCATCCCTATCTCCTCGCCCTTCACAATTGGATTATGTTAAAAGATTTTAGATTGTAAAGGAAGGTAAAATAAAAATACACGTCTAATATTATGTACTGTGCGATATATGGAAATAATACAACCTTAAGACAAATACTATGACAGCTACGTAGAGAAAAATGTAATCCATAGAGAACGAGGAAGACAGTGGTAGCCCAGTCGCTTGGATAACCGAGCCGTGTGATGCGGGTTCAATTCCGGGTCTCGCACCTCTGATATTTTCATGTGTGAATTGGTATCTAACATGATTACCACTTGTCTTACGATAAAAGACAACATCGTAAGGAAACCTGCTTATCTGAGAGATCTTTGCAAGTTTTCGAAAGACATGTTTTTATACACATCCTTACAATATTTTTTATAATTTATCAGAAAGAGCATAATGAAATTACTTACTAATTTATTACGTATTGAATTCATATTTATTTGAAGACTCTTCAATGTTACATTTCCTCAACACAATTATGTTATAAGTATAAATGATATTGGATTTTGACTGATTTTAGTGAAATTTGTAGGTATCAATTAAATTTTGGATATATATTTTTCTCTACGTTATCTGTATGTATTCAGCCCTTTATAACGTCCCACTTCTGGGAACGGGCCTCCCTCAGTACAAGGGGGATCATGCCATAGTCCACCGCGCTGGCCTAGTGCGTGTTGGCAGACTTCACATGTCTTACGAAAACTTGCTAGGTTTTCTCAGACATGCAGGTTTCCTCGCGATGTTTTCCTTCATCGTAAGACAAGTGGTGATCATGATAGAAATGATTCGCACATGAAAATATCAGAGGTGCGAGACCTGGATTTAAACCCGCATCACTCGGTTATACAAGCGAGCGCGTTACCACTGGGCTACCACTGCCTTATTTAATATAATACTGTATAAGAAATAAAATACATTAATAAAAAATACGTAACTCTCCCACGCTTGTCAACTTCGGATCTTTGCAAAATCCATTTTAATTAACCTAATACATTGTAGAAATAATGTAATTGTAAGAAATATTTCATTATTATATCCAAATTAAAGTAGAAACGACGTGAAAATTCTAAATAAGAAGGCAAACACAAAACAATTCAGTGCTTATTGTTTTCTATTTGTAAGCCGATTTTCTTTTTTTGTTATGTAGCTATGAACGAGCTTTAGCCATTAAAAGTTTTTATATTTTATTTGTTATATATTCTCTTCAATATTGTAGTATAAAGGACTTTTAACGATAATTTCGTGGGTTGGGTTAAATACTCGTACAAATGACCAAGCCTTCGTCAACACTTTGTACATATGTATATTATTACGCTGTACGCTGTACTATAATAAGTTTTCAATCATTATAAATGAAACTACCTTTTCGGATTTTGTCGCAGATTTAATCAATCGCGACACAATCCGAAAAGGTAGTTTCATTTATAATGTCGAATATTCGCGTAAATCTAAGAAAGTATTAAGTTTTCAATCAGCTTTACCGACTAAATTCACAGTTATCAAAATACGGAAAGCTTATTTTATAAAATACTCATAAATTATAGCCTATAACTATACAACAATTTGAACGCTGTAGCGAATTTAATTTATAAAATGTAGTTGTGCTATAAATGCGGATTAATAATTAATCGTACACTCACCATATAAGTTATAGCAATCCCTGGCAGCAGTAAAATAAGCATGTTGAAAGCATCTACCAATTCTGGCCTGAAGCGAGACGCTACGCGACTTTTGTCATGGTTACCGATCTAAAAATAATGGAGAATACAAGTAAAATTTTAGACCTACTTAAAAATGAATCGATGGAAAACGATACTGAAAAATCGACCATAAAATGACGAATTATTACTTTAATCAGTAATCTCGGTGCATCTTTCTTTATTGTATTTTAAATAATTATAAGGTTTTATAATTATAACAATTTTGACAGTTTCGAGGTAAGCGGTAAGCGAGGTTGAAGTAAAAGGTATCCTATGTATATATCTATGCCAAGCCTCAAATACAAATTCTTTTCACGGTTTAAATGGTATAAGGTAACAAATTGACATATAAACTTATTTCATAATATATGCTACGTTTTGTTTAACTTTTTTTAAAATAAAGTTGTGCCAATGACACAATGTAGTAAAATATAAGCAGATATATAGATAAGAAGTTGAATCAGTATGTACTGTTGAAACTTCATTCATCAGCATTTGTGAAAAACATGAAAATATTATAAATGCTAATTTAAGAGCTTTTCTCATAAATTATTAAATATGAATAATTAATTTATTCGATACCAGCTTTTTCTTTACTCTCGTATTCATTTGGATGATTGTTAAATAGTTCAAGCAGTGTATGAAGTTTGAATATTTCATAGGCATTTATTTATTTATTAACTAAATTTCTTAATTAAAAATGATTAAAAAATATTATTTTAAGTTAACCTAAACATATTCTTCTAGACAGCGACTTACGCTGTGTTGTCTAACTGTAAGTGTTAGAGTATTAATGTATAAATGTTAGTAATGTCACATGTATTCATGTAGAATTTATTATTTTTAAATATGTACATCACCTTCGTTATCGTGTCATTTTCATGACATAAAGAAACTTATCTTAAGATCAATTACCACCCAATTAGCTGGCTTTCGAAGCGGTTTGTAGGTCAGCCATCGATCGACCGCATATTTGATGTCTCGTGCATCAGATCCCTTGTTCAAGTTCTTTATCAGAGCAAAATTGAATGGAATGTGAGCACCGGAGTGAATGCCTTCACCATAATATCGTACTGCATTCTTAACACTTGAGTAGGCTTCTGTCATTATTATCCTGGAAATTGGAGGGTGCATTAATTGTTTTATTTCAAGAGATATGCGATCTCCAAGCATACTAATAGCTTGCTTACTAGAATTACCAATATTACTGACTAAACCCAACGGAACCTCATTGTTCCACTACACCTCGATAGCTAAATTGTAGAGTCAGACCGCAACGACCATGAGGTTGCTCCCAACGTTCACTGGGCAGTGTCATCAGTGAAGCAAACTGTTTGCACAAAGCTTATCGAAGCCATCTCTCGGTAACTTAGCTTAACTGACTGGATGTTTTCTCACGACAAAGTAAGCATACATCGGGAAAGATCATATAACTAAGACTACGCTTCCTATATCCGCAGTACATTTTAACGTACTTTTGGAACCAGGTTGATATCAAAAGTTGATATTACAAATTAAATTTTATTGAAGCCATCCCTTATTATTACCACAAACAAGTGATTCACATGACTCTGTTATATTTCAAATATGTGTATATCTACGCGGGTATTGTTATTATCCTACCGACAGTAACCAGCTTAAAGCCTCGGTTCAACAAAATGCCATTTTACGGTTAAGCTAGTCATTAATTTTGAAATGGCTTCCATCAGCGGTAAGAAATAAAAATGCAGTTAAAATTTTATATCGAATGCTCAGTGTTCCTAGACTCCACTTTTATACCTTTGTCATTTCTATACAATTTATTACCTATATTATATTTTAAGACAATGATTGCAGTTTATTTCAATAAAGCTTTAGTTTAAATTGCAGCCAAACGATAAATTTCATTATAATATATGTTAATGTTAGTGTTAATTTATTTCGCTGTTGAGTATTTTTATTTGGTTTATGATCTCTTTTCGAAATCCAATTTTATTTTCTTCATATACCCGGAATTCTTCATATACTTCATATAACAGGAAGCCATATTTTATCAAAGCAACAGAATCAGATCAATCTTTAGTTTCAATACTTTCGTATTTTCAGATTGGAACTCACCTAGTCAGGTTATCTCTAATAGAGATAGCATCGAACACATCTCGAAATTGAGATATTAATTCGTATGTTTCCTCTTGGTCTTTTGTATAGATATGGTCCAAATAATCATAGTCATCCGGTCCAAGACCTGGTTTTCCGGTCTTAGGCTCATCTGGATATCGTCCCCCAAATAAATCTTTATCGGTTTCAAAAATATGATTTACAGCATTTATTCTTATACCAGCTACACCTTTTTCTAACCAATATCTTATAATGTTCTGAAAAATATAATTCAATATAAGTTTACTGAAAATAAGTATTTTGTATTAAGTATGTGTAACTAATTTGTCACATTTGCCATTACATTTATTCCTTTGCTTAACATAGTGATTGTTATCGCTTTTTTTCGTTTAGTCATTTGCATTCGAATGAAGTAATTTTTGACAAAGTTTTCAATACAATCTACATAAAAAACATACAGAAAAATAATTTCCATGAAATAACGCTACAGTGTAATTTGTAAAATCCGTCACAGACGAAACCTCGTATAAAAGCGCTTGTTATTGTTTTTGGCACATATTCTTATTTTTGAATATTTAGTATGCACACAAAAACCTTAACTAATTTAAGTTTCTTCAACTGTCATAATTCAACTATTTCGAAGAGTAAATCGTCATTTCCAAATTATTTTTGACACAATAGTAATGTTATAAGTTATTAATGTAAACCTCATTTTATTCAGCTCTAGGTATTTGTAATGGAAACTCTACTTACCTATTGATTTTGCCCTTTTTATAGTTGACGTAAGATTCATAATTATCACCTTTGAGTATAATGTCCTTTTATTCATAAGAATGAATATGAATTCATAAAATAAACAAAGTAACATTCAAAATTCCCTACTCACATCGGATTATAGTGAAAACTAACCGGTGCAACGTAAAACCGTTTAACTTACCTTCATTTCTTCGACTACAACAGGATTTCTAAAGTTTAAATCTGGCTGAGCGGGACCGAACTGATGCAAATAGTATTGATCACGACTAGACTTGTAATGCCATGCGCTTTTTCTGAAAACACTTATCTGGAACACAGAAACGAAAAACAATTGGTATATACGACTAGAGACAGTTCTTAAAACCAAATTCTAATTTTTATATCACATTTTGTCGCTTCGTGTTTTCATTAAGACTACAGTACCACTATGCAGTAAAACTAAGTGCTAACAAGTATTATAATTGTGCTCTTTTAACTCTTTTTAATCACTGTTTTAGTAAACTTATAAACTACGGTCAATGCTTAAATATGCTTGTAGTAGAGTAGAAATCGTAACAAAACGAAAAATCGTTACGAGACATTCCGTTCCATCTACTCCATCTGTTCCTGAAGCGTTGACTGCCATAAATATTGCTATTCTTTCCTATATTGTTATATTATTTAAAAATGTTCGATGGTATAATTATCTAAATATAATAAGTTTAAGTTATCTATAGATTCCATAAGTTAACGTATGATATATTCGTGAAGTGTGCCAATACACTTTCATTACTTTTGACGACACGTTTGGCTCAGTTGGTAGTGACCCACCCTACTTTATGCGCCAGTGGTCGCGGATTCAAGTCCCGCTGGGGGCAATCATTTGTTGAACACGAATGTTTGTACTCCAGTCATGGGTGTTTATATTTATAATATGTATGTATTTAAAATTAATATATGAGTAGTATATCAACTATCTGGTATCCGTTATACAAGCCTCGTAGCTTACCACGGAACTAGGTGGCGCTGTTGTAATAATGTCCCAAAAAAACTTTAGAGTCAAGTACATGGTGTACCACTAATCAATACAGTATGTAATTATGTAATATTACATTTTCTTTACCTTACATTGCGCATATACACTAGTATAAAACTATAACAGCTACCGTATTAACGGCACATCATTTCCTTATCTAGGACTGAATGCATCTACATAATTACTACTACAATGCGAGAATACAATGTACCGCCTTTTACAAATGCAGTATAAGGAAAATGTATTGCCATTTCCTAGTAAATATATTATATGTTCAGTTACTAGTCCATTAGATATTTTTATGTAAACTTTAGGAACTATGTATAATATAGCAATAATAACTATATACACTTTAAATACATCTGTTTAAACACATACATATTAAAAATAAAAACACTCATAACTGGAGTGGACTCCAGCGGGACTTAAACCCGCGACCTTTGGCACAGTAGAGTTACTAAAAACTGAGCAAACATATCACTGATAAGACCTTAATAATATCTCTTCTGTCTATTCCTTTCTACTTTCTCTATGGCAAGGTCCTACAAAAACTTACAGTTGCTGCAACTTGAGATTAGATAACATGTTTTCTTTTAGTAAAACGAACACGAATGAGGCACGCGGAAGTGTTATGCTTTCAAGTACTAGAATTTCATACCATCATTAACTGGTCTTATCATGAAGTGGCATCAAGTGTTCGCCATAATTTTAATTGAAATGATAACAAAAACAAGTGTAATTTGTTATTTGTAAGGGTAATTAGATTTCCCGGTCGCTTCCTTCATAAGATTTGCACACATTATAAAAAAATATTTAGTGCTTCAATATTTCTTTGAATTAAAAATTTAATTAATATTATTATTTGATACTGAACACATATTATATAGAAAAACGTATTTTTTAACGTTTTTGTCTATCTGTCTGTTTGTTCCCGCTATCTCTGAAATGGCTGCATACATTTTGACGAGTTTTTACTGACAGATGACTTATGTTGTAAGGAGTAACAAGGACTACTTTTTTTAGAAAAAGAGATCAGAGTTCTTCAAAGTCTTAAATTATTTTAGTTAAATACTCTATTTGATTTCGTTACAGTTTCATATAAATTGATTAAGCTAAACGCTTTAGATCCTTTTCTTACCCAATTGTTCGGAGGACTTCGCTGACCCTTTGCATCCAGGTGTCCATTCTCCCAAATATACCAGTCACTATAATATTCATCCTTATTAGATGATTTAATAAACCATTCGCTTTCGTTACTCGTATGATTCGGTACAAAATCCAATATTATTTTAATGTCTGCAATTAGATCTTATGTCAATATTAAGTAATATGATACAATATTATTGCAAACTGTGTAACGAACGATTTTTGTTAAATACTATGAAATTAACTGATTAAATAGCATATTTCCAAGTGAATCAGCCAAATTTTAAAGACACGAAAGTGCAGATTATTGTCCCTTTCAAGATTTTCAAACTTTCGTCGTTTATCTTTAGGCGAAGCTTTTGAAGCTTTTTATAATGAAGTTGAACTTACTAAGCTCATTAGCCTTTTTAAGGAGTTGTTCAAAGTCGTCCATAGTGCCGTACTCCGGGTTAATGGAATAATAGTCGGATATATCGTAGCCAAAGTCGTGATTCGGAGATTTAAATATAGGAGATAACCATGTGGCGTCTACTCCTATGTCTTTGAGGTAGTCTAATCTTGAACTTATTCCTAAAAGGGTTTATTAAGTATAATAATACGGGCTTATTGTTCTTTTGTACAAAATAATTTTTAATTTTATATTTAAAAAACCGTATCGAATCATATACGGCAAATATATATTTATATTTTACATAACACTCTTTTTGGTTACTGAAACTCGATCAAAAGTGAAAAAAATAAAATAAAAATCATATCATGCTTAAAACTAAGCTACTAATATTCTAATATTGTTTTTGTTTTGTGTCACTAGATACATAACAGTAGCTTATATCCCAGACACCAGGTTATAGTCTATCTGTTTACAGAATAATATCAAAATCTGTCCAGCCTCTTTATCGTCAATTCACAGTACAAGCTTTCACATTTCTAATCGGAATCTGATGATAATACCATTTATATCACCAATCCCATCGCCATCACTGTCCATAAACGACCTCGGGTAAATTTGGTAAACCACAGCTGTTTCCCACCAATCCTGCTTAACATTCACCTTCTCGTACCTTGCATTAACAGCTACTAACAAAATTGAGAAATGCCACACGACTGAAAAAAAAAGTTTGGTAAGCGTACTCCAATAACTAAACTTTTTAATAAAAGGTCTGACGATGCCATGAATACGTTTGATATAACTTTTCACTTTATGGCTTTGTATGTTCCGTTAGAAGTTAGATGAATTTAAATTTCAGTAATAAAAGTATACTTTCGAACGGTTAAGCTGTTACTTACCAAATATGGAGACTTCTACAGGATGCCATTGAAGGGTTGTAAATCTAAAGGGTCTAAGTGCCAAAAAATCGAAATATATTATCTTATATATAAAATTCTCGTGTCACAATGTTCGTTCCCGTACTCCTCCGAAACGGCTTGACCGATTCTCATGAAATTTTGTGAGCATATTGAATAGGTCTGAGAATCGGCCAACATCTATTTTTCATACCCCTAAGTAATAAGGGTTGTCCCCTAAGTAATAAAAAAATATTTATATGGCAAAACAACAATTGCCGGGTCAGCTAGTTTTTATGAAAATACGATCTGTGACGAGCCTAATAATATCAAAAAGGAAAAAAGTGAAAAAAGAAACAGGTTATTTTTTTAATTTTACATAAAGTTGAAGTCAATTTTATTACTATATTTTTTTTTTGTTATATCTCGAAATAATTTAATTGGCACTTAGACCCTTTAGACTTACAACCCTTCAATTGCTGTAGCAAAAGATAAATACTCTTAGTTCTTTTATATCTTTGCCTGTAATATACCTTCTTATTTTAGCGGCCATTATAGAGTAGTTTACTCCTTATTGTCTTACAACCAATAGTTCCAACAGTATTTCATTTATACTCGTATGTTCTAAAGTAAATTCCATGCGGAAATTTAAACTGCGAAGTCTAGATAAATAATGGTCGTCAGACCCTTACAAGCGTATCTACTAATATGAACATGAAAAAAAATACTGTTTCACAGTTAACGTGTATTTCAGCGCTTTAACAGCTATAGTTATTTCGATGAAATTTTCAACTTAAGAATAATCCCTTTAGGGGAAGTAAAGTGAATGAAAGTTAGTATGACGAATTTTTATTTCTCAAGTAATGGAACCTAATATAAAGTCTATCTATTCAATAATTTTTTTTTATGACTCTTCCTTAATATTTAAAAATAAGTTATTCAATTATTATAAAATGCATGATCAGTCTTATTTTTAATTTTAACCACTATTATTATATACTTTTATGACATTATATTATGACGATTTCAATTTATTTTTAATATTGACTTCTTTTATAAAATGACATTTATTAATTTTATTATTGTTATTATTATCATGACTTTGTACTTTTGAATTATGAATCTGGAAATGCTATGTACACTTGTTATTGACATGCATATAAGGTATATTGTTATTATGTTATAAAATTATTTGGAAAATGTTATTTATGTATGTTGTAAGTGTACTTTAGAAATAAATAAAAAAAAATACTATCTATTTAGAAAAAAGTTAGGACGAACTCAAGCGAAGCTAGAGCGAGTCGTTAGTATTTTTTTTAAATAGAAACGTATAATAACTTCTTAGGTTTACACGTATATATGACATTATAAATGAAACCATCTTTTTGGATTTCGTCGCGGATTTATTTTGATTTTTGGTTCATTCGAAAGGTCAAAATAAATTCACAACAAAACCCGAAAAGATAGTTTCATTTAAAATAAAAACAAAGTAATACTCACTAGTTTTCATTCTGAAGATTCTCACTTGTATAAATTCAGTGTCAACATTACCGAAATTGATAGGATCAAAAACACCTACGTTCGTTCCAGTGAGGCAAAGGCTTGATACATCTCTTTATATTACATTAACTGCGATATCTGTTTGCAAACATTTCTTTTGTTTTTCCAATCATTGAACGTACAGACGGTAGAGAATAGTTTTGTAAACTATGTGATATCATCTGTCTATTAGTGACATCTTTATTGCTGTTGAAATTCATTTAATATTAGTAACTTAGTAGTATTAGTAGCTTTAATTTTTTTTATTTATCTAATATATAAAAATCTTGTGTCACAGTGTTTGTTATCGAACTCCTGCGAAACTGCTTGACTTTTTTGTAAATTTGGTAGGGCTGAAAATAGGTCGTAGACTATTTTTTATTCCCCTAGTTGATAAGGGTCTCTAGATTTTTAATTTTTTAGACTACATTTTTATTTTTATTTTTTTTATGATTTTGCATCAAAAAATATGTACTTAGAACTCGAAATTTTCATTCTTCTACCAACGCGCACTGCGAAACTGATTGCAGGCCCTCGGGGGATAAATTTGTGATTTTAATTATACATAAATCTCTAACACACAAAAATAATTACAAGTGGTCTATATATTTAGTTTTACATGAAGATATAAGCGGCACCTTTTGGCAAGTTGAGTAAACAACTTATCCCCTGAAAACTAGATACATGCACATTAAATATTCAAAGTGAAAGTTTCAGTAAGTAATTGTGAAGTGTGATTTAGAGGGCTTGTGCTTATTAATTCTTAACGCCATAAATGCTGACTGAATCTGAGCAAACTTTGATATAGAAATAGCTTATAAAATGTTAAACACAGCATAGACACAACATAAACAGTGGTAACGCGCTCGCTTGGATAACCGAGTGATGCAGGTTTAAATCTGGGACTCTAATATTTTTATGTGTGAATATTTTCTATCATCATTGCCAATAGTCTTACGACGAAGGAAAAATATCGTGAGGAAACCTGCATGTCTGTGAGAACTTAGCAAGTTTTCGAAAGACATGTGAAGTCCGCCAATACGCACTAAGCCAGCGCGGTGGACTATGGGCTGATCACCCTTGTATTGACGTTAAAAAGACTGAATACATGTTGAACACTATTTGCTTGTAAATGTTGTGTTTGTTGAAATATTTATTTAAACGAGTCATATATTGTGTTATAGTCAAATGTCCTACAATAGTTAGAGTAAATAGAAAACCATGAAATATATGAAAATGACATTACTAAGGGATGTCATATAGTCACTACTGAAAACAAAGTCTTCCGATGCGTCAGTCTGTCTGTCTGTTCACGATAAACTGAAAAACTACTGTATCGATTTTCATGCTGCTTTAGCAATGGATAGAGTGATTCTCGAGGAAGGTTTTAATATATAACTAGCGGAACCCGCGGCTTCGGTTGCGCTAAATCTAGGACGAAATATAATATTTACAGACCTTACTTTTTATCTAATATAACGAACTAATATTTAGAAATGTAAGAGCGATGAAGAAGTTTAACACTCAACAAATATTTTCTTGTTACAGGTAAGGAAAACCAATGAATATAACATGAGGATGTAATACCTTCGAGAATTGTAAGGAAGTTAGGCTCACCGCTTCCAGTTCAAACAAAAAGGCAAAGTCTACGGTTAAGAAACAATTTGCATTGAAACGATTGTTCTATGTACGATTTTGTTACTGATATTATACTGACGTTAGAATTCGCGGGAGACTAAAAAAAGAACAAAAGAACATAAAAATTTAGTGAATCTCACTAATATTTACTAGTATATCTTATTTCATCTTATTCAAAGTATTAATAACTAATGAGCATTTTTTTCAGAAACTTTCTCTAAATTTTCTCGCAAAACGAGTAGTATACTCGTAAAATACGGTTAAAGGTTGGAGCACGGTATTAAAAAATCGGTTAAGCCGTTTAGTTGTTATGATAAAAAATAATACGAACAAATTGAGAACCTCCTCCTTTTTGGAAGTCGGTTGAAAATATATGGTCGAACGTATACTCGTACAAAAATATATTTAATATGCAGATTAAACAGATTAATCCCTTCGAGTCTTACCATAGCTGTTCTGTAAAATGTTAGTTACAGCAATTCGTGCTTGACGCAGTAAGCATTTACTCAAAGAAACAGATGTACTCTTTATTATGTGAAAGAGAGATATCCCTCTAACATAAACATTTTCAAGGCATTTCTTAAATACAAACAAATAGTCAAAAACAAACCACTGTACTTATATATTAAGTAATTAGGTTAAGCAATAGAAATTGATTGCAATCGAATTACGAGCTCTAGGCGTCAACTAATATAAATATAAATGTAATTTTTGTGTCTTTAAAAATAATATGTAGTTATATCACTTAAACAAAGCCAAATAGTATTCTAAAACGTTTTCAGTTAAAAAACTAAACTTAAGTATTATATAAATCTGTGCTGACTAAACCCTCGTCGCTTAAAAGTTCTTGGTAAAATTACTCGGTTGCATATTTATCAGATGGCGCATCGTAGAATATTTTTACATATTCTTGAACTCCTGAACTTTAAAGGCGTTGAATGAGGGACATAAATTTCATTCCTAGAAAGTTTAAGAAAATCTATGTACTTTTTAATGGCACGTTTCCTTTATGTTTTTGCTTAAGTCAACAATTCTTGTTAACACATTTATTTAAATTTTTCTAAGTTAAACACCATTATATACCTAACAAATTTTAAATGGTTAGTTCGAGTATTTACTGAAATTGTGGTCTGATATAAGAAGAACCCTTTAAATCCAATATTACTGCACCTATTGTTTTCGGCCCCTTGTTATCGTCCCACTGCTGGGCACGGTCCTCCCTTAGTACGAGGGGGATCAGGCCATAGTCCACCGCACTAGCCTAATGCGTGTTGGCGGACTTCACATATCTTTCATAAACTTGCTAGATTTTCTCAGACATGCAGGTTTCCTTACGACATTTTCCTTCACCGTAAGACAAGTGGTAATCACGGTAGAAATGATTCGCACATGAAAATATCAGAGGTGCGAGACTCGGATTTGAACCCACATCACTCGGTTATCCAAGCGAGTGCGTTACCACTGGGCTATCAATGCCTACCTATCATAGCTACTATACAACTTAAACATAGTATTTTTCGCAATGTCAGCTTTGAGTTATAACACCTAAGCTATCTGATCTGGCACTGGCCCTATCTTCACGGTTACTTAGGTTTATGCCCCTTTTAAAATAATATCACTTGGTAACAGACAAAAGCCGGTATCTATACGCCGCATTTTGATCTCAAAAATTTACTCAGAATCTTATTTTAGTCTGAGCGTCACAAGAAAACCATTTATCTTTTTGTGCGGGATTTTCTCCTGAACTCTTTTAATAAATTATTTTAATGAAACGGCAACAAAGGCTTTATTTTTTTACCTGTGAAAAACAAAGAGACCAAAGTCTAATTTATTGTTGCTAATCTATACATACACAATGAGTCGTGCAGATTCGACTAACGTGTATGTTTAATAATTTTAACGTTTTTACGTTACGTAAAACGTTTATGTTTAGTAATATCTGTAGACACCAAAAGTTTCTAGAAAATTTCTATTGAAACTTTGATTATTATCGATACAAAAACCGAATTTACAGTTTCTAGAATCTTTGTCTGGCATCAGTTGATGCCCAAGTAAGTTACTTGGCAGGTTTTTATAAAGGTCTTGCTAGGTTTCCTACTTTCTTTTTATATTTTTTGATTTAATAAGTAGCTAAGTTCTGCTATTTAATATCATTTCAATATAATTATAATATATGAACATATCCTGACCTTCAAGAAAAGACAAAAAAGTGATTAGAGCATCTCATGCATTTTGTTATAACTCATATCATTTTCTTAAACCATACTTAGTTCAAAGCACTTAAATTTTAATCTCACTTTAGGTTTAGTTAATCAAAACCTTGCCTTCTACAAATTTTGAATCTTGTTAAGCGAACCCACTTTATGGAAAGTCACGGCGTATTTTACCTACGTACCTTGTGTCGCCAAATACCCTGGGCGCCGGGTACCCAGTTCGTTGGTATTAGACGAATATCTCGATAATAGCGACGTATCGCAACTATAACGTAACTGATGGACGTATGTACACATGATTTGCTGGTAATGAAAAAAACTGATTTATGAGGGTCTGGTACCCTCGCTAGTGGCCTCCAACCTCCCCTATAGCCACCCCGAGCCTCGCTAAACTGATTTACGAGCGACTGAACTCACGATACTGAATTCAACACTCTAGGATCTAATTTATGAGCAACAACGGCTCCCACGCAACTCCACTGAGTTGCTGATGATAATTTATGAGCAACGGCTCCCACGCAACTCCACTAGTTGCACTGCTGATAATTTATGAGCAACGGCTCCCACGCAACTCCACTAGTTGCACTGCTGATAATTTATGAGCAACGGCTCCCACGCAACTCCACTAGTTGCACTGCTGATAATTTATGAGCAACGGCTCCCACGCAACTCCACTAGTTGCACTGCTGATAATTTATGAGCAACGGCTCCCACGCAACTCCACTAGTTGCACTGCTGATAATTTATGAGCAACAACGGCTCTCACGCAACTCCACTAGTTGCACTGAAACTCTAAATATAATTTATGAGCAACTACGGCTCCCACGCAACACCACTGCATTATCACACGCTGGTAAAATAAATTCACTTACTTGGCAAACACGGTGTTGCGCCTGATCTGCCTCGCACCCACAGAATACTTTCACTTGGGAGCTCGCACCTGATCTGATCAGCGTCCCGTACACGACCGCGTTTCGAACACGTGTGTTTCAAATCTCAATCTATTCTATTTAGCTGTCATCGTTCTACCCTCACGTTTATGACAAATAATATTAAAATATTTAAACACTTATTTCGCGACTACCCTACGGTATTCGCGACACTCCCCGCCGAAAACAATTTAACTGATTTCTATAAGACTTTCATGTGACACTGATTATAGATCGCAATCCGTTAGAACAACCATCTGATTTAAAACAACAAGTTATAATCTATCAAACAACATTTGATTAGTTGAGAATTAGTAACTCTATCCCTAATCTTTGGAGCTGACACTCTGCTAGGTCGTTTGGAATTAATAGTCGCTGAATCTTTATTTCACTGGTTACTATTTTACTTATTTCCTATTTTCTATTCAGGGACCGATACTACATTAAATATTCACTTTACTCTCAACGCACTAATTATTTAACTTTGATATATCCATCTGAACACTCAGTCAGTTCATTAATCTGGCCAACTTTAGTCTACTGCTTAGAACGCTTTGAATCTGACCTATTTCATCGGTCCGCGGTATACTGTCACATTTAAACACTGATACCATATGATTGCCATATATTTACACAAACTGCTGAATTCTGAATCTGGCCAAGTTTCTCACTATCAATTATGTTATATTTAATATTTTAAGCTGACTCTAGAAACGATCCGATATCTCGGTCGTAGTTTTCACGACTATACGTAAGTAGTCTGATGGCCTTAAAACATAGCTCTAACTCTAGCTCTGCTTCTACTAATGTATAAGAGTCTTGTATTAATAATCGCTTCAATCTCTTTTATAACTAACTGTACTTAACTGATTATAGATAAGCAAATGCTGATCCATCGTTCTTTTAAGACACTGCTTTACCAAAACTATTAAGTGTTCATAAAAACCTCCAAACCATGGAGCTAACTCAGGTATAAGCGTAATTATGTATTTCATACGTATTCTATTTAATTTACAATAATACTTCCAACGTAAGTTTGAAATGCGTGACGCTATCGAAAATAATATGCTGGGGTAAGGTAAGGTTCAGATTGCAACAAATCTTCCAATTTACTAACAGACACTTTTCTTATAATAAAAACTTCAAAACAAGTATTTATATTAAATAAACAATCCATTTCAATTTTCCTTACTCTCCCTGATTACATAAAGCGGCTAAAATAATTCATTTCAGTAAATACCACATCAGTATGATTAAATTTCAATCTCAATACCCTATTAACATTCTTATATAGGCCAAGTGATCTTAAATCCGTTATAATACCAAAGTAAGTCTAACTTCTATAGGAAAATATGTAGCTTCTATTTCCAAAATTATTTCTAAATCTATGTCACCATTATTAATTACGTCTTTATCTGTTCCTGTTGTACTTGACACATCATAATTATTTATGTTAATTTCTTTGCTAACAGGATTGTGTTTATTAATAATATTCTCATTCGTGAGACCCTCCCCAATAGAAGCGAGTGTCTCAACTTGATATGCACAATTATCAAGCATAGGAAACTAATTATTAGAATAATTATTAAATAAAAAGTCAGAATCTTTGAACTTCATAATGATCTATTCGGTCATATCTTGTACCAAATTTCACTTTCCTTAATTTCATTTAAGATTCGCAAAAGGTAGCAGGAGCCTACTAGAATTATACCAAACAAAAATTACTTGACTATCAGTCCACAAAACCTGATCGTTAATACTTTGCCTTAAATATTTATTTACAAACTTTAATAGCATATATATTTTCTGTTAATTGTTAACTTGCTCTTGTTTGTCTCACTTTACTGAGTAAATCAATATTAAGAAATTCAAGTATTTCTGAAAAATTTTTGCTTCAGTAACTTCTGGAAAAGAATTTATTCGAAACAATATGGGAATAGTATAATCGCAAGGATCATAAACTGAAACTATTACTTTTATAATACCAGGCCACGTTTTATACAAATTGAATGTAAATCTGTTTGTCCAATATCATATTTAAATACCATTTATAATGTCACGTATTTCATGTGAAACATAAAACTAACCATCTCATTATCTGTTCAAATTTTATCAGGTAACCATGAAAGAAATTTCTTTGAATTGGAAATACACTCGCTCGAATTCATAAACAAATGAAAAAGCTAATTTTGAATTGTTGTATAAGTGTTTTGGCTCTAAAACTGTTGTAGCACCAGTAATATGTTTCTATATAAGTATCATCAACTATCTGATTTAAATTTTATTAGGGATACATATTACATTTCATTTTATAGAAATGAACTAGATATAACTGCAAGTTCAACTCGACTATAACTTAGATTATATTTCTTTATCAACTGAATCATTAAATTTTTAGCCAAAAAAGGCGATATACCGCGCTTTCCTTTAATTTAGATTCAATAAACTTTATTCATTAAAATTAAAATGATAGTCCATTCCTCTTGTACACGCAAACTGAGCTGAATTCATATATATATGTTAAAAAAATAAATAAGTCCTAGTCGGGTTATGATGACACCTTTCCACTATACAGCACTTCAAATTTTAAATTCAGTATACTAAATTAGAACTGCAATAACCATATACTGTAACAATGTACTGTATCATACTGTACACTGTAACAACAATTAATAATTGGAATTCTATATTCAAACTGTACTATAATACCAAACAACACTAAATATTAAATCTCTAATTTACTTTTCTGTTCAATTTAAATCACTAACTATCCAACGACTTTTCTAGCACTTCACTTTACTTCCTTAACGTTTTAGACACTTTCCTTGCTATCTAACTGACGAACCATTATAATTTTTATATCCTTTAATTGGAAATGTCATGTCAAAATATGTCTATATGTCCATATTCTTTAAAGAAAATAATTAAATTTCATTTAATTGACATACTACATTATTTATAGGACACACTTTCATGTATTACTAAAATATTGCACGTTTCCGCTTCATTAAATAATAATAATAATTCAATAATAATATCTAAATTCGGCGACAATATATTAACATTTTATTAGGTAATACAAAACAATAGTAACCTAATAAAAAATCTATTCATTCGATATGATACGGGTGTACTGATTTACCTATAAGCCTCACGCTTTGTATAATTATAAACCGATATATCTGGCTTTTAACAATAAAAATTAGAATATAACATTTTACCGACTTACTTTTAAAATTTCAGTGCATAGTTTTAAATAAAACTAAATGCAAAGATCCCAGCACCTCCACCATGTCGCCAAATACCCTGGGCGCCGGGTACCCAGTTCGTTGGTATTAGACGAATATCTCGATAATAGCGACGTATCGCAACTATAACGTAACTGATGGACGTATGTACACATGATTTGCTGGTAATGAAAAAAACTGATTTATGAGGGTCTGGTACCCTCGCTAGTGGCCTCCAACCTCCCCTATAGCCACCCCGAGCCTCGCTAAACTGATTTACGAGCGACTGAACTCACGATACTGAATTCAACACTCTAGGATCTAATTTATGAGCAACAACGGCTCCCACGCAACTCCACTGAGTTGCTGATGATAATTTATGAGCAACGGCTCCCACGCAACTCCACTAGTTGCACTGCTGATAATTTATGAGCAACGGCTCCCACGCAACTCCACTAGTTGCACTGCTGATAATTTATGAGCAACAACGGCTCTCACGCAACTCCACTAGTTGCACTGAAACTCTAAATATAATTTATGAGCAACTACGGCTCCCACGCAACACCACTGCATTATCACACGCTGGTAAAATAAATTCACTTACTTGGCAAACACGGTGTTGCGCCTGATCTGCCTCGCACCCACAGAATACTTTCACTTGGGAGCTCGCACCTGATCTGATCAGCGTCCCGTACACGACCGCGTTTCGAACACGTGTGTTTCAAATCTCAATCTATTCTATTTAGCTGTCATCGTTCTACCCTCACGTTTATGACAAATAATATTAAAATATTTAAACACTTATTTCGCGACTACCCTACGGTATTCGCGACACCTTGAATGACAGTAATTAATTATTGTGGTCATTTTGCGAGTCATAATATTATTCAAGACTGGTACGTTTTAACGGCAGTGGTAGCCCAGCGGTAAGACGCTCGCTTGGATAACCTAGTGATGCGGGTTCAAATCCGGGTGTCGCACCTCTGATATTTTCAAGTGCGAATCATTTCTATCGTGATCACCACTTACTCATCTTACGGTGAAGGAAACCATCGTGAGGAAACCTGTATGTCTGAGAAAACCTAGCAAGTTTTCGAAAGACATGTGAAGTCTGGCAACACGCACTAGGCTAGCGCGGTGGACTATGCCTTGATCTCAATCGTACAAGGGAGGCCCGTGCCCAGCAGTGGGACGTTAAAAGGGCTGAAGACACAAGACACGTTTTAACAGAATTCTTAGAAATTAGCTATTTCCCCGCAGTAAAAGTATTCTATATAAATTTCATTAAAATGTCTCTAGTGGTTTTCACGTGATGCGGAACTATAGGTAAGAACTATAGGTTTGGCCTTTATATCGATAATAATGATTACTAAAATAAAATTAATAGTTATTATAAGTATAAAATATGGACATATTATTCTAATTCTTGATTAACAAATCAGCAAATATAACTTAAAATTTAAAAAATACATGTACTATTTTTGCACATCTTTTTAACGTTTATAATCTATGCTATTCTAAAATTACAAAGTAAGGGTAGATTTTGAAGGTTTTTCATTAAAAAAACCTTTAACCCGAACAAATTAATTACTTCTTTATGAAAGTTAGCTAACCAATTTTGGATCAATGCGACGTATTACAATTATATCCTATACTATAAATCAACTAAAAAGCCATTAAGGTATGTCGCAGTTCTGTTAAGTCATATTACGTACATTACACTGTTCTCCGGAGCCTCACTCACGTTAAACAATATTCAAGGGTTTTACGGTAAATCGAATGAGATTAATTTTACGTTTCAGACATATTGAGTTGGTGAACATCGTTACCGTTTAACACTTTAGATCATTCTGTTTTTATTTGCTTGCTTTAACATTTTAAACTCTCGTATGTTTGAACGTGCCTGAGAGTCCCAACCCTTATTGGTCTAAGATCCGGGATTAGAAAAATTAACCCTCATCTGTTATTTAGATGAAACAATTTTTTATAGGCTGATTTAAATGTTATGAATTTATAAAAACAACCTCTGCCACTATAAGTCTGCTGCAGTTGGTTTTTAGTGGATAGTACTAACTTTTCCAGCCGGTGAGCTCCACCTGTTAACTACCATCTTTACATACTAAATTTTATTATAACAAATTAAACTATTAAACGGTATACCTGCTTCTAGATATGATTGAATTATACATACACGTACTCGTATGTTGCTCTACGTTCTAAATTAATCTTACGGCCTTAGATGTAATATCTGTTGCACTCATGGACACTAGGAGGGAGTGCAAAAGGGTGCAAGCGGATGCAAGGGGGTGCATTATGAAGTTAATCAATTAAGGATAAGTTAGAAGTATATTAGTTAATTAGAGTACTAATATGCAGAAGTTTCTGAGTGTCTTTGTAGTATAAAATGACCTGGAATTAACATTTATAAAATCTATTGAGTATTTTAATTGCATTCGCATTGCAATTCTACCAGTAAATAAAAATATATATTATAACTTTGGTAAATGATGTTCAAAAAGCAAAATTTTGCTCAGTGAATTCTACAAAGAAACAGCGTGATTAAATATGCTTTGTTGCTGTGAGCCAGTCGTGCATGCATGTCACTAAATTAATTATAAATTCTTTCTGTGCAGTTTCATATTCTTTTGCCTTTTTTAATAATTAAATAGAGGGTTGGAGGAAAAAGTAAATTTGTAAAACAGTATACATTAGTATAATTACGAAAGTTTATGAGTACTTAAGTTTTTGTATAAACAAAATAGTGAACGTAGTTTTAATTAACACATTTTCTTTTGATTGCTATCACAATAAACAAATAGTAAGCATTTCTGAATTTATAAAACTTTACATTATTTTTATAATTTCTAAACTAACGACTCAGACTCGTGTCGCTATGATTCGTCCTTAGTAAAATACAAAGCTATACTAAATACTAAAGCTACACTACAAACCGGGTGGGACCGTATATTGTCCCGGAATAAAAAGCAACCTCCGAATATGTGCTATTCCAGATTTTTTCTCTATATTTGTGCTAAATTGCATTGAGAGAGGTTCAGTTATTCTGGCGTAATTGACTAACAAACACCTGTCCATCCAAACTTACGGATTTATAATAAATATGGGATAAAGAATTGAGTGCTTCAATAAGTGAATCAAAAGTGGGTTATATTATGTTTTTCTTTTGATTAGAGTAGTCATAAGTAGTAGCTTAGGTTCCAATCTCAGGTTTTGCACCTCTGATATTTTCATGTAGAAATCATTTCCGACTTAATTACTAATTGACTTAAGGCGATAAAGTCGTGAAAAACGCTGCACACGTCTGAGAAAAAGAGAGCTTTTTAAAAGGCATGTGAAGTCCACCAATATTTTGTCAGCTGGACTGACTGGTGGACATTGACATGATTCCACTCACGTGTACATGCCCAGCAGTGGGACGTTAAAAAGGGGTGAAATTTTTTTTGCTGGCTGTTCATCCTGTAAAACATATAGCGGTAAGTCATATATGTGTGGATATGGTTTTTTTATGTTATTTTATATGTTTGTACATATAATGTGTGTATTACAGACGCTATCCACATAGAAGTAAAAGTTTAAATACGAATTTCTAATACTTCTAAATAATATTTCCAAGAGTAATCAAAATTCACAATCTAGTTAACGGAAATGAGATACCTTACTGGGTACATCGACGAAGCTACTTCAGCAAAATATAACCTGACATTGACTTTCTAAATAGATATTAAATATTCCCAAAAAATTAATCAAATTAGTAACAGGTACTTTGATAGAAAATATTCATAGCACTTCCAAAATTTCCTTCTTAACGAATTAGAAACACTTTATATTCTATCTTAAGAGGACGAAAACTTCTACTTGTGAAGGCGATACTTATAAAATATTTCAAATTGAATCATAAAACTGCCTTACAATAATTGGGGAATGGATTTTCATGATTCAATTTCAAATATTGGTTGTTTTGTTAGTCTCTTAACTCTTTGTTCTGATAATCTCTGAAACGACTGGGCAGATTTTGATGGGTGGGATAAGGAGTAACTTTGGCCACATTCATTAAAAAAAAAGAATTAGGGTTCTGCTAAAAATAGTAAAAACTGACAAATATTTTAGATATTACTTTAAGGATTATATTTTTATAGAGAATTTGAAAATACAAGTACAAGTAATAGTACTATGTAGCGTGAAGCTAAGACATTTTCTATAATAGATTTTTACTAATATAAGATGAAAGGTAAATCAAATTTGCCGAAATATAAGGGGACTAGTAAGTGAAAATAGATGATATTATGTTAGAGAAGCCCTGTTATGATCTCTGATCAAAGTAAATGGACTTACCTAAAAGTTGTAATGGCCATTTCAGCACTAAAAACTTACAAAGGGTTACTTAGGGTTATAAGTATTCTTTGATGCCTAATCATAAATAAATAAAAAATGAAAATTTGGTCTAAATATAAAAGATAAAAAATCTGGAGAGGTCCACCCTTATCACTTAGGGTAGTATAAAGTAAAACCTACAATATACACAAAAAAAATAAAAATCAGTCAAGCCGTTTCGGAGGAGTTCGATAACAAACACTGTGACAAGAGATTTTTATATAATATTAGAGATGAGATATACGTCAATATAATAAAATATTATTATATTATATATAAAGTAATCATATAATAATTATAATTTTTTATCTTTACTATACTATACTTTGTATCTATTTCGTATCTACACTTCTATTTTATTTATTTATCTGCATTTGTGTATTTCTGTTATAATTTACGATGTATAATAAAAAGTAACATCTCTTCAGATACTAAAATAAACCGTAACCGTTAAGTAAAAGCGAGACGCTAATTTTAATTCAATAACTATCTTCATCACTCTTTCATTGCTTCTGATCATGCCAGCTTAATGTCAAAACTTTTAATTGTTCATCACACTTTGGAAATTAGTCTTACCACAGTTCCTAATAAAGAAGATCGGTTTTCTATTAAATAAAGAAGTTTTAAATACAGGGCTGAAATAGCTATTTATGTTAGCAATATTACATACTAAAATAATAATTATTTAAACTTTTATGAGTAAGTAATAGATGACGACACCCTACTTTCTGCGCCAGCGGTCGCGGGTTCGAGTCCTGCTGGGGGCATTCATTTGTTGAGCACAATTGTTTGTACTTCTGTCATGGGTGTTTATATTTATAATATGTATGTATTTAAAATTTATATGTGTAGTATATCTACTATCTGATATCCGTAACACAAGCCTCGTAGCTTACCACGAAACTAGATGGCGCTGTTGTAATAATGTCCCAACATATTTATATTTATTTAATAGTTATATTACACAGTAGAAGTAAATAATATTGGTGCTAAGTGTGTATTTTTGTGAAACATAACGTACCAATATAGCAGTTCATATGCCTCATCTCATACAAAGAAATTGAAGAGCGCTAATTCGGGCTGTTGTTTGCTTGAATAAATAATAGATGTAACTTTCTCGTAACTAAATCTGTTTTATTTTATAAAGTACGAACTAACTTATGGTAAATGTAATAAATTTTATGGCAAAAATAAAGAAATAAAATTAATAATAAAATCATAAAATGTAAGAGCTCTGCGTGTGAATTTACACTACCAACCGAGATCTGTTTGCTGATTATAATTGAAATGATAATCAGTAATATTATGCACATTAGATTTAGATGCGCTATATTTCGTTTCACTGCATTATAATAATAAAAAACACATTTTTTATCGTTTGTCAATTTAAAATAACTAATAATAAATCGATGCATGTAACGTCACCTATTGAAATTTATTTGAACTATTTTTTCTTTTATCGTGATGAGACCCCATGCCTATATGTAATTTTTTTGGGACATATGGACTTAAAGCCAATTCTTCACATTTTATAATATTTTTCATAGTCGCATGCGGTAGTGTTCACCTGCAATGCGCCTTTGGGATCGCACGCAAATATTTCTTTAGCAACTGCATTTAAAGTACCTTTCGTGCTAACTTGTTTTGTGTTTCGCAAACAGTCTGCTTGTAATTGCGCCGATTTGCGTTCTTTCATACGAGTCAATAAAATATTTTACTTGCATTCATTTTATTTTGAATTTTTCTTGCACTTTAATTTAGATTTTTAGTTTACCTTGTACATTACTAACCTTGTCTTACAAATACACTTTATAAAGGTGAAATTAGTTTTGGATAAAAAGGCCCATATTTGAAAAATAATTTTTGGTTTCATAGAAGAAAATTACTATTAATGGATAAAGCAAATAAAATCAATAATCTCTTTAAATACAATTTTGCTAAAGTTAAGCTCAGAGCATTAAAAAATTATAGTATTTTTATTATAAATGAAATTACCTTTTCCGATTTTGTCGCGGATTTATTTTGATTTTTAGTTCCCGACGTTTCGAATGTTTTACAGCAATCATGGTCAGGGGAAGTATTTTTATTGTTTAAATGATGTTTTTTTTGTTTTATTTAAATAGGAATCAATTTAAATATTGACCGATTTACTTAATTCAGCAGTTAAAAAATATTTTTAATATTGCTATTACAAAAGATAAAATTGTATTTTTAGCCATTATTAGATATTTACATTTACTTAGGAATTTCATGTGATCCCATAAAAATTTTACAAATTTCTTTCCTATTTATGATATTTAAATAAGACTGTGTGAAACTTACCCTAATTTTTCTGTAACTATTCCGGTTTTAACTGGTAGTGATTCCCATACAAATTTTCATTTCCATACAATTTTTTATAATCAGAGCGCTCCTGACACGCCCCCAACAAAACAAAAAATAACGATTTAAATTAAACCAGCCGTTTTTGAGTTTTAACGAGACTAACGAATGGTACATAGTAGAATAGATAACATGGATAGATGGACTCAATCATGTCAGAACGACTGAACGAATCTTGATTAAATTTGGCTTAGAGATAGATTATAGTATAGAATAGCACATAGATTACTTTGTACCCCGGTACGGTACGATAAAAATATATGGTTCTCGCGGGATAGATTTGTTTTCGTTTTTCACTGGGGACGAACACGATCAAAGGGAGAGTCGCTATAGTAGCTGGATCTTCTTAATAAGAAATCTTACGTGTTTAAATATAACTTTTCATTACATGACAAGGACATATACGCACTACATATTATACTATGACATATCTAGAATAAATTGTACCTTTATCCTGTTCGGAAATATTTATGCTCTTTCAAAATGGTAGAGTCAAAATTCTTATTAAATAAACTAGCGACTCACCCTCGCTTCGCTTGTGTTCGTCTCTAGGTACTTTGTACTTTAGCATAATATTTTACAAACTTTGAATGTCTTACTTATTTATACATAACGACATGCTCGTACTGTCAATACTGAAAAAAGTTTCAATTTGACAGCAAAATCCACATTAACAAAATGTTCCACCATTTAATGAATTCATTTGTTACAAAAAATGTGATAAATGAAGAACCGCTGGGCCGATTTTGTGCAAACTTCACATAAACCATCTACTAAATAGTCCGAACAAAGCCTAAACATTTGGTTTGGATAGGTGAGCCCGTCCTTGAGTTATAAAATTACAACGAAAAGTGGCATTGATTTTTATATATATAGATGTAAGAAATATTTTAAATCAGTGTTGACGTTAGCAAAGATCTAAGTGACGCCAAAGTACGATGTTTTATTCAGCCGACGTCGGCCGCTTCCTGCGCGGTAATGAAGCAAATCGAATCGCTTTAACATTTATCGTGATAGGTCTCACAGAGCAAGAAAAAATATATCAAGTTCCTTAATTAATAAGAAATAAGTAGGGTCATCTACTCAAAAACAGTTCACCTCACAAATAATACTTAAACATATTATTAAATTATAATAGGCACTGTTTAAATATACTCCTTTGCAAAAAAAACGGGCACTTCAGCAAAGAACTATTTTATAGTTACTATTAGTTTGTTTGGTAATTTTAGGTATTGTTATCCTCAGAATTTTATAAATTAATTAGGAAGGAATAGTTTTCATCAGTTTTATCATAACATTTTGATTAAATTATTGAGAAATAACGTTTAAGCTCAAAACACTATTATTGTACCTGCTCGCTACATAAAAATGAAACGCGTTAATTTCTTTGTTTTTCTTGAATACATTAAAAGCAGATAAAAGTTTAGTATTGAGTGTGACCCCCTCTTGCTGAAATCACAGCTTGCATTCGTCTGGGCATGCTAGCGAGTATATCTTTCATGGTTTCTTGGGGAATACGTTCCCACTCCGCGGTAATCACATTCTTTAGCTCTCTGATGGTCTGCGGAGCCGGCTGCACTGATCTCATTCGTCGCTTCAGAACGTCCCAGACATGCTCTATGGGATTGAGGTCCGGACTTCTAGCTGGCCAGTCCAAACGACGAATTCCGACTTCTAGCATATACGCTTCCACATCGCCAGACCGGTGGGCGCGAGCGTTGTCGTCGATAAAAATTGAGTTTTCGCCAAGAGCGGTTAAAGCGGGTTGTGCATAAGGAATTAGAAGTTCCGTTATGTATCGGTGTCCAGTCAGTGTACCGTTTTCGATGAAGACTAACTCCGTACGATCCATAGAATTTATTCCTGCCCAAAACATAACAGAGCCCCCTCCATAAGGTGTGATTTCTTCAAAACATGCCTCTGCAAAGCATTCTCCTCGTCTACGTAGCACTCGCCGACGTCGGTCTTCACCATGCAAAGATATCCTGGCTTCATCGGAGAACAATAGCCTATCCCAGTCTTCATAAGTCCATGACACATAATTTCGAGCGAAGCTAAGCCTGGCAACTCGATGTCTACGGAGTAATTTAGGGCCGCGTGCCGGGCGATGACTGTGTATATTAGCAGCGAGAAGCCTCCTCCTGACCGTCCATAGACTAATTTGCACATTTCTTACTTCTTCGAGGCTGTTCTTGAGGTCCACATAAGGAGATTTGCGATTTCTCAACGCTTGACTAACTAAAAAACGATCATCCCGTGGTTCGGTACATGTCTTTCTGCCAGAACCAGGCCTTCTCTTGACGGAACTGGTCTCTTGATAGCGCTGCCAGGTCCTTTGAACTGTCGACTGACTCACATTTAGCCTCTGAGCCACGAAGCATTGACTGCAACCTTCTTCAAGCAGCGCAATAATTTAGCTCGCTTTTATCACTTTATCTGCCATTTTCGGGATTGCTAAACAGCAATAACAATAAGTTTAAATGTCAAGGACATCAGATAATTTAATAAAAATTGACAATAATAATATATTATATATTAATAGGGAATTCGCGCCACAAAATGTAGTTAAAAGTTGTTTTCTTTGAAAACCAGGCTCAGTCAAAAATTTGAATTTAGAATGTACTCTTATGAACATTATGGCACTTTTATAACTGGCCAGTAATATGTTCAAGTGATTAAAACCTTTTTGGTATTTTATTTTTTTCAGCCAGGAAGAAAATCGAAACGGCCCGTTTTTTTTGCAAATGAGTGTATATATAATTGATTTCCCTAAAAAAATATTTAAATAATTTTCCTATATAAAGACGCGCGTCTTTTTCAATCCAATTCAATATCCTAATCGATTTCAGCCACGGCGGCCAATCTCATCGAGACTAGCCAACAGCTTAGGAAATAGATATAATGTTATATTATATTATAGTGTAAAAGTATCCGTTCAAACAACAAGAGCACTCTTTATTTCTTTCACCCTCATAATCCGATGGTACGATAGTTCGACACGACCGGTCTGAAATCAGTCGCAGGACCGACGGACTTTCGTACTCTCCGAGGCAGGGGGAGTACAAGCTTAGTGTTTTTGCTGAGACTTCCTTAACAGGTCTCAAGGCAGTTTATTATATTTAAACTATTAAAAGTAGGTACTATGTTAATATGTTAAGTGTTTTAATTTATTACTAAGACGTCTAACAGAAACTGACGTCATAATGTATGTATAAACAGTAGTGATAGTTATACCTACTACTTTTACTACCGACTACTGTCAATTGACTTTTGGATACAGTCAATTATAATAAATAATTATGTAATAAAATATTTCTTACACTTATATATTTGTTATATAGAATTTTTTCGTATATTATTTTATGATCAAATGTCCAATTTATTAAGCACAAGAACTTTAGAAGAAAATTTGTATATTCTGCTATCCCAAAGGGAAATCTCGATTCGTAAAGATGTGCAATGAGTTGAAAGTCGAAAGTATACTGTAGAAATATTTACAAGTAAAATATGCAAACTGAAGCACATTTTACTTATTGGCTTTTAAATTAAATAAGAAATTTAAAAAAATACTAGCGACTCTTCCTCACTTTGCTCGAGTTGTCTCTTCAGGTAACCTACATTTTACTGTATATTATACTATCAGTATTAATAAATAAAATTGAAGTGTCTGTTTTAATTTCAAATTAACAGCTTTTCACTAAATGCATATGAAAGCATATACGGTATTTACGTAAAAACATCGATTTTTAAAATGTTTGTCTGTTTGTCTGTTTGTTCCGGCTAATCTCTGAAACCGATTTTGATGGGACTTTAACTCGCAGATAGCTTATGTTATAAAGAGTTACTCAGGCTATTTTTATTTTGTTAGAAAATTATAAAAACCATTTATTTTAACTTAGTATGCTATAATAGATATACTATGTTATATGATCCTGAACATGGCAACAAATGTATGGATCATACAAAATCCTATACCGATCTTAGACGAGATATTTCATGAAAAACCAGTTCTATTTTGATAGCAGGAATATAATTCAATTTTTATTAATAAAATACATGCGAGCTTTGAACGCAGAGTAGTATTGGTTTACCCATGTTGGAGTGTAGCCAAAATATTACTGTATATTTTATTAGTAATAACTTAAGTATTAATTGTAATGTAAAAACTCCTATTATGAGAAGAAATTCCACATCTTCTCGTTTTTAATACTGGTATTATAGATAAATAAATAAACATGAATGTAAGGCACACCAAAGGTTTTGATACTAAAAAAATCAAAATTTGTCAAAAACTTATACTAAAAAGGGAAAAGTTATAGATAAAAAATAAGAGAACGTGACTAAGTCGACCACCACCCATCAGCCCATCCAAACCAACAAAGGAAAAGACGCAGTGAACAGTTTTTGCTGAAATATTTCAGTGTCCCACCAATCTCGTAAGCCAGAAACGGCTACAGCAACTTTTTCGTTCCGTTATAATATACTTACCGTTGACTTATAATACGAAAGGAATGAATTGTTCGTGTAATTATAGCAAGTTCGCTGCTAAATAAACCGCAGAGCTTATAGTTTGAACGGATCTCTGCTCGCATTATACATAGTGTTAAGTTTCTATGCTAAATGTAAAGTAAAAGCTTTTTGGTTCTTACGAGTATAAAATTAGACACATTAAGATTCAAATTTAGTAAGTATTTATTAGTCAATAATTGCGTTAATTATCCATATTAGTAGATGCTTGGCATAGTGGCAGCATAAGATATACCTATAGATCATACTTAAAGGTATGTTGGAAATATCAACTTTAACCCTATGCATCTTCTATAGATTACCAAGATTTTCTGAAAAAGAAAAGATTACTTATAACATTGCAAGATCGTACATTTAAGTATAATTGCATAGTTTTACTGGTTTTCCTCCATTACAAAAGACCAAAACAAGTTATTGTTCCCGAATTTAATATCCACACATATCTTTTAATATATCCAAAACCAAATATTCATAGAATAAATAGTTGGCGCTTTTGTCAAAACGAAGCTACTTGTGAGGCTTTAGCTTGTTATTAATCGTAAAAAAACCGCTGGTGACTGTGGAACAATATGCTGCTATAAAAAACTACTCACTTCCCATTTGTTTAACATTCTGAAGAACATTTTCGAAAAAATTAACTTGGTCTTGTTCTGAAACAAAAAGTGAATCTATTATAAAGAAACATTTTGAAGAAGAAAGAAAGAATGTTTGTTACTTTTACAGTATAATCTGGACCCAAAAAATATGACCGTGGTAGAGTGTCGAGATATTCCCGATACGGTGAACTCTATCCACACGTAGCTTACTCTTTGTAATCGTCGTGCTGTCCGTAACATAAGCGTCGTAGCTTACCACGGAACTAGATGGCGCTGTTTGTAATAATTTCTCAACGTGCGGGCAAAAACTACTTAATAGGTTTTGATAAAACTTACGCATAGGCACATCAGAGAAATGACAATATACCTAACTTTTATTTTACGTAAATTAACAACGTGGGTGGATTAATGGAGAAAATATGTTCTGTCAGAAAAACTCATACCTTCTTTACTCATTTCCTTTTCTGTAAAATCAAATTTATACATTTTATTAGTTATTTGGAAATTTTACAACATAAAAACATATAATATCAGTTAAAACATTTAAAAAAATAGTGTTAGAGCTAATAATATCTTTTCTACAAACTTTATCGGTTACTTTAACAAATAAAATATTCTCGACAGATTTTTGATCAGTCAATTTCATGAAAACTATTATTATTTACATGGAGGATATTGCATTTGTCTTGTATATGAAGTATCGTATGTAACGATATACCATAGCCCTGAGAAAATCAGTCGCAGTGTTGACAGCTTAATATGCAATATGCACTTTGAGTACAGTGATTTTTTATAGAACCTATTTTTTATAGAACAATGTACCAAATTTTTTGCCCTTTGTGTAGTATGTCTAGACGTCATAATAAATCTAACTTCTGTACATTTACTAAATATTTTTTTTGACGAAACGTTTGGCCCAGTTTGTAGTGAGCCTATTTGCTTTACCAGCTGGTCGCGGCTTCGAGTCCCGCTGGGTGCATTCATTTGTTGAGCACTAATGTTAGAACTCCAGGCATGGGTGTTTATATTTATATACATGTAGTGTATCAACTATCTGCTGTCCGCAACATGAGGCTCGTAGCTTACCACGGAACTAGATGGCGCTGTGTATAATAATGTCTCAACATATTTATTTATTATGGAAAATCTTATTGAAATAGTTATTATTATGGGTATAGAGGCTGGATCTGTGACCGCATCACAAGAAAACTGAGGGTTGAATCTAGCTTTTAGGCTAATAATAAATGAGCATATTATGTATTCCTAACTAATTAAGATCTAAGTTTGAAGCTTACGAGGTATATCTGAATTAAGAACTTACTATATTTATCAACATAATAATTTTGCTGTTTTTTAACTGAAATGGAATAAGTTATTCGAATCAAATCAATTATAAGGGTTATACATCAAAATAAAATATACAAAATACAAACCAGTACGTATACTTACATAGCCAATTACTATATTTTTTCAATTCTACAAAAAACAAATAATTCAGTTAAATATTGCCTGTTGTAGTAATATACAGGTATTGGACAACACAATTTATGAAATTGGTCATCTCTCGAAGAGTATAACATTATATTTTATTACAGAAGATGTACATGTGATAGCATTTAAGAATCCTCATGAAATCGACCATATTTTGATTGCACTTGCCAGTTGCCTGCTCGGCTTAGTGTATTATTTTTATAGTACGAGTAGTCAAAGTTAAGTGATAGTAAATTTAAAGTACGTTTACCGATGATATTTACTTATTTTTCTTTAAAAAAACATCTGTTTCCAAATCGTTTCATTTAGCAACAAGTAGTTTGACTTATTGCGAGGCCGCAACACCATTTAAACTTACAAATAATTCAAAACTCTAGACACAACGACAAAACATTCCAGTCCGGGTAGTACATTTTTAGTTTTTCAATAAAATGGTTGGTACTCGAGTACTACTGGGAGTAGATCGCTGATTTTTTTTAACTGGCTCGTCATAATGCCAGGTTATCGTTACGTTCTGGGACACCCTGCATACACATGTAGGTTATACGTTTGAATCCCGCATGAGATTATATTGACCATACATTTTGATACCTCAGAGTTTCTACTTAGTTTACAAATGGTTTAAATTGTGAAAAAGTTAGAGCCACTCTGCACTTGATTAAGGGATGTATATACCAGTACTCGTACATTTTAATAAAATGAATATTAGTTACAGCTACTATACATTTCCATATTATATTTTTATAGTGAACAAACCTTTCTTAGTTTCGAAAGAATCAGAAGTGTCGTCATCACCCAACGGAGTATCAAATAAGGAAACCACTGGAACATGACGCAATACAATTCAAAAATGTAATTAGTTTTAAGTTGTAGTTTGTTTTTTTAACGAACGTATGTAATTGTGTCATATATTTTTAACTTGCTATTCCCGCGTCCTCGCCCGCGTTCTTATCACTATTAAAAATAGGAATTGGTGGTAGAACGCTGAAAATTTAATAAGTATTTTATGATGCCAAATCAAATCTATTACCTAAAGTACAGTAGGCAAGACGGTGCGGAGTTAGATCGGCGATTGCATCTGCAAGCGAAGCGGCGCTTGAAGCAGCGCTTGCATTTTATTCTCGCGTCCAGATTTTTTGCGACATTTTAGCCAATGTATACAAAAAAAATTAAGGTACTTGACAAATTTTATACTAAAACCTT
This sequence comes from Boloria euphrosyne, assembly GCA_951802675.2. Taxonomy (NCBI): domain Eukaryota; kingdom Metazoa; phylum Arthropoda; class Insecta; order Lepidoptera; family Nymphalidae; genus Boloria; species Boloria euphrosyne. The sequence continues at coordinate 12,609,859 of OX637873.1, read as the reverse complement.
CCTCGACAACCACTCTTTCCATTAGTGAAAACAGCATGAAAATCGGTGCAGTGGTTTTTGAGTTTTGCGCGAACAGACAGACAGACAGACGCGGTGGAGTGTGTTGTATAATATGTATAGAAAACATGTAAACAATGCTTGCCTTATATTTACTGCAGATGAAACAGAAATAATCAATTAAAAATGAAATTAAACATAATTTAGTGCCTTAAATTTTGCTTAACTAAGTGCATGAGTTACTGGTGAAAATTTTGTGTATTTTTTTATATTTTTCTCAAACTAACATCGCACAGGAAATAAAACTTTGATAATATTATGAATTTCTATATTCTTAATGCGTATAGTCTCACCACGAATGGCTTTTCGTATAAATGTTCATTATACCTATTGTTTAAGTAGAATAATACTATTCAAACAATTTCCAGAATCTTAAGCTCTCGTTAAGTGCGATCATAATATACGAGTAAATAGAACGGCGCTACGTTTATAATATTTGCCCACTAAAACACGATTAAAAACAGAGAAACACGAAAAAGGCTCAAATGCTATAATTTATTAATATTTATTAATATTTACATATAAAATAAATTAAATAATTATAAATGAAACTATTTTTCGATATTTGTCGCGGATTTATTTTGATTTTTGGTTCCCGACGTTTCGAATGCTTTACAGCAATCATCGTCACGGGAGAAACTAAGGTTTTTGACGTGTCGGTCTCGTTTCGTATCGATATATTATACTTGTTATAGAGAGTGCTTACCCACAATTTACAAAACTTTTCAAAATGGCACCAAAGTACCTTATAAAGTTATTTATTTATTTCTAAGCATTAATTATGATTTAATATATTTTTTTTAAATTTAAATTAATAAAGTTTCATTAATGTCAAATAGTATTAAATTAAATAATATTAAAAACATTTACTTAAATCTTCTATACTGGAAACGTCTTCTTTTGAAGATGAAGATGACGATTTAGCTTCTGCTGTCATAATGAACTGCAAAAGAAATGTTTTATTATTATATATTAATACTAAAGATACACCCAGCTTTCTTTCTTTCTAAATTTATATGCTCGAAACCAGTCCTTGGCATCGAAAATTGTTAAATAAAACAAATCGTCTACATTATCGTAATTTCCTATGTGAATGTATCCTACGTTAATCCCTTACAATTAAACCATCAAACACTGGTTTGTGGTGAAGATTATATAAAATTTTCGTAAATTTTATTTTAATTTTAAATATCTAAGTACTAATATTAAAAAGTTAGTGTAATAAAAAAGTAAAAAAACCGAATGCATTTCTGTGTAATTTGGAAATGAAAAAACCCTAAAATATGTTGTGTTCTTATTCAAAATTTATGTACCCGGTGTCACTTTCACAATGAATACGAATCTAACGACACCTCTTAAGCTAAAATCTATCGAGCTGTTCAAGCCGCAGAGCGTGCCAAGTAATTATATATACATACTCATTACTCGTACATAGTCGTGAAAAACATAACCCTCCTTCTGCCGCAGTCGGGTAAAAAGACACCGTTTGTAAGTTTATTAGTAGTGTAATATTTGAAGATACTAATCTAATTCAATTTTTTTCCCCTAATAGAAATCTACATTATCGTCGAGTTCTATAGGCTATTCTGCTACAAATGTATTTTACTTTCAGATATGATAATAATTTTAAGTGGAGTCGGAAAAACGGCCGTTAAGTTATTTTATCGGCTATCGTAAGGCCTAGCTTACTAGTTATTTATATTTAAGTCTGATCTAAATTAAGTGTACTCAGAGCTTAGACAGAGTAATTGGACCATTTTTGAAGAAAATAAATTTAAGAATTGTATTGAAACGACATTGATCGTCACAATGGAATATGTCGCTCGTATATTTTTTTATTTATTAAGAATACAAAAGCAACAAGACTTTTGTGCTCTATTAAAGCAAATCACAATACAAATATGAAGAAATCTATGATAAAATCTATTATGAATTATAACAAAAACCGGTCTGCTCGTACACTCCAATTAAGGATTTAGGATCACCATTTCGATTTCAAAGGATCAAACCAACTTACAATGGAAGCTAAAATAAATAACATTATCACAGCACCAACTGGAAACGTCCAATATTGCGTTCCGCTAATTTACTGCGACTCCTTAGAAATGCACATTTATTGCACTCAATCATTCTGATTCATTTTCTCGCCCTATCAGTTTTTATTGGTTTTGACTGTTATAAAAAAACTGCCACGTTGGTGTAGTGGCTAGCATATACGGTCGCATACCGCGAGGTCTTGGGTTCGAGTCCCGGGTCGGGCCAAGTTTAGTTATTGAGTCTTCTGTTTCGTAAGCCTCAGTAACAGCCCGGAGTTGGGAAGTTGGCGGTGTTTCACCCCCGTGCCTCGGAGAGCACGTCAAACCGTGTCGGTCCTGCGCCTTAATTATCACTGGTCGTGTCGAACAGTCGTCCCACCGGAATGTGAGAGTGATAAGAAATAGAGAGTGCACTTGTTCTTGCGCATACACTCGTGCACTATAATATGTCCCGCGCAGATGGCTAGTCTCAACGAGATTGGCCGCCGTGGCCGGAAACTGTCAGGAGGACATCATCACTGTTATAAAAGTTCTGTAGTTGTACCTTAATAGTGGAATATTTTCGTATTGCTCTTTAAAGACGACACGTTTGACTCCTTTTGTATTGGTTAGCCCTAATTGCTGTGTATACGGTCGCGGGTTTGAGTCCCACTGGCTAAATTCTAATTACATATTTTTTCCTCAAACGTTCCATAATGTTTATAATTCGCAGCATGATCGATGGAAGAGTGTCTAAAAATTCACTGTTTCCGATAGCTAGGCAGACGGCCGGATAGCTAGACGTTACGGTGAATTAGTAGGACTGACGGTGGAATTAGTAGGGTTCGCCAGAAATTTCCAAAGTGGCGGAAGAATGAGTACTTCTATCGAATGGTGGGAAAATTCGAACCACTTATGAACCTTGAGTCGCTAGTTGGATATAATCGTTGAACATACCGACTGACACAGGCATTACTATTTTTTATTAGTACACAATACGTAAGACTTGTTTAGTCTTTCTTTAACGTAAATATTTTTGTAGACATACATGAAAGTATTGCAAATGAAAAACGATAAGTTTTCTTTAGCCCTATTTCACAATACGGAAACAATTTGAGAACAAAGCACCGGCGCTTATTGATGCTTACTAACAGGTACTATACATAGGCTAACGTTTTCTTTTTTTATATACACAATAATGTTATCAATGCGATTGCAGCTCTGTATGCTTGTCACCTTTTTACATTAAAATGAAATTAGAGATATTTTGAAGTTCTGTGAAGAGCAAAGGAAATCAGCCCTAAAGTGGATGAAAAAGAGGGTAGAAGATTGAATAATACCATATAGTCAAGTAGTAATAATTCCACCCTTACTGTGGACTTCTTTTTTAAGTATATCAAACGATCGTCAGGGATATCCTCGTATGAACAAAATCGATTTATAATTTTCGAAGATATTGCGTACACACAATTAAAAACATACACAGTTTTTTTAAATAGATAAAAAAAATGATATTTTTCCTTATGATAACACCTTTTTGCGGAAAATATGTATCTACGTACAGCTCATGTCGTAGAGATTCTTTAGAAATGCCATATTTCACGATGATCGATTATGACTTTGAAGATGACTAAGCACTAAAAGGCCACCTTTTATAATACAATTTAAATTCAGTTAGCTTAGTCTACTTCGTTATTTTACGATAATAATCATTATTGTAAAATTTTAAATTACTTCGTTTAAGTTTTGGGATTACACCGATTCATAAAGTTTTGTGTATTAAACGAACTTTTAATAGCTACTATCTATCACGTTTCCATTTTTCAACTATATCCTAAAAACATTCGTATTTAATTTTCTATGTGTTACCATATTTTCGCACATTGTGAAGTTATTTCTTTATAATTTTTTCATACTATGCCCGTAATTAAGATGCATAACGTATTCTTAATAATTCCATACTGTTTTATATTATTATATTAACTTATTTAAACCTTTAGTCTTTTAGACCTTGATTGCTGTATAACATTTGAAAAACCGGGAGAAAAATCTAGAACAAAATAAAAAATTACGCAAAAAAATATGAAATTATTTGCGTAAAACTTTTTTTAAACACCATTTTGCGTAAAAGCCACAACTCCTAATAAGGATTATTCTATAAAGTTATTATTGGTATTAAAGGTGAAAATCGATTTATAGAAAGTTTAAATTGCTTTGCGGAAAGTTGCAGTCCAATTTATGTTGCCTGGTAGATCCAGAAATTCCCGTGATGTGTATAGCAATTAGATATTTAATGTTTCAGATAATTTCAATCTACATATTAAAATCGATTTGTTTCCATTCTATTTATTTCACAATTTTTAAGGACTTTGAATTAGAAATTATATAATTTTACAGGTTTTACACTTTAGAAAACACGTATTTAAATTTATACTAAAGATATCATATACGGGGTGTGGGACACCCTACGGTACGGTAGGGATAACCTGGCACGGGTGACGGGGAGAAAAGCCCTCATATGAGCGAGAAAAAAATCATCGTTCGACAAACAGTAGTACTTAAGTACCAACCATTTTATTGAATTGCGCGCAAGAAGTTGTGCTATACCATTAATAATACTATACCATTTTACTGTTGCGCTAGAAGCCAAACTAGTTGTCGCCAAATCAAACAAATCGGACGCAAATGTATTTTAAAGAAAAAAAAGTTTTGAAAGTGGTAGTGCCATGCTTGTTACTTTCGGGTAGCAGCCGAATGGGCCGGCACGCCCCGTATAGTACCACTCTCTCACAGGAAACCGGCGTGAAGTGACAGCTATGCTGTCGCGTTTCGTCCGGTAAGTGAGAGTCCGGGAGGCCCACTCCCCATCCCTCCTACCTTCCCCTCTCACTCCCTCCTCCCTTCCTCTCCCTCCCTCCCTTTCCTGAAAGGCCGGCAACGCATCTGCAAGCAGTTGCAGATGTCCATGGGCGAAGGTAATCACTTTCCATCAGGTGAGCCTTTTGCCCGTTTGCCCCCTTAGTCCCATAAAAAAAAAAAAGCAAATATCGTCGGTAAATGTACTTTAAATTTATTTTCATTTAACTTTGACTACTCCTACCAAAAAAGTTGTAACATTAATAATATCGTTACCTTTGGGTTCAATTGGCGTATAAACCAAAACCCTACTTTTCAGGAGAGCCAAAAAACGATTATTTTTTTTTATAAAAATTCATAACTTTTTTGTTTTAAAAATTATAAAAAAACTGTCAAGGTAAATAATTCTTAGAATTGTAGGATAAAAAAGGTTAAATAATCAAAATGTATCTATCTTCTTTCGTTTAAAAATTAGCTTGGAGTTACGACTTGCAAAAATACAGTTTATGGTGTTTACGACCACGAAAATACCGAGGAAAACCATTCTCATAAGCGTATATTAATTTTTGTTTAATTTTAAATTACAATTATTGTCGTAAAAACCCATTGATGAAGATTTTTTGCTTTATTTACCCTTAATATTTTTAATTATCAATAGAAATAATCGGATCCTGACTATTAAAATAATGTTATTGTTTCCAAAATGTGAAGGAATTAATTAATTGCAATCCTATAACAAAAAACAATTATAATAATGGATTAATAAAATTAAACCACTTGAATTGGTGAAAATAACGTTATTTTATTATTGCTCATAGTAATTATAATTGTAGCAAAACATAAAAATGACTTGAAATACGTAACTCAATCAACATTATTAAACTTAACAAAAGACAAACATTCATAATAATATTATTATTATTATTTACCGTAATCAACTTTTAAATAGAATAGGAACTAATTATTTTTTTAAATTATAAAAAAAATGTGATTAATATTAATATTTTTAAGTTGCTGTAAATTCAGAGCTCCAAGAATGTTGCATTATTTTTATTAGTTTACTATGTCTTACAATATTTTTTTGTTGTTCAAACTGTGCAATTCAAAAATTGTTGTGTTCAAAATGTTCAATTTTCTGCTACGATATATATAACAAGTTATGGTGTAAAAACCATTTTGGTTTAACATACGATTTTACACCACGAGTAAAAAAAGTTATGGTTTATACGCTATATCAAAACTACAAAATATATCAAATTGACTCTTACACCCATATTTAGCCCTCTGAATGACTTTTTGTCCAAATATTTTTAGGTCGTATAAACATTTTTTTCGCGAATTTTGATATGTGGATTATACAGATCGATAGAGAAAAAAATTCTGAGAAGAATGGTACATATATATAACTCATTTTGGCCAAAATGGTTTATACGCCAATTGAACCCAAAGGTATCGATATGTATGCAATAAGAAAATTTAAAATTAAATTTTTTAGCGATTAGGTTCCTACATATTATATCTACTAAGTATATACCAGGAGTGTTGTGTCATTTAAAAATATTAGATACTATGTTTGTAATTTGAGAATTCAGATTTCTTATAAACCGTGTACACGACTTTTTACGTAAAAAAATCTTACCTGGAGGTATTTCTTTAGAATCATACTCTCGAATAATATTGTTTTTTTTTGTAAAAATTTTGTCAAAGGTACCAACTTAAACAATATTTGCTTTTGATGTTAAACGCTGTAATCTTTTTAGATCTCTTCTTTAGAAATTGTTAGCACTTTTCATAAATTCTGCTCAATCATAAAATGCTACATAAAAAAAAAATTTAGATGATTAAGAATTTTAGCACGAATTACTTATATAGGTACTGTCGGAACCTTCTTGTAATATAGGCATGTAGATAAAATATTATAATTGAAAACAATTATGTCAATTGTTAAAGCGTGACTAGCGTGTTTTGGGAAAGGAACATTCAATTTTGTTGACGGTAAAATATTTTTATTACACATTTAATAGACCCCATATTATTTTTTATTACATAATCGAATACTCTCATTTAAACAATACGTGTAAAAGACATTAAAGTGAAGTTTTTATATCATATTTTTGTAGTCTGACTTCGAAAGTACTCGTAGTAGGGAGGAAAGTAATAATAATTTATATAGTCGATTCTATCTGTCATAGTAAAATTTTCTCGAAAGCTTCACGGCTTTAAATTAAAGTTATTATGAATTTAAAGACGGTTAGAGACGCACGCGAGCAAAACGAGGATAAATCACTAGTTAATACACATTTTTTTTATATTTTTTTGTGATGATTTAACAGATTCTTAAAATAGTGTTAGTAGAAACTATCTCTTTTATTTCGTTTTATCAAAGCGAGATTACGATGAGTCCAATCCCAATAAATACGTTTACCGCAGAGGGTGGAGGTCAAGATTAGACCTTTTTCGTGTAGCAACTTGTTCAAACATATATAACAAACTATTTGCTCGTAGCTCGTCTTACGTATAAATGGTAAAATAACCGATAGAAATATATACAAACTAGCGACTATCCCTCGCTTTGCTCGCTTCGTCCCTAGGCCGAATTAATTTATTTACATTAACAGGGCCGAATTTAAAGTTTATAGCACATAAAATGTAGGACTTTCATACAAACTTGCTAGAACCCTTAGACCTCCTTAATCCAGCCATGTCGCAAAATCTTACAAGTTTTTAGCAGACGTCTACTAACTATAAACTACGTCAATATTACCCTGCCCTTACCCTGCCAAATTTTTTTTATACGTCAAGTGGTTTTCGATATTTCATGATAAGTGAGTGAGTGACCTTTCGCTTTTATATATTTAGATTAATGCAAGATATCCCCTCTGGTTAAGTACACTTTGTCGTGTATTTTTAGTCGTATTGCTATAAGAGAAGTACTAGAAGCATTCATACGAATTACTTATGGTACTTCTATCTTTTCTATCATGATTACCACTAGTCTTACGATGAAGAAAAACATCATGAGGAAACCTGCATGTCTGGAAGAACATAGCAAGTTCTCGAAAGACATGTGAAGTCCGCCCCCTCCCATTAGAACAGGGTAGGTCCGTTGGGTTAGGACACACTGCCTACCTGTATATCTACCGGTGCTATGATGCATTTTCCTACGTTAAAGAAAAGACAAAGGCAAAGGACTCTTTATAGATTATAATTATTATTATTATTATAAACCATTTATTCCGAATTTTGGGTACATTTGCTAAAGAGTTAAAACTATAATTTAGATCTATAATATATCCCGCAGTTCGGTGTGCCTTTTGGCGTAGGCCTCCTCCAACTCTCTCCAATGCGCTCTGTCTAAAGCAACTCTGGTCCAGTATGGCCCTAGGGTTAGACAGATGTCATCTGCCCATCATCTAGATTATAATTACTATTTTAAATTACCACTATTACTAACTATTCCAAAAAATATGAAATACATATATTCGAATCACTTAGAATTTTATCATAATGTACAATACAACAAATATTGTAGTTACTGTAATACATTTTATTTTTTATAGTATGTTTAGATTTCGATTCACACACTTTCTTGTGCTTGATAGAGGAAACGTAATAAAACTGTTTTCCTTTATCTTGATCGGAACGAAACGAATATCTGAATTGAAGCCGCATAATAGACAATACTCTAAGCAAATACATTTAGCATTATATACTATAATTCAAAATAAACACTTTTCTACAGACTAAACTTTACGAACGCTTCATCTTGCGTTTCTTATTTTAATTTCTTTACCAAAATTTTTTATTTGAAACATTAAAAATAAGCTGCTTATTTTTAATGTTTCAAATAAAAGCTTAATTCCACTCCAAAGCTCTACGTCGTAGCACTTACGAGGTGTTAATTAACCTGACCCCCTTAACTTGTGCAATCTTACAAGACACTTAGCGTTAATCTACTTAAGCGCAGAAATGATTTTAGTAAAAAAATATATTTGCTTTTAATAATTTCAATGTAAAGTAAACATTTTAGTAATTGATCATAAAAATAAAAATCCAACTAGAAAGCACTTATTGTCAACTTAAAACTTTGACGACACGTGTGGCGCAGTTTGTAGTGACCCTACTTGCTGCGCCAGCGGTCGCGGGTTCGAGTTCCGCTGGGGTCATTCATTTGTTGAGCACGAATGCTTGTACTCCAGTCATGGATGTTAATATTTATAATATGTATGTATTTAAAGTATATAATAATGAGTTATGTTTGGAGGCAGCCAGAGGATGCAGAGAAATTCAAATTTACTTATAATTAATTTATTAACTAAAATTTATAACTAAACTACATGGCTAGTTGACTACTTGTCGATGTAAGAACAAGTAAGTAATAAATTGAACAAGTAATGTCCTTTTATACTGCGATTGCTATAAGAAGTAACTATATGGAAATAGATAGAATTTAGATTTTTGCTGCGCTTGCACCTGAGGTTGGCCTCGTCTCGTCGTCGCCGCGCGAGGTTTGTAGGCCGATGCTTATGCATCGGTTTGGGTTTCGTAACACCTCCCCCCGTAGAACAGCGACTATTACAGGACTCGTCCAAGATGGTCGCTGGTAGGCATCGGTGATCGGCCCTTACTTATTTGTGGTTTCAGGGCTATTGCTTTGGGTAACGATGATTTTTGGTTCCATCTTTTTAGCGTAGCTGTCGGTACAATTATAGCGTAGCGATAGGTGATAGTGGTCCTCTGATGTGGTCGTTTGATTTGAAGAATGTAAGTAAGTGGTGGCAATTCAGTGGGATGACTGCTGAGCTGCTGCCCTGTAGAGTCCGATTTTTGTTCGTGTCCTCCTCAGTAAATCTATAGAGGTATCGACTCGCAGAGAAAGATCAGTTGCTCTTCGGACTTTCTGTCTCTATGTACCTATAATCTTGACTAGAGAATGCTACAGGGTAAGGTAAGGGTGAAATTCATGGACTCTTTAGGATAAAGGAATATAAAAGTCGAAGGGTAAATTAACGATAACTGGAATTAAAATGCCTAAATTCTATATAAAGGATTGAAATAGCTATTACCTACGTATGATATATTACAATTTCATATAGTTACTCAGCAAAACTTAGTATAGTGCTAATAATGCGATCATGCGCGTAATCTAGGTTACCGGATTTTTATATGTTAAGATCTAGACCGTTAATGAGACCTACGTGCAGAATTATCATTTACTATGGAAATGTTCTATGGGAAGAGACAGTTCTATTATATTATAATAAGGGTAGTCATAGGATTTCGATTAAGTATAGGATTCACTAATGGACCGCGTTTCTTTTTTTTATATAGAGTATATGGTTGGTTGGAAGATTTGCGAGACTTCCGAGGGAAAAAATTGAAAACTAAAAAAACACAAAAATTAAATAATAATAATTAAATAAATAAATTCTATATAAGTTATATTTTCTAAAACATTTCTTAGTTCCTATTCGCAACGATTTGCGATATTTTGTTAATAGGAATCAAAGAAAAATAATTAATAAATACTATACTAGGCCTATTTTTTAAAATGTTTCCTAGGTCCTATTCGCATCGATTTGCGATTCTTTTCATAGGTACAAAGGAAATTAATAAATAAAATCTATACTAGCCCTAATTTCTTAAATATCCTAGTTCCTATTCGCATCGATTTGCGATTCTATTAATAGGTACAAAGGAAATTACCAAAGGAAAATAGGGAAGGTAAGCAACTCTAGTAAGATCTAGGTACTCACCAAATAATTTGCACCTCTCTGCTTGTGTCGATTTTTGGACACTCCTCCCAGCCATAGCTCCCGTAGATCCGAAGATAGCCGCTGTTGGTGAACGATTCACTAACTCTGCTTACGACTATCCTGCCGACTGCGCCAGTTACGTTTGGAGGCAGCCAGAGGATGCAGAGAAATTCCAATTTACTTATAATTAATTTATTAACTAAAATTTATAACTAAACTACATGGCTAGTTGACTACTTGTCGATGTAAGAACAAGTAAGTAATAAATTGAACAAGTAATGTCCTTTTATACTGCGATTGCTATAAGAAGTAACTATATGGAAATAGATAGAATTTAGATTTTTGCTGCGCTTGCACCTGAGGTTGGCCTCGTCTCGTCGTCGCCGCGCGAGGTTTGTAGGCCGATGCTTATGCATCGGTTTGGGTTTCGTAACAAATGTAATATATTTATATCATAATATTTTTTTATATATACGGTTCAACGATTGTAGACTGGTACATCTGGTATAATACGAGTATAAGCCCTCTAACTACGTCACAATATCATTTCTATTCATTTTTTACTTTTCCATTAAGGATATATATAGAATTCCTTTAGAAAAACTGCTTCGGCCTCGACTCTAGTATCTTGAGCCATCATAACAATATTATTATTTATTATTATAATAAGTTTGAAAAGCGACGGTATCTTAAAAACTCTACGATAAACCAGTTCTTGTCATATCTAATCTTCTACAGCAGAACAAGGGCCTACTTATAATTCTCGTCGTGAGTTACAAAGCAAAAAACTTCCAAAGCGGATTTAGAGGCATTAGAGAGCGACTTGCTAAAATATGAATATAATTTCGCTTACAAACATTTCGGTATAAATAATGTTGGAACACACGATTGTACTACGTGATTTGTACGCCTAATGGAAATTATGTCAGTAAAATTAAACATCAGTCAAGGTGTAGTGGTTGAAAATAGACCATTATAATTATTATTTTTTAAATTTGAAAAATTTATATGTATGAGGACGTGGTAGCTCAGTGGGAACATGCTTGCTTGGATAACCGAGCGGTTTTGGATCCAGGTTTTGCGCTTCTGATATTCTTATGTGTGAATTATTTCTAACATGATTATAACTTGTATTACAGTGAAAGAAAACATCGTGAAGAAACTTCGCAAGTTTTCGAATGACATGTGAAGTACAGGCAAATCGCAGTTGGTCAGCGGGGTGAAATGTGGCCTGATCCTTTTGTATTGAAGGGAGACCGTGCCCAGCAGTAGGACGTTAACAAAGGCTGAATATTATATAAAAAGAATTTATCTAATTATAAAATAATAATAATAATAATAATAATAACTCTTTATTGTACACACAAAAGAACACAACATACAAAAGAAAGAACATAAAATACACAAAAGAAGACATAACCAATAACAATAACAGGAAAGTGCACAAGAGGCGGCCTTATCGCTAAAACAGCGATTTCTTCCAGGCAACCTTAAGGTGCAGGAAGTAACAAAGTATGAAATGGAAGGGGCGTGAACACAGAGTTATCAATACGATACTTACAAACACATACATATGATATTATATACGTACTGGTAATGATATATACTTATATACATACATATAAACATATATACATACAATATTATATACATACATACGAGTAAGTAATTTATTAAAGAATAGTACTACCAAGACTAAATGATTAGGCAATAAGGAATTAAATTTTATAGTAATGTTCTTTAAGACGCTTTTTAAAAATTGTTAATGATTTTGAAAACCTTACATTTCGGGGCAGGGAGTTCCATAATCGAGAAGCCATAATATTAAAGGAGTTGCTGTAAAAGGAAGAAGAGTGGGAAGGGATTTTTAGGATTAGGTTTTGATCAGAACGCAGATGACGGGAATGGGAAATACCAAGGAATTCGAAACGCTCTTTAAGATACTTTGGAGTGGATGGATCAAACAGAATACAGTAAAGAAGATGTAGAATATGAGTATTTCTGCGAAGACGGATAGGAAGCCACTTGAGCTTTTCACGAAATTCAGAGACATGGTCATATTTACGCAAGCCAAATATGAACCGGATACAGAAATTTTGGAGACGCTCAAGCTTTGTTAATTGCTCCTCTGTAATATCAAGATAACAAATATCAGCATAGTCAAGAATCGGTAGTAGGAGTGATTGTGCTAACGAGATTTTGGTGGAAGTTGGAAGAAAGTTACGTAAGCGACGAAGGGACGCCGCTGAAGCAAACATTTTCCTGCTCACCTCACTTACCTGAGGAACCCATGATAAGTTGTTATCCATAATAACTCCAAGATTTCGAACAGTTTTACTGTACGGTATACTTACGCCATTTAGCACTACAGGTGAAAGAGTGTGGAAGTTGATTTTGGATATAAGTTTGGGACTGCCAATAATGATTACTTGAGTTTTTGCAGGATTTAATTGCAGCCCAAACGATTCACTCCACGAGGTTATTTTTAAAAGGTTATAATTGATATTGTCAATAGCTTTAGGTAGGTCAGCAATTTTCGATTGGCAATAAATTTGCAAATCATCTGCATAGAGGTGGTAGAGAGAAGAGATATGATGACAGATATTGCTAATAAATATAGAAAACAAAAGAGGAGACAACACGCCACCCTGTGGAACGCCAGCCTTGACTGGAAGCCAGTCTGAATACGAATCTTGTATTCGTACACGTTGCCGACGTCCAAGCAGGTAACTACGAAACCAGTCAATTACATTAGGAGATATGTTGAGAGAAACTAAGCAAGCAAGCATAATGTCTATATCAACCGTACCAAAGGCATTGCTGAAATCCAACAATGTAAGCACTGTGACTTGCTGCGTATCCATACCCATCCGAATGTCATCAGTAATCTTAGCTAATGCAGTAGTCGTACTATGACCAGGACGATAGCTAGATTGCAGAGGATTATAAAGATTATTATTAGAAAGGAATTGAGTGAGTTGCTGGTGTATGAGACGTTCGAGAACTTTGGACAGGAATGGGAGAATTGAGATCGGACGATAGTCATTAAATGTTACAGGATTAGTTTTCTTTGGTAGAGGCAAAATTTGAGCGACTTTCCACGACGAAGGAAATTGGCTGTGCTCTAAAGAGTAATTAATAAAAATATATCTTTTCAAAATAATTTTATTGAAAACACTAAAACTCGTCAAAAGCCACTTGCAGAAAATAAGATTAAGTAAATGGTAAACAGAGAAGAAAAAAGTGCCTGAATTTAATATAATTTAATATACTTAAAAAGACTTAATAAACATTATATGTATAATAAATACCTGTAATGTTTATATTAAGTCAGTAAATTAAAAAAATCCACCCCAAAAGACGAATTTTTTTGGGGCGTTTGTCATACATATTAACTACGCAACACCCTTCGAACAGTAAAAATTTACTCATACTCAATAGGAATATATATTTTTATATTATCTCATAAATAAAATAACATTGCAAATAACTCGAGTTTCATAAGCATTTATTACAAGCCTATCCAGATTTTATATACGTATAAAGATGATAATTTCTCTCTTACGACGTTGAAATATTGCGCGGATCCTTTTAATATAAAGATGGACGTATATTGAGACCGGTGAATTTTATTAGACGAATGCCATCTCACTTTTTGACAAGTATACAATTGGTACTAAAGTTCCGCAAAAGCTAGGGCTTTTGGCGTCAAGTATATGAAGGTCCAGAAAAGGAGAAATAGCTTCCTTTAAATATCAATTAAAAATGCTGATAAAAATGTTTTAATAGCTAATTTTTGTTCTAAAAATTTAGGTTTAAAAACTTAAACTCCACCAATAAAGAATAATATTATAAAATGAATTTGATATGAATAAAATATATTAGAACATTCCAATGTTATGAACTATTTTATTTTGTTTCAAAAAAAGTAATTAAAAAGGTAAGTTGATCCTTTTCTCTAGAAAATGTTCCATTGAGATTAGAGTGCGAAATGCTTTCAACATGGCAATGAAAGAAATTAAATTTCTAGCATATTTCGAAATGAAATAATTCATTATTAACGAAGAACTAGAGCATAGAAAAAAAACGTCAAAAGATAACTCAAAAGCTTTTTAAAAATTATACACATACACTCAACTGGTATAAAGGAGACGAATGACATTTGAAAAGACAATAGAAAATGCTTAGTTGATTAAGTATTTTACCCGGAGCAATAAAAGATTCTTGTTTAAAAAATGAGAACTTGGAAACAATATATGCACTTGGTCCTTGGTAGTAAAATATTCATTGTTAGACCATATATAAAAGCACGTATCACGATGTTGGTCCGCAATAAAACTCCGAAACTACTTAATACGATGTTTACTTTTTTTTTTAATATGTCAATTTTTCCTACTTAAAAGATCCCAAATAGTTTATATTTTAGTCCCGGTCCTGGGGCAGTTCGCATCTATCCGCTGCCTGCCTTCCTTAGATCATTGGTCCATCGTGTTGCATAGTGAATTTAAATTAGGGACTATAAGCGCGATTACAAACAAACACTTAATTTTTTTTATCTTTGTAGATATTATATAGATAAGAATAAAAAAATTGCTCAATCACGTATTGACTTAAGCTAACTTGGTACAAATTTGTTGTTACACACACAGCTTGCTGTTACACAAATGCTTCAGCAATTGAATAGAAGACCTGTGCATAAGCTATCAACGGGTTGCCTGCAAAATTAAATAAATCTTATCTAGAATATTTGCAAAAACATCTAAGGTATAATTAAATCTAATGAAGCACATATTATAATTAATTTGTAAATTAAAATACGACTTACAGCACTCAACTCTAAAATAAAAATAGAGTGTGTAGTAATCCTTATTCCATCAGGTTCCGTCAATCGATTGAGCCATTTCGAAGGTTAGCTGGAACAAACAAACCGACAGACTTATTTTATTTAATATTAATTTAAATTAAATTATTATCTCATAATAATTGTTATTGAATAGAAATGCTCATCATCATCATATCATCCTTGCTTTATACTTAGATTAAGATTACGTCACAACCTCAATTGTCAAAGTCAGGCACAGGTGGCTGTTACGACAGCCTCAAAGACTGTCCCGATAACATGCCACCGCTATTGTTGAACATCCAGTAGCTTGCAACGTGACCATTATTTCGTTTCTACTGTATTATCCTATGACCTGATTAGTATTACACGTGCTACAATGTAAATGAAATTTATTCCAGAATTAACGATTAATAATGAAATATTCCTTTACATTTAATTTTTTTCGATTTCGCAGTCAAGGAAAATGTTTTCATAAATATCGTTAGCATTCAATCTGTACATTTTAAATAAACATTCACTCATTTGTATTCATAATGAATCATTTTTTATTTTTCTAATATTGTTTTTTTGGAGCTTAATTGTAGTCAATGTCGTTTATTTTGAAAATTGAAGAGTCTGTAAAATCAACATAAGTTATTACGGGTATATTCATTAATAATATT
Organism: Boloria euphrosyne; assembly: GCA_951802675.2. NCBI lineage: Eukaryota > Metazoa > Arthropoda > Insecta > Lepidoptera > Nymphalidae > Boloria > Boloria euphrosyne. The sequence continues at coordinate 12,593,670 of OX637873.1, read as the reverse complement.
CATTGAGGGTACTTATAAGAAAAACACATTTTTTTTCACTTTTGTCTGTCGGTCGGTTCGTTCCTTCTAGATTTTGAATAGCAGGGCAGATTTGGCCCGTTTAAAGTGTCGTCCTGTCTCTTTAATGGCAGATGGGTTATAAGGAGTAACTTACTTAGCTACTTTTATTTAAGACTAGAAATACATAGATTTCTCAGAAATTGTATATTTTCGTTAAAATCGGTATTACGCTACTAAATTTTATCAAAATCGATTCACGGTCACAGACAGCCAGACAAAAATTCTAAAAACTGTAGATTCGGCACTTTTATCGATATATAATATTTTGTAAAAAAATAAGAGAAGAAGAAAGAAGAAAATTAGAAGCACATTTTCCATATATTCAATGTACAGATGAGTTAGAATTTTATTATATGTGTAGAAAAAAAATTAAGGTTCGCTCTAAAAAAACCGTATAGGTACAAAGGCGAATCCTATAGAGGTGGGGGTGAATCGCTAGTTTATCTATACATTACTACGTCGAAAGCTAATTATTGTTACGTAAAGAGTTTCCAGACGAGATGCGGTCAAATTAAGTTACAGATCACGTACTATTACGTTTAGGTACGTGACATTGTACCTTGAAGACAACATTTGCTTCTCGTATATAGATTAAATTATACGGGTTATACGTAGGTACGGTACTAATACTATAGTAAGACCTGGATTATCTGGCGAAAGGTAGATAGAAGTAAGATTAAGATTTTTCTAAGCAATATAAATTCCTTATTTAAGAATATATTATGTAGATTCTGAAAGATAAAGCTTCAGAAACCTTTCTTTAAAGATAATTAATTTTAATTATTTTCTTAACCTTACACCGCTGAAATTATTTCAATTATATAAAAATAATTTATAATTGAAATAATTTCAGCGGTCAATATAAAAATAATTAGAATTGCTGTTCGTTAGTCTCGCTAAAACTCGAGAACGGCTGCACCGATTTGGCTAATTTTAATCTTGAATTATTTGTGGAGGTCCAGAGAAGGTTTAAAAGGTGAATAAATATGAAAAAAAAGTTTAGATATTTTATTTATCGATTGAGGCAGTACAAAGACTGCCGGGTCGGCTTGTTTCAATTAAATTTGGCAATTACCTAAATAGAAATCTGGAGTCAAAAGATGACTATATGGAACAACGAGTGGATTGATCCCCTCACCAAGAGTCGAGTTCCGGCTGAATCACATTCTGACGAAGTTACTTATGTAAAAACACTTTACCAGTCCAATATCGGACGGTGAACGGATATTGTTTGGCTCTAGTGTAGATCGGCCCTAATCTACTCATTTAAAATGTACTATGAAAGTTGATCCCGACATTATAAATGAAACTACCTTTTCGGATTTTGTCGCGGATTTATTTTGATTTTTAGTTCCCGACGTTTCGAATGCTTTACAGCAATCATGGTCACGGGAGAGACTAAGGTATTTGACGTCTCATAGGTTTATATACTTGTTACAGACAGTGCCTACCCACAATTTACAAAAATTTTGAAAATGGCATCAGAGTACCTTATAAAATTTTAATTCTAAACATTTATATTTAAATTTAAATAATTTAAAAATAATTTATAATTATGGCAATATTATTAACTTATTTTTAGCTAGTATTATTATAATTATTATAATTTTTATTTTTAATATTAGTTATTCAAAAGTATTATGTAGTGTTGCTATTATAATAATACATATGTATATTTTCTTACCTATAAATTGTTTATGCTAAGTTGCATTTTATTATTTAAATTAATTTGATATAAGAAAATTAAGTTAAAATTGCTAAAAATATAAATTGAATTTTGATTATTTTAAAGTATTAAGCAACACTACTGCAAATTAAAAAATAATGTAATCAAATCAAAATATGCTTAGATTTGACAGATTCTTTTGAATTATAATTTTTTAATTTTTTTTTTTTTTTAAATTATAATTCAAAAGAATCTGTCAAATCTAAGCATATTTTGATTTGATTAAATTATTTTTTAATTTGCAGTAGTGTTGCTTAATACTTAAAATAATCAAAATTCAATTTATATTTTAACTTAATTTTCTTATATCAAATTAATTTAAATAATAAAATGCAACTTAGCATAAACAATTTATAGGTAAGAAAATATACATATGTATTATTATAATAGCAACACTACATAATACTTTTGAATAACTAATATTAAAAATAAAAATTATAATAATTATAATAATACTAGCTAAAAATAAGTTAATAATATTGCCATAATTATAAATTATTTTTAAATTATTTAAATTTAAATATAAATGTTTAGAATTAAAATTTTATAAGGTACTCTGATGCCATTTTCAAAATTTTTGTAAATTGTGGGTAGGCACTGTCTGTAACAAGTATATAAACCTATGAGACGTCAAATACCTTAGTCTCTCCCGTGACCATGATTGCTGTAAAGCATTCGAAACGTCGGGAACTAAAAATCAAAATAAATCCGCGACAAAATCCGAAAAGGTAGTTTCATTTATAATGTCGAATATTAGTTTTTTTATTAGTTGATCCCGATGTAGTGAAAATATCGCCGAGCATCAATTTTCATAGAATTTCGGTAATAAATGAATTTATATTCTGTAAAACTTATATTTTATTGAAGCTTTATAATAATGAGCCAAAATTCGTAAAGCGAAGCTTTTATATAGATGGTACTAATTGAAATATGATAATCACTTATAGGTCATCGCATCGCATAATTATAAGCATATTGTTTTATAATTATAAGCTTTTAATTAACTTGCCATATTTGTTAGTTAGTATGTTTCTAGTCAAATCTAGCAAACTAAATAAGAACCTTTTATTCTTAAGGGTTGTTCTAAATCAAAAGTAGTTTGTATATGTTTGTATAATATTTTATTTACAATTTAAATTAAGAATGTATTTAAAATAATGAATAATATAGAAAATATTGATGTCAGTATGTAAAAAGATGTACGAACAATAAGATATATTCAGAAAGCAAATATATAAGTTAGTTTATATTGCAGTTTATCATTTATAATTATCCCATTTCGGAACAAGGGTTGAAACAATTTTTTCCATAATCATAATCATAATGCTTTTCTTGCTATACAGTATCGTCACGTATCGTGTAGACTTCAGTCATTACACACGCACAATGTTAAATATGTTGCACAATGTTATATATTTTATGTATGTATGTAAACTCCATGAAGAGTTATTTTTTCGTATCATTTATTTGGCGATTTTATCTTGCGGGTGATATATATTAACATAATACTTACTGGCCTAATTTCACTTCAATACAAGGGAAATCAGGCCATAGTCCACCACGCTGGCTTAGTGCGTGTTGGTGGACTTCACACGTCGTTCAAAAACTTGTTAGGTTCTCTCATGCAGGTTTCCTCATGATGTTTTCCTTCACCGTAAGCAAGTGGAAATCATATTGGAAATGATTCGAACATAAAATGTTAGACCCGGATTTGAACCCGCTTCACTTGGTTGTCCAATCGAACGCGTTACCACTGCCTCAAGTAGTCCATGATAAGTAATAACTGATAAGTAATATCAGAATGTAAGTCATTTAAAAATATTTTACTTTAGCTTTCCTATCCAATATCAAACTTTAAATGCTAAAGTATAAACAGTTAAAACCAACGAGTGAATTGGCGCATCCAATTTGCAGTTACAGCTCGGCATTAACAGCAATATCATAAACTTAAACTTTGCCAAGTTTTAGTTTTTTACCCTGATATTTATAAAATAATTATTACTTTTGTAAAGTATTAAAATAATATTTTAACTATCGTTGTCGATATTTTTGCTCATTTGTTTTGATTTTTGGTTGGTGAAGAGGACCTAGAGAGGTGGCAGAACTATAGACTTAAATCACGTGTGATTAATGTAGTAATAGGACAATAATAAAAAAAGGTAGACTGTTCGGTCCAGAGCTTTAATGGTAGGTAAGTGAACTAGAATACAATATATGAACAGTATAATATGGCGTAGCGCCTGATAAATTTGTAAAGCAAATACTTCATAACATTTAAAAACTTACAATAACTAATGCCTTAACTATAAATTGATTAAGGCGTAAACATGCCCCCGGCCGTTGAAGGCTTGCATTCAACAGGAGTCTCCTCTAATAGCGGGCAGATTTTCGAAAAGGCTCGTCTGATGATCCCAGTCGCAGTCTTAATGTCAGCCACCCTGGAGATTCCGTCGGTGCCAGGATGAAGAGCTATCACTCGACCCAGTTTCCATTTTAATGGTGGCAAGTTGTCGTCTTTGATTACGACTAGTGAGTTTAATTTTAGTGCATCTCCAGACGAGTTCCACTTGACTCTTAGCTGCAACTCTGAAATATATTCTTTATTCCACCTTGACCAAAAATGCTGACGGAGTTGTTCGATGCGGTGGAATCGAGTCAGCGTGTGACTGGAACAATCCCGAAGATCCTTCGCGGGTAGTGATGTGAGCGGTCTTCCTATTAAAAAGTGACCGGGAGTAAGAGGCAACAAATCTTCAGGATTCGACGATAAAGGAGTGAGAGGCCTAGAATTTAAAACTGCTTCAATTTGAATTAACAAAGAGTTAAATTCCTCATACGTAAGGTGACAATTGCCCAACACTCTTATCAAGTGAAATTTTGTCGACTTGACACCTGCCTCCCAAAGACCACCAAAATGTGGAGCATAGGCAGGGATAAAATGAAAATTAATTCCGTCACGAGCCGCGCTGTCAGATAAAGAGTCACAATTTTGCTTTAGAAATGCTGTAATTTCGTTATAGGCTCCTGTGAAAGTTGTTCCACGGTCAGAATAAATATTAATAGGTTTACCTCTCCGAGAAATAAATCTATATAATGCCTGCAGGTAATTATGGCTAGTTAAATCGCCTACTAGTTCTAAATGCATGGCTTTAGTAGTAAAACATACAAAAATGACGATATAGACCTTTACTAATCTACATCCACGACCCTGACGACTAACAGAGGTTAAGGGACCTGCGTAATCCACACCTACGTTTTGAAATGGGTAATCAGTTGGTGAAAGTCTACTTGATGGTAGATTGCCCATTTGTGGCATTACTGTCTGTCCCTTCAGACGTCGGCATCGAACGCACTGCCGATAACTAGCTCGAGCTAAGCTACGTCCCCCCAAAGGCCAGTATGTTTCTCTTAAGCTAGCTAGTAACAACTGAGGACCTGCATGCATCAATCGAATATGCTCATATCGAAATAAAAGTTTAGTAAATTGATGAGTGGACTGTAAGAGAATTGGATGCTTTTTTTCGAAAGCGTATTCAGAATTATGTAACCTACCTCCTACACGCATAATTTTATTAGCATCAAGAAAAACATTTAATTTTAACAAACGGTTTTTATAGGGTAGGTTTTTATTATTTATTAACAAATCATACTCAGGAAAAGATTCCCTTTGTGACTGAGTGATTATAAAATTTAAAGAGTTTTGTAGTTCATTTTTAGAAAAACAAGCAGTGTTTTTTGTGCCTCCTCGTTTACAGGCATCAATGAAGCGAAATACATAACAAAAGGTACGTTGTAATCTTAATATATTAGAAAAACGTTCAAATTTTATTAATCCCTTTTCTACAGTATTTTCATGGACTTTAACATGAAGGTTAATATTTGTTTTTATTTCAGGTAACGTTATTTCCATTTCATTAGTACTGCAAGGCCATTCATTAACATCTTTTTGTAAAAAAGGTGAACCAAACCACCATAGGTCCAAGGTTTGCATACAAGAAGGTTCCACACCACGAGAAATTAAATCTGCTGGATTTTGATTACTAGGTACGTGTCTCCATGTACACTGACTAGTTTCTTCTAGTATTTCGGCTACACGATTACGCACAAAGGTGTTTAATTTAATAGGCAGCATCTTTAACCAACCAAGCACAATCATGGAGTCAGTCCAGAAAATAACTTTTGAGGGTTGAGTTCGAAGTGAGCTGATAACCTTCCTATATAGACGCGCTCCAAGGACACTAGAACAAAGTTCAAGACGTGGTAACGTTACCGGTTTAATAGGTGTGACGCGACTTTTAGCCATTGCTAAGCGAACGCTGACGTCACCTTGCCTATTTACACTGCGAATATACAAGCAAGCGCCATAGGCTTTCTCCGAAGCATCTACAAAGACGTGAATTTCGAAGTGTTGGTAAGCATCACAAGTGACGCGACGCGGTATCCGAATATTATTAATAGCTGATAAATTTTTAATCAGGGTGGCCCAGACAGTGCCAACCTCAGCTGTTAATTCATCATCCCATTTTAAGCCTTTGAGCCAAAGATGTTGTAACAACATTTTCATGCGTATGACACAAGGTGATAACAAACCTAGTGGATCAAATATTCGTGCAATTATTGCAAGCATGCTACGCTTAGTATTATTTGACTGCTCAGGAATATTGATGGGAAAGCAAAGTTTATCAATATCGGTTTGCCAACTCAGACCTAAAGTTTTATGTAACGAGTCACCTTCTTGATGGAAATCAATCGCGGACTGACCATGCTGTTCGGAAAGTAACTTAGGCTCGTTAGACTTCCACTTCCTCAAAGGCATACAAGCGGTAGCAAGAGCATCAGTAACCTTCTTCCGCAATTCGTGAGCAGTTTCGAGCTGGTCTGTACCGGTTAAAAGATCATCGACATAAAAGTCATGGATAATGACTTCTGAGATCAATTTGTCAGAACATTCCATTCCTACTTGTTTAAGACATCTCGTCGCGAGAAATGGTGCGCTAGCAGTACCATAAGTAACAGTATTTAACTGATAGATCTTAAGTGGACTGGAGACATCGTCACGCCAAATGATTTGCTGCAGGTGCCTGTCAGACGGATGTACAGAAATCTGCCGATACATTTTCTCCACGTCTGCAGAGAGAACGTACTTATGCATCCTAAATCTAAGTAAGATTGACGTCAAATCGTCTTGAACTGTAGGTCCTACCATTTGCAATTCATTTGAAGAAATGCCAGAAGTAGTAGGAGCACTCGCGTTAAAGACAACTCTTAATTTCGTTGTACTACTACCTTCACGCAATACACCATGATGCGGAATAAAGTATGACGTTTGATTAGAATTAGTATGAAACTCGGACATATGACCTAAAGAAATATACTCTGACATGAAATCCTTGTACATTTTGTCGAGTGCAGGTTGCTTTAAATTTTTGCGCTCTAAAGAAAGAAAACAGCGTTTTGCACGATGAAATGACTCACCAAGACGACTTGAAGAGTCCTTAAGCGGAATTCTAACGTTAAAACGACCGTCTGGCAAACGTGTAGTATTACTAATAAAATGTTCTTCGCACATCTTTTCTTCAACAGAATAAGCCGATGACTTATGACAGACTTCTTCAAGCTGCCAAAAACGTGTTAATTGGTTTTGAATGTCATCCAGCTCATCTAATTGTGTGGAACATTGTTTATTAAAATTGCATTGTATAGGTGAAGACCGAGTATTAATATAGCCGCTGTTAATTGGACCACTAACTAACCATCCAAGGCTAGTTTGATAAAGTATCGGTAGTTTATCACCTAATATAATTCTTTCGGATCCTAATAGACTCCAAAAAACATCTGCGCCAATGATTAAATCAATTGAAGCCGGTGTATGAAAATAAGGATCGGCTAAGCTTATGTTCGACGGTATATCTAATTGTACCTGTTTAGCGGGGATTTTATTAGTAATTGTAGGCAAAATGTAACATAATAAATCATTTGAATAATTTTCATTTAAGGATTTAATATTTAAATGGCAAAATTTATCCACAAGAGACAACGAACTATTAATACCCTGTATACACTTATTAGTCTTAAGATAAGGAAGCTTTAACTTTTTAAATAAGTTTTCTGTCATTAAACATGACGAACTGCCGGAATCAAGAAGAGCGCGTACGATATGTATTTTATTATTAATATCGTTGCACTTTACTAATGCAGTGGATAAAAGGACTTCGGTCGAACTACTCGCAGTCGCACAATGCGTATGCGCAGGTAAACAAGTCGACAGCGTCGCGTGAGCGTTATTAGTAGTGCAATTAATATTCATATCGGACATACAAGTTTTGTCAGATTTTTTATGCAAATCTGTGTTGTGTATTAGCGTATGGTGTTTGCGCTTACAGATTTTACACCCTGACTTTTTACATTGACTAGGGTAATGACCGCGACGAAAACAATTGTAACAGATCTTATAATTCGGTAATAATGACGTTCGTTCAGAGACAGATAATGATAAAAATTGTGGACAAACATTAAGATTATGATCGCCATTACACTTAGGACAATAACTATTATTATGTGAGGTTGTATTATTGACATTGTCGGAGTAATTCGTAGTGGAAACTAAAGTTTTAAGTTTTAAATTTTTATTTATACTTTCTTTACTTGTGTGAGAATAACGTGATATTTCTAAAGTTTCTATTAAATCGGCTCGGTTTCTCAAGAATTCTATAAAATTTTCAAAAGATATTAACTTATTTTTGTCTAAATGTCCTTTATATTCCTCCCATTCTCTTAATGTTTTCGAATCTAACTTTGAACTTCTTATATATATTAACAATGTGTCAGCTAGCCAGCTATGAACCGGTTCACCTATTGTATTTAGAGATCTTATATTTTTATTCACTTGATCTATCATTCGTTTTAGTGACAATGAGGACTCCTTGGTTATTGGTTCGAGCTTGAAAAGAGCTGATACATGATTGTGAATGAGTAACCGTTTGTTGTTGAATCTCTCACACAGAATTTCCCATGCTATTATGTAATTTTGAGAAGAAAACTGGATAGACTGTATTACTACAGCGGCGGAACCTTCTAGTGACGACCTCAGGTAGTGAAATTTATTAATTTCCTCGATGTCGTCATTGTTGTGAATGAGACTAGCAAAGGTATCGCGAAATTCTAGCCAGTTATCATATGAACCTGAGAATTTAGGTAAATTAATTGTAGGTAATTTGACTAACTGATGCTTAGAGTTACTAGAAGTTGATTTTACGTCATCTAATTCTAATTTTGAATAAGTACTGATAAGATTTTTAGACTGAGCTAATAATGAATAATATTGAGTTTCTACTGCGGTTCGTTCAACTAATTCAATGTCAATATTATCCGTTAAGCATTCTAATTGTGACTGAACTTCATTAAACTCATTGTATAAACTCTCTAACTTATCTATTCTTAATTGTAACTCCATCACCTGACAGGCGGTTAGTTCTTTAATATTCAAAGTACCTAAATAATTTCCAAATACTGTTATTCTGCATTTGTAACTGCCACGTTTCTTTTTAAGCTCCTTAATGTCGGTCATTTTGGGATACAGTTGATGTCGATCTGAAATTTTACAGACAAAAGGTTTTGAAAATAGATAGTATTTATATTTTAATGATTTACAACCAAAATGATAGTGATAACTAACAGTAATTTTCGATTAAGTTTCTAAAGCTTACAAATAAATTATTTGTTAAACTTTTACCTACTTTATAATTGTAAGTAACTTTTAATACAATAAATATCTACACTGTGTATGTAAAATTAATAACATATCTATTTGATTTTATATAATTTAGTTAAATGTATTTTGTAAAAATACTTTAAACTAGGAACAGTTATCTAATGTAACATTTACGTTACTGTACTGTATTATTTAAGTACTGATAAAACTATACCTAAATTTTTATTATATTATATTATCAAATTTAATGTTTATTTTATCGTTTAATAACGTTTGTAGATATTTGTAATAATGTTTAAGAACTTTGACTTACTGACCTTGTCCAATGTCACACGTGCTTAACGTGCTTTATTTACCTGATTTAATGTTTAATTATAGACGTGTTGGGTTTTATTTATAAATATTATGATAAAACACTATTCCTGATTTTTATTTTAAGCAGTTAATGTCTATAACTCCACTTGAATTAATAATCTTCACCTCTATACTCCATACGGCACTTGGTCACCTTTTAGTTATATTAATTTTAATATTTTATATATTTTCTTTTGAATCCGTCTCGTAATGGACCATGAAGAGGACCTAGAGAGGTGGCAGAACTATAGACTTAAATCACGTGTGATTAATGTAGTAATAGGACAATAATAAAAAAAGGTAGACTGTTCGGTCCAGAGCTTTAATGGTAAGTGAACTAGAATACAATATATGAACAGTATAATATGGCGTAGCGCCTGATAAATTTGTAAAGCAAATACTTCATAACATTTGAAAACTTACAATAACTAATGCCTTAACTATAAATTGATTAAGGCGTAAACAGTTGGTCTTTATATGGTTCTATAATTTAGGAAGATTATTTTTATTCAAATTGTAAGTTTGCTAATTGGTATCTTATTTCCTGATTAATTTCCTTGTAAATTAATTTTCAAGAAATGTTACGCCCCTTAGGTTTACAACAATAACGTTAAAACGAACGTTTTATTTAACACTGAGCTTACCTAAAAGTGTGTTATTATGACGACACGCTTACTCAGCTTGTAGTGACCCTACTTGTTGTGCCAGCTGTCGCTAGTTCGAGTTCCGCTGGAGGCATTCATTTGTTGGCCACGAATGTTTGTATTCTATAAAAATAGCCTAGGCTAGGGTGTTTATACTTATAATATGTACATATTTAAAGTTATATAATATGTGCAGTTTATCAGCTCTCTGGTATCCGTAACACAAGCCTCGTAGCTTCCATCAAACTAGATGGCACTGTATGTCCCCACAGAGAACATATTTATCTTCAATTAAATCTTTTTTATTTATAATATATTATCTTAATTCAGAGTATGAATAAACAGTAAAATAATAATTTTATGAAATTATTATAAAACTCTTTTCATCATTTCCAAGATCCAACAGTTTTCAAGTTTAGAGGAGCAATTAAAGCTAGTGAGTACGTTAACACGTTCAATCAGCGTTTACTTTGATTATGTAAAGCGTACTTAGAAGTTTTAATTAGTTTTATTGCCTTCAAAGCTCTTTCAAAGCTCTTTCTGCTATTTTTCTCTTTCCTACAAAACTTTTGCACATTTTTATTTAGTAATATTAAATTCACAGTAAAACAAAATACTCCACTTCATATGCTTTTATTTCATATAAAAGTTTAGGAGTATTGGCTGGTGTCGATGTATCTCCACAAATGACATGACAGTGTATTAAAATAGATACTCCAACCCATACAAAGGAATCGGTCAATTATAATTTAGGCTATTATCGTTTTATTTTTAATAGTCACTCCTTCCAGTCCATTTTCTTTTTAATAGTTCACAAACAATCGAACCAAGTACAGGTGATTCTCCAATAATGTTATTTAAAGTTAATTAGTTTCTGATGACACATATTTTTTTGCTTAAAGTATTTTGCGTATTACAAAATATCCTCATAGCCTTTGCTATTTTTTTTATCAATTTACGTAAACAATAATTACGATACACATAAATATCCTGTAAAAAGCAGAAAATCTCTACATAATATATTTTATAGTATAAAACAAAGCCACTTCTCGCCGTCTGTGCGCAACAGATTTAAATGTTGTTTACATCATTAGACTGAGTGTATCCATGGGAAGGGTTATATAATTTAATGTATAAAATTAAATTATATGTATAAAAACAGGCATATTTACAAGTATATATCAATACGTGAAGCAAAAACTTGGTATCCCTTTTTACGAAAATTGCGCGGATGAAGGAATATGAAATTTCGCACACATAGTTTAAATAGAGAAGGAGTGTAGAATGGTAATGTTTTTTTTAATTATGCATAAAAATTAATTACATTAACAGCAATTTTAAATCAATTAAAAAAAGGTATTATTCAATTCAATTCTTTGGTTTGTTTACACAGACTACCATGTATTTGACACATTGAATGTCAACTTTATAAACGATATTCTCACACTTTTCTTTGGAGTCCGCAAAAGGACTGGAACCATTGAGACTGGAACTGTTTAATATAAGTTAACTTTCTAAGTACTAATACCAAATTCAATTTTCCAGTACGGTACAAATAAAATAAAAATACTTTTTACATAATGAAAACGCTAAAAGCAGTAAAAACACGATTTTATAAAATATTTATGAAATACCGGGAACTAATTTATTTCTTAGAAGTGCGAAGCATTTCTGTGAAGCGTTAGCTATTATAACTGTCAGCGCACAATAACATAGACAGTTTGTTAAAATAACATCCCACACCCCTCGTCGCCGGACATCGGATACACGGGGTGTGGCCTCACTCGTTATCAAGTTATAGGCATTACACGACCGTTCTTGCCTTTGTTAAATGTACTAGCATCTTTTCGCGAATTCGCTTGCCTTATTTAACCGTAGGGAAAATTATGTAATAAGCCTTATTTTAAAGTCCCACTGCTGGGCACGGACCTTCTTTTAAGAGGAATGAGGCCAAAGGTACTAAGGAGACTTAGTGTCTTTTAATAGCTTACGTTCTTCAGATATACAAATTTCCCTCGCCGTAAGGCATGTGATAAACATATAAAAAATGATACGTGCATGTAAATGAGGTGTAAGATCCAGAGTTTGAATCTGCTTCACTCGTCTTTTCCTGTGAGCGCAAACCACTAGTCTGCCACCATAGAACTATTATATTACCTTAATTTATATATATAAAAAAGGAAATATACTTGGCACAATACACGTGCCAAAACAGTCTTTTGAAGGGTTATAAAAAGAGACAACCCAAGAGAGACCTTGACTACACCTCATTATCTCAAAGGTACGCCAATTAAATTAAAATCAAACAAATGTTTCACATTTAGACCAATCTTCCTCAAATTTTATGACGGAATAATAATTAATATTTTTAATTTCATTTCTATTTCGCCAAATTTCGCTGCTAATTAATTGACAAGAACGTTTTCGTATTATTTTAACATCTATACATATTATAAAACAAAGTCCTCCGCCGCGTCTGTCTGTCTGACTGTCTGTCTGTTCGCGATAAACTCAAAAACTGCTGCACCGATTTTCATGCCATTTTCACCAATGGATAGAATGGTTCTCCAGGAAGGTTTTAGTGTATAATTTGTCAAGGTTTTGTATACATTGACTAAAATAAACGAATTGTAGGGTTTTTTAATTTTCTTTCACCATTTTCCAGCAACAAATTAGCAACAAATTCTGATGTATTAATTTGGTTTAATTCTTGCCAATTTCCTGAGTTTACTGCTCGCTTAACATTAAGATAGCAGTATCTCTTTTTTTTTCGAAATCTTTTAAAGCAATAAAATCGGGGTTTTGGCAACTATTTAGCTACAAAATACCATGCATGTTTCCATTGATTCTGCTAACCTTTCACTGCTATCTTAATATACCTCCGTCTTGCGTACTGTTTAGCTTATAGCTCTTACAAGAAGCGAAGATTTTTAAGAAATTCTGAAGAATTTTCAACGTTCTAGCACCAATTACTATTTTTTAATAGTAATTAGAACGCGGGCGTAGCCGCGGGAATTGCTAGTATTATATAAAAAAGGAATAGACGCTCATATAAGTATGTTTCTATGATTATGTTATGCATTTATTCACTAATAGAAAGCTTTTAAAATTAAATTTTAATTGTCTTGATTATTTTTTACACGCTTTTTATTAGCTTCACCTGTATGTTTGTTTGTATGTTTGTATGTTTGTAACCGACTTCTTTGGGCGCGATTTTGACCCACTTTAAACGGCCAGATTTCGTTCAAACTTTGTAGATTTATCGAGGATCGATGACAATACAATAATTTGATATATAAACCAAACTAAAAAGTAGAAAATAACTAATAGTTTAAAAAACAAATTTACAAACAGCTCCCTCTAGTATTGTATATAGATTACATATTGTCTTCAATAGATGGCGCTTTTTAAATAAATAATAGTTTAAAAAACCTAAAAAAACGCTTTTTATAGAAAACCAAACTAAAAAATAGAAAATAAATTTTAATGAATTTAAATTAATTATTTAATTTTAAAAAAAGCGTGGGGTGCTTTTTAAGATATTATCAAAATGATAATCACTCTACTCATATCTGTCAATAAAATATTTATAACTATTGACACCATGCACCCCACGCTTTTTTTAAAATCAAATAATTAATTTAAATTCATTAAAATTTATTTTCTATTTTTTAGTTTGGTTTTCTATAAAAAGCGTATTTTTAGGTTTTTTAATTAAATGAATAGTCAATAAATATGAATAGATGGTAGTGCCATGCTTGTTACCTTCGGGTAGCAGCGGAATGGGCCGGCACGCCCCGTATAGTACCACTCTCTCACAGAAGACCGGCGTGAAGTGGCAGCTGTGCTGTCGCGTTTCGTCCGCTAAGTGAGAGTCCGGGAGGCCCACTCCCCATCCCTACTCCCGTCCTTCTCCCTCCTCCCTCCCTCCCTTTCCTGAAAGGCCGGCAACGCATCTGCAAGCCCTGTGGTGTTGCAGAAGTTCATGGGCGGAGGTGATCACTTACCATCAGGTGAGCCCTACTGCCCGTTTGCCTCCTTTGTCCTATAAAAAAAAAGATACGCATATTTTCTAATGATGTTCCTTTATCGCAAGACATGTGGTGATTGTTGTAAATGATTCACACATAAACATATCAAAGGTGCGAAACCCAGATTTGAACCCACATCACTCGGTTATCCAAGCAAGTGCGTTACCGCTGGGCTACCACTGCCCTTTTAATATATTTTTATAATATTAAAAAAGGCAGTGGTAACGCTCGATGTACTCATTTCCAGTCAGTCATTTTCCGTTCGTTTATGAATGTATACTCTATGTTAAGAACTTAATAACAATGGATATCTGATTTCACGCTTATAAAGTTTAATATATCTAAGGTTTATTATTTTGTTAAAGTTCAATGTCTGAAGTACGCAAAGTTAATATTAATTAAAGAACAAATTAAGTAAAACTAATCAAACTGAAGCTCGTGGCTTAGTATGAAATATTTTAATTATAATTATTTTATCGGTACTTCTTAGTTTCAAACTTTTTCCTGCGGCTCCGCCCGCGTTCTAACCAATATTAAAAAAAGGGATTGGTGTTAAAAGGATAAAAATTTAGGGTTAAAAGCATTTTTGATGCCAAATCATAAAAAATAAAAAAATAAAATTTGGTTTAAAAGTAAAAAATAAAAAATCTGGAGAGAGTCACACTTATCACCTAGGGCAATAAAAAATAGCCTACGATAACAAATATACACAAAAAAAAAACCTAAAAATAGTTCATGCCGTTTCGAAGGAATTCGATCACAAACACAATGACGCGAGATTTCTATATATATTAGATTTAGAAGATTAGAAGGAGATTAGACAAGATTAACTTCTATGAATTAGTGATAGTTTTTGCGTACGGTTCTGTTCACGCAGTACTTTACCAAAAATGTATCATCATAAAAACTTGCTACAATTCATAAAATAAGAATTTGTATTTAGCTATAATAATTAATAAATAAAAAAAGGGTTATTATAAAAATATACCAGTATCTTTTCAGAATTTTTATATATTTATTTAGATTTTTGATTTCAGACGATTCAAATGTTTAGAAAATCACTGGCCATGATTGTTGTAAAGCATTAGAAACGTCGGGATCAAAAAATCAAAATAAATCCGCAATTATGAAGGCAATTTAATGTAAACTGTATAAAATTTAGTCAAAGATGTTATTAAGTTAGTCTTTCTTAGCTGTGCTGAAAACTGAAATATATAAGTGCCGTTTTGATGTTAAGCAAAAATGTATCGAATTTTTATTAAAGTTGTGTAAATTGTACAAAAGTTAAAAAATAGATCTCAAAATGGTGGATTATTGAAATATCAGCAATCAGATTATGGATTCGTAGTGTATATTTACTGATGGCGCGTTTAATATTTATGAATTGCTTGTGGCGGTTAAAATTATTAAAATCACAGAAATTTTGTATTCGAATATAGAATTAACGTTACAATATTTACCATATTACACTAGTTAGCACATTGGTATATTTTTGAAATAAAAAGAAATAATTATTTGCGAATAAATGATATACATTATCTTTTCAAGCAAAGAAAAACAGCCTAAAAAATAGTCTGCATTAGAGTTGTCCAATCTCTGTGTGAGGGATGAGGCAGGTACAAATTAAATCACTCACATCACTTTACTTATAACCTTTTCATTAAGAATAAAAGAGTTTTTGCTATTATTACGCTAGCATTACGCGCGCTGATATCGATTAACTACGTAATAATACGTATACAGTGGATCCACGGGTATACGCTAGTTTTATCACTACATCACTAAATAATATTATCATTAAAATGAAGCCCTACGCCGCGTCTGTCTGTCTGTTCGGGATAAGCTCTCTCTTTCTCTCTCAAGTTTGTTTTGGAACCCGCGGCTTGGCTTGCGCTTAATTAAGGGACGAGCCCGAATGAACGAACAAGGAAAAATTATTCGTTAGTATTCTTCCCTCCACTTATCTTTCTACGGTTAACATTCAATTTATCAAATGGACTACTAAAACAAGCTTTATCGGAAATCAAAGTTCGATAACGCTTAGTATAACGACCTTTCCATTTGTTTCCTTA
Organism: Boloria euphrosyne; assembly: GCA_951802675.2. Classification (NCBI taxonomy): domain Eukaryota; kingdom Metazoa; phylum Arthropoda; class Insecta; order Lepidoptera; family Nymphalidae; genus Boloria; species Boloria euphrosyne. The sequence continues at coordinate 12,577,072 of OX637873.1, read as the reverse complement.
CTCTAGCATATTTTAATAAACGTATTCTGTTATAATGATTCATAATGAGATGTTTTTTAATAATATATATTTCTATTCAAATCGTCGTAGAATAATAGTTTATTACAATAGCATTGAATTGAAAAAACGAAGGTTTGAAAAGTTGCATTCAGCTGTTTTTAACGTATTGCTTGGATTGGCCTTTCATTACGTGGGTGATTAGGTCATAGGACCATACATGTCTTGCGAAAACTTTGCTAGGTACCCTCAGAGATAAGGTAAGTGGATATCATTAATCATGTCGCGAAAGATTAACACATAAAAATATCAGAATTGCTACTGGGCTACCTAAACGTTTCCAAACGAGGATACAATTAATTATTAATTATTTAATTATTAAATACAATTAATAGTATGTCACCTTATTAAAAAAAATAAGCAAGTCTTGTATGTTTATACAATTATTTCGTGGATATCAACAACTGCTCTAACTGTTTTGATCAAATTTTGAATTTTAATAAACTTATGATTTTGAACTTTATTTATATCATAAGTTATTTCTTATTTCATTTTCCTAAAAAAATTACAAAATAAGCCCTGAACGTCACTTCCGCCAAGTCATCATTAAATAAACTGCATAATAAAGTATAAGTACATACTTGCGAGTATATTAAATCGCAAAAAATCCATTAACCCGTACCTAAAGGTACGAGATAAAAACGAGTAAGTACTTTCCTATCTCGAGTGTCGTACATTTTAATCTCAAGCTCCTAAGGATCTACGACACGAGTGATAAATGTATACGACATTAATCTAGCAGGTAAAAATAAAAGGTTCATTACGCTACGTCCCGCTATATTATGTTCGTAGATTCCTATTCAATCTCATAGGTTTGGACTTACGGTGTAATATATGTTTAAAAAAGCGTATTCAATCCAAAAGTAAGTGGAAGAAATTGCTAATATTTTACATGATAACAGTCACTGCTAATATAAGCGATATTTAAAAATAATGTAACTTTAAAATATTATAATAAGGAAATGTACGAAATCCTTGTGAGATATTATGAATGTGGAAGTTTAAATGAATAGATGTGTATTACTCAATCAAGCTATAACTGTTAGCTGATTTGCCTGAAATTTGGCACAGAGGTAGATTGTTGTATGGAATAGCATATAGGTTACTATTTATCCTGGAAAAATGTACTGGACTTATTCTTATTTTTAACTAGTGACTCACCCTGGCTTCACTCGGGTTCATCCCTAGATTAAGCGCGAGCCAAGCCGCGGGTTCCGCAAGTTAAAATAAATAAAGATTTCCAAAATAAAGTAGCCTAAGTTACTCCTAATAAAATTAGCTATCTAAGAGTGAAAGTCCCGTCAAAATCGGTCCAGCCGTTTCAAAGATTAGCTGGAACAAACAGACACTATATACTTTCATACGCATTTAGTAAAAAGCTGTTCATTTGAAATTAAAACAGATACTTCAATTTTATTTATCTGTACTGGTACAGCGAATATCTATTCTATGCGAAGCATTTAAACGTATCTAAGGAAGAAAACCAAGCGAAACAAGGTTAAGTTACTAGTTTATATAATAAATTATACAAAACTAACTTAAATAATGAACAATATTGTCTGAAATACCATATTAACGAAAATCAAATATGAACTTGAAATATCCTTAGTGATATCCCATCCCTTTTCAATCAGTCTAAGAACATGAACATTAATTAAATATGACGAGAACCTACGAACTTATGAAATGATCGACGAATTAAGTCCCCTCTACTTTGCCTTTCACCATCTATTAATGTGATTACTCCATATAATTTGATTGGAAGTCCACTCTATAATCTAGCGGAACTGTAATCTCAGATTAATTTCCTACATAATAAGGACAGTAGAGTGAAACAGTCTGTTATATGCTCGAAAAGGGGGAAAATATTTTGAATTTGGCCGTTTTGGTTGAAGTCCCAATCAATTTTAAATCTATCTATTTATTTTAAATGTAATTCTTAAGAGTACTTAGGTTCGAGTTGCTGAAGAGTGACTTGAGCAGTTGTGCTTTCACTGTTAATATTATAGTGCCAAGGGAAAAAGGCAGCGGTAACTCCTCCACTCCCTCCACTCCTAATATTTCCATATGCGTATCATTTTCTATCATGATTACCACTTGTCTTACGTTTGTTATAATTTTAATGCATATTATAAAAACAATTTTAAACATAAACGAAATCTGTTAATATTTCACCAAAACTATGTTAAGCGTGCAATAATTAATTCCGTAATAACTCTCGCAAATTCAAATAACAATTTAACCAGCAAATCACTAGAGTTAAATATAAACTACGTTTATATATTAAAAAGCCGCATTTACAAATTAAGCCAACATTTCATATTTTTATCAATCACTGTAATAAGTTATACATTTATTACATATACTTAGATACGAGTACATTTGAATATACAAAATCACGATTAATGACATCTAAACAGATAACAGATAATAAAAATATTAATGACTTCCCAATCGATTTCGGTTACAGCGATTAATTTCATTGAAACTATTCGATACTCGACAAGTCGACACGACCCAGGACTGACGGCTTTACGTGCTATCCGAGGCACGTGGGTGATAAAACGTCAACTTGCCGACTCCGGGGTGTCATTTTCTTTCCTTTCTTGATATTATATTCAATAAAAGAACTTAGCTTGAGCCAAGAATAGGGTTTGGATCCCAAAAATCTGGATAAACAGCCGAACTTGGTCTGACTTGGGACTGGTAGTACATGCTAGCCAATAGACCACTGACGAAACAAGTTAAACATAAAGTGCACTTTCGTAACATCACTTTCGGCTGAACTTTATTATATTTAGCGTAAGCTAGAATACCATAAGTTACTGTGACCTAAGTAGTTTGATATACAAAAAAATATTATTGAAATAAATATAATATGTAGATTATTGTTAACATAGCTTATAAAATAAATTTAAAAAACTTATATTACAATCGAATGCTCTATGGATAAGTAACTTTTAAATCACATATATTTACGTACGTTTTGGGCTTTTCTTACAGGCATCTTCTTACTTCTCAACACTACATTTTCCTCATTTTTCTTTTAATGTCAAGGAAATCTCATACGATTTCGGCAGTCAACACCATTAGATTGGTACTCGGTAAGCGTGAAATTTCACACTGGAGAGCTATCGAAGCGTTGCTTGGCAACGACAGAGCATTCCAAATCAATGATTCGCAAGGCAATTCAATTGAGAACTATTAGCAGAGATGTCGTTGTTTGGGTGTTAAAAATGGATGTATAACATGAATTTTACTAGTAGCAGTACACAAATAATATTATTATTATTATATAAAATTAGTTTAATAATCCTTGCTGATATTATAAATGCGAAAGTAACTCTGTCTGTTTGCGCTTTCGCTCCAAAATTAACCGAACCGATTTAAATAAAATTTGGTACACAGATAGTCTAAAGTCTAAGAAAGGACATAGGCTACTTTTCAAGGCGAAAAAAGGCAGTAAGGAGTTGAATTAGAAGATGAAAGTTTGTATGGAAATTACGTCATTTTTAAAGTGAGAAGCTTGAAATTCATTTTTTAGGCTTTTCACTAGATATAAATAAGTAAGACATTCAAAGTTTGTAAAAATTTTATACCAAATAGGTTACCCTTACCGCTACCGTGGGTGAGTTGCTAGTAACCTATAAGTTATTAATAATTTAACAAGCGGTTCAGCTTTTATAGGATAAGCATAATAGACATCCTAAGCTATGACACGCCCAATCCATCGTACGCTACTAAAATTTTATCGGACAGCCATTTCTTTTTCACAATTCGTACTAACCGGACTACTATTATCTATATATGTTAAAATTTATACGTTTATATGTTGTCCTCTTTCACTTGCATGAAACGGCTGGACGAATTTCGATGAAATTTATTTCGCAAATACAGTATGATTTGGAGTAATACATAGTTTGTTGTTAGTACTTAGTGACGCAAACGAGTGAAGTGAAAGAGAAGTTGCTAGTAGTATTACAAATGCGACATCTTCTGCATGGAAACTTAGTATTGACTTGATTTTTTGCCGAAGAGAGCCATAGATATTTGTCGTCCAAGTAATAATAATAATGTTCTCCGACCGACTTCGGCCGTGGCGGCCAATCTCATTGAGATTGACCAACTGCGCAAGAGATATTATAGTGCACAAGTGAACGCGCAGACACAAGTGCACTCTCTTTTCCTATCACTCTCATATTTCAGTGGGACGACTACTCGACACGACCAGTGAGAGCTAAGGCGCAGGACCGACGGCTTTACGTGCTCTCCGAGGCACGGGGGTGAAACACCGCCAACTTCCCAACTCCGGGCTGTTACTGAGGCTTACTTAACAGAAAGACTCAATAATTAAACTTGGCCCGACCAGGGACTCGAGCCCAGGACCTCTCGATGTATGACCGTACATGCTAACCACTACACCACCGAGGCAGTTAGTTGCCCAAGTATAGCACAATAGTGTTGGGATATTTAAAATCAAAAATCTTATAACCAGTATTCATAATACATAATATATATCTATATACCTTCATATTACAATACAAAAATACGTATTTTATCAAACGAAAGTGCCCGAGCTAAAAATAGACGGTAGAAATGTATCGAGGGAGATAAAGCAATGAACCTTGTAACTGTCTGGCAGAAAATTTACGACATTATTAATGTGTACATAGGATTTACACGCATTAGACCAAATATTTAATATGAAATTAAAATGAGCTTTAAAGCTTTATATTGAGATCTCAACATTTTGTTTTCTTTAATAATACGGCTTTAATAATAAATCTGTACAATATTAAATTTGTGAAGGAGATTATTTTTATTATGTGAAAAGCAATTTTATCGAGTTACTTTTATAATATATATTATATATAAATGTATAAAACAACATAGACAATAGATACTTTTTGTGTATATAAAACAGAAGAAAACCTAAAACAAAGTAATTCTAATCACATTTACAAAGCCTACCCAAAAGAGGAGTAACAAAAGCTCGTTTTTACACGACAAAATTGAATCTAATACCCTCCCGCTTTGTTATTTGTTTCATGATTAATTAAGTAAGAATGCTAACAACGTACAATTGTCAACTTGACCCTTTCCCTAATTCATATTGTAAAGGAGTATCGCGGCATTCTAACAAGGTTTAACCCATTAAAATCGAATGAAAAATTTATACTACATGTAAAATATTGTGTAGTATTTTTTAATGATTCAAGCTTTTTCTCAGGAGGGAATCAAATCGGAAAAAGATAGAAATTTCGATTTAAACAACCTAAAAGTCTAGAAATTACGTTCTAAACAAACTTCAACAGAGTGTATAAAACTTAATGTATTCATGTAAATTTTTCGATGTTCATTTTTTGATAACGCGTGAATCGTTTCAAAAAAAATTTCAATAAATTGTAAAGAGTCGTACCTTTTGACATAACGATTTACAAACTATGTATATATAACATTTACAAGCTATACTTAACTAGTCAATTTTATTAATAGACTTTAGTCCATTAGAAAAATAAAAGGCCTGAGATATTATTACTTAATGATTTTTTTTACCGTTGGACCCGTTTTTTTACCCAGTACTACCCACTTAAACCCGACGGAGCATCTTCCATCTTAATAAGGCATGGCAAGATTACTGAACCATGCATTGACCAGACGGCTAGCATGCTAAGGCAGACCACAACAGCCATAGGGTTGCTTCCACGATCCACTCTGCTCTCATAGAAGTAGCGAGAGCAAAATTTAAATACCGCCTACCAAAATGTGTCATTTGCACGCTATGATTATTTTTATTATTGAACTAGCGACTTACCCTCGCTTCGCTCGGGTTCGTCCCTAGGTACTTCACCTTTTAAACCTTCTCTGGACTTCCACAAATAATTCAAGACCAAAATTAGCCAAATCGGTCCAGCCGTTCTCGAGTTTTAGTGAGACTAACGAACAGCAATTCATTTTTATATATATAGATTATTTATTAAAGGTAATTACTTTAAACTAGTTTGTTTGAAAGGAACATAATTTAAATTAATTACGAAAAATTTTCTATAGAATATATTTTCTACGAAACGTTAGTTTCAATACACATACATAAAAATATTATTACTAATATTTTCACTAAAACTGTTTCTTTTCATATAGCAATTTTTGGCTTCTAAGAATTGCCGGCAAGAATACTAACGATATATACACGTCGAACATTTGAATAGCTTGTTAAATATAAGAACCTTTCTACGAAGCACTGAAGAAAATTCCTTTTTACGACCACACTAAAACCGGCTCTTATTATTTACAATGCGTACTAAAATTTTCAAAACGCTCCCTGTTAACAATACTTGGTGTTATCAATGAAATCGATTTTAGATTACAAGTCAACAAAAGTTATAAAGAAACAGTGGTAGTCCAGTGGTAACGCGCTCGCTTGGATAAAAGAGTGATGCGGGTTCGAATCTGGGTCTCTCACCTTTCATATTTTCATGTGCGAATCATTTCTAACATGATTACCAATTGTCTTACGGTGAAGGAAAACATCGTGACTCGGAAACCTGCATGTCTGAGAAAACCGCACTTGACCAGACCCGCGTGGTGGATATGGCCTGATCCCCCTCGTATTGAAGGGAGGCCCGTGCCCAGCAGTGGGACGTTAAAAAGGGCTAAATACTGTATACAAACTTAAATTTATAGGTAATATGATTGTAATCTTGTGCTTTTACGTATATTATTAGGTAGGTTTTATATGGATCATATTATTTAAGAATTGTCCTGTCCGTACTTCGATGGTTCGTCGAATACATAGATCTTACTGCATGGTAAAGAAATATAAGAAAAGCGAGTTTCACCTATACTAAAAACTTTTTTTACTTTGAAAACCTACTACTATTGAACTAGGAAATATCTCTCTCGCAATTAACCCGTGTCCAACATTGAGAGGTATAAGGGTTGTAATTACATATATATGTTTATTACATAAAATATTGCGTTAAACAAAAATACAATATTTAACATCGATATAAATGTAAAAATAATACTTTCAATCATTTTGCCTTCACTCTATCCTCTCTCGAAGAGGCTTTATAATATTAATTTGTTGTAAAAACTTAGTAATTCTCATCACTTTTTAATGTAAACCATAGTGGTGATGACCATATATAGTTACATATTTCGCGTAACTCCTTTTTATCGCTTCTTGGACCACAAATAGTATCTTTATTGGCATCTTTATGACCTTAGGCAATCACGCACCGACGAACCACGTAAACTAGGATTTAGTTCTCCTTCAGGAATTCTACACATCTGTTACTGAAATATCTTACATGTACTGACGTGTTGTATTTATGTATATAGTACAATCGTTTGTACGTTTGTCATTGATCTTATAAACCGATAGTGGGTATATTCTCACTTTATAGTACATAATACTTTTCGAGACAGCGCTTTAAAAGCATGTTTTAAGAAATTATATTTTTTGGGATTATCTTTATATACGAGTTTGTGTTTTTAGCCCTTGCTTTTTGCCCAATACTAGGTAAGCGTATCTATTAGTAGTAACTTAGTATTGTTATAGCTGATTATGCGGATTAATATGTAGGATACTTTTAACTGTCCAAAATATTCCATCTCTGAGAAACGTGTACTACACTAGTAGTAGTGAGGAACTCAAGCGAAGCGTGGATGAGTCGCTAGTATTGAATATGTCAAGTTTATTTCTGTAATAAGCAAACATTATGATCACTACATCACTACATATTATAAAACAAAGTCCTCCGCCGCGTCTGTCTATCTGTCTGTTCGCGATAAACTCAAAAACTACTGCACCGATTTTCATGCTGTTTTCAACAATGGATAGAGTGGTTCTCGAGCAAGCTTTTAGTATATAATTTGTCAAGTTTTTTTATACATTTACTAGCGGAACCCGCGGCTTCGCTTGCGCTAAATCTAGGGACAAATCCGTGCGAATTCAGGGTGAGGCGCTTGTATGGAATAATTGTATAAGGTACTGCAGTCTCAGTTCAACAAGTCGAAGGAGGGCAATCTTGGTTTAGATTAACATGCCACTAATGAATACTGTACCGTATTAAACCACTAGTGGCGTTCAATATTGCGAGTGAAGCCTTTGTTATACGATAATACATCTAGCTGTATAGTGCACTATTATATATTAATATCATAGGTGAGTTCATTCTGGTGTTCACTGAGCATTTTTATTTTTCTCACTCGTAACTTTTTTTCTACCATCAATTAAAAGTATGACTTAAGCAAGGAATGAAGGAGTTTTCTTTTATAAAAAGATTTCTTTTAAAAAAATCGTAGATAAAATAACTCATAGACTATTTTTACCAGTGTATTACTCGGGCAAAGTTACGGATAAAGCTATTTATAGAAGAAAAAATAACAAACTTATAAAGGTTAGCAAATAGCAAGTAACTCGTATAGTTAAATATTGCACTTAAATTAATTAAAGTATATTTTCTTGTTACAGGTAATGACTTCCAACCACATAAAATTATTATCGTAAGCGAACAATTATATCTGCGGTCAGTTTCAATCGGCATTGGATACATCAATATACGAGTACATCAGCACTCAACAGTACTAGTTTTACAACTATAGCATAGAAAATCTAATTATTATTTATTTTTATTGTAGAAATATTTAAATAAGTGTTACTTTTCGAACACATGTAACAAATAAGCATAAAAAATCATTTTTATATAATATTTTTTTCTACGATTGTCAATATTTTTTTTTGTTTATTGATGATCTACGGGTATACTATAAGAATATATATTATATTTATTTGAAGTATATATAAAATTATCATTCAAAATATGACGACACGTTTGGCTCAGTTGGTAGTGACCCTACTTTCTGCGCCAGCGGTCGCGGGTTTGAGTCCCGCTGGGGGCTTGCATTTGTTGAACACAAATGTTTGTACTCCAGTCATGGGTGTTTATATTTATAATATGTATGTATTTAAAAATTATTTGTGTAGTATATCAACTATCTGGTATCCGTAACACAAGCTTCGTAGCTTAGCACGGAACTAGATGGCGCTGTTGTAATAACGTCCCAACATATTATCATTCAAAATAGTCCACTAATGATTATGAATTTATAAATTTAAAAGCATAGTGTGGAAGTATTTTTTATTCACGATCAATATTTCATTTACGAATTTACAAGCTAACGTTTACAAAAGCAATGGCTTTCACTGTCACGATGTTTTTCTTAAAGAATCAATAGTAGATGAATCAAATGTAAAACAATGATTAATTATAATTTAATTATATATAATTTCAACTGAATCAAACTCTTTACATTCCATTTTAATAACAATTTATTTTTTGATGTCTTAATCAGGGTAAAAGAAACTCGAAATGTAATAATCATTATATTGGCCCAGCATTTTTATGGAGGGTCTTCGTTCTCAGATACTCGGTCATTATTTCGCAAACTGTCACCACTCGATATCCGTCTCGTTAACGTGCTGAGTCAGAAAAAGCTTTGAATTTTGTTGTCAAAATCGACACCTAAAATATTAATATATTAAAATATTTTTTTTACTTTATTTTTACTTTTAAAGTGAACATTAAAAAAACATTTTAATTCCTCGAAAATAATAAAAAAACGATTTTCTAAAATCACAATTTATCCTTTAGCAACACAAATATTTATGTATTAAGCGGATATATTTTTCTCTAACGGTAATCGAACCCAATACCTTCAAACGCGATGTCGTACTCTAATTTCATTTTCATCTAACTCTACTAGTTAATTATCGCAATTGAACGAAACGAAATAGGATTCTTGAAGATCACTTAGTCGGCATTCCTCATTTGTCTGAAGAGGGTGAAGTGTCGTCATTTTTATCTCAGAATACGAAAAAAAAAACGACAAAGTTAAGAAAAAATAAATATATGTACATGAATGTAAATGAGCTTAATATCACTTACGTCGCTTAGATAATCTTCCCAAGATTTACTAATTCGATTTATCTCTTCTGTCGAATTTTATTATTACAATCTTTTTACTATACAATGATCAAATCCGTCGTAATGATGCTGTAAAACAATCGATTTTTAAATTTGGCGTTCAAATTGTTCACATTAAATATTATATACCTATACTAAGATAAACAAGACATTATCTGAGTGTGATTAAAGGAGAAAAATTAAGTTTAATTAATCTTCATATTAAACAAATCAGGCAACATGCATTTTGGAAATTAATAGCAAAATTGAGTTCCAAAAACGTAGATAAATAAAAAATTTGGCTACTGTAATTAGTAACAAAAAAAAAACAAAATTCGAGCACCTTGTATTGTATAATATATACTTATAAAAATGGGATAAATCGCTACTAATATTTAAAAAAATCTATTATCTAAAAGTATTCAATACTTGCTCTACTCGCATATCACGTTGATATAACCTTTAGTATATAAACGGCTTTCAATATATTCCTTATGGTGACCGAAACACTGTACCGGGTCGTTATTTCGTACATGTCGCAGCTCGTTAGCCGCGTCGTTAGGGCACAAAGCTTAATAAATTATATCAGGCGTACAAATCACTTTTCAAGTAAAAGGAAACTATATAAACTGTTTGTGTATAATTCGCTTCGTATTTGTTTTGCCTATGATAATAATAATTGATATTGTGCATAGATCTTTTTAAGCAATTAAATATTTTACCCTTTGAACTAATTAATACTTTGTTGTAGAGTTTCGTGTATCACGTATTATAAAATATTATTATTCTGTTTTAAATACATTTTCATATTAATTATAAAATATATTTAAAAATGTCAAAAATACATGCAAGGAGGGCTGTTAAATAATCAAATCTTTTTTTTTTATTTAATTTTTTATAAGCTTTATACATCTACTTTTTTTAATTTTTTCCGAAGCAAGAAGCATATCAGTTGTTCTTCTTGAAACCTTCTTACAAGACCTAATTGGTCTGGACAGTCAATATTACACTGTATTTAACAGTGCACACTGCACACTATACGTATATGTAGGTTATATAAATAGGTCAGTAGCAAGCGGATTTATTGTTGTCAGATATTAGGATATTGGATAACTTTGTATACGTATTCCATCACGTCAATTCGAATATCTCGCCCAGACATTGCAATCTCGAATAGTGTAACTTCTGCTAGATGAAATTTCGTACTGGGAATTGTGAAAACCTCTTTTCAATGAACACTTTGTTCGGATAGTCCAATTATTGTAATAACGTAACGTTACTAAACAGTGTTTACCTCTTTTTTAAGACGAAACTCTATTCTCTAGATCGAAATCTCTTTTTCTTTAGTGTAAATAAAACAATCTTGTTGGATTTTTAAGGAATCGCGGGGATGAACTGTTAGTAATAACTAAATTATGCCTTTACGCTATTGCTGTAATGCATTTGAAACATTGAGGACCAAAAATTTGGTAATAAATCCGCAAAAAATACGAAAAATAGTTTTTTTCCAAACTGGATGAGAGATAGGTGAATGGTATATAATTAATAATAAATAATTTACAAATTAATAAATCATTAATGAATGAATGAAAAACACGCATAATATGAAATACAATGGACCTGCAAATAATATTGATGTATGGTTTCACCCTTAGGCTAACTAAATTCTCATACTGAAACCATTTATGTAATATTTTCGCCGACGGTCACTATCTGACTGGCATCTGCTCACGTCAACTCAAACATGTATGACCTTTTTCCGGTTAGCGGTTCTTGTACATTATATTTGCTTGTTTCTCCTTTATTTTGTATTATTATTAATAAATAAATATAAATAAATAATATAAATCATAATATACCTTTTCACTTAGTTATAAAAACAAAATAATACTTAAATGAAAGAAATATCTAAAGTTAAGTAATTATTATTTAATGTTTGTTGTTATATTTGTTCGTATCAAATTATATTACAACTGAAGCAATCAATCATTTAAGCTCAAAATGTTGCATACATGTTTAGTTTGGATGACGATGCATGGTTAGCTAAGTGACGTCGTTGTAAATCCAATATGGCGGATTCCCGAAGATGGTGGACTATTCTTGTTTTATGCACCCCCATAATATGAATATCAAACGAAAGGGTTCGCTAAAAAATGAAACGAAACAAAAATAAATGAATATGTTCTTAAGAAAATTCATTTTAAATGCTCCAAAAAAAGAAAGCTCAATCCTATCCTTTAATTATTAAAATGATTATTTAAATTCATACGATACAAAAGCTTGTGTAAAATGTCTTTTTACTGTTCTATCTTTTATCTATCTATGGTATAATATTGAGTCGAAATAGAATTATAAATTTAGACTAGGAGGTATTTTTACTTTTAAAAACTTACTTAATATAGATACCTACATATAAAACAAACTTGATTATTTGTTATTTCTAAAAACTACTAATATTGTTCTAAACAAAAACAGTTTACTAACCATTTCGTTGTGTTAAAAATAACACAATATTCAAACTATTATTCCCAGTAGTACAAATGCTTGCTGGATAAAATGAAGGCTGTATATCGCATTTTCAACGTCGGCTATTCAGATTTGCCGTCAGCTAACGTAACGGGTTTTATTACTTCAACTCTGTAGTTTAAGCATAGAAGCCACGGTATAATGGTTTTACATAGTATTAAATTGAATATGACTAAAATAATATAATTTTTACGTACTTTTATTTATTTTTTCTTTTGTTAAAAGATAAACTTGGTAAACATTACTTAAATTTTATAATGTGTCCTCAGACAAGCCTGTCAGTGCTGTGACTGAAGATGGCTTGACATCTGAAAGAAAGCAACCACAGCAGACACACAATTAGGAAACGCCAATTTTCTGTATTTTCGCTAATCTACAAAGCAAAATACGAATGAAATGGAAAAACGGCAAGAAACTATATTCTATACGAATACTCCATTCAGCATACTTCATTATACCTTTTCTAGCGAGAGACATGTATTTGATTTTTGAATACAATATACTATAAAAATATACTCACTATAGGTCCATTATCAAAGAAAGAAATTAATCTTAACTTCGCTTCAGATGAAGACCATCGGAAAAATACACTATGGAACTTACCGTTCGGTAAAATCGGGCAGGTGTCCTCGACTCGAACTAGCGCATATTTATCGTACTAATCTCATTTATGAAAATGAGTTTGGTACGAAGTCATTTTATATTAAAACTTGACTCAAATCTATATATATAAAAATGAAACCCGTTTTCCGTTGTCACGACATAGCATGAAAACGGCTTGACCGATTTGGCTAATTTTGGTCTTGAATTATTTGTGGAAGTCCAGGGAAGGTTTTAAAGGTGAATAAATATGAAAGTTGTGCGGGAAAAAAGGAAATTAAAAAAAATCTTTATAACATTAACGGCGTTTGACGTATCATGTTATTACCGTTGCCATGGTGCGTGCAATGGTAATTAAATCAGTGAATACATACTGGGAGGTGCGAAGTAAATGTTGTTTTGCGAATGCGTAATAAAACATTTCACCGGGAGGAAAAGTTTATAAAAAAATTATATGCGGACAGAACAACGTCTGTCGGGTCCGCTAGTGTTTTATAAAATATTCTGTATCCAAAACGATTCGCAAATACTTCTATATGGTACATCTTCACGGAAACTGAATTTTGTGAGTTTTTTTTCGCAGGCATATACAGGGTAACCCAGGAGTTTCGTCCGATCGAATCAATTGTTTTGAAACGTATAGAGGATAAACCGACGAACAAACAATTTTATTTATTTTGGTTATGACATAAGTAGTTAGAATAATAAAATAAATAACAATTATAAAGTAAACAAATATTTATAAATTTTTAATACATACATGTATTAAAAATTTATATGTGTAGTATATTGACTATCTAGTATCCGTAACACAAGCCTCGTAGTTTACCAAGGAACTAGATGGCGCTGTTGTAATAATGTCCTAACATAAAGTACCCGTGTACACATTAGCAAATATCGCATGGTTTTATGTATAGTAAATGCATTTTCCAATAACGCTGCTCGTATAAATTTCTATTTTGAAATTTAAATGATACTAGACTCGTTTCTAAGAATGTTACTTTATTCTATATTTATGAAGAGTTTACAACGACCACACAGTAATTTCATTTTGATGTCATTTCATTCAAAGCGAGTCACGTCTGAAATAGATCTTATTTTAATGTAAAGCACTTTGTGATATTAAAATCTTAATTACATAAATGGTACTACGATACGAGTATAATATGCAACAGTATTGTATTTTCCTTTTTATTGCTATATTTTATAGGCTTTAAAAATATATAAGAATATAAATATTACTACTACACCTATGTGTAATCGGCGATACTGATGCTGAATTTTATGATAAAAAAACTGTAAATTAATATGAGCTTAACTGAAACCTTTTGAAGTTGTTTACAAATTTACTAGTTTTAGTAATTGAATTGAATTATGATGTGAAACATCTAAAATGCTTAAGCAATAAAACAAACTCGACGTGACTGCAAACGGCACGACGTTGTCATGCATAAAGCCTTCTTTACGACACCGCTCTCAAGCCGCCGCATTTGCCGCGGCTCCGCCCGCGTTCTAATCACTGCTAAAAATAGAGTTTTGGTGGTAGGAAAATGAAAATTTAAGGTTATAAGTATTTTAATGCCAAATCATAAAAAAATAAAAATTTGGCCTATAAATTTAAAAATAAAAAACTGGAGAGGCCACCTTTATCACCTAGGGGAATAAAAAAAAGCCTACAACCTATTCTCAAGCTTACCAAATATACCTAAAAAAATTCGTAAAAATCGGTCAAGACGTTTCGGAGGAATGTGTTACAAACACTGTGACTTGAGATTTTTGTATACTAGCGGAACCCGCGGCTTCGCTCGCGCTAAATCTAGGAATGAACTCAAGCAAAGCGAGGGTGAGTCGCTAGTACAAAATATTTAACAGGGGTGCAGCCCCTGCACTGACCTCTATAATACCACTGGACTGGCTGTTGTCAACGTGCTTTTGTGGCTGCTTGATATTCGCCATTTTGGCGCTGTCGGACGTAGCGAGAGTTCGTGGTACTAAAACTAATGATGTCGATATAAAGATTTTTATTTTTTATTTTTATTAATCAATAACCGTATCATCATAATTACTACTTATGTTATATTAACAACGAAAATGCAAAATTACAGTAAACAAACACTTCTCGCTGTCATTTGCAATATACGTCAAAATTAGTTCTCGACCCTCTCGCTAGTGGCGCTTCAAATGGACACAAAAAAATTGCTGTCAAACGCTTGGAACAGCCAGTCCAGTGGTATTATAGAGGTCAGTGGACTGCAGTGTATAATTAAACACATTTTATTTATTTAAAATTTAATTATATATAATGTTACAGCGTATACTCATTATATATGCCTCAGATTGTATTCATAATAATAAGATAACAAAACTTGGTTATGCTTTAACTCTTCTTTATCCACCAAAGATATTAAATAAATATTCAAATAATAATAAGTATTGTGTATCAGTGGCGAAGAATGAAATTTTAGCAGAGGCCTACAGTTTAACCTACAGTTTTATAAAACAATTCACAAAAATAAAGAACGTAATCGTGATAATTTTTCCTTTTCATATTAAGGCAATTATCGTTATTTTTTAAATATATATAATATATATAAAATATTATAGCAAAATACAATTAACACTTACTCAAATTGAATAATAAAAATATTATCATTTTTAACAGTATATTTTACAAACGAAGTACAATACGTTTTAAGGATTTTTTATATATAAAATACCGCATCTGTTTGAACGACTTCATCTTACTGAAGTGATTGATTTATTATTTATTTATCAAGTGAACTACTAAATTAAACGTAAAATATGTAGATATGGGGGTTTATTTATTATATTTCAAATTATATTGGTTGTTAAATTACCTAACGCTTTTAAAATAACTTAAGCATAATTTCACTTGAAACACAAATTAAGGAATAATAAACATGAAAAACAAACTGAATTATTACATTATTAATTATTACATAAAATGTATTAAGTTAAATTCTAAATATTTTTATTAAAATATGTGACCTGCACTTTATTAGTTTATTAAAAGTTACGTAAAATGTAAGAAATGTAACCTTCTGGCAACACAGGTGTCATCCGATGTCAGTGACGTTTCGCTTGAGTGGCCAATATGGCGACTGCGATTTGTCTGTTATCACCATTAGAATTAAACGAAATACTCGATAATCCGAATTTTGCGGATATATGTTGTCGACTCGAAATGTTTATTTTTTCATGTTTTATTATTCAGCTAAGGTTTCGATCGAGTCTACCGTACCCCTTCACGGAATTATTAATATAAGATTAGAAGATATGCTCCATTGTGAAACAGTATTAATATACATTATACATAATATATTATATTCTTTAATTCTCTAATTATTATTATTACAATAATAAAAATAAATTATATTTTAATAACGAAACATATTTTTTACTTTATATTACTTTATATTTCGTTTATAAGATTATATTTAGGAATTCAAATATTAACATAATATTATAACGTCTCACATCTGCCTGGTATCCATCCCGTGACAGCAAACATTTGTATTGCTGATTTATAACCATTGAGTTATAAAAGACTAGAGTAGCAATGTCTAACAAAAATATTGCAAAAAAACGTGTCAACTTACGAGTTTAAAGTCGTAGCTTTGAAACTGATACATAAATATGTCAATACGATCAAATAATGTATGCTTGTCTCATTTTTTTCTAACGTCAAGCATTACGTTGGAAAGAGACAAGACATTGTCATTGACAAACGGTCAGATGTTGTCATTAATCAAAATAATTTCCCCAGAATGAATGAAGGTTTGATTTTTTTTCTTCCTGCACAAGGCTTGAATTAATTAATATGTAATATTGTTCGATGGGTCTTTCAATAGATTTAAAGAATTAGAAAAGTTGATAAGGATGACTAGGTAGATTAGGATGATTAAAAAAATGCGTAAATGTATATTATATTTATATTATGTTTTTCAAAACTGTAAAATTAAGGTGAAATAAGTAATAACTATTGTTACGTACCTACTACGGGTTCGGGATCCGAAATTATAAGCGTTTTTTCAACAAAGCTGTTTTAATATTATTGTTTTATATTATAAAAAAATTATATTATAAAAATTTATTTATTATTATTATAAAAATTTATTTATATTATAAAAATATATCTTAATATATTAAGATAAAATAAACTGTGAACGCGAGTGTGTTATTTTTTCGTTCAATCAGTGAGTATGATACTACAGTGCGTTTAACTCAACAGACTTTAATAATAAATTTACACTTACACTAACAGTAAGTATAACAACACAATAACAATACATACGAGTACATACGTTATTCACTAAACTCCCAACAATCCGGGAAATTCAAAATCGAATATTCTGGTCACATTAATGTGTCATCAATGACAAAACGATGTTTGAAAAATTTATTTCGTCTTATAATGTTTTTATGGATAATCTGAAGAAAATTTAACAAACTTACTTGTGAAAAGTAACACCACTTGCTTTATTTATCTTTTCAGACCGTGATTGGCACACTTTAACAACACATTTCACCATTTTGTATTTTTTTGTTGCCAAGCAATCACTCTTATGACATCATGCTGTCAACTGAGGTCTAATATGTCAGCGGACATATTAGACCTTTTCAAGTACCGACGCCGTACATTGCGTATCTAGTCCTGTATAACATCATTGTTTATAACATTCAAATTTCAAAAGATGAATATAATTGATTCATTTAAGTATTTATGTTTTTACTATGTATATTCGTAACATTTCAGTATACTAGTCACATTTTCCAATAACATGTAGTTGTTTTTGTACTGGTTTGAATCGAATCAGAACATATATAATTTCAAGCGTAAGTGTTGTCTAACAGATGGTTGATGTTGCAGTGGCGAGTCCGCCGGGCGGCGCGGGCGCAGCAGAGCCCCGCCCGCCGCCCCCCGTCCCACGCAATGGATCACCCAGTAAGCACGGCTCAGACTGTGGCTGCTTAGATTTTATTTTTAGTAGCTAAACAGTTTTTGAAACTTCAGTTTGACTAACAAAATTAATTGTCCGTAGTTCGATTAACAAATCGCATAAGCTACCTAACTCTATCTAGTGGTTCTAGTTTCCTTAAAAAATTATTTAAACAGTGAACTGTCAAGGCCCTATCTGTTAGATTTGTTTATCTATAGTAGATAAGCAAAGAAAATTGTTCTCAATTTCACAGTAAAATCAATATTATCTGTAGTCGTTGAAAACAAATTACTAGTTAAGATGACGATGTCCGAGAGGAAAGGCCTTGGTTGAACTAGGGCGGGCTTAAAGTGCTCTTTATTTTTTACCCTCTTTAATATATATTTATTCATCGTTTAATATTTTATATAATAAAAAATACACTGTAAATTTAGAAAAGAAAGCTTCGCTATCATCTTGTAACAGCTTTCCCACAAAAATCTACTTTATCATAAAATCACGGCAGCCACTAAGTCCATTCGTGCACTTTGGAATGTATTTCTTGCGTTTACACCTTCGATGCTTAATAGTCAAACAATTTTTCGGATGTGCTTACTTTCAAATGACAATATTTTGAAAAATCGATATTATATTTTCGAATAGTATAGACATTTTTCTATGGAAAAATTATGAATTCTTAAGTAACTATGATATTAAACTAAAAAGATTAAACATATTGTAGAAAAACTACTCGATTATAACTTTTAAATGGGATTTTTCTCAAGGAAATAGTCTACCCAACTGAAATAACCATGTTACAGCTGACCTAGCAAAGGCGAAAAACGCAATTTATCCGAAAAATTGTTTTTACTTCACCACTAAGTGTTTTCTTTTAAGAGCATGACGTGTAAATAAGTTTCTTTATAACCTCGGATTTTTCCAAATTCAATAATGTATTACGTAGAAGCTTTATTGCAATTTCTATTTAAACTTCTTCAATGAATATACTTTTTTTTTACTTTCTTTTTTTTGTTTAGTTGTTGTTTTAACGTGTTATTTTGTTAAAGATAAGAAAACTACTACTTAAATGTTGCATGCATTGTTTTAATTTAAGTATTTTAATGAAATGTACTACTCAGAGCCTAGGACTTGGCCACCATGACTGAGGTTATGGTTGTAGTGACCAGCTAGGCTATTAAATACTAGTTATAGTCTCGTGTTGGTCCCATAGTTCACGATACTTAGTGATTATAAAATAATCCAAGTAATAAATTTATTCGTTGATCACCGCAGTCGTGGTCGCGAGACGCGATCACCTTACACTCGGGCAGGGCTTGTAGTCCAGTCAAATAAGGTCTGAAATCAAAATTTGACTAAGAACCTTGCATTTTTGATATGTTGTAGTTTAAATGATACAAAAACACTGTGTAAAGGTTTTAGTGTCAGCAACCCCCGGCAAGGGTGGAAAAAAATTGTCATTTTTTTCGCAATTACTCGAAAACGGTACAAATTAGACAAAAAAGTTCATATAAAAATTTTAAGAGCTTATTGATTTAGTTAGCTTAGTTTATTTATTGTATACCTGCTGATTTCTTGACGCATTTACACAAAAATATTACTCCTTCACGCTGATTTGGGAATTCCGGCTATATGGAATTCCGAAATGGCTGGACCGATTTTTACGTGAGTTTCATTACGAAATTTTGTAAGGAGTAACATAGACTATTTTTATTGAAGAAAATGAATTTAGGTTTCGTTCGAGAGCTCAAACAATGCGAGAATGAGATGCTTGCTTTAAATATAAAATACTAAGCGAAGTGAGGCTAAATCGCTAGTACAAAATACTATATATTTCATTCAAAATAAATAGCCTAGTTTTTAGAACATAATAAATTGAGTGTAACGTTAAGTATGACACAAAATTTTTCATGGACCATTTTCATCTTTGGACAAATGTAGTTTATAAGCCATTATTTATTTGATACGAATCAAGGACTCGTCGCTTTGAGATAGATTTTATTTTATTCCTTAGGGATCTAAAGTGTTTCAATCTAATATAGGGCCACAAAAGGGTCAGAAGTCACGACGGTGTAAAGAAAAAATGTATAAAGCTTGTTAAGTAAAATCATAATAGTATTTATACATTAGATAAAAAACTTAAAATGCTTACCTTTTTGGACAATATTGATCGCAGTCAAAATGTACGTTTACAATTGAAGGGTACAGGGGCAAAACAAGGAATGTCACATATAATTTAAAAAAGTTGAAAAGTATGGCAACGTTAAGATTTTGCCGCGTATTATTATAGAATGCAATGTTAATTAAAATAATAATAATTTTGTGACATTCCTTGTTTTTCCCCTGTACCCTTCAATTATTTTAAGAGTAAATTTGAAAATTAGAACGTTTTTCGTCACGACATAATAACGACATAAATATTAATGTTTAACATTATATTTTTAACAACGGTGATTATAAATATAAAAATTTATACTAAGTAAAAAACTATAAGTCTGTCTGTCCAGCTGTTTTATTTCAGTTACAAGCACACATACACACATTTGCCTTTATAATAGCAGTCAGTCTATTATGTCCATAGAAAATTGCATGATGTCAATCCAATCTTCGTTCCCAGCGTTCCTAGAAAATAGAAGTTCCAACTCCATGGAAACGAACAACGTACAATGAGTTGAAATTACAGCTATAGGCGATCTTAATTTTCATGTTTATCTCTTTGTTGTCTCAATCAGCTAATGTATTTCTATTCATTATAATAACACTGGCGATTCACCTCCGCTCTGCTCGGGTTCATTCCTAGCCTAGGTAAGTTCAACGGTTAACGGTTATAACGGTATGTAAATTTTTAAGAGATTTCATATTTTCCGCAGTAAAATATCAAGATAGCCAGCTATCATCTTAACAAGTTGTGTCAAAATTGGTTTAGTGGTTTTCTCTTGATGCGGTCACAGACAAACATACATTTTAAAAACTACAGATTTAACCTCTGTATTGATATTAATGACTGTTTCTATAAGATTTTCCAATATTTAATGTAAAGATTCGACTCGGTTAGAATTTCATTATTTGTAAAGGTACATATTTACGGTATTGTTTCTTGCTTAAAGGGCCGTGGGTTTGATTTTCATTCAGGGCAAACAACATGTACTTTCGGTCCATTCCTATCTAAAGTTTAGTTTTTAGAATTTATAGTTTTTAGAATTGATGTCTCTGATGACATCACGAGAACATCTCTGGACGGAGTTTGATGAAATTTAGTATGATGATCCGTCAAATTATAAGGTACTTTTAACCAGAAAAAGTATAGTATCCTGAATTGTGTACTACCGTAATTAAGGATGAACCCGAGCGAAGCGAATGAGAGTCTACTCTAAAGTATTTTTATAATACAACAAAAAATACGATTTCTACGGAAGTTAAATGAAATTAATATTTTATAGGGAAGAATTTTTAAGCTGTTAACTGAACAGTGCTTGCATTTTATTATTTTTTCCCGGCGCGGATGTCCCCGACGGCTGACAGCGTTTGTAGTTTGCTCGTGACCCGTATTGTAATCACTAGCAAGCAATGCATTACTTTTAATTTATAGTTTTATATATTAAATGTGGTTTAAGCATTTGATTAAATTTGCTACCGATTTTGCAAGTCTGATAAATTCACATTTGTTATACATCATCAATACAAGAAAAAAAATGTTACGACTAATATATACATATAAATAGAATTGAAGTGTCTGTCTTTAATTTCAAATTAACAGCTTTTCACTAAATGCATATGAAAGTATATATATATACAAAATCAGAGAGGTGAGCATTTTAGGTTTTCAAATATCTGAAAAATTATGTTTACTTTTGCAGAAAACTAACAAGAGGAGTCTGTTGTGTCATTTGTCATGAAACTTTTCTGTAAACAGGCACGCACAAAAATACGTATTTTCGAAATTCTACCCGTTTATAAGAATAATGCCAGAGTCGTAAGTCATTTCGGGAACACTTTAAAATAATTTTTACAATAATGATTAACCAATGTATTTAAGAATGACCTTCAATAAATTGTAATAAATATGTTGCTTAATCGAAAATAAAATGTATTTTGAATGTTTTTTAAACAAATACAATTATTTTTAAATTACTCTACATAAATTTTCAATTAGCGCAATTTCTGCTCCGATACTTCAAGTTATTATAAATATTCTTGCGATTAGTAGTATATTAATAATATAAATACCAAAGTTCAAATGTCATTTTACCTTATATATGGAGGATTTAACTCTAACATTAATTATTAAGTGATTTATTTGCCGTTTTTGTGATGTTCCCGGAAATGATGAGAGTGTTCCCAAAATGACAGCCAAGTTCCCTAAAGTAGATTACGTTCTCTGAAAGCTTATAATATCCTGTTTTCGATATACGTTATGCATAAAAATAATAATATACATTTACAGTATTATACCTTTATTGTAAGGAATGAGGAACACGAGTATCAAAATTTAATAATTACATGAGTATCAAAATCTAATAATCTAATAACAATAACTTTAAAGTTTTAATCAACAAATATTAGATATTAGGAACGGATTTCTTGCATAGCAATGCTTAAAATCAAAATCTAAACTTTGCGATTTCTAAAATAAACAAACAAAACTACGACTACCTTTTATCTGTTATTTCGGTGTATGTAAATTTTTTACAATTTGGTTTTAGTAGGCATTTTGATCAATTTTAAATATTTTTCCTTTATCTTGGACTAAAAATACATGCAGATTAATTTCTTGCAACAATTTTGATGATGGATACAATAGTATGTAAACATCAGAAGTCAACTAAAATTTTTGCCAGCAATTTTTCTCCACGCCTTTCTCTGTTTTCTTTTCTCTCTTTCAGTCATATCACTAACAGTCTTAACTTTATTTTCAGCTTTCTTTCTCTAGTAATATTCCCTATCTTTCAGTCTTTTCATCTCTTTTTGTCCAGGTGTCATTTTATCTAAAAACTTGCGCTTTCTTGCATTAGCCTTTTCACGATGCTTTTTATAAGCTATACTGTCTTACTTTGATCGGTTTTTCTACTTCTTTTTATCGTTTTCTACTAAATGGATACCTCAAAGCAAAATATTGCATGGTAAGGCTTTTTAAAGGCATTACAATATAATTTTGCTTACAGATTTTCATTTCGGGAACGTGGTTCATATCGGAGAACGTTTCCGAAATGACCGTCCTCGTAATGATTATTCGACAAATATTTTTAGGTTACGGTTGATGCCACCGTGTTTGCTTTTGGTTTTTGAGGTTATGAACAAGTAAGTTGAAATATTTATTAGTATTTTGTTAAAAGTATGCAAATTTTTGAAAAACTAATCACCAAACAGCGTTCACGTAGTGACAGGGTATTAAAGTACGCTCACACATATCAAATGAAACGGTACTTACTAACAAAATCCATTATTGTTTTCCATAAACACAACACACGGCCGTTTGCTTTGACTAGCGAACTCCACGCTGATGCTTCTTAACGCCACCAAGTGTATGTTTTTTTATATTTAATCGTTGTTTATCCTTCGCGCTCACGAAATGATTGGATAAACGTCAGACAGCATTGGAATAGCCAAAATATGAAGAAATGAATATAATTAAAATTTATTTTAAGGATATATGCTTAATTTAATATGTTTTAAAGCTTATACTAAAATATGGGATTTTTAATTCGTAGTTGTAAATATTTTTATCGTGCCTGAACTATGAAACATGGTATAAGGACGCGTTCCCGGAATGATTATTTACGCCTGTTTTTTTTATAATTAAGTGACAAATTATCAATGAAAATTCTATATGATAAGTGCCTTGTAAACATGTACAGTAGCTTTAATTTGAAATAAATATTGTAGCAATATCATTTTATTTTATTAAGAAAAACTTTGTCAGAAGCATAATGCTCACCTCTCTGATTTTGACCCATATACGGTACTAGCATCAAAAAATCCATTTTTAAAATTTTTGTCTGTCTGTCTGTTTGTTCCGGCTACTCTCTGAAACGGCTGGACCGATTTTGACGGGACTTTCACTCGCAGATAGCTAATGTTATAAGGCGTACGGTATATTTTAGAAATTTTATTTATTTTAACTATTGGAACCTGTGGCTTCGCTGACGCTGGACCTAGGGACGAACCCGAGTGAAGCGAGGATGAGTCGCTTGTCTTGAATATAATTATTATTGTTACATATAATTTTATCACTTGAGTCCTAAATTATATGCTAAATATATAAAAAATACATAATACCACCTTAAATACTGCTATTGTACCCATTGGCCTGAAATTTCTCAAGTTATTCAGTAGAATTGCGCTCTACACGTTGATTGTACAATGTCAAAAACTTTCGAGGATGCACAATACACAACTAATAAACTAAGTTGCTTCATAGTAGGATGAATGGTACAGAAATGTACATGAACAAATACACAAACGACTTTTATTTTTATATATATTGACAGATTAAAAAAGAAGCGTTAATCTTTTTATTATTTTTAGGGAGTTATTTGACGAAATTAAAAACTAGATGTTTGGTAAATATTAGAAAATAATACGACGAATGTGGGTACTATAATATAGTCTAAGAATTCACATTTAATCCACGGATAGGCCCTTAAGGAATTCAGTTTGAATTTGAGTTAGGTTTCGTTTATTGGACTTGGAAAGACAATAATCTAGGCTAAAGTTTCGAGGCAAATTCTAGGGATTTTGTAACTGCAGTGATAAAAAACGGATTCGTTACCTCATAAATATGAAACTTAACCTTGTATTTTCTGACTTAGAATCCGTTAGAAGAAATTGTTATGTTTTGCTTAAAATATATTACTATATATTTTTTCTCTGGCTAATAAGGATTATACAAACTGGACACTACTCATCCTAGTTCACTTAAGTCTAAAAATCTTCTAGGTCATGTCTCGAATAAGGTTATTTTGCAAATTGTAAGAAATATGTAAATAAATAGCATTTACATTATGCAGCTCAGTAGTAACACGCTCACTTGGATAACCGAGTGATGCGGGTTCAAATCCGGGTCTCACACCTCTGATATTTTCATGTGCGAATCATTTCTAACATGATTCCCACTCTTCTGTAAGACGAGTGGGAATCATGAATCGTGAAGGAAAATATCGTGAGGAAACCTGCATATCTGAGAGAACCTAGCAAGTTTTCAAAAGACATATATAATATAGTCCACCAACCCGCACTAGGCCAGCTTCGTGAACTATTACCTGATCGTATTGAAGGGAGAACCGTGCCCAGCAATGGGGCGTTAAAACGGGCTGAATAGTTCATACAACTTAAAACACAATAAATGCAGCATAGCATTCTCCAACGTCGTTACAAAATAAATTGAAAAGTGTAGGTAGATCGGGAAAATCTAAAAACGTTTTATACAAACTGTCGCGAATCCGGTACAGTTACGGATAAAAAAACTAAAGTTCCAGCGAGCTGCGCGCCTTGTTAGTACTTTTACTGACACTTTGTAATACTAGAACTAATTTTTTTATTTATTTATTTATTTATTTATTTATTTAATTTTGAGGAGGAACAACAGCTAAATTACATTTACAAATACACAATTTACATAGAAACATAAAGCTAATAATAGTTCCCCACCTATAGAAACAGCATTACAACACAAACACATCACTAACCACATGTCGCTTTTTGTCACTAATAAATATCAATGCATCTATAATGATAATAATAATAATGATATCACAATAACAACCAAATCAAGGAGAGTTAAAGAATGAGTCGCTAATCAACTTTCTAACAGACGCACAGCTAGTGTCAAAGAGATCAATATCAAATTTATTCGCATACATATTGAATTTGTTACCTGCTCGCCAGGTGAAAGTATTTTGTTTATAGTTTGAGGAGACAGGGGGTAAGTAAATTAAAGGGTTTTTCCGCAATGTTTTTGGTGGAATATTAAATGAGATTTGTGATAAAAGTTCAGGACAGTCTATTCGATTTGAAGTAATATGAAACAGGTAAGTTAAATCAGCGATTTCTCTTCTCAGTTCAAGAGGAAGAATATGGTACTTTTTACATAGGTTTACATAGTTACGAGAATCATAAGGTTGATTAGATTTAAAACAAATGTACTTTAGAAATTTCTTTTGAATATTTTCGAGGCGTGCAATATAAGTCCCATACCTGGGGTTCCAAATTTGCGAGGCGTACTCCAAGTGACTACGTACAAGTGAGCAATATAATATTTTTAATGTTTTGACTCTAATAAAGTCCACCGAAGTACGCATCACGAAGCCCAAAGCTTTGGTGGCTTTACTAACTACACTGTCAATGTGGGCATTAAAGATAAGTTTAGAATCATGTATTACACCCAGGTCTTTCATTGTAGAACTCCTAGGCAGCTCTTCACCTTTTAAAATGTAATTGTATGATATAATGTTACGCTTTCTTGTAAACGTGACGACACTACACTTAGCTGCGTTAAGGTCCAAAAAATTAGTGTTACAATAGTGTTCCAACCTATGAAGATCAGCTTGAAGCTTTTCAGCATCCGCGCTATTTCTAATTTTCGCAAAAATCTTCATGTCATCAGCAAAACAAAGTATATGGGACGAATGAAGACATGAATTTACGTCGTTTACACTGATCACAAACAGAAGCGGACCTAACAACGATCCCTGGGGGACTCCACTAGGAATGGTTACCCAACTAGATATGTAATTGTTAATGACTACTGCCTGAGAACGATTATCAATATAGGAAGAGAACCACCTTAATAGATCACCCCTAATACCTAATTGACTTAGCTTTTTTAATAGGGTTCCGTACTGGATACGGTCGAACGCTTTGCTATAATCAGTGTAAACTACGTCAACCTGAACACCATCCTCCAAAGCATCGGTTATAAAAGAGTTAAGCAATATCAGGTTCGTTACAGTAGAGCGGCCTTGTATAAAACCATGTTGGTAAGGACTGAAATTTGATTGCAAAGCCGCCGATAATTGACCGTGTACTATTTTTTCAAGCATTTTAGCTAGTATACACAACTTTGAGATCGGCCTATAGTTGGTTATTTTCTGCTTGTCACCCTTTTTATGAATGGGGGATATATAAGCACTTTTCCAAATAGCTGGAACTACACATTCATTAAGGGATCGCTTAAACAAGAGAAAAATTGGTAGTGTCAGGGACTTGGAACAACTCTTTAAGAAATGAGCAGGTAATTTGTCCGGGCCTGCCGATTTAGAAGTATCTAAGCCAAGCAGTAGTTTTTCAACCATATCTGGTGTTACACATATTCTAGATATATCCGATACACTTGTGCTTGAAGTAACGGGGGAAAGATAATCACAAGAAGTGCTCGTACCTGGTGTTAAAAAATTTGAGTAGAAATAAGAAGAAAAGGCGTTGCATATAGACTCGCCAGTGTTGTAAATATTATTATTATATTCTAGCATATTAGGAATGGCGGCTGATTTTGACTTCGATTTATAATATGACCAAAAATATTTTGGGTTTTCCATAATTGAATCCTCAACAGATCGAGTGTAATGATCAAAGCACTCTTTTTCCATATGTTTAGCAGTTTCTCGTAATAATTTAAATGATTCCTCGTCACATCTGTTTCCATACACTTTAAACTTCCGATGGTATTTGGCTTTTTCTTTCAGGACTTTAACTAGTGGCCGCGAATACCATTTAGGATATTTTTTGTAACCAGTCAATTTTGTAGGTACGTACTTTTCGCGTACTGAATCAATTACAGAATAAAAATACGCAATGGATTCATTAAACGACATTGATGAGAAAATCTGGTGCCAATTGACATTAGATAATTCAGAGTTAATTTCATCATAATTAGCACGGAAATATAAATACTTTTTATAACTGGCGTGACCCAGTACAGTCTCACAGACAGACTCCAACTCGATTGTCAATGCACCGTGGTGATGATCAATAGGTACAAGCGCATCACTAGAGGCATCTAGTACTGTGACAGAGTCACTACATAATACTAAATCTAATATTTTCCCAAATTTGTTTGAAATTCCATTGTATTGTTTTAAATTTAAAGAATGTATTTCATCTATAAATAATGTCTCACTTTCGGTAGAATAATTACTGGGAACAAAATAATGATCACCATCCGCTGACGGAATCCAAGCTATTCCGCTAAGGTTAAAGTCACCTAATATAAGATACTGGTCATTAGGAAATTTTGTGAATAGTCGGTTGACGGAACAAAAATAATTCTGTAACTGTTGAGAAAACGACAGTCCTAAGTTTTGGCTACAAAGGTATAGTATACCTACGTGAAGGTTGTGTTGAGCAGCACCACGTGTCATTATCGGGATCGTTATCCAAAGGTCTTCCGCACTAGAGTGAAATTCAGGTTCAGGACTAGCCTGCAGGCCATGGCGGACGGCAATTAACACCCCACCCCCTTTGGTTTGATCCAGCGACTTATAATCACGATCCCGACGAAAGACATTATAGCGCCCATCAAATAATTCTGTATCAACTATACTATCCAGAAGCAAGTTTCTGTAATCATTATAATATCATAGCAACTTAAGCATAAATTACGGTAAAAAATAGAAGTTTTTGTGCGAAGTCCCCTGACGTTCTGATAATAAATTTTAAGTGATTTTGTATAATTCATATTATTAAGCGAAATACCAAAAATAGCTGTATAAAGTAATAGTAACTGTATAAAAACATATAATGAATTAATATTTTATATGGTAATGTGCGGGTGGATACAAAATAAACAATGAGAATAAAATATTCAAGTTTTAAGCTAGCTGATACGTATACTCGTAGCGGGCAAAAAGTTGGCTGCACAAAGCAAGGTAAGCGATTCAATAATATGTATGAGTGCGATAGATATAAACTATGCAGTTCCGTCTTTAATGACAGGCTAGAACAATAGCCGTGCGTCCGGTGAACAACTAAGCATGCGGTTCTCAAACTATGATAAAATATAATTATATTTAAGCTAAAAATGATGAGTACAACATAAAAATTTATAGTGATGACAAACAATAGTGAAAAATTGTGTAAATACTTCCTTAATGCGAAAAAAGAGTAGAGAATCTTATATAAAATTAAATTTAGAATTAAAATTAAACAATGCAAACGACATACTAGACTATTTTGTTTAAATCCGCTTCTTTGGAAATAATTTGGACCGGGGATTTATCGTTTCTTCGTATGTGAATTTTACAGAATTTAACCCAGACATATTGGTAGCCCTTTTGTTTGGTCAGCTCTTTGACTTTCGTAAGGAGCTTCTTAAATTCAGGAATCAGATGATCGTTGATGTAAATTAACTGATTGTCTTCCAAAAAACCAATATCTCTTGCCGTTATATGTTTCCGAGCGCGACACGCAGCAACAAATTCTTCTTTAATATAGCGATTTATAAAACTGACGATGATAGACTTCTGTTTTGAGCTGTGTGTCGGAACACGCGCAATATAATTCACTTGGGTCTTCGGAAAGGGGTAGTCGACTACTTTAGCAATAGATTCAACAATATTGAACAGATTTTCTGTAGTTTTAAGAGGTACACCCTTTATTTCAACATTATTCATGCGCGACCATTGTTCCCTGTTGATGTTATCCCTCTTAAGTATTGCAATGTCGTTAGAATAATTAAAATCAGATTGTTGAATATGAAGGACCTTATTTTCAATGTCCATAACTCTGGCATCTAAGTTTTCAAGTTTGGCACTATTAAAGTCGCAGGCCGTTTTGAGCTCAACAATTTCATTCTTAATCGACTTTACGTCTTCCAGGAGCTCGGGAAGTTTACTGAGTTGTGTCCTCATGCAACGTATCTCTGACATAACCATCTCCAGGGTGACAGGTTCAACAGTGACCACCTCAGGAACTTTTGCTGGTTTCGGACTTACAGAGGCCAACTTGCAAGTAGGGCACCTCCAACCCAATCGTCGATCCGGACCAAGCTTACGATAGCCAGCCTCCGAAATTGATGCACAAGAAAAATCCATATTTCTTTTGCACCCATTGCAAAATACTCCATCAGTAAAATTAGCGTTACAGTTATCGCACTTCATTTTGCTATGTAAAAAATAAAATGTATAGCAAAAAAAAAGTGAGAAAAATAAAAAGTTTGAGAAACACTGGTGACCCACTTACGAGTACTTAAACTCGAGAACTACACTGTATACTACGATAGATACGATGTAATGCGTGTGAAGCGTACGGCGGTTAGTGGCGGAATGAATTTTTAAACAATGTACGAAAATGCATTCAAAGTTTTCAATAAATAACGACTTTAATAATGATACTTTACGTTACTTTACAAATATTTGAATGTCTTATTCGTCTAGAGACTAGAAATTGCAATTATAGATTGTGAAGGTTTGAATAAGTACTAAGTCAACAAAGTAGTTACTACAATTTCTGTCATTAAGACCTCAGTAGCAGCCCAGAACTTCGGCAGTATCGAAAAGCCGCACTATGGAGCACCTTAAACATCGCCTTCACGTTCCAAATGCACCTAAATCCCTCGTAAAGAGTCACTAATGCCTGCGCAGACATATTACACTACAATATATACTTTGAATGGCCGCTATAGCCGAAATCAGTCAGGAATAACATAAAATCATACCAGCATAATATGCAGTTATACAATCTTCTTCTTCTTCTTCCTGCCTTTATCCCACGCTATGTGGGGTCGACACAACATGTCTTCTTCTTTCACTCTCCTCTGTCATTCGTCAACATAACATCCACCCCTTTTACACGCATATCCTCTTTTACACAATCCATCCATCTCTTTTTCGGTCTTCTTCTACTCTTTTTTCCTTCTACATGCATACTTAACATTTTTCTCGTAATATGATTTTCTTCCCTCCGCATCACATGTCCATACCATGCCAGCCTATTACCCCTCATCTTTTATAACTGGCGCTACTTTCAAACATCCCCTTATATACTCATTTCTTATCTTATCTCTTCTAGTCACACCACACATCCATCTCAACATTCGCATTTCAGTCGCATGCACTTTTCTTTCGTCCATCTCTTTCACCGCCCAATACAAGTTGTACAATCTGACGACCCTAAAAGACTATTTTTTTTTTAAATCCTTATATCAATAGTTTAAGAGGTCTCAAAGGCAGTCTACACAAAATTTGCAAAATGTAATCGAAAATACAAAAGCTTGTTCATTTTAAGCAAGCGAGCGCGTAACATTATATTATTTATTATAAAACTTACAAAGAAACAAAAATATCGAACAAAGTTACGGAATAACAACAATTTCATAACAAACAATTCATGTACAATAAATAGCGAATTTCTGTTTGTAATACGAGTATCTACATTGAACATTGTTCTGACTAACGAATACCTTAAAAAGCGAACTGTTTACATACGCCCATTGAGAAATATTTAATTTTCGCAATTGTATTAAACATTTTTACGATCTACGGGTATTATATTTTCATGACGTCCATAACGTTTACGATGAACAAAATATTCAATAAATTTACATGTACAAATGAAATTTCATCACAAAATGCACTACAGTTAATTAAAATGGAAGCTGTAATACTCTCTTGGTTGATGTAGAGTCTAAAAATATGGCTTAAGCTAATAATTGAGATATCAGTAGGTACATTCAATAAAATTTTCACTTAATGTATATACGGTAATTACATCAAAAAATCATTTTTTTTTTAATTTTTGTCTGTCTGTCTGTTTGCCCCGGCTAATTTCTGAAACAACTGGATCGATTTTGACGGAATTTTTACTCGCCATATATCATATAGATAATGTTATTATTTTTTACAAAAAAACAAAAACCGACTTCCAAACTTAATAAATCTAAACTAAAAAGTAGAAAATAATACTTTTAAGGACTTTGTTAATTTTGGAGTCGGTGCCAGCCAGGTATTTTGATTATGTTTACAAATTGATAGACACGGGAAGCACTACCTTTCAAATAAAAAAAGAATCATCAAAATCGGTTCACCCAGTTAAAAGTTATGAGCTAACAAACATAAAAAAAAATACAGACGAATTGATAACCTCCTCCTTTTGGAAGTCGGTTGAAAAGAAGTAACTTAGGCTACTTATATTTCATTAGAAAATTATGGAAACCGTTTAATTTATTGTAACTTACGCCCAGCGAAACGAACCGAGATTGCTTAGTAATAATGTAGTAGCATTTTGACCCAGTTTTGCTTAAATTAAATTTTTACTTTTTCTGTGAAGTGTAGAGTCTACTATTTGGCATGCAACGTCATAGTGTTTGCGAAGTAGACTGTAGAATATCTTGTTACTGTTCGTTCTGTAAAGCATCTTTTTACTATAAAAGCTTTTGCCCGAGTTCAACATTCGTGTAGTATTAGTGTAACTATAAATATAAATATCTTAAATAAGGTTTTTGTAGTTTATTATAATATATTTTACGAGCCAACAAACAATAAAAATAAATCGCTTTTAAAAAGAAATGGTTACTCAAGCATGGTGTTTAATTAACTGTCCAATTCTGAAACGATTTTCATGATAGTTTGCTTAGAAAAGGTACCTTTAATATATATTACATAAATTTTAAGAAAAAATCAATTTCTATAAATGAGATGATTACTTTTTAATTATGTAATTATTAACTATTTTAGTCTAAAAGTAATAGTATCAGTAAGTAATTAGGTTAAGTGAGAATGTGAAAAAGTTCATAATTATATAATATTAACCTGTCTTCCACAGAACAAGGCGCACTCACAATAGTCCGTCGGTCCTCAAGTCGCAGTAAGACGGAGAGCTCTCCCCCGACAGACGAACAGCTAGACCAGCTAGATCTAGACACTGAGCACTTGCCCGCCGTTGACACGCCCGATGCGTGCGATAAGGCCGCACTTAGGTAAATATTTTTTCCTACTATTCATTTTTTTCTGCTAATGTGTATTGTTTTATTCATTTATTATTTACTATTTATGTACAGATCTCCTTACGCCTTAACTCAGGCGATAAAATTAGATTGTACTACCAATAACAGAAGAAACACATCATTCTAATAATACTAGTGTTTATAATTTGCTTAAAAATTATTATTTTTTTTTATTTTACAACAAAAATAGGGTTGGTGGACAAAACAGAAAATGATTTTTGAATAGATTTAAGAAATAAAAGCTATTTTCACAAAAAATTAGTACCACAAAAGTTTTGTGATTCATGTTCACTATTTCGTGGTGGGCGACCACGTTAGCTTCCGGTAACCCAGCCGGCTGCAAAGCCAAGCGCCACAACGGACCACACCGTGTAGACGGTGTACCATGCGGACTCCTAGTACAACTCGGGCAACATCATACATTAGTTAAAATAGTTTAGTCATAAAAAAATTAAAATCAAGTAGACAAAACGACAATATTCTTTTAAAATACAGCAATAGTCATACATTACACTTCACTGTCTGTTTTCGTGTTTTTTTTTACTATTCAATTAGAATTTATTTTAAAACGACAAAAATTGTATCAAAGAAACATAACTGCTAAATTATTTTAAGCTTGTCACATTAAAAAAAGATCCTTTAGCCCAAAGGCAGCCTTTATTAAACAGTAACGATGTTCGATTACTTAATAAATTTAAAAGACAATTAGTACAAATTGAAATTTGATGATAATAGCCCATAATAGGGGCCTTTTTTATTTAGTAGGAATGACCTGTAATTATTTTTGTGTCGTTTACCTTAACATTACTTCATATTATAGTTTTCATACAATATAGGTACTTCATTTAAAAGCGATATCTTTAGAATTTATGGTGTGTTCAAGTTTAATTGCGAGCATGACAATAGGTACCTATAGTAAAGTATGTCAGTGTCAAGTGTCAATGTCAATCATTCATCATCACCTGCGCTATGTTTGATAGTTGTATTAACAATAAACTCCAACTGGCACGCTTTGAAGCCATTAAACAAGAGAATTGAATTGAATTGAACAATAAACTTTAATTGAAAGGAATTACTAAACAAAATAGAACAATAAAGTAAATGATTTACTTTATGGTGTGTAAAATATTTAATCTATTGTCTATTATACCGACTAATATGATACACATTATACTGACTGCAATTTTTAAATTACTTTAAATGTTAAAGGAAACCTGCCGGTAGGCAATCAATTCAGCGCTATAAGTGTGAAAGAGTTTTCTTTTCTTTTTTTAATTTCATGATGTAACGTAGTAGCGAACCAAGATATAACTGACATAGAAATATACCTGTATTTTTAAATTAAAATGAATAGGAGGTCAAACTATAGACTTTAGAGGCACAAAATTTAAGAGACTTTAAAATGTATAACTGCTACTCTAAATGTAATAATTGTTTGAAGAATCAAAATAACTTTATTACATTAATCAAGCTGTTAACGAGTTATTTTACAATAATAAAACTTTCACTTTAAACAATATTTTGATTGTTATTGGAAACTCTTAACGAAGTGATTAATATACGTGGGATATTTAAACTGCCAAATTGCAATATACTATTTATAAATGTTTATTGTATGTACGAGATATCGAAGGTATATTTCGCTATATTTGGTAGTATAATTTGTTAATTTAAAACGAAACACTTGCTTCTTGAACTTCCAAACACCTGCTGGTTTATGAAAAGCCTGAGGCAAATTAATGATGCATATAAAATTATTATGTTAATATAATAACATCAATACAATTAACTGAAACATACAACAGGCGCTAAATAAATAAGAAGTTATAAAATGAACTCTAAAATTCATTACTAGTAAAGAGCTTTCATATAAATCACGTGACATTTGACATTGCGTTATCAGCGTTAGATTATGTTAAGTCTATGTTACCGACCAATCTCCTTCGAGTCTTTTTTTTTTTTTATGGAACAAAGGGGGCAAACGGGCAGGAGGCTCATCTGATGGTAAGTGATCACCTCCGCCCATGGACATCTGCAACACCACAGGGCTTGCAGATGCGTTGCCGGCCTTTCAGGAAAGGGAAGGAGGGAGGAAGGAGAAGGACGGGAGGAGGGATGGGGAGTGGGCCTCCCGGACTCTCACTCACCGGACGAAACGCGACAGCATAGCTGCCACTTCACGCCGGTCTCCTGTGAGAGAGTGGTACTATACGGGGCGTGCCGGCCCATTCGGCTGCTACCCGAAGGTAACAAGCATGGCACTACCACTTCTTCTCCATTCTACGTGAGACTGGCGAAATAATCTGTGCTCAACTGGCACGCTTTGAAGCCATTAACGAGAGAATTGAATAGAGATAGCTAAGTCGAAGCGAAGCGTAATGCCCCTCTTAGCCTTTTAAAAACAATTCTTTTTACGCAGAAATCCTAACTACACACATTATTATATTTTACAATCCAACGAACGATACTCTTGGGTAGTGTGGTATAAGCTTTTGTGGTTCGCTCTCAGAATTTTTATTTCGGTATAAAATTAAGCATTCAAAGTATTACATAATTAATATGAACATAACGTATTCGAAATAATAAGTACTGCAGTGTAGAATTTATTACACAAAATGCTAACAGTCAATAACGTTGAGATAAAGGATATTTTCATTCAATTATCCTGGCCGCAGCCCGCAATTATTTCGCTTGATTACCCTGAAAGGGTGCTCTGTGAAATTAGATTGGACAATTCCGATCGTTTACTAGATAGCATTATTTGCAATTAATGTCTATTGCTAGTAATAATAGTGATTATATATTTGGATGTATAAGACGGTATGTATTCAGGTATTTTTAACGTCCCACTGCTGGGCAAGGGCCTCCCTTCAATACGAGGGTGCTCAGGCCATAGTCAACCACGCTGGCCTCGTGCGGGTTTGCGTACTTCACATATCATTCGAAATCTTGCTAGGTTCTCTCACACATGTAGTTTTCCTCACGATATATTTATAAGTGGTAATCATTTTAGAAATTATGCGCACATGAAACTATTAGAGGTGCGAGACCCGGATTTGAACCTGCATCACTCGGTCATTCGATTTTCGATTCGATTCGATACCATTGTCATAACATTGTATATTTGGAGATACACTGGCAATTTTAATAGGATTAAATAGATAGAGGAGGACAAATACTTAAAAGTTCAGTAAAAGCTTAAGTAGGGTTAATATTAATATATGAAATATAGTTATAAAATTACCTGAAAAACCCCTCGTTTTCAACGTCCCACCAGTGGGCACTTGCCTCCCCTTAATGCGATGAGGATGACAGGCCATTGTGAAGGCTAATTTAAGTTGACAGGCACGCCTTTTCCAAGATGTTTTTTCTTGGAGAAGATTTTTCAAATACGAAGAAAGGAATGAAATAATAAAAAAAAATATTGTTAAGGCATAATAAAAACTTAAAGCAAATAAATAGTTTTGACAAAGAGAATGCAGTTAGCTATCAAGCAGAGCTTTTAAGTGTAAATTAAGTTCCTTAAAAGATTTTTTTTCTATAAAATAAAAATTCTAAGAGCAGTGTTTCTTTATGTTACGAATGATGTATTAAATTAATTTAGAAGTCCAATTATATTAGCAGGCATTATAGGCAATTACCTTGTTATTTTGAAATGCCAAAATTACGTTGCTATTCTGTCATTTTATAATAATATAGCTCAATGAAATGTCTTCTCCACAATATAATTGGAATTAGGAGTATAAGCAATAAACATTTTCCAGTACAAAGTATAAATTTCTGCATCACAGCGCTTAGTTTACATTACAGATCAAACGTTTAAACTAAGTTCACAGCCCAGTGAAGCTCTGCCTCTAATAATGTTATTGCATTGAAATATTGTTGTATAATACTGAAAATAATTAAATAATCTCTCGTGAGTTATCGTACATATTGAAAATGTAAAAATAATCCTAAGATTTTTTTCGTTTTTATATGATACTAGCGACCCTCGCTTCGCTCAGGTTCATCCCTAGGTACCTTTAGCATAAAATTTTGTACAAGATATTCAGTCTTATTTTTTATATCTCATCAAAAGCCTAAAAATAAGTTTCAAGCTTCTAGCTTTAAAAATGACGTAATTCCCATACCAACTTTCATCTCCTTTTTTTAATATTGGGAAATGGATTCACGCATCCCACCAGGTCAAAATAAGCCAGTACTAAACATTACTACACTGAAGTGGCCCCCTCAAATCATGTACTCAAAAGCGTGATATAAATGTCCTACTAAAATAAATAATAATTAAAGTATTAAAATTGGAAATAAAGAATAAAATACATTTTTTTTAAAAGGCGGATGTTTTTTGACATAAAATTGAACTTACCAGCAGTACATACAAACATACATACATATATTGCAATAAATAAAATATGGATAGACGGAGAAATGGACATGACAGTAAAAACTATAAGGGCTTCGTTCCTGTCTAATAATATAGCTAAGAAACCTTTTTAAGCAAAACAGTAACTTTAATTAATGATTTTAATTATGCTATCGTTAAATTATTTAATATTAACACAACCCTCGTTGGAAGGAAAATCTAATTTCTACAATGTTAATTTTACTGGGCCTAAACTTAA
Organism: Boloria euphrosyne; assembly: GCA_951802675.2. NCBI lineage: Eukaryota > Metazoa > Arthropoda > Insecta > Lepidoptera > Nymphalidae > Boloria > Boloria euphrosyne. The sequence continues at coordinate 12,539,403 of OX637873.1, read as the reverse complement.
ACAAGAACTTGTAGTGCATTGAAGCATGCTCATCGAGAGCCTCTGTAGCTATGAACTAATTTGATTAAGTGGGCAGTATTAATTATATAATTGAAAATTTAAAGTTTCCATTTATAATTGTTATATAAAACTTTATTAAAAGCAGTGGTCGCCAAGTTTTCGAAATTCTACTAATAATGATTACTGAAATTTCTAACCAGGTAACTATATCATTAACTTTATTAAAAAAAATATATTTTTGGTAACAATAAACTCGTCAATAGCTAGTATATATAAAAAACTTAAATTCGGTTTGACAAACACAAAAGAAAACTGTATCCCATCTTTCTATTTACCCTTACGAATATACTTGTACCTACTAATATAAGATAAATGAAAAAAATGTTTATTTCACGCTGTAATGTTTAAAATTATGCCACAAACTTTAAGAGTTCTCTTTATATAATAGCTAGCCTTTTATTTGAAGAAGTTATTAACGTTAGGGAAGATCCCTTAGGAGCGAACAAAATCTATAAATAAATCGAATTAGAATATCTCGATTACTTTTTTGTTGCACGAACCTGAGAACCTGAGAAACGGCTACCTTAGATTAGACGGCTACCTTAGGCTAGATTTTTATACAGGACAAACTTTTGAAGCCTTATTTTTTTTTAATTTATTAATAAATAAGCATGAGTTAAAATATAAATCTTCTTCTAGAAAGAAAAACAAAAAATCTAATTTTAAGTTAATTGAACAAATTGTTAACGTTAAACTTTTCTTTTTCACAGATTACGCTACCTCTTAAGACAATTAAACAGAGGTGAGATACCAGCGGAAACATTACAAAAAAATCTTCACTATGCCGCACGAGTTCTCGAAGCAGTATACATCGATGAAACCAAGTATGTACAATAAATATATATTCTACTTACAATTTTTATATAAATTTATATTATCTAGTAATAATTAATGAAATTAAAAACTACGCTCTACAAAGTTGTCGAAGATTGATGAGAAAACTTGAATGTACGCAGTTAATTAAATTTGAATATCATAAAATACTAGAAGTTCTAATTGTTTTATAGTCATTTTGCGGAAAATTGAAATTACATTGCTAATTAATTATATAAAAATTAAACAGAATAAATCAATTTTTATATTTACTTTGTTTCAACACATTTTGGTAACAATTGTATTAAATATTCATTTTTCTATCCTTCTACTCAATTGTCTTAAAAATTCATAAAATATTTAATATTTTTGTCTTACTTACATCAAAGTTAAAATGTTTAGATTTTTTATTTAATACACATTTCATCTATATATTTTTGTGGCGTTTTGTTTGACGAAAACTTTGTATAGTGTAGTATCTGTGACATTTACGAATAATTGATAGATTGATAAATTCAATTCAATAAATCAATTCAGTCTATAAAATAAATATGAACTCTCTTCAAAAAGTCAGAGAAAGAGAGAGAGTGCATATCGCTAAACAATCGTAAATGTTGCAGCGGCGTATTTATCAAATGAAATTTCATTATTCCTGTGTTTCAGATTCGCAGACAATATGGCGATAAAATTTTAGCATTCAATATTTTCGCCGGTCGTCAATTTATTTCCCGCTCTTTGTAAAAGCTATTGCTTCTTACATCACTCTCTATATATTGTATTTCGATGTCGGAGCATTTCTGGCGAAAGTAATTTAAGCGAAAATAGGTTTCGATTTTATCTTGGCATCAAACTACGAGTGTTTTCTACTAAATTGACTGAAGATCCATCAACTTGCTGCTATTGTTGGATACGATATTTATTAAACATTTCATTATAGATTTATTTAACAACGGAATCTTATATTGGAATTTCCATAATTCAAAAACTTTAATGAAGATAAAATGTCACATCATTATTTCTCTTCACTGAGATGTAACATTTATAGAACCCTAGTCAGACTACCAGCTTTTGCTCCTCTATAGATATTAGATATGATATTATTACAGACTCAGCTTCCACCTACAGGTGTGTACGTAAATAAATATTATGCAGGATGTAGATGTACCAATTTCTAGAAAATAACTTGACGGCACTCGCCTACCCAATTCTTAATACTCAAACACAAACTTAGTCTATCTTATTTCTTCATTATTATAACTATAACATACCTAAATAAGAAAATACCCTTACATTTATAACGGTATGAGTGTGTGAAATTAAAAAAAAACAAAACGATTGCAATTAGTTTCCAGAAATAAAATAATTATCATTTAATTAAGCGATTGCATTCAGGTAATTGATGTATGATTAAAAATCATTAGAATAAAAAATATTTATTTTTAGTACTAAATGTCATCCAAACCAGTCCAGTGTGCGGGAACTATATCCAGCGAGAACGAGTAAAAATACACAATAAAACAACACAAACACACACATTTTCGCAATTTATAATAGTATTCACTTAATCCCTTAAGCTACTCATCTAATTAAAGTCCAGACTTAAAGGAATTCCAGGTATAATAATGTCGTATAAATGACGTGGCTCAGTCCCCTGTCGCGCGCAGTGTTGAGTCAATTTACATTACAATTTGTATTTGCGCTGTGTTATTCTACAACGCTTTTAGGCTCTACTTGCAAATCGTTAAAAGTGAAAAAAGTCTCCTTGTTATTAGCGTTCCCTAATTTTTTGTACTTCTAACAATACAAATGGATCAAAAGTAAAGAATTACAGTTAAGTATAAAATAATAATCATCTACAAAAATTTTTAAAAATAATTCAACTGGAGTACAAACATTCGTGCTCAACAAATGTATGCCTCCAGCGGGACTCGAAACCGCGACTGCTGACGCAGAAAGGTTCGTTACAAACTGAGCCAAACGCGTCGCCAATAGAATAATATATAAAAAAAATACTTAACTTATATTTAATTTAATTATTAAGTTATTAAGTTACCTTGCTTGCAAGTTACCTTGATATTACTACACTAATCTTAAAAAACAAAACATTATAATTAAAGTATCGTGTATAATTAAAAGAAAAAACATCTAATTATCTCTTTTATATATTATACTAAAACATTATTTTATATAAGATCGACGTTTGCAAGATAGATTAATTAGGGAAATAAAAGGCGCCCGGATTTAGGTTAATTATTAGCGCCCAAACCCTCAAGGGCCATTGGGACGTGAAAAATGTCGAATTCGTAAGTCTTATTTTTCTTACATCAAAATTATGTTATAGCAGTAGTCTAAATATAACGATCTTTGTAATTTATATAACACTTTTAAAGATAATTAAAACCGCATCTAGATGTAATTTTAAAATTATAGTTTTTATACTAAAAAATAGATTTTATATAAAAAAAAATAAGAGAAATACCTTTATACGTCGTTATTCATATTCATTTGACGATACGTTTGGCTAAGTTGGTACTTGGTAGTGACCCTTCTGTGCTTTCTGCGCCAGCGGCCGCGGGTTCAAATGCCCCCGTTGGGGGCATTCATTTGTAGAGTACGAATGTTTGTACTCCAGTCATGTGTGTTTATATTTATAATATGTATGTATTTAAAATTTATATATGTTGTATATCAACTATCTCGTATCCGTAATACAAACTCTCGTAGCTTACCACGGAACTAGATGGTGCTGTGTGTAATAATGTCCAACATATTTATTATTATAATACGTACAGCAGTGTTGACTTTGTTAGATCAATAATTTAAATTGCCGATCTTAATGCCAAATCTTAAGTAATTAGTAGCTTCTAATTAAGTTATCAATTTTAATAAACTTTTTACATCATTTTATTCAAATACAATCTATATTTTCAGTGTAAATCAAACTGTAATTTGATGAAATCAATTCAGCCGTGATAACCAAGGCAGAAAGCAATACTTCAAATATATATTATATTTGGTTTACTTCAAACATATATTATTGGTAAAAGCTCTATATCTAAAGCAACTGACCTTGAACGAAACGGATTATTAAATCATTACTCGTATATTGAAATTTCAATCCCTGATGTGAAGCCGCTATAACATTAATCATGTTAAATATGAAATTTCAGATCTATTTTAAAATTCCGATATGATAATACGCTCAAGCTTAAAGGAACACGTTTATATACGTACTGTTATTTGCTTAATAAAATTGTATTGTAAACGGTAATTACTAGTTAAGATAGAGAAAGAGGGAGAGAGAGAGAGAGAGAGAGAGATTAGAAAGAGAAATGGAAATAATTTTGTTACATAGATATTTGGTTATGTACATTTCTTATAATATTTGACTTGTTCTGTAAATTAGAACTAACACTGTTGCTAGGCCAACCAGTTAAAATTAAATTGATAACTTTTGAGGCCCATTACGAATTTAGTGAGAAATCCCTAAATCAATACAAAAGTTATTTATCCGAGTATCGATAATTTTGAAAACAACATTTCATCACTTTTCAATTCCTCTACGTAGTACGCGAAATGTATGTAAAATAAATTAATATTATGCAAATTACATACATTCTGCACCTGTGCTTTCCAAACAAGCCTATAGAATTTTTAATTATATGAAAATCACAAAATGATCACATGCATTCAGTTATAATTTTGGCGTGAATCATTTAAAGTAATCAGATCGGTCAAACCTTCTCCGAGACATTAGTATACATGAAAAATTCCCATCGATTATAGTACCAAGGTACTATAAAATTAAAAATAATTGTATTTTAACAAGCACATCGGCTTAGTAGCAGACAACGCAAATATATTCTGAACTAAAGCTTTTGAAATTGTCGAAGCTTGACAAAGTTTATTAGTTAGATATTTTAACTTCGAACTTCGCAGAACTAACTCATAATATTTCTAAAGTAAACTTTTACCTAACACGACCTCAATAGCTATTATTATAAAAGTACCTTTTAGGTTTCTGTTCTACGGAGTTATCATTACCAAGAACCCATATAAAAACTTATTAGTAATAAGTTTAAGTAGAAAAATTTTTGCTCAGAAAGGTGAAAATTGTAAATTAATGTACAATATTATATAAAAAGTTAAAACAAACTGATGCCAATATTTTTTTTAAGTAGTGTTGAAATGTCAGATTTTAAAAACCATCAATGCTCCGGAATCGAATATACAAAACATTGTAACGTTTCATCATCCTACTAACAATAGCAAATAGGTGCAAAGTCAAGTGATCCTGTGATTATAAGACGGATGTGGGCACCGGCCGTCTCGGCATACAAGTGATGATTTGTAATACAGGGATAGGAGAGCCCCGGAGCAGCCGCGAGCGCAGCCGGCTCCGCTACACATGAGGCGCCTACGCACCCCGTGCTGGGCGAAGTGTTCCATAGAGAAACCAAACGAAGCAAAGTTAATACCGTTACACCAACGCCGGCAATGGCCAAGTAGTCGCGTCTCCCTTCTGTCCACTCTATGCGATTAGGTCTTTCTGTTCTGTTGATGCTTACGTCTTTCAGTTCACTGTCTTCCTGTTAGTATCAGTTTGGAGCTCCAAATTGGTGTATAGTTTCCAATTTTTTTTTAAACTCATTTGGGGAATGAGGTCCATCCACTTGAATGTGTTGATTTCGGTTTGCTTCACCTATTATGTAGATGCGGTCTAAATACTTTAGATTAGTCTGAAAATAGTACCCCTTTCCATCCTGGACTCATGTGATATATCGCACAATACTTCTAATTGTTTTTCTTACTCCATAAGCATGATGAATGACCCTTACATGCTTAGTTTTAATACGTGTCTATATACTGTATTGGTTTTTATTTTATCACATGTTAATTGAGTGTATTTCAACAATAGTTGTGGCTTTTTAAAACTGAAAATATTAAATTCACTATCTTTTTTTCGATATTAGGATTTATTTTGTCTTATTTCGTTTATTTTACCTGTTGTAACATAATTTCATTTTAAACTAAGATTTTAACTAAACGTATTATATTTTCTTCTGTATTATGTATATTATATAATTTATTTGTCAATGTTACTTAATTTAATAGAATAAAGGCTTGTTATTTTCTTGGTAAATGTTTAAGTTAGGTAACAAACAGTTGTAAATGTTAGTAACCCAGCTCCTCTTTCCCTGAGTGTGAACAATGACGTGGTGTTTTATTTTAGACCGGCTGTGGCGCGACAGCAATCGGCGCCGACCCTGGTGTTTAGGTGTGTCGATGTTACCAGTTTTAAAAATATTACCACTTGAATTCAGCTTATTCAACATTTATATGCACCTTACGTGCACATTTACTGTCATTTTTTTTAAATCACCATTTCTTTTTTGTTTATGGTTTTTTATTTAATTGAACGACTAGATACTTTATAATTGAATTAAACTAATTTACTAAATTATCGCAAGTAAATTTGATAGTACATTACGAAAATAGTTGTATAGTCATACAATCGAAACTATAACAATTTGCTATGGTTATAATATTCAAGTGGTAATAGAAGTGCCCTTGTACTTAACTTTCCCTAACTGAGCCGCTTTATGTGGTTTGTGTATTTTGTTTCAACGTTGCTTTCCATTGTTATCATTAAACTAAGAATTTAATGTCTCGTGAAATGTGAAAAAAAAAATCGTAATGTCATTGCTTAGTTTATGCCTATTTACCTTGTGCTTGGACTTAAAGCTTCGTGCCTTATGTTACTAAAGAATCTATAATTAAAAAAAAAACACCTTTCAAGTCTGTCTATACTATCTAATAGATAAGAATTATCAGTCACATTCTTTTTAACTTTAACACTTATCAGCAATTCACATGCTAGTATTCACATTTTAATACATATTTATGTTATTCTAAAGTGTTCTTTCAATATGAATGTGAGTTACTTACCCGCGTTCCCGCGTTCTAATCACTATTAAAAAATAGAGATTGATGATAGAAGAATGAAAATTTAGGGTTATAATTATTTTTTGATGCCAAATCATAAAAAAATAAATTTGGTGTTAAAATAAAAACCTGGAAGGGCCAACCTTATCACCTAGAGGAATAAAAAATAGCCTACGACTTATTCTCGAAACTTCCAAATATACACAAAAAAATCATAAAAATCTGTCTATCCGTTTCGGAGCAGTTCGATAACAAACACTGTGACACGAGATTTTTATATATTAGAAGATATAATTTGGTTATAAATAATATCTACGACAATAAACCCACTAAGGCAAACCAACGTGTTTGTACTTCACATACACACTTATATTTATTCAATACTTGCTGATATTGTGCTAGCTTTGTATGTTAACACAATAAATCCAGCAACATTTCGCCTCAAAGCTTCCTCTATTATAATGCAAACAGAAATTCGCAGCAAATTCTTAGCGAAATCTGTGTACATTATTTTACCGATTTCCATCTCCTCTCTGCATTCTTCCAACTGCCAATAGAACAATAAACTGTAATATAAATGAAATTGTTGCTGTACTGAGCAGTTTCAATTAACTGGCTCTTTTGTTCCTCTAAAGCTGTATATTAATCTGAATCGGAGTTGTTCTTGGCATTTGTAATTATTAGACTATGAAATTTATAAATCACAGTGTCATTTGCTTTGTGAAGTTTAATAATATAAAAAAAATATAAAAGAATATAATATAATTTATTGCTTATTTTAAATGGAAAGCAATGTAATGACCGTTTTTAAGCACGTTGCATGAACCTATAGATCTCTAAATTCCTTAGAAAAATCCCCAGGCATGCTTCACATTCTTCAGCAAAAATCTATTTCATCTCGCTCCCGACTATTTGCGAAAAAACAAATACCAGGAGAATTTTTACAGCACCGTCTCAAAGGAAACTACGTAACAGCTATTCCAGAATCTAGCCACGAAAACGGCTCTAATGCTATTACACAAACTGAATCAAGTGTCACACATTATTTCACAAGTCTCAGCTACTTTCCAAAGTGCATAAGATTTACCGATTAAACTGATGTCTAACAACAATAATTGTGGGAGTTGTATTTGAGACTTTTGTATAGAGAAACTTTATTGCAGGTCTATCATTAAGTTTTATACCGAATTCTACAACATAGATCTCACATAAATCACTTAGTTCAATAGAATAGTTTACAGATATAGATAGAGAGTTTAGATTTTTTAGATTAGACGTTTTTAATACTACTAGCTCAAAGGAAGTTTGGTTTGTAAATTATAATAATACATAATGGGCAATAAAAGAACTCACTTTTATGAACAAACAAGTAGATTTAAAGAAATTTTAGTGGAAAATTTTAAATTATTATGAAAATCTATAAAGATACAGTAAAGGATTGGTATACTACTCATTATTGTAAACATATTACACAAAAAATTTAAGATATCAAAACAGGCTTTGCCGCTTTTATTGGCATTAAATAATTATTAGGATACGAATGCTAAAAAAGTTACGGTTGGCTTATACGATTAAGTACTTAAGTATATGGAGTTTGACAACAATTATCTCACACTAATCAATGGTACTGTGCACAGGAGATTGGCAGATGAAGATGATGAGTTATCTGAAGTGCAACCGGATGCTGTGCCACCGGAAGTACGGGAATGGCTCGCGTCAACGTTCACGAGACAGTTGGCAACAGCAAAACGGAAGTCTGACGAAAAGCCGAAATTCAGATCTGTGGCTCATGCTATTAGAGCTGGAATATTTGTCGATAGAATTTACAGAAGGGTCACAAGTACAGCCCTTATGCAATTTCCTCAAGATGTTGTTAGAGTTCTCAAAGTAAGTATTTTTAAGTTTCTTCTAGTAAAGATTTCTATCTCAGTAATTTCTAAAATAAACACATTTTGTTTTTGCCAATTATTTTTGCGAAGATTTTTTCATTTATATATAGAAATGTTTTTCAAAACGCTCAAGTTATATGAATTCAAACATAATCACAGCCTTTAATGATGGTGTTAATAAATACGAACTTGTGTTTCTTTTTAAAAATGTATATTATAAGGGTATTCTGCGTTTTTAACTAAGTGACTGGTATTTACCATTTAAAACAATCCAGTGATCATATTTTGTGCAGTTTGTGCAAGCAAAGATTAACCCTGTTGGTGGTCGTAGTTAGTAGTAACTTTCATTTTATAAAAAAAGCAAAACGACGTCCGCAGAGCCTAGCCTTAGACAAGAAAAACATTAAAATGTGATAAAAATATTACGTACTTCAACACATCTGAATAATTTAGTTCCTGCTTTTCCCAATGTACACATGCGTATTAAAGAACTAAAACTAGCTTTAGTCAAACATACTCAGGTAATTCGATATAAGCCCACTGGGCGCTAGTACCTTCGGAACGATTCGTTGGGGATGAAATAGTCGATTAGATACAAAGGAGGGCTATGGGAAATTGAACACGTTTCGGCCATTTTCAATTAGTGTTGTTAGATAGGGTGAAGCACGCATGTGGTTCGTTCTAATTAGTGTGGAATCAATATGACAAAACTTAGCCATAAACGAATCGTGACTTTAGATGATCTTACATAGAAACCTATTCTATTTAAAAGTTCTTTTGTAATATTTCAAATTAATTAAAAATATTGATATATATATATATATATATATATATATATATATATATATATATATATATATATATATATAGTAACGCTCTCAAAAATTCTGTTATATTTTATGTGTAGGTACGTGTAAAGGAGTAATTCCTTTCATTTTATTCTCCCGAATTAAGCTTGTACCAATTCCTTGGAGGCATCCTCGTACTGTTATATATCACATTGCGAGTACCATTAATCTTCTTGAAGCTATTATATATTTAGAGGCTACGAATCAAGTTAAGAATTCAATTAAATTACAAACTAACACGATTTAATCAACTTACATTCGTCTTTATTAGGTACAAACCGAACAATATTGTATGTTGTAGACATTTGTGTTGCGCAAAGTTTTTATTAGACAAGTGGGATTTGGTTAAATATGTCCGCGGCCTTATTGCGTAGGGAATTCGTTGAAATACCATTTATTGTCAAGGTTGCTGTATGTATTTTAAATATGTTGGTTTTATGTTGAAATCGCCTTAAACGACATATGAATTAAATAACATAGTTTTGTGATAACCGTCTAATTGCCGTCCATACCTTTTTAAAATTCTATTGATCTCGTCGACCACAATCAGTATTGAAAATTTGAGACAAACATTGTACGTTCGAATTTATTTGTGTACATAAAAAAATGTAGATTTGTACATCTTTTTTTTATTTCAACTAAATTCATGTTCTTATTTATGAATTATTAATTTCTTGAAAAATATCCCTAAAACTGTTAGGCTTACTTTTGTATATAGAGGGTAGAGGTAACACTCCATATTTAGTGGTAGTAGCTTTTGTCTACTTCTAGGGTCATCAATTCAATACCTAGATGAAATAAAAATTATTGAGGATATAATTAGGATGAGGATCAAAAAGTGTTATTTCGTCTATTGAATTGATGACAATATGCAATCAAATCTTATTGTAGAATATCTTTTTATTTTTATTTTTTACTAATCAGTCTCCATCGTAACTTCTCCTGTCCAAGCGACATTGGCGAAGTAATCTGTGCTTTAGTTGCATGTCTTTTGCGAAGAAAGCTTTATGCGAAAAATATTAATAATCATAGCCATTTTCTTTTCTTTATTTAAAAAATAATATTTTCGCAGACTTTAGATGAATGGTCATTCGACGTATTCGCGCTTCATGAGGCATCAGCTGGGCAGCCGGTGAAGTACCTGGGATACGAGCTCTTGAACAGATATGGAATGATTCACAAATTTAAGGTTTGTTTTATTTTCATTGTTCAACACAACTGACTTATGAATATGTTTATATTGATCTATGATTTATTTCACTACATTTAAATGTAATAAAATAAATCATAGATCAATATAAACATAATGTACAGTGTACGCAATTTACCTTTCATTCAATCTAGTATGTAGGCGAGTCCGACTCGCACTTGTTTTAATTTTTTTTGGGCGTTCATGTTTTGGAATTCAAAACCAATTTTATAATATTAAATTATAAATTATATTTCTTTCAACATTTTGTAGCATATTTCTAAAGGAAAGTTAATTTGGACAATTTATAAAAGCAAAGTTAGTGGATTCGCGGGCCAATAACAGGTATAGATAATAGGTATACGTTATAAATAATAATTAAATTTTATTCTTTTCATTTCAATTTTATTATTTAAAAATCTTCATTAGGAACAATTTAAATATTTAATATTTAAAAATTACAACGTCTCTAAGCGTCTAATTTATTTTTTGTTTAGGTCTTTAAATGTAAATATTAATATTAATTCAATATATAACAGCGACAATCTTAATGCCATGAAAAATTTTCAAAGTTGAAAGTCATTCAACGCCCGATAACTGTCGATTGAATATTATAGTCTTTTTTTTCTATATAGGTACTTCTTCTGAAAAGTATGTACTGAGAAGTTATCAAGTAATTACTTTATCAGCTTGAACTTGTGAACATAATACCTACTTAAAAATGTTTTAATGCTTGGAAGAAGTTGTGCTATTTTAGGTTAATTATAATTACTTTATTGCCTAATTAGGAGCTTACCAGCGCTTTCTTAGAATACGTCTCTAGGCGCTATTTATATTTATAACTGGTGACTTTCCCTCGCCTCGGGCGCGTCCCTGGTGCGTGGCTTTTGTTCACAATTTAATGGGTTTTAATATTTTGCGTGGAACTCTGATTTTTTTCTTAAATAAAAGTTGCCTAAGTTACTCCTTATTCCATAACCTATCTGCCAGTGACATTCTGATCAATTTCGGTTCAGAAGTTTTATAAATTAGCCGCAACTAACAAACAAAGCGGGCAAAAACTGTACATGTTATTACCGTTGCAATATGATATTTTGATCATAGTAAATCAAATTAAATCATAAGCAATCAGCCGCTATAATTTAAATTACTATATACGGTTAAATACCTTTAGGGTTAAATATATAATTTAAATTACGGTTGAAAATAGGACTTCGATAAAATTTAAACTAATACATATAATTTTAATAGAAACACACTTACAATAATACTGTATATAGGTAGGTATATCCTTGCTTGATATAATCTTATATTATCCAATTAACGCGTCCTATACGTTGATAGTACTGCTACAGCGGTCTGCTGCTGCTGTTGCTGCCAGCGTTCGCGGGTTTGATTCTCGCTGGAGGATTTGCTGAACACGAATAATTGTACTCCAGTCATGTATTTATAAAATTATATATGAATAGTATATCAACTATCTGGATCTGGTATCCGTAACACAAGCCTCCTAGGTTATCACGGGACTAGATGGTGCTGTGTGTTATAATGTCCAAAAAAAGAATGCATATAAAGAAACCTCAGAATAAAATAACCCATACTTTAATAGAATCACTCATGATTTGTACTGGACAGAAAAACTGAAACATGGTTATATTTAATATGAAGTGGTGTAAAACACACAACAAAACAAATTAAATGAAACAAAAAACGCCGCAACTGAATTTTCATTCTAGTTCTAGTAAAAAGTTTTATAGCAGAAAATTACAACATAAGTATATATTTTTTTAAATAATTGAAACTTTTTAAATCTGCAATATTTTCAAAAAATGAAATCGAAATATCAGCATTCACTTACATTGGACAAGTTAGATTCTGAAATTCTCTGTTATCACTCGACGTACTGAAATTCCGAAAATATTTTAGTCCCAACACTTGATAAATTAAAAAAAATCAGGATTGACATTCCCACTTGAGTCTGCCTTGACTGTAAGCTACGACAGTAATATCATATCAATGTATTTTATATACTACTAGCAATTCCCGCGGCTCCACCCGCGCTCTAATTACTATTAAAAAATAAGGATTCGTGGTAAAAAGGTAAAAAATTGAAAATTTAGGGTTTTAAGTAGTTTTTGATGCCAAAAAAATAAAAAATAAAAATTTTAAAACTGGAGAGGGCCACCCTTATCACCTAGAGGAATGGAATATAGCCTACAACCTATTCTTAAACCTACCAAATGTACACAAAAAAATTTGTAAGATTTTTATGATTTTTTTTTTTTGTGTGGTCAAGCCGTTTCCGGGGAGTTTGTTAACGAACACTGTGACCGAGATTTTTGTATATAATATTTTGGTTTAACTAATGTTCAACTGAAAATCTCTAAATATTTGGTTAAATTACTTCCTCAATATACAATAAACCTATTAACAATTATTGAATTAATCCTCTAAGCGCTGATTGATTAGTCGTGAAATGTCCAAGCTATTATCATAATGAAAGCCTTTGAACATAGAACAGTATAATACTAATTATCTAACTAGTATTCTGTATTGAGCATCAGCTTACCAATTATATTCATCGCCTAAATAGATCTTATTGTTTAATAATAACTAAAGCTAATATAAGCTACTTACTCGTAAGGGTGATTGTACCTACGAGTAAAGGACTATTTGACGTAAATTCGTTTCAATAATAACGTGTTCGATTATCGTTCATAGTAAAAATGTTGTGAAATTTATTATCAAATACTAGAGTCTTACCGTTGTTAGACTCGGACACATTACAGATAATTACCATGAAGGTTTTACTGCCTATATGCCTAGGACATTTCATGTGAAAGAGTCAAATATAATAAAATAACAAAACTATAGAATATTTTGAGACATAATATATAGTCTGAGTGAACCCGCACTAGGCCAGCGCGGTGGACTATGGCCTAATCCTCCTCATATTGAAGGGAGGCTCGTTCCCAGCAGTGGGACGTTAAATGGGCTTAATACAATACAATAATATATAGCACTTGCTCAATATCGTCTCGATTCTTTAAATCTCAACGCGACTGGCCGTTATATTATACTATACTGTAAACCTTTTCATATTAGCTCTCAGTTACACAGAACTAATATTAACAGTACCACAAAAATAAGAAGATTTTTCAGTACAAAAGTGAAGCGTAAAAAACTCGGCTTGTACAGCTACAGCTATGCAATTCGTAGAAAAACCTGACATAGTGGCTTACTGAATGTTTATTTTCGCTTTGAAACTACTAAAAATGAGGGCTTTTATATAGATGGCAAAATTTTTTGGATGAATTGAAAACACACTTATATGACATATTATATTAGATATGTAACATCATCAGTACTTTAAAAAATCATTGTTATAAAATAATCTGCATGATAAATAAATTAGTTAATTTGAAACTGCAAATATCGTATACATTATGCTGCTAATACGAATACTTATCTACTTTTATCGATAGCTCTTCAACGTCGAACAAGTTTCGATAACATGGAGTTAAAGTTTTTCCTAGTTTTTCATTCTGAGAAGCACAAACTCTTTTCAGAGCTATCAAGAAATTAAAAAAAGTGAGCTAAACTTGTATACTTGATAAGCGTACTAACTTTCTTTGCGTAGACTAACAAAGGGAGATTATACATGGTGAGAAATAAAATTAATGAAATTGCACTAGATTTCAAGACAATATTTAGAGAATGAAAAATTAAAATACAATTAGGAGCATTGGATATTTTCCGTTTCACAAGTTTAGTCCAAAAGTTAAATTTCTTTTTATATAAATAACTTTCCCGCGGCTCCGCCCGCGTTCTGTTAGTTCACTATTAAAAATAGGTATTGGTGGTAGAAGGCTGAAAATTTAAGGTTATAATTACATAGTATATTAGAGGCCAAGTCAAAAAAAAAATAGTCTAAGGTATCGGTCAAGCCGACAATAAAGCAAAAGCAAGTGCGAAGTCTCCACCATAAAAGAAAATTGAAAAGAAAATTAAGTCCTTTTAATTCATAGAAGCTTCCGGGAAGCTTTCTATTGTGATAATTTCGATTTATAATTTTACTGTAATAGCTTCTGGTAGATACATAATTGTATGGAAAAAAATACGAATAATGACTAAACTTTAAATCCATACAGTTCTAAGTATATGTAGAATTCTCGTTACATCAAAACTCGTGTAATTTATTTGAGCCAATGCGAATGTTTCTTTTTTCAGGAATATTCCAGATATATAATTTATTTTAGTAAATATTTTTATATTAACGTTTTCTTTGCTTGTTTATTTTTATAGCACTGAGATACAAAGTTAGAAAGTTTAATCGTACCTTCAACTCGTAAATAAGATGTTAAACATGTTTTTCTTTTTGCAAAAGCAACTTAGTTATAATTGTAGCTTAAAAAGTCAGAAGTAACATTAAAAATTATTATTTTTATAAATACTACGCTACTGAGTCTATAATATAATGACGATAGGTTTGGCGCAGTTTGTAGTGACCCTACTTGCTGCGAAAGCGGTCGCGGGTTCGAGTGCCGTGGGGCATTTATTTGTTGAGCAAGAATGCTTGTACTCCCGTCATGGGTCCAGTCAATATAAACAATATTTATAATATGTATGTATTTAAAATATATATGTAGTATATCAACTATCTGGTATCGGTAACACAAGCCTCGTAGCTTACCACGGAACTAGATAGCGCTGTGTGTAATAATGTCTCAACATATTTATAAATTTATTATTTATTTATTTAATTATATATTTCCTTTTCTTTTTATTTTCCATATTTTCCTCAAGACTACTCTTACACGATAAGGTGATATTTGTAAAATAACTTTAAGAATGGTATCAGTACTTTCACAGATTTCAGATTACCCTTAATACAAACAAACATACTTTTCATCCGTACACTAGTGTAAGATTAATACATTACATATTACAGTATACAATTTTCACGTAGACGGTAGGTAGTTGTAGAAGTAAATTATAACAAACTTTCATAAATGAATTTCTAGTTGCAATAACTCCCACAGGTGCCAACATCAGTGTAAGACAACTTCCTCGAGAAATTTTAAATACTATTATGAAGTTATTGTAACTAAGTATTGGATTCTGAGAAATGTAAAATTTAAACCAAACTTAATTGCAAATCATTACTTTATGCGACAATTTATCTTAAAAAGAATATTTTTTGAAGAATATATACAGAAAGACAGCACTAATAATTCATTTATTTCATCAAATTCGTTATACCCTGCTTATTTAACACATTCAGTCTAACTGAAGAGATTGAAATGTAATAACCACTAACCAAACATCAAAATTGATGCAGAAATTCAATTCCAATATCATTTATCGCAGGTGCCGCCAACGATTCTAGAGAACTTCCTCAGTCGGATAGAGGAGGGCTATTGCAAGTTTCACAACCCCTACCATAATAACCTCCACGCAGCGGACGTCGCGCAAACTGTGCATTACATGTTATGCCAAACTGGACTAATGGTAAGGGATTTTGTTATTATTATTTGTTGATAACGGGAACACTTATCTATCTAAATGTTCATATCAATAACACTAATGAGATTGATGGAATTAAGTAAAAATCACTAGTTTAATTATTACTTAAACTTAAATTTAATATAATATTATATTAGCTTTAAACTTATATTATAACTGTGTAGATATTATATTAAGATTTACCTTTGACATTGTATTTAAATTTATGATATTATACTCTAGAGTTCTCTAAAGACTGAACGCGATAACCTATTTTTCTTACGATCTATCTATGGTAGGAATTGAAGGTATTCTAAATACGTTGTAGCATATGTTACTATGCAGTCAAACTTATTCTTAAAACCACTCATAGATATGTGGGATTCGCTATTAGTACGAGTATGTAAGACGAAACGTACCTATCACTTTTTTATATGGCGAGATTATTAAAAAGTAACCGCTGTATAATTGCTTTACATTTTACAGTATACTCTATAGGTATAGCTAGGATCCACACAACTTTAACTAAAATATTCAGCGTACATTACAGGGTGTAGACTGTAGAGTGTACTGTGTAGACTCCGAACAGTTTAATTTTTCTATGAATAGACAAAGCAGGCGTAAATACCCGGAGGAGTTGGAACAGTCTTTGTACAAAGGCTTTTATACAACAATGACTCTTGATATTAAATTACAATTGCTTCAAGTTCTTATAAAATATTTTAATTAACAGTTGAAGTATTAGTTTTAGCAGTACACTTCTGTACAGCATTATGTTTCAGTAAAAGAACAAAATAAATTAAATCAATTCAAAATTCACTTTATTCAATAGACAAGCCCTTTTGAATAGTCATTTTTTACTAAAAACATGTAACGACTTCGAAGTCACTTAAAAATTTATACTACCATTATGGAAAGACGTTTTGTCAGATTTTGTTTTTATATAAACAAAAGATAATTAATTGATAATAATATCAAAAATAAAGAAATGTGATAGGCAGTGGTAGCTCAGTGGTGATGCGCTCGCTAATCCAATAAGTGATGTGGTTGGTGCAAATCCAGTTCTCTCACCTGTGATATTTTCAAGTTCGAATCGTATTAAAGCCCGTGCCCGTGCCCAGCAATGGGACGTTAAAAAAGGGAATACAAATGAATACCCTTTTATTAAGTCGGTTAAAACTACCATCGCTGTATAATAGTATATCGATTTGAAAGTTCTGTATCCAGAGTGTACGGAAGAAAACCTATTATTTCGCCTTAACTATTACGCTAATCGACTGTCCATCAATTCTGTTCTACTTTCACCGATCTTTTGAACTGTAACTAAATGAATACGATGTTAAGTAGCAGTAATGTATAGGGCCTATCAAAACGAATCTAAGAGGTCTCAGCGTTTCTTCCTTTCTCCTTTATGAGATCAGCACCACTGTCGTAAACATTATTATCATGTGGCTTCTAAATTCATTTTTAATGTATGTAGGTACGCCACTTCGATAAGAGAGAAAAAAAACTTCAAAAGATTATATAGTATCAAAAGTGAATGTAATAAAAGTATACTAATATTTTATACGTTTCAATTATTATAAGTAGCGGTAACCGAGTGGTAACGCTTGGGAAACTGAGTGAAGCGGATTCAAATCCAGTGTCTCGTAACTATGATATGTTCATGTGCCAACATAATTATCACTTGTCTTATGGTAAAGATAATAAAATATCGTGATGAAACCTGCAGGTATATGAGAACCTTGTAACTTATCGAAAGGTAAGTGATGTCCGCCAACGGTGGACTATGGGCTGACGGTTGACACCCTATGGGAGGTTCGCTCCAAGCAGTGAGATTTAAAGAGGACTAAAAAAATATGTTATATTATGTACAATGATATATGTATAATATTACACATTAGCCAGCTATTGTTATATTATAAAATGATTATATATTAAGGTATAACAAATTACATTATAAACGAGAACAAAGGTCTAAGGCAAGGGTAACACCACAAAACCGTCTTCATATTTCACTTATAAGTTTATTTAGAACCCTTCACAAATGCTTTACAAGATCATGCCGAGTCAAGACTATAATTATTTGTAATTCTATATTATAATATGTTTCACCGACTTTTAATCAAATCTTTAAACATCAAGCCAGTAATCGTATTTGAATTATTCTGGATTATAATGAAAAAGGAAGTAATTTTTAACTATCATAAATAAATAGTTAAACACAATTGAGTAAAATTTAATTTACTAAATTCACAATATAAATAATTAATTATTTTATATTATTGATGAAAAAGAATATTTTATATTAAAAACTTCAAATGAAATATCAAAATATACCATGTCAAAATAATTGAAATTTGCTTAAACTCGAAAGTTGAACCTAACTACGAGTAAAGAGTTTAATTATTCACCTTAAGTAACTCTAGCACCAAGTTAAATAATGGTTAGAAGGTTGAAATTCATTATGCAAATAAGATTATATATTACAATAAAGTTATCAAAAATTTGTCAGTTGTTAATTATTTCGTTTCGATTGGATTAACATACTCCCGATAAACACAAATACTCTTTAGGTAAAAGCAGGTAGAAGTTGAACTAAACAGAACACACTGCAGGCAGTAACTAGTTACGAATAATTAATTATATGGTTTCGTTGTTTTCCCTTAGGAATATATAAACATAGCGTTGAGATCAACCTCGTTCAATATTTTTAGCGTATTTAGTTTTAGCCCATTTATAAAATAAGGTACTAATATTTTGAAAATGATATCGATGATATAATTAAGTGTACGATATTCTGTCATCAATATTGTACTAAAAAACTTAGGATAAGTTACTTAGCTTGCAGCTTTTACATACACTGTAATAGACAGTAGCTAATGTATTATTCCAAGGCATAGTCTATATGACCCTCGTACTGAGGGAGGCCCGTGCCCAGCAGTGGGACGTTAAAAAGGGCTGATGATGATCCATACTAATATTATAAATGCGAAAGTAACTCTGTCTGTCTGTCTGTCTGTCTGTCTGTTACCTTTTCACGCCTAAACCACCCAACCGATTTTGCTGAAATTTGGTATGTAGATAGTTTGCATTCATGAGAAGGAAATAGGCATATTATTTTTTGGAAATTCAACCCCTAATAGGGTTAAAAGGGGTGGCAAAGTTTGTATGAGAAAAATATTTTTATTGCACATTTTTGCATGAAACTTTGAATTAATGCTTTTTAGTACAAATGATGAAACACGTATTTCAGGGTTTTTCGAAATTAACCCCTATTGGGGGTTAAAGGGGGTGGCTAAGTTTGTATGGGAAATTTAATTCTATTGAAATATTTTGCGTGAAACTGAAATAATGCTCTGCAATACAAATTATGAGATACATATCTAAGCGGTTTTTGAAAATCAACCCCTATGGGGGTTAACGGGGGTGGCACAATTTGCGTAGGAGAAATATTTAACAGTAATTTTTACCATAAGTCCATAACAATGAACCACGTACATCAGTTTATCATTAACGAAAAACACACAAAGAAATTATGGTACACATAGTAGCAAAATTGGTTAAAAATAGGAAATAAGTTTTAGAAAGCGCAGCAGTGGCGGCACGGCAGGATGCTACACAGTAGTTTTCAGAAAAGAGGGCCAGACCTTTAAATGGGGAATCAGTCCTTGGTACATTATAAGTAACAGTATATAAGCAAAAATTTTTATTTTATTCACTCTTAGCGCGAGCGAAGCCGCGGGCACCGCTAGTAGTCTATATGTATATAAATTTCATCCAAATCCGTCTAACTTTTAGGGTTCCGTAGCCAAATGGCAAAAAACGGAACCCATATGGATTCGTCAGTCTTTTTTCCAAAACTACAAGAACTATACTATTGAAACTTGGTAAGTAAATGTATTCTGTGAACCGCATTAAGATTTTCACACAAAAATAGAAAAAAAGCAATAAATTTTACCCTTAGGTTTAGATATTCAAAAAAAATTTTTTTTTTTACAGAATTGGTTATCAGATTTGGAAATCTTCGCAACTCTAGTAGCAGCGGTAGTACACGACTACGAACATACCGGCACCACGAACAACTTCCACGTGATGTCGGGCTCTGAGACCGCTCTGCTGTACAACGATCGGGCAGTGCTGGAGAACCATCATATAAGCGCTGCTTTTCGGTAAGAAATACTTAAATATTTCACTATTACACTATTATATTTATGTTATATTGTACTATACTTTTTATTATTAAAATACGTACAGATTAACATAGAAATTAGAAAGTAGAACCTCCCCTTTTCGGTTTTTTAAATATTTTTTGTGTTTTTGCTTACAAAATGTATAATATATATACATATATATTACATAGGTATTATATAATTTACTAACAATTCACCCTCGCTCTGCTCATGTTTGTCTCTATGTTTGTTTTAAGGGTAAGTATCCTTTCCCAAAGATGTGATATTTCCAAGCCAACTATCATTTTAACAAACATCAAAATCTATCCATTGGTGTTCTCATGACGCGTTCCTTGATAGTCAATCAGACAAATATTCTAAAAACTATAGATTCGGCCTCTGATTGACAATGACTATTTCAATAACATTTCCAAAAAATATATAATTTACAGATTATTAATTAAAAATGTACAAACTGATTTATTTCTAGTTAAATAAAATCAGTTAATAAATTTTTTGTCATAGCGCGTACTAAAAGCTACGTACAAATCTTGCAAATTTCATAGAAACGCGAAATCGTCAACTATAAAAAAAGATTCTCGCAACAAAAGACAGGAATGCTATCGGAATATCAACCGTTCCAACAAAAGCCTACGAAGTAACGTAATTTCCCAAGAGACCGAGCTTCACACTGCGCGATCATTCAAACTCGCTCGTTATCGCAATTTTATCCTAATACTCATACATTTGTAGGCTTTCCTAATTACTGTTTTATATGAGACGTAAAATTATCTTTTTATATTTATTAAGCAATGTAGGAGAAATAAGGGCCTAAACCTATATTATTTACTTATAATAATGTATGTCTAGGTAGACAATAATATTATGTATACCTTATATTTAGGACTTTTTTGTGGGGGGCACGCGGAGGTACGCAGGGGCACACAATGCCCTCAAAGTTCATATCGAAAATACCAAAAAATAGCTATAAAAACTGAAAAATAAAAAAAAATAGTAAAACTCAAAATACAAGTGGCAAGGGGTGGGAAGGGTGTACAAAAATTATGGACTTCCTACTTTCGAGAATTAGCCTTTTCCCAAAAAAGTTACAAATAAAGGCCTTCCCATATATTAATTATTTATTAAGTTGCCTTAATTTATACTTTAAAATTACAATTTTGAAAGATTATTATAGGTAAGAGTAATATCAAATGTGTAAATTGAAAATTCACATTAAATTATTTCAGTAAAATACGAAAAAGTACGAAAAATAAAACTGACTTTCATTTGTTTTTTAACCTTCACCTTTTTACAGTAGAAATAAAAAAGTTCTTTAATAAAAAAAACACAAGCAAAAAAAATAGACTTCAAAAATATTTCTCATTTATAAGTTCCATTTAATAGAAATATGAGTTTTCATTGTCCTCTTAATTGAAGTACGTATCATTAGTTCATAAAAAATAGAGACTTAAAAACATAACACATGCGAAACACGCGTTAGACTTAATACCCTTTTTTTACATCGGGGGTTAAAATATACCCCACAAATAATGATAAACGTCTAACATCATACGTACATAAAATCTAATATAATTTCTATGTACAAGTACGTAAGTACTAAATATAAATGTACATTGCATGAAATTATAAAACGGTATTGTTTTACGAAAATTAAACATCGATAAAAGGCTTTATCTTCCAGAATTGGCAAAGAGGTGTCTTTATTGGGTTTTAAGGGCGTAATCTCTATCATCTATGAATAAATTTACCCTTAAATCCCTCCTCAAAGTAAATTTAATACCGCGGAACCGAAATTGTCTTTAGAAGATTCAATTATTACAAAACAAAATATTCAATTATTATAAACAAAAGAAATTTAAGATGAATGAACATAAATATTACGTTTATACTTATGCCAGCAAATCTATGTAAAGTACTTATACTTAATAGAATTTTAACTTAGTCGAATCTGTACATGGAAAATTTTATGGAAAAAATAATTTTTATAGTCATTATTAACGATACTAAGGCGGAATATATAGTTTTATTTTTATTTTAGTAGGTCTGTATGTCTGTGACAGCACCACAAGAAAACCAATGGGCAGATTTTTATATGGATTAATAATATCCTGGTTATCCTGGTCAACATATGGAATACTTTTACTGCAACAAAATATCTAATTTCTGAGAAACCTTTACTAACAATTAATAAGTAGGTATACTTCAGTATTAATACAATAAAACTTCGAATTACGATTCCGGTCTTTAGGACGCGGGCGATGCCGCGGAAAATGCTAGCATACTCGTACCTATAACTATTTAATTTCTTTTGCCCACAGTAACGCTCAGTCTGAAAAAAAATATCTATTATATAGATAAAAATTGTTTTAATCCTACTAATAAAGTATGGAAGGCTTTTTAATTCCTCGGCTGTGCGAGGCTTCAAAATTTTCATCGAGATACCAAAAATTATTAAGTTTGATCCATAAGCTTTATCTATTAATAAAATTTAAATATATTTAGAAACATTATAAAAATATGATCGAAGAACTTATAGCAAAAGGTTTTTGCGAATTCCGCACTGTCTTAACGACAACAACAACCTTATATTCAAGCAGCACCACCTTTTGGGAAATTCAACTAAAAGTAGCCTATAGTCAGTCTTAGTAATAATCTATGTGAGTATTTAATTCTAATCCATCCAGTCGTTTCAGCATGAAAAAGTAATAACGTACGAACATATAAACTGGCTCATTTGTTAAAAACGTGTGATAAGTGATTAATAAAGAAGTTATCATAAAAATTACTATGATTATTATTATGTACAACGAGCAAACCCAGACCGCTTCGCTGGGCATAAGTTAAAATATATTAAACGGTTTTTTATAATTTTCTAATAAAATAAAAAAAGGAACTTAAGTGTGGCGACACGGACCTGCCGAGGGTCCCTTGACGACACTCTGGATCAGAACAGAATGTTCAACGATATACAAATAACACATATAATGGCCTGGACAAAAACAAGTACTTATCGGTCGTACTGTGGCAATCCAAGCCGAGGTAGCTGGCTGAGGTTTAGCGCCGTATTTTCGTGAATGGCCGCGGAGCAGCCCGGCAGTCCCTGTGTGCTATGATCTGGTATATGGACGCGACACTGTTCACACTATTGAATTCACTCTGATTCGATTTACTCCTTATTACATTAGCTACCTGCAAGTGAAAGTCCCGTCAAAATCGGTCAAGCCGGTTCAGAGATTCACCGGAACAAACAGACAGACAGACAGGCAAATATTTAAAAAAAATGTTTTTTTTCGTGTACTTAGTACCGTATATTATATTTTCATATTGTTACGCGCAACGATTAATGCTCGGCACATGGTGACGTTACGTACCACTAGCGCCATCTAGTATCGAGTGGCGGAACTAGTAGTCAAGATCATTCTAGAAACTTCGATGATAGAACTTTCCAGAACAATCTCGATCGATCGATTTATGATCGATCGGGGCCGGAATGTACTCGAACATTCTGGAAGTTTCTACAGTCGAAGGTTCTAGAATCGTACCGAATCCGAGGCCCCTATATAAGGCCGGGTATGAGCCGCGACTTGTCAGTTTTGGTATCGGCGATACAAGCGAAACATCGAAGCGATCTACGAGTGCGATTTAAAGTGATCATAGTGCGATTGTATTTTATAATTTAGTGTGTTTTTTTTTTGTAATTGGTGTTGGATAATTAAAGTGTCTATTTTTTTTGTAGTTTAATTGGCTGTTTTAATTGTCACGAACCCTAAGTCGTAACAATTGGTGTCAGAAGTGGGATTAAATCATGCCGATTTTACCCAAGGACGACACGGAAGGTATCCGTACCCGGAGCCAGCAACGCCAGCAGGAGACGGACCAGAGGCGATTTGGAGGAGCATCGCCGCAGACTTTGGAGGGCCAGCTGCCGACCACAGAGGCCGGCCCGTCAGCTGCCCCTGCAGCAGCTCCTGCATCTACAGCACCTGACCTGGGTGCTCTGATGATGATGCTGCAGGAGCAGGCCCGCCGACAGAAAGAACAGGCTCGTCGGCTGGAGAAACAGCTCCAGTGCGATAAGGAGGAGCAGGCCCGCCGACAGGAGGAGCAGATGCTTCTCTTGAAGGACCTTCACGCTACCTTCAGGAAAGACATAAAGGAGGTGAACAACCGCCTGTCAGAGGCTGAAACCCGAATAGAACAAGTGAATAATCGGGTTGACAATGTGATGGCTGACGTGAAGAAAACGTTGGACAACCTGAAACTTGAAGATGGAATCGCAGTTCCAGCTGCAGCGGCTTCGCCCCGCGGTTTCAAAGTGCCGCCATTCGACGGGACGTCTTCTTGGTCGGCCTATAAAATCCAGTTCGAGGCCGTCATGAAGGCGAATGGCTGGAGTAAAAACCAGGCCATGACTGCTCTCACCCTAGGCCTGCGCGACCAGGCCTTAACTGTTCTAGAAGCTCTCGGTAAGGAAGTGACTTACGAGCAGCTGCTGGAGGCGTTGGAGGCCCGGTATGGTGACGCTCACCTGGAACACGTGTTTCGTGCGCAGCTTAAGGATCGCGTGCAGCGCAGTAGCGAAAACCTGCAGCAGTGGGCCCTAGAAGTGGAAAAGCTGGTTCGGAAAGCCTACCAGTCTATGCCCGTTGTGATTGAAGGGAACCTGGTGCAGACATTCATCGACGGCATCCGTGACCTTGAAGTGAGAGCTGCAGTGAGGCTCGGGCACCACGGGACGCTCAAGGACGCCTTGGCCCATGCACTGGAGGTGGAAGCTGTGCGACAGGATCATCGTTCCCATCGCGTCAGGGAGGTGACAGCGGCTATAGTTCGTGACCGTAGTAAAGGATTCAGCCCTAGGTGCTACGGCTGTGGGGAAAGGGGCCACCTTCGATCCAGTTGCCCTAAGCGCACTGCAGAAAGGGAAAGTGGCCAATCTCGAGAGGGTAGTGCGTCTAACAGCACCGCCCAGCAGCAGCAGGGAAACGAGTAATAGCCAGGACTGCGGGGCGGGTGCTGGCTAATGTTCGAAGAGCCCCAAGGATTTCGATCTCACAAACCCATGACGGGAACAGCCTAATCATCAAGGGTGAGGTCAACGGAACGCCGTGTAAGCTGACCATAGACACTGGAGCTTCTCGCACGGTTGTCAGTTCCCAACTTATTAGTCGGTCCCTTGGGGGCTCAGCGTACAACCGAGAACGGATTAATTTGGTGACAGCCACCGGTCAGCGCATACCCGTCCGTGGAGAGAAGGAGATGGAGTTGAAGCTAGGCAACAGGATTTACCTGCATAATGTCATCGTGGCCGATATAATGGACGATTGCATCCTGGGCCTAGACTTTATGAGGAAGAATTGCTGTGAGATCGACGTTAAGGAAGGTGTCTTGAAATGTGGACAAGAGGAACTTTTCGTGGAAGGGGCGTTACCAGGGAATGTGTACAGCCTGAAGAAGATTGTTCTTCCGCCGAGATCGGAAACGATTGTGCCGGTTAGTCTTCCTCGGAATCCTGGGCAAGTAAATCGTTGTGTACTCGTGGAAAGGGTAGACAATGACCTTCCATGGAAAGTGGCTCGGACTTTAGTCAGAGCCACTGACATCTCAGGGGTACGTGTGCTGAACCTTTGTCATCAGGAACAGATTATAGACAAAGGCGCATTGGTTGGTACTTGCGAGGAAGTGGATTGGTTGCGTCGATGCAAAAATCTATCGACTGGGACCAGTAGCAAGGACGCACAAACGAGGGTGACTACACTTTTAGAAGACAGTCGCAACGTCCTCTCTCCGAATGAAATGGTCAAGGCGAGGAAGTTGTTACTCAAATACGCCAATGTTTTCTCGTCAAACGATGCTGACATTGGAAAGACTGGCCTAGTTCAACACAAAATAAACACAAGTGAAGAATTGCCTATCCGTCAGCGACCAAGGAGATTACCGGTGGCACGTGAAAAGGAAGTGGAAACCATGATTGAGGGAATGGTGAAGGACGGCGTTATTGAACCATCATCTAGTCCGTGGTGTTCACCTGTAGTGCTGGTAAAGAAGAAGGACGGTAGCCTGCGGTTTTGTGTTGACTATCGCCGTCTGAACGACGTGACAAAGAAGGACTGCTATCCCTTGCCAAGAATTGATGACACGCTGGACATGCTTACGGGAGTAAAATGGTTTAGCACGCTGGACCTGAAAAGTGGCTACTGGCAAGTTGAAATTGACCCTAAGGACAAGGAGAAAACTGCATTCTCGACAGGAAAGGGTCTGTGGCAATTTAAAGTTATGCCGTTTGGATTGTGCAATGCTCCGGCAACGTTTGAAAGGTTGATGGAACTTGTTCTAGCCGGTTTAATTGGCGATGCCTGCCTGGTCTACTTGGATGACATCATTATCGTAGGCCGTACGTTTGAGGAACACCTTCAAAACCTGGAACGCGTGCTCATGAAGATCCAGAGTGCCAACCTCAAGTTAAGTTCGAAGAAGTGTTCATTATTCAAACAGCAAGTTAGCTTTTTGGGTTATGTAGTGTCGGAAGAAGGTATCCGCACGGACCCAGAGAAAATCGCCGCTGTCAAGGATTGGCCAGTTCCAAAAGACAAAACGCAGGTCAGAGCATTTTTGGGCTTGTGCTCCTACTATCGGCGATTTGTCAAGAACTTTGCAGATATAGCAAAACCTCTGCACAAGTTAACCGAGGAGAAGCGACATTTCTGCTGGGATGAAAGTTGTGACATCGCATTCCAGGAGCTCAAGGACCGTCTGTGCAAAACACCTATTTTGGGATACCCTGATGTGGGTAAGGAGTTTATAGTCGACACAGACGCAAGTGACATAGGACTCGGCGGTGTATTGTCCCAACGAAATGGCGATCAAGAAGTTGTGATAGCGTACTTCAGCAAGTCGTTATCGAAGCCGGAAAGGAACTATTGCGTTACGAGACGGGAATTACTTGCTGTTGTAAAATCATTGCACCATTTTAGCAAATATCTTCTGGGGCGGAAATTCTACTTACGAACCGATCATGCTGCACTGAAATGGCTATTGCAGTTCAAAAATCCAGAAGGACAAGTTGCGAGATGGATTGAACTACTGCAGGAATACGACTTTGTGGTCGAACATCGCAGCGGGAAATCCCATGGCAACGCAGATGCATTGTCAAGAAGACCTTGTCCCGAAGATTGCAAGCATTGTGCTAGGCAAGAGGCTAAGGAAGTGGTACCTGTGAAGATGCTTAGGACAGACCTTAACAACGAGTGGAAGGAAAGCCTACAATATGCACAGCAGGAAGACTCGGATATCAGGCCGATTCTGGAGTGGATAAAGGCCAATGCTCCTAAACCCACGTGGAGCGACGTCTCGGCGATGAGTTCGACCACGAAAAGCTATTGGGCCCAATGGGACAGCTTGGTGGTTCAGGATGGAGTCCTGTGCCGTAAATGGGAAAATGCTCGGGGGGACAGCAGTCATTTGCAAATGGTTGTCCCTAAAGCTAAAGTGTCGGATGTTCTGAAGCTGTACCATGATGGTTGTTCAGGAGGTCATCTGGGTGTTAAACGGACTCTACTGAAGATACGAGAACGATTTTATTGGACCCACTGTCGTGACGATGTCGAAGACTGGTGCCGCAAATGTACAAGTTGTGCGGCTGTAAAGAGACCTCAGACTCGTAGTAGAGGTGCATTGAAGTTGTACAATGTTGGTGCACCTTGGGAGAGGATAGCCCTTGACGTTGCGGGGCCGTTTCCGGAAAGTGACAGTGGGAACAAGTATTTCATGGTAGTAATGGACTACTTCACTGAGTGGCCGGAAGTCTTCGCCATTCCAAACCAAGAAGCGTCAACAGTTGCAGATAAACTGGTTCATGAAGTCTTCTGTCGTTTTGGAGTACCCCTAGAGGTTCACAGCGATCAAGGAAGGAATTTTGAGTCTCAAATATTCCAGGAAACTTGTCGAGTCATGGGCACTCATAAAACGAGAACGACTGCTTACCACCCACAATCGGATGGAATGGTGGAACGATTTAATCAGACATTGGAGAGGTACCTGGCAAAAGTCGTGGAAAATCGTCAACGAGATTGGGACAAGCACATCCAACCATTTTTGTTGTCATATCGAAGCGCTGTTCATGAAAGTACATCGGTGACACCAGCTTTCGCAAACTTTGGAAGAGAATTACGGCTGCCTGCAGACCTGATCACCGGGATACCACCTGATGCCCCAAGCTGTATAACCGATTATGCGAATGACTTGCGAAACAAGATGGATGACATTTATGAGCATGTCAGACAATCGGGTCAGAAAATGTCTGAAAAGATGAAAACCCGATATGACCGCAAAATGAACAACAAAGGGTTCGACGAGGGCTCACTAGTATGGTTGCACAATCCAGTTCGCAGCAAAGGAAAATCTCCTAAGCTTCAAGCTAATTGGGATGGACCATACCGGATTGTAACAAGGATCAATGACGTAACCTACCGGATACGGAAAGGTGCAAGAGGTACTCCAAAGATCGT
Organism: Boloria euphrosyne; assembly: GCA_951802675.2. Lineage (NCBI taxonomy): Eukaryota > Metazoa > Arthropoda > Insecta > Lepidoptera > Nymphalidae > Boloria > Boloria euphrosyne. Next base: position 12,510,453 of record OX637873.1, on the reverse strand, counting down.
CCATGTGGATCGACTGGCGCGTTATTATGAGGCCGATAATGCTCGGGACGAGCATGTCTTAGGAGGGGGCAGTGTTACGCGCAACGATTAATGCTCGGCACATGGTGACGTTACGTACCACTAGCGCCATCTAGTATCGAGTGGCGGAACTAGTAGTCAAGATCATTCTAGAAACTTCGATGATAGAACTTTCCAGAACAATCTCGATCGATCGATTTATGATCGATCGGGGCCGGAATGTACTCGAACATTCTGGAAGTTTCTACAGTCGAAGGTTCTAGAATCGTACCGAATCCGAGGCCCCTATATAAGGCCGGGTATGAGCCGCGACTTGTCAGTTTTGGTATCGGCGATACAAGCGAAACATCGAAGCGATCTACGAGTGCGATTTAAAGTGATCATAGTGCGATTGTATTTTATAATTTAGTGTGTTTTTTTTTTTGTAATTGGTGTTGGATAATTAAAGTGTCTATTTTTTTTGTAGTTTAATCGGCTGTTTTAATTGTCACGAACCCTAAGTCGTAACAATATGCATTTAGTGAAAAGCTGTTAAATTGAAATTAAATACAGACAATACTTTCTTAGGTGTACGAGAATACTTGACCTTATAAATGAAAGTATATTTTTGGTCCGCGACAAAATACGAAAAGATACTTAGTTTCATGTACTGATATACATTATATATAAATATTATATACAAATTTTTCAGATTAATACGCGAAGAAGATTGTAACATACTACAGAACTTGTCCCGTGACGAGTTCCGCGAGTTCCGCACGCTCGTCATCGACATGGTGCTAGCTACGGACATGTCCTTCCATTTCCAACAACTGAAGAACATGCGGTCTCTGCTCTCTCTCGCGGAGCCTACTGTGGATAAGTCTAAAGCCGCGTCTTTAGTGCTTCATTGCTGTGACATTTCACATCCAGCTAAGGTTAGTAATAGTAAGAAATTATAATAAATGAAATATAATAATAACCAAAATTTTAAAAAAACTGTCTCTATTTCTTTAGAGTAACCACCGCACTCAGAAATGGTTCATTAAGTGACTGATTGCGGCAGTAAGAGTATGACTGCCTGCTAGAGCTCGCATGCTATTAGTATTTTATAATTGTATTATACCTTGTGACTTTAAGTTATTTTAAAATTTAATTTTGTTTTCTAAGAAATTAATCAGAAAAATAATAATTTGAAGAATAGATGTATGAAAATAGACAATATGTTAGCACTTTAAAATCAATTTTAACGACAGTTATATGAGTTAAAAGGAATTCAATTTTTCGGACTATATCAGTTCCAAGAAGCTAAGATTTTTTTAATTGTTTTACGCAAAATCAGTCAATAAAAACAACTTTTAAAAATTTCAGAGATGGGACCTCCACCATCGATGGACTATGAGCCTCCTCGACGAGTTCTTCCTTCAAGGAGACAAAGAGCGTGAACTTGGACTACCATTTAGTCCTCTCTGCGATAGAAACAATACACTTGTTGCGGAATCTCAAATAGGTTTCATAGATTTCATTGTGGAACCCAGTATGGGGGTGTGTGCGGATATGTTGGAATGTGTTTTAGGACCGTTACATTCAAGCACTAAGAATTCCAGTAGTTCGGGACAGGAATCTATTAGTGAGGAAAGCTCATGTACGTAAGAACTCATGTTTGCAAATGTAGTAACTTATAAATAGCAATTTTATTTTTGGTGAATGACTCATGAAATTTTGTGTTAATGGCTAAGTAAACTTCGGTTTTTTTAACTGCCTCGCTGGTGTAGTGGCTAGCATGTACGGTCGCACACCGGGAGGGCCTGGGTTTGAGTCCCGAATCGGGCCAAGTTTAGTTTTGAGTCTTTCTGTTTCATAAGCCTCAGTAACAGCCCGGAGTTGGGAAATTGGCGGTGGTTCACCCCCGTGCCTCGGAGAGCACGTATAGCCGTCGGTCCTGCGCCTTCACTCTTACAGGTCGTGTCGAGTAGTCGTCCCACCGGAGTATGAGAGTGATAAGGAACAGAGAGTGCACTTGTGTTTGCGCGTACACTTGTGCACTAATATGTCCCGCGGCGTTGGCTAGTCTCAATGAGATTGGCCGTGGCCGTAATCGGCCGAGAGGACATTAATTAAACTTCGGTTGCATACAAGGAACGAGGAGCTAAAATTTTGCCGAGGCGTCCATAGTGACGGTAGAATAATTTTGTAAGGGCTGCTGTCATAAACTAAAACTTGTGGAAATGAGGAATATATAGCAAACTGCCATCTGCAATTCAAGTCATCCGAATAATCGATTTGATCAAATTAATTATAGCCGAGTGGTTAAATGAGAACCGTATACACTGTTGATTAAGCCTGCAATTACGATTGCTTTTAGAGGTTTTTTTTACCGTTTGAGCTTGTGTAAACAAGCACTTATTTTTGGATTCTTTTTGGGTGCTATGATGTTGATAATTTCAATATATGACTTGTTATAATTTAATTGTTTTATTAATAATTTAATGTTTATAAAAGAATATTTTATTTGACCATATTTTCAATTACATACTCGTAATATTAAATGTAGTTAACAAACTATTTTTTAAACCTTATTTAAATCCAGAAATTATGAAAGTGATATACGAGTTAATTGTTTGCTTCCCCAATATTATCACTTTAGTGGACTATAGTGATGTCTCACTCCGTAATAGATAAAAAACCTTTTATTTCATAAAAGTGGTCATAGAGCATGGTTCTAATTCTCATACATATTTATACTTTATCTTACAGCGGAAACAAGTAATAAGTTCAAAATCAAGAAACCATGGGTCGCATGCCTCATGGATAACAAGAAAATATGGAAGGAACAAGCCGCGAAAGGTAATTGAAAATAACCTAAGTATATAATTTCGTAAATAAAGTATTTATTAAAGATATCTCTCTTATGGTAACTGTCTAAATAGGTCGTATATTGCATCTGGTCTGGATGTACTATCTATATATTTTTTGAATGAAGTAAATAATTTTAAACGCTTACAGAATATACATTAATAGACATTTCATAATAATTTATACAACAAATAAACTTAAAAAGAAATCACTATAATTATGTGTATTTAATGCTAAGGTCGCTTAAGCTAACGGACAACTAACGTCTTCTTCTTCTTCTATTCTTTTTTATTGCATATATAACAAGTCTTCCGACAAAAATCATTATTTTATTTTGTTATCCCAAACACACTTTATCACTCTTCAGATGCAGAAGCCAGAGCCAAACTGGAAGAAGAGACAAATGACACTTCGCAGCCTACAGACGAATAATATTTAGCCTCCCTTGTAAATACCGTGAAGACAGCTTGTTGCAACATGTTCCACTCATTGTTGAACAAGTCTCAATAAATGAAACATTACATAGATATATATTCGTTCGCTTCGCTATTGTGTTCGCACAAATCGTGTGGAAGTGTTTCTTTTTTATTGAAAGTGTTGTGATTTTTTTGTTATTAATATTATTATTGATATTTTATCTTTTGTTATGTTTTCAACTGTTAGAAAGTCAATTGTTGAAAAATATATTTATTATAAAATAGATATAAATCAACTCATTATTATGTATTGTATCTGCAATTTTTTTCGTAAGTTTTTAACTATAGCTAATGGAACTTTTAGTCAGTAGTAATCCACAATACAAGAATCCGTACAACACTGTAATGTAACCTCGTAGCTTCAATTCAATTCTCTTGTTAATACCATACCAGTTGAGCGCATATTACTTCGCCAATTTAACGTAGAATTGAGAAAATCGCTCTTAGCTTAGTTGATTAAACTTAACTGTCAACCCTAAAATCGCTTCCCGACTGTCATATAAAATAAGTATGACAGTGGGGAGCGCCTCACCCGCGTCTTTTCCGCCAGATTGTAAATAATGTTTCTACGCGACATTGGCGAAGTCAACTGTGCCCAACTAGCACTTCTGGAACCCAATAAAGAAAATAATTGAATTGAATTGCAAATAATGTAATGTGCTAATATTCTAATTCAAAATTATGTTTGCTATAGAAAAGTAGTCATTTATCCATCTGTTTGATCAATCGTAGTACGTTTCATAATTTTACTATTGATTCCTTGATGACATATTTAAAGTGACTGTACGGGCACAATCTTTTAATAACATTGGAATTGGGACTGTCATAAGTGACAAATACAATATGTATTATGTACGAGTATAAAATATAAAATAAAACCGGCACTCCTGGGCCTATAGACAACCGGCATTCGTTATGAAGCGATTCGATTGCCACAATCGTCATCGCTTAAACGCAGCGTATGCATCTTGAACTTTAAATCACTAATAATTGAAATGAATTTACATTCTCTACCATCATCTATTCGTTGACAACAGATCACGTGACATATCTAAGTCATATGTCAAACCCATACATTTTGGACTTTTCTACTATCGCTTTCGCTAATCGATTGTTACATTGTCTAGGCCCTCTGGAAGCCATTAACGGAAATAATTGAATTGAATAAAATATGTGTACGTCATCTCACCTGTGACTGTATTTACACAATATTCCCAAATAATAATTGTGTGTGTTAGATTGTATTTACACAAAATTCCCAAATATTATTTATTTACTTACACATACATTAGATAAAGAAGAAACAAATTTACATGACACTTATATTATGCACAATGTACGCCCGGTGTATATTCTTTATATGGAAGACAACGTAGTGAGTATTATTAAAGCCGTAGAGCGGCTGCGTAGTGTACAAAGTTAAGTAACGTTAATTATAATCTATCATTTCATATTGGTTTGCTCTTCATTACCTGTGGTGAGGTGAATATTATACTTATTTTTAAAGTAATCCCAGTTTATAAAGTTTAAATATCATTAACGTGAATTTAAAGTTACGTTTATTCTAACCCATTTTTAAGCCGTAAGAAAAATCCTCGATTGCACGCAAACTACTGAACCAAGGCTTCCTTTTTTTTCTTTAAAGCATACGTATCGCAGCCAGCTCCCAAGCATAAGCGTTTGTCAGTCAGTACAGATTAAATAGTGAATTTATCTGTCACGACTGTTACGGAAGGGGGTTCCCTATTCATTGATATTCTCAATATTATAGGATATATTTTAGATTTAATAATATAGGGTAAACGACCCAAATGTTGGCATTCACCCAATTATTGGCACTTATGCATTTAAACTATAATAATAAGGTTCCTTTTGGCCCAAGATAATGTTAACAACAATAATATTTTAGTAGTAATATTGCATTATTAAATTGCCAACACTGAATCTTTGATGCCGTTGTACTTCATTCAAAAGTAGCCGCTTAAAATTTCGCTGTGAATGAAAACCGATTTTGTTATTGTTTTCATAAGGTAAGTCAATTTGATTATACATTTCTAATTATGCTCGTTTAATTAGAGACCAAATGAGTGTACTTGCTTAATATTGTATGATGCTTAAAGCATAGTATGGTAACGATTTTAATTGATAAAAAGTTATGTTTTCGCTATTAATCGGGGGTGCCAATTACTGGATGCCAAATAGCTCATAGTCCCATTCTTGGCACACTATGCCAATAATTAGTCGTTTTATAAATATTTTATTCCCGTTCTTTTTTATTCATTACCTTTTAACATTATTAACTTTACATTTCCTCTGAATGAATAACAATAAATTATTTGGTTATCCTATAATTGGCACAGTGCCAATGAGTCTAATACCCATTATGGACACTACGCCAATAATTGGGTCGATAATATGCCAATAAATGGTTTATTACATATATACGAATAAAGACGAAAATGAAGACCAAAAGTAAAGCGAAGCCTAAAGAAAAGAGAATGAAATATGATGATGAGAATTTAAAAAAGGCCTTAAATGCAGCCAAATTTGGAATGAGCAAGGAACAAGCTGCAAGAGAGTTTCAGGTACCCAGATCCAACACAGAAAAGAAAAAGGCAAAAGAGTTAAAAGAAGAAGGTGTTAAAAAAAGAAAATTAGAATGAGAAGAAAAAAATACTTACACAGACAAACAAAACACAGCTGGTAAGGGCAAAGGGAAGAGAAAAAGAAGTAATGCACATGATGTAAAGAAAAACTTACTAAATATTCAAGAAGCGGAAAAAGATAATGTTTTTGAAAATGTCGAAAAAGTAGTAGAGCTAGAATCAAATGAAGAAGAAAATGTGTACGAAACAGGATGATGATGTTGTGCCTTCTACTTTAAGAAGGGTAGTTAGAAAAGCCTACAGTGCATCAGAAATTTCTAAAATGCTTGCAGATTCAAACGATGATGAAATGTAAAAATCTGTTAGAGATGGATGAGCTGAGCTTTGAGAAAGAACCTATTTTTCAGCTGTTTTAAGAGAACTATTCCTTGTATAAAACCTACTTACAAATTAAATTATAATTTACGAAAATACCGATAGTTATATTTAAAGACAAAGTAGAATTAGTAAACGAATTAGAAGTGCCAATAATTAGCATTAACTGTGTCAATGATTAGGATTATAGGTGCCAATAATTGGTTTTTCCAAAAAAAATACACAATCTTATTTTTTTTATTTTATACGACAAAATAGATTTGTTTTAGCGTATGATCTTAAAAGTAGATTATATTGGAAATACTAGAACATAATAAACATCGACATAAATAGTTTAAAGACAATTCTACATTCATTTGATTAATAGCCATGTCTTAAAGTGCCAATATTTGGGTCACTTCCCCTATTTATTTTAATTTACAATTATTTAATTAAAAAACCATTTAATGTTAATTTTTGCCTCATCACTAAGTTTAGTGAAACCAACGAGCAGGACTCGAATGTAAAGTTACCTACATTAGTGTACATAGATTGATTTCGTTTGTCCGATTAAAAAATTTAATAGGTTTGTGTTAATATAAGCTTGTTGTCCCATTTTGTAATAACATTTAATAATAAATGTATTTAATTCTCCATTAATTTGGTTAATAAAAATATATTTTAGGAAAATAATATATTATAACCTTTCCATATTTAATAATATCTAGTCTATATAGTATATACAAAGTAGAAATTTTAATTCTTTACATAGCGTCGAATAAAAATTTCACTTTCCGTACAAAGACTTGTACCTACATAATATGTATCGACGTTTTTAATCGAATAAGTATGTATAGTGCATAGTAACTCTCATAAATATTGTAAAAGACAATTTTACAAATAGACGTAGTTCTACTAGTAATGATATATGTAGTTATATATAGTATTATAATGAAGTAAATAGGTGCATTTAAAAAAGTAAAATTTATACCTTACAAATAACACGCCACTATAGTATGTGCGTTCTGAATTGGCATCATAAAATTTACTTCGGAAGTGTACCTTAAATTAGCTTAACACTAGTAGTAAGTCTTCACTTCATCACTAGAAATCTATAGAAAATCCATAGAAAATATAAAATTAATGTAATACTTCAAATATGAATTAGATTTTAAGAGCAAATGTATAATAAACTGCTGGTGTCGGAGCAAAACACATAGATTTTGCATCTTCTTTCGATAGAAAAATATTACATAATATTATTAAACTTGTGACGTAGTTTTAACTATAGTATTAATTAACCCGTAATATAAAAAATACGCTTATTAATTTTAATATTTCCGATTAAATTGGAGTCCTGATATTCCCTGACCAAGTGTTATTGTCATCGTTTTGTAAATTATTAAAAATCATCTCATAGTCATAGAGCATGTAGATATTCGGGTTAGGACGTTTTGCTTTCGGCTAAAACATTGTAGACCCTATTTTCAATATTCATTCTAAACCAATCAATTCTACGGTTTGAGGCTTTTGTGAAAATCAGGAAATAACAGTATTTTGAAGGACCCAATATAACCGTCCTTTTATGTCTTTAACATGAGCAATGTCATTCGTCCTAAAATCTACCGTCTCATTGCATCGGTACTAATCATAACAAAATACCTACTAATCATTCGATAATCGATATTAATAGCATACATTATTAACATCAATTATATTATATTAAATCTGCCAAAATCTATCCTTTGTAACAAATTCTAACGATTTTTATGCCAAATTTTGATATCAATACCGCTACCTGGCTTCACATTTTTTTAAGCCTTTTAAATTTTGATGCATCGTGTATTAGGGAAATTAAAATTATAAAATGTTAAATGATATTTGAACTTGATCTTATTTAAAGAACAAAAACACATCTGCAGAAAAAAAATACATTTTTTTTTAAGTAAAATAAATTTTGTACCTACTCTATAATTATGGTCATAGCAATTACAAGGTTCTGCCATTTGAATTCCAAGAAGTAATTAATTTTAAAAGTTATTTCTTTAGATGTGTCTTTGCTCTACGTTTACTCAAGGTACATATTCAAAATACCTAGGTGGAAAAATAAACCAATCAACCTAAAAATATATCAATGGCCTAGTTCTCCAAATAGATACGTGGGACCATTCTCTATGAAATATCATGACAAAACCATAATCACATTGTTTTAGGTCCCTTCGAATGAACCCAGGGATGGTAAGGCTAGATTATAACCAACTGGTACGCTTATCAAAAGATTATACAATAGATCTTTTATATATATTTATCATCTATAGAATAAATTGACTCTATGTATTGTGCGTTTATGTACTTAGCGATTAAAATAGGAGGTAGTTGAAGCCATTCTGAACGGGATTATAGCTTTATAAAGTGTAGTGCTAACTTTTAAGTGTTTATTTACACTTGGGTATCAACACTTTCACGTTAAAAAAATTTCTTACCTTCTCCATCTTCTCTGTGTACCTATATATTATTAAGGATACAATATAATCACTGGAAATGATTCAAATGTAGTTAATAGAAGTACCTACTGTATTTTTCACCCAAGTGTATGAATATTCAAAACCAATTTACCTAAAATTTTAAATTTCCTTTCTTCAAAACTAGCCGCAGTATTTAAAATAATTTTAAGTGTAGAAAGCAGATCGATCATAGTAATAAGTTTTCGTTGATTTCATTTACCCTCTCTACTTAAACTTATCATTAGTAGGTACCTACATCTAGTTAAGGTATACTTATAAAATACCAGTAATCAATGTAATTGTTAAAGCTTCTAGCATTTTGTATATCAATTTATGAGCTTGTGCTCACTCTTTCATTTGTTTATCTAAAATGATAACTTGATGTATTATAAAAATAAATTAAATAAAAATATATTAAAAAATTATATGATAAAATAAATAATAGGGTTGCATACATTTCGAATTTTTAAATTCATTCCTGTATAAGAATCGTATAATTTTTGACTTAAAATATAATATATTAAAAATGATTAAATTTGAAATTATAAAATTAATATAGCTAACTAAAATTACAGCTAAATTCTAAATGTATATCATAATTAATCAATAACAAAGCCTAATATCATTTTCTTTCCACATAAAAGTTCTATCACAAACTGTATTTTTTATTGATTTATTCTTTTCTACTTGTAAATAATAAACTAAACCTTGACATTATGTGTAATATATTTAAAAAATGAAAATAAAGATTTTCGTAGAAAAAATTGTTTTATTTATTTAATTTACATCGTTCAACAAGTAGTATGATTATTGAAGATCTTATATAATACATATTCATCGAAGCACCATTGAAATATTAAAATACACAAGTCTCAGCATAATAAAGCTGTATCCATTACGAGCAAATTGATTTTCTGTTGTAAAATATTTTATGGCTTTAATCATACAAAAGCTGCATCTCAGTTTAAAAATGTCATTTTAGAACTTAATTCACGGCACAAATTCGCAAGTCTACAATACTTACACATTTACAAAATTACTATTTCGTAATATGAATTTTTTATAAAAAATTATAGCTATTTATGACAATTTAACAAACATCACTTATGATCCATAAAGCATACTTATTTTCATCGTAAGAATAAAAGTTGTGTAAGAAAACACTTTTATTCTTAACAAATTAATTAGTTCCTATTCATATCACAAAATCAATCTACTTAAATGAAAGTCAAACTTTCAATGCCTTAAGCCTTGCAATAAGCAAATTTTATGTATACTTAATGCAACCTAAAATGGTAAGAATTTACTGCTAGAAATACAATTAGCTAAGTATAAATTTATGGGTCTTTCCAAATACATCAATTTGTACTGTAAGAGCTCTGACATCTGTTTTTTGTCTATTACAAGTAATGGTGCCCTCAATAACATCACCTTTTTTAACTTCTTTACAATCTCGGAAGAAGAAAACGGTTTGCTTCCAATGGGTAGGTGTCTTATGGGGACCAGTTGTAAATGAGGTATTATGAGGTAGATCAAAAAATGTATCAAAGTAGCCTACAAGTGAAGTCAAGAAACCATCACTTGTAATTGGTAGCTTAAATTCAGATGTAAAGTTAACTACTTCAGTGTTACAAGTGTAAATATCAATTTCTTTCACAATACAAGGTTCGGAAATTATGTGTTTTGATGGAACTATATCTATACTTGCTTCTCGAACTACTTCAGATTTCATACAATTCATTTTATAACCATAGACGTCTGACCAGAATTCTATTAATTTTTTATGTGTTTCCACATCTCCATTAGCAACAAGACTTATGTTACATTTATTTGGCAGTAATAGGCCACCAGGCTTTAGACAGTGATCTCTTGCATAAATAACACTATCTAACATTCCTTCAAATAACAAAAAGTATCCCATCCATTCAGAAACTATTATATCTACTTTATCTGGTAACTCTGTATTTTCTAACCGACCTTTTAATGTCTTTATTGTATTCTCTAATTTATTTTCTCTAATTATATCCATGGCATGGTATATTACTTCTGATTGATCCAATGCATACACTGTTTTGGCTCCTGCAGTTGCAGAAAACATTGATAAGATACCTGTGCCACATCCAAGATCAAGTACAACTTTATCTTTTAAAGTGTCCTTGTTATTAAGAATAGCATCCCGATATGATTCTGTGCGAACTTTATCAGAGAGCATATCATAATGAATGCCGAAATGAGCATAACTACTAAAATAGCCCTCATCACATTCTAAAGGAACTTTTGAAACACAGTCTACTATGATTGTGCTGTCATCTCCATTGTTGACAGAACCTCCATCCACAATAGTCTTCATGGACTCTTGCATCTTGCCCATATCTTCTTTTGCCATTTGAAGATGAGCTTGACTCTCTTTTAACTGCTCTGTTAGATTTTGTATGGTTCTTTGGAGTTCCGTAAAGTGTGCTTGAGATAACGTGACCAACCCATTTTCAACATTTGCATGATAAGTTTTTGGTGAACTTGGTTTATTAGTTATAGAATCAAAGTCATACATTAACCATTCATCATTATCCACAGGCTTCAAATATTTATCGTCATCCCAAAGTGCTTTTTCTGCATTCATAATTTCGTCGGAACTCGGCTTGTGAGATTTCACGTAATTTATTAATTTAATGTACGAGTAACAGTCCATACTGAATTTAGTTTTTAACGTGTTTAAATTAAACATATGAACAGTTTCACAGTGAGATACAGTTGCCTCTATAGTCGAAAATATATTAGGACAAAATAAACACGTTACAGAAACATCGCTAGTTTCCATTTCTTGCCACTCATCTTCCTCAAAGTGTTCTTCATCAGAACTCAAATCTGGCACATCCGACATTTTAATAAGTAGAAATTTAACTTTTTTAATAACAAAAATCGCAACTAAAGCTTAATTTGACGTGCTTTCAAAACCATGTGGTAAATAATAAATATTTAATCATTAATGATAATAATTCACAGTTGACAATAAAGTGACAAATGACAATTGACATAAAACTTTGCAAATATTGCCAGCATATATAAATTCTATGTATGGAATGAAAGTGAATGAATGATATTTGTAATTGATATATAATATTAATTATTAAACTACATCCGTATTTATATTTAATGAATTTAAATGATACATTAATTATAATTAAAAAATAAACACTTATTACGATTTAATTAAAATATCGCCAGATTTAATGTGTATGATAAATGATAACGGTTCCCATGACTACCAAAAATTGTAAACATTAAGAAAAAGCGCAAATTTTTCGTCTCCATTATGAAATTAAAACTTTCCTTTCACAAAGAGCCAAAACACTCTGGAGTAGTTTCTTGTGTAAGCTGGAATAACACGGAAGACGTTTTTTCATGCGGGTAAAATCTTTACCTAACCAGTAACCAATATACCAATACCAGTGTTTAAAAAGTTGCACATAGACCTTTGATAAAAAAAATACTAAAGAGCCTATAAATTTTTTTTCAGAGATGATCATAAGCTTCTAAAATGGAATCTCGTAAGTGGAGAATGCTTAGTAGTAACAACGTTTCCAGAAGATTTTTATCCAACTTGCATGCATTTATTTCCGAAAACCAATATTGGCAGTAACAAGCATCAGAATGACGTAATTTTAATCGCATGCGCCGATGGCAAGTGAGTATGACTGGTTGTGGTTTAGAATCGTTTGGCAGGACGATGGTGGTGGTAGGTGGGGGAGGTAATGAGGGGATGCTCCCTATTATCCCTATATAACTCCCATTACAAGGTAATTCATAAATCCTGAGAAAATAGATTTTGAAATTAGCACTCACCGGCCGCTGCCGCGGCACGCTTCGCTCGGCTCGTGCGATGTGGTTATATCTTTTTTTGTTTTTAAAGTTGGGAAATCCTATTACGGATACCACCCGACTTCCCCTGGGGTGGTTATGTGGTGACTCTCCGGCTAATGAGACCGGCATACCCACTAAAACCCAATTTCCCAACCCCTGCCGCCATGTGGGACGCCACGGGATCGCTTTCGCATACAACCGCGACGCCCCGACGGTTGGCCGAAGCCACCACCATGAAGCCCCCCCAAGCGGGGCAACCCCATTATGGGAAGACTAACAACCACAAGTGGGACTGCTCCCAAGTCAACCCTGGCCACCCACTGGTCAGTGAAGTCCCCGGAGCAGCCCCAAACCAACACCGCCCACCGAAGTGGGCACTCTGCAAAAAGAAGGCGTGTATACGTATATAAGTCTATACGCATACACCCAAAACCTCCTACCCAAAAGCTGGGCAAACCCCCAAATATGCCCGAAGGCCCGTCCACTACGGCCGCAGGAGAAGAGGATGCGACAACGCCGACACTCCCCTTCCCCTGCCGCCCCCTCACAATCCGTCATCAGGCGGTGACGGCCCCGCTGGGACCGCGGAAGGCGGGGAGAAATATTTTGTTCTTCCCGCCCCCCGCGGACCCCCCACCCCACCCATCGGGCCTCGGAGGAAGGAGGACCCCCGCCAACGCATCCCCCAACGAACCCCGGAGGGAAGGGGAAACACCCCCCACCGCGCCCCCTACCATAGGCCTCGAAGAGAAGAGGACCTCCCCCAACGCATCCCCTGACGAACCCCGGAGGAAGGAGGAAACGCCCCTCAACGAGACCTAAAACCCCACCCCATGGCACCGAAGGGAGGAGGACCCCCACCCAACGCATCCCCCAACGAACCCCGGAGGGTAGGGGAATCACCCCCAACGTGCCCTCCTCGCTAGACGCAGGACCACCGAAGTGGCCCCGCTCCAGCCGCCGCACCATCGAGCTAGCCCCGACAGCACGGCCCGCGCAGTGCCTCCTACCGTGAAAACGGCCAGAGACACCGCGCTACCTCGGGCGGGCCCGGGTGCCCTCCTGACACCCCACCCTGGCTGTTGGTCCGCGGCTGCTGCTCTTGCCAACAGGAGCGAGTGGCGTTCCCCCATCCGCCACCTGGGGACGCGCCCGGTAGGAGACAGCCTCTCCCCCGGGAGAACTGACAACCCTGACCTTCATATATCTAACCTAACCTAACCCACCTAGAAATAACAAAAAATTCTTAAGATTAACCCGCAAAACCTATGTTATCCAAGTCGAAAGAAAGAAAGTCGGACTATGGCACTCGCCGGCCGCTGCCGCGGCACGCTTCGCTCGGCTCGTGCGTTGTGGTCATATATCTAACCTAACCTAACCCACCTAGAAAGAACTAAAAATTCTAAGGATTAACCTTGTGAACCTATGTTATCCAGATTGAAAGAAAAAAATCATCATACAACACTATTAATATCTTACAATAAAAACACATTCACACAAATCGAAAGAAAAGCAGAACTAAATTTGGCGCCATTTAACATAGATAAAACATTTTTTTTGACATAATAATCGTACGTCTTTGTCTAACATATACGAAATCACATTTGTTATCCTACTCTAACAGTGATAATATTACGTTTGAGGTAAAAATGGCAGTTAAGTTTTTATTTAATTTTCTCTAAAAATATGAATTACCTTCTGTTGTGATTATTATTATTGTGATCAGTGAATATACCTCTATCAAATATATAAATTTCAACCACCAACTCCTGCCAAACGATTCTAAACCCAACCCGTATGACTTAAATATCACATGAAGTTTAAAATCGTGTAAAAATATTTATATAAAATTTATATAGGTATAATATTATATACTAATCTTAGTAAAGATTTACATTTTATTTTATACTATACCTATTCTAGATTTCACATTGTTAACAATAATGGCCGTATAGAAAAAACTGTAAATGCTCATCAAGGTGCTTGTTTAGCTACACAATGGAGTCCTGATGGAGCTGGACTTCTTACGGGTAAATTATTAAGATATTGCATTAAACAGCCTTTGCTATCTCTATAATTATAATTTTTTGTATCTTTTGTTACTGTTTAGTGTTAAATAATAAAAATAATAATTGTTAGTATATAGTATTACCTGGTACAGATATTTATAATTCATATTATAGGTGGAATAAATATTCCTACAGTAATCAAATGATTTTTTGAAATAAAACATAACTTACCTAGTGATGGACAAGTATTTTAAATAATAATGAATGAAAGTCGTAATAATTTTTTAGCTGGAGAAGATGGTTTTATAAAAACTTGGTCTAGAAATGGTTTATTGCGGTCTACTGTTATCCAATCTGATGTACCTTGTTACGGTGCTATATGGAGTCCTGATAGTAATGCAATTTTATATACAAAAGGCAACACACTAGTTATTAAAAATTTAAGTTCAAACTCGAAGTTAAACAAGGTAATAGTAGGAGTATTTTGATTATTGTTAGTTACCTTTTCAGTTTTCAGATATAAAAAATACTAATGTTTTTTGTTATTTAAGTGGAAGGCACACGAGGGTATAATACTATGTGTAGCGTGGAACGCTAATAATAATTTAATACTTTCTGGTTCTGAAGACGGTTATTCCAAGGCAAGTAAAACGTTAATATCTATAACCAACATATTTTGTTTTATTTATTGTGTTTATTTTTTCTAGATTTGGGATTCATTTGGTCAGCAAATATCGGTTAGTGTGAAACACGATCAGCCTATAACTAGCGTTAGCTGGTCACCGGCTGGTGATATGTACATAATAGGCAGTTACAACTTAATACGACTATGTAACGCTAATGGTGTAAGTAACTTGATTATATCTAATTGCATGACACAGTTAAATAAGGAACTCAGGTATAGAGGGTATAGAATTACAGTGGGTATAAATACCTACGTGGAATGGTTAATAAATAAATTAAGTAAGCAGTATTTTATGCTGAGCGGTGATTTTAAGCCTCAAAAATCTAAATTATAGAGTATGAGTAATATAAAGCACTGTATTATAAGTAAATATATACTTCTCCAAATTTAAATATTGTAATCAATAATGAATAAATAAAACACCGAGTTTTGACTAAAAGTTATTCTATAAATTAGGTCAACACACCGTCGTAACACGAAACTTTTGAAGTCATTCATTATGAATATGAATATATTTTTATTTAAGTAAGATTTCGAATTTCAGTGGTCCCATTGTCTCGACCGACCATCAACAGGCAGTATCTACAGTATTGCGTGGTCTTCCGATGGCACACAATTAGCCGCTGCATGCGCGAATGGCCATGTCCTGTTTGCGCATATAATTGACAGGTTTATTACATTTTCGTACATTTCTGTGGTGTTTGTTTTTAATGACACACTGGTAGTAATCTATACCTAAATATAATAAAATTCTGAGTCGAATCTGTACATTAATAATTTTTTGGCAAATCTTATTGAAATCGTATTTTTTAACGATACAATAGCTGAACTTCTGTCTTTCTGTTTTTCTGGGAATGCATCAAGGGAACACAACTGCACAAATTTTGATATGCTACTCATATAATGGCAATTCATGTGATCTAGCCGATCGTTTCCAGCAAAACATATTTTATTATTTTTAGAGAGTACACGTGGAAGAACTATGCATGCACCCAAACTGGACGTAAAGTAGTATCCATTAAAGATTTGCTGACAGATCAAAACGATCAGCTAGACTATCCGGATAGAGTGATTCAAATAGCATTAGGTTTCAATCACTTGGTCATAGCTACGGTTAAACAATGTTTTATACATAAATTGACTTCTTGGAACACCCCAGTCACGTTTGATCTAAAGGAAGGAACTATAAGTATGATTCTTCTAGCGGAAAGGTAAATATTTTTATTTTTTTATGGTCATTTTAAGTCGAATCGTATTCGAACTATTATAATGTACGCAGATAAACTTTCTGATAAAATATGAATGACCTAAAAAACTACTCTACTAACCAAAGACCTAAGACTGGTTATTAAAATACCCTATGGAAAATGTAATCATCAAAGTAGGACAAGAATCTGGAACTTACAAACTAGTACCGTTTTTAATCATAATTTATCCTTACATGATACTCCCTGTGACTATCCTCATGATTAATAATGTTTATTTTTAACCTACTAGCTATTATTTTCACTAGAATGCATAAACATGCACTTTTTAAGGGCGTGGAAACAACTGCACCACGCGCTGCTTAGAATAGAATAAAGTCAATTAAGGAATTCATTTACCTTTTGATAGAACTTGATAAAGCAAACAGACTGTCTGTCAAAAGTCAGAAATTAATTATTTTGACTTCTATTCGAAGCTTCTAAAATAGTACTAAACATCGTTAACTTACGCAAATAAAAACCTTTAATTTACAATTTTGACCCCGTAATTTTATGATATGTGTATTTAAATGGAAAACTACTTACTTATTTTAGATGCATATGCGTAATAGAAAGAGCTGGTATCTCCGTATACAGTTATATGGGACGTTTGCTCGCGACACCTCGATGTGGTTCACGACCTGAAACACTTGGACGGGCTGCAGTTTCTCTTGGACCCGACTCGTTTGCGATGGTCGATCAGACCGACAGAAAGAGTGAGAGGATGCTTGTTTTTCTTTTTTTTTTAATGTGGTCATGACCCAGCTACAGCGAGCCTTTTATATATCAGTCGAAGGCATGTGAAGCTATTGAGGGTATTACATATGGCGAACTCATCGAATTTAGATGTTAAACAAGTTTAACTTTAAACTTACAATATATTCATATTTTGATTGCAAAATGATTTTTAGGTATAATTCTTTAGGTTACCTACGTACTAAAACTACTACTTACTTAAATATTATATAGTGTACATACATGTAATAAATGAAATGAATGTAAATGGAAATGTATTTATTTTAGTTATTTATGTGCACGATTTGCCTACTGGATTGATTGTACGAAGTTCAACTGACAACGCAGTGACCAAGCTGGTGCATAAAATGACCGTATCAAACATAGCATTAAGTCAAACTGGCCCGATTAATGAAAGGCAAATAGCTTTGCTGGATTATAACAAGGATCTGTACGTTATTACTGTGAAAGACCCTAAGCCAAAGTTTGTAAAACTAGGTGAGACCATTTAAAAATTATCTATATAATATAATACCGATATAAGTTTTGTTGTTTAAGAAATTAATATATATTAACATACTAGCTGTGTCCGCGACTTCGTTCGCGTGGATGTCGGAACTTAACAATGTATTTTTTAGTGCGAAGCGCTGTTGGAGGATACCGATACAAATCATTTTTTTTTTATTTATGCTAGTGCTTCTTTATAAACAACATTATCTGTGGAACCATCAATTCAAATCATTATTAATCAAAATAACTTTTCCATCTTCTTGTACGGGGTATGTGCCATCGCCTATTTGTAACAATAAATTGGAAAACTCCTGTGCATTTTCGCAGCCTCCTAACTGTGCACGCATATTTACATTCAGGTGTGTAGATGAGTGAGACCAAATTCACATAACCCTAATTTTTCTTCTGGAATTTCTCTACTTCTTCACTTTAAACTCAAATATCTTTTGATAGACTGAACCGATTGCAATGAAACAAAAACTAAATGTTACTTCAAGTTACGTTCAATCGTTGTGTATAAAAGTTATCTACATTGCTTTCGTACATTTCACGTGATGCCCGGATAAACCGACAAACAGACAAAAATTCTAAAAATGCTGGAAATGGGTTCTATTGGTTGTCCTTTAACACCCTGGCTATTTTTTTCAAATTTTTTTTGATGTACAAAAACGACTTTTCTACAGTTTTATTATATGTATAGATTAAGTAAATAATTGCTTTAAGTTTAACATACGTTTAATTTAGTAACCCCTTTCTGCATTATATAAAAAATATTTTCCAAAGGTTCTCAAGTGCTAAGTATAACTTGGAGTGCGGATACGGAGTTGTTAGTGGGCTTACGAGCGAGCTCTGCGGTGGCGTGGTGCTGCGCGCGCGCCGCCACGCAACCTGATTGGCTAGCATTGACTACTATCAGTAAAGATATTAGGTAAATCCTTTTTCCTTATGTGGCAATAGAATATCAATAATTAAGCATGTTTTTTAAGTATTTATGAGTTCGTTATAATCATAGAAAAGTCTTATTAAAAAATGTTTTCCGGGTAGATATTTTCCCTATATAAGTAAGTCTTGAAATATTATTTTGCCAATTTATATAAAATTATTATTATTATGGTCAATATAATCTACATAATAATCAATAATAGAATTTTCGATCTTAAGTCGTCATTAATTTCTATTTACTCCACTGCAATGTATAAGTTGTTAAATAAAATACTTAATATCTCCAGAATTCTTTAAGCAACATAGATTGTAGATGTCACGTACATTTTACTTTTATTTTAGTGATTTCATCCTTTAATAATATTTTTTTCTAGTGATTTAGGCAGAAATCCCAGTATACTAAGTATCGTGGATGGTATAGTATGCATATGCCGAGGAAATGGCTCCCTACTGCATTTATCACTGGCGCCATTCCCCGAGAAGTTATTGAAACACGTTGCTAGTAATATGTGGCAAGAAGCTTTACAGGTGAATATTAAAATTTTGTTTTATACAGTTTTATAAATATACATATTTATTTATTATGTTTACGTAACTACAAGTTTTTTGATGAGAGAAAAAATCTTGACAATTCAATGTCAAATCGTCACGACACCTACTTAATTGTAAAAAAATACAGCTACGTCATTCTTATAGAAATATTAAACCAACAATAATTGAACTTTAAGGCAGTGCTAGCCCAATGGGAACACACTTGCTTGGATAACCGAGTGATGTGGGTTCAAATCTAATAATCAATCCAACATGATTATCATTTGTCTTACGGTGAAGAAAAACATTGCGCGGAAATCTGCATGTCTGAGAGAACCTAGCAAGTTTTCGAAAGACATATGAAGTTCATCTACCCGCATTTGGCCAGCTTGGTGGACCTTGCCTGATCGTCGTATTGAAGGGAGCCCCTTTCCCAGTAGTGGGACGTTAAAAAAAGCTGAATACAAATTAAATTTTCATCAGTGGACAAATGAAGCAATAAAATTTAAAACATTTTATAGTTATGCCGCACTGTAGAGGATGAGATATTGTGGGCATGTCTTGCAGTATTGGCGTGGCAATATAATCAGCTAGCAATAGCAGAGGAGGCATTTGCTTTAATACATCAGTATTACCAAGTCTGCTATATACAACATTTAAGGGTAAGTACATGAGATAAAAGATTGTCATCAGCATTTTACTTTTTTTTTGAAAACGTTTCCTAGGTATTCCCCATCCATAATTACTAAACTTGATACCTGATTTTTATGGTTTTTGTAGCATTTCAAAAATAGTAATTATTATTTTCTCTCTACCTCGTTGTCACTAATTTTATATCATTATTGTTACAGAGTTCTATCCCCGAAAAACTATCGACGTAAGCGGTAAACTTTCTTAAACTTGCACGTTTATGTTAAGACTTTATAATTAAATAAATGTTAGAAGAAACATGAGTAGCATATTTATTTTATCATATTGAATTCAAGTTTGTCGAATGTGGAATAATACATATTAACACAAATACTGTTTTTATAATTCACTAGCAACTTACCCTCACTTCGGTCGGGTTTCTTTTTAAAGGTCAGTATTTGGTAGATAATATTATATAGTCTATGTATTATGATGATATATAATAACCTAAAGCCTTCCTCAATCAACGTCTGTCTAATATGTAAAAACATTATTGCATATCGGATTGGATTCGTATCGGATTGATTAGTGCGTTTAAACAAACAAACAAACTCTGCCTCTTAACAATAGATATTATAATAAATTATCATAATTCTTAATAAAAAAATAATAAATATTGAATGAATAAATTTTTATCGTTTTTAAAATAAAAGATTTTTATTAAAGCATCTACTGTGTTGTGTAGAAAAATGACACAGTTTTTATTTACAGCAGATAAACTATTTAGAAATTAGGCCGCCGCACTTGACGATTAGGCATTTAAAACTTTAAGTCTCAGATGAAATTAATTAAGTAGGTCATTCTATTTAATATTTTAGTCAGTCTATGTTACTTTATTTTGTGAATAAAGTCATGGGCATTTGTAAAATGTATATTAAAGTATTAAACGCTATGGTAGGAAAATCTGCTGGTGGATTGAACCAATTAAGTGGTTAAAGTTTCAGGGATGTTTCGATTAAGTTATAGGTACGACTTACTTATTATTTTGGTATTTTTTTGGTATTTACCATAAGCTGTTATACCCATTAATCTAATAATAATCTCATTCATTCATTCAAATGTATTCGGCCAATCGCATCACTGTTCGCTTCTGACGCCTTTACATCACGTCATAAGTCATAACATCCCTATTCCACCAGTTCACTGTTCAGTTGCTAGTTGCTACTTGCCAGTTGAAATGTCATTATTGTGTATAGTGAACGTGTGCTGTTTATAAATCGCGCTACTTTCGCGTTTGTTTTATATTTTAAATATTACTGAAAACTACCATGAAATCTACTTTAATAACTAAAACATTATATATTTCATCAAACTTTTGTGAAATTTAATAACATTCTATCGTTTAAACACAAGTAAAACGTGTCCCAAATTAAAAAGTAGTTGAAATTCGCGAAAGTTTTATATTCATTGCAATGCAATTCTAATGGCCCAAGATGCATGCATCAAGTAGAAGTGTAGTGATATTTGTGTGTTTTTTGTTTGGTGTGAGTGGAAGTGATAATGAGATTTCGAGCGAACATTCTTTGGAGTTGACCCAGTCCTTGAACTTGGCGCGTCAAGAACTTATTCAAGAGAAGTGCGCGCGACTTAACTTGAAATGGGGACTAGATGATCTTCCACCAAATCAATTGGAACATATCTTAGTTGATGATGAGCATAAGCTTCTTTACTGTTATGTGCCAAAGGTGAGATCGGTCAAGGTGAACAAGTAATTACTCGTCTATTAAATCGTATTAAAACTAACGTCATTGGTTTTTTCCTAGAAGTTTGTATTGTAACAAATAAATTTAAATTGTGGTTTAATATTTTTTAAATATTTAGTTTTGTATTTGTAAACATTATACCTACCCATATCGAATATTACTTGCTTTATTTGCTTGAATAAAGTAGGTGAGTCGAAGAAGCCATCATATCATTTAAAAACCTGCAGTATTAAATAAATTTATTTGTATTTGGTTTTAAATGTAGGAAGCTCAGCTTAGTTTTGAATTGAAAATTGACAAGTGATGTAATGCTTAAATGTTAAATTAAAATTGCATTCTCAAATGTATACTAAAAATTAAATGTGGAAATTTATTTTAAATCAATATTATACAGGTGGCATGTACAAATTGGAAGAGAATACTCATGATATTAGCTGGAAAATGGAATGACACTGATGTTCTTTCCATCCCTGCAAATCTTTCTCATTCACCCGGAATGTTCAAAAATCTCAGTTCAGTATCTAAAGAAGATCGAGATCAAATGCTTGATAACTATCATAAAATGATCATAGTGAGGAATCCATTTGAAAGATTATTATCTGCATATAGAAATAAATTGGAAGGTGATTTGCCTAGCGCTAGATATTTTCAAGTAAGTATTAAACTTATAAATTAATTTCATTATTTTTCATACATAAATAAATAAATTCTCTAATATAAAATATTTTTTAACACAATATTGATATGGTTTTCCTAACATCAAATATTTTCTATATTTACTATTTAGCATATAAGTAGGTATAATATAAGGTAATGCTTTTGCCAAAACTGTTAAAAAAAATGATGGTAAAAAAGTCACAATGTCCTAAAAGTTCAACATAATAATGTGAATGCTACTTTCTGATGTTAACCAATATATCATTTTTTTTTGTTTATAATTATTTATTTAATGAAACTATCTTTTCGGATTTGGTTGCGGCTTAGAATCGTTTGGCAGGACGATGGTGATGGTAGGTGGGGGAAGTAAAGAGGGGATGCGCCCTATTATCCCTATATAACTCCCATTACAAGGTAATTCATAGTTCCTGAGAAAATAGATTTTGAAAATAGCACTCGCCGGCCGCTGCCGCGGCACGCTTCGCTCGGCTCGTGCAATGTGGTCATATATTTAACCTAACCTAACCCACCTAGAAATAACAAAAAATTCTTAAGATTAACCCGCAAAACCTATGTTATCCAAGTCGAAAGAAAGAAAGGAAGACTATGGCGTTGCGTTGCGGTCATATATCTAACCTTTTTTTTTTTTTTTTGTTATCGCTGGGAAATGCATTTATCGCACGGGCCCCCCTGCTAACCAGGGGGGCACTGTGAGGGACTCGGTGATATACCCCCTAAAACCCAGCGCCCTACTCCAAGCCGCCTTAACGGGACGCCACGGGATCGCATTAAGCATTCAACCGCGACGCCCCAGCGGTTGGCCTAAAGGCCACTCCGATAGGGCTGCTCACAAGTCCACTCTGATAGCAGCAGAGAAGTACCCGGAGCAGCACCTATTAAACATCAACGCCCACCGAAGTGGGCCCACCACACCGTCATCTAACGGTGACGGCCCCGTCAGGCCGCGGAGGATAGGGACGAGCTGGCACCGAACCGGCACTCACTCCCCCCGCGGTCTCCCTACCGTCGGCCCAGCTCCGGACCAAGCTGGCTGCCGACCTACCTCATCAGTTGCAGGACCGCCCCCCAAAAGACAGTCCCACTCCCGGCCGCCTACCCGTCGAGCTAGTCCCGACGGGAGGCCCGCGCAGTGCCTCCAACCGGGGTCTGTCGGCCAGAGACACCGCGCTACCCTCTGGCGCAGCGCCTTAAAGGCACCGCGCCGCCCTCCGGCTGTTGGTCCGCGGCGGGTTTCCCCGCTACCACACGCTCCTGGTCTGCCAACAGGAGCGAGTGGCGTTCCCCCATCCGCCACCTGGGGACGCGCCCGGTAGGAGACAGCCTCTCCCCCGGGGTCATATATCTAACCTAACCTAACCCACCTAAAACTTAAAATTCTAAGGATTAACCTTCTGAACCTATGTTATCCAGATTGAAAGAAAAAAATCATACAACACAATTAATATCTTACAATAAAAACACATTCACACAAATCGAAAGAAAAGCGGAACTAAATTTGGCGCCATTTAACATAGATAAAACATTTTTTGACATCATAATCGTACGTCCTTGTCTAACATATCACATTTGTTATCCTACTCTAACAGTGATAATCGTTAAGTTTTTATTTTTTTTCTCTAAAAATATGAATTACCTTCTGTTGTGATTATTGTTGTGATTAAGACAGTACTTATTAATTTGTAATGATTGCAAGTAATTAAAACTTAAAATATGGATACTAGAATGTAGTTTATTAGTCTTAAATTTTTTAACACTCGTGGGAATATTTTTCTATTAAGTAGGTAATTGTATGACCTCTTATAAACAAATAAATAGTGTTTAATGATCTCTAGTCGTGCGATAACATAGTTTTTTTTATAATGAATGTGAAGAATAAGCAAATATGAATGAAATAATTGTTACAGATTCAAATAAATATAATAAATATAATCTTGCCGATGTAATGAACCTAAAAGTGGCGATAATTCTAATACGTCTATACGCTCCGTTCCATCCATACCCAAGTCAGCTTTAGAGTGTGAAAATATTACGCAACGATCGAAATCTACACGAAATACAACACGTTGTACATGTGTTTCTCCAGAAAGCATTAGGGAGATAATACGTGAAGAATTACGTGACGCTTTGAAAAAACAATTAGTAGAAATTAAAACACAAATCAGTGCGTTTGAACAGTCCCTTACGTTCTTAAGTGAAGAATATGATAAACTTAAGAAAGAATGTGACCTTCGCAGCAATCATGTTACTGCAATTCAGAAAGAGAATGACATATTACGAACGTCTACTAACGAATTATTGGCTCGTTTGCGTCATATAGAACAACAATCCCGTTCCAGTAATATTGAGATAAACTGCGTGCCTGAACATAAAACCGAAAAACTGATAAATTTAGTACAAAATTTAGGTAAGATGATAAAATGTCCTGTTAGAGATGAAGACATCCATTACTGCTCAAGAATTGCTAAATTAAACAATAACAACCCCCGCCCTCGATCCATCTTAGTACGTTTTAGCAGTCCCCGACTTAGAGATACATTTCTAGCAGCTTGTATTAGATTTAATAAAGCCAATCCTAAAGACAGGCTTTGTACTAGTCATCTTGGTATTGCCGACGAAAAGAGATGCCCCATCTATGTTGTGGATAATCTCACACCTGAAAACAAAGGTCTCCACGCTGCGGCACGAATTAAGGCTAAAGAGCTTAATTATAAGTTCGTCTGGGTCCGTGATGGTAAAATCTTCCTGAGGAAATCTCAGGAAAGTAAATTTATTTTCGTTAAAGATAAATCTGTTCTTGATAGTCTTAAATCTTAATAAGTTATAAAAAATGTGTTTGTAATACTACATCAAATTCAATAGTCTTAATTTGTACTACCAAAATGTTCGAGGCTTAAGAACAAAAACAATTGACGTGTTTAGTAATATAGCTTGTAGCAATCATGATATTATAATCTTGAGTGAGACATGGTTAAATTGCAATGTCTTCGATTCTGAACTATTTGACGATCGTTTTAATGTGTATAGAAGAGATCGTGAATCGAGTAGCTTTCACAATAAAAAAAATGGCGGTGGTATATTAATTGCAGTGAATAAAAATATAAAATCCTATCGAATGGATAGTTTTGAATCTAAATGTGAAGATATATGGGTATGTGTGGAATTAACTAAAGATGTAGGGAAGCCTGAACTCTTGTTAATTTGCGGTGTGTACTTACCTCCGCCTATACAAAAACATATTCTGAAACACTTCTTAGATAATACCAACCGTGTGTATGATACATGTCATATTAAAAATAAACTAATAGTAGGAGACTTTAACTTAGGAAATATATTATGGGAAAACCTACAGCCCGCTTACAGCAATAGTTTATTTAGTCAAATGATATCTGACTTTGTTACACTTAATTCACTTAAGCAATATAACAATGTATTTAATTCCAATATCAAAATCTTAGATCTTATTCTTACTAATTGCGATATTTCAAGTGTTGATGAAAGTAGGGATCCTCTGAGCATAATTGATAAATGCCACCCTCCCTTACAATTTTCGTTAAAGTTTATTTACGAAAAATGTTTGCAATTTAATAATGCACTTAGGTTTTGCTTCTCTAAGGCTGACTTCAATAATATTATTTTAGAACTTAAGAGTATCTCCTGGAATTCAATATTTGAACATTGCACAACAGCAGATGAAATGCTTTCAATTTTTTATTGTCACCTCAGAAAACTAATATGTAGATTTGTACCACTGTCTAAACCACGCAGTCACAAGTATCCAGCATGGTTCTCTAAAAATCTTATCAACTTACTACGAGAAAAATACAAATTCAGATTAAAACTCATAAAATTTAATGAAAATCCTCTTGATGTTTTGTCCTTTGAACTTCTAAGGAAAAGGTGTGAACATATCCTGAAAAATTCTTATAAAGCTTATATATCTAAGCTTGAAGACATTTTCAAACATAATCCTAAGCTGGTTTGGACTTTTCTCAAAAATAAAAAGCAAAAAAAGAGCTCATATCCGAATGAAATGAGTCTTGATTCAAAAACTGTGACGCATGGAAACGATATATGTAATCTGTTTGCGAGTCACTTTTCTTCTGTTTACAATAAAAATACTTCTGATCACAATGAACCATATAGGCAGTGTACAGTGTCCTATAATTTCCTTAGTAATATAACCTTCACAATTAGAGATACTTTGAATGTTTTAAAAAGAATGGACCCTCACAAAGGTGCAGGAGAGGATGGTATACCATCTTTATTTGCAGTTAAATGTGCGACAGCAATCTCTCTCCCTCTCACATTGATTTACAACAAATCTCTTGCCACTGGGTCTTTTCCATCTTTATGGAAAAACTCGTTAGTTATCCCAATATTTAAAAGCGGTAGAGTGGAGTTGATAAAGAATTATAGACCTATCTCCATCCTTCCTGTTTTCGCTAAGGCTTTTGAAAAACTTATTTACAAGGTAGTTTATTGGCATTGTAAAACATTATTATCTCCTCATCAACATGGATTTGTAAAAGCCAGATCCACTTGCACTAATCTTGTTACTTTTGTGGAGAAACTCTCAGCTGCCTTAGACTCTAGGCAAACCGTTGACGTCATATATACTGATTTCAGTAAGGCTTTTGATAAGGTGCATCATGGAATCCTACTTCAAAAACTATCTATGTATGGTTTTGCTGATCAACTGCTGAATTGGTTTAAATCTTATCTTTCTAATAGACCATCAGTTGTGGTTGTCAATGGTTATAAATCTTCTCCGTTTACAGCTACTTCCGGAGTCCCGCAAGGTTCTATACTTGGTCCTTTACTCTTTAATCTTTTTATTAATGATCTGTGCAATAGTTTTGTATATTCCGACTACTATTTTTATGCTGATGACTTAAAAATATCTAGATGCATTCATAATGACAATGATGTATTATTTTTGCAAAGCGATTTAAACCGTATAGCTTCTTGGTGTACCATCAATGGTATGGTGTTAAATACTGATAAATGTAATTTTATTCGCTTCTCTAGAAGTCAAAGTAAGTCACAGGGATCTTATCTTCTAAATAATATACAATTGAGCGAAGTTATGCATACAAGTGATCTTGGAGTAATCCTTGATTCAAAGTTACGTTTTGATAAGCATATAGATAATATTTGTAAAAAAGCACTTAAAACTCTTGGATTTCTTCTCCGTAATTGTAAAGATTTTAAAAAACCAGATACTAAAATATGCTTATATAATGCACTAGTTCGTAGCATCCTAGAATACTGTAGCGTAGTTTGGAATCCACACTATAATAAGTATAAAAAAAAAATAGAATCCGTACAAAAGCGGTTCTTATGGCACATTTCATATCATAGTGGGATCAATCAATCTATTCGTAGTTATGAGGACCGACTTAAGCACTTTAAAATGCAATCCCTTTCTGATCGAAGACATTTGCTTGACAACCTTTTTCTGTTTAAGCTTGTAAGAGGCATATTTGACTCGGAATGGTTATTATCCCAAATCGACTTTGCTATACCATCAAGACTACCCAGACCTAATAATATTACATTATTTCGCGAAAAACTATGCAAAACCAACCTGGGTCATAATGCGCCTCTGAACAGAATTATACGTTCTCATAAGACGTTATGCACAAGCCATGATATTGATATCTTCTCTGATTCTTTATATAAATTTAAGAAAACTGTTAAATTTAAACTTCATCAATTTAATTAGTTATAATTAAAACTATATGTTATATAGAAGTAAATTGCATTTTTATGTTTTTGTTTTTGTCTATAGGAAGGTACCTACTTTGTTTTTTGTTTTTTAACTTTTACTTACCTACTAATGTCAGTCTATTATTTTATTCTATAAGTTTTTTTTTTATTTATGTTGTCATGTCATAGGAATGCAGTGTTGCTTTTAATTAGGGCATCATTTATTCTAGTATTTTTGTCTTTCTTGTTATATATCACCTACTTTTGTATGAATGTATGCTCTGTTAGCAACCTATAAATAAATAAATAAATAAATAAATAAATAGTGCATATTTATGTAGTAACTAGCCCTAGGTAGTTTTTGGGGGTTATATAGATTTCTCAGAAATTAGATATTTTCCCGCAATAAAAACTATCCGATATATTGGCCCGGCTAATTCGCTATCACCACACCAAACACCAAAATCCATCCAGTGGTTTCCTCTTAATGCAGTCACAGACAAACAGACAGACAGACAAAAATTAGAATTTCCAAAAAATATTCAATGTAAACCTACCTACAGATTCTACTAAGTTAAAATTTTATTATATTTTGTATTTCACTGAGTCAACAATGGTTGTTGTTTGAAAGACTTTGCTTAAGTGTAAAGTATGTAAATATGTAAATGCTTAGGTAGGTTGTAGGTACTATAGTATATTATGTGTCGCTGCCTTTAAATCGTTGTATGCCTTTAAATATCTACTAAAGAAAATTATTAAGTACCAAATATGCCACATAAAATACACTAAGAAACAATTTAGGACTAGCGAGTCACCCTCGGCCTCGAAATTAACGATTAAAGCGTCCCACAAACTCTGCCTCTGTATAGATATTAGATACATAGATTTAAATAATACATCTTATTCTCTTTTGGTGTTTTTGTACCATTTCTTGTTTCAAACCTTGAATTCACAACTTGAATTTTTACTTTAAGGCTTACGTTTTTCTATTGCTGTGATCAGGAATTTAAAAATTACACTGAATTTCTTGACCGGATATGTCCTTCATTATTTTAGAATTCGTAAATTAACTCGTTTTTTGCTCCCCTATAATTAGTGAAAGAGATGGATGTATTAGAAGTCAGGTAAAGTGACCGAAACTCCACCTTTTTATGCAAGCCGCATATTTGTCAAATATTTTGCCAGCAGAAATGTATTTAAAAAATATAAGATAAATTACGTACCTATATAATAATAAATTTTACTAAAATGTGTATAAATACCTAGTTTTATATATTGTAGTAGCGACTTACTCTCGTTTTGCTTGGATTCGTCTTAAGATGCTACATGCAAAATTTAAAGTTTGTATTACAAAACAATGATGACTTTCAAACAAACTGAATAAAGACTTCATACCTCCTTAATTGGGTCCTGTCGCAAAATCCGTTCTTAGCCGACGTCTAATATAGTAATAACTATAAACTACCTTACTGCCAAATTTCATCTTTATACGTACGTCAAGCGGTATCGATATTTACGAAATATCGATCAGCGAGTGAGTCAGTGACCTTTAGCTTTTTTTAGAAATTTAGATATACTTATGTATTAATATTATGTATATATTTCATTGCTTCTAAGTATCCTTACTTTTAGGCTTATTCTTAATTTAGAAAGCTATAAAAAGCTTACTGCATTGGTACTTTGTATTATTATTTTTTTTTAGTTTGGGCTAATCTATAATAAATTTATTAGCGAATACAAAAAAATATTTAAATAATTTAAATATTCAATAACTTCATATATTTGTATCTAATCATCATCCCTTAACTTTTATAAATTACATTTTGATTTTGTTTTTAAAATTCAAACTAGCTAGAATACAGTTTAAATTGTCTTAAATTTTACAACGGGGGTTTTATGTTATGTTCCTATTATGTATATTCTAACAGGTTTTTCATAATTTAAGGATCGCGTGGGCAAGCGGATTATAAAGGCGTTTAGGGAGAACCCATCGAACGAGTCCCTAGAATACGGTCATGACGTGACGTTTAAGGAGTTCGCGTTGTTTCTGACGGTTAAGTCGAAGGAACTGGCGGATGTAGTCAATAACGAACATTGGCAGCCAATAACCAGTCTCTGTCACCCGTGTCTCATCAAGTATACTTTAGTTGGTAAGTTCTTTTTACTTTTATGTCAGATTTATTAATGATACTCAATACACTATTATTCAGGACGGAGGGTGAAATACGTTCCTTGTATTTTTATACTGGTATTTTTTCAATTTTTACGCATATTTATTGGGTTAACTCTGTATGCTGGACTTTACACAGCCATACCATATCAAACCATACAATAGAGCATCTAGTATCATGGTAGCTTACCATTTGCTTGATTTGAGGCTTGTGTTATGGATATTGGATAACATATATTTTTAACATAATTTTTTAAATAAGTTTCAAGTTTCTATCGTTAAAAGAGACGTAATTTCCATACAAACTTTCTTCCTCTATTTCAACCCTTTACACCCCTTTTTCCCCCCTGAAAAGTAGCCTAAGTCCTTTCTCAGGATCTAGAGTCTGGACTATCTGCATGCCAAATTTTCATTAAAATCAGTCCAGTACTTTTTGACTTTATTCGTTACATACACAAATACAAATCTTTCCTCTTTATAATATTAGTATAGATATATATAAATATAAATTACCCAATACCCATGATTGCAATACAAACAGTGCACATAGCACAAATAAATGACCCTAGCAGGACAGAACCCGCGACCTCTAGCACAGCAAAGGTTTGCTACAAACTGAGCCAAACGTGTTTAATTTAAAATGAATTTGCTTAAAATTTCCTATATGAGTCTTAAATTTATTTTGAGAATAATGTACCTACTCGCATTACATTATTATTCGCACCTAAGTAGTAAACAATAATTTTGTTCTTAAAAGTAATTACTTTTTAATTATTATTATTATTTTCACAATATACTAAATACTTTTTCTTTGATAACTTATGATAGTTTAAATAATGGCCCCCAATAAGAATCTTAAAGCAATAAATATTATTAATTTCGCCTTGGATGTTACATCAGATCATAAATTATCTCGAATGCCATATTTATTTAGTCATTAGTAAATCTTTTTGAACGGTTTTGTTCGAAGTTTAACTGCTATTATTTTCAAGGCTAAAATACACGTAAATAAATTTAAAATTATCTTAAGAGGGGTCTATTGTAATTTCGAAATTGCCACCCTATATTGATAGGCTGTTAATACTTTACACGAATACTTGGAATTTGGTCTCGAGACTAGGGTTTTACTGTTATAAACAGCTTTCCGTGATCATAATTATCGTAAAGCAATCTAAGCGGCGAGAACCAAAAATCAAGATAAATTCATGAAAAAATCCAAAAAGATATTCATTGATTTTAAAGAAAATTGCATGGTCGAATCATCACTATATATTAGTAAACAAAGTCCTCTGCCGCTTCTGTCTGTCTGTTCGCGGTAAACTAAAAAAATGCACCGATATTCATACTGTTTGTACCAACGGATAGAATGGGTCTCGAGGAAGATTTTAGTTTATAATTTGTCAAGTTTTTGAACACATTTACTAGCGGAACCCGCGGCTTCGCTCGCGCTCTATCTATCTAGTAAAGGATAAAAGAGAGTGATGTATAATAAGACCACACAACATCACCTAGAATCGATTAATCGATTTCATCATCATCATCAGCCCTTTTTAACGTCCCACTGCTGGGCACGGGCCTCCCTCAGTACGAGAGGGATCAGGCCATAGTCCACCGCGCTGGCCTAGGGCGTGTTGGCGAACTTCACATGTCTTACGAAAACTTGCTAGGTTTTCTCAGACATGCAGGTTTCCTCACGATGTTTTCCTTCACCGTAAGACAAGTGGTAATCATGATAGAAATGATTCGCACATGAAAATATCAGAGATGCGAGACCCGGATTTGAACCCGCATCACTCGGTTTTACAAGCGACGCGTTACCGCTGGGCTACCACTACCTCTTTCGATCGATTTATAGGGATTTAAATGAAACAAACTTTTTTAACATAGTATAAATGCTCGGAGTCACAGAAAGTAACAAAATGTTTCAGATTTTCCCTCCCTGGCGGAATTGTTACAAAGGAAGTTGTTGTCTTAAAATAAATCATTACAATTCTTACACATCACTTTGCTACCCAATGCGTGTTTACTTTACTATTGTTACGTTTAGTATAACGTGTAATAGCACTTTGGTTTATTTATATCATGGTATGGTACCTATTTATATTTTTATAGGTTTAATATTAATAATTTATTTTACGAATGTACACTATCAAATGACTTTGATAGTGTCATATGATTTCTTTAGTCGATGACATACATATTTTATTATTGACTCACCAGTGTCCTTAGGTACATTTGAACTGTTAGTATGGATATTTTTCTGCAGTAAAAAGTGTCCTATGTGTCAACCCAGATATCCATCTATATTAGGATATTCACATCTTATCATACCAAATTCTATTAAAATCTGCCCAATACTTTTCTTGACTAGCCATAGACAGACAGACAGCAGACACCAATGATATTTTAACTATAGATATGTTATGAGCGCGCAATCGTGAAAACTCGAAAACATCCTAATTAGGACGTATTGCCTTTAGTCTGTGTCACCGCATGGCGACGAGTGGTACGCTGCTACAAAATTAAAAAAATGCCATCCTGTGTATTTAGGAAATGCACCAATTATGATACCAAAGTTAATAAAACACAAGGGATCTCATACCACATGTAAGAACGCAGTATACTTCGATTTATTAATATATTTCAATTATTATTTGCCTAATATTCTGATATGTCATCGGTCGCTAGACTAATGTTTGTTTACATTGACGCGCAATTGACAACATTAGCTGTCTCTTTTTTTCTTATTGATTTTATCGACTATCCCCTTTCTATCATTTTGACATGTACCTTGAATGAAAAGTGTGTATGTGTGCAGCGCGGAACACTTTTTTCGGTTGTTTAGTGAGCGTATAACATATCTATAGTTAAAATATCATTGGCAGACACACAAAAAATCGAACGTTAAATTTAATTAATTCGGACTATTTCAATATTACATGTATAGTGTGTACCTTTGTATACATGTATCAAGATGTCTTCGACAACATCATATTTTTTTCCTTCGTTAACACTTAGCTTGTTCCCATAATTTTAGTGCGTTTTTACAGTCAGAGCAGGTTTTAGAATCACTTAAAATTAATTATACGAACTTTGGTGAAAATATTTTCAGTATATGCAAATATGCATACATATTGAGTGCCTCTTCGTTTTCGATGTTGGTAAAACAATACATTGTATGTTGCGTACTTTTAATTGTAATCTCGATCCGTCAATGAAAGTCAATTTAAATTAAGTGATGTTGGTATCGGCTAAGTGATTGTAATTGTTTTACGTTTATTTCGACTTTGAAACAGATGAACGGAGAAATACCCGGTATATGGAGTAGTATTTTGAAATTACAGACAAAAAATTATGAGTTTATGGTAATAAAATACCTACCCACATAATATCTCTAAAATAATATCTAACAAAATTCTGAGTTGAATCTGTATATTATTTTTTTGGAAATACTTATTCAAATAATCGTTACTCTACAGATCTGAAGACCGAATCCATAGCTTTTAAGACACTTTTTCTATCAGTCTGTGATCGTATCATTGGACAACCATTGAACAAATGATGAAATGAGATATGATGATGAGACAATTATCCTGATTAACATGTAGGATATTTTACTGCTGGAAAATATCTCATCTCTGAGTTCCAAAGAGTAACAGCCTGTCCGCACTGCGAAATTTCACCGCGCGAATTTTATTCTCGCGATTTATTTTCCGCGATCGGAATATCGGGACCTGCATCGAACTGAGAGAAATTCTATAAGATTCCATGTGTTACAGAATTGCGGAAAAAAAACCGCTCGGTGAAATTTCGCAGTGCGGATAGGCCGTTACTTGCGTGTTACACTGTACACTTACGGCCTATCCGCACTGCGAAATTTCACCGCGTGGTTTTTTTCCGCAATTTTGTAATACATGGAATCTTATATAAGTATCCGCACTGCGAATAAAACTTCACGCGATTTCTCGCAGTTCGATGCAGGTGATCGCGAAAATAAAATTCGCGCGGTGAAATTTCGCAGTGCGGGACAAGCCGTTACTAAATTTCTACCAAATCCATCAAGCTGTTACGGTCTATCCGTACTGCGAAATTTTTCCGCGCGGTTTCTTTCCGCAATTCTGTAATTCATGGAATCTTATAGAAGTATCCGCACTGCGAATAAAATTTCACGCTATTTCTTTCAGTTCGATGACGGTGATCGCGGAAAATAAATCGGGAGGATAAAATTCGCGCGGTGAAATTTCGCAGTGCGGACAGGCCGTTACAGTCTGAAGGAGTAATATATTCTATTACTCCTTTATTCCATACAAACAACCACCCCAATTACACCTAATAACAATTTTATAATGATTTTATTCATGAAGAAATCATTTTAATCTACGTCTTTATCAAACCAGAAACGCGCCTTAACGTACCTACAGTGTAGTTAAAAGGCATGACTTGGCGCAAAAAACTATGAAATTATATACTCGTAGTGTTATATTGTGATTTCATTTTAATTAAAGTTACATTAAAGAAAATGATAATAATACAGTCAATGCCAATGTATGAAACAGCTTATTACGAGTTTCTCTCACATAACTTTGGTAGTCATTTGAGATAACATTTATACCTAGTGACAATACTGCGTTGAGTTCTTTACAATAATTATACTGTTTATAGTTAACTTCAAACGTAAGAAGCCTTGTTAAAAATATGGGTTTTCTTAGAAAAAACTGTATTCATGATATCTTTATGATAAATACGTGATTCTGTAGTCTATATTATGTATTTAGGAATTTCTTTTGTATTTTTCCTTTTAGATATTGGATAGTTGACAGGAGAGAAGTTAGAGGAATGTCTGATTCTTGCATATGTTGTATTTTATACAATACTTGCGCCTTCGCTTCGCTCGGGTTCGTCCCTAGATTTAGCGCGAGCGAAGTCGTGGGTTTCGCCAGTTGAAATAAATTAAATTTCTAAAATAAAAGTAGCCTAAGTACTCCTTATAACATTAGCTATCTGCGAGTGAAAGTCCTGTTACGATCGGTTTAGCCGTTTCAGAGATTAGCCGGAACAAACAGATAGAAAGACAGACAAAAATTTTAAAATTGATTTTTTGATTTTAGTACCGTATACACTTTCATAATTCATATGCATTTAGTGAAAAGCTGTTAATTTGAAATTAAAAACAGACACTTCAATTTTATTTATATTTACTTATAGGTATGCTCTCTTTTACACAAACAATTTTGTACAAAATGCTAAAAAAAGACGATACGCCTTCTAAGATTTTATTACTTGTAATATACCGCATAAGCATTCTTCATTTAGATTTTTTTATCGTTCGTAGGTAGGTACTAGGTAGTTATAATTTATTAAAATTGCTCTTGGTTGATTATTAACAGTTAAACTTTAAGCTTAGTGAATTCCTCTTTCGGCGTTAACGTCAAATATTATATCTACTAGTCTAATAATATATTACGATTCATTTTTTACTTAACTGTAGTTTTTGCCGATTGGCAATTTGCGTCATAATCACTAGCTGGTACTCATACTCGTATACGTATATTTAGCCTATAGGTGTCGATCTGAAGATTTGAATCGATTAATGGATTATCATAAATGAAATAATTTGTAAGTATGTGTATTTTGATGTTTGATAATATGAAATATATTATAACCTGGAGTAACTGGAGGCCGAGACTCGGAAACCTGTTCAATTTTTGAACCGGTTTTGGCTATCAACCGCAAACCGAGGGCTTTTCGGTTTAAGGTTTCGGTTACTTTCGTTAAATGGTTAATTCCGGGAGAGCGGTTTTTGACGAATTTAGGTTTCGTGACGCAAATGAGTTTTGTTTGCGTTTACATTTGGCACGTTTTTGTTAGTAGTGACGGCTTATTTCGGTACTAAAACCGAAACCCAATCTTTCTCTAAGAATCAATGATTACCATTATCATTTCGTATCCAAAGCATTTGTTTTCATTAACTGGTAAAAAAGAGCGTTGAAATTACCGAAATAAATCGCTGTTTTTTAAGCCGGTTCCGATACCCGCTAAAAGCTGCTCTAGGTACCTAAAGCCTACCTCAGCGAAGTGAATTCTGTTGACCGCTGTAACAACTCGGAGTTGAGAAGTTGGCGGTGTTTCACCGCCCTGAGATAAGGACTAGAGATAGACTGTCGTGGCCGG
Organism: Boloria euphrosyne; assembly: GCA_951802675.2. Lineage (NCBI taxonomy): Eukaryota > Metazoa > Arthropoda > Insecta > Lepidoptera > Nymphalidae > Boloria > Boloria euphrosyne. The sequence continues at coordinate 12,474,022 of OX637873.1, read as the reverse complement.
AATCGATCGGCGAACATTATTTTACTTCGACCACTTTGTTTTTAATAGGATAGGTTGTCTATAACATTTAGAATGAACATTATAACATTTTGTTGATTGCGTGCTTGTTACGAAACCAAGATAACAGTTCCAGCTAGTTATTACTAATAAGTTAACATCGCATAAGTATTACAATAATCATGGGTAGGTGTGGCAGGATGCGGTCGGTATATTACGAAGACCTACGTCCTACATACGTTGTTTGAGTAATCTATACTAATGTAAAGCGTTCCCAAGACGATCAATCGCAAATTTTTTATAGCGATTTTTTATATTATCATTAGATGAACGTTATATGGGGTATGACAGAATCTTTACTTATAGCTGTCAAAATTTCTCACTCCGACAAGAAATTACGTTAAAGTAAGACATAAAACGAATATTATATTATTACGAGTAGATATAGTGTTAACAGCAAGCAAAGTCACTCAGTAGAGCGGCCATAGGGGTTTCAAGATGCTTTATTAAAGCAATTAGCTTTGAATTGTTTTAGATTAAATTACAGGTTTCTCAAATTATACAGATTCAGTAATAATTACCTAAAATGATTTCTTTTTCTTACTGCGGTGAATTAAAGAAACAAGTTAAATGTTAAAATATTGTACATTATAAAATTATGTACAAATTGTTAAATGAAACTTGAAATGTCTCACTGGCCTACACTAAAAAGATATAAAATGTAACTATATAATTATTAAAAGAAAATGCCAACTGCATACATAACAAGTTGACGATGGAACATATTGAATGCAGTCGCAGACTCTATAAAGCACGACATGATATACCTACTTAAGTAGATTCGCGCACACATTCGTGGGTAAAAAGTTTAAGTCAAAATTGTAATATTTACTGTGCAATAATCATCGCCTGTACCGATTACATTTTACGTTAGTACCAAAAATAGTGGCCCCAAACAGGTTCTTTGCTGATTTTAAAACAAAGCAAAACGGACTGTTTAGATTTTCATCACAAGTTACGGAAATGTAACTCTTCAGATAACATCGTATTTATCTGGGTCACGGTTTTATTTACTTTTCACGGTTGTCTTATAGTTCAATGTCAAGATATTACTTAGGACTGCATTTGTTTTAATTTTTCTTAAAGTTATTGTTTCGTCCGTGGCTAGCTTTATTTCGAGTACGCTCTCTTAATATTTAGTTTGTCTACAACTAGGTAAATAAAGTTATGTAGATACGAGCTATGTACTAAAATTAAGCTCAGTTATGTATACGTAAAGCTATTACTTACTTGAAAAATATCATGGTGTGATAGGTAGGTACGTGATTAAATAATCAGTCAAAAATTCTTTAAAATGTTGATTTGGCCAAATACCATTCCTAATAATTTAGTTTAATCAAATAATTTATATCTGAGTCCGTGTACATATATGTAAGTAGTTAATAACTTAGAAGAATTTTTGAATTTAATTTAAATTTTCGTATACTTTAAACGATTGAATCCAAAAACGCTTATCATTTTTTATAAATAAGTTGAAAATTAATAAGTATGTTACCTTTTTTTGTGATTTTTTTGTTGACTGAACTTCGAGTAATTTCGGTTTATTAACATTAAATTCATAGAAATATTATATGATGTTTTGTGAAGAGTCTAACGATGTGTGCCTGTATTATAAGTATTATACCTATTATGAAAGCAAGCAGCTAAAACTCAATTTAAACTGATTTCAAACAGATTTATAAACAAATATTATATTAATTGGCAGTGGAAGCCCAGCGGTAACGCGCTCGCTTGGATAACCGAATGATGCGGATTCAAATCCGGGTCTCATACCTCTGATATTTTCATGTGCGAATCATTTCCATCATGATTACCACTTGTCTTACGGTGAAGGAAAAACATCGTGATTAAACCTGCATGTCTGAGAAAACATAGCAAGTTTTCGAAAGACATGTGAAGTCCGCCACCCCGCACTAGGCCAGCGCGGTAGACTATGGCCTGATACCTCTCGTATTGAAGAGAGGCCCATGCCCAGCAGTTAGACGTCAAAAATGGCTGAAGACACATTGTCTAATACTTTCTTATGCTAACGCAAATATTTGTCATTATAAAGAGAGACTGAGTCTCTCCCGTGAAACATGGTTGCTGTAAAGCATTCGAAACTTTGGGAACCAAAAATCAAAATCCGCGACAAAATCCGAAAAGATAGTTTCTAATATTGTATGATAAAAATTATTGAAATTTTATAAACAATAACTATGAAGAGTTTCTTCTTCTTAAAGTGCCCCTTTATTACTGAAGGATGGCGATTATCATTCGAATTCTTTTGTGTCGGGCCGAATCTGGACGTATTTCAAAACTATATCCGGTTCCGATTCTGGTTGTGGTAGAGCCTATTACTGACTGACTCCGTCTAGTTGGATGGTACTCAAATATAATTTAATTCGATAATTACAAATGAAGCTAATAAGTAAAACGCCCCAACGAATATTCACATTTTGTGATTTAGATCGCAAAAATAGAAACTACTGATTTAAAAATTATACTTATTTTTATGGTTCTTTCACTCGCCTTCGACGACTCGCTTGGCTCAGTTTGTAACGACCCCACTTTATGTGCCATGCTCTTAATATAGGTATAGTACCGTATTAAGCATAACCAATAACCTTTTTGAATAAAATAATGTACCTAATGCAAATTATTTAATTTAACTAAACTAGAAAAAATATCAGCGCGATTCGAACAAAAACATAAGTAATTAAAGTATAATTTAATAGATAGCTATATTTTGAGTGTTTAATTATTAATAACTGCGTATACTATATTCGTGTATTATAGCTTATTAAATTGCCTAAAAATAAATTTCTTATCTACATCTTCTCGAATAAATAATAATCTCGTGTCACAGTGTTTGTTATCGAACTCCTCCGAAACGACTTGACCGATTTTTATGAAATTTGTGGTGTATGGGTGATAAGGGTGGCCTCCAGATTTTTTATTTTTTTAGGATTTGGCATTAAAAAATACTTATAACCCTAATTTTTCATCCTTCTACCAACACGGACGGAGCCGCGGAGAATTGCTAGTAAAATACATAAATATTGTAACCCATAGTGCAGAGGTATGTAGAAAAATTGTCTTCGTCATCTGAATACGTACATGAGTACATACCTACTCTCCATGCGCGTGCGCCGTTTTAAAAACATACATGTATCATGTACCTATGTGTCTTCAAAATAATCGCGACGCTTATTATAGCATATACTTAGTACATTTGCATTGTATTTAATTCTAGCATTATATTAGTTTATACGTTGCAAATAAAAATTACGTATATTTTCGTTATATTTAATAATAATTATTACTATAAAATAATTGTTATTATTTAAATTTTGAATATATCATAAAATTATATATTTTTTATTAATTATTTTATTAATTATCTTCTAATTTATATACATAATATGTATACTTGTGTATTGATTAATATCAGATAATTAACTTAACTTAATTTGTCAAATATTCTTTATGTCGCGATTTAAAAAATATTATTCTACGAATAACAAGTATAATAATTAAATGTAACGTTTTCTTTACATTTGTTTTTTTTTTCAGGTAAATACGAGACATTGGTGGACGACTCTCTACTGGCCTTGCACACTATAAACGCTTCGCACATACAATTCCCGCGTCTAGCCCACACTTCGGGCACCGCAGAAAAACTACGCAAGTATTTCTCGCAACTCGATCTACCTCTCATAAGGAAACTCTACAAACTGTACAAATATGACTATAAACTATTTAATTACGACCTAGATAATATTGTGGGTTTTGATCTGGGGTAAATTTTTATGTTTAACTATGGTTAAATGTACTTAGAACATTCTGGAATGTTTTTAGACTTAAAACAGGGCCTTTAGGATTTATAAAGGAGATGTGCACGAAGATATAAAGAAGACGGTTCTAATTTCCATTGTAACAAATAAGGATTTTAGAAATAATTGATGTAAATAGTATGATATTGTATTATCAATATCGTTAATAGAAAACTAAAGCAAATATAGAAATAAAATATTTTAATATTGTGACCTGAAAGGAATGTCATTTTTTTTTAGTTTTCTATTAAGCGATATCGTCAAGCTATTAAAAATCCCGTGTCTAGAGCGCAGGTTCGTTCTTTAGCTGTACAGGCTATTTTTATATTTCGTTTGTAGTAGGACTTAGTCCTTAGAACTGTAATAAAGTGATCGTACTCGTATGTAGATGCCCTTAGGAGTTGTAAACCGTCATGTCACATTTACCGTATCATATTAATGACGCTTGTTTTCCTAATCATCCGTAACTATCATTTTGTTTATGGTTAATTTTATTGAAGTTACTCGAAGTATAGTTGAATCGAATAAAATATGCTTTTTTAAAGTCAATTGAATTAAATTAAATTTCTAATACGAATGCAATTGCAATCGATAATAATATCGGCTTATATTTTTTTTTATTTCTGTAACCGAGTATATCGTATTCGATAGGTCAAAATAGAATAATGTCAAGTTTCATAACAATTTCTAAAAAATATGTAAAGAAATAAATGACGCTGGCTTTAAACGTTAAGAGAAAAGAAAAAAGTTTCAACAACTTTTGTATTATTTTAATAAAATGCCTGTGTCTTAAGTTTAAAACTTGAAGGTTTTCGAGATTAATAATTACGGACGTTGAAAGTAGTTCAGTAATATATCTGTACAGTGTAATCATACTTTTCATAAATGTCAATTTAATACCAGAACCATATTTGAGTACAAAAAAATTAAATAACAACCCAAAGTATATATTAACCTATTAGGATACTACTTTAAAGCCGCACTTGGCTTTCATTTCATTTCAGTGCTCAGTGCTCTACTGCGATCTTCGGTAGTTGAGACTTTTTGAACCGCAGGTAGAGTGTTTAAGGAACAATAAAAGTATTTATTTTTTACTAATATTAATCAAGAAAATTGTTTTCTATTGTATTGAAACATATTTCTTTATATTTATTTTATTAGTTATCTTCACATGAACTTTCCTTGTTACTTATAGTTTTATTCTGTATATATTTTAGGTCTGTTACTATACAAATGTAACAATTCCAAAGCCTATGAAACATATAGTCGGCCAACGGACGTGACAGCACAAGCTGCTGCCATACACTAATGTCCCAAGCGAGTGTATGGCAGCTTGGGCTGGCTGTAACGTCCGTTGGCCGACTATATGTAGGCTTTGATAATTCTAAGGCGAAACATTAAATATTCACCTAAATCTAGGAAAGTTGCATACTTTGTAAAATATTGCATTTACCAAAACTTTCTAGGTTATAGGTAATATAGTGTGCACGTGTTGATTACGTAATATAATAATCAAGTGCAAGCCTACGAAAATGATTTTGGGGTCGGTCGTTGACGCAATTTTTTTGTGTTTAGACTTGTTTTTCAAGATATGTTTTTACGTTTCATTTTTTTTAATGCAACGTTTTCAATTAATGAAGGAATATTTTTTATGTTATCTCTCTCGCAAGAGAAAGAGAGCTATTAGAAGAAGTTTAAAATACAAATGAATATATAAATATATTATATACATTATTCATATTTTATTATAACGTACTATAAATCTCTTAGAATACTACCTACAAGCCAAAATGAAATTGTCATACCATTACTTCACACACTTTTTGTTTAGTTTCGTGAAAACAAAAAAAGTTACTGTAAGCTTTTCTTAGCTCAAATAATGTTCTTGGCTGATATGTAGGTATATTATATTGTACCTGTATATGTATGTATGCGTCAATAGATTTAAGACGAATTAAAACCATTTTGCATTAATAACATGGAAATATTTAACGTTAGTTGAATTAATTCACTTTATTTTTTTAACACTCACTTAACTTTTAGTAACAAACAGTAGTTATTTATCGATGGACTCTCTTATCTAATTGACTCTTTTAAAAATAACTGATAGGAATACCAGGCTAAAGTTCAAGCACATTTGTTTAAATAATTGAACAAGCTGTTGGATTTTATTCCAACTCCGCTTAGGTTCGTTCCTAGGTACGTTTTGGCGGTTAATAAACATTTCTCAGAGATATTTCCTCGTAATAAAAAGTGTCCTATGCGTTGGCCCGGATCATCTTATCTATCATCATGCCAAATTTCATCAAAATCTCTCACAGAACAGCTCACTTCTGGTCTAAATTCACAAGATCAGAAGTGGGATAGGTCCCTATTCGCCCACTACTCTTCTTAGCGTGTGATATTTGTTGTTCGTTTTTGTTTAAAAGTTTTTATCGGAGGGTATCGTGATTTTGGTGCATTTTCATTGATTTTGGTGATTTGTGCTGTCTTTTGGTCGCTGTGCACAATATTGTTGTGGTTGTCAGTCTTAACTTCTACACTCTGCAGTTCTTTCCTCGCGACTTTTGACGCGGTCACAAGCAGACAGAGAGAAAAATCTATAAACTATAGATTTGTCAATAGAATCAAAATATTTCAATAATATTTACCAATAAATATATGTAATGCACATATTCAACTCATAATTTTATTATAAAATATAGGTACACAACTAGGTACATGTATAAATGAGTGTTGTTATTTTTAATTTTTAGAAGTACTTATAATACGAATATGGCAAATGTACATAACCATTATTAACGATATAAATACTTATAAGATTTGCTAAGATCTATCTAACTCTTCTCTTTTAAAGCGAATAAATTTTATTCAATCAAATCAATAGAACTTAATTTTTTTATGCTAAACAAATTCTATAAAGCTGAGTTTTGTGTGTAAAAGAAAGCGTTATTTAATAAATAATATTTCATATAATAATTTAAATTTACGCCAAGTTATCAATGTTTACTTTACACTTAAAAGTGTCGGTCTGTTATCAAAGTGCTGTTTTATGATTGTCATATCGTGGACCTATTTTCGTTTAATAATGCATTTATAAAATATTGGTACTCGTGCTTAATGCTATTTAACTAGCGACTCACTACACTACACCTCGCTTCGCTCGGGTATATCCCTAGGTACCCCCTTTAGCATAAAATTTATACAAACTTTACTTTTACTTATTTATATATAATCAAAAGCGTAAAAAATAAGTTTCAGGCTTCTAGCTTTAAAAATGACGTTATTTCCATACAAATTTTCATCCCCAATTTCAACCCTTTACAGCCCTTTTTTCGCCTTAAAAAGTAGCCTTTGTCCTTTCTCAGGCTCGAGACTACTTGTGTAGCAAATTTCATTAAAATTGGTCCACTAGTTTTTTAGTTTTAAACGAATAATATTCGTTACATACAAAAATACAAATCTTTCCTCTTTATAATATTATTATTAGTATAGAAGTATCTAAGATTAAATTACGGGTATTTCCCGCGGATTCCCGGTACTAACCAAATACTTAGATTTTACATATTATTGTACCATGTTATGTTAGCTTACGCGATAAATGGGAAATCCAAAAAAAATATTTTTTCAATTTGACCAGTAAGTTCCTATGATTTACGCTTTTAGCCAAACAAACTCTTCAGCTTTGTAATATTAGTATAAATTATAATTATAGGCAGGCAGTAGTAGCCCAGCGGTAACGCGTCGTTTGTATAACCGAGTGATGCGGGTTCAAATCCGGGTCTCGAACCTCTGATATTTTCATGTGCGAATCATTCCTATCATGATTACCACTTGTCTTACGGTAAAGGGAAACATCGTGAGGAAACCTGCATGTCTGAGAAAACCTAGCAAGTTTTCGTAAGACATGTGAAGTCCGCCAACACGCACTAGGCCAGCGCGGTGGATTATGGCCTGATCCCCCTCGTACTGAGGGAGGCCCGTGCCCAGCAGTGGGACGTTAAAAAGGGCTGATGATGATGATGATGATGATAATTATATATTTTTATAAATGAAATCGCAAGAAAATATGATATAACTTACAGTTTTAAATATGAAATCGACAACATTGGGTGAAAAAAGATGTATGTAGTTGTACTGATATTTACTACTACTTACCACTAACTAAGTACATTATCAGTAGGAACGTTTTGAATCGCTTAAAATTTTTGCTGTTTAGTTTTCGTATATAAATAATAATTTAATATACTTTTAAAATTATATGTTCTCCTACCCTCCTTGCTGTGCCAACGGTCGCGGGTTCGAGTCCCGCTGAGGGCATTCATTTGTTGAGCACGAATGTTTTTACTCCAGTCATGATTATTTATATTGTAATTTTGTGTGTATTTAAAGTTTATATGTGTAGTTTATCTATTATCTGGTATCGGTAACACAAGCCTCGTAGCTTACCACGAAACTAGATGGCGCTGTGTGTAATAATGTCCCAACATATTTATTTATTTGTTTATCTTTAGGACAAACTGGTGAGATATTAGTGTCTTGTACCAATAAACTTGATAGCCATTCTATAACCATCATTTGTGTAGCACAGAGGTACGACTTTAAAGCAGTTTTGTGCAGTCATTTTATATTTAGGCCATGTTAATGAAATACATTTTAATCATTTCGCTTTACCATCTATTATTGTGCTCATTGCTACACGACAGAGGTTATCTTGTTTAAATTTCAATACAAAAATATAATAAGTACTTCTGTATTCTGGAATTCCCAATGTTTTTTTCTGAAAGATTATTTTACTATAACGAACATAAACAATAATCAAGCTTTACATTGTCAACAATTCGCTCATTATCAACCGATATTCCATTTTCATTTACATATTTAAGTACTGGTTTCCCATTATACTGTATACGACACATGAATTATAGAAAATGAAAGAATAATTCTTTATTAATAATAATTATTAATAATTATTATATCGTCTTCCAAAAATGTACATACTTAGTATTTCTAGAAAAGTTAGTGCTTAGTATAGATTTTGAAATTGAATCTCTATTAAACTAGTGGTTGGTACGCATAATTTACACAATTTAATTAAACGTTCTCTCATAATAATTTATGACCAATAGCAAAACAATACAATATTGCATTTGTTATTTATTTTTAATTTATCTCTCTTCTATGTTTATTAGGTGCTAGCGCTTTTATGATTAGCATCACTAATATACTTAATACCAGTGTTTCAAAGGTGTATTATAGTCAAATATGATGTCATCGCTACGTATGGATGTGCTAAGATTTTGTCAATATTTAAACGTTAATGAATTTTGATTTATCAGACATTTTAAGCGAATAATTAATTAACTAATGAATTTTAAATCATAATAAGCTGCGTTCACACAGAGTGAGAGAAAATTATATTCTATAATATATAAGAACTTAAAATCAATTCACTTTATTGTATCATGGCTATATTATAGTGTAGATATAGCAGGTTATTGTTTTTTTTAAAGAATCTTTTCCGATTTGTTATGCAAGTGAATTATAACTGAAGTTTTTATATTCATAATATATAATATTATTGTATACAATCGTATTATTGTAATAAGTATATAGCTATATCTCGTTACATACATAATGTACATTGTATAGAATTGTAAATATTTTAATCTCAACAATTTTATTGTTTGAAAAAAAAAGTATTTTTTATTTTTATCTTTATCTTAAAATTCAATTTTTACTGCACGTAATATATAATTTTATAATTTTTTTTTCTATTTAATATACAAGATTTTTTATTTACTTCAAAAATTTGTACTGAAATTCAATTAAAATAAAAATACAAATATACATAATATATTTATGTACGCACAAAGGACATTGATCTATACAATTAATCTTTTTAAATTAACCGTTATTGAGACATGCAAGTAGCTCTCGTTAGATAAGTTCAAAGCAACTCATACGATCATAATTAGACTGGAATAAATGCTACTTCTTTTTGTATGTACTTTCCATAGTAATTGGTTATTATACCTACAATTAGATGCATTTTTTCAACCGACTTCGAAAAAGGAGGAGGGTCTCAATTCGTCTGTATTTTTTTAATGTTTGTTACCTCAGAATTTTCGAGTGGCTGAACGGAGTTTGATGATCCTTTTTTATTAATTTTAGAGTTCGTCCAGTTCGTCGAAAACTATAAATCCGGCCCTTATAAATGAAAATTTCAATAAGATATTTGTACAGATTTGACTCAGAATGTTATTAATATGTAGTTATATAAGTTACATTTTTTGTTTTATGTACTATATTATTGTTTATGTAGTTCAATATGTAATAGATATTACACCTATTATTACTATTATGATATTAAAATGCAATTAATAATAATTGATAATGATAACCAATAAGTTTATGATAAGAGCTGAATGTTAGTTAATCTTACAAACTTAATCTCCAAAGCTCCCTGTGATAAACCCATCATATCATGTCATATGCTTTTGTAATAAGTTCTTTATAATATAACACTTAATACCTTTTTAGATTTACGTAACGTGTTTGATATTATTAATTTAATTTTTTCGGATTTTTTCACGGATCTTTATTTTTTTCGAATGTTAACTAGAGAAGAGATTATAATAAGGTGACAAAATCCGAAAAGATTTGGCATAAAATAAAATATATGAACTTGCATTCTTAAAATTTAATCTTATTTAGAACAAAATATATGTAACCATATTTCATTCATCATTGTAAATAACATTACATAAAGTTTGGAGGACGAATAATTTAAATATTAATTAATGTAATAAATTCTTAATATTGTAATATTTTAGTGATAGCATTTACAATATGAATCGAATGTATTTTAATTTTTTATTATTTTTACATTGTAATAGTTCTGGCATTATACATTAAGCGTAAGTTAGAATACGTTTTTGTCTTACGGTGAAGGAAAACATTGTAAGGAAACCTGGCATGTCTGAGAGAACCTAGCAATTTTTCGAAAGACATGGAATCTGCCAACCCGTAAATCCCCCTCGTATTGAAAGGAGGCCCTTGCCCAGCTGTTGGACTCGAAATAGGGCTGAATACATACATGTTGATGTATAATAATAATAATACAATTGTTGTTATTATTAATTTATTTTTATTCACATTTTCACTAGAACGATGAAATTAACGGGTTCCCATATGTAGTGACATAACGGATAACGGATATATCGTATTTTTTTAATATTGTAACAGAAATATATTAATATACATTCATTTAAAAAATATATTTTTATAATATTAATTTATAAATCTAGAATCTAGATTATAATATGTATTTACGTATTTAGATATGGATACTTTATGTTGTAGAGTTATTCTTCAGTAGATACTTTTCAAGGTGTTTATTGAAGAATGATAAAAACTTATCACATACTGTGATTTAAATAAAGGCAATGGTGTTATATGCAGTTGTTTTATTCACATGATGCTCCTCGTTTCATATTTCGTTGCACGAGTATGTAGGTCAATGACCTTCCGCTATATTGCAATATGGGGAGATCGTATTGTTTGTGCTGTTAAAGAAATGGCTGAATGACTTTATTTGACTATTTAATGTTGGCATTTTCTATTATGCTGAGAGCAGTGGGTTCGATTCTGCTGAAAAAACAAAAGGTATGTGACAAATATGCCAAATTTTGGAAGAAATAAGTATAATTGCTAATCTTTCTAATAATTTCAAACCAAATCGTCTTTTAAATTCGGTAAAAATGAATCGTAACTTTAATTAATATAACGATTCCTTAATTTTTATCATTTGAAATGTCGACGTCATTTATAACAGGATTTTCATTTGTGTATTAGGGATATCTGGATCTGACCGACTTAAAAAAAGAAGGGTTAGATGAGATTTAGACTGTATTTCACATGTACTAGGTACCTACATTGCTTTGTGTTTTTGTATAACACGTTTGGTTCATCCTTGTTCTGCTAGGGTTCACTATAGTAGATTTCTCATAGATTATTAATTTTACGTTTTAAAAAGTATCGTATACATTTTTTTATTAAATGTGTCTAGTTTTCTTGTTCCGAGACAAACGCACAAATTCTAAAAACTAGATTCAGCGAAAAATTCCAATAGATTCAGCCTCTGTATCGATAATAATTACTATGAGATTTGAGATTCAATGAGATTTTCCAAAGTAGGTACATCTCTAATGTACGTACGATTGGACTCGATTAGAATTTTATTATATATCTATAGATGTTAGCCCTTGCTTCGCTTAGGCTAAAAATTGGACTATTTTTTTATTGTTTTCTTTATTTCACAGCAATCCAACTCAAAAATTAAATTGTGAAAATTTTAGAAAAATGTTTGACTTATTATTATATAATATATAATAATATGATACATATTACAGAGGAAACTACAGTATAGCAACTAACGGTAAGCCCGTAAATAAAATGCAAAATAAATAATAACAGTATTTCACTTCTACTACAGTTGGGACACTTTAACACGCAGCGCCATCTAGTTCCGTGTTAGGCAACAAGGCTTGTGCCATGGATACCAGATGGCTGATACACTCATTATATAATTTTAAATACATATATAAAAAAATTGAAGTGTCTGTTTGTAATTTCAAATTAACAGCTTGGCACTAAATGCATATGAAAATAACTATATACGGTACTTACATTCAAAATCAATTTTTGAATTTTTGTCTGTCTGTTTGTTCCGGCTAATCTTTGAAACAGCGGGACCGATTTTGACAGGACTTTCACTCGCAGATAGCTAATGTTATAGTAACTTAGCAATTTTTCTTTAATTAGAAAATTTTAAATTATAAAAGTCGTATAATTTATTTTATTATACGCCCAGCGAAGCGGGCCGGGTCGGCTAGCACATTATATAATCACCCACGTTTAGAGTACAAACATTCGTACTGAACAAATAAATGCCCCCAGCGGGCCTCAAACCCGCGACTGGTAGCACGGCAAGTAGTCCAGAACAAAGGTAAGTATAGATCATATTTTTAATCCAGAAGTAGATGGGTGAAGGTCGATATTATGAAGGTTTTTCAAGTCAAAACATTTAAAGGAAGATGTAACTGTTTCGTCATTTCTGACTATTTAAGTATTATGAAAATATCACTCATAATATGTTTTAATTCTTAGAATCATGATTTCATAATAAATAATATTATAAATTAACATCAGTTTTTGCTTGCTTTACCTACTACTGCGAGACATTTTCGGATTTTGCCCTGAGATCAAAGACGTCGTTCTGTTCTTTTTTATACAATGATGCTATGCTTATTTTCAGCATGGAATGTAGCTGAGAGGATTCTCAGAACTTCTAAATGGTAAGTTCTTAAAGCAAGTTATTTTAAAGCACAGCTTAATATAAAGTTAACATTAAAATATACAATGCATGGTATTTGACACAAAACTTAATACTTCAATCTTTACTACCTATATGAGCTATATCTAATATAATTTGTAAGTATGTTTATTCCTAAATTTAGTCACGTCAAAGAATAAAAATGCTTATATGCACTAAAAAATCAGTGCATGTGACATGTAGAGCTAGAGCACAGTAAAGAGTCTGTTTGGTAGGATGATTGTCGTAAGATTGGAAGGCGCTGCATTGTTTACCGTTTTGTTGTTGTGTTTTGCTACTTTGTCTTTCCGGCAGAACCGTATAACATAAAATTATTATCTATCTTATTGAACTGGTGAAAAGATTTTCCCCTCTTCGATATAAATTTACAGTAAAATTCACAATTAAACAACACGACAAATTTGACAGATGTCAGGCTGGATAGTCATATAAAAATCATAATGTTAGTTCCATTTTATGCCACGACCATCATCCTACCGAACAGACTCTACCTACACGTACCTACATAAATAAGGTTTTTAGTTCGAACTTTGACGTTAACCTCCTTTAAAGGGACTTTCATTTAAATGTACAATATCTTGCATGTCCTTTACACTTGTTTTGGACAGGTTACTTTCTAAAATGTTCTATTTTCTCTCTCTCCGCTCGACTTCTTCCCTGGATACGTTTTAACCGATTTACTAGAAAATACCTAATTTTCTCGGAAATGTTTTTTTAAAGACATGTTTATCTAATGTATAAAAATCTCGTGTCACAGTGTTCGTTATCGGACTTCTCAGATTCTTGACCGATTTTTATGAATTTTTTGGGTATATTTAGTAGGTCTGAGAATAGGTCGTAGGCTAATTTTTATTGCCCTAAGTAATAAGGCCACCCTTATCCACCTTTTCAGATATTTTATTATTTATATTTAGACAATATTTTAATTTTTCACATTTTTATGATTTGGCATCAAAAGATTCTTATAATTCATCCTTTGGGCGCGGGCGGAGCCGCGGGTATTCTAGCAAACAGCAAATTTTATAAACGAATCACTTACCGTTAAAAGTTAAAACGCACTTAAAGTCAATTTACACGAAACAAGCACTTGATAAACACCCTTATAAGATACGAATTACAAATTAAAAAATGTTTTACTAAGTACAATTAAAAAGTATATTCACACATATAATTAAACTATATAATATTTTTAGTCGTAACGCGCTCCCTAGTATAACTGAGTAATGCCAGTTCAAATCCGGGTATCGCACCTCTCGTAAGATTTTTTTTTAATATAGAGTTGATAATATTGTTTTACGGTGAAGGAAAACATCGTGAGGAAACCTGCATGTCTAAGAGCACCTAGCAAGTTTTCGAAAGCATGTGAAGTCCCAGCCAGCGCGGCGGACTAAGACAGATTCAATAAAATATGTATATTCATATGAATCATTTAATTTTATCTACTACAACAAATTTTACAAATTTCAGCAAAAGTGGAATCGCGACGGCTGTTAAAGCCTTGCCTTTGCTTGAGGTTGAGGTTTTCCGCAGCTTACGGCTTTGGAAATCTAACTTATTTACTATAGTTGTGTGAATAAACTTCAGATTTTCATCTGAAATTAAGGATCATCTGAAGGATATTTTTTGTAGCTTTACTTGTGTGTATATAAATGGTACGCTATGTTAAACATCTTTTTGATTATTAAATGACAGCTAGCGCCGGAAATACGTCATTTTGATTTTTAATAACGTATAATTATGTACTTTATGAGTTAAATTAAAACATTCGTGTTTAAAAGTCGAAACAAACGAGAAAACATCATCAAATTGGGTTAAGACTAAAGTAAATATGAGGAATTCAGGGACATAGGATCGGATTTACAGGTCAAACACATGAACCTCCTTTGAGCTTCGTCGCAGTCGGGCAATAATAAAGTACCTCTTGTGTTTAAAATTACTTTTTGACGAATAACAAAATAAAACTGAAAAATCGGATTTAACTAAATAATATAAATTAGTAAAAGTTAAAAAAAAAACGACAAAAACGTTTGGTCACCCATCCCGTTATGACTGCGCATACTGTAGCTTAACCTTGTTGATTGACTACGTGCTTTAAATAAAGACTATATAATATTTTCTATGATTTAATCACAAAATTGAAAATATGTAATAGTTTGCTGATTTTTCCGTGTACTTGTAGGACGATATTAATTACCAAATTTTAGCCGCTCATAGTTCTACATCAATGGAAAGTACTTACTCTATTATTATTATTTTTTTTGATTCCCTTGAGTGTCGAAATTTATAAGGTTTTTAGGGCATAAATGGCCGATCTTTGTTTTTTACGTAAACTTGGAATTTTTATTTTAATACAGCTTCATAGTACTGTAGACCTGTGTATATCTAGTCTACTTGTGTCATACATAATCTGTTTTTATTTTAAAGTTGTATTAATTCCAATCTAGCAACATAATCACGACTGAAGAAATCAACATAATCATATTAGTAGAATGCAAAAACTTTTTACGATATAGCAAAAACAAACACGTTTCTTGGGTATGAACTCCCTTATGTCTTTACTTTTTAGTTATGTACTCGTAATTCATTATATAATATAATAAAGAAATATACTAGTACTTAGTTATTTTTATTACGTAAGTATTTCATCAGTAGATATAACTGTCTAGTAGCTTCGCTTATATATCATACATGACATAGAAAATAGACATTTTCAAAATTGTTTAACATAGTATTATATTCCTAAATGAAAAAAATAATGGGAAAAACTTAGTAACTTTTCACTTTTTCTAAATTTGTGAAACGACAAGTTCGACCGACGCTTAAAACGATGACGTCAGATCACGCCATGTCTCGGCCTTCGTCGTCCAAACTCGGCTAAAATCAATACAATATAATATACACCTATATACTAATATCTAAATCTAAGAAAAATTCAAAGCTTAAAGTTCTTTATTCTATGCTCATACTATTATTTGCTAAATTCTAGAGTTCTTTGTACTGATAGATAAACTAGCGACTCTTCCTCGCCTCGCTCCGAGTTGTCTGTAGTGAGAAACAAAAACTACTGACCCCAGGGTCATACATTTTTTCGGGATAAAAAGTAACCATTCCAGACTATAATCTACTTATCTCTGTGCCAAATTTCACTCAAATACATTCAGCTGTTCTCTCGTGAAAAACATCAAACATTCGCATTTATAATATTTATTCTATTTCAATAAAATAATAAATATAGTAGGTATTTTCATTTTGAAAATTTTAGCAAAAGTGGAATCAAGTAAGCTATTCAGCCTTTGTCCCCCTTGAGGTTTAAACAAGCTTTCGCTTCAGCAAATTTACTATAATGAGTTTCATAGTGGTGTGTATAAACTTAGGTTTGCATCACGTTTCATCTGAACGGGTGCCAACTCAGACCAGCTTGGCAACTGGCTTCCCTCAAGGAGACGGATCCCGAAAGGCAAGTAGCCTTACGGGTATATATACGTAGCGGACTTGAAAAAGTTAATAGCGCGTTTCAGGATGGCTGTAAAAAATAACTGTCTTGCCTGGGACTATGTTTCCAAATACATATAACCAAAACAATATTGATATAGAAAAAAAGTACTATGAGTACTATTTATTCAATTATGTTATGATTTACAAAGTTAAATCAGCCCTTAAAGTGTTATAAAAAGTTTAAAACGTATTTTTTCTGTTATTATGTAATGATTAATTATTATTATTGTGAAATATGGATTTTATAATATACTAAAACTCAAAATATACTACACTTAAAAATAACAGAGGTACAAGACCCGGGTTTGAACCCGCTTCAGTCGGTTACTTAGCGACCATGTTTACTCTTTACAGTGATACTAAAACTTCGAATGTTTTTGATCAGTATAATGAGAATAAATATAAATAAATGTTAGTATAAAGAGCATTCGCAAACACGCGAATTTACGGTTTCTAAATGAGAAAACATATTATGTTGGGACATTATTACACACAGCACCATCTAGTTTCGTGGTAAGAAAACATTGGCGCTCATCACGAGTGGGACTCAAACCCGCAACCGCTCACACGGTAAGTACTACAAACAGAGCCAAATGTGTTTCCAGATTAATCTATGTAGGTACTTCTTTTTAATTTGACATTGTTAGAGTTACCAAATTTATCAACCTTTTAGTTACGTTTCGAAAATAAGATTTTACATAATAATATTATGTAAAAACTTATTATATTATAGAATAGCAAGCCCGGTCTGCTTCGCTGAATATAATGAAATAAAAGTAGCCTATGTTACTCCTTATAACATTAGCTATCAGTGAAAATCCCGTCAAAATCGGTCCAACCATTTCAGAGAACAAACAGACAGACATATACACAAACATTTTAAAAATTGATTTTTATACTTTCATATTATGCATTTAGTGAAAAACTTTTATTTTAAAATTAAAAACGGACACTTCAATTTTAATTTATATGTATGTATGATGATAATAGTCTTTTCTTGTAATATGTATGTATTTTTATGGATCTAACTAAATAAAAAATTAAGATATTGGCAAAAAGGGATCAAGATGGCCAACTTGTGGCCGTGGTGCCTCTCCTTGAGGTTGCTACGAAGCTTACGCTTATAGTGTTGTGAGAGAATCATCACGTTTTGACACAGTTTTAAACTTAGATTTACATCTAAGTTTCATCTGAATGAGTGCACAAATTAGACCAGCTTGGCAACTGGCTTCCCTCAAGGTGGCTGATCCCGATTGACGTGTTGAATTCAATGTATATATATGCAACGCTCTAGAAAATGTTAATAGCGCGATTCAGGGAATTGAAGCGAGATGACAATAGTACGCGCGTTATTGACATTGAATTGATTGAAACGAGATGGCATTATTATTATAATATTTAGTGGCTGTGGTGCCAAGGTCGGCCCTAGCCCCTAGCTACATCGACCAGTGTTCGTCCATTGTAAGTAGGTAACATGATGGCATACACTAAAACTATTTTAAGCCAGGCAATATGTCAAAATATATCATTTTCATATGTTATATCAATTAAATGACTAACTGAATAGAAAATGTGTGATGTAAAACATGCATTTGTATTTATTACTGTATCAATAACTTATTTACAAATACCCACATAACTATTTATTTCAAAATTAACCTAAACTTTTGAAAGATAAAAAAATAAAAATGATATGTCCTACATATAAAAATAATATATGTATATAAAACTGTTATAAATACTTAGAAAAAACCAGGAATTCCTACTACCTACCTTTTATGCTGAATATTTTCGACATACCTACTTTATTTATTCACCCGTTGAAACTTTTAATGGTGAATTTCAAATTTTCAAATCGAAAAAGATTTTGTTATACGTGAATATTTTTATTAGGTACTTATGAATTGCAGTTAAAAATTAAATGATAAGTAAATGTAAAAAAAAATGTAAAAAAAATCTGCTCACAAAATGTCAGAGGTGAGAGACCCAAAAACTATTTTTATAAAAAAATATGAAAAAAAAACTGCTCACAAAATGTCAGAGAGATTTGAACTCGCATCACTCGGTTATTCAAGTAAACGCGTTACGACTGGGCTACCAGTTACCACTGCCTTTATTAATATTTTCTTTATATCGATGGGAAAAATTTTCTGCTCACCTAGGTACCTACATAAATAAAGAAATGGTATTTATATTAAGTACTAGCGACTCACCCTTCCTTCATCCCGGTTCGTCCCTAGATTAAGCGCGCGCGAAACGGGGGGTTCCACTAGTTAAAATAAATAAAATTTCTAAAAAAACAGTAGCTTAAGTTACTCCTTATAATATTAGCTATCTGCGAGTGAAAGTCCCGGCAAAATCGGTCCAGCCGTTTCAGAGATTACCCGAAACAGACAGACAGACATACATTTCTTTTTGTGTAAGTACCGTATCTATAATTTCGTATGCTTTGGTGAGAAGCTGTAAATTTGATACTTTCTTGGTAAATTTGAAATAAATAACAGACACTTCAATTTTATTTATATACGTTTAGATGAATAAGTAGATGTATATATATATATATAATTTATTTTCAAATTTTCAATACATGTAAGTATGTCATGAAATTAAATGGAGATATCTAAAATTAAAAAAGTACGTGGTTTAATTTAACGACACGTTTGGCTGACATTGTAGCAGATACTTTCTGTACCAGCGGTCGCGGGTTCGAGACCCGTTTCATTTTTTTGATGAGCACGCATGTTTTAACTGTAGTAATGGGTATTTAATTTCAAATTATAAGCTTTTAGATTTTTATTAAATACCTATTCAACAACGATACGGCCCACTTGACATAGTTTGTTGACTTTCATTTTTTTCATTTTCACAATATTATGACGTCCAGTAGTCGCCATATTGAATTTTCACTAACGTCACGTCTTTACTGACACCAAAGACTACAGTGTATATAGGGAAACTCTTAGTCCGGCGAGTGTCAGTCAATATACACTGTAGTCTTTGACTAAGAGTAATCGATTGACGTGAATCGGCCTGAATAAAAATCGGCCCCGGCGTTTAGTCTGTATAGTGCTTTAAAGGAACATACAAACATACATACATACATACATACATACATAGGCTGAAAAACACATTACCACTACTTTGCGTAGCGCAGTCGGGTGATAATAAAGGCCAGTGGTAACACGCTCGCTAGGATAACCGAGCGATGCGGGTTCAAATCCGGGTCTCGCGCCTCTGATATTTTGTGAGCGGATTATTTTTCAGAGATTGTTTGTTAAGAGTATTTATAATTATAACAACATCTTTATTTTTATATTTTATTTTTATGTATAGGATAAAACATTTTCATATTTTTTATCTTTCGAAACCTTAGGTGAATTTTGAAATGAATAAAAAAAATAAAAAATAAAAATGTTGGGACATTATTACAACAGAGCCATCTAGTTCCGCAGTAAGCTACGTAACGTGCTTGTGTTGCGGATACCAGATAGTTGATATCAATGATATTTTAACTATAGATATGTTATGAGCGCGCAATCGTAAAAACTCGAAAACATCCTAATTAGGACGTATTGCCTTTAGTCATTGTCACCGCATGGCGACGAGTGGTACGCTGCTACAAAATTTAAAAAAATGCCATCCTGTGTATTTAGGAAATGCACCAATTATGATACCAAAGTTAATAAAACACAAGGGATCTCATACCACATGTAAGAACGCAGAATACTTCGATTTATTAATATATTTCAATTATTTGCCTAATATTCTGATATGTCATCGGTCGCTAGACTAATGTTTGTTTACATTGACGCGCAATTGACAACATTAGCTGTCTCTTTTTTTCTTATTGATTTTATCGACTATCCCCTTTCTATCATTTTGACATGTACCTTGAATGAAAAGTGTGTATGTGTGCAGCGCGGAACACTTTTTTCGGTTGTTTAGTGAGCGTATAACATATCTATAGTTAAAATATCATTGGTTGATATACTACACATATACATTTTTAAATACATACATATTATAAATATAAACACCCATGACTGGAGTACAAACACTCGTGATTAGCAAATGAATGCCCCCAGCGGGACTCGAACCCGCGACCGCTGGCGCAGAAAGTAGGGTCACTACCAACTGAGCCAAACGAGTATTTTGTGGGTATTTGTAAATTAAGTTATTGTTACAGTAATAAATACAAAAGTATGTTAGAAACCACACATTTTCTACTCAGTAGTTTAATATATGAAAATGATATATTTTGGTATCTGTGGCTTATATAATATTTTTAATGTATTATGCCATCTCGTTTCAATGTCAACGCTCGTACTATTGTCATTTCGTTTCAATTCCCTGAATCGCGCTATTAACATTTTCTAGAGCGTTGCATATATATAAATTAAATTCAACACCTCTATCGGGATCAGCCACCTTGAGGGAAGCCAGTTGCCAAGCTGGTCCAAGTTGTGCACTCATTCAGATGAATCTTAGTGTAAATCTAAGTTTAAACTGTGTCAAAACATGATGATTCTCTCTCAACACTGTAAGCGTAAGCTTCGTAGCAACCTCAAGGAGAGGCACCACGGCCACAAGCTGACCATCTTGATCCCTTTTTGCTAATATCTTTATTTTTACTAGCAAACCCGACCCGCTTCTGGGTGTAAGTTATAATAATTTAAACAGTTTTTATACTTTTCTAATAAACTAAGAGTAGCCTAAGTAACTTTTAGTAACTCCATATTATAAAAATACCTATTTGCGACTGAAAGTCAAGAAAAAAAATGATTTTTAGATAAATACCTTTTATGCTGAATATTTTCGATATAGTACCTACTTAATTTATTCACTCGTTGATCTTACTATTTTTTTACTAATGAATAGTAAGTACTAAAAAATAAATCATGAGAAAAAAAAAAGATTTTTAAAAACTAGCGTTATCATAAAAATGTGAAATAAAATCTGCTCACAGAATATCTGAGGTGCGAGAGCCGGATTTGAACCCGCATCACTCGGTCATATAAGCGCGTTAGCACTGGGCTACCACTGCATTCATTATATTTTAATAGCAAATCCCGCGACTTCGCTCGCTTTCTAATCACTATTAAAAATAGGGATTGTTTGTAGAAGAATGAAAATTTAGGGCTATAAGTAAGTAGTTTTGAAGCCATATCATAAAAAAATAAAAAAAATGGTCTAAAAATAAAAACTATAAAATCTGGAGAGGGCTACCCTTACCGCCCAGGGGAATAAAAATTGCCTACGACCTATTCTCAGACCTGCCAAATATACAAAAAAGAAACATAAAAATCGGTCAACTGTTTCGAAAGATTTTGATAACAAACACTGAGAACACAGATTTTTATACAATACTAGCGGTGCCCGCGAGTGAATAAAATAAACATTTTAGCTTATATACTGTTACTTATAATGTACCAAGGACTGATTCCCCATTTAAAGTTCTGGCCCTCTTTTCTGAAAACTACTGTGTAGCATCCTGCCGTGCTGCCACTGCTGCGCTTTCTAAAACTTATTTCCTATTTTTAACCAATTTTGCTACTATGTATCATAATTTCTTTGTGTTTTTCGTTAATGATAAACTGATGTACGTGGTTCATTGTTATGGACTTATGGTAAAAATTACTGTTAAATATTTTTCCTACGCTAATTGTGCCACCCCCGTTAACCCCCATAGGGGTTGATTTTCAAAAAACGCTTAGATATGTATCTCATAATTTGTATTGCAGAGCATTATTTCAGTGTCACGCAAAATATTTCAATAGAATTAAATTTCCCATACAAACTTAGCCACCCCCTTTAACCCCCAATGGGGGAGAATTTCGAAAAACCCTGAAATACGTGTTTCATCATTTGTACTAAAAAGCATTAATTCAAAGTTTCATGCAAAAAATATGTGCAATAAAAATATTTTTCTCATACAAACTTTGCCACCCCTTTTAACCCTTTTAGGGGTTGAATTTCCAAAAAATAATATGCCTATTTCCTTCTCATGAATGCAAACTATCTACATACCAAAATTCAGCAAAATCGGTTGGGTGGTTTAGGCGTGAAAAGGTAACAGACAGACAGAGTTACTTTCGCATTTATAATATTAGTATGGATTAGAAACATATTATATTAATACTAGCGGTGCCCGCGGCTTCGCTCGCGCTAAGAGTGAATAAAATAAACATTTTTGCTTATATACTGTTACTTATAATGTACCAAGGACTGATTCCCCATTTAAAGTTCTGGCCCTCTTAATTCACGCAAGTCACGCAAAATATTTCAATAGAATTAAATTTCCCATACAAACTTAGCCACCCCCTTTAACCCAAAATGGGGGTGAATTTCGAAAAACCCTGAAATACGTGTTTCATCATTTGTACTAAAAAGCATTAATTCAAAGTTTCATGCAAAAATGTGCAATAAAAATATTTTTCTCATACAAACTTTGCCACCCCTTTTAACCCTTTTAGGGGTTGAATTTCCAAAAAATAATATGCCTATTTCCTTCTCATGAATGCAAGCTATCTACATACCAAATTTCAGCAAAATCGGTTGGGTGGTTTAGGCGTGAAAAGGTAACAGACAGACAGACAGACAGACAGACAGAGTTACTTTCGCATTTATAATATTAGTATGGATGTATACGTGTGAAAATTTTTCTGCTCAACTAGGTACCTAGGTACCTAAACAAAGAAAAGTTATTTAATATTTATACTTAGTACCTAAAACTTAAATACAAAAGATGTAACGAGACCCGGATTTGAACCCGCATCACTCGGATTCCAAACGAAAAGCTGTTAATTCGAAATTATAAACAGACACTTCAGTTATTGTTCAGTATTTAAATGTCTAGATGTCTAAAAGCCTGGGCGTGAATATTATTAAAGTAATGTGTATATATAATATATTTTTATGTATGTAACTAATTAAAAAAAATAAAGATGATTAGCAAAATGGGATCGAGTAGGCCAAGTGGCCTTGGTGCCTCTCCTTGAGGTTGCTACAAAGCTTTTTACTCCAGTGATGCTGTACATCATATACCATCCTATGAATAAACTAAGATAACGTCTTTAGTTTCATCTGAATGTGTGCGCAACTTTGACCAGCTTGGCAACTGGCTTCCCTCAAGGCGGCTGATCCCGTTAGATTTATTGACGTTAATGTATATATATGCAACGCTCTAGAAAACTTTAATAGCGCGATTTAGGGAATTGAAGTGAGATGACAATAGTACGTATCGAGCGTTACGGGCATTGAAACGAGATGGCACAATAGATTAAAACTATCCCATACGCCACATAATATTATGTCAAATGACTTATTGAATAGAAAATATGTATTTATAACACATTTGTATTTATTACTGTATTAATAACTTATTTTACAAATACCCACACAATCATTCATTTCAAAATTAACATGAAGTATAAAAATGTTTCAAAATATAAAAATGTTTTATCCGACGAATTCATAAGAATAAAATATATAAAACGGAAAAGATGTTGTAAAATAGCCTTTACAAACTTCGAAAAAATCAGGAATTTTAAAAACTAGCTTTTGTTTTAAAAATTAGAGCATAAAGATAACATACAAACTGGCTATTTGCCATCAAATAGTTCAACAATATTGCATTTTCATCGAAATACTTTATTAAGTATACAGATCAATTACTTAGTTATGTACAAGAAAGTGATTGAGTTTATTGTGTGGAAAGACATGGACATCTTCCTTAGGTATCATAGTTAGAAGTAAATAACTAGCAAAACGCTGAGCTCTGTGACAATTAGTGACGGCTCGCGTAGTTCTACAGCGATGTTAACTGGTTTTACTAGCAGATGACTTCGCTTCGCTATCAACTCTATCTCCAGCGGGTTGTTGGAAGCGTACCTCCGCTTTGTGGACGGGGCTCAATGGAGTGATCAGTTGGCAGTTTTAGGCCCGCTCCTGTGGAACCTTGGTTGTGACTGGCGCCGGAGGTGTCGTCCGCTTCATCCCGGGCTAGGTCTCATCACCTACGCTGATGATACCCACGCACGCGGCACGCTTAGCCAGGTCGGCACCAATCTGATCGTCACCCGGATTGGTATGCTGGGCCTGACGGTCTCCATCTTAAAAACGAAGGCCACCTTTTCCATGGCCCACGTAAGGGGTCACGCCTGCTTATGCGCAGCGTGTCCTGGCGGTAAGGACGATACGGGGATAACATACGGTGTCCTTTATGGTAGCCACGCTCTTGACGGGTAATTCAGCTTGGAAACTCTAGGCAAATGTTCTCGCCAGTGTACCAGTTTGGGGCGAGTGAGCGTGCGCGCAGGGAATGTCTATCGTGGGAGGGAGTCGCTAGGGTCAGGCGTCTAGCTAACGGGGTCCTGATCCGCCGCTGGAGGGAGCAACTGGGGAACCCAGCGGCTGGCCTGGAGATGGTGGGTGTGGTTCGTCCGTACCTGTCTCGCTGGGTAAGGAGGCCCACACGGCGTCCTGACTTTCAGACTGACGCAGATGCTTACCGAGCACCCGGTACGTGTGCTTTGGTTTTTTCTCACTAACACGCACCGAAAATACTTACCTAGGTACTTACCTAGGTGCCGCGCCGCACTTGTAGACTTTCCCAAACTTACTTGTCAGAACGTGTTTTTTACGTCCGCGGAGGTGTGGCGCGGTGCGGTGCTTGGTAAATAGTAAGTACTGGATTAACGATTAACGCACTTGGGAAAATGTAACGAAAGTTAACGTTTTTTTAAGTGAACTTAAAAGTTAATCATTAATCGAAATGTTAACTTCGTTCATTAACGATTAACGGATTAACGAGTTAATGCCAAGCTATGCATTCTATCTAATAAACATAAAATTGTTAATGTCCATTTTTTTAATAGTTATAAAATTATATATTTTTTTGACATATTTAGTTGGAAATAAATAAAGAATCAGAAGCGAGATTCATAAAAGAATTTATCAAAGCTATTAGCTATTCAAAATGAATTTTTTGTATTTATTTCAATGGGAGTTTTATGTAAAAACTAGCGGTGCCCGCGGTTTCGCTCGCGCTAAGAGTGAATAAAATATACATTTTTGCTTATATACTGTTACTTATAATGTACCAAGGACTGATTCCTCATTTAAAGTTCTGGCCCTCTTTTCTGAAAACTACTGTGTAGCATCCTGCCGTGCCGCCACTGCTGCGCTTTCTAAAACTTATTTCCTATTTTTAACCAATTTTGCTACTATGTGTATCATAATTTCTTTGTGTGTTTTTCGTTAATGATAAACTGATGTACGTGGTTCATTGTTATGGACTTATGGTAAAAATTACTGTTAAATATTTTTCCTACGCAAATTGTGCCACCTCCGTCAACCCCCATAGGGGTTGATTTTCAAAAAACGCTTAGATATGTATCTCATAATTTGTATTGCAGAGCATTATTTCAGTGTCACGCAAAATATTTCAATAGAATTAAATTTCCCATACAAACTTAGCCACCCCCTTTAACCCCCAATGGGGGTGAATTTCGAAAAACCCTGAAATACGTGTTTCATCATTTGTACTAAAAAGCATTAATTCAAAGTTTCATGCAAAAATGTGCAATAAAAATATTTTTCTCATACAAACTTTGCCACCCCTTTTAACCCTTTTAGGGGTTGAATTTCCAAAAAATAATATGCCTATTTCCTTCTCATGAATGCAAACTATCTACATACCAAATTTCAGCAAAATCGGTTGTGTGGTTTAGGCGTGAAAAGGTAACAGACAGACAGACAGACAGACAGAAAGACAGAGTTACTTTCGCATTTATAATATTAGTATGGATATACGGAAATTGTGATTTAAAGAAGCATAAGGTTGATAGAAATGTGAATATAAATTTTTAATATCACATTAATGATTAAATGGTTTGATTAAAATTAACATATTGAGTCGAGTCGATCTAAAGTCAATCAAATCTAAGAAATATACTTTGGCAGCTACCCGTTTAACTTATCATAACATGTACCTAGCTTTAATTTTTTTCCAACCGGCACTCCTGGAAGTCATTAAAAGAAATAATTGAATTGAATTTAATTTTTTTAAATCCATCGTTTGTAGTGGGTAGTACAGACAGTACTGGCTTTTTAGCTGGCACAGATAACATAATACTATACTAGTTACCTGGTAAGGCACACACATAGGTACTGGTACCACAATCGTACCTATACCCGTATAACGTGTGTATGCATAAATGCATTTCCCAACGTAATAAAAAGAGCATTGTGATTAAATGAAAAAAACATATTTTAAAAATAATTTAATATTGAAAATGTCAGCGGATTCTTTACACAAATAGCACCTCTTTGAGTGTTCTATAATGAGAAGTATAGATTATAAATCTGATGATAAGAATCTATAATAAGATAATAATAAGTATTTTTTATAAGTGGAATATTAATGAATATAAATAATATTTTATGGCACACTATTTTACTAATAAATTATCTTTATTTTAATTTTCGATTGGTCGTAAATAGTTCTGTCCGATTGTATCAGCCGGCAACCTGCATTGTTTCCATGAAGACGTACGAATCACGAAGGGTCCTTTGCCATTTAGAGTTACTGTGAACAAAATGTTCGATTATTATTATTTTTATTTCATGAATATATATTAATATCTAATACTTATAAAAATTGCTGCACTTCAAATTTGTATAGTATCTAAGTTAAATTTTTCCATTTAAATTAGGTATACATTGGTGGACATCCGTTAATTAGGTAGGGTACGTGAGACAATATTAAAAATATTTATTCATATTTAATAAATGAATAAATTGTTTACAAACAGATGATTTTTTTATTAGTTAATAAATTCCAATTTTTCTAGCAATGCATAATTAAACAACAATAAATATTATTATAAGTACCTACATATATCATTTAGGCATATTTTAGTGGAAAAATCTTTTTTCTTAATTTTCACTGTTTCTTACAGAGATTTCTCTTAATTTTACACTGTTTTTATGGAAAAAAGATGACCGAGACCACCCACGACCCTACGTGAGATTGAGTGAGATTTCGCTTTACGCTTATGGTAGGTACATTCAGATTAGTGATTTTCCAATAATAAAAAGTACTCTATATTTGTGACCCGGATAGCCAGCTATCATCATACCAGATTTCATCAAAGTTCTCTCATTACGCAGCCTTGACAGACATACTAATTAATGAACGTAATAGGCTTATGTATTCTTAATAATGATTATTCCTATAAGATATTCCAAAATATATTTAATATACAGATTCGATTTTAAAATTTTATTATATTATGTAAATATATAATATTAAATATAATATATAGGATTTTACAGTTATAAAAAATATCAAAATCCGTTCACTAGTTTTTGCGTGAAAGATCACCAAACATCCATCTATCGATTTTTACAAACTTTCTAGCTAATAATATTAATTATTAATGATGACGTACTTTACTATACAACTTTTCCCTCGCATTATTATTTAAATTTTAACACTATCACATTAAGTTATAAAACAATTTTTGACATCGGCCCTTTGTGTGTTTATCTTGTAACAATTTGATGTATGAAGATGAATCACTATGATATTTATAAGTAGTTACCTAAATATTTTGTAATTTGTTATTTTATTTAGCTTTATCGTTATCGAAGGTTATGTGTGTCAAGCGAGGTGATGAAGTAAATTATTAATTGGAATTGAGTAAAGACGGAGGACGTTTTCAAGAACATCATGGATTTTTTAACATCAATGTATTAAAAAATTCTATTAATTCCTGATTTTGAACTGATTTTAAAACAAATTGGTAATAAAGACATTTCTTTATGTTCGACGTTTTTACCCTTTCAACAGCAATGCCTATGATAGGAATCATATGTACATATTATGATGACTTTCTGAATAACACAAATGTTATGTTTCTTTCTTCTTCGAGTCTTCGACGACTCGTTTGGCTCAGTTGGTCCTTACCCTACTTTCTGCGCCAGCGGTCGCGGGTTCGAGTCCCGCTGGGGGCATTCATTTGCTAATCACGAATGTTTGTACTCCAGTCATGGGTGTTTATATTTATAATATGTATGTATTTAAAATTTATATGTGTAGTATATCAACTATCTGGTATCCGCAACACATATTTATTTATTTATTTTATTTATTTCTGCGTCTTTTAATATCCAACACGACCGGAGGATTATAAATAATAAACCAATAAATACGTTGGGACATTATTACACACAGTGCCATCTAGTTCCGCGGTCATCTACGACGCTTGTGTTACCGATACCAGATAATACACCATTTATGGCTTTAAATACATACATATTATAAACATAAATACCTATGACTGGAGTACACACATTTGTGCTCAACAAATGAATGCTCCCATCGGGACTCGTACCCGCTACCGCCACGCTGGCACAGCAAGTAGGTCAATACAAATTGAGGCAGATTATGTAAGCAATAAAATGTACACTACCTGTCATCCCAGGAACTAAAGTGACATTGTATCTTCCATTGAAGAGAACGAGCGGCAAACTATCGTCAACCGACGAGACGGTGAGAGTCGTCTCCACCACGCGAATATCAAGCGTCAGATTTGAACCTAGATACTTTATTCCTAGAATAAATATATTTCATTAATGGTTTTGAAACATTTAATATTAAAACTACTTTGTTTGCTATGACTTCAATTAATAAACTAAATTTGTTAACTGAATTCAATATCGCAATTTGTGATTCAATGATATTGAGAGAGTCACAAAAGTTTGTAAGCCATTTCGGTTAAAATAAGCAGCTTTCCTTTATATTATAATAAAGTGATAAGTTTGATGTTACTATGAAATATTTTGTTTGTGTACCCTCTAAATATCTTTTTTCATAATACCTATCCATTAATCCGTTACTACAAAAAGTAGAAACAAACATTATCAAAAACAAAACCTTATCTAAATACAAAATTTGATCGTAATCGTTACAGCCGCTTGTGAGATACCTAAAAGAAATAAAAAGACAGACTCGTATATGAGAATACAAGTATACAAGAATTGCTAATTTAATATTACAAGATATAAATACCTTTGATCCTTAGTCTAGTAGTTTGAGGAGGCAGTATAGGTCGAGCTATTTCCAGCCTGTCTAGATGTATTCTGATGCCCGCGTACCCAAACATCAGGGTCTGGAGGAAGCCTCCCATACCTGTGAGGAAGTTCACCGCCCCGACACTTGGTCGTCGAAGTTCACTCCATATCTAGAAAATATTATAAGTAAAAGATATACTTTTTTATATTAATAATCGATTGCTGACCAACGATTTCTAGTGTTTTTGTCAGGTTTTCTAAACTTTATGTGGAAAACCAAAAAAAAAAAACGACGAGGAACTAAAAACGGATTTAATGTTAATATTATTATTATTTTAATACAACTGTCTTTCAAATAAGTTTCAAAAATGCCAAAGCTTAAGGCAGGAGAAGACATTTGCTACTTTTCAATGCGAAAAAAAGTCTGTAAGGGGTTGAAAAAGCGGATGAAAGTTTGTATGCAAATTACGTTATTTTTAAAGCTAGAAGCTTGAAACTGATTTTTTAGGCTTTTGATTACATTATAAATAAGTAAGGTATTCAAAGTTTGTACAAAATTTATGCTAAAGGGGGTACCTAGGGACTACAATATACATTTATTTAGATCTTACCTTAAAAGGCTCTCTGACATATCCCTCATAGCTTCTGTTAAAGAGCTCCTCGGCCTTAGCATCGTTTTCTAATTGCAAGTGTCCAATGGCATGCATGCTCCACGTCATCGCAGGCCCCGAACTCCGGGTGACTGATTCATAGTAGGCAAGGTCATTTGCTCTCGTTGAACTGAAAAAAATACATAATAAAATAAATACTAAAACTGTTTAGTCTCTCGCAAACGCCGAATCTTCAGCAGATTTTTCTATCTAGCTGGCGGTAGATTCCTCACGGACTTACATACTGGCATGTAACTCAGTTTTTAACAATGTGAAAATTAATGTTTTGAATGTGCTTGTAAATGTCGATTGCAATAAAATATATTTTAAGTTTATTCACGTTATAGGTTTGGTTCAATGGCTCGGATGGATATGATATGATGAGTAAAATTCGGAATGGAGATGGCTTATATCCAAAATTACTAGCATGATCTAGGATACTAATTTATATCGGTTTACCAAGTCCTTATCCACAGATAAAAATATTAGTTACAACTTATTAAGTATTACTATTAATTATTATGATGCCTTTAGATTAGCCTTTGTTTATTATATAATCTATTAGTTTATAAAATAATATTTTTTTATACGCAATAGTGAGTATAATACAAGATAATTTTAGTAGCAATACAAGTTAACTATGCAATGTGCATTGACCTAATTTTTGTCCAATGAAGTCATCTTAAAACGGTCCGAATCAGAATATTCATCTTTCTCACAATTAACCCTTTACCACTGCATAATTGAGGCGGTCTACGCTAAAGTAGGCTGACATTAATAGATTTATATTCTGTCCGTCTATATGTCACAGTCATTTTACTCGAATATTAAAAATAATATTACAAACCATTTTTTTATACTCGTACTTTTATTTTCACTCTACGTTCCTAAATTTCAAAATTACCGCTCAAACTTCGTGTCTTCCTCATAATACGCGATACTGGCAGAATGAATTGCGTCTGTTAACGTAATTCTAAGCCATTACGAAAAGAAACAGATGTTTGGAATTATTTAAGTATTATTGGTTTAGGTTGGATCTAGTGCCGAGGTCGGCCCTTTGTTACGTCGTCTACTGATCTATTGTAACTGTTGTATCAACTAACTAGCATTTGCGCAAAAAGAAGTGGTGTTAACTTGTATGTACTTATATATTTATTGGCTTAAGACATATTACACTATAACCAAAGCCTATGAAACATATCGTCGGTCAACGGACGTGACTGCAAGCCCAAACTGCCATACACTCGCTTGGGACATTAGTGTATGATAGCTTGGGCTGTCACGTCCGTTGGCCGACTATATGTTTTATAGGCTTTGGTATAACAGATATTCAAAAAGGCTTATTTGACGTATTCGCCCTGAATACGAAAGAAGCAATTATAATACTTAATACTTACATGTTCATAGGATATTGCAAGGGGAAGCCAAGTAGAACAGCGTCCGCTTGTTTAATGTGCTCCCCGCGCTTATAGTCCTGGAACTGCGGGTGATAGTCCAAGGTCTCGTCGTACGGCAGCGCGAGGCTCCATGCGATGTCCGCCCAATGGTCCGGGGACTTTGCCATGTAATATGACTTACAGAGGCATGACACGTATCTAATGATTTAATGCATTACATTTATTAATATTGACAAATATATTTGATTGAAATAAGATCAATCATATTGGCAATCTTCGCACATGTAATTTTCGAATCCGGGGTTTGAACCCACATCTTTCGATATCCATAACGAGCGCGCTAGCACTGGGCCATCACAGCCACAAATGTATACATGTATAAATAACAATAATAGGGTTTATAGAATGATGTGTAACTCTGTGGTCGATGATTTTTGTACCATAAAGGTAACGCGACTCACATCGAAAAGATACCCATTTACAGGATATTAAAAAAAATGTATTTATTAACAGCGATTGTCTATGGCCAATTTTAGGTAGGTGTAATAAAAAGTTTACTCACTGTGCCAAATATAAAGAATAACCAGCGACGACGTTTGTGAAGACTGAGTTAGTGATGTTGCTGTGGTCTTCGTCTGGGCCCATCACATCTTAAATACAAACATTCAATGAAGTAAAACTCACCAAGATGTAGTTTTAAAATATCTAGTTGTTTATCTGCTGAATATATAACTAACTACAAGTTCCCAAATGTTTGACGCTAAATCGATTTGTTTTTTTTGTATAAATAAAAAATAAGGTAAAGTGACCAAAAAAAAACATAAATAAAAAAAAAGAATATTAGACTGACTTTCTTTTTTTAGTTTATTTCTTTTTTAGTT
Organism: Boloria euphrosyne; assembly: GCA_951802675.2. Taxonomy (NCBI): domain Eukaryota; kingdom Metazoa; phylum Arthropoda; class Insecta; order Lepidoptera; family Nymphalidae; genus Boloria; species Boloria euphrosyne. The sequence continues at coordinate 12,441,253 of OX637873.1, read as the reverse complement.
TATGTTAATTATATTTTAATGATTAGGTGAAATATTATGAGTAACCATATATGAAGGACGGGCAAAAGGGATATGTTAATTTAAAAATAAAATTAAAAATATCTATTATAATCATATTTATTCTTAGTTTTGGCAAATACTTCTTTGCGTAATTGACGTTTATAATTAAAGTTAAATAGAAATAAAAATAAAGAAATTCTTCTACAAAATTGAAAAAGAAAAAATAGTCCATATTATCCGTTTTGCCCTACCAGGGCGGGCAAAACGAATACTCAGGTCGGTCAAAACGAATACTGATTAGAAAACGCTATTAATCGAAACAATCGTCGCAAAAATATGAACCACGTCCCGAATATGAAGATAATATTTATAAAAAAAAAAATGCCACAAGTATGTGAGGCCGATGTATGTATGGTATGGTGCGAGTAGTTATATAATGGAATGATAGATGGTAGTCTAAAGTATTTCCACCAATCGACCAGCGATTTAAAACGATTATTCATTTTGCCCGCCCTCTCCGTCTTGCCCGTCCGTCCCCTATAAATTAAATATAAACGTCCCTAAATGTACTGTAAATGTAAAAATACTCCCTTCAGCTTTATTTCAATTGTAAAAATAGTATTGACAAGGAAAAAAACTACCTTAAAAGTATTTATGTAGGTAATAGTATTATGACTACTTACTAGCAATATCATAGAAACCAGTAGTGTAGTTGATGACAGCGCGAGACGCCCAGAAGTCAGCTATGTTTGTGACTATGGAGCATCCACCATGCTGGAATATTATTTATTAGTTCACACTTCACAGTAAGGCAAAAGTATTTTTTTTAATATGTTGGACATTATTACAACAGCACCATCTAGTTCCGTGGTAAGCTACGAGGCTTGTGTTACGGATACCAGAGCGTTGATATATTACACATATATAAATTTTAATGAAATACATATTATAAATATAAACACCCATGACTGGAGTACAAACATTCTTGCTCAAGCTCAACAAATGCCTACAGCGGGACTCGAACCCGCGACCGCTGGCGCAGAAAGTAGGGTCACTGCCAACTGAGCCACACGTGTCGTCAAATTTGATGCTTGTTTGAGAAATGTGTAACATATTACAAATGTGTTAATGTTACTCCTTTATACTTAAACAATGAGACGGATTTGCACAGTAGCACACACATGGGCTAAACTCCGTTTTGGTAAACCTAGATATAAATCAAATATGTAATATAGCTTTCACAGTGGTAGCCCAGTGGTGACGCGCTAACTTGGATAACCGAGTGATGCGGGTTCAATTCCGAGTCTCGCAACTTTGATATTATCATGTGCGAATAATTTCTAACATGATTACCACTTCTCTTACGGTAAAGGAAAACGTCGTGAGGAAACCTGCATGTCTGAGAGAACCTTGCAAGTTTTCGAAGACATGTGAAGTCCGCCAATCCGCACTTAGCCTTTTAAATCGAAGATAGGCCCATGCCTAGCAGTTAAAAGTGTTGAATACAAATGAATATACCTTTAACCAATTCTCATCCCTGGTCACAGCTAAATACTGTCTCGCCGCAAACGCGATGCAACCAGTAATGTGCTGCTCGAACTCTGCCACCTCGGGACAGCACGGCTGCGTCACTTCCGACCCCGTGAACGCACTTTCCCATGGATATCTATTATGTTCATTTTTAATATTAAAATATGCCTTTAACTTCGGTAGCTATACTTGTATGTATGTAATTCTCGCGGCTCCGCCCGCGTTCTAATTACCATTAAAAAAAATAGGGATTGGTGGTAGAAGGTTGAAAATTTAGACTTTTAAGGATTTTTAATGCCAAATCATAAAAAAATAAAAATAAAAATCTGGTCTTAAAATAAAAATCTGAAGATTGCTACGGTTGTCACCTAGGGGAATAAAAAATAGCCCACGACCTATTCTCAGACTTACCAGTTACCATACACAAAATAAATCATACAAATCGGTCAAGCCGTTTCGGAGGAGTGTGACACGAGATTTTATATATTTGAGAAAGTAAACATGTCTAGAAATTATATATTTATCTACTTCTACCCATTGCAATACTGTGGTCTATTATTGTGCCTATCTAGTAACGATATTGGTATGATCAGATATTCAAGACTTTAAGTATAACTGTTGAATTCATTAAATAGAGGGCCTAGTAATAAAAATCTTATCATACTTTAAATTTTATATTTTCAGTGTTTTTAATTAAAAAATATATTTAATTGTACTTTGCAATATTGTTGGTACGAATAGCGCCTATGTAATTTATATTAGCAATATTTCTAAACTGTGAGATAGTGTATTATATTGATACAGATTTATAATATTTATTTAGAATAATAATAAAAAAAATTAAACCGACTTCAAAAAATCTGCACTAAAAAGAGAAAAATCTAAACTAAAAAGTACAAAATAATACTTTAAAGAACTTTGTTAATTTTGGAGTCGGAGCCAGCCAAAGCAAAATAACCGTATATTCGATTAATCTATCAATTTGTAAACATAATCAAAATACCTGGCTGGCACCGACTCCAAAATTAACAAAGTTCTTTAAAGTATTATTTTGTACTTTTTAGTTTAGATTTTTCTCTTTTTAGTGCAGATTTTTTGAAGTCGGTTTAATTTTTTTTTTAAAAATAACTTATTTTTACATTTTTAGTGTGCCTTTTATTTAGCTGATTTAATTATAGTGACTTACTATATGTCACTAATTTAAAATCTGTTTAAGCTTTATATTAAACAACGAGCATACCCATTAACGAAAATAGTAATTAATTATTTGGTCTGCCGAAGGGGGGGGGGGGGGGGTGTCCAAAGAGTACTCGATCTACGATTACTGTAGCTGTAACTAAACTACGAGCTCATCTTTATGTTTACATTCCCCATACGAAATAGTTTAAATAAACCACGTCCATTATTCCACCTAACTCCTAGAGGTTAATGAGATTTACCTTCTATTATCATATTAACGTAATAGCCTGGAAGAACACAACTATCAATCTATATGGGTGGTTCTCCAAAATTTGGTTAACTTGTGGCCTAATTTTGAAAAAGGTATTTTTAGACGGTTATCATTAAAGTTCTAATTCTATACTGCGGATATAATATCTACGTTGTTGCATCTAAAAGGGCCAGTCACTTTAATAAGTATTTTAAGGGAAATTTAAGTTTCTTTGAAATCAGCTTTCTAGGGACTGACGAGACGTGATAGGGACTGACGCTAAACACGGTTAGGGTATTTAATCACATTTTTATTACAAAATTATCTTTAATAAAATCAAAAAACTGTTATATTATTACTCATTATGGTAACAAACAGTCAAAATATAAGTATTTTTTTATGCTAAGTAGTATAATTGTCTTTCCTCAATCTTATATTTAAAAATAGCTTTGTAAGTAACAAACAAAATTATAATTTGAACGTAATATCCAGTTTTTCTCTAATTAATCACAAAGACAATCACATTACTATTGTTTATACTTTTTTGTAAACGTTAACAGGTTTCTGAATTTTGTAAATATAAAACTATTAGGTTAGGAATTGGAATATTTTCTACAACATCTTGGTAAGGCACGATAGCAATATCATTCCCATTTATTTGAAATTCTGTAACATCATCATTACAAACCTTAAGGAATGTAATTGTTAGATCTCCATCTTCATCATCATATTTAGCGTAAATCTCGGCGTATAGATATTCTTTACTTCTCATAATTAACTTGGCTAGTAAATGAAACTATGGTTTCGGCTTTTGTCGCGGATTTATTTTGATTTTTGGTTCCTGACGTTTCGAATGCTTTACAGCAATCACGGTCACGGGAGAGACAGTGAATCCGAAAAGATAGCTTCAGTTGTTATGTCAAATATTCGCGTAAACCTAAGAAAGTAATAACTTGGCTAGAACATCAAATCCACTAAGTACCATAGTTTGTATTAGACTTTTAATGCGCATCCTGGTTTATGCTTGGTAATGGCACATCACCTTCGGATTCCGTGAAAATATCTGAGTACGTTATAGTCCCTAAGTTTTTTATATACTACATTTCAATCTTCTGTTTCTTTGTTGTTCGCCGGCAAGCTTTTTCGTCAAATTATCAACGAGTAAGTCTTTCCATTTTAGTATACTATTTCCCTATTTTCCGTGGATCAATACTCCTTCTTCTAGCTTTAACTCTTTTTTCATTATTTATAACTCAGCTTCATTATTTATAACCTCAGGAATATTGTCCTCGTCCGATGACGGCGGCTTATCTGGTCTTTGTTTGCACTTCTAACATTTTTTTATTTCTTTCTATAACTTGATGAGTATGCTATCCATTTTTTTTCCAACTCTTCTGAGCTCACGTGGAGTCATGTCCTTGACACATTTCCTTTATCTTTTTTCCGTAAGATATTGTCGTTATTTTTCTATGTACTCTACCAGTAAAACGGATTCGTTATTTATTTTTCCAATATTTTTTTGCCTGTTCAAATTTTTATGCGAGTTCCTCTTTGGACTGTAATGTCTTCTTTCTAAGCGCCATATTCTATAACAAATATACGGATTTTACGTTTAAAACCACCGATCAAACAGTATGAAAATCAGTCCCTAGATCGGGCATCAGTCCCTAGTCACACTTACGACGAGGGCCTGACGGTCTAGGGACTGACGAATCAAAGCAAAATCAAAAGTAACTTATTATTTAAAGTAAACATCAAAACCAGCAGGTGATAAAAATAACAAGGCAGACAAAGCCCAAGTTTACAATAAGTAATGAGATCAATTATTAATTAACTATCTTTAAAACGACTTACCTAGGGCCTGAGAGTTTGACTGGCACACCACGTATTTCCACAACAAAGTCGGCGACCGCACTAAAAACAAGATAGCTGACGCGGTATTCGTGGTGTTTTTATCTTACTCAACATCGATGCTTTCGCTTAAGTTAGTTATGAAAAACGCCTTATGTTTAGATGTCGCGTATTTTTGAATTTCACAAGCAGCTAGGGCCTGATATTTTTAAACGCTTACATTTTTTGACTTGAACGAATGTGATAAAAAAGTATTGTTGTTAAAAATTAAATAGTATTAACAAGGTTAGTAATGTAATAGTAAACGTGTTTAAGTCGAGTTAAATCAAAGCATTATGTAGAATTAAAATAACAGTGAAATGCCTACTGAATTTGGGAGATCTTACATGGCTAGGGACTGATATTTAGAGTAGGAAGAAGCGATTTTCGGAACTAAAAAATATTGTGATATAAATCAAAGTGAGTGACCAAATAACATGAACCTTCGCATATTGCCTAGTAGTTGCGAATATTAGATAAAATTGATATAAATATGTGAAAATTGCTGCTAACACCAAGTTAAGTATGTATAATTTTAAAGGAATTTCCTTTCAACTCCTAGCCGTTGAGGAGTTGTACCTTCCATCATCAGCTTATCCACATGAGATGGTAATTATCAAATGCAAATCCTTAAAAAACTTTAAAAAATACATATATGAAAAATGTACTAAGTGCCTATAAAATTTAAGAGTTGCCATCGATTTCCCTAGGATCCCAGTATCAGATCCTAACTTGGTGACAATAGGAATATCTTGGAAGTATACCCTACCAAACAAAAAATATATTTTTGAAATCGGCCCACAATTGACGCATAAATCGGTGAACACAGATAAAAAATAACATTTGAAGAATTCTACCTTCCATCATCAACTCATCACATGAGATGACGATTTTCAGACGCAAATGCTTGAACAGCTTAAGAAAATATATAAAAAACATAATAGGTGCCTATAAATTTTGAAAGTTGCCCTGGATTTCCCTGGGATCCCATCATCAGATCCTGATTTTGTGATAATGGGACCCCCTCAGAACTATACCCTACCGAACAAAAGAAAAATTTTTGAAATCGGCCCACAGTTGACGGAGAAATCGGTGAACATACATAAAAAAAAATACATACATCGGAACATATAACCTCCTCCTTTTTTGAAGTCGGTTAAAAATAAAACAAATATAAATACAATCTCAGAAAACTCAGTCCTTTGACGGACAGATTTGTCAAATACCATCCCCTAAAAAAATAAATGGGGTAACTAATATAACTAGATCTTGTTATTTTCGAAGTTAGAAATAATGAAACGATAAATTTAATACTGCTAAATGCTAATAAAGGTTTTCTGTTCTTATTTTGAAAACTTTTATTCTGTGTTAGCGCTGCTTTAAACCATAGTAAATGATAAATAATTTTATTTATTTATATATTCGATCTAATACGCGTCTTTTACTTTTAATTAGGTTTTCAAAACCTACTAAATGTAATATTTCAATGATCACCTGTAGCCTTTGTTTCCAGTTATCTTAGCGAGTTCTGAGGCGACGTAAGCATTGTCGAGCCGGTACTGCAGAAGTTTGTTCGCGTACTTTGGGTAAAGGAGGAGGATAGACGGAAACATCCACATTTCCGTATCCCAGAAGTTGTGGCCTGGAATATTGTTATATAAATATTAATTAAAATTTAAGAAATTGACACAGTAATATGTTTTTACCGATTTTAGAAAAGAGGGTATTTAATGCTTAATTTAGATTAGGTTATAAGTATTTTTGTGTGTATATTATGCGATACGGTTGTCAATCATTAATTTATTGTTAGATTTTTGTTAAATTACATTGTATTGTTTTTGCTCTCACTATATGTATTTTAATACAATGTATGTTTATGTACCATTTATAAATTTACAGCCTGATAAAATTTCAAAATATATATTTATAAATACCTTCATAATCATCTAAAGTGCCGCCTCGAGCCAGACCTGTGGGACTGAGACCGAAAAATCTATCTGACGGCAAATTAGACTCTTCTGCCGGCAGTGAACTCAGGAAGTAATACCACACTCCATTCACTATTTTAGCCTAAAATATGAATTAAATATTATGTTTAATTAATTAAGAACTTAACACCCACCACTCTTATTCCATATTTAGGCTAAAATAAATGTTACTTAATGTATAACATGGGCACAGTCTACTTTAATAAAACTACCTATTATATCAAAAAAGAATATCACTTTTAGGGGTTCATTATAGGTGCTATCTTATAATGAGACCATCCACATTAACAGCTTAATCAAAATTCAAATTAAGGAAACAAAAGGCATTTTCGATTTGATTTAATTACATAAGTAAGTTTTTTTTCCATTAAGAAGTTGTAATAAAAGGTGCAAAAACACCTAAAGACGCACTGGTCACTGGAGCAAGCAATCATTACCCTAGTATAATAGTTACCAATTGTAAATTTCCCTCTATTTCAATTTTTGAGTGCTGGTAGAGCTTGAGCCATTGCTCCACGTGTTTCTCGAACAGCTCCTCGCCGTCCTCCTGCAATACTGTCCGTCATTTAAATATACGAGTAAGTCAAATATTTACTCTTTTTTCTTTATTTTTTTCTTTATTCATTAGTAAATAATATCCCTATTCCCTACTAATATAAATGTGAATGTAAGTTTGCTTGTTACGCTTTCATGCGAAAACTACTTAATCGACCATCATGAAACTTTATACACATATTCTTGGAGGTATTAGAAGTAACATAGGATACTTTTTACTTTTTTTTCTCTAGCGGAACCCGTGGCTTCGCTCGCGCGGACAACATGGAAGAGGGTGAAGCCGCGGGTACTGCTAGTATTATAATAAATTAATATTTATGAATAAATATTCATGCTTTAACAAAATATCAGATTAAAATTGTAATAGAGATGACTAAAACTACTAAGCTTCTAAATCTGTCATTATGAAATTAATACTATTAACGAAACTACTCACTTTTAACAAATTCTTGTCTCGCGACAGTTTCATTCTTATCAACTGTCATAGCAAATGTAAAAACTCTACTTATATGCGGAACCACGAGGTGATCGGGAACAGATGTCCAGTACGCGCAAACATCTACAGGTGACGGTTGGTATGAGGGGTCTTCAATTTCTCGTGTTCGACCACAAGTCTTCCATACGAGGGCCTCATTTATTATCTCAGGAGTAGGAGCTTGGAAGGCTATATCTTTGCTTTCTGGACCAGCCATTTGCTTGATGGCTACCCATATTTCTTGGTGTATGAAATTGGGATCTAAAATATAGAAATATTTGCCTAAATATTAGATCAATAGACAATAATAATTATAAATTGTTTAAAAAAGAAAGAAAAAAACGCCTGATCACTTTTAAAAGCAATAATATTAACCCACCAAACGCCTCAAGAAATAAAATAGCAAAAAAATATTTTTGAAAAATTTCCTTATGTAACAAATAATTTTACTAACCTGTATGTGGCCTCGGTACAACTTTAATTTGGTTAACGATAGTTCTTGTATAGAATCGATGAGCATAAACCCTTTGAATGACGACGGACCTTTCCCTGTTGACTGTCACTTGGAAGACTCCATGTCTCGTATCCAAGCTATATACTGGACTAAAAGGATGGTTTGTGAGTGTCGAATTAAGCCTTATATTAGCCCAAGCAGGTATTCTGGCTCGACGACTCAATCCGTTCCGCCCATTATACAGGCCGTTTAAGTATACTGTGTCGCTGAATACATTGGTAGCGATATGTCCATTTCCGATGGAGGGCATTAGACGATCATCGGAGGGCAGTCTGTGAGATTAAATGTTGTGTTTTATTATTTATGGCAATGGCTTAAAAATACAGCTTAAAAACTATATACAAGGATTAAACTTTTAAAGTCGGAAAGGTAGATCAATCTTTAGAATATATCTCTTATAAATTAACTACAAAAATAATTACAAATATTTTTCTTTGAAAATGTTGCAACTTTACACATAATAATTCTGTTATAATATATCTTTTGAAAATTAAGCGGCAGTGGTAGCCCAGCGGTAACGCGCTCACTTGGATAACCGAGTGGTGTTTAGTTCAAATCCGGGTCTCGCACCTCTGATATTTTCATGTGCGAATCTTTTCTAACATGATTACCACTTGTCTTACAGTGAAGGAAATCATGGTGAGGAAACCTGCATGTCCGAGAAAAGCCTAACAAGTTTTCGAAAGACGTGTGAATTCTGCCAACACGCACTAAGCCAGCGCGGTGGACTACGCCCTGATTCCCCTCGTACTGAGGGAGGCCCGTGCCCAGCAGTGGGACGTTAAAAAGGGCTGAAGACTGAAGAGAAGACTGATATCTTTTAAACTTAAGATGTTTTTGAATTACATACTTTAATATTATTATATTTTAAGATCACATTTTTTATGCCATACTAAGTAGGTATATTGTGATGTAAGCATGTATACTTATATGGATATTTCGTGCCCAAGTGCTCGATTTGTTTATTTTTATTTATAAAGCTATTATCTTTTACTCTCAATAAATAGCCCAATATATTGAACCTAGACGTAATAACGTTGTCTACACTTGCTACATTGTATACCTAGGTACTTTTATTATATGGCTAACGCCGCACTCATAGTCACTTAATGAACCATTAAGTCGTTCTTTAATATTAAGATTCTCGACTTAATGGTTCATTAAGTAACTATGAGTGCGGCGATTAATTGACTAGTCTTTTAAATTTTTCATCTTTTTATAATCAATAGTTAAGGGTTCTTTGGTCAATAAAAATAAAATGAACATTATGACTGTCTGACTGTCCATTAGTCTATCTGTATATAAATAAAAAAAAAATGTACAGATATTATTACACATAGCGCCAACTAGTTCCATGGTTAGCTTTTAGGTTTATGTTACGGATACCAGATTGTTGATAACATGTGTATAACTTTAAATACATACATCGGGTAGGTGTCTCATATCATTTACCCAAAGAACTTTTAATATATTGGATAATATTATTGCATTTACTAACGCTGTAGAAGGATATTTAAAATCCATAGGTACATATAACTGAGGGCTGAAAAATATCATGAGTCCATATACTTAGGTAAGTTTATAGACTGCACATTTTATGTTTGAAGTATTTTTTATTTTAGGCAACAGTTCGTACTTCTAAGCTGTACATACATTATGTTTTCCTCCCCCTCAAACAAAATTTTAATGGTAGTTGGAAATTTCAGAAAAATTAAGATGCCAGATCATCTAAAACACTTTTGAAAATTGTTATTGTAAAACGTAAATTTATAGGACATTGCTACAGAACCCTTGGTGAACGAATTAAATTCGTACTTGACCGATTTTTAAAAATCTTATTTCTAGAGAGTTTAGAATGTAAAAGTTATAATAATACATTTTTATAACAGTAACTATAATTACGAAAAATAACACGCATACTTAAATAGTCATAGCAACACATTGTAGGTAGGTACTATATCTTACATTAATCTAAACTAAGGTAATTGTTTTAATTGGAGAATTGCTATTAGACGCAAGTAACGGAATTATTTTTATAGTAGAAAGCGGTAGAGTATTGTAAATTGTAATAATAAATACCTAATTGTACTTGTAAAATTTCACTTTTCCAGACTATTAGTTTTATTACATCCATTTTCTTGGTTTAAATAGATTGTTTAGTTATAGAATATAATTATTTAAGTGTTATTGTCTGTTATTATCGATATTTAAAAAGTCTAAAAGAATAAGTTTCTTTTTTTATTACGTATAGTTAAAGAAAAACTACTTATTACTTATTACTAACTACTTATTACTTATACTTATTTGCAATAGTAATATTAGTATTAGTTGTCATTATTTTCCTTAACTATCTACTTTCACTGTCCTTTATAAATAATACAATAAAGACCTTTGAGATGTTTATAACCTTAAGCTCTGACCATGACCCGTGACCACTCATTGATGTATAGCATTTGATACTCCGGGAACCAAAAATCGAAATAAATCTACGAAAAACTCCAAAAAATAAGTAGGTACTCTTACTTTTAAGTTCATTAAATAATGTACTTTATTTTCTTAAAAAAACATCATAAGTTAATCTCATTGTAAATGTCAGTGAAGTCTATTAATAAAGGCGGTGACAAACAACACACTTTATAGATTTTTAGATCTATAAAATGTGTATGTGATTGAACCTCAATTAGATATTTTATCGATGACGAAAGACCTTTCAGTTCAAAGTAAGTATGAGAGAATTGTAAACAAAAATATAACAAACATCAATGAGAACAAGTAATTTACAAAATATTTAATTTTTAATGTTTATCATTCTTTTGTTTACCAAAATCAAAAATCATAAACTTAACAGCCAAGAAATTGAAAACAGTAATTCATTGTTTTCAATTACGACACGCAATAAATACATTCCTTGTAATAGAAAAAGCATTGTAAAAACTTACGTATGAGTAGAAAAAATATAATCTTCTTTGCTAACGTCCTCTGTTTCATCCATAGAATATCGTTCCACGATAGAATGACCGCCACCTTTGGTGCTCAAGATCAGTACAATCAAAGCGGCCGCCGCTAACAACCCTAGCATGGCAGCCACTTGTTTATTTCGCACCAAAAAGTTCCACATTCACGTTTAACTTTTTATATTTTTTAACTTTTACACCGTCACTGCAATTTATTTTAAAAACGATTTGCCAAATGTTTTTTTGTTATTTTCCACGTGAACCGTATGATTAGGTTTCTAAGTGAATGTCGCGCCCGAGTTCCTCGACGTCACCCTGCAGATTACACGACCCAGCTGACATGACACACTTTATTGTTCTATTAACAACGATAATAAACTAGGGTCGACGCTTTGTCTGGATTTCCTGCTACATAATAATATCTTTTGTATATAATTTTAATAAAACAATACGCAAACACATATACATATATCGTTAAAACAAAGAACTCGAATGTACCAATGTATAATAACACATGTTTCCATCGATACTTATTTATATATATCTGGACAACCCTATGCAGACCATAATACAATTGTCACTTCCTTATTTTATTACCTTTCAAGGGAGTAACACTCATCCCGATTATATGAGCTTGTACAGTCACACTTGTGAGTGCAATTAAATTAGTCTATTTAACCTGCACTGAAGTTCATTGACCTACGAGCATCTTTATTTGTTTTCTTTTAGATATAAAATATAATTATGTTAATATTTTGTTATAAATATAAAATAAACACATAAATTGTTCTTCCGATAAGAGCTGTTTTTACATACTCGAGAAAAATTATATTATGCAGTACAAAAAAGGTAGTTACAATTTATGACTATTTGAATAAGATTTTCAAACAAGTCAGTGTAATTAAAAAAATAAAAAACCCGACTGCGTTTCAAAAACTCTAAAATACTTATGTTGTGTTCTGGTTCAAAATTTATACCCGGTGTTACTTTCACAATTAATACGAATCTAACGACACTTTTGAAGCTAAATTCAGGCTGCAGAGCGTGCCAAACATTTATACATACATTCATACTTAACATAACCCTCCTTTGGGCGCTGTCAGGTAAAAATATTAAATGTACAGATTTTACTCTGAATTTTATTATATATGTTACAGTTAAAACCCGTTCTCAGTTACAACGCGTTTTAACTAGTCGAAACTAGTTAACACGAAACGCCTTTGTGAAAACTAGAATTGATTAGAATATTCCAATATTCTAACAAAATATGGTATTCTAGACAATTTTTTTTTGTTTATAGTTACTAAAAACCTCAGTTACTTTTTAATCAGTTATTTACATTTATTTTAAGCATTTAAGTAAGCTAATTTATTGTGTTTCTTCAGGTCAGAATTCAACAAGTCTCAAGAAAAATTCTTGCAGTTAATGATGTAACAAAGACAAATTTACCGTTAAGAACTGTTGCTTAATCAAACTGTAATAAGGAAAAGTAAAGGTATGTAGGCAGGCTATTTAGAACTTGCTGTCTATCCGTATTCACGATTCGTACCAAGTGGTCATCCATAAATTACGTCACACTAATTTCGTGATTTTTTGACCCCACCCCCGTCCTTGTCACAGTTTGTCACATTTGTGAGAAGCCCTCCCTCCCTGGTGTGATGTAACATATTTCGCAATAATACGTCCATAAATATTAAATTAAACAACAGTTCCCTAATTAGTTCTATTTTCAATAAAAAATTAAAAAAATATCAATATTAAGTCAAACTTATGAAAAAAAAAAATAACTAAACTATAGATTACTAAATATTAATGGACGTTAGAAACTTAGGCCGGCGCAAGACACCAGTAGAGCAAATGTGAACTCGCCAACAAAATAATTGACATTTCAACACTTCTTATACCTAAGATTTTAAAATGTGACGTCACAATACTTAGGACCCCTCCCACCCCGTTGTCACACAATGTCACACTTCATCGACCCCCTCCCTGCCCCTTAACGTGTGACGTACTTTATGGATGACCCCCAACATGTGTAATATTTCAAATGGCGATTTATACTTAATGAAAATAAGTTTCATAAAAAGCAACTGATTCTAAGTATTTACTCAACTTACCTACTATATAATTTATCGACACCTATATTTTTGTTCTAATCTTCTAATCAATTCTAGTTATTACTTAAGCGTTTTGACAAAACTAGTTTTGACTAGTTAAAACGCGTTGTAACTGAGAGCGGGTTTTAACTGTAACATATACACATAACCGAAAAAATAAATATCTTCTAGTTTTAAAATATTAACAAACCCAGTATTACAACAAAAGTTATCACATAAATAAGGTACAGGTTACATAAAACAAGTGAAAAATGTCGGTTTTTAATCATTTGAATCCAGTAGCGAGGCATCAGACCGTGTACCCTCTAGTCTCGGTCCGCTGCACATCACATTTCGTCACATCCTAAACTCGGAAATCTTTATAAAATCACAGTATCCGATATGCCACAAAGTTTCTAATTACGAAAATTACGTATATTAAAAAATCTATAGAACTAATGGTTTAATTTGTAATACTTATTGAGTTTTGTAAAGTAGGTACAATGTACATACTCTTTTAAATACATACGTGGGATATCCCGTCAAAATCGGTCCAGCCGTTTCAGAGATTAGCCGATTAGACAAACAGACAGACAAAAATTTTAAAACTTGATTTGTTGATATAATACCGTATAGTATATACTTTCATATACATTAGGTAAAAAGCATACACATTAAAAACATACACTTCAATTTTATTTATTAATATGTACTGATGAGCGCTTACTTTTGTGGGATGTCGAAAAACATGATATTAGCAAAGTGAATACTGAATAGGTATATTCTTAGCCTTAGCCTAATATCACTGTGATATGTATTAGGCTACTATGTACTCGTAGGTTATTGAGTTACCTATCATTCACATCCAGATTCGTTCGCTCGTTGTTTCCACAGGTGATAATATTATGTTTTTCTAACACTAGTTTGTATAACTGGCCGGTGGAACCGCTTGCGACATAGTGAAGTCACCGAAATGACTTGCCGGGATCTTCCCGTTGGCCGTTAGTTGTTTCTTCTTAATTAAATGCGTATTGCATTATAATGATGTAATAAATGATTGCATAGGTTTTTTAACCGACTCTAAAAAGGCAAATTATAGTTTTAGCTGATATTTTTATATCCTTCTAAAGGAGTCCGATTTTTGAATTTGGACACCTGTTACATAGAAATATTAAAATGTCTTGATCATTTTGCCCTCAACAATTTATTTTCATCTAGTAAAACAGTAATGCAGTTTGAAATAAATTCCTTAATAATTTAATAATATCTATAAATAACGCCCTACTTATTGCATCGTCATTCCTCAGCTTGAGTTAGATATACGATATTTCCTCATATGATACACATTTGAGGTAATGATTGCAGGTGAACGCTATTTCTGCAGTGATGATGGAAACCGTTTGAACGTTGACTTCATCTATGCCATTAACTCGCCTCGCGTCTGACGCTGTATTTCTAAGTATATACTTATTCGTAATATGTAAGTAGTAAGTCTTAATATTTTTTATTGTACTGGTATCCTAACCAGCCTTCACCTTCAAAGTTTTTAAAATAGCAGTAAATGCTAAAAATGATGTATGTTAGTTATAGTCTGTTAGTTGTTGAATATTTCTTAAAAATATATACAATTATCGCACGAGTTGATTAATTGCCAAAAATTAAAGGATCACAATGGGATTTTTTACATTGATTTCAAAGCTAGCAATGTAATTAAATTATAATTTGTAGGTAAATTATGCCGCTATTACAAAAATGCGCAACTACCACGTTGTTATTTCGTGCACATTCATATAAAAAGAAAAAGAAAAAAAAAGAGCTAAAAAGAGCCTCTGATCCAAAAATAGTAACTGAAAGGTAGATAACTCCTGAAAACTAATGATAAGTAGAAAATGTAGCATTGAGAAATATCCAGTACACGTTTAAAGATTGGTGTTAAAAAGATTGGAGTTAAAAATTCACAAATATCAGTCCCTAGTGTTTTTTAAAGTAAGATTTTATTTCAAAAAACCCACCCATGTGTTCCATCAAATCACGTATTTTACTCTATTGGATAAGCATTGCGCTCCTAAATAGAAGAAAATTCGTAATTAACGAGATAGTGAGATATGATTGGCAATGTCATTACCCCTGTGCACCGGAGCATAGCGCCCTCAGCGTTCCGCTCGCTGCTCCGGTCAGACACCTTGCGTCTAAATGATCTCTTGCACGTTTACTTGAAGAAATCATATTTTTTTGATTTTATGTTCACGTAGATTCCATAGAATCGTCTAGAAGTGTATTCAAATATTAAAATTGAGGAATATTTTTATATATTCGTATGTGTTTTTCTAAGTTTTAGGTCCATTATTTAGAGACAACTTTTTATTATCTAAGAATATAATAAAATTCTAACTGAGTTGAATCTGTCCATCAAATATTCTTTGAAATAGTCATTATTATTATTATCGAAACAGGAGACGACTCCATAGTTTTTAATTTTTTTTGTTTGTTTTTTTTTTTGCCTGTTGCCTCGCGAAAAAGCTACTGGACTGATTTTAACGAAATTTTGTATGAAAAGGGATACCTTTTACTGCGAGAAAATATTCCATCTTTGAGGAATGTAGTGAATAAAATAAAAGTGCATAGCTTAAATTATCAAAATCAAAGTATATCCAAATTTAGGATATTTCCATACTTATTATAGTTTTCAGAGTTACTTAAAAAAGCAAGAGGAATAATAGTTTTAGTAGAAAGTAATCATTTTTATTTTTCGAGTGCTTATTTTTCGTAACGAAGCGTATATATTACAGGGTAACCTAGAACTGCTGGTGAGTCAGGACGCGGTGTCCAGATAATATCTTGCAGTTTATTGCAACACTCGGCTAAATTATAAAAGAGCTGTGAAACAGAACTCGTGATCTAAGCTGATATTATCACAAGTGAAGATTATTATTTTAATTAAATTCAAAAATATTTTATTCTAAGCCTAATGGCCATCTACCTACATATAAATAGAAATACCTAAGTATTACATACTTTGCCCGCATATCACATAGTATATTGTTATGCTATATATGTAATAATGAAACTGATTATTAATGACCAGATTGAGCTTTTTGTTGTATGTAAAAATTGGCACATAATTTTTAAATATATTCCGACAATCAAATCGTATAAATGAATTAGGAAAAGACGTTTCGTCTTTATATTTTAAGACTATTTCTAATTAATTTTGATGTTATTATATTATTACTAGAAATTCCCGCTGCTCCGCCTGCGCCCGAGGGATAGACATTTAGGGTTATAAGATTTTTTAAATTCTAAATCATAAAAAAGTGATAAATAAAATTTGGTCTAAAAATAAAAATAAAATATTTGGAGAGAGCGACCTATTCTCATAGATACCAAATATACCTACACAAAAAAAAATAACAATCGGTCAAGCCGTTTCGGAGGAGTTCGATAACAAACACTGTGACACGAGATTTTTATATACTATAGAGTATAAGTAAATAAGTTCGCACTAGTTCAGTAATCATTGAATGTTAGATATGTCCTTAACAAATTAGACCTATTAGAAATATAAGCCATATCCAAACTCCTAATACGCGTTAAGAAGTTACACAAAATGTGCCTGGAAATAAAATTATTTTCAAATACAATGTTATTCACAATGCAATGTCTAGCCTTGAGACTAGTTAAGGACTAAGCCAACAGGAATAATATGCAATGATTAGGATTTAAGATGAGTCGTACCACTTGTAAAATAATTTGGTGGCGAGAAAAGGCAAAGATGAGATAAATGCTGTAGAGTGGACAAAATATTATTTTTCCCTACAACTTATGCTGTGTTCGTACATTTTGAATTTAACATAAGAAAAATATTGTTTTTATAATAAAGTAATGATATCAATAGTATTCAATGTGCTTGATCCAGAAACATGAGGAATATCTTAATGAGCGTCTCCCTAATTCAAATGTTCTAAGGTCCGAAGTCCGAAAGACGTATTGGTTAAATTAATTATTGTTAAAGGACCATAATATTTTGTTCTTTACTTATAAACTACTTTTATACAGCTCAGTTAACGAAATTTCATTTGAAAAATCTCTACTATCGATCACTCTTCACAACAATAAAATAAAAAATACAGAAGTATGTATGTACCTATGAAAGAATGAAAAAAATTAAAATATAAAATAATTTAATATCCAATTCCTATAAACACTATAAATAGCGTTCAGAAAAAAAGAAATCTAGATTCGATAAAAAACAAGTGGAAAAAAGCGGTACGTTTGATATTTAATCGACCAAAGTAGGTTCGGGTTCTGAATGTATTTATTTAATAACACAGCGTCGACGCTGGTCGTGCTCGGCGGAGCATCGCGGGCGACAGGTGCAATACGTCCTAGTTAGGTTTATTGTCTAACTAAATCCTGTGGTGATGCATATCGAAACTTCGAATAATGAAGTTTAAATAATCTATACTAAAATTTTAAAATACTAGCAATACCCATGGCTCCGCCCGCGTTGTAAAGACGTAAATGCAAGCGTGGTTTTATTTCTAATCTTCTTTTTGTATTTTTCTCAGAGATGATATATTTTCCCGCAGTAAAATTATCCTATATATTGACCTCGACCACCGACGTAGGGTTGCCAGCCTTTGTGTATTCTATAGGTTACATTTCGGAGAGTGTGCGCAGGAATTACACGACTTAATTCCCCCATCCCCTTTCCATCATCGAACAACCCGACGAACGGCTGGCCTTCATCCTTATGTCGTGGACATTCCACCCGTCCGGACGAAGCGTTTCGCTTCGTCATTTATTATACGTGCGGCTAAGGATTGGAAAAGCCTGCCTGCGTCAGTGTTTCCGTCTGATTACAATATGGGAGTCTTCAAGGCAAGAGTGAATAGGTGGCTACTGAATTAGTGCGACTTACCATCTACGACTACGTCACCACTTACCATCAGGTGGAACGTAGTCAAGCACTAATTCTGAATTAAATAAAAAAAAACCCCGAGTAACCAGCTAACATCATACCAAATTTCATCCAAATCCGTCTAGTGGTTTTCTCGTGATGCGATCACAGACAAACAGACAGACAAAAAATCGAATAATAAAAGAATTGGCCTCTATAACCATAATAATGTCTATTTCAATTTGATTTTTCAAAAAATATGCAAATCGACTCAGTTAGAATTTTATTATATGTATAGATTTAGAGCAATTAAAAATGTAAACACAAAATAGAAAGGGAATAAATCTAACCCTGAACATTTCCAAAGAGTTTTCCTGAGTGTACTTTTTGACCGACATATAGAAAGATGATTTTTTCAAAAAGAATTACTATGAGGGGGTACTAAATTCGATTATTTTTTACTACAGATATACAAGTAACTTTTATAAAAAATATAATGATATAATATACTTCAGGGCGGCTTCATATTTTACTGAAATAGTTTTTAAATACACAGCGATTGGCTTTGACATGTTAATTCTAAATTAATATTGATTCTTATTATTTATGCGTTAAATATACCCTACTTATAATATATAACAAAGCTCTCTAGCGGTATCTTAAATTTGTGATGGTATTGTCTTAATACTACTTAGTGTCACTATTTATATTATATCAATTTAAAAATTAATACGGCTTTATAATAACAGAGAACTGTGCATTTTCCGGGATATAAATTATCTATGCTATCCCAGAATATAATGTACCTTGTGCAAAACATCCGGATTCGTTCAACCGTTTTAGTATAAGTAGCAACTAGCAAACATCCATACATCCAAACCTTCCTTTCTTATTAATAGATATTAAGCATTCAGGCATAACGACAATAAAATAAATGAGACAATTGTGTGGACACTTTATTTATTTTAAGAGGTCTAGAAGGTGAGCAGATGCAGGAATTAAAGTAGTTAAATAATTAAATAACGACTTAATAGTCGTTAACAGCCTTTATTGAATTTCGGATGTAGAACTAGATGACTGAAAACTTAATTAACACTACGGATGTAGTAATTAAGTATACAGTTATAATTTTATGTGATACTTTATTTGGTTTAGTATAGATACGTGATTGTTTTGACTTTATCCACATTTTCATATTTTTTAAAGAATTTTAATGATTTTGAAGTCAGCATTATTTAATGTTACAATGATGGGAATTAAGGTATAAATTATAATATTTAGAAAATGAACTATAAAAATAGCCTTCGGGAATGTAGCCGATTTTTGATGAATTGAGTGAGTACCTGTTTTTTACAGTTGGTTAGAAAATAAAAATATTCTGTATTTTAAAATTAATTATTTAAATTTAAAGTTTTATTAAAAATTATAGATGTAACATAAGTATATTGTATGTCTGTTCGTATTTTAAAAATACCTACTGTTAGATCAAATTGTAGAAAATCAATACTGTCAACAAAACTGTGTTTAATGAGAAATAAAAACATTAACTGGGTACACCCAGCCTTTTTTTGTGGGAGCACGCTCCCACAAAAAAGTGCCCTAGGTAATATCGAAAATATCAAAAAATAGCTGAAAATATAAAATAAAAACTGAAAAATTGATATAATTTGAAAACATGAGTAAAATTGAAAACACAGTGGAAATTATGGACTTACTACTTTCAAGAATTAGCGTGACCAAAAAAAAAGGCCGAAAAGGCCTGTGTGTACACTGTACATTTCTGAATTTAATATCTATAAAACAAAGAAACCTCTACGAAGCTTTTATAGAAACTTCAACAACTCAAGCATTTTCAGTTTCCAGGCTAAGTAATACATAGAATTTGCTATCACATTTAAATTAGCATTCGAAGAGCGCTAAGTGCGTCTTACCCTGTTCATGCACCGTTACAATCAACAATTTGCAAGCACTCATCTGAATGGGTGGTATTTAACGAAACTGCTTATCACACCGATGCGTAGATGTTCCTATATTTTATTGTTATATATTTTTTTTTCTTTTTCCTTGTTAAATAAATTATTATACTTTTTACTCCAAAAAAAATCATGACTATATACCACTAGTTTGTATAAAACGAGCCTAAGTCCGAAGAACTGATGCAAGAAAATTAGTAGGACTGGATTTTTTCGAAGCATTAGCTTTTTACACGTCTTCGTTTGTCTTTTTATTAGCTTCACCTGTATGTTTGTATGTTTGTATGTTTGTATGTTTGTAACCGACTTCTTTGGGCGCGATTTTGACCCACTTCAAACGGCCAGATTTCGTTCAAACTTTGTAGATTTATCGAGGACCGATGACAATACAATAATTTGATATATAAACCAAACTAAAAAGTAGAAAAAAATAAATAATAGTTTAAAAAACTAATTTACAAACAGCTCCCTCTAGTATTGTATATAGATTACATATTGTGTTCAATAGATGGCGCTTTTTACAAACTAAAAAGCAAAAAATAAATAATAGTTAAAAAAAAACTAAAAACACGCTTTTTATAGAAAACCAATCTAAAAAATAGAAAATAAATTTTAATGAATTTAAATTAATTATTTGATTTTAAAAAAAGCGTGGGGTGCTTTTTAATATAATATTATCAAAATGGTAATCACTCTACTCATATCTGTCAATAAAATATTTATAACTATTGACACCACCCACGCTTATTTTAAAATTAAATAATTAATTTAAATTCATTAAAATTTATTTTCTATTTTTTAGTTTGGTTTTCTATTAAAAGCGTGTTTTTAGTTTTTTTAAACAATTATTTATTTTTTGCTTTTTAGTTTTTAGCTCTATAAGCGTTCTTTTATTAAATATTATTACATATATAAATTTTGACTTTTTTAAATTTGTATATATATACATACAATATAAAAAATAAATTAAGAGAACGGGCAGACTAACTGAGGGTCGTCATATTATTTTTGTTTAAAAAATTAACTTGTTTTTACCTTTATATAGTAAGTACCTTTATTTTTCAGTAAATCTATGTTATATTTTATGTATATCTGTGTTAATTCTAAATACAAAACAGCACGTGCGCAAATCAAACCGCTTGATAGAGCCAGGTAATGAGGACGTATTTACGAGGCCACCTAATGGTTGTTTTAAACCCCGACCTTTGCAAAGCAATGATTTACAACGCAATACTCTTCAATACAATTAACATTACTTACACTACATCATTATGTTAAATCATAACTAATCGACTTGATACTATATTAGTTGGGTTTGTGATAGTTCTAAGAAATATTTCTTTTTTGCAAACTTTCTTTAAATATACACAGAATAATAGAGAAATCTAAATAAATTGCTTGGAAAACAGCAGAAATATTGAAAGACACACAATTATCATGAAATTCTCATGTATATTTTAAATTTAAGCAATAATCTCTTTTAAAAAAACTTAAAAAAACTGTTTTAAACTTATGCAATAAACTCTTCTTCGCAGATGAAGTCTGACCCTCCTACCAACATTAAAATTACCAAACATACTTTAAAATACGACTTAATTACTAAATACTGGATCAAAACAATGGATGATTATGTTTAATTAATTTTACTCGTATAACAAGTATAATTAAATGAGTTACTGGTGGCCTATCTACCATACAAAAAGTTAGACTACGTAAATTAGAGCATGTACTGATATCCGACAAAGAATTGTTGAAATTCATTGTACTGTAGTCTTTATTTGTAGAGAGAAAGGAGCTTTTCTATATACATATTAATAGATAGATAAAACTATTCTAATTTATTCTTTACGGATATAGGAATAAAGTTCTAGGGTTATGCGGTAGGTCCAGTATATTTTGTGGGCGTATTGTGGTAATAGAAAGTTATTGTTCGAATGTTGTCGAAGATATGGGAATGGTCGGAATAATGGGTTTTGAGATACACGATGGAATTAAGCTGGCTTTGTTATAATATAATCTTGGATATGGATTTCTAATTACATTTATCTCTTTTAGATTATGTATTTTCGTGAAACAAAATTAAAATTGTATATGCGATACGTTTGGCTCAGTGGGTAGTGACTAGTGACCCTACTTTCTGTGCCAGCGGTCACGGGTTCGAGTCCCGCTGTTTGGTCGGTAGGCTTTAATTTAAAACATGCTACCTAACTTCTATTCCTTCTTTATGTTTAGATTAGGTAATACTAATTTCTATTTTTTATATTTATACTCCATAGTTTATTATTTTTTTTTACTCTTCGATCTCCACGGTGCGTATAAAATCACATAAATTTCAAACCATAATGGAAGTATTACATTTCACAAAAATCAATTATTTTTAGGTAATTTCGGACAATTTTCTATTTCTGGAAACCTTAATTGGATTACAATACCGAACATTTCACTAATGACGCAAATCACTCATTTTATTTTTATTTATATAGATATTTAAAAAAAAAACTTGAATTTCTTCCTGAACTACCTTAAGACAGATAACCCAGTAAATTTAAACTAAAAAGTAGAAAATAATACTTTTAAGGACTTTGTTAATTTTGGAGTCGGTTCCAGCCAGATTATGTTTACAAATTGATAGATTAATCAAATATGTATCTATTTAGGGCTATTTTGCTTTGGCTGGCACCGACTTCAAAATTAACAAAGTCCTTAAAAGTATTATTTTCTACTTTTTAGTTTAGATTTATTAAGTTAGGAAGTCGGTTTTTGTTTTTTGTTAAAAATAATTTTTTAAAAAATTTTTAGCGGAAAGTAGATACGTATTGTGTGACTATAAAAATTTACCTTCTATTATGAGGTAAACCTAATAGCCTGAAAGTATACAACTATCGGTTCATAATTGCGTATTATATTGAAAGAATTTTCTTTAAACTGCTAACCGTTGAGGAGTTGTACCTTCAATCATCAGTTACGGTACGTAACTCAAATATCCATATAGCTTATAAAAGATTCGGCCGAGTATCGTTAATTTGCTCCTAAGAATTGAAGAGTTCCGATACTTTGTCATGGATCCCATCATCAGAACCTTACCAAACTCTCATCAAACTGCCCTTGAAGTATACCCTTTCCATTAAAAAAAGAATCATCGAAATCGGTTGGCGTGATATTGAGTTATTCGTCCATTTGTCGCGCAAATACTTAATGCAAATTTAAGACTTTTATGGTTTTCTCATGGATGCCATTATCAGAACTGGAAAGCACTACCTTTCAAATAAAAAAGAATCATCAAAATCGGTTCACCCAGCTCAAAGTTATGAGCTAACAAACATAAAAAAAAAGAAACAGACGAATTGATAACCTCCTCCTTTTGGAAGTCGGTTGAAAAGTAAGTAAATATAATGGACTTAACGAGTGTCTTTATACCTAGTCACTTTTGGATACGGGTTACCAAATGTTACTAAAAAGGGCATTTCTTCAAATAATTTAATTGAATAAAATTTCGGAGACGTTTCGGCAGATTATAATTATAACGGAATGTGTGCAATGCTTCCAAAGGTCCGAACTAATTATAGCTTGCATGTTATTTACTAATTAATTGGTACTTATTAGCTTCGTCCCATTCTGACTTAGGTATGCGTCCACTTAATTTGAGAAATATTATCATCGCGAGACATGTCATGCATAATATTTAATTTGCTCTGCTTTCGTGGGATTATAGTGCTTTGAAAACTCGATTTTTTATGTACTATTATATTATATAGGCGAATTTATTTTGATTGTTTTACAGCGTGGTTACTTCTATTTAGGGAGAGCTTCCCGAAAAGATAGTTCTATTTACAATTAGGTAAACATAACAAAAGTTGCTAAAATATAAAATATGGTGCATAGACAATAGACATGCAATTAAATTTTCTTTCGTTTTCACAACTCTATACAGAGCAAAATAAAACCTAATTGATAATTATTAATTATACTAATATTCGTTATAATAAATTAATGATTAAAATGAAATTAATTATTAACTTGAATTAAATAAACTTTTTCGACTATATCACACTAACAAAACAAAACTTCAAAATCTTGTAACAATTTGTTCATGAATCTGTTTCATATGTATTAGACTAGCAAGTATATTATATAAAAAATATACCTATAGCTGTCTAAGACTGTTGCGAACTTAGTATAAAACGTTTAAAATAATTAATATACAAGTTGATGGGGTCGTAATGAAAATATAATTGTGATCTATTGTAATATTCGCAACAAGGTAGAAAATGTTTATAACCGAAATATATTTTTTTTTATTTTGCACATATTCATCTTAATAGAGTATCTCTATGTTTTTTTATTCACACATTCCATTACACAGAGTCAATAAAAAAAAACTACACACATTTATTGGGAACTTAGTTCTTTGTCGTTTAAATCGCGCGTGCCAAAGTACAGAAACAGCCTACGCTATTTAGCATAACTCAATCTTGAATGATGTTAAATATTCAAAACAGCCTAGAATTTGTATAAGAATGTTAACATGCTATTCATAAAGCAATAAACACGGCATTGGCAACCCTGGCATTGAGGTCGATAAATCAGTCGGCGCCTATAGGTCTCGCGTGCTATGTAAATGTCACTTGACTCGCGATAACGTAATGCTGGATACTGTTCATTGACTCTAACACATGAATGTACGTATAATATGGGCAGACGAATGGATATTTTTGTATATATATTTTTCTGTTAAAATTACAATGTAAGGTTATAGACTTCTATGAAATCATATACAAAAAGGTTTTTTTGGATAAATTCTCCTGTGATTTTTATATGTAATTTTAATAGTTAAAATTTTCATCCTGTTTCGTTTTTTTTTATTCGTATGTATGGTACAATCTTTTCGGTTAAGCGTCAATCATCATTAACACGTCATCATTAATTATATCGATAATCATTATATCGATCATTATCCATTTAAAAAGAACGGTGACGAATATAATTATCACGTAACGTTCTCAAAAATCACACGTGTAACGATTCGAGTTAAATATCATTTCTCTGAAGTTTATGTACATATTATATATCATTATGATGTATATAAGTACAAACTTGTAGTGTTTCCAGTGAGAGTTCGAACATACCCTCCTATGCTCTTTCTGGCTCTATCTGCGTCCTCTTTGTTGTGTTTTAACCCTTTTAAGTGGTTGAAGAAAGTCCCTTGTAGTATAAGCATATGTTTTGTACCTTCGTACATTGTGGTTACTGATCCGTTTACTTACTTGCTACCTTTCTATAAGCTAGAATGCTATACGCTTGCTCCACTCCGATTTTACGACTACACCATTTCTAATAAACGTCTTTGATAAAAGCAAAATATTGAAGCTTTTATAGCTATTTAATAGATCGAATACAGTTTATTGAAATTTCTGTGTAATATAGGCTATAAAGTGTATGTATCAACGACATAAATATAAATTGTTACAACTTAGAATAAATTGAAGAAAGGCTTACATACTTTCTATATACAAGATCGAACATAAAGGTGTTAGAAATTACATCTTCATAGACTTTCGCTAAATTTGTAAAGGGTAAGCAATAAGCATATCCTAGTCTACGTATAGGCATGTTGCAGGTAGAAAGCAGACAGTAGGTGCGGGATCACAAATCATTTCGCTGCTACGCCTTGGTTGCTGCAATGGAAAACATACGAATGTAAATACCAGTTACATGAGCTTTTAGTTTTAAATTAGGATAATAACCGGAAATAGGGATGATTCACTCATTGACTAAACACGAAGTTTGAAAATCTACTTGATCCAAGAAGATGAAGTTTAGCGGAAAGATAGTTTATAGATAAGAAATTTTGTGACACGGCCAAAATAAAAGCTATGGCAAGTCGTGGGTTTCGCTTGTTAATGACTTTCTTTTTTCTATCTATAAATTAGATATATTTGGATTCGAACGATTAGTAAAACAATATCGTAAGGCTTTTAAGTAAAAAATATGCACTGAGAACTTTCTTTAATACATTTGGTGGGATACATACATTGATAACATACCATTGATATACTAGGAAAAAAGGTGTAGATAAGTCATACGCGCTCAAAAAGCGGCACACCAAAACTAGGCTAATTGGCCCACCTGAACATAGTCACGCGTTGACGACGCACTGTCGCGAATTATATTTGTCTCTTTTTCACTGGCGATACTTGAATCATGCTATCCTATTTTGACAACTAATCGTAATGTAGTGTGTTCAGTGTTATTGCAATATTTTTAGTTATTCATGTGTGCGTTAGTGTGCCGTTTTTGAAAATAGAATGTCGTTTAGGTAACGTATCTACACCTTTTTACTTATAATATCATTGTAACATACATATCATATCCTTACTAATATTATCAATGCGTAAAGTAACTCTGTCTGTCTGTCGCGCTTTCACGCCAAAACTACTTTACAGATTGAAATTTGATACGCAGATAGTCGAGAACGGAAAAAGGACATAGACTTATACTTTTCAAGGTGAAAAAACGGTTTTAAGGAGTTGAAAGTTTGTATGGGAATTACGCCATTTTTAAAGCTAGAAGCTTTAAACTTATTTTTTTAGGCTTTACTTTTTACTAAAGGGGTTAGGGTCGCTAGTAATATATAAGATTTTAGAAGATTTTATGACGTCATTCGATATCATATACTTAGAACTGATACGTAGTTACGCAATTACTTACCGTATGTCGACCATCAAGCTACTAAAGTATAGAAAACAGGTTGAGGAGTACGAAAAATAGGGTCTACATTTAGTGGGCGGCCGTTACGTGCCCTTTATAGAGAGATACTGGTTTAGATGAGCTTGAGGATTTGTGAACACATCAGATGCGCAATTAAGATAAATGTTGTATAGGATTTTTAGTTGATCGTTAAATGGAAGCCTCTATCGATCGATCTTATAGGCACATCCTTAATATGATAAATCTTTTAAATAACATTTTTTAGAGACTTTTGACCTTTGAGATATTGTCTGTCTGTTTTTAACAACTATGTATTAATCTTTTTGATGTCTTAAACCTTAGTGTCTCCCTTTAACATGACTGCTGTAATGCACTCGAACGAAGCGTTTGGACTAAACAAGTCCATGAAAAGTCCCTCATCGCGAAAGTGTCTAGGAAAGTATAATACTTATAAGGTTTTTTGACTACTTCAAAAAGGAAGAGAGAGAGGGAGAGAGAGAGGGACAGAGAGAGAGAGAGAGGAGAGATAAATTAAGAAAGTAAGTATGTAGGTACATATGTTTTTCAAGTGATTCTCAAAAGATTTTTTAAATATATTTGGTTCCTTATTTTTTAAATATATTATTTCATATACATACATATGTATGTATATAATATACATATGAAGGAGCATCCGCAATATTTTAAATCTAGGCAAAGTCGAGGCGATAAGGTAGTCTTATATAGCAGAGTAATTCTTACAAGACAACTTACTAACGGTACGGACACTCTCATTAAATTACGACTAACACTCTTTAGTACCATTTAATCCTCACTTAATAAAGCTTTCTGGGAACTAGATCACGCCTACGCGTGTCGTCTGGTGCGCCTTCGGAGATAATTCAGAAGTAAACACGTACTAATTCTTACTTAATATATTCAGGAACTTAGTTGAGCGAAAGACTTATGTTTAGGCTGAAATTTGAAACACATAATACAATTTATTACAAGCAGGTAAAGAATTCTGAAACTTTGTTTAATTTTTAAAATATCAAACCTCTTTAGTCTGAAAATCAGAAAAAATTGGTTATAATTAACGATACTTACCAAGACCGAGTCTAACTATGTTCATATATAGCGAAGAACCGTCCAGTTATTAAGAACACAAAAAAATCATTTAAATCGGTTATATCGTTTATGTGGAGAAGAATTACGAACACATCCACACGAGAATTTATTTATATAAAGATTAACAAAATTTAAATTATATAACTATTTTAAATTTGTATTTAGTTTGAAAAACATAGACTGTTTAAAGAAATGTTTACAGGACGCTAATGTGATGTTAATAAAATAGTAGGTCTCTAATACCATAGTAAACAAATCGTTTCGTGACACGTTTAAAGTTTTATAGTGCTCAAAACGTCAGTTTCTTAAACTATATTGTAGACAAATATCTATTTTCATAGTCATAGTCAATGGTATTATTAAAATATATTAAGTACTAATATTACTTTGGTACAATATGATTGAGCAAGAACATAATTAAAAGTTACTTTGAAAAATCTGTGAGTTTTTCAAGATTCGGAACCACAATTGACTAAATTAACCTCTTCTTAAAAAGATTATAAGAATCGTTCCACAATCAGTCAACACATCCGCAACAATACAAACAATTTAAGTTCCTTCTTCCTTCCTTCTTATTTAAAGCCGATCAATAAAATGAAAATAGAAATAATAGCTTATATTAATTTAATGGAAATCCAAATCCCACTACACGCACAGTGAAATCAATTGAAAGAAAAGAAAACGTTGGCTCATTATAATAGCCAACACGTAGACCAGCATCCACCTTTACGTCTGCATGAGATGTTATATTTTTACAGTTTTTAGAATATATTTCATTGTCAATCTCCGACTTACCGTACGCTGCATCGGAACCGGAACGTAACTGTTGTGCTATCTAACGGTATATTCGTTTGCAGTACTTTTTCTTCGTGTTCACTAAGATCTGTAGCAACGGTACTAAGTGCTAACTCGCTTGATGCTCGATCAATATAGTCTACTGTAGTTGCGTTTTATTACTCGATCTGTTATTTAATATCTACTTATTAGCAAATTATTAATAATTTAGGTACTATTATTTATTCTTACTATTATGGTATATGCCAAAAGGTTAGGTTCGATTTCTGCTCGTAGTAAGTAGGATAGTATACTACGGATACTATTTTCGGTTTTATTAACATGATCTACATTACGGGGGTAACACAGAAAGTCTGTATGTCTATTTCTATGTCTAGTTGATTACATTCATAGTTTAAGTCTAATATTATTTAGTATAGTTCATGTACGTATGTAACTGTATACGTACCTTCTAACATACTTTGATGATAGTACGTCAGAAAACGTTGTGCAAATAGATTACTGACATCAAAACATTTATTTTTCGTTATATTGCCCACTACTGGGCACCGGCTTTAAAAAGGGCTGATTTCTTTATTGCTGTGATTTTAGTAATAGTGTTTTTATTTCTTAATATTACGTAATTACACTTGTCGTGTAAAATGACTGTAGTTTCAAGTATGAAACAAGTAGTAGCTGCTCAATTTGAGTGCATCCACCAGATCACGTCCATTGTAAATGTGAAATAATATATTTTCTAGTAATCATCTTAGTTATTATAACCAATTTACATGACACATAAAATTGTAGTACTTACTTAAATTTTGAAGCAACAGATATGCATAAAGAGGTATTTTATCGAGTGTCTACAATTTTCATTAGTTATTCAATTTAATAGCATTGTTCAATAACGGTGTAAGTAATGATGTTTATATAACTGAATAATATTTTAATTTACAATGTTTCTTTATTAAGTATTGTTTTGCTTCAAATATATCATATTATACACGAAATAAGTTATAGGTATATACGAGACTTTTTTCTTTTCTGTTAGAACAAAAAAAAAGATTGTGTGTTGTGTGAAGTGTTGTTATTTCCTATTATCTTCCCTCATATTACATCAGAAATTAAAAATTACAATACAGTGTTACCACACCGTTTCTTACAAATTTCGACGGAGAAAATCATTTCAAAAACGTGTTAAGGTTTTAGTTTTAAAATGGGTGGTATTAAGGCTACTCCATCTCTAAAATAATTGCACAGTAATAAAGTTACTTATCTCCTATTGTTAGTTTCAATTAAGCTTAACATTCTAGACTTTAATTAACGTTTACGGCGATTGCTGAAGCAATGAAGGATTTTAATACGAACGGTAACATAAAATCAAATTAAATTACTAATCAGTCAACAGTCTGAACCCAACTGTTAAATCGCAAGAAAGATTAAAAAATGTAAGAAAAGGATTCTTTAATAAAATGACGAAATGAATTATTTTTGACAATGCTGGATAATTATTCAGTGTATAATTGTTTACTATCCATTTTATAAGTTTAGGCTAAGAGGTGAATAGACTGACATAACCCACGCTGTATTCCTACTATAAATGATTATGTGCATGATGTTTACTTATCCTAAGATTTTACAGTAAATCCTAAGATTTACCATCTCTTAATGGTAAAAGTCAGAACCGTTCTATAATCATCGTATATTTCGGATTTTTACCACCATTCACTTGGTAAAGGCTAAGGCTATTCGGACACTAGTGTGACGACTACAGCGGTAATTTAGCCTGACTGGCACTCGAGATAAATTATCTAAAGAATTAACGTTAACATTTAATTATCGGCACTCGCCGGCTGCTGCCGCGGCACGCTTCGCTCGGCTCGTGCGATTTGGTCATATATCTAACCTAACCTAACCAACCTAGAAAGAAAGGAAAGTTTTTAAAATTAACCTTTTGAACCTATGTTATCTAAATCAAAAGAAAATAATCTTTGTGCCAGTCACGCTAAATTACCGCTGTAGTCACGCTAGTGTCCGAATAGCCTTACCCATGTACTAAATTCTAATGGTAAAAGCCCGATAAAGTCGTTTCTTTTTTTCATATTCTTACATTTACCGACTCATGTTGGTAAACCTTAAGATTTACTGGTAAAACCTAAGAATTACCAATATTCGGGCTTTTATAGTAACAGATATATAGTGACAAACAGGGTTGCACTTTGTTTTCATGGTAGCTCTTTGCTTATTGGAATATAATATAAAAAAGTATTGGATAATTGTAAAATGTGGCATGAAAGTGCCATATACGTATGTTTCAGGCTGGGGGTTATTAATGTAAGTACAGGTTTTTTTGTGATTGTATAATTTCTTCAATGTACTCTAGGACTTTCAATATAGCGTCACTCGTTTATTTTCATTATATTTTCATTTATTTAATTTATGATATGCATTGAACTTAAACTTGTCTTATTAAACTATGTAAAAATATCTTACTATCCATAATTTATCTTCAAATTTTATCGCGGCTTTACATCAGCTAATGAACACTAATGAAAACAAATATTTCAGGCAGATTCAGATATCGCGACTTTAAGGCTATCAATCAAAAAAATCCTTCACAACATGAATGAAAGATGCTGGGCTGGACCCAGCCCAGCATCTTTCATTGTTGAGGTTTTCTACTTAAAAGTTATCAATAACACTTAGGTAGTAGCACGATACCGTATATAGTTATTAGTAAGTTAGTGATGTTAGGCATTATGCATCAAAAATTTAACCCTGCGCCTGATAATATCAAATCCATATTTCGCCGATCGTGTCTAGGACGGGCCTCACAATACTTAGTGAAAGTTAAGGAATAATGATTATTTTAACACTATCTGTGATTTATATAGATTATAAATGACAATTATATGTTTTTTATTTTTTTATAGGGGAGATTCCGGTAGCGCTCTCATGACGTCTAAATACATTCAAATCGACATCGATACTTATAAGTCTAACTTAAGTCGAAGCCGGATTTGGACTATGTGGGCTATACGAAAACAACCTACTTTTATAAAAGGATAGTTCATCATACGAAAAGACTAACATGTGGATTAAGTAATAAAGAGAATTCTCCAAAACTAGTACCTACTTATTATTTTTCTTCGACCGATTACAAATTTAAATAAAAAGTACCGTAGTACACATGTTTACGAATTAAATTGTGTTAAGCTATAATTTTATTTTACTAGAGCATGAGGTAACAAAACAAGACACGATAATGATTAATCTAATAAGGTTTAAAATAAAAAGGCTTATTATTCAAGTTAGGTTATATTTTTATTATTACATATCCATTTGTGATGTATTCAAGCACAATATTTTTCTTTCATAAATATATATTTTTACTTACAATGAAGAAATCAGTAGAGATGATAAGACGAGGTGGAGGTTTATGTCTTTTACTTTGACTCCATATGCCAAGGTTTTCTACAACAAACTGTATAAAAGCTTTGATTAAGGTATATTTATAGGCATATTTACATTATAAGTTGAGAAGTTCAGTCTTCTTCGCCACGGCCACCACTTTCGTCTCCCTGACATGGGGCGGGGCCAGTTTGTCAACGCGTGTAGATTCCTTATTTTAATATTTCCTTGTTTTAAATCTGTTAGGACCTACTCCAAAAACGTTAGTCTAATCGTTATCGATTGTCTACTTCTTAATCTTGAACTAAACTTTTTTTTTATTATACGACTAATAGTAATTATAGTATAAATAAAATAAAGAAATATAAATAAATAAATTGGAACATTATTATAACAGCACCATCTAGTTTCGTGGAAAGCTACGAGGCTTGTGTTACGGATACCAGATAGTTGATATATTATACATATTTGATGATAATTTATTTTTATGATTTTGGTTGATAAAATTACATTATATGATAGTCAAAGAGTTTTAGGAATTTGATGACTAATTTTTAGTCAGAGAGTCAAAATCCGAAAGCGACAAACATTTCGGATTCGTCAATTAACATTTTATTATACATATTTGGCAATTGTCGAGTGGAAATTTTGATATTTGTTCAAGCTCACTTGTGCTCACAATATTTATTTTTCTTGCCCTATACATAAGTTGTACATTGGCATGATAATGGTTGACTGCATATTTGATACTTTTTTGATAAAACATTCACTATACCTAATAACAGATAAATCTTACACAAAATATTTAAGTCCATCCGTAGTTTCAAGATAGCTTTCTAATTTTGAGCTTATACATCAAAAACTATGTCTAAAAGATAGCGGAACGGTGTAATGAACACGGATTTTTATTAGGAAATGTCAAAAATTAGAAATAAAGTAGGTGAGTGAAGTCGGGTTAATGTAGTATATAATAATTTATTATAACGATCGTTAAGAACAATCGCAACACCTCAGTGAACGTTTAATTATGCTGATTATTAAGTTCTTACCAGTATTAATTTTCATAAATTTAGTTAAATCAAAATATCCTATGGAATCTAAAATTATTAATGGAATAAATGTACCCATAACAAAATTTGCCCATTCAGCTTTTTTGGTGGTATATATACCGAAGGGAAGTTATGTATGTGGAGCGTCAGTTGTTACTCAGAACATACTTCTAACTGCGGCTCATTGTATGGAATCATGTGGAATGACATGCGCCCACGCAGATGCATTTGCAGGAAATGCAGACAAGCGATTTGGTCTCAAAATTCCTGTACGGCGTACGATGAGGCATGAAAAATACAGACCTGATACCGTAAACAACGATATTGGACTTATTTTGCTAAAAAATCAACTTCCACTGAGCAAATATATTATGAGGGTTGCATTGATGAAAAAGCCTCCAGTTGAGCGGACAGCTTTTCTTGCAGGATGGGGCCTAATTGATGTAAGTATCAATCTAAAAAATTATAAACACGAAGCCAAAATGTTATAGTCAAAAGTTATTTTTCTGACAGCATTAAAACTCCTCAACAATAAATATAACTTAAGACAATTTGGCTTCAGGGATTCTTAATGATTATTTCAATAATATTTTTCAAAAATATTCATACACAGACAGATTCATCTCAGTTGTTGATTTTATTGAAAAGAAAGGTCTATTAGATAACAGGTATACTACTAGACGTGCTAGCCACTTAGTGTTATCTGCTATAAGAAGTACAATATCTAGTCAAAAAACTATAACTTTTGAAGGTGCAAAACTCTGTAATAGTTAACCGGAACAAAAAACAAACAATATTTTTTTCTTTCGGTAAATATACAAATATTTTTTCAAAATGAGGACTTCATTAAAGTTTATAGTTCTTTACCGATACAGTGTTTCAACTTAAATGAAATATTAACTGACTTCAAAAAAGAGCAGATAATCAACTTAGTTATACTCGTCTACTTGATTGCCAAAAGTTTTAATTAATAGTAATAGTAAATTTATCAATTTCAGGAAATTCATTATATTTCTACGAACTATTTACATTATACCAAGCAAAAAATATGGTCGTATAAACAATGTCATAGGATGAT
Source organism: Boloria euphrosyne (assembly GCA_951802675.2). NCBI lineage: Eukaryota > Metazoa > Arthropoda > Insecta > Lepidoptera > Nymphalidae > Boloria > Boloria euphrosyne. The sequence goes on along the minus strand of OX637873.1, from coordinate 12,406,819 downwards.
ATTAAGTTTGTCAAAAGGCACTTTGTGTGGCGGAGACATCCATGACAAGAAATATCCTTCTGAGTAAGAGAAGTTTTATGATAATACATATTAGTAATAATATAGTCATGTTAACTCAGCGCGGATTGAGAAAGATCTCCTGAAAATGATATAATATTACCAAACTGACTACAGGATTTTACCATTGTTGTACTATAATATTAATGCAAATGGGAACCATAAACGTTTGAAACCTTCTGTGCATAACTTATCTGTTCATTTTTGCTATCACATAATTCATCACACATTTTATATTCTAGGGGTGATTCTGGAAGTGCCTTAGTTATCAATGACTACATACAAATAGGCATAGTTTCCTTCAAAAGACCAGATGTATCACGTTCTCTAGTTGTCTACACTGACGTAGCAAGGTTCTATGACTGGATCACAAATAACTCCAGAAAAATTTGTGAAGATGCATTAAATTAGTAATTACACTGTCATTGACATTACTTTTATTAAATTTTTTTGAAAAATAGTTAAAAGATTTTTATTTCAGTTACATAATTCGTGGTAGGTAGGTACAACTGTTTCACTTTTATATCTAGTTAAATTTTATATTATATGGTGAATAGTTTCTATCTGGTGATAATAAAATGAGACCACAATAATTACTAACCTTAAACATTGTAAATACCAAAACTTGTCATGATTTTTGAATTATGGCTTTATATGTGTATAAAAATTTATTAAAAGTTATGCTAAAATGATAAGAAACAACACGGGAAATAGTACGAGACATACCAGTGCAACTAAGTGAAACTACGGTTAAAAACGTTTCTGACAATGTTTCGTGCAGAGTAGGACGCGCACATAAAAGGTTAATTTGTTACAAAGTTAATTAGAAAAAGATTGTAAAACATGTAAGCCCTCGTAATTAGCAATTCTAATTAAGAAAATACTCTCATTGTCAAATAATTTGTGCTTAATAATGCTGATTACTAACATCTTAGTGGCAGCAATTTTAGTGACACTAGTCGAATCAAAATTTCCCCTGGAATCTAAAATCGTAAATGGTGAAAATGTACCGATAACAAATTTTGCTCATTCAGCGTTTTTGATGGTTGCTGACTTCAGAGGGACTTTTGTTTGTGGAGCTTCAATTGTAAACCAGTATATACTTTTAACTGCAGCCCATTGCATAGATACATGTGGAACAAGCTGCCCAGACGCGACAGTATATGCAGGAAATGCTAACAAACGATCTGGATCTAAAATGGAGGTATTAAGAACTATGATTCACGAAGAATACTGTTCTAATAAAATGAATAACGACATTGGTCTTATTTTACTTAAAAATCAACTTTCACTGAACAAAAATGTTAAGAGGGTTGCATTGATGAAACAACCTCCGATTGGAGAGACTGCTTTTATTGCTGGATGGGGCTTAGTTGATGTAAGTATTTTAATTTACGTGTTCTCCAGTGGTCCAGTGGTAACGAGTACGCTTGAATAAACGAGTAAAGCGAGTTCAACTCCGGATATCGCACCTTTGATATTTTAACGTGCGAATTATTTCTAATATGATTACCACTTATTGTACCCTGAATAAAATCATCACGAGGAAACCTGCATGTCTGAGAGAACCTAGCAAGTTCTTCAAAGACATGTGAAGTCCGCCAACCGGCTCTTGGCCAGCATGGTGAGCTATGGATTGATCCTCCTCATATTAGCGGGAGGCCCGTGCCCAGCAGTGGGGCGTTAAAAAGGGCTGAATACATACAATATATACATACATACATGAAATAACAATTATTACAACTTTGGCATACTCGTAAATCAAGGCAATTGAGCAACGTTTAAACAATATCATGCGGCATTTTGGCAAAAAGAAAAAAAACTTGAAAATTTCCATTTTTCTTGCATATGTGCACACTAAGCCGCGTAGGCCATTAATTACCTCAAAAGCAGCATTATCATTATCATTTATAATTATACTTTATTATAATCTATGAGTCAATGGAAAATTTCGATTTTTATCTTAAACCTGTATATTATAGAAAAATTAGGTACTTTTAATGTTAAGTTAGGAACATCCATATTAGGATATACATAAATAAAATCGGAAATTGCCTAATGGTTATTTTCACGCTTATTTCAATACTAGTGACTTACCCTAGCTCTGCTCGGGTTCATTCCCTGTCCTTTGCGTTCGTTTTAACGATTTTATAGATTTTTTTATAGATTTTATTTAATTTACGATGTAATTTAAATTTTAAATGTAAATTTTCACGTGATTCAAACAGACATACAAACAGATATTCTAAAACTATAGATTCGGCCTCTATATCAACAAAAATAAATTGCTTAATGTATTTTTTTTCAATTAGATTTAAAAAAAAATATATTATGTGCTTAGGAATTATAAAAGGTATTTTTAAATACACTTTATTTTCACATTTTTTTTATATATAATATGTATAATTGTTTGTGTATTTATACCAGGAAATTCATCATGTTCATACAGATTATTTACATTACATCCAGCAACGTATATGGCCGTATGAACAATGTCAAAAAATGTTAACCAATTTGCCTGAAGGAACTTTATGCGCAGGCGATGTCGAGAACGACAAATATGCTTCAGAGTAAGAGAATTTACTTATTTTACATTTTTAACGATACCTATCACTTCAATTTTACTTTTATTTCCTTGTCGAGTAGAAAGCGTTCTCCTTATACTGTATTAGATCCAGTTGAAACTTTTTACTGTAAGAATATGATTATTGCAATATTTCAAGCGAGAGCGGGTTCCGCTAGTAAATGTATACAAAAACTTGACAAATTATATACAAAGACCTTCTTCGAGGACCACTCTATCCATTGGTGAAAACATCATAAATATCGGTGCAGTGATTTTTAAGCTTATCGCGAACAGACAGACGCGGCGGAGGATTTTGTTTTATAATATATAGTGATAAAACAATGTACCTATTATAAAAAATGTTAAGGAGACCACAGGGAATTTACTTACAGTACTACTACTAGCTTTAAAGTAAACTAAAACAATGAAGAAAAACCAAGGTCGAGTTGGACCCGTTTTCTTATAACTTTAAAACAAAAACATGGCAATACAGATTACAAAACCATATGTGTGGACACTGATTAATTTTACTTTTTTTCCAGGGGTGATTCTGGTAGTGCCTTAATTATTAATAATTACATCCAAATAGGCATAGTCTCCTACAAAAGACCTGATATATCACTTGCTATTGTTGTTTATACGGACGTCGCATATTTTTATAAATGGATCAAAATTAATTCAAAAAACATGTACTGTGAACATTATAAGCGGTAATTTCTATAATAAAATTTATTTGTTTAATAATAACAAGGACTTCAATTTATTCAATGATTTCAAAAGCAAAAGACTACTATTTTGACTATGTTACATATGACTGTATAAGTATTACGTATATACCAATCAGCATTTTTTTAAATAAAAATATTTAGGTACCATATTTAAGTGAATCGGTTATAATGAGATTGAAAATTGACTGTAAAATAATGGATTAAATTGAAAAGATACGCTTTTTTATTATTATCTCCTAAACCTAAATGATATATGATTCCACGTATGAAAAGTAAAATGAATGAAGGTGTGGTTGAATTCAGTTGAATACTGTCGAAACTGATTTCGCAGGGGTAAAAGGAAGAAAGCTTTATAATTTCTTTAATCGTAGTGAGTAAGTAGTAGATAGAAAAATATTTGACTGAATAACAGAAGTAAAAGACTTCGTTTTATTAAACTCCCTTAAAAATGGCTAAAAAAGACCAACTAATAGGTTTTGGGTTCGGAAATATGTAATGGTCACAAATAAAGGTAGGAACAAATATTTAAAATACAAAACGTAATTTATTGTTGAGTTTCTTTATTTCCTAATTTATTGAGATAATTTCAAATATTAAATTACATAAACATGACCAGACTGTTGACGGACGCAGTAGCCCATATATAGTAACAAGCAAAACTAGCTTTGCAGAAAATAGAGGAATTTATTTTTGCATTACAGACATATTACTTTTTTCAGCAAGCCCATGATAAAAATATTATAATATGTTTTAAATTATCCAGTAAGCGATTTATTTGAAAGGATCGATATTTTATTTATATAGTGTCTAACCTGATACATAATATCTGAATTAAATGCAGTAAATTTTCAAAAGTATATTTAATAAAAATATGAATGTTCGTATGTACAAAACTATAAATATTCGTAAGTTTCGACATAACTTTCAATTCAATTCAATTCAATTATTTCCTTTAATGGCTTCCAGGAGTGCCAGTTAGGCACAGTTGACTTCGCCAATGTTGCGTAGAATGGAGAATACACGATTTAATATAGGTAGATTGATCGGTGAATACGGAAAAAAACAGACACTAAGACTGATTACATGTAGAAGCGAAGTATTTCGTTGTAAAATCATAACCTACAACAGACAACACAATAACTTTTACACGGATTTAATATTTATGTTATAGATTTTGCAGTGAGTGTTCAATGGCGCACTCCTGAATAGAATATGTTCGTATTATCATTTTGTTTACTCTCCTTGCGAAAAACAAAAGAGTGTACATTGATTGCTAACTGACGCTTTTTTACGCAGTATAGATCTAGCTCTTTGCATGTATGACTTTTGACCACGAAAATGATTGACATGAGTACTTTTTAACCCGGACATTGAGTAGTTCCCGTGAACATAATATTTATTGAAAAAAAAACTTATTTAAGAACGCGTCTGAGCGAAACGAGGCGTGTCACTAGTATGTAATATTTAGTTACCTTTGCGGCATCATAAATAATTTAGTGACTCAAATTAATTACACTTAAATTTTTAAATTTATTTTCCTTATAAAACGTCTATAAAGCGGTTTTATAGCCCAATTTCAACTACCAATTAAGAAACTAAATTAGTGATTTAAGGATGTTATGGCTGTTAATTTTTATTTTATTTGCTGAAACATGTTTCGAGTTGTCAAACTCTACTTACTTGGAAAATAGGATAGTCAAGGGGTGGAAAGTGGATATATACCAGTATCCTCATTCAGGTTTTTTGTACTTCAAAAAAGATTTACCAACTGCTTGTGGTTCTTCTTTAATTCTGGCCCAAGCTGTGATCACTGCTGCACATTGCATGGACGAATTAGAATATCATGCCGGCAAAATAAATGTTTTCTTTGGATCTAAAATACCAATAACTTCAGAAATTATTAGAAAAGTCATAGCATTTCGTATTCATCCTAAATATAAGCCGGAGAAAGGCACATTCAATTTGGGCATTGCCTTTCTTAACTATCAAGTACCTTTGGGTGATGGTATAAGTAAAATACCTATTGTAGCAACTCCTCCAAAGGTTAACGATGCTTTGTACACCAGTGGCTGGGGAAAACAAGTGGTAAATATTAATTGTTATCCTTATTAATATTATAAATGCGCAAGTAACTCTGTCTGTCTGTCGCGCTTTCACGCCAAAACTACTGAACCGATTAAAATTAAATTTAGTACACAAATATTCTAGACCCTGAGAAAGGACAAAGGCTACTTTTCAATGGGAAAAAAGTGCTGTAAAGGGTTGAAATAGGGGATGAAAATTTATATGGAAATTACGTACTTTCAAAGCTTGAGAGAGCGAGCGATTTATTTTTTAGGCTTTTAATTAGATATAAAAAAGACATTCAAAGTTTGTAAAAATTTTATCCCTAAAGGGGGTATCTAAGGACAAGCCCGAGTAAAGGGTGAGTCGCTAGTACGTACAGGAAACTTTAGATATATATCATGTACACTTGATAAGATTTCTAAATTATTGAAACGGAATCCGAGTAGATATGTAATAAAAAACGGATTTTTATCAAGGTCACTCTCATTTCTGTCCATTTGTTTGTAAAAAATTATTTCCCTGACCTACAAGACAAAAAATTAATATGATTCAATTCTCTTGTTAGTGGTCTCAAAAATATACATACCTACATTTGACACACAAATTATTATGTATGAAGAACATATTCTTGAACGTGCTTAATATTTAACTGTACACAAACTTAAGATTTGAACGTTAAAAGAAAAAAAAGATAATTAAAAAAATAATTAAGTAAATTATTTAATTCGACCTCATACACCAATTTTTAGATTTCATGAAATGATCAACGTTGAATACTCTTAGAGTGTACAATATGAATGAAATATAATCATAAATTTTTTTACAATCTCGTAGCCCGACAAACATCCTGACTACAGTAATTCAAGACATCTTAAAGTAACTAAGCAACGAGTGATAAGCCTTCAGGAGTGTCAGAAATATGTCGGTTTTCATATGTCAGAAGCATTCTGGTGCACGGCCTCCATCAATGGTTTTCATTACCAGTAAGTGTTAAACCATATTTTTTTTTATTCGGGGAATAAAACCATATTTAAAGTTCTTGCTAATGGGGTGCAAGAGAAATTAATATTTTTGGGACTATTGCATTATTTTGACGATAAATTTTAAAAGTAATTTTTTTAAATTTAGTAAGAGTTTGATGCAATAAAATAAAAAACCAGTTTGTAATATTAATTAGATAATTAACGAAATTAGAGGAAAAAAACTTCTTTAAATACTTCAATCTGCACTATAAATTGTACTTCTATACTTAAAATAATTAAACCTCTATTTTCATGGCCGTTTTAAGATACATTTTATAAAAGAAACTAAGTGTTCGCATTTAAATGTAAAATAATTAGGTACCATTATACACAAAAAAAAGAAAAGATTTGCACCGGTTGTGTAAAGATATAAAACGGGATTTGATATCATCCAATATAAAAAATAAGGTCAGTAAACCAATACCAAAGTGATGAATTAAATAAGCAATCAAACTGGAATTTAACGATGACTCAAAATTAGATTCAAAAGTCAAAAAATAATTAGACCCGATAATGTCCTCTACACGGGACACATTTGCTTATATTACTTTGCGTCGTTAAGCCAGAATCACTACATAGTATAAAACAAAGTCACTTCCCGCTGTCTGTCTGTCTGTCCCTATGTATGCTTAAATCTTTAAAACTACGCAACGGATTTTGATGCCATTTTTTTTAATAGATTGAGTGATTCAAGAGGAAGGGTTTTTATATCACTAGAGGAACCCGCGGCTTCGCTTGTATCTAACCTAAGCCTCTAAGGACGAACCCGAGCGAAGCGAGGACAAGTATCTAGTTATTTATATTTTTATGTATAACGCCCCACCCGAGTTCGTACCCTCAGTGCGTTTTAACAGATACTATAAAATATAGATTTCTCAGAGGTGTGATATTTTCAAGCAGTTAAAAATATGTTGATCGGATAACCAGCTATCATAATATTAAATTACATGAAAATCTGTCCGGTTTTTTTTTCTTTCAGGCACAGATAAACAAATTAAAAGCTATAGATTAGGCCTCTATAATTATGACTATTTCAATAAGATTTTTTTCAAAAATATTTAAAGTTCAGATTCAACTCAGTTATAGTTTTTACCAACCTACTTTTTGAAAAAAATTGAAATAGCATTATCTCCAGTTCGACACTACGATAAAAATAATATATAGGTATTATATAGTGGTAAAATAAAATTTATTACCGATATTACAAAACCTATTTAGAACAAAAGATCCATGGTTAAGAGCGAGTGCATAATTTATTTAACAATTATTTAAATTTTTTAGTGGTGATGCTGGTAACGGACTGGTCACTAAAGACAAATTTCTGGTAGCCGTGGTCTCATTTATGGTCAACGATGTGACCATTTACACTGATGTTGCGCAGCAAATCCGCTGGGTTGAAGAAGCTGTGTATTCTTTACGTAGAGAATACTGTTGAAGAACAGAGAAGATTATTGTAAAGCAATTAGTTTAAAAATAAATAATTTCTATTTAATTTGGAATTAAGTGTGTGCATTCAAGTTTTCTGAATATTTTTTACCATGTATATATCAATTATAATTATATATTTTTAATTAATTATTAATTTGCATTATAAATAAAACTATCTTTTCGGATTTTATCGCGGATTTATTTGGGAGAGAAACGTCGGGAACCAAAAATCTAAATAAATCCACGACAAAATCCGAAAACATAGTTTTATTTATAATGTCGAATATTCGCGTAAACCTAAGAAAGTAACTAGTGACTAGTAAGTTAAGTTACAACTTACAATTATAAATTAATTATTAATTTACATAAATATCTAAGACTGAAAAAGAAGCGTCATCTGCTATAATCTAAATGTTACTATTCTCGAATTTGCAACACATAGCATTTATTTTCTATGACACTATACTTCCTTATACAGTGATAATTTAAATAGAATAAATAAAGAGTATATACCATACACAATAAACACAATACAATGACGTTATCAGTAAGACTTCATTTGTTTTTTAAGGTTAGAAACAGTAGCAAGAAAAAGACAAACTTGTTACTAGTATTATCTAGTATATTAAACCGTATATCTTAACTTGAAACTTTTCTTTAATAAAACGTATTTAACCAAAATTGACCACTATCGAGATGATCATATAGAGAAGGCGCATAATTGACTAATTTGAAGAATATCGTCTTTAAGATCCAGGAAAATAATAAATAAAGCTATGCTATCTCAGAAACGAAGTAGTAAAATTTATAAAGTATGCAGCTCTACGAAGGAAGGCTCTTGAATAATAATGAGATGATAAGCGCCTGTGGGGATTCTTCCGCAACATGAACTTGTAACGTTGCTCAGTTAAAACGTTTAGTTTATGCAACCGTAAATATATAATGCTATATCCTCACTCATTTGTGACTTAAATTGCCACTTACTGGGCTATTTATCTCTTTTAACCGTATTTCAACTTACGTCGTGAATTTAAAAGCGTTGAATATTTTTTGTGAAGTACTAAAAACCTTTTTAGGATATTTCGTTAGAGTGCAATGTTTTTATTTGATAAATGTTGTGGTTTTGAAAACATAATTATCTCTAGTTTTAAAATTAACTATAAAAAATATTCGGCACTTAATTATTACGATTTTTACTTATGGTTAGTCTAGTGCCGGTAATGTCATAAATAGGAAAGTCATAAGTCTCAGCCATGAAAAGCACCGGCGAAAGAAATCAACACGACCAAATTTTTTTTATTATATACTCCCTAATTCTTTTTTCTGAAATAAAAGTAGCCAAAATTATTAACATCTTATAATATGAGCTGTCTTTCAGTGAAAGTCCCGTCAAAATCGGTCGAACCGCTTCAGAGATTAGACAGACACTTCAATTTTATTTCTATTTATAGATTAAAATTTCTATTAAAAGAGGTAATCTATACTAATATTATAAAGAAGTAAAGTTTGTGTGTTTGTATATTTGTTAAATTGTAAGGGGTAATCTCGGGATCTACTGAACCGATTTTAAAAATTCTTTCACCAATAGAAAGCCACATTATTGCTGAGTGTCATAGGTTATATAAAAAACCGAAAAATAAAAAGGCTTTTACGTGGTAGTCCGTTTTGCAAAGTGAATCGGAGAAAAAACGGTCGAATGAAAGCGTTTCTTACGCGATTATATATGGAAATTACGTCATTTTTAAACTATATTAAAAAGGTTACACCTGGGGACGAACCCGAGCGAAGCGAGGCTGAGTCGCTAGTATTATTTAATAAATCAATGATATTTTTGCTCTAAGTTAGGTGCGCATTGCACGACTAAACGCCATGTCCTTTATGAACGCTGACCCGCATTGTTCGCCCTATAAGCAGCTCCCTCGAGATGCGATGCCTCGGGAAGCACACATTTGGAAGGAAGGAAGTGATGACCAAATGAATATATCTTTTTTAAACACACCGCTGCCTTTAAAGATTTTATGTCTAGATTTATGAATCATCTATAACCTAATACATGTTATTCTTCAATGTATTCTGTATTACTATAAATAAAACTATCGCTTTAGATTTTTCTGTCTCTAGACCACGATTGCTGTAAGCATTCGAAATGACAAGGTAGTCTTGTTTTGTCAAATATTCGCGTGAATCAAAATTTTGTCGTTTCACACTTTACGCCACAACGGCTCTACTTATTTTTGTGTTATTCATAATGGAGCAAAAAAAAATTCCTACGTTACTAACTTTTAATCCACTTATTTTTCTAACTTTCGTATGTACTTATGAGTTTGTTCACAATTTCATGTTTTTTTTAAATAAAAAAGTCCTAACTCCTTATAACATTTAAGTCAAAATCGGCGTTTGGATATTGGCCGGCAAAGACAGACAAACACTTAAAAATTCTTTAGAAAGTACGTATAACTATATAGTACAATGTATGTAATGTCATATCCATTTAGTACAAAACTGTTATTTGGACATAGCAAAAAGATTCTTCAACACCATTTAATATAGCTTTCTTGGATAGTATCTTAGTACTGACGTCGACTGCCTTCAAAGCCAGAGGTTGTTGTTTTGAGTTTCGTTGCAACTTTATATTAGTTAACAAGATTTGTCATAGTTAGTATTTTATAGATATTCAGAAAAATATCTTATGCCTAAAGCCTAGAAATCAGTCTGGAACAAAACTTAACGTGCTTATAACTAATTGTTACAGATAAGCTGAAATAACACAGGAAACAACACGGTAACATAAGCTGAAAAAGATTATATGACACTTTTGTTACCGAGTACCAAAACAAAGTTCTCCACAATTTTTCAGCTTTTCAGCTCTCATTGCGATCTGAAACCCGTAATGTAGAGTTACTTAATAGAATTAGAATTAAATATAGTTTAGATCCTGTACAATATAGACTACTTTTCATCGACTTACCCAAAATATGTTGGAGCTCAATTATAGTCAAAAACTTGTATGAAACTTAATTAAAAGTCTTTTCCACTTCCGGTCTCTTATATCTAAGTATTATAAAATTCGCATACATGTGCAAGTGTACTTTGCCTTCACCTTATAAATTAGTCAAGTTACAGTGTATAACCAAGTGATTTCTTGTTAGTGCTTAACAAACTCTTGACAGGTGTCTATCGTTAGAATAACCGTCAGTAATAGCTCCTAATAAGTAGTGTAACCTGATGGTTAACACGTGCCTCTAAATCGATTGAAGAAAACGTGAAAGTTACCGTCTATATGTAAGTATGTAATGATTGGCTACGAATAAACTTTATAAGTTGAGTATAGCGCATTGTATGTGTACTTATACGAATACTATCAATTCCCGCGGCTCCGCCCGCGTTCTAAAGTCGGAGACATATTAAAAATTACTCGTATACCACTTTCACTGCTCACTGCAATATTGAAAAAACTGGCAGTACCTAAATTGCAATGCCTCCCTTAACCCTATGGGAATAAAAAATAGCCTACGACCTATTCTCAGATCTACCAAATTTACACAAAAACTTCATAAAAATAGACTTGACCGTTTCGGAGGAGTTCGATATCAAACACTGTGATACGAGATTTTTATATATCAGAAAATGTAGTCTGTAGAATAAGTACTCAAGAACTTTGATGGTTCTAGAAAATGCCTGGAGTTCATACTTTTTTTCATAAATTAAAAAAGTTTATAGTATTGTGATAGTATGTTCTAATAAGTATAAATATTTTTTTTCTAGTTTCCAAAGGTGGCTTTTCGCTTCGTAGCGTGGATGAACTGATTATTATTTAATTTTTTTAAGACCACTTGATCAAACGTGTTCTTAGCAATAAAACAAGAACATCTGTTTAGCCGTTAGCAGGCTATCAGCTCTTTATAGACTGTCAGAGGATATTTCAATTCTTATCACGTTTCTCTCTCCGATCTCAAAAGATACTCCTTTCTAGGATCAGGTCATTTTTCTATAGATATTTACGTTGTTCATGTCTTTGAAGCAGTGGTAGTCTATACTCTATAGACAACACTCTCGAAGTTCTAACACATTTAATATTACCTACGGTATATGCAAGGAAACAGTTGAAACCTGTATGTCTGAGGGAACCTACCTAACTAGTTCCCAAAAGATGCGTGACCTAAAGGCCGCCAACCTGCTTTAAGCAGCATGGTGAATTACCCCGTTTGCCATTGATGGTAATCCTACGCCCAGTGGTAGGACTCGTAAAGGGCTGAATTATTACGTTACATAGTCAACTCATTATATTATCTTTATCTGTGGGCACGGTTGAGCCCCTGCCAAGACGAGTTAAGCAAAACCCCCATAATAACATATTTTGACCCAGGTGTAGAGTTGGTGAAGTTAGGGCTCGAAGAGTCAGATCGTGTAGAGTTATAAGCTTAGCTCTACACGAGATCTTATAACTTTTTGTCAGCGCGAGCCATATGGTCTCTTCGCAATATTTTACATAAAAATATTTTTGGTGTGATTTTGAATGTTCACAAAAGTTATATAGTGAACATTTACATTATGAATAACCACTATGACCGTGTCTTATAATATACATTTTATTCCATGCTTTGTTATTTTAAAAAATATTTCCGAATAATTCCTAACTTACAGCCATTAAGATCATTAAACAAAATCGGACATTCTTAAAGATAAGGATACTGATAGTACAAATACTAGCCAACAAAATAGTTCTTATTAGCTTAAACAAGTTTATCGATTTGTTATCTCCCTGTACTGCAATCTAGGCATTTGTCTAAACAACTTCTGTTTAATGAGGCTTTAGTATATATAAAAGCTTTTATAATTTTCTATAACAGAGATTGTACCAACTTCCTACCAGGTCTTTAAGGTTTTGCGTTATCTTATTTAGGGTCAAAATTCTTCATTCATAGATGTACCTCAAATAGATCAGGAGTATATTTGTACTTTGCAAGCATACATATTGCATATAAAATATTGAATTGTGAGAAAGTTTGATGGTTGAGTCATAACATGTTTAATTGTAGATGAAAGTAATGATATGTACGTATTATAAGAGTAAGGTTACGGGTTAGGACAGTTAGGAACGAGGTTGTTTACCAACCTATTCTTGTTTGATTCTATTAAAACGATAACATATAACGTAAGACACTGTATCACAAAATTAAAAGGCAAATAAATATACACCTCTTTTTTATTTATTTATTTTGATACACAAAATTTTATGTTTCATCAACAAATATTAATTAAATTTCAATGATAGATAGACAGACACATATTTACACAACATCGAATACTAACTTAGAAAAATTTACGTACGTCTATGGAGATTTGGTTTGAATATTTTTAAGTCATAGTCTAATCTTACATCAATTCAATATTAAAAAAAAATATAGCTATATGGAGGCTCTACAAAAACAATATCCAAGTATTTATAAACTGTAATATAATATATTATTTACTTAACACATCAATGAATTGTATTAATGCTTATATTTTGTCTAAATACACTGTAAATTATTTTAAAACACTACATATTGTTTGACTTCACTTTTAGTTCTATGGCACTCCGTCTACATAATTTTTTAGTCTTTATAAATTTAACCGTTTCATTATATTATGACGGTTAAATAAACATCACTGCATTTCTATCTCTACTGCGGTTCACTTTACAAAACTACTGTAAATGACTTTCTAACGGCGTCTTATAATTTATTTACCTTATATATCTTCACTACTGATTATTATTTATTATTAGATTATAGTTTATTAGATTATAGTAGCTCTAAACGTCCAATAAGAGAGCATAACAATCGTATTATCTTCGTTCTCGATTACATTGATTTTGCTAATGGATTTTAAATAATATTAGAAAGTCCTAGATGTAGAAAAGCATATTTGTGCAAAATGTCTTTGAGAACTAGCTTTAGCCCGTCGCTTTGCTTGTTTTTAGAATAAATCTCTACTTATAATATTATTCTAACTGAATCAAATCTGTAAATTAAATATTTTTTGGACAATTTTATTGAAATAGTCAATATTATGATACAGAGGCCGAATTTATATATATTTTTTTATTTTCGTCTGTCTGTCTGTCTGTCTATAACGGCATCACGAGAAAACATATGATAGCTGGTTCCCCGGGTCCATATAGTATACTTTTTTCCTGCGAGGAAACATCACATCTGTGAGAAAAATTAAAAACCGTACCTATATAGTAATGAATCCAAGCGGAGTGAGAGTGTCATTAGTATTTTTTATAAATTCTAACAAACAATCATTCCAACCCAACACTTAACCAGTAGAAGTTAAATAAAACAGCTTTTTCTATTTAGTAAAAAGTATTATAAATGATAGGTGTAAAAACGATCACGTAGAGCCAGCTTTCTAGTAGCAAGTGGGACATCACTACACAATAATTGAAGCCATCTGGAAACCACAATTACTCTTCGTAATGGTAATCGTCGAGCTACAGACTATAAAAAGAATTTCTATTATCGTTTTTTCTATGCCTCTTTTGTCCGCAGACAATTTTTGACGGAAAATACAGTGTACTACTATAAGTGATCAAAAATAACTTTCCTTTATAATCTATTTTTATAACTGATAAATATCAGTACATATAAAAAAAATTGATTGTCTGTTAATGTTTAATTTCAAATTAACAGCTTTTCACTAATTGCAAATGAAAGTATATGGTACTTTCATCAAAAATCATTTTGATGAAATTTTTTTGATCAATTTTTGCCAATCAATTTCACTCGCGGATAGCGAATATTATAAGGAGTAACTTCGGCTACTTTTATTTAATGTGCGACTCATTATCAACATGATTATCATGTGCTAATACGGTAACATCGTGAGGAAACTTACACTTCTGAGAAAATATAGCTTTTAATAGAGATGTGAGTCTGCTACCTGCATTTGGCCTGAGTGGTGGCTGGCATGGCCTGATCCCACACGCAGGCTGACTATTTTTATATGGAAAACTGGAAAAATAACAAAAGTATCATATGCGATTATTAAAGAGCTTATTCATTATTATTTATGTGGGAAAATAGGATATAACAATTCCTCGCGGATGGGACGCGCTCAGCGGGATGGCGTAAAATAATTAATTTTAGAAAATCAATAATACTATATAAAGTTTTTGGTACATAAAGTTTTCTCGATTATATCGATTATATTCTCGTTTTAATATACTGTATATTTACATATTTTTTATTCGATTAGATTAGGACTTTGGACTAACACTAATTAACTTTTAAATATATTATTTCAATTTTAAAAAGTTAATATAAAATCTTTTGATATATAATAAGTACCTATGTTTTATGAGTCAGGTTTATGAACTAAAGTATAATAGGTATGTTGTGTTAATTTTTTTATTAAAAGACGATAATTTAAGTTCTAAGCCTTAAAATTTAATATAAACACCGCTATAGAAAATTCACTTGTCATAGCGCGTTAGTGTCATGCATAATATATTATAATGTGTACATACATACATAGGGACACTTATAAAGATGTACAAACAAAAGTTATTTTTATATTTAAAAATTAACAGTTATTTCTATATTTTCTTTTCTTCTGATTTCCTGGATTTCATCCGGGTTTATGTAATTCATTTTACAAATGCCATATATTAAACAACTTGTACTGAACTAATATTTATAAATCATAATAGTTTCTCAAAAACCCAATTTCTGCTCGTTAGTTTGCTGTCAAAAACAGCTGGACATTTGCATAATTATTTATATATTTTGTTGGAGGTGTCAGGGGTGGTTTAAGTATAGAAAAATAAAAACCCAATAAAAGGAAAAACAAACAAAAAACAAAGTTCAGAATATTTTTTATGGGAATCACTAATCGTTAAAACGTAACATACCTAGGACGAACTCAAGCGAAGTGAGCCTAAGTACACTAGCTTTAATAATAGTTGAAATATTTAATTTTAAAATTTAAAAAAAAATGATATTTAAAAATAAAACTATTATTCTAACATTTCTAATGTTTACAGCA
The DNA here is from genome assembly GCA_951802675.2 of Boloria euphrosyne. Classification (NCBI taxonomy): domain Eukaryota; kingdom Metazoa; phylum Arthropoda; class Insecta; order Lepidoptera; family Nymphalidae; genus Boloria; species Boloria euphrosyne. The sequence continues at coordinate 12,390,917 of OX637873.1, read as the reverse complement.
ATCATGGTCACAGATAGGACTCTTCTGAAGAGAAGTAGTATCCTTATAGTTCTCCAAAAACCTGAATCATATTATAACCCTTTTTAAAACCTGAATATATTGTTGAAAACTTATGATATAACAAATCCATAATAATTAACATTAATAATTTATATTAAAGGCTGTATCGCCCAGCACTAGTGATGCCACTAAGAGACCACGGGAATAGATAAAGAAACCCGTGAATTCTTCCAGTGCCATTGCCTGTGCATGGTGCGAGGTTTTCTTTCTTCAAATCATATATCTGGAGACATAGAATCTTCTTTTTATCTTCTTGTTTTGTTCTTCTTTTTCTTCGCTTCCTTTTATGTTTCTTGTAATTTTTATATATGACATTATGTGACCTTAGTTTAATAACAAATTACATCACTTAACCACAGAATATAAATTTAAGTTTTACGAAAACAATATATTAGAATTACAATATACAATATAGTCGACAAATCTATTTAATAAAATCCATTTTAAACTTACATGTATATAAGGACATATCTTTGAACCATTTGCATTGGTATTTATTGACATATACGACTGGCATTTTGAACCTTGTTTATAAAAAGGAACCAGCTATTCACATCCCTATAATGCATTAAGGGTAAAAAAAAAACCAAGAAAAAAATAATATTATTTATGTTTCCAAATGAAATGGCACCGTTATTCTAATTAGATGTAAAAATAAATTAGCAAGCTTACGTCAGAGGCGGTATCCTGGTTCCTGAAACACATTCGCTCTGTCAAATGTCACAAGATTGTATTCATTTACGCAATCAAGATAGCATCAGTACCTAATTAATAAAACTCAAATGTGCTAACTACTCGTACATTTTGGCTTGGCTTTTCAAGTTAAGCCGCGATTTAATTAATAATAATCGACCTAAGCCAAGCTGAAAAATAATATTTTCGTAAGTTAATGATTTAATTATTGACGTTATTATTCTTAATTTTTATTTTCGGTACTTTTTGAATTTGGGTCCGTTCTCTAGATACGGATTAACGGTTAGTATAAATTTCCCACAGATTAGATATTTTCCAACAGTATAACGTATCCCATATGTAGAAAAAGCTATCGCCATAGCAAATTTCATAAAAATAAGTCCAGCGATTTCTTTGTAATGTCTTTACACATAGATTGACAAAAATTCTAGTACTAAAGGGTCGGCTTTTGTAGTATCGATAATGATGACTACTTATTTCAATAAGATTTTTCAACAAAATAATAAATGTAGCTACAGATTTAACTAAGATTAAAATTACAATTTTGAAAAGAATCTTCTAAGAAAGTAAGATGTCACTCGTCCCGTACATTGTAATTACAGCATTACTATTATGTGTGGTGGCATTGAATCTGGTGATCGGAAGACGACGCGCGTGCTTGCAATTAAAATTAATGAGACACAATGACAAGCTGGAAAGCTCACTATAATTCCACTTTTTATTAAACTTTATAGTAAGAATTATGGTAAAAATGTAACACTTCGTAGTTCATTTCTAGAAATACCAGGCTTTATATGGAAAATTTATAACTTATATAACAACATTTTTACAACAAAATGATTAAAATCCATTATACTTAGTTAAGATTTTTATACATTATTGAAAAACAATATATGCTACATTGTAACATGTAACTAATAGGTTAAGAGTTAGTAATTAATAACTAAAAGTTATTGAAAACTGTATAAACTTCTGAAGAATTCAGACTAAGCCAATAACTTAGATTTTATTAGATATTAAAGATAAGAAAAGTTTACTACTGATGTATAACGACAGACATCTCATGGCGTCAATAATAAGAAGAAAATTGATACCGCATCGACCATCCAGTCTAATTAGCTTCCAGTGACGGAACACAGTCCATAGCGGTAGATAGTATGCAAATATAAGGGAAGAAATTAAAATGCTTGCATATAATTAAGTAGTTCGCCTTAACACTAATCAGGAAACTCATTAGAATACTCTATAATGATTGTAGGTTTCAGTACTGGTTTAAACATTACTATATACGAGTACGTATCACCATAAGAAATACCTTCACAGCTGTATATTTGAATTTTTAAACTTCTAGGTTCTACTATAGTTGAACTGAACCGTTTTTGCAGTCTTTACTGCTACATAACTATAGATTAAATGTAGTCTAACTGGTATTATGTAAATCGATGCAATCAATATCAGTTAGGGAGTATCAGATTAAAATTTTATGGATTTTCATTCCCACCGTTTAGCTTTAGCCTTCCGAAACGAGATCCTATAGATTTTGCAAGTGATCATGTTGAGATTTAATACTCACGAATGAAACTTAGAATCTATGGAATAAACACTGCTGTGTTTAGAAACAACAAGCTAGAAATACAAGCCTATCTGCAAACGTAAGCCGTGCTTAAGCCTTTGTTGGAAATAGAAAACGGTGGGAAAAGAAATTGCCAACTGAATAGCAATAACTAAGTGTGAATTTGCATTGTCCAAAGCGTTCCTGATCGTTATAAAGTTCCACGCTCGTAAATAAGTGTGTCAGATCGTTTCCCGATAAAGGAGTAGTGATAAATCTGGTGAGGATCTGATATAGGTATAAATCTCTTTAAGTGCATTAATAATGTTGTATCGGTCTGGTACGACGAGGGTCTAAGTACTGGTACTGTTAATGGATCGAAGTTCGATTTTCATCTAAAACTTTTTAATAAAGTACTAGTAATTATCATATTTTGTATTCGATTTTTATATAAAAAATCGGTTTAGCCCCCATTGTAGCATATAATATATACGTATTATTGAATTTCAATATATTTATAAATAATTTGTAGAACTTTTAGTATTTACCATAGCGTTCTAGAGAAGTATATTATATTATCCTTTCACACTAAGTTATAATCGTACAAAATCGTAACAGGAAACCCGTTTGAAATATACTTAGCTGTAAGCGTATAATGTTTTGAATGAGATAAAATATATATTGAGTTCCAAATTAACTGTTTACGACGGCAAGTGTCATGGCGGTGAAATTATTGCAATATAAATATCCGCATTTGTTGATATGTCACCGAACACACTGGCAACTATCACCAATAGAGCTGGATAAGCTATTCGACCGTACTTGCTATAACATATATGTTTGGGAATTTATCTTGGCTTCTCTTTAGGTCTTGTAAGGTTGACAGAGAAAACAGTGACACCCAGTTCCCTTCTCATCTACAAGAGACTGTCAGTAATTAAAATCTTATTGGACCATCCCAATCTAGATAGACATGTCTGATAGCAGGACACCCTGCATGGGTGTATATTGCAATAACACTTATAATTTGGCCAATGTGGGAACTGAACTCGAGGTTTTTAATAATGCAAATTTTGGTTTCCAAAGCTAAATTTTTCATATAAAAATTAAAAACATAGTAATACAAATAAAGCACCTGTCATGCTGCTATATACTATGTAGTGGAGACTAGTCGCTAAATAAGTTTTTATGACAATAACGAAATATCTATGTATGCCATCAGTTACAATTGATGTAGCGGAGTGAAAAATAACTTATACCACGCTCCGGCATATACCTTCTGTCTTATACATTTTGTTAATTTGGAATCATATCATTAATACTTTCTTGTAAAGTATTCGAAACGTCGGAAAACCAAAAATGGAAAGAAATCAACAAAAAAAACTGAAAAGATATTAAAGATATTTAAAAAAAAGTTTGTTACTCCTTTGGATGATATTTAGTCCAAATAGACTAGACTAGAATACTGTATAGACTCGACTAACAGAAAATGTAATAAATTGAAAATATTGTAACTTATGTATTTGTTTACATAAAAATGTCACTGTATCACTTCGTGTGTTGAAAACAAACTTCCTACTTATGAATCGGATGTGAGTTCTTAATCAAGGCTGTGGGCGTGTTTATCCATCGACTCGACCCGTTTACGTGTTATGCTAACACTAAGTTTATCTTAATCATTTAAATTGAAAATTTCCTTTCAAATAATACTTGATTCAAATTATTCTTACTAATATATTATTATAAACAGGATCGTTTGTAAATTTTAAATACCTGTCACGGAAGAGAGTAGGGACCGAATCATTCCAAAAGTCATAGGTACTGTACGCGGTACATCGGGTGTCCACTAGTGCTGTTGAGAAAAACAAATTATCGAATACTGAGGCTTGATTATTGTTTTATTATAATGAATTCTTTTAATACTCTAATTCAATTTTAAATTTATTAGATATTAAAAACATCAAAATTATTCGAAAGAAAATTTATTAATTGAAGGCTAAAACCTGCAGTATTGATTAGTCTACATTTTATTAGATATTCGAAGCTTTGATTTTGGTAGGAATAAACAATTTATTAGGAGTTAAAATAACGTAGAGTTTTAAAATCAGTCGGTAAGAGAGCGCAGCGGGGGCCGCTACTGAGCATTAATATATCGGAAACGCGGCTCTACAAAGGCGGGTGGTCTTCACAGTTTTTTATGCATATAATACAATTACAACTTGTGAGGTTTTATTAATAAATTAAACAATGTATTATTTCTTCAGTAAAGTTCCGCTTCAATTACTTTTTTCATCATTAAAGTCATGAGAAATCATTTAATATAGTTTTATGGACTTCCATAATTTCCAAAGTAATGTCGGTATATTTTAATGTCGACCGACCACGTGTTTCATACTCTACTGTAACATTAATATTCATGTAGGCACCATGTTAAGGCACAGGATATAAATCAGCTCTTACGACATGCCCCGTGCCACCTGTTATGTTATATTTGCAAAGGGAAAAATAATTGAATTACAATTCTTAAATATAATTTATAGGTTTAGGAAAGCATTTATAGGTTTATTATAGGTTTAGCAAAGCATATCTTTTGGTGAAACTTAAAAATTCAAAAAATATGTAATTAATTCATATTGATGTGAATTTCTCGGATATACAGTTAAAATAACTGTATATCAGAAAAAAATCGGCGAAACTTTTTTAAAAAAGCAAATATTATAGTTGTATGGCATCCGATTTATTAATTTTACGAGGACTTTTTGTTGAGAAATTATATTATTTTTTATCATAACTGCATATATATGAATTCAAATTATTTGACAGTTAAGAAGCTTTTATATCGAGTACTTATCTTCATAAAGTAAATAAATGTTGCAATACTTTACTCAATATAACGTAATTTACGATACTAAAGCTCTTATACTAAACAGTAGCAATATCATACTTAACGATAAGAAAGTTAAACCGACGAAATCCTCAAATTATAGGATACGTCCGCCAGAAAGCATTAAGGGTATAAATTGTTTGGATGAACGATCAAAACTAGGGATAAGCGATAAAACATCGATATTAGAGATTAACGTTGGATATATCGATATAAGATTTTTTTTAGACTACTCTCATTTTTATCAAAATTCGGTTTAATAAAATAATAATGCTTATTTATTATTGTTAATAACAATTTATGGAGATTTTAATAAATTTATGAATACTTAAATAAGATTTGCAATTTTAATTTTGCATGAAATTTTTTACTGAAACTTATATTATCACTATTAATTACTATATAATTAATATAATTTCATTGGAATTTCTTATTTAATTTATTTGTTATTCACACTGCATAAATATTGTTATATACCAAAAACCATTATATTAGAAACTATAAAATATTACTGTTACAGCGCTTGTTTGACGTAATATCGATTTTGTTAGTATAGAAATATCGATAAATATTATTTATCGATAATCTACAGACATCCCTAGCTCCGCCATTGTATCGTAATTCCGTTTTATGTTTGTTTGCGTTCACCTGCGACTAACGGCTTTTAATTGAAAAATATTACCCCTGAATTACAGTACAATTGATGGATTCAATAGAAACTATGATTGCCATATTTATAAATAGTAAAGTACGCCCTAAGTATACGTTTCTCTGGCACGCTGGTAAGTTAAACTGTTGTTAAGATAACTTCTATGTACTGCAACACAATATTAACTATGAAGTTAAAGGAACATAAATAAAATTATTATTTTTTATAATTTATAATTACTTATTGTTTTTAAAATACCGTTAGAATGCTTGTTGCTAAAACATTGATAAAGAACAAACAGATAAAATATACTTAAAACTGTCAAATAAAAGTGAAGTTTCAATTAGAATAGTAAAAAGTATAGACAGGAAAAACCTTACGATATAAGAACGTATTTTTAAACTCTGTTTCTATTAACAAAAAATAATTCAATAGAATTATTTTAATCTTATAATTTAGAAAAAATTATAAGTATATTTAGTATGTGCGAGTGTAAAATTGCTGTCCGTATAGCAATTACCGCCCACGCAATCTGAAGCCTGCACACATTAGGTCATGCATAAATCCAAGCGTTAAACTTATCAACTTGTGTATTATTGGTTACTAACAATTTCAAACTTTAATGTTTATATAATAATTTCTTAGGTTTACGCGAATATTTTACATTAAAAATGAAACTATCTTTTCGGATTTTGCTGTTTATATTTTGATCTTACACTGTAGATATAAGAGAAGATAGAGGTAACATAAAATATGAGCCAGAAAAAGAGAATACTTATTGAAGTAAAAGTTCTTTAGGCATGATTAGGAGTAAGTCAAAAGGAAAATGGAGTGAATGTCACGGAAGTGAGCCTAAAATTGATTACTGATAATTTTATAAGATATTAATACACTTTGTTTATATATCAAAATATTATTAATATAATATTATAAAGTCATTCACCGCGTCTGTCTGTCTGCCTGTTCGCGATAAACTCAAAAACTACTGCACCGCTTTTCATGCTGTTTTCACCTATGGATAGAGTGGTTCTCGAGGAAGGTTTTAGTATATAACTAGCGTAACCCGAAGCTTTAGTCGCTAAATCGAACTTAAACGAATGTCGCTAGAAGAATAGATAAGCGTGCTTTTTTAAATAATTGCACATTATGAGTGAAGGCAAGGACAAAAGTTATAAAGGTAAAATATCAATACTATTTATAAAATATATACCATGTTAGTAAAGATTCCTAAGAAGATGACTATTGTAGAAGTAAGCATAGTATTTAAGTAAATGGTAAAGAAGTTCCAGCGCAAGTATTTCAGCTCTTCGTGACTGCACCGAGGTATGCACATGCTGATCCTATAAAATTATACACATTAAGAGTATATTTCCGTATCTATAATAATAATATAAATCGCAAGTAGCTCTATCCGTCTGATTGTTACTGTTTATACTCAAACTGCTCTACAGATTTTGAAGAAATTTGGCAAGAGCTAAACTGAAGAAGATTGCATCTTCTTCGTGGAAGGATATAGAGCTTTTCCTCTTAAAAGAGAGATTCCAGAGAAAGTACAGCTACCCTAAGCTACAAATTTTACTCCTAAGCTAAAGAAACAAATTAAAAGTGTGTCACAGCACCACGTGGCCGGATTTGCTAGCAAATAAAGTAGATTCACATATTCTAGGTTTCCCATTAATACATTATTTCCATGTGCTTTGCTTAAAGTTACTACCAAACTAGTTGTCTCGTAAAAAGTTTACAAGCGATTACATAGAGTGATATAAATGCATGAGTCATAGTTTATTCTCGTTCAGCTTTTCTTATCTTTGTCATTTACATGTACGTAATGTGTCATATTATTATGATCGACAGACACTGTTTAACAGCGTAGTGGGGTTTAATAGCGCAGGCAAATATTTTGGAGGTTGCCACTTTGATCCTTCTACTAAGCATAAATAGTTGCTTGGTTATTTTTATCTTTTTAATTACTTTCTAAATTGCTTGCCTAAAAAGACTCAAAGCGTTGCGGTATCCGAAGACCGGATCATGTAGGTATAAATAAGTGTTATTTTCTATCGCTCTCTCTTCTACAGAAAGAGAGACTAATCTCCTAATACTTAAAATTAAAATAAGATACATTAGGTTCACACACTACCTACTTTGGGTCAAGAGTAAAATGTGACAGTACCAATTGTTATATCCACCACATACCCAAGAATCTACATCAGTCTATCAAATTACTAGGTCTCCCTCCATTAACTTATGTGCATCTACAAAAAGCAGCTATTCTTAATACATGCCATACTGAGGTTTATAGAATGTAAAATAATAATAATTAATCTAACCCAATACATCTCAAGAATTATAAAATACAACCAAGCACATTAGATTGCTGTTACAATACAAAAAACAGTTGAAACAATCTCTAGATACAATCCCACGTTCATCGATGCATATTAATCTTCATTAAAATAACATCGAACTACTTACAATGACCGTTTTGCTAATTTTTATTGGCATCAATAAATTTCAAAAGCGAGTATTACATGTGTAAATCACCTTGATTATTATTTAATATAGACACCACTGAATATTATTCTTAATATAATATGATGAAGTATACTAGGAAAATTCTATTCGTAAGTCCATACATTTGACTGATTGCTAAGTAGTATTGAACCCACTATAAGGCATTTACTGTTAATTTCGGCATTTATACATAGTAATTTAAGTGTCATATTTTAGTAAGCATAATCAAAAATTTATTTAATATTTTTATGTTAATTAAATTTTTGCTTTATATGAGAAGTGAACTCAAAAATTTTAGTACAAATGTAAAGTGATATTTCGGGTATGACTGTTACAAAGGCTGACAAAAGAAATTAAACAGAGAACATAAAATGAAATGCTTTAAACGAGTTTTGAAAATCGATGAATAACAGTGTTTTGTTTTATATTAATATCTGTCTGTCTGTTTACGTAGAGTTACAACTGGTTTGAATATTCATAGAGCACATGCCAATGCCCGCTACTCTATACCAATGACATTACTGACTTGAGACTTATTGATATTTCGATATATTTATTGGACAAATATTATTCTTAGACAAATTTTTATAGGTTCTTCTTTCTCACAGTATTAACTATACCATGCTATAAAATTTATTAAAATACGGTCCCGTATATACCTATTTAAGAAACCGTAATCTTCTAAAATAAGTAATGTGATTAAAATTGATTTTAGTTTTTGTGAAATATCACCTATTTCAAAGTGCAGAAAAAATTGTACCTATTCAGTCAGTCGGAGTCAGTTAAAATCGAAGCGAGTTAAAAATAACGAATAACTGCATAATTAACTCTATTGTAAATGTCTTAAAGTTTATTTAACTGGGTTTATCTATTTTTGTATATTTTCAATTATATTAACAAGCAGTGAAGCTACTTACCAGAGAACACTAAGTTCTTCAAAAGTCTTCAACTTGACGTCCTTCAGACAAAAATCTGTAAAAGAAAACTTAACGTTAATATACCTTTTATAACCTATTAAGTACTTATTACGATATTTAAGAAGAATACAAATACAGGTTTTAGTACATAATTATACTTATTATAATAATTTGATACAAGCCTCAATTTAAACGAAAGCTCATTCAAATTAAATTTTAGTAATTATACGAGTAGAGCTTTGGCGGAAGTGATGTCACCACTAATTCCATAAACCTCTTGAGAAAACTTAGATATGATCAAGGGAACTATGGAAATTCGAGGTATGCAAGATCGAGATATACCTGCACTTATTTACATGAGGCAATTAAATTTTATTTATAGCTGTCACCGAAATTACTGTAGCGAAATTCGTGTAACAGTCATCAGTCTTGTAAAGAAATTACTCAGCGGTTGTCGCGACAGGTTATTCGAGTTCGTTTCCCTGCGGACGCCAAACGAGTATTAGGGGCCCGCATCGTGATGCAAAAACTTATCTTACACTATCACCGATGGGGGTACTTGTTTTAAAGCGACTCGTTGTACTAAGTTTGCAATTTTTAAGTAAACTTATATTAAAATACGCTTGGTTGTGAATTACGTTATTATGTAATAAAATAACATATTTGTATCATTTTTATAACAAGTAATAACATTAATTGTCAATTAAAGTGATTTATCAAGTAATATCTTTGATAATTATATTTGGGATAAAAGCTTCAGCAGTAAATTATCTAAATGAAAATGAGTTTACATCTACATCTGAAAGCAGCTTTTCGTTGTGGCATATGTTCGTATTATAATTATTATATATTTTTTCGCACTTATAATTTTAACATTATTTTAGAGTATAAATATACTGTACTGTACATGTATGGAACTATATACGGAACGTTTAAAAAAGCACTTTTGGTAAAGATTCTTTGCAGTTTTAATAAATCATCCTCGTAAGGCGGGTCAGGCTCTTTAAGTAATTAAGCCGATAGACATCACCGATTTATCAATTAAGGTAGCGTTGATAAAGCAGTTAATATCATGTCATCTTTCTATCATAAAAAATTGCAAATAAAGCTCGCTCGTTTATTATTTATATAATCGAGTTGTGAGAACTAGGGACATATTTTTATATACATATCACAGACAGAACCAACAAAAGGAAGTTTATACTAAAAAATATATGAGAAAAGATTGTACAGCAGTACACTATAGTTATAAAGAGCAATCAGTTTCTTTTAAGTCAGAGGATTTTGACATAAGCTTAAGACAAACTCTAGTAAACTTTTTGTTCGATACAAATATCATACGGGACAAATACTTATGTCACAAAACTACAAAAAATCACTTTACTATATAAAAAACCAAAGTAAAAACACACTTTTACATTAAAGCATAAAGTTAGGTAGCAGTTTAGAGGCAAACTAGAGTCTAGAACTAACAACGAGTACAATAGAAAAAAATTAGTTAAAAAAACAAAGTATTACAAATACCTACAAACACGAATTGCAATCAAAAATAAATATTTTACACTAATAAAAACTTAATTTAAAATGACGGCCGATTGTTTCGAGACAGCACGTAACACACACGCCTTCCGCCCACATGGCTTTTGTTACCGCCTACGTATTTATTTTTACTAAAATATCTTGTTACAATTTTTTACGATAGTTAAATGATCAAGTTATCACTTAATACCTAGAATTTTATATCTTTATAATAATGATATCTTAAATAAAATTATATTTTCCGATTTTTTCGCTGATTTATTTTGTTTTTTGGAATCAAACCCCGGAAATATCTCAGAAAGTATAATGATGATGTATGTAGATAGAATAGTCGCCCAATTTCTTCCACCAACACTTTACTGGTTGTGTTCATAACTTTTTTAGGTATAGAAAAAAATCGATAAATTTAACATTGTTTCGCAATTTTCGCAAGTAGTTATAAAGTTGCTAATACCGATCACTTCTAAGAAACCAAACGAGAAACAGAATGCAGGTGGCAATACAAACAATAATAAAAATTACAGCAATAATGGCAACACACATCGTGTCTTACGAGTTATGATGAATGTGAACTGGAAACATTTGGATTTTGGAAAATATCTTCCCACAAACTGTATAGAACAGTTAAAATTCTAATGTAGAAAGAACAAGAGTGTAAATCGCGTGTCGGTTTTGATAGAGTTAATTGTCGTAAGGCGTGAGAATGATGGCCAAATGCCGCATTACGGATTCTCTACAGCACATCAAAATGATGTATTCCCACTTCAACAAAACTTGTACTGTTAGATGTTGTCCTATTCAGGTTTGATGCATTGGAGGAATACGGTCGTAATAATTTTCATATTATTCGTCTCGGTATATGTAGTCGGAATAAAGGACCGAGTTTAAGAGTTCCTTGAATATTATTTAAACAGTTTAAAATTCTCATTAAAAACATAAAAAATAAGAGTCTGCACTAAAAATATTTTTGTGAATCTTCCGTAAAAATTTTGTCAGGGTAAAATTTTTACATCAGTCAGTCTACGACGATGGTAGCTGTAACGTGCTGGCATGGGTTACCGAGTGAGCGAATTCAAATCACGGGTCTCGCCTAGAACTCGAGGCGAAGCGAGGGTGCGTCATTAAGAACAGATAGAAAGTAAGGGTACAGTTACACATGCTCATAAAATGTCATGCTTATTAGCATGCTTAAAACAAGCATGCTCGTCAAAATGACATATTATAAATGTAATTGACTGACACATTATAAATTAAAAACGCTGACGCAATAAATTGAACACACATGCTATTTAAGCAAGGGCTGGTTATTTAGTATTCGACATTCTAGCAAGTTCTCTGCCAGTGTACAAGTGAAAAATGGAAAACCAAGTGAATTTTCCAGTAGACTTCGACAGTAGCATGCCCAAAAATCGCACGACCGTCGAAATTTCGACACACATGCTAGTAAGTTGCAATTGCTCAATAGTGGCCTGCTTTCGTGCTAGTTATGAGCATGTGTAACTGTACCCTAACTGAAAAAACCAGATAACATTTACTAAAGGCGGTAACAGTATCGCAATCAGTAGGAACTACTAACATTTCTATGCATATTTGTTGGTGCATAAACAGTGAACATAAACAGCACGCTACAATCATTACATACCCGTTATCAGTCCGTAATTATTGATAATGGAACAGGGCTAAGAAAGCCCGCATCCGTTCGGAAGCCGTGCCTTAGAATAGTATTATTTCTCGCCCGTCAAACTGCTTCTACGACATTAGCACTCATTTCCGAACCACATTGCAAGCTAGGACCAACTAGTTCTTAGAAAAGTAATGATAGACTTCCTGACAGGATACTGTATTATAGCCGGAGTTATATCACAGTGTCAACTAATTATAATGGTCAAGTATAATATGTGATGTCTATTTTTTTAATCATATCCGTCTAGATTTAGGTCTTTATTTAGGTAGATATTAAAATGTAGTTTAAAATAAATCTAGATTTTAATGGTTTCAGCATTTTCAAAGTAAATTAATAGTAAAAATAACAATAGGTATAATAGAAGGAAAAGGACGAAGTTAAGAAGACTATTAAGATGAGCTATAGCTTTTTATACATGCAAGAAGATATCACACAACATTTTCTTCTTGAACTTATTTTATAAATAAGAAAAGCCGGGATAAAACACATATATTCATAAAATTTTATTGCCTCTAAAAGATACGATCAATATTTTGAATATAAAATTATATTTTTACTGAACTCTAAAATTTATTGTGATGACGATGACGAATGAATCAGTGGAGAACGCTTTCAAATGAACGATCGAGTGTTGCTATCAATTTTCACGCGCTTATAAAGGTCAGGTCAATCAAAAAAGTCGTAGGCTTACAAACAATTACTGCCCACGCACTACACATGTGAACGGAATTATAAAGAGATTGGACAAAAAATGCTTATTTTAAAGTAGTAATGAATGGATGAAAGTATTAAAAATGAATTGAAATAATTACAATTATTATATAAAAATCTTATATAAAAATCAATTGCTGTTCGTTAGTCTCGCTAAATCTCAAAAGCGACTAGACTTATGTAAGTAATTTTTCCTTTAAGTATAAAAATATACAGAAAACCCGAAAAAAGGCTGGAAAATCGAAAAGTGCACAACTTATTAGTTTAATTTATTTGTGAATCACTAATGGTTTAAATGTACCTAGAGACTAACTCGAGCGAACTGAGAGTGAGTCGTAAAAATAATACATACTTTATTTTTCTTAAGTGAAACATTACATCGAATATGCACCGTGTAGTATTAGGAACTTCTTAAATATTAATATAATATTTAAAAACACATAAAACAAATGCTTAAAATTATCGATATATTCTATCTTTCCATATAAACGAGGACGATGAATCATAGATAAAGGTTCCATGGCATGTTTTTAAAATAGTTTTTCAGATATATCAAGACTACAACAAAACCTATTTTAATTTGATATTGAACTTACTGGCATGTCCTAAAAGGAGAAAAGCCTAAAAATGCCCAAAAATTAAAAATTGAAATATAATATTTAGTTATAATAATATTATAGAGACTTATACAGAAGCTAAGAATTACATAACGCGAGGTCGTACAGTAGTTAAATAAGAATATTCCAAACATAAATTATATGTATATCAAGTAATTACTAAAGTGACGCTGCGAGAGACGTCAATCGTGATGCAATACGAAGTGTACTCAGCCATACTTATTTTTAAACTATCAGCCTGCACCAAACCTAGTAACTTCATATAATATTTATTTTGCGTCAGATGTAGTGGATTCAATAAAACAAAATAAATCGTTATTAGGAAATCTGATTTTTTAAACCTTTACATAAATTTTTTTCCAGTGGACGAAATTCGAACATGATCGTTATTGAAATTGTATAAATAATAATACTGAAATTGAATTGTATTTACCCGATGTACATAAAAAACATTACAGTCTCCATTTATTTTTTCTTACAGCGCCAAAGCTCGCCAATAACCGACCACAAAAACGAAAAACTGACAATAAAATCTATTTTTTTTTCGATTTTTTGTATCGAGTGTATGAAGTAGCATTTTTTACTTCAGTAATAATTAACCATGTACTTTCCCTTATTCAATCTTAGACCCATAAACTAAATTTATCCATATTTTATATTTCAAAGTACTTTTGAAACGTTCTTGAATTTTAACTAATTAATAAAAATATTTAGAAACATATACCGTAGAAGCATTTTAACTTCTTAAGTAATGTTATGAAGTATATATTGTATTATAAAATACCAATGTAATATTAATATTGAACCATTCACCGTTATAGAAAGACATAAATTTTCATTTTATTATAGGAAAATTTTGTCCTCATACGACCGGAAGAGAGTAATTAATATTTCTCAAGGAACGACTAATCATCGTAAAGTTGACAGTGTAGCATTATTCTAACATTAACTATGTGCGGTGTCGCAGAAAATAATTTTAACAATAATTATATTTAATATATATTACATTATGTTTTGTACATGTATATTATGTATTTTTTATTTTTTACACAAAAAAAAGAATTATTGAAATCGGTCTTAACGAGTTTTCGAGTTGTAGCGAGACTAACAGAAAGCAATCGATTTTCCTTATATAACACACAACAGTTTTTAAACTTTGAATTGTACGTGTAAGTATTACATTTTCCCTCACTGATAAAAAATAAACATAAACATAACGATTAACTTTTTTAAGCAAGTTAGTATTTGCTATTACGAGTACAAGTAAGTAACCTTTTCGAGACATTGTAGAGTGTCCTTACATTTTATACATTTTTATTTCAGCCTTAGAGTTATGTTCTAGCAATGACCTTTGGGTAAGATATGTGATATAAACACATTTCTTAAATATAAAATGTAAATTCCATTGGTACGGAAACTATTAGTCTTGTTATATATAAAGCAAATATCTCTTTTATATCTTTAGAATTCTTGTTTTAATATTATGTAATTCCAACACCAAATATTTTTTGTAAAGAAGGCTTTATGTTAAGCGAAAAACAAAAAGTTGACTAAAGGCACTGAAGGTTTTGTTTTTGACTATTTATATAATATTATACTAATAAATTTAAAATTTTTAAAAATAATATTTTGATATGTTAATCGTATATTATGTTGCATTGAAAATAAAGGTATAATTTATATATATATATATATATATATATATATATATATATATATATATATATATATATATATATATATATATATATATATATATATATATATATATATATATATATATATATATATATATATATATATATATATATATATATATATATATATATATATATATATATATATATATATATATATATATATATATAATTTAAAGTCCTTAAATTATCTATTTGTCCACTCACATAGAATTTACGATATATGCTAATACTTAAAAGATATGTTAAACTAGCACGTGCGTACGACTTCGTACGTGATGAAGAATGAATGTGTTTACAGTTAGTTCGCAAATTAACAAGACCCTCGCCTTATTTGTGAACTGCGAACTCACTTAAACTGCGTTGTATCTGTTGAACTGAGACCTAAATGGTACTTTACGAGTTATTTTTTTTTGCTCAAAAGGTACACCAATTTCGTTATTTTATTTTATTTTTATACAAAGAAATAACGTCATTTTAGATTTTTTTCAAAGCTTTTACTTTAGAGATCGGGTTTGTCTAAGCAAGTTTTAACGATTAGTATGGAATGGTTACTATTACTCGAGAAATTATTGATTCCACATACGAACATTCAAACGAACAAAAATTCTCCCTCCTTTTCACCCCTTAAGGGATGATTTTGGGATAAAAACTATCCTACGTTCTTTCCACCGTCTCAATTATCTAATTGTACCAAATCTCATCTAAATAGGTTCATCAGATTTTCAGTTTATCCGTTACAAACAAATATACAAAAAAACATGTGTTGTTATAATACAAAAATATAAAAAAAACCAATTCGTTATCTTTCAAGTCCCCGCTAGTATAAACGATAACTGAAAGATTATGAACTCGATATAAGGAATTTATATGTTAATTTTACTCAGGAGTCGAAGAAATAGCTACATATAATAATCAAGAAAATTTAAAACAGCTCACGAGTCTTGTTCGATACCGACGTCTGACATGTTTAATATAATAATTTAAATTCCATGTATACTTGCTCTAATGTGTTGAAATTATCATGACTGTTGTTAATGAATACCTAATGAGCAAATGACTAAATGCATCGATATATGGATATCGTTGGCATATTAACTTTGGTTTTAATACTCGTAAAAAGGCATTCGTGTGGCTAATGAAGACGTCAATGGCGTTCAAGGCGTAAACTATGTACGTTATTAACACCCATTTATCGCTTATTTTATGTTAAAAATCAATATTATATCTCCTTCTTTTGAAGTATTCAAAGGTAATAATATCTATTTCTAATAGCTTTTTATTTTATATAGTATATAGATATAGATATAGATAGATATGTTGGGACATTATTACAACAGCACCATCTAGTTCCGCAGTAAGCTACGTAACGTGCTTGTGTTGCAAATACCAGATAGTTGATATACTACACATATACATTTTAAATACATACATATTATAAATATAAACACACCCATGACTGGGGTACAAGCTTTGGTGATTAGCAAATGAATGCCCCCAGCGGGACTCGAACCCGCGACCGCTGGCGCAGAAAGTAGGGTCACTACCAACTGAGCCAAACGAGTCGTCAAAAAGATATATAAAGATATAATTCTGGAGGTCATGTAAAATTAGAAATGAATAATGGTTGGGTCGAATTCAGATTTTTGCAGTAACGGGAATGCTCTATTCAGTATAATGTTTAACCCCAGTATAATGTTTTAAAAGAAAACACGATGTAACAAAAAATTAAATTTGTACACTACTGCACTATAGTGTTTATCATATTTTTAGTCAATCTGTTCACTAAATTTCATCAATTTTAGTTCAATTGGTAAAAATTGAATTTGAATTCTCTCACATATCTCTATCATATTATTGTAGCAAACTATATCCCTTTTCTTGTTAGTCGTGTAGTTCCAAGAGTAATATTTCGTAATAAGTATCAATTCCAAAAGACATTTAAACTAACTAGCAACCAAACTATTGCATATTAAAGCAGAGAAGCATTAAAATCAGTTAATTGTCGGTCATTACATTTTATCAGACTCACGAAGAAAGTGCGAGCCTCGAGGCATCCTTAACTTAGCCTTATGTGTGGAGGAACTAATAAACAAAAGCAAATATTCTAACATTTGTCACTATTTAGATTACACTAATGTTACGATTTGTGTCGTCATTTATCACATGTAAGTATAATATTTATTACTCTACCTTTAATTGAGCACAAATTGTTATACTTAGTGTCTTGACTTTGATAATTTACTCGATCGATTATAGTAAATCCGTGTGTTTGGCAGAAAAAAGTGCTAGGAAGCGCTTGTAAGCAAAACGGCGATTGCTAGCGGTAAGCGATGTCAAATAGTAAATAGCTATTTTCCTCTAGGACGCAAATTAATTATAAGCTTTACTTCAAAACAAACAAAATAAATAAGCAAAATGGCTGATTGGGTCAGCGCTACTGAAGTTAGCTAACAACTGTCTAATTTGTTATCAGCGCTTGTAAGCGCTTACAAGCGCTTTTTTCTGCCAAACACAGCGAATGAATAATCTATATAAAAATCTTTGATAACTCTTTTGGTTCGATTCCCCGCTGGGTAAATCTTATTTCGAACATTTTTCATATTTTCCAGATAACTTTAAGTCCTTAATGAGTGTAATAAAGTCGTTACAATGAGAATAGTAGCATCCACAGAAGTAGTACGAATACCCGCCTGTCACGCGTCAAATCATTTTTCAAACATTGCTTATATTCTATATATTGCGGATAATTTAAAACTTAAGCAAATTTAAATACGTGTAATAAAGTCGTAAACAAAGAGCACAGTAGCACCTACAGAAGCCGTTAAAGGTTGTAAAATGACGCGGTAGTCGCAGGAACACCATAATGGCTAACATCAGTTGCATGTTCCCACGTGCTCGCACTGTGGGTCGCGAACCCTTCTTGACTATAAACAAATAACTTTCTTAACTGTTATAATATTTATTAGGGTCCCGCGACTGCTAATCAAAAATTAATCTCATTTTTATAACAAGAGTATTTTTATAATATTTTTTTAATAAATAATAAAGAATAAAAGTATGTTAAGGCCGTCTTTAAAAAACTATTAAATCTGTAATGCAAAACATATTCTCAAAGATATTTATGTAACTAATAAATATTTAAATATCATCATATTCGTAAATATAATGATTCATTAGATTTCATATGCCTACTACATATTATGTAGTACTGGTACATATTACTTTACTATGACAAAATTATCATCGTAAATTGATTCTCAATAGAGTAGTTGGAATGGAAAGAAATAATATATGCTTATTATATTTTACCCTGAACTAAGCCGTATTATATTTGGTTTTTTCTTAATATCCCACTGCTGGGGGTAGGCCTTTCTTTACTAAGAGGTCTTTTTAGGTTTACTTATAAAGTTTTCCTTCACCGTAAGTCGAGAGGTGGTGCAAAACCTAGAATTCGAACCTGCTTCACTCTGTTACCAAGCAAGGGCGTTAGCGCTGGGCTTTCACTGCCTTAGCAAATCAAACTTCACCCAACATTCTAAATGACGCTGAACTTCCTACGTATAATTTCCATATCACATATTTTTATAACAACTGGGACGTGTTGCTTTAATTAAAGTTTAATATAACGAAGCCTATTTATCCCTTCACGAATGAGGTAGAGGCTAAATACCTTCACGTCGTCTACGTACAACCTGGCACGTATTTCCTCGTCGCAACGAGGACTCTTGATAAACACGGGATTATTTTGTGCATATGCGTTTTTATAATTAATTAGATTTTTTGTATGTTATTAAGAGGTTATAAAATAAAAAATCTAAAATACGACTATAATCGTATTTATACCATCTTATTATTAGATATTTTCAATATTTTGTATTAAAAAATGTTTAAAAATAATAAAAAAAATACCTCAAATTTTGTCTTTCTTCAGTATTTTTAAATAAATATCTTATATATGCATTTTTTTACTATCTAGCTACAGCTTAAAGCACTTAACGATGACGTAAAATTTCATAAATAACTTAAAACTCTTTAAGAATTACCAATAAAGTAATTATTGGTTCACAAAATTAATTAAAGTATAATTTATATCTCTATAAAGTATAATTTACGGCTAGTAATTTTAAATTCTGTACACATTGTACCTTCTACAATATTAATCAATAATTAGAAACTTTTTGTTAACTTAAAGCAGAAGCTTTTAATTCCGAATTTGAACAGTCGAAAAGACACTCCCTACTTCCGTTTTGTAATTCCGTGTTGTTTAATACAAAATACATATCAGTATATATTATATCTACTCATAAAGTCTTTAAAAGACGCTAAAATATGCTTAACATAATTAAAAGAAACAGTACAATACAAAGTAAACTAATATCTAATAATAAATAATCAGTGCCGGCAACATGTAAAGTATAAGATGTAAGACATCTTAGTCCATACTCTACCCATTACCATTTATTAACAAAGCTATGTACGTAATGAAGTTGCAAACAAAGACAAGGAGTAGAATAGGCCTTATTTCACTACAACTGGGAAAAGCTCGACCAAATGTTTATTGCGGCAGTACGGATGCCAGCTTTGAGTTAATATGCAGGTTGCGTGTTGTAGAAAATCTGGGATCTCTACCATTTTCTTTATTATCGCTTTTATCTGATTTCGTACCTACCTTTTACCGACATCAAAAAAGGTAAAGTACTCTATTCGTTTGTATGTTTTAGTGTATGCGTGTTATATGATATTGAAACTACTATGTAGACTGATTTTCACGATTTTTTTAAATGGAAAACTTAAGCAATTAAAAAAAATTACTTCGAGAGGAGTGGAGAAATTACTTATATTTTTGAATTTTGAAGTGTTAAAAATACTTATTGTTTTTAAATTATTAAAATATTTTTTATATCGAACTTTTATCTTTTACTAAGTATATAACAATAATGTGATATTTTAAATAAAATATTGCAAAGTTTGAAGTACTACTGAATAATGATAAGCTTTCACTATTTGCTACTACATCAGACCTACCAATAATTATAACTAATGGTAGAATAAAAATATAGAGTTTGAATGTGTATATCTGGGCTCTATATAAACATATACTTAGATAGACAGAAAGAGAACTATATTTATTGTTCAGGTCGGGAATACGGATGCCGACATACTTAATATGCAGATTGCATTTATAATAGATTCCTGAGCGATTTGCATAGTAACTGTAACAGTAACTGTAGCCCTATCCGCAATTCAATGTCGTTCTG
Source organism: Boloria euphrosyne (assembly GCA_951802675.2). Classification (NCBI taxonomy): domain Eukaryota; kingdom Metazoa; phylum Arthropoda; class Insecta; order Lepidoptera; family Nymphalidae; genus Boloria; species Boloria euphrosyne. The sequence continues at coordinate 12,370,142 of OX637873.1, read as the reverse complement.
TGGCTCTAGCGGATAAAAGTACGGATACGGATCTGACGTAAGCTGGTTTTTAGATATATATAAATTAAAATTAAAATATTTTTAATAAATATTCGGGTTTTTCTCGTGTATTTCTGTTTGTACTTGCCTATTATGGCGACACGTTTGGCTCAGTTGGTACTGACCCTACTTTCTGCGCCAGCGGTCGCGGGTTTGAGTCCCGCTGGGGGCATTCATTTGTAAAGCACGAATGTTTGTACTCCAGTCATGGGTGTTTATATTTATAATATGTATGTATTTAAAATGTATATGTGTCCAGATATCAACTATCTGGTATCCGTAACACAAGCTTAGCTTACCACGGAACTAGATGGCGCTGTTGTAATAATGTCCCAACATATTTTTATATATATTTTTTTATTATATCCACAAACGTGTCAAGCGCTGAGTTACTTACCGCAGTGCTCTTTATAATTTATTTTTTTATAAAAATTTGTTTGAATTAACTAAAAATAGTTTTCTTGAAATCTACCTAGTCTAATTTTCTTGTTATTAGTGCTAATGTTAAACTCGGCGAACAATTTGACCACAAGCCGTAGTGTTTGAGACTTTTGTAAATAGAATATAAAATATCAATTCTAATGGACTACAACTTTAAACACTAAATATTTTTGTCTGCGAGCAACATTTATCAAATGAAATTATTAAACTTAAGATTATAATCTTCTTTTTGAATTCTAATAATAAAAAATTAAATACAGAATTTTCGTTTTTATTTTTTGGTAAGAAAGTTGTTTTAGAAATTAGCATTTTTGTATTTTTTAATTTTTATTAAAAGCATAATCACAATATTTTAAGCAAAACGACTATCATTTTCAACTAACCTTATTTATATACTTTATAATTGGTATTACAACAATAGATTCTGTTTTAAAATGTAGGAATGTAATTTAATGCAAATAAAGGTCGTGAACCTCTCAAGTTTTTACACGTCATTGCCTAATGGTAACATCGAGTCGCGTCTCACAATACAAAACTCTAATTACTTTATTAATCAAACTAGCTTCATCTATCCTTGTAACACTTAAACACCTCTCAATAGGTTTTAAGGAGAACCTAAATGTGCTACGATATATTGAAAATCATTTTTTATTAAAATATTTTTTTATAAATATTTTTTAACTCAATCACTAGTAGTTATATTGGCTGTATTTTATTAAATAACTGAAAGATGCTAGGTTCCATAACACACATTTGGCTCTGCTAGTAGTAAACTTACTTTATGCGCATGCGGTCGCGGGTTCGAGTCCCGCTGGGGGCAATTATTTGTTGAGCACGAATGTTTGTACTCCGGTCATGTATATATTTTAAATTTATATATGTGTAGTATATCTACTATCTGGTATCCGTAACACAAGCACGTAACGTAGCTTACCACGGAACTAGATGGCGCTGCTGTAATAATGTCCCAACATATTTATTTATTACAATATTATTTAGGATAGGATGTTAACACAACTTTATGAAATTCAACGTATAAACGTCGTCTTATCGCATCTGTGGTAGATCCATATGAGACTCTACATTTACTTAAGTACAGCAAAGCAATCTCTGCTTCACAACTTAAGTACTAATCTATTATCAATTGTTCTAATATATAACCTAAAAGTTTATTCATACGTATAATAGATACAGGAATATTTTGAGCCTCTTTATTATATGACATTAAATATAGATATAGGAAGTGATTTTGGGGATGTTTAGAATGTATTAAAGACGCTGATTTTTTCGGTTAAAATGTTATTGTAATTTATACATATAATAAAATTTTCTGACTGTCTGTGTGTTCGAGACCGCGTTACGAGAAAACCACTAAACAGATTTTGAAGAAAATCTTTAAAGGCACTTTTGCCTTTTTACTGAGTTTTTAAAAAACCTTTAAACTATGTAAGTTACTCGTATTCCTCAAAAATTATTTTTAATAAACAGATTTCCCACGAAACCACCATCATTTAACAATGAAATACATTTTTAAGCAAACCATTAATTAGGCACTAGAACAACAGTAGTATTTTTATAGTACAAAAACGTACAAGAATACATTGAACGTTAGAATGAACGTGCATTCGGTCGATCAATCACGATTTGAAATCAATGGCCGTAATCTTCCCGACCGTGTGAATGCGGTCAAATGTACCCGCGAATGGTCTATATCTTAGACGCTTTTGCAATCCTATGGGAAAGGAGACATTCGGTTTCGAATATAATTTAACATCGTTGCTGTTAAATTTACGCAGGATTATTTCACTAGTGTATTTCGTAAAAGATATCGGTTAGTGTTATTTATGTTCGGGACAGAAGTGACAGTTTTAATATGATGTGTGTTTAATGGATGAGAAAATCGATTATCATAAGGAAAGGGATTATTCGGTATTTGAGTATTACAATAATAGCATAATTAATATAAACACAGATTTTCTAATCATATTAACTTTAAATGATATGTTAATGTATAACATTACTTTCATATTAAGTTGGTAAAAATTCAATTTCCGGCAAATTAAACAAGCCAATATAAATTCAAAGCGATAATAATAATAGCTTATATAAAATTTACTAACAAAAATAATAAATTAGTTTATTTAATCGTATTAATATTACCTATATTTAAATAGTTGATAACACTTCAGTCCAAATTAATTATAGAAAATTGATTATGCATCGTCCATTAATACACTCGTTTAGTAACTCGGTTATTACTCGATTATGTTAAAATATAATTTATTAATCGTTAAAGTTTATTTTAATTTTAAGTATCAAGAAATTCCATGGTTAATCAACTTAGATCAAAAACTTTCACTGCATGCATTAAATATTGTATATCACTAATTGTTTTATCTTAAGATTATTAGAGATCTTATCGTTACAAAGTGTTCTATTCATAATAGAGTAAAATATCTACGCAAGTGTACACTTTCACTTACTGGTAAATGACTTTAAATTAGATAATTATAATAATTTGTAATTGCAATTGCAAAATATAAATAATAAACGCAATTTACTTTGACTCGCGTCTTTCTTTTATATCTACGCTTTCTTGAGCACCATAAAGCATATTTAATGCTCTAATGTCATTTGTCATGTCGACTAGCATCTAATGTGACAATGTAATAGTCATTACATAAAAACTTCCACATTACAAAAATTGCGAATCAAAGTGAATTACTAATAGGTAAATCAAATATATAAAAATCTCTTGTCACAGTGTTTGTTAATGAACCTGGACGACAAAATCGTGAATAGTAGCATAAGCAGCAAATTGTGCTGCTATTTTTGACTTTAAATTTTTTTGGCTATCACCATCTATACACATAATTTCTTACCGCCGCACACAGAGTCACTTAATGAACTATTAAGTCGTTTTTTAATATGGAGATTCTGGACTTAATGGTTCATTAAGATACTCTGAGTGCGGCGGTTAGTAATAATTGTCTTATAAAAGTTTAGTGTGACATTTGGTAGAGCTGTCAAAACATCGTGACCAGCTGGTCGGCATGACGTACGGTCCGTCGAAGCTCGATAAACGATTTGCGAGGCGAGAAAATATTGGCTACACGCGAAGAAGTCACGTCCTAGCGACCATTTCGACTCCTAAATGAGTTCATTCACTCCGACAAGTTCACGGTCGGCACTACTGCTTACGATGCTAATGTATGTACATTACATGTGGGCAGATACACAGACAAACACTTGTCATTTGTAATACTTAGAGGTAAAAAATCATGATTAAATATCCAATATATTACTAGTTACTATGCACTAGCCAGCTAACGTCGTTTAAAGTAATTACACAGGCCTATTCTAAGCGAGAGAATGATGATAGCAAATCATTCATTTTTTTATTTATTTACTTTTGATGTGATATTTTTTTTATAAAAAAACCTAGCAAAATGTATTATGTGTACTTTGAAAATTCATAATACAGATGTCTTTTTGTGCTTCTTATATAAAAGTAAATATCTAGAAAATAAATCGTAAGCAACTAAATCAAGACACTTTCATGGTTATTTAAACACAATGAATCAGGTTAACGATATATTCTGTAGTAAAACTGATCTTATTCCTAGTATTGGGTGAATAATATTAATTTCACACAGATATGCTATAAACAACTTTGAATCATTTCTATCTGTACTAATATATATTACAAAGTTAAAACAAAATATAAAATAAAAATATTAGAAGTTTGTAGAAAATTTTTATCGAAATTTATATAAAGTTGTATCGAAATAGTTTTTATATATACGTATAACGTACAAGTACATATTTTAATAGAAATATGTTCCCTTTCAAAAATAGAAGTCATGAATTTAAATTTAGCACTTAACAAGTGTTAAGTCGTAGACACTTGTCAAATAACAGTGTATCAAATATCAAATAGGTTCGTTCAATCGTAATACATTTATATACACATAATATAGATAAACAATCCAATTCAACATTTTCTCGACAATTTAAACAAGAAACTTTACGATTTCTTAACTCTGATTAAGATTTGATAACATAATCAGTAATATTTTTTTAAGTTCATGCAAAAAGTCACGAATGTAATAGTAATTTGAGGTACAAACACGGCTGCTCCTATTTAAACAGCGGCGTTAATCCCACAGGTCTCACGATTTCTTGAAGCGAGCAGAAGGAGACACGAGATCTCCATTGTGTCCCATTCCCACGGTAACGATGAGAAACTCTAAACGATTTATTAATATTTTCTTTTAATTGAACATAGTACTTTTTATTCTTGGGAAACGCTACAAAGGACTTAAACTTTCATGCCTTATTTAATTTTTAATTTAATTTAATATGCTCGCATATACGATTTAAGTTTTTAATTGCTTTATATCATTTCTTGGTATTGTATTTCTTGGTATTTAACTTTTTATATTTGAATAAGTAAAAAAATATTTAACTACGATTTCTTGTTAATTTTTCAAGTTAGAAACTGTAATAGCTGCTAGTTAGACTTTTATAAAGTAATAAACTGCACTTAGCTGTTTTTAATTTTACTTTTTTACTAAAGCATCGTTTCAAAAACCTGACCTCACGTCTAAAAAGGTTGAATTTCAAAAGTTATCTCAAGATGTGTATTGTTAAAAATTTAACTTTTAAATTCCATGGGTTTTCGTCCAACACTCAACGTTGATAAACTCACGCAGGAACTTATTTTAAAGAAATGTAAATTACGTTCATTGTCATTATAAAATTAAAAAAGAATAATGTGTAATTAATTTCAATACTATATTTTTTTAAACCTACAATTATATATCCAACATATTCTTAAAATTATGTACACTTAATCGCAATAAATTAACATAAAGCTACAAAAAAAACAAATGTCTGTCTGATGCTTTACTAATTAGTTGTAATCGAATCTATTAGCATTGTAATCGATAACCTAAACCTAAAACATAATTGACAACTAAAATCGATGTTTTCGAGGAAGTATTTAATTATATTTACATTCTACGTGAACTTAGAAGTCGTTTGCTTGAACAGCTGGATTTTTTGGGATACATTTTGTTTTGACACGTGATATTCAAATCTAATCATAGACAAAGTAAGTGAGGTGAAATTTTCCGTTTGTGCTTCTATTTATAGATTGTGTAAGCAAATATTTTATCTCATACCTAATGAGAGATAAGAGAAATAAATCGAACGACGCCTATTGTACCTATGATTCATAATAATATTATAACCCAAGAACCATTTGATTAGGAAAATTTGTCTACAATTTGTACATAATTAGTGACTTACATATGTTTTCAAAAATCTTTATCAGATAGTAGAGGTTTTAAAATTTTTAGATTTTTTTCAAATGTAGGCTTCTTTTCGTTCATAAGCATATAATTTTATTAAGCCAAATAATACCACGTACGAGAATCAAACTTGTAATCCTTATATTATTGTAGACCAGCCATTACAACTATCACCCATACTCAATCAGAAAGTTCAGTACACAAATGCCGGCCCATAACATTCGGTTCGTACAAACGACTATACGCTAAGTGTTAATTGCTCTTCAAACTCCAATGGGAAATAAAGATAAGATAAGTTCATTTCAATTCTATTCAGCGGCAATAAGAAGCATATTAATTATAGCAGTGGATGATCATAGAAACGATCTAATACCACAGTTAAAGCAAACATTCTATTCGACTCGAGTTCAAATAAAACGTTTTGTGACGGGATCTATCCACAATAGATTCAAAACATTCTTCTGTATACAATTACACTTAATACATTCGAAGTTACACAAGGGCCGTATGTACTTTATATTTATCATCGTTGTTCTTTCAAAATTAATAGGTTTTAAGAATAGCGGCGTGGTGGAAGCGCTCATTTGACAAGCCAAAAGTTTCAGGTTTAAAGCGTAGTTCTCACACTTGTGATCATTCGTTTCATTAATTCAAATTTCATTTTCAATACGATTATTACTTAGTTCTTTTTATATTTAAAAAGTAAAGGGAATCATTAAAGCCTTGAAAGCTCTTACTCTTAACATATTTTTTATTACTTTTAAGTTTTAACCAAAAAGTTATACGATTCTTAAAACTATGTTAAATTTAATTATTTTGTAGAATGGAAGTGATTTTCTTTTATATTATTTATACTAGGGGTAGAATTATTTTTGAATCGTATAGCTTTTTATTTTAATGCCATAAATTGTTTACTATATATTTTTAAATCATACCTGTATATGTCTGTACGTTTTAAGCTGCAAATCCTTTCGCTACGTAATATTTCTGCTCCTATAACAACAAGAAAAATAAATAAGTTAGTAACTATTTTATAAGAGGAGAAAACAAGGAGGGGGAATATTATAAAACTATCTTTTCACATTTTTTCCACGTTTGGTTTAAAATCATGGTTTCTATAAGGCATTCGAAACGTACGAAACGAGAAAACGAATATAAAGAAAACGAATTCCCAAAAGATCAATCACCTAATACGTACATATTTCAAAACACATCAACACATTTCAAAAACACTTCAATATAAATTTATCAAACGAGGTCATTACGACCTAAATAGATGGTTAGATATCCATCGTTGGGGCAGAAGCTAAGGGTGAGCAGTTGTAGCGCACCCGGCGCGCACCTGCGCCCGCACATGCCACACGCGATAACGGAACTTTGCATCTTGACTTATAAAACATCTTATACATACTAATATTATAAAGAAAGTAACTGTCTGTTACGTTTTCACGCCTAAGCTGAGTTCATTTTAATAAAACTGGGCCAGGATCATAGATCGCATCCTGAGATGAGACATAGGTCTTCAAACACCGCCCCACTTTCCACACGAGCGAAGCCACGGTCAAAACTAGTCACGAAATAAAAATTATAATAAAGCAATAGTGAACCACCACGTGCTTAATCAAATAAAAATCAGGATAGGGCCACCCTAATTACCTAGGCCCTAGGGGGATAAAAACAGCCTTAGACTAAATATACACAAAAAAAATCATAAAAATTGGTCGAACCGTTTTGGAGGAGTTCGATAACAAACACTGTGACACGAGATTTTTATATATTAGAGTATTAGTATATTCATGATAATATTATTATATCGTATAATATATCTTCCTCTAATTATACCACGCACGAACACTATTTTGTGACTCTACAGATAATATTCAATGCCTATGACACGGTAATAATTTTATATCTAATATACCTCAAAGTTTTTTAACGAGAATTATTAATTTGTTATCCACAAATGGTTAGTAAAACTCAACCATTAGTTTTTTTACCATTACTCGGTTAAAAATAACATATTATCAAAAATATAGTTTAATCTTTTGTAGTTTTGTGCTAATAATAAACTTAGCAAATATTAACTCATATTCTTAGTAGTATTTCCAGAGCCAAACAATCTCGATGTCAAAGCGTTGACTGACACACATAACAAGTAGGTGCAATGAACAGTGGACATAGTGACATGCAGTCTATAAATGCTAGGAAGGCTGTAAAAACTTGCTCTGCAACTGCATAGCCCACCTGTTCTATAATTCTACACAAATTTATTAGACAACGTGTACAGGTATGAAAAAGACTTACTAGTGTCATGTGTTACTTTATATAACGTTTTCATTTTATATATAAAGTGATATTCATGATTCATATCCCTCTAAATGGCTTGACCAATTTTAATAATGTTTTGTTCGTATACGTATGTAGATATCTGGATGGTGAAACTATAGTTTCATCCAAAATAATCCGACAAAATGGCAAGATGGAGTTGCAAAGAAGTGGCATTTTCACTTTTTAACTTTAAAAATGTTGAGTTCGTGCGTTTATTACTATTAGGCAGTTAATTATAATTTTATAGTCGATGGAAAATTAATTACTTATTACTATAATATGCTTAAGTATCACTATATACCTATTTAGAAATAGACTATCAATTTCTATAATGCATTCATCATTTAATTATTTTTTATACAAGTGTATGTACAATTCAAACTATCCAACATTTTAAAATCGATTAGTATATTCGATCGATTAAATTTAAGGTTGATATAATGTAAACATCGATATGATTCTATCAATGTGTGCCTTTAAAATCAAAATTACAACATCATTAAAATCATACCTCTAAGCAAACCTTTATTAATTTTACACATCAAGAACATTTATTTACCCAAAATTTAAATGCAAAATTCATTTAACTGTCAAATAATTTTGATAAAACTGCAAGATCGCATTTTATAATGTTAATCAATATATCATTTATTCGCGACCTTTTCCGCCAATAACAGGCCTTTATTTTGTTTATACCGAAAAGTTTACCGTTTAATGATATTTAAAATTAAGCAAAATTTAAGAGGTCGGCACTGGACACTCGTGAAAGTGTAAAATTAGTGAAATTACATTGGCGATTTTATCGAAGAGTCTTCGTGTCGCTTGGAAGGCGCTGCGTGCGAGCAATCACAGCTAATTATAACCAGGGTGGTCTATAGTGTTTGTAGTTTTGGTACGCAAGTCATTAACGTAATTACAACTAATTTATCATATTTTACATATATTTGATATTCTTTTCTATCTCTCTTTATATAATGTTAGATACCCACAGACCAGCTTGTGATTAGTACCGATGTATTGCGAATTAAACTTAACTATTTTGAGCTGATGCAGGGAGAAGTAACAGACATACAGTCTACACCATGAAAAATTGTTATTTATAAAGTCTATGTGTTATGCATACATAATATAACTTGTATTATAATTTAAATAAACTAGTTTAACCAAAAAAATATACTTAGGTACGGTAATTAATTGTAGAGTTTTCAACTCAACTTCAACTTAGAATACAGTGTTAGATTATCTCATGACTATTATAAAAAAAAATTGTTCTTTTATAGCTTTCTAATTTTTATAAATACATACTATTAGTAAATATGGCAAATAGTAAAAGTAAAACTAATAAGCTTGATTAATTGAGCTTAATCATAAACGACTTTCATCCATTAAAAAAACAAAAATGGCATGGAGAACGTAATTTTTGTAAACTGACGTGTCGACATACTTATTGATTGCGAATTTTAAGAGCTCGTAAAAAGGTTAAAAGATCGAGTATCGGGACATGCACAGGCGCCGAATGTAATTTGGCTAAAACCTTATTGAATTACCGAACGCAATTTTACTTTTTTAATATTTTAAGTAGCTTTTAAAGACAGCTCGTATGAAACACATTATCAAAATTATGAGAATTTGTCATTACTAACAAGTGGTTACGAATTCGATTACGCTGCTACTTAAAGTTAAGATTCTTACCAGCGCGCATAAGTCACTTAATGAACCATTAACTCGAGAATCTCCATACAAAATAACGACTTAATGGTTCATTAAGTGACTATGAGTGCGGGCGTAAGAACTGCTTTTATAAGGACTAATGCAAAAGTGAATGTATTAAAGGCTTCTTCTTATAATAAAGTTTAGTAATGAGTTCTTTGATCATTTTGTATGTATGAGTCATAAGATAACAACATAAATATGTACCTACTTTAAAGTTGTTTTCACAGCATTTTTATTCGTTTTTTTTATTGTCAATACAGCCATTTATACGCGTACGCGTGAAGATACTGGACTTTGACCGCTCTCGATATGGCTACATTAGCTAGCTTAAAAACTCTATGATAAACAAAACCTACTAACAAAATACGAAATATGCACTTTTCTAAAAATATCTACTAAGACGATTATTGTTTAATGAAATATGTTGCCTTACGAATTAATGTCATACTCTCTTTAACTTAGGATATTTGCAAATAAATGAATAAATTCACCCATTACTTTTATTGTAACCAGTAAAAGATTAAGATGTAACACATCACACGACACAATTCATACACTATTCTTAGAAACTAATTCATAGTTAAGCTGTCTTCTAAAGATTTCACTATCTGAAATAACTGAACACGTAATAGAACCTTGGACTTTGACATTTAGTATACCTATATTTTAATAAAAATTCATCACTCTTGAAGTACTAAAAATATATAAAAAGCTATATCCTCAAAAAAGATATAAAATAATACTTGAAACTGGAATTTTTATGGTAGAGCCATCAGCCAACGTAGCGTGACGGCTAGGTACGATGGATCTACGTCATGGCAATTACCATGTTCCTGAATTGTTCACAACAATGATATTACATAAAAGATTTTAAACTATTTTGTCGTTGTTATCAACAATATATTACGTTGAATCTATACATTAAATATTTATTGGAAAATCGTATTAAAATAGACGTTATTATCGATACACAGACCAAATCTATGTTTTTTTTAATCTATTTGTCTGTCTAGGACCGCATCACGAGAAAGCCATCCGACAAATGTTAATAAAATTTGATATGATGCTAGTTTTCCAGGTCAATATAAAGGATATATTTTACTGCAGGAAAATATCACAATCCTAAGAAATCTACTCAAACATTACAACATATCTAGTTTAATATATATAATAAAAATTATTTCAGTTCTTCTATCTCTGTATTAGTTTACAACGGCGCAAATAACTTTTAATAGACTCCTTAAAGTCAAATTCCGGCTAATTTAGAATTATTTTTAAACATACCTTATGTACGCCTTAAAACTGATTACTGTCGGTCAATCCCTGATCTGTAACAATAATAAAATATGTTATTGTCATAATATAATGCATGTACTAGAGTTACTTCTATCAACTTTCTTCAATCAAGTTTTATGTGTAGCTAAACCATTGTTTTAAAGCCAATTTCTTAATAATTGATATGATCGAACCAGTTCAAACAATATTTTGTGCCTCTAATTCTAAATTATAATTTATCGGCCCATTAGCGTCGTGAGTAAACCGGTATATCAAGGTAGAAATAGTGCATCTAACTTGCTGTGGTGTATTGTGCAGTCACCACCTAGTTTTAAGCTATTGTTACGTTTAGATCTCGAGATATCTATGTATTTTATTTTATTACTAGTTATTGTACACGACTTTTCGCATATTTTTTTCTTTTACAAGCACTGAATCTAAGAAAAGTCTCTATTAAAGCCTTGAAAGTCGTATCGTATCTGTTTAAAATCTTCATGGCAACTGCAACTTATCTCGCGATATAGCAAAAAGTTGGATATTACCTAAACTATTCTGGATTCAAACCTCCTTCGATTCGTTTAAGCAAATCCTACTGCAGTTCTTTAGAGTCCGTTTTTATAGTTATATTATTATTTTATTATAATATGATAGAAAAATCAACCTAGCTATGTAAATTATTGACTATTTCTACTAAGTAAAATTAGACACATGTGTGTCATTTCGTACCAGAAAAAAACATTCTTAATGGTACAATAACACACAACTTAGAAAAATCATATTAAAAAGTAAAGAATTTACAAACTCTACTATGTATTATCTGCACAATATAATGTTATTAATTATTAATATCCTATAGATATATTGTCTCTTCCACAGTTCATATTACGGTATAAAGTACATTTTATTAAATAATATATAACTCGTAACGGCACGGTTATGTTGTTATTTGTGCTGGCTTAATGCATTTAATAGTGTACAGAATTTAATGATAAGTACTTTGAAGATTTAATCTCTAGAGGCTCGATTATCTAATAAACGTCATCTCGATGCCCCATACATTTCAATCGAAAATAACGGATTTAAAATAAAACTATCTTTTTACGGGAGAGTCTCTCCATGACCATGACTCCATGACTATGGTCATTGCTGTAAAGAATTCGAAACATCGGGAATCAAAAATCTAAATATATCCGCGAAAAATTCGGATAAATCAAAGAAAGTATTACCAAAATAACGGAATTTATAATTACAGGTTATAGTCGGTTTTGATCCGAGTATAATTCAACATTTTCGCATTTAGTAATCCAATACAAATTGCATATAAAATAGACTTGATTTATTCCGTGGTATCATTAAACAAAGCAGTTACTTTATACATCGCTCTATGAATATCTCGCTATAAATCCTTCTCAGTGAAGCGTTGTCCCGCGGCGCAGAGCGGTGATGCCTGCTTTCGATACTGACTTATATAGAACGATAGCTGTTGTTATATACATATAAAGTAATTTTAATATGTTTGTATGTGTTACTTTTTACATAAAACTTCAATACAATATATTATAAATACATAAAAATACTTTCGTATTATACATGTTTAATATAAAAATTCTCCAATTTCACAAAAAAAAACTACAAACAAGTAGAAACTAAGATTAAATAGCTAGTATAGAATAAGAATATGACGTATTTATTACATCTTCGATGATTAATTCAACTAAGTATATTAATCATTTAAAAAGATCTCTTAATTATGTGCCGTTGAAACTAATAATTAATTATGAAAGTATCCTATTTCGATACGTCACGATTGCCTTTCTTATACAAGTCTTACAATTAATTTATATCTCATAAGAGAATTCAATTTATAAATTCTATAACAGTAGTTTTTCAAGCAACATTTCCATATATAAAATTGAATTGTTGTTCGTTAGTCTTCTAAAATTCAAAAACTGCTCTACCGATTAGAATTATTCTTTTTTTTTTTATTTAGTTGGGAGGATGTCAGGGGTTGTTTAAGAGCAAAAATTGGACAATCCGAAAAAAAATTGGTGGAAATCAAAAACTCCAAAACTTTTTCATTAAAGCTCATATTTTAATTAATGGTCATAATTTAAGTAAAACTTTTATGTTTTTAAAAGAAATTATTTAATGATGACGTAAAACAATATTCTATATCGAGCATTTTCTCGTGTGACCTTTCTGTTGTGGTTTTTTCTCGAAAACTGAATGGCGGGCGGGATAGAATCTTTCCCACGGACTGAGGAGCCATGGGAAGGCGAAGGCATTCCCTGGTTGAATTAGGCCGGCATTGCATGGCCGCTTTGCATCCGCGCCTACTATCTCAGAACTAAAACATTCCCGCTTTAAAATACCACTGCAGTTTCTGCAAATTATGAACGACTAAAACCCGAACTATATTTTCAAAGATTCAATGCCTTTTATATTCTTAGAATTGTTCATGATGGTAATGTGGTCGTTTTCCTTGATGTTAACCGCAAGCCGGTTAATGCGCGGGAGTCGGTAGGAATAATTATGGGGGGTGGGGGATAAAGTTCATTACACTTTATAAGAGTTTCGAGAACTATAGTTTTGGTTTGTTTACGTAATTGACTTAAAATTATATTTTCTGTAATACTACTATTTATAGAAATTCAAAAGAAAATAAAATATTACGTTATACGTATATTATTATATTTAAAGAACACAACTTTACAAATTTTTACTGTTTCCTTAAAACAGGACAGAATTCTATTTCTATCCTACCTGTACCTATATTTTTAATAACATCTAATTTAAAGTACAAAAGATGGCCGTGTTTCCTCATAAATCCCACGGAGCTAATTTCACACTGTCCGTTTGGGAAACAATTAGGCATCCATTGTATCACATTACGAGTACCGTCAGCCAATACACAAAAGTTGATTAGTAATCTCTGCGCCGCTCCCGCGCACAATACCACTATAAAAACTTTAGTTTCAATCCGCTTGTAATTCTGTTTGATTATGATTATACGGTGTCTATTAAGGCAATTATGAACGAAGACGGACGAAGAACATGTATTGTGAACGTCAATTAGCATGAAGTTTGCGTCATACAAGTCGATCGGTCAAATCGTGGGAAAGCCGCATTTTCTGCCTACATTCAGTCTGCCAACATAGTTTCTACTCTACATTCAAATCATTTTATAGCCCTAAGCTCGACACGATCGTGTTGCCCAAAAATGTGCCCTCAATGACAGAAAATGGTCGCCTTTTAGCTACACGGTAATGAATATTTAATTGCATGGAAATATTTCGAAACTCAGAAATGATTCTAGCATTGTCCAATATAATTGCGCTCGTGATTGTTGAGTGGACGGCTATTCTGGAATGTCCCCGAATCGTAATCTTAGTCATTGTTGACTCATTATAGTACATATATCTGTCAATTGCTGATACATCGGACTCGAGCGGTTTTATTGCATCAATTGGTAAAACAAATGATATTTTTAAACAACAAAATCAAAATTTAATAAACTTTAAAATATACGATACACTAACCGCTGCACTCAGAGTCATTTAATGAATCATTACGTCGTTCTTATGGAGATTATCGACTTAATGGATCATTAAATGACTCTGAGTGCGGCGGTAAAACCACTTAGGTATTATTTTGTTAAATAGAGATTTATGTCAAAATTAATGGATATCTGCAAACTTTGTTGCTCGAACATTAAATAAGTTTCTTTGCACCGAACGCTAAAAATAGTAAAATTATGAAGGTTTTCTCAGTTTATCGTTTAATACTATGCCTTAGATGCGATGTGGCGTGTTGGTAAATATCAGTTTCAATCGAAGCTAGAGACGGACTGTCATTGCTATAACGGTAATAGAATGGATAGTATGACTGTACATGATTTCATCAAAATTGAGGTCCGCTTAGTGTACGTCTATAATTTATTTTGTACCGGAACGATGTACTTTAGACTTTAGGGTACGTAAGCTACAGTATGTGCTGTTAAATATTTTATCGACTGATGGGCTTTCAATGTAAGATTATAATGTTTACGATAGTTCTCCACGGTCAAAGTTAATGTGTTTTATTTGGTATTGAACTAAAAAGTCTTGGAAATAATGCTATTACTAATTATCTATTAATAATAAAATATTACTAACTAAAATATCACTAAAAATAATATTTAATAAAAAATTACACCAAACAGCTCGCAAAGCCCATGGGAATTAATAGTTAAGCTATCATATAAAATAAATAAAAAACATGTCCGATGGTTACTGCGTGAAAAGAGGGGCTGGAGGACTAAAAAGCTCTCCAGTTATCATAATATAGAAAATTTATTTTTCAATCTGTTTTTCTGTTTTCAAGTTTTGAGCAATCTGCCCATAATTAACAGTATCCTATGTTATTCCAGATGAGAATCTATCTTTATATTCAATTTCATCAAAATTGGTCCAACCATTTCAGAATCATGAACAAACATACAATATTATATTTATGGCAGTAATACGATAAATAATAAAACAATAGAATGAACTACAGAGCGCGAACGTTTCATTTATTAATGAGTAAGTCTTAGCCGGAGGGCTCGAGAGCCGAACACAATCAATATAATTCTGTAACGAATATAATGTAAATAGAATTAGTCCTATTTGCACTTACACGGTGAAACCATTATTGGTTTTCGACAAATAATGATTTTAATATGCCTGTAGAGTCTAGTGGTTAAGGCTACGTGACTCAAAAAGGAAAGCTTGAAAATCTATATACATAAAAAAATCTATATATATTTTGTGAAATATATTTTTTTGTCTGTCTGTTTGTTTCGTCTATGGTAAGTCTTCGAAACGTCTGGATCTATTTTGTATAGACTTCATCTAGAAGATAGCTGATTTATAAGTAGAAACATAGGCTAATTTCATTTAAGAAAAAAAAGTTATAATTCCGCTCTAAAAATCGTACGTAGACAACCGAGCGAAGTGAGGGTAAGTCGGAAGAGCAAAATAAAATGTATGGTCTAAGAGTCTATTTTCTACACTCATGGCTTTTAGTAATTGACTAGCGACCAGGTGTTAAACGAATTAGCATACGCTTAGAATATTCAATTAAAAGCAATCAATCGCATATCGTATTACAGCTCTTCATTCAATACTTGCAAAGAATTATTTAGTTTTGTACTTTTACATTTTAAAAAATGAATAAAATTGTATAAAATAATATGGAATAGTGTATGTAAGAAAATGTTGGCGAAATTTTTCAGAGCATGACAGGCTTTCATAATGAAAATGAACGATCAGAAACACGACTAAATATATTCTTATACGTACTGTATATGCTAGCCACACTCACCCTCGTGTCGGGTTTCTTCGCTCCATAAGTACATAAATCTACGTACGTACATACATACATAATATTATCGGTTAGTATAGATTAAAAAATATCCTATGGTAAACCCAATCTTGTTACCACCATACTAAATTGCATCAACATCTGTTCACTTTTAAAAACTAAATATTCTTTTATAATGATAGACTAATTAATATTTCAATAGATTTTTCAGAAAATACTTGATGTACAGATTCAAATTAGTTAAAATTTTTAAATGTAGGTACAAAATAATACAAGAAAAAAATAATAAGCTAACTCAAAATTCACTGAATTTTGAAGCGAATAACGATTGCCCAACGCTTGTGATATATTCAGTTTAATATTTACGAGTCTTATTCTTTATCGGCGAGTATAATAGAAACGCCCGCAGACACGCTAAATGGCTTATATGGAACGGTAATATCACCAAGTGGCTATTTTCAGTGGTTGCTCGCACAATACTAGAGGGAAATAATATTTTATTAATTTTTATGAATTATGATGTAAAAAAATAATATAGGTTATCTTTTTTTCGATAAGAAAAAGTAAAAAATATCGTCACTTACTAGCATGGTTTTTACCTAATATTTTTTTGTTGCCTAACCTATAATAATACCTAGTAGATATGCGGATACTATAAATAACTTATTTAACCTTTATTTATTTAACGTAGGTAGGTATAATGCATATAATGAAATTACTTGTAGGTATTATAAATGTGGGGAAATTTTCCGAACTCATCGATATATTTTATCACACACTACCATAACATGTTTTACGCATAATCTTTATCACTCATTCAATCATCAATTTTAAATTAAATAAATGCAAAAATAAATACGGTACAAGATATATTTTTTCGAGTAACAAGACTGACTGTAGAAGTAATAACTATGAATTGGATTATTTTATACATAAATATTTGTATCAAAAACATAAATATTTGCTAAAAATGATTAAAAATTCAAGAATTCAAAAACTTTTTCGTCTACACAGGGTCCTAAAATATCAGCAATACGCCCTCGTGACAGACGGGAATTCTAAAAACTATGGATTCGGCCTCTACATCGATAATATTTCAATAAGATTTTCTAAAAAATATTAAAGTACAGATTCAACTCAGAATGTTATCATAAATTTATAGACTATTACTACTATCTAGGATGCACCATAACGAAGAAGCAGCCAGCCACTTCCCTATAAACTTTTAATGTGCATTAGGTAAAACGAAACCTGTTTGGTCATGAAGTATTGTATAACAGCGTGAGAGCCACGAGTTTCCGTCCGGCCGTAGTCAAGGCTAACCGCAACACGGCCAATGTGAATACACCCTACTAACTCTAAGTTCCACTCGACTCTCCTACCAGCTAAACTCGACCATGTAATGCTGATTCATCGTACTGAAAAACACAGGTGAATTCAAATATATTATTTAGTACCACTCATAATTTAGACGTGTGTTGTCTCACTTTGTTGCCAAGTTGTGAAAGAGATGTAAACAGTCAAATTCAACAGGTAATTGTCAATCGGCTCCCACGTTATATTACAAGCGACAGTGCACTGATATAGGTTTCCGTACAAAGTTATTGTCCGCCTTGTATTCGAATTAACTATACAAAATATATATAGGCTTATATTATGTAACCGTAACTTCTAATTATATTTCAATGCAAAAATATTTTGTTTTCAATTAATTCATGCAATTTAAAACTTCATTGTTAGTATATTTAAAATTTTCTACACTACAGGTCTATAAATAATTAGTAAAACTTATCGATATTGTAATAATAGGGGATAGTAATATATGAAACCTACTTCTTTACAGTAAAAAGGCACAGCAAAAATCCAAATCACTCATAAACACCTTTGAATAAGATTTAAACAGTCTAATTTTACAATAAAATATAACTGAAAGCTTTGCGTGCGGAATAAGAACCATTGACCGTCCACCACTGACCGTCTCTATATTTTCAAAAGATTTCTCTCAATACCACGCTTTGATTCGAACATTAGCTACTATTTTTATAAAACGAGGCACTTGACAATATCATAATAGCCATTATGGGCACTAAATCACTACTTCGGACGAATACTTAAACTCTTTTATGGTAGTTGAATGTCAAATGCTTCGCTGCAACGCGAATCAATCATCGACACTGCACTACATTTTTAAGCCTTTATAAGGACCTTTTATGAATTGTTTCTTCGATTTCTTCAAATGGCATCTCATTTTTGTTATTCTTTGATTGAATATAATTGCTACATGACATGTGACAAGATTGATTTATTTATTAACAAACTTTAACAAAGTGTAATTTGTTAAAATTAATAAATGAAATACCTAATATCAGTATGAGACTAATGAATTAGATAGAATGAAAGGACGCCAACTTATCTGCATATAAAACTTAAACCAAATTAGCAGTAGTTAAGCTAAGAAGTATAAAATAATGTTAGTAAGGAAAACCCATAATAACCCTTGTTCTAATTGTTATCAGATGCTATCACTTGCCATTAGCAACAAGGCGGTAGGTCCTCAACCTACGCCTTCGCTACTTGTATCTTTGTAGTATCAATTTATGTAAAGCACAATTAATTTTAAGACATTTTGAGGTAAATCTTTAATTCAAATTAATATAATAAGATTGACCATACATTTAAATTAAAAACTTGCATCATATTAGGAAAATCTACCAAAAGGCTCTGCATTCGTTATATATAGTTAAGTAAAATATTTTAATAAGTAATAGTCCTATCATTATTTACTTTTGATTCCAGTAATTTAACGTTATTATTGTTTAAAATCAAGTACTATATACAAACGAAAATTATCGTCCATCTATTTGTTCAATAAATCTGGGTCTTGCACATTTTTAAATCACCCATTGGTATGATCTTCGATAAGATAATTACGATACGAATATATTCCTTATAAAATTGATAAAAAATCATGATTATCTAAAACTCGATATAGTAATACCAATACTAGAATTAAATTGTAAGTTAACAGTTATAATACGCCTTTCATCATTATAATACTTATTTTAAATTAATAAATAATCCTCGAAATAAGTAATATTTCTAAGATCGCGCAGACTTATAGTTTTTACATAAAAAACTACTATACTATAATGTTTTTATAGATTAACGCGTTGGTAACCTGACAATGGATACATATGTACATCTACTAGTGCTATTTAGTCAACTATTTAGACTTAAAACAAATAGTTATAGCCTATAAAATACAAGGGCAATTTAAGCTCTACATTCTCATATAGGTTGTTTCTTGGCCGACAATACATTAGGAGCAAATGCTCTGTTTAAGCGAACCACCGTAGGCGTTCCAGTTCGATACGATCCGTTGTTCAGCACCTATTATATAGTGCACATCGCCGCCATTTTATTGTTTTCGTGATTAGAAAGCCTGTAGTACAGCGCTGATTGCACTCACATATAAATCCTTAACAACCCAAGAGTCGAGCGTTGTAATTTAATTTTGTTAACGTTGAAATTAGTTTAAAGGTACACAAACATCCTTTGTTCTATTTGCTATACGATACGATAAATTTATTTAAACATTACGTTAACATCTTTATATATTGATATCTCTAAACTTTACATATAATGTTTTTATGGGCGCTGTATAGAGGTGACAAGTGTTCATGAGGATTGAATTTGCGAACTTTTGGACTTATTAGACTATAATTACACTACTTATTTGACGCACTTATACAGTTCAAAAATATGCAAATATATCAATAATCATTTACAGTAAGATTGATTACAGTTGTACTTTCCTTAAGTCGTCTATAAGAAAAACTAGCATCGTTACCTGCAAAAGTGCTCTAAAATTATATCCGTCAAGGAAATGATAAGCCATCGCTCAAACAATCATCACCGAACAAAAGGGCCGAAAGTTAGACCTCGTATTGCTGGACTGTGAGCGGCGTGTCATTATAGAGCAGCAATTTAAGAGAGACCCCTCGAACCTGTCGTAATCGTTAATGGGGCGTCTAGAACCACTAACGGAGATGTCTTTTCAGGGGTCTACGCTGAATGGACGCAGTTAAATCTCAAGCATTTGTGGTGGCCGTAGTTTCTCCCAATTACACCGTCTCTAGCCGGCGATTGGCCGCGCAACGAAGAATCCGGCCTGTCGTGACTGTGATAAAAAAACTGACGCAAATTGCCGATACGCCTCGTGCACACAATTTCATGCTCCGACTTTGGAGAACAATCTAGATTCGTCATATTTCAAAAGTAACAAGAACACACGAAATCAGACGTGTTAGAAATTAGAGAACCGAAACCAAAAATCTGCAGAGATCGATTTATAGCTAGCGTTAATTGCTCTGATTGTTGTTAAATCGAGTAATTTTCTCAACGGATTTCGTACTAAATCTTGTCTTTTACGAGATGCAGGTAGATTAGCAGATGTATTTTACATGACAATGATATTGATATCGATATTGGCCTTGTTTGCTTTAGAAGCTAATCACGAATTGTGTCTTATTTAATGTAATATAAATATTCGTTGTAAAGAAATTAATTTTTTATTACTGTACATTTAAAGTCAATATTGAAAATAGTATTTGATGTAAGATTAAATTATTATTTACATTAGGTACGTTAATCGAGTTTTCTGACCGCTCCCGGCGGGCTGGGAACAATGCTAAAGTCGTCAAGTCATCGCGCCGAGGTCCATTTGTCGCGGAACATGATAGCTTTTTTGTATATTCGTATATTAGTTTACTATAGGGTCGTGTTTTCAGTTATCTTAAAATAATAAATAATAAAATGTTACGTTATTTAAATAAAAATACATTATAAATTGTTGAAATTAAAATTGAGAGTCTTTAGTTATCGATAAAGATGCTGAAAAACCAACACTATTCAACGTAATAATAATTAATTTGTCTAACCCTAGTATTTATGACATTTAACCGAGCTGTTTTATATGATATAACATGAAACCTTAACTAACGCCTATAAACCGCGGTAATAAAGTTTACAGCCCTACCAATGTCCAATGTCCATAGTCGATGTCGATGCTTATCTCCGCCGATTCGTTCCGGACAGAGGACGGCGCGTGACGTGCGTCGATTAGAAATCTCGTCTCGGATGCCGCAAGTCGACGTGTTGTCGATTGGCGGTCTTTATTAAACGCTACTCTTCTGTTTTTTAAACTCTTTATTTTTTATCATCCGTTTCGCAGATGCAATCTCACACAGAAAGAGATTATACTTTTGTTTTATTACAAACGGACTAATCTCATGGTTCTTTTACTACTTTATACTGTGCATTTGCCACAGACTCGCATATAGAGCTACTAAATAACGTAAAATAATGTCAGATAAATTTTAAGCATACATTATAAGCAATTCTATCGTTATTTTATTAGAATTGAGGAAATATTCGAAAATAAACTGTTTTATTTGTGTGAAGATGAAAGGAACCTAGGGTCAATCAATTGTAAATTTTATTCATCACAAAGTCTTATACTATTATTAATGTAAATAAGGTAGCGGCATACGAAGCTGCCGGCCTTGGTTTTAGTGATTCACAAGTTCAAAGGTTCAAAAAGGCATTCGTCTCTGCTAATGTCGACATAAATCTAACAAACTGACTAAACAAAATTATGCATATAATAAACTTAAAAAATAAACTTCATTTTCATTGTCTTAAATAATGTAAAAATTAAGAATGTTACACTATTAGATAGCGCTAAAAAATTAACAGCTCAGTATAGAATTCTCAAATAGGAAAATAATTTAAAAAATCATCGAAACTTAATAGTTTTAGAAACTTAGCAAAGTAAAAAATGAGACACGAAAGTCGATTTTAATGCCAAAAACACCACATTGTTCCAGTAGAGCAGTCAAGCGTGAGAGTCGTGTCGGACAACAAAAACTATTCACTATTTTATGAAGAAATCTCAATGATGTATATATAACGAGCGGAATTACAAAAAAATATTATTTTATAAAATTTTTAACGACCAATCCTCGCTTCGCCCGGGCGCGTCTCTGGTTGCTTAACACTAGATTACATGTTTCTTCAGGTAATCTATCTTTATACCAAGTTTTATCCTTTATCCAAGCATTTACGTGTGAAGGATCAACAAACATAAATACACGCACGTACAAGCTTTCTCATTAGATGCTTAATAGTAACACGGTTATAAAGCAAGATAGCCGGCAAAATTTAGAAATTACATTACTGTTATCTTGACAAAAACGTATAGCTTTTACCTAATAAGTTCTTAAAGCATAATTTTGCTTAGTTAACCTTAAAATAGGTAGATCCGAAAAAATTTGAAATTCAAAGTAAAGGAGCAGCGAATACGACTACATCTAATGAAGTGACAATATTCACGAGTTATTTGAAATAAGGTAAGGCATTTTCCTATTACTATATCGGGATGGACTAATGGCTCAGGATCATTATAGCAGGTGCCTTTTTGATTGCAAGGTGTTGGGAATTTGTTTACGATCATGAATTCAGTGACTTTTGCTCGTAAAAAAGACTTTTATGGGCATGAACTTCTATTCAGACAGCTTGAATGTAATAGAACTTATTCCCAATTTGACCAAGTCAAAGTTACGCTAATTTATATGGAAGTTAGAGTAAGGGACAGAGCTGTTTATTTAATGTGAAAAGCTATAGGCTTAAAATTTTAGAACTAGGAATGGAAACATATTAAATAGTACTTTCATATTTTAATCAAAGCCATAAACTCAACATTAAAAAACATAATTTTACAACAATAAAGCATATTTTTATAATGTTTTTTACTCGTAATAACTAATATAATAAAAAAATATTCCTTGTTTCGTTAAATTTTATTTTGACTCTACATTTGATATTGGTACGGTAATAATTACAGATAAAACTACCTAAATCGTTATTAGATATCTCGTATCAAGATCTCGAATTTTACATGATTCTGTGAATGAGATATCAAAGATCATGAATTATAAATATTAATCGAGGAACTTTAATTTAAGAAATCTGTAATGAAAGTTTTAATGGTGGAATTTTATTATTAAGCTCATCACAACGCCATAAAATGAAACAGTAAACCGATTTCTTTAAAATAATATTCAATACAAGCTTAGTCATTGTAAATAATATATTGACGATAAATATTTAAATAAATATTTTATTTACGTTATACACAAAGTTAAACAATAAAATTCATATTTGTATAGTGTGCATTTATATGGAAATATTATCTATATTTTTTTGTTCAAACAAACAACAAAACATGTAATATAAATAGGAAAAATAAAATTTTCGTATTTAAACTATAAACATCACAACATAATGTAATTATAAGATTTTACAAGGCTACAGTCTAACAAGTACGAGTATTTTATGGAGAAGTACAATATATCATAAAACTTGTAGTTTTGTGCAAGTGACAAAATGGTTTCCATACTAACATTTAATTTAAACTATGATAATAAATACGAAACACATTTAAAATTACGACTTACTTGATAAATACTACTAAATTTACGAAACTGTTAGTCTCTGTAAATATGAGTCGTTAAATATATAAAAGAACAATGACCCAAATTCACCAAAGATAACTATCAAAGTGACGTATGTGTAGAATCGATAACAGTAGGTGTACACGCACGCACTCGCAGACCTTATCGAACCAACCAATATTTACCTAAGTAACAGCAACACGCGAAACGATCCGTCCGTGTGAACGAGACCGGCGGCTTCTACTAATTGTGTTAGAACCCTAAGACGTAATCGAAGGGCGAATTCATTCAAGAAAATGTCACATCGTCAAGATATAAATTTATATACACCTACCTATTCAAAGGACCGCAGCTGTACCGATGTACGACAGATGCGTGCTAACCAACACAAGCAAGAATCAAAACGCCGGTACGTTCCAACGGACGGGTGATAATTTCACCGAAATGTGGAAAACTTACCGGTGCCGAGGGTTGTGGTGAAAGCAGCGCAGGCGCACTCACTAACAGCACACGTGCACGATCGCCGCGGCCGCACACCTGTCGCGGACTGACTTGCCATTTCCATATTTTAAAGTATTTATGTTCGAGGCGCGCGCGCAGCTCAAGGCGGCGAGGTGGACTGACTGCCGAGGCGCGCGATACCTGCGGCTGCGCTCACCTGTCCCCTCCCCCCTACTAGGAACCGGATGGCTCTCCAAAACAAAACGGTCAACAAAGGACGTGCCACGAATGTTCGCCACCGATCGGCTCACGAAGGGTCGAGGGGCTGTTCGGGGACTCTTTCCGATTATACAACACCTGACTCACGCGCCAAAAACCGAACGCCTGGTGATTTACGATTATGACCGCCCGATAATGTAGCAGTCGGTCACTACTCAATCGTTTTCTTAGTCAAACGAATAATTGGCACAGTGGAAATTGATGACGATAGGTTAGTCGAAAACGCAGATGAGGCAATCGTTACACAAAAATATAAAGCCATTGTTGATACAGAACATTTGTCAATTGCTGATCATACTGAACTGGCAAATAATAATGATTGCCCAACTAATTGTCGCTCAAGTACTTGTAAACAAACAATTGTATGCGGATTGCACATCCGCGCTGTTGCCGAATCCGTTTTTATTGGTATTTGTTTATTTGGATTTCTCGTAATGCGACAAGAAGTATAGTCATGCCGTTATCTATATTAAGCAGATATGATATGTAGATTGGCATTTCCTTTTCCATTATTGTATATATCAATTCTTTCAATGAATATACATTATTAGTCAATATATTTTTCTTTCTTTATTTATTTCCGTAAAATAAATTTAATAAATCAATCACATTACAAATGTGCCATTCTTGGAACATGTAGAGTGTTAAACTTTAAGTCTTTGAAACAAAAAGCACTTTAGATTGGTTTATTTTTTCACTGCATCTTGCTATTGTATTGCAAACTTCTATCACCAATATTTTGTGTTCCATATATTAATAGGATATCCGTAGAAAAATAAGTAATTTATATTCCGATGAACGTTGCGCTGGCGCCGATACCGCGTATCGCGATAACAAAACTGAAACTGAAATTTGTGTTATAAAACTCTATTTACAATGCACTCCAATGTATAGGTTTGTTATCGCTACATTATCACAACGATTATGACCTTTATTACGATTTTATTTCGAACGAACTATTTTATATTCGCGGTTGTTAGCGTATTTTTATCGTTTCATATTAAAAAATAAAAATGTATGCTCTATGCAATATCACAGATAAAAAAAAAATTCAAACGAGAGTCCAAAGGTTGTTTGATTTAGTCTGGTATGACTTTAGGTATAAAAATATGTATTATACAGGATTTAAATACTCTAAATCTTATTCCAAATATTTTTAAGTTCAAAATTTTTGACTTAATTTAAGCTAAACTAAATTCAAAATTATCAGGTCTGTAATATTTATTTTATTACACGTCCAAGTATATGTTTATACGTTATTTATCGAACTATAAATGTTTTATAACCTGAGTGCAGAGTATAAAAGTACAGCAAGAGTATTTTAACGTCAAGTCATCAGTCAAGAAATGCGACACTACGCCGGATGGGTCGCCATATCCGACGGGATCGCCGCAAAAAATACATCTAGCCTTCTGATATTATTAAACCTTTTAATCTTTGTGTCTGTATAATGTTATTTATAAAGTCACTTTGTGTTTTGAGTTTTGTTTTACAGCTTGTTTATTTGTTTATGGACCTTAAAATTTACTTCAAAATGTATTATATGATTATGAATAACTAAACACAAAAATATATACTGTAAGGAGTCAAAGTATTATAAAGTAAAATAATTTACTTTTATGACTCGTTTTATCGGTTGGCATAGATTTTCTAGATATTTTATCGCAGTTAAAAATTCCAATTTTCAGCAAAATCAACTAGACAGTCTAGTGTTTTTCTCGTGATGGGTTCCTAGACTATAATACTACAATTTTAAAATATCGATAATAATAATTATTTCAATAAGATTTTACTTAAAAATATTTAATGTTGAATCTGTAAACTCAGAATATTATGAAATGTATGGATTACACTCACTCGAGGCAGGTATGAAAATAAGTTTGTTATTAGAGATTCTATCATGTTACGTGAAGAAAAAAGTACACCTTTGTAAAAACCGTTAACCGCCAGAAATTATAATAAGAGCGCTAGATGCATTTCCTTTTTATTTTTATTAATTTGTTCATTTTAAAATATGAAAGTGAATAAAGTCACAAGCAATTGGTAGTATAAAACAAAACGCGTGAAGCTATCAAAGGGATGTTAATCCGTTATGTTTGCTTTAAACGGCTTATACTATGCGATGTTAAAAGAGATTGAGTTAAATGTGAGATAACATTATTCAGTGTAGAGATTAGATAGAATGATGTTATACTTATAATGTATAAATATTATATAAGTAATACTCTCCCTGAGTCAAATCCGCACGTAAATATTTTTTGGAAAGTTTTTTGAAACATTCACTCTTATGGCGAAACAGATTAGAATTTGTCTGCCTGTCTGTGATTACATCACGATAGAAACCACTGAAGATATTTTGATGATGTTTGGTATTATGATAGTTGGTTATCCAGTATAAGCTGTAATGCAAAGTTAAGCAATGGACTTTTTACTGTAGGAATGTATGGACAACCGGCATTCGTTATGAAGCGATTCGATTTCTACAATCGTCATCGCTTAAACGCAGCGTATGCATCTTGAACTTTAAACCACTAATAATTGAAATGAATGTACATTGTCTACCATCATCTATTAGTTGACAACAGATCACGTGACATCTAAGGCATATGTCAAACCCATACATTTTGGACTTTTCTACTATCGCTTTCGCTAATCGATTGTTACATTGTCTAGGCCCTCTGAGCGGAGCAAGAGAGAGTCACTAGTGTTGTAATACATATATTTGTAAAAATGTAAAAATGTATTTTATAGTAAATCCATAATCATATTACGAGATATTTTAGGTTAAATGTCAATAGAAGCATTATTAAGTATCTAGTTCTATTCTTTTATCACGTGGTTAATCCACATATTTTAGAAATATTTTGGCTTGCTTATTACCACTGGTTATCTGACCACTTAATTACAACAACCGGAAATACTCGTAGGTATTCCTAATTTGAATAAAACCAATATTAATATTTTTAACCACAAAAATGTTAGACTACAAAATTATTTTACTTTAATATTAATAAAGAAAGTATGTACTTTTAAATTCCAAAATGGCAAATATTTTATTGAAATTTACACATTTAGAGATATCATTCACGTACTTACTCGAAAATAAAAAAAACCTAGCGAGTTAAGAGAACTTAACTTTGAATGTATTTTTTATTTATATCTAATCAAAAGCCTAAAAAATAAGTTTCAAGCTTCTAGCTTTAAAAATGACGTAATTTCCATATAAACTTTTATCCCCTTTTTGTCTTGAACAGTAGCCTATGTCCTTTCTCAGGCTCTATTTGTGTACCAAATTTCATTAAAATCGGTACAGTTTAGCGTGAAAGCGCGACAGACAGTGTTATATTATAGTAAGGATGAGATGACAAATACGACTCTACATTTTAAATGTGGTTATTGACTATAAAACTCTACAATATATTAAGTATTAGATTAGGATATGGCACTTACATTTAAAGGTTTACTTAAATGAATATATTCCGTTATTTGTCAAAGCCTAATTACTCACGTTTATTTATTTGATAGAATGACGTGAAAGATAATAGAGCAGTTGAAACCTAACCGACGTACGAACGACCAGTCATACTGGACGTCTAAAGATTGTACTGAATGCGATGTCATTGCATGTAACTAGTTAAAATTACTTATAATAATTATAATTATTGTATTTTATATATGGATAAATAAAATGAAAGAAAATAATGTAAATTGAGCTACACATGTAATAAAATTCTGAATCGTATTTGTATTTTTAAATATTTTACGCAAAAATCATATTGAAACAGCATGTCTGTCTGTCACCGCATCTTGACAAAATCACTGGAAAGATTATGATGAAATTTGGTATGATGTCATAATTCATTATGACATCATACCCTTTACTGTGTGTAAATGTCTAATTTCTGGAAAATCTATACTGACCGTTAAAACTTATCTAACAACGAATCCAGGCACAGTGAACTCGTATAAGAAGGCAAAACACAATTAATGAGGGGCTTCAGTATTATCAATAAATATATTAGAAAAAGAAAAGTGCTTTTGATCATGGACGAATATGGGCCATTGGGCGGACACTAATATTCATTAAAAGCTTATTATATTTTAATTTTTATAGGTCCTTCAGCCGGCAAGGCCAAAACGGAACCCTTATAATTTTATAATGTACACCCGTTCGTTTGTCATGTTATCGTGATATTATTAATAGGACTATTATATGTTTAGATGAAATTAGTAAGGTAGCTTCATTGGGCCGCTATACACTCGTGAAATCAAATTTAAAAAATAATTAAACGGTAAATAGTACTTTCAAATGAGTATTTAAAATGAAATAAACTTTTTTTAAAAACAACTAACATTTAAACGTATATTATGTTTAAGGGAAAAAAATACAAAAGCACAAACAAGATAAAAATGTGTTAATAATATGTAAAATGTAAACTCTTAGTACGTGCGTCAAACACGTACTCAGCTGACCATTTTTTACTTTTTAAAAACTTTCGAAAATATTAACAAAACTCAAAAGCTACAAATTTTAATCTCCCATTTTTTAGAATTTGATATTACATTAATTTACGTGTTTTTGCATAATTCCAGACAATTTAAAAAAAACGAAATCTAGGAAGTACTATAAGTTTGGTGTTTTATTTTCTCGTATTGGATGTAGGTACTAAGCTTTTTCTAATTTCAAATTTAAAAAAATGAAAGAAACAACTTTAAATGGTTTATACATTTGTAGCTTATTATAGCTTACTCTACCAAATCGTTTCAAGTATTTTTTTATACGAATACTTATATCGCATAAACTATTAAAAGTACTTATAACTAAACATTAGTGTTGCCATCTATAAAAATATCATAAACAATATTTTATTCATGACAACTTAATACGCTTAAATAAAACCTTTGTCGTTTAAAGTACTAAGCCGTAATATGCAAAGAATGGCCACACCATGTCATCCTATTAGTGTATATTATTTTGCGTGTCGTTAGTACCAAGAGACGCGTGCGCCGGCAGCTGTGGCGACAGATGCCTCGCATAAATACATTTTATTGCTATCTTTTCACTTTTTACTATCGATTTATTTATAATGGATAACACTTTGTTCATAGAAGTCGACTGTCGATCTTGTTGAACTTTATTTTACCTTTGTATATTTTCTAGTGATAAATGGTGCTTTATTTAATAGGGTTCCGTACCCAAAGGACAAAACGGGACCCAAGACTTTGCTGTCCGTATGTCTGTCTTTCCGTCTGTCACCAGGCTGTATCTCATGGACCGTAATAGTTAGACAGTAGAAATTTTTGCAGATCATGTATTTCTGCTGCCGATATAACAAAAAATACTGAAAAACTGAATAAAATATTTAAGGGGACTCACATACAACACACATGATTTTTTCACCGTTTCTATAGATAATGGTACGGAACCCTTCGTGCGCGAGTCCAGCTTGCACTTGTTCAATGTTCAGGTTATGTATGTATATTTATTTTTTGAAAGCTCTAAAGAGAATGAAAAAACAATAAACAGGAAAGAACAACTAATATCTGAGTTAAGTAATATATGTTTTAATAGCAATAATAAAACGCAGGCTATTGACACGTATAATGAAAAATACTTCTATAAATAAATTGTAGAGCCTCTGATATTGCTCACAAAATTACCAGGCTGAGTAGGAGTAAGTAGGAGGAGGTAAGGAGTAGAAACTGTCTATTAAATGAATACTGTTTTTACTAATACTATGAATCATCGTCAATTCAGAAATAAAATGCCTGAGTCCTGAGATGGATTTACGAAAGAAACTTACTGACACTAATGGGTAATTCAATTTAAAAAAAGGAGTGCTTGTATACGAGAGACACTAAAAATATTTTTTATGGATAAAGGAAAGCAATAATGTTCTACTAATTCACATAAAAGTTATGTTGAAGATACAATTTACCATTAATTGTTGTAATTATTCCACAAATCTGTATAACAATATTCTTTTCTTATGTATATATTCCATCGCTCGTTTAAATAAATGAAAAAAAAATTTTTTGTAAATATTTTTCTTTGAAATGTTCATGTACGATCTTAAGATTTTGAATTTGATTAAATTTTAATTGTTGTTAATTTTAATGCATAAGTTAAGCGAAATTTTAATACGGTAACGTAACGGCCCAGCGTAACCGTTTCCGTTACAAAATCGTAACGCTAATGCTTTTCCTTCTCAAGGCGCATTTCTCTAACAATAAATATGCCTATCATATATAATTTCTAGTGTCAAACTAAACGTATAATATTAACTGATAATATTATTGCAATAAATACTAATACGAGTCAAAAATCTGACTCAGAACCATCTTCTGTCAATTTAAATCTCACATCGTATTTTTAACACTAGTATAATTAAAATAATAATAATAATATAATTAAATAACATGTAATAACTTTACATTTTATTTAAAAACAATAATGCAATTGTAATAAACATTACTTACAAGAGCCTCAGTAAAATAACATTTCTATCAATGTGTATTTATATACGTTTTTATGTTGATCATTTATGCTTTGCTATATATTTTAATTGCATTTCTATTCCGTATAAGGAGAAGTATAACCTAACGACTTCTGTACACCATGTATATTATATAGAGCAGTATGAACGCATAAAATATAAAAACAAGCAACGAACTATGTGCCGTTAACAAAACAATGTATGTAATCACTCAAACCTTACATTAGGTATGAGGACAAACAGAATTACTGTTATAAATCTCAGGCTGGACTTTATTTCCAGTATCCGCTGGATGCACTAATAGCTCTCTCTTAATTGCCTTATTAGAGTAATTTTCTTAGTGTTCCTATTCATAAGCTATTCAATTTGTTTATAATTTTACTGCTTTACTGGCAGCTGCGCATACGCAGATACGGTTATATGAAAAGTCACTAATACAAAAATTCTGTTAATTAAGTAGGAATGTTCATTTATGTAAAAAGAGGTTTATTTTTAGTCTATCGGCTATCCATATTACAGGCTAAGCTACTCAAATCATAAGAAATTAAAATTGAGATCGAAAAAAAGATTTGTAGTGTAAAACCCCGTTGAAGTACCTACGTAATCTACTTTTTAATCTTTTTTATTATTTGCACATATTAAAGAGTTAACGGGTTTGAAATATTGAGTGTACACGGAAATTATATTTGGATATTTAATATAGAGTTCGAACGGAAATAAAAATGTTTTTAACATGATCTTATTCAAAACATTTTTATTTCCGTTTTGAGTAGAGATAGAATACTTAGTCCCACATAAGTCACTTATATGTATGTATATAATACTGAATATGTAAAAGTGTTATAATACTGAGTATGTGTTTAGTAAAATAACTAATAATTAAGTAAATGAATGCTTTAACAGTACCTATTAAATTTATTATAGCACTTTAATATAATAATAATATGTGATTCATAATTATTTAAAGCAAACGGTAAGATAAATGTTATTTTACTTATTTCAAACGATATTTTACCAAAAAATCAACACAACTACATGTATATTTAAAATTCTTAGAATATATTATACAATATTAAAATGCAAACTTTTTTCTAAAACCTTATTGGTTTCTTCGTTTACAGACCAATGGAGTGGACGATTTAATATTATTATATGCATCGATATAGTTTATTACCCATAGGCTATGCTACTTTTTATTCTGGTATGTACAATGTACATAGTTACCGTAAATATCAATACATTACGAAAGGTTACGCAGGGGCGACGGCAATAATATGAGGCAAATGTAGTGAATAATATTTTTTGCAATTAATTTATTTATTCGTTACTCTTGGACAGGGATGGATTGTGGGATTAAATACGGTACTTAGGTATAGGAAGAAACATTTAAATATTCGTTTGTCTGCTGTCTGTTTGTTCCGGCTAATGTCCAAAACGGCTGAAACGATTTTGGTGGGATTTCACTTATTGCTGATGTTATAAAGAGCACCTAACTAAGATTACTTTTATTAAAAAATATGAGGGTTCCGCTCTAAACAACAAAAACATAACAAAATAAATTATCTAAATTAGCATATAGCATAAATAACGGATATGTTAACGGATATGTAATCTAATGGTTAAAAAACGCCAAAAAAGTAGGTATTTGTCACTACACTAAATTACACACTCTTAATGTTATTGAAATCGCATCTTGAATGTTGATTTTAATCTTCAATAAATTAACCAAACTTTTATATTGCCAATATAAACATACAAACGTACGGAAAGCGTAACTGTAATCTTTTTAATATTCGATTATGTCTAGACGCATTGCCTTGGTGGCTTAGTGACTAGCATGTACGGGACAACCAGAGGTCTTGGGCTCGAGTCCCTGGTCGGGCCAAGTTTAGTTATTGAGACTTTCTGTTTAATAAGCCTCATTAACAGCCCCGAGTTGAGAAGGCGGTGTTTCACGTCTCGCAAAGCACCACCGACCACAGTATGAGAGTGACAGGAATATAGAGTGCACTGTGCACTTGTGTCTGCGCGTACACTTGTGCACTAAATATCTCCTGCGCAGATGCCTAACATCGGTCGGGAGTACTTTTTTATTATTATGTCTATACCTACGAGTATATTATGCTAATCGTTAAACCTATATTCGTTTTAACGTACATTCGATTTTGATTAATTGATATAATATTACCTCTGCTGTTTTTTCTTTTATGAACTAGGTAATTTTCCACCTTAAACTTAGCAACTGTACCATCTATATAATACATTTAGCTCTATAGTAACAATAACAATAATAAAAAAACTCTTTCTGTTTCTTTAACAATTTCGAGGTACCGAATAAAAAGGCCCAAACTGCAATCTATAAACGACGAAGTTATATAACATCTTATGAGTAATCTCTCTAAAGAAAGCACGCGCAAGACGCGGCAAGTTGGACTTCGACTATAATAATGAATCAATCCGCTAACCGGAATATTCATATGCACAAGCTATTTGCATTATTGACGCCGTCACTTTTTACTCGGATTCCTCATAATAACACAGTTTACAGTAATAGCAGATGTTTAAAAGAATTTCCAAGATGAAATATCTTGTTTGACGCCTTCGAATAACTTGTCATTAGTTGTTGTATTTACTACAGAAAAGTGTTGGAAGTTGTCTAATATTGCAAGTATTTTAATTTAAAATTTTTATCCTCTCTCTTTTAGGCTATCTTACAAAATATTAGTATGAATACATTATTTTCATAATCTAATCATTATTATAAGCACCGTGTTTTTAAGTGTTCTTTTGGCACGCTGTTTTTGAGTGTTCCTTAGTATAGAGAAAATCTCAGAAATGAGATATTTTTCTTCAATTAAAAGTATCGTACAGACATACAGACAGTCAGACAGACAGACAGACAGACAGACAGACAAAAATGTCTAAAAACTATGCATTCAGCCTGTGTAGTGTAGTTGTAGATTTTCCGTAAAAATATACAAAATCGACTTGTATTATATAATGTATACATTTTTTCATACGTTTACTTACAAATAATAGCTTACGGTCAAAAAGATGTAAAGACGTAGCCGCACTTGCTGCGTCTAGAAGGCACAATACAAAGACGAGTTTGCGTACAAACTCTCATTTATTTAATTATATCTTCTTCTTTAATTCAAATTTCTAAATTAGAATTAATTAATTTTTTGGCACAAAATAATGCTAGTATTCTTGCATTATAACCAAAATTTCTTATGATATTTTTAGAATCTGCTTTAGTAGATGACATCATTGTTTCCACTTAAATGCAGGGTAAGCTTTCGAGGCAAATCATTTTAAGCAATTATGCTACCTACGCGCATTGAAATCTTATTTTAATACTGCTTTAGCTTACAAAAAGAAAAGAAAATAACACTCTCATCCGGCTTTTTTACCAACCAGGGAAATTCCAGTAAAATTAGTTTTTTTATTCCTCTATTTTCTACTTTGCTATTTTTTTGGTAATATTAGTTAGGTTGTACCTACATAATTTTAAAGTTTAGTTTATTACGATCGTTGAAATTTAATTCGATGAGATATCACTTGTTTAATAACAAATACCTACCTATAAGCATTGTCATTATTAGTACTTATTTAAAATCACAGATAAACCAATTCAATCAGATTTACTTTAATGTTTCTATGGTCCTTTACATTTTTTATAGACTTTCAAGATTATTTCGAATTCCTCTTTATATTAAAAGTTAATATGGTACAAACATTTCTTAGCGATGAAAAAGCGAGTCCGAATCGCACTTGACGAGATTTTTTTTAAAGTAGTGTTGCTATTTGAAGGAGAATCAGCTAGCTGTTTCTTTACAATGCTAAATTTTGATTTAATCAAATTCTCTAGTTAATAATTCAAAATATTGAAAAAACAAAATAACATCTTATTATATATTGTGTTACGTTCATTAATAGTAATAATTTGTTTCAATTTAATATAAAATGATTATTTCTAAATAATTCAAGATTATAGTTATAATATTAATAATTAATATACTAATATATATGTATCGCCAGATGAAAATTAATTGCTCGCGATAATACCACACAAATGAATATGGATAATTTCCATATTCATTTGTGTGGTAAAAATAAATAAATTCTAACCGATCAAAATATTAAATCTTATTATATTTTAATCAATGATATAATATAATTATTTCGTACTCTTTACTCGAGCATCTATCTGATACAAAGTGTAACAATTATTCATTTGAAACGGTGACTGACCGGAGCTTTTCACGGGCCTCGAGCAAGCTTAATTACTTAAGTATCGCAGAGCGCTATGGAATCCAAGGGGACTGATACTATTATTATTTAAGCTATGTTCATTATTCGTAATAAACTTGTTCTTACTAGGTAATATCATAAATATTAAAATTTCATATATAGGTATTTCTCATTTAATTTTAGGTAAAACTAGCGACTTATCCTCGTTTCACTCTGGTGCCTATATGTTACTGCAGGTCATAGTCTACCTCTCCCCGATGTGTGTTCACGTTGTCGTGGTGGGGGGACTATTTTGAGTTGCCACAATACGAGGCGGCTTATCTTGGTGGTGTACTATAAGAGTAGCTCCAGCTACTTCTCTGAAAGCAGAATGGACTGTGGGAACCTCTCCTTGTGGTCTGCTTCAGTAGGTCAATCGTCCGAGCGTCGTAGATGAATCTTTGAGGACACAAGAATGTTTTACTGGGCTTGAGTGGGTAGTACTGGTCTTTCCAGCTCCTTTTATAATCGGTAAATCTCCACAACAACCTGTACCTATATATGCAGATAACATAAGTGATTGCATTTCCCAACATTAAAAATGACCACAGTCTACAATACAATAGTAGTGTACAATGTAGTCAGTGTACAATACATGTATTTTTATCAACGTACCACACCAGTAGCATAGCACTAGGTTTCGTACGTAGCCCACTTACGAAACCTAGTGTTCCTATAATTTAAAAAAAAATCACCAACTAAATATTCTTATCAATTATTTTATATTAACTAACATGAAAAAACAATTCTTCTCCGAAATAATTAAAAGTTAAAGCACACCTGCCAGATACAAAGTATAGTAATAAACCATTTGAAGCGGTGACTGACCAGAAATTTTCACGGACCTCGAGCAAGCTTAATTACTCAAGCAAATGTATAGTGCGCTATGGCATCCATGGAGAGTAGCATCGCCATATGCTTAGACATTTACAGATATTTTAATGTCCTAGGTAAGTAGTAAAAATTTAATATATTTGTATGTATTATAATATTTAAGAGTGATGTACATTACACTACTAACGGATTCAAACTCCACGTCCTTAACATTTTTTTTGGTATGAAGAGAGATTAATTTCTTCGATATTTAAATTAAACTTTAAATTGTAACGTATTCTAAAAACTGACTAGGATATTTTATCGCACGATGGTCACTTTACCCACAAAAAATACATTTAAACCACTCTTATATAAATCTTCTAATGAACGAAGGTAATTTGGCTTGTTAATTAAAATAGATAATTATCAAAATAAGTAGTAGGTATGTCCACAAGAAATAATTGTATCGTATCCCTTGAATTAATTAATAATTATGAATTAAATAAATTAAATTATAATATTGCTCATGTCTAAAAATAATATTTATTTTTCTCACTGCTATTTTAATTAAGATTTCGAGTTATTTTTCATATAAAATTCGTATATAATATGTTTCCTACGAACTTCTAAACTTCTGGAAGGAGTTTGATCTTTACAGGCAGTCTCCAGATTGGTAAGAAGTTTGAACACGGGTAAAAACGCGGGTACTGCTAGTTAAGTATCTATTTTAATTATAAATGTAACGAAAAATTAATATGAAACTATGTGACGTCATTGCGATAGTTACATTCTGTTACTAAGCTTCGTAGCTTCCTCGCGGCTGACTCTGACGCTCTTGAATTTAAATTTATTTTACGTTTCAAAGGTGCTTGTTTAATTAAAGTTTAATTTCATTTAATTAAAGACTAGTCACTTACACCCACTTCGCTTAGGTACTTCTTCACGTGATTAACGACTTGAGTCAAAACCATAGGCTTTTCTTCTCATAAGTAGGTATGTGTATGTTATAAATAAGTCCTTTCGAGAACGCAACTTCCCAGCCTCACCGCTTTATTTAAGCATCGACGACTTCGATGGCTGGGGTTACATCGCATGAACGTCACTAGACTTCCTAGGCAGGTCATGCTGGGTGTTGTAGCGGAAGCTAAAAGAAGTGTTGGGCGGCCGTTGCTCCGCTTCAAAGACTGCACCAAGCGTGATTTAGCTTCATTTAACATCAATCAAAGTGAATGGGAAAAGCTAGCGCAAAACAGGGAACAGTGAGGCTGAGAATTGGGAACGGAATGAAGCTTCACGATGGATCATGGTTCAACAAGCTTGGCGACGCAAGAGCCAAACGACACGAAAGCGACACACATCCATCAAATCTATGTGTCGATGTGTACACTTGCCCTGGTTGCGGTCGGTCCTGCCGCTCCAGAATTGGATTGCACAGTCATCAACGGAGGTGCGCTAAGGATCCATAAGCTGCTTGAAACATCTGCAACAGATGTAAAGGCCATAGTAGTAGTAGTAGTTATAAATAAAGCTATTTTCGGATTTCGTCGCGGTTATTTTAGTTTTTTCGTTCCTGACGTTTAGAATATTTTACAGAAATCATGGGTAACCAAAGTGACCGCGACAAAATCCGAAAAGATAGTTTCAATTATAGTGTCAAATATTCGCGTAAAGCTTTCTTATGTATCTTTTGGTAAACCATCAGTGTTATTTTGACTATTCCTAACAATAGCTTGGGTATTTTTTCAGAGTATACACATAGTATGTATATCTGTAACCTAAATTTCTTCTAATTCCGTTCAACCATCTCGGTACAGAAGTAACAAACAAAATAAATTAAATTAAAACTTAAAATGTCCACTGCCAAGATACTGCACATTAACATTACACGTTTATGATACCATATCATAATATATGCGTTATGTATTTTCAATAAATTTGAATTCCTTTAACCGTTATAGGATTGGAACCAGCCCGACTCACACTTGCTGTGATAACTGCTGTCTAATAAATTCTTATTTGTTATTTCACATAAAAATCACACCAAAACTTTACGTAGGTAAATTTTGCATACATAGATCTATTAATACATATTTATGTATATTATCGATTTACAAGAGTACAAAATAACTTAAAAGCATATAAATTACGTAGAGACATTTAATATTTATCATCCTTTACATCCTTTTTTCTAGATTTGTTTAACCGGTTTTCTAAGACGGGGCTAAAGCTTAATTGTATCCTAATAAATATGCATACAGCATACATAAGTTTTCTAGTGTGTTCCTGTGATAAGAAAATTTTAAACTGGTCTATCAGTCGTTATTGTAAGAAGATATCATATAGGTAAACTTCCTCAAAAAATATGCCAAAAAACTCAAAAAGAAGTTAAATTGGGTCAGTAAATCTAGAAATTCAAAGAAACTCCTCATTATATACGTAGGTATACGTATTACTATATACGTATATAATATATATGCATTAGACTTAACCTTTTTACCAATTTAAAACATTTCGATTTTGCCTAGAGAGCGATCGGATACAAACTCCGGCTATCAATAATGCTAGCCACTAGCCAGACCGCGCCAGACAGACGTCAAATTGAGGTGGTCGCCATTTTTTTAATTAATTTAAGAGGATGTCATTATACATTTCCTTTTCCGAACTTCCGAGCAAAAACCTTGTTTTGAATTATGCTAAAATAACGTTAGTATACTACTTTTGGGAACAAAAAAATCTAGGTTTCTATATATAGATACATATTATTAAAAAGATGAATATCATCATGACATGAATAGGTCATAAATCAGTTCTTGCTGATGATCATTTTATCAGATTATATAATATTTTGTTACTTACTTTAATTTTTAATTTATCAGATTAAGCGGATTCCTGTTGGAAGGTGTATATATACCAAAAAGCAACGGGGAAAATGGGGAATATGTTCTTAAAAAAAATATGTCTCAGTCCATAACTCACTGGTTAATCAAGAAGTCTTACATGTATTATTGATCTAAACTGGAAACTTATGCAAAATAGGAAGTATGAATCCGCTTTTAATGACAATTTGGTAAATTATTCCATAAAGTGATAAAGTCTTTGAAGTTTCAATAAAATCAGTTGTTTCAAAGTTGACGAAAATAGGGTATGATGTAAAATTGAAGATTTTGTATATTGTAATTAATAGTATTCGATACTAAGACACTTTAAGTATAGGGTGTAAGAATATTCTAAGAAAAGATTTTAAAAAATATGAATACTTACATCAAAAATGCTACATGCAAAAAGAGCTGCGGGCAAACGCTCTACACATCTAGTCTTATAAAAATAAAATTTGTTACTAACTTATTACAGCCGAACTAGAATTCAGCTGGGAATGTCATACTTCAACGTAATTTTGGTGTAAAACGGTTCGTTGAACCCAAGTAATGTAACTCTAGTTTATGCCTTACTGCCTATTGAGATTGCTTTTTCAAGTGTCTATTATTATTAGTCTTATTTCTTAGACCGTTAAATAGAAATAATTATAAATATAAATTTTTGTCATAAACGTAGGCACATTCTAAAAGTTTATTTCTTCGCTTTGCTTACTCTAGCATTATTTAATATAATAAAAAAACGTTATTAAGTACTAAAAAAGTATATAGAAAACTTTTTTTGAAACGTTGCAAAATTAGAATTTCACACTATACAAATGCGAAATGACCGACATTATATTAACGGTTCTCCAGATACAACACTTACAACATCTTTACAACCGAAGAATACTTAAAAACGCACGAATGAGATAAACCAAAAGTAATTAAAAGATACATCTTATCAATTATCGCCGAAACAAAGTGATTGAAACGAGCACAAAAATGGCGTTACGAATTGAAATCGGATTAAGTTACGAATCCGTGCCGAAACCTTTTAACCGTCAAATGTGGCGTAAAAGAGAAAATCGTGCGGTCGATGCACCAAAAGACAATTAATATTATGTTAAACTATCTTTATAAATAAAACTTGACATCAATAAAAGTATTGTTTAAAATATATTAAATGTCGGGAAAGAGTGTGAATGGAAAAAATATATATATTTATATCCTATTTTTATTCATGATACTAATAACAAAGAAATATTTTTAAAAATTGATTAATTAAAAGGGTTTCTAAGTGAAGGCTACATTATTAAAAGATAAAATTTATTTCTTTAATTGTATATAGAAAATGATTAACCTCTAAAACGCAATTCAAATTAAACTACTTAGTATTGACTGTTTTATAGTGCAAACTCAGCAGCAGGCGAAAACTAAATTATAACTCTCCTTTATACCTCTATGCTGCACTGTACCTACCTACGCGGTACTAAATTAAGTTAGCAGGACTTCTGGAAAAATCTCTTAAAGAGATAGAGATAAATTATCCTTCGTTGACATTGTCATATTACTATGGTTAAATTATATTTTAGGATACGAAAATAAAAATAATATTTTATATCAGCATTGTCGACTCGGAATGCTTATAGAGGCATATAATATTTATGTACTAAGTACTTGTATTTGTTTTTATAAACAAGCATAGCACTTTTCTAAGTAATAAGTTAATTAAATTTTCTTCAAAAGGAGTGAAGTGCGGTTATTTTTAAAAGCGTGTTAACAATGAAATAAAATTAACTGCTGTCTTAATTGCCCTGAAGAGACAGCTTTGGCCCTTCCCACGGTACGACAAAATATATGGAACCAAGAACAGTAATATTTCTAAGCTGCACAACTTAAATTCCTCGGTTTCAACATGTTACCTGTCGCTCTTTTGCTTTTGTAATATGTTATATATATTTTTGGATTCATTATGTATGAACTTAAGAACGAGGTCATTCTTACTTTTTCACACAAAACGCATAGGAATATATGCGAACTTAGAAAAATAACGCTTCTAAATATGCGAATATTTTTAAGAAGAAAGTTTTAAATAAATTCCATTCAGTTGATATTTATTTAATTATTTTAAAATTTCTATTCCCACGGGAACTCTTTATTTTTTACGCTAATACAAGTTATGCTAAAGAAATGTGTACTATTTAAACTAAATATTTTTTTTTGTTGTAAGAGCCTTTTTACGACATGTTTATTTAAAAGGAAAAACCGCTAATCACTGAAGTCCACAACCAGTTGCTTTAAAATTGTGACAAGTATGCGTCACGATAATATTATGAAGAATATTTTAATGTCAATTTTGCGCTAGCTCAAAACTAGATTTTGTTTGAAAAACTACAATTTCTATACTCAGTTTTTTGACTTGATCTGATTTTCTATACTATTGAATCGATTTTCACGAAAATTGATACGTCTAGTTTTTAATATGAAGATTATTTCCGCGACGTCCATTTACACGAATATACATTTTTACGAAGCTGCGGTTATCCCAAATGTGTTTTTAACATCAAATGTTATACCTATTAAAATCATTCATCATTCCTTTGACGAATTGAATCAAAAAAACATGTCGGCATAACAAATAAAGCCATAGACAATTCACATCAAAAAGCAAAGTTATATTTTTTCAGCCTCAAGTCGGAAACACGACACAGATTATATAGAAATTAAAATACCACACCATCCATTGACCGATGGGCACTGTCCCTAGCACGAGCGTTCATTCAGATTCCTTCTCTAGTTCATTAGTTCCCGAACGCTCCAGATGGGAATGCCTTGCATCCGTTCCGCTGAACGTCGACCAAAAAACTCTTCAAGAATGTCATTTACGCACCGCACCACTCAAGAGCTATGGACAACCGTTTATTATTCACAGGGTTGGGTTGCATAAAGCAAGTAGTTTTAATCAAATATAGTTTATTTCTTACAAATTAAATTACTTACATGAAAAATACTTTAAATAGTTCTTTTTAAGTTGTTTTTTGTAACCGTCTTTTTTATTAATTCATGGAATTCTTAATATTTGCCATAACTTATTAAATTCGTTTTTTAATCTGATTACTTATTTATCAGAATCAAAATCAGAGTTAAAAAATGTAAAAAATATCTGACTGTTGCACAAATTAAAAGTCAAGAACAAAACAATTTTATTACAATCTTTTATTTTAAAGCGAAACGCAAATTAGAGCACAAAAAATTCAAAATCAGTATTTTATTTCAAAAGAATAATACG
Organism: Boloria euphrosyne; assembly: GCA_951802675.2. NCBI lineage: Eukaryota > Metazoa > Arthropoda > Insecta > Lepidoptera > Nymphalidae > Boloria > Boloria euphrosyne. The sequence goes on along the minus strand of OX637873.1, from coordinate 12,327,704 downwards.
CATTAAATAAGAAAGTAATCTTGCTGTAAACACTTGAATAGCTTGTATAATGAGATTTTCGGTTAATTATTGCAACGGCGTGAGAACAAAAAACCTGTCATCAAGTCAGCAGGTTTTGTGCTTACAATGATTTTACATAAATCTCTACAAAAAAATCTGTGGTTTGGTCTTGTTTTTCTCATAATTATTGTAATTATTTGAATGCTTTGAATTGGTAATCTATAAAGTAAACAAGAATTCGAGTAAAAGGTCGATCAATCCCTGCTCTTCCAACCAGTACCTTCGATTCATTTTATAATAATATTCATTTAATAATAATTCGTACAAAATATTATTACTTTTGATTTGTCCCAGTATAATTTTAATTATAGTGTGCATATAAATAAATAAGAGCCAAATGCTATTATACAAAACTATATATTGAAAGAAACTCTACCGTAAACATGATTTGAAACATCGAAAGTCAAAAATCTAAATCCAAAAAAACGTACGAAAAAATAGTTTTATAAGAACTGACATGTAAATTTGTGTAAATCTAAAAATCAGTATTATAGCTATACACATACTGATAATATTATTAAGTACTTTTTAAATGTATAGTAAAAATATATTTTCAACGCAAATATTCTGCAAAATTCCAACATTACTATACTATACTTGGCAGCCCTGTTTATACGCAGCTTAACCAATCGCTGAAGGAATCTGTCGACACTATCAGAGAGGAGGTAGCGAGTATCTGCCATCAAATAATGGCTTTCGATGATAACCGAACAAACTATTCCGCTAGAAATGTTCCTACCATTGGTTGATGTTTTAAAATAGTTTACTACACTCACTATATTAAACACAATAGTGTATTGTTATTTATGGTACTAAAAAATATTAAATTGTATGTTCATGAGAAAAATCTCTTTTGCAATTTAATGTACATATATATAAATTATATTGGACTAATTACTTTAATATTATGCGCACTGTTTTATAAAACAACTTTTCAAATTATTTCTTCCGTTACTTTCCGTAACTATCCTTTTACGTGCATACTAAGCTCGCTAACGTATTTCAAACACTTAAGTTGATGACAGAGTATAGAGATTGATCAAGGCTATCAATCTAACAAACGCCTTTATTGCATAATCAATAATAATTTTATTTTTAATTTAAAATCTAATATAGATGCAACAGCTGTACTCAATTTAATGTTGAGATATAATGTTCGATGACATTTACAAGAATTAAAAATGTAATTTAAGAAAATTATAATAAATAGAAAAAAACTTCTTTAAATCATATTTTTTAATATTCTAGATTAATGACTACACTAATGTTCAATATGCATACCTATATTTATATTAAGAAAAACTGCTGGTTTTAATATTCCCGCGCTTTCAATATATTTTTGACAGCTGATGGTAAAATACGTATAATATTTAAAAATATAAAATATAAACATAAGTTCAAAATATAAGCATTAAAAAGGAGACACCTTGAAAATTTATAGCCGTCATCTTACAATATATAATTTACCGAAAATGCACTTGAATTTATGACTAAACAATTACACAATGATGTTACCTACATTTATATTTATTACTTGTAAAATTATGCGCATGGACTTGAAATAAATATAAAACTAAGCAATTATATAAAACCTTTTATTTGGAAGTCGTTAAGAAAAGGAAAAAGAAGCTGATTTAATCTGTTTGTTCTCTCTTAGTATTCAACAAGAAAATATAAAATGGATTTGTTTAAATATAAGTTTTTTAATTAGCTACATTAATTCTAAATAATATAAAATAAATTAAATGCTAAACTTAAATATAATATAATAAAAGATAATGTACCTATAGGTTATACCAATAATTATGTTATTTCTGTATGTATATAAAAATATTAAATATATAAAGGCTTTATGTTTTCATTTATTCAAACTTACATTTAATTGAAACTGTAAATGTTTCTTTAACATACAACGCTGTAAAGCTTTCAAATCTAGAATTTTACGAAGACCAAAGTTTTACCTACTATATTTACACATGTATATTAACAAATTTATATCATAATCATATTGGTAACAAGTAGTTAGTGTATGAAGGGAAAAATAACTATTTCCAAAAACCACTCGTAATGTTGAATTTCTAAATTACGACCAGTGTTTGATATATACATCATTTGTAATCACGCAAATACAAATTATACCAATTTTGCCAGCTCCTACAGATCTCCATTTCATTGATAAGAAAATAAATTACATCGATCTACGACGAGCACGTAAGCCAATCTTGGAACTCATCTCGTGGACACTATTGCTCTGACGAAAGACTGATTATGACTATTTTCACTCAACATATAACAAGTAGCTTCATACTAAAGTTTCTTTGGACTCTGGTGTAATTGAGCATATTATAATTCATTAGGGTTCAAAATATTTCAAAGTATAATAATTTACTAAGATATATGAAAAACACTTGATATTGCCAACAGCAAATAGCAAGAATATAAAGCAGCTAACAAGCTGCTCTCCGCGATAATTCAGTACACTGTTTTAGCTTAAATATTGTATGTTTCTTAACTTTAATATAGGAAACTAGACGAAAAACGTATTTTTATTTTATTATTTATGGGGTCTACCAGCATGGGAGTAGGCACATATTGTGTTATTCGGTGGACCTGTTTGTAAATTAAAATAAGAAATAGAGTGTATCGAAAAATTTTTTTATGTTTGATAAATGCCCATTTCATTTGATACTCGTATATAATTTGTCTTATAATTAATATAATAATTTATAATATATTTCTGAAACAAAGGTATAGAAAATAAGTAAAAATTTATAAAAAAAAATTAAAAAAAATCTACTAACCACAGATGCTCCTCACTATAAAACGTGTATGAATAAAAAGGATCAAGCCTGCAAGTTACATTCAACCATCAATATAATCTACAATCAGTACATTCTCAGCGATTCCAATACATTGCGGCACATCACTCAAGGATCACTGTCCGGCACAAGCCATGACACATTCCACTGATAGACTGTGATGTGCATTCAGTAAATGCAAATCGTGATGTCATTATTATATGTGTGACCTAACCGTCCTTAATAACACACAACACTAGGCGTTAAAATATAATATCTAATATAGTAAAAAAATATTTCCATTTTACATTATAATTACCTAATAAATTGCAAAAACCTCCAAGATATCAGAACCTACAAATTTTTGATTAAATTCTGTTACTTAAAGGCAATTTAAAAGTTGATTAAATTAAAGTTGACAAGTGACAACACGAAATCTATAAATGTTTACTGCTAGTTAGAATGAAACACATTTATCTACACGTTTAAATCGAAAGTAATTATATGTAAAGATGTGCGTAGATTGCTTTATTGAGATAAGCTACAGGTGCAAACAAGAATGTGTAGACATTATAAATGAAACCGACCAATAGCTACCAGGTTACATTCATCCATCAATATACTAGTAAACCAGGGCTGAATTTAGAGGGCAAAATAGAGAGACATAAAAATAGGGCCATATACCTACTAACTTCTATATTCCTCGATGTTAAGTATTTTTTTTATTAATAGCTTTTTCTTCAGTATGTAAATTTTTCGAATAGGTACAATTTATTATAATGCTAAGTTAAATTGTCTTTTCTTTTATTACACACATTAAACATATTATGCGATTGTTAAATAGGTACCACAGGTCTAAATCCGTCCCTGTCGTAAACACAAGCTGTACATTCTCAACATTTCCGATGTAATGGCGGTTCATCACTCATATATCACCCGGCACATGCCGTGACACATTCCACTTTAAGTGATGTAATAATGATGCGCCATCATCAATAATGTCGATCGTGATGTCATTATTATACAGTAACACTGCAAGGCGTATTGGCTTCCTCTTCTCAGATACGTATGTTATAATTATATCATGTGTTGTTGTTGTTAGTGAAATATATAAATATTATAATTTCATAATTTCCAAATGGCTCTTTACAAAATATTAATTTTAATTTAAACATTCGCCTCTATTAAAATTAACTCCTTTACCAAAATTTTTTAATAAATTTAATTTAAATAAATTAGACTATACCTATGTTCTGCAAAAAGCTTTATAAATCGTGTTTTATACTTAAGAACAAGAGAGTAAGGTAATTATTAGAAACACAAAATAGCGTATGATTAATATACTATTACATAAAACTAAATATATATGCGAAATAGGAATCTTGATTTATTTTAAGTAAATGAGATTAAATTATTCTACTATTTAAAGAAATTAGGCCACGTATGTATGCACTTAAAAAAAGTTACAGTGCATATAATGGCAATCATATCTTATTATACCTATATAAGTCAATTTTTTTCATTAAAAATGGTTTAAGCCTTAGATGTTAACAGATTAGCCGAGCACTCAATTGGATTCCATTAGAACGACCATTGCACAAGGGCGATAAGAATCTTCAAAATATTGACTCAACAGCCTTCATGAAGTGTTGAGACAAAAAACCTAGGCATCATCGGGGTGAACGACCTGACCGCGGCGCGACGACTTCGCGACGAATTGATTCTATGATCGAAACACTTCGTACACCCGGCATTGCAAGTAAATACCCCTTATTCCATTAAAACAAGGACGATACTTCACTGGTCGTGGGTATATCTGTGTTGCACGGTGTATTGCACCTTTGATCGTAGCGAATCGGGATAATCTCGGTTTGAAAATATTTTATATTGCCTTTCTAGCGGTGGTGGTATTTAATTTTAATAGTTTAGCTTCACACTTCTGAACTTGCTAAGCTTACGCCGCTTTAGTCTACATTAGACTACCTTGAAAGTCTAAAGTTTATGTTAATAATAGAAATACAATTTAAATATTTATCACAACGTCGTATCGATCTAATAAATATTGCCATTGACTGTAAAAAATAAAAAACCCGCCTGCATAAAAAGCGAACTAAAAAGAAGAGAACAAAATGATGAAATATACTATTATCACAGAATATGCTATTATGATGAATTCGCGGACGATTGTTTCCATAAAAATTTTAATATTTCGGATAGATTTTAATTTTTCGTGATATCTACAAATCCTGTCTATTTTTCTCATGACTGTTGAGGAGGTCGGTGTTGTACTTCTTTCACACTGCTGAGTGGTTTTAGCAAAACTTTAAGTTTGCCTGACATCAACGTTAGAGGACTGTAAATAAAGAAATAGCATGTAATGTACTTTATATCTAATGATATACGAATATTTTATTATATATATATATATATATATATATATATATATATATATATATATATATATATATATATATATATATATATATATATATATATATATATATATATATATATATATATATATATATATAGATATATATATATATATATATATATATATATATATTTCAACATTTTCACAAAATATATATATTACAATTCAGATTTACTGCTTGATAAATATAGTTTAACAATTCTTTGTAATATATGGTATTTTGCAAGTTTTTCGGTAAACCGGCAAATTACAAACCAAAAAATAAATTTATGGTATGTAATAAAAATGCTGAAAAGCTTTATCTCCTCAATCGCTTATCTCAATCTCTACCACAATCTCGACAATCTCTACCACTTAAGCTCAAATTTAAATATATCATCAGTGTTTCAAAAATCTGTCGTATTAATAATATGCAATTTACTAAAAAGCAAAAAATTCAATTGTCACGAGTAATTTTTTTACAACATTAAAATAAGTGTTAAGCCAAATTTCTTATTTTACATTTTAAAATACACTCAATATTTAATTATTATAGACATTATTATTTAGTACGTTAACTCATACTTTAGATAACTGGACGATCGAACTTCTCTAGGCGTGGGCAATGATACCATACAGATTATTTTAGTTGTGAAAAAAACTTTTTGTCTTTTTCTGAAAATATCGCTATACCTATAGAAAAACACCTTATCTAAACAAAAAAATTGATTCAAACTGTTAAATTTCGAGAGGGAATACACGAAATAAAGAAGAAAACAGCTTTTTATATTTTCAAAAGTTCACGAAAGCAGTTTACAGTAATACTTATTTACTTAACAGTTACGGTTCACATTTTTTAATAGTCCCCAATTTTCAACCGACTTCCAAAAGGAGGAGGTTATCAATTCGTCTGTATTTTTTTTTTATGTTTGTTAGCTCATAACTTTGAACTGGGTGAACCGATTTTGATGATTCTTTTTTATTTGAAAGGTAGTGCTTCCCATGTGGTCCCATTTTAATATTTTCCAGTTCTGACAATGGCATCCATGAGAAAACCATAAAAAACTTAAATTTGCATTAAGTATTTGCGCGACAAATGGACGAATAACTCAATATTACGCCAACCGATTTCGATGATTCTTTTTTTAATGGAAAGGATATACTTCAAGGGTAGTTTGATGAGAGTTTGGTAAGGTTCTGATGATGGGATCCATGACAAAGTATCGGAACACTTCAATTTTTAGGAGCAAATTAACGATGCTCGGCCGAATCTTTTATAGGCTATATGGATGTTTGAGTCACGTACCGTAACTGATGATGGAAGGTACAACTCCTCGACGGTTAGCAGTTTAAAGAAAATTCTTTTAATATAATACGCAATTATGGACCGATGGTTGTATACTTTCAGGCTATTAGGTTTACCTCATAATAGAAGGTAATTTTTTATAGTCATTAACACAATACGTATCTACTTTCCGCTAAAAATTTTAAAATAAATTATTTTTAACAAAAAAACAAAAACCGACTTCCAAACTTAATAAATCTAAACTAAAAAGTAGAAAATAATACTTTTAAGGACTTTGTTAATTTTGAAGTCGGTGCCAGCCAAAGCAAAATAACCCTAAATAGGTACATATTTGATTAATCTATCAATTTGAAAACAATCAAAATACCTGGCTGGCACCGACTCCAAAATTAACAAAGTCCTTAAAAGTATTATTTTCTACTTTTTAGTTTAGATTTATTAAGTTTGGAAGTCGGTTTTTGTTTTTTTGTTAATATCTATTTATATCATTAATTCGTAAGCGAAAACTCATTAAATTTATAATATGTAATTTTTTAATGAGTAATGATAGTGCTAGCTTTAGGTCTTGAAAGCGAAAGCCAGGAGAATGAACCTAGCAGTCACTGTACCTAGCACTCTCTCTCAACCTACGTACATAAATTAGTGAACTTTGCAACCTTATTCTAAAATCTCGCAACCTTATTCCAAAATGGCATTTTAATCTTTATTAGTTCATAAACCTCGGACCGTGATGTGCTTGTTTATGACTTAGTTAATCAAATATGACACTCGTTAGTACTAATGACGTAGGCTTTGAATATAGCAATAAAACGATTAAAGTAATGATGTATGTAGCTGTTAATAAAGTGCCGGTTGTTGTATCTTGCAGTACTGATTTACTTAAAAGGTATCGCAAAATCAATTATTTACTTATAGTGCATTTCGTATTCACCTTTTTTATAGTAAATATGCAATATGCATGTTAAGGTGTAACTAAAAAGTAATAGGCTTCATCAGTAACTGAAGCATAAAACATGTTTAAAGTATTGTTTTTTTCACCTTTATTCTATTACACATTTAACTAGGTTACCATTTTAACCATTAGAAAATAGGAAAAGGAATTCACCGAGTGAAGCAGGTTCAAACATTGGTTTCGCACCTCTGATATTTTCACTTGCGAATTTCCAACATGATTACCACTTGTCTTACGGTGAAAAAAACATCGTGAGGAAACTTGTATGTCGAGAGAATAGAGAACATGTACAGTACAGTCCGCCTTCCCGCACCAGACCTGTGCCCAGCAGTGGGACGTTAAAAGGGCAGAATGAATATAGGAATTTAGACAGAATTGTCTTAAATATAATTACTTAAGATTATGCCACATATACAAAAGAGAGTAAGTAAGCCGAAACTTGAAAATCTAAGATTATTTTGGATAAAATTAAAAAATCTTTGATGCTCTAAAAATTAAAATTAGAATTGCATTATTATAATACTATAAAATACCTGTGTGGGTTAATAATTATGAAAGATGGTCTGTCGCTGGTTCCTTAATAAAGGGGACGGGCTCTATTATGGTACGCTTTGACACATTGTTTAAAGTGGGAGCCGCTGTAGAGATGTTTGAACTTCTCAAGTTACATAAGTACGCCACCCTTCGTTAAAATTATGTTTTTATACCATTTGCTATAGAAACCCTTGGTCTATAGTGTGATAGTGTTAAGTACTTATAAAAAGATCTCACCACCTCTATCGCCTCTACCGATGACAGAAGCGTTGGCTCCCTTTTCGTAAAGAATTGGCATAACTATTCGCTGGTTGAATACAGCTTTGAATTGCTAGATATAATAACTATATTTATAATTTCCTTTACTGTAAATGAGATAAGATATTTAAGAAAATAAAGAAAAAATAGTAAAATGCTGTAAAGTAACTAAATGAAATAAGACAGGAAAAGGCAATTATAAAATTAACTAAATAAGAAACTACAAAATATATTCGCGGTTCAAAAATTTTAATACTAAACATAAATATCTCATCCATTTGATAACTATGATCATTAAATCGACAATGTATAATGTAGAGCTTCACGCCGACCGAACGTTTAAATATTCCTTTCTCTGACTCTAATGATAATTTTGCGGTATTGTAAACATTTAGCCTTCTTTTCGAGATTGTGGTCGTGGCACCATCTTTCCCACTGCAAATGACGCTCTATTCTGTACCCTATAAAGATTTCACAAAGTATATTTTAATGGATTTATAATTGAATGCTATGACGATTTTTATCACGTATCTCTGAAAAAGGTCCAATGCCCCAGTAGGTGCTATATTTTTAACTGTTATTTACGTTAATACAATGTTAAACTAGAAATTTAGTGATCTTAACTTAAATAAAAATTACTTTAGCGCCTAATCAATAATAACAATTTACTGCATATATCTAAAGTAGAGAACTGCCACTACTAAACTCAGTAAAAGTTTAAAAGAAAAAGATTTCACACGTATTATACATAATATGTATTCTCACTTGAATCTAGACATTTCCCTCGCCATGACACAAATAGATAGCTAATGTAAAAACTCTTGCCCCATATCCATGTGTAATAATTTCGCGACAATCGTCTCATTCATTAATTCGTCTAACGACGAATAAAAACTCTAATGTACACTATAATTGCTTAAGCGTTGTTGGTTTTGCAACAAAAAAACGCTTACGTGGTGTTCTTAGATAGGAAGCAAAATAAGACAAACTTGTGATAGATAACTGTAATTATATAAGTATCCAATTGCATCACCTTCAATCACCGAGATTCCATTTTTCTTATTTCAAATTTATAAAAAGCTTGTTACTAAATCACAGTCTCGTTTGACGAAAATGTTTTCGAAACTCTTAAAATTGTTGGATAAAAACAGACGATGTTAGACTTTTTGCCCATTTAGCCATTATTCTCGTAGAAGTCACTTAGGCATTGTAAATAACTGCCGGTTTGTTCGATAAAGAAGCTTACGTATCAATTTAAAAAAAATTAACTCATTATTGTAACTCTGTTTAAAACGGATAATCTCTATAGTTTCTTAGTCACTCATCTATATCAAACGCCTGCAAAGCCCAAAACTTGCCGCACCACATAGTAATCAACCCCAAGATCGTAAACTTAATAGGAACAGTCTACGAATCTTTATAATAAACGCTAAAATTTAAATAATCTACCGACCTTCTTAATCAATTCATCAGATAGATGATATTAATTCGTGTGTTTCGAGCGTGTTGAGAGCTCGTAAACGCAGTAAATATAAGACATTCACCTTGTTATCATCTAAATGTAGATTATATAAAGTTAAACCTAACGTTAACCAAGGCGTCGAAACAAAAAACTGAGTTTCCATGAATAGTAGGTAAAGCGCGGTCGAGAGCGGCAGTCGGTCGCCCGTGACGGCGTCGGTTGTTGACCGCACCAAATACCCGCCAACGGGCTTTATTCATTTTGAAAACTGGAAAATATTACGTGGAATCACGTTTGGTTACGTGAAGCCTAAATCTTCATTACTGAAAGTCACAAAAACCGCAAGATTCCGACAATTTTCTGTCTTATCTTTGACTTTTTCTAAGAGATGCAAGGAGCTTGACAAGAATTAGTTCGACAATCATTGTAGAATAGAAATTGTATTATTATATTACTTTAAAATATTTCTCAACGATTTTTGAACGATTTCTTATTTAAGACGTCTTATTAAAATACTTTATAGAATGATTATATATGATCGTTCCTTACAAGAGATCATATTTTCACCTCGTTTTACAAACACAATCTGGATAATAATACTGTGAACGTAATAAAATGCTTTAAAATAGTAATTATTTATATGTAAAACCTTTTATTGATAAACTTCCACCTCACTGGTGTATAATTTTCGTTCGTAATACATATTATGAAATACTGATAATAGAAGAATAATAATGGCCAAGTGATTTTTTTCCGTTGCCATGCGAGCTTTACTTTTCAACTAGCAGTACCCGCGGCTTCGCCCGCGTTAATTTTATAAATATTAGGAGTCAATCCCGCGGGAACTCCGGGATAAAAAGTAGCCTATATGTTATTCTGGGTCTTCAGCTACCTACATACCAAATTTCATCGTAATCGGTTCAGTAGTATTTGCGTGAAAGAGTAACAAACATCCATACTCACAAACTTTCGCATTTATAACATTAGTAGGATTACGTTTCGATCTTAGTATCGATGACTATAGGTACTACGGTGCTATAATTTTATAAATTTTAAGATGTGTAGGTATATTTATAATATAGGATGGAACTAAAAAATTACAAAGAATTTGAAATGAGTCAAGAATTATCTTATTCGTTAAATAAGTAATACAACTTAAACCAAGAAAACCATTCGCCGAAGCAAACGACATACATATTACGGAAAAAAATGGAAAAATATTCACAAATTCAAAGATTTATTCAACAATAGTAAGAATATCATAAATCTTAAACCTTATTTTATATCATATATGGTATCTTGCGTGGAATAACTCATAATGTTTGTTAAAAAGCGTGTATATATTTTTTCTTGGCCGCACTTACATGGCAAGGTACTCGTAATTCCGTGCATCCATGCATAGATTAGGACTAGGCAATTATTCCGGTTAAGATCACTGGATTGATTGTTCTGAGGGTCGCCCGACCGTAAAGTAGTAACGGCAGATGGTTTTTCTAAATTACAACGATGCTTAAATCACTTTATAGAAACAGGTGCCAATCAAAACGTGCTTGAGAGCTTAGTTATAGAGCTAAAATAACGATAGGTATACTAGTTTTTGAAACCACAAATCAGGAAAGTGTACGAATGGTCTAACCCTCCGTTTTTTTAATATTATTCAAATTCAAAATATTTTATTCCCTATAAAATTATTACATTTTTTTACTGAACGTCATGAGTTTACTTCCAGTTCGGAAAGAAAATTACAAACTATTCTAAAAGTGGTATATTTTCATTTACAAATGAACTAGGTTGTTTTACTGATAGCTAATAAATGGTAAAGAATTAATTTTAGCAGAACACTCTTTCGACTTACATACTCGTATGTACGAGTATGTTAATAACAATAAAGATCGGTCGTAGATCGGACCTACAGCTATCTAACAAGCCTTTCGATTAGATTGATTGCACCTGCTATAATAGATGAGAGAATTTCCGCATTTTAATACTTGTGTATTTGTTGAGGAAGTAGCCATAGAAGCTACTTTTATAGCGTAGAGCCTGTATTATATATTTTCTTCTACCAGGACTTTAGTTAATTGTAAATTTCTTGAAAGAACTTAAAGTTATCTATATTAAGTGACATATTAAAAAACAATAAAAGATACTGCATAATAATTATAGTAATGTAATATTACAGGTATCCGCTCCTCCAATATTTATGGTGTTTACCTTGTTTGTTCAGCAAATAAATGTAATTGCTTAAAGTTATTAAACTCGAAGTATTTTAAAAAAATACCTGTAATATAAGAATCTGTTTTAATGTTAAAATAACAAATTTTTACTATACATGTAATATAATATTTTTTATAATAAAAGTTTTTGTCTGTCTGTGATCCGTTCGCTTGTCGTTGTGAGTGTTCGCTTTTCTTTGTTCCGGCTAATCTCCGAAACGATTGAACCGATTTTGAAGGGACTTTCATGGGCAGATAGCTGATGTTATGAGAAGTAACTTACTTCTATTTTAGAAAAAGAATTAGCAATCCGATCAAAAAAAAGTAAAAATATAAAAATTAATTAATTAATTCTAAATAATTTTGTAACGACAGATTAAGCTTTCCACTTATTTACCTCACTGGTTGAAATTCAACTATAATATTTTTTATGGAATACACAGTATAAAATAAAGGTTGTCAATAGTTATAACAAAAAATTAACCGGTTAACAAACAATGGCAAAAAAGTACTGAACGGTTTTGACTATCTAACTTAAGCGTTTCATAATCTATAACTTCTAAGCTTCAAGAAATCGTTAATAAAAAGGTTTTATTCTCATTTTTTTTATTTCAAAGGAAATACAAACAAATAAAGTAAAAGTTAATTAAATTCAAAATTGTTATTCTTAATTAAAATCACATTCTTAGAAAAATAATAAGGATGTTCTACGAACATTTTTTGTAATTACCAGTTACTTAAAGGTTATCGGTAAGGAGGGTGCATAATATGTGGCTGTTGCGTGACGCCCAACGATTATGAATTGTGCTGTTGGCATTTTAGAAATATCTTTTTGCCATTGATCTTTGCAGGTGTTTGGGTTGACAACCTTAGAAAGGTCAGTAAATAGGTTACATTAATGTATAAGAGTTCAAAGTTACTATGAATTCATAAAATACTTTTATTATTGGATATTTAAAACTCTTTATCGCTTTCTCCTCCTACAATGTTCTACTATGAATAAAGTTAAAGTTTTTCATATCTTTTCTTGCTTATTTTCAGGTCTCTCTTTGGTTATGACTTATGGTTAACTTTGTATAGGCTTTTACAAGATATGGAAATTAATAATTTTCTAACTACTTGAATCAATCTTACCTCTTTTTAATCAGTAAAATGAACTGAAGCCTCTTCGACCACCGCAGCAAAAAGACTGTCTATTGAATAATGAAAAAAAAACTATGGAAGGTTGTGAGGAGTTAGCAATACTAAATATTTGTTAAAAGTAAAAATTCTTAGAAAATACTTTTATTAGAAGGACATCTGAACAAATCATTCAACTCAATATTATTGTACGTGTAAAAATTACATGATTTAAAGCATGTATGAGTACAATTAGCTTCGGTTAGATCAAATCAGTTGCGGTTTTTAAACACATTTTTGAGGGGAAACGAATATAGTTGTAAAGGGTAATAAATACACATACATTGTTATCCTCGCCAACTTACAAAACTATAGAAATCATTGCCTGAGTGCTTATTAGTTCAAATGACGAATACTTTTTGTGCTTTACAGTAGATTATTCTAAAACGGAAGCTTCGGCTTTGTCAAAGTAAAATTTGTATGTCATACTGAAATGTTTTTACTTTTTTCTATAAAATTTTCAGTTAGTACAGTTCTGTTCCGTTGTGAGCAGTAAATGCTGTAATGTTTATGGAGAGTATGATTATTTTATTACGGCAGTTACGATAGTCCGATCAGAATAATAATAATTATAATTTCCAAATTAGTGTGTGAACTTTATAGTAAAGTACAGTACCAGTATTACTCTCCAACATTGCGGATTTTCGAGTGTTTATTGTCAAATAATACTTCGTTAGATTTACGCGAATATTTGAAATTTTAGATAAAACTACCTTTTTAAGAAAGAGTCTCTCCCGTGGCCATGGTTGCTGTAAAACATCCGCAACGTTGGGAACAAAAATCTAAATAAACCCGCGACAAAATCCGAAAAGATGATTTAACTTAAAATGTAAAAAAATAATAAAAACGAACGGGCTATCGTAAACATTCACGTAGGCAATAGCCATGCTATTAAGGCCTAAAAAAATTGACTCTTATTCCCTACATCATGGTAGTAAAATTTTAAAATAATATTTAATCTCTCTCTCGAGATCTCTTTCTATAGGTGGCAATATTATATGATTGCAGCAATTATGATTAAGTATTTTAACGCTCTGCTTCAGAAAATTTATGGCGATATACTGGGGGATTGTTAAAACCTTTTTTTTATTTGTTAGTGTTGGTATTTTATTTAATGCAACATAATTCTGTTAGTTTAAATAGCAGAAAGCATATTAAATACAGTTCAATTTTATAGAATAACAACTACTCTTATAAATTGATCTTATTTTATTACTTCTTAATTGCAGCACACTGTGCACATATGCGCAGTATAAGCTTATTTTGATCGATTAATAGAGCTTAAAAATTAAATCCATACAGATAAATGAAATTAAAGTGTCTGTTTGTAATATCGAAATATAAGGTGTTATATGAAATTATATTCACTACAAGCAAAATATAATTTTTCATAAGTTTTGTCCGTCTCTCTATATATTTATCCCGACTTCCGAAACGGCTGGACTTATTTTAACAGGATTTTCACTGGCAGCTTATTTTATAACGAGTAATTAAGGCTACTTTTTTTTAAGAAAAAAAAATGTGGCGCTGTTAAAAAATAATTTAACTTAACTCGGGACTCACCCAAACAAAGCGAGTGTACAGCGCTAGTAAATAAATAAATGTACTATATACTGATTCTTTTTAATTTTTGATTTTGTTTGCGGTAAATTATATAATACACGAAAAGAATTAGAACTAACATTAGAAATTAACACGTTATTACACTAATTAACCGATGAAGTAGATACAAAAGTAAACTGTTAATTATCTTCCGGTCTTAATGCATTAACTATTTAATTATATTTTCCGCTATGAGATCAACAAGATATTTATTTCGATGTACACTCGTATCATACAGTTAAAACGGTACGGTTTAGATATACTTAATAATCTTAGAGCAATATTGATTTCTTATTCAAGCTTTATAGAGTTTGATGAGATCGACGTGCATGACTTGATGCAGTCCCGTTTAGAAGTCATGCATCACTGATATGCAGAATATTTATATTAATGTTAATGTATTTCCATAATCCTGTTTAGCCTTACTTACGCAAGTCTACTGTGATAAATTCTAAGAACGAGCCACAGTTTTACATCCCCCACCATTTTCATATACCAATTGCTATACTTATTTCATCTCGAAAGTCAACGCTGTAGTAATTATTTAAGCCAGAGCCAGAAATAATGTTTGATATCGTAAGTTTAAAAGTATAAGGATCTTATATGAACCGGCGCGTGAAGAAGGCGACGACCTGCCACGCGTCGGCGCGCGCGCATCCGCTGTGGAAAATGTAAGGTGCATGACATCAAGCAGGTGAGGCCGCGTGCGCGCACTACCACCTGCCTTCCATTGACCCAGCCCTTACCATTTAAGTTCTAAATTGGAGAACCACATTTTCTATAAAATTCTCTTACTCTTCAAAGTAAACAAAATGTTAACGACATTTTTGCTTTTTTTGTTTATAAAAAATTACGTAGTCCCTAAATACGTTTTAACGGCTAACCAACTATCATAATAAATATCATTAAAATCCGTCAAATGGTTTTCCCGTGATGTAGTCACAGACAGACACATAAATTCTAAAAAACTATATAGATTCAGACTCCGTATCGATATATGTACTTATTAAGAATATTTTAATAAGATTATTCAAAAATTTATTCAATGTACAGATTTGACTCAGAATTTTATGATGCAAGTATATAGTCATATATTATAGTCCAGTCAAATAAGTTTTGAAATCAACTTTGATTTACAACTTTGCATTTATGTTGTAGTTTAAATGATACAAAAACAATGTGTAAAGGTTTTAGTGTCAGCAACCCCCCAAAGGTGCAAAAAAATGACATTTTTTGCAATTTCTCGAAAACGGTACTAATTAAACAAAATAGTTTAGGTAAAAATTTGTAGAGCTTAAAATCTTACATAAAAAATATATCATGACTCTTTTTTCTCCGGTTAAAATTAACCGAGTTAGTGAGGTCTAGAGGTTTTAAGTTTTCAATAGATTACTATTAGGTACATTTAAATCGTGTGTATAAGACCACAGCTAAAATAAAGCCGATAAGGAAAAAAAAGAATAAAGAAAAAAAAGAATATCTTCAGTCTTCACTCATCTTTAAGTTTTTATAATCTAATTAATAGCCAGTAGGTATTGGTTTCAATTAATAAAATTTAAGTAGGTGTTAAGAGATTATATTCCTATATCTTGTTTCATGCAGGTGTCAAGCAAAGAGATATTAATAGACTAATGTTCAAATAAAAAATTGTTATATTAACTTATTAGATGTCTGTGATAAAGCATGAAATTTGAATAAGTATCCTGCACGTTTCAGTTAATTTTTGACCAGCTTCAAAAAAGACCCAGTGTGTTTTTTTTCTGAAATACACGAAATATTTGCCAATTTAAAAAAAATGTATCAATATTAACTAATGAGTAGTCCATACCACCATTAGATGTAATATTTATATCAGCTGATTTTGAAATCAGCGTTAAGTACGTATAAAATGTATTCTCTACTTTTTACGTTAGGAAGTTCGACACACTCGTAGCCTTAGATTCTAAGCTCGTAGCATAGTGCGGCATATGGATTCAAAAGTCACACTATCATTGAAATATTTAATGTCCAAACATATTTAATAAATTCAACACAATGCATTACAACACATACACAGTGGACTAAAATTATTAATTTCCTTGTAAATTATTTAAGAAATCACTGTTTACTGCCTTGTCACGAGGTAAAGAGAGCGTAAAATATATCAATCAATGTTGTACATTTTTACTAGCTAGAAAAGTGCTGCATCGCAAAAAATTAATAATCTTAAAAATTTTCTATAACTCAGTATTCAGTTGTAGAGAGAGCTTTTTTACTGTTTACAAGATATAAAACATGCATAGTCACATTTTACAATATACCACAACACAATATATGTAATTAGTCAGCTAGTTAGATGCAATTAAAATTTATCGTCTATCTTTCATTAGAAGGCTAGCGTAGCGGGGCAGCGGACCGATTAGCTTTTGTCTTGCTTTCTGCTTGCTGAGATCACTATCGGCTAGCACCATACTGTTTAATTTATCTATGGCATAAATTTCTTTGTGAAATGCGAAATAAAATACATTTAGTACTTGTGTTACTTCATTTATTAAACTTAAGTAAAAACCGAAATAATAAATACATATCAAAATATTTTATAAGTACAATTTTATTATCCATATATTGGTAATAAAAGTGATAAAAGAATGAAATTATACAGCCTTAAAATTTGGCACATTAAAAAATTACTATGTAACATAAAAGCTATTAACGAATCCGATGATTCGTTGTGAAGACATCGTGGAGAATAGAAAAATAGAGAATTACATTTAGTAGGTAGAAGCAGCGGTCGACATCACGATTTCACGGGCGGTAATGCTGGCCATTAGGCCTGGCGACACGGAAAATGGCGTTCGTCGACCCGATGTTATTACGCGAAGATTTCATTCAATAATCGCTTCTCTAATATTAATAAAAGTCATAATGTATTCGAAGTCAGTTCATCAGATTATTCTTTAAATATTTTTAACTTATATGTATTTAATTTTTAACTCTTTTTATTTTAGTCTGTAGATAAATTTACGTTATGAACTTAAATATCGAAAAGGGTTGGGTTTAGAATCGTTTGGCAGGAGCTGGTGGTTGAAACTTATATATTTGATAGAGGCATATTCACTGATCACAATAATAATAATCACAACAGAAGGTAATTCATATTTTTAGAGAAAATTAAAGCGAGTGCTATTTTCAAAATCTATTTTCTCAGGAACTATGAATTACCTTGTAATGGGAGTTATATAGGGATAATAGGGAGCATCCCCTCTTTACCTCCCCCACCTACCACCACCACCACCATCGTCCTGCCAAACGATTCTAAGCCGCAACCATCGAAAATAATAAATTATTATTCATATTAAATAATCGATAAAATTAAAATGTGATATAAAACAATTGAGTTATTTAAAAGTAATGCTACTAAAGTAATATTTACTTAGAATATAAACTGGATCATCTCGATAATGCGCCTGCTGACCATGTCTGCTTCGTGATCGCCGGCCACGGTCTAAATAAACGACTAATTAAAATCAATGATATCATAATAATTATACTTGGAACTAGGTAGCCGTAGTACCTATATCTGATATATAATCTTTATTGCAATTAAAGTACAAAACACGCTATGAAATAATATATTATTATATTAATTACGAATATTATATCCTATATAAATAAATAAATTAAAAAATAAAAATTAAAACCGATCATCACTTTTTACAAGTGTCGGCGATATGACGTTCAAAATAGTGACGTACCTACTTACAAATGTCAAACCTTTCCATATGAATGTTTGTATAATTAAAGAAAAATTATATACATACCGTATATAATTATTTTTTTGTTATTTATAAAAGTTCTTAATGAATCAGAAAAAAATGCGTTCAATTAAGGCATAAAATCTTTTTATATTTTTCCTATCAAGCTCAACATTTATAAAACAAAATGCAATAGTATGAAAAATTGAAATTTTACAAAAAATAGACAATAGAAGTGATAGCTGAAGGCTGTATTGAAAGGCTGTATTGAATTTAAAATTTGAAACGATAATAAATAACGCGAATTTCGGTTAAAACTAACCAAAAACTTCAAACTTTCCAAAATGAAAAATAATTTGTTCTTTAATAAACAGCATAAAATAACATTCATTATCACAGCCTTTTGTTGAAATGTGGATAGATTAATAAATAAAAAGTAGGTATATACGACACGACATATATTTTTAAATATCTATAACATCCAAAATATACATTTATATAGGTATTATAATTTATAGATAAAACATTTAAGTATACACCAACAGAGCATTTATGCGTATTAAATTACATTTATAAAATCTGAAATATAGCTTAGGAGTTAGGTGTTTCGACTTTCGACAGACAGTTGTTTTGCCACTGTAAGTCTTGATAAGACTAAAATATTGTTCAATAACAAAGCGTATTGCAATAAATTAACAACGATATGCTTTTAAGTTTTAACATTAAGGTAAATAATAATTAAGACATAAAGTAGGTATCACACAATCATTTTACTTTGGCTTTTCATAGCCGCCATTGAATTTAATCTATTTAAGCTAGTATTGTTTATTTAAGACAGTCTCTAAGTAAGTAATTATCTTGCTATTATTTTAAACTAGCAACTGACCCTCACGCCATCCCTAGATAAGTTTTAACGATAAGTATAGATTTGTTAGAAACGAGATATTTTCTCGGCTTTTTTCTACTACAATAATTTGTATGTATACATTTAAACCTTCCTCTCGAATCACCGTGTAATAGACACAGTGATTCAAGTGATTAAATCCACATTAAATTTCGTATAGACGGAGGAAAGCGATTTTATTGTATACTATATAGAAATTGGAAGGATTAGAGCAAAAATTCAGTCGAGAACTATGTACACGAAATATTCAATACAAGTTGTATCCTAATAAGTAGTTATTTTTATAAAGTCTTTCACAATGTGATGTACAAGCTTACAGATATTTGTTGTAAAAAGAGTACAGAATAGTACAGATATGACTTATCCCATACCAAAAAACTAGACAGCGCTAATTTGAACTATTGTTTGGGCTATTTTTGTTTGTATGAATATATTATAATAGATATCGTTAATTCGCAAATAGTTAGGTTATTTTACAAATTATTTGTAAAATTACATCTGAATTGGGATAAATAATATCTGATATTGTATCAACTTTTAAGTTACAAACAATTCTTAAAAAGTAAGTGTGGTAATAGCGCCATCTGTGAATAGTTTAAAATAACTTTAATAACAGATCTATAATATTAAAACGTCATCTACAGACATTTTTTAGCTAATTTTCTTTGTTTTTGATACTAGTATATTTAGTATAAAATATAAATGTTCTATGAGACATTGTCGAAGTAATCTGTGCTCAACTGGCACGCTTTGAAGCCGTTATAACAAAAGAATTGAATTAGTATAAAATTAAATCACTATGTGAACAAAAAGTAATATTAACAAAATATTGTAATAATTGTAATCCGCCAACACGCACTAGGCCAGCGCGGTGGACTATGGCCTGATCCCCCTCGTACTGAGGGAGGCCCGCGCCCAGCAGTGGGACGTTAAAAAAGGGCTGATGATGATGATTGTAATAAATAGATCCCAAAAAGATATATTATTATAAATTAAAACAATATTCTTAGTAACTAGTATCACATAGATATTTAAATACAACTAAATATATTTTAAGGATTTTATAGTAGTATTTATAAATGGGAAGAGTCTGTTTGAATGTGCCAATCTCAGAAACTACTAACAATGAGGACTATCGTTTTTTGGAGAATGAGGTCCTAAAGTATGGCTGTATTTATATTTAAATCATATTTAATACAAAGGAACCGTAGAGTAAACGTATTGTGCGTGCAAGTGTTGTGCAGCCCCGTTATCTGTAAAAAAAGGCAGCGATAAAACTGTCTCAAAGCAGTGAGTGGTAAGTAGCGATTCGCAACTTATATTTTCCATAATTAATTTAACGTATTACGTATTGCTAAATTTTCGTACCATTAATTTAAATAGAAATAAAACCGCGTAACCAACCGGTAAACAATGACATTTGACATGACACATCACGCTACACAAGCGCCCCTAGCGGCAAACTCATACGCGATAGCCCTCATTGAACAAGCAATATGAAAGATTCTTTTAGCATTAGTTAGCCCGTTTATTGAGTGAGCTATCCTCTATAATCTATATAATATTATCATACAAACATTTATAGTATATCTATTTTATAACACAATACTTACCTATTAAATATAAATGCAATTCATTGTCTCTTTCACATACCTTTTTCAAAAAAATACATTACAATAAATATTTATATACATACATAGAGCCTTTAGAATGTACATGTATACAATTAATTAAAGAATATGCTTGAAGGTACAACTTGCTCAGTATGTACAAGCAAAGCAAACACTGATCTAGGCAAACATAACATCAAAGGAAAATTAATTAAAAAACCAATGATATTTTAACTATAGATATGTTATGAGCGCGCAATCGTGAAAACTCGAAAACGTCCTAATTAGGACGTATTGCCTTTAGTCTGTGTCACCGCATGGCGACGAGTGGTACGTTGCTACAAAATTAAAAAAAATGCCATCCTGTGTATTTAGGAAATGCACCAATTATGATACCAAAGTTAATAAAACACAAGGGATCTCATACCACATGTAAGAACGCAGTATACTTCGATTTATTAATATATTTCAATTATTTGCCTAATATTCTGATATGTCATCGGTCGCTAGACTAATGTTTGTTTACATTGACGCGCAATTGACAACATTAGCTGTCTCTTTTTTTCTTATTGATTTTATCGACTATCCCCTTTCTATCATTTTGACATGTACCTTGAATGAAAAGTGTGTATGTGTGCAGCGCGGAACACTTTTTTCGGTTGTTTAGTGAGCGTATAACATATCTGTAGTTAAAATATCATAGTAAAAAACACAAAGACTTTATTAAAATAAACACTAATTTCATTAAAGCTTAACAAAAACCTTATACATAAATTATACATTTATTGAGATCAAAGTATAATTAATATCTTATAATAGTAGGTAAAATTTCTGTAAACAATATTAAAAATAGATTTGTAAAAAAACATAAATAGACTATAAAAATACACAATTGTATAACAATTTAAAAATGAATATTATGGAATTTCACAAAACGAGAACCTCTTATATTCTACAAGTAACATCAATAGATTATTATTTGGCTGGATTTTTTTGGTATAGTAAGGATAGCTTTTTTAGTTGAAGTGTTTTTTGTAAATTCTTCTCTACTTAAGATATCTTCGGCTGATTTATTCATTTTTATCATCTTCTTTACTATTATTTTCAGTAACAGTCAAATCATTGTTTTCATTCTCTTTACAATCCGGATTGGAGACTGATGGCATTGCTTCTCCCTCTTGCTTCTTTTCCTTAAAAAATATTTATTTTATATGTAATAGTTACAAAAACATATGTTTAATCCCAAATAAGACAAGGACTATCAATCAATAACATTTAAATAAGGCAGTAAATTATTTTGTCTAAAAATATGTAGGTACTTCTCTTTTTTCTTCCCTCCCCCCTCTCTCTCTCTCTATTTCACTGGATATTATTAATTCAAACAAATTATTTTTTGTTACATACCTATTTATTATTATTTTTTATTTTGCTGTTCCATGATTTAATTTAATATTAAACAATAACAGTTTGTCATCGATATCTTCTTCTTAAATTAAGACAAGTACTTACCAGAGCCCGTCTCTTATGCATATCTATATGCTTGCTTAAATAATCCGATCGTGTAAAGCCCTTAGTGCACTGTGGACATGCATATATCTTCTCCTTGGTATGGCTCCTTTTATGTCTTGTAAGCTCTTCATGGCGGAAGAACCTGCAATAAATGAATTTATTGAACAAGAAGAACAAGTGATAATCATTTTTTAACATTTTGGCAGTTTGTCTTGACTTTTTCTACCATAACTAATTTGTCTTAATTCTCGAGTTGCCTTAAAACTAGTTTACAGGCAAAAATATATAAGCATACCTTTTCTCACAAAAACTGCAACCATATGGTCTCTCTCCGAAGTGCGATCTCATATGATTCCGTAGTTGTTGGAGTTTTGGGAAGAGCTTATTGCAGCTCTTATAGTCACAAATATGTAGCTTTTTGCCATTTATAGTTACTCTAAAAAAAACTTTCCGTTATTTTCTTATTCATTATTATATCTTATGTTATATATGTTGTTGAAATATTCTACAATTCGCAGAAAACCTAAAGAAATAAGAAAAAAAAAATTAACCAAAGATCAATTTAAATCAAGTGCTCACTGAAAAAACCATAAAACTAAAATAATATCAGTATATCCTATGTAAATTAATTTAATATTTAAAACAATAACGTAAAATTAAATTGTACTTTACCCATTCCCTTGCGCACAAAGGCTGCAAGTGCAAGGCACACGTCTAGGACGTTGAATTAACAGTCCCATTTTATATTTACACCAAATCCAACATTCTTCAGGACTCATCATTGTATAGATAGATTGTATAGATATTAGAGAGCTGTTTTAAATTCACTAGCTTTATTTACTTAAAGAAGAAATTGGGGTAATATTTAATTGATATAATATGCAATGAAATGAAGCATTTAAATTGAGAGAAAAATGCATTCTGTCAAATGTCAAACTATTGAGGAATATTGATTAAAATAAGTTTCACCTATGATATATACATAACATAAATAATATGAGTTATTTATCATAGTAGTAAAAAGTATAGATATAAATAAATGTGAAATAATATTTTTTTGTATATCTTTAATCAAGTAGCGAATTAATTAAAAAATACTAGGTATATGAATTGGGATTTGCGATATTGATAGGGTATCCATATCTACGCGTTTTATTCGGACCAGTTCTTATGGAATTTATATATGTATTTATAAATAAATTAATGTTATAATGGTGATGTCCTCCCGACCGATTACAGCCACGGCGGGCCAATTTCATTGAGACTCGCTTTACTTTACTTTATTACTCAGGAGATATAGAGCACGCGTGTACGCGCAGACACAAGTGCATTTCTGTTCATGCCTCGTACTCCTGTGACATCACACCCAGTTTTACCAGAGTTAAAGCGCAGAACCGACTGCTTAAGCTCTGCCTGGCAACGGGGTTGACACACCGCCAACTTCCCAATTCCGGGCTATTACTAAGGCTTAATAAACAGAAGGACACATTAACCTAGCATGGTCCGATTCAGGACTTGAACCCAGGACCTCCGGATGTGCAACCACACACGTTAGCCACTACACCACCGAGACAGTTAATGTAAGGTTGTTAAGATTAACGTAATCTCAGATAGCCAATCTTCCTTCTTCCTAAAAACCTTTTCAAAAAATATGTCACAAAATCACAAGAGGTGCAGTCTTTTCTAGTAAAATCTTTAAACAATCAAGCTGATAACTCAATATTGCTTTTAAGCCCTAATTATTTACGCCGAAGTCCAAAGGAAGGTTGTTTCTAGATATTTTAGGCATAATGCCTAAAATAAAAATAAAAGAATGGATAAAATAGAAAATTCTTTTATTTAACGTTTTCAACAATATTTACAATTTTTACACTGTACAATAAACCGATTGCTATATTTACAGTTGCCAGCAAGCCTATCTTGGACCCACTAAGTGCTTTTAATGTGCCGTGTTTGTACGTATATTTATTGAAGCTAAACACCTAGGTAATAAGTATTATAAAGCCCTGCAGAATCATTGTTCTTTTGTTTAGACTAAGTAATTTAGCAAAATTAAGAAACGATAGCAATCGTTTCATAATATATTTAATCTGTACATGTACATTTAACTGTCATATAAGTCAAAATCATAGACAGAGCTTGGATTCATTTTCTTTACCAGCAATCAGTTAAAGATGGCAAAAGGCGCGAAGGAGACAAATCAAATGTACAACCATCAGTCTTCTATTCTAATGAAAATAGCATTAATGACGATATTATTTATAACCATTTAACATTTCATTACAATATTATTTAAAAAAAATTAATATTATATTTATTTTAAATTGTATTTGTAAATTTAAATTGAATAAAACAAACTTACTGACCACGTACGGTTTGTCTCTTTCTAGAGAGTAGCCTTTTTCATGAGTATCGCTCAGCGCATTCTCTAGGTCTATGTTCGAAATACTTAAACCTGTATTTTCATATATAATAGCAATAGCAACATTACTGTTGTCTACTACAATATTTTTATTTCTAAATTCGAACTAAACAATAGGAGTTAAATAAAAATTAAATAACAAATATTTTTTTGAAAAAATTGCATATGTCAATATTATAAGGCACCGTAAAATTGTAAAACCCGTTAGATTATGATATCGCGCGACATTTATTATATTCTCGCGAGATTGTAAACTGTCGAAAGAATGTGAACATACTGCTTACAATTTAACGGTGACATATAATAAACGATAAAAGCTACTTAGATAGTCTTATAATAAATCACACCAAAGTTGTTTAGTTTAGAAATAAAAATATAAATCGTAATAAAATTAATACATTAGGACATTTCTAATTTAAAACTCTAATTATTGTGCCACTGAAGGGTTGACATTATAATATACATTTTGAAGTTTAACGAGTATAGCTTTAAGTTTGAACAGGCTCCATGAGAAAATTTGACAACCAATAGTACTAAAAAAAATCCTTTTCAAACAATATACAAATTTACAGTCAAATTTAGTCATTAACTACATGTTTTCGAGACTACTATTTACATATAGAAGAAACAAATATTTTTCACATAATTTTGATCACAGATCAAGTTTCTTGGTTTAAAACTATTTACAAATTTAAGAAATAAGTGATCGCCAAGTACCAAATTCAGTTTCGATGTTATAACTGATTGATAATGGTTCAAACATTATATGTGTACTTTAACTTAAGTTATAATCACTTGTTTCTAACAAAAAATTTTTTACAATTTCGTTCATCGAAAACATTATCCTCCTTTTATAGAAATTAGGTAAAACAACGAAGCTTAACCATACATTTTTAATTATAGCATAATAAATTCTATTGTTACGAATGCCACGGATCTTAAGTCTACATGATCAGAAGAGTATGATGTAAGACTACATAATATTATAAACAAATATACAAGCGATTCTATATAAATAATTACAAGTTAAACAAATATCTAAATATCATTTAATTCCTACGAAATGAAGTATTTTACAATAATCCACCTATTAAAGAGAAAAAGTGATAAATAGTTCTAACATTATTATACAAAGTTATAATTTTAAAGTAACTTTTTTAATTCTGGCTTAGTATCATAATTTGAATTTAGTTAATCTGGACTTGACTTGGTACAACATTT
Source organism: Boloria euphrosyne (assembly GCA_951802675.2). Taxonomy (NCBI): domain Eukaryota; kingdom Metazoa; phylum Arthropoda; class Insecta; order Lepidoptera; family Nymphalidae; genus Boloria; species Boloria euphrosyne. The sequence continues at coordinate 12,301,527 of OX637873.1, read as the reverse complement.
TTCGTTTTAATAGGCAGATATTATATATATTTTTGTCAAGATTATAAAGTTCGATTATTATCTGAATACATTCGTAATATATTGAAAATTAATAGTTTTAAAAATATAAATAAAAAACGAAAGAAGTTATGTTGAATTTTGTATAGATATTAGATAAGAGTATTGAACAAAGAAAAAATAGCTAATATTCACCATTAAAAAAAAATATCCACAAAAATGACCTTAGCATAGCAAACAGATTAAGTGAAAAGAAAAATATAAAGACAACAAATAAAATGTAGAACAGTACATACATGTATAGAGTCAGAAATATTAAAAAAAAACTATAAATAGGGACTAATCTATCATAGACGGTAGCTTCATTTTCTTATATAAAACCTAAAGCAAAATAGAATATCCTAATTATGTATATTATCGATTAAATATTATATTATAATATATTTATTTACATAAAGTTATGGAATAAAACACTAGTCTTTAGTTAAAATTAATCACTTAGTACACTAGAAGCACTGACTATAAGAAATGTAAAAAAAATAATTTGAGCTCTTACACTATATGAATCAAGAAGTTCCAAAACATGTAATTTATTAATTAAAAATAAAAAAATACTACAAAGTATGTAATAGTGCAGTAATATTATATATCTTCAGAAAACATATATAACTGAAATAGACTGACTAATATTTGAAGAAAAATTAAAAGTTGGTATTTTTTGACATATTGTGATGTTTTGGTATAACTAAGTATTATAGTCTATATAGTGTATATGTTACAGTTAAAACCCGTTCTCAGTTACAACGCGTTTTAATTAGTCAAAACTAGTTTACACGAAACACCTTTTGGAACGACGATTGGAACAAAATATATGCTTGACAATTTTTTTTAGTACATACTAATAATCTCAGTTACTTTTTATGTAATCAACTATTTACATTTATTTTAGGTATTTATATAAGCAAATTTATAGTGTTTCTTCAGGTCAGAATTCAACAAGTCCCAAGAAAAATTCTTGCAAGTTGATGATGTAAGACAAATCTACCTTTAAGAACTGTTGCAAAGTCTAACTGTAAAAAGGAAAAGTAAAGGTATGTAGGCTATTAAGAACTTGCTGTCTATTTGTGCTCACGATTCGTACGAACATGTGTAATATTTTAAATGGCGATTTACACTTGATGAAAATAATTTTCATAAAAAGCAACTGATTTTAAGTATTTTACCAACATACCTACTAGATAATTTATCGACAATTACATTTTTGTTCCAATCTTCTAATCAATTCTAGTTTTTACTAAGGCATTTCGTCTAAACTTGATTTGGCTAGTTAAAACGCGTTGTAACTGAGAACGGGTTTAAACTGTAACATATATGTATATATACAGGGTAGATTGCGTCTTCTAATAATTAAAAAACAATAGAAACAATACATTGATGATAAAACCAATAGCATGCATTCAAAGTAAATGATTGCATTTTAGTGTTTACATATTATATTATTCATTGCAAAATACATGCATATATACATTATTTGAGTTATTGTACCTTTATTATAACCTCCCTGTATATGTTATTCGACATATTTAATTCACTCCATTTACACTCCACAAGTACTCATGTGAGTTTATTTTGTCTACTCCACAATACTTTGTATTATATGCTAAAAAATTAACATGATTTTTACAAAATTCTTAAAAACTCCTCAACTAAAGTTAAAGTCAATATAACGGTATCTCTATACAAAGTATTAGGTTAAATTAATAGAAAACAGTACTGTTAAATTTACAAAACAATCCGACAGAGTACTTCGACAATATTCATCTCTTTCAATATCTACGCTAGCTACTAGTTCACTACCATTAACACTTTATACTACTACTACTGACACTTCTTAGAAAATCTAAGTTTAATTAACAGCTTCTCCACATCAGAATTAGCATTCTTCATATAAAACTTTGTAAATTTTCATTCCATAATTAAATTGTACATTATTTTACACTTATTTTAAATAAATTTGGACATTTTTTTCTTATTTAGTTAATCATTTTTTGTACAAGTTTCTGATTCTAGGTCATACAACATAATCACTGACATAATATTAAAAAAATCATAAAGACAACCTTTTCAAACAATAGAAAATTGAACTGGGCGTTGAAATGCCTATTACTTACGTGTTATTTATTTATATTGATTATAATATTATTATAACAATATCAAATATTACATAATTTAAATGCTTGCAAGAAGCGCCATATAATGATGTAATAATCGCACAGAACTACAATTTTCACTAAATTCTGTGCATAAATAAAAAATAAATAGTACAGTACACAATGAGTAAATTTTACCATACATGTGAAAATTGTAAAGCAGTATATAATAAGTTAAAAAAATCATTGATTAAACTATGACAAAATAATATTAATATTTTTCATTTTAAGGCTTTTACTTGCTGTTTTATTTGCCATTGTCGTGTAGAATAAAAAAAATATAAAATGTGCCGTCACACTTATTCTTATAAGTAAAATTGACTTTTATATCCCGAAAATATAACTTAAAAAACATATATTACGAATATATTACTAGTGATAAAAAGAGAACTTTTTATTCAATACACATCCAGTGCAGCAGTTACTTGACCTTTTTACATCACTTAGGTGTATGTATGCAAAATCTTTTTTATATACATAAATATAAACTTAGTATTAACAAATACATCTATCTATAATTCGTTTCCGATTGCTTACAACTATAGACTGTTTTATCTGATTGACTGTCCGTCCGTCTGTGCTAGCACATATATATAGTTTTACGTGTCAATATGATCAGGATCGAGCTTAATGCCTTGTCCGATCATGACAAGTTTTTCTTCATTATCTCCTCCTTGGTGCATTGTTTCTATTGTCAACATCATCTTTTCATCGCAGCTGTCGTCGCCCGAGTCCGAGTACATTGACTGAGTCGATGTTGCTACCTCCTGTCAATAGGTTAAACCATAGTTTTAGTACGAAGAAAGAAGATGGTTTAAATAAATCTCAATATGTTATTTAAAATCAATGAAAACATAGACCTTTACTTTTTTATTGGGTAGCCTCTTAAAAACCGGTTTTTTGATACTTTAAATCCGTCATTTTCTGGGGTATCTAAATATACCTTATAACACTTGCGTTATCAAGACGAATCGAAAGATCTATCATAATCGGTTAAAACGTTTAGTAATTTTAACGAACAATACAGATCTAACATATAACTTTATTTTAGGCTTAGCCGCAGTCGGTTAAAAAATAATAACCTCTTTTTAATGTTAGGAAATTAATTTAGAAAATTATTTTACGCATACCACCATGTAGGTGGTATGTGGCGGTTATATGGGGCTTACCAACTAGAAAAGCGAGTACTATCCACTAAAAACCAACAATGCCGCCCACAGAAGTGGCCCACCTACTTGCGTCTCTTGCTTTCGCGCTCGGCAGGCTTGCCGGACGCTACTAAGCCCGGAGAGAGGGAGAGAGAGAGGGGGAGAGAGAAAGAGAGGGAGAGAGAGAGAAAGAGAGGAGAGAGAAAGAGAGGGGAGAGGGGGAGGGAGAGAGAGAGAAAGAGAGGAGAGAGAAAGAGAGGGGAGAGGGGGAGAGAGAAAGAGAGAGAGAAAGAGAGGGGAGAGGGGGAGAGAGAGGGGAGAGATAGGAGAAAGGGGGGGAGGGATAGGGGAGAGATGGTGGGAGAGGGGGAAGTGGGGAGGTTAAATAATAATAACCTGCCAACATACCGTGATACGATTCTTGGTGTGTATGCGCACGTGCTTGGCGAGGTGGTCGGAGCGCATGAAGCGCTTGCTGCACTCGGGGCACTCGAAGCGCTTCTCGCCCGTGTGCGTGCGCCGGTGCCGTTGCAGCTCATCTGACCGGGTGAACCTGGAACCGTGGAAATTAATTAATAATTTATGATATATTGAAATAGTGTACTTTATATTCCAAGGAATACAATTTGACAAGACCGGTGAAAGATTAGATGCGGATGCTTTAAATTAGACCCGTTTGTTACTGGAAATTTCAAGATTTAAAAAATTATTAACTAAACTTGAACCATCCTGGGACTCGAATTAGGAAGCTACTGGACTACCGTGGCAGTAAATCTCATAATAACCTTATACCCAAACATTCAGTTACAGGATTAACAGTACAATATTACCAACTAAGTAACAAACACAACTAGATAACAATAAGTTAAGTAACTTGTAAAAACAGCGATATTTTCTCAATATCAAAGGTATGCCACTTCTATAATCATATAATATAGTCTGTGTTCGTACTTCTTGCCGCAGAACAGCCAGTTGCAATGGAAGGGGCGCTCGCCGGAGTGCCAGCGCAGATGCGCGCGCAGGTGGGACGTCTTGCCGTACACCTTGTTGCAGCCCGGGATGTGGCACACGTGCTGCTTCTTGCGGTCCACCAGCCTGCTGGGAAGAGATTGTCACATTTATATCATCATAATATTTAATGTATTCAGTCCATTTCAACGACATCAGTCCATAGTCCACCAAGTTGGCAAAGTGCCTTACATCGTTTTTTCAAACATTGCTGTTGTCTTAGACAGGCAGCTGATTTCCTCACAATGTTTTGATCATCATCATCACCAGGTTTTATATCATCATACCAGTCTATTTTTACCCATTGCTATGCAATATGCATACATATCCCGTATTGTGCCTCCTGGAAAATTTTATCACATCAACGCATCCAACCGCTGCCTCTATGTATTACACATTAATGTCACAGTCTAATAATCCATGCAGTTGTTTAACAAAGTGTCTAGAAGGCAAGGCAACCGCTGTTAGCGCGAAGGTTGGTTGATTGTTTGTTGGAGGAGCTCATTAGGGTCCGGCAATTCAGCCGGGCGCAATGCCAAGAAAGACAAAGGACTATCCTAATTGCTTTAGACAACATTAAAAAAAAATGTCGGTTGCTTGTAATACACTGTTTAACTTAACAAGTACAAGAATTTTATGAAAATCCTTTTAACTACATCCTATACACAAAAAATAGATAGAAAACAAGTTTTAAAAACCTTTATATTAATATGTTAGACTAAAAACAAAACAATAACTTACTTCTCCCCCTGATCGCAATTGGGACACGTGCAAGCCACCCGTTTCATCAACCGTTTCCCACTGTTGGGACTGAGGGGCCTGGCCTTATTCGCCTCGCACTCCGTAGCGGGGGTATTCCCCGAGCTGACCGTCACCACGTGCCACTTGCCGGGCTCGTTGGGATCCTGTTGTATTTGTTGTCCTGGAAATGGTGTTTCTGGAATGATTTTAAAATGCATCAAGTGAGGCCGATTTCTCGACCGGTTGATTTACATGATATACATTCATATATACAAAGACTATCCCTGAAAATTGCTTGAATATAATTTAGTAAAATGTTTCTGGTAGTTTCGAGAGTTGCCAAGTTTTTATATAAAACGATGAATGGCTCCTATAGTTCTAATTTTCTAATTAAATATAAGATGAACTAAATCTCATACATTTATTATCACTGTAACTACTGATTCAATGCACTTTATGTCATTAATTTTTTTCACTTTTTAATAGCAGCCATGTGTCATATAGGCCATTGTACCATAAAAAAATATTTTCAGAAATCATAATAACTTTAACTGAAGTCAGTGAAAACTGAGGCTGCTTTAAAAGCCTTAGCGTTAGGCTGCTTTAAAAGTTTGAAATAAAACAAAAAACGCACTCGATTGAAACAAGGGTAATTCGGTAATAAAAAAATAATCTAAGATCAAAAACCACCGATCTTAACGACACGTTTAGCTCAGTCGCAGGGCGTTAAATTGTAAAATGACGAATTAATAAATAATGAAACGAATAATGGAAGAATGAATGTTTTATATTATTAGCTTACCTATAACAGGTTGTGGTTGAGGCTGCTGCTGTTGCGGTATTTGCGCTAGCTGCACCGTACCGGGAAGTCCCACTGTTGGGACTAGCTGGACGCCGCTGAGCCCGCCCACGCCCAACGTTGGCATCTAAAATAATATATCATAAATACCAGTTTTACAAGTTATTCATAATGAGAAATAAATGCCTATTAAATTTACTAGTTGGGTATATTTTTTATTGTCACTATTATTTTGAGTTGTCTGTGTCACTATTATTTTGTCTATTGTTATAATGTCTTGCTTCAATAAGAACTAAGCTGATATTTTGTCTATGAAAAACAATGTAATAACTTGTTCATAGGAATTCGTAATAGTACGTTCATAATTCATATACATATATTTTTTAGGGTCTGCTGAACCATAAACCATAAATACATTAAGATAAGCCCCACCCAAGAAAACCCAAAACCAAAGCAAACCACTCAAAACCAAATTCCCTAACCAAAAACCGAAACCAAACCGGATAAAACCATCGGTACCCAAACCTCGGATACCTGTACAACATTGCCCCTCACATTGCTAGACGGTATGACGGTGAGCTGTTGTCCCTGCGGCGTGGTGGTGATGATCGCTTGCGACGAGTTGTCTTGTAGCGGGTTCGACACCGCCTTCCGTGCAGCGTTAATGTTTTATTTTGTTAGTAGTGGTTATACAAATATATACATATATTTTTTTTGGCGTTTGATTGTTTATCAAGCATTTGATTATTTTATTGTGAGTTTGTATATAAATAAATATATAATGTTAGTCAATGTAAATTAATTAGTATCCGTAAATAAATTTATAACAACCATATACATATATTATGTGACATTAAATAGCATGTATGCTTTTTAGTATATAGTTTTATTTTAGTGTAAAGTTAAATTTTAGTATAAAGACCATTATTTTACTGCCGTTAAAAAGAAAGTTTATTTGTTTATGCTGACCTGGATATCAAGCTATAATCATACAACATTTCATCAAAATATGTCCAGTTGTTCCCTCGGGATGTGGTCTTAATAGACAAACTGACAAAAGTTTAAAAACCATAGATTTCTTCTTCTGTATTAATATAAACGACAAATGTGAAGATAAAAATACAAGTCATATACTAATATAAAAGTTGAAAGGTTCAATATTTCAAAACCTTACAATATTTTAAAGGAATTAAAGTGATTTATACATAAAAAGACAAATGCAATCAAAATCTATAAGATGTTAGATATAAAATGAAGTTACAAGAAAAACCACTATAACTAAATTTATTTAAAATATTATTATTATTAATTACTATACACCAACACAAACACCTACTCATTAGATACCATTGTCTTAGTGTTCATTTGTACAAACCAATGATGAACACTTTACCATAAAGTTTTTTCCCTTTTAAAAAAAAGGTTTATATTTCAGACTTATATGTATACTAGCGGACCCGACAGACGTTGTCCTGTCTACAATCAACAACTATTATGTCCAAAATCAACAACTACTAATAAATTATAAATTAATTAAAAAAACATTGTCCAGCGGATAAAATTGTGAATCTAAACCATTCCCAGATCCCCTTGAACACACACAAAAAATTTCATCAAAATCGGTCCAGTCGTTTAGGAGGAGTTCAGTCACATACACACGCACACAAGAAATATATATATTAAGATGTATGTATATAGATAAAATATATATTCTTTTGGTTTTGGTCGTACGAATAAGCACAGACAACACACAAACATACAAGCAAACAAACTGCATTGCACATCACTATCATTACCTGTAGTGTGATTGTAGGCTGCTGCTGGGCGCCGGCGTTGTTCTGCGCCGCACTTTGCTGCACCAAACCAACCCATTACCACACCATATAATATCACATACTATGTATATACAATACATATTTATATTACCACTGATCAATTGAAATATTTTCCTACTAGCGACTTACCCTCACTTGGCTAAGGGTTGTTTCTTGTAAACAACCCTTCGTGGGGTTTTTTTTTTTTTCAAAGTCGTATCAGAATTAGCTGTTTCAGAGATTAGACGAAATGAAAAGCAAACGAAATTTTATTTTTATTTTTTTTTTATTTTGTTCGCATTTAGTGATTAACTGATAAACTGCTATTTTGACATTACAGTCTACTGACACTAATTGACAGCACAGGACAGTAACTCGCATGCTGCGTTCACACGGAGCAAGTAACTTGCCTGGCCAGTTGCACGATAGTTTACACAATATATTATAAGACCTTACTTTTTTCTATTTGAGAGTTATGTGATAAATGCCAATAGCTTAAGAGCTAGTAACGTTTTCGAGAGAGCATTTCATTAAGGCCAGTGTTTAGATATGCTATTTCTCACACTCTCCCGGACATCATACGGGCTATCTGGCTGGCGGTAGTGGTTGCGTTCATCAGTGCGCATCGTACTTGGATAGGTAAAATATCAATTTTTCAAAGAATTTTAACAAGGTTCCTTTTGTTTTTATTATTTTAATTGAACTTTTTGCAACATGAATCTATTATTGACAGACAGTTTTATTGTTGTTTCAACGGTGCCAGACGCTAATTTTGAATAATTTTTGTTAAGGCTGAACTTCAAGTAGCAATATTTTGTTTAAACCAGTAATTGCTTCATTTTCCTGTTAGGCGCATTGACAAATGTATGTATAATTTAAGTTTTGTTACGTGTCGTCGTCCACTTCCAGTAAGTATACTAAATTTGCCAATGTAAATTATTGTAATTCATAAAACCAAGAAACAAGCAAGAAGTCTTTAATTCGTCTCCATTGTGTCCCTAACTTCTAAGACAATTTATTTTTTCAAAATATTTTAGTATGGCTGAAATTTTTATATGATGTTAGTGAGTGTACTGATAGCTTGAAGTTCTGCGCAAAAGTGGACTACGACACGTAGTGAAACTTAAATTACACATAAATTTGTCTATGCGCCTAGTATATTAAAGTAGCAATTACTGGATTAAAACGATTGCCTTTTGAAATTGAGCCTTAACAAAAAATATATTTAAAATTAGCGTCTGGCACAATTTAAACAACAATGGAACTGTGGCAATAATAGATTCATGTTGCAAAAAGTTTGTTCCAGTTAGTTAGTTGCAATTAACATAATAAAAACAAAAGGAACCTTCTTAAAGTTCTTTGAAAAATTGGTATTTTACCTATCCAAGTACGATGCGCACTGATGAACGCAACCACTAGCGCCAGCCAGACAGCCCGTATTATGTCCGGGAGAGTGGGAGAGATAGCATATCTAAAAACTGGCCTTACTGAAATGCATGTTTTCCCGACGTTGCTAGCTCTCGTACGACAAGGCGGAGCAACTAAAGCGAAAAATCCTACACTGATCACGTGACCTTTAAGTCAAGTAAATATCTTACTATACCAAATCAATACAGTATGTTTAAATAATCCACTAGAAATGTTGAATATAGTTTACATATAATATGTAGTAAATGAAAAGGTAATAATTATCTAACCTGTACGTTCCCGAGCGATGCGATTTGTATCTGTTGAATTTGTCCCGAAGGCGTCAGGACATTAGCCACTTGCGGTTGGGCTTGCATCTAAAAGTCATAAAAAATTTAATTGTAATAAAATTAAAAAATAAACATGTTACAATAGTGGGGCAGATTTTAATTGAACCACCTTTCAAGTTTTATAATATTTCTTTTAAAGTAATACTTCTTTAGGCGTGAGTAAGGGTTAAGTCAATACATTAAGAGCTCCCGCGAACAGCGAACTTTCGATCGGCCGATAGTTTGGTCGGGTAAATGCGCACACTGGCCCGACTAAACTGTTGGGTGAGCATACTAGACAAACTATCGGCCTAGGTCAGCTCAGCTCATAGCCTAGGATCCCACCGCAAGATTACTACGTTCAGCGCGTATTTAATTAAAATTATTTTCTAATTTGAATAAACTATTATAAATAGGAGAATATGGTTTGGTCAGGGTGCCATATAAATTTGGCCGCTAGTATTTTAATCAAAACAATATTATGTAAAAAATAGATTTCAATCAAAAACGCGATGAACGTAGTAATCTTGCTATGGAATCCTAAGCCATAAACTTGACATTCCGGTGTCAAAACTCGAAGAAACTGAAAGTCTGGCCGATTGAACAGTCCGTAGTGTGCGCGCGTGGAAGCCCGTCGTACTGATTAAGCAGTCGGTCGATATGGCCGAATATTTAGTTTGAAGGCAATCGTATAGCACATCAAACATTTTAGTCGGCCGTACCAAATCGTTATGTGCACACTTCCATCTCCATACTGACGACACGTTTGGCTCAGTTAGTAGTGACCCTACTTTCTGCGCCAGCGGTCGCGGGTTCGAGTCCCGCTGGGGGCATTCATTTGTTGAACACGAATGTTTGTACTCCAGTCATGGGTGTTAATATTTATAATATGTATGTATTTAAAATTTATATGTGTAGTAAGTATATCAACTATCTGGTATCCGTAACGCAAGCCTCGTACCTTACCACGGAACTAGATGGCGCTGTTGTAATAATGTCCCAACATATTTATTTATTATTTAACTATCGGCCGAACGAAAGTTCGCTGTTTGCGGGGACTCTAAAAATTTAGTGACGCGCGTGAATTTGACAGAGACCGAATCTATGGTTATTACAATTTTTGAAAAAAGAAAAAAAATCCGGATTATATTAAATTAGAATTTAATTATATGCAAAGTTTACGCTTTCCCCCACACCCACCCACTAAATGGCAATTCCGATTCTTTAGGTGAAAAATAAGTTAACTCTCGTGTCGTCTGTAAAGCCGATAAGACGAGTATTTTAAGAAGTGCTTAGAAATTGATTCCATGTGCCTAGGCCCAAAGGTTTATGGAAATGGTATAAAAATGTTGACTAAGGGAGTTGTATTTCCGTAACTTGTGGTTCGGCCATTTCTACCACAGCTCTTACTTTAGACGCTACAATATTTCAAACTGCACATAATAATTTACTGATAAATTGAGTAGGTATTTTCTTTTATTTTTGCTTATTGTTGTCTGTTTTTACAACACAATTACCGCTATCAATCGATTACAACTGGGGCAAAGCGATTAATTCGTCTTTGTTATCGGTCTTCAAGGTCACTGAACTGTGCTATTTAAAAATTCTTAACTTTGATAGTTTATTAATGTCATAGTCAAGGGTAACTAAACGTTAAGGAAAAATTAAAATTGTGTTTTTTTCCCTTTTAAATAACTACAACAAAACGAAAATACAATTTATACTTACAATAATTAAACTTCGAATTTAACTACATTAGAAAACGATAATTCTATTGCCCAAGGAAATATTTGCAATCTTATCATGGCCGTGTTGTCAAATGAAATCAATAAACATGTGAGTAAGCATGATTGAAATTTAAATGCGTTCTAGTTACTAGTTTTCTAATTTCAAATTTATAGAACAGCTCGTTTTTCCTTATTGTAGAAAAATAAATCTGTCTATTCATTTGCAATATAATTTTTTTAAATTCTTTTGTAATATAATTTTATACGGCGCTACACGATTCGTTAAACGTACGATATAATATTACTACATATAATTAGGGCTCAAAAAGCCGTTAAGTCTTTAAACCAGTTTAGTAATTCACCCCAAACCGGCTTTTTAACGTTTTGATTACGTTCCTTAATCGATTAAAACCTTGAAACGGTTCTTGATGAAATTAAATTCCATGATCGAAAATTAATCGGTTAATTATTATTTTTTTTCGTGTTTATCTTTGGCGAATTTTTGCTAATGATGAATTGCTTAATAGAAGGGTACATCTCAAATGAAATAATTTGTTACGGTTACAAAACCAAATAAGCCACATTATAACTAAGGTTCACTAAACCGTTCATACATATTACCCGTTAACAAAACCAGGGCCTATAGACAACCGGCATTCGTTATGAAGCGATTCGATTTATACAATCGTCATGGCTTATTTTAATAAGACTTACAAGAACAAGAGTGACAGTATTTCCAATTTAGTTGCCTACCTCAGTGTTCCATAATAATTTGTTAATCAAATATTATCTATACTAATATTATAAAGAAGTAAAGTTTGTGTGTTTGTTAAATTGTAAGGGGTAATCTCGGGATCTACTGAACCGATTTTAAAAATTCTTTCACCAGTAGAAAGCCACATTATTGCTGAGTGTCATAGGTTATATAAAAAACCAAAAAAAAAAGGCTCTTACGTGGTAGTCCGTTTTGTAAAGAGAATCGGAGAAAAAACGGTCGAATGAAAGCATTTCTTACGAACGCTGCCTTAACTATGAAAGATATATTTTTGTGTTCTAGAGAAAAGATGTGGGCTTGAAAATGCCTACAAAAAAGTCAGCGACAGCATTTGTCTAACTTTTATATTTAAGTTACTAAAAGTAGTTTTTTTTTTAATATTAGTATAGATAATTTAATTTTTAATTTAATAAAATACCTACGTATAACCCTCCTTTTGGCAGTTAGAAATTAAAACATAACACTCTGTACTAAAAAAGGGATTATTAACATTATGCCCAACGGAAGTGGGCTCGGGTCAGCTAGTCACTAATAATTGAAATGAATGTACATTGTCTACCATCATCTATTAGTTGACAACAGATCACGTGACATATCTAAGGCATAATATGTCAAACCCATACATTTTGGACTTTTCTACTAATCCCTTTCGCTAATCGATTGTTACATTATCTAGGCCCTCAGTAATTAAATAACATCATATTAACGAAATTAACCATTATTTTTTTAACCGGCATATAATATAAGTTATACATATACAAGACAGTGGTAGCCCAGTGATAACGCGCTCGCTTGGGTAAACCGAGTGATTCGGGTTCAAATCCGGGTCTTGCACCTTTGATATTTTCATGTGCGCGTGATTACCACTTTTCTTACGGTGAAGGAAAACATCGTAAGGAAACCTGTATGTCTAAGAGAACCTAACAAGTTTTCGAAAGACATGTAAAGTCCACCAAGCACTAGGCCAGCGATGTGTCCACATACGGCCTGACCCCTCGTTTAGAAGGGAGGCCCGTAGCCAGAAGCTAAATTAACCATTACTTTTACCCGGTATATAAAATAAGCATAGAGATACGTGGCGTCGCATCACGAAAGAGGCAGTGGCGCAAGATTCGACCGAGACATGACCACGACCACTCTGTAAAGAGTGAATGACGAAGAAGAAGAATAAAAAAAAGTGCGTGCGTACAAAGTTCACATGTCAGAAGTGAAACTTCTTTATTTATAAATTTAACTCACTGTTTACACACTGTATAAATACTAATGATATTGTTATTTCACTTCAAAATCTATTCCTCACGAATACCAGCATGAGCAGCCGTCATTGGTGGCGCTAACTCTTCCCCGTCTCTGAGCGCCTGGTACTTGATTTACGTGTTTGTGTCTCTATGGACTTACTTTTTCGTTTCATTGAGTAATTTAATCACAATGATTCTAAAGAAGTTTCACTTCAATAAGTAGTACATACCTGCTGCAGCTGCGGTATGATCTGGAGGTGCGGCGCGTGCACCGGCACGTGCACGGTCTGGTACACCGTGTGCCCGTTGGCCACGCTCACCGGCACCTGCACCGGAACCATGCCCACACCGCCCACGCCGCCCACCCCGCCCACACCACCGCGAACCGCCACGCCACCCCCTGTACAACCAAGTTGGTCTGGTTCAAATTCAAATTCAACATATTTTATTCATATTACAATTTTTTACCGACGTCATGAGTCTACTACCAGTTCGGAAGGAAGAAACCACTGACCTGAGAAGAACTGGCGAAAGAAACTTAGCGGGACTGATATATTTTTTTGTTTTTTTTTTGTCTTAGTGTTTTTCTTTTTTTAAATTAAATTGAAATTAACAATAATTCTATAGGTTGAACCAGGTTGGTGGCGATCACATCATTCCCAAGGCGTACTGTCTTCTAAAAAATCGTTAATTGTATAATATCCTTTAGTACTCAAACGTTCTTTCACAATTTTTTTAAATAAAAATAATAAAGCATTACGTTTTTACCTAATCATCATAATATAATATGACCTATCAAATAAAATGGAGTTTCTTTACGCTGACTGTGCTGTTGTTATCTTAGTATAACACTTAGTGGAGTTTCTTTACGCTGACTGTGCTGTTGTTATCTTAGTATAACACTTAGTAATGGATTATAATAAATTAAATAATTACAAAATCTAAACAATCACAAATACTAAATAAAATAAAAAACACATGTTTTTAAAAACACATAATTTATATAACACCAATATATGAAGCACACCTCGTCCAATAAAGTGTAAAATGTGAACCAAATGAAATGAATCGTTAGTATGAAAATGCAGTGAAAGAAAATAATACCAAACATGACATAGACAAAGCAAGAAATCAAGGAGACAACACATTCAGGAGAACTTCCATATTATTAGCATAACAGCAAATAATATGAAAATTTCCTCACGATTACCAACCTTGTCCATTGGGAGTGGGCGACGTTTTTTCCTCCTTGGTGTTGCCATTCTTATTATCCCCATTTCCCAAGGTGACGCTGCCATTGGCCACGTTGGCAACACTGGCCACCGGTAGTTGGACACTCGTCGAGCTCGGGATTGTTATCGACTGACTGGTCGGGATCTGAATCCCGCCCGGGATCGATATGTTAGTCCCCGGTATAGTGATCATTTGATTGCCGGTGAGGGCGCTCAGGGGAATAGTGAGGTTAGTACCGGGTATGGACACGGTGGCCTGTTGCTCTGTTAGGGGCCAGCGGCGAAAGAAAACAGTTAGTATGATAGAATTGGTTAAGCGTGCGTGAAATGTGTCCATAGCTTTATCAGCCTATGAACTTTATTTTCAATGAACCATACAAATAATGTTCTTTTATTATTAAATTGATTACACATTGAGAATCTTGATATTATTAAAAGTGTAAAAAACAAATTTCTCTGGCTGGTTGTGATTAAGAAATGTAATGCACATCATAGAACATCAATGTAGTTTTTAATCATTTATTTGTGCAATAATATTTTTTTTAATTTATTTATTTAATTTTTAGTACATATAATTAAACACTGCCAAAAAACATATCTTTATGCAATATTTAATTTTTTTTAGTATTTAATAATGAATAAAAAAAGCATCAAAATATATCAGTATACTTTTGCAAAAAAACATCGTGATAAACAAAAAAAAACTATAATTTATAGTATTGATGTTTGTAATATTTTTAAAGTGTTAAAAAGCGAAGTTAGCAAGAATGTATGGTGAAAAAGCATAAAGCAGAAAAATGTATATAAATTAATCAAATGAAATGATATCCCAAGCAGATAAATGAAAAGAAAAGTATATATAAAGATATTATATACTATGTAATAATTGCTAAGTCCCACCTGTGGGTAAGTGCATGACGTTTTGAAGGAACCCGGCGGGCAGTACTGGCGTCCTCACTAACTGACCGTTGACTAGGCTCACTTGTCCCATGCCAGAGAAATTCTGGAATATTAAAATATATATTGTTTTAATTAAATTGAAAAGTCAATTTAAATTAGAAAAGAAAAAAATAAGATAAGACTAAAGTATCAAAACAGTGAAAAATGCATAAGTTTTTTTTCTTTCGCCAGTAATGAAACTTAGATTCTAATTACGAGACTATCAAAAGAATTATTAATAAATTGACTTAACTTTTAAAGTAGCAGTAAAGGCGTTTGCCTCGCAAACTCCACTTCCACTGTGGGTTCAGTAAGTCTGCTATACTTGAGCCACATTAGAGAAATAATGTTTAATAACAAAGTGTTGCTAGGCAACCATCTGAAAGCATGGGTGAAAAACATTTTTTATTAATGTTTATTGTTGTAAATGCTAATACTTTAGAATGATAATTAATAATGATTGTCAGTAAATAATTAAGTTTTGAAACCTATAAAACTGCTGAAGAAGATAAAATAAAACAAAATGGAAGTTAATTTTTTACATTTATTATAATTTTTATTATTAACAAATTATAATGAAATCTGTGACAAGTTTCATCAACCGTTAGCAAAGCATTTATCCCGTCCAACGCTTACCTCACTCCTCACTCAAAGTCTAATTTTACGCGAAATCAATTGATTTGGCAGCACCACATAACATTGGATATTTTTTTAAGAATCGATAAATAATACGACTAATTTAAAAAACAGTAAACTATTCGGTTAGTACCCTATACTTGGTGGTATTTTTCATTTGATGACATTATAAAAATATTATGTAAAAATGTTTACGATATCTTCCAAAAAAGGCAGAAAGCTTTAGGGATGGCATAATTATCCACCATCACAACCCAATATAATTAAAAATGTAAAAAATAATTACTTACATGTGATTTGAAATGTTTATTAATCATGTATTATCTTTTACGTGTCTTTACAATTAGGTATTATGATAACTCTGATAGATATTTAGGGTAAAACTATTGAAAGTGTGAAATCGTGATTTATTCTGAAGTGGGAACCCTAAAAATCAGCTGTTGTGGTTTGTTTACAAACATTATTTCTCTAAAGTGGCTGAAGTATAGTCTTTTTGTCCCTCAACAGCTGTCAGGGGACTGTAAGCCCAGCTATGCCAAAAGAGTGCTTAACTTGTAGCACACTATGCACCACCAACCTGAATAATCTCACAGTTCCCTGTCCATTAAAAGGTGACAGGGGACTGTGAGTCTACAATGTGCCCACCTGTGTGTGATGCGCAGGTATGAAGAGGGCGTCCTGTCCATCCACGGTGACGGTCTGCAAAGGTGCCATGCCGCCCACAACGCAGCCGCCGTACACGTTGCCTTGTTGCTACACATACCATGACAATTAGTTAATATCTTCTAAAAATGGATTTAAATTCTCCTTTTAAAACAAGATTTTACCACCCAAAGTATGTTGATATTTTGCATATTATAATAATTTAGGTGCACTTTCTATTACTGTCCCTCTAATACTCAAAAGGGACTACAAGTTATTGCAACCAGCAAGAGATCAAGCGCAGTGGCGTGTGAAACACCGACAATTCTCAACCACTGAGGTTGAGAATATATTACTGAAAATTTCTTTACAGAAAAACTAAGAAATTAAACTTTGTCCTACCCGAGACTCGAATTGAAGTTGTCCTTATGGCTGGACCCATACTTGCTACTAACTAGATCACCATGACAGTAGTTAATGATATTATTTACATTATATAATACACATACAAAATATTTATTATATTATCCTTTTACAATTTTCATGAAAAAGCTGCTTATCTAAAGATATATAAATCACTTAATCATAATCTATTCAGAACATTATAAGCATTTTATATTTTACAAGCAAAAATACCTAATAACCACAATAACTCACTTGCAAAAGCTGGGGGTGTATTTGCAACAGCTGTTGTGGTGAGTTCTGATATGTGGTACCGTCGCCGCCCGACACCACTCCCCCACCCAGCAACGACTGAAGCTGTTGCATTGAGATAACCTGAAATATTAACATTAAATACAAAATTTTAGGTTATTAATAACTATATTTTGTACACTTTGAAGTGAAATATTCTGAAATCTTCTGCAAACATGGACGAATAGTAAAAATATAGACACATGTGTCTCAGTTCTCAATTTCAGGAGAATTGCTAATGAAATATGGTCAATTACTTTATTTTTAACATAATATTATTAATTGTTAAATACAATATCTAATAATTAATTTCTAAAATTAAAACAAAATGTAAGTCAGTTTTTAATACCTGAGGTTGCTGCACTTGTATGCCATTTGGTACTGTACTTGCTGCATTTACTATCGCTGCAGACAATTCATTTCCCTGGAAATAAATAAATACATTAATAAATATGTTTTATTGTATTAGCTGTAATTATTTTACTATATAAATATAACACTACTTATTTAGTAAAGTAACGGCTTACTTGTTTTTTAATGATATAAAGACAATATTAAAGTGTTTTTTAATGAAATCAATGAATAATTATTATTAATCGAATAAGTAATAAAATTGTCACACTTGAAATTTTAACATACTTTCATAATTAAGTTTACATAATACAAAGGTTAAAACACTATATTAAAGTGTTTAAATTAAAACAACAGTATGACATCAGCTTTATTTCTGAATAATGAACTATTGTACATCCTTGAAATATTTTTCCTATTGTATCGCCAAATATGGTGACTTGTATATTCACAACTAACATACAACTTCATAAATTTTTACTAAATCTATGACTTCAAATCATATCATCAAAAAGAATTATAGGCCATTATAACAGATATATTATCACAAAATACTGGAATTACCTGTAGCATTAGGATTTAAAAAGCTGATTGATGCTGTTTTAGATTTTAACGTCTATGTTGTAAATAAAGATATAAAAGGAAATAATGAAAACCAGTTTATGAATAATGTATGTGTAAAACCAAGGTAACTGAATTATACCACAATACTAATTCAAAGAACACATAATTAAATAAAATTAAAGTGCATTGTATATGTATGCATTTCTTTTAAGAAAAACATTCATATTTTGTATTTTTTGTCTGTTTGTTTCAGCTAATCTCTGCAACAGTTGATTATGATGGGACTTATACTGGAACTTTTTCACCTTTTACTATATTAAGGAGTAACTTATGCTAAATACTTTTTAATATAGACAAGAACCTCAAAATAAATCAAAATACACCCAGGGATGTAACAGAGTGAAAGGAGAGTAAATCACCATTATGCTACACTTTTTGTTTTACTGCATTAATCATGTTTTTCTACAGTTAATGGCCCTATAAAGAAAGTTGTTACATTGAAGTTATATTATTATTTATGTTATAATATATAGTTTTTAAATCTACTTATCGATTTCAAACTAATTTTAAAAATAAGAATTTTAATCATGGAATTATATGAGTAAAAATAAATAAATTGGTTCTAAAAACCAAGCCACTAAGGCTTGTGTAAGAGTTCAATTTATTTTGCTTTCACTCACTGACAACCCTTGAGCTCTAAGTTGCTGAACAACCGCAGTACTGATGACCCGCAGTTGAGGTTGCTGCTGCAAGTATTGTTGTTGTAATGCTGCAAGTGTTGCCGCATCGCCTTGCACTTGTTGCTGTACAAGCTGAGCTTGTTGAACCTGTTGCTGCTGCTGTTGTTGTTGCTGCTGTTGTTGTTGTTGTTGCTGTTGTTGTTGTTGTTGTTGCTGCTGCTGCTGCTGCTGCTGCTGCTGCTGCTGCTGTTGTTGCTGCTGCTGCTGGGGGCCTACAATGATTTAACACAGTTGATACACAAAAAATATTCCTTATCATATATTATACAGATCAGTCAGAAATATAAAAATGAATATGTTTAGAAATATGACAAAAAACATGTTTTAAATGATTATTCTATTCATTATCATACTATAAAATTTTACAATTACTGAAATGCTGCTGTTGCTGGTCCTTATCCTGTTGATCTGCCTGCATATTGGAAGCACCAAGACGACTGCAGGTGGCAGCCAATAATGCTAGGGGCGACTGGGCGCCGCTACCCTCCTGAGCAAAATAAATACAAAAATTTATTGTAAAGAAATTAAAAAAATAATAATAATTGAATTTCAGCACACCTAAATAAATTAGGCAATACACAGAAGTTGAGGCCCTTTAAAAGTTTAATTAGTAATTTGGATCTCATAATTTTAATATCTCCTTGTTTTAGAATCTCAGAGCAACTTACAATAGTCTACAATATTGTGTTCTTCAATAAAATTATAATATTGTAAATTTGATAAAATAATAATTTTGTAAACTATAAAGAACAGCATTTTCAATGTGGTATTTTTTATTTGTAAACAAAAGCTAAACAAGTTGACTGTTGAATAATGAATACAATTCTTACAAAATGTCTTCTGTCAATTTAACATCGCATAGATTCGTTGATAGAGGGGAAGACTCACACGGAAATCAATAGACATCAGCTGAACAAAAAGATGAGAAAAAGCGCGAATATAAGGGGTGATTTAATGCCGTACCATGCCCTTGATTTCGCGCGCAACCCACATTTATAGTAGTAAGTAGTATTCTGAAGTAATCTTAAATTATTATTTCATAATTACAATGTAATTGTAATAACTAAATTATACCTATTCCTATTATTAAAATTAAAAATTGAACCCAATAAATCGGTTATTTATTTACATCAAACTTCAAAGACAATATTTATTTTACTTACAATTTTGAATTTTAATCATTCGGTCTTTTTGACAGTTAAGTCATCTTTAATTTAACTATAAATTTTGAAATATAGATATAAAATATGTGCAAAATAGATTTAATTTCTTTAAAATATATAGACAAAAAATATTTTATGTCATTTAAGTCTTTATCTCTTTACATTATTTTGTATAAGACTTATACCCAAACTTTAAAAGTTGTTATTTTGTAAAATCATAGTTATACACTGCCGACACGCCTTTTCCTAACAAGTGCCGTGAGCCGGGAGTCGTCGCACTCAAGGCCGCCGCCGCCCTTTGATCCACCCACCTTGAATCGCGTGACTGTGATTTCACGCATTTATAACTAGGTTAGTTTTAATCTTAATTTTGTAACCATAAATTCAATACCATATAAGTCATCGACATTATTGTTGTTATTATTATGTTTTTAATTATTCAACACACAAAATGGCGAAAAATATGTATATCTTTAACTTTTTACCATGCACTGTAATTAGGAATGTAAATAGAAAGTTATAAACTAAGATATTTCATTAAATTTCAAGTATGTTAGATTCACATTTGAAGTAGGATGTTGGTGCTGTTTCGTCAAGGGAGTAGCTCACGAAGCGGTCACAACCTCCTGCGTGTGGCTTGGCGGGACCCACACGACCGGGGCCGCACTCGCCCCGCCCTCCCCCTGCACCGACCGACACACGACAACGCTGCCCGTTTAGCGTCCAATCTGTTACACAATAACACTATAACGGAGACGCTATCACTGTTTACCTTGATAATTTTGTCTTCACTAATATATTCCACTGCCACTTTTGAAGACTCAGACGACATTATCTACTTGACACTTGCATACAATTACTTTCCTTTGTTCATTTACGGAACGGACCATCCTCACGACCGGCCGCCAAACTGCGGCGAGCAAACTGTTAACTGACGATTGAAAACGAATATCATCGTCAAACTTCGGAGATCCGCCTCCTATCGCGGTCGTGTTCAGAGCATTACTTATTTAATTTTGTGATATTTTTAACATAGTGGATTAAAATTAATATATGGCTGATTTTATACAGGTATGCTAAATAATGTTAATATTACTCATGTACGTGTATCTAGATAATCGTTTAGGACAGAGCTTAATAGCTTGAGGACAATTAGCTCCGTCTCACTCATACATAGACAGGTCTTGATTATTGGTAGGCAGCAGCTGCGCCTCTCTTCTCCTCCCCGTCGCGGGTGCGGCGCCACCGATAATAATAATTGAAAGTAGGAAGGACGTAATAATGGGTGTATAACCTCGCGTCCGCGGCCTCCTTGGGCGGGTAAAAAATACACATGTCGCAATGCTTAACGCGCCAAATCTTACGCGCTATGACTGTAAACAACAATGTTGGTAGTAATTATATGTCGTCATCTAAAGTTAAGGCTATGCTCGTTTTAAGTTTCTCGAAATAATTACATGTTCCTAAAAAGTTAAGAAACTTACACTGTTTGGCATTTCTTATTCTTTATGAATTATAATAACTAGTTATTAGATACATTTCAGTAGAAAAAAATCCATTTAAAATAAATTTCTAAACTAATATTATAGCAAAACATGCATTAAGTGTAGTTATACGCATTCCAGGTTAATATAATATTATTTTCATTGGTGAATGATATCCAAAATACAATGTTACTATCTTTCATAATTTGAAATGCCTATATTGCTGTAAATAATAGTCAAGTAACTTTTATATTTGAATAACTTATTATTAAATATCACTTTATTTATAAATCAGACTGGCATAAAGTGAGAGTGAAAGTAGAGCCACGTTTTGTCAAGCGTCAGCCGTGTTTGCCCCAAGTCCATTATGCACGAATGAGCAGCCGCCCCGAGAGAGCGCGTGTCTCCGGTTTAATTATCTCCATCTTTTGTAAAGTAATTCAAGTCCTAAGATAAAGCAATAAAGTGCAATTTACATTGCAACAAATAATTTTATAATGAATTTCCTAGACAACATCGTTCTGTTAATATGATATTTAACTTTCAATCTAAGTTTTCTAATAATAGAGTTCAAATTCAAATTTGCTTATTAGAAAATATAATACTTTGTTGATTTGAACTAATTCCATTATGGGTGTACCTCTATGTTTTGTGGCGCGGTATGCGGTAGCCGAGTGACGTGATAATGTTTGCGTATACTTAATTAGTGGATGAACAGAACCGATGAAATCATCATTGCATTGTTTTAGGTTAACGTAGGATATATAAGAGTTGTTCTTGTTACTAGTACGCTTGAGCTTATACTCGTATTACATGATAACAAGGTGATGTTTGAATAGTTTTCGTTTGGCTTTTTTAGCATACTTAGGTATGTATAGATTGTATATTTCAAAATTATTAGTAGGTATCTACATTTCAACTCCCAGAAAAAGAAATAAATATTATTATAAAATAATACATACTTTACCCTACATTTTTGAACTTACTCCCCCTAATGCTATAGAAACCTACTTTTTTATTAAGATTGCTATTAAACTAACAATTTAAAATTATTTTTTACTTTAGTTTTGCACCTAAACATATGTCTTAATCCACCATCATCGGTTTTACTTAATTCGTGAATGACTTTACTTTCTTTAGTTTTAGTAGTTTCATGCTATTGCTGTTATATTACTATTCATAAGCAGAACACCAGCAACTACTATTCAAAGATAGCATATGCTACTAAATTTTACAGTAATAATACTTATATCTAGCAGAAAAAATAATAACTTAAGTCTTTAAAATGGATATTTTGAAAAGTGTCGGTCCAAATTTCCACACATTTATATCGATTTTCAGTTATAGAATTTAAATAAAATTGTTGACGTACTGTAGAAATCATATAGGGTTCTGTAATTGCAGAGCAGGTTATGAGGATTGCTGTATGTTTAAATATAATATTTTATTTGAACTATGATAGATCAAGTAGGGCAAGGGTAATTGAGCGTGATGTATGTTAAGAGCTGAACTGCAAGGTGCTATAGAATGACGGAAGCGGAAGTGATGGTGGGCGGGCCGGACCGCCCGCGCCACCCGCCCCCCGCTCGACACGCCCTAGCTAAAATCACGCTGCACCTTATCACTAATTAGTGCATCTGCCTAAAATCATTTATTTAGGTTTATATCAATTGGCTAACCTCCATCTTTAAAAATTGAATGCATATCCTTCCTTCCCTTAACTTCATCATATTATACATACGTTCCTACTCTTTCATGTATGCACATTACATTTTCTTCAATAGGATACTTAATTGAGCGGTATTACATCACATTGAAACTTTGTTCTATTATAAAGTACGGATTTCAAACCTGAAAGTAAATTAAAAAATAAATAACCAAAAATGGTTAGAACGCATTACCTTATAGACATCATATTACTTCATGAAACATAATTAGGATTAGTCTGTTTTACAGTAGGTACGAAGCTATTTCATTAAATATATAATTTATGCACCTTAATACACAAGTCGTACAGTGCCAATAGCACTCGATTGAGTATGGAAGAATCGTGGTATTAAGCTTATGACAAAAGTGTGATATACCTAGATTTAGTTATTAGTAACTAGTAAATCCTAGTCTTTTCAATATTTCTGTATGGTGCTGAGGCTTGGTGCATCTAGAGCTGCAATAGTTAAAACCATTGAAGTGTTTGTGTGTGGTGCTGGTATGCATGCCGTGGGCCGCTACTAGAACTAATAAATCCATTCTTACCGAACTTAAGATCACGAAGCAGCTAGATGCTGCTTTAGCGACTACCGTCTGTCAAAAAGAACGTAAGATTCTTTAGACATATTATGCGATCTCCCAAGTATAGTCAATAGAAACTGATTATCTTGGCTCAGATCAACGGTAAACGCGCTCACGCGCAACTTAATTCGCTTCTTTTTCGTCAGCATTGAGATTTTGGATGCGATAAAAAGTCTGGTCTAGGTGTAACCCTGAACAGGCATCGCTAAGCCGTACGTACATACTGGAAACAATTAAATTAGTGGACACGATGCTCATCAGTGAGTGAAGGTGGAAGAATATAAACATTTCTAATTAATGCAAAAATATTTTTTGCTGCTATGGGTTTTTTGATCTTAACATAGTATTAATTTTACAAATAAGTAATTCTGGGAGCTTCTTAATTTATACAAACAATGCAAAAAAAACTTGTTTCTTGGAATAACATTAGTACCAATTTTTTACTCTTGTATGTGAAGAATAGTATTCGTTACGCATGTTATCTACGGCGCGGTGGTGATGCAAAAAAAACCAGTACTACCCACCATAGCTAAAAAGTACCTCCCCCATTTTTATAGGAAGTCGGATCGGATCGCTTCAGCGTTTAAATTATGCAACCATGACGTCCGCATGACAGGTCTGCTGAAGCAGACCACACATCCAGTTAGTTGCTTCTTAATCCACTCTGCTATCAGAGAAGTGCCTTGAGCAACTCGCATGGCACACCGCCCACTGAAATGCACCACCTCCTTGTGCGTTCCTTAGCTTCACGCCCGGCCTAATTGCCGGACGCTAAGGAGTCCTCCCCTATCACAATAAGGTAATCTCACATTGGGAGGATGCTGCTAGAAAGAGATAACTTTTCGCATATTTATTTCAGCTATATCTATATTGTATGGATGTATCTATAGCTGTAAGCTATGTATATTGTATGTCTACCAATTGAAATTAGACACGTTGATATCTATTAGGTATTACATAATATGTCATACCATTTATAAGATGTGGGCACTAGTAGGTAATCATTGTTCATTATTTATATGTTAGTAACTACAAGTTACGTAAGTTCGTAAATTGGGAAATAAACCAAATTATTAATAATAAGTAGTTAAACTTTTTATAGCAACGACCTTTCTTCATCCGAGCGTGGGAGGTTAACGGGTGGGTTTAATACGGGCTAACCTTTATTTAAAAGTCAAGGTTCAAAAATGTGTTTTCAACATTGCATATGTATCGGGAAAACTGAAATTCATTCATTTTTATTTATGTGTAAATTATTAAGTGAACCGATAAATTTTGTTGTTTATGAACAACTAGTCACTTACCCTCCCTTCACCTGGCTGGGCCTTATTGAGACTTAAAATGTTCTAGTAGGTAGATGGATACATTTTTTGATATTTTTTGATATTAGCTAGGTACGTAAATTTCTAAAAACAACTTTATACTTAGAACCAGTTGTTATGGTTTCTATGGGAATGGAAGATTAACCTTTAGTAAAAAAATCTTTACCTGAATAGTAAGTTATCATAACAAAAAATTGGTTAAATGATTTAGTACTTTTTTCGGGAAACGCGTTTTATTTCGCAAAGTTAACTTTATTATGTTTATTTATTAGGTACCTATTCATAAAGATTCCTAATTGTTATGGTTTATTATAAATGTAGATAATTAATTACTTTTACCTTTCGAATTTTTTATCGAATAGGTATATGATTTAGTATTTAAAATGGTTAATTGGATAGTAATTAATATCATTGAAATTATAAATGAAACCTCATTTGACTTTAATTTCAACGGTACCTATCTTTGAATATACTATGAAGTACCTATATTGAAATTAAATTAAATCATAAGTAGTATTATCTAAACATGCATATTTTAACCATTTCATCTTGAGGTGTCACGTTTCAAAAATTAGTAAACACGATAGAGACGCGCCCACCCACCGC
Organism: Boloria euphrosyne; assembly: GCA_951802675.2. Taxonomy (NCBI): domain Eukaryota; kingdom Metazoa; phylum Arthropoda; class Insecta; order Lepidoptera; family Nymphalidae; genus Boloria; species Boloria euphrosyne. The sequence continues at coordinate 12,275,673 of OX637873.1, read as the reverse complement.
CCGCCCGGCATAGCAGGCCGCGGGGGCGTTACCACCGCCCTACGTCCGAACCACGTAAGTTACAACTTTCTCACAAGTAGCTTTCATGAACTTTAACGCAACGAGAGCAAGAATTGAAGTTAGTTATTTGTACATATTTTATGTATGGATTAGTAAAAAATATCTAAATCTTAAATAGGTACCATATAAGTGTTTTAGGTTTACTAATTAATAATTACTAAAAAATCGCTAGTCACATAATAAGTATACTATTTGGTTCGGTATTTATTAAAATTTAAAGTCATCGTTAACGGTATTTGAAATGAAAATCTAAAGGAAACTTTCTCTCATTCGTTCTTTGATCTTAGTGTCCATGGTTGACCGTTATGTTCACTTTTCAAAATCTAGTACCTATCTATACAGTATACTATATAGGTAAGTGTCATAGAGTATAATTGTTGTCTATGTTCTGTGATTAACCTACTGCTGTATATTTTATAAACATTAGAAAAAGAAATATATTTTCATTTTTTCTAATTAATTTTTGCAATTATTAAAATAATTTAATGTGTTCTTTCTAACACAATTCTTAAACGAAATCTTCACTTCAAGTAAGTAAAACAATGTGTAGGGTTCAAATATATTTATTGCACAACAAAAAATACAAGTGTGAATATATAACTCAAAAAATTGTCTTACAAACGAAAATACGCTAAGCGCAATAACATTCTTAAAATGTAAAATTTCTAAAAGTAAACATTTAGCGATATCAAAACCAATTTCAGGTAGGCAAATCACATTCGGTTGAGACTTATTAGTGAAGAAAAGATTTTTATTTGTGATAGGTTATAAAGAAGTAAAAACTTGTCTTATGTTTAAGAATACGAGATGTTCCGCAGAGATGAAATATGTCTTCGACGAAAGCTGCGATTTGGTTAATTTTTCTAATTGATAACACTTATAGGCTATGAAATTACAAATCGTTTATTTAACAGTGAAATAATGTTTCTCTCTACAATTATAAATTAACATAAGAATTTTACAATGAAATAAATAATTATTTTAAAACCAACTTGGGATGTCTTTATAACTACAATAATAACAATAATTTAAATAAGTTATGGTGGTGTATGTAATTTAAGTTTCATAAATAATACTTAGTTATGTTAATATTATGACTACATTGTTGCAAAGTATTCGATTTATCTGAAACAAAAGAAAAAGTGAAAATTAATCACATATAATCTAATCTTTAATTTTAAATACCTATCTATATTTCTATTCCCCTTTTACATGTTAGTGGTTCAATGATTTACATAGAATAATCTTTGAAGAAAAATATTATATTTATATTACTTAGTATTTTAGGAAAAGTGATGTTTACAACAACATATTTATGTGGCACTCGACTAATAAAAATTGCAAAGAAATATTAATTGAAATGATTCCTTAAACATTTTGTTATCCTTGGCCTTTATGTTGTAAGTTACATTCAATCTATGTACATAGCAGATATATTTTTATTATTTACCTAGGTGAAAGAAAACATTGTGAGGAAACCTGTATGTTTGAGAGAACCTTGCAAGTTTTCCAAATTAGGCCAGCATTGCAGACTATGGCCTGATCCCCCTCGTATTGAAGGGAGACCCTGCCTAGCAGTAGGACATTAAAAAGGGTACAATACAAATAGTTACCTAGGTGGTACTATATAACATTTACAAGCCACCGCCACTTCTCTCAACACTGATTTGTTTCTTCAGTGTTTCCTTCTCATGGTGCTGTTCCTCCATCTCTGCCATACGTGCGAAGCGAGAGTATGCCACATGGCCTGATTTGATTGCAGACATCATCTGTATACATGGAATTTAAATTAATTTCAAAGCATTAATTAATGATGTGGATAAGTATTGTGTACGACCCAGGCTAAGAAAATAAAATGGAGTACAAATAATAATAAATGAAGCTTTTTAAAGTCAAAAGCAAATATTTTGTAGTTTTTTTTAAGCATGATTTTTTTTCAAAATCAATTAAACGTTGTTAACTACGTATTTCAAATAATTGTACTAAAAATACATCAATAGTTACACATGATACACAAAATAACTTAAAATATTAAATATTGAATATAATATAAAAATGTTTTATTTTAAATAGATTTGTTAAATAATGAAAATTTTAGAGGGAATGTGAAAATAGCAAGCATTATTTTATAGAAGCAAAAACAACAAAACAAATACAAGAAGCTTAAGTGAGCATGCCCAAGACTTATTCATTCAAATGAAAATTAGAGATGTGCCGACTATAACTTAGACATCGGACGATTAGTCGGTTGTAACGAGGCCGAATATTCGGCCAAGCTGATCACGGTTTTATTGAAGATAAAAAGTATTAATCAAGATAATCATTTAAAACAATAATATTCGCCGATTAGTCGCTCACAGCGTAAGTGGTCGGATGGTCGGTTTTACTGACTAGCCATTAACTAGTCTGAACATCTCTAGTGGTAAAAACAAATAAATTACAATATTAGAACTTCTTTTATTAGATCAAATGTTTCTGCTACATAACAATAGCTATTCTAGCATCCCAATTATTTCTTGCATTCCAAAACAAAATAACGTGCTTTAAAAGTATTATTTATCACGAATTATTATCCAATGCAATAATGGCAGGCAATAATTGCAGGTAGGGACCTGCAAATACTCGTCGAGTTCGACTTGGCCGTTCATATTAGTGTCGATCTCCCGCAATATTTCGTGCAACTGTTCACCCGTCACGTCCTCGCCGTAGTTCTGTAACCGTGGAACGTCCAAGCTTGAAGCATTAATTATGGCTTTACATAATGTTCTAAATTTATGCACTGTTTTATTGCATAAATTCAGAAATTTTTGTATTAGTAGAGGAGACCGTTGGAGATCGACCTTCACCCATCTGATAACCAGATGAGACCTATTTCTTATTATATATTGATTCAAAAAGTAAAATATTATTGATTGAATAAATTAAATAGCTATGAACATGGATAGGCAGGCTATCATAGGCGTGTTCATAAATATGTAAATAATAATTCATAAAAAATAGGTCTCATCTGGTTATCAGATGGGTGAAGGTCGATCTCCCACGGGCTCTTAGACTATATTAACATTGACTAGCCTATACATTGACCCTAGACCCTGAACATCAATATACACCATAATAAGAGCTAAGACACCATGGTGCGACACAAATCCCTTGTCCTTGTAGAATCTGTTTCTTTTCTACCTGGAGGTAGTCCTGTAACTCCAACTGTCCGTGATATGTGACATCTATTTCAGATAAAATTGCACTAATTTCAGCATCCGATGGCTTCACTCCCATACTCTATAACATTGTTTGTTAAACATTAAGAATATCGAAAATAAAAATCTCCAATTCAAATATATGTTCAGCAAATGGTGTTTTTCAGTTTTTTTAATACTCTACCCCTAATTTTTTTATTGGTTTAATTCTTAGAATTATTGATGTACACAATATAATTGATACACTCTTAAATTATGAAGTACAAATAAAAATTAGTGTTCCCTACTTATACCCTTGGTATTAGAAGAAAAAAATTAATATCAAGAATATAACACCCCACAACTTGTAACATCAGCTAATACCTTAGAAGCCGATGTTACAACTTCATAATAAACAAATTAACTGTGTACCGACCCGGGACTCGAACCCAAGACCTCACGGCCTGCAGCCATAATATATGCTCCACTAGTTCAACGAGGCAGCTTTATACATATTCTGCCCCACTACAAAATAATAAAAAAATAAATAAATATGTTGGGACATTATTACGACAGCGCCATCTAGTTCCGCGGTAAGCTACGTGGCTTGTGTTACGGATATCAGATATTGAGAGTTGATATACTACACATGTAATATTTAAATACATACATATTATAAATATAACACCCATGACTGAAGTACAAACATTCGTGCTCAACAAATGAATGCCCCCAGCGGGACTCGAACCCGCCACCGCTGGCGCAGAAAATATACCTTCAAACTCCTCCTAATATCGTTGATGGAGACGAAGCCCTTCCTATCCTTGTCTATGATCTGGAACCGTTTGATGTACGTCTGTATCTCGTCCTTGCTGAGGTTGATCGGGATCTTGTCGCGGCTGGCGCGGTTCACCATCTGACCCATTTCATTGGCGAGGAATTCGGCTGCTTGCTTCGTTTGTTTCTGCAATTAATCGTAATTTTGTGTTAGAATAGTGGCTCATATTGCATACATTTATTTCAGCCACCAGTGCCAGTTCTTTTAGAAGTTTACAAGCTCGAGAGTTCGCTTATAATCTAACGTTGTTTACAATTTTTGTTTTGACGACTCGTTTGGCTCAGTGGGTAGTGACCCTACTTTCTGCGCCAGCGGTCGCGGGTTCGAGTCCCGCTGGGGACATACATTTGCTAATCACGAATATTTGTACTCCAGTCATGGGTGTTTATTATTTATAATATGTATGTATTTAAAATTTATATGTGTAGTAAGTATATCAACTATCTGGTATCCGCAACACAAGCACGTTACGTAGCTTAGTGCGGAACTAGATGGCGCTGTTGTAATAATGTCCCAACATATTTATTTTTTATTTTTATTTTAATTTTACGGTCACATGCACAAATTGACACATTTAATTGAATTTAAACCAGGATCTTTGAATTATCGCTATTCGATTAATTTATAGTACCTAATTAAATATGATTAATGTAATTGAAGATCAGAATGGACTATGGCAGTAATCCCATAGTTGTCTGCTTCGGCAGGCAGTCGAAAAGTCGTCGTGAGATAAGTGATCATGCGACGACCTATTTAAGTATTTTTTTCGATTCTGAGATTCTGTTGGGCATTCGTGGGTAGTACTGTATTTTCTAGCCCGTAAGTCTATAGATACCACCTTAATGTATACAATGCAATTCCAATTCCAAACATAGAAAAAAAAACAAATGATAATAAAGAAGGAAGTAATAATAACGTTTATTTTGAATTTTTCCTCATCAACTAAAAACTACTGTCTGTGAAATAAATCACAAATAACAAATTTGTACTTTATTAATCATTCACACTACGCTTTACCTGTTTCTCAGCCTCGGACCACTTGAGCTCCTCGGCCATGATGTCGACGATGACGGGCAGCGCCTCGGCCGCGGCCTGCACGTTGAGGAAGGCGAGGCGCAGGCGGCGCGCGATCATGTCCACCGCCGTGCACGCGTACTCGCGCACGCCGTATCTGTCACACACGTGGGTCAGTGCTTTTTAGGGTTCCGTAGCCAAATGGCAAAGAACGGAACCATTATGGATTAGTCATGTCTGTTTTTTCCGAAACTATAAGAACTATACTGTTGAAACGTGGTAAGTAAATGTATTCTGTGAACTGCATTAAGATTTTCACATAAAAGTAGGAAAAAAAAAACAATAAATTTTGGAACTGAATCTTAGAACTGAAACTCAAAAATTTTTTATTCGTGTGGGATATCTATAGATAGGTCTTCAAAAATGATATTGAGGTTTCTAATATGATTTTTTTTAAACTGGAATTGTTTACACGAGAGACACTTCCAAAGCCGTAAAATGTGTATCGTGCATAATCATGATGGAAATGATTTGCACTTATGGTAAAATTTCTAACACAATTTAAAAATATTAAAATATATATACTGAATGTAGTTATAAACCGTACGAACCTGATCTCAGCGTCAATATATGGGAATTCTGGGTGGACCTTCTTGCCGATGATGGGCCATCTCTTTCCGGTCATGGACGCCATCTTAGCAACAGCGAAAGCGCGATCACCGTATGACTTGGCCAAGTGTTGCGCGGCCTAGTGATTACATTAAAACGGATATCTATTTAATTAAATTATTAATAAAAATGACATTTTTTTTTCATAACTTTACATTTTAACGGTTATTTTATATTTCTTATAGTTTTTCACTAGTATAAAGCATCACATATGTGAACCCGGATTACCAGATATCGCCATACCAAATATCATCATCATCATCATCATCAGCCCTTTTTAACGTCCCACTGCTGGGCACGGGCCTCCCTCAATACGAGGGGGATCAGGCCATAGTCCACCGCGCTGGCCCAGTGCGTGTTGGCGGACTTCACATGGCTTACGAAAACTTGCTAGGTTTTCTCAGACATGCAGGTTTCCTCACGATGTTTTCCTTCACCGTAAGACAAGTGGTAATCATGATAGAAATGATTCGCACATGAAAATATCAGAGGTGCGAGACCCAGATTTGAACTCGCATCACTTGGTTATACAAGCGACGCGTTACCGCTGTGCTACCAAATATAATGAAAATTTATTCAGTGGTTTTCTCGTGATTTAGTCGGAGATAGACATACATTGTAAAGACTATAGTTTCAATTGCTGTAAAGCATTTCTAATGCTAGAACGTCGGGAATCAAAAATCTAAATAATTCTGCGACAAAATCCGAAAAGATATTTTCATTTATAATGTCTATATTAACCGTTGAAACATATCGAGTTATTATACAAATTCCGGTTCCTCACCTCCATTTCAAGACCGAAGTCCTGCACCAGTCGGATGTACATCGTGGGAGTCCAGCCGTGCGCACCCTCGATCAGGAAGCCGTCCGTTTGACATTCCCTGAATAAAGGTTTTAGATTTGCGCCTGGAATTATATAAAAAAGTTATTAGTTACTGGTCTCCTAGAATGTATCACATCAATTAATTCCATCCCATCCCCTATTCTATATTTATCCCATCATCTCACATAGATGTTACCTTACTTTTTAGGGTTCCGTACCTCTAAAGGTAAAAAAGGCGCCCTTATAAGATAAATTGTCCGTCTGTTACCACAGATTATATCAGGAACGGGTGGACCTAGCAAGTTGAAATCTATATCAGCTAATGAGTTCTATAGTCCCTATTAGGTGTATAAAAACAAGGTCCTGAGTCAACAAGATAAAAAAATATGGGCAAATTTAGATTTTCGTGAAAATTGTAAGTACCAAAATTTACCTTAATTTCCAGGTTCTTTTATCTTTCGGAATGTTCCCTTTACTTGTGCTGTAAGACCTTGTTTTGTTCACGTATGACTTTTTAAAGTCTTGAAAAAGGCGGTCTGTTGTCTACCTACGACTTTAAAAAGTCATGTGGCTTCGTTCGATATTCGACCTTCTTGACAATACTTTTAGAGTGTATTTTTAATTGAAACTTTTAGCAATTTCTTAACCATAGACCATCGATCAATCATAATGATGCTTACTGCCATAGCTACGTAAAAAATTAAAAAAAAAGTGTACAAAAATACTTTTAGTCCGCGTCATGGCGTCGCGCGTGTGTAGTGTTTTATGTTTTTTTTTATTTAATCAGTGAATAATAACGGTATGTTGTCAAAGTGAAAAGTGAATGTAGGTATATGAAAAATAAAAAACATTTTATCCGTCATTTCGTCATATTTTTAGACATTTTTTTTATGCTTTGAGGCCGGTCGAAACAAAGAACACGTGTTAATTAAATAAATATTCACTCGTTATGGTTTATGTTTATTGTTATCGTTTATCTAAGTGGCTTTCAAGTGTTGTAACTTAAACAACGTTGATTTAAACAAAAAGTTCTCCGAAACGTATTATGTGGACTCAATTGCCGCACGTGCGGTGACGTAATCGACCGCGGTAGCCTGACACCTTGTTTATATTTCGGGTGCGCGGTGTTGAAGTGACTAAGGACCAAAATTGACAATTCTAGGTCAACCGGAAGTACGTCGAAAACTTGTTGGTAGACCTACAATCACGAAATTTATCAAAAACAAGGTCACAAACCAGGTACAGCACAAATAAAGGAATAATTCCAAAAAGTTAAAAATTAAAGGTAGTAGATAGTCTTCTGAGTTGTATGGGCTCTCATACAATTTAGAGTAAGTACTTGCTTATCCTTATAGATAATGGGACGGAACCGTTCATACGCGAGTCCTACTCGCACTTGGCCGAATATTTTTTTTTGTTTAAATAGACGTTATGATGGGCATTTAAAAACCAAACTTTCTAACTATTTTAGTTCATCCAGGAAAATTGTTATTTGCTATATTAAATAATGTTTATTTATTGTCATATAACGTGATATGAAATATGAAGCTGCACATTACTAGTCTGCGCTGTCACGTCACGTCACACTCTCATGTCACGTAACATGACGTAATCTTTGAGTTTTCCCTTGAAATACCTACTCTCAATAGCAGCATCGATGGTCTCAGCGGCCATGGCGCGGTAGGTGGTCCACTTGCCGCCCGCAATGGTGACGAGGCCGGAGGGCGACACGTGCACGATGTGGTTGCGCGCCAGCGACTGCGTGTCCGGCTTGTTGGGGTCCGACACCAGCGGCCGGATGCCGGACCACGCTGACAGCACGTCGCCGCGCCGCACTGCCGGAAGCGGAACACACACAAGCGGAATACAGTGTTTGTTTGTTTGTACTGTGTGTGTGCGTGTACGTGCGTGCGTGTATTTATGTGTGTGTGTGTGTGTGTGTGTGTGTGTGTATGTGTAGGCGTGCGTGTGTGTGTGCGTGCCTTGTTACATGCTTGTATTTGTATGTGTGCGTGTGCGAGTTGTGCGAATTAAAACTCGGTTAATGTATGTTTGTGTTGAACGTTGAAGTAGTCAGTTAAGGTCGCATTACGTTGTGTGGGTGAGAGAAAAATATTAGAAGAAACGGAAGTAATACTAATTTGAAATATTTTTTTTATTTATGTACCGCCATAGTAACACAAAATTTATAATATAATGCGTGTAAATAGCTACTACTCTCAGTAAGATATTAGGTTCAGGAGTTAGGATTTGGTTCAGCATAATTCTCTCGTTGGATTGCTTTAAGTATGTCACGGGTTATTTCATGTAAAAAAAATATAAGTATAATTTTGTTATCTCTCAAAAATGGTGTTAAAGACTAAAGTACCTATCAACACTAATTGTATCGCAGATTGCAGTAATACTCAATATATCAGCATTGGCATACCTTCAACATCCGGGTTAAGATAATTCTTAACCTCGGTGAGGATGAATAGGATCTCATCCTCCGTGGGCTTCGGGTTGTGCGTGACCTGGCAGGGCAGGTCCGTGGTGCCTGCGATGGTGCCCTTCAGCCACGGCAGGAAGAAGATAACCCTGCCGTCTGAGGTGGAGGGGTCGAGCAGACCCATGTGTTCGGGGCTAGGGAGGGTTCATGACAATATTGATTTATTTTAAGTTGTGTTTAACCGGCTTCAGAAAAAGGGAACAATTACTGTTAACTAGTACTAATTAAATGATTGTTTGACTATTTTATTAGTGAATACTGAATAGGGTTTCCATAAAATAAAAATAAATAATTTTTAATACTTGGAATAATAGGCTTGTTTCCACTAAGAATGAATCGGATGGCTTAGAGTTTCTAATGATTAATCATGATATGTAGTAAACAAAAAAACAACTTTTTTACTAAAATAATATAAGATTACAAATATTTTTGGAAATTAAAATCGGCAAAATTACTTATTTAATCACGTGACATTAAACACCAATCAGAGAAGCGTGACGTCACGCCTCGCAAAACACCGTTTGCAGCTGTATGTACATCATCTGTGCTGTCAGTGAAGTGAACAGGTTATTGATACACTTCGTTTTCATAACATTAATACAGTTTTCCGAATCATTGAGACATAATTCTATGTTTTTTTTTACAATTATAGCCGTTCTATACTGCTATACATCCATTTTCTCCCGTCTTCTTGACATTCTTATTTACGTGGAGTACAACCAGGTTTCATGCGCACTTGTGATACTGTTATGTTCTTGTGATAATATGATACTCCATGTAATTAACCATATCATTTGGCAACAAAAAAATAAAGCAAGTGTGTTTATTATAATAAATATAAATATGAAACTAAAAAATTGATTTTAAATCAGAATACTAAAACACCTGAACTTAAATATCATAGTACATAAAATACCCAGCTACTAGTACTAAAAATTCTTACAAATGCTGATTCTGCAAACTTCAACAGCTTCAACAGTTTTAGATTTAGACATTCATTGTGTAAATACTTATATCAAAATGATCTTCACAAAAATACATTCGGAAAACTGTAGACAAACTATTAGGATTATCTCTCCTCGCAAGTTTTATTTACTTTTGCCGTATTTGTTTATTGTTTGGAACGTATGTAAATAACTTGTTTCGCGTTTTTATAGTTGTGCTTTTACACTGGGGTACTCTACACAGTACTTATAATATGAGAAATTCATTTTTTATTAAAGAAAACAAAATTATAGTAACTACGGTATACAGAAACACTATTAGTATCGCGAGGAGTGACGTCATTCAAGACGCCATGACAGTACAGAGCGTTTTTGAGATAATTTTAAATTGGTTTTTAAAAATGCAAAATATTTAATGTTAATGATGGTTTTTTAAAAAAATGAAATGTTTTTCGTGTTAAATAGATGCTAATGTCCACTATTAAGCAATTTTTCAAATTTAGTCAACTAGCCTATTACATTGCAAATAATTGAAAATTCATTTTATCTGAATTTCTAGCATAAATAAAGTGCTATTTCAAGAAGTTGTGCCTTGGAATTGCTGTATTTTAGTGTGGAATTGTGCCAACAATCCCATTAGAACCCAAACCTTACTAATACTTGTACCAGAAAGCCAATTAAATAAAACAAAAACATATACCTATAATATCCAGGAAGAACAATATGAACACCAGAGGAAGGACAGCAAATATCTTTAACATTCTGGTCGTCCATTTTCCTGATGGAGTCGGTGAAGGGCCCGGTCGCGTTGATGATGCTCTTCGCTTTAACATCCCATTCCTTACCGGTCATTTCGTCCTGAAATATTCAAAAACGATATCAGTGTTATTAAATAATACAAAATTAGCTGCACTCTTTACTCAAAGTAGTTCTTTAAATATAGTCCAGGTAATCTATTGATATCTATTTATATAAAATTGAAGTGTCTGTTTCTAATTTTAAATTAACAGCTTTTTACTAAATGCATATGAAAGTATATATACGATACTTACATAAAAAAAGCAATTTTTAAAATTTTTGTATGTCTGTCTGTTTGTTCCGGGTAATCTCTGAAACGGCGGGACTGATTTTGATAGGGCTTTCACTCCCAGATAGCTAATTTTGTAAGGAGTATAGTTATTACAAAATTAAGAACCATTTAAACTATTTTGTTATAAGCCCAGCGAAGCGGGTTGGGTTTAGTAGTAGTAAATATGTAAAAGATGAAGAAACCGGGATTTGAACTCCCAACGCGTTACTACTAGGCTACCACTGCGTTGCCATCATTAGGATATCAAAAGTATCTAACCCTGAGCCGAGCCCCGCTGAGCTTGCCGGCGGTCTTGTGCAGGCGCGTGACGCTGACGTGGTTGGCGATGGTGGCGCCGTGCCGCGCCGCCGTCAGCGCTATCGCGAGGTTCATCCTGGCGTCGTCTTGTTGCCCTGAGGGTCAAAAGTATAATAATAATATATACATACTTATATATCTATGTGTAGATATAGTACTTATGTGAGTATATAATTACGATATAGTCTATTAATCAAAAGGCTTATATAAACGGAAACCCCCCAAAAAATGTCAAAGTCAAAAATAGCAGTGTGATCTCTCTCTCCCTCTCTTTTTTTTTTTACAACTTTTATAAATAAATTCGTACCGTCATAATACACGATGCCACCACACAAATTGTCGGATTTCAACATGGGGAAAAGTTCTAGGGTATTCTTCTTAGATAAATAGTATGAGCTCTTCAGATTCCTATCTCCAGCCACTAAGTCGTACATCTTGATACCAAACCAGTAGTAAGGTACTTGCCACCATCTGAAAATAAATAAATTTGTGTTAATGACATTAATTAACTTTGAATAACGATATATGCAATAAAGTATTAAGCTAATGTGATCTCATATAATGTAAAGGTATACTATTACAAGATTCAAAATATATATAATAAGGCAATAAGACTCAAATTGGCTTGATTCCGGTAAAAACTAGACATTTAACGCGAAATCATAGAACAAATGGAAAAAAAATCCATTATTTTTTTTCTATTTATGACTCACAATGAAACATGATAATGTATATTCTGCATCCTTTAAATAATAATAATATAATGTCCTCCCGGCCGATTACGGCCACGGCGGCCAATCTCATTGAGACTAGCCAACGGCGCGGGACATATTATAGTGCACGAGTGTATGCGCAGACACAAGTGCACTCTCTGTTCCTCATCACTCTCATATTCCGGTGGGACGAATGCTCGACACGACCAGTGAGAGTTAAGGCGCAGGACCGACAGCTTTACGTGCTCTCCGAGGCACGGGGGTGAAACACCGCCAACTTCCCAACTCCGGGCTGTTACTGAGGCTTACGAAACAGAAAGACTCAATAACCAAACTTGGCCCGACCTGGGATTCGAACCCAGGACCTCCCGGTGTGCGACCGTACATGCTAGCCACTACACCAACGAGGCAGTTTCCTTTAAATATCGTGTAATAGATAGCGCGGTGTTAAAGGTAAAAAAAACCATGTGAAAACGTTATGATTAAGATGAAGTAATTATGTATTCGAATTTCGAAATTTGTATTTCAATTATAGCTCTTTTCCACCTTTATTCATCTATTTCTCTTCTCAGATATGCGACATTTAAGAATAGGTTTTTGTAAGTTTAACCCTTATTAGGGGCGAAAAACTGAAATATTGAATGATGAGTAACAAAATGAATAACCAGAATTTGTAAATAAAACAGTTCAGTTTTTCTCTATTTAATAATTAATTATCATTTATCCATATTGCCTATAATGCCTTATAAATATTCTTTTTACAATAAGTAAGTGTACAATAAAATGTAAGTATAATAACAATAGAACACTACGCAACAAACCGGGTCACTAATACACGTGTAAATATTTTATTACGAATTACTTACGATGCGTTTATTATTTATTGTTTGATTAAATTAGCAATTTAAGTTAAATACTCACTTATAGACTGGCAACAGTATAGGCAAAGGCCTGGTCAAATGAGGAGCCACCTCCAACATATTGGCACGTTCGTGTAACGCCTCCTTTACCATTTTGTATTGATCGTAGTCGAGTTGCAGGATAGCTTTTTGCAAGTACCGTACGCCTCCGTGTATGAGCTTGGTGCTCCTACTTGATGTGCCACTGGCGAAGTCATCGGCTTCAACCAGGGCTGTGCGGAGACCTGTAAAAGAATAATGGGAAAATGGAGATAGATCCTTTTACTATATGCTCTTTTTGTAAGGGTTCTGTGGTTAAAAAAACCTTTGTAGGAAGGTAGTTTGTCTTCTCCCTATAATTAAAATTAAATAAACACTATTCCGTAAAAAGTTTAAAATTACGTGTTTTGTATAAAAACGTAACAAAGACCCTGATGACGTTCTTAATATTTTTTAAGACAGTATTATTATGGTATATTTTCTCTTTCCTATTTTAAAATATTACTTTGTTATTTGAACGAATTTGAGTTTGACATCATTTGTTTGGCTCGGCAACAACGGCAGTAACCAAAATCGATTATCGTTGTTTACATAAACACAATAAGTATGTTAGTAGGCACTACTCGTATTAAGTGGCTACATTATTTTTATAACTGTTATCAATAGTTATTTTAAGTTACGTGATATAAATGTATTTTTTTTACTACATCTTAGGGTGCGTCTACGCTAGACGAGCTGAGTAGAAATTCTAATGTAGACCGTCTGAAAAGCCCTGAAAGATCGCGCTTCGAGCTTTTGGTTCGTGCTCGTCAGTGCTTTGACAGTTGTTTGTTTTTTGACGAACACAAAGAGATTTGCATCACGAGAAAAAGGTAATTGACTGCGCCCAGAATGCATCCGCTTGTGCTCTGCTCGTCTAATGTAGAGGCACCTTTACGTTACGGATGTTTTCCAGCACGTCATCATCTTTGCTACTTACACATACAACTAACAACATACTATATTAGATACATAAGAAAATACTACATTTTTCCTCATACTAACAAGAAGGCCCATACCCAGCAGTTGGAAGTTAAAAAAAAAGGTGAATTATTATCAAATATTATTTTATACTAGCGGAACCCGCGGCTTCGCTCGCGCTAAATCAAGGAATGAACCCAAGCGAAGCGAGGGTGAGTCGCTAGTACAAAATATTTAACAGGGGTGCAGCCCCTGCACTGACATCTATAATACCACTGGTCTGGCTGTTGTCAACGTACTTTTGTGGCTGCTTGATATTCGCCATTTTGGCGCTGTCCGCCGCTGTCGGACGTAGCGAGAGTTTGTGGTACTAAAACTAATGATGTCGATATAAAGATTTTTATTTTTTTATTTTTATTAATCAATAACCGTATCATCATAATTACTACTTATGTTATATTAACAACGAAAATGCAAAATTACAGTAAACAAACACTTCTCGCTGTCATTTGCAATATACGTCAAAATTAGTTCTCGACCCTCTCGCTAGTGGCGCTTCAAATGGACACAAAAAAATTGCTGTCAAACGCTTGGAACAGCCAGCCAGTGGTATTATAGAGGTCAGTGGGCTGCAGTGTATAATTAAACACATTTTATTTATTTAAAATTTAATTATATATAATGTTACAGCGTATACTCATTATATATGCCTCAGATTGTATTCATAATAATAAGATAACAAAACTTGGTTATGCTTTAACTCTTCTTTATCCACCAAAAATATTAAATAAATATTCAAATAATAATAAGTATTGTGTATCAGTGGCGAAGAATGAAATTTTAGCAGAGACCTACAGTTTAACCTACAGTTTTATAAAACAATTCACAAAAATAAAGAACGTAATCGTGATAATTTTTTCTTTTCATATTAAGGCAATTATCGTTATTTTTTAAATATATATAATATATATAAAATATTATAGCAAAATACAATTAACACTTACTCAAATTGAATAATAAAAATATTATCATTTTTAACAGTATATTTTACAAACGAAGTACAATACGTTTTAAGGATTTTTTATATATAAAATACCGCCATCTGTTAACATCTGTTTGAACGACTTCCTCTTACTGAAGAGATTGATTTATTATTTATTTATCAAGTGAACTACTAAATTAAACGTAAAATATGTAGATATGGGGGTATATTTATTATATTTCAAATTATATTGGTTGTTAAATTACCTAACGCTTTTAAAATAACTTAAGCATAATTTCACTTGAAACACAAATTAAGGAATAATAAACATGAAAAACAAACTGAATTATTACATTATTAATTATTACATAAAATGTATTAAGTTAAATTCTAAATATTTTTATTGAAATATGTGACCTGCACTTTATTAGTTTAATAAAAGTTACGTAAAATGTAAGAAATGTAACCTTCTGGCAACACAGGTGTCATCCGATGTCAGTGACGTTTCGCTCGAGTGGCCAATATGGCGATTGCGATTTGTCTGTCAGCATTATTAGAATTAAACGAAATACTCTACAATCCGAATTTTGCGGATATATGTTGTCGACTCGAAATGTTTATTTTTTTATGTTTTATTATTCAGGTAAGGTTTCGATCGAGTCTACCGTACCCCGTCACGAAATTATTAATATAGATTTTAATTTAATAATTATAAATATAGCTATACTTAAAAAAATGTTTTACTAACGTACCTCGTGTAGTAGCATCGAGGGCACAACCCGCACCCGTCGCGCCGCCACCAATGATAAGAACGTCATATGTATGGCCAGCTTGAAGGCTTTTCACTTGATCAGCGCGACTGGGCAGTGGTCTCTTCTTGCGCTCGGTCTTAGCGGACACTGTTGATGGGTTATACCAGTGCTGCAAATAGCAATTACACGTTGGTTAGTTGCACTTCTTAGAAACCAATACCACCGTGCAACGCTATAAAAATGAGTACATATATTATTAATTGTAAGAGTTGGTCCGATGCCAAAGTAAAATGCTTGTGAGCTATTCACTTGCGAGCAAAGCTTAAAGCTTTAAACAAAGCAACAAGTTTAAAAATTTATTAGCCTGTGTGTTATTTTCATCATAGTATCTTATATAGTAGGTACTAGGTGATGTGATGATCGTGATGACCATTTCACGGTAACCCTCATATTAAGATGGAAATTAAATGTCATCGGCTTTATTTAAACGTATATGTAAAAACGTATATATAACCTATTACTAAACTTAATCTTTATAACTTTAAATACTTTTCGAGTTATAAAATATAATTTCACATGTTAAAATATGATAACATAATTTAAATTGAAATAAAAATATTATTTAATGAATAGCAAGCAGCATGTTTATTTATTGCGTTGAAGTGGTTGAAGTACAATATCAATTTACACGTTTTATTGCTTACATCGTAAATAACTGAAGGCGATTCTATATCAGCGGAAACGTTTCAATAAATACTTATATATAAGTTAGAAGTATCATTAGTAATTAGTATAGACTAGAGAATTCTCATATATACTTATGTAGAATTTATGACCGCTTTACAATTATTGATACAATTATTAAAAAAAACAAAATGAGCTTGAAATATTTTTTTATAAGTACCCATAGATAAATGATATACTTATAAGTAATTTTCATTTAAAAAAGATTTTTTGAAATTTATCGTATATTTTCTGGCCAGCGTAAAGGTACATCATTATGTCGAAGATCACTAATCTTATGTGAGGTGGACGATTACACACAACGAATTGATAGACGCATAAACGCAGACTTTAGAGATAGATAGAACGCAGGTAGAGTCTTGCCAAATTGTTCCTGGCAAATATCATCGATCTTGTCAAGAAGTATTGTTGATCATCACTCTGATGAAAGTACTTATTAAAGATAAGGTTTTTTTTTCTCTCGAGCGAGTAGAGCGAGAAGCTCTACCTTTGGATAACTTACATAGAGATCAAATCAAATTAAAAACATCTTTTTTTGATGTCGTTAAAAATATTGTAATTTATTTTCTAGCATCGATAACCTTTGGGTGAAGGTTACCAACATCCGCACTATAGTCTATAGCTATCAAAAAATCTAATCTAATTGGAAATGATGTGTATTTAGCTAATACAGATAAAATAATGATAAAAGATGTGTCATAATAAAAGGTATTTATAATTTTTTTTAACGATTTATTATATTTTTCTTGTAGGAATTTTCCTAACGTAAATAATAACTTCTCAAAACAAAGGAATTTTTATACCTAAATACGAGTATAAGCCGGTGTTGGATAAAGAAAAACTACATAAAGATAAACTAAAAATGAATGTATAAAATTGTCAATGGGTGTTTAATATAATAGACATCATTAACTTAAAATGGTTTTTTAATCGTTTTACAAATGCGAAAATGTATACGCGCATTCTGTTTTAGATCGAAAAGGTAGTTGGAGAGGATGCCCTGATTTCCGCAATGAAGTGTAATGCGATACGTACGGGCTTGTCATCAGCGGAGAGTGCCCAGCCAGCTAGCGCCGCGCCCGCGACTCCTGCTCCACCTATTAATAATTTTCTTCTCGACATGATCTGTAAAATTATTACGACCACTTATAATATACAACAACTTATAATAATATAAATTAAAAATAATGAAATTAATCGTCGTACAAGAAGAAATTAAAACTTGATATTGTTTAACAGAGTTTACAGTTTACAGATTATGAGATATAACATATTAACCACCGAGACATTTAGTCGAAATAATAATAAATAAGTAATTTTAGTAGCTATAAAAAACGTATTTAAGAAGCGAAAACGATTGTATTGTTTTTCGGTGTGCTTTAATTTTATGAGTTAGATAAAGTATCGGAAGAGAATATTTTTTTTATAATGACGCCATGCACCTTGGTATATCTACATGATATAATGGATTATATAAATTAAATAAATAACATCTCACGATCATTAGAGGGATATTAGTAGGTATTTAAAAAATAATGTTACAGCGATAAAATTCTTTTAAATTATATCTTTGGTCTTCACTAATTTCACGTTTTCAGCTCACGTAAGTTAGCCTATTGCAGGTCAAGGCTCCACTAAATTGTGGTACGTTACCACAGTCAATTATGAAAACTCGGTCAGTAAATTATTAAAACTCCAGACCTCTCTACTTTTAATGAGGAAAACTTTCGAGACTTTCAGCGAACTTATACAATTACTATTATACATGATAATATAATAATGCTATGATAATAATTTATAAATAACGTCAGTTATACATAGTAAGTAAAGAAATTATATACGTACCTAGGTATGTTGCATCTCAATTTTTTCGCTCAACCTAGACACAGTAAACCTAGACCTCTAATATGCAGTCGTAAAAAGTAGCGACAAGTCAACGAGGTACTTAAACAAAAAAGAATCTAGAGCGGAAGTTAAAAATTTGCGGTCAGAGTAAAATAATGTATTACGTACCTGCTTAACTACTAAATGATCATACGAAACGTAAATTGAGAAATAAGGAAAGCATGAAAAACAAGGAAAATATATATACATATCTAACAAATGCTACATTTACATAATATCAAATCGACATTCGTCGAATAGGGTGACTCTCGAAATTTGAGTTACAGTGAACATGAAGCCCCCTAGCCGATCTTGCTATGGTGTGATCATCATTCGTAATAGAGCTAACGTGGAAGGTGGTGCGGTGCATATTGGTAGGCCATGGTTGCTCCTCGTATTTCCTGGTTAGCACAATTTTCAAGTGGTAGTGCCATGCTTGTTACCTTCGGGTAGCAGCCGAATGGGCCGGCACGCCCCGTATAGTACCTACCACTCTCTCACAGGAGACCGGCGTGAAGTGGCAGCTATGCTGCCGCGTTTCGTCCGGTAAGTGAGAGTCCGGGAGGCCCACTCACCATCCCTCCTCCCGTCCTTCTCCCTCCTCCCTCCCTCCCTTTCCTAAAAGGCCGGCAACGCATCTGCAAGCCCTGTGGTGTTGCAGATGTCCATGGGCGGAGACGATCACTTCCATCAGGTGAGCCTCCTGCCCGTTTGCCCCCTTTGTCCCATAAAAAAAAAAAAATGGGCCATGGGAGTAGCCCAAGCAATGGTCTGGGCGTCGTGTAAGTACGTGAGTGATCCTTCGACACCCGATTAAGACGAAGAAGGTTACGTTGGGATTTAGTGAATACTGAATAGTGGGTAGTCGATAACTCACACAGAACCAAATGCGTACATAATAACAGGCACCCGCCTGAGAAAAATATAAAAGTAACAAGTACAACGTACATAGAAGAGAAGGCAGTGGTAACCTGTGTTAACGCGCTCTGTCCTGTGTCTCGCACCTCTGATATTTTCATTTGCGATCATTTACAACATAATTACCACTTGTCTTACGGTAAAAGAAGAATATCCATCGGGGGCTGCCATCACTACTTTAAATTTTCATCGTAAATACTAAATATACTTCTAAAGGTCCTCACAGTAGGTGCACGGCCTACCCATTAAGGATGTAAGTATAGCGCTTAAAATCTCTAATTATTCATGGATTTTTTTGTATTCGTTTACAAGTATTTAAAATCAACGTAAATACATTGGTTAAAATCGTGTTCATTTTAAGAAAACTCACTTTATTTCACGTTATGTCAGCGTGAAGGACATAATCCGTAGATAAGTGATATTCTTTGTAAAATACCGCAGAGTGACATCGGCGTTAGAATAAAAGATCGAAAAATATGGTTTAAAATGTATGGTCATATTATTTTTAATGATTGTTATTAATAAAAAAATGAATAAACTAAAAACTCTGTTCTCTCTTTAGTATTATTAGATCCTTATTGTCCAGAAACTACCTACCTAGTACCTATAATCTTTTGGATTTAAAAAAACATACCAAATGAACCCAAATTCGACCGGTGTCTATTGTACCGATGACCATTGTGTAATAATTAATATATCCTTGGTTTGAGATTTCATTGTCAGTAGTAGTTGTAGTATTTACATCCGGATTACACAAAAATTTTAAAATTGCATTTAGCAATCAAACAAATACATGAACACATCTATAAAAGCCAACCGATCGTTTTACTCATAATACTCAGATAATATATAGGCACTAGTGGTATTAGTCATACAAGCACTTGCACAAAATCACGATCTTATCACGATCAACGCATACAAGTATGAATGTAGAGTTCATCAACTGATGGTCATGAATCTCTAAAAGTACTATTAATAATGGACCTAAATATAAATTTCATTTACGTAAGTAGGTACATTTTTATATATATTTTTATGTAGGTATTATGAGATTTTACTATACATAAACTATGTATTACCTTGAAATTTATTAAAATATAAATATTGTACCTACAAGCTTTAATAATAAGTAGTAATATTAAACTTATAGAGTTTCTTAAATTTTAAGAAAATGGACCAATCTATGTAAACACCCATAAGTTTACCGATTATAAAGAGGAAATATACATTTATGTCAATCATAAATAATATTAAGTTACATAACACAAGTTCTTCGTACACTAATTAATAATTATTATCGTACGTAACTGCGTTGAGTTTATGTTTATGTAACTAATGGGAATAAAATTGCTTACCACGACATTTTTAATAACAGTGTTTTTGGTTCTGGCCATTTATATTATTCTAATGCTCGCAGACATGTCTGCTATTTAGTTTGCAAACGATAATTGATTATGTCGTTATCACAGCTATCATATGTTATCCGTTGATAACAACGTAACAACGTAATCTCTTAATTCATCATTACTTCCTACACTGCAATTTAGCGAGAGACGTCTAAAAGTTATAAATCAATCTTATGATCTATTTGTTTATTGTGTTCTGAATCGACATTTCTTCCCAGGTCTGGGGCTTCTGTTTTTCATGACGTTCAAAAAAATGTAATCATTTAATGCTGAATATTTTGAATTTGAATAAAATTAAGTATTTATTATTTGAATATAATTAATAAGAGTAAAAATTTTTTCGTTTAATATTTTTTGTGTGTGTTTTTATCACTAAAATAACAATAGTTACGTTATTACACTTCCTTGTATTAAAAAATTCACGTAAATATATCATGGATGATTTTCCTACGAGTAAAGCATGTGACAAACTAAAAATAAAATGCTTTCAACGTTTAGCTCTTCCTCTTAGTAAAGAGAGATCAATGCAAACTCAAGGGCGGCATCTAGCAAGTCGTTACCATTGTTTGACACAATGTTGTTAACAGTGCCAGTTACGTCTGAATGTAGAGCGTACAAATACCTTCGTTAATTTTAGCACAGGTTTGGAATTAAACTCGAATTGTATTGATGTCTTTACGAACTCGTGTTGTCGATAAACTACATTTAGTAAATTTCGACAAAATCACTGGTATCAATGATATTTAGCCCAATTCTTACTATACCTAGATACGTTTTTGAGATATTGCAACTTGGTACAAATAATACACTTATCCATTTCTAGACCATAATTTTTAATTATATTACTGGAAAATAAACAATTGTGCATTTTATGCGCATCACGTATGGTTAGAGCATGAACGGTTTTCAAATTAAACATTAGTTTCTCAAGTACTTTATTATTAATTGTAATATAATTTGGTATTTAACAATGTAAACTCTAAATAACTAGGCAACGATATGGTACACATGCCGAGCCAAAACTAAAATAGACCGAGCTACTGATAATAGTAATACGACAGTATTACAAGGCAAGAGACCGCAATCAGGTGACAATGAACAGGGAACATTTAATAATGTATATAGGATAAAGTTATTTTTTCAGTTCAATTATACCACTATGTTTTTATTATATAGTACAATATAGTATTTTTTTTTAATTTGAAATATAAATTTTATATCTTCTTCAATTTCCGTTTAATTAATATGAACATACATGTCTAATAATTTCATTCAAACTTTCTCCTTCCCTAATATGTACTCGTAAATACGGTTTTCATGAAAAAATGATGGAAAAATTGCAGTTTAATTGCAAAGGTAAAACCTGCCCGACTCTACCGTAAGAATGACCTTGGTAGAGCTGTTATGATGTCATATTACGCTAGCGGTGGTTATATCTTATATCACATATGATATTTAATAAAAAATAATTATTCTAATTATATAGTGAAAAATATAAAACAAACTAATGACGAAAACATTTAGTTGCTCTACAAATATAAATTATATTTTAACTTGATCTTGCACAACTCTTGCAAAAAATTAAAACGTAATCTTTTAAATAATATATTAAATTCGGTTCCTAATATATAATTTCAGAACATTCGCATCATAAATCAAGGAATCAATATAAATAAAAGAAATAAATACAATAAAAAAATCTTTTGGCTCGTAACTTACGTTTTGTTAATTAAGACTATATTATTGTTACCTTTTATCTCTGTTGTTTGCAGGGTTTGTCTAACAACAATACATTTAGTTATTATATAAATAAAATACTAATTATAGGACACAAGGGCACTAAAGGTATACTTTTTTCGTTTTGGGATTCGAATGAAATTTATCTATTACACATGTAAATGTGCTTTTTTCACATCACTTTTCTGTTATAATTTTATATAGCAGCACTATTATTGATATATACTACTAACTATAATAAACGTATATAATCGCGCGGCAAGGCATCACAGTGCCTTTCCTTATCCGACCCGCCCACGGAGTAGGGACTGCCGACTGACTGAATAAATCGTGTTTAATCTATGGTTCCGTTCGATTTTGAGCTGTGAACAATAGTGAAGTTAGCGACTAACTTCACTACTCACTAGAGCAAAAAGCGCCCTCTAGTATAGAACAGAGACATGGACTCTACATAGAGCTACTATCTTTAAAATTTAAATCTTATAATAGTAGAAGTAAAACAATTTTCCGCCACAGTGGTAACGAATAAGCTTTATTAAAAGCATATCATGTACATTATAGATTCCTTACATATACTCTTTATAGACCAATTATATAATTGTATAGATATATTGTTTCTTTAGTATCTAAATATTTAAATTGCTACTATAAATTGTTATATGAACATACACCAAACTAAATGTTTTAGTTTGGTGTGAACATAGTATAAAACTTATCAAGAATAACTTTGTTAAGTGTATAATAAAAATAATACTAATCTCCGATTGCTGTCCTGAGAATTGATAGCGACATGTCCGACATTTTCCATATTTTGACTCCTGTATATTTTAATCACTTCCTAACCTAACCTATTTAGACCTCTGTCGGCTTGTCATCTTCTCCCTAGTGTCTCTACCAATATACCTTTATTACATCCAGGCAACTGGAAAATTTTATAGCATATCTAAAGTATTGTAATACATTCAAAGAAAAAGTATTTTCTTCTATAAGAAGTTTGATAATTTTTATAAATAAAATGAAACCAGTGCAAAGTTATTATATATAATTTATTGAGATTTAATTACATATGTATTTGTGCACATAGACAAACAATCACTTTTCCTTCTTCTCAGCAGACAGGGAGTTGTAGAGCTTGGTTATTTCATTGACAATGAGATTTTGGACCACTGTGCCATTGTTATCAATGAAATTAGCAAAAGACTTATTTATGGATGCCTCACGAAATTTTCCATTGGAGTTTCTCATCACAAGAACCAACTTGTACTTATCATCATGCCTATAAATAAAAAAAAACTGTATTTGTCGTTGGTAGTTGTATTTTTATTGTAATAGAATTGAATTCAGATCAACAATAATAATGATCAGTAATAATTTAAAAAAAAAACTTTTCTAATAAATTTATTTAACACTTATTACATATTTTTAAAATTAAATTAATCAAAAGAAATATAGTAGAAGCAATGTAATTTTTTTCTCTAGCTCAGATTACAAAAACATTTATGTATGAGTAAGACTTGTTAAGACCCTTGACCAAAATGTTATCAGTTGTTATGTTGATCTTGATTAATTTCTAATTATTATTTAAATTTTTGTATGTTAGTAGATGTAATGTATGGTAAATAGTCTAAATAATTGTATGAAGATCACCTTGGATTAACTTTTTTTAGTTTATGTAGGACAGACTAGCAACATTACCTTAGTAATATTATGCCAAATTAATGATTCTGAGAACAATCCC
This sequence comes from Boloria euphrosyne, assembly GCA_951802675.2. NCBI lineage: Eukaryota > Metazoa > Arthropoda > Insecta > Lepidoptera > Nymphalidae > Boloria > Boloria euphrosyne. The sequence goes on along the minus strand of OX637873.1, from coordinate 12,251,541 downwards.
CTAATAACTTATACAATAAGAAAACTACTTTCATAAACACAATTCATTAACTTATTATTAGACTTACTTCTTAACATAAGAGCTAGCCTCCCAAACTCTGTTATTGTTGCCGACTTTTTCCTTAGCCACTACAAAAATTCCCTTCTCCTTGAAAGTTGTGTATAATGTCAAAATGCTCATTAGAATGAAGTATGACGATACACATATTATGAGCACGAGTCTAGAAGAAAATTAATCCATTAAAGCTCTTAAAATCTATTCTCTACTATACTTTCAACAATATATAATTTCTACTTCAATGTAAAAATCATTCTTTAATAGAAAATAACTTTATATAAAAGTTACTATATAAGAGAATTACTATATAATATTACTTACTTAGACTGTGGGAAGGGATATAAGTAGTCCCAAAGCAGAGCATAGAGAGCGACTCCAACAGCTAACGCACAAAGGAACAAGCGTCCATCAATCAATGCAAAACTCTCTTTACATTTTAATTCTCCAGTAAACACCTGAAAAATACTCAGTATTTACTTTATCTGAAGATGTTTTATTTAATATTTTATATTTATTATATTAATTAGATTTCATCTATAATATTTAGAATAATAATCGTGAAACATTTACTATTAAGTAATGTAAAATATATACCTCTCTAATAGCATCATCAATTGCATTTTTAGCAGCGGCTCCATCCCACTTATTTATTTTAACTACCTGAAAGTAGCAATAATATTTATTATAAAATGATGTACACTTCACCGTAAGCTTTTACGAGTATTCATTTTGTTGAAGCCAATAGGATATATTTAAAGAATAAAGATTCTTATTCTTAATGCTAACAAATTACCATCACCTTACTAAGGGCGGACTCTTTTTATATATTATTTCAAAAGTAAAAGAAGTCTAAGTATTCTATCGGTAAGTCCAGTCAAAATCTGCTCAGCAGTTTTAGATATTAGTAGGAACATACAGCCAGACAAATGTTTTTTTTTTCTTATGAGTAAGGAATATAATCACTGCATTTAGTAAAAAGCTGTTATTTTACACATAGATAGATATAAATCTGAGCAGGTTTTCATTAAAAAATAACTGTTGTTGTAAGTATCGGCATGAATGACGTGTCTTTCAGAAGGACGTAAACAGAAGTTATAAGTATAATAATTTGGCCTATTCTTACCTCAGGTGTTTCATTCGTCATATTTCAATTAAGATATTACTTTTAACTGAAAAGCTTTCTTTTAACAAATTCCTCTTAGTGTTATCTAAAAATTACCAAAATTTCGTATCAATGACAGAAGAGAACATGAAACTTGTTCTCTTGGTAGTCTGTGACATGAAATGAAAGCCGCTATGTGACCAGCATAGAGTATATTGCTACATAGGTGACCAGTGACACGCAAAGAGAATGTAAACCAAAGAGTATAGATAATATACTGATGGAAGCCCTACGGAGATGTGACACGATACTTGATTATTTATCGATCATGGAGGTTAGAGACCAGGAGAACCATCGCTTCATACTAAAGCATTACCCGCCTGTCTCTAGTCTGAAAACTTGTAGATTAAAGAATTTATAACGCGCTGTCGTCGGTAAGTAGTATTTGTGAAGTTAGCCGTAGTTAGAGTATTGTCACTATTGTGACAACGTAAAGTTAGGCATTGAGACAACATAGCGATCGCAGCGCCTCCTTAGCTTAACAATATTTCTGAGACACTACATTCTAGGGCAATGGTCCTCCTGGTCTCTAATCTCCATGATTTATCGATGTTGACCTCAGACTAATTAAAGAGAGTAGACGGAAGGCTAAAATAAAAACCGAGTAGTCTATAGTTTACTCATTTAGGTCAGTTAGCATGTCATTAGGTGTGAGTGAAACAAAACATTGCTGTTTGTTTATATTATTTTTAAACGTGTCACAAAGCAAAAAATGAGAAATGTCAAATGGTCACCTTTGGTCACCATTTAATACTAACAAATAAAAATGTTCTATCCAAGACGTCAAAAACTTTGAAGTCGGCTATCAACCTCTTTTTTTAGTATTATGTTTTGTTGACATATGTCGGGAGTTTGTTGAATTTACTGGGGAAAAAAGGGATATTAATATTACTTTCTGCCTAAAAACGTGACCAGAAAGTTTTTTCGTGAGGTGTACAGTGCTCTGGAAAAGATGTCTTGCGTAATTGAAGGGTGTAAAACCCATAGTTCGAGAAAAGGAAATGAGGACGAATCCTTAACATATCATCGGTTAGTTTAGAGATATATTGTTCAATATTGGAAATATAAAAGTGATAAACGGTAAAAAAAAAATAGTACTGTATGTCTATCTACTCAAAAGAATACGCATATTTGCTTTTTTTATGATTTTTCTCAAAAATAAATTGCGGCAACTATAAGTAACTAGTGATGTAAAAATGGTTGTCGATAATCATTTCAAAACTGTTACAGATTTCCTAAAAATGATAAAATAAAAACTAAATGGATAATTCGCACATATTTAACTAAAACAATTATATTTAAAGGTCAATGAGTGCTTGTTATTACATTACTATTTTAATTATTATTAATAAAGACATTAAAATAAATGAATATAGTTTTATTTAAACTGGTGTTATGGCTATGGTTAAGTAAAAGTTGTAGAATAAATATGGATTTTTTACCCGACTGCAATGAAAGTAATCCTTTTCAAATGTTCTTGATTACCACGTATTGGTGAATTGGCTGCATTAATTTTTGTAATCAAGGTAGGAGCTCCGCCGACAGTTTTCAGTTCTTAGAGCTCGTTAGCAAAACTTAACCCTTCCAAGGTGCGCGGTGCGATTAACTGTGTTGACGCAGCTCCTATTTCTGCCTTAGTTTGGCCCTTCGGGCCTGATTTAACCTAACCTACGGATCGAGAAAACCTAGTCTTTACTAAGCTCCTTGGGAAAAACTAGTTTTACCTAGTAAAAACTAGTTCCAACTAAAACGGGTCTTAACTGTAACGTATACATGTGAAGATTTCATATTATATTATATGTAATTTATTTCATATTATAATTTTTCGCAAATAAAAACTAGGAGTTTTATGATTAAAACGTTAACTTATTATCCGTGTGTGTTTTTGAAACACTTAGTTTTTTGTTTTGCAAAAAATTGAAAAAAATGGTTTGTCAATCTTTCTACGATATAATACAACTCATATAATGAACAGCCGGATATTTGTATTTTTTATTATAGTTTAATGCATGTTTTTCATCGACGTCGACACAACAATGTCGATGATAAGCTCATCACTATCCAAAAATTAGCTTGTGACAACCTGCATAATAACGAAAAAGAACGGCATTATATGTCTCTTTCCTACGCACTATTAACATCGTAAGTAAAAAAAGATAAATATATGCATTTCATTTCTTATTTTAGCGTGGGTTCCATGCTTTGTCAATCTTCCTCTTAGACTAGGGAAACAAAGAAGACTTTTTTTTCTATAGTCTAAGATCTTCCTAGATGATGACCGATAGGCGATAGATTATACCCAGTTACCAGTACCATAAGCCATTGGCATTAATCATCTATGGTTACCATTACCTAATTTTGTTTTATATTAACAATACAGTACATACTAAAAGTACAAATTGCTTTAAAATATATAATATTAATGGTAACATAAATCCTATATGTCAAATATTAATAATGTAAGTCTACATTTTTAAATCAGAGCTCAAGCGTCTAAAATATATTTTTGTATGTGTACCTTTATTTACGAAATTAAAACAGTTACGAAATAAAAAAGTGAATACTATTCTATTTCATTTTATATTAAAATCAATAACATACGTAGAAATATTTGCTGTATTTCTATATAATTTAATGATCTATACATACCCTAGATTTCATTTTCAAATTACATTTCCCACGTGTGTACTACGCTTTATTATGATCGATTTCGAGTCATTTAGCTATCATTTAATAATTATATAGAATTGAGCCTTCAAATTTGACCAAAAAATATTATGAAGTATACTGATTTAAATATAACATTGTGTACATATATTATATAATCTGAAACCAATAAAAATAAATAGCTAAATTGTGTACTCGCACTGACAATTTGGGCACAACAAAATTTTAATGATGGATGCCAATATAATAAAAAGTTTCAATGGATTGGGTTTATAAAAAAATGAAGTAGTTTTCTAGCTTATCAATTGATTTGTGACAATTTGTAAGTCTTATTATTTATTTGTTTTCAAATATACGAAAAATTATCTCAGGTTGAGACAGTAATGGTACGTTACCTATACATTTAGTTTTAATAATAGTACGAATTTAAGGGCATCGAACCGGTGGTTACGCTGTTTGACCACCTATTGACTTAGAAATTATTTATTGATGAATTACAACTATTATGAAACATAAGTGTACATGTATAACGCATATTATTATTATAACATACATCACAACAACAATATGGCATTGACAGGCAGCGAATAACGATTGAAAGAGGTCACCGTGTTTTAGATATGCATGTCTCTTACATGGTTGTCATAGTTTCTTTTATTTGTAGGTTGTTTGCCAACAATGGCGAAAAGGAAGAAGCCAGCTTCTAAAGCCCCGTCTCGTCGATCAACTCGACGCGGGAAACAAGCAGAGGCAGTCAACATCGCTGATGGCGAGGCGTCCACATCAATTGAGCCAATTTCTGAACCATCTACTGAAGACAAACCTCCTTCCAATATCCAGAGTGAAGATTCATGTAATCCAAATCATAAAACTGTAACACTGTCAGATGTACACAAGTTAAAAACAGATCAAGTAAATCCTATTCCAACAGTAGCTTTACATAAAAAGTTTGGCAAATATCGATGCTTGTTTAATAGTGATGACCGTTTAAATAAAAAATATGATATAGGCAGTGATAGTGAAACAAATAGCAGTATAGAGGTAAGAGTTGTTGATCCATGTGCAAGCTCAGAGTCTGATGCTGCTTTGGATAATCAATCAGATACAAACAGTGGAGCTTGCTCTAGTCCATTAACTCTTCATGTAAATTCTTCTCAAGGGAATTCAAGAGAAATGTCCCCCGTACAAGTAAATGAAGTCCAAAAAGACATTGTGATAGTAAAAGATGATAATAATCAAAATGAAAACATTAAAGAGACCATTATAAAGATTACAGATAATGAGAAAAATAAAGATGTTCAATATATAGTCAATGATGTAAAAGAAAATACTGTGACGGAAATAGAGCAAAATTTAGCTAATGCAACTATAAATGAGGAAACAGTCAATCATGAGAACCAACAGGTCACATTGGAAGAGCATTTAGAATATGGTGATGATGATGAAGTTATTACAATAGTACAGATTGTAGAGGATGATAACCAAGAGCTTTATTATAATATTAATATAGAAAGTCCAACACAAATTTCTCACCAACATTCAGGGGGACATTCAGATTTCCAAAAAGATTTTGCCAAACTCAATCTGACTCAATTGGAATCTAGTCCTTATTCCCCTACGGATTGTTTAGAAAATAATAACTTTAGCACACCATCTTGCCACACACTTGATCCTCAAGTTTTAAATGAGGCGTTGATGAGACCTGACCCAAGCTTGACACCTAGTTCCACCTTGTCTGATGATAGCAACTCATCTCGGGTGACAGAACAAAATCCCAATAATTCAAATGACTCTTCTGAGTCTTCACCAACTGGTGTTAGAAGATCAAGCCGCATCAAAACTATAAGTACATTAAAACAAAAGACAAAAGGCTATGGGCTGGTCAAAACACCTCTTAAAAAAGCTTTGATTACTCAAACTAAGCTAAAGTTAGAAGAAATGGGTTCTGACAGCCAAGAAAAGTGTGAAAATTTGCAAAATAATCTTCCAAACACACTTACTTTTCCTGTTCCTTCTGAGATGCCTGTAAAAGTTAAATCTCGGTGGCGCAGATCCAGTGAGCTAGAAATGGGGGCAAATTCACCCGCCATCTCTCCATTAGCTAGCCCTGGCTTGCCTCAGAAATTACCTGCACTAGAAGAAGTACCTAAAGAGATAGAAGAAGAGCAGACAGCACCATTATCTAAGGAAGCATATGACAAAATCATTGAAGATAGATTAAAACAATATGAGCATTTAGAGGAAAATGAGTATTTATGTGAGCGTATGGTTAGTAAGGAGACAAAAAAGATGATTTGTGACTGTTTCATGACTAAAGATGAATTAGAAAGAGGGGAACTAGCATGTGGTGAAGACTGTTTGAATAGATTACTTATGATTGAATGGTAAGCATAATTTGCCAGTTTCTTATTTCTATTTTATTCGATCTAATTGTTACTATAGTAATGGTTTATGACAATATGATAATTATTACTAGGAATACAATATCCAAGGTATATATGCAATAAAAAGGTTTATAAAGTCAAAATCAGTTAAAAAACTTTTTACTTGTAATTATAATATGGTATGATAATAGATTATTTTTAAATTATCATACATCAATTTGTAATATCAGCTTTACTTTATTTCTCTATTTTTAGTGTAGTTGAAGAAGTAGCAAAGTAAAATGAAACAAATAACAAATTAATATTTGCTTTTATTGGTAGTGAAAAGTCATTCAAAATATTGGGCTTGTCAAACCAAACCAAATAAGCCTATACTTAAACTACAAATAAGAGGCCTACTGGCCTTACCGTCAGATAAGCTCATAAAAAATAGAACTATCCTCAAATATACAAACACAATGTTTCAAATTAATATGACAATTGGGAGTAGATAAAATTTTCATTATCTATTTTTCTACCATTAAAAGGCAAATCTTTTGAAATTTAAATGAAATATAATTTGAAGTATATACTTTCAAACAAAAAAGTTTCAAATTGGTTAATAAACAACAGAGTTTTAAAGTAACAAACATTAAAAATACAAGTGTACATCTGATATTCTTAGACATGCAAAAGACTTTGACTTTGAGACTTTTTTTGTTTTTTATTATCATAATAGCCATTGCATTATACGGTGCCATATATAGGTACTGTTAGTTGTTATCTCATGAGATATACAACCCAGACAGATATGGCTCAGTTTATAGTAACCCTACTTGCTGCGCCAGCGGTCGCGGGTTCGAGTTCCGCAGGCCATTTATTTGTTGAGCGCGAATGTTTGTACTCTAGTCATGGGTGTATATATTTATAATATGTAAGTATTTATATATAATATGTGTATTGTATCAACTATCTGGTATCCGTAACATAAGCCTCATCAGCTATCCATGGACCTAGATGGCGCTGTGGGTAACAATGGTCCAACATTATTTATTTGTTTATATGAATACAATAATTATTCTTTCAGTAACTCGAGATGTCCAGTTGGAGATAGGTGTACAAACAGAAGGTTTCAGAAAAGAGAGAATGCTCCTTTAAAAGTGTTTTATGCTGACAAAAAAGGTTGTGGTGTAGAAGCAAATGCAGATATTACAGCGTAAGTTGCATTTTTGAAACTCCCTTTTATCCATTTTTTAAATTTCTTCATTACTACATGCATATTGTTTAAATTTCATTTCTCTCTCATATTTTTATTATGTTAAAATTCAATTTAATTCTATTTATTTCAAAGTAATATTACTACAAGAGAACACATTTATATAGATGTTTGTAATATTATATAAAAATAAATAATTATAAAGAATATGTAAAATATTTTTTGTATTGTACATACTTGTAAATACTTAATTATGTATTTACAAGTATGTACAATACAAAGAACATAAAATTTTATAAAAAAAATATCTAAATAAATGACTCAAATAAGACAATAGAGTTGATTCTATTTAAAATGAAGATGTGAATCAGAAAGGATGAAGGTTATGTCGCAAAATTCTAATTTCGAGAAAAATGAATTTAAAGGTTGAGTAAGGTTGAGTAATGTATGGCATGCATAAAATAGTTGTTAAGTGCCGTGAACTGAATGGTAATAGTCGTAAATATGGCTATCTTAAATTTAAAACTGTTTATACACCAATAACAATGACATCTATGCATAAACAGCGAAATATCGAGAATACGACATCACCTTCTCCATTCACGTCTTCAATTGTTTTAATCAATTTTGCTGCTTAAGATTGTATGAAACAATTCGAGCGAAATATTTTAATATTAATGATTTATGCATAGCGAATAACAAATACTATGTGCTGATGGCTTCTCACTACTTTTCGCTCTTTGCTAAAATGATTCTATTGCAGTAATGTGAAGTAATATGTATTCCTGAAATATAAATATATTATCTATTACATAATAACAATACACATTATTATCATGTTTTTATTGGCTTTTTAACCGATTTATTATTTTGTTTTTAATTTTATTTAATTTCCATTGTAGGGGCGAATTCTTAATGGAATATGTGGGCGAAGTGCTCGATTACGAGCAGTTTTACAAACGTGCGCAGACTTATTCTGATGAGAACAACCTGCATCACTACTTCATGTCGTTGAAAGGCGACACGGTGATCGATGCGACCCTCAAAGGAAACATATCACGCTTCATCAACCATTCATGTGAACCCAACGCTGAGACCCAGAAGTGGACTGTGAACGGAGAACTCAGAATAGGGTTCTTCAGCAAGAGAGATATCCCAGTAGGGGAGGAGATTACTTTTGATTACCAGTTTCAACGGTTTGGGTGAGTTTATATTATACTATTTGCTTTGCTTCAGGTTCTTCCCTAATGTCAAACAAAAATTAATGTATCTCAGAGAAAGCATACATTTTTTCGGTATAATAAGTAATCTATGTGATATTTTATCCAAATCCATTAAACCTTTCTGGCATTCATCACTTAAAGATGTATGCTTCCTCAAGTGATGTGTGTTCCTCAAAATTGAAATTATGTACGATTTGAATTTAGTTAGCTGAGTTCTTAAATTACATATAATTATTGTTATTTATAATTTTTATTTAGATTTTAATATGTAGTGATAGTAAGTGAAGTTCACTGTTCACAGTTCAGTAACATCTAGGTATCTTATTACAAATGCAACAAAGTCCATACATAATCTTGTTGGCTATTTGAATATTATTATTATAATTTAAAAAAAAAATAAAAAAAAAATTATTATGATTAAATATGTATCATTTTACATTGGATGGCTTCATTATTAATTTTATAAATTCTATACATTTTAAAATTAATTGTACACAGTAAAGTAGCGCAGCGTTGCTATTGCGGCGCTGAGAACTGTCGCGGATGGATTGGAGCTGAACCAGACTCTGATGACGACTATGATGAAGAGGTTATTATACAATTTCATTAATGCTAAATTAGTTGTATATGAGATTATCTCTATAAATCACTAGTAAAAAATGATAATACTTCTTAAGGTACTTAATATGTTATTAATTAAGTTTACTTTATATTGTATTATAATTATAATATTGGAGATATTAATAGTTCAAAGCGCTAAACATTTGAAAGACATTACTTTGTCTTATTTGTCTTACTTGGCTTGATCCAAATGGATTGAAATATGGCCATCAAGCAGGAGAATGCAGCAAGAACACTTAACCAAATTTCTTGTACTAATAAAATTCTTGTAAAATACTATATAAGTATCATTAAATATATTATACAGGAGGAGGAAGACGTATCAACATCCAAGTCGGGCTCAGCGGAGTCGGAGGAGGCGCGCGCGTCGGACCAGGACGCGGCGCCGCGGCCGCGCGTGCGCAGGCCCAAGCGCGACCGCAAGTACAAACCGAAGGCCACCGAGCTGGTGCAGGACGCTGATGTTAGTATCTGTTTATATGTTCGATATCTTGTGTGTTGTATGGTAATATGTAAAAATAATGATTAAATTATATATACATGAGTGCAGCATAAATGTCTAGATCAAGAAATGTGACATTTTAAAAGTTTCCCTTTTTAATCTATATTAAAAACTTTTAAAATTTACATGCAGAGACATGTGGATATCAAAAAATTAATAATTTTTGTTCTATATTACAGTTGCGATGTAGATAAACTATAATTTTGTTTTTATATCTTAAGTTTTGTTTATAATTTTGCAAAGATTAAACATTTTTACAATAATTAATAAGATGAAATAAGCATTTATTGCTAATCTGCAATTGCCGCTGGACCCTACTGGTTGAGTATGGAAGACAAAACAACAAAGGGATGCCTATGTTCAACAGTGGACTTATTAGAACTGAGACGAATGCAATATAAAATAACTATCTATTATATTATTACTAACCAGATCGAAGAAGACCTAGAGGCGTTGTCCCGCACGGGCGTGAAGAACCAGGCGCACACGCTGCGCCTGTCGCGGACGGTGGTGCGCGCGAAGACGCGGCGCGCGCAGGCGGCGCTGCTGCGGCTGCTGCGCGACGCGCACCTGCCGTGCCGCCGCCTGTTCCTGGACTACCGCGGCCTGCGCCTGCTGGCGCCCTGGTGTGCTGACGCGCCTTTGAGCTTTAGGTGAGACACCGACTGACATGTGCCGATTGGTTTAGCTTACAAAAGTTTTAAAATAAATATGTTGGGATCATTGATATACTAGGAAAAAAGGTGTAGATAAGTCATACGCGCTCAAAAAGTGGCACACTAAAACTAGGCTATTGGCCTACCAACGCATTGACGACGCACTGTCGAGAATTATATTTGTCTCTTTTTCACTGGCGATACTTGAATCATGCCATCCTATTTTGACGACTAATCGTAATGTAGTGTGTTTTTGCAATATTTTTAGTTATTCTGTATTCATGTGTGCGTTAGTGTGCCGTTTTTGAAGATAGAATGTCGTTTAGGTAACGTATCTACACCTTTTTACTTATAATATCATTGGTTGGGACATTATTACAACAGAACCATCTAATTCCGTGGTGAGCTACGTTACGTGCTTGTGTTACGGATACCAGATAGCGCGACTGCTGGCGCAGAAAGTATGGTCACTACCAACTGAGCCAAACGTGTCAAACGTCACTGAATATCTCAATATCATATAAAAATCAAAACTAATATATTATAGCGTGTCGAGACGAATCCCATTGTAACTAGTGATCGCGAGTTCGAATGGCCAGTATTCGATACGATATTCTCATGTTTTCTAAAGTTAGTTTAAATAATATTAGTTTATCGCAAAATAGGCGACAGACGTCGAGTTGCGGAAGTCAGCCCATCGTAACCATAACAATATTAGTTTAATAATGTCATTTGGTACTGTGATTTAAGTATTTTTATTAAAAAGAAAGTGTTTATTCTACAAATAATATCATTTTATACAAATTATAGATACTTAGATACAATAGAATGTATATAATTTGTCATATATTAACAGCTCTTTATTTATTTCCAGACTTGAAATGCTCCAAACCGTTGATCGGCTTCCAATTACTAATAAAACAATGGTACAAGAGAGTAGGTTCTTTACCATTGTGGAGAGATGGCTTAGTGCTAACGATGTTCCTGCACCAGATACTGTGTTCATTGATGAGGCTACTGGTATGACATATTTTATTTTTATACCAATACTAGCGACTCACCTTCACTTCGGGGTTCGTCCCTTGGTGCTACTTCCTAATTTAAAGTTTGTAGCACAAAAAATGAAGGACTTTTATATAAACTTGCGAGAGCCCTTAGACTTCCTCTCTCCGACCCTGTTCCAAAATTCGTTCTTAGCAGATGTCTACTAACTATAAACGCTCCGCCAAATTTAATCTTTATATGTCAAGTGATATTCCGTGATGAGTGAGTGACATTTCACTTATATATTTAGATTTAATTATTGCTTTAATATTTAATTTGTGCTATAAATCCATATTTAAACTTTTGCAGGTTTGCCAATAGAGCTTCCTAATAGAACAGCCCAAGATGAGGCTGCCTTAGCTGATAAGACTAAAGAAAATACTGCCATTACAGAAAAAGTGAAGGATCTATGTAATCAGTTGCTTGAGAGATGGTCAAGTTTAAAGGTAAACATTATCTTCTATAGATAATAATTAGTATACACTTCTTTTTGTTTTCTTATATTATTAGCATTCAAATATAAACACTGTTTAATAATAGTAACAATATATTTTTTATGTATAGGAAGTGTTCAAAATTCCAAAGAAAGAGCGCATACAGCAAATGAAAGAGCACGAGCGTCAAGCTAACGTGGAGCGGCGCGCGGCGGACTCGAGCGGCACGCGCGACCGCGACCGTAGGGACGAGCGCGACCGGAGAGATGAACGCGACCGAAGGGAAGACCGCGACCATCGTGACCGCGACCGCGACAGAGAGAGAGAAAGAGATCGCGAGCGTGACAGGTATAGGGAGAGAGAACGCGAGAGAGAGAGGGACAGAGAGAGGGATGATCGCGATAGAAGAAAAAGGAGGACGAGTCCGGAAGGAAGGCGCAGTATTAGGTTTGGATTATAAACCAAATTACTTTTGTTTGCTTATTTTTTGTTAATATTTATTTAAAAAAAATCTGTCTTAGATTTAGAATATTTTTTGTAAATGAAATTGGAAATGGAGATAGTTTAGGTTGCATTTCATCAATGTTTGTATATGGAATTTAACATTAATATCCTTTTAATAAGGTGATGTAAAAAATACCCGGTAAATGGACCAGAAGTGTTATAAAAAATCAAAATTTATTCTTTTACATTAAACTTATTTAAGCCAATAATAATCGAAAAACTACTACTACTCACAGTAAAAAATACACGGTCATTATTTTTCGAATTATTGGATTGAATGGGAATTTATTTTATGATTTGTTTAATAAAATAAAGATTTTTTTTGCATTTTAATACGTTCCATAACAAGCTTAGGTATATTTCAAAGAAATAAGTGTAGTAATTCCTATTTTAATAATAAAAGAATGTTTCTTTTGAGTAAAAATGGATGTTTTTACCTTCTTTCATGTATTTTATATAAACTATCGATGCAGGCTAACGGAGCGCGTGCTGGCCGCGGTGCCGCCCATGAGCAAGGAGGAGCGGCGGCGCGCGTTCGCGGAGGCGGCGGCGGCGGCGGACGAGAGCCGGCGCCGGCGCGAGCGCGACGCGCAGTGGCCGCCCGCGCACGCGCACGCGCACGCGCACTACGCGCACTGGCCGCCCGACGCCTACGCGCAGGTAAACTATCCTAGTATATGTGTTGTTCAGAAATAATTAATAGTCTAGATTATTCTTCTTTATGTTGATATAAGAATCGGTACAATTACGATTATATAAATAACTATCCTACACAGAAACTATAGATAATTAATGAGGGTTTTGCCATACATTAAAATTTAAGAGAAATGGAAATTAATTGATTAATATTACACAAATGCCTAGAAATTAATAGATTTTTCATATATTTTTTTTCATAAAACTACGATCTAAGAAAGTATATTTTTTTAGATGTTCCCACAAGGTATGATACCAGGAGCACCAAACATAATACCTGGTCCACAGAACATGATGAATGGACCACAAAATATGATGAATGGACCTCAAAATATTATGAGCGGGGGCCCAAATATGATAAGCGGAGGCAACATGGTGCCGATGGTGCCCCCTGGAGTACCTGGTATGATGTCGGGGGTTATGCCAGATGTACCCCCTGAGTGGGTGGGACCTAATGGAGAGTTTCAAGGGCCTCCTGGGTTTTGTCAGCCGTTCCCTGGTCCACAGTTCTGTATGCCACAACCAAAGTGAGTTTTAATGAATAAATGTAATAAATTGGTGAAATAAAATACTTTTATAAGGTTTTAAAAAATCTTTTCTCCCAACTGTTGCCTGAAAGTTTCAAAATTGATTAATGTCATGAAATTCTTTAACAACATTAAAGAAAATGTATAACACCAAAATCTATACTAAATCTAATAAAATGTAAGTAAAATATCTGATTTATACTATTTGCAGTATGATGAGTATGAGCGGGTTCGGCATGGGCGGGTTCGTGTTCGGGCAGCAGCTGTCGTTCCCGCCGCAGCAGCCGCCCGCCGTGTCCGTCGCGCAGACGGTAATGTCTTGCTACTGTATACATTATTTTAATCAGTGTTAAGTATGGTAGTGTTAACCTACGGCACTGCTTGAGAGATTGTGAATAAATAAATATTTATTTCATTGAAATTCGATGAACCTTGACAGCGGGTAAAAGAAACAAAGAATTTTAGGTACACGGTGCCTTTGTAAGGCATGTGTAGAAAAGTGATTGTCACGCGTTTGTTTCAAATGAAAGTATTTTTTTTATGAACGCTGAACAAATGCAGATGACATACGTTGTTTATAATATTCGAAAAAGATGTATTTTTCGATTATAATCTTATTTTAATGATTCATGTTACTCTTGGTTTGCCAGGCAGAATCGCACTTGTCCTTTTGTTAATTTATGGACTACTGCTTTAAATGCTATAAATTCTAACTTGGAGTAATACAAGCTACTGTTGGTATCGAAGCGTCGGAAAACATCAAACATCGGAAAAGTAGTAATTAAGTAGTGAATATTAAATAAATAAATATGTTGAGACATTATTACAACAGCGCCATCTAGTTCCGTAGTAAGCTACGTAACGTACTTCTTTTGCGGATACCAGATAGTTGATATACTACACATATAAATTTTAAATTCATACATATTATAAATATAAACACCCATGATATTTGTATGAATGTGCGTGCAGATGGAGGCGTCGTCGGAGAGCGCGGCGGAGCCGGTGCTGCCGTCGCTGTGGCGCAGCGCGCTGGACGCGCGCGGCCGCCGCTACTACTACCACGTGAAGCTGCGCCAGCCGCAGTGGCTGCCGCCGCCGCCGCCGCCCGACCGAGGTACGATTTGTATACACTACCTACTCACCTTCGCCCCTTAGATTTAATACGAGTATATATATACTAAAACCTCCCTCGATAACCACTCTATCTATTGGTGAAAACAGCTTGAAACTCGGTGTAGTAGTTTTTGAGCTTATCGCGAACAGACAGACGCGGCGGAGGACTTTGTTTTATAATATGTAGTGATTACTCAGAAATAGGATATTTTCCTGCATGCAGTTAGAACTTAGAAGTATCCTGTATGTTGACGCGGATAACCAGCTATTATCATTTATCACACATATCTTCATCAAATTCTGTCTAATGGTTTTCTTGTGATGGGGTCACAAACAGATGAATTTTAAGGGTAAAAAACGGTTTATCTTGATTTCTGGTTAAACTACAAGTGGTATCGAAAAATATTAAATGGCAAAATTTGTAGATAATAAAAAGATTTGCAACTTCTATATTTACACTTTTTTCACATAACCTTAAAATTTATGTGAAAAATCCAACTAACCAAGTTGTGTATTTTTTATTTTTATCTTTTAAGAAAAAAAAAAACAAAATTGTTTTCCACGAAATTTGGCAAAAACTAACCTGTTTATGTCCTAAACACACTGTAATTTTTTTAGATTTAAAATATTTATTTTTTTCACCTTATCGAAATAGACCCTAGTTTTCAATCGAAAATTCTCACGTCAAAATATCTTTTTTTAAAAGTCGGTAATCTTTTGGCTCGCTCTTCTTTCTGAAGGTGTAAAAAATATACATTACAATAGTAAATTTTCTCAGTAAAGCTGCTACGAAATAACAGCTAGTACGGCCTAGACACCCATTTTCAAAAAGCTGTAGCATATTCTTTAAATTATATGCGTACATGCGCTTATTTATTACTATTTTAAGATAACTTTGTATACCTAAGTGACCTATGAAAAATTTTAGCCCATCAAAGGGTATTTCATAGAAAAGTGGAAAGGGGCTAGGAGGGTTGAATAGTTGGATAGTGCTATTATTGCACCTTTACTCTAAATTCTAATTCGACGGAATTCTGTCAGCTGCCATTCTTTGACAATTCATATATCATAAACCTTTTTTGCTTTGAATTATTTTTATATTTATTTATTTATTGTTAATAGTTTTTGTTTTGTGCATTCAATGTTCACTAACTAGAATATTTTTTACCTAAATTAAAAAGCAGATTAGAACAACATATTTCTTGAATGAATAAATAAATACATGAAAATATTTATTAATCATTATCATTTATATCATCATTGTCGTCATCATCATCCACCATTGGATGATAAAGAAATCACACACACTATCAGATCATGAGGAGGGCACATTTTATCCTCTTTTTATAATATAGTTTAAGTATACTTGCCATTTTTGAACTGTGATATTATTTATGCTCTCTGATGTCAATTGTTTATATATTATATTGTAAATATTTTTGTTATATTGGCTCTAACAAAAAACTAGAACTTAACGAAGATTTTACAAATGAAGACGGTTTTCTAAAAAATGTTTGCAGCCAATGAATTACTAGACAGGGATTCCTGTAATAGAAAAATAATTTCTATTATATAAATATGATAATAAACAATATAAATACCATTTTACAGTTATAACTAATTTTTTAAGTCTTAGTTTTTCTCATTGAAACTTTAAATTCCAGAAAGGTTTATTTTTTATTTTGCTAAAATGCTCGTTTTTAATAAAAATGTTTGAATTTTGGCATCACGTCTGAAATGTCAGAATTCCGTCAAATTAAAAATTAGAGTATAGGTAGTTATTACTCTATGGAGGGTAGACTTAAGGAGTACTGTCTTATTTATATTATTTTTTTTTATTTTACCACAGGTTTTTAAAGTAACTAATTATAATATACTAGTTACTCATAAAATTTGTTGAATAATATTTATAAGAATTTTATTATATGTACAGATGAGAGTTCTTCAGAGGAAGAGGCGGAACCCATGACGGCCCTCGAGTCAGCGGTCATCGGACGGCCAGTGAAGGGCAAACTTGTTGAAGGTGTCAATGGCATTTATGAAGGTAAATTTAAAAATTTTAAAAATATATTATAGAATACTTTAAAGTTTAACACATTAGGTGTTGTAGTTTTGAAATGTCATATTAATATTGTGAATATAGTTCTATATTTTAAGGTTTTGGTGGGGGGTTTTTGTACTACAAAATGCAATTAGATTTAATTTTTCCGTTTAAGCAAATTCAATGTCTAAATTTATCATCAGTTAGTAACCCTCACTTGCTCAATTACATGTATATAATAATGTTTTAAGTTAGTATAAGAATTTCTTTTTTTTTATAGTTATAAAAGAAAATTCTCAAAATGGCTTGATCCCGGATCACGCGTTGTTGAACATTAAGCCAAGGAAGCGCAGACCAGGATTGGTATCAGAAAGACCGATAAGTGTAAGAAGCTTTTTAAATCTTAATTTATTAATAACGGATCCTAATATACCAAATGCCTAATGTTAAGAATTTATTAAGTTATTCTACAGCATATACAGCATTTTCCCTTTGCTTTACGAAATTAAAAAAAAACAACTTAAATATCATAAATAAATATGCAAAGTACCCTCGGTTTTCGTAGTTGTAACCCATATTAAATAATACCAACACCTAAAAGGCCTTCGGCTTATTTTTTTAAATAACTGTTTTATTCATTTTTTACGATTTTTCACCGGGGAATTTTCACCGGTAACATCCACTCGGGCAAGGTCAACGGCGTATATCCCCGTCTTAAGTAGCATATTTCATATTTTTCGATTATACAACTATAAAAAAATGTAGCTAATTCATTTATTGTATTTTAAAAACAGATTTTCCTACTTTATTTTCATAGTTCAAGCTTTGTACCGTAATGTATAATTTTTTAATAAAATAATATGATGGGATTTGAAACTAATTTCGATTTAATTTCAAATTATCTTTCAACATATTACGATAAATTATCAAAATGATGTAAATATTAAGCGAATTCTATTTATTTCTTGTTAATACATTTCCAGCCTCGTACGGAAGAAGACAAGTTAGCAGGTCGCCTGGAGGTGAAGAGGTACAAGCAGACGAAGGAGAAGTTGCGCCGGAGGAAAGAGAGGCTCTTGCAGAAAGTGCGCCAGCTGGCCACTAAGAAACGTGGCAAAGATATCACGCATAAAGATCTTAAGGTAATTTATTAATATTTCTTATTCTTAGATATTGTTATATATTTTAGTTAATATGATTTAGAATGTAAGTACAATGTATTGTTGCCATAACTTGTAAATAAATAAATATTTTTTTTTGGTAATTTAAAATTATATTTATATTAATTTTCCTGTTTGTACGCTTTTTTATTGTTAAATGAAATGGCTATTTCCTATTCAATATTTTTTTTTTATATTCTATAATGGGTACCTTAGATCAATAAGAAGTATGCTTTTTTTTTTTAAGTCTATGTCAAACATCGCAAGTGTTAAAATATATCAATATAAAATCTAAGTTAAACTTTTAAATATTTATCATCATTTCAAAGACTTAAATTTAATTAAATATTATTTTTAGTTCGTCGAGTTGGACGAGACTGATAGTGAATCAGAAGGGGACTCGGACGACGGCATAGAGAAGATCAACCTGTCATCCCCACCGCTGGCGGAGGCGTCGCCCCCCGCGCCCCCCGCGCCCCCCGCACGCCCCGCGCCCTCCCCGCCCGCGCCCGACCCGGACGAGGCGGCGAGGAGGATCAAGGAGCAGTTCCGCAGCACCATGGCGAGGGTGATGGTGCAGCACCTCAACCCGTACCGGCACTCGGACGCGCCGGCCGGACGCATCACGTGCACTGCTGACTTCAAACACTTAGCTAGGAAGGTCAGTGAATATAATACTTTTAGATTTATGAGAATTTTTATATTTTATTGACTGTAATGTCATAATAGTTTGTTTCGTTCTTCATTATTTATGTATTTTGTCTCGGTTTTATTTTGTTTGGTTGCCGTCGTTTTGAATGCTTTACAGCAATCATGGTCACGAGAGAGATTGGTCTCTTTTGTGACGATTATTATAACTATAAGATAGTTTTATTTATAAGGTGAGTTAACTATTATTGTACATGAATTATGGATATTATGCAAATGTGTTTTTTTGTGGTTTTTGTCGTTATCGTTACTCCAGCGATAGTTTTTAATGTACGCACACACGCGCACACTCATATAGACACGTCAAACTTAGAACAGCCCGTCGTTTTTGCGTCTTAAGCATTACATTGTTAGGAATTATATTATTTATATTAAAAAAAACTATCATTATCATCATTCTTTAAGCAATGACAATTAATCATCCCTTAGAACACATAAATTGATTTACATATTTGTTTTTAATCTATTTGCAGTTAACACACTTCGTAATGCTCAAAGAACTAAAGCACTGTCGGTCTGTCGAAGAACTGGTTGTAACTGACTCAGTCCGGTCAAAAGCGAAGATGTTTGTAAGGAAGTACATGGCGAAGTTCGGGCCAGTGTACAAGAGACCACCTGAAGAGGTTGAATAGCGGCAGGTCAGCCAGCTGAAGGCTGCTATAAGACATATCTTATTATAGCCAAAGCCTTTCGCTGGTGTGACGGATTAAAAAGTGTGATACCATGTTGTGACTTAACACTAATATTAGTGTAGTGTTAATAATAAAAGAAAAACGTTAATTCAAGAGTTAAATAGTAATTTGAAGAATATGTGATTTGAAAAATTATTGTGTAAATTATGTGATTGTATGATGTTCTAGACTATGGAATTTTGCGTCTACCTATAGACAAATTATCAGTATAGTTACAAGTTACATTACACGGATATTTTTTAATAGTATATAATGCAAAGACACTAATTTAAAATTTCGTTTATAGAGCTTTCCGTATGTATAAATTCGTACTATAGAATATTTTGAATAGTGTCTGTCACTTAGTAAGTCGTTAAATAGAAAAAAAACTAAAAGATTTTTTGAATACATTACAATTACAAAGGTGAAGATGTATTTAATTCAGTATAAAATAAGCTATATATCTTGAATCTTCTACAAATATGTATTTAAAAAAAATGGATATTATATTTTTTTTATTTTAAAAAGCATGATATATTGACATTTTGCAAGAATTTAAACACTATTGTTTGATTTCTATGCTTAGCGAGCTGCCTTGTAATTTAATTATAATGAACTATATAAAATCATTCTATGCTTGCAGCAAGTTAATTGTTTTTAAATTTCATGTGTTCTTATTTAATCAACGACCATGCAATGCATTATTGAAATATTCTTGAAATTTGAAATTAAAAGCTTACAAGGAATTTTAAATGCTTAACCTCTCCATGTAACCTTGGAATAACCAAGATAATACAGACATAATATTATATTATAGTATTCATTTTGACAAGCAATGAATATTTAAAAAAAATGATTTGAAGATTGTTTAAAATATTAAATTTATCAAAAGTGAAATTTAAGATTTTCGTGACATCTGCACAATGATTTTAATTTATTTTGCCTTTATTTAACTGTAAAAAATATATACAGATGAATATAACACCTTCTTTTTGGAAGTCAGTTAAAATTATTTTTGCTTATATGATGTACTATTATTTACACCATAGTAGTGTTTTGTAAACTTCCTATGACTTTGTAGCTTGTAATATGTACCTAAGTTAATGTAAATATAGATCTAAGCCTCAGAAATCGTAAGCAACTCCTCATAGTAATATTTCACGTACCTATAAGTTATTTGCTATGATCTCTTTGGGATTAGCTTTGATTATCAAGCAAATATCAAAACTCGAATATGTATGACTTGAAGTACAGTATTATTGTTAGAATAACTGTCAATGATATTATAAGTAAAAAGGTGTAGATACGTTACCTAAACAACATTCTACCTTCAAAAACGGCACACTAACGCACACATGAATGACTAAAAATATTGCAATAACACACTACATTACGATTAGTTGTCAAAATAGGATGGCATGATTCAAGTATCGCCAGTGAAAAAGAGACAAATATAATTCGCGACAGTGCGTCGTCAACGCGTGACTATGTTCAGGTGGGCCAATTAGCCTAGTTTTGGAGTGCCGCTTTTTGAGCGCGTATGACTTATCTACACCTTTTTTCCTAGTATATCAATGGTAACTGTATTTTTATTTAGAAGTCGCTACATACATATATATTTTAGTTAAATAGACATGTCTGAAAGAAAATGGCGCAGATAATATTTTTAAGCGTATTGATCAGAATATGATATTAATGTTTAAGGCACTGATTACAATGTAATATAATCTAAATCATGAATTTCACGTTACAATTTATTGTAAAGCAAGCCAAAGCCGCACATTGTAGACTGTTGATTGCATTGATGAAATAAATAATTCCCAATGTTTTAGAGACAAGACTCGTAATTTAGGTTAGGTATTGTGATTCAGAATATTTGGAGATCTGCAATGTGTGGACTAAATTATTCAGTGTTTGTTAGAAGTCAGTCATTTTGAGATAGCAATAATTAATGTAAATACTGTAAATAGTTTACGTCTGTCGGTCGGTAGAAAATGTGCTGCGTGGACGCGAGATGATTGTAAGACTTAATATAAAGGTGTGGCAATGAGATCGATGCCGTCAGAACAAATAAAATTTATTTCTTTTAATACAACGTTGTTTGATTACATAACAGTCATTTTGAAAACATTTCTTTTGGTTTTAATATTTTAGGCTGAACCTCTGTCAAGTGACTCCTTGCATTTCTTCACTGTTGCAACGGTTTTCTTACAGTTGTCACTGACGTCCCATTCGTCGCATGTCTGCAAATAAGTACCATACATAATTAACATACCCATTTAGTAAAAGCTGTTATGTTGATGTTACACACAATTTTATCTGTCTGTAGAACTTAAAAATAAAGTAAAATCATAGAGAGTACTCGTATATTCAACAGCGCTAGACAGCTATTTTTGTGTCTTTTTTCCAAAGGCTGTATTTTAATTCATTGGAAAATATTCCTCGGGACTTCCAATAACATTAAATTAATTATGGATTGACAGTCTGTATCATGGAGGTTAGAGACCTCTCCATGGTCTGTATTATTAGCTAACTATACGACAACTGAACGCCAATGAAAAAACACAGAAATTTAAATATTTAAAAATTGAATTTTATAGAATTTCAAAACTCAAAACCATACATACACCAAAAGTGGCTATTGCATTGTTTTGGTGGTTTAAAATAATCTTCGCTTTATATATCTTTTCTAATGAAATCTGTTTGGGGCACATTGGTTGGATGGTTTCAAAGTCGATCACACAAACACGTAGAAGATTAGTTACTGCAATTAACTTAATAAATAATAATTAATGTGCATAGTTACCACTGCCACATTAAAGTAGACGCAAGCAGCTAGATCAACGGCAGGGCAATTGTTGATTAGGGTGAAACGATGAGTTTTGTCTCCGAAACATCTGCGCTTTAATTCAGTGACAAAAACATCAGTATTATTTTGTAGGATATCATGATCAACCTTGCCATACTTCATTATACCTGATTCTTGGACGATACATGTAATGTAGGCACACTGGAAAAAGAAAAAAAAATATTAGTTACTCGAATCATTATTTTAAAATTATATTACTAGACTACTGAGTGGAGCCTCCTTCTTGCCTATATACTAGTCTATGTGTTATTCTATCTCTAAACTTAATTGCATTTTTATCTGTTAGTTGTTTTAGTGGAACAAATATAAAATAACACATACATTCGCATTTCTAACATTGATATTACTAACCGAAATATTATAAAACAAAATCCTTCGCCGCGTCTGTCTGTCTGTCCGTCTGTCTGTTCGCGATAAACTCAAAATCATGCTCTTTTCACCAATGGAGAAAGTGATTTTTCGAGGAAGGTTTTAATATATAATTTGTCAAGTTTTTGTATATATTTAAAAATGGAACCCGCGGCTCCGCTCGCGTAATCTAGGGAGGAACCCGAGCGAAGCGAGGGTGATTCGCTAGTATCATACAAAATTTTGTTATTTAACTTAAGATTTCCGAAATCATTTCCGACCAAAAATTAGCTAAAGAAGTAACAGTTGCTTGTTTTTTTTCGACCGTATTAATAATTTTAATAGTTCTTTAAATACACACCATGCTTTCTTCAGTGTCGCCTTTCATATTTTTACATTTCTCATATTCCGGTGACTTGTGTGACGGTGACTCATCAATCCAAGCTTGTTTTTGTTTGCAGCATGCCCGGCCTAAATCCTGTAAAAAATATTGCATTTTTAAAGCAGTATAAATAATTATTATTTTTCGAGTATCCACCTATGGTTTTGCCACAATAAATAACGATCGAGAAAAATATTAAATTAGTAATTGTATTTTGACCGGCTTTACTCAATATAAATAATTTCAACTCTAATTAGTAGCGTTCGGCAACTCAGCCGAGCGTGAAGCACACGTCTGTCACGTAGACGTTGGTAGTGTACCATGCGTGTTGCTTCTGGAGTCTGGACTCTGGTACTTGTCTTAAAGTAGAGTGGACCGAAGGAGTCAATTTTTTGTTGTGTGGTCAGCTTCGGCAGACATGTCGTCGGATTTTAGCGGATAGTCCTAACTTTTCTAGCCATCGAGTCTCACATATCCAGGCGTTAGTGCATTTCCCAACATAAAAAAAAAACAACTGTAGAGATACATAATATTCTCCGACCGACTTCGGCCATGGCGGCCAATCTCAATGAGACAAGCCAACTGCGCAGGAGATATTATAGTGCACAAGTGTATGCGCAGACACAAGTTCACTCTCTGTTTCTATCACTCTCATACTCTGGTGGAACGACTACTCGATACGACCAGTGAGAGTTAAGGGCTGCCCCTTAACTCTCACTGGTCGACCGACGGCTTTACTCCGGCACGGCACGGGGGTAACACACCACACCACCAACTTCCCAACTCCGGGCTGTTACTGAGGCTCACTAAACAGCAAGACTCAATAACTAAACTGGGCCCGACCCAGGACTCGAACCCACGACCTCTCGATGAGTGGCCGTACTTGCTAGCAACTACACCAATGAGGCAGAGATACATATAGTCGAAGTGTGTCACTCACAATAGCAAGTTCTTTTATGGAACTTCAAACTAATAATAATTTATATGATATACCTACCTACTCGTAATATATTGAAACTAGTTACCTTAATTTCAATTAGTTCTAAACAAGGCTCGTCGAAGACATCCAGAGTATGCACCTATAAAAAGAAGTTGAGTAAGTACATACATAATATACATATTTTTATCACTAAGTACATATCATAAAACAAAGTTCTCCGCCGCGTCTGTCTGTAACCCGTAGCTTCGCTCACGCTAAATCTAGGGAAGAGCCCGAACGAAGCGAGGGTAAGTCGCTAGTATAGTATAAATTATAATCTATAACGTCGAAGGTACTTAATATTCTCACCTCCGATAAGACGAGAAGAGCGAGTCCAAAGAATAAATTCTTCATGTTAGCCATTGTGTTACATTAGCTGTACTGTGCTTTGGCGTCGAACCATCATGTTTATATACAAAGTTTATTCATCATAAAAGTTTTCCTTGAATCTAGTATGTGGAGATATCACTATTACAACTTACATTTATCGATATTTACAACTTTGTTACACTGAAATGATCTTGTGAGTCAATGAATGTGATTATTATTAATTAAAAAAATATATAATATTATAAAACATTTTGCATGTGCGTTGATCAATTTATACAATATTAATAATTAATTAATACCAATACCTAAATCTATGAAACTTATAGTCGGCCAACGGAAGTGTCTAGACAGACAGAGCAATCTTGCGGGCTGAGAGAGGGGCGAATGGCGATAACCAACCCAAGCCGCCATACACTCGCTTGGGACTCGTCAGCCAGGGTTGACGCTTTTTAATTTAAGTTTTTCGTTTGAGATGTACTAATTTATAATTGTTCATAATATATACTTCAATATTTTATTCCTGGTACTCTACATATTTATAAATATTTATTTATATTACATTGTGACAACCCTGCAGCAATGACAAATGCCTACACAAAAGCGGCATTTCGCGTGACTTCCAACACGATGTACCAGTGGTTCTTTTTTTACGCTGTGCTAATACAGTAATTGTAGTGTTCGAGGATAGCTTTAGGAGCCACCTTTGTAACTACTAACAGCTGTACTTGTAAAAGCGTAGAGCAAGATAAACTTTCTAACCCCACTTTCACTTCACTAAAATTGTATTATTTTTTTTACAAAACCTCCATATTGTTTGACGAATTAAGATAAACATTTTTCATATTAAACCACTCCTTTCTTTAAACCTGAATCCGACGCAAGAAAAATAAAGCTTACTTATATTTTAGTAACCTATTCATGACTTTACGTTAACGATTTTGTATTATTATGGGAATTGTTAATAATACATTATGGCAATTGAATGGGATAGTATCATGTTTATGGTACACTATCACTAGCTGTTATCCGCCCGCTTCGCTGGGCGTTTTAAATATTATGTACAATTAGTTTTTTATAATAATAATTATTATTATTTTAAATGGAAGCCATACTTTTTATTTATTTATTTTTTTAACAACGTTTTACTTAAAATTATAAGTATAACTTGTGAATTGTGATTTTCTTTTTCTTATTTTTGTTATGAGACGCGTTGTGACACCCTTTTACTACACAACAAGTCATTTTTAAAATAAAGCAGGACATACACACGCACGCACGCACGCACGCACGCACGCACACACTGCACATAATACACAAACACACACACACACACATTAACCTTTACCAGCATTATATATATAATCTATCATTTGCGAAATCACATGTTCTTACTGTATACCAATTTTTATAAAGATTGGTTCTACCATTATTGAGTTACAGCGGGACATACAGCCATACAAAAAATTCAAAAATAGTAAAACTAATGTCAGTGAGTCATGAAACGAATACTTATGACGAAAATCGACAATATAATTGAGTGTACAGACAGACTCTACAGATTTATATAGTAGTATAGATATAGATTAAAAAGCACTTCAGATATTATGGCTAAGATTCTATTTTAATTAGATAATAATTTACAACGTTGCGGCTTAATAAGCTAATTAACTACAACAAGATTATATCTAATACTGGCATTCCCGCGGCTCCGCCCACGCCCGAGGGATGAAAGTTTAGGGTTATAAGTATTTTTTGACGCCAAATTATAAAAAAATAAAATTTGGCCTTAAATAAACAATAAACAATCTTGAGAGGGCCACCCTTGTCATCTAGCGGAATAAAAATAACCTACAACCTATTCTCAGACCTATCAAATATACACAAAAATTTCATAAAATTTCGAAGCCGTTTCGAAGGAGTTCGATAACAAACACGAGATTTTTATACATTAGAAGAAGTATTATTTTATCCTATAACAGTAGGTAGGTGTTTTCTACTGTTTATTATTAATATAACAATATTTTGCGAATTCAAAGGTATTGGACCTTAATACATTTTGTAACAATTCAAAAAATAAGTACTTTGTATGTAACACACAAAATATTTAAATGGATTGATTTTAACTGCCGTATTCACTAATGAAGGATATACAGCAGCTCTTCTAGAAGCAAATATAGGTTAATTATTGTTAATGTACCTAACATTAACAATAATTTTGTAGGTTTACCGTTTATTTATATTATAGGCAGTACCTTTCGCTGATGTGACGGATTGAAAAAATGTGATAGTGTTGTGATATAACACTAATATTTGTGTAGTGTTAAGAAATATAAGAAAAACGTTCATTCAAGAGAAGTAACATGTTGAAGAATATGTGATTTGAAAAATTATAGTGTTAAGTTTAGATAAATCATTCTGTTTTAAGGTATGGAATTTTGTGTGTACATAATATACAAGTTAGAATACACGGATATTTTTAATAGTAGTAGTAGCCGCCCCCACGAAATGGCGAATTACAAATTTTTTCACAAATCCCTCAATATGGGAATCGAATGAGAGGACTTGGTCAAAAAAATAATGTGCACTATATTGCCATTCGCCAGTTCTTCTCAGGTCAGTGGTTTCTTCCTTCCGAACTGGTAGTAGACTCATGACGTTCAGTAAAAAATTGTAATAATTTCATGCTGAATAAAATATTTTGAATTTGAATTTGAATTGAAAGAGAATGAGGAATATTAACTAAGAAATGAAAACTAAATTCTTGAAAATCATTTTTTGTCTGATCAATGTCCTAGATCAGGGGTCGGCAGCCTTTTGAGTTGGAAGAGTTAAAAATTACAATTTACAAAATTTCAAAGTTTTTAAAGAGCCACAAAAAATTTTCTTGCCGACCATAAGTAGTACTTGCATAAATAAAGTTTAATAATTCAAAAAAAATATATATATTTATTCATATGAAAGTAGTGTTTTTTTACCAACAAATTAGAACTAACGACGCGTGTCACGGGGGAGGGGTGCTGGGAAAAGCAACTACATGTGGCTAAAAGATAGAAATGGTGCCTAATATTCGTTAATTCAGAACGATTTTTGAATGTTTTTTTATTTATAAAATAAATATTATTTGCGCATGAAACTAAAGAGCCGCAGCTCACATCCAAAGAGCCGCATGTGGCTCGCGAGCCGCAGGTTGCCGACCCCTGCCCTAGATTGATGAGGAAAGTGTAGTGTTGACTGGTACCGAGGACCTAACGAATATTTTTTTATTTAGCTTTTAGTATATTATTATTGTTTTGTTTCGGGCGTGTTTCAAATTTAATTTTACCCTATACATTACTAGCGGATACTGCGGCTTCACTTTAAAAGTACAAAAATAATTTTGGCTGCTATTACTATGATGTAACAACGAATGATTCCCCATTTAAAGGTCCACTCTCATTTATAACTTCACTGTATACAACCAGCTATTGTGTTTTCCTGTGAGAATAAAATATTTTACTAGTAGCAGTATTTACCTGTATACCTTTTAGGTTGTCTCAATATGACATTGTAGACTGTTGATTGCATTGATTGATGAAATAAATAATTCCCAATGTTTTAGAGACAAGACTCATAATTTAGGTTAGGTATTGTGATTCAGAATATTTGGAGATCTGCAATGTGTGGACTAAATTATTCAGTGTTTGTTAGAAGTCAGTCATTTTGAGATGGCAATAATTAATGTAAATACTGTAAATAGTTTACATCTGTCGGTGGGTTGAAAATGAACTGCGTGGATGCGAGATGATTGTAAGACTTAATATAAAGGTGTGGCAATGAGATCGATGCCGTCAGAACAAATAAAATTTATTTCTTTTAATACAACATTGTTTTGTTACATAACAGTTATTTTGAAAACATTTATTTTGGTTTTAATATTTCAGGCTGAACCTCTGTCAAGTGACTCCTTGCATTTCTTCACGGTTGCAACGGTTTTCTTACAGTTGTCACTGACGTCCCATTCGTTGCATGTCTGCAAATAAGTACCATACATAATTACCTACACTACACTACACTAAATTTACCTACGTGTCGTGAATTATACATGTGCAAGTTTATCATATAAAAACAAAATACTTTTTTTGAACCTTCGATACGTCTGTCGAAGTAAGCACGTGCTAGATCATCAAGCAAAAGAAAGAACACAGCTGCAGTAACTTTGTAACAAAGTACTGTTTAATGATTTATAATATCGTATTTTTATCGTTAAAAAGAGTGAGCGTGACGCTATACAAAGTGTATTATTGTATAGAAAAAAGATAAACCAAACAAAGTCAAGCAATTTCGACGTTTTAAGGAGTTTGTTGTTAAATCGAGTGACGTTATAAAGAGCATATTTATAATCTTCACTTTTGATTCAACAGCGCTAGACGGGCATTTCTTGCATGTTATGTTATCAACCGCTGAATTTTAATATTAATTTGGCCTTTAAAATTATAGAGGCTTATTTACATTTGTCAAATAGAGACATACAACAACCCCTTAAAATATAGTCGTAACAAATGCGTAAAAGTCTAGGTACTGCAATTAACTTAATAAATAAAAGCAAGGCTTAAATAACCATTTAAGAGCATAGTTACCACTGCCATATTAAAGTAGACGCAAGCAACTAGATCAATGGCAGGACAAATGTTGAATAGGGTAAAACGATGGGGTTTGTCTCCTAAACATCTGCGCTTTAATTCAGTGACAAATGCATCAGTAGTATTCTTTTGTAGTATATCATAATGAACCTTGCCATCTTTCACTGTGCCTGACTCTTGGAAGAGACATGCACTGTAGGCAAGCTGGAAAAAGAAATGTTTTTATTAGTTACTCATATCTTTATGACTTTCTTATTTTACTTATAATAGGTGTACTTTAGAAATGACTTAAAATCATTAATTCATCACCTTGGATCCTACCGCAACATTTCTACGTTCATCGCGTTGAACTCTATTATTATAAATAGGAGAATATGGTTTGGCCAAGTTGCCATTTAAAATTTGGCCGCAAGTATTTTTAATTAAAATAATATTATATTAAAAATAGATTTTATTCAAAAACGCGATGAACTTGCGGTAGATCCTAGGCTATAAGCTTGACATTCCGGAGTTAACACGAAAAAAAATGAAAGTCTGGCCGACTGAACAGTACGTAGTGTGCGTGCGTGAAAGCCTGCCGTACTGATTAAGCAGTCGGCCGATAATTGGCCGACTGTTTAGTTTGCAAGCAATCGTATAGCACATAAAACTTTTTAGTCGGCCGTACCAAATCCCCATCCCCCATACTGATTAAGCAATCAACCAAACGAATTGGCCGATCGAAAGTCCGCTGTTTGTGGGGGCTCTAATAGTAGCAAATCCCAACAGATGTAGAGAGATGTATCATATAAAATTAATATTTTGTTATTTCATTATGTTTGTTAAATTATTAGGTTGCTTGTTTTTTCGACTGTATTAATAATTTTAATAGTTCTTTAAATACACACGATGCTTTCTGCAGTGTCGCCTTTCATAACTTTACATTTCTCATATACCGGCGACTTGTCATCAACCAAAACACTTCCTTGTTTGCAGCATGCCCGGTTTAAATCCTGAAAGAAATAGCATTTTTTTAAGGCAGTAGTAATAATTATTTACGAGTATTGTTGTGCAACAATTAAAATTTACTCAATTTAAATAATTTTAACTCTAATGAGCGTTCGGCAATCCAGCTGAGCCTGAAGTCCACAGCGTGTTGCTTCTATTCTCTAATATTCTCTTAAAGTAGAGTGGACCGAGGGAGTTAATCCTTTGTTGAGTGGTCTGCTTCGGCAGACATCGGATTTCAGCGGTTAGTCATAACTTTTATAGCTGATGAGTCCCACATAACCAGGAGTAAGTGCATTTCCCAAGATTAAAAAACTGTAGCGACATCCGAAGTCGAAGTGTGTAGCTTACAATAGCTCTTTTACAAAACTATTAATTTATTAGATATATAATAATATATTGAATTGAAATTGAAACTCTATTTACCTCAATTTTAATTAGTTCTAAACAAGAATTGTCGAAGAAGTCCAGAGAATGCACCTAAAAAAAGAAATTTAGTAAGTAAGTACATACGTATATAGTAGGTATAATCTATAATATCGAAAGTTCTTAATATTCTTACCTCCGATAAAAAGAGAAGAGCGAGTCCAAATAATAAGTTCTTCATGTTAGCCATTGTGTTACATTAGCTGTACTGTGCTTTGGCGTCGAACCATCATGTTTATATACAAAGTTTATTCATCATAACAGTTTTCCTTGAATCTAGTATATGATATCGCTATTATGGATGTTACAACTTAGATTTACCGACACTTACAACTTTGTGACATTGCAATGATCATGTGAAGCAACGAATGTGATTATTTATTAAACAAATATATATGAATAAGTAAAAAGTTTAGGTCAATTTATACAATATTAATACTAATATAGTAATTGTAGAGTTCGAGGATAGCGTAATAGCCATCGCGGGCCTACCTACTACTACCTACTACCTACTCGTAAAAGCTTAGAGCGATGTAATCTTTCAAACGCCACTTTCACTTCACAAAAATTGTATATTTTTATGAATTATGTTTGTTATAAAACTTCCGTATTAATTAACGAATTAAGATAAACATTTTTTATATTGCACAATTTCTTTCGTTAAACCTGAAGCCGACGCAAGAAAAATAAAGTTTACTTATATTTTAGTAACCAATTAATTATTAGGTACTTTACGTTATTGATTTTGTATTATTATGGGAATATAATATGAATACATTGTGGGAATTGAATGAGATAGTATCATGTTTATGGTACGTTAAAAAGCACTTCAGATATATGATTAAGATTCTATTTTAATTAGATAATTTACAACGCTGCCGCTTAATAAACTAATTAACTACTACAGGATTATATCTAGTATTATTTTTTTCTACAGTAGGTGTTTTCTATTGATTATTATTAATATAACAATATTTTGATGCGAAACTATAATTATATGATACGTTTTGTAGCAATTCAATAAATAAGTACTTTATATATACGCACAAAAGATTTAAATGGATTGCTTTTAACTGCCGTATTCACTAAGAAGGATATATAGAGCTATTCTAGAAGCAAATGTACCTAACATTAACAATAACTTTGTAAGACGCCGTGTTTGTCTTTATTTTAAATTTTAGAGCTCGAAGTAGATTGACTGGAGGCGATCAACCTTCTTATTTACAAGTTCCTTGGAAACCATACCATTCATAAAAGTTTAAATTAATAACTTATTTTAATCATCGAATAGATTGCATGACAGTCGCTCTCTCTCTCTATTTACTATATATTACTACTGACATAATAGACCTTATACATATTATTTGTGCATATAATAGGTGATCATTGTTAGTCTTATTTCTTAGTTTTGGAGTTAACTCCTAAGTGCTAATAAGTTTCGTAAATGATAACAATATTATGTTAAGTTATAGGTACGTAACTAATATTTTTTGGGCTTCGAACCCGCTACCGCTTGTATAGCGAGTATGATCAGTACAAACTGCATACGTGTCGTTAAAGTGCGTCAATATTTAACTATATATAGCTTTAAATTAATGTCTTTTAGCTGTTTGCTGTTGTCTCCAAAACTCTTCTCTATTTTCTAAAAACCGAATAGCTTCTTCCGCTTGCTTCATAACGACGTCATTTTTCTTATCAGCAATTGCTAGGTCGGGGTTCTTCAGTAAGTTTTCAAGGTAGATCTTATCAGACATGAGTTGACCCAATACTGGTTTTGATGATTTGACTGTTTTTCGTTTTGCTGTTTTCTTAACTGGCTTCACTGCTCCAATTGTGTTTTCAATAGCTTCCTAGAATTCAAAATAATGAAATAAATCTAATGAAAATTATCTTTTAAAATGTTCAGAGACTAGAGTAATATTATGACACAACTCACTGGGTACCTACTACTTTTATTAAAAACAAACGTTTCAAACAATGTTTTTGTCGATTTTACCATGGAGAAGCTCCATATATGTATATCAAAAGAACATATTACTTGTGTTTGTTATCGAACTCCTCCGAAACGATTATTGTTTTTTTTTGTTTTTATTTGGTAGGTCTGAGAATAGTTTGTAGGCTATTTTATATTCTGCTAGTTGATAAAGGGCCACCACTCAGCAGTTTTTTTTATTTTTAGACCAAATTTTATTTTACATTTTTTTTTAGGACATTATTACAACAGCGCCATCTAGCTCCACAGTAAGCTACGTAACGTGCTTGTGTTGCGGATACCAGATAGTTGATATACTACACATATAAATTTTAAAAACATACATATTATAAATATAAACACCCATGACTGGAGTACAAACATTCGTGATTAGCAAATGAATGCCCCCAGCGGGACTCGAACCCGCGACCACTGGCGCAGAAAGTCACTACCAACTGAGCCAAACGAGTCGTCAGAACGTTAAAGTTATAACGTTAAGTTAACCTTCTACCGCCAATCCCTATTTTTTAATATGATTATTATTAACGCGGGCGGAGCCGCCGGAATTGCTAGTAATAACATAATAATTTACAAAATGTATATCACTTTACCTGTGCTTTTTGAACGCCAAGTCTAAATTCGTTCAAATCAGGTCGCGCGCGCAGTCCTCGATGATAATGCACCAAGCTCAGTTCAAACTCGCCGCAATAGTACAATGCTTCCGCCTTCTGAAGCAATGCTTTAGCATGTTTTGGATCCAGCTTGAGAGATTCCTCTGCATCCTCTAAAGCCTTCCGTGGCTCCCCGAGCAGTAGGTAGCACCTACTACGAGCTACATAAGCTGCTTTCTCTTCTGGTGCTAGTTCGATAGCCTGAAATAAGAAATGATTTATGTAAACATATAGAGCAACTATCAAGATCGCAGAGCCGCCAGACATTACTTACTTTCTCAGTAACCACATGTATGGAATTAAGTAGTTGGAGTAGCTGGACTAATATACCTAAGTACTATGTTTACTGTGTTTATGATAAGTATATAGATGTAAATTGTATAGAATTGTATTCTAACTTGGTGACTTACGCGTAAAGCGTAGACCCACTCATTCATAACCATAATCGTGTGTACTTATTTAAGGTCCTGAACATATGTATACACATTCTATTCCTTATTATGTTAAATATAATATAAATAAAAATATGTTGGGAAGTTAGTACAACAGCGCCATCTAGTTCCGTGGTAAGCTACGAAGCTTGTATTACGGATTCCAGATAGTTGATATAGTACTACACATATAAATTTTAAATACATACATATTATAAATAAAAAAACACCCATGACATGGAATATAAACATTCGCGATCAATAAATGACTCGAACCCGTATTAATTGAAAAAATATATTTATAATTTATAACATTATAGGTGCATTGTTCTTTATTTTTAATATTAACAATTTATTTTTATTATTATGTTTTGGAAAATCTTATATAAATAGTTATTATTATTATC
Organism: Boloria euphrosyne; assembly: GCA_951802675.2. Lineage (NCBI taxonomy): Eukaryota > Metazoa > Arthropoda > Insecta > Lepidoptera > Nymphalidae > Boloria > Boloria euphrosyne. Next base: position 12,217,752 of record OX637873.1, on the reverse strand, counting down.
GATATAGAGTCTAAATCTAACGTGTTTAAATTTTTTGGTCTCTCTATCCGTCTGTGACCGCATTACCAGAAATATGTATTAACTAATAGCCAAAACGTATCTATGGCGGAGCGAGAGAGTAACTCTAGTTTTTTTTTATTATTTTATAAAGAATAATATTTAATAAAGAAATTCATTTGACTTTAATTTTATATTTTATACCTTGTCAACAAACGTCAAAGCGGTCCGATACCGCTCTCTCATCATCTCAGCTCGAGCTAAAGCGAGTAGCGTGCCAGCATCTGCCTCTTCCGGTATCTGCAGAGCACTACTTCTTTCTGCCTTATCCTTCATATTGAGGGAAAATTTGATATCCTTATATCCCATCACGACGGCTGCAGCCCTGTCTTTATCCGTGTATAATTCTTCTTCACGCCTACGTCTTTCACGCTTTGGCCTGCGTCGGAATCGTCTTTTTTGAGGCTGGGCAGATTCCTTCCTCCCTGTAGTTGAAAACTTTTCCTCTTCATTGAAAGATTCTGCCTTTTCTGCTTGTAACGGCGCTCTCTTGCTGATAGAAGCTTTAGGAATTGGCAGTTCATCATCGTCATCTCCGACACCGACTCTTACAAAACTTTGGAGGAATTCCGCGTCTTTTGTTGGTCCGAGGATTGAACGCACTTGAGCTTTAGCGTTATCTTCAGTTTCTATATTTTTTAACGCGGACATGTTGGATAGTTTAGAATGTGGGACTGTTATGTAACATATAGGTGTTTGAAGAGGCATCGATATCGACGCCCGAGCCGTGGTTGTCATGGTGACTCAAAGTGTTTTCGCACCCACTTACTGCCCTTTTTTACGCTAGTAGAGCGTAGAAACTTATACAGTAACACGCTTCTAACTAATGTTAAAGCTAAGATCTTCACTTTAATTATTCGATCTATTTATTCCTAATATTATAAAAAAATGTAATAGTACATAATTTTCAGGTCCTATCTACGAGTAGGTATACATATATAAGTATGTAACATAAAATGAATATAAATACCAAAAATATATATCTTACTAATTTACTTGCATATTACAAATATACAATATATGGGTACATTTATACAAAACATACAACATACCTATTAAAGTAACTACAAAAATGTGTTTTTAATAAATATTAATAATTTCAATAAAATTATTATATTATTATTATTTAATTATTTACTCAAAATTTTATTTAAGCATATTTAATAACAGTTTCATTAATAACTTAAATATTATAAAATGAATTATTATCGCCACCTCTCTAGGAACAGGCTACAATGGTATATACTCGTATGTCAAGTTATTGAATCAATTCATTAATAAGACGCAATATATAAATTAAAAAAAATATAAAGCAGAAGAAAAGTATGACATAACATTTACAATTTGTAATAATAACAATATTTAAATTATTTGTAAAATTTTTGCTTATATATCTTTTTGCTAATAATTTTGAAAACGATGTTCACATTAGGCACAGATTTCAGAAGGGCATATGTTGTACGGTGGTTTAACACAAGCCGATACTATAAAATAAAAAATATTATTATTATACCCTAAAACCCAACGGAACATTTACCGTTCATTGTATGTAATATATATAATATATAACCACATCAGTCGCCGGATCTACTATGTATTGTTTTAATTATGACGCAACGTCTTACGTAAGGGGTTGCTTTCACGGTCAATCCTGCTGTTAGGAAGTATTAAGACCAAGTTGTACACTTGTACCAACCCACCATCTTCCAATGCTTGTCAATTCCGGCTGAATTGTTGAACGCCACTTAGACCCTCAGGGCCTCAGGCCTACTCACAACAAGTTGAATATAATTTCGTCCGCCGTACATATAAGGTAAGATATATGGCCGTTGGTCGTTGTGTCATGGCGTCGTGCACTTCCTCTTAAGTAACGGGCTTAAAAATTGTCAAGCAAAATGCAAAGAAATATGAATAACAAGAAGTCACCTTATTTAGAGACGTAAGCGCCCTTTCATAATGGCCGCTCTTAAAATGACCGTTGGCTTCATCTCGAAATTTCTTCGCGTCTATTGGATTGCTGGTCAGCAGTTCTGGCTCTTTGCCGCGACCCATGTTTTCAATTTATCTGTAATTATTTAGAAACGTACATCGTACACTTGTATTGTAAATTATAAGTATAATGATTATAAGTGCTATATTTGCCTATAATCTTTATGTTATAAAATAGCCAAAGAATAAATACGAGTTTGATTTAAAATATAACAAACAAACCTTCAGTCTGGAAAATAGGTGTTACCATAAAAATATATAATTCTAAGTTAATCAACGTTTCGACTTGTCCGTCTGTTTGTCCGTCTGTCCGCTGCTTAGCTTATGCTCATGTTGTTATTAATCAAATGTGACAAAGTGGTTTTTTTTCTCTTTCCCCCCATGGATTGTTATGGGATGTCGTTAAATAGGGCTTTCAACAAATTCTATTATTTTTCGGTTAAAGTAAACTTTTGAATCAAATGACCTACAACCATGCCGCCCAGCTATATTGTTGCTTTTGGATATGTGAAAAAATGTATTGTAGAGTATATAATGAAGTCAAAGGAGAACTATCATATCTAATACCTTTACAAGTTGAGAGTGATAGTCGATCAACTTATAAAATGTACTTGATCATGCTCATAGTGAGCGTCCAAAATTGTTAACGTTAAATGTTCACAGTATGAAAAATCAAATAAACCTTCTTTTTAGTCATCTTTATTGTGATGGGAAACAAATCAACCCTACTTGCGCGTGGCCCAACACGCACTTGGTTATTTTTTTAATAAATAACTAATTACGCTTTGTTATTCTACATTGATTAATATTTTAGTATTCGTAGCAGTTGTCATGATGAATAGTAATTATAATTAACTGTAGAAACAATAAAATAAAATTTATTACGAAGGAGTTTCAAAGAACTTACCATACATGATTAACAAGTTAACTAGACATCATAACTATGTAGTAAAGACTGCCTGCAGCAGTTAAAGAGGTCTCATAAATACAGTAAACGAGACTTATTGAATGCTCATTCTACTGTATACACTACACAGCAAGACATCGATTATGCTTGCTTGCCTAATAAAATTGATTGATAGCGCTGTTTTAACCTTTATAGTCAAATATTTCACCATAGTAGTAGAGTAATTTCCGCAAATATTTACATGGTCGATCCGGTATGGATAGTGCTGTGGCATAAGAATGAATCATATTTTATTAGAACCTATTTTTATTTTTCATTCGTTTATGATCTGATAATTTTAACTGTTATGCACAAACTGATAGTATTTCGTGAGTAAGAACAATTTCTCTCAAAGCTTATCGCGGGATCTTCTGTCATTGATAATAGGTACAGTTTTCAGTTTTTAATCTTAAATGACCTCTAATACCGCCATACTCCACACGACATCATATTTTAATTTTTTCTATAAATAATTCCTTTATATTGAGTTGTAAGTAATAAAATTTAGTTGTGTAATACTTTCTTCACTTTAGGCGAATATTTGTTATTTTAAACTACCTTTTTAAAACAAGTTTTAAATAGTTTCTTGACTGTCAAACGTTCGAAACGTCGGGAATCAAAATAAATCCGTAAAAAAATTAAAGAGTAATTTAATACCTAAGTATTTTAAATGCTTATTAATAGAAGATAAATACGAATTTTCTGTTATGAAGTTATTTAATATATAATACATAATACATATTATTACCTATAGTTATTTTACCGTAGCAGCTTAATGTAGTTAGTTACGTCACGCTAAAAAACAATTTGCGGGTAACGGGAGCCATAACTTTGGCATTGGCCCGAGCTTATTATAGGAAAATTATTCATGCAACCGATGAGCTTATGAGAATCGTTGCAACTTTTTTAACATAATGCAGACTGAAATTGGTGCATTTTTCTTAACTAGAGTTATTTACGGTATCCATAAAACATTACCGATTATTTGTTTCTTTATATTTTCTAGTTCATTTTCATGACTTTTTAGTAGTAAGATAATTTAAAAATTCTTAACTTTAAATGCTTCTTGTTTTAGGTTAATCTATCTATACATATAATAAAACTGTAGAAAAGTCGTTTTTGTACATCAAAAAAAAATTACAAAAAAATAGCCAGGGTGTTAATGTTGACAACCAATAGAACCCATTTCCAGTATTTTTAGATTTTTTGTCTGTTTGTCTGTTTGTCGGTTTGTCTGTTTATTTATCCGGGCATCACGTAAAATGTACGAAAGCAATGTAGATAACTTTTATACACAACGATTAAACGTAACTTGAAGTAACAAGTTTTTGTTTCATTGCAATCGGTTCAGTCTATCAAAAGATATTTGAGTTTAAAGTGAAGAAGTAGAGAAATTCCAGAAGTAAAATTAGGGTTATGTGAATTTGGTCTCACACAGTTAGGAGGCTGCGAAAATGCACAGGAGTTTTCCAATTTATTGTTACAAATAGGCACATACCCCGTACAAGAAGATGGAAAAGTTATTTTAATTGATAATGATTTGAATTGATGGTTCCACAGCTAATGTTGTTTATAAAGAAGCACTAGCATAAATAAAAAAAAATGATTTGTATCGGTATCCTCCAACAGCGCTTCGCACTAAAAAATACATTGTTAAGTTCCGACATCCACGCGAACGAAGTCGCGGGCGCACCTAGTAATTAATATTTATAGTGATACTTTTTCAAATAATTTTTTTTTTTTTGGAAAATATTACGTTTTTGAACCTATAGACGTACATATAATTATATCCAACTTAGAAGTCTATACTACCGTGAAAGTAAACCATATCACGTATTATATCTTATTTTCCGTATTTAAATATAATAGTACGAGTATATATAATAAAAATAGGGATATTTGATTTAAATAAAGTTTTCACATAATGTATTAGTATAAACAAGTACCTACTGCAGTAATTTCAGTTTATTCAAGATATATTTAATAAAGAATATTAAAATGTTTTATTTTCCCATACGGATTAGGAGTTAACATTTTATTTTGATATAAATAAAAAATATTACTCCACTAAGAGCGTATTTATTTCATAGAACGATTAATCATATCATCATCGGAATAATAAAATATGACCAATATTAGCTGATGCTATCGCTGGCTCTACGTAGAGCACGCGATCGTTCCGTGACTGACGACCACAAAAATAATGAAATTAGATATTTCGATGCTAAAACCTTTTATGAGATCCATATTGAGATAGATGTCATTCTGGATATGAGTACTGATATAGTGATTTTAAGACTTCACTAGTATAATAATTAATTATACAAATACCAAAATCTGCAGCACGAGTTATTCACAACAAAGTGCTTTGTATCCCACAAAAAACCACCTTATATCCCGCGCCCGTAGGATTAAAATTCAGGGTTATAAAAATGTTTTTGCCTTACAGTCCTTTTTTCTGTCCCGGGCTATAATATATCTGTGTACCAAATTTCATTTAAATCGGTTCAGTAGTTTTGGCGTGAAAGCGCGACAGACAGACAGAGTTACTTTCGCATTTACAATATTAGTAAGGATTTATTTATATTTTATAAAATGCTGTGCATACTATTAAATTAGATTTATATTGAAAAAAGAGAAGTATGATTATGTTCTGTTTTGTAACTACGTAGGTACTTATTTAAATACGTTTTGTTTTTATGTATTAATTAAATAAATTTAGTTAGTATCAAGTATGGATTTTTAAATAAATAATATAACAAATTAATAATAATTTGTAATAACATAATAGTAGATTAGTAGCCAAGGGCTGTAAGGCATCAATTGCAGCCCGAGATATTTATGCGCACGAGCGCAGCGAGGGCGCCTATAGTTCGAGGGTGCAATTGATGCTTACACCCGAGCTAACTATTCTGCTTTACATCTCGATTGTGAGGTAAGTAGAAAAAAAACCGGCATTACAAGAATAACATTTGTTTTCAACCGAATTCCAAAAGGAGGAGGTTATCAATTCGTCTGTATTTTTTTCTTTTTCAAGATCGAAATTGAGCTTCGCCGTTCGATATTTAAAATTGATGATTATTATACTCACACGAAGACAAGGCTGAATAGCAAAGCGACCTCTTTGGTCATTGGGCCGAATGCATGATGTCTATTATGCCGAATGTAAGATGGTTAGATGTACGCGAACTTTTTGAAAGAAAGAAGTGTTTTTTTTTATTACTTACCGCCCTAGGGCTTTTCTAGCTACATTATTACCCTAGAGCGCTAATTAGTCACCTACAAGCCCCATTTGGAGGTAATAAGAATCTACTTACCGAACATGAGAGATGTAATAGTATCTTATTTCTACTATACATATTGTCTATAAGGTTAGGCTACCAACATTTTTATTTACCTTCTCGTTGCGAAAGTGAAAAGCAAAAGAAATCTATCCCTCAGGGAACCGTAAATTTTTCCGGGGTGAAAATAACCTATGTTCAATTCCAGTGTGTAATTTATCTATTCCTGTGCCAAATTTCACCACGTCACTTCCACAAATTGAACAATTTTTTTACGTTTATAATATTACAGAAATCGGACAGTAGTCAAATTATTTCTATAAATCTTACCTACATCTAAATTTTACATACCTCATCTCTCATCTCTGGGACCATTTTTCTTAACATAGGTAATTATCATTTGCTTGGCATTAATTAAATTTAATTACATATCAGATGCTTGTGACACATATTGTGCTTTGATATGATGATAGCTGCTTATCTGGGTTGAATATAATATTTTATATCCTTACTTAAATATAATATTATAAATGCGAAAGTAACTCTGTCTGTCTGTTACGCTTTCACGCCATAACTACTGAACCGATTTAAATTAAATTTAGTACACAGATAGTCTAGAGCCTGAGAAAAGACATAGGCTACTTTTTAAGGCAAAAAAGGCGTGTAATGTGTTAAAATAGAGGATAAAAGTTTGTATGGAAATTAAGTCATTTTTAAAGTTAGAAGCTTTATTTTTTTGGCTTTTGATTAGATATAAATAAGTTGCACATTCAAAGATTGTAAACATTTTATACTACAAGGCTTACCTAGGGACAAACCCGAGCTAAGCGAGGGTGAGTCGCTAGTATCTTTTAACTACGGGAATATATTACATTTCTAAAAAATCTATATTGTGAACCGTCAAAACCGTACATAAGGAAACGAACTAGGGTGCAGCGAAGGTGAATCACCAGTAAAACCTAAAAAACATGACTGCTTTATGAAACGAAGTTTTCTACTTCGTTTTTATGCAGTCCGGCTTTGAATATAAGTTGTCAAAGGAACACAGAAAAGAAATTATGCATACATAGTATGACTACGACTCTCCGTAAGTATATAAGATGTTTTATTTACTAAGTTTTGGTTTCGGCCAGTTTTAAAAAATCTCGTATCTTAAACTACTTTTAAAAATCAAGTTTATAAAGTATTAACTTATAATAAAAATGTAACTAAACTTAACTAAGATGTCACTTAACGTAACTAATCTCTACATAAAATATTTATGGAAAATTTTATTTAAATTTGGCTTGTGTATCGATTATTATTATTTTTAAAAGCCGAATCTATAGTTAGTGTAGGATTTTTCTCTCTCTATCGGTCTGGTAATGCATCACGAGAAAACTACTGCACAGATTTAAAAAATATCTCATCCCTCAGAAACCTATACTAATCATTAAAACGTACCAAATGTACTAAATAAGTTACAAGTGAAGCTAATAATAGAGAGTTAAAAGCGTGCTTGCCTCTTTGATCCCACTTACTTAGCTGTATGGGTAGTTGAAGTGGCGAGCCATATTTTTATTGGCTATCGATAAATTATGGTGCAGGGGCTTCAGTATATTTATTTTAATAATAAATTATAAATTTTCTTTCTTTCTACATTAATTTACCTGTTACAATAGGTCCTGCTTGGTAGTTGAAGTAGCGTTGTGGGCGCAGCAACTTTAAGTTTACCCACTTAATAATTTAAGCTATATTTCAAATTAGTATTATTATATACACAATTTCAATCATATTCTTTTAAATTTTATTTTATTAGATGTCATTTTCTCAAGAATTATGAATCTGAATCCTCGTAATTAACGGACAAAGTAAAATCGGGAAACTTACCTTAAAAAAACACTTCTATAGCCTTGCTCTAACAATTAAAAGAGGTATCATTATACTTAAATTTAACTTTAATTAATTATCTATATTGAATCAGTTTATTAAAAAGTGAGTACTTTGTGTTCAGTTAAGTTTCACTAAGCAACTGTTACATTACGACCGCCCCAATCAAAGGGTTGTTTATACTGCACGGTCTGAGTTTGTTTTGTAGACAGCTTGAATAACGTAGACGGGTACATAATTACCATATACATGTTGTGAATCGTGGCTTTACTTATCATGAAAGGTTAATATTTTAATTTCGCTAGTAGTGGAAGTTCTTTAATGTATTTACTTTATTTATTATACTATTTAATCAAAAATGTTTTATCAAATAGGTTCAATGTAATGTGTTGGACTCGTGTTACTAATTCGGAATTGTTTTTACCTATATATTTAAAAATATATGATTTTCGAAATTTTGTTCGTTTTTTACTTTTATTTGAAATACAGAAGTGCACATAGGAACCTGCACATGGTGTTTGTCGATCTCGAGAAGACATACGACAGAGTTCTCTGCGAGGTTTTGTGGCGGGCTTTGAAAGTGAACAGAGTACCTGAAAAGTATGTGAGGCTTGTGGAAGCGATGTACGCAGAGGCGAACACAAGGATTCGCTCAGAAGCTGGCGTAACAGACAAGTTTCACATTTAACTGGCAAGTGAGCTTGCACCAGGGATCGGCTTTAAGCCCGTACTTGTTTCTCCTAGTAATTGATGCTCTAACATCAGACATACAGGGGCAGGCTCCTTGGTGCATGATGTTCGCTGATGACATTGTACTTGTCGGAGAAGATTCGTCCGAGGTCCAGAGCAGATTGAAAAAAAAAATGGCAAGATAAATTGGAGAGTGTTGGCCTTAGGATCAGCCGAACGAAAACAGAACATCTGTTCTGAGACTTTGCTGGCTCCTTTCACTTACACGGATGCCCCTTAAACTTAAGGAGAAAATATATAAAACAATCGTTAGACCCGTTGCATTGTATGGTTCAGAATGTTGCGCGGTGAAAGGGATGGATGAACTGATGGCCGAAATGCGAATCTTGATATAAATATGTGGTGTGACTAGAAGTGATAATATAAGGGGATGTTTGAAAGTGGCGCCTGTTATAGAAAAGATGGGGGATAATAGGTCGGCATGATATGGACATGTGTTGCAGAGGGAAGCAAGTTATATTACGAGGAGAATGTTACATATGCATGTTGAAGGAAAAAAGAGTAGACGAAGACCGAAAAAGAGATGGATGGATTGTGTAAAAGAGGATATGCGTGTAAAAGGTCATTCGTTAAAACGTCTCCTCTGTCATTCGTCAACGTAATATACACCATGTTATAAGGTATGATTTTCGGAAACTTTTTTTTTTCTCTAGTAATTATTTCATATAAATTTTAATTTTAAGTCTTTCAGATCTGATTAGATCAAAACGAAGCTGTAAGATAAACGTTATAAGTACATATTTATCATTTATACACTTACCTATTTTGTCAAAAGCACGTATACTTTAGAAAGTATATTCAATACCAATATAAAAGTAGCAAAATTAATTGTGCAATTCAGGAATTGCAAAACGATTAGGAAGCAGGTCTTGTCTTCAGCCCTTTTTAACGTCCCACTGCTGGGCACGGGCTTCCCTCACTACAAGGGGAGTCGGGCCAGAGTCCATCGCGCTGGCCTAGTGCGTGTTGGCGGACATCACATGTCTCTCGAAAACTTGCTAGGTTTTTCTCAGACATGCAGGTTTCCTCATGATGTTTTCCTTCTCCATAAGACAAGTGGTAATCATGATAGAAATGATTCGCACATGAAAATATCAGAGGTGCTAGACCCGGATTTGAGCCCGCAACACTCGGTTATCCAAACGAGCGCGATACCACTGGGCTACCACTGCCTCAGGAAGTAGGTACCTAATGGAAAATAACCGTCACAAATTATAGTTTGGGTTATTTTTTTCACAATAGGATTAATGTTTTCTTTCAATTTCAGGAAAATGACAAAGATCACGCACAATGGTTTCGTGAAATATTTATTAAGAAATAGGAGCTGCTTAAAAAACTAATTTAATTTGATACATAATACAACGAGGGTGAGTTGTTATATTTACATACGTAATTATGAAGTAAAAAGCTCTCATTTTGGTTTTAAAAACTGACGCCAAATTCCATTAAAAATGTGTAGGAAGCAAAAAGAAAAATGAATAGTTAAAAATGTTGTTTTACTTCCTGATAACATGGAATCGTGTCACGTTTTTCGCCATTTTAAATCGTAAACTGCAGCCACTTAGTTTACTTAAAACTTTTGATTTAACGATATTATACGTGCTTGTAGAAATTCCTTCTATTGAAAGAATAAAGACGACATTTGCTAAAGTCGACTGTAGCATATTTCCCAAGAAAGTTGCTGTTTGTGCACGCAATTTTGACATAACTGTAATTATAGCATTAGGGGGAAATATTTTCAATAATAGATGCGAGCAACAAAGGACAGTTGTATTAAACAAATAAGAAACTTTCGTATAATAATTATGTTGTAGATGACTGCCAATTTATGATTACTTGAATAAATTTAACTTTTTATTACGATAGTTAATAAAACTTTTTCTTTATTTAGATCGCAGCGCTTATCATTTGTGGATTAGAAATATTAAGGACTCAGGGCTGACCTTGAATTTTGAGGGCTTCTAGTCTCTAAAATAATTTTCATCTTGGCTTTATAACAACTATATACGAGTATGATAGTAACTACTAAACGAAATTAAGATTATGTTATTGTTTGGTTCTCTAGTTCTTAAATGTACCTTTTATAACTTTTTTTTAATTTTGTTTATTTTATAAATTTGTTATAATATTCATTGTTTTTAGCAGAGGTCTGTTATAGCTTTGAGCTCCAGCCCAAAAGTATAGTACACGTGTAGATCCGCTATGCATTCTAAGAAAAGATAATAACGAACAATGATGAGGATGTTAGCATTGTTGCATATGAAATCTCTCTCACTCACACACTCACTCTCTCTTTGTTATGGCGCAATAGATTTGATTCGATTCGTAATAGAGATAATTAGTTTATAACCATGTTTAGTACGTATGATATATCTTAAGTTGCACATGAAAATATGTATTTTAGGATGAAATATTGGTTTTATAAGGAAAAAGTAATACGGCTATGTCGCTTTTAATTCTATGCAAAAATATAAAAATTTTGGACTTTAAAACGTAATAGGTACAAAGAAGTGCTTAGGTAGGTGATTTTGGTGTAACCAAAGAAACTATATCCATCAAATATGTATTTATTTAACTTTTAGAAGTAGTTCAACTCAATATTAAGGTTTTAATATATATATTAATATTTTTTCTAATAACATTAGTTGGTGGAAAGAACAATCTCAGCAGACCCGTTATCTCCCGGCAGCACTATTGACAGCGACTGGGGAAAAAATAAACAAAATATTATTGCTTTGATAGTTTTTTTTTGTAATTTATGTAATTTTTTTTTAATTCAGCACTGTTTAACGTCCCATTGCTAGGCACGGGCCTCCGATTAATAGGACACAGTCCATCACGCTGGCCATGTGCGGGTTGGTCGACTGCACATGTCTTTCGAAAAACTTGCTACATTTCTTCAGACATGCAGGTTTCTTCACGATGTTTTCCTTAGTCTTCCGTCGTAAGACAAGTGGTAATCTTGTGAGAAATAATTTGCATATAAAATATAAGAGTTGTGAGAGCCGGGATATGAACCCGATTCACTCGGTTTACAAAGTGAGTGCGTTAACCACTTGTCTATTACTGCCTTACATTGATAATAGTCGTTACCTAATTATGTTACTGTGGTATTACTGTAAAGTACCAAATCAAATTGTTTATTTGAATAAATACTAAAATAGAATTTATTTATTTATAAACGTATGGGATTCATCAAACCGGATGAAAAGAGTCCAAGCTCGGAACTTTTATTAGTAGTCTTTGAAAAGTTGCACATTTTGACTTAATAATATGAAATCAGTTTAAATTCAAATATTATAACCTTATTCTTGTAACTTAAATGTCTCATAGGTACATAATACATACAGAGGTAATTGATAAAAACAGGTCATTATTTAACATTTTAAAATTAAATAATAAAATTTTTGTTGTATTAAAAATAGTAATTTTGAGTTTTGCTACATTCACTTTACTATAACTTTTATTAATTTTGAAAAACAATGATGTACTGTTTGTATTTTTGAGAAATTAAATTTAAAAATTCAACACCTAATTAATTCATATAAGAGGTTACAATTTTAAATTCAAGTATCAAATCCTTACGTTATTTTCCGAAACTGAAGACATCTTCCGCTTGGACTGAGCGCTAGCTCTACTACTTCTTCTTTTCCCTCCTTCTAAAAGTTTAATATCTTCATTGACAATACTCTTTCTCCTCCTTAAATTTTGATTCTTCATCTCATTTTCTTCCTCTTGTTTTTGCCTCACTAGCCTCGCAGCGTTCTCTCGGATAATCTGATCTGCTCTTAGGCGTAATATTTGCGCGGCTTCCGTGTGATATTTTAATGCGGTGTCGAGATCGTTTCGTGATAGCGCAAAGAGGCTCGAATAACCACGGGATCTATTAAAAAACATAAAATGACAACATTTTCGCAAAATTCCATGCAAAATTCCAAAATATAAATCGAAATTTGTCAGAATTTGACATAAAAGGTTTTAGGACTATATGGAATTTATTTTATATAGAACCAATAGCGAAGTATATAAAAAGTATGTTCAGTGTTTGTAAATGGCGCCCAGTGTAGGTTTAAGCTTACATAACAGTAGCAGTGCGACGACGAAGCCCGTCGATGCCCAGTAGACTGATCTCTCCGAACACTGAGCCCTCGCATAAAGTTGCTAACACTTCTTTTTCATCTGGTGACATCACCTAAAGTTACATATATTAATTTTTTCCATTACTTTTGAATTAATACATGATTATTATAAATTTTGTATGGTTGGGTGCGTCTCTATTTTTTTAACGTCTCAACGATAACGTTATATAAAAAAATAGAGACTTAAAAAAGGAGATGAGATGAGAATGATGTGAATATATTAAGCTATTATAACAAAAATATTCAATAACACTCAAAGATTTTAACTTAGTTTTTATTTTTATATAAGAAAAAAAACTTTTAAATTACCAGTACCTACTTTCAGAGACAACGATTAATAATAAAGTAAAATAAATTTATTTTATTCTTAATTTCATAAACAAAATACCTATATTTTATGAGTTAATAATAAACAAATTCAATTATCGAAGGTGGACAAAGTCCAAAACCAACTCATATAATACACCATCCGTACATAGCACTGTCCACTCTTGATGATGTACATGTGGTGTCCGACGTCGCCGCGCCGCACCACGGCGTCGCCCGGCAGGAACGACACCGGCCGCAGCTGCAGCACCAGGTCGCGGAGCAGCGACGCCGAGCAGTCTCTGAACAGCTGCACCTATTGTATCGATTAATTAGAATACTACAACTTTCAAGTAATGATTTCACCATTATAGATAGGACAGAGAAAATAAATACTTTGAAAATCAGTTCAGTTGAGGTTTGTTCTTATTTTGAAGTCGGTTAACATAATCTTCGATCAAGATTTTTTAATAAAAATTTCAAATTATAATACATGTAAATATACTAAGGAGTTCAACCCAAATTCTATTTCAAAAGAATAACTATTAAAAAATAACTAAGTAAATTAAATTTAAATTAATTAAATTACCTTACTCAAGGTCGACATATGCACTTCTAGGGCGACATCCCGCTTCATATTGTAAGGCAAAGAGTTCAATATTTTTGGTTCATCTGTTAAAATGTTACATTATTAGTTAGCATAGAAATATTTGTAGGTACTAGGTAGTAAAAATCAGTTTAAGATTTTTGCTTCGCTCGAATACATCTCTGGATTAGCCCTGACGTTTCGGAGATCAATAAACAATTTTAAATATTGTTTTTATTTATTTTATAAAAAGAAAGATTCGTATTACCAAAGCACCGCTGTTGATTCCAAGTGTAGTTGAACCAGCACGCGACGCGGCGCTGCAGCGGCACCGGAAGGTTCAGGCGCCGCATGTACTGCGAGCAGCCGTCGATATGCTTGCGGTACTCCGTCTGGAATGTTCCAGAATACAGTGGATTGTCCCAGTGTACCAAAATGTTGTTACGGATTTAACGTGTTTAATTTTTTTAAGCGTAGATCTGTATCTATGGCAAGCAAGTGTATTTGTATGGCAAGTGAGAAATTAAATAATTTCTTTTAAATTGTTACTAGTTACTAATATTAATAATTCATATTAATCTATAAATTAACATTAGAGAACGCTTACATAAATTAAGATATAAATATTTAATTAAGTCACTAAAACAAAACTAGTAAATTGGACATGATAATTTAATATTTACATAATAAATCATCAAAATAATTAGTATCTTTTCGTGGAAATGTCTGTGACAATACTTACTTTGGCTCTAGTGGCAGTTGCAATTATATCTCGAATCTGTCCAATGAGCAATGCGAACACGAAAACTCCCATGAGCCAAGCGGCAGTCATGTACAAATATTCTGCTGTGTTCTCAGGCTTTGGATTTTTCCCTAAATATTTTATATGAAAATTAGAAAATTAAAATGTAGGAAGCTGCGATCAGCTCAGAAAGCAGTCGCTCTTTTAAACATGGATATAACTGTAGTCAATAATTAATAACATAATAGAAATTCTTTAATTCGATTAAAGTTAGACTGCCTCGTTGGTGAAGTGGCTAGCAAGTACGGCCACTCATTGAGAGGTCCTGGGTTCGAGTCTCGGGTCGGGCCAAGTTAAGTTATTGAGTGTTAATGTAATCTTGCTGTTTAATCTTGCCTCAGTAAAGTAAAATAAAATTATTTTAAAACTGGTCGTATCGAGTCTCGTCCCACCGGAGTATGAGAGTGATAAGAATAGAGAGTGCACTTGTGTCTGCGCGTACACTTGTGCACTATAATATCTCCTGCGCAGTTGGCTTGTCTCATTGAGATTGGCCGCCATGGCTGAAGTCGGTTAGAGAACATTATTAATATTATTTAGTCCTTTAAGTATACCTAATATTCTCATTTAAACTAACTTACCGATTGAAGTAGCAGTTTTAGTGGCAAAGTAGAAACATCTAATGTAGGCATTGCCGACGTTGTCGTACACCCAGCCGTTTGAGGCGAGGCCGATGTGCGCACTCATGGCGTAGTACGCGCAAGCGTTCAGATGGATCAAGTAGAAGATGTAGAATAGGGACTTTCCAATACGTACCTGTTAGTGTTAGAAATGGAAAATAACCTTTTTTTTTGTTGTTTAATACTAGGTATTAATTAGAATATGTTTGTATATATTGGCTCTTTCAACGAGAAGCGATAACGAACATACTCACACAAACACTTTCTTAGTTAAAGTAGTAGTTCATTTAATTTATAGGAGTAGTTTAATTCTTTCACGATATCTTCACCATAAGACAAGTGGTAATTATATTAGAAACGAATCAGAATTCGCAAATGAAAACATGAGAAGTGGGATTTCCCACGGACATAATAGGTAGGCAACCTAGTTTTTAAAAGCGGTAGTTTTTAATAGTGATAAAAGTTATATATTCATCGATAGTGCCAATTTAACTTCAAAACAGATTTATTTTATGTAAGAAACGAAAAATTAAACAATAATATTTTTTTATAACACTAATTATTTTTAATGTACTCGTAGTAATAGCTTACCACATAAGGTGAAGATAAGATGCGATCCATAGCTCGATGAAATTCCCAAAATGTTTGCAATTTCAAGACCCGGGGGAAGCGTAAAATAACTTTTTCCGCGCCAAAGTAAAAGTAGAGTATATCCAAAGGCAAAAGTGAGATTACGTCAAACTGAAAAGAAAAATAATTATCATTACTACGTTACGTTTCATTTTTGACCGACTATATTTTTTGATTGAGTCACACTTCTTCTTGGCCAATCTTCAGTCTTTTTTAAGTAATAGGTACCTGTATCAAATAAATTATTTCAAAAAAAAATCTTGAACAAAATCATTATGAGACTTTATGAGTGGGATTTCCTCAAGGTCCAATAAAAATTTCGAAAAATAACATCTTTTTGAAGTGATTTTGACACTTATAAAAGATTTTGAATTCAATATAAGTACATGTTTTAATAAAAAAAAACTCGCAACTTTAACGTAAAAGTTCGCAAAATATAAATTTTGTCCAATTTCCATCAAATAAATGTTTATTCGCTCGCAACAGGCTTATTCGATCCGTATCCAAGCTCACTCAAACATACAAAAGAATTAATACACTTCACCTCGTACTATGCAATTACTACTTGTTTATTTAGTTCGATCGGGTCCTACCCTAAAAGAGATATCGATCAACAAAAATTAGACCGATGCCCCTTTTGTTGTCGGCTTGCTGTTTGTTTGTCGGCTTTAGAGCCGGTCCACGCAAATATTTTGACGCATAGCCGGCCACACTGGCGCTGCGTCATCGCAGCGTTACTACGACGCAGTCGCAACGTTCCGCTGTCGGAGCGGCGAGCATTTTGTTAAAAACTACACGTGACGACCATGTGTCCCATATAAATTCCCTTTCCTAAATTAATGTAATGCAGTAATCCATGTCAATTCCTTCAAAAGAAAAACTGTATGAGCTTGATCTTGAAAATGATCCTCCCCATCAACGCACAAACAACTGAGCGTTGCCGCTCCGGCGTCGCAAGAAGTTCACCACCGGCCGCTTCGTCTCGGGGGCTGCAGTTCAGTCGTGTGTGCGTTGCGTCGACGCAGCGTGTTGAGAGTGTGAACTGTATATATATATAATTAAAACACTTTTGCTGAAGTTATCATCTTTTATTAATTATTTTTCACTGCTACAAAATAATATGCACATTGACATACGCTAGGCTTAGTCTTGTCATATCAAAACTATAGACTAAAAATAATTTTTTCTTTATTGTTTAATGTTGCCCTAAACAATATTGCCGCCTCAGGCAAACAAATAGTTTAACAAGTTATCAGTTCAACCTAAATTAATATCAAAAAGCAGAACTATTTTGAAACACAAAAAGTTAGAACAATATTCTAATAAACAAATTATATCACTGCACATATTTAATAGAAAGGCACAAAATTAAATTATTTTCTTAACAATCTAATTAACAAACTATATTACTGCACATATCTAATAGAAAAGCACAGAATTAAATTATTTTTTTTAACAATCTAATTAACAAACTATATTACTGCACATATCTAATAGAAAAGCACAGAATTAAATTATTTTCTTTCATGTTTACTTACATTAATCAACTTCAAAAAACAAGTACCCATAGAAACTAGATAGGTATAAGCTTACAGGTGAGTACAATTTATAATTTAGTATTCATAAACACAATAGTTAAGTATCCTATACTATATAATGTATCAATTACAATTTTAAGTATCTTATATTATGTATTTATAAACACAATAGGTAGGTATCTTATATTATGTAATAGTAAGCAATCAAAATAACAAATTTATGCATAAACCATAGAAAAATAGAACACGTAGGTATCTAGTTATATAAAACTACTTTTCAATAGGTAGTAAACTTATGCTTTGCAATGACCTAGTATATAATTTACCATTAGCTGTTTTTAGCTGCAAGGCTCTAACCTTGCCGTCATTTCCAGGAAACACATTCACTACACGTGCCATGGGCCACGCCAAAGGAGGAGCATTGGGTTCTCTAATAAGTACAAGTGCACCTACTGTTACATTAGGCATAGACTGACACCATTTATTTCTATTCTGTAAAGTATTCAAATAATATTTATACCAAGCCTTCCAAAATCTTTGTTGCAATTGTATACATTGTTGCCAAAACCCCAGTCTATTCGTTTTATTTTCAGAAATATCTACTTCTGGGTACATAGTTAGAGCTGTACCTACAAGAAAATGACCCGGAGTCAGGTAACAGTAATCATTGATATCTTCAGAGAGAGGTAAAATAGGGCGTGAATTAAGTACGGCCTCTATCTGACATAGGACAGTATGTAACTGTTCATAAGTTAATGCAGCATCTAATACAATTCTTTTTAAGTGAAATTTCATACTTTTCACAGCTGCTTCTGCAAGCCCTGCAAATACCGGTGCATAACTAGGCGTAAAATGAAATTTGATGCCTTCTTTCGCGGCATAGGCTTGCACAAGCGTCTGATGATCAGCAGAACTATTAAGCTTGTACAGCTCAGCTAGTTGGTTCCTTGCCCCACGAAAACAACCACCGTTGTCGCAAAATACGTCGCTGGGCAAGCCACGTCTACTTATGAATCTTTTGAAAGACGCCAGGAATGCATCAGTTGATAAATCTGAAGTCAACTCTAAGTGAATCGCCTTCGTTACAAAACATACATATACGCATACGTAACCTTTACTGACTATAGCTTTTCTTACACGCGAATTCTTGACCTGGACTGGCCCAGCGAAGTCTATGCCTACTTTATTAAATGGTCTGCCTGATGTCACTCGGTGTTGAGGCAAGGAGCCCATTAGCTGCTTCGCTGCATCAGCTTTCAGCCTAAAACAAACCAAGCATTTATGAGTAACTTTTTTGACTTGTCGCATGCCATTTATTAGCCAGTATTTTTGATTCAGGTTAGCTAAGAGTGACTTAGGCCCAGCATGTAACAACTTAACATGCTCACACCGTATAATAAGCTCAGTTATTCGAGATTCCCGCGGTAAAATAATAGGATGTTTTTGTGCAATTGGTATATCCGAATTATCTAAACGACCGCCTACCCTTATAAGGCCATCAGTGTCCAAGAATGGATTAAGACTTTTTAGTGGCCCTCGTACACTATTGTTTTTCTGCAAGGAATCTATCTCTTGACAATAATGTATTGATTGTTCATGTTTAATTATTGAATGCAATGCATGCTGTAGTTCACTAGGACTAAGGGTGCCCTTCAATTTTATATTATCTTTTAAGTTACGACAAAATCTTTGCACGTATGCAATTACCCTCGTCATCTTTCCTATGTCTGAATATTTATTTAATATTTGAAATATATCATACTGTATACCTGCTGTCAACGCAACCTTAGCCGTAGGGTAAGGCGAGGATTTTGCCTTCATTTCAGGTAAGTTTTCAGGTAATACTAACCTTTCAGTATCAAAGTTATATTTCGATTGCAGAAACTTCGGTCCCTCCCACCAGAGGGCGCAGGTTGGCAGTTCCTGAGGGCTGATACCTCTACTGATTAAATCAGCAGGGTTCTCTGCGGATGGTACATACATCCAGCGCCACCTATTGGTTTTTTGCTGAATTACTCCCACTCTGTTCGAGACATAAGCCTGTAGTTTAGTGAGTTCAGTTTGAATCCAACCCAATGCTATTTTGGAGTCGATAAATAGGTACACATCGTTAATTTTAATATTTTTATGTAAAGTATCATAAACTCGCTCCATTAAAATGGATAGAAGCAATGCAGCGTTGAGCTCCAGCCTGGGTATAGTTAATATGTTCGCACGTGGATTTACCCGCGACTTCGAACAGAGTAGGGATAATTCAGCCTTACCTGTCTTGTCGACCACGCGTAGATATATGCAGCACCCGTACCCCGTCGTGCTGGAGGCGTCTGCGAAGCCTATCAACTGAACTGCTGCTGCGCTTTTCGTTGGAATGTGCCGGTTTAAATTAATAGGTTGCATGGCAGCTAAGCTATTAGCGAACTGAAGCCACTCTTCAACCAGCTCATTAGGTATATGTTCATCCCACCCAATATTATGTGACCATATTTTTTGAATAATACTTTTAGCTTTAATTACAATTGGACTAGCAAAACCCATGGGATCATAAAATTTTGATATATAGCTAAGAACCTCTCTTTTCGTCACATTTGCGTCAAATGGTTCTGGGCTGTCTATTTTAAAACAATCTTTTTTAACATCGAGTGTAAGCCCCAAAGCCTTCATATTATAGTTACCCTTTCGCAGATCAAGCTCACTAAATTGCTGTTCAACCTCTGGTATGTCAGCAAGAACAGAGGGTGCGTTAGAAGCCCACTTATGCAAGCTTAAGCTTCCATAACTTAACAATTCACGCAACTGCCTTTTAGCTTCAAGCAATTTGTTTATATCTGAACATGAATAAAGTACATCATCAATGTAGCAACAATTTTTAATTATAAATGACGCTAGCGGTAAATCATGCTCATGCCTCTGTGCCAGTTCAAGTAAACAGCGCGTTGCCAAATAGCTTGAAGACTTCATACCATAAGTGACAGTGTCAAGACGCATACATTTTATAGCCTGACTAGGATCGTCACGCCACAAAATATTCTGGAGTGAAGTGTGTTCCGGGTTTACTAGTATATTGCGGAACATTTTTTTTATATCTGAGCTCAAAGTGAACTCTCCAATTCGGAATAATAAAACGATATCAAATAATTCTTTCTGCACTGTAGGCCCGTTCAATAAAATATCGTTCAATGAGATCTTTTTACTAGTTTTCATAGAAGCATCAAACACAACCCTAGTGCGCGTGGTTTTGCTTTGCTCGTTTATAACCGCATGATGAGGCATAAAATAAATGGGATCTTCATTGAAATTGTATGAGCTAATATCGACAAAGTGCCCATGACCAAGTTCTATGTACTCGTCTATGAACTTTTGATAATCAGTTAGTAAATTAATATTACTTCTCAGCCTTTTTTCTAGACTGAGAAACCTGTGTAAAGCTAGGTCGAATGAATTGCCTAGGGTTTCATTTATTTTGCAGGTTTCTATCTTCAAAGGTAAGTCAACAGTGAATTTTTTATTTTCAAGTTTTACTGACTTTATAAATATATCTTCAGCTAATGTTTGCTCTGAATCCCTTTCTACTAGTAACTCCGGAACGCTCTCCACCTCCCAAAGCTTCCTTACACTGTCACTTACGTCTGTTTCGCACTTGGTACAAATTAGAGATACAACCTGATTTTTTATGATGCTAGATGCCAATGCTCCTGCAATGACATGGCCAAACCTCGTATTAATGATGCATGGAGATGAAGATTGCTGCTGGTCTCGTAGGTCACTGCAAACAGGTAAGCGCTGAGGTTCCTCAAGCGGCAGGAGAACCTGGAAAAAGATGTCAGCACCCATTAGCATATTTATTTCAGAAGGTTGGTTAAAAGTTGTATCAGCCAAGGTGACACCAGCAGGGATCTGCATACCTTCAAGGCTGACTGGTGATTGAGGTAAGTTGCAAGTAATTTTCTCTACTACGTGACAGTTCACTAGTGTGTTAAATTGGGATGTCAGAGAATGAATTTTTAATGGAATACAGTAGCTGACTTTATTCTGGCTCTCTGTCACACCAATGAGGTTAATATCATTTCGCTTAGGAGTGTAGCCTAAGACCTCCACTGCCTTTGCAGTGATCAGTGATACTTGGGAACCCGAGTCCAGGATGCATTTGATATGCACTTCCCTTCCATTCTTCGCAAACACCTTTACCCGTGCTGTGGGGATTAAAATATTATTCGCAGGGCCTCCGGATAGAAGTACCACTGGGCCTGGACCACTTTCATTGTCTAGATGCAGCAATGTATGATGTGTTTTCTTGCACTGCCCACACCTAAAGTGGTATCTGCATTTGCCAGGATGTGAATTTAAACAAATGTTACATAAATTATTTTGCTTGGCAAAGGAAATTCTTTCTTTACTGCTTTGTAATTTGAATTTAGGACATGAATATAGTTTATGATCTGAACACTTACAGTAGAAGCACTCCATGGCTGCCTTGGCCGTTGCTGTCATAGCTACCTTACTCTTGGCTGGTTGCATGGCTGCACCCTGTCGCTTTCCACCTTCCGCTGTCTCAGCCCGGACATCCGTGTTTTCGAGAGCTAGAGCACGCTTATCCATATAAGCTAAGAATTCCTGAACCGTAGGGTCTTCATCTTGGTCTCGCTCCAGCTGATAGGACCGGGAGCTGTAGAGGTCCAGCTTGCGCACTAAGATACCCAGTAGGATAGGGTCCCAGCTCTCCACTTCTGCCTTTAGGTTACATAGAGCGCCTAAACACAGCGCACCGTGTGTGCACTATGATTATTAGTATGGAAAACGACGCAGCGACAGCGCTACGTCGACGCAACGCTGACGCAACGCGCCGTGTGGACCGGCCCTTAGTATTAGTTATGTATGACTAGCAACTCTCCCTCGCTTCGCTCAGGCTCCTCCTTAGTTGCATTTTAACGGTTACCGATTCCAAAAATAATATTCTATTTTGTTTTTTTTGTTTTTCTTTTTCTTATACTTAAAGAGCCCCCCCCTGACACACTCCTAACACAAAAAAAGGAATTGATCATTCAAGCCTTTGGGTTTTAGCGAGACTAACGAACAACAATTGATTTTTATATATATACATATAAGTACTTGTCAGAGACTCACCCTTGTTCCACACGGGTTCGTTGTCAAGTCTTGAATGCTTATAATACTTAGAATACTTCAATGCTTGTTTGAAACAGGCATTCATTTTTATTTAAACTATATTATGTATGTGAAATTAATATTTTAAAACGACTTAAATAATTTACCTATGTGTGTTTTATGTACATAATACGTATATTACATTTTCTTACTTTATATTGCAGTGTCTTCTTATAATTGCGCCTGCAGTCCACTGGGTCATCCACCCAGAAGCCCTCATTTAAGAAAATTAGCCTCGGTTTTACAAATACCACATCCAATAAGTATATGAAATCGCAAAAATAGTCCGCTATCATCCAAAATGGAGTGTTTTCGGGTGTCTGATAAGGGAATGTAGCGCGAAGAGCGATACCCCACGCGTTGTAGCTATAGCAAAACGTTACGAATAGCAGCCAAGTTATATATCGGTGACCTGTTGAACATTATTTATATTTAGATCAATTAGATTTATTACTTGTTACAAACAGTGCAGATATATAAAATTCAGAGACGTCAAAAAACCTTAGTCTCTCCCGTGACGTGAAACGTCGGAAACTAAAAATCAAAATAAAACCGCGACAATATCCATTAATTTCATTTCATTTATCACACATTTCATATATAATGTCCATTTTTGATCTACATCAAAAAGAGTCAACCATTGTTGTATGTTTTTTATTACGCCATTTTTTTATTTTTTTTATTATCAGGGCCGCAATTTATGTAATTATAATATAACAGTTATGGTGGAATACTTAATTATGTTTATGTATTCATGTACTTTCAAAATTTGAAATCAGTATAATTTCAAGTTATAAGCCGGTAAATTTTTTATTAAAAAGTAATTATTATCAAAATAAATCCGCGACAAAATCCGAAAAGGTAGTTTCATTTATAATGTCGAATATTCGCGTAAATCTAAGAAAGTATTAATTATTAGCATGTTAAACAAAAGTTGACCTTGTGGATCAATAGGCACGTACGGGTCGCAGAAAGTCAGGCATCGTTTCAAAGCTTTGCCTTCTGAAGGAGAAGTAGGAACCGGACTCTGTGGTGTTTCGGTCGCCGATACTATTTCGTTAGTTAATCTCTTAAGTGGCTTAATAGCTTCGCTTGTTATGGAACTAAAAATAATAGGTAATAATTAATTACTTCAATAGAGTTAACTTACTAAAAATAAAAAATAAACAGTAATTCAAGTAGGATTCAAAAGACTTATGGTAGTAAGTTTTTTGAAAAAAAAAACTAAACATGTAAATCAATTAACAGTATTATTTACTCAGCTTCGGTGATGTCCTCCGTTATTTTATGGTCAAGTTCTATTATTTCAGTTATAGTCTCTTTTTTGGATTGGTGTATTTTTACACGTCTAGGAGACAGTGTCCTAACTCGAGCCACCCGAGTCCTGTCATACGGTACAATCCTGGAATCATTTATAAAAGTAAAAAATATATACGTATCATCATGTATAATTGTATAAATAAAAAACAAAATAAAAATAAATAAATGTAATTTTACTGAAGCGAAACTTACACTTTACTGTGGACATTTTCAACGATATCATCAGATACTTTGATTCTTGACTCGGATATTGAATTTGATGTTCTGAAAACAGTACGACTTCTATATCGTGTAATATAAATTAATGTGAAAAATTAATAGAGAAGTGTATTATGATAACGTTCACCACTGAAAGATAAAATTACTGGTATTGACGTGCCTTTATTTTAGTTTTTTTTGTTGTTTAAATTTTTACGAGGTAGCGATTTAATTTTGTTTATTTATATTATGATCAAACTACATTATATTTAAGTAAGTTTGTAGTTATACATCTATGTTAGCTACTTTAGCACATTAAAACATATGAGCAGATTTGGATAGAATTTTGTATACAGATCGAATATGGACAGGCCTCCAACCTGTTTGGCTACTTGTAAATAATAAATTAATAATACTAACGTATTCTCAGGAGTACTGTCGGGCGTACACCAGGAACCATAAGCCCCGGCGGCTGTGTCTTTGTTAATCTGCCTTTCCTTCTTGAACGAACTGGATTGGACTATATGCTGAAAAAATGTATAATATTATTTCTACACTATAACAAAACAATTGGGTTGTTTTTAGTTTTATAGCAATGGGCGCCTTGTATTAATGAAAACATATATTATTTTTAGTTATAACTGACGATCCATACTTGTTACGGTATACGGTAAATGTGAAAATAAACAGAATTCTATTTTCGTATACAGTCATACCTTATGACATTAATTATAACTTATAAACTACAATAAAAAAGAGAATAAACTTATTCATTCAAAGGTGATCCAAAAAAATACCATGCCATATTTTCTTTTGTTTATATTAAGTATATACGCACATACACAGTTCGTATTTGATGGAATTAATAAATAATATGAAACTCTAAGGCATACCGTCTTTTATAGATTTACGACCTCTATAAAAGGACCGTAAAGTATCTACTTGGATAGTGAGTGGTCACTTGAATCACTATTATAAGTCTAAAATGGTCTTAAGGAGAATTTTATTTGAAAATTCTTCTCTAATTATTATTATAAATTATTTAATTAATTGGTAGAGTTCGATATATCATGAAAATCTTGAAAATAAAAAAAATATAATATAACTTATGAAAAGAGGAAACTTAAAAATCAAAGATTAAAACTATTATAAAAGAACATTATATCGACAATTACTTGATAAAATATGAAATCTATGTACATATTATTGTGAAATTCTCATACAATAATATTGAGTCGAATGTATGCATTATTTTTTTGGAAAATCTCAATGAAGTAGTCATTATTATCAGACATGTATGGTTATTAGAAATTTTGTCTGTATATCTGTATATCTGTATTTCTGTTTGTGACCGCTTCACGAGCAAACCAATGGACAGATTTTGATGAAATTGGGTATGTTGATAGCTCTGTTATCCCGGTCAAGGATTAGTAGGATAGGATAGGATTCCCGGAAGTAGGATACTGTTTACTGCCGAAAATAACTCATTGCTGAGACATCTATCTATCTAATCATTGAAACGCATAATATAGAGACGAACCTAACACGTTTTGACGTAAACGCGCGACAGACAGACAGACAGAGTTACTTTCGCATTTTTAATGTTAGTAAGGAAATAAGGATATTTCGAAGGCATTTATATAATACAGAATACTAGCATAAAATAACATGTAGTTTTAACGATCTACCTATTACTTATTAGTAATCAAACGGTCGTATAGGACATTGTTTACGCCGCAATAGGAAAGTAGGGTAGTTTGGTATTCAAATCACACGGCGAGGGAGGTTAATGGGCCAACCTTGCTCGTACAAACGTTACTCAATATCCGATATCTTGATTGGTGATTGTCATACTGTAGTGCTTTAGGATATTTTTGTGTTTAGATTGAAAAAATATTTTTATGTTTCGATGTATGCTGCATCTGACAAATGTTTTTTAAATTTTAAGATACAAGAACATTTTCGTGTTATCTTACCTTGAACGGATCTTAAAGAAATTCTGCACAGAGATAGTTTATGCTCTGACAAAGCATTTACATAGGTACTTTTTTTTCTTTGAAAAATCTACGGTTCCTATGGGATGGATTCGTTTTGGTTTTTTCACTAGGAACCAACCCGTGAGGGGTGAGTAGCTACTCGTATTTACAAATATTTAAATTAATTTTCTTAACAGGTATATTTGTGTATAGTACCTACGTCGTAGATAAAAAAATAATAAATAAATGTTTAAAATGTAATTGAAACCATATGAAATGAGGCAGTTGTTATTATTATCATTTTAAATCTTTTAATTTGAAAAGCTTTAAAAGAAACCTTGAAACAGTTTTTTATTATGCTAAAACAGCTATTAGGCAAAGTTACTTTTAGCTAATAAGCCATTTGACCCGCCTCGCCCTAAAGCGTGTAAGTAATTAATTAACTAAGATCCATTATCAGTAACTTACTTTAAAAATAATAAACGAGATTAAATTCATAGAATAATAAACGAGTATATTATAAATACATGTGACTTTACATACACTGTACATTATGTCTTAAATTAAGCATATTAAGAGCTTAACCAATAATAGTTATTAAATAAACCAAAATCTTCAAAAATTCTAGGACTACCTAATCTTTGTATTATGTGTGTAGAGCATGTGTGAGTATGTATGTAGAGCATTTTTTTCAAAATTAAATCAATTTTCGAACCTTATGTTATTTTTATGCTCTACACAAAAAGGGCATATAATTTTGAAAAATAATAATTTTTCATTAAAAATGGATAGAAATTGCGCTGTTAAAAATCCCTAGCCTAGAAATTACGGTAATTAGTAATAAGTGTATCTTCTATACAGGCCAGTAATGAGTCGCGTGCTGCGCGGTCGTATTGAACAATCGAACTTAATGCAAGGCAAGTCAGAACGTTTTAAATAGTGATTATACTCAAGAGCTTTTTAGTTGTACTTTCTAAGAAAAAAAATAAACATCAAATACATAATAGGTTATAGATGCATAATATTATATATTATAAAAAATCAATGCTCGCTCTATATTTTGTAATAATATTTTAGCAGATATAATAATTTATTCAAAAGTTAAACTTACAACATCTACTTTTATTTCCATACTGAATCACTTTTTCATACATTACACATATTTCAAAGAGCGTTTTAAAATGCTTAAGTAACAGGCAGGTAAATAAAGACTGAAAAAAAAATTAGAATTTCCGGACGCATGCGGCCGACGCGGCGCGTCCTCAACACTTGACTGTCCACCAAAGAAAAACTTTAGGTGGTAGGGTTGACAGAACAATTTTTTTTATTTTTTATTTTAATAACTTAAATCAAATACTTATAAGTTCGCTACGTTTAACACTTTTTTATTTTCTTTTCAATATAATAATACATATACTACATCAGTTAGTACGACTAAGTAATTTGAAAAAAAACTTAAGTATATAAATATATTAAAACATTTTGAATTTTTCGGCTTTATAAATATAGTAGTTACATATTATTAATTTATATGTATGAATATGATAAATGTAGACCAATAGTATTGGTTTTTACTCTGAGTGATAACCCTGTAATAGTATATGTAGCCATTAATCGAAGTAAGCCTGGGGCTGTGGCGCAGGTTGCGTTGGAAATTGAAAAATAAATCTCATTGCTATTAGATGCGGGAGAAATAACAGTTGATGATATTTTATTTATTTAGGATCCTGTTTTTAGGGTGTCATTTTTTTATTAAAACAATGCTTCTTAAGTAGAACTGTCGGAAGAACATATGTATCTATTTATATTGTGTCGCAACATGATGTCATGCAGGGCATACCTATAATTTATGCAATTATAGCTTTTGATTATTAAAGATTAATTCGAGCACGTAACATATAACGCAGTCAAAATAAAAGCTAACCTACTAGAGTGACGTATTAAAAAGAACAAATGAATATAGAAACTATTCCGAAAATAGATTGCCATTGAATATAGATACATTTATCATAATAAATGTGTCCAAAATCTTATCACTTACCCTTCTTCGCAGAGTGTATATTGAAGTAATCATTTTATGACATTAATTTTTTGTTAATATTAGATTTAGACCTCTATCTAATGTATCTATGTGTACATAAGTTTACGCCAACATATTTGCTATCAGTCAGAAACGTCGATATCACTGCATAGTCGTTTAAACCCCATTTTCCCGATTGATTATTACAAGAACAATTTCTAAAACGTTTGTTATAAGTAAACTCTGAACTATGGCCGACCATTTCTTTTAGCCGCATTGTAATTTATAGGTTGCGAGCGAGCGTATCTGTAAATATTTGATGTGATATACCTATTACCTACCTCTATTTTCAAAGTGTAGTGATTACATAGCTGTAGACAATATTTAGCGCTTAAAGCGCTTTGTTTTATCTTATCAGTAAAATAAATTACTTTCTAAAGCGCTGAAAGAACATTGAAAATAGCAAAAGCTGCTTTGAAATCTTGCGCGCGCACTGGAGATTGCGTTCCGTTTAACATTCATAATAATTTTTAGAATAAGTATTGATATCGGTAATAAATTGTATAATATTTTATTAATGTAATTTATATTAAATATATTATATCCTTAAAAAAATAATTTTAAAAATAGCTTTCTAACAACTGAATATGTGAATAGAAACTGTAAAATGTAAATTATATCCTTTATTGTTATGGCATTTATTATAGCTACGTCGAACTACGGAAACGTCCAAACTTACCATCGACCACGGGGTGATCACTATGAAATAATATTTAGGTATGAAAAGTCTTTCATCCAAATTAACATATTTATTTAATTATATCATATTATATATAAACCTACCTAACAATTATTACTAAATAAACACATAGCTTTCTTAGCAGTTTGACCAAATAAATCTTGGAGTGGTTTGACTAAAGGTATGTCCATTTTACGAGTGTGTTCTGGAGCTGACATAGTTCGCTGGTCTACTGCACTTTTAGATTTCCCAAAATTGTAATTGTATCCTGATTCGTCATTTTTGTTCTTGAAAATGATATCGTTAGAGTAGGTTTGTATTATTGGCAAATGCTGATGCTCTTCTGTCAATATTATAATAAAACTGTGAAAAAATTTCGCTGTTTAAAAAAGGCACTTACTTTCTGTTTATAAGACTTAATTAAATTGCTTAAAAAGTAAATTGACATTAAATGATTGCTTTGAGATTTTTATTTTAAATCAGAAAATTCTCATCGCCTTTAAAGGATACATACTGAAAGTATTAGAATATAGTTAGAATGGTGTTACCTTGAAAATAATATAATAAATTTCAAAGAAAGTAACATGTTCTTTATGTTAAATACCACGTTTTAGCAGTAATGAGAGTCTTATGCTACTATTGTTTTATTGAGAACTCACTGTAAGTACTAAAGTGTTTTTTTACACTCATTATATACGATTTATTACGCTAATCATTATCTACTAATAAGAATGTGTTATATGGCAGCATTTTTTTCTATCATGATTACCACTTGTTTGACGGTGAAGGAAAATATCGTGAGGAAACCTGCATGTCTTTATCCCCGTCATACTGAGGGAGGCCCGTGCCCAGCAGTGGGACGTTAAAAGGGCTGAAGATGATATGGCAGCAGCTATGTGACCTTTTCTAATTTTTTATGAAGAAAGTGTTATTGTTGTTTATAATTAAATAATTTATTTAGTATTTATCATTTTTTTAAATAATTAATTGTTCAAAGTTTTTGTTATTTTAAACGTTTTGTTATTTCGTCTCGTTTACCTGAACAGGGGTTCGGGTAAACGAGACGAGCTAAATTCATTTTTTATTTGTTTCTAGAAGATGTATAAAAAATATACAAGACGTAGAAAAAAAAACAAAATATACCGTTGGTTTGTAAGACATTTTAAGTATATTTATTCATAGAAAAAAATCCAATAAATCACAAATATATCATGGAGTTATTTTTAACATATTCTTGTAAAAAAGATCCTTCTAGCATTCCGAAGCGTCGGCTAAGTGGCTTGTTGTGGGTCCAGCGCGCGACGAGTGTCTGAGTTGGCGCAGGCTCGTCCACAGGCACCATGTGGCCTGCACCACGAACGACTACTTCAGTGAGACAACCCCCTGTTTTGTGGTATCTGTTAAATAATAATTAACCGATTAATTATTATTATTATTAATAAGTAAGCTAGTGTAAAAATGTAACAGTCAGTACTTAGTACCTACTTGAGCTATGGCAATAGTCAACTAATTTCCAAAAAAGATTAAAAAAAAGTCGGAAACGTTTAACAGATAGCTGAACTATATTACCTTACTGCCCATGTGGCGGAACAATACTAGGAATAATTTGCTTATGATATATTTTTGACTGACTTTTATAAAAGGAGGAGGTTCTTCATTAATCTGAAGAAGGTACATTTTTGTTATGATATTTAAAAAAAACAATAATTTAATATAATAAATAATTATGAGATGATTTTAAGTAAGAAACGAAATAGTAAAACATTTACACAAAACGTTTCTTTACAATATATTCTTTAAGCAATTAGATAAGCACATTAGCATTAGCGTTACTAAAAGCTAGTTGCTTATTCTACAAATTATCAGTACGAATACATAAAAAGATTTTGGTTTAAAAAAATAAATATTTGATAGCATAAGTATTGATGAAGGTATTTTTGTAATAATGTAACATCATGCCCTCAGGACTAGATTAATACGAAAGTAAACTACGCGAGTAGACTTTTTTTACTTTTTTAGAATTGTTGCGGGCACAAGCTTATAAATAAGTATTCATACCCAGCTAGTCTTGTATTAAAAATGTAAGGATATCTCGTGGCTTCTAGGAATTCTGAAGACCCGTTCCATTTCCACGTCCGGTACTGTTCAGATGTAAGCACGCAAGGCAACATTTGGTCTAATTGTCCGCTGAAATATTTATCCAAGATACAAAAATAATTTAAATTAGCTAATAAATGTAATTTTACTGAGCGTTTTAAATAAAATTAATTTTATTAGATACGTATTGTAAACTGAAAGATATAAGATATAGACATAGTTTTACTAAAAAGAGCTTTTTAAAAGCTTTATAATTATTAACAGTTGTTTTCACATTTACTTATTTAGATTTATAATGTTGCCACAGTAATATTCATTGCAAAATTGTAATAAGTAATATCGCAACATTCTTGTTCTCTTTCTTAATTCAAAAGATTTACTTACCAATAAGCTAGAACCTTGTATTGTTCATCTAGTAATTTTTCATAATAAGGTTTTGCACTGCTCAGAAAATCTTCCGACATTTTAATGTTGACTGTTAAATTGACAAACGAAAAGTTTATATCTCCTACATGTAGAGCCCTTTTTATTTCTGAGCTTTTAAGAAAATTAACGAAGCGCCCGACGAGTAAATCGTCTTTGAGAAAATTATATGCTTGTTTCTGGTGTGTCAAAAATAGTAATACTCCGATTAAACTGCTCCATTTCTGAAATTTAAGATTATTATGCAATTTTAAGGTTCCGTACCTCAAAAGGAAAAAATGGAACCCTTATAGGATCACTTTGTTTTTTGTCGGTCTGTCTGTCAAGACCCTTTTTCTCAGGAACGCGTGGATGTATCAAGCTGAAATTCATATCAAATACTCTGGTCAACTGTCCCTTAGAGCTGTGAAAAAAATTAAACTTCTAACTCCCCTTCCTTCCGGACCTTTGAAGAAATAAGACGTGTACATTTGTTTTACTAAATTTAAATGATTAATTAAAATTTATTCAGTAAAATGCTTCTAAAATAATAGGAGTGCAGAACCATCGAAGAGCTCATGTAAACTGTGTCCGATACTTTGTGCTTAGTGTGAGTGAGTGCGATGTACTTGAACTCTGTCTCTCTCGACACCGCTTAAATCGTGCGAAATAGTATAGGATAGCAGTGGTTCACGCTCTTTACTCTGCTACAAGTTCATATTACACTGGACGGTCATAGAAATAATTCGTTATTGCAGCGAGTGACCAGTTTAGCTTGACCTGTCGATCGTACCTATCGAAACTTCTTTGAAATCATTAACTCCTGGTACTTATACACATTACGAGAAAGATGCCGATCAACCGCTCCCCACCACAAGTGCAACAGCTGACAGCGCCCGCTTCGATTTTGCACTGTAGCTCGGAGCCTAACTTGTTAAATCAAACGGATACCGAGAGTTTAAATATAAATATGCGTCAAAAGCGTAAACGCTTTGATTCCGATACTGGAACACAATCACAGTTAACCTCCTTTATGAATGATATGAAAAACATGATGCTTGAATTTAAAACGATACAAGAAGAAAAAATAGAAAAAGTTTATTCGGCATTGGACGATATTAAAAAACAAAATAGCGACATATGCTCCTCTATTGAATTTATGTCAAAAACATATGATTCCCTAAATGAAAAAATACGTAAATTAGAATTGGACCGTCAAGCTAATCTACAATACATACAATCTATGGAGGAAAGGCTTGAAGGGCTGGATCGCAGCTCCCGTTCTTCTTGTATAGAAATAAAAAATATACCAATACAGGGATCGGAAACTAAAGAGCAGTTATTAAATATACTTGTTGATATAGGGAAAAAACTCAACTTAAACATTTTACCTCATGAAGTTTTTGACATCTACCGTATTCATACCATAAAAAAGAATTTGGAATCAAAACCGATTATTGTAAAGTTTACAAGTGTTTTAATAAAAGAAAAAATAATAGATCTTTATAAAAAAAATAATAAAAGCGGCACATTTTTAACTACGGACTCCATTCACATTAAGGGAATAACCAAACGTATCTTTATATCAGAAAATCTTACTGCTAAAATGAAACGCCTATTTTTCTTAAGTCGAGACTTTGCAAAAGTGAACGATTACAAGTATTGTTGGGTATCACATGGAAAAATATTTGTGCGTAAGTCTGATGGAGGACCGCTGCAGCAAATAAAAAGTGAAACTGATCTATCGCCACTTAAACAAAAGTGACTATTTATATTAACATTATTTCACTCATTAACGATACTTACAAAATATTTTTATACTTTTTTTAAATATCTTGTGGGTGCTATGTTTTATGGTTTTTACTTGCACTTACCCAACATTATTTTTGGTTTTTTACCTATAAAAAATAAGAAAAACCTTATAGCACCTTCAGGATATTCTTATGTACTTTTTGAGCAATTTTTCTTGAAGTTAGGAACATATTATCTTGTAATTGCTATGTTTTATAGTTTGTGCTTATGCTTACCCAACACTACTTTTGGTTTTCTATCCACAAAAATTAAAAATAAACTTACTACAAAATACTTTTATATACTATTTGAGCAAATTTTCTTAAAATTAAGAATATATCTTATAATTGCAATGTTTTATAGTTTAACCCTGCATTTACCCAACATTAATTTTGGTTTTCTATCTTTAAATAATAAGAAAAAAATCATAGTATGTTTTATAGACATAGCTTGTATTTTTTATCATTGTACTACACTAAACAACTACAGACACAACACATACACTTCAACACATAACATAAGATTAAAATTCTATAATAAGAATTTCTACTCAGCCATATTTTATGTTTTAAATGAACTATTGTATATTATTATATATCATATTATACCTATTGCTACTTCAACCTCACAAGTGTGTATACATATTTATTACAAAAGTTTTATTCAAATTGAAGGATCAATATTAATAAACAGTTTAATAAACAGTTTAATACATTTATACTATTATCTAATTAATTATTTAATAAGTATATTTTATATTAAAGTAAAAACTCATACTTTTATTAATTCCATTATAAAATGAATGATATTTACTATATAACTAACGAATTAGAAAATATTAAATTATCGAATTCATTCCTCTGTTCTCCGGAAGAATGTTTGCAGTTGGCTTCAAAGAATTATAACATGTTTAATATTTTGCATGTAAATATTAGAAGTATAGGGTGTAATTTTATACACCTGTTAACTTTATTAGAAAGAATAAATGTGAAAGTTGATGTAGTAGTTTTATCAGAATGCTGGCTCAGTAAATGTAACAATCTGCCTATATTACACGGTTTCACTTCTTATGCATCTAATTTTACTCACCAAAATGACGGGGTTGTTATCTATGTCAGACAAACTATAATTCACACCGTTGAACAGCCAGATTTTTATGATGCAAATTGTCTTATATTAAAATTAATGAATACAACAGCTATCGTGGCACTTTATAGGTCCCCATCCTTTAGACATATTGACAAATTCAATAATTCCCTAGATAAAACCCTATATGACTTAAATATGTACAATAATATAATAGTTATTGGTGATGTAAATATAAATATAGCAGATAATAATAATGATCCTCATTCAGATCCATATCTTAATCTTGTCTCCTCGCACGGTCTACTATCTGCGCATACTTTCCCGACACGTGGTAATAACTGCCTCGATCATGTCATGGTAAAGTCGAAGCAAATATCAACTACTCTTGTTCTCGATTCGTATATTACAGACCACGCACCAGTGATTGTTTGCTCTGATTTCGAAATAAAAACCCATACCATGCGCCACCCTGTGAGGAAACTTAATGAAGCTGCTTGCTTAGAGGAACTTGAAAAGTATGACTTTTCCAAAGTTCTAAGAGATAACAATGTTGACAGAGCGACTACAACTCTCGTAAAAATAGTTTCTGACATTGTACATAACCACTCTAAGGCAGTTACTGTAACTAGTAAAAAACGAATTCTAAAGCCATGGATTACTCCTGGACTCTTACGATGCATCCGAAACCGAGATAAACTTTTTCGGAAATCCAAGAAAAACCCTGAAAATGTGGAACTTAATATAATTTATAATCGATATAAAAATTTTTGTAATAACCTTCTAAAAAAAATTAAAAAAGAATTCGATAAAAATAACTTTCTTAAAGTAAAAAATAACCCTAAAGCTACATGGGATTTAATAAAAAATTTAAGCTATCTTAAAAAAAACTCTAAAACATCTACAGACCTTCTTGGGTTAAGTGACGATCCATTTATGGCAGTTTCTACTGTCAACGAGTACTTTGCCAACGTAGGTAGAAATTTAGCCACACAAATTACGAATTGTAATGTTCCGTCCCTCCTTGATAGTTCAAATATAACAACTTCTTCTTACCTTTCATCTTTTTCTTTATTTAGCACTGACTATATTGAAGTTGAAAATGTCATAAGAAATCTTAAAAATACCTCAGCGACAGGATGGGACGGGATACCAACCTCGCTGGTAAAATCGGCTAGACATATACTTATACCAATGTTGGTACATATTTTTAACTTGGCTATAGAGACTGGTATCTTTCCCAAATGTTTTAAAAAAGCCCTGGTTCGTCCAATTTATAAAGGCGGTGATGGAAGCATTGTCAGTAATTACAGGCCTATCTCGATTTTAACTACCTTATCTAAAATATTCGAAAAACTGCTGAATAGTAGACTTGTTAATTATTTAAATCATCATAATATTATTGCAACAAATCAGTACGGTTTTAGAAGTGGTAAATCTGCAGAGGATGCTGTTTTGGACTTAACGAACTCTATCGTTACTAATTTTACTAAAAAAGAAAAAACTATTGGCATATTTCTAGATCTCAGTAAAGCATTTGACACTGTTTCCATTCCGAACCTACTACAGAAATTACATCAGTTGGGCGTGCGAGGAGTGGCAAATAATATTTTTGAGAGCTACCTCAGAAATCGTTCACAATGTGTTGTAATCGATGGTGTTATGAGTGGAGAAGAAATTCTTGATTTCGGAGTACCTCAGGGTAGTGTCCTTGGGCCGACGCTCTTTCTCATTTATGTAAATGAATTGTGCAAACTAAAATTAAAAAACTGTAAACTAATCTCATATGCCGATGATACTATCTTACTCGTAAGTGGAAGAAATTGGCCGGAAGTTACAGAATACGCTGAATCTGCATTAAATGCTGTCAACAATTGGTTTCGCAAAAATACTTTGACTCTAAATTTAGATAAAACAAATTTTATAACTTTCGCTCCTAACAATAATTCTCTTCCATCCTCCCCCGTTAAAATTACTGTTCATGATCAAGGGTGCAATAGAAATATAAGCGTAAATTGTAAGTGCAAACATATTAAGAATTCTATTCAAACCAAGTATTTAGGCATATATATAGATAACACCCTTTCATGGAATGAACATATTAAGGTAACCTGCAATAGACTTCGAAAATTAATATTTGTCTTTAAAAAAATAAGAAACGTCGTTGATTTGCCTACACTTAAAAGCGTTTACTATGCCCTCGCACAGTCGATCATATCATATTGCATTACGGCGTGGGGAGGCATGGGTAAAACCAAATTGTTGCGCATAGAAAGGGCCCAAAGAACTATACTGAAAACTATGAACTCCAAACCCTTATATTTTCCTACGATTGAATTGTATAAAATATCAAAAGTACTCTCTGTTAGAAAATTATTCTTACTCCAAACCATACTACGTAAGCACTCGCAAACACCTTTCGATGACCACTTAATCTCCAAGAAGCGTAGATCGGACCTAGTTTGCAGAACGATTCGTGTAAGATTGGCTTTGGAAAAACAACATTATGATTTCCTTTCCCCACATTTATATAATAAAATAAATAAAATTCTTCATATATATCCTCTAACATTACATGTATGCAAAAAGAAAATTACAGCTTGGTTGTTAGATTTGACTTATGATGAAATAGAAAGCTTATTGAAATAAAGTACATTATATATGGCTGACACACAACACGCACGCACACGCACGCACACGCACGCACGCACGCATACACGCACGCACACACACACGCACACACACACGCACACACAAGCACACACACACACACACACACACACACACACACACACACACTTTTTTATGAAACTTGTAATATCCTAATTTAGGTTTTTAATCTTTAATTTGGAACTAATGTATATATATGATCTGGAAGTGGGCGTTAATGGCTACGACACAGTTTTTAACTAATGTAGCCCTTATCGTACATAATTTCAATTTGTTAATTTAAAAACGTTTCCAATAAAGGTTTTTATTTTTTATTTTTTTTTTTTTTTTTAACTTCTAAGCCCACACAATCAAAAGATACAGCCGTCTATGCTGTAATTTTCGCCATTCGCAAGGGAATCAAAACCTACAAGGTATAATATACTTCCCGTGAGCTCAGAATCTTGAAATTTGGTACCAAACAACATCTTATAGCACAGATAAAGATAAATTGCGAAAAGCATTTATTTTTAGTTACATCATATAATAAACATATTTTTAAAAAAATTAAAATGACTACCCCTTTCCTCATGAATGCGTAGAGGAAATAAATTAAAATTCATATGCAATAGTCAGGTCTATAATACCCTTTAGCTGTAAGAAAATAAAATTTCTATGTCAACGCAATCAAAAGAAACAGCAATGTACACGCATATTTTAAAAGTCGTAAGTACCTACTCGCAAGGAAATCAAAACGGATAGTTCCAGTCGACCTAGAATCTTGTTTGTCATGAAGCAACGTTTTAATCATATCATAAAGGGTAAAATAAAAAAAGTTGAAAATTAAAAGGTGTTAATTAAAAGGTGCCCATACATACATAGTTGACCAAGTTGTATGGGCGCTCATACAATTTAATTCGGAGTCGGAGTACGGAACCCATCGTGTGCGAGTCCGACTTAGCCGATTTTTATATTTTATCACAAAGTACCTTACGTTATAAAAAAGTCTAATTTAATTATTTTATTTTTAACTTGTGTTCACTGCTAGGGACGTTTCCTTTACATATTTTTTTAAAACAAAAATAGCAAAGTCCCGTTAAAATCGATCCAGCCGTTTCGGAGATAAGCCGGAACAAACAAACATAAAGACGGACAAAAATTTTATAAATTGTGTTTTTCTTATATGTATCGCATATGCATTTAGTAAATTATAGCTGTTATTTTGACTCCACAAACAGACACATTTACTTATCTGTGTATTTAAACCACTTCAAAAATTAAATATTTCAAAATATTATTGTCAAAAGCCAAATTGCAAAACGCTCCTTAGACCTTTAAACTAAGAGCTAGAAAACAATTATTAATTATTATAATAACATTAATTTTATTTGATTTATTAATCATATATTATATACATACATTTTTTGCCCCCACACTATTATTTGAAGCTATGTCTTGCTGAAAAGATTTTAATAATGGTTCTACAATTTTAATTTGTTCTTGATTTAAAAGACCAAAGTTGTAGAAAGATCGTGTAATATCCGATATCATTGATGGGTCTATATATGGATTTCCCACAATAACACCCTGAAAAATAAAAAATGGCAATAATTACTTTACGTCTATATTTTATTTATATATTAATTTATTTATTACGAAAAGTACTTAAGGAAAAATAAACCTGTAAATTGATATCGGAGTCAGGAGTATTTTTATGATTGTGAATTTGCATAGCCAACGCTGGGACATACTTTCCACCATACGATTCGCCTGCTATGTAAAGCGGTGCCGATTTCAACTCTGGGAATATCTTTAGAAATTGGTGTATTGTTTTGTATAAATTGCTGCCATACTGCAAAAGAACGGAGAAGAAAGAAAATTATGAGAAAATGTGAAAATGATTGTGCATTACAAAATATATAATGAATTTACGTAATTTGTACCAACTCATTAAATATTATACGTAATATAATACAGTAATGTAGAGTGAATGTTATTATAGACGTTCTAAATGAAGTTTTATCTGACAAT
Source organism: Boloria euphrosyne (assembly GCA_951802675.2). NCBI lineage: Eukaryota > Metazoa > Arthropoda > Insecta > Lepidoptera > Nymphalidae > Boloria > Boloria euphrosyne. The sequence goes on along the minus strand of OX637873.1, from coordinate 12,178,770 downwards.
GAATCTTATATTGCACTACTATTTGTTATAACGTACTTATTTCTAGTTTATTCAAATCTTTGTGTAATCAGTTCAAAAAAGTTCAATTTACACTACAATATTACACATACACAAATGAGTGTTTTTATTTTTTGCTATATCATAACATGGCAGTGCATCATCCTCTATGCCGTCCCACCAAACATCATCAAAATTGATACATGTGAGTATTTGGAGCGAGATACAACAGCAGCTCTACAATATGTAGAGTAAAGGTAAACATAACGTAATAAAAGATAACTGAAATAGGTATTTAAAACAAGTTGTTACCGAATCCATGTCCTTTGAGAATCCATTATTGTGCTTTGTAAAACTAAAACCAGTACCTACTGGGTTGTCAATAAAAATTAAAGAATGATTCTGCAACCACGTATACGAATTCACTAAAAATTAAAAAAAATATTAATTACCTGTAATGTCAATAAACATAACTTTGGGCTGTTTTTTTTATACAACAGATATTAATTAAATATAATAATACTGAAACTGAATACAAAATTGTTTAAATAAAATACTTTTTAACTAATAAATTTATTAATTTATTTTCTATCCCATGTATAACTATTATCTGAAAATTTAAAAATCAGCCCAATAATACAACTTTCAATAATTACTTTTTAAAGTTCCTTCTGGGCTTACTTTGAACGGCCCTATTTCGTCGAACAACCCTGTCATACTTGATGCACCTGGTCCTCCTTGCAACCAAACTATCCAAGGAGTTTCGTTAACAGCTTTATTTAAAACAGGAAAGTACCAAAAGAACATATTTGAATCGTATTCTTTGTTCACTGTTAAAAATCCCGAGTAACTTTCTATTCCAAGGAATGTCTCTGCGTTTACTTTAGAAGCTTCACGCGCTTCCTCGATTTTTCCATTTTCAATATAAGGAGTTAAAATTAGAGCTGTTCCATTATCGACTTTAGGTATTTTACATGGTACAATTTTATCTACGTTTATTAAGTTCTCAGATATATTATCTGAACTATTTTGACATATTTTTGGAGATTCATTGACTATTGAAGTTGCGTTAGTATTTTTGCTAGGTTCATTTTCTGCTTTTCCAGAAATATTGGCATTAACTATAATATTGTCTTTGTATACTGGTAACTCTAATTGAATGGCGGGAATAGCTTTAGGATCAATCTTGTTAATTAAATTGCTCGTTATGTCTGGCAAAATTTCATTTTTTAAAAGGACCTTACATTGAACACTGAAATAGAGTACGTATTATTAATTATATAAGTTTTTTTATTTAGTTATTAAATAATCTATTTTAAAGTTGCAAAATCTTGCATCAGCCAATCCTTATAATATTAATTTAACATAAACCTTACGGAATTTTGACTATTTTAATATGTTTGCGTATATTGCGTAAAAATATACAATATTATAATAATTATGTTGTAATCGAATCCTGAATCCTGTATTGGAATCAATTACTGTACCATATTATGTACTCATTTTTACAATACGTAAAAGTTTAAAAAAGTCCTTACCTGCAAAAAGCTAATGCTAACACAAATATCACAGATTTAACCATTATCAAACTATAGTGTAATATTCAAATATTTATTAGATATTTATTATCAAATTCAATATGCTCTAACGCATTTTAACTACTACGTCTTTGGATTGATACGTACGAATATCTGCTTTACACTATCAACTTGAACTATGTGATCCCGACACGTTTCATCTATATGCTCGTATGATACTCTCATTCACACGGTCGTTCTTGTTTCATGCCACTTACGACATTACATCTAGATCAAGCCTAGACTATATTTCTATATATTGTATTGGTGTGTATGTGGGCATTTCTCTGATTTCGCGCCAATCGCATGTCTTATAGTTTAAAAAAAACTATTTTTCAAGCATTTAATGCCAAATGTCACCACCTTCAGCGTCCTCACTGTGACTACCAAAGTAAACTATTTTAAATATTAATGAAACAACAGTTTACAACAGTTTTTTTATATCTACAATTTATTTTTCGTGTTAAAATTGTATATATGTATATAGCAATACCCGCGGCTACGCTCGCGCTCTAATCACTATTAAAAAGAGGAATTGGTGGTTGAAAATTCTTCTCAATTTCCAAAAAATTCTTCGCTTCTTGTAAGAGTTATAAGCTAAAGTAAACAGTACGCAAGACCCAGGTGTATTAAGATAGGTTAGACAGTGTAAGGTTAGCAGAATCAATGGAAACATGCATGGTATTTTGGAGTTATATAGTTGCTAAAACCCCGCTTTTGTTGCTTTAACAGATTTCGAAAAAAAAGTTACTGCTTATTATATATATTGCTTTATTGTTATTATGAATGTAACAATACCAACCGTATCACCAAGAGGGTCTCTTTTTATAACTACGCTATCTAATGCTCTTTCCCCAATAATACTCAGAATATTTTCTTCCATTTGTGAGAGACGAGTCGAATTTTCCGGTATATTGGCATTGCCTTCTTTTGCCGCTTTTTCCTCAAGTGCTCTTCTCCACTCTATGTACTTCCAGTCACATCAATACTAAAATTTGTAATTGAAAAACTTTATATCAAAACACAAAAATACCTTATTAATTTAGTAATGTACTAGCTACTATAACAGAAACAAAAGCTTGCGAGTTGCGGGTTTGATTTCGGCTATGTAAACTTTTTATATTTATTCTGATCTACCAGTAACGGCTCATTTTTAACCGACTTCAAAAAAAGGAGGAGGTTCTCAATTCGTCGGGGACTTTTTTTTTTCTATGTAGGTATGTTCCCCGATTACTCGACGATGGCTGGACCGATTTGGAAAATTCTTTTTTTTACATATAAACAAAATAAGTAACTACTTTCCGCTAAAAATTTGAAAATAAATTATTTTTTACATAAAACAAAAACCGACTTCAAAACTAAACAAATCTAAACTAAAAAGTAGAAAATAATACTTTTAAGAACTTCGTTAATTTTGAAGGCGGTGCCAGCCAAAGCAAAATAACCTTAAATAGACACATATTCGATTAATCTATAAATTTGTAAACATAATCAAAATACCGTTCGAAAGTCCATTGCAAAGGCAAGATAAATCTATCCGTCCTGGCTGGCACCGACTTCAAAATTAACGAAGTTCTTAAAAGTATTATTTTCTACTTTTTAGTTTAGATTTGTTTAGTTTTGAAGTCGGTTTTTGTTTTTTGTTAAAAATAATTTATTTTTACTAAAATAAAAATTCTAATTTATGTATATAAAAGAATTTAAACTTTAGAAACCTACAACGAAATTCTTCGTCATATACCTACTACCGTAGGTTTTTTATTTGTGTAAGCTGTGAATTGTGTTACTGGAAATTACTGAATTTGTTACTAACAATGTGTACACTCTACATTCAGATCCTGATATAGCCGATAAAAATATTATTACTTGGACAACATGTTGTTTTTAAATTCGATACTTATCGCTCGCTATCGTTGGACAATAGAAAGAACGGGACCATATGGAATCCGATCTTTCCGAAAGAGAAAGTAAAGAAGAAGAAAATTCTCACTCAGTTCAGTGAAAAATATAATCGAATAGGGAGGAAAAATGTGTCCCAAAAAAATAAACTCATTATTTTTTTTGCAAAATATTATAGAAATAGTCATTATTTTAGTTATGTAGCTTTCTAGTTTATAGAATTTTGTCTACCTGTTTGTCTATGACAGCATCACGAAAAAATGTGGAAAGTGCGAGTCACACCTAGTATAGTATGTGTGATCTGTGCCTATTCTAACCGTCAACCTTTACAATTTTAATTGTCCGCGACGCCCTCTTACCAATGCTTTAGCCAAATCATCAATATTTGGCTAAAGGATTTTAATGAATTCTACTAAAGCAAATAGATAGTAGAGTAAATTCTGATCAACTGCTAAGTTGATCGTAATTTACTTGTTTACTTATTTTAGGATCTAATTAAGAAATTATATATTTTAATTAATAAATATATTATATAAGTACATAATATGTCTAATACAAGCCTTTAGAAAATTGCTTTCTTCGAAAGAATAGTACTTATATTTTTTTGATAAAAATATATGTATACAATTTATCTATTTTAATATTAAACTAATTATTTAAGACTCAATTAATGTCCATAGCAGCAAAGCCTATTCTTTACATTACTTTGAAATTTGACTTATACAAAAAAATAAGACAACAATTGTTTTTGATACATAAAATTTGCACAGTTCTTAAGTAAAGTTTAACGTCCTCTTTTATTTAAGCATACATACCTCCTTCCATTTTAATATTATAAGGAAAATAACTTAACATAATATCTATTTCTATATAAACAAAACAACATAACAATCATCAAATTATCGTTTAGTTATCGTATTTTTATCGTCTCATGAACCGATTTATCGAGGACAGTACATTGTGTCAATGTCGCTCGGGTAATATCGTCGATATAAAACCGTTCTTACTCACCCATAGAAGCAAAAATATTTAAGACAATAATTATAATTAAGTATATATACCTAATCAAGCTGCATTAAGTAGAGACATGACTATTTTAAGTAATATGTATCGTACCATAGCTTAGAGCAATTTTATTTCTCTGCAAAAATATATATTGCTCTAGAATATTAAAAGGAATTCTGTTGGTAATGCGCGGCAAGCCGGCAAGCTTTGCAGTCGGGGAACTTTTAAGCTTCTGAGTTCTATCTTCTAACAATGTACATTAATGAATAAAACAATTTTTACGGTTTTCATTAAAACATATTTGTTGTAGTTTATAAATGTATATACTCGTAGCATGTTATTATTTGTAGTAAGTTACCTACGTAAAGCTAAATTTAGTTTAGCTAAATTTTTATAAATAAATTTTAAGACGGAGTTAAAAGTTGCACACTAGATTTGATTAGACAAATCTGTTTGGCGCATATATGAGATGTTAAAAACCAAGCAAAGAATTAAAGTTCACTAAGCTTACCACCGATTTAGTTCGGTGAAGCTTACAACTTAGATTCAGCAATACCTGATTAAATCATTTAAAGCTTTCGTCTTAAATAAAATATCAATAAGTAGATATTACACTATATAGGTACTAATTACTTTTTAATTGCAAATCATAACTAAGATTTACTTTGTTCGATCGACTCAAAATATTTCAACAAAATCTGTCTATTGGTTTTCTCGTGATGCGGTTAGAAACAGACAGACGAGACGAGCGGAGCGAGGTTAACTCGCTTGTCAATGATATGTATATCTATAATCTAAGTACAGATAGGTATTAGTATTATTAAGTCGAAGAACATTTTAAGCTAAAATCAAATATTACGTCATTCATGGTTCACTATCATAGCATGACCTTCATTGATCATAATATGTATAAGAAATCGATGTATGAATTAAACTTATGATCAAAATAGCATCAATAATTTTTGTTGTTATATTACTTTATGTAGGTACTTATTTTGTATTTTACGTAATTATATTAGTAGGTACTCTACGTAGGTACAATGTACATACTCATCTATTTATGGATGAGATAAGACAACCATGAAATATGAATGACTAAGATGTCTTCTTTTGTGTTACCAACAAGTGTATTTTCTTACCAATGTAGTAGTTTTTTTTTAATTAATAATTCAATCTAATATATAATTTCTCTTTTAGAAAGCACTTCTAAAATTCGAATTGAGTTTTCCGAGTGTTATATGCAAAATTTGGTGAAAAAATTTATTTTGATTATGGTAACACATAACACATTCCTACAATGTAGGAAAGGAAAACAATATACATCGTGATTCGCGTTGTAAATAACATAACCTCACGTGTTTTTGTTTATTTGTAATGAAGTGGACTAACTTGAATATAACATTTTTAAATGTGTACAATGGTTTTTCGTTTTTTGATTGATATTATAAGGTTAGTTCGTTTAAGTTCGAATATTCATATATATATTTATTTTTATTTCTGATTATGTGTTTATTATGTAACTGTGCTTTTAAATATTTAGTGCAAATAAAATAAATATTTGTTTTCCTTGATAATGCAAATATAATTTATTTAATTATATTTATCTTATTAAAATATTTTCAGTGTTACTATCTTTATAGTCCCAATATTCGCAAACAATCCTTTGTATCTTACTCCATTGATAGAGCAAAACAAAACAGCAGAAGCCAGAAATTCTTCTTTAGTTAATTTAGAAAATTTTATCAATGTGAGAAGTTACTCAGGGTTTCTAACGGTAGATGAGAGGTACAACTCTAATTTATTTTTTTGGTACTTTCCCAACGCCAACAAAGCCCTCAAAGACACACCATGGATAATTTGGCTACAAGGAGGGCCTGGTGGATCAAGTCTTATAGGACTTTTTTCAGAAATGGGTCCGTTCGAATTAGATGACGATAATTTAAAATGTAAGTATATAATTCTAAGAAATGTAGAGATTAAATAAACAAAAAAAAATGTCTTTTTATTGAAGGAAAATATTCACTTTAGAATCTGTTTTTAATTTTTTCAATTATGCCCTCTTCCCTACCCTCCATGTATCCGCTGGGTGCGTAAGGCATGGTGGGGGAAACAAAAGAGATGTCAGCGCCCGCTGCGGACCAAGACAGAACTACAAGTGGCTCTTTATTATTTATGACCATAAAAATAACACGTGTGTCAGTTAAATTAAATAAATAAAATAAAATGGGTCATCAGAGTTGTTGTGTAGTCGATTGCAAAAATACTAGTAGAAATAGTAATTGTAAATTTTATAAGTTTCCGGTTGCCAGACAATGAAGTGATGGTTTGCTTATTAGATATAAAATAATTAATAATTGGGAATTTAATTGTTTTTATGATCGAACAATCACCAATAGTCGTCGAACCAACGATAATTGATCAAAATAAATTAATCTGAGCGATAAAAATAAAGATATCTAGTAAAGGGGGCCAACTTAAGGGTGAACATTTGTTTAATTAATTATAAATAAATAAAAGACGTAAGTACAAACAATTTCTACATTCGAACATTAACGAACAAACGACGAACAAATAATTAAAAATAAAAAAAATCCGTAAATCAAAAAAGTTGGGCCAACCTAATTCACTTATTGAGACTTGTTTTAGTTGTTGTATTTATTTTACTTACTGTTTTCAGCTGACCCACGGAAAAAAATTTAATTTAATGTACACTCTGTGTAATATATCACATTTAACACTGAAAAAAATTTTTTTTCAAGTTTATTTTATTTTTTCAATAGCTATTTGGCATACAATACATGTATATTTTCTCAAAAGAGCCACCGTGAGTTGTATCGTTAGATGGCGCTAGAGTCACGCACCCAGCGGATAGATTATACATGGATAGATTATAGTTTATACCCTCCATGTAGAATGAAAAAAATAAAAAAGTTTAAATAGGTTCATCTTGTTTCGTGTTGAGGGTGGGAGGGCCTCTTTAATGTCCAGCAGTTCAGCCTAGGCGTAAAATTCCGTAATTTCGTTGAAAGCAGAGTTTGCCTTGGCAGGCCCCCCGTCAGGCATCACATTTAGGCGACGAGGTTCCGTTGAGATAGTATGGGCTTTTCTGATCTATGGATCGCGCATAATCACCTGTACTATGTAGATAGGCAGTATACGTTCATACATTTCCCAAAGTTTAAAAATATTGTACAAGCTTAGTATATTGGACGCGGTCTCTGGAGTCTAGATATATTAAAGTTATTTAGTGGAGATAAAAGAATTAAAAGTTGAGATGACTTAAGTTGTAATATTTAAATTAAATTTCTATTTCTAACAGTAAATATAACTGTTTGGAGAATAGCTTACATAAGTAATATGGTTTAGGTACCGTATAAGTATTATGTTGGTATCAATGATATTATATACAAGATACACCACAAGCGCATGAAACGCGTGCCGTGGATTGGTTACATTTGTAACCAGTCAGTCGAGCTGATGTGTGTGTCGCGTAACAATTATGTTGTGCGTGCAGTATGAACGTAACGTATCTTGTATATAATGTCATTGGTTGGTATTGTATCACTTACATCTGTGTAACACAACAGCACAACTCCTTACCCACTTTTATTAATATTGATTAAACAACTTTTTATTATACTATTAATATACGTTTCTAGTGAGACAATATTCTTGGTGCAAAAACTTTTCAATGGTTTTCATCGATAACCCTGTAGGCGCTGGATTTAGTTTTACTGAGAAAGACGAAGGTTATCCTCGAAACAGTGATATGGTAAGCGTATATATCAAAAAATTATATTTCTTTATAAAGTTTTTCTTTACAAGAATAATAAAATACTAATGACAATATTTTTTAACTTTTAGTATTCAGAGAATCTTTACACAGCAGTAAAGCAACTGATAGTATTGTTTCCTGAACTCGGTGAAGCCCCTTTATACATCGCGGGTGAGTCGTACGCCGGTCGGTACGTTCCTAACTTGGCGATGAAAATTATGAAGGAAAACCAGGTGCACGATATAATTAATTTAAAGGTATTGTCAATCTATTTTGTCTATTACTTTATTTAGAGAATTTTAATTGATATTAGCTCTAACAAAATCATGATTTTTCAATAAGTGATTACTAGGTACGAAAAAAACCGCAAACCACAATCTCTTAGTACAATAAGCATAAGGCAGTTTGTCGTTAAATTAACTTTAAAAGAACAATTAAAGAAAACGAAAAAAGAAGCACTAAATATCGTATTTTAGAATATTTAAACGATACGCATATTAAAGGTTTATAATTAATTTGATATTGCTGCCTTGCAAAAATCGGTATGAATTTTACTATTTATTATTTTTTTATACTACCCATTCAGTACTGTTCAAATTAACAGGGTCTCATAATGGGCAATCCGATCATAGACCGCGACAGTGTAGTGGACTACACCCGTGTATTCTACAACTGGGGACTCGTTGATTCTCAAGGAGCCCTCGCCGTTAAACCTTTTCAAGAAGAATATTATCAGGCCGTTAAAAATGGAGACGATTTCAAAGCATATGAGGTATTTTCTCAATAAAATATAAAGAAATATTATTATTTTTTGACGACACGTTTAGCTCATTTTGTGATCCTACTTTCTGCGCAAGCGGTCGCGGGTTTGAGTCCCGCTGGGGGCATTCATTTGTTAAGCATGTGTTGTAAATACTTCTTATGTATATAAACTCTTTATAATTTTTTAAATAATATTGTCATGTTCGATTCTTATATGTCATTAATTCATATCTTGAAGCTAATAAAAATGTATTATAATTTTATATATTGAAGTTATTTTATTGGCGACGAGGATGTAAACATGAATCCTGAACAAATAGAACAATTACTTCGTAATCAAGCAACACAACAACAACAAATAACAGACATCCTAAAATTTTTAGTGGAAACACGTAGTACCACTCCTACGCCATTGAACAACAATGGAACGGAATTACAGGTAACTACTTCAACACCGATGGAAATGAATAAAATAGCCATCATTAATAATTTTAGAGGGATAAATTTGAACCGTCAAGCAACTCGTCAATTGAGAATTTTATTGATTATTTCGAAGCTAAATGTAGGATAGGGGGTGAAAACTACTTATTAATACAGAAAAACCTTTTGTTGTCATGCTTAACCCCAGAAACATATCATGAAATTAAAACAGCACTTATACCTTCATTTGAAAATTCTTCTTACGATGATATTAAAAATTATAAAGAGTTTATATACATAAGAAGTATTTACAACAGCATGAATGTTTGAACTCCAGTTATACTCGTATGTATTTATTTGAAATTATAATATAATATGTGTAGTGAATCAAGTATCTGGTATCCATAACGCAAGCCTAGCAGCTTACCACGGAACTAGATAGCGCTGTGTGTAATAATGTCCCAACATATTTCAATATTATATTTGTAACTTAATATTTATGTATGAATTATGAGTTAATTGTGGAGGATAAATTATTATAACCAATATGTAACAATTAATTTGCTCCTTTTTAAATAAATTTATTTGATTTAATAAAACTTACAGTTACGACTTAGTGTCCTAAACGAGCTTGAAGAGATATCTTTTCGACATGAATCATACAATTTATTAAACGATGATGTTGTGGCAGGAGCTAGAAAATTTGTTCCCTTCATCACAAGTCCACGTGTTAGAACTGCGATTCATGTTGCCAATCAGAGTTTTATGTTCAACAATCACAAACTACATGAGTATCTGTTAGCCGATTTCTTAGCACCCGTGTCTTCCAAAATTCAAATTTTGTTGCAAAGCTACAAAATTTTAATATACTGGTAAGTGTTTGTTATACTTTTTTTAAGTGTTACAATGGCGTTTAATTTTAGGCTTAATTTGAGAAGCTACTTTTAGTTAAGATTCACAATAACCTATCGATGTGCCAAATTTCATCCAGGTCCGTTCAGTTGATTTGATACAAACAAACATCCATATTTCGTCCGTCTAAGCATTCATATAATGTTTGTGGGATATAAAAATGTTTTAATTTATACAGTGGGCAACTAGATCTAACAACGCCATGCGTCCTCAACGCCGAGGGCCGGCGCAGGAAGTGGCGGTGGGGCGGGCGGGAATCGTTCCTCAAGGCGCTGCGATTACCGTGGTGGAGTGGCGATAAAGTTGCTGGGTAATAAATTCAGCCTTTTTGACGTAACCAAAACTACATTAAAAAAATTAATGGTGTCGAAGGACACCGGATAGGAACGAAGTTCCTTATTATAAAAATATTAATTTTATGTTCTATTCGAGGTGTAAAGAAAATAATTATTCGGGCAAACATTTTTTATTATGATTTTTTATTGATAAAAAGAAAACTAATTTACAAAGTTATTAACTTTATTTTATTTACAAACCAGACGGTGTAATTATTGAATGATATAATAATAATAATAACCATCATCACGCAGACTTTACATTAGACACTGTATAGCCATCATACAAAGACTATACATAAATAATAAAAATCTTACGTTACGGACGTTTTTTCCCGGTTACCCCTCCGCATCGTCCCATAAGGAACTTCGTTCCAAAAATACACCATGGCCTAAAATACTAATTTCTTAACTTTCAAATTATATAGGGTACGGGCCTTCCTTCAATACGAGGGAGGTCATGCCATAGTCCACCATGCTGGCTAAATGCAGGTTGGCGGATTTCACGTCTTTTGGAAACTTGCTAGGTTCTCTCAAGACATGCACGTTTTCTCACGATGTTTTTTTTCACCGTAATCATGTTACAAATGATTCGCACATTAAACTATCAGAGTTGTAAGACCCGCATTTGAGCCCGCATCACTCGGTTATCCAAGCGAGCTCGTAACCACTAGGCTAGGCTACAACTAGGTTGTATTTGTAATTTGTGCGTATATAATATATATTGTCAAGTGATTGTCTTTGGGGCATCCATTAATTACGTGAGCAGTTTTTCTTTTAATTTGGACCCCTCCCTCCCCCTGGGTGAAATTTAATGAGATTTTGTTGGACCCGCCTTCCCCTTCACGTGAGATTACGTTTTGGTTGTTATATATTTTTCTTATACTTGTAATAAATGTTTTAACAACTATGAGATTTCTTTAACGTTCAAACTGAAATACGTTAAGAAAAGTAAAAGCAATTCTTTTTTTGTATTCAAATTATTTTTCAGAAGTTAGATTTTTTATACTTATAAGCGCAGGACGGCTAATATCAGAAGTAGGTCGTAGATGTGGGCGTGATCGTTAGTGTCTTTTGAGAAACACAGTACATTTACTCAATTTAACTTAACACACTCATAACTAAGCACAACGTAAACACATTAAAACATTATATTATCAATAATAGTTCCATTATTCGGATATAAGTAGGTAATTCGTCAATTATACGTGGTGCATCGGCGGTCCAAATCTGACATTCCCCCTTTTTTTTTCTTTCAAAATAGTTGACTTTATTCTCTAATTTAATTTCTTTTTAAAACATGCCAGTTTGTATCACCTTGCTACCATCGCTTCGACGCTTTACAAGAGTGCGCTGTCAAAGCTTGATTTCACACTCTTATCCAAAGATATTCTAATAGAATTTTAAATTAATTTAATTTAATTCTAATTTTGTTAGAATATCATTGCTCTTATCCGATAAGCTTACCCAACATCTCCAGATGGCGCACTGAGTGCACCGTCATACTTATAAAAATAAAAACTGTCATACACACGAAGAGAATAGTACAACACATTATTTATTAGTCATATAATAGTCGGTATCATTTATACTGATAAAATGATGATACCGGTTAGAAAATGGGCTATAAAAATAATATTAATAATTAATTTTTACAGATATGTCAAATCTGGCGGTGGTTTCACAGAAGTGTTAGTATCTGGCGCCGGACATTTGGCAGCAGCGGACAAACCAGCGGAATTACAACAACTTATTACGTATTTTATTAACGGACTTAATTTACCGATACCTCCATCATACGAGCCCGATATGAATATTCCAAACTACGAAGAATACATCGATTTAAATCACCAAACGAATGATTCTCAAATATCATCGGGCTTAATTGCTAGTGTTGTTATAAATATTTTGTTGCTTATAGGAATTGTAGTCGCAGGAGTGTTATTATACAGGTGGAAGCGGCGTTATAACATTTTGCCGTTTGATGACAGCGTTCTTACCTTGTCGTGATGTCATTATTAAAGACATGAATGTTAAAACTAAAATATACACAAAATAAATAAAAATAATTATTTGAAAAATTAAAAACCATTATATTAAAATTATTACTATTTGAGAACCGCTGAGGTCAAGGCCTTTTCCAGAAAATTATATAGGTACCTATAAGTTACAAAAAAATAATGTTCATGGTCCATCCATTACATGTTTTTCGTACTTAATTTCTTTCACATAGTTTGCAATTTTTGGTGATGCAAGTTATAAGTAATATATAATATAATATTGCCATATCACAATGTTGGTCCACGATAAACTCCTAAACTAAGTAGTATTCGATCTTATTTTTTTTAAAGTGTGACTTGTCCCAATTTAAAAATAAGATAAGTCGTTTTTACAGGTTATTCCTTTTAATAGAAAATTAACGATTTTCACATCTTAGAGGAATTCTGCTGAGAGAACCTAAGGAAACTCTATTCTAAGCTGCAAATTCTACCTCAGAGCTAAAAAATATTAATAATTGTGCCATAGCAACTCGGGTCTACTTCTACAATATAATATCTAATAATCTAATTTCGGTGCAATATTATAATTTCAAGTTAGGCATAATATTCACTGTCGGATTGGATTTGTAAATCGCAAACATAAAGAGGAGAGTGTTGTTGTGTGTTTGTCATTACTTTCCGTTATGAAGACAACTAATAGTCTAGGATCCAGGGTCCATTTCTACAATTGATTACTATCAAGCTAATTTTTCGTTAGTAGCTTAAAGTTAAAAAAAAACCACGGTTAGTAATACTACTACTAGTTAGGTACTAGTATAGTATTATGTGATCTGTGGTAATACACATAAAAAAAGCTACACATGGAAAATATGCTTTTATTGTATTCTTGTGAATTTAGACCAGAAGTGAGCTTTCTTTTAAAAAAACAAGCTTACTATATCGACCTCAATGTACTTTAGGAATCTGAAAACGCTAAACACAATTTAACTAACCAAAAAGACAACTAATCTACCAACAATGATATTTTGAAATATAAACCGACAGAGTAACGACCTAATAATGCTAACACAATAAGTGTCAAGATACAACTACCCCCCGATGCCGGTTATGCATCGACTTTTATAGTTTTTTCCCCACTCTAACATCATCTTTTCTGTCCATATTCCACACGGCCTTTCCTGACAGGAGACCGTCCTCGGGCTCCTTCATCTTCTAACCTTGGGGTTCAGAACCTCGAGCAATAGACATCACACTCATCATCTGCTGCCGTATAAACAATAAAATTACCAGACAAAAAAAAAAACACAAAGTGCATTTCTAAAACTTGCGTGTCTATATAAAGGTTTCAATTTGATTCATTCATGGGCTAAGCTTACCTAGCATAACCTAAGCACAATGGATGTGAAACAAACTGATATCTGTACCAATTACCCGGGGCAGGACCCGTCGGGGGAGTGCACCCTCACGACTCGCCAGAGAACCATGTCATAGCTTTGCGTGTGTAAATCGGTACCTATAAAAGCATGCTTCAATCCAACCTACCCCCAAATATACGTTTAATGTTTTGCTACACAAACATATGCAACGGTCAACTCATAGTATGATCACAGCTCCAGGACGACATGTCTGAGTAACCTCCAAGACACTGTCCGAGCTCACACACATTAATCTTAAGCTACACATGGTATGTTCCATATACTAGGATCGCATGTCCGAGCGCACTCCAAGACAGCATCCAATAATATGAAACCGTACCCCACTTGAAGTGCACCTGTCGGCCAGGACAGCATATCCGAGTACAAAGACCTGCGAGACATGCTATCCCCAACCGCAAGATACATCTTCCCTTGAATGTGTCAACCCCAATACGAAAACACAAAATAAGCATCTTTTACATAAACAGTAAAAAATAAAATAAAAATTTTACAGTTAACATTTCTACAAAGGCCTGGCATAAAGCACAGCACCTACTATAACACAGATCACGACTACCGCCACGCTCATGACGAGGACTATAACTACATCGGCGACTTTCACTACGATCTCGCTGGTTGCCTGACATAACAACTAAATTTTCTAATTTAGGCCTGACAAGCAAAACAAAACTAAACTAAACACAGCGACTAACAAAAAACACGAATCACCAAAATCAATGAAAATTCACCAAAATCACGGTACTCTCCGAAAAAACTTTTAAGCACATACAACCTACAAATACCTCATGTTAACAAAAGTTGTGGGCGAAACAGGACCTATCCCACTTCTGATCTTGTGAATTTAGACCAGAAGTGAGCTTTCTTTTAAAAAAACAAGCTTACTATATCGACCTCAATGTACTTTAGGAATCTGAAAACGCTAAACACAATTTAACTAACCAAAAAGACAACTAATCTACCAACAATGATATTTTGAAATATAAACCGACAGAGTAACGACCTAATAATGCTAACACAATAAGTGTCAAGATACAACTACCCCCCGATGCCGGTTATGCATCGACTTTTATAGTTTTTTCCCCACTCTAACATCTTCTTTTCTGTCCATATTCCACAGTATAATATGTTACTGTAAAATCCCGAACTACGGTAAATCCTAAGATTTTACAGTAAATCCTAAGATTTACCAACTCTTAATGGTAAAAGTCAGAACCGTTCTATAATCATCGTATATTTCGGATTTTTACCACCATTCACTTGGTAAAGGCTAAGGCTATTCGGACACTAGCGTGACTACAGCGGTAATTTAGCGTGACTGGCACTCGAGATAAATTATCTAAAGAATTAGCGTTAACATTTAATTATTGGCACTCGCCGGCCGCTGCCGCGGCACGCTTCGCTCGGCTCGTGCGATTTGGTCATATATCTAACCTAACCTAACCAACCTAGAAAGAAAGAAAAGTTTTTAAAATTAACCTTTTGAACCTATGTTATCTAAATCGAAAGAAAATAATCTTTGTGCCAGTCACGCTAAATTACCGCTGTAGTCACGCTAGTGTCCGATACCAATATTCGGGCTTTTACAGTAACATATATATACATTGATAGTAATCAATTGTAAAAATGGACCATGGATCTTGGACTATATATAGGATTGGATTGAAATTCGGAAGTTTATATCATGTATGTATTTATGGCCACTTCTTATAGACATACTTGCTAGAAAAGTGCAGTTGTAAACTAAAACTAATATAATAAAGTATGTACATACTTATAAGATAAGAAAATATAAATAATTTGTTTTTATAATACATTTTATATGTACATATAATTTATTTTTATAATACATTTTTTTACAATAAAAAGGGTTTCTTTTATCTCCTGCGTTTGTTATTGTGATTTTATACAAGTTAGGCAATATTTTACTTTCAGTTATCAGAAGTTTAAGAATTATTTTTTATTTTAAAACTCCAGTATTTATGTATAAGTGTTGATTATTTCAATTAACATTCACTTGAATTCATCAATAAAACTATTTATAACGAACTTCATAGCCACAGGCTGCTCCACCATGTTCGCGTGCCCCAAGCTACAAATCAACACTTCTACAAAATTACCACTACCTTTTTAAATATAGAGTTAAAATACCTCACCTACTCTTAAAAATATGGTTAGACTACTTCTATATCTATAACATTAGATCGCTAGCCACTAGGGCAGGAACTAATTTACCGCCATACGATTCGTATCCAATAAAGAAGCTTTTTAATGTTTCGGAAACAGAAGAAACTGTTGCAGAAATCGTATAAAATCGTATATTTGAGCACCAATCTGTAAAATGTATCGATATGTAAGCTCGCATAAAATGATAAAAGTAATTACACTGCAATAATATTTAGTTTATATAAAACCATGTTTGAGGGTGAGAAATTTGAAATTAAGTAAATGATCGGGGTTCGAGCACTCATTCACGGTTAGATACTCTATAAACAACCATGTCAGGAATACAAATATTCGTTCTCAACAAATGAATGCCCCCAGTAGGACTCGAAGCAGCGATTGCTGGCTGGGAAGTATTACAAAATATTATATTCAATTGCCATGATACCGAATATTTTACCCTTTAAATAGGTTACAAACTTTTTAAAACATTTTTTCCACTCACATCAAACAAACATTATAAGGATAACCAAGGTCAATGTCTGTAAAACTGAACCCCGCACCTACGGGGTAGTCGAGAAACAAAGAGAATAGTCATCAGCCCATGTCACATGTGCCTTTTCACACGAGCCGGCTGCCGGGTAGCCGGCGGCGAAGTGTATGGCAATGTTACGTACATTTCATACATATTTCGTACATTGCTTTCATACATACCGGCGTAATTTTCCCGGCACACTACATACACTTTGCCGTCACATTCTTCACTTCACCGCCGATTTCCCGGCGCCGGGAACCGGCAACCGGCTCGTGTGAAATGGCACTTACTGAAAGAGATTACAGCAAATTTATTTATTATTCATTGTAAAATACAGAAATAAAAATTGATACAGATTGAAAAATAAGTAAAAGCTATTTAAAAATTGAGTACCTTCCTAAGTAAATTGCTATCATTATATTTAACTTATAGATACATTTATTTCGCCTATTGTAAAAGACAGCTTGAATTAACAATAGCAAGGTATAAAATAAAATCTTTACTTTAATTGAACATGTATGAAGTGATTGAACTCTAACCTAGTTTAAAATTTAAATCAATATTCATTTTAGTCGTGAAATATGATATCTGCTTTACGTATTATCATCACTACATAAAAACAAAGTCCTCCGTCGCGTCTGTTCGCGATAAACTCAAAAACTACTGCACCGATTCTCACGCGGAGCGAGGGCGAGTCCCTAGTGTTATCTAAAAATTTACAATAAAGAAAATTCCAAGTAAACTTAACTATATATACAAAGCAAATGGACACTCAATTGTGATTGTACATTGTACAAGTCGTGTCCGCGTGGAATAGTACCTAATACCCACTAATAATCCAGTACCTACCATAAAAACAGATAGGTACATAATACGAATATATTTTGAAGACGAATGTTGATTAATAAATATGCAATTAAGTAGTTGGCAGATATTATAAAATACCATGCTCAAAATGGTTTTTGGCTGATGATACCTACGATTACGTAATAAGTAAAATATTAACACTCGTTTCCCACGACAATCCTTTATCTTTAAGTGTCTATAACACATAAATTTTTCTTTTAAATATCTTTATTTAAAACGATAAAATAAAAGATATGTAGGTACACTGTATAACCTTCACCATTGACAATTTGTAATGGCCCAAACAAATCAAATAGTCCTTTCACTGAAGAGATGCCTGAGCCACCTTGTAACCAAATTATCTAGGGATAGTCTTCTAT
Organism: Boloria euphrosyne; assembly: GCA_951802675.2. NCBI lineage: Eukaryota > Metazoa > Arthropoda > Insecta > Lepidoptera > Nymphalidae > Boloria > Boloria euphrosyne. Next base: position 12,160,731 of record OX637873.1, on the reverse strand, counting down.
CAGCTCTTTTGAAAAAAAAACCAGAAAAATAGATTTGAATTAAATGCCGAATGGCTTTTTCCCGATCTTATTGATGGAGTTAAAGTGTTGCATTCCGTTCATTTAGATTGAACTGGAACAGTAAAGCACATTTCAGCAACTGAAATAGTAAAGCACATTATTATTATAAAATACGTTATCGATAAAAGTTTCCAATAAATAAACTATTTCAATGCCTACTAATAACGAGCAGTTTCCTCTTTCTAGTGATCGCACTGTTTATGATGATACTTACTAGGAGTAATTGTGATCTGTGACAATTATCCACTGATGGAATTTTATGTTAAACATCTTATTATTAATTAATATTAATATTATTATCAAGTTCGACACTAAAAATATCAAAAGAAAAAAATCTACTCATTTTTCATTTGCTATCCAGTTTTTGAAAATATTATAAAGTAAATCAATACCCAAATTATTTTTTTATCTGAATAAGCCTAATAAATGATATAAAACATTTTAATTCAAAATTTCCATTAAAAGAGAACCCACATCAGCGCCTATTCATATCGTGAAGATAATCTCTGATATCTCGGAAACATAATTTGAATGCATAATTTATGGTCAGAAAAAAACCCGGTGCGTGGGAATATCTCGGTATGGGCCGTGTAGTAACTCGTCGGCTATTATAAGTAATTATTACAACGTTCACGTAGCAAGTGTAACGCATCGATGTTTGTTTTACTATCAACATCCTAAATATAGAGCAAATCACATTTTAAGAGCGTGCAAGAATCTATCGCGAATGTCGGGAGCGTGGGAGCCGTTTTATGCTAAACAGGTCATTGGTACCCCATACCTGTTCGATACTTGTATACAGGCTGGTTTGTGTTTGCTAGAAGATTCAGATTATAAAATAAGATGAATTTCGTCTTTTAATAAAGGAATAGTATTGTTATGTAATTATAATTATTACGCTGATTAAGTTCTTGATATATTAAAATACTGAGTGGGTCCGAGCAAATATAACTTTTCTTTTATTTTTCTGAATTTGTGCAGTAGTTCTTTTTTCTTTTTTATTATCTGTGCTGTATTATGTTTTTTTTGAAAAAACTATTATATTGTTAAAATCATTTCTGTAGAATATACTCTTTCTAATCTACAGTAAATGATCCAGAATACAATAAAACCATAATCGTTTTTTATTACTCTACAATACTACTACACAAACAAACAGTTAATTTTATAGAGAAAAAACGAAAATTGTTATGTTACTATCATATTTACCTTGTTATAACCTTTATAGAAGTGTGAACTATGTAACTACATCTTTTACTAAAATGTATATTTTCTGAATAAAAACTTAAAACATCAATAACATGATCATAGCAATAAACATTTATGATAAATAAATGGTTAAACAAGTTTCGCCGGACACGCTGTACATAAGATCGAGATAAATCCAAGTTCAAGGCACAAGTATAGAGCGAGAGACGCCGGTATACAAGGTTCCTGTCGCGAGTACTACGGTTCCATTCCGACGCCATCCCCCAGGGCGACCACTAGTTAGCCACTCTATTAAGATGTACCTCAAATTTCTGTTTGTTTTAACGTAAGTACTTTGACTGTAGGGTCAGATGTCATTTTTATAGTTAAATTTCCTTATATATTTTAAGTATATATATTTTTACAATTTAACACGCTTTTTAATCGATTATTGATTATCTTTACAAAAATCAAGTAAATGTATAGAGCGGTAACATTAAACGTTGTTCTCGATACCGTGGGAATGAAGCTAAGTGCGCCGTTGAAATCTTTGCTTAGAGTATGAAACTTGCTTGCGCAATAAAAATTTGTAGTGTTTTTTGATAACATTAAAAACTCTTTAACATTAAAAGTTATATTATTTTATTAACATTTTTATAGAACTCGTAAATTTCTATAAATCTTTTTTTTTCTATAAGAAATTAATTCAATAATAAATAAAATGTATTAATCTTCAAAAATGAATACAAATGTGCCAAAACTATGGTTTTTAAAACACTATCTCATTATTTAAAAACACAATATACATACCTATTGTATTTAAATTTAATAATAATAATAATTCCTTTCAGATGCATACATTACATAACATGTTTAGTAGATCAATATTCACTTCCGGAATTACCTCCGGGTGAAGCACCGGAACCTATCGTATCGTATATGGAAAAAACATATCGGCCTGGACGAGCTCGGTCAAGCTATGATGGTGGAGAACCTCTTCTCCTCACACCGTTAATTGAAGGAAATAAGCTCGATGAAGCTAGGAAAGCTGCATATGTAGAGCCAGAGTATTTGCTCCCCGGCATGACGAGCTACGCGGGATATTTAACTGTAAGTTTTATAATTTTACTAGAAAATAGCAATTCCCGCGGTTCCACTCGCGTCCTAATCACTATTAAAAATAAGGATTGGTTGGAAGGACGAAAATTTAGTATTATTAGATTTATTGATGAAATCTGGAAGAAGTGATAAGGTGGCCCACCCTTATCACTTAGGGAACAAATAATAGTCTACCAAATTTACCCAAAAAATCATAAAAATTGGTCAAGCCGTTTCGGAGGAGTTCGATAAAAAACACTTTGACACGAAATTTTCATATATTAGAAAATACCTATTTTATTATCTTGTTCCAGTTATACTAAAGGTACAGATTACACTATACTAGCTAAAAATATAATACTATCCTGACTAAAGTCAATTAATTTTGTTGTGAATGGCAACAAATTGCAGAATCCTAATTTAAATTCATAAATAATACCTACTAATGGTGTGGTCTAATGCATGTAGACAAATCATGAAGGAAAAATTCGATCTTGCTTAGGTTTTACTCGTACGACTTATACTTTGATTTTCTTAATCTGAAATAGGCTAATATAAACAACAAAATCTTTTTATTATTTCTAATATGTTGATGATGGAAAAGAACACTTACCTAAACCTATTTTATGTGATAGGTAAATATTATAGATAAAATTACGCGTATAATAAAATTCAAATCGAGTCAAATCTCTACATTACTTTTTTTTAATTATACTGAAATAATCTATTATCGATACTGAGGCCGAAACCATAGTTTTTAGAATTTTGTCCGTCCGTCTGGGATCGCTGCAGCTGGTAATCTTAGGTACCTAGTTGATTATTTGAGTCAACATATAGGATACTTTTTACTGCGGGAAAAATATTAGATCACTAAAAAATCTGTATCAAGCGGTCGGTAAGCGTGCTGGATAAGGATCACGAGAAGAGCAAGTTACTTGTTTTGTATAAATTACACCTCTATCAATGTCCTTATCAGGTAAACAAAGAATACAATGCAAATCTCTGGTTCTGGTACTTCCCCGTAGCTGAGCAGTCAGTAGAAGAAACGCCTTGGATAATTTGGCTTCAGGGAGGGCCCGGAGCTTCATCATTATATGGCCTTTTCACTGAAATAGGACCTTTTGTTGTTATAGAAGACCAATTACAAGGTAATTTTTTGTGTATGACAATCATATATTATATACCTCTCATAATTGATTCATAATTTCAAAGCTTGAAAGCTGATTAACGTTTATATTTTTTTTTATTTTAGAAATAAAATACTCTTGGGGAAAAAACCATTCTCTTCTCTTCATCGATAATCCTGTGGGAACTGGTTTCAGTTTCACTGACGATGACCGCGGTTTCGCAACTAATCAAACAACGGTAAATGATTTTTATTAATTACGTTAACATAGGTACCCATTTATATTTACATAAGAAAATAAGCAAATAATCGATATTATATTTTAAATTTATTATTTTTTCCTTTTTCTAAACCCTTATAGATTGGTGAAAACCTTTACACGGCGCTGCAACAATTCCTGACATTGTTCCCGGAACTAAGAAAAGCTCCACTTACGATTGCTGGAGAGTCATACGCTGGCAAGCACATACCGTCGCTAGGTGTTCAAATACTTTGGAACAAATATCAAGACGAACCTATCAACTTACAGGTTTGTAACACAAAATGACAATAGAGTTTTTAAGATTAAAAGTCCGATACATTAATTTTAAATGTAACAATTATTAATTAATGTTCTACATTTTCAGCAATTGTTTGAGTTAAAGTTGATTGTTAATCGTAAACTTAAAATATTTTTAGGGCCTAGCTATTGGTAATGGTTTCATCGACCCTCAATCTCTGCAAAGGTACAGCTATTTTGTTCGAGAAACTGGATTAGTAGACGATAAAGTAGCGAACTTCATGTTACAATTAGAAACCGCTGTGGTGCAGTTTATTAATTCAGGGGAAATGCTAAAAGCATACGCTGTAAGTTTTCGTTTTTAGAATAATCCCTACTCTTAATTAACTTATTTAAAGTTAAAATTTAATTATTGATCTATTTAATATTTTCTTGGTTTGTGAAAGTAGCGGCAAAAAGTAAAAAGCTCACGACTCTACACTTTAAATTTTACTAAGTCAATCAACTCTATATAAGGTATTTTGACTTATTATTTAAAATTAATTGCAACTTTTAATGATGAATGAACATTTTCAGGGGCAGTTTATGTGGGGGCAGTAATTTTTCAATTGCATAAAATTTATTTTTTTTCTTTGTCATTTCAGTATTACAACTATCTCCTACAACTATTCCTTTCTGAATCTAAACTGAAAAATCTATACAATTATTTGCAAGACGACATCAGTCTAGACGGCGCTTATCTTGACTTCATTCAAAGAGACGACATAAGACGCGCTTTGCACGTTGGAAACACTAACTTCACATCTATTGGAGTAGTTTACCGGAAGCTAGTGCCTGATTTTATGGCCAGTGCCAAGCCCTGGCTTGAAGAGTTGCTTGAGAACTACAGAGTGATGCTTTACAAGTAAGTTATTTTGTACTACTTCTAAATCATATTTTCGATAACTTATAAATGGTGCGTTTATTTAAACAAACTCACTAGCTATTAATTTTACGCTAAATCGTGTAAATCGCGTCGTTTAATTAGGTACAGGTTTAAAGGACCTATCATCTGCTCCTTTTGCTGTGGACCATCAAGTACCTATCACTTCTTAATTAAAATCACTTCTTAATTAAAATTAAATGTAAATACGAATACTTCTTTTTGTGTTATGCATTATTATGAAAAGATTACGTATTATGTATTTCATGGCACATAGATGAGATAAATTTTCTCGATATGATGCAAGTTTTTGAAATGGTAATCTTAAGGGTTTCGTATGCAAAAAATAAAAGTTTATTTATAATAAGATATCTAAAAACAATAATAATATTTTATTTTTCAGTGGACATCTGGATATTATTGTGGCATACCATCCATCTGTTAACACTTACGAGAATCTTTCATTTTCTGGTACTAACGAATTCAAGACTGCTAAGCGAAGACCGTGGTTCCATGACAGAAATCTAGCTGGGTAATTTTATTTCGTTTCTTATATTGTACATTTTTGATTATTTAATGCACTATACAGGTACCTTTGCAATAATATTTACAAAATTTCAACATTGAATTATTGCTATTTGTTTTTAAAAAACTTTTAAAGGACTACTTTTTTACGCTATAACTATTCCCTGGTATATCATTTTACTTTTATGCTTCTTATATCTTAATCTTTTTAATTATAATAAGTATTTGTAAGACTTGCCTTTTATATTGCTATACATATTACATAGTTATATTTAATTGTTTTAGTTTAAAACCTCATCATAATTTATACAGCTATTTTGTACACTTTAATTAGGTAAATATATACCTATTATATGCATTAATGTATTATTTATTAGTTTATAAGTATTTTATTTATTTATTATTATTATTTTTATATTATATTTAATATTAAATGTATATTTATATAATATTAGTATATGTAAGCATATAGATTAATATACTCTTTTTTTATCTCCCATTTAAATTGCGCCCCTTTTATCTCAGTACTATTTCCTACACCTTAATTAAGGTTGCCTGGAAGAGATCGCTCTTTTAGCGATAAGGCCGCCTCTTGTGCATTCCAATATGTTTTGTATTATGTATCTCTTCCTTACTGGGTGTACAATAAAGAATATTATTATTATTATTATTATTGAATACGAAAATACTTAAATTTACAACATTTGATAATTAGTGCCACGTTGTTGCTGGATCCTCTAATTTATTTTAATTTACACAGGTATTATAAAATAGCTGGCAATCTAACAGAAGTGATGATTCGTGGCGCCGGACATATGGTGCCCGCGGACAAGCCTGCAGCATCGCTTGGTCTCATCTCCGCCTTCGCTCGCGGCATCTCCCTCGAAAAAGATACCGGAGTGCTAGTGGACGTAGAAAAAAACTTGAGGTTTCGTCAGCTGCCCGTGTAGAAAAGACAAATAAAAATATTATTTTATTTACTTTAATTTTCTATAGGTATCTATAGTTAAGTTAATATTTTAATGTAGATATAAATATGTAAATAGTTTAAATAAAAATATACTTCTGGAAAAAATATCTTTTTTGTACCCCACATGAAATATTGAGCGTAAACATATTATTAAGTAAAAAAAAGGTTAAATAGAATCTTATTTAAATAATCTACATAAGTAGGTACATATACATATTATACATTACATAATATTTTAAAAGAGAAGAAGAATGAAAATTTAGGGTTATATATAAGTATTTGATGCCAAATCATAAAATAATAAGAATTTGGTCTTAAAGTAAAAATAAATCTGAAGAGGGCCAACATTATCACATAATGGAATAAAAAATAGCCTACCACATATTCTCAGACTACCAAATACACAAAAAAAGATCATTAAAATCGGTCAAGCCGTTTCGGAGAAGTACGGTAACAAGCATTGTGAGTTGTGAGTTGTGACACGATTTTGTGTATTAGAGAAGATTAGAGATAACAGACGAATGAGGTTTCTGGTATTTAGAACGTGGGCGGAGCCGCGGGTAATTTTAGTTCTTTAATAATAACTAGAATGACTGAGCATCTATTATCGTAAATAATGTAGTATCCTAATTGAATTTAGAGTAGCGCTATCAAGTTTGTGCACAAATAAACATAAATAACGCCCTCAGAGAGTTAATGTTAGGTATATTTTGTGAATCACTCGGGTCAGGTGAGGCCTGACCTGAGGGAGCAATAAAAAGACATAATATTTATGTTCTAACAATATTTGTCGTTAGAGAATGCACTGTCTGTCCCTATATATGCTTAGATCTTTAAAACTACGCGACGGATTTTGATGCGGGTTTTTTAATAGATAGAGTGATTCAAGAGGAAGGTTTATATGTATAATACATGCATAATATTGTAGAGAAACACTGATAATTTTAGAGGTTTCTAATGTGATGTCGTAAATACATCAAACACTATTTTAAAAAATCTGGTTGATCATTGGTGCATTCTGTTGAACAATAACAAAAAGCGTCCGTTAAATAAAAATGGACATACGAAATTTTTTTTGTGAGTATTTTCTATGATTAATACAATCAATCAGCCTATCATCGTCCACTGCTGAACAAAGGCCTCCCCCAATGAGCGCCAACCATCCCGGTCTTGGGAAGTCCGCATCCATCCACTGCCCGCCAAGTCATCGGTCCATCGTGCTGCAGGGCGTCCTACACTACGCTTGACTAAACGCGGTCTCCACTCTAGCACTTTTCGGCTCCATCGACCATCGGTTCGCCTGGAGACATGACCGGCCCACTTCCACTTCAGCGAGCTAATTTTGCACGCGATGTCGGTCACTTTAGTTCTCTGGCGAATAACTTCATTTCGAATTCTGTCTGCCAGAGAAACACCAAGCATCGCGAGTTCCATTGCTCGCTGAGCGACCTTGAATTTGTGGACCAGTCTTACGGTGAGTGTCCACGTTTGGGCTCCATATGTCATTACTGGTAGGACGCACTGGTTAAATACCCTGGTCTTAAGGGATTGTGGGATCGACGACTATAGAATATGACGTAGCTTCCCAAAAGCAGCCCAGCCCAAGCGAATAATTCGGTTGGCCTCCTTCTCAAAGTTGTGCCGGCCGAGTTGTATAGTTTGGCCAAGGTATACGTATTCTTGCACAACTTCAAGAACAGCGCCATTCACGATCATACTGACACGGTCTCGGGGATACATGACAATTCGACATGATTTTGGTCTTGTCAAGATTCATCCTGAGACCCACTCGTCTTGAAGAATCACTAAGGCTGTTTAGCATTTCTTCCAAATCCATCAGAGTCTCTGCTATGACGACTATGTCATCGGCAAATCGCAGGTGTGTTATATACTCTCCATTGATGTTGATGCCTCGTCCGTTCCAATCGAGCGTTTTAAAGACGTCCTCCAATGCACAGGTAAACAGTTTCGGGGAGATAACATCCCCCTGTCTTACCCCGCGGTGCAATCGGATTGTATAACAGACAGACTGGTATAAACACCGTAGTATTTGAATATACCGATAATTAATAAGGCATCTCTGCATGGATTGTAGAATAGTCCAGGTTACGATGGTGTCGAAGGCTTTCTCATAGTCCACAAACGCTAAGCATAGAGGCTGATTATATTCCTCGGTCTTTTGAATAATTTGCCTAAGTGTGTGTATGTGGTCTACAGTACTGAAGCCTTTTCGAAACCCAGCCTGCTCCACAGGTTGGAAGTCATCAAATTTTTGGGCGAGACGGTTCGTGATAACTCTTGAAAACAACTTATACACATGAATCAGAAGAGACACAGGTCGGTAGTTCCTTAAAAGGGCTTTATCCCCCTTCTTAAAGAACAATACCACTAAGCTCCTACTCCATGCCTCCGGTGTAGTGCCATTGTGAAGGACAGAATTAAAGAGATTTGAGAGCTCTGATAGAACCGGTGTTCCTACCGCTCTGAGGAGCTCTGCGGTAATTCCATCCTCACCCGGAGCTTTGTTGTTTCCTAGTTGTCCAAGAGCTATCCTAATCTCGTCCACGTCGATGTCGGGAAGCTCATCTGTTTGGTGGCGTACAAGTCTGGCTCGTGGATCCTCCGTGTGGTGGGACTCAGGTGGAAGTGTATGTGAGGAGTAGAGATCCCCGTAGAACCTTTCGACATCAGCGAAAATCTCTGGTTTGGAGGAGACGGTTGTACCTTGTGCGGTTCTAAGCTTTGTCAGGTGACAACGTGAATTGTGAGAGTTGGCAGACTTTCGAGTCCCTATTGAATGCAATAGCATCTTCAATACTTCGGGTATTCGCTCGTCTTAGATCACGCCTTATTAGGTTTCTCACATTCCTGTCTAGTACCTGACGCTTAGACTGAGTGGTATTTAAAGCCTCGCGTCTCTTCGCCATCTCGTTCAGAGTTTCGCTTGAGAGTTTCGACTTTTGTTTATCTCTCCTAGGTCGAAAATGTTTTTGTCCCACCTCACGGATCACATGCATCAGACTATTGGTGGTGTCATCGATGTCCTGAGTGGTTTCCAACATGGCGATCGGTTCTGTAGTTCTAGCTGGAAGCTTTCGCAGCCAGCTTTCATCTGGAGTGGTGTAGGTCTGAAAGTCGACTTCATTAGCCGCGCACGTTCAATTTTGATGTTCATATTCAGGGTTCCCCTTACAAGTCGGTGATCACTGCCGGTTTTAACCCTGTTAATCACTGAGACATCCCTGAATATGTAGCACTTGTTGGATATAATGAAGTCGATTTAGTTCTTTGTAGTATTATCGGGGCTTTGCAGGTCCACTTCCTTTGAGGCTTTTTCTGGAAAAATGAGTTCATCAGAAAAAGCCCCTTGGCCTCGAGGAAGTTTACTAACATTTGCCCTCGATGGTTCCTCAGTCCATAACCAAATGATCCAATCCTCGATTCGCCATCTTCTTGTACTCCCACTTTGGCCTTGAAGTCACCCATAACAACAGTGTAGTAGGTGTTGGTACGAGACATAGCCTTAGCTATGTCTTCTTAAATGGCTTCGACTTCGTCGTCAGAATGTGTAGACGTAGGAGCATGCATACACTTGTATAACCTTCAAGAAGTATCTTTCGGTTATTTTCAATACAAGGTACGCTACCCTCGCTGACTCACTGCCAACCTCTACGACGTTGTTTTTGAGTGACTTATGGATTAAAAATCCAACACCACCTTGGAATGGTTGGTGCCCTTCTCGGAAGAAGAATAAGTGACCAGCATAATAATAATAATATAATACTTTCTTAGATTTACGCGAATATTCGACATTATAAAAAACTAAAAAACCGAAAAGGTTGTTTCATTTATAATAATAATATATACACCTAATGTTGCGTGTAGTGTTTTTGTGTAGTATGTAGAGTAAAACAAGTGCGGGGGGCTGGTATAATAAATTTCAGATTTGCCCCCCCCTAGGCCAAAAGCTGGGTACGCCCATGTGCTTTGGTAAGTATGATTCGGGTTGCATGTCGGGAACCGTCGCCCATATGCTATAAATGTGGTGACTGGTGCGTCCAAGGACACCTCGCACCACACGGCACACCCTCGTGGAATGCGCTGCTTGCTAACCGCTAGGTCTCCCCAGCGCCATGCCCTAATTACGGTAGCGGTTGAAAATTTCTCGTTACTCAGCGTGATATGCTGCGTGATGAGAGGCCCTGGTCAGCGATGGTTTCATTCAGCTAGACTATCATCTCACTGAAGGAGACGGTGGTGAGGGAACGCCAGGCTAATTATTTGCTCCTCTTCGTCGCCGTCGGCTAGGGAAGAGGAGACGACAGCTAGACGAGCTCCAGCGGGGGCGTCTTACAAACAAGTACTTTTGTTATATGTATGGTATGGTATGATGTATATTACAATATGTGGTAGTACATTGTAATGTATTTTTTACGCATTTTACAGAATATTTTTCTACAATGTAAACCAAAAACCATGAAAATGGTATCGATTAGGAATATAATATAACAGTATTGTAGTTTATTTTATCTGTGGTAAAATTGATATAATCTGTCAGCTGGTGGTGACGTTTTCGATCTAAGTGTAAGTGCGACTACGAAGGATAGCTTATTGTGAATTGTGTAAAAACCGGGCGAATTTCCCGGTATCACTTTATGGTTTAGGTGATATACGATTATGTGGGTTTCACCGTTGCATGTGTATATTTTATGATAGTATTCCTAAAGAGATTTATTCTATAAGGCACAAAATTACAACACACCATGTCTCTTTTCTTGTATGTGGTTTGCGCATTACTGCTGTTGACACCTATAAGAGCCTTTTATTTACCAGGATTAGCTCCCGTAAATTATTGTAAAGCTGGCGAAGACTTGAAAAAACCATGTAAAGTAAGTACAACAAATATTCAAAGATAACATCCTTGGTAATATCGTTATAGTATATCCGTCATTGTTTTACTGTGCGAGTTGTGACACACCGGACCACGTTTACTATTATAAATAAAAATTAGCTAATAACAATCATAAATAAGAAATTTGACAATACCTTATCTTATAAAAGTTTAAATTGAACACAATTTTAAGTTAAATATTTTACAGTACCATAGTAATTACTGTTAGGAACTCACAATGCAATACAAGTTAGTTAATTATAATCATATATAATTGGGCAATCAATTGACATAGGTTAATTTCTGAACGTGTTTGGATTTATAATCAGCAATTTTTAATACTTTCAGAATGAAATACCTCTTTATGTAAACAGACTTAATACAGAAGAATCAGTTATACCTTTTGAGTATCACCATTTTGACTTTTGCCTTTCTGATGAAACCCAATCACCTGTTGAGAATCTTGGACAAGTAGTCTTTGGTGAGAGAATACGGCCAAGTCCATATAAATTGAATTTCCTACAAAATGAAAGCTGTAAGGCTGTATGTACGAAAGTTTACAAAGGATCAGATCCTGAGTCTATAAAGAAATTAAACCTTTTAAAAATGGGAATGGCTCTTTATTATCAACATCATTGGATTCTTGATAACATGCCGGTCACATGGTGTTTCCCGGTCAGTGATGGTGGCAAAACATATTGCAGTACAGGATTCCCTATGGGATGTCAAGTTAGGAAAGATTTGGTAAGTTTATTTTATGGATATTTGTTAAATAATTTATATTCTGTACTAATCTAAATCTATAAATATAATAAAAATCTAACTTAGGTAAATGTGTACATTGAATATTTTTCGGAAATTCTAATTGGAATAGTCATTACAACCCAACAAACAGATTGCCAACACAGATTCGGCATCTATAGTTTTTAGAATTTTTGTCTGTCTGTCTGTCTGTGACTGCATCATGAGAAAACTACTAGATGGATTTTTCTGAAATTTGGTGTGATGATATTTGGTTCTCCGGGTCAATATATATGATACTTTTTACTGCAAAAAATATCACATTTATGAGATATCTATACTAACCCTCAAAGTATATCTAAGGAAGAGCCCGTGCGGAGCGAGGGCAAGTCTTTAGTGTGTAATATAAAAGTATTTTTTATAGTTAAGTACTCATATAATATAACAATTATACCTTATTATCAAGTAGAATATTTATCCACACGTTTTGTTAATGGAATTTCATTACCAAAACACTAATTTATAATTATCAGTTATATTTACAAATTTTATTCACGCCAACATTAAATGTAAAAAGTAGGTACTTTACTAACATTATCTATGTTATTATAATATAGGGTATATGCCTATACATCCTTATAGTTTTTATATATATTTTGTCTTTAAATATATTTTTTGTAAACCTATGCAGGATACTTGTACACCAATAGTGAATACACAGTCAAGCCCACTAGGTACATACTATTTGTTCAACCATGTTGATTTGGAAATTACATACCATAGCGGTCGTGAAGAAGAGTGGGGAGTTGCTCTAGGAGATAATGGTGGTCGTATTATTTCTGCTAAGGTAAAATGTATAATATTAATAGAGTTTTTTAAATATTTAAATGAAAATAAAAAGTTTTAGACCCAGGTCTCATAATATTGATGAATACTGTATTTTTAATGAGGATGTTAATTGTTGACTATGGAAATAGTTTCAGTTCTATAATCTATTAATTAGCTTGTTTACATCAGTTGTACTACTAGAGATAAAAAAATTACAGACTGAAATATTTTTAATAATATATCTATGACATGTAGTAAAATGTGCATCCTTGAGAAGTAAATATATTTAATGAAGAATTCTAAATGCAATCAATACGAGAGCTAGAACCATTGTAAACAACATTTGTTATGGACATTGCAATTGCATTGAATAATTATAAAATTACCATATGCAATACATTAGCAAAATAATAGAAAACTTACAACAGTTGCTTGCAATTGAATTTTGCCAGATTATATTAAAAAAGTGATGTCATTAAAATATTTTTAATAATATTGAAACATTAACAATCGGCTTTTGATATTATTTTATGTTGATTAATTAATACTAGAATTTAAATTTATTAATTAGAACATTAGATTGGTTAAGTCTTGGTACTTTTGTCGGTTACATTAATTTATCAAATGATAAATTGGAATTATGAGTTAACATTGTGCAATTATATAAAAGTGATATTATTAAATTTTTGAAGATATACTTGTAGAGCTTTACCCACATCTACTGTATTTATCTATTTGTAACTGAAAATGTAAGCTTTTCTATTGAAAATTGTTATTTTGGTTTGGGATATTTCGTTTTATTCGACATTTTCATCATAATATCTAATTAGATAAGAAACTATAAAAGTTAGTTTTTTTAGACATTTCTCTTTATTGATCCTTTAAAATTATGACTAAAGGCTCTACTCTTTTATTTATGTTATGTCATTGCCAATTGCTTGTGGAAATTCCTTTGAAATGTAAATATTCAATATGACATTAAAATGACTCGTATTTATTGTTTTACTGAATGATGATGACATCATTAGCATTCAGTTAAGCATAAAATATGTTTGCTATAATAATTTGCTAATAATATATCCATATAGAAATTATGTGATATTTCAGGTGAAACCATCCAGCATCAAGCATCGTAACATCGATAACCTCGACTGTAATGCACGTAACAATCCCCTAGAAATACCTAACACACTCAGCGGAGATGAGACCTTCAATATTATATACACATACAGAGTAACATATATTAAAAATAACACAATAAAATGGTCGTCAAGATGGGACTACATCCTGGAATCTATGCCACAAACAAACATCCAGTGGTTTTCAATATTGAATTCACTTGTGATAGTGCTGTTCTTAAGTGGTATGGTAGCTATGATCCTGTTGAGGACCCTTCACAAAGATATCGCTAGATATAACCAAATGGAATGCGGAGAGGACGCTCAGGTATGTGTTTTTTAAAAAGATATACCATTTAAAAAAAATGTTGAATACATGAAAGGAAATACATGTATTTTAATTTACATTTGGATATTATTTGTTTAGAATTCTTTAAATAGAAATCGTACTTTGTAGGTTTTAGGGTTCTAAATGACAAGAATGAACCCTTTTTAATGCCATGTCCATACATTGTTATTTTGCTTATACATATTCATATTTTTTTAAAGATAAGCAATTCGAAAAACGAACTTTAAAAACACAGATAATATGAGTAATAGTTATTTTGAGAGTGCATAAAATATAATGTTGCAAGATAACATATTTTCGATAAATCTATTATAATATGAAAATTTATGTTTTATAGTAATTTATTAGATATCAGTATTAGATAAATTACGCCACTAAAATCGTATAAATCGTATCAAATCCATTAATCAAATATAAAGCGTGATGGTCGATGAATACTAGTGTATCAAAGCATAATACGTTTTTAATAGTAGGCTAGACATTTTTAAAGATTAATGTTTCCCAAAAGAAGTTATACATTATTGTTTTCTATGGTCATGAAAGTGTTCTATATTAGTTAATTTATACGTAAAAATGAATAATGTGAAATTAGATATACTTATACTTTTAAATTGGTGCATTGTTAGCCCAGTGGTAACATGCTGGCTTGGGAACCCAAATGAAGTGGGTTTAAATCCCAGGTCTCGCACCGCACGTATTTTCATGTGCGAATCATTTACGAAGTGAAGGAAATTCTATTGATGAAATCTGCATGCCTGAGAGCAAGTTTTCCGCCAATCCCGCACTTAGCCAGCGTGATGGGCTATGACCGGATGCTAATCGTATTATAGAGAAGCCCACGCCCAGCTGTGGGACTTAAACAATAGTAAACATTATTGTGACACTTCCAGGAGGAGTTTGGTTGGAAACTTGTTCATGGAGACGTATTCAGACCGCCACGTCGCGGCATGTTACTTGCAGTTTTCCTCGGCTCGGGATCACAGGTATTAATAGTAATAATTTTCAGGAAAAAACAATATATTAATAAATATCTGTACTATAGTATTAATAATATAGAATGACACAAATTAACGACATTCGATATGTTTTAGTCTGCATAAATACTGGTGGTAACATGCTCTCTTCGATAACTAAGTGATGCGGGTTCAAATCCGGTTCTCGCACCTCTGATATTTTCATATGCGAATAATTTTTAACATGATTACCACTACGGTGAAGGAAAACATAGTGAGAAAATCAGTCAATGTCCGAGAAAACTTAACAAATTTTCAAATCAAAGACTTATGAAGTCCGCCAACCCGTATTGCAAGGGTGGTGGAATATGGCTTAATCCCCCTTCCTGGGTGTCTTTGCCCAGGAGTGGGTCATTAAAACTTCGAATTTTGAATTTGAATTGAATTGAATATGCGATTTCCAACAAGGTTGCGTTAAACGTTTAACGCTACCAGTTAAACGTACACGTAAATTAAGTAAGGCACTCAGAGACGGAGAAGAGTTAGCGCCACCTCCCCTCAGACGGTCAAGATGCGCAGGTCGGGGATCTCGCCCACCGCAAGTCGGTGATTTTTAATGTGACGTTATGTGTAGCAAAAGTATTACAATATACAGGCTAACTCATGACGTGGCTGCTCATGCTGGTAATCGTGAGGAATTGTTTTTGAAGTGAAATTACAATATCATTAGTATTTATACAGTGAGTGAAATTTATAAATAAAGAAGTTTCACATCTGACATGTGTTCTTTGTACGCACTTGCACTTTTTTTTCTCTCCAGGTATTCGGCATGACCCTAGTGACCCTGGCGTTCGCATGCCTGGGCTTTCTGTCCCCCGCCAACCGCGGCGCGCTGATGACGTGCGCGCTGGTGGCGTGGGTGCTGCTAGGCGCGGCCGCGGGGTACGTCAGCGCGAGAGTGTACAAGAGCTTCGGCGGACGACGCTGGAAAAGCAATATACTGCTCACCTCTATGGTTTGCCCGGGGTGTGTATTTTTGTCAGATTTTCAGGTCTTTAACAATTTAAAAAACATGTAAAATTATAATAGTATGCTAACCACTTGTCTTATGTATGTCATAACGTGTCATGTGCCAATGAAGCCAAGCAATACAATACTGTCAGAAAGAAAATAGTCAATCTTATATTTAATTTGTTATACTTATATAGTAAAGAGGTGTTCTTTTTACTTATATTTAGTATATTTAAAATTCATGGGATGGATCTGTTACAAAAAGGTCTGAAAAAATCGTACTAAGCAATTTTCCAACACTGCAATTTTATAAAATCACAACCTCTACGAACATTAGGTTTAGGTTTCAACAGATTAGGACAAAATCTACAGCAATTCTTCAGTGACAAATATAAAACGTGTTTACCCGCCGCACTCAGAGTCACTTAATGAATCATTAAGCCGTTCTTCAGTATGGAGATTCTCCACTTAAAGGTTCATTAATTAACTCTGAGTGCGGCTGTAAATATCCAATTTCTGAACGAATTAGCTCTGTAACTAACAATTCCGTATCCGTTAAAGTCGAAAGAGAATAATATTATTGTCTAGACTCACCCTTGTTCCTCTCGGGTTCATCTCTAGATACACTTAAACAATTAGTATGGATTTTTCAGAAATTAGATATTTTATTGAAGTAAAAATTATCCAAACATTTTTTTTTTATTTTCTTCCAGTGTGGTGTTCTCCCTGTTCTTCATAATGAACCTGGTGTTGTGGGGCAAGGGCTCCTCCGCTTCTGTGCCTTTCTCCACCCTGGTCGCTCTACTGGCACTGTGGTTCGGTGTGTCTGTGCCTTTAACCTTTATCGGAGCTTACTTTGGATTTAGAAAACGGGTATGGCATTTTTGTTTGCTTTAATTTTTAAAATGATTAATTCTGATTATACAAAATTGAGCGCTTGATTAATTAAAGATAATTTTCAAGATCGAAATAACGATTTGTGACAACTTTCTTTAGAAAAATCCGTCGAAAATCATTGCGTGGAGGTTAATCTTTACTCTGACATAGTTAGACGTAACATGGTTGAATAATAATCTACTGAATTAACACTTGTTTCATCACAATCAACAGTTTCACTACCAGTATCCTATACTTAGTAAGCTGTTACTCTAGGTTAAAAACAATATACACAAAACGCCATATTACAATAAAATTTATGACTGTTGTTAATTCAAAAGATCTAGATTATAGTCTATCTATGTACTAAATTTTATCGAAATCGGTCCAGTCATCTCTTTGTAAAGCAGTAACAATAATATTTTCTTTATATATTTCTAATCTGATTAATCAATGTAATATGCTTTTCTAGATCCTGGAGCATCCAGTACGTACGAACCAGATCCCGCGCCAGATTCCCGAACAGTCGCTGTACACGCAGCCGCTGCCCGGCATCGTCATGGGCGGAGTGCTGCCTTTTGGGTGCATCTTCATACAACTGTTCTTCATTCTTAACTCACTGTGGTCCAGTCAGGTTGGTTGTTTGTTTTAATTTTGGGTGGGTTTCGATGGTTCCAAACTGAAATGGTACTATCGGAACCATATTAGTAAGTGTCCGCTGTACGTTTGTTTGTTAGTCTGTACATTGCCACTATAACAAATAATAAAAAATTAAGATGGTAAATTTGAAAATAGCTACCATGCAAATTAAAAAAAAATTTATGCATTTTTTGAAATTACTTTCTAAACTAAAAGCCATGGAGAATATAAAAAAATATTGCACCTTAATTTTAATCATATGCATATTCCGTATTGTTTCATAAAAGTTTTATATAATTAGTATAATATAATTATATATAAATAATAATTAATTAGTATAATATAATTGTTATTTTGCAATAAGCAATGATATTACCAATGATTATTTTTAAAAACGCAATACAATATATTCCAGATGTACTACATGTTTGGTTTCCTGTTCCTCGTGTTTGTGATACTTGTGATCACATGCTCCGAGACCACCATATTGCTTTGCTACTTCCACCTCTGCGCTGAAGACTACCACTGGTGGTGGCGTGCCTTCCTCAGCTCTGGATCCACTGCAGGATACCTCTTCATATACTGCTGCCACTACTTCATCACCAAACTGAACATTGATGATGCAGCTTCAACCTTCCTTTACTTTGGTTACACGTTCATCATGGTGTTCTTGTTTTTCCTCCTGACTGGAACAATTGGCTTCCTCGCCTGCTTCTGGTTTGTAAGGAAGATATACAGCGTCGTCAAGGTCGATTAGTACACTAGCAGTCGGTTTAGTAGAGGACTGGTTCAATTACCATGAGATGTCTGTTTTTTTTTGTTTTTTCATTTTATTTTTTTATAATATAAATGTGATCGTTTAGTAAAAGCACGTTATAAATACATTTTGCGAAATTATCTTTGACTTTAGAATGATATACTTTTAAGTAGCTTGAGATAGAACACAATGGATAAAGTATCGTGGCGTGAGACTGCTGTTCACAATGTGATTAAATTTATAAAAAAATCTATCGTAAATAAACTGATAGTCCTACAGACGTTTTAATGTCCACACATTTTAGTCCTAAGATTAGATTATTTTTATACCCAATGGGATTATAAATTTTCTTATTAGAATTAGTTCAAAATTTTATATAATCTGTAGTCGTGAATCATTTATGTGGAAATTAATTTTAGTAATGTAAATTTAAACTCTTTGCTAAATCATGGTATTTTATTATCCCATTGGACACTTAGTTATATTGTAAATAAACTGGATTTTCTGGCAGTTTTAAAGTAATTCAGGGTCTATATTAATTTGCAATTTTAATTATTTAAGAAAAAAAAATTAAATTGATTTTGACCAAACCCTTACAATGTTAGTGATATTACTACAATTTATATTTGTAGTCCTGTGCGAAATAAAACATGCACAATTAAACCATGATTGCTAAAAGTGTAATCTGGCTTTTTTTCATTGATAACTGTCAAAATGACTTAAACTAAGTTATTTTGATAGTTTGTTCTCGGATATTTTTATTAGTTTTGATGTTTTTTTTTAAATTATTTTAATCAATTATTTCAATCTATAAAACTATAGTAAATGAGAATATGGGTCAATCAAAACTGACAATAGTATATTGGGTGTAAAAACAGTTTTGGCAATTCAGCATACATAACTTTAGGGCTAGTGCTGTACAAAAATAACGTTTTAAATAGAGTGCAATTTCTAGATAGTTGTATGGCAAAATAGATTTTATTGTAGCATCATTTTAAAAATTATTTTGACTGCCCCTAATTTAACTGTGATTATATAATACGAGAAAAATTGTTTTTCTTTCATTATATCTGGAAGACTCGGAATTTTTTTTGAAATTATAGTTTATCAATAATTAGTTTTGTTGCATATATAAGAGCTTTTGTACCAACATAGGGACATAGGTACCATAGTGAAGTTTTCATCATTTAATTAATGTTTTTTTGTCGATGTTTTCTGAATAAGCCAATAAATAATAAAAAATATGTACAAAAAACAAGGTTCGTACCTTATCTTGGAACTAGATAACAATGGGTGTCCCAACATTTATTTAATGAATTATCAAATTGAAGAATATAAAAATGACACACATGCAACACTATTCTTTTACAAAACTGCTAACAAGAGTATTTAAAATATCTATAAGGGTGATATGCCACTAGTCAAACTTTGAATTCATACAATATATTGTCCGTCTTAACTCTAAACTCGCATTGGACATAGTAATTTGTTTAGTGACATACCACCTTAATTGCACATCTGTTTAATAATTAATATTCTATGTAAGAACATTTAAAAATATGCTATAGGCATTAATCTTAGTTATTTATGTTATTCTATGTGATTATTTGCTGTATCAAGTGTTACTTTTAGGAATTATTTTCATATAACATTACAGTCCTCGTGCCTTAAGCTCGGCTTTGCATTAGTGCTCTTGCAGTGTACAGACAAGTGCGGCTTGTGGGTGTTTTAACCCGTTTATACTGGTTTTTGAAGCATGGCTATTGGCTTTTGTCTATCTCTCAACAAATGCAAAGCTGAACTTACGTCTCGAGAACTATAGTTATGTATTAATGTTCAAACTGTGCTTTGTCACTTCAAACAGTTGAATGAAACAATAAATTGACTATTTTATAAACTCATTTTATTTAAACACCAATTCACAACCTATAGTCATGCAAATGCCATTTTTCACGCCAGCTGAAGTTCTCTTGCTTCCGCTGCTTTTCAATAAATGTACTCCAAAATTTTGGTAAAACAACACAAACGAAAATATATCACAGCAATTTCCATTTAATAATTCTCAATCACTGTCACTTTCTGATAACTCGGCGTCCTCTTTAGGCACAGGTAGTTTCCTTTTTGTCGTTTTCTTTTTAGGATCAATCTTTGTTTTGCGAAAAATTTCAATTGCCTTCAGTTTGTTCTCTAACAAATGTTTTTTGTCTCTTTCTCTTTGTGGTATTATCTCTTGTACTCTATCACTTTTTGGAATTTTAATATCAAAGCCATCAGTACTTTCAATTAAAGACGATCTCACAACTTGTTCTATTTCTGTTAAATCATCGTTCTTACTCTGCTTAGCTTTAGAAGGACCTGCTTTGGCACAATCATCTACATTTTTACTCTTAACCGCTTTCCTTTTTTTAGGTTTCGGAACATCTTTTTCACTAACTTCTTGTATGTCGAGCATTTCTGGGCCCATTTTTTGTACCGCCGCTTTAACTCGCTTACTCATTTGCTCCTCTAAACATTGGAAGTCTATTTTTCGTTTAAAGTAATCATGTACAGTTTTTTGAGTCTTGCGCTCGAACAGTCTCTTAAGTACAGGCTTAATAATTTCGTCTAACTTGTGTTGAGACCAACCAAATTTAGACTTAGTGTAATCTCTTAGAATTGTGATATCTATTTCGCCCCATGTAAATTTTTCTTCGCTTTTTTCGATATTTGGCTCTAAGTAAGCTTGGACAACCTAAAACGTATAATACAAATAAGAAATTATAAGACTTACTTGTTTTAAGATTATTGTAAAATAATAAATTCAGCTCTTTTTTGACCAATAGTAACATAATAATGTACTCACAAAATATGATATGATAATTTAATTGAAGACATAAATTGATGAAGGTAGAAGGATATTATGTTGTCAAATTCTAATTTCAAGTTTGTAATGTATTGAGTGCATTTATAAAATAGTAGCGTGAACTGAACTAGTAATCATAAATATGGCTGTTTTAAGATTTAAAACCATAACAACGATATGCGACATATCTTCATCCATTCACGCCTCTAATAGTTTAGTGCAGTTTGTCACTATCGAAAATGTTGGATTATTACAGACATTATGAAGTTACTTACCCTAACACTAGGAAAATCATCTGTAAGTGTAACATTTTTGAGTTTCTTTTTTAAGCTTACATTGTCTGTTCTCTTTCCAGCTCTCACCCATTTTTTAAATTCTTGCAATCCAATGACTAGCTCCTGATAAAGTGCCTGTTTATTTGGATATTCATTTTGTAACTTTTTCTTATTAAAAGGGAAAGATGCCAAGATTTCTAAAGCTGTGACTGGACCCACCCCTTGTACTCCAGTTGTGTAGTCACTTCCAACTAATAAAGCCAAAAGAATCAATTGTTCACGAGTTAAATCTGTAAGCAAATAAGTTTCATTTATATTATCTAATTATCTTATTTTGGTCTAAAACAACAACTATTTATATATTTTGTCATTCAGAATCATTGAGCATCAACTTTCAAAATTTTTCTATAAGCATTTAACAGAAGGTACTGAAAAATTAGAAATTCTGTCAAACATTATAAAATTCGAAAGTATTGGCAGATTATATATAAAAGCAAATAGTTATATACTTACGATAATTGTTATGTACTTACTAAAAGCCTTTTCAATTCTCTCACTCAAAAATTGTAGGACATGCTTTTTCTGATTGAAAAAGTTCTTATAAACAGTTCTGCCTCCAAACAACCATATATCACTATCATCAGTTATAGTTCCATCTGTTAGTTTAACACTTTCCAGAAACGCACACTGAGCTTCAGCTTCCATAGGAGCTATAATATATGGAATGCCAAAAACTTGGAGCAGTTCTTGTGCTTCTTTAGTCATTTGTTCCGTAATATTTCTACCAATTCTGTCGAAGCGACCTTTTTCTTGTATGAGACCTTCTTCTTCAACTTCAATTTCTGTAGCCATCGAGTTTAACTTTTCTTTTGATATTACATTATTTTCAGATGTTTTAGAATTTTTATTTGAGTCATCAGTTTCTTTATTATTAATAGCAATAGACTGTTCTTTTTGTTTTACATTGTTTTGTACAGCTCTAAATTCATCGTCTTCTTTAGCGTTAGGTGTACAAGTGGTTATAATAGCTTTATTCTCTGTACTATTTTCTGTTGGTTTTGATTTTGATACATCTTGATTATCTGCAATGTTTATTTTCTTTGGTATAATTTCATTTACGTTAATACCCTCTACAGATGTATCAATATTATCGATTTTCTTTTTTGCCAATTTTTCTTCACCAATAACAGTTTTAGCAGATGGTACTTCTTGTATATCTTTTTTATCAAATATATCAGCAAAAATATCATCTTCTACTTGATCTCCCATATTAAGAGTTAACTCAATAATTGGTTTCTTTGGCTTTTCATCATTATCAGAAACTTCTTCAAATTCATCTTCACTAGAACTAGATTCTTTCAGAGATTGTTCAAGGGATTTTACCATTTTTATTTGAGTTGAAATTGATTGTTTTACATCTTCCGTACTCGTGTCCAGAGATATGACTTCATTTGTAGAATTTTCCATACAAACTATAGAAGCCTGAGTATCATTTATATCAACTTTGTCATTTTCTATTACTTTTTCTTCTATCTTGGTATTAGCTTGTTCAATTGATAGTTTCCTTTCATTGGTAACATTACATTCTGTTTTTATGCTATTTGAAGATTCTATTTTATCTGTTTTATTTTCAATAACATCATCATCTGAAGACATTAATTCAATATCATCTTCTATAATCGTTTTTTCTTGATTAAGCTCTTCTATTATTTTCTCTATGTTTGATCCCTTTTGTTTTGATTTTTCTTTCTGTTTTTCGGTGACCAACTCATCTATTGCTTTATGTGTAAAATCACTATATTGCATTATATATGCTTTAGCTGAAGTGATATCTGGCTGTTCAAAGCCATCATTATCATTATCATCACTATAATCAGAATCTGTTAAGCATGATGTCCATGAATCATCTCCTTTTGAAGTACAGGCACTAGTATCTGGATCTTCTACACACTCTAAAGACATCTTAATAGCTTTTTGCAAATCATCTTCCAATTCATCATGTGTGGTAGAGGTTTTTGTTTCACTATTTTTTTCATTTTCAACTTCATTTTCTTCTTTTTGTTTTATCAATTCCTTCTTTTTTGCATCTTCTAAAGCTTGTTTAACATCACTTATAAGTAAATATCGAGTTGTATTATTTGAGGCAATACGACGACTTGGTAAGCTTTCTACTTTAGTGTCAATACCCTCTTCATTAAGTAACGATTCAAGTTCATTCAGTGACATGCATCCATCACCCATTTCCTTCTCAGTTTCTTCCATGCATTCCTGCAACTTCCGCCTCTTAAGTAACCTTTGCATCTGAAAAGTATCAATACAAAAATATCTGAACCTTACAAATACGTATACAGAAGCCATAGTCAAACAACTTACTTGAAAATCAGAGAAGTTATCACTTTTCTTTGGTAAGGTATGTAGTTTTCCCCATGAATTCATTTTTCTTGTTTCTTTCAACTCCACAAGCAAATCATACTTTTCTTTCAAAGGCAAGTTTTTGAAATCATCAGATTCAAGATCAATTGTATGTAAATCTACCGATGAAGTACTTGTTGAGCTTTGGTCAAGGTCATCTTCAGATCTGAAAATGTTTATTTCCTATTTAATAATTGAAGTTCTATATAAATCTTACATAATTTTAAAATTCTACTACATACTCAGATTCAGACTCCACTTCTCTCTCGGGTAAGGCAGGTAGTTTGAAAATATCATCATTGCTTTCAACTTTATTTTTCTTTGGTGAAATTTGCTTACCTAATAAGGCATTTATAGCAGTCTTTTTGCCCAATAAAAGTGCTATTTCCCTTTTTAATTTTTCAGATTGAGAATTATATTTTGATTTGTTATCTTGCCGTTTAGCCTAAAATTATTTTTTAAATTAATTATAATTAAAAACAAAAGGAACATAATGCCTAATGTTTTTATGCATATTATGTAAATAAGTATAATGTAATGAGGTACTCATGTCTGTAGATTTATATATACACTTTTTCTATATATAAACAACTTGACTTATTAGAATTCATGTATTGTTTTGACTTATGATTTAAATGAAAGTAACTTACAATAGTTTCTTTTTTTAAATCGGGAAATCCACCATCAAAAACAAAAACAGGCTTGATTCTAAAATAGAGTAATTTACAAAGGCGTTGGAAAAGCCCCATAAGGTGAGCGTTTGGAAGAGGAGCACCTTTGGCATCTTGATATCCTTTAACCATCTGATGCAGCCATATAGAAATATCTGTATTGACATAAATTTAGTTACTTTTTACATCGAATATAAATGTTCGCTAAGCATTTCCGTTTCTAAATTACCTACCAACGGCAAGAACTTTGTTTTCAAGAGTTTCTACGGGCACAGGCTTGCCCGCGGGCTCAATCAGTCGCCACAGCCCAGTGACTCCCATCGCGTGTTATGAAATTCCAGATCTGATTTTTTGTTTTAACTTTTAACTAATCTATATAGCAGTGTACATAACAAAGGTCGTTTCCCACGAGATCTCCGGTCAATCGTCGGTCTCTTCCTCACACATCGCAACCTTTTCGCTCCATGAACTCGACTTATTTATCACGCACACAACAACAATACGAAATAATGTCTGCTACTGGCGCATGCATTCGTAAGTGTTCGGTTCACTACATACAATATCAAATGTTTTACTACACCGCGACGCCCACTCTTTCCCACACTTTATTTTCTCACGCCCCATGCGTAACCCCACATCCTATGACCGGCTGTCTGTATTCTGTAGTCGACTCGTCTCGTCGTGCCGCAGTCGGCCTCGCATCACTCGATTTGATTCGCGCGCGTGTAATCGACAACACGCTTGCACATCACTCCGTGTCTATGGCTGTTCTTGACAGTTCATATTTTTAGCGTTGTCGTATTTATACTCGAATAAACACAAGATTTTTATCAACTTTTATTAGAATGTAATTAAAAAACATTTGAATTTTTACAATAATAGTGTGACAAGTTAATATTAAAAGTATAAAACAATAATAATTAAATACAGAAACATTGACTAGACCATCTGAAAATTCTTCCGTCGAACAGGTGTTATTGAATGAATGTGTGTTATAGTTCCCATCGTAATTATTTATTTATGGTGTTGTGAATAATACAAGTGTATCGATTGATTGATCGCAGCATATTTATTACCAAGACACGGATATCATCATATCACCAAAGAGCTAATGATCTCTAACACGAAACTATAAAGAAGACGCTAACGGTTAGAGAATATTATTGTTGACAGGATGTTTTCTGATTGCAATTTGATCGTATATCTACGATGAGGATATAAGAAGAGCACCATGCACAGATGTAATCATAGTTCATGCATTATCATGTTTGAGTCAAGGTGAGAGTGAGCCGTGGCGAGCATGCCTCACCAGTACGGCGCGGGCGCGGGTGGCATGGGCGGGGGTCCTCCGTCGCCGCCGCCGCAGCACGGCGCGCTGTACCCGCGCTACGCCGCCGCCGCGGGCCCCGGCGCCGGCGCCTATCGTCCCGAAGAGCGTCGTCTTACACGCGAAGCCATGGAGCGCTACCTGCGTGACCGCTCGGATATGGTAGTCGTGATACTTCATGCTAAAGTTGCACAGAAGTCCTACGGTAACGAAAAGCGGTTCTTTTGCCCTCCACCATGTATTTACCTGTTCGGTGATGGATGGCGGCTGAGACGAGAACGCATGTTACGTGAAGGGGAAACGGAGCAGGCCTCACAGCTGTGTGCTTTTATAGGTATAGGGAACTCTGACCAAGACATGCAGCAATTGGACTTAAATAATGGTAAACAATATTGTGCTGCTAAAACATTGTACATATCAGATTCTGATAAACGTAAACATTTTATGCTCTCAGTTAAAATGTTCTATGGTAATGGTCATGACATTGGTATTTTTAATAGTAAAAGAATAAAAGTAATATCTAAGCCTTCAAAAAAGAAACAGTCTTTAAAAAACGCTGATTTGTGTATTGCTAGTGGAACCAAGGTAGCTTTATTTAATAGATTGAGGTCACAAACTGTATCAACAAGATACCTTCATGTTGAAAATGGGAATTTCCATGCTTCGTCAACACAATGGGGAGCATTTACAATTCATCTGCTAGATGATAATGAAAGTGAATCAGAGGAATTTGCAGTGAGGGATGGATATGTCCACTATGGCTCTACCGTAAAGCTTGTGTGCTCTGTGACGGGCATGGCACTACCTAGACTTATTATTAGAAAGGTAAACAAACTGATACATAAAAAAAGTAATATGAAAATTTAAGATTTCAAGATAATATAAATTGTGTGAATTTTAATTAGTAAATTGAATTAAAGAAAAAAATTATTATTGTGGGAAAAGCTTTTTATATTTTTGTAAAAAAATTGATATTTTGTAATACTCCAAAGTTCTAAAAATATGTAATAAACAATGAAATATAGCATAATTACATAAAAGCTGTTCTTTAAAAAAACATTTTGAAAATCTATTTTCACCCATGTATATTTTTATATACAGGTTGATAAACAAATGGCGTTATTAGAAGCTGATGATCCTGTATCACAACTCCATAAATGTGCATTTTATATGAAAGATACAGAAAGAATGTACCTTTGTCTTTCACAAGAGAGAATAATACAATTTCAAGCTACACCATGTCCTAAAGAACCAAATAAAGAAATGATCAATGATGGGGCATGTTGGACTATTATCTCTACCGATAAGGCAGAATATCAGTTTTACGAAGGCATGGGCCCAGTAAGGTAAGAAATAAATATTTTTGTCTATTACTTCATAAATATTAAATCTTAACACTTTAAAAATTTTAAAAATACATAATACATATTATGTATTTGTAGTTTAGTCCAGTCTAAAACATTCATTTGATTGTTATGAAATTTAGGTGATCATAATAAGTGTGTGGGTCACTTTGTTATATAGTTCTATCTCTGCTTACTGCAGAAAGAGATTTAGTAGAAAAAAATCCTACAGTATTCCTTGTTGTCCAATTGCAATTGATTTTTTATTTAATAATAATTTATTCAAAAATCATATTACATTGAACCTCTATGTAGATAGAGCATAGACAAGTTTTTAATTTAAAAAGAATAGCCTCACGGTAATTTACTGGTGTAAGTGCTCTTTGGTGTCATTAATATTTTGTTTTTAAATAATATGTTCTTTAATCCAATGATATTTTAACTATAGATATGTTATGAGCGCGCAATCGTGAAAACTCGAAAACATCCTAATTAGGATTTAATCATCCTAATTAGCCTTTAGTCTGTGTCACCGCATGGCGATGAGTGGTACGCTGCTACAAAATTTAAAAAATGCCATCCTGTGTATTTAGGAAATGCACCAATTATGATACCAAAGTTAATAAAACACAAGGGATCTCATACCACATGTAAGAACGCAGTATACTTCGATTTATTAATATATTTCAATTATTTGCCTAATATTCTGATATGTCATCGGTCGCTAGACTAATGTTTGTTTACATTGACGCGCAATTGACAACACTAGCTGTCTTTTTTTTTCTTATTGATTTTATCGACTATCCCTTTTCTATCATTTTGACATGTACCTTGAAAGAAAAGTGTGTATGTGTGCAGCGCGCAACACTTTTTTCGGTTGTTTAGTGAGCGTATAACATATCTATAGTTAAAATATCATTGCTTTAATCTATTTAAATTGCTATTAAATTAACTTGCTATTTTAGAACAAAAATGCTATAAACAGTTTATTAAATGAATACCTTAATAACATTGACATTACAGCAGACAACAGGCAAAAAATCGGTTGTTTTCAATGCTCCTTATTATAATTATAACGATTTATTTATCCCATCCTTAATTCATTGTAATACTTGTAACAAAAAAAAACCTTATGTCATCGAAAGACTAACATGCAGAAAATAATAAAAACTAGATAGTGGTCGCTGTGGTCGAAATTCGTCCATAATTAATAACTAATATTACTTGTAATAAACGAATTTATTATGGTTATGGTTGACATTCAGTATGTCAAATACATCGTTGCGAAATTTCATACTCCGCCGTCCGCGCAATTTTCGTAAAAAGCTTCACGTATTAATATATAGATACTAGCGACTCACCCTCGCTTCGGTCGGGTTCGTCCCTAGGTACCTACTTTATTTTAAATTTTTTACAAACTTTGAATGTCTTACTTATTATCTCTAATCAAAAGCCAAAAAAATAAGTTTCAAGCTTCTTTCAACCCCTTTTTTTATCCTTGGGAAATGAATTGACGCATACCACCTGTAGGAAACAGGTGGTTATGTGGGACTCACTGACCTAAAGCCAGTACTACCCACTAAAACCCAAGCACCCATCACGTCTTAATGGGGCGTCGCAGGATCGCTTGCGCATTCTACTACGACGCCCCGAGGATCCAGCAGGTCTGCCGAAGCAGACAATACAGCCAATAGGGTTGCACAGTACACTCTGCTATCCAGAGAAGTACCAGGAGCAATCCGCCTGACACATCGCCCACCGAATTGAGCCCTCCCTGCACCACCCACTGAAGTAGGCCCTCCCTGCGCGTTTCTTGGCTTCGCGCCCGGCTTGCCGGACGCTACTGAGCCCCCCCCCCCCCACCACGACAAGAGCCTTACAGCCCTTTTTTCGAATTAAATAGTAGCCTATGTCCTTTCTCAGGCTTTAGACTATCTGTGTACCAAATTTCATTTAAATCGGTTCAGTAGTTTTGGCGTGAAAGCGTGACAGACAGACAGAGAGACAGAGATACTTTCGCATTTATAATATTAGTAAGGATTCGAAATTCGTATGCATGTCGGCGTGTATGGCGTGTATCATCTATTTCGGCGATCAAATAAATTTATTCTAAAGCAAGCATTATCACAAAACCTAACAACGTGATTTACAAGATAACACTCATTCTCTCCCGCTCCAAAAGTTTTTTAAATAACATATTTCCAACTTATCACACTAAATTATTTTTAAACTGAATTTAAACCGCAATTTCCCGGAATCTATTATTAATTTATTGTTATTATATTGATGTTTTTATCAAATACCTATCGTCTGTCACCATTTATATACTTATGTAGGTACTTATGTACTAAACTTGTTTCTCATTAATTGGTTAATTAGAATTTATCTGTATCATCGTTGTTTTGCGTGACAAAATATTTAGGTACTTTCATTTCCTTATATCGTTTCGTATGAAGATATTGTAGACGTTCACATATGTTCACTTTATTTTACATGCCTTAACATCAACACAATAAAAAATATATGCATATACTACATAACACATGGTTTTGTGCACGCTTATGGCATCATAACTTTCGATTTGTACATTCCTTCTATGTTAAAAGATTCGACTGTAAAATGAACATGTTCTAACTCTTTAAGGTGTTATCAAACAAATTCAAACTTGAACATTGCCGTAGTAATCACTGAAGAGTCCCACTATTTACTTATTGGTTCCATTATCAAAATAGTTCGATAACATTAAATATTATTGTAGCGTCATGCGGATATCGACAAAGTTTCAAGTTAGTAGTTGTTTAATCGATTTCTCAGATTTCATGACGAACAAGTAAGATAATCGGATTAAAATGATCGACAATATTCGAAATTCATGCATCAATACAAACTATAGATTCTTTATTTATATACAAATAACTTCTCAAACAGCAAACATAGTTTGTTACATCAATACAATAATGAGTAGGAATACAAACATATTATTCGAACTATCGGGGCTTGTGTTCACTCTCGACAGTAATGACGCCTAATGATGAGAATGAGAGGGGAGCTTGGACTCTAGTGAAATGGGGACTCCGTCAATTGCTAAATCATATTGGCAATTCTACATGGCTTTGCGTCTATTTTTGTATTATTCACTTCTAGTATTCACGTACATTTTATTCAGTAGTTGATTCCTTTGGTGAAATAATTGAGGGAGCAATATTGAAAGAAGGTGGTTTGACTGCCTCATCGGATTTTTGTTTCTTTGCGATAATTCGTCTTAATTTTTTTTTAAATATTGTAATCTACTGGAGCAAGGTCCCGAGAACATCGTGAGTGTCGGAAATATTTCAGTCGCAGATCCTCTAATTTATTCTTTGTTATACAATGTGTGCTCGAGTGTCGTCCTGAAGCAATAGGCTAGACTGACTAGGCAATTGACTAGTCTCGATTGCTTAACGGCTAGCTTTCCCATCATTATTTGCAGTTGTTGATAATACAGATCTGTCAATCATCTGGCCAGATCTTAGGTAGCCATAGCGGTTGACACTAGCACTGATCCACCAAATACTTTTCAGTACTTTTTCTCACTCAACTTTTAATTGGGGAGTGATTTGCCTGGTTCAACTATTATGATGAGCATTTCAGATTATCGTACAGGATCCATTTTTTATCACAAGTAAGGATACAATTTAAAATTATTTTGTGATGGTTGAGTAATGCAGCACTCGACACTCGTTCGTTGGTGTGCTTCACTCAATTCATGTCCATTTTTTGAGCATTTGCACTTTTCCAATTTGTTTCAAGTATAATCTATTTGTTTTATCACTCACATCGGAATCTGAAAAGTAATACTATTAAGATTAAAACGATTCCGTCTCGATTTTATATCGATTAAAATTGATTTATTAACGATCGATTCCAAAAAGGAAGAAATACTCAACTCATTTCAGCTGAATGCGCATCATATTAAAAAACAGTACTGTTTTAGGTTACGCGAATATTCGACATTATAAATGAAACTACGTTTTCGGATTTTGTCGCGGATTTATTTTGATTTTTAGTACCCAATGTTTCGAATGCTTTACAGTAATCATAATTACGGGCGAAACCAACTATGATTGCTGTAAAGCATTTGAAACGTCGTGTCGGGTACTAAAAATCAAAATAAATCCGCGACAAAATCCAAAAAGGTAGTTTCATTTATAACATTAAAAAATGTTGATAATTTACGCAATTCTCTTTCTTCATGTTTATTTGATTTCAAAACAAAGACTGTTTTAAGTTATTACTATTACTAAACAAAGATACTCGTACTTCTCGTCTAATTATTACCTATATCTAACTGTATAGTGTTATTA
Organism: Boloria euphrosyne; assembly: GCA_951802675.2. NCBI lineage: Eukaryota > Metazoa > Arthropoda > Insecta > Lepidoptera > Nymphalidae > Boloria > Boloria euphrosyne. Next base: position 12,128,967 of record OX637873.1, on the reverse strand, counting down.
TTTCTTGATATTATTTTCTCCTGTTGTTACACAAAATTGCTGCCATTAAGAGACAATCTGTTAGTGTATAATAATTGTACAATAGTTTTACGTATTTTTTATGTCTTCAATAAAAAAACGCTTGCGTACTGAATGGTATCTTTATTTAAAAATTAAAGTAAGATTTAAAACGATTAAATATTTTTTAGATAACTAAAAAAATATTACTATTTATAATTTGACATACGTAAATGCAAGCGTGGTTTTATTTCTAACCTTCTTTTTGTATTTTTCTCAGAGATAAGTTTTTTCCCGAAGTATAAAGTGTATTATTATTATTATTATTAAAAAGTGGCCTATATATTGACTCAGGTAACCAGCTAACATCATAGCAAATTTCATTCAAATCAGTCTAGTGGTTTTCTCGTGATACGGTGACAGACAGACCAAAAATTAAAAAAATAATAGATTTGGCCTCTATATCGTCTCCTCTATATAATGTCTACTTATTTCAATTAGATTTTCCAACAACTATTCAATCTACAGATTCGACTCGGTTAGAATTCCATAGATGTATGCCTAGAAAGATAGATAGATAGATAGATAGACTAGGGAGAAGGGACTCATCATTTTACCACAGCAAAAAGTATCTTATATGTTGACCTGAATATCTAGCTACTATCATACGTATAAAAATCTGTCATCGAGAAATTCTAAACACTAGATTCGGCCTCGCTATCGATAACAATGTAGTCATTATTATTCAATAAGATTTGCCAAAAAATATCTTATGTGCAGATTGGACTCAGAATTTTATTATATGTATAGAAAATTGTTGCCAGATCACCTGTGACACCGGTGCCGTTAGTCCACTCGTTGAATCTCAATGGGGGCGGTGACGTAGCGATGTTGGAACTAGCGGGGGACAACTTCACCCCCTCCTTGCAAGTGTGGTTTGGGGATGTCGAAGCGGAAACTATGTATCGATGTGCCGAGTCCATGCTATGTGTTGTTCCCGATATAACGCAGTTTAGAGGGCAGTGGCTATGGGTTCGACAGCCTACTCAGGTCAGTTCATTTTTATTTTAAAAGTCACTTATTCACATTAAAATTAAAATAAATGGTCGATAATGTATTTGAAGGGTACAGGGGCAAAACAAGGAATGTCACAAAAAATATATTTTTTAATTAACATTGCAATCGATAATACGCGGCAAAATCTTAATGTTCCCATACTTATTAACTTTTTTAATTTTAGGTGACATTCCTTGTTTTGCCCCTGTACCCTTCATTTGAAACATATTCTTGTTTATTTATATAAATTGAATGAAATTTTAATATAAAATCAGTATGTAGTGTTTAATTATTTGTGTACTGATAAAAGAGCAAATAAAGTATTTATTTAAGTCTCACAACACGGAAATGTCACGTTCCCATGGTTTTGTGAATATGGTCAATTTTAAAATTAGTATAATTTTAGATCCGGTATTAAAGTGTTTTTTTTAATAGTATGCTGTAAATAACTTTTAAAAAGTCGTTAAAAAAATCTTGAAAGTCTTATTTTGTTTTTACTATTTACATAAATAATATACATTATTCGTTCATTTCAATAAACATATTATAGTGTATTATTTAATAAACTATAAATTAAAATATATAATATCGTATCATGGAATACAAAATTCGACACATTACCAGTACATTTATCAACGCGCAACGCGTCATTATTATCGACTGTAAATATCTGTGTGAAAATAATAACCTTATCTGAGCTTGTTCAAATATAGAAACCACAATAAAGGTTCATATTGTAATATTATACCTACAATTTTTATGGTGTGAGGAGATAGATTATCTATAAATATTCATATCTTTACAAAAACATGGACACGTTTAGATATTAATGGACTTTGAAAAACAAAACATTATGCTCGCTCGCTAGGTAGATACCTACTTAGTCTACTGTGCGTTTGCTTTGTACAAATTACCGTAATTTCAATCTATTTTCGGAATAAAACATTGCTCTTTGATTTTTAAGTGTTTAAGTTATTAAAGTATCTTTTTTTTTTTTCGAGCAAGTTAGCATACAGCGGCTTCGCTCGCGTTCCTTGGGACGGGACGGGTTGCCTATGTCCTTTGTCAAATATCGTTCAAGTCTGTTTAGTGAACAGAGTTATTAAATATCACATTAAAACATTATAATATTAACAATACACATTTAAATTGAATATCGTTGAGGTTCTTCTCAAAGGCGCGAACACAAAATACCTCTTGTATTGGTTCGCATTCATATCGTCGCTCATATTTCGCCAATCGGACATTTTGAGAAAGAACTCGCTGAGACGTTAAAATACTTTCCTTTTAGATAGTTCAATTTCTTCCTATCAAATGTGATAAATAAGATTAATAAATCTAATTGCTAGTTTATTAATATTACATATTTGGCTAATAATTATTAAAATATCTATAATATTATGTTTGCTCAACCGACTTTCAAACAAAAGGAGGTTCTCAATTCGACTGTATTTTTTTAAGTAGAGATTATAATTTCATACCGTTCTTAAAATAAAAAGACCTCATAGAGACTAGAGTAGCCCTATACAAGTTTAAAGCATATTACCTACCTTAAATTTTCAGGTTCAATCTTTATTTAGGGTTAATACAGGAAAAGGTAATTTCAAAAATGTCAGTACATATAAAATGATCTTTGTAATCTTGATCGTTCGGCAGTTCTTTCGGCTTCAAAATATATAGTCCCAAATTCATGCCAGTGTCAAAAAAGAGCTAAGTAAGATTATTTTGTATCCCAATTCAAAAGCAAATCAGTATAGTTGTTTTCAAGTGTTTTTATTTCGAACAAACATAATTTCATTCTTGTTAATAGAATATTGTTATTGCAAATGTTTTCGATTTTCAGTTTTTCATTTTTATACAGTTGTCGTTATTGTATCGGAAACGGCGTTCCGATCCACCCTTAACACCATAAAGTAAAATATATTTTTTTATTTTACAATATATTCTAAAAATCATTTTATCGTCCCCAGGTGCCGGTTTCGTTAGTTAGGAACGACGGCATCATATACGCTACAGGACTCACCTTCACATACACGCCGGAGCCGGGCCCGCGGCCGACGTGCCCGCCCGTGGACGACGTCATGCGACCAGACGCATGGCACGACGCCCACCGTCTGCCTGATGCTTTACAGTAATGTCATGTCATTTTATGTCAAATCTGTCATTTGTCAAAATTTTGTGTTGTTACGTCACCTGCAATGTCACGTCAGCTGTCATGACAAAAAATGCAATAAAAGGCACAATTAATTTAGCTAAAATTATAATCACGGTAAAAAAGAAATAATTGTAACATAAACATAAGTTATAGTACCGTGTTATGGAAGTACCTACGTATAAAAAAATACTAAGAAAGGCCACAGACTATTAAAACCAAATATGTCATTTGTAACGTGTTAAAGCTTTTAAAAATGGAAAAAATGACGTTTATATTAATTCCTATAATTATTCAGTTTCACAGTGTGACTGAGATACGAGATTTTGCAATCTCTTTCCCCACTACTAGACTGTGTTTAGGCGTCACTGTGTGTGGTGCTATAACTAAATATTTTAGCTTAAAGAGCTAGGCACAAGTACTAAGTAATATTACATAAATGGAATTACCTTCACATAATATGTTAAACGCAGAACTGTTTAGCACCAGAGCTGCCTAACATCCATTTTAGTAGCCTGTTGTCAAATTGATACTTTAAACTTCTGTAAACACTTCGCAAGTCATCTAATCGTTTTTAAATGACATTTAAAAATGGATTCCGAAGATGTATAACGTCATATGACTTAACAATTTTGCTGTTTTAATAAACAGAAAACATTTTAAAGCGAAATTCAACTTAGAGTTATTAAATAAAGTAAATAAGCAATTGAAGGCCTTATTATAAAATTAAGCCATACAATCAATGGTAATACGTCAGAACTCCAAAATATTTGTCGTACAAAGAATATACCAGTTTTTTTCTATTTTATTTTATATAAGCTGACATGAAAAAGGCCTTTTTGAAGCCTTTTAAGAAAAAAGGAAAGGTCTATTATAACCCAAATGTGTATATTTACATATTATATTGTATTGTTAATACACGCTACGGAAAAACGAATAATTTTGTATAATACAAAATGTGCCTAATTAATTAAGTCGATACGATTATGTTTTTCGAGATTATAACACCAAAATGCTATTATTAAGGTTATGGTAGCAATTATTCTATAATGCTTTGTAAAATATATATTTCTTAATTTTATTATTGTATAGTCTGTGCCCATGGTTTGGATATAAATGAATATTATTAGTGTTGATTAAAAAGCTGGCATAAAATAGGTAGTTCCTAAGCTGTCATTAAAAGCGCGCCAAGTTGAAATTAAAAAAAAAAATAATTACTATAATTAAAAAGAGATCTCTCTGCTCTTGAATTTATTTCATCGGGGCCAAATAGCTGTAAAATCCATGACGAGTCATTGTGTTTATTATATTGCTATTAAGTATCCGTAGGTTTAATGTGTTTTTGAAAATTTGACTTTAAGTCGTGAAGAATTGTGTGTAGATTCGATAAGTATATACTGAAGGCATCTAGAAGATTGAGAGAGCTATATTACATTTAAAAGACGAATATAGTTAATAGTTCATATTAAAGAAAAACGTAATAGTTGTAAAAATGATTTTTGTACTGTTAAAAAAACAAAACAATTTATGGTCCGGTTGTCATAGACAAAAATATATTCGGAATGCGTGGGAGTTTCTCATGATATAAAATTAATCTTTGTTTCGAAATAACATTAATTCAATTATTATTCGTTTATTAAATTACTTTAATTTAATTAGAAGCTATGGTAACTGGGCAATAATTTGTTGGTATATAACCAAAAGTTGACGGCGAGCTCTCGTCGCTAGGCCGCGGTATGTATGTATGTATGTATGTACATTACAACAAGCTATTGAACAATGTAGATAAGTAGTTAGGAGTAGCAGATAGTCCATCATGACTTTTATGAAACAAAATTTGAAATTCTATTTATTTTATCCATTATGAATGATTCTTTGTACAATTCGATATCGATGTATTTATAGTGTGATTTCGAACATTCCAAGTGGAAAGTGTAATAAGTACAAAAAATATAATATTTTTATAAAAAAACTTTGATGACAAAATGATTTTATGGAATGGGTAGAGACAGTATTACAAGGAATTAGTATTAGACGCGATGAAGAATAATGCCGTCAATTTGTAAAGTAAGCGACGTTTCGGTTAGATGAATTTACTCATGCATTTTTATCATTTTACATTTGGTATTTCTACGTATAAAGATCATGTTTGAGAATTTATTGTTTGATGTAATTGCAATGATGTGATATTATGGAAGAGTAATTAATTCTAAAACATGAATATTTTAGTAAAACTGAATTTAAATAATTTTATTTCTTTTATTGATTCAACCTCTTAACTTCTAGAAAATGTAATGTATTCAAGCACAAAAAATATATTATAATGATGCTTTTGTTTTAAACAAAACATGTTGTTAAAATAACAATTTAATATATACAATTTTATCGAAAAACAAAGCGCGAATAATAAAAGCGGTTCCCACGATATATTTAATGACTTAAAAAATCATAATTTATATGACTTTAAAGTCTAGTAATTAGCTGATTACGAATCTGAGTCGATCGAGGAATCACTGTGGGAACGTCTTCAGAACATCTTCACATGGACTCTGGACGGAATGTTATGAGCATATTTATTTTAATATCGCTCTTATTGTTTTAATGCTAAGAGCTATACATAAGCATTTTTTTGCCGTCTTGTACGATTCCCCTTAAGTTCCGCACCGCTGGGCCTGACCTCAGATAATCAGTGTAATAGTCACACATTGTTTGCTGAGATTCTTAAATCGGTATCATAATAAGATATATATTAATGTAACGTTTTTGATTAACACGGTAATTGTTTCTTAAATGTCAGTACGAATATAGATATTTTATGTTTATATATCGGTGAATATATATTGTTTCTTTCACTGAAATGAAATTTGTACTCAAAGCTGAAATTACTTTAGAAGTACCTAATCTCTTCCAGCTAGCCAGTAACTTATAGGTAGATGAGAGGTAGAAATACAGTAGGCTAAAAAGTGCAGTTATTATTAAAATAAACACATAATACCACTCAACACAATAATATACACTAACATATTACAATATACACAAAAATACGTATAGCCTACAAGTGAACCGTGAACTTTTAGGGCTTGGGCTAAGCTTCGTAAGGGTCTAAAAATGACAATAATTACTTTAATTAAATATAATTAGTAAGTAATTAAACACTAATTGGAATATGGTTTTAAACAAACTATAGGTAATGATAGTTAGTAAGTAAATAAATAGCGCTGTCGTTTAGTTCTGGTTAATTGATCACAAAGTTCTGGAAATGTTCACAATTTAATCTACTGGTTTAACAGAGACTCGTGATATCTTACGAGCGCTGTACTGCAGACTGCAGTCTAAAAAGCCTATATATAAAATAACACACCCCTGAATACATTACTTCATAAAAAAATCTCGCTTTTTAAAATAGCCAGCCTATTTTATTAACGTCAATTTTCTTTTTAACATAAATTGACTTTCATTTTGTTTTTATATTATAATATTACGTATGTTGTTTATAAACGTATTAGAAATTAGTAAAGGATTTTTAATTAACGCAGGTAGGTACATACTTATACTAGCTACTGTATGATTATGAACTTATACCTTGATGAATATCAACGTATACCTTAAACGTATCCAGGAACTTAAAAGTAATATGTTTTAAAGTATTATTAATATGAAAATAGGCAAAATCCTAAAAGGCTTTTTTCATGTTGTAGTACGGAACCCTGAAAATACTAAATTTCAGAATAAAATATTAAGTAAGTATATAAATTCTACTTAACATCAAGAACTACGTTCTTTAGATATTTCTAGATCTACAATTCGTCGTATGTTGTTGACATCAGAGATCTCACACGAAATATGTATTTTTTGAGGTTGGTTAATAATTAGTTACTGCATTTAATTCAACAATAGCATGACTAATACACGCTATGACGTTCGTTAATTAATATTAATTATTAAGAAAGAATGCGATTTATTCAGAATTAGAAGTGAATGAAATGCAAACCCTTTGATAACTCATCAAGTATCAAAACTAATGGCCTTTCTATATCCTGTTCTACTCGGGTAAATCCTTACATTATTCTTATATTTAAAATAATTATAGTATGTAATTATATATTATTTAGCATAGCTTTTAGGTGGGCTTAGTAATACTCGATTTATAGGTAGGTAAATCGATATTCGTTGAGTTGAGCTTACAAGTTTCTTTTTTATTTTAGACTAGCTGTGCCCGCGACTTCGTTCGCGTGGATGTCGGAACTTAACAATGTATTTTTTAGTGCGAAGCGCTATTGGAGGATACCGATACAAATCATTTTTTTTTATTAATTATGCTAGTGCTTCTTTATAAACAACATTAGCTGTGGAACCATCAATTAAAATCATTATCAATCAAAATAACTTTTCTATCTTCTTGTACGGGGTATGTGCCATCGCCAATTTGTAACAATAAATTGGAAAACTCCTGTGCATTTTCGCAGCCTCCTTACTGTGCACGCATATTTACTCTCAGGCCTAATTTTACTTCTGGAATTTCTCTACTTCTTCACTTTAAACTCAAATATCTTTTGATAGACAGAACCGATTGTAATGAAACAAAAACTAAATGTTACTTCAAGTTACGTTCAATCGTTGTGTATAAAAGTTATCTACATTGCTTTCGTACATTTTACGTGATGCCCGGATAAATAAACAGACAAACCGACAAACAGACAAAAATTCTAAAAATGCTGGAAATGGGTTCTATTGGTTGTTCTTTAACACCCTGGCTATTTTTTGTATTATTTTTTTTATGTACAAAAACGACTTTTCTACAGTTTTATTATATGTATAGATATTTTTGGAGGTCTAAGATTTGGGGTAGGAATGTACAAATTATAAATTTAAGTCACCTACATAGCTGCATTTCAGTTTGTCCGAGTTCATTTCAGAAATGACTGTAGGCAGGTACGGAATTTCATATGGTTTTCATCAACAGGAGCAGAAATACCCTATCTAGGTGACATAAACGTATTGTATCTAGTAGTCTTTTAAGTAGTATACTATAGTAGTTTACTATAGAAGGTATTCAGCCTTTTTCAAGACTCCCTACAATAGGACGGGATCAGTCAAACTCCACGTCCACCGCACTGGCCTAGCGCTGTTTGGCGGACTTTACATGTCTTATCGAAAAATTGCAAGGTTCGCAGACATGTAGTTTTCCTCGTGTTTTCTTCACCGTTAAAGACAAGTTGGTGATCAGGTTAGAAATTTTAATTCCTATGCAAAATATATGTTTGGATAGAATATAAGCACCACTCTATTTTCTCGGTCTACACAATGTTTTCTAGGTTGTTTGTTGGAAAATAATTAGTTTTTTAACTGTTGTAAAAATTATTTAATTTAAACTAAATAAAATATCTTGAATATTACAGCTTTAAATAGTAAATCGTTCAGGTAAAACTCGCAATGTGCTGTAATTTTCCCACGATTCTAAATTATTTTATTCATCAGTCATAACCCCGAACACTCGAAACTTCTGTTACGAAATTAAGTGATAAAAACTGTAGTTAGAAATCCATTGTCATACCTTATTTTTTAACTACTACATGAATCATGCTGCTGGTAAATGACAGGCTATGTTTATGAAATAATACTATTAACTTGTTCTACTAAGTTCTTATTTTGTAAACTTTAAAACATAAGTTTATCAGTCACCTAGCGCTTTCCATCACTCAAGTTTTTTTAGCCATCTATTTAATAGTAGGTACATAAGTATATTCTAAGTAAACTAATTCTTAAAGTTGTCCTAAATCAAATTAATATAATACATAAACCGTCAACGACACTAACTATCTTCCTCTTAGTCATTCGTTCTTGGCAGAGAGGTCTTTGGCTAATTTAGCACCCATTTATAACGATATGCTTCCATTTTAAATATCGTTCTTCAGCGTTTTGGGAGCACCGGCCTAAGGAGTTTTGTGTTACGGCTTTTCTCTTATTTTGCTTAACTTATCATCGATGAACTCTCGTGGGAAAAGATAATGTAGTGCGATGTAGAAAGCAACGGGATACTTCAGTATTCCGTTGCTTCAGACTCTATGTCCGTAGAAATTTGTTAGTGAACCGATTCAGAACGTGGTTTTTGCGGTTCCTACAGTACTGGTGGCTACCGCTGCCTTCCACCAAGGTACTGCGCCCTTGTGGCGTCTCCGCTCTTCTCCACCGTTGAGGTCTTCACCCGTAACCCTGGGTAAGGGATATGCGATCTACTCTATAGAACTGAGTCTCTGCTGAACTTCGCCATCTACACACTCCAGCTTACTGAAGTGTAAGATGCCCACCCCCTCGACGTGGACGCGCCAAACAGGAATTGCTCAAGTGAAGAGTAAAGAAATTTGATTACTCTACTCTTTCAGGGGCCGGGTTAATAGACGCGTGTATGACCCAAAGGCATATTTGTGGTAAATCTAGAATCTAGATAGTCATTTGCATATATTTTTAGTTTAACATGAATTACGAAAACATACTACCACAAAAAAATTGTTTGCCACCTTGCTTGCAGAAGTGGCTTCTAAATCAGACTCAGATTACCCCTACCTTTCCTCCACAATTTCTAGAAAATTATTAGGGACTGATATTTTAAGTGATTTAAGATTAGTATGCGATAAGCGGTCGAAGGCTTAATATTACTATATACCTACTTATAAGGGTAGGTATAGAATAGGCAGTATGTATATGTGCTGTGTTATTTACTATATTTTGTATATACCTACCTTAGTAGTTATTAAGAATGGATTTCAGTAGGTACATAAAGAGTCTACTGAACAGCGCTCTTGGAAACTACACCTATCATTAATCAATGACGTACACTAAACAGACTGACGCAAGTGGCTCCGCCCATTCATTCAATAATTTACTTTATTATTGCAAAACATGCAGGAGAAAAAAATCTATTGTCTTGAAGAAATTAAGGATTTAACATCCTGCTACGTGCATGGAGATTCAGGAGCTTGATGTGTGACGGATATATTTTCGATGTTTCGGAAGACCCGGAACAGCTAGTGGTCATTTACCCGCACTAATTAAGTGCTACGATTATATCTAAGTGGGGGCTGTGAGAAAGCAATGTGCACACAATTGAATCATTGTCTATGGTTTTTACATTTCGCTCTGATATATGGGGGCAAGATATGCAGAGTGTGGGAAAAGTTCAGCACTGCTCGTGTTTTCCAACATGTCATCTCTGGTCGTGGGAACTAATAATTTTACTCAGTTGCTACGAGTAATGTAACGGTACATCTATGTAATTAAATTGCAAATTGTAAGATTAATTATATTAGTTTTATACTTCTGTAACTAGAAGGCAGCCAAGTGCAACTTGTAAGACTATCTGTAAGTACTTGCATAATCTTATTTATGCGCGCCTGTTATGATCATTATTTTTGTTAGGTACTTCTTATTACGAGTATGACTGTTTATTCTGTGGGGAACGGAAGATTTACACAAAAGCTACAAACTATAAACCTATTAGTAAATACAATTTAAAAAGTAATAAAAATGCTTTGTACTAATTAAAATTGTAGGTTTCTACTAAACCTAATTATTTTGACTCTAAACGTAAAAGTACCTACGACGTGCCAGACCTGGATTAACTATAATTTACATAAGGACTATAATTTACATAAGGACTATAATTTACATAATATTATATTATATTCATAACTAGCAATTCCCGCGGCTTCGCCCGCGTTATAATCAGTGTTAAAAAATAGGAATTGGTGGTAGTAAGTACGTTGAAAATTTAATCAAAATACTTGACAAGTTATATACTAAAACGAGAACCACTCTTTCCATTGGTGTAAAAAACATGAAAATCGGTGCAGTAGTTTTTGAGTTTTGCGCGAACAAACAGACAGACGCGGCGGAGGACGTTGTTTGTAATATGTATAGATTTAACGTCTCGATGCTGGGAACGAACCTCCCTTTAATACGAGAGGGATCAGCTCAAAGTCTGCCATGTTGGCCAAGTGCGGGTTGGCGGACTATACCTATATTTTGTTCTAAATCTTGCCAGGTCCTCTCAGACATGAAGGTTTGCTCACGATGTTTTTCTTCACTGTAAGACATGCGGTCATCATGCTGGTGCATTACTTTAAATTATAATTCAAAACAATATTACAGTTTAGGATATGCCTAAGATCGCTAATAATATGAATATGAAGTATATTCATTGGTTTTCAGTTTCATCAAATATCCTATTTTTTCCATATATCATTATAATCAATGTCTATTATACCCGTTAATTTAAGAATTTTACGTAAGAAATTCACGTTTACACTAAATACGTAAAAGTAAACAATTAAAGAACTTAGAACATGATTTTGCAGATTATCAACAAATGAAGTATAGGAAAGTATCCACTTTCCCAACATGTTCGAAGTAAAGACCCAAAGATCAATTAATTATTAAGCAACAATATAAATCAATACAACATGAAAGTATGTATTGTATATCCTTATATTACCTACAATCTAAGGGCTCTCCAATGAGGGTTTTCACGTCGATCTGATACGGATATGGAAGTGATTTTTCTGTCAAGATTACCATTGTAATTGGCGATTAAGTCCGTTTCCTTTATACTTGAATGAGAGATCATTGTTATACGAGTAATTACGTGTGCTTTGTATTATAATGGCGCTCTGCTATGTCGCATCATATCCGCGTTTCTTTGCGAATCATAAAATAATTTATTATTAGCTATTTTGTTTTGTATCAGATAGAAGTGTTTTGTATCGACTTAATGTGTGGAAGCAGTATTGTTTTGCTATGCGGCTGATGTCAGTCACTGGAATTTGTTTCCCTATAGTAACTAAAATAACTATAACGTAGTATTTATTCGTAATACATTCATTACTAGATAATATTGCGCTCAAAGGACCATATAATATACAATTTTCATGAAAAAGTAAAATACCATACTAGGTCTTTATATGAATAAATAATATTAGATTGTTCATTATCATATATTGTTACATTTTATGCCTCTTTCTTCGACTTGATGAGACTGGCCTCATCAAGGAAGAAATTAATATGAACTATAAAAGATAATGCATAAGAAATGAAGCATTTAAGAAACATTTAGTCACTGAAAGTTGATTGACACACCATGACGCACTAGTAAAAGGTGAGCGTCCCGAAATTGAACATTTAACGAGAAATCAGAAACAAAATTGCTCTAAACAGTCATATTCTGATGTTAGATAAACGACTTCCTGCTGCTTGCGACAATGGAGGCATCATTATTCTTCGCGACTCAGAACGCTGCCGTGGGAGTCTCTCACGACTTTATTGCGGATATATATTTTTTGTTTGTTCTAATTAACGCTTTTTGTTGCCGCTTTTACCTTAATTGTTTTGCACTACATGAATATTGAAAATTTCAAAATGTACTTACTCCCTTAAGCTTAAGCCTAGAAAGGCGTGATCTAGCTTAATTGATATTGGAAGACGGAAAATATTGCAAGTCGTGCTATTATATACTGTCGAAATTTGGAAAATACACCATGGCCTAAAATACTAATTTCTTAACTTTCAAATTATGTATATTTAGCCTTTTTTAACGTCCCACTGCTGGGTACGGGCCTTCCTTTAATACGAGGGGATCAGGCCATAGTCCACCACGCTGGGCAACATAGCACTAAAGCAATCAGTTCTTTCGATAACTCATTCATTTCCTTGTTTCGACATAAATATAATTTTAGTTTCTACATAATAATATACTTGGTTTTGAAACAATGTGAGCTTCGTACACTTAATTTCTTTTTTTTTTTTTTGTTAAAACTTTCAAACAGCAGTTTTAAGTTTCTGTATTATATCAGTTTTTTACCAAGTTTTATATATTTTTACGGCATAATATATTTTACATCTCTCATGTTCGGTAAGTAGATTCTTATTACCTCCAAATGGGGCTTGTAGGTGACTAATTAGCGCTCTAGGGTAATAATGTAGCTAGAAAAGCCCTAGGGCGGTAAGTAATTAAAAAAAAAAACACTTTTTTCTTTCAAAAAGTTCCCGTACATCTAACCATCATATTGGCAATAGACATCATGCATTCAGCCCAATGACCAAAGAGGTCGCTTCGCTATTCAGCCTTGTCTTCGTGTGAGTATAATACACTGACCTCTATAATACCACTGGACTGGCTGTTCCAAGCGTTTGACGCAATTTTTTTGTGTCCATTTGAAGCGCCACTAGCGAGAGTCCCGAGAACTAATTTTTACATATAATATTGCAAATGACAGTGAGAAGAGTTTGTTTACTGTAAAGTAATTTTGCATTTTCGTTGTTAATATAACATAAGTAGTAATTATGATGATACGGTTATTGATTAATAAAAATAAAAAAATAAAAATCTTTATATCGACATAATTAGTTTTAGTACCACGAACTCTCGCTACGTCCGACAGCGGCGGACAGCGCCAAAATGGCGAATATCAAGCAGCCACAAAAGCACGTTGACAACAGCCAGTCCAGTGGTATTATAGAGGTCAGTGGTATAATAGGACTCATCAATTTTAAATATCGAACGGCGAACTCAATTTCGATCTTGGAAAAATTTTTTATTTACCTCACAATCGAGATGTAAAGCAGAATAGTTAGCTCGGGTGTAAGCATCAATTGCACCCTCGAACTATAGGCGCACGAGCGCATCGGGCTGTAATTGATGCCTTACAGCCCTTGGCTACTAATCTACTATTAAATGAATGAAGTTAGTGATATAAGTTAAAATAAAAGACGGGCGTCATTGTGACTCATGTTTACAACCACTCACAAATACCACTTTTATTTTAAAGCAAAATAAAAACAAAGGAATATTGTCTCCGAACTCATGGCATAACGATAATTATACAATATATATCTTAGCTTATAAATAAATACAATTTGTTGCTGGTACATTAAATTTAGCATTCGACCATCAATAAAGCAATAGATATTCGTCTTTGCAAAAATTAATAAACTTGAAATTAAGTTAATTTTCTTGTTTTTTAAATTTTTCAATTATATATGAAAATGAATAAAAATTAAAAAAATGTATCTAATATACTAACTTCATATTTTATGGACGTTCCAAGACGAATATGTAAGTGCTTTTTGTAAGTAGAAATCTATGCTTCTATTAAATCGTTTATACATTGCCTTAGAAACTCACCATTCTCATACTGTAATTTATTGAGCATGTTAAATTTCCTCCACAAAGCTTTTGCATATAAAATAATTTATATCAAATATCCGCTTCTTTCATATAATGAGCTTGTGTCTGACAAGCTATTAATCCTTTCACACTAGCGTTGCTCGAAAATTTATTTTAAATTAAATTAAATTTATTTTAAAATAAATTTTCAGTTAAAAATGATTTTATCATTTCTTTAGCTGTCGATTTTATTAATATTTTCAAATTTCAATTATAGAAGTGGATTTATTGGCATAGTTATTTATTTATATAAAAAATATAGTAATTAGTTATAATATTTTAAAAATGCAAGTCTATTAATAATTGCACCAATTCATGAATAGTCGCTAACCGCCAGTACAAAAGAATTATTTTCGAATGCTTATTTCATAAGAACTTAACTCGCCTCAACCATAACCGATTAAAAATAACAGATCTTTACTTATATTAATGTAAACAATATCATAAAATATGAGAAGATACTGTTTTACTTTCTATTATGTACTCGAGATAGGACCAATATTTTGTTGTTTATCACTCTACCACGTTTATCCTATATTTTCATATAATATTACATTATAATCTAATATTTTTGTTTATCGAATCCATTGTACTTAATTTAATAGTAAATTTAAGGCATTATCATAAGTTTTCGTATTATTTCGTATATGACTATTAAAATTATAAGTTTGAATTATAATTGGACGGATTTTTAGAATATATTTTTGAAATAAATTTATTTAATCGCACCCTAGTTAGTTACTACGTTCAAATATGTGAACGCGATATTGACAGATACAAGAGCATTAAAAGTTTAACGCCCTTTATCTTTTACTTCTTTCAAACAAAATATGAAATGTGATGTTAATTTATAAAAATGCATTTTTAATAATTTTCAAGTATCTTGCAAACACTCGCAACACACCCTTATTTAATCAAGCATTCATTTAAATATTCCGCCAAAAAGCGAGAGAACCTATGACTACGTTACAAACAGTCCCTTTTAAGTTTTAATATAACATGTACGTATTTTATAATCTATTTTGGAAGTGTCAAATATTCGATATAAACCAAATTAGTTTCTTTTTATTTTACACGCATAGATCTTTGTTTATTCATGTTTGTAAGCATAAGAGATATGTATGATGTGAGCAAATCGTCCATTTTATAACCCAAGGAGGTCTCGCAAAGCAGTTTAGAGCCTCGCACGAGGTTGCCGATCGTCATGTGGAAATATGTATTCCCGGATGACCAGTTAGAGATCCTCGTGAACGGGTGTGTGACCAGAATGTCCTGAAACGAATTAATTACACATATATACATGATTGAAAACTTAATTTCTAATGTAAACGGGTAATTAATATTAGAATTCTAAAGGAATATCAAGACTAACTTAGGGAAGAGTAATTTTGTCAGTCTGCGCGCGCGCATATAGTGAAACGCTAACCGACGTGATCAATAAAGTTTTTATTGAAACACTTTAATATATGAAGACGTGTTTGTCACGTAAAACACTTTATGAAATAACTGCAATGAGTGCACCTAATTGGGAATAGTATTATACCCTTTTATAGCTTATCCCAAAAGAATATACAAAGCATAGACAAAGTGTACAATACCATCCAAATTTACTTGAAAATTATGAAATTAAAAATGTATAGGTATAAAATATGTAGGTACTTTTCTGTAATTAATTTTTTTTTACATTCAAAATAAATAGAAACGACATTATAGAGATTTAAGTCACGTGAATCCTTTAAAACTTTAACTATCAGAAATATTTCAATCAACAAATAAGTTCCTTAAACAGAAGTTTATTAGTTAAAATTTAACACAAAGAAATTAAAAACTACAGTTATTTTTATAATAGCATTCATTAATGGACGGAAAGTTTCTGAGCTTTTTTTATTTGTTAGTTTCGCAAAATAATAATTAGATTCATACCTTAGATTGAGGATGAATCAAACTGACTCCATGTTTATTGATGGCTATTAGCAACAGTTCTGGATAGTTTGGTTCCGTAGTCTGTTTTACTTCGAAGAATGCAGAACCAAATGTGGGCCACCGATATATGACCTTCAAGAAGGTTATCTTGGCATCTTCAGGTGTCATACCCGCGTCTTGGTTATATGAAGCAACTATAGCTCGCTTCCAATCAGCTGAGCTTTGCAATTTGATTAGATCGGCTGGTATCAGCTCGCGGAGCATTTGTCTGCAAGTATTTTTTGTATATATTATTAAATAAAACCTTTCAGGATGTTATAAGACTTTTGTACGTATTAGTACATATTATAACAATCATCATAAATATGGATTTTTTGTTATATTAAAAAAAAACTTCTAATTGAGCACTTATAGCACAGAATACTTAAGGGCCTATTACACTTCAGTATTTTACTTAAGTATTTCAATTCAGTATCAAGACAGTCTTACTAAGATTTAGCGTAGTGTAACAAGAGTTAGCAAGTTAGTCTGTCCGAGTGTCTTCCCATGACACCGCGACAGCCGACAACGTCACCGGCTACGTATGCCTTGTAAATGAGTTTGCATGCGGTATTTCGGGCGGTGTGATAGCGTGCTTGTCTAAGACAGTTTTAATTAGACTGTCTTATACTGAATAGTGTAATAGATCCTTTATTAATTATCAAAATAATCTAACATTGTCAGCGGAGAACTAGTTCTTTATTGAATTCTCTTAACATTGCGTTAATTTTTTTTGCAAACTTCAAAAATCTCATTAAGTACATCATTCATTCATAATTAATACGGTTGAATACTTTTTTCTATAAGCTACGGATTGTGCTTACACTTACTATTTAAATCGTTATAAATAAATACATTTCTGATTAAAAGGTTAACCTTGTCGTCAACAGGCTATGCTGATGATATCACCATCTTAATCAGTGGCAAATTCGAAACAATCTTAGGAGAACTTATGCAAAGTGCACTCCTTATAGCAGAGGAATGGTGCATAAGAAATAACTTATCCATAAACCCCGCCAAAACAGAACTAATGCTATTTACAGACAAACGAAAAATCTCACTAACGAGAATGCCTATGCTGTTCAATGAACCGTTACAACTATCCAGTGAAGTGAAATATCTAGGAATAACACTAGATAACAAACTCAACTGGAGCAAACCTCCTCCCACAAAATCCTAAATCAGTGCAGACGCACGGTTGGGAAACAAAGGGGTCATCGTAAGTGCCCAAGAACTACTAACCAAAAAACTTAAAAACACATCCATACACATTAAAACAGATAGTAAGGCACTCTTACTGGCACTAACAAAGAACACGACAAAATCCAAATACATCCTAGAATGTCACGAAACACTAGAACGACTCTCACAAACTAACAAACTTACTCTCTCCTGGGCAAAAGGCCACTCTAACAATAAAGGTAACACAACAGCAGACGAAATAGCTGAGAAAGGCTCAAAACTCACTATACAGGGCCCTACTCCACTAACAACAATACCATTCAGTTAATACAAAACATGGTTACACGACATAACTATTAAAACATTGAACTCACTATGGGAAGCAAATAGTGACTGCCGTCAGTGCAAATTGGCTTTCCCTAAAACAAACAAACAACTAACAACAAAACTAATACGCCTAAGTAGAACTAGACTCAAAACGGTGGTGGGTTTAATAACAGGACACTGCCAACTCAATAAACATTTGTTTAACATAGGTATCACAAACAGCCCCCTATGTAGAGCATGCCTACAAGGAGAAGAAACACCGGCCCACATTCTACTAGAATGCTGCGAGCTCGAACGCCTGCGTAAAGAAAAACTAGGCCCCAAAAGGACGCTTCAGGAAATCATTCAGGACACCGGCAGCCTGCTTGACTCTTGGGACGCCCTGGGGTGGACAGACTAACACAATAAGCATAAGCTCACGCACAACGGGCACCCATTGCCTAAGTGCGGAAATCAGCCGTGTGAAGAAGAAGAAGAAGAATTTAAAGGGTAATGTTGGGTCTCGGTCCATTTTTATTTAATTTTTGTATCTACAGTACAGTCTCAATACATTACAAAACTCACGGGATCGCCTGCAACTCCTGCTTGTTGTCTCCAAAGCGCGCCCTGTAGGCGAGCGCGGCGAGGCGCGCGGCCTCCTCGCGGCCGCAGCGGTGGTAGCCGCGCAGCAGCTTGGGCAGCTCCTGGTGGAAGTGGAAGATGACGTCCGCGGCGCGGTCTTTGCCCGGAACCGTATTCGTCCATAGCTTCTTCATAAAGAATACCTGTGAGACGTTCCTTGTATAAGTATGTCATTTCATTGGATATACATGTATTGTTTTGTATGATATACACATATTGAGATCCCAATCACCCAATTCAAAATTATTATATTAACTCTTTGGTATTTAAAAGGTAAACTTTTTATAACACGTGACAGTGTGTACGGCAGTTATAAATTAAAAAGTTAAAGTCGAGAAATCAATGCCAGCTTCGGTAGAGTTATACCAGTATAATAAGATAGTTCACATTGGAGGATTTATTATGTACTAGCGACAGATTCTTGGGTGCGTCCCTAGGTACGATTGAATTGAATATTAATTTGTTTGCGCGGGATCCCGATTTTTTTTCTAAAATGAAAGAAGCCTAACTTACATCCTTTGATTATATAAAATGTCTAGATGGAGCATCGCCCTACAATCGTATCAAAGAAAACGAGTCAACAATTTCAAGTATGTGTGCGTGCAGGCGTCGTTTTACACTGTGCGTCTACGTCTCTGTGCGCGTAAATAATGATACCAGCCACTACAATTCTCTCATAAATCACATTAAAAAAATAGACTTATTAAAATACGTAGTGACAGTAAAGCGGCACGATCTGTACTAATCGGCGGGTAAGCACTTGTCAGCCAACAGTTGGCTGACACTTTTTGACACGTTTGCGCGCACTTGACGCTCCATCTAGTCATTTTATATAATCAAAGCTTACATCATATAATATATTCTTATTTTTCTTATTTTTGTAATCTGTATTGTATATTGGTCACTAGTTTTGCTTTGCAGTATAATCTCCATAAGAGAAATTCTTAATAAGTAGTGCTAGTCACAGTCAAATTGCACAGAAACATCTTTCTAATATATATAAATCACGTGTCACATTGTTTGTCCGCGATAGACTCCGAAACTACTGAACCAATTTTTGTCAAATTTTGTAAGCATCTGTAATTTGGTCCAACTTTTTCTTACCTGATAAGTAAATTGCGGAGTGATGCCATCTCGGGTCGGTCGCGCCTTCTTAATCCAATCAGTTAAATGCCGGACGAAGTCGAAGAAAAAGTCTCCTTCCGGCACAGATATTACCTTATCCGCTATTTTTACGAATAAACTAAAACCTTCACTAGATCGTAGACTCAGTCTTTGTGCAATATTTTGACAAAAGTCTTTCGCTCGTGTTGAAGAATCTACTTCAAACGCTTCATCTGTATCATCCGGAAAGTATACTTTATGGAATATCTGCGTTGTTTTGTGCTGAATTGCTTCTACTTCTACTTGATGAGGGGGGTATTTTCTTTGACCGTTCCGTAATGTTTTTTGCAATCGTTGTAGTGAATCCTGGGCTATTGGATACCTTCTTGTTCTAAGGAATAACGTTAATTCTCTAAGAAGACCTTGACTACACGCGAACAACCCCGTCGCTAGCCACATTAACTCCCAACCCCGTTCTTCTGATATTCTATTCCTATTATCCGTTAATTGCTTCATTATTTGGCAGTATATTTCATCTCGTAAGATTTCGTGTTTTAATGGTCCATCAAATATATGGTCTGTATATTCGTTGCCTATTCTTGGACGTTTAGAAGGAAGATCTCCCATATATTTCAGTAAGGCAGTGAAGGCGAAACAAGCTTCTTCAGCCAATTCCTCTTTAGCCTGTAACTTTTTAAGTAATGGCTGCTTTATTGGTTCCCTCGAATGCCTCCATAGCTCTTCAGCTCCTCTTTTAGCAGTGGATAAGGTTAAGGCTTTTGATGTTGTTCGCTTTGGAGGTAGTCTAAAGTGATCTAGAGCGTACTCTAATAGGTTGTGCGGTTTGTCTCTAGTTTCTGTCCCATTGAATGTGCTTGTTGGCGCTCTTCTTCCGTGCTGAGCTCCTTCTTGACAGAACAAAGCTAAAATGTCAGGAGGTGGTTTAGATAAGGCCGGCAATACGTAAACTGTTTCAGCGGGAAAATCACCTCTTTCCATAGACCTTTCACAACGACCAATACACCATCCATTGTTTAGGACTGACTCTCCTGTACTATCTTCTTCTAAAATTATCAGATCTCCTTTCAGGAATGTCAAAAAACTTGATCCCTCGCCCGGTGCTTTGTAATCTTGTAAAGCTATGACAAATTTAGATCTTTTCTTAAGACCTTCTAAGAAATAAACGACCAAGTCACGAATGTCTTCTGCGTTTGGGCTTTGGAAAGTAAACTCTTCGCCACGGACGGTAGATAAACTGAACGTTTGGGTGAAAACTTTATTTGTTTTTTGACTCGATACTGTTGTTATTTCCGGGAAGGATAGTTCAAGTAGAACTTGCTCTTGGTCATCAACAACGTACACCCCAGTCCAATTTACCGCTATAATAACATCATTTTTAGGCAAATTCGGTCCTGAATTTCTATAAGCTTCATAAAATCTAGAAAAAAGTAACGGCCATTTGAATTTTGCATAACTAACTACGTCCTCTTTGACTTTATACGTAGGTATCTTCTCTTTAACGTAATAACTCTTTTTATACGCTTGTACTACGAGCGCACCCCATCTATCGACTGCTTTGTCGACACCAGTCAAACAATAATCTGGTATATAATTTGGTAATAATGTATAAAGACGTTCGGTATTCATATCTTGGCCATACTCGATATAGTATTGCTGAGCCGCGATCATAGCCAAGTCTTCCTCTTTATCACATCTATATTCACCAAATTTAACACCTCTAACGACTTGTTGGTATATTAAATTAGTTGCTACTTGATCTTCAGTAGGGTCGTGCCAAGGTGCAAATATTTCTTTCCTAAAGAACAATCGCCACGGCGCATTACGTTCTTGAGCACCTTGTTCCTTTGCATACTGTTCGCATTGCGATATCGCATCCATCACGTGGTCACCACCACTACCCAACGAACTCACTTTATCAAATAAAGCAATATATAATGAAAAACCAAATTGATCTCGCAAACCTATTTTATCTGATAACTGATTGCACAGTTCCCTCGCGGTTGTTGCGGAATCGGCCAACAAGGTTTTTGTATTTCCATCCATAAAAGTAATTGGTAACATAATTGGCTTTTTAGATTTCGTAGCTTGAAGCTCGAGCCAAGATGGTGGTTGATTTCTAGTTCCATTATTAAAAGTTCTTTTCAAGCGATCTTCGCAGTACGGCGCGTAACCGGGAGGACCTTCTCTAATAAAAGCCCTTAGATAATTCACAAACTTTTCACTGGGCGCAAAACATCCTACACACAGTGAAAGCAAGATCCAACCGCGAGCATGGGACGATTTTGAAGGATTATTGGTCAACTGTTTGCAGATTTGACAGTAGATTTCATCTCGTAATTCAGCTCGTAGAATGCCGTGGCCGATGATAAAGTGCAATTTTTCTAAATTCGATGTCGGTCGCGACTCCAACCATGATTGATAGCTATCTGCTGTGTATTCCTCATCCTGAAAGTGTTTATTGTTTTTTAATTATAATAATATGCGCTAATAATATATATGTGCTACTTCAACTGTATTGATTGTTGAGATGAAAAAATGATTCAAAGTAGATAAAAATATATTATTTAATTATTAATTTTATAGTAGATTCGATTAAAAATGCTTTTGCTAGCTTTGATTTTAGTGGAAATTTAACCAGCAATGTACTATGTTAATCGACTATAAAGAACTCTTATATAAGAAACATAATTGTTACCTGAAGCTTTCTTCTAACATCTTCTCCAAGTTTATTCTTCCTCTTCAAAGTCAATGACACTAGCTTATGTCTAATCGATCTCGGTTTTGGTTTATTTAAATATGCATCAGGGTCCATCCCCATCATTTGTGCTTCTTGGAACTCCTTGGATCTTATAAAATTACGACCAAGAGTCGCCGTTACTTTGGACATAACTGATGTATTGTCTCTCTCCATAGTATGATACCTTGGCTCAGGTAAATCTCCAGTGAAACGTAAAATAGTGACCCATAACGCTTGAGCCGCCTAAAAGTAACACCGCTATCATTAATTATTATGAAAGTCCATTAAACATACTTATCTGATTTTAACACGATATCGCACTAAGACATGTAATCTTCTACATGGTGATTATATTATAGCAATTAACTGTCTCGTCTAATCTAGTGCAAATTGAAAACAAGTACAGTTATTATCTCTTCAACTATTGGAACGAACGAGTTAAGTAACTTTATTTAATTACATTGTTATGTGGATTTTGCTAAAACTAATTCTTCCAAAGTGAGGAAATTAATAATTTAAAAAATGGTAATTTTAAATGAATAACCAATTGTAATTTGTTCGAAGATTATGTAGGTTACTTCTTTACTTCATTTACCTTTTTGTTTGAAGGTTGATTTACTTTGATTGAAATGAATTTAATTTTCATATTAGTAAGCGAGCGAAGTACGAAACGAAGTACGAAATTATCATTTGATTATGATTTTGAATCTTACCAACTGATCCCCTTGTGTATGTAATGGTAATAGTGGATGTTTTAATGGTTTCCTAGAGTATTGATGGGTAACGTTCCCTTGGAAATATGTGGCTGCAAATTTCTGGAACTTAAATTCTGAGAGATCCTCTTCATCTTCAGATGTTGTTTGCATCGGTGTTACCATCTATAATAGTTTTCAGTTTATAAGAAAAGTTCATTTTAAAAGATACGGTTTGATTATTGTTTTATTATAATTTAATTATTGAGGAAGTTGCAAATAAATTATATTACAGAAAACTTTGTCGTGTTATATTATTCCATGATACGAAAGCATTAAAAAATATCGATAAATTTACTTCGTTAAGTAGGTACATAAACTAAGAAATTTAACACATTCTTTAACGTATTTTGAGTAGGTTTTTATATTTACCTCTTGTTGGTCAGCCCTAGGTTGTGGAAGGTCACTAAAGACCGACGTATCCTTAGGCGCCGGTGCTTCACTACTTGAGTCAGGAAGAAAGTCAAACATCGCTTCCACTAACTTGCTGTCATCCACAGGTTCATCTTGTTTCCTTGCGGCTTCTTGTAATAATGTTCTCTTTGCTTCCAACTGCCGTTTCTCTTCAAGGGCCAATTCAGCTTCACGTCTTTCCAATTCATACATGCGCTCCTAATAACATTTTTTTGTTAACTTGTATTTAAATACAGATTATCACGTGAAGCAAAAATATATTATATCAGATCAAAGTCACTTTACACAAAGATAAGTCGAACAATAACTAAACAAAACTTATTGGAGAGCGTATAAATACAAGTCTTGAATATGCTCATGTAAAAAAAATACAATTGATAATGGTCACATTTAAGAAGAAATTGATTATCTTGATAATATTTACGGACATTGTTGAGACGATGTTTATAACTCCTCATTCGTCTACTAGACAGAAGAAACATGACTTACAGTCCAGCTATTAAGCTTCCCTTTTATATCAACAATGTATTGATACTGTCGCTATACAGTATCCAATTACGATAAGTCGCTTATAGTTTTAACATACATTACACATATTAAATAAACGGAAGAAAGTTAGGGTTGACATACTTTGACAAGTTATACTTGCCCAGTTCTCTGGATGCCTTTTACAGTGCAGTACGAATCCATCATGTTGAAAATCGATATTGTGATTATTGAGCCACATATTTACTTCACTAAGCACAACCGAAGCAAGTAGTTTTAAAATACATACTAAGAAAACTCAGGTTTCATTTACGTGTTTTGTGGATCGAGCGTTATCCAACCGCATCCAGGTCGTACGTAATTGTATAACGATATATGGTCGATTAAGATCGTCTGTTACGTAAGGTTAAGATATCAGGTGTTAGGTTTTAGGTAATCTGCCTATAATACTTATTACTTACTGGATTTTAAGTAATATATTACAATAAATATTTCCAGAGAATATGAGAATATAATATAAACAGGTTTTTATGTTTGCGTCAGTTAAAATATGAAGTCGTTAATTACTTTTTAATTGGTATCTATAATACTTATAATACTGTAGTTTAAATAATGAGTTACGTATAAAATTATGTACGAGTATATAAATGTCAAACCTTTCAGCAAAGGATATTTGAAAAAACATCTAGTACCTATGTACTTCATTCAATATCGGTATTTTAATGATTGTAAAAGAAATAAATATAATTTGTATTGTTAATACGTTTGTGCTTACCTAATAATCTGCAATTTCGCCATTTAATGCATCTTCATTAAATGGCGAAATTCGAGATCACATTTATTTTAATATTGTCTTATTTACACATTAATTAATGAGGTTATTTCATTTTGCGTTTTTGGCAGTATCAATGTTCACACAAGATAAACTATATTTGTCATTTTATCACACCTATCTGTTAATACTTATCATATTATTAGATATTGATATCATCATTATCTCTTCAATGTTCATTCATCTTTAATATCTTTAAAATCAATGATAAGATTTACTAGTAATTATTATTTTTTTTGATAATAATATATTTAACAAACAAACGAACAAATACATAAGCTATGTATTTATAAAACAAAATAAAAAGGAATGCGTTTACCCACCTTTGGCATTTATTTTTCGTATTCTTGACCAATATTATTTTGTTCACAAAGCCTTAATACCAATATTAAAAATTTACAATACTTATAAATCTACACGTCCACTATTCTACGTTAAGGAATTGTTAATATACTACATATTACTTTAATATGAAACTAATTATCGTTTTAAAAAAGGGTCAATGTATTAGGATATTAAAATATCATTTATGTATTTAAGATCAGAATAATCGAAAAGTTATTCAACGAGTAAAAATAGATATTATGTAAATAGTTTATTAAAACAAAAGTACTTAAAGATTGCTAACTTTACATAATATATTTTCATAGTTGCTAAATAATAGCGAAAATAAATGGTAACTCAACTTGTGTAGGTTTGTTTATGACACTTCCCTGTGACGTCACAGGTCACTAACGTCTTACGCGTATCAGTGTTTCGGTGCCCTATTTAACCCTTAATCAAACAAACTTTTTTTTCAGTCATTTGAAAACTGGTCACGGCTTTTAGGTAAGTGGGTTCTGTAGATTTCCAAAAACAAGTCCTTTTTTTATAAAGAGGGGGGAAATAGGGGTTTTGAGGTCAGAAATTATTTCCCAGTATCCGGTATTTCAAAGCAAAATATAATTAAGTGGGAAATTATTTCCCATTATCCGGAACATTGATATATTACCTCTTACGAACTTTAATAATCCATTCATTAAAGTTCGTAAGAGGCTATTTTTCATCAAACTACGACCTACTAATAAGAGAGCGGAGTAATTCTACACCAAAGGAAACTTAGGCGGAGCTGCAAAAGCTGTAAATAATATTACATACCCTATAGTTCTTTTCTGCGATCTCTTTAGCTCTCGAGTTGCCCTGGTGCTGCAGTCGCTGTTCCTCTTGCCTTCGCAAGCGCAATGCTTCATTGTGAGCGATGGCTTCTTGCTTCAGTCTTCGATATCTTCGCATAGCTATTAGACGCCGCACGTGGCTTTGGATCTTCACTATGGCCCACATTTTGTGACCGTAAGACCTTCTGACTAAATAACCTCTGGCGGCTGCCTGGAGTGAGATTATACGAGTGAGTGGAATATAAATTTATTATAACAATCTATAGAATGTATTGCAAATTTGATACTATAAGGAATTTTCTAACCATAAGAAAAAAAGGGGAAAAAATGTTAGGGACCTATTTCGGTGGTCTCTTTTGAATTATTTTAAAAGAATAAAAACGTTAATTTTTCTATAATTAAACTCTGCATCATTATTTGTTATTTTGAATATATTTTTATGCTTACTTGTAATGACACGATGTGACCCCTTAAATGTCTAAAACGATGAGCCAGAACGCGTGCACGGATCAAAGCTTGCAAACGTGCATATCCAACTTTCATCTTATTATACCTAATTCTCTGCAACTTTCCGCGCCATTGTCTTTGTATCATTATAGCAGCGGCTCTCATTTTCAAAAATCGCCTTCGATAAACCCATCCTCGAATCGATCTTTGCAATATCAATATTTTCCTCGTAAGGACCCTGTCTCTTTCTTGTTCAAGGAATAGATCATGAGCGTCTTTCAAAAACACTTTAGTATGGCCTAATTGGTAATCAGATTTTCCTAAAACTGTTGCGCAAATTTTGGCAGTAGCAGCTCTACAATCAGTTTTATGAGCGGGTGGTACTCCTGATATCAGAAATCTATATCTTTCAACGAATTCTTTAAAGCTATGCCTAATTGGATAACCAGCTCTTCTTATTCGGATTGTTTCCATCATGCCTGAATATCTGAGCTGCCTACAACATAACCCACGATCGAACATCATAGGCTTTTTGAATTCGTTGGGCTTAATACAACGTATGAAGAAAGGCTGGCAAGTTCCTAGTGTTCTCATAAGCAGATCTAAACTCTTTTTAAACTGGGTTGATAATGTCGGAGTTCGTTTCCGCGTTTCTGATCCCATGACTATATCTTCTTGGAAAATATGTTGCAGGAATTTATTTGTCGAAATATGAATCAATTGTAATAAATCTGCACTAAATGTATCTCGATTCTTTTCTAGAAACCCTCGAGTATCGTAAAATACAATCCCAGCAAAATGGTTCAAGCCAAAACTAGTATTGATATCTGACTTAGGTTTCAAATAATTTCTGTGTAAGCCATGTGTTTTGTGCAGTTTCGCCAACATCGTTTGATCGGTTCCTTTTGGAAATTTAGACTCTTCATCAATGAGAGCCATTATATTAAGTTGTTTAAGAGCAATCAAATCTAGTGCATCTTGATTATCTACGAACTCTATATGTTGCCAATTAATGCCCTCATGATTATACTCTTCTTGTTCCAGCTTAAATATATGTCTTACAAAGAATTGTTGAAGATTTTCATTCGCGAAATTTATGCAAAACTGTTCAAAGCTATTATGGTCGAAGTTTTCAAAACCGAATATATCGAGAACGCCGATAGCAGTTCGTGTTGTTGATTTCGGTTTATAGATAGCAGCATTTATTTTCCTAACAATTGTCACGAAAAGACGACCATATATGCCTTTGACAAACGCATCTCTTATATCTACTGATTGAGTCTTGCTAAGAGTGGACACAACAGTTTCACCGTGAGCAAACAAAGTTTTCCTTGTTAATGCACCAATTAAAGATTGTGTTGGAACTCCTAGCAAAGTGGCAACCCTTCGGACATTCGCTTGTTCTATGATTTCTGTTGCATCTAAGTTATCTACTACAGTGGCTTCATATTTTATATTTCCGCAATGTAATACGGCAGCTAATAATCTTAATATCTCCCAAATCTCCGCCTCTGTGAATAGCAGGACTTTCATCGCCGACCTAATATCTGCAAATTCGGCTGCATCGTCTCTACCTTCACATGTGAAACTACCACCCTGAAAGTTATAATTTTATTTTATATGTATTTAAGCAAAAAATGCATTTATATTCATACACATTTAGTTTAAGCAAAAGAACTTTAATTACTACATATTTAGTTTAAGCAAAAGAAGTAATTGTATTGCAGTGATATAAAACAATTATAATGATAACGACATTAGTTACGTTACGAGTGATAATTTAAATATTTATTTTTATAAATTAGCTTTTGTCTACGGCTTTAAGATATAATATATAACTAGCATATAACTTTCTACTTGTATTTTGTAAGTACACTATACGTGTCCAAATATTAGAGACATCGGTTAAATATTTTGTATATTATTTATTGCATTTGTGAAACACTGTATAGACATTACCTAAAAAAGGTTTAGGCAAAGATGGACTTTTCGACGTCAACCTACAGGAAATCTCTTTTAGGGAGACTGTCTATGGATGTGAAAGATAGCATAAAGTTAAAATTTTTCGTATATTATGTTATATTTACAGTTTATGTTAAGCCTTTTAATAATAATTTCTCGGATTTACGCAAATATTTGACATTATAAAAAACTATCTGTTCGGATTTTTTCGTTGATTTATAAATCTGAAAAGATTTATTTACGCCTTTAACTTACTCTTTCCCTTCAAAAAATAGGTTTACAAAATTAACCTATAATTACAAATATTGTATTATATTAAATGCGATTTATTCACTAGATAAACATACCCCAGATAGATATCTATAATCCGATGGCTCAGTTAGTTCCAATTTCTTCTTCTCTTCTTTCGACAAGCCCGCTAATAAACAATAGAAGACATGATAGTTCCTTTCATCAGTTCCTTGAAACACTATCCTAGACTTCTCCAACAAATATTGTTCTATTTTAGCTCCTTCAATCACACCATTGCTGTTAAAATGTATGTCAATGTATTTACCAAAGCGTGAGGAATTGTCGTTACGAACGGTTTTTGCGTTACCAAATGCTTCTAAAATAGGATTTGCTTCTAAAATCTGAAAAGGAAAATAAATACTCTAAATAATCTGTATTTACATAAAAATATTTTTTTTGCCAAAACAAGTAGTTTTATAGAGAAAGTTTTATTTATAATATTGAAAATGAAGATTCTTTTAAAGGGATACTATAAAGATTGTACCTGTTGTTCTATCCATGAATGTTTCCCACTGATCGCAGCTAGATATTGCAAAATTAATTTCGTAGATTCAGTCTTTCCAGCTCCCGACTCTCCACTTATAACAATACACTGGTCCTGCCCGTACCGGCGCATGTGCGCGTACGCATTGTCACCTATAGCGAAGATATGTGGCGGTAGTTCTCCAATTTTCCTCTCTTTATATAACTTTATTTGGTCTGCAGTGTAAATTGGTAATATTTGGTAAGGATTTACCGCTACCAATATTGAACCCGTATAAGTCTGAAAACGTGAGAATTAATCTTTATTTATAAGGCTTTACGCCTGGCAGATTAATAAAATACGTACATGTTCCAAGTTGAGCACTACTATTCGCTATACATATTCTGCTAAATGTTATAATTAAACTTCGTATTTTGCCATAAGGTGTGTTATTTAAAGAGAAAAAATTATGTGAACAAAGGAACATATATCGTTTTACAACGAATATTTAACATCATTTATTAAAAACTAGCGACTCTCTAGGTGCTCCCTGCCAAGTTTAAATTTTTTAAGTTAAAAACTTTGAATGTCTTATTTATTTATAACTAATCAAAAGCCTAAAAAAAGTTTCAAGTTTCAAGCTTTAAAATGACGTAATTTCTATGCAAATGTTCCTCTCCTTTTATTTATTTATTTTTGTTATCGCTGAAGGTAACTCTTATGAGGTCCCACCGGTAAACTTTCATCCCCTATTTCAACCCCTGACAGTTATTTTTTCGCATTGAAAAGTAAATTGTCCTTTCTCAGGCGCTAGACTACTTGTGTTTTTTTTTTTTTTTTTTTATGTGACAAAGGGGGCAAACGGGCAGGAGGCTCACCTGATGGTAAGTGATCACCTCCGCCCATGGACATCTGCAACACCACAGGGCTTGCAGATGCGTTGCCGGCCTTTCAGGAAAGGGAGGGAGGGAGGAGGGAGAAGGACGGGAGTAGGGATGGGTAGTGGGCCTCCCGGACTCTCACTTACCGGACGAAACGCGACAGCATAGCTGCCACTTCACGCCGGTCTTCTGTGAGAGAGTGGTACGATACGGGGCGTGCCGGCCCATTCGGCTGCTACCCGAAGGTAACAAGCATGGCACTACTACTTGTGTACCAAATTTCATTTAAGTTGGTTCAGTAGTTTTGGCGTGAAAACGCGACAGACAGACAGAGTTACTTTCGGATTTATAATATCAATAAGGAATACGCAACAAACATCATGCAACTTACATAAATGAGGTTATCATTGTACCGAATGAGCAGATTCCTAAGAATACCAGCTTCGTGTAGATCACCAAGTGAGATCATATCTTCAACCCCATGCACGGATGTAGCGTGCATCGCCTTGATGCGTCTCTCTGGTGGTAGCCATTGCTCTTGCCCGTCGTCATCTCGCACGCGTATACGCCGGCCTTCTGCGGCGAGGACGCGTGCGCCGATAGCGACATCGAACTCGCGACCCGACACCGGCTCGATCCATATGTAATCACCCTGGAAATTTAGATATAATTATTATTTACATATAATTGTTTAAAAAGATTATAAATTTAAAGCAGATAGTATTGATTGACTACCTACTAGAAAAGGTAGGACAAAAAAAGAGTAGGCCTACTTACGAAGAGTGATAGAGCACGTCTTTGTACATTAAAGATTTGTTTTAATATCTAATGAATGGCTAAATGTTTTAGTTTTTTTGTTTAAATACATAATATGAATGTAATATTGTTGTATTGCATGGTTCTAACTTCGTACACATTATTGATGATCAAGTCCGACTTACAGGCACTTGACAGAACTTATACCTACTATTAATTTCATATTGTTAATCATCATTTAAGCTTTAATAGAATTATTATCAACCATAAAGATCAAATTTAACGTTACGAAAGAACCAATAACTTTGCATTCCTAGCTGCCGCTGCTACCGAAAGTAAGCGGAAGCGATACTCAATATTGTCGAATTCAATAGAAAGTGTCCCTCCTTATTCGTTGAGCTATTGACGATGTCACGTCACTCCAACACCAGTGATTATTATCTAAACTTTAGCGAAAGTAATCACTGTTTTATTTATATTCAAGTCTAATACTTGGAATTTGTTCAACATTTAGATTGCTTCAATGAATCCTCAAAGCTTCTTTTATATAAGAGGTTAGAAACTAAGAATTAAAAAAAATGTGGATTAAGACTAGATACTCGTGACTATAAAGAAAACGATTTGAGTACGTACCTCGAATACAGTGTCTAGTTCATATATCATTGTTAAGTTCTATCACGTTATACATTTTAACCATTTATTATTTTATTATATTTATACGTCAATCGTTTTATTTGACTGAGGGCGAAGCAACTTAATATCGATAACTTTATCAATGACCGCGTCAGTCGGAGGTCGATCATTGATTTAGTAAATTGGCAGAACTACTATCTCTATTAATTTGATACTACTATATAAAAGAATATTATTTTATCAAAAAACAAACATATCCAGTAATAAGTAGGTACATTAATAATTGGCATATAAAATGCAAATAACTTGTAATATGTAATAGTGGGTATGCAAAAAATTATACGATTATTTTTCTTGTATTGATTTGTATATGTGATAAGCAGCAGATACAAGTGGTGAGCAGAAAACGTATTGGATTTCATATAAAGCAACCGCTGTGATATAGACACTGTTTGATACGATCACGTTGCATGCAATGAACAGACTTCGTCACGCTGCGAATATGTTTATATACTTATACTTACATCTTATGATGCTTATTAGTTTCATGTATCTGTCAAAGATATTTATTGTGTGTTAACACGTCATATTACCTACTGGTTACGGTAACATACGATTTTAATGTATCGATTTTAATTTGAAACTCATTATCGTTTAATAATGTGTTAGTTCTTAGTATAGACGAATAAATATTCTTGTCTTTTGAAAGTAAAAACTTCAATGCTTATACGAGACTCACCCTCTCTTCATTCGTTCCTAGGTACCTTTATCTGTTAGTGCCAATTTTTTATAGATATATGATATTATTACGCGGTAAAAGTAGGTATTATAGCTTTGCCCGGATAACTTGCTATCGTGATAACAAATTTCATCAAAATCGGTTCAGTGGTTTCCTCTCTTATCTCTACATAGCGGGTTACTAAAAGAAACCTCAAAGAAAGATGGGGCGATTTGTGCTGCGTCAGCGTAGTGTTTTACAAACTACGAAAAAAGTAGGTGAATGTTACCAAGTGCAACTAACAAATGTCGGTCGCGTGCCTCTTGCAATTAGACCTACTTTGTTTTTTATACATAACATTTTCAATTGTAATTATATATAATTGTATTATTTCTTTATGTTCATGAATAAGTATACTATTTTAACGAGATTCTCTGTCCGTTTGTGCTTAAATAAATTTAAAAAAATAACATAAGAGCGGCTACAACATGCAATATGTAAATAGATATACTACCTACTTGTATATATTTAGAACTAATATTTTTTAATTCAAAATGTATTTTTCTTAGTTTTGGTACTTAGGTACATTTATTTTTAGTAATTATCTTAAATTGGTGCTTTAAACTGTATAATGTGTTTTTGATGATATAATCGAATAAGAGTGAAGCAAGCAAGCAATAAAGCAAAAAATGTAGTTCCCAAAGGTTACTATGACCAGCAATATTCGTCTAATATCTGTACAAAATAAGTAAATCATATTCGGAATAACCCGAGGCTAAATTCAATGGAGAATACTATTTCTAACACATAAGGTAATAGGTACCGGTCTCCCAAACTTGTCGTTAGTGACTTTCTAAGCGTCCCTGGCATAATACACAGATTTATTGTAGAAAGTATTAACTTAAAAGAAATAACGAATGCATCTCATTACGTCTCGTGCTCATTATTTTTTCTGTATAAAAAATAATTAGTAAGGAATACTTCAAATACTTTCTGCATTGTATTGTACAGATAGGTATAGTAAAAGAATATTTTATAAATTATGAGATGGTTTAAAATTCATTTATTTCTCAAAAGAATACAATTCACTTACTGAGAAACATTAGTTTTACGTAGGTAACATTATAAACGTAAAACGGGCAGCTAATAACTATAGCTTATTATAATTAATTGAATGGTTGATATAAAATACAGACAGACAATGCATAACAAACTGTTGGGTGTCTAGAAGCATATAATACACATCCAGGTCCTCTAAGGAAAGATTTTTATATATAGATATGGAATTATCACGATCGCTATATTTATGAAGTTTTGGTGTACACTTAGATTCATATATAATAAATAATAAATAATAATGTTTTATCGTTTTATAGGAACAATCCTTTAAGCAAATGAAATAGGATGAGCATTTGTATGGTTGGAGGCACATTTAGTTAAAGCGGGAAGAAAATAATGAAATAAGATACTAGCGATTCATTCTTGCATCATTCGGGTTTGTTTCTATTTATTAAAATAAATTTAACCTAAAGTACTCATAATAAACATCAGCTGCCAGTGAAATTCCCGTCGTCAGAATCATCTAGCAGTTTTGAAGTTTAGCCGGAACAAACAAACAGACAAAAAATGTAAAGTGTTTTTCTTATAAGTGCCGTATAGAATTCCATGCGCATTTAGTTAAAAGTTGTTACTTTGACATTACAAGCAGGCACTTTAATTTCATTAAAGTGTAAGAGACACTTGGTACAAGTAAATGATAAAATATTTTATTTTGACCCTTTTTTTGTTTAGTTTTATTTCGTATTACGACCACTCAACGAAATTATTTTTTTTTTAATTTTAAAAGAAGCATTAGTTCAGAAAAATAAACTATTTTTGTGGTCTAGATTTAACTTATTTCTATACCTATATTGTTAGAATGTTTTTCTCTCATTTTATATTGAGAAATGGTTATGTAATGTACCCAATAATTTAAAACATTGTTTTAAACCTTAGATGTAAAGAAACCTACAACAAATGAATAAAAAAACTATTTTATGTCTCAGAATAAACTCTCACGAGATCCTTATTACATATATGTAACAGCTGTAGTATAACTTTTCACTATTATATTTATAGTTTCAATGAACTTTATCTGTTACGTTGCGAAGATGTAGAGTGTTATGCACGAATAAGAGTTGGTCCTATATAACTATAAACCTAAACTGTAGAATAAAGCAATATATGATTGACTGGTCTGTTTCCCAATAATTTGTCCACTCTATAATTAACTTATAAAACTAGTTTGGTTTTGAAACTGGAATCCTCCCACGCTCACCTTAAATAGAGCACTGCAAACTTGCGTACAGACCAAATACGTAGCCACTCTCGCTCTCTATTTGGCATGTCCTGTTGATTGCTACAAAGCGGACGTGGCTTCTTAGGGATCCGTTGTTACAAACGAAATTCTTGCATAGTAAGTAACTAAGTATAAAAAATACTGTATATAACATCGAACAATAGCAATTTTAGTTCCTTTTGTAAGTTTAAATTATTATCACATTTTAAAAATGAAATTAGAGATTGTGCCCAAAGTCATAATATTGGCTTCATTACACGTTAAACAAGCGTTAAGCACTCAATATAACACTGTTTAATGATCATAAATCTTTGGCAGTGGAGCTGTCTTCCGTGCTTTATAAAGCCAACGCGCTATATCAATAAAGCATTTTCCGCACTTTTAATCTACAGTGTTACAAATTAAGTGTGTCTGTGTGTAAGGTGAACGCCCTGCAGTGCTAGATTCTGCCGGAATGTGCTTGCCAAACGCATTGATCGGAACCCGCCTACCATGTTTCACTTTCCAGTGTGATTTTTGAAGTTTTGACAGCAAAGTTGTGAATTTCCAAGTTGTTATTGCTTTGACAGATTTCATACAATTGTATGTATTTGTTTATAGCTTTTTGGAGCGAAAGTTAAAATTTTTGCATAGTGTAACGGTTTCCTTCATTTTATACTTACGAATGCGTCGCGACCTGAGCCTGTGTGTACAAATTATTAATAAAAGTATGGTTGTATTTAACCCTGTTTATTTTAATATCCCACTCCTGTGTATGAAGTATGAACTATGAGCCTTCAACGGAATTCAGGCCATAGTCCACCACGCTGAGTTCACGGACTTCACATGTCTTTGGAAACAAATGTAAGTACTTTCAGAAATATACGTTTCTATTTTAGAAGAAAGCATAAAGAAAAAGCCTAAATACCTTTTAGGTGTTTCACCTTCTACTTTATAACTTATTTAATTATGTGGTGTATTTTTTTTACCTAAAAAAGGAAATTTATATTTAAATTATACGAAATACGGAACCCTATAAACACATTTTGCGATGCAATGTATACTAGAATCTTGTATGTATACCTATTTACAACATGTACACTAAAAACATTTTTGCTTGTTGATATTTGCTAAACGCTGTCGTATAATATTGCATCATTAAATACGAATATAAATTATTATTATGCAAAATTTCTGTTTTACATTGGCGTAGGACTTACAAATTATTGTATTCATTTCTCGCGATTACCTCTCGTGAGGTTCGCACGTACTCCACGACTCTCATTCAAAGGGTTAAATGTTATTCAAGGCGAGTCGGTTCGGAGCCTTGAACTTTGATCTTGAGTTCATGTAAACATTGTACTTAGTTGAACAAAGTCGTATCTGGGAGACAAATATAGGCTTTTCCAGTGGTGAATGCTTTTAGCTCTTATTTTTATTTGTGTACAGTTTCATTTCGCATGTACTTACGTATAAGGCTTTTCTTTTTTTTTTATTGGATCAGTATACTTAAAGTTACGATTATTACACCTAAAGCCGGTATAATTTTCAGCGAATTTCTGCAAACGTCTAGTAGTTAATTAACAATTATATATTGAGATTACATTATTACTTTCATGCCCGTCAAACTACCTATTAGATATGAAATAGGAACTGAGAATAAATGTAAAGACGCAATTGTCGCCAAACTATTTTATGCCAACTGTATCGATACACAACTTACCAGTAACGTTCAAAATATAGTGAAACTTATCAATACTATTGTTCTGATATAATTGTACGGCTCGTACTTCGTACCTACGCTCGTTGAATAATTTATATATTATTGTAATCATTTAAATTTTTACTAGCTTTCCCCAGTGACTTTGATAACGAAGAGTGAGCGATTTCTCATGGGAGGTACCTACGGTAGTTAAGTTACTTTTACTTAAGAACTCGTCTTTTGGACGCGTCATATTTATATGAACCACGTAATCAGTATAGTTTAGGTTCAGTTCGTTAGAGTTCAGTTTAACATTTTGGAAAGGTTTTATTGTTGTAGATACTCCGGGGTGTAATCAAAATAAGGTTTTTCTTTTTAAATTCTACAACTTACGACATAAATAATACAAATATTGCACTGTAAAGTTCTTTTTTTTATTTTAAGATATCAATGGTGTCCACAGGTAAAACCGTTTATAGGTACAACACTTTACTATAAATATCTAAAGAATAATATTTTGCAGCATGTAATATACTTACTCTGGTAACGATCACCATGATGGCGCCGACATGTGACACGACACCGGCCTGATCTGAAAACACCAAAACAGTCATTTAAGCAAAAATGAGAACATAACTAAAAATCGGCCTAAAGATTTAAATGTTACTTATTTTAATTATTATTTATTTCATTTTCATCACTTTAACAAATAAAAATTCTGCACACCGTCACCGAAACATTTATATTCGTGTAGTAGGTATATAATACCTACGAGTATGTCATCAATTAATGGAATATTTCTGAGACGAACTAGATAAATAATTCACTTATACCTAGAAACTAATGTCTAGCCATCAACCAAAACTGCTATTTTAATATTGTGTATTTTAGTTTTAGACACAACAAAATATTAAAGTAATTTGGGATTAAGTGATCTATCTTGAAGGCAGTGGAATTCAAGCGGGTTCGATCTGATGTTTTCCTTCAATCATTTTAATTGAAAACATCGTGAAAAAGCCTGCCTGAGAAAAATCTATTAAAAATAGAGTGTAGACAAAATCTGTTAACCCATGCTTGTCCCGCGTGGTATTGTATGGTTTGATCATCCTCATTCCTCATATTGAAAGAAAAGGACTAAATACCTACAAAATATATGATCGTAATCCTTACGGACTAACTAATAATAAAAATGAAAGCCCATTATTAATTTTATCACGCAGTCCTAATTTTTTATCACGTAGAGTTCGTGTAAATTAATTCATAATTTGCACATAAAACCGCTTATAAATCTTAAGTCATCGCATTTCATCATCCTTAGCTACATATTGGCGCCATGTTTATTTTTATAATGTTAATAATTAATATACCTACTGTATATTTACTTGGTACTCGCCCACTGCTCGCAATTCGACCATGATCTTTTTTTTTGACAACAGAATACACGTCCATATTAGATGAGTTGTTGCTTATTTAATATATAACACAAACGACTCTAACCTCGCTTCGCTCAGATTCGTCCGGTAGTTATTCTCATACAAAATAAACCATCCTGAAGATTTCCATTTTCCAGCTGTTTTAGGTATTTTCTATTTTTTATAAATTAACTACACATGAAATAACTCGTTAATTAGATCCGTTTGGGGTTTAAAATCAAGAAATCAATCTGCCCTACTAAGCCCGCAATTTAATTAAACTTAATATTTTATATATTTACTTATTTACACAAATTCCTGTTACGCGGCATAGTATTCTCTATCAATTTTCACACAATAAGTTTTTTCTTCATTTGAAAGCAGATGTATAGTGTTAATACTTATTGGGATCTAATGAAATTGCAATATATCCATACAACTATTATAAATAGTAAAAATTGTATGTTTCTTTGTAATGGAAAAATTAAAAATCCGCTACTAAGCCGATAGTGGAAATTTTATATGAAGATAGTTTGAAACGCTGGGAAGCACTTAGGGAAACTTTTATCCCGGAATAATCCCTTAAAAGAGCCGATCATTTCTCAAGTAAGGAATACTAATAACTAATATATATATAAGTATATAGTAGATACCTACGCTATATCTTTTCAATACTAACCGTTAGAACGCTAGGAGACGAGGTTGAGTCTAGTTAACTTTATACTTTTTTAAAATATTTTTTTCTGGTATGTTTAACTACACATAACACATAATAACACAAATATATGTTTAAACTTCGGAGTTCTGTATTAAAACGCTTAACTTTTACTGCTTTGCATTTCAAAGGCCAACGTGCAAGCTTGACAAGGATAAAAGGATTATTTTACGTTCAGAGCACAAATTACAAATGCAATGAAAGTAAAAGGCACATTGAGACAGCCGACAGGCATTTGTATAACGATGCAGGTGTTAAGCACTCAATTGTTTGGTTTCTGGGAGTATGTATTCAAAAACACTACACGCTTCCTTTCAATAAAACAATACGCGAGTAATTTCGTCTTGTTTGTTTTCACAACAATGAAAAAGAATAGGAATTTGCACTCGATGCCGCTTGACCGGTAGTGGTGGTTTCTATTGCAACAACATCCTTCATATGATTTTTAGCGTTACATTATAATTGAAGTTGAAGTTTTTTATTGTTTCTGAACTATATGACGATGTACCTAGCGATTCACCCCGCTTCACTTTGGTTCGTCTATTGGTTCGTCCCTAAGTAAGTTTTAACGGTAAGTAAAGAATAGATGTACCTAATATAGTCTAATATTACCTATTATAGTCTTATATAAATTTAATGATAAATAGCCTATAGCCTTTCTCATTAAACGGGTTATCTAATGCTAAAAGCTTTTTTTTCAAATCGGATTAGTAGTTCCTGAGATTAGCCGATTCAAGTAAACAAACTCTGCCTGTATATTCTATTTGTATACACGAAATAGTTAGTAAACGTAATCAGTTATAAGATTTGTATAGGTATGTAGACAGAGAAAACATTATCTATCTTATATGAAAAGACAAGAAACAAACGCGCGTGCGCATTCACCGTCGTACTCGTAAACATGTGATACACTGTACGGGAGTAGTGAACGACCGGAACTAATCGTATCGGAAGTCCTTTCAGCGGACGTTCACTCGGGCGGGGCATTGACGCTTCAATAGAAATGGAAAACCCCCTATTCATAAAACTAGAAGCCATCCCTAGTAAATTATATTACACAAGTTAAATAAATATTACTTAATACTGATTATCGTTTATGTTTGTATAATAATAATTTAAAGTTTCTTGTATTAAAACTTATACTTAGGTTTTTTAACTAATCTATAATTGGAAATGCACTAAGTTATATAAAAATGTTAAAAATGCCTACACTATACAAGTACTTGTTCCATATTTGTCACACGCCGCTATGTAACGGCGAGACTAGTCGAGATGTAAGACGACAGGTTGTTCAAATAGCTTGTTACCGTTCCTTATCGCGTTTAGAGTAAACAATACCATGACGATGCGGGCAAATTTTTATAGGATTTAGTGTGCCAAGGTCATAGAAACCGTCGAATATCAATAAAATAGGCATTTACATTTTTAAAGTTCTTATTAAGAATTCAATATTTTTGTCATAACAAAAGAGGCACAGCGATAGCTGAGAGGTAACACACTCGTTTGGGAGACAGTCAAGAGGATTCAAATCCCATGTATCACACCTCTATATATCTCTCTAATATTTATCTCACACCTTACCACCTCTAATAAGTATTTTCATCATTTCCAGCAAGATTACCGATTTTTAACGGAGACGAAAACATCGTGACGACACCTGTATATCTGAGAGAACCTCAGAAAATATATTTCAAAAGATATTAATCTTGTTCAGAGTGGTGAACTATAGCCTCATGCACCTCATACTAAAAGGAGCCCAGCAAAGGAACCTTTAAAGGGCTGAATACAAATAGAATACAAGACATTACTACAAGAGTTTTTATTGAATGTTAACATGGTAAATATATACCTAGTACCTACATATATGTAAAAATTACATTATAGTGATGCTAATCTATATACATATAATAAAATTCTAACTTAGTCGAATCTGTACATTGAATATTTTTTGGAAATTCTTATTGAAATATTCATTATTATCGATACAGAGGCCGAATCTATAGTTTTTAGAATTTTTGTCTGTCTGTAACCGCATCACGAGAAAACCACGGGTCAGATTTTGATGAAATTTGGTATGATGATAGCTGAATAGGATAGGATAGCTTTTACTGCTGGAAAATATCTAATTTCTGAGAAATCTCAACTAACCGTTACAAACCCGCTATAAAACATCACCCGGTATGTGAAATCTAAGAATTGAGTTTTCGGTCTTTTAAACGTGGGCGGAGCCGCGGGAAATGCTAGTGCACATATAAGTGTACTTATTTGGCAGATGTCAATAGAACAAATAATACTTATAAAATAAAAAATAGCATCCACTACACACACTACACACACATTGGACGATAGAGCTCAAGCCACCTGCCGCTTGCCGGTCGGTCGCGGGTGACCGATCGGGTTCATGCGTGTGAGGTATTTCCTCCAATAATGTTTCTATGCAGTATTAACGAAAAGTATAATCTATACTGAATTATATTTAATTATACTTTTAGCTTATTTGAATTAATTGAGTACAAGATTAGTTACATATTAGTAGGTAGGTAATATGCACATAATCTTTAATAAAAAAAAACCTAATACATGCTAAATTTAAACAATAGCAACTTTTAAGATTAATTAAAAAATCTCTATCTCATTAACATGTTATTCATTTCATTTACCATTTTAACATACATTCTAGACTCTTCTGTATGTAAAACAGCAACAGCCATAGCGGTAATGTGGTATTCAATGCACACGTAATATTTACTTTTAGAATGACTGATTTACTTGCAAATTAAAAGCAAACACAACAGGCATTTAGATAGATCGGTATACGTATTACTATTATTATTATCTACTATATAAATATATATTGATAAAATATATTGCCGACAGTATTGAGACTCGTGTTAGTTAGAATACTTACCTATATTCTGTATTAATAAGATGTAGGTAATATATATTTTACATTTATTCGAAACTTTTTTATAAGTAAAGTAGAAGTAGAAAATAGTCACAAGTTCCTCCGTGGTGTAACTTTAAGCAAATTAAGAACTAGTTTTCAAATATGAAGGAAATATCTATTTCTTTTATTTTGATATCATACTGAGGTACCTACCTACCTACTTATTAAAATGTCGCTTGGCCCGCGTTAAATTATAATTTTCAATAATTATTATTCTATGAGTATGTATGAATATACCTACATAAAATCAAAATTTATATAAAATGACACAAACAAAACAAAATATCTTATACCTAGTAAGTAAGTATAAGTTCTATACAGGTTTATAGAATATATTTCCCTAAGAATTACAAAAATTAACTTGCCTATAATATGACAAAACAATGTTATTCTAAATACTGAATTTTAATCTTTGAACGCAATTTATCATATTATATTTTATTGAATTCTGTTAAATCAAGAACATAATATTATGTAAGTTTTATCAGTCACGTTGATTCTCTTTGGCAATAATGGTGGCTGCATGAAATGATGACACATTTTTGACTTCTATAATCTATTAGTTAAACATCTTTTACAATATAATGTATTATTTGTTTGTTCTTAATAATAAATGGCATAAGGAAACAAATTAAATAAAAACAAATTGACAACTTTGTTAAGTTTTTGCGACCACGTGTCTAATATTTTATTTTTCATTGTACACTATAGGTTTATAATACTGGTTTTGCAAATATTTGAATCGGAATAAATTAAAAAACATATTTAAATTCAACATTACAGTGAAAAACAAATTATTTAATTTAATAAGATGTCTAATCGCCTCTTGAAGGTCATATATCGAGGCTGGCAACTTCTGATGTTACGAGTTTAATTTCCTAGCCGTGTATCGTATAAAGTACTATATTCTAAAATCGAAAAAGTCGTATCAATATCTTTACTCATATAAACAGCGGAAAAGTTTATTTCTTTGCAAACACTAATGTTGTGATTCATTTAAATACTTTTTTAGAATTAAATACTAAAATTGGCAGATATATTTAAAGTACCTATTACATATTTATTATTACACGTTTGTAAGTTTCAATGAAATAATTTTATATTGAACCGGATATTAAAATAAGATAAATAAATTGACTATTATGATTTAGAGATTACGACGGAAGTAGTTGCATAAAATTATTAATAGGGGATTCATTGCTGTTGAGCATAGTAACTGTGAAGTAGGTGATTTTACTTAAGTTGTGATCAGTTAAGTAGTTATAGTGTGATGTAATTGTTATACTAATTATTAAACAAATGAAGCATACAGTGGTACTTTTCATAATACTAATATTTTTATTAATATTAATTAATACTTATTAATACTACTTTTTTTGTTACTGATTATAAAAATAATAAAATACAGAACAAATCACATTTGATCAGTCGCGAGAAAACACTAGTCTAAAGGATACATTATGTCATAGATGATAGAACTTAAAACGATAACGAGTCATGTATGAGCGTCGCGTAAAAGGTCGATAGTTTAATAAATAGCACTATTATAGTCGTCATACAAGGATAATAACACTAAGTATAATGTAGGTGCTTTTGCTTTTTGCTACGGTACATAAAGTAACATTTAAAATTGCAATATGAAGGTCGAGTTGCGCAATAACACCGATATCACATTAAATTAAACAACTCGTAACATAGCTAGTAGATAACCACATATCAAAAACACCCCGAGTTCAAAATATAAATTTACATACAAAATAGGTCTTTAGGCCACCAACAATATAATTATTGATTGAATTATGTATGCTATGTGCATAATTAGATATAAGTATATAATATACATTAAAAAATCCTTGATTAAAAGTCAAAGTTCAACTATTTTGATGAATATCTTAAGACTTTATAGCTTATACTTAATACTTATTATTACTTTATTACAGTTGCTTTAATGTAATAAGCGTAATACATATAGAATTGACATGTTATAGTTACACCCCAAAAGCTGTACCACGTAAACAAACGAAGCCGAAAAAGTTCACTCAAAATCGATACTATAGAATAGTTATTATAATATTGGCTTCTAATACTTAATAAGTTATATACTTATATTTACCGTGAATGAAAAAACTGTGAAGCTAACATATCTAAGAAAACTAAGCAAGTTTTTGAAAATAGGTGAAGTTCGCAAACTTGCACTAAGCGTACGTAATACGTATGGACTACCTACTGCTCCCTTGTATTGAAGATTGAATACAATGTTAAT
Organism: Boloria euphrosyne; assembly: GCA_951802675.2. NCBI lineage: Eukaryota > Metazoa > Arthropoda > Insecta > Lepidoptera > Nymphalidae > Boloria > Boloria euphrosyne. Next base: position 12,085,445 of record OX637873.1, on the reverse strand, counting down.
TTATGTTTATTAAGCGAAATGATTACATGTACCTTTACTTAATTCATACATATTCTTATTTTTTCTTTGTCCACTTTCCTCTTACGAATGTTGTTACATAAATGACGATTGCGCGTATGCCGTAAACAGTTAAAGTGTACGTGTTACCGTCGAAATGTAGTGAATAAAAGATATCGCAAAGCCGCCTATGACGCGGTAAACGAGCTTTTCTATGATTAACCAAAAATTTATTTTTAATCATTCTTAAATCAATAGTTACCTTCTTATTTTAAAGTACGTAAGTAACATTTATTTAAAACACTCTTAGGAGACTATTCCAAGAATTTATCTATCTTTAGTTTCCAACTGGTTAAACATCTGTGTTGCAAGCACAGCAGTGCAAATGAGTTATGTCAACATTGTCATGACGATTGCAATTGCATACATACCTACACTGCAAATATATTGTATATCTTGCGCTAAAATTTGCTGTACATTACAAAAATACAGTAATACCTATTATTTTGCTTCTATAAGTTAAGGCATTTTTTCATTTTTTTTTAATACAATGTCTAGTGTTTATTGAGTTTATCCAAGATTACTTATTACTTATAAACATTACGCGTAAGAATGACCACTTTGTGATTATTTCAACAATCCGATGTGTATACTTATATTTCAATTTTCAAAAGGGGCCCATTGTAGCAAGAGAGTGAATTTTTTAAATATACAATTTCAACAAGTGCTAATTCCAATTTGTAGCAGTTATTGATTAGTAAATACTTTACCTAAAGTAAAAAAGAGCCCTTGTAGGATGACTGCGTTCTATATTCGACAACACATTTTCCCTGCTTCGACTGAATGTAAAGCAAGCAAATTGATTTTAAAATTATAAATTTAATAATACTTTTCATATAAATATATCTCATATTTTTTAGATGTCCTAAATGTGTTTTTATGTTTTTTGTATATCAATGTCTGCTGTGCGGTAAACTACTTACTTTATATTGATTATTGACACACGACACCGTACTGACATCATATCCAACTTATGCGTGTGAAACGATATTTTTATTAAGACCAGTAGTTACTAAGCCGAACTAACTAACAAATAAACTAATATTAATTAATCTTTTACGATGTCATCAGCCCTTTTTAACGTCCCACTGCTGGGCACGGGCCTCCCTCAGTACAAGGCGGATCAGGCCATAGTCCAAACTCCAAAGCGCTAGCCTAGTGCGTGTTGGCGGACTTCACATGTCTTACGAAAACTTGCTAGGTTTTCTCAAACATACAGGTTTCCTCACGATGTTTTCCTTCAAGGAAGACAAGTGGTAATCAGAATCGAAATGATTCGCACATGAAAATATCAGTGGTGCGAGACACGCATTTTGAACCCGCGTCACTCAATTATACAAGCAAGCGCGTTACCGATGGGCTACCATTGTCTTCTCCTCTCTTTTATTATACGAAATTATTATTTTTAATGTATACTTTTGATTATGTTGTTATAGTGAATGTTACGTACACTAATAAAGATATAATATATCCGAGTACTTATTGTTTTAATTAATGTATTATATAAAAGCTTTAATATGTGTGTTGCTACTTGTTATTTGTACTTTTCAAAATAAATGAAAAAAAAAATATATATATTTACAAACACCTGCCCTTAACTCATGTACCTAGCAGTTTGGATTATTTTTAGTTACATACCTAAATGTAGAAAAAACTTAGTCATGACCTAACGTTACGTACAGAGACACTACAAAAATAGCATTAAAACATTATTATGTTTTTTGAAAAGCCAAGAGTTTCTTTTAGGAATCAAATAAATATACTTACTTATTTGTGATCGAAAGTTTTTACACTTTTAAGCAATAAAGAAAACTTTCAAATTATATTAAAAGAAACTTCAGACCTAAAAAGTTAAAAAAGTGTCAGTTTTATGAAGACTAAAACATTTGTAACCTATACCTACTTATATCTCGCAATACTGATGACATAATATTATTGTTTCGGGATATTTTATAATTCAATGGACAAAAGAAGCAGATGGCTTGAGTACTTGAGAAGTTTAATTCAAATTAAAAAAAATACTGCAACGAGTCTAGCAACAAGTTTAATATTAATTTTAATAATTGTATAATGTAATAAAATTATCTTGAATATATGACTGTGCTGAATGCATATATTTTTGCGTCACGTAGGTATTAACGGTTCGCAGGCGAGAAAGACACGTAACAAAAGATTACAGATTTGGGGAGATAAACTAAATTATCTATAAAATTAAGTTTAATTCTTTATTCAACACTAAAATTAATGAAGAAAATGTTCTTTATGTAATGTTATTTCAGATTATTAGTTTTCAACTTTGTACATTCAGTTGGTAAAATGATATTAACAATTTACGTTTATATACCTAATATATTACAGCTCGACTATAAGTTAACTTTAAGTTTCCTTATAAAACAACAAATATGTGGAAAAATAAATATTCAAAGCATGACGAATTATATATAATTATCGTCCCCTGATTATCTTCTATTCAATATCTAATAGTAATTTTATTGTTTTTCAAACGTATAAGCTTTAATGGATTTCTATTGAATCTTCATATATAATCCAATTACAAAAAGAAAATAAAATGATGAAGTGATAAGTATTTTATTGTACTGTACAGATTCTACTGCTGCCATACTTGTTTAAGATCGATTGTTCCTTCAACGCTATCAATATTGATAAATTAGACAATGTAAGCAAAAATCCGATAGTTACATGTCTTTAAACGTAATTATATCTTTTATTTCTAGTTTTAGTAACAGTGTATAATTTGATATTTTTAATTATATTTTATTATATTGACCTTAGTTAATAACATTAAAAACTAGATAATCAAGTTTAGACCCCACCTAATGGTCACGCTATATTAGGTAACTTTAGTCCATCGCGTGTGTGTAAGAATAGCAATAATAGACTTATTCGTTTGACAAGAAGAGCGTAGGATGGAAAATGCTTCGAAAAATATGTTTCAAAAACAGCAGATGTTTGTTTTGATTTAGTTAAAATAAAATATGACGCTAGTTAAAGCTAGCTGATGGGATGAGAAGAAACCTAGAGCGATAGAGGTTGTGCGTTATGTCTTTGCACAAAAAAAGAAATATCCTAACGAAAAGCTAATTATTACCGATTTGATTATTCTTGAGTATTATTTATTTTGGCTGATATTTTTATCACCTATACGTAAACTTTTTATCTGAATATTTGGACGAAATTTTTTCTATAGTATAGTGTATTACAGCTCACACATTAGTCTATGAACGTGATACTCGAGGAAACCTCACAATGTCATAGGATCAATAGTCAATACCAAGCCGCCTGATGCCAAGAACGCGTAGCCGCAAAACTCACAAACTAATTTAAATAAACAAAACAAATGTCACACTTCGATATTATTACTTATAGAATTTGGAGGGGCAACATTTTTTAAGAAGGTTTACTTAAATACGAATTAATAATATTTGGAAGTTAATTACACGTTAATTACAACATTTTGGAATAAAAAATAACATGAAATATGGCTATATATCTAGCTATAAAAAAATTTAAAAGCCAAATTATCTTTCAAATATTTTGGATTATGATACTCATATACCCACTACTCACATCATAAAATATGAAATTGCATTTATTTGTTTGTGAGGCAAACACTGAAACACATTTTTACAGAAAGAAGGTTTTCACGTCCAAAAAAAGTGACGGATATGGGTTGATATTTTGTTTGGAGATAGTTGGAGGGCGCGAGAGTAACATAACTGCTTTTTACCTCGGGAGGTTACCTCATTCCCACGGGAAAATAGGTTATATTGTATAATGTATACCTAATTTATCTATTCCAAACTAACCGTCAAAACATACCTAAACATGAACCCGAGCGAAGCGATGGTGTTTCGCTAGCAGCCCGTAGGTATTATATAAGTAGAATGTATATGTATCTATACTCTATAAATCAAAATGAGATGGCTTTATCTTACTCTTAGTGCATAAAAAGTTCCAATAATATTATATTATACATCAAATAACAACGGTTTCTTTATAACAAAAAATACCAAAGTAAATTATTTATGAGCAAGGACTTTCGTACGTTGTTAAAAATTCTAGTCATATTGTACGGGCTTAGTCGAACAATAATGAATGCATATTTGACCCCGCGACCCTTTTCCAGTGAAAGTAACTTGCATTCTGATCGAACGCAACAATTTTATTAATTCCCATCGCTATTCATCGATGCTATTCGTGTTTCAATGGCCATTGTTACGTCCCCCAGTAAATAAGCTTATCAAATATTTTCCTAAAGATTTATGTTGGACACATTTTTAAAGAATCAAAAGGCCTACTAATAAAAATCGTGATTATAGTTTTAACAGTGGATCTTTCAAGTCATCAAATCTTATCTGAATAATGATACTTTTAGAGTTTCTCTACTGGATAGATCCATAGAGAGCTCTACATCTAGGAATTTTATCTCTGACGAATATAGTGTTGTTGTACAAATATTTAATTTATTTCATTTAATATTTCTACTATTTATTTATAAAAAGTAGTTAATTTGTAGTTATTAAACATCACCATGGAATCTATTAAAAAGTAAAGTAGTTTTGCGACGCGTTGAAGTCTTTTATATGAAGACTAAAAAAATTGATTATATCGAATACATTCAAATTTATATTACAATTCGTACAAAATAAACTTTCTTATTCATTCTTATATATATTAGTAATCTTTATTTCATGCACAACTTATTCGATACTTTTAAGCACGTTTTCACGAGCATATACATTAACGATCTCGTTTTATGCTTTAATATATAAAATAAAATATTAGTAAGGCATAAAATACATTGCCACAAAATATGAATAAGTACCGTTAATTCTAATATCGTAATTAAAAATTAATGTGATACATCAGTTCATTATATAATTATAGCCAATTACTTTGTAGAGATAACAAATAAATGTAAAGTCAGTAGTTAGTTACGATTTCTATAATTAAGTGATTTATACGTTAACTGTCGAAAATGATTACGTAAAATTCGTTAACGTCACTTCTTGAAAAACAAATTAAGACGTAGAGTGTATTGTAGTTACTTATAATGTAAAATATACAAAAATCTTATTTTAAATTTTAATGCGTTCCGAATGTTTAGCTTAGTCACTGATTTAAGAATGTCGATGTAAGTAATAAAAATTAAAGTTCCTAGCAAATAAATCGTTTTATACTTTTCGCACGTGTTTATTTATGACATACTTTTTTTAATGAATGATGTGGATAAAAAGAAGGTAAAACTAGAAGAGTCAAGTAAATTCCAATAAGATTTTAAGTTATGTGACATTTTAGGACGTTTTTACCACACGATATATCCCAAACTTTCCATGGCAACGGTAAAATTAGTATCCAGTTCTTATATTTCACTATCTCGGCTAACTTACGTTACACGAGAAATCTCTGTTGACTTACGAGTCACAGCCTCACGCGCATCAACTATCGGTGTCATAATTCACGTGTAAACACCGCTACGTTCTACGTGGAAGGCACACAATTTTCTTAACTTGTTAATTATGAAAAAAATCTATTTCAAGAAGTTAATAATAATTCTCTAAATGAATCAGCACAGCTGTAATAAAAGTACTTAAGTCACCTGACCGAAGAGTAAACAGCGGCAGGTTATAGTGTCAGTTAACAAAATTTACCGTTAAGATCCGCTGAGTCGCGATCAAATGCCAGCACCCGTCTTCATATCACAATCACTTGATAGAACGATCACTGTGTATCACACACGGTCACCAGTCACAGATCCTCGATCATCGTCGTTCTCGTACTGTATCAATGCAGGGCCGCGACGGAGAGCGCACAGGAGCACCAAATGCGACGGAGCGTGAATGTTAACCTACCTGTAGCGCTTGCGTGTCGCCCGTCGGCCTACCGGACCGGGACGACTGTTTTACCGACCGCCTGCGCCGCCATACTTAACTAACACAACCTTCATTTGTACTCTATATCTATAATTAAATTAAATGCCTGGTGTTGAAGAAATTATGGAAAAATTTCTAGTAATTAATGTTATTAAATTTCGATTTAAGTTCAGTATTATATTATAATTTATCTGATAAATTATAAAATATAGTTACATTAAAGCCTTAGCCTACTTTATCGACATTTTCAGCGCCATCTAACAAACGGAGTTGACATCATGAAAATCGCAGTTTATATTTAAGAGAATTTTCTTTATATTTTCAAGTATATTTAAATAATTACTTAAAACTTAAGTACTTTTATTCGTTTAGACCACATACTAAAACTGATGACAAAGGCTCGGTCCAAAGTCTTTACGCTTTTTAAGTGTAACTTGACGTTGTCACTATTCCGTGAAAGCCTTACGAAAATTATCGATGTGTGGAAAGATAGTACTGGTATTTACCGTAAGATGGCGACAATTAATATAAGCCTGTGAGTTTAATCGTTTGCCGCCATAATGCTTACTGTTTAAATTTTATTCGTTCCATCGACGCCTCTTATGACAAATGAAGACTACTTAATTAGATTTACGACAAGACATAAATGACAATCACGTGAATTTTATTAACATACATCCTTATCTAATTTTAAAGCGTAGTTTGTAATTAAGACCAACAATACTCGGAAGGAGTAAATCCGCATTTAATGTGATAATTATAAATTACGATATGTTTTCCATTGAATTAAGGAAGAATATACATAGCAGCTAGAAAAATTACATATATTTTCACGCTGAATTATGAAATAGAGTGTAATACTTAACATTAAATTTAAGAGGTAAGTATTCGCAAAAAAAGAATATAAAATTATTTTTAAAGCCGGCTTAATTACGTTGGTTTAAAACAAACGTCAATTTTAAATGTGGGAGCCTTTGATGAAGCCATCCGCCGAAAGCCAATTTAGAGCACTAATAACTTCTAACAATACTCGAGACAAGTGGGTACTGGGCAGGCTCGTTTTACGATCAAGAAGGGGCATTGCAATTCAGAAGGAGAACGAAGCTAAGCTAGCATTCATTCCTCAATGGCTGGACATGGCTTTAACAATAATTATTTTATAGGTGCATTTTTTTTAATATACGAACATAATTTATTTAATGCATAGCTCGATGTTAAAAATAAATATTTGGAATATTTAGATTTTAGAACTCAAAACCAGCTATTTTTTATTGAAGCATATTATATATTACATTATTATAATTTATAACCACTAAGTAAAATTTTAAAGTACGATTTCTAAGCATTGTTTAGTGTATACCAACCAATTTTACAGATAACGTAATACTATACTTGAGTATATTGTGAGATAGAGTAAAGGTAGCATAGTAAGGAATGTGGTAAGCAAGTGAATAAAATAATAAAGTTAAAGAACTATGACCCGCTTACGAAAAAAGGGGTCTAAAAAGGACGAAACAAGAAAATGATTCAAACAGAAATCCAAAAATGCGAAGGTAGAGCCGTGGTCGCGCTAAAATTTTCTAAAATAAAACAATAATCAAATAATATAATATGTCATTTTGGTACTTTATGTATAAAATATTAATTTATCTAATTAATTTAAAAATTGCTCAAAACGTGTGGGCAATGTGAAATTGTTTATAGAGACGACATGTTAGGACTAAATATTTAGAAAACTTGCCTCATTGGAAACTTTTTCGACGACAACCGCTAAATTCCTTATAAGTTAAAACTTTTATAAAATTAGAAATTAAGTTAGGAATTTAAATAAAACAATAATCAAATGATATGTTCATAAAAAAAAATGTGTTTATATGATAGAGCTATAGAGCACCTACTTAATTAATTAGAAGTTATGCGCTTTTATTGTTTAAAACCTGTGGACAATCTGAAATTGTTTATAAAGACGACATTTAGTTAGTTTATTATTATTAATTCACGATAAATTAATGAATATTAATAGAAGATCCTTAGTACATACCTTTACGATTAATGTTAACATTGTTAGCTAGTTTTATTATTAATCATCAAGTTTTATTCACGTTTTATTGTAAATACGTAAAGTTCAAATGAAAAATTTCAAACAAACTATTCTAATATCTATATGAAAAAAAACACAACAAAAGAGTGAAATATCTTTCTAGTCTCTACTCTCAACCTATACTCTACCTACTTATCTTTGGTAAAATGATTATATTCTTATTATTCATAAAATACTCGTCAAATTATTATTTTTAATATTTATTGTTTAAGATTAATTTAAATTAATATACATTGTGTTTATCTTTAGTCAAAATTAAAAATTTTAATTTGCACTTCGTTGTCTAATCCAATATATCTACCGTGCACAATTTTAAAACACCTGTTCCAAAATGACCAAAATATCTCAGAAACAGGATGTTACCAAATGAAGCTGACGCCTTGAAATCATTTTCATATGTAAATACTATATATAATCCAGCTGAATTATTACCATTCTATAAAAAGAACCAGTTTTTTAGAGATCTGTAACCAATAAAATATTGTTTATGTATTTAATTTTGTTACGATTGTTTTTATTATAGGTACGTAAGTACTAAACTAATATTTTTTATTATACATTATACATAAGTTTATGTATAATGTATATGGTATATGCCATATGTAATAATAATAATAATAATAAATATTTTGGGACATTATTACAACAGCGCCATCTAGTTCCGTTGTAAGCTACTTTACGTGTTTGTGTTACGGATACCAGATAGTTGATATACTACACATATAAATTTTAAATACATAGGTACATATTATAAATAGTAACACCCATGACTGCAGGAGTACAAACATTCGTGCTCAACAAATGAATGCCCCCAGCGGGATTCGAACCCGCGACCGCTGGCGCAGAAAGTAGGGTGACTACCAACTGAGCCAAACGTGACGTAAAAAAGCATATATCGCACTAATAGACTATGATGAATTTAAAAAGTTGAAAGATACTGAACAGTATAGCAATCGAAAAAAAAACCGACACGCATTATGAATCTGCGGTTCTAAATTTCAAACTTTTCATGTAATCCGTTTATACAATTAAAAATAATATCGACACATAGAATCATTTTGTCCGTAATCACCAACTCGTTAAGATTTTATTTAAGATCTCGTTAAGATCATATAAATATTTTAAAGCTTCAAAAATTATAATATAACTCACATTAAGCTTTTTATTTACTACACGTAACAAAATCAAATCCTATACAATAATTGTAATATGAGATGCTAGTCGAATTTTGAATATTATTGCCATTTTATATTTTAGCTTAATAATAAATAATCCGACTGATTCCGGCCGTGGTGGCCAATATCATTGAGATTAGCCTACTGGACTATAGTTCACAAGTGTAAGCGCAGACACAAGAACACTGTTCCTGTCACTCTCATACAACGGTGGGAGAACTACTCAACACGACCGGTGAGAGCTGAGGCGCAGGACCTATGACTTTACGTGCTCTCCGCAGCACGGGGATGACACGTCGCCACTTCCGACTTCCGGGATGTCACTGAGACTTACTTAACAGAAAAACTCAATACATAAACTTGGCCCGACTCGGGACTCGAGCCCAGAACCTCTGATTGTGTAGCCGTACATGCCAGCCACTACACCACCGAGGAAAATTTAGATTTTATAATAAACACGTTTTTCGAATTTCTGGGATTCGTTTCTACTTAGCATTATCCTATTAACCTTGTATTGTTTGGATCTTCACTAATCAGGGCCAATTAAATTTGTCACGCAGAAAACAAAGTAGCCTGTCCGTGCCCATACGATTAGTCACGACACTTACGTGCGTTATGCAAATTTATGCAATAGATATTATAAATTGTATTGTGTGGAGCACCGTGAGGAATCGGGTTGAGGTTGAGATGTCAAGAGCGTATGTTTTGTTTGTATAAACATTAAACAATATAAATATTAAATATGTAGGACTAAATAAAAATATATTCACTAGGATGCTTCATTTGGGACGACTATTTTTTTTCTCACTCCATTGACGAAATATTGTTCTAAACATAGAAAAGAAAATTCCCACTAACGGATAGCTCTAAATTTCAATTTTAAGTACTCGCTGAATGAATTTAAAGTTTTCCCATACAATTAACCCGTACAAATTTTTTTTTTCTTAAATTAATTATCTATGGCATAGGGACATTTCATGATATTCATTTGACCATGGGCGGAAGTTGTAGAGGGATCCTTCCTTCCTAAAAGCTCTTACAGCGCATTTCGCAAAGATAATTTAAGCAAAAAAATATTTGTACAGGTTGTATTTAATAAATATATAATTGTATGGGAAAACTTGGCATTGGCAATATAAAATTAAACGTTAACTAAAGAAAGTTTTGTAAGTCTTTCTGGATATTTTGAAAGTTTTTAAAATCACACTACCTACATGTTTGCTAAGGTAGTAAAGCCAAGGTTCAGTTTTTGCAATTAATATCTAAAAAGTGAATAACAACTTTAACATGATTGCGAAACCTTAAATTTGAATTTCTTAAAAAGATATAGCGGGCATTTTACGCTAGATTAGACCAATTTTAAATTTCAATAACTAGAATATGGAAATCCGTATTAGATATAATCTGCTTACGCAAATTGATTTGCAACGTAAAGGTCGTACTGCGAAACAAACTACCGGTACTATACAATGAGTTGATATTTGATAATAACTTTGTTGGTATTTTAGTTATATTTTAATATTGATAGAACTAGTACAGACAGAGTAAGAGTCGGTCAATAGTTCTTTTTATAATTATACCTACACTTAGTCATACATCCGCATCGACTGATGCAAAATAGTTGTAATATTACTGACGTAGCATCTGGCTTCGTAATATTGAAGTAATTTAGTGAGTTGTCGATTTTCAAATGTAAATTCGCTTGACATTAGCATATTATGAAATATAAATGTTTTAAACACATCAAAGTCGATATTTTTTATGAAATTTTGAAATAAGATGAGGAAAAAAAAGATAGGTATATCAAACTTGTAACAAATATTCTAAGAACTACCACTAAACTACGACTATTAAAACATTTTACCTACAGTCGTTTCGCAAGTGTGACATTAATCCAACTCCATACGGATGTGAACTTTCTTGCATGTGCTCATTTATCTAACAATGTAATATGATGGCAATGAACTACTGGTAAATACCGAATCGATGAGTCGCTATAATTGAAACTATTTCAAATAAATAAAGAATAATATAAAAAAATAATAAAAAAATGAACATATCATAGGTACGCGGAAGCGGAAGTTAGAATGACCTTAGGCTAATATTATAGGGCTATTGGTGTTTTAAAAAAGAGCAGACTTCGTTCATTTTAAAAACAATATATTATTTACTTACTACTAATGTTAATCTCTATCTCTTAAAGGTTCTTGTTATATCTTTTTATTTTCAACAGTCACGCTCAGTTATTTAACAAAGAGTTCATCTGGATTTGTAAATAACATAATAAAACATAAAAAAAAATCCTTTATCATGTACGTTTGTTTAAGCGCGCTAATATCTTGAACTAGAGATCTAGTACTAGACCTAATACTGGCTAGGTAAATATGTTTAACATTTTTGAAGTATATTTAAATTATATATAATATATTTTTTCCAATTTTTTAAAGCTACGAGCTAATTCATTATATTAGGTACTTACCAGGCTAGAAATTACAAAACGTTTAGTTTAAATCTTGTTTTAGATTAATTAATTAATTTACAATTTACTATGACGGGCTGGTTCCGGAAAACTAATATCATCACGCTCCTAGTGATTTAATAAGCTTTATATCTCCTCATCTCGCACTACTGTATTAATTTGTACTATCGTGTATGGTGAGGTTATTAATACCTCGACTTATATGGGAGGCTAGGTCACTTACAAAAAAGAAGATCCTGTTTTGTATTTTGTTTAAGACATTGTTTTGTCAAGTAGCGTATAATATAAAACTAAAAAAATATTTTTCTACTTTCTAAACTTGTATATTATAAGTTCATTACAACTAATGAGTTTAAATTAAAAATATTTTTATTTGGAACTTGATATTTTTAGTACTACTCAACATGCTATTCATTCTTTCTAAGTCCCGTGCGTTTGTTCCACGATGTTAGCGTCGAAATGTATACTTAAATTAAAATGTTATGGTTTTCTTTAATTAAGTGATTGTTCGAGAGGTTTTATGCTTACTCTATCGATAACTTTAAACTTTTTTGTATTTTCAGTTGTTCCGAGTTCCGACTACCAGTTCAGGTGAGCTTTATTTTCAAGAAAAGTAAAGTTATTATCACGTTTTAGAAAGTGGTAGCCCAGTGGTAACGCTCTCGCTTGGATATGCGAGTCATGCGGGTTCAAATCCGGGTCTCGCACTTCTGATATTTTCACGTGCGAATCATTTCTAACATGATTACCACTTGTACTTGTACCACTTGTTACGGTGAAGGAAAACATTGTGAGGAACCCTGCATGCTTGAGAGAACCTTTCGAAAGACATGTGAAGTCCGCCAATCCGCATTAGGCCAGCGTGGTAGACTATGGCCTGATCCCCCTCGTACTGAAGAAAGGCCCGTGCCCAGCAGTGGGACGTTCATAAGGGCAGAATACGGAATGTTTCCCTTAAGTAAAATTTGATAGTTTCAATATTTAAGGACCCATCAATTTGTTTCGCAGTGTATTTAGGTCCATGTCTCTAACATGGTCGCCGCGATAGTGTAGATCAATAATTTCTTTATTTTTTCTTATTTTAAAGGTGTAATACTTGGTCATTTGCGAACATGGTCACGATCTGTATAAAAATATAACGAGATCGGTTCGTTTGTCGCCTTTAAAAATACACGCGAGTGAAGTCACATAGATTAAATAACTTGTTAATATATTCTGCAACTTGTAATAACTTGCTTAAATTAGCTAATCATTAAAAAATACTAATAAATTGATATCAATAAACTAGACTGCACGTCGCGTTCTTAAATCCGTGTTGAAATGTTCAAAGATAAAAGGTCATTCCATCGGATGTCGGATCAGATTTTCAATTTTTTGTTATGTAATTGTATATTGATTTCGTATATCCTTGTGATTTCAATAAACACACTTGAATCAAGTTTTTGTTAATCCTTCATTGATTTGAATTTTAAAGATATTATGGTTTTATAACGACATTTGGACAAGTTATTGACATCGGAGTTGAAATAAATACCTATAAAGCTAAAATTAATATTTTTTACTTCACTTTTTTAGCTTTAGGTAGAGCGATAGTTAGCGTATTATAAAATCTAGATTTTTTTATGACGTTCATGATTGCAGATAGTATTATTCCACACAGTTTGGTAGACAAAATTGTCCCTTTAATATTTTAATTTACGAACTAAATGCGTTTCAAAATTAAAATTATCGTTAAGAAGCGCCTAATAGCATGATTTTTGTAAATAAGTTTAGACATCCTTATATAATATAAGTACACATACAAATTAAATAAAAAAAGAATTATAACTAACGATAAAAAATAATTATGATCAAACATGAAAAATACCAAAAAAATTAATCAATTATAAATTAATAAAATCATATAACACAAATATTTCTCATATTTATGACAACGATTAACATATTTTGGACAAATGGCCTCACGTACAGTTTGTTAGCATTCGAGAATTTTAAACATTAACCCGGATCAAAGAGGTAACGGCAGACGCTTCGGAGCGCGGAACCTCGCAGCATCAATATTTATGAGATAGGAATGCGCATAAAAAAGACACATCCGCGATATTTCGACTAACATACCATATTAACACCGTATACTTGATTATAATTTACCTTCATGACAGTTAAAGGTTACGTTTAAAACAATGGAGAATGGCATTGTCTTAATATGCAGCTAAAGCAAAGCTAATTAACATTATTATGCTCTTATATTTGTATTTTAGGTCTCTATCTTTGAAATAAATATCTATTTTTATATGTATACTAGCGACTCACCCTCGCTTCGCTCGGGTTCGCCCCTAGGTACGTTTTGTATATATATTTACTTCGCACCGCCCGGTATATATTTGACTTGATTATATGAATTACATTGCACGCACCATGGCAACGGTCATAACATGATACGTCAAAAGCCGTTAATTGTATAATGTTGTTTTAAATTTCCTAACTTTTTTCGATATAGTATGTTATCCTTAAGAGATAGACATATGCCCTCGCGGACTTTTTTGTGGACCTATATAAGATACACAATTCTACCATACATTATTTAGTTATATCTCAAAAGGTTTAGTCAGCGTTCTCGTTGAAGGCTCCCAGACGGCTTATATTTTTCCGACACCTCCAACAGATATCATTATATTTTAACCAATTTATACAAAAACTTGACAACTTATATATTAAAACCTTCCTGGAGAACCATTCTATCCATTGATGAAAACTGCATTAAAATTGGTGCAGTAGATTTTGAGTTTATCGCAAACAGACAGACAGACAGACAGACAGACAGACGCGGCGGAGGACTTTGTTTTATAATATGTATAGATAAAGCACTTCTGTGCGTGTGTATGTAATTGAACTCCTCCCAAACGGCTGGACCGATTTTGATGAAATGTTTCGTGTCTGTTCGAGTGGATTCGAGAATGGTTTGGATTCACAATTCGGTCCGCTACAAAATGTATTTTTTGAATTAATTAGTTATTTATACATTTAGACAGTAAATTAAATATTCAATTATAAATAATAATTATTATTATTCGTCGTTGCTAGGCAACGTTGTTTTGCGCATGCGTACAGCCTGTCAGGTCCGCTAGTAGATAGTGGATACATAATATTACTTATTTTTTTATATCGGAGTAAAAATTTAAGAATGAACACTTTTTATTCGCTCCAGCCTCTAGTCTGTTCCATCTCTGTTCGTTAAATGACTAATTAGTTTATAGTAATTACTTTAACAAGAATTTGAGTCATTTGTTAAATTCTCAGTATATATAGCTTAGAGGAAAAAAATTAAATAGTTTAAAGTTTATATTGTTGAAATACATGATGTTGATATATAAAAATGTTGCCTATTCTGTCCTTATTAAATTTTTAAGTTAAAAAAATGTATATATTTGCATGCCCAATGGCAGAATGTATATGGATACTTAATATTATAACCTGTAACTTGCTATGTACACCTGCATTCAGCAAATAAAGAATATTATTATTATATTATTAACGCACAATTACACTAAGTACCTACATCGTAACATACAATAATTGTACACTCGCGCCGTTTTATAGAAAACAATTTTATAATATGTATGACGATAGGTATGTTTGACGATTATAGGTACCTATTTTCGTACATCTACTTTATATTATAGTTATAAATTTTTATTTTATCATTGTTTATTTATTTTTTATTAGTTGAGTTTTTTTATATTTTTCTATCTGTAAAAATAGCTATTGTTATATCAATAAAATATTGTGTTGTTAACATTTCCACTTCATTAGAAAATCAAATTTAAATAAATAATCAGGTCATTAAACACATTGTTTACAGTATAAATCATTCCTAAGTAATAGAGTTGACACGTGTAAGTATTTAAATTTTAAATTATAATACATATTTTATAATGTTCGGCGTAATATAATTATTTTATTTTCCTAGTGTTAATTTGAAAATCCTTTACAAAACAATCTTTTTGATGCCGACAAATAAAGCTGGTGATTTATTTCACAAAAATTTAGTATACAGATATGTCAATTTTCCGCATAATTAGTGGCTCAGATTAGGGTTTCGCAACTCTAATATTTTCATGTATGAATCATTTCAAACATGATTTCCACTTGCCTTAGGTGAGGAAACTTGCATCTCTAAAGGAACCTAACTAACCACTGTCACTTAGCTAACTCTGCACGCTGGTGGACTACGATGACCTGATGTCCCTCATATTAAGAGAAGCTCGTGCTCAGCAGTAAAACGTTAAAAAGGGCTCAATACATGGTAGGTACTTAGGTAGACACGTAATGAAAGTCACCAAAATATTGTCTCAATATACTTAATTAACAAATAGGTAATTAATTGTAGCGTGGTATTAAAGATATTTTTGACCTACTTAAAAAGGAGGAGGCTCTCCATGTACTTACTTTTTGCATAAACTTAAGCGACATCTTGGCCAATATTATTATTTGAATTACATTACATTAGATACCTACATTACATTTCAAAAAAATCACCAGTATAAGTTTGATTTCCGAATATAAAATAAATATAATTAAAATAAAATGATCTCCTTCATTTGGATGTATAAATACCTATACCTAATGAAGGTTTTTAGGCACTTCTATATGGCTTGGTTCTGAACAAGCCATAAGCAAATTTGCAAAAAATACCTACTCTTTTTCAAACGCCCTTGACCATCTTAACAAGTGCTATGAAAAATATATTAGCAGGCGATCTGACGGAATGTTAATTGGAACGGTAAGCGACATTCGTCAGTGCCAGTAACTCAGTACTCAACTGCTCAGTGCAAAAACTAATCATATCATACGTTGATTAAGCGTCACGTGCTACGTGAGTTTAACGACCTTGTGCCTGTGTTACCTCCGAGTTGATCCGGTCCACGTATTAGATGCATGTATGCAATTCATTTCAAGTCGCATAACTTGAATGTATTGACACCCGCTAGAGGCCGTCGTTAAATTAAGATTTGGCTCAATTACGTGATTGCTAACCCACGGCTTCCCCCGCATGGACTACTTTTGTATCCCACTTACATTTTCCGGGATAAAAAGTAATCAATTTGTTATTTCCGTCTATATATCTGTGTGTGAAATTTCTTCCATATACGTTCTGGCGTGATTGAGTAACAAACATCCAAACATCCTAAGCTTTCACATTCTTTCATAACTTGTTTGTTCTAAGCTTGTCAAAGCTAAATGAAACGATCATTTTGGATTACTGTAATTACTGACAAAGCTTGCGAGCTAGAGACGTACAGTGTACAATCGCTATTTTTAATAAAGGTGATCATTATTATATATGAAAATTTTGTCAACTTTTTAAATATAAAATTGTCATTTTTAAATATTATCATTGTTCAAAGATCGTAAATAGTTTTCAACACATTTCTTACATACGTCTCATGACGATTAAATTTACCTAAACTACTTAGGATTTTCCATGTTCGGGGTTTTTATTATACTTACAAATTATTATTGATCGAATTTGTCACACGTTTTTTTAAGAGGAAACGACTGGTCTACAAGTAGCTTGAAAGGTGGAAAAATGCATGAAAACTCGTCGTTCGTTAAGACATGTTTGATGTTACTAGTATGCTTTTGCCATAGGTAAATAAAAATGTGCATAAGTAATGGATAAGCAGCGCTAAAAATAAAATCCGCAATAACTACCAAGAATAGGTTTCTGATTTTGAGCAACTAATTTAAGCGTTCAAGATTCAATCGTAAAACATAATTAAAGAGGACGTAATAATTTTTTACAGAAAATAAATGATAATCTTGCCAAAAGCGTAATAATGATCGACTGATAAGAAAATTGATTAAATTGACGTCCGACGACCGGAGGACGGTCCCAGAGGACGGCGATCGCACACTGATAACATTCCATAAGTCCTTGTAAGTGTTTGCGAATTATATTCGTGGAGAAATTCAAGGCTAATATAATATCTATTTTTTATCTTAATATATAAAAAAATAAAGTACCTACCTATTTAATTTATTTTCCTAACAAAGGAGTGTACGCAATTTTCATCTTGCAACTTTATAGATTGTTACTAATCATAGGTACGTATGTATATCTGTAAATGCAACGCAATTTCTTAGAGAATCTGCTACGATACCGAGTACTCATTATTTCATTACGATTTGACGTAATCTTTTTTGCTCAATTTTTATATCGTCGTTGCGACTTTGAAACCTCTTATGTGTAAAAATCAAAATTACGAGAAAATCGACAAAAACCGTCTACTGAAAAAAATATAGTGAAACCAACTACAACAAAAAATATAAATATTACCTACATGTTTTCCTGCTTTTTACTGTGATATAATTACATAAAATGAAAAGTAGTATATCAGTGAAAAAAAAAAAACAATTTCAGTTAACACATAAGATAATTTGTATGCGCTTTATGTATCACATCATAGCCCTTAAAACAAAATGCCTACAATTAGTGAATTAAAAAAACTATTTATTTTATTGCAAAAACAAATATATTTCTCTGAAAACACACATTAAGACATTAAGTAACAATTGAATCACATGTTAGAATAAAAAAAATACAAATCAAACTACTATTACTTTTTGAATTTAACTATGAAATTATGCATTAGGTGCCCGGATTAAACTGTAACGCGTTATAAAACGGATGGTAATCCTGATCTATTACCAGTTTCAGTTCCTGCAAATGTTTATACTTGCTCTCAGTAATTTTTAATGGAGCTGTATACAATTGCCTTGGCGACATAAGACCGTTT
This sequence comes from Boloria euphrosyne, assembly GCA_951802675.2. Lineage (NCBI taxonomy): Eukaryota > Metazoa > Arthropoda > Insecta > Lepidoptera > Nymphalidae > Boloria > Boloria euphrosyne. The sequence goes on along the minus strand of OX637873.1, from coordinate 12,066,939 downwards.
CTTTGGTTGTTTCTACGCTGTGGAAGTACCGACCACTCATCGACATGTCTTAACCTATAAAATATGGATCCATCGGATAGATATTTAAGACCCCTTATGTCCACCACGACAGGATCTCCCTTCTTTTTTCCAGGCCGTATGGATTTTAGGTTCGATTCCATCTCTTCGAAATTGAGAAAGAAACCATAATGAACAGATTTGATATCATAGGGCTTTTGTGGTCGAGCTTGTCTCATCCGTGCGATGTAATCACTGGGAGCGAATATTGGCGGTTTTATGTATTGCTCAATAGTAGAGTGAACACTATCAGCTACTTCCAACATTGTATGCCCTTTTTCCAGATAAAGTTGTTCAATACAAATTTGCCTCCTTTGCGCCAAATCGCTTAGGGCACTCGACAAAATTCGGTTTCGGTTTTGGTGTCCGCATCCATCAGAAATAATGATAACGCGCTCTGTTGTAAGTGGTAGGTTTTGACAGTAGTCTATTAAACAAGATGTGAATTCATTAGCAGTTACATTACCATCTGCTTCGTGCCAAAAGTAAATTTCCACATCTTTGGATAGCACGTTATAAACCGTGAAGTTATGGCATTGTAATTTTAATTTGTAGTACACTGCACTAGCCAATAGCTTTGGGGCGAGCAAAACACTTTGAACGTCGACTGTTATAACCACATCCTTTTCGTTTGCGCTCTTTATGACATTATTTTTGGCTTCACGAGCTTCAGTTTTTTTCTCAATGTGGATTTGGTATTCTTCTTTCGAAATATTACCCGTTTTATAACTACAACACGTGTCACACTGGTCTTTGCGCGGAAGATGAATGCCGATATTTTCTTTTGTCAATATCTTCGAAAATGTCTTTCTAGAGGCAGTTTTGTAGTCGTTTGCAATACACCAGTCCTTAAAAACTTTATACATGTGGAGTTCAGATCGAAAAGTCGATTCAACATAATTTTTTTTTGAGCTAGAACGACAGTAATGACTCGGTACTTTTGGTAAAAGATCCAGCCATGTTTTAACAGTTCTTGTCAATTCAACGCATTTTCCTGGTTTGGCAATAATATTTGAACTTGGTGCAGTGTTTTCTGCAGTTTGATCAATTAAATTTTCCTCGAAAGTAGTCTCTCTGCTCTCGTCTTCTCTAGTCCAGCGACGAAAACTGTCTTCTCCAATGCAAAGTGTGTTCAGAAAAAATAATTTACACACTCTTAGTTTAGTGCACTTCGCGTCCATTTTATTGATGAAGATATCATGGCCACTTTGTTTTTTGTTTGTAGAATTTTGTTGAAGTTTACGTCGTCGTCTTATACATCTTCTCACTGCTGCTGCTCTAATAAACGCTTTCTTTTCTGGCCAAGTCTTGAGTTTCCAAAAATGTTTATGAATCTGTTCACGTTCTTCGTCGGATACAAGAGCACAAAGAAAAGAATTTTTCGATTTAGGAACTACACGAGTGTGCACGCAACGTGGTTTTAAAATTCTTGCAGGTTTCTCAACGCACGCTGACCATTTGTCAGCTAACTTTTTATAACCAAGGTATAATTTACCGGCAACACGAGCTTTCTTATTCAGTTTAACGGTACATGGAAGTGATCTTTGTACAGATATACTATCGTCAATATTCTCAGCCCGTGATATCTCACTAACATTGTCAGCATCATCACTATCACGATTGTCATTTTTCAGAGAAGGCAAAATCCTCCGTCTTCTTAAAAATAAGTTTCTGTTGCTTCGTAAATCTTGCACAGTCAACGACCTAATATTTTTATCGGCATTTAAATGTCCCTCAACCTGTCTCCTCAGTGGAAAAAAAAACCGCCTCTTCCGTGTAATCCCTGGAACCCAATCCGGATCATCGTCACTGTTGTCACTCAAATTTTCAAAAATAGGTTTTGGTGATAATTCAGAAGATACTACGCCCAAATCTTCTGGCGTAATAAGAGAATCGCTAGAACAGTCCACTCTTAAAAATTCCTCAAAATCATTTTTTTTTTTTTATGGGACAAAGGGGGCAAACTGGCAGGAGGCTCACCTGATGGGAAGTGATCACCTCCGCCCATGGACATCTGCAACACCACAGGGCTTGCAGATGCGTTGCCGGCCTTTCAGGAAAGGGAGGGAGGGAAGGAGGAGTGAGAAGGACGGGAAGAGGGATGGGGAGTGGGCCTCCCGGACTCTCACTCACCGGACGAAACGCGACAGCATAGCTGCCACTTCACGCCGGTCTTCTGTGAGAGAGTGGTACTATACGGGGCGTGCCGGCCCATTCGGCTGCTACCCGAAGGTAACAAGCATGGCACTACCACTTGTAATTGTCATTAAATGTATTTAACTCGGAGTCACATAATATATCTTGCTGATTAATCAAAGATTCAATCTCACTAACACACAGCGGCTTACTCATTTTTTATGGTTTAACATTCAAAATCTTATAAACATTCGTTTGAAATAACGCGCATGTAACGAACTGCAACGCACTGACGAAATAACGAGTATAATGAGCGACATCTATCATCTACGATTGGAGAATAACCACACGATTTATCTATCTCACTCGTCCCTGTGATATTATTGGTCTAAAGCTACGTAAATACTTTTTAAAAATACCCGCCTTTCTCGCGCTGATCCACATAAGATATTTTGTTCTAATAATTCTTTAAAGACCACGAGTTTGAAATGCAGCCAAAAACTCGTATGTTTAAATTTTACACATAAGATATTTTAAGTACCAACTTTTAATTAGCAAGCACATTTAAGATTTTGAATTTAATAAATAACTTACGATTGAAACGCCATTTTTACATGAGAGTTTTTGCATTCGATAGAGCGTTAAAATGTAAAATCAGTAAGCCTAAAAAAGTGATTTTGCCAAAAGTGACACATAGGAGGTCTTAAAGTCGCAACGACGATATGTTTTTTCCCACGGATGCGATTGTAGATAAGCAAACATTAATGATAAAAATAAATGGAAGTCTCATTAGTATGGACTGAATGTTTATGCTGAAAAGTGCATAATTATTAAGAACAGAGACAAAAACATAAGGACACTGTAAATGAAATCTGAGAAAACTTTCGATAAGAGTGAAAATTCTCATGTTACATAACACTTCGGTAAAGGTCAGGGTCGTTTTCTCGGACGGTCGGCAACTCGACAGGCGCTACGAAACAAGGCGTGTCTAGATTCCTAGCTCGAAGGCAGCATCCGGGCCACCGCAGGGATCGAGTTACAGCGGGGGCGTGCGAATGTCAAGGAACCCTATCCGATGCGTCACCGGCGGCCGGCGGCCTCAGTCGCAGCCGATATGTCTGCGCGCGCGCTCGCCCGCGCGCACTTCCTCGCGCTGGCCGTGCACCTGCTCTCAGCTGCCACCGCCGCTATATTCTCAAGTGAGTTCTATCATTTTGTGCGGATTTTTAATTCACTTCTAATTTTCTCTTATTCATTTTTTAAATTTGTTCAAATCAATTTTTATTGGATATTTTATATAATATTATGTTATATTTTTCCTCAGATGGCGATTTCACATGCATTAAGGATGGCCTCTACGCAAACTACGATACTGGTTGTCAAGAATATGTACGTTGCTCTGGTGGAACAGTGAGAGGACACTATGTATGCGCCCCGGGGCGCGTGTTCAGTGAAATGGCCGAAGCTTGTGTTCCACGACGTAGTTCTTCCTGCACACGACGTATTTGTGCGCCGGGAGATACCCTCGCGTACGCTACCCCAGGGACGGCCTGTCGCCATTATTATCGTTGTGTGAACGCTACCGTTATCGACCACACATGCCCATCAGGCTCTTGGTTTGATCTGGCGAGACAAGCGTGCTCACGCGGCGCCGGCACCTGCTACGAACCAGTATGTGCGGGCTTACCTAACGGCAATTATCCAGATTCCTCACATGAATGTCGTCGCACACTACGCTGCCATGGATCGGAATTACAAGCCGTAGTGTCTTGTGGCGGTGTTTGCGCTAATACATGTCCACCCCCGCGCGCCGCTGCTGTGCCCCTACCAGCGGGAGATGCTGATTTTTGCTCGGATGAAGCCTGCTCTTCACTTTGCCAAAAAGTTTCGGACGGTGCCTACGCAGATCGTTCAACTGGCTGTCGAGAATACTTTGTATGTGAAACACATCGTGTTATTCGACGCGGAGTATGTGAACCTGGATTGCTTTTTTCGGGGAGCGGATGTGAACCCGCGGCGCGAACGCAGTGCCCACCTCCCGCTAGAAGCCCTTGTTTTAATAGACAAGACGGCTTATATAGAGACTGGAAAGATTGTTTTTCATGGTACGAGTGTCAGCGCGAAAGAGTTACGGCTCGCGGATCATGTTCCAGAGGTTTAGTATTTGACGGCGTCACATGTGTTTCTAAGGAGTTATTCCATTGTGAGGGCCCTGTACGATCTAGGGAGTGTGTGGGAATGCCGAGTGGAACTTATCAGGATCTGGACTCAAACTGTACAAAATACTATCATTGCGAAGGCCCTTTACAGATAACGCTAGAATGTCCTGCGGGACAAGTATATGACGGTGCGCGTTGTTCAGAGGCATCACAGTACTTATGCCCTAGTTTCGAGCGCGATTCCTGCTATGGTAAAGCAGACGGTAGCTATCGCGCTGCAGACGCTGGTTGCAGGGGCTTCTACGCGTGTGTGAACGGTGAGAAAGCCGTGTACGCGTGCCCGGCGGGACGAGTCTTTGATGGCGAATCGTGCGTTCCGGCGGACTCGAGTGTATGTCCCAATGACGATTACTCATGTTTTGGCCTCGCAGACGGATATCACGCTGAATTAGACTCTAATTGCCACAGGTATAATATATTATTATTTTCCCATTTACGGCATTTGTTTTGCGACATTGATAAACAACCTTATTTACATATTTTTTTTGTTAACAGATATTTTTACTGCGAAGGCGGTGACAGACTAGCGACTTTAACTTGCCTTGGCGGAAAGATATTCGATGGCCACGCGTGTGTCGAGTCTACTCATCACATTTGCGGATCACCGAGGAAGGATATCATTGAAAACGGTGGAAAATATTGTGAACGCGATGGTTTCTTTCTACAACAGGGGACGGAGTGTAAAAAGTATTATTTCTGCGTAACCGGTGTGAGGACTTATCTCAGTTGCCCGAAGGAGCAGGTTTTTAATGGACAAGTGTGTGTGTGGAAGAAACAGTACACTTGCCCCGGCTGAGTGTTACTTATAGCCCGCTGTTCAAAGCTGAAGCGTGTAACCGGAGGATTACATAAGGCAGATCGTGGAGACTACGACGTACCTGACTATAAAGGCTGACCGTGTCATTGACATATTTTTATAATACCCCTTACTTTTAGTATTTATTAATATTTAAAAATTAGACTAACAGTGCTAATTCCACTGCCTTCATTCCTAATAACTTATCGAGCTACCTCAGATTGTGAAAAAATACACGTAATTTATTCATCATTTTATTGGCATAAAAACTTTAAGCGACCTATGTATTAGATATAACATAATATATTCAATAATTACAGTGACTATGTTACAGTGTTACTTACAAACACAAATAAGCTCCGTGAATAAAAAAATATTATTCTTTTAATAACATAAATGTAATTTATTTTAAATATATCTTTAATCCGAACCTTAGACAACGAAAACGGGCTGTAGGCGGTTGCCTACGCATATTATACATTATACACTATTTAATATAATATACATAGAAGAATATAGCACAATATTGTAATTTCAGTATATATATAACCAAACTACGAGTAAGACTAGTCCCGCCAAGTCGTTACACACCAATGTAGCTACATGTTTGGCAATCGATTACTAAGATTTAATATACAATATACGATTAAATATTACGTAATTTACTGATTTTACATTGAATGTATAAGTTAAGCTGGGTCTACACTGTCGAAATGCGCCGCATTAGGAAACCTTGCCTTATAAAGTTATTTCACTTCCGTAAGACGGCGACGCAAATTAACGGATGTGAACTCAGCTTAACATTAATATATAGGTTAGAAGTTTCCGGGTGTGGTTGTAATAAATATTGAATAATGTGGCGTTATTTTTTATGTATCGATATCATAAATCATTTGGTCGACACCGGAAATTAAAAATTTCAAATATTTATTAATGTTGAGACATTAACACACAGCGCCATCTAGTTCCATAATAAGCTACGAGGCTTGTGTTATGTATACCAGATATATAACCTTAAATACATACATATTAAGCAATGACTGGAGTACAAACATTCTTGCTCATGCACAAATGAATGTCCCCAGCGGGACTCGAACCCGCGACCGCTGGCACAGCAAGTAGGGTCACTACACACAGAGCCAAACGTATCGTCATAAAGTTTGTAACTTTAATATATTTAAGTATTAATCGCTTAATAGTTCAATTATTGTATATTGTGATGCAATAAGAATATTTTTATCGCATCTAAAATAAATATAAAAATTAAAGTAAGCTATAAGTACTTTGATTTCTTTCTTTAAATTCAGAATAAAGCAGCGTCTACACTATAAATGTAAATAAAATTATTGATCCTAAATATTTAATAATAAAAATGCAAAATATTAAAAAAAACTAACTTGAATAATTAAAACATCAACACACAAGTGCAACAATAGTGAGTTCTAACAGTTACGCAAAAAATAAATTATACATTTTTTTAATATAATATATAGAACCATTTATGGCCATACTTATTTCTTTAAAATAATTGATAAATTAAATAGATTAAAGTTAAAACATTGCAAAATGCAATGTTTAAAGTTACAATAGAAAACATAATATAATATGGAATTTTTATGAAAAATCGAAAATATATATATGACTGCAACACAAAAGAATGCAAACGATTTGCATCAGATATTTTAATAATAATGTTTGTTCGACAAAAAATACAATCAACAAGCACATCTTACCATAAATAAGTAGTCTTTTCTATAAATGACCATATTTAATATTTTGGTCTAAACGTGTCCGTGACACAGATTTAAATAGCTTTTATGAACACATCAATATATTCAAATTTTCATTCAAACTCTTTCTACCTGTAATAATCGTTATATTTGCATATAAATAGCGAAATGGCCGTCTCTACATTTATAGAGGCCTAATAAATTTACTGAAGGCCTTACGACTCACTGAGAAAAAACATATGGACCGACGTTTATACTCAATATAATCGTCTTAAAAATAAACCGCAATATGTATTATATATATATTGGCAAATTACGCATCCATAATAGAATAGGTTTGCACGCAAAATAGAAAGTGACATTTAAACCTCTATTTAGTAGAGAAGTGTGAAGTATTTATAGAATAGTGTAGAATATAGTAATTTACTATTAAATCTAGTGTCAGCTCTACTTTATATAACGAAGAGCTGACACTAGACTTAAACCTATATTACCTTATACTCTATATCAGGGGGGCCAACCTGCTGCTTGTGAGCCACATGTGGCTCTTTGAAGGACTGTTTGTGGCTGTCGATAAATGACGATAAATAAATACTCCACACTTCAGTAGAAAATGCTTCAACCACCATTTCTATAAGGTAAATCATCTATAAAAAACAAGATTTCTAAGGGCTAAACCTTTATAGTTCCCATTAACTGTAAACCCTACTCTAGTTACACACACTAGTATCCAAGATTTCTTTATAAATTATTAACCTGAAAGATTCAGTCTTACATTAAGATAGCTGAAGAAATTAAATATTAAAAAAAACATTCGTTGGACCATTTACGTTACATTTGATTAAAAAAGTAAATAATGTTACTAAAATATTACTTGGTTTTTTTGAAAGTTTCGCTTAATAAGTAAATATTTTATACTTTTTGGAATTTCTCTCAATTAACCTATGCTATAAATAATAATATTTATATAACAAGCTATTTCAACGCTATTTTACTGTAATTTCCAACGACAAATGTCTACAAGACAATATAATCGTATGAAAATATGGTCTTATCGAACGTGCGACCTCCGCGTTCGAGTTGACGTCGATCTATTTGCTACATAAAAATAACACGAAACATTCTAAATGTGTTACACTTACTACAATAAATGAATTAATTTAATATTTTATATAACATACATAATACGTAATGAAATTTTAACAAACATTTCAATTGAAACTTCTATTATTAGATTTTTACAATTTTTAATTACAAATGATTACAAATCGATAACAAACTAACAATTTTTCGTTCTGCCGTTTATATCTATATAATGTTTAAGAGAAAAAATACTAAACCGTAATAAAAAAGATCGGCATAATACTCTAAAAAAAAAACAAATATTTTTGACTATCAATAATACAGTTATTAAACTTAAAAATAAATTAATATATTAATGTTGCCACATTCCATTCATTTTAAATCTTATCAGTATAGATTATATATTTAAGATGTAGTTGACGGAGTGATCGCGAAGGGAATAGTGTGGACATGGCCTTAGTCGTTATTTATTGGTCGCTGGTACCGGGTTTGGGCGCCGGTGCGAGCAGCACGCTAATGTCCCATACCTTAAAAGAAACATGCTGTTGTAATTGACTTGTCTAAATAACTTTTAAAAGGTACTTTAAATCCGGGTCTCGCACGACTGTAATTTTCATGTGCGAATCATTTCCAGCACTTGTTTTACAGTGAAGAAAAACGTTGTGGGAAAATCTGCATGTCGGAGAGAACCTATCAAGTGTTGAAAGGTATTATAATAGTCCGCCAACGCATACTTAGCCAACGCGATGGACTGTGCCCTGATCTACCTCGTAGGCTAGTGTCCAGCAGTGAGAAGTTAAAAAATGGTGTTCGGTAGCCATAACACCACTTTATGTGGAGGTGGTATGCGTAAAGGCAATCATAACATTAAAAAAAGGAAAAAAACCGGCTAAGTGCGAGTCGGTTTGCGTACGGAGGTTCCGTACCATTATCTATAAAAACGGCAAAAAATCATGTCTGTTGTATGGGAACCCCCCCTTAAATATTTATTTTATTCTATAGTGGCAACAGAAATACATCATCTGTAAAAGTTTTAACTATCTATCACGGTTCATGAGATACAAGGCTGGTGAGAGACGGACAGACAGCGGAGTCTTAGTAATAAATTCCCGTTTTACCCTTTGGGTGCGGAACCCTAAAATCTAAGCAAGAAGAAGAAAAAAAAGATAAAAATATATATACCTTAATAACGCGGTCCTTCCCCGCAGTACACATGCGGCCCGTGGCCTCGTCCACGAAAAGTGACGCCACCGCGTGCTTCATGTCGTGGAACGACGCTAGAGACTCGCGACTGGAAGACAAATCATTTTATTAGAAAAATAACTTTAAATTTACAACGTAACTAGTGATTTACCATCACTTCACTAATAACTACGTACGTTAAGTATTATATTTAGTACCATCACAAACAAACGGACGGACAAAAATTGTACAAAATATTGAAAATGAAACATTCTAATTCATAATTCGGCCTCCATATCGATAATGACTAATTCATTAAGAGTTAAAACTAATTATTAATGTACACAGTACACACTGTACAGATTAGAGTTACAATTCTATTCTATGTATAGACTATATGTAATATAAACTTATGCGTTCGTAAGTTTGTTCATCTAGTCTATTTATTAAGAAATAGATAACAATATTGAAAATTAAAAAAGTGAATTATTCAAGAGGGCGTAATATCAGTTAAGAGATAAAACATTATGCCTTAGTTATACAGCTATTTTTGACGTCTCACCTCAATAATAAATTCTCAATAACTATTATATTATTGTCTTTAATTATTGAGAATTTAATATAAAATAATATGGCTTAATGTATAAGTCAAAATATATTTACAAATCCTAACTAGACTCGCCGTCGCTTCGCTCTGGTTCATCCCTAGGTACGTTTTGACTGTTTGTATTTCTCAGAAATAAGATATTTTCCTGTAGTAAAAAGTAGCCTATATATTGATCCGGATAACCAGCCACATTACACAGCATGTTCTCTTAAGGTGTGGGATATTAGCGTGCTGCTCGCACCGGCGCCCAAACCCGGTACCAGCGACCAATAAATAACGACTAAGGCCATGTCTACACGATTCCACACCAAATTTCATCAAAATCCGTCCAGTGGTTTTCTCGTGATGCGGTCACAAACAGACATACAGTCAAAAATTCGAAAACCTATAGATTCGGCCTCTGTTTCGTTAATAATGACAATTTCAATTAGAACTTCCAAAAAATATTCAATGTACAGATTCGACTAAGTTACAATTTTATTTATTTATATATGTATAGAAATATAGAAAAAAAGTATGAATTACAAGGTTTACTTATTTTCATTACATTTTCTATTGAAACGGCTTATTTTTTTATACTGTACCTAACACTTTGTCTGCGACGCCTTCTTTGTTATTTATATAAATCCTATTACATTACATGTTTAAGCCTTTATTTTTGGCTTCAACTCAGTCGGGGAAAATAAAATGCAGTTTATTTGTAAGTTAGTAGGTACTTGAGAAAGTATGGCCCTTTTATGAGTTATTTTATTAAATATATGTTACACTTCAAAATAATGGCTTTACAGAAAAAAAAAAAGAACCTACCTACCTACGGACACCATGGTTAACTTGAAAAAAAAATGCGAGAATGAAACGAACTGAACGCACCCGTAAAGTATTTCTGACATGTGTCTGACTAGCTAAAGCAAAATTTGTATGATTATGAGTAATAAAAAAAAACAAAACAAAACCTGATTTTGATTAAAAACCGTTAATATCCACAAGTTCCCATAAGTATTGTAAATTCCCATATGTATTGTACGTTCCCATAAGTATTGTTCTTTCCTATATGTATTGTAAATAGCAAGTGGCAACTCACGGCTCGTGGCGCAGCGTGTCGTAGCAGGCGGCGCACACGCGCTGCGGGAACTCGAAGCCCATGACGGGCAGCGGCAGGCGGTGCGGCGAGCACGCGCCGCACACCGCCGCGCCGCACCAGCGGCAGTGGTGCTGGCGCAGCCCTGCACAACACACACGTTAGTGTTCAAGACATTACATACAGCGCTTTATATATTAACATAGCTACAGACAGACAAACACAATGTCGCATTTATAATTTTAAGTATGGGGACATCAATTAATCAATGGATGTCCTCATGTCCGGAAGAAAATGTTGTCGATTTTTCGAAACCACTCTCTCCCCCACGTGAGATTGAGTGAGGTTTCGCGCCCTCTATGGATATGTAAATACAAAAATAATTACTAAAGAATTACCCTATTTCTATTTATTTTATTATGAACGAACAACAATAAAATAAAATTAAATTTGAAAGTTGAGAATTTAAGAATTTAGATGTTTGGGTGGATGTCAGGATGATTGAGTGGATATAGCAGAAAAACAGAAATAGATATTCTGAAATAGTACATTACATTAGGCTTACTTTTAATTGCGGAAATAAGCAGGGAAATAAATTTGTTTTATTTCACTAGGAAACAAACATGAATAACTAGTTATTCCTAAAAAAATATACCGAATGTGTTTACATACAAATTCACGCATTTCTTACTGAATGAATGAATGTACGATTGCGTGAACTCACCCAACTGCTTCTTCTCCATCATGGCCCTGACGTTCCATATGAAGGGTGCGCGGCACAGCTGGCACAGGTCCGCCTCGCGCCACGCCGGCGTCTCGCGCCGCGGCACGCCCATCTCCCACACGCCCAGCGCGCCGTCCTCGCCGCACGACACCAGCCGCTGGCAGCCGCCCACGTACCACAGCCCCGTCACTTTGTTGCTGAGTCAGTCACAAGTGAACGTTATTACGAACTGGACTGTATACTTTGTTGCTGACTGATTGTCAACGAGTGAATGTTATTACGAACTGGACGGTATACAGCGGCTTCCACACGATACAATTTTACGACCAATTTGACTAGATTGGCAATCGAATTGTGTAGTGTGTCATCAGTGACTCGTCTATTTCCCTTTCTATTATCTAATCAACCCTCATTTTTGCTTCTTGTTAAGAGGCATTATAAAAGTCCTTTCAGCAGGGGCAACAAAAAAAAATTGGCGATCATCAATGTACGTATAGACGGACAACCAGATTGTAGCCAATTTAATTGGCCAATCTGACAAACAAATTATATCGTGTGGAAGCTGCTTAACCATAGCCTCCACTTTGCTTAGTGAATGAGAGTAATTGAAATTATTAACTCAACGGTATTACTAGTTTGTCACTTTGTTGCGTGTCCTGTACTAGATTATTCTGATTAGGAGAATTATTGCTAAAACGTAGGGGGAGTAAATTATATAATTTTACGAATTCAATAGGTCTTAAAATTTTTAAGTATACATATTTACGATAAGACAAGTAAATAAATAGGATTATAAAAATGTCTCGGCTTGAAAAACAGAAAAACGTAGCTGTGGCAGACATAATGCTCAGAATAAAAAAATAAACAAATAAATGAATATAAAAATAAATATGGAAATAATCTTTAATGTAATAAATACAGAATTAAAGAGGGGATAATTAAATAATTAGATTAATTTACAAAAAAAGGATCTTTTTGTATATTTGTCATATACAAAAAGATCCTTTTTTTTCTTGCTTCAGAAATATTAAATTACAAAAATCTCTTCCTTACCTATGGCCTTGTAATTCATAAGCTGTGCCTTTCTGTCCACCGATGTCCCATACAATAATAGTTTGATCGAAGGAGCCACTGAACAACAACTGTGGTATTGGTGCCCAATTCAATACTCTCACAGAACTATAAAAACAAACAATTTGTTTTTCTCATTAGAGTTGTTATAAATGTACAAAAATTAAAGAAAATAAAGCTTAAATGTGAGATCTTTATTTGATTTTTTTTTTTTTAATAATTTAAGTATATTTAATGTTAAGAAATAATGTATAAAAGTTTTTTATGCTTGCAATTAACAGATATAATTTAATAATAAAATCATTTGTTGTTAATGTTAAAAGTTTAAATTATTGTTGCATGTAATAAAGTGTTAACATTCCTTTGCTAAGGGAAAAAGATTAAAAAAAAATCAATCTTTTTTTCATCTATAGCAAAGACATTGTATAAAAATGTTTTAATAATTTCAGTTATTTGTCTAACAAGTATACATATAATTAACAATTTAAAAAAGTCCTATATTCATTTAATATATAACATTTCAGTTTTTAAAAATTGTTTTGTTAAGTATTATTGCCTACATTTTTCTTTCTTTTTTATTATATTAAATCTCTTTGAAGACCTGCACATATTTTTTTAAAGTCAATATTATGATAAATAAATATCCTAATAAATATCCTAATAAATATAATATAAACTCCTTACCCAGTATGTCCTTTTAAAGTTGTTACTAGTGTCGCACCATTATTATCTAACTTTAACATTGTTATCTGCCCGCTGTAATCGCCAATGAACGCGTATTTTGACTGAGAATCAAACCTGTTTTTTTCAGTTCAGGAAATTCATTTGTATCTAAGTGAGATAACAAATTTTGTTATGACATAATTATGTTACAATCCATAAAAATGCAATTAAAACTTGTGATAAGTAAATCATATATGTATTGTCATATGTATATGTTATGGAGATATAATACAATATGCAAGCAATAATAATAATTTTCTGTATTTTATTTAAAGTAACTATTCTATGGCTTCTTGTATTTTCTTAAATAAAAGCAGTGAAGCCATATTGCTAAAAAATAACAAGAAATGTTGTTAAAATTATTTGATATACCCATACAATAACTTAATATGTAAATGTAATAAAATTTGTTTTCTAAATGAAACAACTTTATAATTATTTAAAAGGATACTGCAATGCAGTGCACCAAGCTTCAAATGAATAACCGCCAATTCTCCTTCCAGTCTCACTGCAGTGATAAGAGAACAGCTTATCCCTACTGACAGATAACACCCACTCGCAGCTCAAAGAAAATACTACAGCTGTCACCCTCGCTGTATGTGCCAGGTATTCACGGCTCTAAAAATTAAAAATAGAAAATAAATCAATCTCTCTTATATATCGTTTTTAGTAATAGCTTGCTTTAACCTAATTATGCATATTGAATCTTTTACTATGAAGCAATAAGCAACACTAGTCGGAGACATACCCATCAGTTGTCACTTTTGTGAATATATAATAACACTTATCAGTGAAATTATTAATAAAAATTGAGAAATCTTTCTTTCGACTAGACATAATGTATCAAGCCTAGTCAACCGATTCTAGCCACACTGCCAGGGAGGCATCTATGGATGCATCCTTGCCTTTAAACATCAAAACTAGAATTTAAATTCTGACACAGGAGTGGACAGTATTTATAAATCTCAATAAGTTAATATTATTAATATTTTCAGAAAAGTACTTTAAACAACCTATTATGCAAGAGATTACAAAAATGATGGAGCAAAAGAATCTATTTTTCTTTCTTCTTTACATACATATTCTAATTAAAAATGGTTGTTGTTAGTTAACTAATGGTGCTAGAATGTTTTATGTACATTGTATATATAAGTCTAATCTACAACGTAGAGATATTTACAATTGTAATATATAAATATACCTTCAATATGTTTAACTGCCTAACATTTCTAATTAACTCACATTATTTAGGGTATTATAGGTAGTGATATGAATGATGTAATACTTACACAACAAGTGTGAAATAATAAAATTGAAAAACATGTTTTTAATTTTTACTAGTAATAGTCAAGGTCATTTATAGTGAATAATATATATCACAATGTAGATAATTCTTATTTCATTTGTTGGATATCGAAGAGAAAATTATATGCATAAACCTTGCTTTTGTCTTATAAAATAATTGAGTGAAGAAAGTTTTCAATTTAATTTTTTCATGTTGGGACATTTATACATAGCACTTTCTAGTTCCATGATAAGGTTCGAGTCTTGTGTTATGGATACCAGATAGTTGATACACTACACAGTATGCATATATAACTTTAAATACATAAGTATTATAAATACCCATGACTTGAGTACAAACACTCTTTTACTTCAAAAGATCCATTAAAGATAAAGTAAAAAGTGCTGTTTTGCGTTATTATTGTTATTGCTATGCTATTTATATGAATGGTATAAAAAAGTGAATTTACTATAGCTATATGAATATTATAAGAGCCTTAGTCACTTATAACAAATTTCTAGACTAACTCATGGATGAAATGTATGTATTGTTTTGTTGTATTATTTTTTTAAATATTGAACTTACTGGATTTATTCTATTGCAGTCAGGAGCAAGTGTAAATTCCGATATAGTGCCATTTTCTTGACCAATAAACAGCTGACGTGTTTCAGGGGTGTAGAACATTGATGTACAGCCTGATGGCATGTATTGACAAATACTTGGCCAGTACTGGCCAGAATCTCTCTTTAGCCATACTCTAACTGTCCTTAAAATAACATACAATATAACTTTAGTCAATTTAAATATATAATATTGCCTATATAAAAGAAAGTAACAACTTTATAACATAGTATATCAAGTATAGAACTTGTGCGAATTGAATCATTAAAATAAGTCGAAATAAGAAGTACACAATTAATTCCCGTTTAAATTAAAGAGTAAATAGCAAATGAATGTCATTTAAAGTCGAGACAGCTCTTACTTATCGTCGCAAACACTAATAACTCCATCCTCCCCAGGAATCACAACTGCAGCGTTGACATCGTCGTTACAACCTTCCAATTTACTCAAAAGTGCTGGTTTTGTAGTTGTTGAAAATCTGTCGTTAGGTGTTCTCGGTGCAGGTTTTATTTCAGCAGCCATATTTTGGATTTTTACAGCAAATAAACACTTATTCGTCACTTCTTGGTAAGAACGAAAAAGAAAACGTCATAATAATTTTGACATTTCGGTTTGTAGCTCATTTAGTGTTGTATATCATCGATTAAACATCGATTTAAAATTAAATAAATATAAAATCGGATTACTATTACTATTTTTAATATTATTGCACTAATATTATCAAATTTTAAATTGGATAGTGTGTGTGTATGTGTGTGTTTGTTTGTTTCTCCTGTACGGTGAAAATGTGTGATCAGATTTAAATTGATTATTGAACATTATGCTTTCCTCAATTCTGCTAAATTCTGCGTATTTTATTTTTAATATATTATGTCAATATTTTACGAATGAATGAAGTCATAATTAATACGATTATATTATGTACAACATATAATGTTATGTACATGTATGAAAAACCAGAAATATTATTTAAAATATTTATTAACGTATTGGCGATGCAAAGATTCTAACTAGCGCTTCAAGTGTCAAAATTGTTAACTACTATACATACAAATTACTCGAAAGAAAGTATACATTTATTGGGAATTCCCCTAAATTATCGCACATTGCTTATGAATGGTACATGTTTTCCAGCGCAACAACACAAGTATTGTATTATCATGCTAATTTTCTGCGATGATTATATATAATTCTGCCAAAAACTGCTATCTTTTCAAATCTGCTATATAATCTGCTAGACCCTAAATTACGGTTCTAATTCTGCAAAATTTGCGGAATTCTGCTAAATCTGGTCACACTGAATGAAATGATTGTACAGATTAGAAATTTAGTTGTATACTGTAAACCTGGAATAAGATAGATTTTTAAAACAGACTCTTTCATTTTTGTTCTATATCTATAATATTGAAGACTACAAAATATTTACCCATTTTATAGTGTAGAATTTATTAATGACTTTCGTGTCCTTTTGTCTATTATAAGAACTTGTGTTGCGAACGCGAGACTTCTTAAAGACCATAAAATAATATTACAAAATAATAATTTAATTGGATTTATTAGCGAAGCATAGCGAGACCTAACACTGTCCCACAATCTGAGTATTTTGTGGTACACTTTACTAAAAATCTATCATACCTATAGATTTGTGCTTTAATACAGTAATTAAACTTCATATTTAGATGTGTTATCTGACAAAAAATATAATTTTATGACAATTGAAAAAATGAACATTAACGATTTTGTGTTCCTTGGATAAAATGTTATTGTACTACTAACGCCATCTGTTAAAAACCAAAGAGTCGTAGCTTTCTAACGAGTACATCGGTGATATATCGCTGTAACATTAATACCCAATACCCGTTAAAAAACTACATTTTTGCTGTTAAATTAAATAACTAATCATCTTTCATGGTGAGGTTTATCCTTTTTAACCGACCTCAAAAAGTAGGAGGTTCTCGACTCAGCTTTCAGTTTGGTCCCATTCAAATTTGAAAATAAAAAATCACTCTTTTTTTACCTGCTGATTTTTTATGTTTCACCATAAAAAAACTTTTTACAATGCAGTTCGATTTCGATTATTCTTTTATTATCAGATAGGATATACTTGAAAGTTGGCCCCCATTGAAAAAAAATGTCTACTCTCACCTACCTAGCTAAAGATTTTATTATTATTTATTGCCTATGACCGCCTAAGAATTGTTTAATGACTAAAGTTGTCATAGGCTGTATGGGCTATAGCCCTTTGCCTTTCCCTATTGGGGATAAATTTTAAAAACAACAAACAAGTTAAGTTGTCATTGTCAAAATTGAAAATTCAAATGTCAATGTCGAATTTATAAACATAACCACGAGGGAAAAACGTGTAAAAATCCGAAAATATTTTAAATATTTATAATATAATAATATCAATCTAGATATCTAGATAACTAATACAAATATGAAGAATAAGAAAATGCCTAAACCTCCATCGGAGAGCGGTTCAGGTGAGACCTAAATTGTACAACTTATTAAATCTCTTGTTTATTTAACAGCCACACGGGTTTGAAGATATATAAACAATATATTTTACTTTTTAGATTCTGAACAAGAGCCTTCTCCTGAGACTCACAAGAAGTCATTAGAGAAATTAAAGAAAATAGACCCAGATTTTTATAACTTTCTTGAAGAAAATGATGAGAATTTACTAAACTTTGAAACTGACTCCGGTGATGATGATGATAATGATAATAAAGATGATGAGGATAAGTTGCACGTACCTGGGCCCCTTACCGTTGACAGTGATGAAAGTGACTTTGAGGTAAAACATCCTTATCATAGGTTATACTAAAGGTTTTTGAACAATAAGCTCAAGTAATATGAACACAAATGTAAATTTTACTCTATTACTAAATAATACAATGAAATATTCAGCTTTAATGTTATTTTGTATTTTTTAGGATGCAGATGCTAAAGTGGTTCATGGAAAAATTACTCTTAAAATGGTTGCACAGTGGCAATCAGAGCTTCAAGCTGAAGGAAAAATAAAATTAACTACTTTAAGCACTGTCATTAAAGTATTTAATGCAGCTATGATAAGAGCTACGAGTGAAGATGGTGCCTCTGTAGGAGAATTTAAAGTTGAAGGTACATATTTTAAAAGAATCCTCAATGTGGTTACAGTATTTCTTTCTTCAAGTTTCTGAATAGGTTTTTGGTGTAATAATATTTTATATTACATTTGTTTTATTCACTTTAAACATCCAATTAAATAATAATCTTAAAATTTGCATTTCAGGTTCTTCAATTTTTAATGCAGTCATACAAATGTGTGTTTTATACTTACCTCCAGCAATAAAAAAGTATTTGGGTATGGAACAATCTGGTAAAGACCCTCAAAAGTGTAAACATTTCATAAAAATTAAGGGGCCACTTGTTGCATACCTTAAGGATCTGTTAAAATTGCTAAGTGGAGTTACTTCAGAAAATATACTGACAGTACTTCTTAAGCATTTACATCAAATGTCTGTCTATGTGGCATGCTTTAATAGTATATCTAAACGAGCATTAAAAAAGTTAATCTCGCTTTGGAGTAATAGTGAGGAGACTGTGAGGGTTTTGGCATTTTTATGTATTTTGAGAATAACAAGAAACCAACAAACAGCCCTCTTAGATTTGGTTTTAAAAGCAATGTATATGACATATGTTAAAAATTGCAAATTTGTTAGCCCCTCTACTTGGCCTGGAATAAATTTTATGAGGAGATCATTAGTGGAAATGTTCACATTAGATCTTAATGTATCATATCAACATGTGTTCCTCTATATAAGGCAACTAGCAATACATTTGAGAAATGCAATTGTTGTTCAGAAAGTTGAGAATCGACAGGCGGTTTACAACTGGCAGTTTGTGAACTCTTTACATTTGTGGGCAGATTTAATAGCTGCGTCATCCAACAAGCCTCAGTTGCAACCATTGCTGTATCCTTTAGTAATGGTTATTACAAACACTATAAAACTGGTACCAACTCATCAATATTATCCATTGAGATTCCACTGTGTGGAGATTCTCATAAATCTTTCGAAAGAAACTAATACTTTCATACCTATACTGCCATTCTTAGTAGAGGTAAGTTCTAAAATTGAAATTCAATACTAACTTAAACACATATTTTATTTTATCAACAAATTTTAAATATCATGACTATATTGTATATTATACCAGTTATATAACAATCACGTTTTTTTTATCTATATCTTGTATAATACAATAAAACCATCATAACTTATCAAGTACTAGCGACTCACCCCTGCTTCGCTCGGGTTCGTCTCTATGTACCCCCTTTAGCATAAATTTTTTACAAACTATGAATGTCTTGCTTATTTATATAATCAAACACCTAAAAAATAAGTTTCAAGCTTCTAGCTTTAAAAATGAAGTATTTTCCATACTAACTATCATCCCCTATTTCAACCCTTTACAGCCCTTTTTTCGCCTTAAAAAGCCTATGTCCTTTCTCAATGACTACATGTGGACCAAATTTCATCAAAATCGGTCCAGTATTTTTGAGTTTCATACAAAAATACCAAGATACAAATCTTTCCTCTTTATAATATTAGTAAAGATAGATCCTACTTAATCTGCATTTGTATTACAGGTTTTGACATCATATGACTTTAATAAAAAGAATAAGAAAGTATCAATGAAACCATTAGACTTCTCATGTATATTAAGATTAGCTAAATCACAATTAATGGAGAATGGTTTCAAAGATTCGGTCATAGATAGAGTGTATGGACTGCTATTGGAGTATATGGCTAATGAGTCGCATTCTATTGCCTTCCCAGATATTTCATTATTGGCTATAATACAGGTTTGTGATTTGTTTTATTTTTACACCAAACAAAATGGTTATGAGATAAAAGTTGAGAGTTCTTCTATTTTAGGCCCCTTTCTTTATTTTATGCAAATCGAATCAAAATTATATACTTTATTCAAATAAACTTTTGCAAGCACTTTTGAATGGGTCGCTTTTTACATTATGACAATGTAGAATTTAAATTCAGTTCTAATCTGGTATAAAAAACCAAATAACTTTATCAAGTGAATATTTACTATTTTGCAGATAAAACAATTCTTGAAGTCGTGTTCTGTGTCAAATTACACAAAGAGAATGCGGCAACTGTTAGAAAAAATCGAAGAAAATTCTAGATTTATTGAAAAAGAAAGGGCTAAAATAAGCTTTGCATTAAATGAGGAAAAAATGGTGGCAGCATGGGAGGCGAGTATCAAGGCTAAGGGCACGCCGCTACTTACGTTCTTCGAGAATTGGAGTAAGGTGAATAAAATACAAAAACGTAAGAAGGTAACTAAGAATGATGAATTGGCGGGAGTAATGCCAATGATAAAGAGGCCGAAGATCGCCGAAAGTGAAGATATAGTAAACAAACCTGAAAAGAAAGGACCTCTTGTACTGTTCCCATCTGATGATGAAGATGATGAGGATAACTTCAAACTTGACGAAGAAACTGAGAAGCCTAAGAAAAAGAAATTGAAGAAGAAGGTTAATAAGAAGAAAGAACAGAAGAAGGATGTAGAGCCAGAAGTTGATATACCTGATACTGAGGATGTAGTACAAGATATGGGTGTCAATGATTGGTAAAAAATAAAATGATGAGTTTGAAATTTTGTTTTTATTTTTTTTTAACTATTTAAAAATTGATGTATACATGTTGGAGAGAATTCAACTGGAAATTTTGATTTAATCAATAATTATGATATACTAGACTGAAAAGCTTCTCTGTGAGTTTAGCTATTCGCATGGAACAAAATATAATAATAATATCATCATCAGCCCTTTTTAAACGTCCCACTGCTGGGCATCAGCCTCCCTCAGAACGAGGGGGATCAGGCCATAGTCCACCGCGCTGGCCCAGTGCGTGTTGGCGGACTTCACATGTCTTACGAAAACTTGCTAGGTTTTTTCAGATATGCAGGTTTCCTCACGATGTTTTCCTTCACCGTAAGACAAGTGGTAATCAGGATAGAAATGATTCGCACATGAAAATATTAGAGGTGCGAGACGAGCATTTGAACCCGCATCACTCGGTTATACAAGCGACGCGTTACCGCTGGGCTACCACTGCTACTATAATAATCGAGTTATGTATAAATTCACAGCATTTACTGTAAACATTTTTGTGTGATTGAAAGCGCCATGTTATCGGAAAAGTGATCAAATGTGAACGCTCGTTTGCGTATTGCGTTTTTTACTCCTTTCTTTTAATATGTCGTTACTATAGAGCAACAGTAAGTTCCTACTATATAAAATAAATAAAACACCACAATGGTAACTATGATAAATTTTAATTAAAATAATAACAAAATTATAAACATAATTTCTAGAATGTTTTCTAGTTCACATAATTCCTTGCAGGAAATACGTCCATTGTACTTTCGGTTCCGACGGCTCGTACGTCTCTATAGTGAGGCAGCCGCTGGGCATTGTCGATTGTTTGTTGGGAGGTATGTCGTTAAGATATACCACCACTTTTAATTCCTAAAATAATTAACAATAATTCAGCTTCAAAATAAAGTATTTTAACATAGTATCATTAATAAAGACACGCCTCATTTTAAATAGTCATAGTCATCAGCCCCTTTTAGGGTACCACGGACCTCCTTAAGTACAAGGGGGTCAGGCAATAGTCCACCGCGCTGGCCGAGTGCGTGTTGGCGGACTTCACATGTCTTTCCAAAACTTGCTAGGTTTTTCTCAGACATGCAGGTTTCCTCACGATGTTTTCCTTCACCGTAAGACAAGTGGTAATCAGGATAAAAATTATTCGCACATTAAAATATCAGAGGTGCGAGACCCGAATTTGAACTCGCATCATTAGGTTATCCAAGCGAACGCGATACCGCTGGGCTTTTAAATATAAAATTATAACTGTGGCAAACGCAGTTATTGTATTTAATCGATAAAGTGTAATAGAAAACAAAAAAAACTGATCATGTTCCTACATATTAGATACATAATATTATATATATGCTTTCTAAACCTATTAGAAATAAAAAAAAATATCTATACCTTTTTAGGTTTTATAGGTTCACAGGTGCCTTTTACATGAAATTCATCGCGATCTACATGTATTTTAAATATGCGCGTTTCTTGGAATATATTTTTGAATACAATGGTGGTGGATCCGCCAGCTACTATTTCATACGGGCCTTGCGGTTTCGGATCTACTGCTGTTCCTTTGATATTGAAACTGCAAGTGTAAGCATTTATGAAATACAAGCACTCTTACTTTGCATCTTTTCCCGCAAAAATTACCTATCCTGTATGTACCCGAGTAACCAGCTACTATCTTACCTTTCATCTAAATCTGCCCAGTGGTTTTCCCGTGATGCTTCTCAGGCACAAAAAATTTTAAAAACTACTGGTATGATAATAAACTTTTCCAAAATATATTTAATATGAAAATTTTAAAAATCTTGACTAAAATTGAATGTAATTTCTCCAATGGTATTGAGTTGGGCGGTTAGGACTTAGGAAGGCAATAAAGTTTTTGTTTTTTCTTATTTTGGCAAAAAACAGAATCTTTATTAAAAAGAAAAAAAATAGGTAGCTGGTACACTTGACTCATTCATAAATTATTTCTATCAAAGTTACTTCAGACAAAAACAATTTTATACTAACACGAATTCCCCTGCGATCAGAGAATTGAACGAGACATTACAAAATTGCACGCCCAGCTCTGTTGGCTCAAACCAAGCTTGGAACTTTCCTTTCTCGTACGGCCCCAGAGTATATTCCTTTTCCGTTATAATTGATGGGTGGGACACCTATTGTTATAATAATAAATGTTGCAATATAAGTTTTCATTTTAATACAATTGATATATTACATAAATTGTAGTATTTTAATTTTCTATCAAATCTATTCAGAACATACCGTATGGCAAATAGGACTACTAAATGCTTGATGCTTGATTATTCTCAAGTATCGAGTAGAGAATATTTAATTTTTAATCTAAGGAAAAGCATTTTAAACCATAATACTAAGAACTCAAATCATATCAGAGTGACGTGGCTCTATCTACCCCTTGAGGCATAGTCGAGGATATATTTTGTGAGTACATTCAAATGATAATACATCATTAGATTTACGTGAATATTTGACATTTTAATTAAAAGTATCTTAGATTCTGTCGCGGATTTAACAAGTGTTGTATAAGACTATGAAATAAAAATAATAATATTTACCGATGCTGTAAACTCAGTTCGAACATCAGTTTTATTCTGGACTCGTAAGCGCAGTGGAATACATGAACCTAATGGCGTGGAAAATTCTAGATTCTTCACTTTGGCGGGAAGACACCTTAGTATGACACTGTAGATGTAAGAGCCTACAAGCTCGTTGCTAACTTCCAGTATATCTGCAGTCTCACCCACCACCAACGGGGAGTACACCATTACCAGTACAGTCTGAGAATTAAAAAAATTGTGTTTTTCTTAATAAAAAAATACATTTTCATCTATAAAATAAGATGATGCTGTATTGTATAAAACACTAATATTTTATATCAATTAAAGGAATAGCTACTACTACTAGCAATTGGTTCATAATAGACAATTTGTATGTTGTATCTAGCAAGAATTTATGACATTAAAATTTTTCCAATAACTCTTCGCTCAGGCGAAATCCTAATTCTTTAACTAAATAAAATTAGTCCACTTAAATAAAATTAGATATCTGCCAGGGAAGATTCCGTCAAAATCGATCCAGCAGTTTCTGAGATTAGCCGCAACACAGACAGATAAATAAAAATGTGTTTTTCTTATATGTACAGTTTACCTAACTACTTAACTTACTTAACCGTGTACTTACCTTATCCTTACGTTACCCTTCTTTTTATAAAACAAAAATACTACAAATAAAATATATTCAGGTATTAACCTCAGAATTCCTACTAATTCTAAGCTCATTGGGGCACTCCAGCCCTTTACATCTGACTTGAAACAGTGCGTCGGATCCCAAAGGATTCTTAATGACAAGTTCCCGCCGCAGCCACTCCCGCGCTCGGGAAGTGAACGTTAGCGTGTCGACTATTTTACTGGCCGCTACAACCACCTCTACGTTGTAGAACTGATATTCGCGGCTATCTTCATTTATGAACATTACCTATCATTATCAAACATAAGTAGTCAATATTAAACTACCCATTTCATTTTGGTATAATACGTGCTACTTATAGGTGTCTCATTGTTTGGTTTTTCATTTTATTATGATGCCTTTAATTTGGCTTGGAAAATTAAAAATTCCAAATTGTTTTTCTTGTATTACTTGTGTTTAGACAAGTAGACTAATACAATAAAACCAAATGGTTATATCGACATATAGAATTCATTCTATGCATCAATATACCCAAATCTCAATTGTTCTCAATTAGCATCAAAGCCTTAATTTAACCAAAAGAGCAATGAAGTTATAAACTGAGTTTTGTTTACTATGAAGAATGAAATTGAAACGTATTAAGAAATGGTGTCAATTCTATAGAAGCTGATTTCAAAAGGCTAGCGTGGGAAACATGATTTAAATTTGTAATTAAAAAGAATTTTTACTTACTTTTGCATATATCTCGCACTCCTCATAGCACACGAATGACCAACGACACGTAGCGGCCGCCTCTCCCCATACTTTAATGGTCTCCGGATGCTTTATCTCATAGTAACCCTCGAATTTATCCGGCACTATTTTTACTATCTCCGTGGATACCACGTATGATTCTGGGAACTAAATATTGTGTATTATTAAAAATAAAGATAATATCCCTTATTACTTCACTAGTGGGTACCTAATTTGTTTGATCTTACAAAGAAAAATGTTAGTGCGAAGTGCACTGTAATATTTTTATCGGGCTTTTTGATTTTTTAATAATTTTATATTTCGAATTAATAGGAGAATATTCAATACTTAAATTACATATAAAAAGCATCTCAAGGTCGTATATATAATTATAATTATACTTGCTTGCTTTATATATTAAGGTATTCAAAAGCTTAAGCTATAAAGCGAATAAAATTATACCTCAGTAATGTTGTAAACCAGTAGTTCCTTTGTATAAAGTTCTTTCGCCGGTACTGTGATGGTGATAGTGCCGTTGGGGTTGGGATGTACGGAGTTACCCACTAAAGTAACGAACAGTGCGCTTTCACCGAGGGGGGAATAAAGCACTTGACTCTATAAAAGATATATATCGTAAACTAGCATACACGGCCCGCTTCGCTGGGCGTAAGTTATAATAAATTAAACGGTTTTCATTATTTTCTAAAGTAATTATATTTTATAATATAAAAAGTTGCCTAAGTTACTCCTTATAACATTAGCTATCTGCGAGTGAAAGTCCCGTCAAAATCGGTCCAGCCGTTTCAGACATTAGCCGGAACAAACAGACAGATAGACAAAAAATTAAAATAGTTTAGAATTTTTTTTGATGTCAGTAACGTATATACTTTCGTATGTATTTAGTGGAAAGCTGTTAATTTGGAATTAAAAACAAACCTTTTCCTGTTTTAAGGCCTCCTATGTCTAAGGTCTTACTTACTGTTATCTATTGAGTACCTACTTAGTGTTAATCGCAGTTTCCTGAATTTATCTTTAAATAACATAATGTTTTCCTTTGCCTGTCATTGCTTTTTGAAATCACAGTTACATTTTGAACGATATTGTAGTAACAACACACAGCTTTGGAAACCTTCTCTAACAGGCCTTCATCTTCAGTTTTTGAAACATCCCACAGCTGGGCACGGGCCTCTCTCAGTACAAGGGGGCTCATGTCATACTTCACCGCGCTGGCCCAGTGCGTGTTGCGATTTTTCTCAGACATGCAGGTTTCTTCACGATGTTTCCCTTCACCGTAAAACAAGTGATAATCATGTTAGAAAGACCCGCGTTTGAACCCACATCACTCAGTTATCCAAGCGAGCGCGTTACCGCTGGGCTACCACTGCCTTTTCAAGAGAGGCCTTACCTCTCAGAAAAGCTTTTTAAAACTGTTTTAAATCGTATATATTCTAAACTAAGCAAACCTCATGTTTTCCTATAGTTTTTGGTTTAAAATGCACTGGAATTTCAAAAGTAGAATTTGGCTCTACATGAAATTCTTTCAACGTCTCGAATGGTCCACCGGATACTTCCGATAGTATAAGCCACAACTCATCCGTACTGCAAATATTTAAAAGTACTACATTTAATATACATTGTATTGTGTACTTTACACTGAGGTATTTATTATTTTTTCTCAAATTATAAGAGAGTAATAAGTAATAATCCAGTGCAAGATAGTGCAGCTTCGGAAACTAAGTAAAGCGAGTTGCAATTTTTGTTCTCGGCCTCTCGAACTCTATAAGAAAAGAATACTAAACGATAACTCTTACATAAAAAAATGTCAGAAAAAGTTAATTTATATCCTTTCTTAACTCATAACTTTTTCTAAAAAATAAAACCAAATCGTACGAGAGCTAGCAACGTCGGGAAAACATGCATTTCAATAAGGCCAGTTTTTAGATATGCTATCTCTCCCATTCTCCCGGACATAATACGGGCTGTCTGGCTAGCGGTAGTGGTTGCGTTCATCAGTGCGCATCGTACTTGGATAGGTAAAATATCAATTTTTCAAAGAACTTTAAGAAGGTTCCTTTTGTTTTTATTATGTTAATTGCATCTAACTAACTGGAACAAACTTTTTGCAACATGAATCTATTATTGCCACAGTTCCATTGTTGTTTAAATTGTGCCAGACGCTGATTTTAAATATAATTTTTGTTAAGGCTGAAGTTCAAGTAGCAATAAGTATTTTGTTTAAACCAGTAATTGCTTCATTTTCCTGTTAGGCGCATTGACAAATGTATGTAATTATCGTAGTAAATTGATATTTTACGTATCCAAGTACGATGCGCACTGATGAACGCAACCACTACCGCCAGCCAGATAGCCCGTATGATGTCCGGGAGAGTGTGAGAAATAGCATATCTAAACACTGGCCTTAATGAAATGCTTTCTCGAAAACGTTACTAGCTCTTAAGCTAAAACATATACTTTTAAAATTTTAAAAAATGTATTGCAATTTATACTCACGGATTAGTAACAACAACATATTGCGTATTGGTTTCTCTGACAGGACATTCAAAGTAAAGTGTTTTTATTTGAACATTGCCGGTGTCAATACACGTGGCGTACAGCGCTAACTCCAGAGGCTTGTAGTTCTCTACATTGCAGCATGCCTATAATTGTTTTTTACATTATTACGAATACTATATTGTAATATTAGTTATATAGATATATTTATATTTTATTAGGGGAAACTTAAAACGAACTTGATATATAGATCCAATAAACTATATTCACTGCACGACTCCACGATCATATGGCATATGATCGTGGTATGTTCCAAATGAATACTAAATTAATTTTAGATTATAATATTATAAATATTAAAGTAGGTGTCTAGTGTCTACTGTCTATCGCTAATACGAATACACGTGTAGAATTGATCAATAAGTGACGTGGGTTCAATCTCAGGTTTCGTGTGCGAATCATTTTTGATATGCTTACCACTCACTCAAACAGTAAAGGAAAACATCGTGAAATAGTGTTGCATATCGATAGCCCACTACCGATAGACAATCGATAGTCTATCGGTAGTTAAGGTCTAAGCAATGGTATCGATTATTTATCGAAACTATCGTCACGTGTCAATACTTTCGATACTATCGATAGTATCAATAGCTCTTCATGAGCAATACTATTGATAACAGCGATACTATCGATACTATCGATATTATTGATCGATTATATCGATAGTATTGCAAAAATATTAAGTTTTTACCGAAAACTATCGATACTATCGATAGTATCGATAGTTGGTACTATCGATAGCCAGTGATTTTTCGATAGTATTGCTTTCTCAAAATAAGTAATATAGTGGGCCAAGTAAGTAACGACACTATTATTAAATAAATTTCAATATATTCGTGAAAGCTTAATAGTTTTAAATATAAGTTAAAATATTGATAAGTTAAAGTTTAAACTATAATTGCAACACTCCTTTTGCTGTCAATATTGTTTTTCACTACAACGTACTAAAGTTTAAAAATTGTGGTTTTCTGTAGTGTTTGTTTTGGGCAAAACATATTATTATAGAGCTGATATTTATTATGGCGGATCCATCAACGAGCAAAACTAGCGACAAGAAAAAAACGTCGACCATGTGGTTGTTTTTTGAAAAAAAAAATGAAAGATTCGTGATGTGCAAAATATCCCTTTTTATTATTTCAACCAAAACTTCAAACAAATGAATTATAAAATTATATTATTTAAGAAATGAAAAGAAAATTTGAATTTGAAAGATTTCTCAAAGACACTATAATAGACATGGAATTCCAAATAATATTTAATGACTGTTGAACTTACCCATTGTGAGTTAAATAAGGATTCTAAACTCAAAAATTAAACACAAAATTCACAGAAAACAATCGCAACATGTACACTGATACAAAGGACTTCATAGCTACTTAAGTAATGTAGATTTATAAAGCAATACTATCGCAAATTCATTGGCTATCGAAAGTATGGAACCATCGATACTATCGATACTATCGACAGTTTTTGGTAAAAACTAATGGTTTTTGCAATACTATCGATATTATCGATACTTTCGAATGCATTACTGTCGATAGTATCGATAGTATCGCTGTTATCAATAGTATTGTTCATGGTGAGTAATCGATATAATCGATAGTATCGATAATATTGTCACATGGTGATATTATCGTTAGAACTATCGATATCCTGAATAGTTTTCGAGGTCAACTATCGATAGTAAAACTATCGATGGTTTTGCAACACTATCGTGAAAGGTCCCTGTAAGCGGCACTAAATTGTTTAAAGGATGCTTAATTTTTATTTACATGTTGGTTAGTTTTCTAAGCCACTTGAGTAACTTACCCACACTTTTATGAAAGGGTTGTGATTGGCCGGTCGGAACGTTACAGTGAAGGTGACATTAGTATGTGCGGCGATGGCGCCCTGCATTGGCGATATTACAAACTCATTCGAAACCAACGGTTGCCACCAAAACCTGGTCCAATTTTTAATTATTCATTGGAAGATTCTTAATGTAATTTGAATTATTCAGATAAAAAAATGATAAATATTATAGACATTCCAGACTTCAAAAAAATACTTTATAATAATTATTTCACCGAGCGAGCGAAACGTCTCTGCCTCAAGTCTGGCATTTCCTTTCCTATGTCAGTTTGATGGTACTCCACTTCATATTCTACAATCGATCTGGACAAAACTTTGTAAACTTTGTCAACTGATTTTTTTGTTCTCGGAGATTTTTGATCCGAGACCCCTCAAAAAAGGGAGTTCTGAGTATCTCTGCCTTATGAGATACGATTCTGCGGCTTTTTTGTATTTGAAAGGTAAGTAACTTTTGGTTGGTCTCAAAGGCCTTTCCTGAAAAGCCGGCAACGCATCTGCAAGACATGCAGTGTTGCAGATGTCCATGGGCGGAGGTGATCACTTACCATCAGGTGAGCCTCCTGCCCGTTTGCCCCCTTTGTCCCATAAAAAAAATTGGTGAAGCAGAATAGCTTCTCAAAATGGAGCTTGTGCTCGCGAGATTCGCAGTTCTCCTCCACTGTTTACCGATACTGTTCGCAGAACTCATCGCAGAAATCGTCTAATACAATTCAGGATAAAGTAACAAATTTCTACAATCTAAAATATATACAAAACCCAATACAATATGTACCTAGTACCGAAGTCACCCTTGTTAAAGAGCATTACTTTTAATATTTTACAACCACGCTTTCTCACTCGCCCGAATTGCAGAGAGTTCTGAGACAAATGCAGGTGCATGCCGGTGGCACAACCGCTAAGGCGGACCAGGGGACGCTCGAATTCAAACACTTTCATATTTAACTGAGGGTAATAATCATTAATTTAATACAATTAAGCGAAATAAAGCGAACAATTGGTGTACCTGTATCTCAGTAATATTCCGAGAGTTATGTATAGTTTGTTTTGTTTTTACATTCGTTGATTAAAGGTTAGAAAGTAAATAGTTTAGTTGAGTTAAGTTAGCATGATGGAGAAAAAAGTTTTAAAAATGTTTGCAAAAATGCAAAATTATAATCAAAATATGCATCACGATATGGTTTATAAAATCTTGAAAAAAAAATATTTTTACAACATACCTGCACGTCTAAATTGCTAATCATACCAATAGGCTTAAATTGTATTTTGAGAGGCACTTTCATATAAGGTTTTATGGTACATTTACTTGGTACCGTCTTTAAAGATGATAGAGCGTTTTGGGAGTCCATTACAATTTGCTCTTGTATCTTATTCGTCTTATATTGCTGAAGCATTTCCCCTCTAATCAAATCGAAGGAAGAAAATTATTTTTTTTTGCTAGATTTTATATAGGTATATCACTTATATAACATGTACAAAATGCAAATATTCTTTATTGCACACCATAAGTTTACATAAAATGTTTATTAATTAAAGAAATAGTACAATAGCCGCCTATTGTGCTATTTCTTAAATTAATAAACGCCGGCCGCCCTTATCGCTAAGATAGCGATGCATGTAGTGTTTATTAAATTAATAGTTTCAGTTTCGAACTAATACGGTAAGGTATCCTAACAGCGATAATTATTCAGGCGAAAAAGGCCTAAAGTCTAACCTCGATGGACCAATCTCCGACCCTCGAAGGTTGGCAGCACTTGGACTCAGACAAACACTGGTTCCTTCGGAATTATTATTATCTTCTATATTTTGGTACATCACTCGGAATATGAAAGTAGCATCTATAGGCACTTTGCTGTGATTCATTACTTCTATTTGGCGGACAATTTTCTCTCCCACCTTGACTGGCCCAAGATCAAAGCTTTTTTGGCAACCCTCATATAAATCAAAGAGGAGGGGAACACCTAGAAAGTTTTAAAAATACTTTTATACGCTATATGCATTATTTCTATTTCTGTAGGCCTATTTATAAATACTAGCTACTTCTCTTACCTTCGCTTGGGTTTAGTCCTAGTAAATAATAAAAAGAATTGTAGTATATTCTTCGTATATTTTTCCAGAATAAAAAGTAACCAATATGCTGTATGCCAAATTCCACCCAGATCCGTTCAACCACTCTGCTTTGATTAAGTATCATACATACAAACTTTCACATTTACCCAAATTATCACATTTCTATATAGTAGTTTATAGATTTTTTAAAATAAATAACTTAAAATATAAATTAAGTATATAAGTCAAGACAAGACCTTCTCCTCTAATGGTGACGATTTCCTCGCAAAGTGAATTTACCCAAAATTGGAGCTTAAATTCATATTCTTTTACTTGCTTAGGACGGAAGTATATCGCTATCTTCACCCGTTTATTGGGTTCAATAGAGTTTTCTTTGCCGTAGCTCACAAAGAGCTCCGGTAAATTAGAAAAGTTTAAATCCAAGCTAAAAATGAAGCACATATTTCAGTGAATTTACGAGTATGATTTAATTCTATAAAACACATTTCAAAGTTTTAAAACATAATAAACGTACTTTATTGGAACTTTATCATCATTTTCAAATGCTATATTTTTCTTGTAGGTAGAGTCGGGGGCGTTCACTATACACCTTCCAAAGTCATATTCCATGCATGAAAAATGATATAGAGGTTTTTCTATTTCAGCGTGCAGTTGTATGGTGTACTCAGGACCATCAGAAATCTATATTGGCGATTAAATTCACATATATATATTATAATAAGTACATTTTTTTATTTATTTTTGATTTCTACAGTAAAATTTCAAAGACTTTTAATGAAGTTGAAGCCAAAAATGGGTTATCTAATGTTAAAGATCTAATGTATACCTACTATGTACCTATCACTACTATATTATCACGGAAGAGAATTAGTAATAAGTGATACGTAAAAATTTTGTATTAACGAAGAAAAAGGAGCGCATACAGATAACGTAATAGGGAAGGCTTGCACGGGAACTTTCTTCAACGTGAAATGGAGGGTACACTCCACTTCGCACGCGGGCGACACGTGGCCGCCGCTCGGCTCTATGTAGAGCTGCAGATATTTCTTAACAGCGCTTGTATTGTAGTGCCAGTCGAAGAAAAACGTTGCTGAACCATCGTTTTTAATCGTGAATGGTATTGTTCTTTCGTACGTAGATGCTGTCTGTGGTAACATTAATATTTAGTAAATTCCTCGATGGACTTGTCAGAAAATCTTACTTAGTAAATAAATATGTATACTTGATGGATCTAAGTTGGCGGAAGGGTCGAAGGTCTCGGTAACTATCGATTAAACCTTAGTGTTCATCGATTTTTAGTGGTTCCAAAATTATTTTAATGTCCAACAAAAATGTTTAATTAGATTTTAGACTACACCGAAGTATCAACTATACGATTGTAAAGGATTTTTTCCTAAGTAGCTTAATATTAATTTGGCATCTTTGGATTTACAACTGTCCCTAACAAATACATTATATACCTTCAAATATATTTAATACACCTACAGCTATGACAAGTCCTTAGCTTACCTGATCCAAATAAATATTTGTAATTGCGTCGCTGCTCAAAATATGTTCATTTCCAATCAAATAATAAGTTATCTTTGGTTTAATCGAGTAGCTCAATGCGTTCACACATAGAGTGATTAATTTAGTTAAGTATGTCACACTACAGAATATTTTAAAGGACAACGGGCCATCTTGGATTGGCGTGTAAATTATTCTGAAACATATTTATAATTAATAAGTATATATTTTTTATTAGTTTAACTAAATATTTGGTGCGAATACGTACATAATGTCGCAACATATTTTATATTTTATTTTAAGCTAACTAGAGCCTTTTAATGTTTTATAATAGGTAGGTACTAACTTTATAGGCGTTTCGGTCCTAGGTTTTAGAACGCCACATTCAGGCTCTACGATAACTGGAGTCTTTCCTGATTCATTGCACAGAGAATTCCCTTTGAATTTGAAGTTTAAACTTTCACTTTCATTATTTTTCAAAATAACTTCGTTAGTAGAAGTGAAGCCGACCAAGGAATTTCTAATTATCAAAATAGTCGGTATGAATACTACTTCTGGCTCCCGCACTATGCCTACCACTAACAAGTTCATAACCAGAGAATACACTGGTATGATAAATTTCCATTGTGATTCGTAGGTCTGTGAAAATAAAAATAGCAGTATTGAAAGCTTAATAAGGTAATAATTATCCAAATAGATGCTAAATTCGGAAAAGAAGACTAGATAAACAACCTAAACGTCTTTTTATACAGGATTCCCTAAAATTAGTTCAAGTAAAAGTTCACTAAGTCTTTAGGCAATATTAAAATTATTTTACACATGCTTACGGAGGTATATAAAAATATAAGTACTAACCATCAGATTTTTACCATGTTACATAATTTTATGCATACCTACTTTCAAATTAATTTTCGTAGGTAGAACTATGATAATATAGTCATAGTCATCAGCCTTTTTTAACGTCCCACTGCTGGGCACGGGCCTCCCTCAGTACGAGTGGAATCAGGCCTTAGTCCACCGCACTGGCCCCGTGTGTGTTGGCGGACTTCACGTGTCTTACGAAAACTTGCTAGGTTTTCTCAGACATGCAGGTTTCCTCGCGATATTTTCGTATTCTCGTGGTAATCAGGATAGAAAATGATTCGCACATAATAATATCAGAGTTGCGAGACCCGGATTTGAACTCGCATCACTCGGTTATACAAGCGAGCGCGTTAAACACCTTTATGTATATTATTTCTGATTTATATTTAACTTAACAATTTATGTGCAACATAAACTCACGCCCGGTGCAGTTGGAGCAAAAGTAAACACGACTTCAGTACTCGTGCCTCCTTCGACGAATCCCTTCAGCATGTCACAATGCATCGGCACTAACTCGGTTTTGTCCGACATATCCATTTCGAATATAAATTCATAGCCTTCACTTGTCGGATTGATAACGTTGAAAGCCCTTGATATCAAAGATACAATATTCTTTAGTAAGTAGGTAATACGTATTTTTTGTAAAATAAAAATTAGGAAGTAAATTAAAATTTGGGGAACAATCACATTAAATTTTGCTATACATATAGGAGTAACGATGACCTTAAGTAATTCACTTAAACTTTTACCAAATACCAACTCTTACCGCCGCACTCAGAGAATCTCCATATTGAAGAACGACTTAATGGTTCATTCATTAAGTGACTCTGAATGACGCGGTTAAGGGTTCATTATTGCGATTTTTTGTTAATAATATTAGTAAAAAAGGTAAAATTTAGCTTACTTTTTATAACATGCTGATCCAAGAACATTAAACTCCATCACAGTAGTGTGAGTGGGCAGCGCGACTCCCGAAGCCTTTCTTCGACCCGACGTTAAATAATCACTTTCCTCGATATCAAGATGCACGTACGGGACCAGAGATTTAGCTCGTATCTTACACGATATGTTTTGATCGTATGGATCTAAATTATCTACAAATACAAAATGATTTTACGAAATATACTTGTAACGAAAGTAGTACGTAATTACGTAAATGTTAAAAATACCTATATATTCGTATTGTATAAAGAAACAATGTCCCTAAATTACTTTTTTCGAAATAATATTTTACCTGTCATAAAATAAATAAGTGAATCTATCATACATAAAGTGAGTATAAATATTTATATTGCATTTATTACAACAAAAACAATTTAACTAAACGGTAAGTACTTGTTCAAAAATAGAGTTACAAAGAATATTGATTTATTTTATACTAATATTACTTTATAATTACTTCTTACCTATAACACTTTTTAATTTGATATTGAAAACGAAAGCCTCTAAAGGTGCAAATGTAACTTTAAACTCTTTGCTTTCATTAGGCTTTATGCAATCCTTCGCCGGCTCTATCACGAAGGGCAGATCGTTCTCGAACCACGTGTCCACGCTGTCTCTCGACGGACTCCCGCTGAACAGAGTCAACTTGCTTGGGTCTAAAAGTATATAAAATTTCTATTTTTTGTTTTATTGCACTGAAATACTTTATAGTTCGCATCATCATTTATTATCTCGTATTAATTCATAGTGGCTTATTGTAACTGTTACTTAAGGTACAAACAACAATAAATAATATATTTTTATATAAGTAATTATTATGTAAAACAGTTAAAATACCATTTTCATCCGCTTGCTCTACAAACAGTTGCTCCTCGTGTAGAGTCTTTTCATTTTCCTCCTTAATTTCCTACAAGAAAATTGTTTAAGAAATGGTTATCTTATTTGTAAAATAATTATTTAAAAAAATATTTTAATATATAAATAGTAAATACTAACTTCGCTGCCAGAGTATTTATCGATCCTGACTGGAAACTCGTCGTCTATTACAAAATTCCACAAAATTTTAATTGGAACTTTACCGGTGTTTTGTACTCGGAATTTAAAATGGCGTATCTAAAATAGTGATTTTAGACAAACAAGTGAATCAGCTTATAAAAAGAGATAGTATGTATCTAAATTCTAATATCTAAGGCTACCTAACATCACGCTGTAACTTAACTGTAGGAGTGTCGCAACTAATATTATAAAATAACTAGCAATTCCCGCAACTTCGCCCGCGTTCTAATCACTATTAAAAAATAGGGATTTGTCATTGGTGGTTGGAGGATGAAAACTTAGGGTTATTTACCTATGTATTTTTGATGCGAAATCATAAAAAATAAATAAATCAAATTTTGTCGAAAAATAAAAAATATAAGTCTGGAGAGGGTCCGCCTTATCACCAAGTGGAATAGAAAATAGCCTACGACCTATTCTCAGACCTACCAAATATACACTAAAAATTTCATGAAAATCGGTCAATCTATTTCGGAGGAGGTCCATAACAAACACTGTGACACGAGATTTTAATATATTAGATAGGTAGCATAAGTGGAGTAGCTGACAAAATAAAGCAATAAATAAATACGCTAAATAAACGTATTAAATAAAAATATATTTTTGCTTAATTTATAATAATGCATTATTAATTATATTAATTGAAATGTTTACTTGATAAATAAATGTGTCCTGCAAATTAATTTCTGCGTCTAAATCGCACGCATATTTGGTATACTCTGTAGTAGCGGAACATACAACAACCATGTTAATTACATCAGACAACACTTCAGGAGTTTGCTTTCCTTGTCCATTTAGTGTTACTTCAAATCTTTCATTAACATCAGCTTCTCTACGAGCATATTAATCAAAAAATATTTTTAATTGATGTATTTGACTATTGTAATTGGACTTCACGTGATGATATTTACTTAATCCATACAACTAAATTAAATTAAATTATGTGTAATCTCATTCTCTACTTATAAGAAAAATAAAACATTTTTTTAAAAAATCTGTCTTTATGTTTGTTCTGGCTAATATCCGAAACAGTTTACCCAATTATATTTGATTCATTGATTGGGATGGCAAACGCTTATACTTTAGTCACATGTAGAAAAAAACTAGCATTACTAATAAAATGAAGAAAATCATACGTATTATATTCGAAAGCGGTAATAGTTTGTCGATTGTCCCATGTCGTCGCTCTGTCGTCTAGCGTGAGGTACTCGTCACTTATTGCCATCAATGTAACATTTAGGAATTCCTATAGCAGCAATCATATAAAAGATAATATATTTTGCCAAGCAAGATATAAATAATTACAGATTAATAGCATAGATTTTTTATTGAAATTAAAACATTTATTAATATTCTATTTGTGATTGTTTAAAAATATGGATCTTCGCAACAAATATTTAATAATGTAGAAATTTATTCTGAACCTTCTAAGAACGCTTCGCTTTTGATTATATAATAATTATATACATTCCTTTATTATCTGTTTATTCTCAGAAATTATCGTAATGGAATTCATCTATTTATATTACACGTCTTCCTTACTCTATTCAACTTATGTTTTTAGTTCTTTTCACGCAGTCGGATTCTTTTTTTTTTGTTTCTATAATTGCCTAGTGCAGTCTTAATTAGAGTGCTCTGATAGGTATGAAAAACACTACATAAGTAATTAAAAATCTAATTAAAACCAGAGACTTAATTACCCACGAGTCTAATTTCGAGATTCACAAATATGCTACAAATAGGTACCTTTTTTATTACTACAGGTTGTGCCGAGAACAAAATGATCTCAATATCTTTTTCTTCGCCGGGGGATATATAGCCCATGGACGGCTTGACGAGAATATGCTCTACATTGTCCCATTTAAACTTATATACTTTCTCTGAATTGTTAACCATGATGACAGAACGTCTATGCATCACACATAATTCACAGCCACCTTATGAAAATAATGAATTAGGATTTTTGAAAAAATGATAATTTTTTTACACTAATCTATAAAATATATTTTGCAGTGCATAAAATATAGTTTG
The DNA here is from genome assembly GCA_951802675.2 of Boloria euphrosyne. Lineage (NCBI taxonomy): Eukaryota > Metazoa > Arthropoda > Insecta > Lepidoptera > Nymphalidae > Boloria > Boloria euphrosyne. Next base: position 12,029,132 of record OX637873.1, on the reverse strand, counting down.
CAGTGGACGTTAGTATCGAAAAAAAGGGTATTTTCTATCGATGTGAAAAAAATTATTTCAAACTTGTTATTTATGATAATTTTTCAGTAAAAAAAAACACTTATTCAAAAAATATTAGATTGACTTTTCAGTTTAGATTTAATTATTGTTCCATCGTTACACATTCAACTTAACTTTATTTATATTCTAAGGTTCGCCACAAGCTAAGGGATAGAAGTTTCATCAAAACTCTATTTTAACACTAAAGTTTTATGACACCTAATATTCCATCTCTATAATCTGCCACTGGCGCTCTATACTCTAATGACTTGGAGAGTAGTAGTCGAAGATATTGAAAGTAGAGTTAGTAATCCAATGTATTTTTTATCAACTAAATGATGAAATTAGAGAGAATAAATGACAAATCATGGAAACTGCCAACAGAAGTGAAAAGTTATAAATTTTGGCATAAGTACGTATTTTTTAAATTCTTAAATTCATTTTAGAATGAATGATTAAAATTTAATGAACTCTACATTGAAATTATTATTAGTAAGGTTTTCACATCCATTGGCACCTCAAGAAATCATAAATCACATTTTGATATATATATGTAATTATTAATCAAATCCATGACGCAGCGCCAGTCTGCGCCAGTTTTTTTTGTTAATAAGAAATAATGTTATCATACCAAAATTCAATACATATTTCTGTACTGAATGTTCAATGCTTGTAGTAGTATCGCTGGCTTTGACCGACGCTTGAGACATTCTCTTACTTCTTTTAACTAATTGACTAGATTTTTTCTTATGAATAGGTGCGCTTCTACTTTTCTTTCTATTATCTACAGTTGATACACTTGACAGAGTCCTAAATAGAAACAAGCAAATTACACCCATAATAATGAATCAAAATAATATACCTATTTCTATAAATGTATACTCAAATTAAATAAGATGAACTACAATATTATTATTAATTACATACCCTTCAGCAGATGTTTTGTAAGCATCTAAGTCGATATCCATTGAGAGCATTTCCAAGCCAAGTAATATGACATCTTCCATAAATGCTTCTGCCTCACAAAGTACCTGAAAAGAAACGAAAAGACGAAAAGTTTATCTTTAAAACTTTAAAGATCTAAGAGTACCTTAAATTTTTGCTTACCGTAAAATATTCGTAAGGGTTTTCAAAAATTGTTATTTTTACATCACAAGATGTTCTTCCCTTATTTATAGGATTGAAATGAACGTCTAAGTGTGCTATATCTTCAGGTTTCAACAGCAGTTTCATGCATGAGTTCATTTCATCTAAAAAAGAAGCAGAATGTTGAAAACTCCATAGCTACTAATTATAATATTTAGGTGTTATGTTTACAAAAGTTTTTATTACCATTGTTACCAGATATAATCATATGATCACTGTATTGTGTAGAAGTAACCCAAAATACAGGTCTTGTCTCACTCTTTGGATATATGACATCCACCATCACTAAAGCCTGTACTGCACTAACGTTCTTGAAACTTAGCTGTTTACATGAAATCGACCCCAAGCAAGTGACAGGGAAGTGTAGAGCAGCTATTCTATGATGCCTCAAAACTGGTGAGATTAAACATATCCTCGGTATTACGCCTTCACCAATAAGACAAATTTTAAATGATTGTTCCTGGTTTTGTAGTAATTTTAATCGTACCTCTAAAACTGCACGATACTCCTATAAATGCGCAGAATAATCTTTACTCGAAACACGCACTTAAAAAAATAATTATAATTTGTATAATACGTCAAATTTGTTTATTTTTTTATTTTAGTTGGAACAAAAATGTTACCTCTAGAGTTTTCGGAGTGAATATAATGCCCAAGTTTTTATGTGATAGAGGCTCTATGTGTGTTTGATATTTGTCCAATGAGAATATATCTTGGTTCGAATTAGACTGATAATGTAGCTTCATAGTAAGTGCGCACGCAACAAGTCCGCTGTTGTAAAGATCTATGATACCCACATATTTGGAATTAACAATGACACAAAAGAAATGCAGCGTGACTGAGTCTTCAACGAATACGCAATGCGCAGATGACTAAAAAGGCAATAAGTTAAAGAATACAAAGTGAACATTGTCTTTAAATCTAGTATTTTTAACAGTAAAAGGGTATTAGACTATTTCATTAAACTTCTTAACTTCATTATCATAACAGTCGACAGCTTTTATTTATATATAAATATTGTCTTCAGCCCTTTTTAGCATCCCACTGTGTCCACCACCAGTAGTCCACCGCGCTGGCCTAATGTGTGTTGGCCGACTTCAAATGTCTTTCGAAAACTTGCTAGGTGTTCTCAGACATGCAGGTTTCCTCACGATGTTTTCCTTCACCGTAAGACAAGTGGTAATCATGATAGAAATGATATCAGAGGTGCGAGACCCGGATTTCAACCCGCATCACTTGGTTATCCAAGCGAGCGGGTTATGGCTGGACTACCATTGCCTTATTTAAATATTACACTGACAAATATTTTAATAAAAATAGTAATAGACACGCTTTTATACATATATTATAGTATGTTCTATAGTTACATTAGTAGAATCATAGATAGAAATAAAAAGTAAAATTAAGCACCTCTGGCACTTTATATTCGCAAAGATTTTTCACAATCAAATGTTCCCTGAAGGTCGTTTCAAGATTCCAAAAGTCTAAGGTCGGCATAGCTCCCGTACCAACCAGCTTCAGTGGCACTCCCTGGCTTTCTGCAGGACAAGTGTCACTGATGATGAAGTTGATTGTCTCCTCAAACGTCGTCGCCGCTGTTGCCGTAAACTGAATCTGGATAGTTCTACTTGTTCCCGGTGCAAGTAAATTATCGTCGTTCATTATAAGGAAATTACCACATTTCAACGGCGGATTTTTCAATCTATCACAGAAAATCATTACTTTGTATATTTCTAGTGAAATTGTGAACAAATTGTTTTAAAATTTCTATATATTAGGTACATACTTGTTGTCTTTGATTTTCGCTTGTGGTTGAGGATCTTCTGAATCAGGTTGATATTTAGGTGGAAGAACTATTTCAAATGTCACAGGACATTTGCTTGTGTTGTTCAAAATAACGTCTCGTACGACTCCACTTCCGACAGGAATTATGTGGAAATTCAATTCACCGAGAGGGAACAGTGTGAAACTGAATGAAATTAAACATGTAAATAACTTGAATAAGTGCTTTAAATTTCATATTTTAATTTTTATATTATAATCAGCGATTCCCGCGCATTTAGAATAAAAACTAAGGGTTATAAGATTTTTTTGATGCCAATTCATAAAAAAGTGAAGATTACAAATTTTATATATATTCTAAAAATAAAAAATAAAATATCTACAGAGGGCCACCCGTATCACTTAGTATAGAATAAAAATTAGCTTACGACCTACTCTCAGAGCTTCCAAATATACACAAAATTTTTCATAAAAATCGGTCAAGCCGTTTCGGAGGAGTTCGATAATAAACACTATATATATATATATATATATATATATATATATATATATATATATATATATATATATATATATATATATATATATATATATATATATATATATATATATATATAGTATATGTAGATGTATAACTATATATACGCTATATTTACTGTACTTAAATAATAATAAAAAATATAACTCACGTATTGTAAAATGAAGCAATAGTAACAGAAACTGGAAATTTTGCCACGACCACTTGGTTTTTACTACCATCTAACAAGGAGCAAGTATATGCAGGGACATTCACTAAGTTTAAAGACGTAGTAGGAGTACACTCGAATTCAATTGTTACAAGTTTTGTTGAGGATGGTAATATACCACATTCGGGAGTAGCCTTAAATGAGCGTAGCAAGGAAGGTTCAGGAAAATTTTTCACTTTCTTCAACCTGTAAGAGTCATTAAACCAGATAAATAAAATTAGAGTATTCGTGTTTAATATCAAGTTTTTTACAAAATACATTCGAATTTATATCTTTCTAGTATTAGCTAGTACGACTGGGGACGCACCCAATGTACGCCCAAACCCTAGTTATTAATTATTATATGGGTAATTTAAATATAAATTAATTAATAAAACATTCTTAAGTTGATAAATAAGCTTTGGAATTTACTAACTTGAAGTAAACGTTATATCGTCCTTTATTAAGCAGGTACATTTCTCTATAGACAGTAGAATTAACTTTAACGTTGCCGTAATTTAGGAAATTCTCACTGGGATCCTCAAAAGCACATTCCACCATTACATCGTAGCACTCGGCAGATAAGTATAACGTGTCAGTCAACATTGGGTCTCCACGACCCTGTTCATCATATATCTAAAGAAATTTTAAATTAAGGACTTTGTTACGTATAAATTTCAGAAGTAACGTCTACTGAAGACATTTATATTATAGTAAAGTTTTATATTCAATACAAAAGACATGGAAAAACTTTACAGGAGATTATAAAGAAACAAAACTAAATAAAAAAAAGCGTTACTATTTATTACTAGTTAAATTTAACTAACATCGATAGTGAGCGCTTTGTTAGAAATGACGCCGACTCTGCAAGCGATGTAGGTCACCGAGACGACCTGATTGTCGTTCCTAGACACGACGCCACTAGTTTGAGCTATTATAAAATCCTCTACAAAATCATTTGCATTACGAATTTTCCATTTAATTGATAGAATAGAATCATTTTTTACAATAAATCTATCATCTTTACGACGATATAGTAAGTGTTTACCAAACTCTGCAAAATGAAAAAATAATACTCCTTCAAACACTACACTTCCCGCAACTACGAAAATAATGATTTTCTATCTAATTAACGATAGCTCTTAGCTTCTCGACTACATGTTGAATTAAATAATAAAAACAATATCGCCTTCCAGTCTTAACCAGGTCATGAAAAGCATATGAATAAAAACATTCTACCCACTCCAAAAAGTTTCTGTGCCATAGGCAAGACGCACATGTTGCGTACTCGTGAATGAAAAGGGGAAACATAGTAAATTTTTGTGATGCGGTCAGACAGACAGACAAAAATTCCAAGAACTATAGATTCGGCATCTGTATTGATAACAGTGCCTTTTTCAGTAAGATTTTCCAAAAACTATTTATAATATGACTCAGAAGTATTTAATTATACGTATGTACCTATAGATGATTGATCTAAATATAATTATAATTTACCAATCATTTTAGTAAGTGGAAGAATTTCAACAAGAGGAACGACACCACTACAAGTGATCGTAAAGCAAAGTATTTCAGGGTTATCTTTTATACAGAACAACAACACGCTGGTGTGAACGCCGACTTCGGTGGGAGCTGCGGATACTGATATCTTTCCTCGACATCCAGGCTTGGAAAGAAATTAAAATACATAGTTTTTTGCTATGAGTGAACACATAATTAATCTATTTTTGAAACTTCAACAACATAATATTATGTTTGGGTTTAATTTTAAACTGTTTTTGTGATTATAATTAATAATTAATTACCTCTAATCTAATAAAAAATTTATCAAGTTGAAATATCGTAGTATCTTCGAGAAATTCAATATCAATGCCTGTGGTAAGTAGAGACGAATTTTTTAAATCGATTGTGTATTTTTCTTCGTACACTCTGAAAGTTTTCACAATTTAAAATTAAGTAATATAGTATGTATACTAAACATGTCTTGTAATCCTGTTGACCAAGAACTTTTCGATGGCATATTAAGACAGTTTTTTTAATCTCAGCAATATAAATATGTCTAATAACTGTTACTATGTATTTTATTATGTATTTAATAACTTTTTTTCAAACATGTTCTGGTACTTAATTTTACCACTATTTAACACTCTTCCAAGTGGAAGAAATTTCTTGTAACTAATATACTCAATAATCTCATTTAAAATGTAATGTCCCTGTTGTTTCTCATAAAAACAATGACGTATATTATTTAATATTATAACTGTAAAAGTTAATGAGTATACAGTTCAGTTTGTTACTTCACGACGATTTACAATTCAGTACATATAAGAATGAATAAAAATGTACCTAATAATATCGTATACGACCATCTCATATACCTTCACGATTACGACGTAATGTAACACAAATATACTATATTAAATAAAAGGCAAAATTACCTGTTCCTTCCAATAAAGATAGGGCCAAATTCAAAAAGTTTTCGATCGTCTAAGAAAGTGCCTTTGTAAACTTTATTTTCCACTGTTCTTCTGACAAAACTTTCAAACATTTTCTTCGGCCGACTATCTAATCTAATAATTAGAGAACGCTAGAATTATTTATTTAATTGTGAATTAGTAATGGTATCTTCTACATTCTGAGGAAAAGAGAAATATTCTACCGCATGACATAAGTATCATGTCTTGTTGAGAATCGCTGTGTTAGTGGGAATTGAATTTTTATTTAAGATTTTTACTATGGACTCTACTAATATCAGACCAGCTCGATGGTGTAGAATTACTTTAAAACTTATGTATTAACGTAAATGAGGTACATATTATTATAACATACAATAATTCAAGTTTTATTAATACCTTGGCAAATCACATATTCCAGATACAACGATGTCAACACGTGAATCTGGCCAGCCGCTTACTTCTACAAATCTTCTTACATTGAAAATTCCTTCTTGGTGCGGACTAAAGGTGTATTTACACCGTAACAGATCACCTGGCGCTAACACTATCCGCGCATCTATATCTAAAATAAATAAAATTACCTTCACGTTAAGCTAAGCTAAGCTAATATGGCAAAATACATGCAATGTATATAAAATCGATAAATATATTATTTTTTTTTTATTTTTTGTTATTATTGATTGATAAAGCTGACTCTATACAAAAAGCGGATAAAAGTTTTTGCAGGTACTGTTTATTATATCAGTAGGTACTACATCAGTACATATAAATTAAAGTGTTGGTTTTAATTTAAAATTAACAGCTTTTCACGAAATGCATATGAACGTTTGTACGGTACATACATCAAAAATCAAACTAGACTGATTTTGGCGGAACTTTCACTCGCAGATAGCTAATGTTAAGAGAAAATTATAAAAACCTTTTATTTATTTTAACTTACGCCCAGAAAAGCGGCTTTGCTAGTAATATTATACACAAATAATTAATTTAGCACTTACCTGACTTTTTTTTCAAACTGTTCAATGGCAATGGGTAAACGTCTGTTTCACTTTCTTCTGTTGGGACTGTTACTATTGAAGTGGAAGGCATTTCACTGGTTGATGTTTTGGTTGTAGTCACCTGAGGCAAGCCAAAATAACTCAGTCTATTCTCAAACTTGTATACAAATACGAATTTATTACAGAAAACATAAAAAACACAAAACTACCTTTTTCCCACATTCGCAGTACCACTTTGTTAGAATGTACAACACATTATCTTGAGTAGTATCATCTAACAAATTCAAATCAGTGAGTTGGTTACATTCACATTTTTTGATCTGAAGAAAAACAAAACGATATGATGTAAAACTATATGTGAACTTAATTATAACGTATCTATGCCTGCATAACCTATGATTTTTTAATACGTGAATATTTGACATTTTAAATAAAATTTTCGTTTTTAATATTATAGAAAGTATGTACTTTACTGCCTTTTTCATATTCTTTGAAATAATTATGATTTTTTTTGGGCAAACACTATGTATAACTAACTATATAATAATCTTAGAGGCGTCTAATATAAACATGATCGTTGCAAAGTATTCGGAACATCAGAAACCAAAAACCAAAATAAATTTGCGAAGAAATCGGAAATCTGTTTTTAGTTTTTCGACTCGTGGTGTTGTAAAGACACAATATTTTTTTCAGGATATAGTTCCAGCTCTGAACTTCTTAGGGGTTTTTAAAAAAATATTACTGTATTTTTAAACTATATTAACAGTTAGTACTTCATATACCAGTGGTTCGTCCAAATACCACCAATGCAGTGGCTTTTTATGATTAATCGCTGGAAACGTTTTCGGAAGTAATACGGTGTATATTTTTTTGTTTACGGGAAATTTCAGTACATCGCATTTTTCGTCTTCATTTAAAGCTTCGAGAACTAAATTCGATTTCAGAAACATTTTGACTAGCGCTTGTTTATATCGAAGACATGGACACGCAATGAATGTCAAAGGAAAACCGCTTTCTGAAAAACTTACATCTGAAACCTAATGATTTTTTTTTAGTTTATTACACAAGAACATATTCGTTAGTAAGTCAATTGTTAGAGCGTAATTCAAAACGCAAAATAAGCTATTGTAAAAAAATATAAAAGGCTTGTAATATTTAATTGTATGTAAATAAACCTGAATTTGCATTTCTGATTTTCTCTTAGTCTTCTTTTGAGCCGTGCTTAGAACACGGCCATCAAAACCAAATAAAGGGCTCCCCACATCACCCAATTCCAATATCCAGTTATTCGCAATATTTATAAGACTTTCATAAGTGTTTTTCATGTAATCGTTATATTTAGTGTTCATCATAAGATATTCACTTGTAGGTTTTGCTATAACATGTATTCAAGTAATTAATAGTTAAAAGTTACCTAGATACATGGTAGAGATCTACTTTAAGAATCGAAAAGTGTGAAAAATATTTAAGTAATAGGTATTAGGTATTATTAATATTTTTAGACCTATTGGCTATTCCACTTATTTAAAACAATAAATATAGGGTAAAACTTATATAATTTTACTCATTATTTGTAACTAAACTCAAAAAACGTACAAATTCAAATTTGCGTCTCAAATATGAAACAAAAATACTATGTGAAAATCAATCCAATTGACGCACAGCGGTCATAGTTATAGAAAAAAATTAATAACTAACACAAGTCGCTTACGGCAATACCTTTAACATCATCTTTTTTCACTTTCTTTTTAGATTCTGACTTATCTGTTTCTAAGAAGGATTTACTGCGATCTGAAAGGAGTTTAAGTAAAAAAATGCACCAAACATCTTATTTACAAAGTAGGTCCATTAAATTTTAATTACCTCGAGCACTCTTCTCTTTAGATATAGCCCCTACAGCTAAACTGAAAAGAAAAAATAATATTTTGGGTGTGTCGAAAGAATTTTGTATGTGGAATTTTATTTGAAAATAATTACCCAAATTTTTCGAAATGTTTAATTCGTCTCTGTTCTAAACCGTAATTAATGTATATAGATTTGAGTTCAGGACATGCATTTTCATACTCTTCCGCTTCCATTTCATCAAAAGACTCAATTATTTTAGCTATTTCTATCTCATCGTATACTTTAGACACATTTCTAAAACAGATATTATTTGTACAACGATATTAATCAAATATTTCATTATAAATAATTTAAAAGTAATTTTTATAAAGATAAAATTAACTTAAATTAATGCTAACTTATTTTTAAACTATTCCTTCCACACACCATCTAATCTCGCCTACGACAATTAATTGCTTTAAAATAAATATAGATTAAACAGTACGCAATATTAGAACGCTTACTCATCAACGTATTCGTTATCTCTTTGACTTTCCTCGTAATTGTGTGCCCATTTATTAAAGTCTGATTGGCATAGCACTAAATGTATATTCCTAATCGTATGTTTACACTTAATTAGGGTTGTTAGTGCGATTGATGGATTTCTCAAAACCATACTTGTCAACGTATCCACTACGAAGCCTTTGTCAAATTTCGGCAGCTTGAAGAATTCTGTTAATAGTTCTTGCAATAAGTCCTGAAAGAATCTGATTATGAGTCTATTATAGACATATTTAAAAAACTCCACATAGTGCAATATGACGTAAGTCATTTTAAGAATTTTGGTTCTTAAATATTTCAGAGTATAAAAAGCAATATACATGATTACACACAGCGCAATCTAGTTCCGTGGTAAGCTACGAGGTTTGCGTTACGGATAGCAGGTAGTTGATATACTACACATTTAACACATCAAATTTTAAACACATAATATACTTACTGGAGTACAAACATTCGTGCTCAATAAATGAATACCCCAGCGAGACTCGAACCCGCGATCGTAGCGCTGAAAGTAGAGTCACTACAAACTGAACCAAACCTGTCATCAATGTAATGTAATCAAAACAATACATAATGTTTTGCGTACAAAAGGTATACTTTTTTCCGTAGATAGCCCCCATCTAGGGATGGGGTTGTAGTGTACCAACTTCTATTGTCGCTATATTATATCTACTTATATCTTGTCTGATGACGGGGGCAAAAATAACCCACAATTATGATGTAATTCACTATAAATTAAATAAAAGGATTCTGCTGTAATTTTACCATTTGGAACATAGTCGTAGAGCCCATCGCACCAAGTACAGATTGTGATACAACGGAATCATTTGGGGATCTTTTCTTCTTTTTATCACTTACTTTAGAACGAGGCGTACCAACATTTTTATTAATCGCTAAGAATTCTAACTTTTTAAATATTACGTCAAAACTATCATCTATTTCACCAGGTAATGCTGCAAAATAATAATTTTATTAATTGCAATAATGTGCTTTATATTAATTTAAAGAGCGTATACTCCAAATAACTAATAGTAGTAGAGTATTATGTACCTTCATCTCTAGCTTCGTTTTCGTCAGAATCAGGTTTAACATTTTTACGTGAAAGCTCGTACATTTCATTAACAGCTTGCATTAGTACGGTTTTAGCCGGGCAACCACAAACACATAGCGCTTCTACTATACATAAATCTATGTTGATGGTTGGTATCGACAGAGCTTTTCCAACTGTATAAGCCATTTCTTGACATTGTACTTCTATAGTAACAATAATTAAAACGTTATTTGTTGCAAACTATAAATTATAAGGCCGAATTTACGTATTTTTACTATATGAGTTTCGTATTAACAATATTTTTTGAGTTTTTATTCTGAATTTTTATATCAATAAAATTGATTTATACTTCCCAATTCATGTTGTATTGACACACGCATCATGCTATAGTGAAAATAGTAGGTACTAGGTATACATAATACCGCAATAATTGTTATATTGTTAAAACTATTGTGGTAATAAATGAAATGAATAATTAATTTATGATAGTCGTTTTTAGGTGGAAAAAGTTAATAATAACCTTCACAAGGTGATCCGTGCATAAAAATTAGTATTCCATTTAAATGTTTATTTGTATCAGTATTCGTTGAAATGGCATCGCATATCTTTAGACATTCTTGTAATGGATCTACTTTAGCTGCTCTCATTTCATTCATTACATCTGAAATACGTTTTATTTTAAAAATATTTCTTTTAAGGTTTACAGAACCTGAGATTGAACTTTTCTGTTATAATATGCGTTTAGGTCATAGTCCACATATGTTTCACTTAGAAATTAAATGTATTCTCAATCATGCAGGTTAGGTTCCTACTTCATAATTTATTCCCCTTCATTGTACTAAGTTATTGTTATTACAGACAGAGATTTAACCCGCATTATTCTGTTTCCAAATGACAATTTTTATTTGGCAAACAAAAACCGATTCTATAAGCCACGTGGTGAAACGAAGCAATTCGCAAAAATTCGTAAGGCAAACCGTATACGCTTTATTAAAAGGGTGAACCGAATTAAAAAATGTAATATTTTATAGTCAAAAATAAGTAAGTGGTATCGTCTCTTATATACATTTACAACATTAAATGAATTGCAGATGCGTTGCCGGCCATTAAGGGACCTAAAAATATGACTCTTGAAGAGCCCCATATTTTAGCGCTCAGGAAAACCACATAAATTAATTTTCACGTGCGTGGTAAAAAGAAAAATTGGTATCATGGAACTCATGTAGATAAATTTGTAGACAAACCGATTTGGTAAAATAGTAGAGACATGAACGGTGAACCTGCTCTTATAATGACAATTATTTTAAAGTATACCTGCTATAATTTCAGCTTCACTTTTCCATACTTTGGGGGTAACTACTTCTCTTGAGGCAGCTGATTTGGATGCACTTTTTGGACTTTTTGTTTTTCTGGAAAAAAAATTTAATAAGTTAGTTCTTTAATTACGTTAACATCATCACGTCTTTATGTAATTAGATGACGTTTAAAGTAGATTAAATGTAAAAAAATACCCACGCGCGCGCTGATGAAGGTTTAACTGATTGAAATTCTTCTTCTTTGCACCTAAGGAAGTTAATTACCTTTTTTTAATATTCATAAGATAAGTAAACCCAAAGTGAAGATATTAAAATATTAAAGAAAAAATTATAATAACTTTTTTACTCTTTCTTTAAATTCATTTCGAAAGTTTAATATCTCAATTGGAATTCCAGAACCAGGTTCTATAGCTGGCACTAGTATCTCGTCTGGTTCATTGTAATATTTATTAAGTAATTGATATACTTCATCCTCCTCTTTCCATAATCTAAAACAATAATTATCTAAATTTGTTAATTCTGTAAATATTTATAGCAACATAATTTAAAACATTTGTACTCTTACTTATCGCTATGAGCTATAATAAGTTCAATCGGAAACGGACAAGGGTTTGTTAATCCAAAATACATTTCCGATGTCTCGGCCCAAGGTAGAGTCGGTGGGAAGCTTACATTTGGACCAATAACATGAACTTGAGGTAAAATTCCTTGCCCAATAACAGGAATTGTCATTTTATTGGGATTCATATGGAATTTGAATATAAGAAGACCTTCGTACAGCATCTAGACATATTCATATATGAACAAAAATATCTAAATATTAAACGCTACACAATCATTAAAATTGCGATAAATTGAATCATCTCACATCCATGGTAGGCTTAAAAGCTATACGTAGCCATCCTCCTTCATCTGGCTCATATTTTCCTGAACTATCGAGTACCATAATTGCGTTAGTTCCAGGGGGTTTTAGCCGTAGTGTTACGAACCAAACACAACTTGGTTTTCCTCTATGAAAGCACATAAAAGATTGAGACACCGAAATGAAACGTATAAGTGATTGTCATTTTAAATATTCTACTTACACATTTTTCAAAGGTATTGACAATACAACTTTATTCCCACATCTTACAGAACCAAAATTAATTTCTTTCATATTAGACATTAAATAGGGTACTGCGCACAGAGCTTTTATTTGGATAGGAATTGTGACGCCGTAAGGAACCTATAGCCAAAAAATATTTTTGCATTTTAAATCTAAAATGTATTATACGAGTATTAACGTTATAAGCCAGACTATTAACAATAAGCGATCTTATTTTACCTCTATATTGAAAAAGGTTTCTACGTCTTGTTCAAATTCAGTAAAATCCACTGAAGTCGGTGAAAAAGTTACTTCGAGCTTTCCGCTCTCTCCGGGATTTAGTTTACCACACAGTTTAATTCCAAGCCAAGATGGAATATGAGTACCTTTTGCGATACGCAACTTCGAAAGTATTGGGCCATAATTAATTATATCCACACTACATTGTATCTACAAATATGCATATTATTAACTAGCGATTAACCCTCATTTTCCTAGTGAAAAACAAAACAAATCTGTCCCACGCGAACCGGGACAAAAGTAACCCTTGGGATACACCAGACTAAAATCTATCTCAGATTATCATTCAACCGTTCTGGTGCAAAATAATCATCCATCCATTCTTACAAACTTTAACATTTATAATATTTAGTTAAAATTAAAAAAGGGCTGAATACATTATATTATTTAATGTGGACATGGTTTTTCTAATATTAGGCTGCTGCAAAAGCACATTTCATCTTGTTAAAAGGTGCGCCAAAACTAGTTCTATCTAAACAAAAAATCTAATAGGTAATTAATAGATGACTCCATACCGTACTTCCAGTAATAACGACTCCATAGTCGATGACGTAGGGAATCGTTAGCAAACCTGGTATAGGACCTATTTTAGACGAAGAAATATAAGAAGTTACTATTTCCGGGTGTACTGAGATGTAAGTTATTGCAAGCATTCTTTCTATAGCCAGTTCAATGTCCATGACTGAGGGGTAGGCATCCTGTAGAATTAACTTTTATGTTTTTGGAATATATTTGGATTATAAGATTTATTTCATATATAAACTTAGATATTACTATAATTTACCACAGCAGAACATAGATGCCAATCTTGTTGCAAACACGGATCTTCAAAACATTTATCTTTTAACTGTGTATTCAAATGTTCCGAGGTATCTCTAGCAAACATTTCCCTAAGAGCTTCCAAGTATTCTAAGGTTAGCATAGGTATTGCTTGGTAGCTCAACGATGGATCAAGCTATACCCATATTCAACATAAAAAAATATTAGTACATAATTCAGATAACAATTATAAAATAAAAAGTAAATTATTAGACAAAAAATAAACCTCTGATATTGCTGGTCTAGGCAATGACAAATAAATTTGAGGGATAACACCCCACCCGAATACTTCAATTGGAAAAACGGGTAAATGTCCAACTTCCAAACCAAAAGTTCGATGAAAGTATCCCATGGCTCCAGGTCTTATATGAATTTTTATTTCTATTTGCTCTTCAGGTCCTAAAACTTTTTCTGGTGGTATTAAGTCAAGAATGGTTCCATAAAGGTCGTTTTTATATTTAATTTCGTTTAAGTAAGTATTAAATTCGAAGGGTAATTGTGAAACGTTTGAAATAAGCAGGTGTTGCGTAGCTTTTTCATGAAACGACCGTATTTTAAAATTAACTCTGTGGGTATTTATTTTATATAATAAATCAGCACTTTGACCAGTCACTATAACAGATTCAGGTGGACCTCCTAAAACTTCGCAGTCTAGTAAAGCGCGAACATTTATATTTGGTTTTGGTTTGAAAATCATATTAACATATTGTATTTCATTTGGTTTTAATAATCCTGAATGAGGTATAAGCTGAATAACATCATTTATTGAAATTTTATTCTTTGGATAAAGCTTTGGAAATTTATATGTCCATTCAAATTCTGAATCGTATTCATCATCTAACATTGGTGATATTTTCTTCATTAATTTATGTTCCAATAAATCGATATTTTCTACGTCGTGTTCATGCATCGAGTAAAAGTCTAACGGTTCTTGATTAATTGGTGAAAGAATGTTCTTATCATTGAGATCAATAAATGAACCGACGACAGAGCCTGCTGGTGCTCGACATGCTAAAATTTCACGGAGCTCCGCACCATCTAATCAAATCATAATAATTTCATTATTGATACTACTATGCCGCTGTGAAATTTGATTCAACAGCCGAGTGTTACTTAGCTTGTATATAGTGGTCAAGCTTACTTTCACAGTGGCACAGTTGCAATTTGGAAGGATTTCGTTACAATTTTAGGCGTTCACCTAAAGTCTATTATTTTATGGTTTAACTATAAATGCTGCTTACAATGTTTTCACAAAATACTAACTGCTAATAAAACTAATACTACTTACTGCAAAATATCTCAAAAAATTGCTAACTTCTTGCTTTAGTAGGTTGTGTTGAAACAAACCTTAGTGGCATTTAATAAGGTATAAATAACGTAATTTCGGCCACTGTGTGACCAACATTTAGTCAGAAAGATTCTATTTAATTATAAGATATTACAATACCTGCAAATTTACTAATAGGCTGTGTTTCCGTAGTGGATATTCCAGAAAATCTCTCCTTACTTGACGATTTCAATATGTCCGCCTAAAAAATATTAAACTTTAAACGTATATTTATTAAGAATTTTTTTAGAAATATTAATTTATTAATTAAATATAGTTACAGTTTTTGTGTTAATATAACTTTTTTTCCAGCTAAACCTATAACACACTTGCAACGGTGTGACATTCTGGATTTTAATGGTCCTGCTTTCAATACTGCCGTTACGAATGCATTGAAAATCAACTTTTGGCGATAAAATAAGTATATTTGGAAAATTCACTTGACCTATTAGTTTTATTGCGTCCTGAAAACAAAAAATGCACGATATAATTTCTAATTAATTCGCTTTTTACTTAGTTTCACTCATATTTTCTCTCATACTTTGTTTTTGTGTCCTTTAAATTTAATTCTCATCAAATCACAATAAACTCGAGATTTGAGTGATAAATGTTTGCTAGTATCAAATAAAATCTGTAACTTCATTACTTCTTGGTCTTCCAACCTTTCTTCTACTAATTGAGTGAGGTTAAATGCCCATTTGATTTTATTTATATCTTGAAAAAAATGTAAAGGACCTTTTCGTAAGGGATCTACTGGTTTTGAAGTTAAATAATCAATGAAAATTCTAGATTGCTTTTCCGATTCACTTAATATACTTGGAATATTCAAATCTGATTCATCATAACATACGCAACCACAAAAATTTTCTTCATGAGTTGGTACTTTGTAACTGCTACGCTTTTGGATTATAGCAAAGGGTGGTTTAACGCTTATTTCGAAGTCCAATGGTAATTTGGAAACGTTTTTGATACTCACAAGATCTAAAATAATATAAAAAAATGAAAATATTGTGACAAAATTCTACATTTTATAAAATCTCATCAAAACATACCAGTTAATTTGTAAAATTCGCTATAAGGGCCAAAATCGTATTGAAATTCTATTACAGAAGACGAAACTTCAATTTTCGGATCAACAAATTCAGCTATAATTTGACATTCCAACAGCAACTCTTTTTTATTAATGCCTTCGACACTTCCCACTAGGTACCACATTTCTGTAATCGTGGCCGCTTTATTTGACAAGCCAGTTACAGTGAGTTCTAATTTCTCTCCCGCAGCCATTTTAAATATTCTAGGATCCATGTTAAAAAATCCGCTGAAAAATATTTAACATTACAATCGATATCCAAAAGTCTATTACATTTTCATTCATTGTTCATCTAATTTCTCTCAAACGATAGGTATTAAATTAGATAAGCCATCGCTTACTTACGTAGTTTGTTGTTTATTTTTTGGTGCCTTATAATGCTCGTTCCACTCTAATGCATGCATGCGAGTACCACAGTTTTCCATAATAACCTTACAGTTTAGAGGTATTTTGGAAAAATGCCGACCAAGCACCACTGTATCCTTCAGCTCACTAACTACTATACTTGTACCTACACCTGTAGCTGACAGCGGCACCAACTAAAATATAGCGTAGGTATGCTTAAAATTATAATTTAAATATTTATTTAAATAAAAATCTATGGACTATTAATGATTTTGTAGTCTAATAAAAACCTAAACTATAATCTAAAGTCTTTATTTTTTTTCGTAAACGTTCAGTGTCAAGATTAAAATTTGTTTTCTTACAATATCTTTAACTCTTTCTAATTGTATTACTGCTTTATTGGTGTAACTATCTGCATCAATCAAATATAACGTCACAAGCAATTTTGTTTCTGCTTCCGGTTCCATGTGGCCTTCTGTGGGAGAAATTTGCCATCTTCCATCTTGGTTTTGCTAAAAAACATCGAATGTTAGGTAATACAACAACTAAAATCAATATTTACTACATACTATACATAACATTATAATAAACTTATAATAATCAATTAATTTATAATTCTTTAAGGCATGAATACCCTAAACTTCTCTACACCTTAAAATTCTTTTCTTCTAACAATAGTTTTATGCAAGAAAACAGTGTTAACTGGAATTCACAAAAATACGAGTATAGTATCGTAAATCGTAATAAAATCAGTAAGAATAAAATACCAGAGATACACTAAAATTGACCACCACCGGTGAATCATTGCAAAGAGTTAGTATCTTCTGTGTCTGAGTTAACAGTTTGACCTGTCCCCAGTGCAGCGCCGTAGGGTTGCAGGTGACGATGGGTCGCACGCCGCACGCTGTTATGTGACACACCTCCACGGGCACGGACGAACCGAATAAATTAAAGCTACATGAAAATTAAAGCTAAATGAAAACAAACCTATCAAAACGTAAACTTAAATCAGGTGAATATTTTTTAATTCTATGAGAGGTATCTTCATCGGTCGTGACTTGTTCTTAACTTTTCTATTTAAACAAAATTGATTTTTATATTCAATATTTTATAATTAGATATAAAATGTAGTCATTTCTTTTTTTTACCGTATATGATATTCCTGTTCACCTAAAACACCTGTCTTTATTGTCACAGGTAGCGTGATAGTACTATTCGGTTTAATTAGCCCTTCTTTCAATGCTACATCTACTTCCAAAGTCGACTCAGTCTGGAAAATAAAAATCGGTTGTTCACTTCAGAAAAAAATACGAATTTTTTTATCTATACTCCTGTAGATTGCAATACAAAATAAAAAACGTTCTTTAAAAAACTAGGAACCATGAGTAACGTTCTGTTTGGCGCGGTAGCAGTACATGAATCACAATATATTAATTGTCATTGCGCCCCTAGAATTGAGGCTCATCTAACATTAACTTGGCAAATAGACATCAAACATTTTAAAAAATAATTTTTAAACTCAACATATCCAAATATCTTATCAGACAGTAATCACAGACCATAGTAAAAGACATGAGCCACTGAGCGAATACTAATTTCTACAAAAAGGTCTAGAAAAAAAACTCTATATCTCTACGTATTACCAACTTTTTTAATGAAACAAATAGAAATTTCTAGAGTTTGCATGCAAAAAACCTCACTAAAAAAGTCAGCTTATTTTCACTTCAAGCTTGTAGGTACTATATTATAGTATAAAAAGTAAGTATTTATTACCTTGGGTTCTGCCAAAGTAAAATATCCCCAAAAATCTTTACATTCGACATTGATTTCTTGCTTGTATGTAAAGTCCAAAAAGCAAGCTCTTAATTTGATATCTGGTGCCGGAATAATACAAGGCACCATTGCATTGAAAGTCACCGGCAAAATTATTGGCGGACTGTCTGATTTATCCATCTCCAATTCTAGAGAAGTCTGATTGGCTCTAATCAAATTTGCTGTTAATGTCACCTTAAAGTATAAATCATACATTTTGAAATATATCATTGATTAGGAAAATGCATAAATTTTACATAAGTATAATTAGTAGATGTATAATTTTAATTTAGCTACTGTTATTAACTTTTTCACAATTACGAGTATTATATCAAAAACTGACAAGGTATTAAGTACTCGTAAGTCAGAAAATACAGAAAAACAACAAACTTACCCGTAAAGATACATTCGACTCTGGTCGTATATGGATTTTATGAGGTTCAATATTGAACTCTCTCGGCCACTGAGGCACGGGCGGCTTTGGGATGTCAGCTACAGCGTAGTCAGTTAATGTAATACTAGGCATTTCTGGTCCGTCGGAGGAAATCTTAACACTAGCATCGACTTCAACTAAGGATTCATTTATTACTTCGAGTTCTAATGTCTTTGGGACTCCTGAATAAAAAGTAATATGGATCGACCAAAAAAATTAAACATTTTAAATATATTTTTTAATATGAATATTATCTTACCAACGCTAACCATGCCGAAATCTAGACATGGCATGCTAAATATAATTGATGGATATACCACAACACCTCTGAAATTGAAAAGCCTTAATAACTATCATGTTAATGATGTCCTTAAATAATATCACTATTTTAAATTAAATAAATAACTTCAACAGACTGTAAAGAGACAACTATAAGAGGAAGAAATTGTAAGGAGAAAGTATTGTATGCGATATTGGTGATAAAATTTGTCCAGAGGCTGCCAATAAACAATTTAAGTTTTTACGGCCCTATCCACCCCGTCCGGCTTTCCATCCCTCTAGAATTTGATTTGAAATATAGTCGTGATTATAAAATATTTTGGCGAAAATATTTTGTTGCTATCCTATTGCTGATGGCGAACCTTAGTCTATATTTTAGTCAGCAGTGCAGATTTATATGTACTGCTCTTTAATAAGGTATAAAGGTAGCCCTTTCTACCGTCCTACTGCTGGGCACGGGGATATAATAATACAAGGGGGATCAAGTCGTAGTCCACCACGCTGGGCAAGTGCGGGTTGGCGGGCTTCACATGTCTTTCCATTTTAAAATTATCTCAGACATGCAGGTTTCACGATGTTTACCTTCACCGTAAGGAAAGCGATAATCATATTAGAAATGATTGGCACATAAAAATATCCGAAGTACGAGACTCGGATTTGAACCCGCTTCACTCGATTAAACAAGCGAGCACGATACTACTGCGCTACCACTGCATTTACCAAAATTGTATAAAGCAGAAAATATTTACTTCAGATACAATTTTATAAGAACATTCGTCTCTCGTATAGTAAAATGTATTTCTTCAAAGAACGGCCCCTGGTTGGGATTGCAGAAAGATATAATAAATGTATCTCTATCTCCTGGTCTGAGACAGAGCTTTTCTGGACTACAACTAATGATACTTCCAAATAAAGGAGGTACGTGTTTGTAGACTATTGCGCCATTAATATGCCCTGAAATGGAGAGTACGGTGATCTATTCAAAATTTCTTTTTACGTAATGTTTTAAGCACCTATTAATTACCATATAAGTACATTCATACTAAAATTACGTATTATTTAAATAACCTTTATTAATTGCGACTATTTCATATTTAAAAGTTTTGTTTATATAAACACGATCCATATCTAGCGTTTCCAAGTTCAAAGTTATGAGTGGTGGTAATGACGTGCCGACTATTTTCAAAGGAAGTCGATCATTTACACCGTCCACGTCTAAGTAGACCGTCGCTTCGAACTCTCCTATTTCTTTTGGGGCAAATGTTATTGTAAGTTCTGTTGCTTTATTTGGCCAAAGCTTTCCTGACTGAAAATGAAAAAAAAATATATAATGAGATTTAAATGATCTTACAAAACAAAGATCGTTCTATAAATTAAGGAATACCTATATGCTTATTTCTAAGGCACATTTTTAGCTAAAGGCTTAAATAAGTGCATGTACAAAAATAGATTTTGAATTTACATACACAAATAATTACAATAAATTATTTTTAAGTTTTATTAGATAAAATCTTCACTTGCATTAAAAAGCAAATGATAAAAACAAACCGGTAAACACATTTTTTGCTATTTCTTATTACTTATTTAGTATTGCTATTTTTTATTACTAATTCTGGGATAGAATTAGTAATAAATTAAATATTATTTAATTATATAAATTAAATAAAATTAAAATATAGAAAATAAAGCTACAGTAGGTATAAATTTGATTAAATAAACTACTCTACTGTACTCTACATTTATTTATAAGAAAATTAAATAATTTGACTGTTCAAAAGCTCTCAGCTTTTCGCACGTTAGATATGAAAAATCTAATAAACCAGTATTGGTATATTATTATTATTAAATTCAGTAATAATAATTACTGACTACTAACATATTATTACATCAAAATATATATTTATAAATAATGGGCTACCCAAAGTAACCAATGAGAAATAGGCCTGGTTCAGTACTTACAATAGGTGTGACAGATATATGTGTATTTTGGAATAATATTGATTCATCTGCGACTAAAGCCTGTATTTCATCAAAAAATATCCTCGTATATACTCTCTCATGCTCCTCACTGCTCAGAACATCGTAGTAAACCAATTTATTAAATTTCTCCGATTCGATTTGCTTCAAATCGTAAAATATTGTTGCTAATTTCAATTTCTCTTCAAAATCTATGAAATTTTAGTATTATATTTTCAAACTTTATTCTTGCCATGAAAAAGGCGTAAAAAGTTTTGTTCAATGAAGAACAAAAAAGGATGAGGAAAAACTAACGCTGCTAGCAATATTTAATGTTTTATATGTACGTGTAATTATTTAACTAACATTTTTATTAAAATATCTTATTAAAATTGGAAGTAAGTCAACATTTTACCATTTTATTTTAAAAGAACTAACCGTTAAAGACGGAATTATTTTTCATACACATATACGTAAGAACGTGATCAGATTTATTTGTTACTTTGAATGTCTGTTGCCTCGCCATTGTGTTAAAAGTGTCTAGAAATCGTACCACTTGTTTTTCCAACTCTATATTTACAGTATATGTAGAGCCTGACAACTGAATACGAAAATTTTCACCTTAAACATAAAATATATTATTTAAGTAGATAACAATGTCAAAGTAGGCGTTGGTGGCCCAGTGATAACGAGCTCTTTTTATGCCTCTAATTTTGATGTGCTACTAATTTCGGAGATGATTGCCACTTGCCTTGCGGTAAAGGACATCTTGAGGAAACCTGCATGTGAGAGCTAGGAGCTCTCGCAAGTTTTTGAAAACTTGTGAAGTACGCATTTGGCCAACGTGATCTACGACGTGATTACCCTTTAGTATCGAAGGTAGGCCCGTACCCAGCAGTGGGATGTTAAAAAGGGCTGAATTGAACTATCCAAATAATTTGCCAATGAGAAGTTTGACAGCTTCTAATATTAATGTATCGGCATATGGGTCGGCAGAGAGAACAGTGTGTCATACTTTACGTACCTGCTTTTTCCTAAACACACATAACAATAATATTTTCCATGCATTTTTATACCATACGTAGGTATGTGAACTTACCAGTTTCAAAAACAGCATTCATAATTCCCTGAGTTTCACCTAAATGCATTGTTTTAAGTCCCACACGGATGTCAATTTTTTGCTTCGGATTTAAGTAAGCAGATTTGGGATGAACAGAGAACGGACTGTAATCACAATAATAATATAATAAATGTGAAAATTTGTATTAATATAGGAATGATACAAAACAGCCAGTACCTAACCTCTTGGGAGGTCTGGATGAACTCTCAAAAATGTGTATACATTTTTGTCATAAATAACCTTTATCAAAAAGCGCATCGCACAAGAATTTGCTGTATCAAGTGAGCCATTATAGAAAGCATCTGAATAAGTCTTATTAAATTAGAAATATTCATCCGAAAATTAGAAATAGGGTTAAATAACGGATCAAAACAAAATTAAAATTTGAACTGATCTACGTCTGTCGGGTAAGCTCAGTATTTTAATAATAAAATTCATTTTACTAATGTTTACCATTTTGTATTTAATGTGAATCCCGCTGGTACCATTCCTACATTGTGAATTCGCATAGTTGCATAACTTTCAATTTTCAATGGTGTCTTTGGTATACTGACATGATCAGGTAAGTCAAATACGGGCCTCGGTCCCATAGCTATAAATGATATCATAAAAATACTAACGTATTTATCTCTATTAAACAATTTTTAATTAAAACCTAACATATTTAATTTTACAAATTTTGCTAAATTAACCCTTAAAAATCTTAAAACAAGTTATCTTACCAATTAAGGGTACCACATACTGATCTATATCAGTGTAAAATGTGACTCTATGCGTATAATCTTCATAATGCACTGGATTAAATGTAACCGCAAAAGTGACGCTGATCCCGGGGGCCAGGCGGGATAGTAACTGTCCTCCCGAAGGTTTTACAGAAAAATAAGACGACTCCTTACATACCATGTTCAAATACGTTGGACTCTGTTTAAAATCACGTTAACACAAAAAATATATATATAGGAATTGTGAAATTAGGTGAACTTATGTCTGTTTGTAACGTATGCAATCTCAAACTATTGGAACAATTGTGATGAATCATGAAACTACAAAAAATAGTTACTATATAGGTAGGTACCTACTACTACCTAGGTATTTTAGACGCAATAAGAATATTATATTATTGAGTTAATTGTTAACTTTACGTGCAAGTTATTAATTAAGCTTCTAAGATTCTACTGTAGTGTATACCTTGCTTATGTTCTTTACAAAAAATTTTGCCACGACTTTTTCATTTGGCTTAAAATTCTGGAAAACGATCAATCGAGGTGTGAATGATAGAACGATCTTGCTAGTTTTGATACTACCTTGCACGATGTTGTCTATAACAATATTATTTAAACTTTGCAAACGCTGGGCAGTTGTCATCTGCATTTCCCTTTCATATTCAGATGGAGTAATCTACAAACATATTTTACGTCAATTATAAAAGTGTTATAGCTCATCAACTATTTAAAAACACTTAATATATACTTATAATAAAAAACTGTAAGTTAAGGGCAAACTTTAAAAAAAAGACTTATTGAAATAATCATCATTTTTGATACAGAGGCCGAAAGAACTCGAGCGGATTGAGGGTGAGTCACTAGTTATTTTATAATTGAATAAGTTATCATTTATTACCTCATCAAATGGCTCTACCAATGTTTTCTTAGACAGTAAGTGGTAAAGTTCAGCTGTAAAATAGCCATGTTGTTCAAATTTGTGTAATATCTCCATTATTTATTCTTATCAAATCATCAATAAGAACAATATGACAGTTATAAACATTGACAATATGTTGCTATGCATTAAGCATGACAAAAACGTTGTCAAAGTTCAAATTTATTCTCCTTTAAAAGTGATGAAAGTTTAGCATTTTTTATCTATTGATAAATTATTTGACAAATAATAATTTAAAAAGTATCATTGCTTAACCCATAATTGGAATAATAAATCCTAACACAGGTTAAATCAATTGAAATAGAAATAAAAGACGACGACCTCTAAGAAAAACAAATTCGCAAGGTGCTTCGAGCGCATTGAGTAGTGTGCGGAAATAGCAGCGCGTAGTAATTTTAGTAGAATCAGGGCAACACGGCCGCGGACAGAAATAGAGACGGTGGCGGCGCACGCGTCTTCGCGCTGTCAATTTTCTCCGGATAGGGGGCAAGATTAGCACCGGCTCGCCAGTAGTCCGCGCCACCGGCCACGCTTAGGCTACGCTCCGGCCAACTCTCACCTTTCGCCGCGAGTGCAGTTTAAATATCTACCCATAATTTGTTCCAAAAATATGCCGCGATCGAACAATCACAATATCCAAAGTGCTTTCAGTTTCAGTGTTGTTTGAGAAAATTTATATACGGCAAGTATAAAATTAAAATATAAATGGTACATTGACCACCCATATTTCACACCATTATCTAATATTGGACCGATCCTGTAATATGCAGTGGGTATATTGCAATAAGTATGTAAATGCTTTCGATATTTTGGGATATGAGAGGCGGAATAAATGGGTCGACGAGCGCTTGCGACGCGGCAACGCCCGCTCTATCCCGGTCACAGCTGCCGTATAGTTTGCACGAATTAAAATCTATTATTAAAATAAATATATTATTACTAATAATTTAAGTGCAAAATTATAATTTGGCTTCCAAAATCAATGACGTACAAATTAATCGTGTACAAGCATTTTGTCATTAGAATAAGAGTTGTATGATGATAATTCATGTTCATTTCGTCCAAGTCCTTAAAGGATAGGTATCTGTAACCCGTAAGATTGGACATTTGGAGAAGTCAAATCAGTGGCTAGCTAGGCTAGCAAGGTTTCTATGAAACCAAAAAAATATTGTTTCCCAAAGAAACCTTTATTTATATACAGCCTGCCTAAGCAGGTACCAAGTATGCTAGCTTTAACTTCAAAAAATATTTCCATTTATAAAAGTAAATTCCATTTATAACAGTAATAAAGTCAATCATTGAAAATTATGTCGTACAAAAGTTTTAAGTAAAACAAAAGTTAGACACTCGACTAGAAGTCATTCAACTAAGTATTTTATGGCTCAATAATTTATGTTTTGAAATGACGATGTAAATAGCTACAAAGAACAAAACTTCTGTTGCATAATATTTATATGAGAAATTAGACCATCCGCTGCAACAACTTTACAAAACAAACATTTAACTTGACTAAAGTTCATGTCAATCATGTCAATTTTAAACTTTTTAAACATTCTTTAAACCATTTTAAAAATATATTAGAATTCTTAAAAATTACGGCTTCTATTAGTGGGGTAAGGAAAGAGCATCAGCTTCATATGCAGGAACTAAAAGATGTAAGAAATAGAGTCGGAGAGTTTCATAGCCAATCGTAATCGACGACTTGCTCTTCATTTTTTACCTACGAGTATATTTAATGTTTAAAAAAAACTACGATATTATTAGTATCTATTTTTGTTAATATTGTTTAAGAATGTAACCACGAGTACAATTGACTTACGATCCCGTTCCATTTACTAACGCCACGACACAAATTCTTTAAAAGTAGGTTATGAAACTATATTCGTGGTTATGCATTAAACTGTTTTCTACAGTTCTGGCCAGTGAAGTAGTAGAACTATCTTAAGCCTAAAAGCGTAGGCCACGAGTTTTATTTCGATATAGGGTATGTAAAGGTATTTAATAATAATGGATAGGTACCTAAACCTATTTGAAATACTTTGGTGATAAATCATACATTGGCACAAAATCGTGCCTGCGCATGATTGAAAAAAAAAATTGATTCTCCGCTTTGGGAAAAAAAAAAACGATAAAACATGTTTTTTAAACGATAACACATCATATTTTTATATGTCTATAGATGTTGAAGAATCGAGGGCGTGACCCGCGTACGGCGGTGCCAAACACCCCTACAATGTCAGTGCGATCTATGATACAACGCGCCCCAATAGCCAAACCTGAACCAGACTACGAAGTGGTGGAATTCCCTACCGAACAATATGTTAACGCTAAGCTGCAGCCACCTCCGCCACCTCCCCCCAGACCCCCTACAGGTAAATAAATTCAATTATTTTTGATAAAAGATTATGAAAAATTATTAATGAAATAAAAATAGAAATATAAGAATAATTAATTTGTACGCAGTCGCAAGCAAATCTATGTTGAGCGATTATGTAGGATGTCATATTATAACAAGCCTTTAATTAATCCAAAATTATATACAGCTAAAAGGTTCGAAACTGTTTTAAAATAGGCCGTGAATGTATCTGTGCAAAATTACATATTTTTTTTATTAGTAATTTTTAACGTTTTAAATAATTATAATACATATTTTTCTTATTTGCGTAACAATTGTCATAGGCCATCCCCTGGATGCAGGCGCTTCCTGTGGTTTATGCGGCGGCGGCGGCGCCCGAGTGCGGTGCACAGAGTGCGGTCGTCGTGCTCTGTGCGCGTCTTGTGATGATATGTACCATCGCCATCCCAAGCGAAGACATCATCAACGACAAGTACCATATTTTAATTTATTTATTTTTCTAGCTAGAGATCAATAGAGCTATAGATGATAGAAAATGATTCGCATATAAAAATATCAGAGGAGACCCGGATTTGAACCCGCATCACTCGGTTATCCAAGCAAGCGCGTTACGGTTTGGCTACCACTGCCCTATTATCATATTCTATCTAGCATAAAAACTAATTTAATTGATGAAATTATCTTCCCTTCATCTTCTTTGCAGTTATAAATGTTGTTAATGCGTATTAGATACAATTTTTGTTATCTATGATTAACAACGTTGCACGCAACTAGAACACTTGTGTCTCTTAATAGAGACAATTAGTCCTAAATAAATACTCGCGTCATAATATTGGCGAAATGCCCGCGATCGATCTTGTTATGTTTACAAAATGACGTATATTTTAACAACAATAGGCACAAAGAAAAATGACAATTATGTATATCTCCTTTCGCATCTTAGGGCACCCAAAAAGCTTCATATACTAGTATTCATTTCTATTGTAATTTTACTTACTCCAGAGAAAAATAAACGGTATGCTAATAATTATGTTAATTGTTTTAGGCGCTTTCTTCTTCACAAATACGTGACGATAGGCCGCCCCTGCCACCAAAAACCTCTGCACCAGTACCACCGCCGAGAAGACATAAGGTAGTAAAAGTACGAAAAAAATATTTTAATAGATAGAGTTCTATTAAGTTTATTAAAATAATTGTTTACAGATAAGCGGTGAACGCCTAAGTACAAGTCCACGCCCGCCCGGGTTAGATCAGCGTCGAGCTACACTTAGTATGCCAGTTGGAGTTCATAATCAAATGGGTCAAATGTCCACAATAACTAATGTAAATCATATTACAACGCAACGCGCGCAAATGCAGCATCCTCAGGCTGTTTTGCCATCTATGCCACCACATATGGGCAGCATGCCATACTTGCCAAACTCTGTAAACCACGCAAATGCACCTTCTACTCAAGATCAATCAAATACATTAGGACATTTCGCATCATGGAATCGACAACGAGGGTCTCTGTCAGGATTCAACATGCACCCAAATATGGTAGCTATCTTCTATATAATATAATTAAATTATACTTGTATTTTTTTAAATTGAAAGCCTACTATCTTAATATAGTTATTCATGCTATCGAAATTATATTTTTTCATATGAAAATATATACCATTGTTCAAAGGTTCAACAACCTCCAGCACTAGAACCATGGGAAGTCCAAGAGAACTTGTCAAGTCAAAGCTGGGGCCGACCCTTAAGACGGGGCACATCGGTTATGGAGTTAGGAGCTCCCAACTGCGCTGGTTGCGCTCATTGCTCATCAAACCCCTGGCGATATGGCAGCTGTGCTAACTTAGAGCCCCAGTGGTTTGGACCCGGAGCCGCTCCTTGGCCTCAAGCTTGCTGCGCTCCTCACCCTATTGCACACAACCCACGTTTGATGCCGCATACACACTCTCATCCTCCACAAACTCCGCAACCATATCGTAGAGGTATTATATAGTAATCTGTATTATATAATTGCAATGCACCTAATATTTTTTTGTACTTTTATTCATAAGGGGACTTTTAACTTTAGCCAAAAGTAATTTTACTGGAGTGTTGCTCAAAAAAACATTTTCATCTTTAAAGACAATTCATGTTAATTTATTTGTATAGCTGAGAGCCGTGCCGTATCACGAGCCGCCTCACGAGCTGGTTCACGTGCACCCTCACCTGCTATGAGTGTGCGATCACGCACGTCACGGCGGTCTAAACATCGGACTCCATCACCTCCTCCTTTACCCTCAAGTGATGCTGACTCTGAAAGTGAAGTTGAAAGTGAACATCTAGAATTACCAGACAAGGAACAAGAAGATTCATTAGGCCCTGCTCCACCACCACCTAGTGCAACTTGGCAGTGTGAACACTGTACCTTTGTAAATGAGCCCGGAGTTCGCGTATGTGTAGTTTGCTGCCGAACACCAACCGTTAAACCTAAAATTATAACAGATTCTATAAATAATGGTATAGAGAAACTTAAAGTAAATGATAAATTTTCACGATCACCATCTTTGCCTACAAGTCAAAACGTGGAACAACCTAATTTAAAAACCGGTAATGTATACATTTTACAGAATTCATGCAATAAATTTACAGAATTGAGTGGTCTATGTATATATGTACATATATAATAACTCTATTAACTTTCCAGAAAACGGAGTAAGTAAAAGCAAATCAAATAAGGAGCGAACCTCAACAGCATGTGGACCATCTCCACCGAGGGAAGATCAACCTGCGTCCAAATCTGCAAATAGACTAACAACTCCTCCAATAAAAGAGCAAAATAAAGCTCGAATAGAAAAAATGAGCACACGCCACGATATAGCTGTTGGGCCGTCACCACCTAAAGAATTACATAATAATCAACGACCTCAATCAAGAAATTCTGTCAGCGCTCGATCTTCAAGTTATGAAAATACAAGTCCAAAGCCTACTACTAAACGTGACAATTCAAAAACAGTACACAGTGTTTCCGTTGGTCCTTCCCCGCCTAGAGAAAGCACAATATCCGCTTTAAGTAACTCATCAAATTTTCAAAAAAAGTCCGTTGGAAACTCTCCACCTCGAGAAGTTGACACCCGACCTTCATCCAGATCTAGTCGTACTAACACAGGAACATCTCCGCCTCCACAAAGCATTTCTACACAAGTGAGTTATTTATTTTCTTCTACAGATACTTCCTATCTCTGTAGAAGAAGAAGAAGAAGAAACAAAATATCATAATGTTTTCTAATAATTCTTTGAAATTCAGTACATATCTCGTAGGATCAAAGTTAACGATCACGAATATCCTTTAAATCCGAAAACATAATTAATAAAGTTAGTCACTAAATAATATTACGGATCAAACTTTGTTTTATGAACTAAAATATTAAATAATATAATGAAAACACCAAAGTGAGTAGGTAAGTAACCCTGCTTGTACACGCTAAGAAAAGTAGCCGGGCCTACGCAAGAATTCGTGTCGTTTGTGTATGTGGGTACATAGCCATGTAACTGTGTACATAGCCCTGGCGATAAGCAAGAAAAAAATCTTGTCTGTGCTAGCGCACGTGTCCAGACACGATGCGCTCTGTTTTGAGAGGGGCGGGGTAAGCGAGCCGCGGGGTGGTTCAGGTAGTTTTAGTATGTTTTATGCGTGGACATTGACATTTACATTGTATAGTTGTTCCTATAATTTATTATTTTTAGTTATAGGACTCGACTCGAAAATTAATAATCGAATCAACTCGAATCACCCGACAAAATGTTGAATCATGATTCGAATAAAGGGTTTGTTTCGAATCAATATTGTTCAATGAAATTAGTTCTGAAAAACTAACGAACAAAACTTAATTAAACCACTTTCTAAAAAACTACGGACAAAGCTTACCACTAGAAAGAGTTCGAATAATTATAACATTATTACATAACATACATATATAAATACTTTTTTAAAATAATTATTTTATACGAGAAAAACTTTGTTTAAATTGCAAAAAATTCTAACTATATTACCTAGGTAAGCTTACCGCACAATATAATTCGCCCCTACCAAACCCTACGCACGACAGCGCGATATTCTTATCGTGTACACGTATCTATTTTTCTTGTCTGAAGCAGATAAGTAAACTTTCGCGGCTGCATCCGAAAAGATTCATGACTTCATACGATGAGTTTTCTTAGCGTGTATAAGGGCCCTCATGCACGTTCTAATGCGAAATGACAATCATCATTATTCATTACTATCTTAACAATTATTTTATAATCACGTCTGTATTTAAATTCACGTTTTTAGACGTATGAAGTACCAAACAATTGGGATCGAGCTCAATCGGTTTCTCGATCTCGACCACGTCGTCGCATACGAGATGAAACCCGCCGAGAGAGATCACATAGCAGAATGTCCTTGTCAAGTGACACTCGTGTAAGTTCAGCTGTTATTTAATTCATCACAAAAGTTTCATGAGTAAATTAATAACTTTTAACATTTAAGTACAAATATAAATAAAAATAAAAAATAAACTTGTACAATGTTCGTTACTCGTTACTACGACGCGTATGATGTATGATACTAGACGTTAAATAATGTTTTCAACAATTTAATATTACCTATAATATTTTAATATTTAATAATTTAATATGTAGTCAAAATTGCTTTTCCTACTTTAGGAAAGTGAACGAAGTGCCCACACTAGTGGTGGAAGGTGGGAGTGGCGCGAGCCTCGCGACAGTAGCCCTAGTGGCGACTGGAGTGAGGCCGAGAGGCGACGTGCGAGTAGACTTACGCGTCGTGCTTCTCATTTGGACTTACGGAGGAGACCTATACGACGTACGAGCATGTATGGCTCTGAGGTATAGTTGAAAAAATATTCCTTTTATGGAGTTCAGTTTCTTTTGAGAAAAATATAAAAGATGCTCTGCATATCTTTTAATTTAAAGGAAGGTTTATAGGTAGGATTAAACTCGAGAGTTAGCTGTAGATAAAATCTTTATCTTCATCTGTAATTTGAATGCACAATATTCTCATTCATTTGTTTATTTGATAAGAAGCAAAATTCTAAACATGTTTTTAATATTCCTAGGAAATGAAACCATTCAAATCAATGCATTTCATATTGATGTTAAGTCTTTTTTAATTTAGCTTTACTTTTGTTGTTCAATTTCATTAATCAACCAAACCAGTCTTTCATAGAACATAAATAGAAAAAGTAACAAGGTATCGAATTTTCTTTTTCAGGCACCTTCTCCTGAACCATTGTCAAGTAATAGAGCTATATCACTCGAAGCGTTAGCAGGAGGCGGTTCAAGGCGAGAGGCTGAACGGGGCTTAGAGCTTGCTCGTTTAATGAGTGAAGCTGAAAGACTTGGATTCAGTGCGGCAGAAGTTCATGCAGCTTTAGCTCAAAATCCAATAGCACCATTGGCTTGGTTGAGTGAGCGCTGGCCAAGTTTATGTGCCGGAGTGCGCGCAGCTGCGGCCCGTTTAGCACCGGGCGTCAATGTCACGGAACTTGATGCTCGAGCGGCTCTTGCAAAGCATAGAGGAGCAATGTGGCCTGCAGTTAATGAATGCGTCGAAAGATGTCGACGGCAGGTATTTTAATAACAATTATTATTTTAACTTCTTTAAAAAATCAAGTAGGTTTTTGTATTGCATTGCGCTGCTCAAACACTCAAAACAGTTTGTGAATTTGCAAAATTGACTGTGGTTTACAATTATTATTTGTAATATTTATGGTAAATAACATGATTTCAGACAGAAAATATAGGTGTAGGTGAAGAAGGTAGACTGCGAGGTCACGTTTGGGGTCCACCAACTGGGGCAGACGATGATGCCGCACCTCCTGCCAGTTTGTCCAGCCGCTCACACCGCATTCGCGGTAATCAAAAGCACCACAAAAACCAGTAACAATTACATAAAAAGCCATATCATCATAATATGTCATCACATAACATTCACGTTTACATTTCAGCAGACGACAGTTCAGATGAATTTGAAGTAACGACTAATAAATTTCAAGACGATGACTGGATGTACTTACCTTTAGATATGAACACGGCAAATGCAAAAAATGAACAGCCAATGATAACAGAGGGCAATAATGAACAAAAAAAATACAATGATCATTCCGACGTCGCGGAAAAATTAAAAATCCTCCTGGCTCAAGCTGGTATACCTAATATTGACGAAAAGCTACTTTTAAAAGGTTTGCTTAGTAATCAATTAAATCAAACAAAAGAACCTACAGATAACAATAAAAACCTTCTACAAGGAAAATCAAATTCAGATTTCATTCAATCTGAAAATGACTTTATTAATGCATATAATGCATTAACAAGGCTAAGTCCACTACCAAATTTAAAACAAAATGATAATTTCGAATCAGCTTATCCCTCTGAACAGGATAATCTAGAACATCATCAGAAAAATATCGCAAATAACCAAAGTTCTTCTGCGAACACAAATGAAAAACAATTTAAAGAATCAAACGATTCTAACTCTTTGATAACAAAATTAAATAATCTACCTACTACAAAATTATTATTCGATGAACGTAAGCCTTTGAAAGTCAATAAAAAAAAAGAAAAACATAAAAATAATGATGCCAATAATAGTGTAAATAGTAAACCAGATAGTATTCAAAATAACCCTAGCATTAATATATTAGATATTAAGGAAGATAAACCTAATAATAATCTAAGTGATATAGTTGACAATACACAAAAATTAATACAACAAATGAAAAAAGAAATAAATTCTGATATAAATTCCATGCCCGATAAAAGTGACACCCAAAGTGAAACTGAGGAAAGCGCCAACGAATCTCATTTTTCTTCTGAAAAAGAATCTAGTTACAGTGATACCGCTGAAGAAGAAACAGAAGATTTAATATCAGATGAAAAAGGTCTTTCAAGTGGTGATGAATCAAATAGCCACTCTGAGAATAGGATACACGTTCAAAGAACGAGTTCAGAAGATAATGAACATTTTGAAGAAGCAATGGATCACGTGGAAAATGATCTTGAAGATTTTAAACAAACTAATATAGACATATTGAATTCTATAGCGCGAAGTTTGCAGGAAGAACGTAGTATAATCATTGAAATACAAGATAAGCAAGTTAGAGAAAATGAAGAAAAAAGTGAAGACTTAAATAATAATTTATTTGCTGCAGTTGATTCTTTTGAAGAAATTTATGCACAATTAAATAATGATGCCCAAAATAAGTTAAACAGGCAACAAATTATAGAACATTCAAATTTAAATGAAGGAATAAGTTTTATAGATATCAGTCATGTTGTTGCGCAAACACCGCAAGCTGCACAGATTTACCATAAGGAAGCAATGAATTTAGGCTATTTTAAGCTCAATCCTCCAGTAAAGTTATCTGTTAATGAATACAATCATAATTTGATTACTGCAATCATTGAAAATTCAGAAGACCCAGTTGATAAAGTTAATCATGTTGCAAATGATATAAATGATCATAAAAATCTAGAAGACAACGCCATTTTCAAAGAAAATAATAAACCTACTGGAAAAGTCGAAGTGGCTAATGCAGATGTAAATGTTCTTCGTCAAAAAAAGGAAATCAATATTAATGATGCTATAATTCAAACAGCTTCGAATGAAAATGCAGAAGTTCTGTCAAGTCCAGTATCTGAGTCCGTTCTTAACGTTAAAAACGAATCTACAGAAAATTTACCACATCCCAAAAACATTGTACAATCTAGAGAAAATGAAGTGGTTTTATCAAATATTGGTACAACAAAAGACACTATGACAGAAACGACTACTTTAGAAATAATACCCTCAGATAAAAAAAATTCAAGCACGAAAGAAAAGTATAAAACATCAACAATGTCAAATAAATCAAACATTCCTAAACTAGTTAAAACTATCCAAAGTAATAAGCAAAAAACAGAAAACAAGAATTTACCGAAAGTACTTGCATCCAAGGTACCAATTCGACGTGCCAGTCTGAAACAATATCATGCACCAAACCCGCCCAAAAGTCATTTTGGAAACGTTCAAAGTGGTCATGTTAAACAGCTACAAACAAGGTTATTCAATGAAAAAGAAACCAAAACAAACTTTCAGACACATCCAATGCCAGAAGCAAGACCTTCAACTTCAACAATGAGTAAAAAGAAACCCGCCCCTCCACCGCCTGTACAAAGAACCAAACAAGGTTCACCAGATGACGTCACTTTAAAAGAAAAGAAAAATGATCATTTCTTCCGGGAAACATGTCGTACCGAAGACGAATGGACAGAAAGTGATACAGAAGAAATAAATGTTCAAATTTTCAACAAAGAAGAAGATACCGTACCAACAACGGTTTCAATACCACAGCCAGTTACAGTGCGTCAAATTTCCGGCCAATTGATTGACTTAGCCAGAGTTCATCTTCCCGAAGGTTCACCAGAGGTATTTTTTTATTATATGGTATATAATATAATATTATTAGTATTTTCCTAATCAATAAACTTTTTCTAATCTTTTTTAGAGACAAGCAAGAATGCTGCTAGCAGAAGGTGCGATGGAGACATGGGAACAAGCACAATTAGCCGTAGACCTGATTTCACAAGGAATTGACTCACCTTCTGCACTCTTGGCTGCCTTAGAATGCGCTGATTTGAATTCAGCTCTTGTATATTTACATCAAGACTGTGAACTTTGCGCTTCTAAATATCCTGAGCACGAGGTATATATAGTGCAAAGAAGATATATTTCTTTAATTATTACCTAAATCTTTCCATAAAAAAGTATTTACAATATTCATATTTTTTCAGATGGTTTCCATGTTACGTTGTACACATAGATGTTGTCGTGAATGTGCCCGTCACTACTTTACAGTACAAATCACAGAACGTAGTATCGCAGATTGCGTTTGCCCATATTGTAAGGAGCCAGAATTAGAAAACCTACCCGAAGATGATTGGCTCGATTACTTTGCCCATATGGATATATTGCTAAAGACATTATTAGAAACGGAAACCCATGAACTATTTCAAAGAAAGGTAATAGTAAAACTTAATACGTTTTAAATTCAGTGTGCTTAAGTTTTATCATTTTTTATCGTTTTGCTGACTATATCGTTATTACTTGTTCCAGTTGCGAGACAGAACTCTTGCACGAGATCCTAATTTTAGGTGGTGTGTGGAATGTTCTTCCGGATTTTTTGTTCATCCTAAACAAAAGAAACTTCGTTGTCCAGAATGTAAATCAGTGACATGTGCAAACTGCAGAAAACCGGTGCAAAATATTTGTTTTTTTTTTATCTACATTGTCTTATTTTGTATTAATTCAAAGATTAGTAATTTATGGTAACTTAATTGTTACAGTGGAATGTAAATCACGATGGATTATCGTGTGATCAATACGCCGCATGGTTGGAAGACAACGATCCTGAACGGTCCATAGTAGCCGTTCAGCAACATCTCAAAGAAAATGGGCTAGACTGTCCAAGATGCCACTTCAAATATTCCTTATCAAGGTAACTCAAAAGTATAGCTTGTCTATCAGTAATTTGCAGCACTGCTACTACTGATCGTTTATGTATTAAAGGCCTGAAACATTTTGGATTAAATTATTTCCAGAGGTGGTTGCATGCACTTCACATGCACTCAATGTAAATATGAGTTTTGCTACGGCTGCGGAAAACCTTTCACAATGGGAGCTCGGTGTGGATTAAGCGAATATTGCGCCAGGCTAGGCCTGCATGCGCATCATCCTCGTAATTGTCTCTTTTACCTTCGTGACAAGGAACCGCATGAACTGCAAACACTTCTGCAAGTACGTATAAGGAATAAACATAAGAAAAAATATATATGTGATATCTTAATAGTTAACACATGAATGTTATAATAATATACTATAAATACAAATAGAGCAAAACAAATCAACATTGATAAAACTTCATTTCAGATGAATAACGTAACTTACGAAACAGAAGCATCAGATGCTAACAACAATCGATGCCCGATACAGCTACAACGCGAAACGCCCACTGGACTCATAGACACTACCTGCGGGAATGAGGTGCAACCAAAACAAGCAGGACTCTGCAAGTGCGTATAAACACCCAAAAAGTCAGCTTACTTTAAAATATTATTTAATCTCACCCGTTTGTCATCCCACACTTTTGTTGTTTGATGTACTGCGCCGACTGCAATGTACAAGGGGTGCATAGAAGATCAGGCGGTGGTCAGTGCGGCGTGTTGTTCCAGGAACCATTACTTGGAGTATTTGAGCCGCCTGGTGCGAGGACGGGAGATCGACCCGCTGCCGATCTTGGGAGTGGATGACTTAGAAACTCTAGTGCGCCGGGCTGCGTTGCGTCCGCCGCCACGCCCCTACGGCTCGCTCGACGGCCTCTACAAACGGGGCCTAATAGAGGTGTGTTTATGAGGTATTTTCTTGCAGGATGCACTACGTGGAGTACTTGGCGGGTCTAGCGCGAGCGCTCGACCCGATCCCCATCATGGACGTGAGCGAGCTAGTGGCGGAACTGCGCCGTCGCGCTCTTCCTCTGCCTGAGCGCGGCCCGTGGGACACTGACCCCATATACGCAGGGATGTGCGCTG
Source organism: Boloria euphrosyne (assembly GCA_951802675.2). Lineage (NCBI taxonomy): Eukaryota > Metazoa > Arthropoda > Insecta > Lepidoptera > Nymphalidae > Boloria > Boloria euphrosyne. The sequence continues at coordinate 11,992,049 of OX637873.1, read as the reverse complement.
AGGTACTCAAGAAACGTCCACCATTCGGTGTTTTATATAATATGAACTTAACCGTTACACTTCTCACTTCTGTGCTTTAATATTTTAATTAATATTTGATTTTTCTAATTTCTGACTTCTTATGTTGCAGATCGTCAGAGAGAAGATACCACTGGACTAGACCGTCACATCCAGTCACACATTGCAGTATTCAAATAAAAGCCTTTAATTCGAATATTAATTGTAAACCTATAGTAGGTAGCAAGAATATGATATAACAATGGAATTATTGTATCAGATTATTTTTTTTATTTCAATTATCATTTAAACTAAGTTAATTAAATATGTATGTATTCCTGTCATTACTATGAAATATAATGTATTTAAATAAAACACATCATTAAAAAGTTTATGATATTTAATTTTAATAAATTTCTTAAATATTCTACCTTCTTGCAAAGTGCTCGTTCATGTGGCGTTGGCCGCGCTGAATGTAATGTCTGTTGGAATGGATACGACTCTCGAGGGAATCGGGCAAAGTACGAGCTTCATTTCGAGACTGGAATCTAGGCAAAATATTTTCTGATGTATTTTCTGTTCGTTGTTGAGCAACACGTTTACCACGTTGAACTTCCCTTTCTGCCCCTGCAGCAGCCATTTCCGCTAATTTCGCAGCTTTCTCCTCCTCGCTGAGAATTGAGCTTTTACTTCCTTGAGCTCGATCTTTCTTCTCTTCTACTCTTCTTTTTTCATAACTTTGTTCCCTCACAATTTTCCTATCCTGATTTGCTTTCCGAGTATATTCCTTGTTTTCTCTTTCTGATCTTTTTCTATAAGGCGATGGGTCTTTTCTTGACCTCTTATGGGGAGAACCTCCATAATCCATGCTGTCGTTAGTAGATTTTCTCTTTATTGGTGAAGATTTTTTACTACTCTCTACATGTTTACCTTTAGATATTCTTTTTTCTTCATATTCTGATTCACTGGACTGTTTGTGGTTTTTCTTTTTTTTCTTGGATTTCTTTTTTTTGTGTGGAGGAGATTCAGAATTATGTTTACTTTTTTTAGATTTCTGTTTTTTCTTCTTCTTTTTTGTTTTATGTTTTTTACTTTTTTCATCCGAAGAACTATCTGATGAAGAATCATCTGATTCAAGCAATTTGGCAATATTCATTCCCTTTTCACCACCCAATGCATTTAACTTTGCTGCAAGTAAATCATCAATATCTTTCCCTTTCTTCTTTGATTTTTTCTCACTTTTTAGTGCATTTTTTTCCTCCTGGAATATAAATGACAAAATTTAAAAATTAAATTACAAATAAGAAATTAAATGATTAGTTAAAATTATTGATATCTAGTAACACTTAATCAGTAATATTTAGTACTACTAATATCTTTTTATTTTAATTGCATTAAAGTCTTAACAAAAATGAACTCTTTATAATAATAATACAAGTTTTTGTCTGTCTGCCTCTTGACTATTAGAAATAGTAGTAGGTGACAAAGACTGTCTCCTAAAAATATGCATACACTTAATAATGTATGACAGGCCAACATCAGTTTGGCATATGAACAATAATATTATGTAGTATGCAATTACCTGCTCTTTCCGTAACAATTCTGTGAGTTTTCGCCTTTGAACTGGATTGTTCAATAGAGCTGCTCTTGCTGCCCTTTCTCTTTCTTTGACCATCAATAAAGGATCTTCTCGAAGTTTCCGTGCTAAGTCAACTTGAACATCACCTGCTGATGTGAGCATACTCGAGCCCACCACTCTACGCGATACAGCTGGTATGTCATTTTCAATTTTACTGCTTTGGTCATAATTTTTGTCTATTGCTTTCCCCAGCAAATAATCTTCTTGTTGAACCTTCTTATCAGGTTTCTAAAAGTATACATTGAAACTATCAAATTACTACAATTATGTATTGATAAGCAAACAGAGTACAAAATTAACATACTGCTACATAAAAACCTTTCTGTGGTACGGAGTAGTGATCAAACATTAGATACAAAAGCAGTACAAAAAAATAACATGATTATTAAGCACTCTTAATTACATATTTCAGTATATGAAGAATATTATGATATGCAAAAAATAATAAAATTTAAGTAACAAAAACAGAAGAAACTTCAAAGCCTTTTAGTAAAACATCACTATTTTAAATGAAATTCTTCCAAAATACTTAGTATTTGGCACAAATAATAGTTCATGATGTCTTAGTGGCAGACAACAGTATAAAATAAAAAATATGTCATCTAATTAATTTTATTATAATATAAATATAATAAAAACACATAAAATTTATGGTATTTATGGAAAATTAATAAAGTGTACATGTTAAAAGTAACATATTTTGCTATTTTACTCACATCATACATCCAATTCAAGCGGTCATCTTTAGATTTTGGCTTGCTTAACTCATTCAACTCTTCACGGTCTCTTTCCTGGGCTCGTTCCCGTTCCAACTCCAAAATACGCTTCTTTTCTTCCGCTGCTGCTTGCTCTGCTTTCCATAATCGTTCTTGATTTTTAAATGTACTAGGATGCCAAGTTTTCTTTGTATTCTAAAAAATGCTTATTAGTCAAAAAAAGGTAATATTAAGTAAAGTAATTAAGTAATTTTGTTTATTTTTATGAAGAACTTAAACAAAATGTGCTAATTTGATATAAGCGATTTAATTAGTACGTATTTTAGAAATAGTTACCAAGTCACCGCCTCCCATATCAGCAAATAAATTTCATTCACTTCATAAATAAATTATATTATATAATTTTCCTTATATCTCAAATTGTTTTACTATTTGTATTTGTTGTTTATCTAAAATTATGAACCTCTATTTATTTATTATTACTTTCTTATAGTGCTACAAGGATCTTTTGAGTTTTGGCACTTATATGACATTGACATGCGGGCGTTGATGTGAAATTAGGGTTACAAGCTAACAATATCTACTTACTTTTAGGGAATTGTTTTTAAAAATCTATCTCTTATAATCCGTAATTGAATTCAAACTTAGAAAATGAAAAAAATAAAATTAAAAATAAATGAAATTTTATTATTTAATATATAAATTATTTAATATAAATAGATAAAACATTAAATTTTATATATATTTCACTCTTTCAAGTGAGCGCTAGATTGCTTTTCTTTCATAAAATAATCCTTTACTTTTAGCACCACCTCTCTATCACCACTTCTTATTACTTTCGGCATATTTTGAGATATTTTTAATGAAATAAAAGCACAAAATATTCACAACAACGTCAACACTCCAGCTGACTGTCAATAGTGACGGATGGCGGTGTTAGTTCTGATTTCGGCCACGCGCCAAAAGATCCTTGACCGACACAATTTTAGCACCCCATCGAAGGATTTTTGAAATCAAAATGACCTGAATCGATAGGTCTACGTTCGGTCAGTATAGGTCCACTATCATTTTTGTTAGGTCGCCTGTGATTTTTTTAATAAATATTTTTTTAAATTTAACTATTATTTTAAAAAATTTTAGCACCCCATTGAAACTGAAACTGATTAATCTTTATATTTCTACATTCTTTATCGTTAGGACAGTTTTGGTCTCTATACGTTTTGCTTTTATATTATCCATTTAGTTTTTTTATTAACAATTATAAATAATTGACATTGACAATGTCATAAGTCATTTGACATCTCATTTATGTTACCTTTTGAGCATTAGCTTCTTGTATTTTGGCTATACATTTTTATGTCATATTTAATATGTATTGTATAGTCTATATATAGTTATTTAATATTATTATTATTTTTGATTTGTTTTTAATTTATTGTTGTTGATTTTTGTGTTTTCTTTATTTATGTGTATCATTATTTTTTATGCCTTCATACTTTCTATTTTGTTTATATTCGTTTGTGTAACACTGAACATTCTCAATTTTTGTGTTATAAAAATTTTGTATTATCTTTCCTTGTAACTGGCGGGTGTTTAGGTATTATTATTCATAATCAGCCTTTTTAACGTCCCACTGCTGGGCACAGGCCTCCCTCAGTATGAGGGGGATCAGGCCATAGTCCACCGCGCTGGCCCAGTGCGTGTTGGCGGACTTCACATGTCTTACGAAAACTTGCTAGGTTTTTCTCAGACATGCAGGTTTCCTCACGATGTTTTCCTTCACCGTAAGACAAGTGGTAATCATGATAGAAATGATTCGCACATAAGAATATCAGAGGTGCGAGACCCGGATTTGAACCCGCATCACTCGGTTATACAAGCAACGCGTTACCGCTGGGCTACCACTGCCATTATTATTATTATTTATTAAAATTTAATAATACCTAAATTAAAATAATAATAATACCTAAACACCTGCCAGTTACAAGGAAAGATAATACAAAATTTTTATAACACAAAAATTGAGAATGTTCAGTGTTACACAAACGAATATAAACAAAATAGAAAGTATGAAGGCATAAAAAATAATGATACACATAAATAAAGAAAACACAAAAATCAACAACAATAAATTAAAAACAAATCAAAAATAATAATAATATTAAATAACTATATATAGACTATACAATACATATTAAATATGACATAAAAATGTATAGCCAAAATACAAGAAGCTAATGCTCAAAAGGTAACATAAATGAGATGTCAAATGACTTATGACATTGTCAATGTCAATTATTTATAATTGTTAATAAAAAAACTAAATGGATAATATAAAAGCAAAACGTATAGAGACCAAAACTGTCCTAACGATAAAGAATGTAGAAATATAAAGATTAATCAGTTTCAGTTTCAATGGGGTGCTAAAATTTTTTAAAATAATAGTTAAATTTAAAAAAATATTTATTAAAAAATCACAGGCGACCTAACAAAAATGATAGTGGACCTATACTGACCGAACGTAGACCTATCGATTCAGGCCATTTTGATTTCAAAAATCCTTCGATGAGGTGCTAAAATTGTGTCGGTAGATCCTTGTAGCACTGTATGCTTTCTTCTTAGTTCTTCTTTCACAGACTATACCAAAAAGTATAGATAATATATGGATAACACCTCCGTAGGGTTTACATTCTCTTTGGATATCACAAAACACTTTTACTCAGGACTATACCATGGATATTAGAGACCAGGAGGACTATCGCCCTTAAATGTAGTGTCTCAGAAATATTGTCAAACTAAGGAGGCGCTGCGATCGCTATGTTGTCTTAATGCCTAACTTCACGATGTCACAATAGTGACAATACTCATAAACAGCTAACTTCACAAATACTACTTACCGACGACAGCGCGTTATAAATCCCAATCCGTTATGGTCTCTACTCTAATTTTTAATTCGAATTTCGATTATTTCGACGGATTTCTGACATTTAAGAAGTGTTGCCTAAATTTAAACATTAACAACAAAAACGAAAAGCAATTTAGCAAAATAAAAAAATAATTTCTAGAATTTAAAGTTTCAATGAGACAAACTAAGTCTTAAAAAATTAATAATAACTGTAAAATGGTAATTACATTTTTTATTATCATATTGCAGTTACAATAATTATTAGGCAAATTCTTTCTCAATTACAGGAATTCCTGTGAAATAATTCATTGGCTGCAAACATTTTTTAGTAAAATCTCTTCATTTGTAAAATAGTAGTTAATCTTTTTTGTTAGAGCCAATATTATGACAAAAATATTTACGCAGCTTCATATTGTTTCTGGTCGCGCACCTTATGTGTTATGAAATAACAATTACCTTTTTAATAGAATTAGGCTTTATTCTGCTAAAATTTTACATATAAGGTATGATAGATGTCGATATGTGACAACATGACAAATATTCCGAAAATTCGCCGTTTTCTTCGTAAAACGGCCAGTTAGAATTCACTACATTCTCCCCCGCTCTAGTGAGACAAGTCGTAGTCTTCTAAACGAGCAGGTAGCCTTCGAATCCGGCTGCTCTGTCGCGAGGGCGCGACGGCGGCGGGTGTAGAATCGCTAGATTCATTATCTTCTCCCGAACCAGCAGTTTTATAATTTTCTTCAAGCTCAGACTCAGATTCGTCATCTCTCCCTATCGGAGCTAAGTGTCGGTTCGATACTGTCGTCTCTCGGCCATCGCTTAATCTGACGAACGAGTAATCAGGGTTAGACTCTATTAGCTCTGCTTCTTCCACCATAGGACAGTACTTGTTACTTCGGCTATGTTTCTTCAACAGAATAGGGCCCGGAGATAGGAGCCAGGTAGGTACAGAGTGGCCATTGTTAGATTTCCGGTTATGTATAAACATCCTCTCGTGAGGTGTTTGGTTTGTTGAAGTACATAGCAATGATCTTATGGAGTGTAGAGCTTGGTTGAGAACCTTTTCCCAATCCTTAATGTCTAATCCATGAGATTTGAGAGCTAACTGAACAGTTTTCCAAATAGTTCCATTTGCACGCTCTATTTGGCCATTTCCCTGTGGGTTATAAGGTGTAGTTCGACTTGTGGCTATGCCTCTGCTGTGCAAGTATGTCTTAACTTCTTGTGACATAAAAGCTGAGCCACGATCGGAATGAATATACGCTGGCATCCCGAAAGTACTGAAAAGTGTGGATAAGTGTTTGATTACAGTCGCAGCAGAGATATTTTGACATGGAAATGCAAATGGAAATCGTGAAAATTCGTCGATAACAGTCAAAATGTATCTATTGGATGTTGAAGTCGGTAATGGACCTTTGAAGTCGAGATTCAGCCTTTCAAATGGTGACGTTGCCTTTATGAGAACGCTGTTATTTCTGAAGAATCTTGGTTTTACAAACGCACAGACGGAGCAGTCATTCGTGATTTTCTTCACATCATTTATCGAATACGGTAGGTTTTTACTTCGAACCCAGTGAAACATACGTGTTGTGCCTGGATGACATAAATCGTTATGTATTTCTTTAAGTTTTGATTCTGTGTGAATACTGGCACATACGCGTGATAGTGCATCGGCTGCATTATTCTCTTTGCCGGGTCGATAGATGATGTCATATCTGAAACAAGACAATTCTAAGCGCCATCTCTCAATCTTTTCGTTTTTAATCTTGCTCGTATGCGTCCGATTAAACATGAAAGATACTGATCTCTGGTCAGTAATAAGTCGAAAATGCTTTCCGATTAAATAATGGCGCCACTTTCGAAGGGCCTCGACTATAGCATAGGCTTCTTTTTCAATAGATGGATGTCGTTTCTCTATCACGGATAGAGTTCGTGAAAAGAAAGCCACAGGACGTCCCTCTTGTGACAGTGTAGCAGCTATGGCGTTATCAGATGCGTCAGTCTCTACCGTAAAGATCTTGTTCTCGTCTATTGCAAAAATTGTAGATTTTGCTATACAGTTCTTTATGTCTTCAAAATCTGATTTTGCTTCCGCGCATAAAGGAAAACTTGGATTCACAAGACGATGAATTTTCTCCGAAAATCTTGGTATCCATCTCGAATAGTGAGAAAACATTCCAAGAGCTCTTTTCAATGAAGAATTGTCAGTGGGTATGGGCAAATTAATCAGAGGTTGAAGTCGATCAGGATCTGGCGTGATAGACTTCTTTGAAATTCTGTATCCGAGAATGTTAATAGTGTCTATGGAAAACTGTGATTTATCTTTATTAACAGTCAGTTTATATTTATTAACAGCATCCATGAATTTCTTCAGATTACAGTCATGCTCCTCCTTGTCTTTTCCGCAGATTGTGACGTCATCGAGATATGCATAGGTATCCCTCAGTTTTTCTTTAGTTATTAGCCAGTCCATTACTCTTTGAAAGCAACTTACTCCATTAGTCACTCCGAATGGAATTCTGGTAAATTGGTATAACTTACCACAAGCTTCAAATGCTGTATATAGTTTTTCAGCTTCTAAAATTGGTACTTGATGGTAAGCACTTTTTAAATCGATTTTTGAAAAGATTTCATACTTAGAGATGTTATTTACCATCTTTTCCATACTAGGTAGTGGGTAAGCATCCAAATCTGTATACTTGTTGATTGTTTGAGAGTAATCTATGACCAATCTCTTTCGGTGATTTTCATTTTTTGTAATTAAAACTTGAGCGCGCCATGGAGATCTACTCTCTTCGATAACACCATCAGTTAAGAGTTGGTCTATTTCGTCTTGTATGAATTTCAAGTCATCATTCGTATACTTGCGTGATTTTATAGCGATAGGTTTACAGTTAGGAGATAGATTAGAAAATAGTGGTACTGGAGGGATTTCAGCTGCGAGAACGCTACAGATTTGTAATGTCTTTCTAGGTCCTCCGAAAGATATTTCTAATTTCGAGTGTTCTCCCAGTATGTCATGTCCAATAATGACGTCAGCGCAAAGATGTTTTACTATGAGAAGCGGGGCTCGATCGTAAATATTGTCGTCCAGTGTAATCCTTGCTCGGAATAGGCCTTCACAATCAATGGTACGTGTTGTTTGTGCCATAGTTATAGATTCTCTAGTATTTTCTCTGGTGAACGAGTATTTTGTGAAGAAGTCGTGATTGATAAAACTTTTTGAGCTTCCAGAGTCAATTAGGGCTTTAGCATCTCTACCATTTACTTTAATGGTAACTATAGACTTCTTGAGACTAGCAGGAGCTGCAGCAGTGATGATAAGACTGTTCAAATTGTTCTCAGCAGTTTCAGCAGATTCATCAGTAGTGGCGGCATAGACATTAGGCTTCTTGCTCCTGCAAACATTTGCGAAGTGGCCTTTTTTATGACAGATCTGGCAATTGGCATTCAGTGCTGTACAATTCTGCCGTTTATGAATTTTCTCTCCACAAAAGAAACATTTCCTCATGTCTGTATTAGTTTTGTTCGATTTTGGTAATGCTACTGCAAAAGAAGAAGATTGTTCAGCATCATAGGTTGACTTATAAGACTGAGCGTTCTTTTCTGCTGTCTCCATAGTCTGTGCTAGATTAAAGGTTTCATCTAGATCTAATTTTGAGTATTCTAGCAACCTTTGTCGAATCTTATCAGAAGTGATACCCGATATGAACGCATCTCTGATATATTCATTTTTATTACTCTCTGCGTCGACCTTTTTAAACTGACAGTCCTTACTTAACAGCTGTAGTTGTTGTAGATACTGATTTACACATTCGTTGCTTTGTTGCTTTCTAGTGGCGAGCACGTGCCGAGCATAGATCTCATTTTTCGGTTTAACGAAAATGTTAGTGAGCGTTTCTATAGCATTTTCATAATTTTGACTCTCGCTGATGTATTGGAAAACCTTTGGTGATACATGGTTAATAAGCAGTTGCATCTGTAACTTATCTGAAATGTCCTTGTCTCCATCTTTGTTAGCTGCTATGAAGTTCTTGAATGTAAAAAGCCAATGATGCCATTCTTGAGCAGCAGTTGGTGACGTCGGGTCAAGGTCTAACACGACTGGTCGGAGATATTTATCCATATTCGTAATTAGGGCATTACTCGTACAACGTTATAGCTTGAGATACATCTAATTTTTTAGCAGAATAAATTGTTATGAAATAACAATTACCTTTTTAATAGAATTAGGCTTTATTCTGCTAAAATTTTACATATAAGGTATGATAGATGTCGATATGTGACAACATGACAAATATTCCGAAAATTCGCCGTTTTCTTCGTAAAACGGCCAGTTAGAATTCACTACATTATGCTTTTTATATCTTTGTTATATGGGCTCTAACAAAAAGCGAAGATTTTACAAATGAAGAGGTTTTCCTAAGAAATGTTTGCAACCTATGGATTATTTGACAGAGATTCCTGTAATAGAAAAATAATTTCCTTAATACTTATTGTAACTGCAATAAATATGATAATAAAAATGTCATTACCAATTAACAGTTATTACTAAACTTTAAATTCCAGAAAGGTTTATTTTTTGTTTTGCTAAAATGCTTTGCGTTTTTATTGACAATGTTTAAATTTTGGCAACACTTCTGAAATGTCAGAATTCCGTCGAATTAAAAATCATCTCAGGTTTTTGTCTATGACTTAGTTGATAGTTCATCGCATTATTGTCGTATAATGCTCGCCCGAGACCATGATTGCTATAAAGTATGGAGGGTAGAGATAAGGAGAACCGACTCACATGGGGGGAAAGTTGAAAACGTGTCCAGCTGTATACTGAAAATAAAGTTTCCATTACCTACCACAAAAGCGCTGGCGTGCGAATAGTTTCAATATGAACATAGCAGCGGTAAACTGAGTGAAGTGTGTTTAGCAAAGAGTAAATATATATACTAGGGCAGTGTTTAGCCAACTTGCACCGTGGCGCCACCAATAAGATTTTAAAATTACTCCTTAACTCTACCCTCCATACTGTAAAGCATTCGAAACGTCAGGAACTAAAAATCATAATAAATCCGCGGCAAAATCCGAAAAGGTAGTTTCATTTATAATAAATAAAATTATAAAGACATAATTTATAATAATTAATATATAAATAATAGTAATAAATGATTTCGTTATTTTCTTTTTTTCTTTGAATGATATTATATACAGGTATATCAAACGTTGATAGATCATTTCAAATAAGCGCACAACAGCCCACTTTTATTGAGACAACTTAGCGATCGCAGCGCCTTTTTATTTTGTCCATTTTTCTGGGACACTACGTTCTACAGCGATCGTTCTCCTCTTCTCTAACCTCCATGCTTCATACACTACTTGAGTTAGCTTTTATATATGACATAGAATATTTAATAAAATTTATTAATAATAGTGAAATAATAACATAGATTCTATGGTATTATTTTACTACTAGCGACTCACCCTCGCTTCGCTAGGATTTGTCCCTAGATTCCGCCTTTAGCATAAAATTCTAGCTTTAAACACGACGTAATTTCCATACAAACTTTCATCCCCTATTTCAACCCTTTACAGCCCTTTTTTCGCCTTTAAAAGTAGCCTATGTTTTTTCGCAGGCGCTAGACCATAGAGTATATTGCTACATATCTAGACCTAGGAACCATGACAGCATGGAACCCGGACTAAAATAATAAATGAAATGTAATATGTTTATCTTTTTTTTTACTTGCGATGTTAATAGTGCGTAGGAAAGAGACATATAATGCCATTTTTTTTTGTTATTATGCAGGTTGTCACAAGCTAATTTTTGAATAGCGATGAGCTTATCATCGACATTGTCGTGTCTATGTCGATGAAAAACATGTATATAATTTTATTAGAAAATACAAATACCCGGCTACAGTTCGGCCGCTCAAAGAATGCGTTTCTGACACCTGTCAATTCGTCATGACTAGTGATGTACAATAATTTAGTAACGTTATTTACTGCATTCATTATACATATTAATTCAATGTAATTTATATGTTGTTATTTTTAATGAATCAATTACTTGAATTGAATCGTAATTTCTGAATGTAACGAAGGGAAAAAAGATAAAAATGCTTTATTTATTGGAAAATGTATTGTTACGTTCTACGGTTTCGGATTATAATCGTTGCACTTGCACTAAGGATGTTTTATTTCACTATGAATACACGCACAGTCTGTACACAACACTAGTCTCTGAACACTGTATTTCTCTTCTCAATACTTCTTCACTAATACTTTAACCAACTCTTCACTTTTCCACTATTTTGTATCGCTTCTTATCTTCACTCAACTTCGAATGTCAACTGAACTCTCGACACACTGCCGGCCTTTTTATATGTGTAAATATTAGAACATTCTAGTATCGAAAATTCAAAATGTTTCTAGTAATTTCGAATCCTTTCTCGACAATGCTTTGTCTCTCTCTGACACATTAGAATTTGTAATAGACCGAATGTACCTAGGTACATTAAATATTATATTATTTATATCATACCGACAGATTAAATTAAGATTACAAAAATATTCGAATACAATTGCCTCGTTATTTTGTCACATCACTACAAAAACAAACAGTTGTCATAACCTTGAAACAGCGTCGTTTGACGTTGTTTGACTTATAAAAGCTATTGTTTTTATATTTGTTTACTAGCGACTCACCCTCGCTTCGCTCGGGTTCGTCCCCAGGTGTAACCTAAGATTTTCCCGCTTTTCTGTTGAAATTTTTCCTGAATTTTCTTTGCTATAAACCTCACGGAGCCCGAGACCTTTCCAATGAATGTAAAACCGTGGAAATCGGTTCGTGCGTTCTAGAGTTATAGCGTCAGGAAGGAAAACCCGACTAATTTTTATATAGTAGATTAAGTAATTGTAATAATTTTAGCCCAAAATTAATACATTTATTGTAAGTCGGCATAATTATTCGAATTATTACTTAAGTACTTAGTACTAGTACTGATCACTCGTTAATAAGGTAAATAAAAGATATTTAAAAATTTGCGGTAAATTGTACGCCAGTTCCAAGTTACATCGCCTAGTCAGAAACGCATTCTCTGAGCGGCCGGACAATAACCATCATATTATGTGTTGTATTATGTCGTAGGAAGATAGATTGACAAACCATTTTTTTTTTTTCAATTTTATTTTTATTATCAATTTTTATTGTCATTTGGTACAAAAGAGTCTTCCGTAAAATGCTTCGAACATATGCTGCTGTGTTTTTTGCAGGCCAGTTGAACCTTTTGATGCACTGAATCCATTTAATTTTCATTTCATTACCGTTAGGAAATCTGCAACAGTATTGAAATGATTGTCGACAACCATTTTTACATCACTAGTAAGTGGTAACCTATACTAACCGCAATTTATTTTTTAAGAACAATCATAAAATAAAGCAAATACGTATATTCTTTTGAGTATATAGACATACAGTACTATTTTATCTTACCGTTTATCACTTTTATATTTCCAATATTGAAAAATATATCTCTAAACTAACCGATGATATGTTAACGATTCGTCCTCATTTTCTTTTCTCGAACTATGTGCTTTAAACCCTTCAACTATACAAGACATCGTGTCCAGAGCACTGTACACCTCACGAATAAACTTTCTGACCACTTTCTTAGACAGAAAGTAATAATTATATTTTCACTCAGTGAACTCGACAAACTACCGACATGTATCAAAAAAACATAATACTAAAAAAATAGGTTGATAGCCGACTTGAAGTTTTTGACAGCTTGGATAGAGCATTTGTATTTGTTAGCATTATATGGTGACCAAAGGTGACCATTTGACATTTCTCCTTTTTTGCTTTGTGACCATGTTTGTGAGACGTTTAAAAATAATATAACCAAACAGCCATGTTTTGTTTCACTCACACCTAATGACATGCTAACTGACCTAAATGGGTAAACTATAGAGTATAGATAACTCGGTTTTTATTTTAGCCGTCGTCGTCGATTTTAGAGTAGACGTCAGTCATGGATTTTTGCCACGTTATCCTTCGTGGTAGCCGTTTTCGGGGCACCTGGACGTAGCTCATCAAAAACTGACGTGCGACCACGTTGAAAGTTGAAACTGGTTAAACCAATTTTTGACGATCGCTATCGAAGGAGAAGAGTTACCGTACACAGCATCCAAACGCTGTTTGATTTTGCTGCGCGATTTCCCTTCCAAAAACAAGAGTCAAATCACCGAATGATATTGCTCTTTTTCCATTTTTAAAAATCCGCGGACACCCCTGTATGCACACGCGGTCAAAACAAAACTACGAGTCCGATCCGGCTGAAATTTTGAAGGTTGAGAGCTACGAGAATGTACTATACGATAATAAATTGCTCTTGCGATACTGGCGCCATCAGGCGGTGAGGCTAAGTACTTATCGGACCACCCTCGTAAATTTGCGTTTTACATTATTTCTCAATTGCGGCTTAGCAAGTAACTCAATATATCAAGAATAAAAAAATATATAATTTAACGTACCTATATTTTGTAAATTAAAATTCGTTGAAAAATTAAGCCTTTTCAAAGTTGGAGTATAACAATAATGGAGGTAAGAGGTCAACCATCTGTCTATGTAAGTCTCAGACTAATTAAGTAAGTGTCCGTCGAAAAGGTACAAATTATAGTCATGACTGGCGCCCCGGTTAGTGCGTTAATTTTAAAGATAGCGCCAAAAGTTCGTAGAATAGGGTAGATAGTTAATTGAACAAGCAATAAAAAAATACCATAATTGGAAAACGTCGATATTGAACAAAATATAAAAGTTTTCAACTCGGTACACTTCAATCCGCTTACAGCTGTTAGATATTTATTATTTATATTATACACTCTTGCTACGTTAGAGCCATACTGGTAGGTTTTGAAATCTGTTATTTGCCTAATATGATCCTTTTTAAATGACGACACGTTTGGCTCAGTTTGTAGTGATCCTACTTGCTGTGTCAGCGATCGCGGGTTCGAATTCCGCTGGGGGCATTAATTTGTTAAATGAGTATGGTTGATTGACACCAAAACTGTTATTTTCAAAATTTATCGAGTCTCTACTCGATCATAATAAAGGATTTTATAAATTACTTACAAAAATATTAATTTTTCATTCCAATATATAAACGCTAAAAAAACAACATTTAAAAAAAGTTCTTTACAAAAATGAAGACACAAGTTGACGAAGTATCATGTGCTCAGTGCTGCAGACGGTGACATACACCTACACAGTTTTTTTTAAAACTGCATGTTTTTTATGATAGGTACTTCGTTCCTTTTTAGGAACTTGGTTTTTTTTTAAATATGTTTTTCATTTTTATTTTTTTAAGTAATTCTGATCATAAGCAATATTTTCCCTATACCAAAATAACATCCCCCTTTATACCCTTTTAGTATCGTACGTATTATGTATGTGTTTTATTTTATTTTTTTAAAGGTAAATATTATCACTTTCTATGTATAACACAATTAAAGAATTTCATAGAAACTGTCATCCCCTCACTATTTTACTTCTTAAGGGATGGTATTTGCAATAATCCTTCCTTTTATTGTGGATGCTTACATCATAAAATGCCTTAACTGCCAAAATTTCAAGTTTTTTAAAATACAGTCATTACAAAAAATACACACAGTTATAAAAAATGTCTACATACGAGTATTTTTTAATTGTGATTTTACATTCATTCAACGTTTTATTGCTGTTGGGTACCACTCATGTACTGCGCATTCTATATGTTACTTATATGTCTGCATACTAAAAAGTTGGTTAAACTTTTGTCCATAATGACTTTAAAGTCACCTTAGAACCAGGGATGACACATAATATAATGTTACCGTTTGCATTTATTATGTACCTCATAAGCTTCATGATAACTTCGTTTAACAATTGAGTGTGATTTGAATTTTAATTAAATTCATTCTAGAAATGAGTTTTACATTAAAACTAATCAAATCTCTTAACTGTTAACACATTGTAGGTTCTTGATAGGTACATAGTAATAGTACGTAGTAGGTAAGGTCGCGTAGCACTTTTGATTTGATAGACCGTACTATCTGATATTCGTAGCTTTAAGAGTTTGGCTCTGACGAAGCATTTAGCTCAGATTGTAATGACCCCAATTATTGCTGTGCGTGCAGTCGCGGGTTTTAGTTGCGCTGGGGGCACATTCATTGATTTATGACTAACAAGAATGAAACAACTATCTATTATCCATAAACGCCGATAGCGCCGAAAACGAAGAAAAAATATTTGACATGCGTCTTTTCCTATTTATTCATCACTTAATTGCTATTTTATATAGAACTAGCAAGTTTCCCTCGTTTTAAAAAAAAGTTAAGGCCAGTGGCCAATCACAGATTAGATTTTTTACCTATTCCGTGTGGCCAATATACCAACAAAAATAAATATATTTTTACTTTGTTTACTGGCACACGATACACCTACACTGTTTATAAATCGAAAATTACGCATCAACTTAGTATTAGGTACCTACGTGTCTCGGAGTACCTGCATGTTATTAAGTCTTTATTCTACCTGCTGCTCTCCTTATCGGCGTCTGGGGAGTGGGGGACTCAAAGATAAAATCGTCTTAGAAGCCAAATACAATATATGTGTTTATTTTTGAATCCCTTGATGCACGTGTAACAATTATTACCTTGCACCACGATCACGAGGTCGGTCGTTCACCGCTTAGCGCGATATAGTCTGTAAAGCATGGCAAACCAACATGTGTCGGTAACGGGTCGATGACTCTCCTATACTTATATAATTTTCCTACATTGTATCACATTGTCTATTAATAAATAAATGAAATAACACGTGCGCATGCGCTACGCCGTAATATTTATTGTTTACATAAACCACTTTCTACAGATAACATTTACGAGTATTATATGCACACAGGATGCGTTACTTTTAAATGTGCCTTATAAGATAGAATCATACTTGGTTTTGCGACTGCTGAAACCTTAAAGATTGAGCCAGCTTTGTAATTTTTTAAGGATGACTCGTACCTAATACCTATTTGTGTTTTCCCGTGGAAACGTAATATTTTCCTGTAATAAAAGGTATATGTACTCTAATAAATGTTGACTCGCGTATTAAGTTATCACTTAAATTTTTAATTACATACCTACCGTGTTTACGTACCGGCAATCGGCTTAGTGCTTTGTGCGTAAACACACATAGACAAAGAAATGTAGTTGTTTTTAAAAAAATAATAATTGTACAGATTTTGCTGTAAATGGAATGAAAAACATTACAAAATACTTAATTACCCTGCCCTTTACCATCTCAAAATAAAAAAATTAAAAAACGTAGGTACAGGTTCCACTAAGTTTTATTATATATATAGATTAACTAGCATTTCCCGCGGCTCCGCCCGCGTTTTAAAGATCGGAAACTAAATTCTTAGATTTCACATACCGTGTGATGTTTTACAGCCGGTTTTTAACGGTTACCTACTTGAGATTTCTCAGAAATGAGATATTTTCCAGCTGTAAAAGTATCCTAGGTATATCCTGACCGGGATAACCAGCTATCATCATCATTTTCTAAATTCCAAATTTCATAAGAATCTGTCCAGCGGTTTTCTCGTAATGCAATCACAGACAGACAGACAGACAGACAAAAATCCTAAAAACTACAGATTCGGCCTCTGTATCGATAATAATGACTATTTCAATCAGAAATAGTCATTATTATCGATACTGAAACGCTTACGTTCGCACTGAAAAATAATGAGTATTTAAAAAGTATTAGGTAAGTATTTATGTATTTAAAAGTATTCACAAAAGTAAAAAAAAATGATTAGGTACTTAGAAAGTGAACTTAAAAGAATAGACCAATTATTGAGAATTCATTGAAAGTGCGACTTCATTGCTACCTACATACATACATATAGCTCTTTTTGTAATTCCTTACTTTCAAAATCCATGAGAATTTAGTATCTCATCATCATCATTATCAAACATATTGCTTAAAAACCGATTATTTTAAAATCCTCGACAAGACTTCGTTATATGTTTCAATCTTAATTGTAAATAACTTTGTTACTTATTCTATCTATAGCAACTAACAATGTTAAGTATGGATTGCATATTATGTAACTACAATATTAATTAAGTTACTTTCGTAACGTTATATTTACTGGATAAAAACGCAACGTTACGTTAACGTTGCCCTTGCTTTGCTCGAATGTACCCTATTGCATGGGCAGAGCGCATGGTGGACGATTACAAAAAAAAAATAAGTAGTATTTTTAGTCCAGAAACTATCATGAACGCCAAATAATTTAACAAAAGTTTCAAAGACAGAAAAATCATTTAAGGTTAGGTACAATACCTATAAAATTAATTTAGTTGTGATATTGATTACTGCTTCGAAACGATACAATAAGGAATTTCATTTACCGTTGTTGTTATAACAGTTGTTTCAATTACCACAAAGCCATACAAAAATGTAAAGTATTGTCAACTGTGTCATAATATTCATAGCTAGTATTAAACCTACGTTTCTTAAGTTATCAGAAGAATGTGATAAATATTATAACGCACAGTTGCGCGCAAAATTTTACAATCATCATAACTTATCTTTCGCGTAATTTTCCCAGCAAGGTTATTTAGATTACTTACTAATCAGACCATTTATCGTATAAGCTATAGCTTATACTTATTACACTACTTATTTTGTTTTTGATTGACAAATGTTTAAACCAGATGTAATTTATATAAAAAAGGATAGGTATGTATTTTTACTATAAATAATTAATATAGGTAGGTATATGAAGCTTACTAAAGATTGGAACAAAGTTAACAATAAAATTACGATAAAGGAAAATCGAAACAATCGAAGGTTATTACGACATCTTTACTTATAATTGTGTATAAGTACCTATATGTCTCAGTGTGTGTAACCCTTATTAGAGAAATAATTGATTGATAAAAATACCATAATAAATTATTTTTAACAAAAAAACAAAAACCGACTTCCAAACTTAATAAATCTAAACTGAAAAGTAGAAAATAATACTTTTAAGGACTTTGTTAATTTTGGAGTCGGTGCCAGCCAGGTATTTTGATTATGTTTACAAATTGATAGATTAATCGAATATGTATCTATTTAGGGTTATTTTGCTTTGGCTGGCACCGACTTCAAAATTAACAAAGTCCTTAAAAGTATTATTTTCTACTTTTCAGTTTAGATTTATTAAGTTTGGAAGTCGGTTTTTGTTTTTTTGTTAAAAATAAATTATTTCTAAATTTTTAGCGGAAAGTAGATACGTATTGTGTTAATGACTATAAAAATTTACCTTCTATTATGAGGTAAACCTAATAGCCTGAAAGTATACAACTATCGGTCCATAATTGCGTATTATATTGAAAGAATTTTCTTTAAACTGCTAACCGTTAAGGAGTTGTACCTTCCATCATCAGTTACGGTACGTGACTCAAATATCCATATAGCCTATAAAAGATTCGGCCGAGCATCGTTAATTTGCTCCAAAGAATTGACGAGTTCCGATACTTTGTCATGGATCCCATCATCAGAACCTTACCAAACTCTCATCAAATTACCCTTGAAGTATATCCTTTCCATTAAAAAAAGAATCATCGAAATCGGTTGGCGTGATATTGAGTTATTCGTCCATTTGTCGTGCAAATACTTAATGCAAATTTAAGACTTTTATGGTTTTCTCATGGATACCATTGTCAGAACTGGAAAATATTAAAATGGGACCACATGGGAAGCACTACCTTTCAAATAAAAAAAGAATTTTCAAAATCGGTTCACCCAGTTCAAAGTTATGAGCTAACAAACATAAAAAAAAAAAAAAAAAAAAAAAAAATACAGACGAATTGATAACCTCCTCCTTTTGGAAGTCGGTTGAAAAAGGTTACATCGAGTCCTTAAAAGATAGACAGTCGAGTGACCTTACCTTATGTCTATCAAGACATAATATGCTATCGCGGACGTTTTTTAGAAATTTAACACGTTCACTGCGTAACAGGCCGATATCGGCCTGCCGCGGTACTTCAGCTGGTGCGGACGAAGAAAACTATGTCCCTCTCGCTAGTGCGAAACGATTATCTCAGGTGTTTGTAAAAATTCGACAGAGACAAATATATATTTCATCTTGCGGTCAAAATTGTAGGTGTTCCCCATCAAAACATAACGGCAGGCTTTTATTGACCTACCACGCACTGACGGTAAAAAACATTCGCTGAGTGCGGCAGTGGGCCTATTTCGGCCTGCCTTCCCAACAGGCAGCTGGCGACCCGATACCGCACAGAGCGCGCGCCCCGCCAGTTAGTGTTGTGCTATCTAACTAATCAGACGTATAGTGATCGATATAATCAACGATGGCAAGTAATAAAAGAAAAGTTCAAATTTTGGAAAATAAAGTAATTAGTAGTAGTATTAAAAGAAAAATAAAAAGAATTTGCACGGAAAACGAAGCACAAGCGGTAAGTTTTGTTTACTACTTACACATATCAACATATCAGCCTAACAGTAGCGAAGGGTGAAATTTTAGCAGAGGTAAGCTGTCCAAAAAAAATTACAGAAACTGCAAATAAATGCGATGCAAAAGTACCTACCTCTATATCTACCTCTTTACGATGCATCCCTTGTGTTGTAGTGAAGATGTTTTTTTGTTAAATAAAAAATAAAAATCTTTTCTCAATAATTAAAAAAAAATCTTAATAAGACTATTATTCATTTTTCTTATATATGTAAAGTTACAGCAAAATAGTCAATATATTTAAATAGTACCCAAGCAAAAAAAAAAGAAGAAAATAAAAAAAATATTGCAGGAAATGCAACCAAAACCTTTGCGTAACATGTTTCGAAGACAGGCATAAATAAATAAACACATTATTCAGCTCTTTTACGATAATTCTGTTTTATTTTCGATATCCCCTTATTTTTCTCTGTCCCATCACTACTAAAAATACTTTCTAGTGCGGTTCAGGTCGTTATCGGCCTGTCGCTTTTCCTGCTTAATTTCTCATTTCCTGTTTGGCAGATCCCGGGGCGAATCAAACCTAAGGAAGTTGGGTTCAAGGTCTTTCTAACAATATAAAATAAAAATGTATACATTATGTTTTCACAAAGTTATAGCAATTTAATCTATCCTAGTGCTGGTGGGTCTAGAAAGACCTGCCACGCACTGGCGCAAATATCATTGGGGGCGCATTTTGACCCGCCGCCGCACCAGATGAAGAATTATGATTTTACTTGCCGCAGTGAACGTGTTAAAAGGGGAATTATTCCGTCATACTTACATGGTTTTCGCAAAACTTTAACCGTTTACGCAGCGCGCACAACGGAAGCTCTAAAAAGGAATATTATTCTCCCGTTTTTGCAAAATTTTTCATTAATGCTCCGCTCCTAATGGTCGTAGCGTGATGTACCTAATAAATAATAATATAGCCAATAGCAAACACACAAACAAACAGACAAACAAACAAACAAACATACAAAGATAAGTGTTTTATTTTAATTATGAATATAGTTACTAAACAGTGCACAAATAGGTGAAATTTTCCGAGTAGTTGAAGGTCAGTATCAATGGCGAGCTTGGCATCAGTCTAAAATAAAAAATGTTAAGTTAGAAATCCTTTGTCTTCTTTAATTTTTATATTTCAGTTCAAAACTCTCATAATATTATCCCTTTCCTCATAATTCAAAACACGTAATAAATAATAAACGCATCTTGAGATAGAGCAGTAAGTAGAGTAAGAAACTTTTATAATTAGCCGTAAGCATCTGTTCAGTTAAAATCTTATATTATTGGAATTTTTGTAAAGTTACATAATAACTTGCTATAATATTCACAATACAAATATTTCTCTAATTCTATAGGTACCTATCTGTATTTTTTTTAATATAAAAGTTAAAATAATCTGTAAGTTTCCTATAGATCGGTTCAATGAATCTAGAAGGCCTCGTACTACGTCTCCGCCCCACACACATATAGATTATAGAACTATGGCTATGCTCAGAATTGTGAACTAAATAATAAAAAACTACTCCCCTAAAAATAGCCCGCTAATTTAAAGGTAACATGATCCCTAGTGTAAAACCGGGTTCCTGACCCTAAAGAAATGTTCTCAGAACTTAAAACCACAAACCAGTGCAGTGGTTATAATATTAATTAAATAACATTAATTGTACACACATGTGACATGACATGTCTACTGTAGGTACAGTCACATAGTAATATCATTCAATTATACTTCGGTGTTCAGTAACATTTCCATGATAACAACGTAATAAACTTTAAATTTATGTATACTAAATTTGTTCTAACTTCTAGCAAACATTTTTTGTTCACGCTATAAGCGCTAGTCTCGAGTTAGGTACCTAAATAGCATAAAGAAACCGAAGCAAGGTTTCGAGGTAGGCATCGGCAGTAGTCGGTGCGCGATGGCGCGGCAGTTGTCCGTGGAGTGGAGCGGCGCGGCGTGGCGCGGGTCAGTTGCGGTCGCGTTGAGGAAGGTTGAATCGGGCGCGCGCCGCACGCGCCGGTGGCCTCCGCACCGCGGTTTCGAACGTTCGCTGACCGCGTGCAGCTCGTGTCGACACTTCGCCCCGCGCGCCCCCGCCTCACCCGTTTGCACCCTCCCGCGCCCGTTTACCCTCTTATTTCTCCACGAATTACTCAATTCGGTTTTAACATGGCTCTGCTCACACCCCAAAAGGGGAAGCGTTTTCAATAGATGTTTTAATAGGTTAGAATGCATGTACTAACCTGCCTCAATTAGAAAATCTCGCCGAAATCAATCTATCGCGTCATCGCGTGACATTATAATTACTTTAATCTTTCACTTAGATCTGTTTTCAATTTTATATCAAATAATAGTATATCAAATTGTAACGATTTACTTATTATTTTAAACTAGAATTGTTTTTTTATCATTTCTATAAAGTCATAAGCGATTTCATACAATATTTTTTGCACTATTTTATCTTATCTTCTTCCTACAATGCTCAGAGAAATACTTTTTTACTGACTCTTGTATTCTGTATATAATATAGATAAGATGCTAAACGTTTTAAGTACTGAAACGGTTCTCAAAAACAAAATATATTTTCTTAAGTGGCGTATGGATTCTGTAGGTCTGTCTCCCTCTCTCTCTCTCTGCTACCTGCCACGATCATAATAAATTACCGCATGTACCTACGTATAATATATAGAGCCTCGTAAGCTTTATAATATAAAGAGAATCAGAATGAGGGATGTATAAACTAGCTTTTGCGTCCGTAGTATCAAGTATATTGCCCGCTCCTAGAGTCGTAGCTTTTAAACTTGCTAATTATATATTAAATAAATAAACTACTTATATTATAATCCATGTGGTTTTAGTATTTTCAAATTCTTTATTTTATGTTTTAATACTTTATACTACTACAAAATACAAATACAAGACGGATACGATTGTACTACAGATATAGATAGAGATTTTAATTATATATTTGTAAAAAATGTACCAACCATTTTATCATAGTATAATTAATAAGATAATTATTAATTTGATTGATAATAAACATATTATGTATTAATATCTGCTTTAATTATTTATTTACATTACCTCAAAGGTAGAGTTTTCTTGTTTTCTAATGTTAAAGACACTTTTAACTATATTAAACGGATTTTAAGCAGCTTTAGATATTGGCGCTATCTGATACAGAATTTGCTACAATGTTGAACAATTAATTTATTTTAAATACTTAATTAGTAGGTACATTATTACCTATATAAATATGTACTTACAATTATATGAATTTATTTCTTTTAAGACCATATAGCTAATATGTCGTAACTCCTATGCTCTACAATAAGAAAGTTTTTAATATTTTTCAAAAGTATATTTTATGACAAATAAATACGTAAAAATTGTTACGCCTATACCTAAAATGACTTTTTTACTTATACAATTAAAAATAAAATTAATTGAACAAATCACCAAACTGATGATAACAAGCGAGAATTAACCATGATAGAGTAGGTCACAGCACAATCTAAGTTTAGGTGAACCACTGACAATACTAAAATATTGTGGTAGAGCATAGGCCATTCATTTGTCGTCCTCACAATATTATAATAATATATCAATTGGCGTTTGAAAAGCGTTATATAATTTAAATATTGATGTAGATAATAAAATAATAATATCAGCATTTACTTTTAAGAATGGAAAATCAAAAGTAGGTATTTTTATAATCATTGTTTTGCTCGAATCCGGAGATCGAGATCATTTTTTCATTAATTTGTAAGTATATTGTATATATTTTTCTTTATGGTAGGTATAATGTAGGTAATGAGATTAAGTGCAATAAACAACATACACACAGTATTTTACAATTCTTTACTGTACAATTCTTTTGTAAATGAATAACGCACGTACTTAATACAATGTAAGGAAAAATAAGTTTAAAAAAAGAATTTATAATGTTGATGTTTTTATTTAACGTTATTTCGAATATTATTTTTTCAATATAAAATGTAATTACTAATTACTAATAAGTGAAAATCTCTTATAAACCACTTTCGTTTACTATCGATCCGACGAAAGTTCAAGCACAGCGCATGAAACACTTCTATCTTCTTCCTATGTAGTTATTATTTATGTATAGTTATAACTTATACAAATACAGAGTCTTACTTTTTAAGTCTACGTGTACGATTAGGTACTTTTTATTGAGTTATCTATTATATTAACTTAATGAAATGACTAATTAAATGTTTATTATTATTTGTAAAGGTAAAAATTGGAATTATAATATTTTCATTACAGGTTTCATCTCGCAGACAGTTCGCAATAGCGACATTGAGTTATAGTTTTGCAAAGTTCAATGTGTAGCGAACAATGTAGAGTCACATAAAAGTATTTCTGATAATACAAAATTAAACTTTCTAACATATTGTCCTAGACAGACAAAATAGAAGAGTACGGGAGGAGGCGAGGTGGCCGACAACGTCGAGCCACGCACGCGCACTCGAGCTGAGAGTTCACACGCGCTTCGAAACCGCGGTGGGCCTCCACGTGTTTCCCCTTCCGCGCCGCGCCCGCGCTCCGCTGCCCTCCAACCTTCAACAAAGCCGCGGTCGTATATCGTATACATACATACAATACGCAGTATACAGCATACGTGTATTATTACTTTATGAACGTGTATGCACAACAACTTACGCTATACCTGAATGTTGTTTGAATAATATACAATAATTGACATGTTTTCAATACAGAAAATTATTTTAAGATTAAAAAATAATATCACAGTATTTTAGATACTAAAAATGTAGAGAAGTAGAGTGTAAAACATAATATTATAACTCATTCATCGTGTTTAAAACCTTACGTAAACTATAATATACTCGTAAATATATCACTTTAAATAGGAATGTAATTGTAGATTAACATATTTTATTTTATTGAAAACAAATTATTCTAAACTCTGTTTTGTGACACACAGTAATGTCATTACACAAATACATATACAAATTGTATCTGTACGCGGCGCACCGCAGTGTGCGTATCGTGTAAGATTAGGATACCCATGGTTCAAACAATCATTCGCGGAACTATAAATATAGAGCTTAAACGGAACGAAAAATGTAGAGTTCGTTATTGAGTTTTTATTTATTTTATTTTTTCTCAACTATTCATAAATTAAATGATACTTTATACATCCACATATTTACCCAAATGTTTATGACAATTATGCAAATTAAATTCGTTATGGCAAAGCCAATGTTTCAATAATACCCCGAATATTACGTTTAAAAAGCGACGTTATGGCGATAACGTTAAATACAAATCATTTTATTATGGAGAGTTTACTAGATTTTCCAGAGCTTCTGAAAAGAATGGTGACCCTATGTAGAGGAGAACGGAGGACAAATGCGCTGCCACTACACGGGCTGTACGTAGCTAGAGCGCGGATTCCGCATTCAGCCGCGGATCGTCTGTGAGGCGCCCGTGTCTTGTGAGTTCCGCGCTCTACACAACCTACACCAACACTGACGCCATTGAACCGCCTGCTTCAAATCATCGTCATTCAATATGATAGGTATGAAAACACCTTTATTTCACCTTTTATTTATTATATTTTATTAATAAATCCCATTCACAAATTTCGATTTTTAATTGACAAACTGAATTATTAATTAATTAGCCCGTATCCGTTTATAAGGAAGCTAATATGACGTAGTTTTGTGTAAGATTGAAAATAGGTAATATATATTTCAAACTTGATTAGTCATAATTGTTAGTATAATAATTAATTAAAATGAAAATTAGCCATTGTTATTTTAATTACTCTCCAATTTATTAATAGATTTTTTCTCCATTAATTTTATAAAAGTTGATTCTTGAAAGTGAAATAATTGAAGTATTTATATACGAGTGTTGAAGACATAACGAAAGTGGGGACGGACGGGGCGAGCGGGTGAGTGCGGGGTGCGGTTCAGTGCGGATACGGGGTCGGTGGCCCAAACACGTGGAGGCCCACCGCGGCGCTTTCGGTTCGAAACCGCGGTGCGGGCCTCCACGTGTTGTCAGAGGACATTCACTTCGCCTCGTTCCGCGCTCCTCCCTCCCTATCCGCACCCCTATGTGGCCGTAGTATGTGCATCCTGATATTCCTGATCGCGCATACCAGCCACAACAGACATTGTACTGTGGACGGCCGCCGCGATAATACTTCAACAATCAAAGCCCACATTATTTTGTGTTACAGTTATTAAAATATGCATAATTTACCTACATTTGAACTCGTATCGTCTTACCCGACAGGTGAAGAGGAACGTGAGCACCAATGCAAGGAATGCGGCTTGAGACTCTCAACTCGGAGTGCCTTGACCGCTCACACCCGGTCGCACAGAGTAGCAGCCGACGCTCATCGATGTGACGTTTGTAACAAAACCTTTGCTGTGCCGGCTCGTTTGGTGCGCCACTACCGGACCCACACCGGCGAGCGACCCTTCGAGTGTGAATATTGCCACAAGATGTTTAGTGTTAAGGAAAATCTACAAGTTCATCGACGAATTCATACTAAGGAACGGCCGTATCGCTGCACGGTATGCGGGGCGGCCTTCGAACATTCGGGCAAACTGCATCGTCACGCTAGAATACACACAGGCGAGAGGCCGCACGCTTGCCCGCATTGCCACAAGACTTTTATCCAGTCGGGACAATTAGTGATTCATCTCCGCACGCACACCGGCGAAAAGCCATATCGTTGCCCAGCTCCAGGCTGCGGTAAGGGCTTCACGTGCTCGAAACAACTTAAAGTACACTCTCGCACTCACACCGGGGAGAGGCCTTATACGTGCGAGATTTGTCTCCGCGATTTTGGCTACAATCATGTATTAAAGCTGCACCGTTTCCAACATTTCGGTGAGAGATGCTACCGATGTACCGTGTGCGATGGAACCTTTAATACAAAGAAACAAATGGAAGCTCACATATACAAGGAGCACGGATCGGAGACTCCACGTGCACCAGCACCCACTCAGTACACTGTGCCCTTAGTGGTTAATGGTAATGTTATGTGTGATATTGTAGAGGCGGCGTTGCAACAGCTTCCACCTACACCTCCTAGCTCCCCTCCGTCTCCTCCCTGCCCAGTATCTAATCCCGTGCAAACCATTCCTTTGCCTACGCCTCCCTCACTTACGCCATCTCCTTCACCACCTGTGATGAGCCCGACAATGGCCATAATGACGCTCGCTCCGTCATCTTTGCCTCCCCGGAAACGTAAACTAATTCCACAAGTAGAGTCGATGCCCGCGGAGCCTATAGTTCGTCACACGTCAGTTATACAATTCGCACCTGCAGCGTCGGATTCTTCGTAGCATTTGTTTAATGACTGGCAATAATAATAATTAATTAATGTTCATAATAGATATAAGGCTTTATTCTAATCGAAGGCTGTAAGTTGACTGTATGTGTCTGTAGTTTAGTTCAGCATGCAATGATTGCGACTTCATTATTAGTAGTTTGTAGATGTGAGCTAGGTTTGAAGTCTCGTGTAATGCTGCAATTACTTATTGTTTTAAATTTTAATCTTGAAAAAAGACTAATTAGATGTTTAAACGTATTTGTGCTGTCAATATTATGAAAATAAGTTTTGTATTTATCTACTATGTGTTACTATTCTTAAGTAAAAAATAATTAATTAGTAATTTTTATTTTATTTACCCACTTAATAATTTATCGTATAAAACACAATATTTTTTTTTGTTACACTTGAACAGTATTGTCTGTTATATTTTTAGAACATAAATAATATGCACTCTACATTATATTCATGATAGCAATACATACAAAATATCTCTGAGAATCATAATAACATAATAATAATATTTAGTTTTTTTTCTACAAAAACAATAATTTCTCTATACGTTATAATAAAATTCTAACATTAAATAATTTTTACGTAATTGTTATATTTATCGATATAGAGACAGTTTAGTTTTTACAATTTTTGTATTTCTGTGTGTCTGTGACCACATCACGAAAAAACCACTGGACTAATTTTGATGAGTATTGTCAGCTAGAACTATGATATTATGATACTTTTTACTGAGGGAAAATATGTCATCACTGAGAAATGTATGCATTAGTATATCGATAATATCGATTCCCTACAATAGTTGGAATTCAAATGCTAAAACAGAACTTTAACTTTTTGTACTGACTAGTGTCTTGGCTTGTTATGCGCAAAATTGTTACTGTTACTGCTACTGTTAAATACTGTTACTGTTAAATTTTTAAAATCACATTTTATCTTATAAAAAAACAAATTGCTGAACTCACTTTAGCGGCGGCGCGCGTATGCCGTAACAGCCGCACGGAGCCCTATTTTCAACGTCAAATTAAAATTATAAATAATGGAGATAGAGTTCCGAGAGTTAAGCCTTTTTCATTGGAAATTTCCTCCTCTTTAACGAGCTTTTTTCAAAATTGCCTAAATATCAATATTTTTCGAGTTATTAACAAAAAACAAAATATCATATTTTTTTTTCATCTTATTTTGTTAATAACAATTGCAATTTTTTATTAGCATATAAAAAATTTCTTATATGCTAATATACCCTTAAAAACATTTTTCTAGACGTCATTCCGAATCGAATGAGCTATCGCACATATTTTTAGGAGCTTTATTTCTATTTAACACGTTTTTGAACTTGTTGACTAGACTAAATGTAGAGTTTATGTAATCTGGGTACCATTACAATAAATTGAAATTTGAAACCCTAGAACTTATCTTAGGCTGAAGGGTATTGAAAATGTTTATTAATACTACCATGTAGTACGAATACATTTGGTTTGTTTTCAAAGTCAAAACGAATAAAAAATATTTTATTTCATTTTTATTTTATTTTATTTCGGGAAGCAAACAGTATTACAGTACATACAAATTTAATAAAAAAAACGGTCAACTGCGAGTGGGACTCGCGCACAGAGGGTTCCGTACCATTATTTATAACAATAAGCTAGTTTTCTAAATTGTATGAGCGCCCATACAACTCGGTCAACTATGTACATGGGTTTATGGGTTTGTACCTTTTCATTTTCAACTTTTTTTTTTACTTTTTGGAATTTTTCCTTTATATGTGCTATAAAACGTTGCCAAATTTCAAGACTCTGTGTTCACGGCAAGTACCCTGTAGGTTTTGATTCCCTTGCGAGAGCCGAAAATTGGCAGCATAAACAGCTGTATCATTTGATTTGGTTGGCTTAGAAGTTTGATTTTTTCACAGCTCCAAGGGACAGTAGACCTGAGTATTTGATACGAATTTCAGCTTGATACCTCCACGCGTTCCTGAGAAAAAGGGTCTTGACAAATAAATAGACGGACAACAATGTGATCCTATAAGGGTTCCTTTTTTTCCTTTTGAGGTACGTGAAAAAAAGGAAAATATACACATTTACCAATTAAGTTTCAACAATTAATAATAACATACACATCAATTGGAAATAAAAATAAACAAACGACTAAATGATAAACAAAAAAAAATATTAAAAAATATGTAAGAAGTGAAAAAAAAAATATTGGACTATGCTATTTATAGATTTTTTAAATTTTAAAACAGAACGGTTCATTATATCTACATGGTTGAAGTAACTATAATTATAGTCACGACCTATGTAGAAAAAAATTATAAGCAAATTTAAAAAAAAAAGTACATGAAATAGATCTCTATTACGAGTGTGAGAGCTTGGACATGTAAAATGAAAGTTACTCAAAAAATATGAAGAGTCAATAAGGTTGTTAAGTAACTTAAATAAGAATAAATAATTGATCTTTTATTCTGCGGTGTTTCAATAGAGCCTGTATAATCTATACATCTATAGTCTAGATACATATAAATAAAATAGAAGTGTCTGTTTTTAATTTCAAGTTAACAGCTTTTCACTAAATGCATATATGAAAGTATA
This sequence comes from Boloria euphrosyne, assembly GCA_951802675.2. Classification (NCBI taxonomy): domain Eukaryota; kingdom Metazoa; phylum Arthropoda; class Insecta; order Lepidoptera; family Nymphalidae; genus Boloria; species Boloria euphrosyne. The sequence continues at coordinate 11,962,306 of OX637873.1, read as the reverse complement.
TACGATTCTAACAACAAAAAACCAATTTGTCTGTCTGTCTGTTTGTTCCGGGTAATCTCTGAAACTGCTGGACCTATTTTGACGGAAGTTTTACTGGCAGATGTAAGGAGATGATGTAAGGAGTAACTTAGGCTACTTTTTAACCGACTTTAAAAAGGAGGAGATTACATTTTAGAAAATTCATTTAGTTTAACTAGCGGGACCCGTGGCTTCGCTGACGTTAAGCCTAGAAGGTAATATACCTAATGTGTACCTATACCTATATCAATAATAAGTACAAAAGATTTTTTCTAAAACTCATTTATTGGTTACGTAATTAAGATAAATTAAACGCTAAATTTTTCTTCAATTTATCATCACTTTTTTGTTTTGTGATTACCACAGGTAGTTAGAGTTCTTATAGCTAGACATTCATAAAGTTTCTATTAAATTGGCCATTACTATTAATTTAATCACAAAATGACTAAAAGTAATTTACTATTAAAAAATATTAAAAAACTGGGGTATAATTATTAATTTCAGAAACACACTTTTTATAGAAAACCGAACTAAAAAATAGAAAATAAATTTTAAAAATTATTTGATTTTAACAAAAGCGTGGGGTGCATGGTGTCAATAGTTATAAATACTTTATTGACAGATATGAGTAGAGTGATTATCATTTTGATAATATCTTAAAAAGCACCCCACGCTTTTTTTAAAATCAAATAATTTTTAAAATTTATTTTCTATTTTTTAGTTCGGTTTTCTATAAAAAGCGTGTTTTTTAGTTTTTTTTAACAATTATTTATTTTCTACTTTTTAGTTTGGTTTATTTATTTTATCAAATTAGTGTATTGTCATCGGTCCTCGATAAATCTACAAAGTTTGAACGAAATCTGGCTGGCTTTAAAGTGGATCAAAATCGCGCCCAAAGAAGTCGGTTACAAACATAGAAACATACAAACATACAGGTGAAGCTAATAAAAAGCGTGTAAAAAATAATCTAAATTAAATTAATGAAATTGTAATTAATTTTTAAAGTAAATTTATTTATAAAGTACTTATTATTTATAGAGTAAAATAATAATACTAAATAGGTAGAGCATCATACCACTTTTCCAAGACTTAATCATACAAAAGCGTGTATTCAACACACTTTTGTATGATGGTGCCTGTTGGTGAAATAATGGATATGGCATAAATGGATGGATGGACATTGGGAACTGTTTTGCTGTCGGATGACTTGGTAGAGTAGATCGAGTACTTTTGCAATGTAAACGTACCCAATATAGCGATTGTCCCTAAAATTTTATTCGAAAAACGACGTCTAGAGCTTACTGTGACGCGCACTTTAAATACATTAGTGTAGACTGTAGGACGAGAAGAAACTAGTAGATTTAAGTTTTTCGAAGTGTCTTTAAAATTAGTTAAATTAAAATTTCAATTTGATTATAGCAATATTTCGGCTACAGTTTTGTTTTGTTTAACTTGTCTGTCTGTCTGTCGTTCTCGTGATGAGAAAACAAATTTTCTTCAAAATCTGTTCAGTGACCGGCTTGGTTAGTTTAGTAAGACGATAGCTGGTTAACGGGTCAACATATTATACTTAAGCTACTTTTTACTAAAACAAAATATCTCTATTCAAGAAAATGTATATTAAACATAGGTACCCGCATATATTATCTATACTCTTTGGTTACCCGTGTGTAAGTCGTTAGTCTAACTGGTAAAAAAGAAATTAAAAAATTTAATTTCGCTTCATGGCTATAATATTATATATTATGACATAAATAATTTGGGTCATTACTAATCATGCAAATACTATAGGTATTTTTATTTTTAGGTAAACGGTAACATTATTGTTTAACATTAAAGTTTGTCGATTTTATTAATAATGTAGCTCACGCCAATGAAGTTTCGTATTTAATGGTTAAAACCGTTAAGATTTCATACAAATAATATTCTACTTCATGGAGGGGTATATTTATTGTGTGTCACCACTGACCTCTATCAATACCACAGGACTGGCTGTTGTCAAAGTGCTTTTGTGCCTGTTTGATATTCGCCATTTTGGCGCTGTCGGACGTAGCGAGTGTCTGTGGTACTAAAACTAGTGATGTTGATATCAGCGAACAAATATCGATAAAATTACTTTACAATAAACAAACACTTCTCTGGCAGTTATTTACGAGAGTACATACTCGATACTTTTCTCCGATACCAAGTACTTTCAGTATCGATACTTTGAAATTGATACCGAGTACGATACTTGACGACGGATACAGTATCGAGTAAAAGTATTAGTACCTCAATGGTATCAACAATAGTCATTTCCAATATACATACGTCAAATTAGTTCTCTGAACATTCGCTAGTGACGCTTCAAATGGACACAAAAAAATTGCTGTCAGACGCTTGAAACAGCCTGTCCAGCGGTATTATAGAGGTCAATGTGTGTCACACATAATGATTACTACGATTGTACCACAGATTACAAATAATCGGTAGAAATAAATGCTAATAATATGTAAACAAGGTGTATTATGTTATTTAATCAGAAAAACAACAAAATTTTATGGTACGAGAGCTAGCAACGTCGGGAAAACAAGAATTTCAGTAAGGCCAGTTTTTAAATATGATATCTCTCCCACTCTCCCGGACATAATACGCGCTATCTGGCTGGCGGTAGTGTTTGCGTTCATCTGTGCGCATCGTACTTGGATAGGTAAAATATCAATTTTTCAAAGAATCTTAAGAAGGTTCCTTTTGTTTTTATTATGTTAATTGAACTTTTTGCAACATGAATCTATTATTGCCAGACGGTTTCATTGTTGTTTTAACTCTGCCAGACACTAATTTTGAATAATTTTTGTTTTGAATAATTTAATAATTTAGTAATTGCTAGTATTTTCTGTTAGGCGCATAGACAAATGTATGTGTAATTTAAGTTTCGTTACGTGTCGTCGTCCACTTTTGCGCAGACCTTCAAGCGATCAGTACACTCACTAACATTATATAAAAAATTTAGCCATACTAAAACATTTTGAAAAAAAAATTCTCTTAGGAGTTAACGACACAATTAAAGACTTCTTGCTTGTTTCTTGGTTTTATTAATTACATGGGCTAATTTAGTTTAATGGCAGTGGACGACGACATACATTTGTCTATGCGCCTAGCAGAAAATAGAAGCAATTGCTTGATTAAACAAAATAATTGCCTTTTGAAGTTGAGCCTTAACAAAAATTATTAAAAATTTGCGTCTGGCAGAGCTTAAACAACAATAAATTGTCTGAAAATAATATATTCATGTTGCAAAAAGTTCAATTAATATAATGAAAACAAAAGGAACCTTTTTAAAATTCTTCGAAAATTTGATATTTTACCTATGATGTCCGGGAGAGTGGGAGAAATAACATATCTAAAAACTGGCCTTACTGAAATGCTGTCTCGAAAACGTTACTAGCTCTTAAACGATTAAGGTTGAAACCAATAAATTAAAATATTAACATTATGTAAAGTTTTACTTTCTTCTTAGTATAAGGCATACAAATAAAACAACTAAAATAATTTAATTTCTTTTATTAACATGATTCGTCAGAATCATCATTTATATTATATTCGTCTTCAGTTATATTAATTATTAACTCTTGTGTGCACAAATTATCAAATGCAATGTCACGACTCACGGTCCCAATCAGACATTATGATTGTATTAGTTCTCTCCACCAAACTTTCCCAGTTTTCGGCCGTCACGTGGGTGCAAACGATTTTGAGTAATTGCAACATTTTATCCGCTGTAAATGGGGGGCTTGTATTGTTTCTTGCAGCACGCCCTTTTACTTGTGCCCATATAAGTTCTATGGCGTTGTATTGGCAGTGATATAGAGGAATCCTAAGGAAGTTATGACCATATTCTGCTGCCATTTCATCGATCACAAACCGTTTTGTTTTATTTTAAGTTTTTAATATTTTTAACAATTCTATTTTTAACATAGAATCATCCACATTTTCTTCATTTCCGCGTAGCCAGTTATTAATTTCATGTTTTTTATTGGCTTGTGTTGGCATTTTGTCAATTTGGCAGTCGGTTGATATTGCCAGTTGACGTATATATAATTTTTACGATTATAATATTTATTTTCATATTAATAAATATAAAAATAAGTATTATTTTATATTTTAAAAAATAAGGGATATCGATTATTACGTCCTTTAGGACATCACTATAACTTGTCAGTCGTCGAGCTGTCAAAAAACCATTAGTAAAATTATGGACTCCATAAATAAAATGGACAAACTATAATAATTATTAATTATTCATATTATGAGATATGTCGCTTGCTCCACCATCTATATTCAAAACAAATCTTTAGGACCGCAGACTTTAGATACCTAAATGTAATCAATGAAAAATAATCTATTTATATTTAGCACATTTCATATTTTACCTATTTAAAGAAAAATTATAGCACTATACCAATTTTTTATAATAATCTACATTTTACCTGGCGAACAACAAGCATTTTTATAATCTACCATATTTGTTTTGACTTTTGAAGTCTTGTTGTTTGAGTTTGACGTATACAACGCTAACGCCGGTTGACAATTAATGGCGTCTATGCCTATGTGAAATAGTGATTTCCCGCTATAAAAATACCAAAAATTTATCTATAATTTCCCGTATAATCATTCTTTAAAAATGGTAAGTTCCGTAATATTTTCATAATATATAATATAATTTATTTTGTGTGTTAAGTATTTTTGAAAATTATTCTAAGTATCTCCCAAATAATATATTTTTTTTAAAGTTAGCAAAGAGATGAATATTGTATTTAATTCTAATTTATTTATTTATTTTCAGACTATCGGAAAGAATAATAAAATGCAACAGCATATAAATTACCGCGTAAGGGTAATTTTACAAGACTCGCGTACATTTATTGGGACATTTAAAGCTTTTGACAAGCATATGAATCTAATTTTGGGTGATTGTGAAGAATTTAGAAAAATCAAATCAAAAAGCAGCAAAACTGCTGACCGTGAAGAGAAGCGTACTTTAGGATTTGTACTTCTTCGTGGGGAAAACATTGTATCTTTGACCATAGAAGGTCCTCCTCCACCAGAGGAAGGATTACCTCGTGTCCCACTACCTGGTGCTATGGGTGGACCAGGCGCCGGTAGAGCGGCAGGTCGAGGTGCCGGACTAGGTGGAGCACCACCAGGTCTACAAGGGCCTGCGAGGGGTGTTGGTGGTCCGTCACAACAACACATGGCTCCTGGAGTTCGAGGCCAACTTTCGGCACCTCCGCAAATGCGCGGTGGTCCAATGATGGGTGGTCCACCTCCAGGAATGATGGGTGCACCTCCAGGAATGGGTAGAGGTGGACCTGGAGGAAGGGGTCCTCCTGGAATGCGTCGCTACTAGTGTATTGGTGTAGTTTATTAATAAGTGAAAAAATCACGAGTTTCTAATATTGTGATAACATTTTTGGCTGAAGTGTTTTACCAGTTCTTCTTTATACTGATAACATTTGTTAAATATTGTATGTAGTATTTTGCATTTCAGATGACGGAAGAAATTTAAAGTAAGAGTGATAAAACAATTACAGATAAGTAAACTACTAATTCTTTTTTATTTCCTTTATAATAGTTGTTGTTAAGAAAGACTGCTGATTGACTGATTTTATTAAAAAATTTGATTATTGATTTACTATAGTAATGCACCAGACAAAAAGTGACAAATAACGATGACAAATGACAAATAACTTATTTTTTTTGTCATAACTACATGAGTTTCTATATATATGGTCTGTCTATCTTATTAATGGTTAACATTTATAGATAACTAAATATAGATAATTAAATTTATATTATCAATTCTGTTTTTATGATTATGTGCAATATAACATGAACTTTAATTTAAAATTTATTGGTATAAGACAATCTAGGAAGGTCCATTTTGTTATATTGACTGACCATTGTCCTGTCTCAATAAATTTGTGATCTTCAGATTCATTTCATTTAAAATATTTAAAGAAAAGGTACAAAAACATTATAATATTTATTAAATACTTTCATTTATAATAACAATACTAAGTTGGTGATAAAATATAATAATTGTTTTATAGCCATTGATTTTTTATGTAGATATTCATAATTGTTATAAGTTTGGCAACAGAAGAGGCATATGATAGCAAAAGCATAGAAGAATAATATAATTTTAATGTTTAACATTCAATGAAAATACATTACAATATTCTATTTAGAATTTAGTGGCAGTATCCACAAGATGGATGACAACGTTTTCCATCAATACCACAACGACAACCCCCACTTGTGTCGCCCTTACCCCCTGGACCCCAACGACGGCCTTTCGTTACCCAACAAATCTCAGTTTTACAGGCAGAGCATTTGATCCAGTCGCAACCCCATTTTTTTGTTATAATGGCCTTGCATTCAGGACACTCGAGTGCCTCTCCACGATCAATTAAAGATTTAAGTAAGGCTTGAGTTCCTTCATCTGTTTGATTAGCTTCGACCGCGGTCACTGCTTGACGTAATTTTTCTTGATATCTCGCACATGTTTCACCTTCGTGTACAGCCTGGAAATAAATAATTCATCATTTAAACAATGATTAACTTACTATACATTAAGTCTACCATTTACTTAGATTTAACAAATAATGTACCTGACATGGCAAGCAATTAGTATGTTTACAAACTGGACATGGGAATCTTCTAACTCCCGGTTCACAGAATGCCCAACCAGTACAATCTCTAGTGCGACAATGAAATGTATTGCGAGTACCACTTTCAGCCACAGCTAGACCACGAGCTAACCATTTTTCATATTCCTCAGATGTAAGAAGTGCTCGTATTTCTCGTTCTTGCAAAGCTCCAGGACAGCCGATGGCGGGACACGAAACAACAGGTTCTTCACAGTGACGTATGACGTCACAAAGACATTCTCTACAAAATGTATGAATACACTCGCGGAGTACAGCACCAGCTCCTACTGCACATTCTTCAATGCATACGCCACATTCGAAAACTTCAGTGTTAGGAACGAGTGCTTGCTGCTCTAATTTCATCAGTTCTATATAAAAGTCTCCGGATTTCGAATCTTTCTCCTCATCTTTTGTTGGGCTAGCGGTACTCTTCTTAGCAGTCTTTGTTTGTTCATTGGCGTTATTTGTTTTTGTTTCTAAAAAAAAAATATGCGTTAGAATTTGACAATAACATGATTTCTAAGAGATTTAATGTTAACACAAGAAAGCGCACGTGTTTACTATAAATACAAACAAAACTCGTAAATTTGGACAAATAAATAATATACAGTATTTATGAAAGATACAATGAGCCGACAATCACACAGTACTGGGGACTCGGGGAGTGGGGGAGAGTGGGTAGTATGTATAAAGAGGATATGCGGCATATGCTATACAACAATCGTATAAACTGCTAAACTAGTAGGTACTTATTTCAAATCGATAGGGAACTAAGAATTTAGACACTAGGTCAACGAGGCAGCCATACCAATTTTTTGTAATATTTCTCAGTATAATCTTTGCCGATAGATGAAATTAATTGTCTGTTTGTAACATCAACGTAACATCTTTTTATTAAATGAATATGTATGGAAGTAAATATCTTCACATTACTTATAAGAAAAACGTCATTTTGAACTTTTTGTCTGTCTGTCGCGTCGGTTTACTCCAGCTAATCTCAAACGGCTGGACATATTTTGATGGAACTCACTCGCAACATTTTAACATCAGCTATCTGAGTTACATAAGCTACTTATATTTTAAAAAAAGAGGTGAGTCGCTGGGCTATACTGAAAGCGCATAAGTACATACCAGATTCCACGACACACAGGTAAAAAGGAGCTACAAGATCGGCACCAGCAAGCGAAGTAAGTGGTGTGTTGTCATTAGAACATAAAGTCCTTCCTATAATCCAACGCTGTAAACGGATTTCTAATCCTAAAGATAATTCCGCTTCCTTTTTTAAATCTCCTACAACAGATTTCCGTGGAACATTTAAACGAATAGGACCTCTGGCTGCCTCCTTGTCTTCAATCCAAACTGAAATTCTGAAATTTTATTTATTAGTCAATATAGAATTGAAATCGTTTGGTTATTGATCAATACGCTCGCGCTAGACGTGTCTACCTTTTTAAATGAAATTATTAATTTTATGAATATTTTATTATAGAAGTTTTCAGCAAGTTTGTGAAACAATTTGATTCACTATTTAAAAAAACGGTTTATGTTTGCGTGTAGGTAAACAAAAATATATTTATTGCTTTAGTTAATTAAATTTCAATATTTACTCACGGAATTATTTGATCTGGATTTGGCTCAATACATTTAGATGTTGAAGGAATTGGAGCATGTTGATTTGATGCTAAAAGAGGTTTTTCCTTCAATTTGATTTCATTACTTTCATTTTTTTGCGTTTGAGATAAGTTATCAATTTTTGATAACTTCTTTGAAATATTTATTTCATTGCTCTGAGTATTTCCCTTATTATTTTTAGGTATTTCAAACCTTTTTGGTAAAATTTTCGGTTCTGCAACAATCTGTGAAGAGAACGATAAGACAGAACATGATAATTTAAGTTTCGCAAGATTAGCGGCAGCTTCCGCTGCTGTTTGCTCATCTCCTTTTGAAATTGCTTGCTCAAGTTGATTTACTAATTCCCTACGACAAGCGTGTATATCTAGATTATTTTCACATTTTTCAGTTGTTACATCAGGCCGATTAACTCTAGTAGATTCGTGCACGTGAATGCTCTCTTTAGTTTCAGTAATAGAACAATTTTTTTGGGTGCTTTCAGGTTCGTTGATGACTGACACTGAACGAGATGTTTTATGCTTTGTATCAGCAAAAACCTGTTTTGAAATATTAGATACTGTATTTAATTTTGGTGACTCTTTAGGCTGTACTTTATTTGCATCAGTTAGATTATTTTTATTGGTATCCTCTAAAATTTCCTTTTTAGGATAATAAATTGGGTTTAACAACGATGAAATTTTTAAAGGTGAATGTAAGTTACTATTTTTCTTCGTATCAGTGGCACTTGTTTCATTTGATCCTTGTATTTCCTTGGACGATATCACGTCACCTAAGCGAATAGTCTCAATTTGATTTTGAGGCATTTCATCCAACTTTTCATTGATCACTTCTACTTCCTTGATTGGAACTAAAACAGATTGTCGTTTGAACTTATCTTGTGTTGTTTTAATATTTTCACTTGAATTATCTTTACGATGATTTGACGGCTTTGATATTTTTTTAATTGCACTAATTGCAGTTTCGTCGTCTTTATTTACAATATAAAGTAGCGGTTTCGAACCACTAGTATTGGAACCTTTTGGTAATGCAGTAATACTTTCTTTAATTTTTGTCACCGACTCATTTTTTCCTAAATTTAATAATTTATTCTCATTTTGCAGTTCGGTTGATATATTATTTACTGTAATATGCCTATTTTTGATTTCAGTCACAAAGTTGTTTTCTAAAAGTTCTGATTTTTTAGGTAATTCGCATATTTTGTTCACTGGTTTGGCTAAGGGTATGTCGAGATTTGAAGAATTTCCAGTGCTTTCAACATTTTTTTGTACTTTCGATTTTCCTATATTGCTAAGAACGATGTCACTAACGATTTGTTTTGAAGAACATGGCTGTGAGAGAAGGAACGAATTCTTTGCTAGCTGGATATTAACTTTCGTATCATTACTTTTATTTGCTGAAGTTTCAGTAAACAAAATATTGTCTGACAAATTTTGATCAAGTTTCATCGTTGATCCAATTGGTAAAGTTGGTGTTTCCGTCGCTGGTAATATATTAGAATTATCTCTTTTATCGTGTTTTGGTCTTTTAGGTAGAGAGTCTTTCATTTCCTTGAGCATATCTCTCAATTTTTTCTTTTCGTCAACGTCATTTCTACGATTTGATTTGCTTACATTTTCTGTTTGTGTACACGTGTTAGAGGCATTAGCGCTATTTATATTCTTAATTATACTTGTATTAGTGAAAACTGCTTCCTTTGGTTCCTTAGTAACAACACAGTATGAGCAAGATGTAATCGCCATTTTATATTTTCTTAAACAAATTGTGCATATCCAATTGCCTTCAGTTCCAGAAAGTTTTAAAATATTATCATTGTTATGACCACGTCTTGCATCCAACGACCTTTTCGACTCGATTATTTCAGCTGCCTGTTTATCTAATTCACTTATACTTGGTAGCAGTTTAACCTGAGTCGTATCTATAGCTGAATATCGTTTCTTACTATCGAAAATTTGTTTTAGAAAACTTTTATCGCTTCGCAACTTAACGTCTTTGGTAAAATGATCTTGTTTTATAGGTTTTTCTATTTTATATTCAAGTGAAAATCCGTTTTCGGACAATCGTTTTTCTTGTGCAGATTTTGAATCCATTTGCAAAATTTTATTTATTTCAATGTTTTCTTTATTTTCTTCTATTAATTTTGTGGGTGGTTTCGGTGCTGGCCTCTTTCGTTTATAATTTCGAGGTAATGAATTTGATATATTGGCAGTAGGTGGTAGAGGGGCACGCCTCTTTCCTGGCACGTAAGCAGCTCGCCTTTGCGAAACCTCACTTGTTGCACGTCGGAGCCTTACAGAATCTTTTGGTATCTTTCTAGCTGGCGGTAAACTGAAAGCGTCGTAACCTACACCTTCTTCTGTATATAAGCCGTACTTTCTCCGCAATGTGAGATCTTGATCGTTTTGCCTTCGTATATTACGTTCCAATAGTCTCTTTTTGTATGTCTCAGTAATTGGGCTTTGTGGTAAAACAAGTGGTTCGTTGACGTGCTTATAATGAAAAGGTGCTAAAAAGTCGAAACTAGCGGCAGTTCGATCAGAGCCCACACTAGAAATACTCTCACTAGAAGAAGAGCGTTCAGTGCGTCGCAGCCAGGAAAATAGTGTCCAAATCCCCGAGGACAGTGGGCGAGGGCGCGGTGCCTCCCCCTCTGCGTCGCCGTTCATCTCATCACCCCTGAAAATCATAAATGCTTGCGTTACTTCTTCTTTTATTTTCGTCTTCTTACTTTATTTAAGGAACAAAGGAATTGCAGAAATTTAAGCAATGGCAGTAGGTAGTTAGATATTTTTATATTTAAAAAACATAGTTTAACCGTAACCGTTTAATTTTAATTAACAAATTAATATACGATTAGGTAATTTTATTATTTAAGGATTAGCTTTCTGCACAACCTATAAATATTGGATACATGAATTAGGTATGCAGTATAACACGTATATAGGTCACAGTGAATTCATTATTTATATAGATGCCATAAAGTATGAGGTAAACACTCGAATCAGTTTAACTAGATTTTAACCTATTTTAAAATCATAAAAAGTTTTACTGATATATCTATAACAATCCACATTTAAGAGCAATTAAAAAAATATTATAACATCACCACTATAATGGCTTTTAGAGATGAAGATAGATGTTATAAATATTTACTTACAAAATGTCGTAAAAGTGAGTGTCTATCCGGAACTACAAGCACACATTCATCTCCACTTATAAATATGCACTGACAAATTGTCGTAGGTGTTGTTTAATCATTACATCTTAACGAACTGCACTTCCATATTAGAAAAATATCCCAGAGTAAATTATCATTAAAAATATGTTGGTTTTAATGAGTATATTGTCAATAAAGAACGACTCATTACACAGCGTGGAATACAAAGCGAGGTCGCGTTCCGTGTCCCGACTGGCGCGCCGCTCTTCGCCCGCCCATCTAAATTTAGCAGAACTTTGCGATACAAATTTTGCTATTTCTATTCATTCTCATGCGCCTGACCTCACTTAAATTTGGACACCAACTTCATACAATAAACGTTTACTAACTTATACATCTAAAACGACTACGCGAACTCGGATTTAACTAAGAATTAAAACTATTTAAGAAAATCATAAACTACCTATTGTCTTTTGTCAATATAATGTCCTCGTCGGTCATTCGAGTGCTGCAAATTGTACCAAATGGATGATTTCCTTTTGTTTCTCGACTGTAGTCTGTAGATAAGTATTAGTGGTATAGACAATGTTTAGTAAAAACAATTATTCAACCAAAAATTACCATGTTCATAAAAATATTATTGAACAGATGAAGATGACAATGAGTAGGTAGTTATGTCCACTTAAAGTGAATCATAAGTTGCTTAATCAGACGCATTTATTTTGGATGACTACTTATTAAATATTACCTTTATTAAAAGTGAATGAAAGACAATAAAATAGCTAACTTTTATTTTCCTAAATAATAACAAAAAATAATTTATGATTAAATTTCCAATGGATATTTAAACTGTTTGCTCGTTCTTGGCTTGTTTCGCGGCAGCAGAGTGTCGCTCACTGGAGCTGTGTACGACGAGGATCGCGGCGGTCACGCGCGCCGTCAGCTCGGCCTGGTTGAGCTCGTGCGCCCACGGCACGCGACCCCAACGGAGGAGCTACGATAAAATATAACGATCTAAAGTTGTTTACATACAAAGCTAATTATGTAAAGTTAGGTATTCAAAGTTTTAACAAAAAAAATTAAACCGACTTCAAAAACTCTGCACTAAAAAGAGAAAAATCTAAACTAAAAAGTAGAAAATAATACTTTTAAGAACTTTGTTAATTTTGGAGTCGGTGCCACCTTGTACCTTAGCTCGAACAGATTTTCTCTGTCGATATAAGGCAGCTGGTTTATGTCTCCGATGAGTGCCACTTCTTCTGCACCTGACAGTCGGGCTGCCATGACTATGGCTCCAAAATGGTTCATGATGGGTTTGTGAAAACTTAAAAGGGTGTTAGTTTTTTTATTACTATAGTTACTTACCGATTTGCACTAAATTAATGTGGGCACGGTTTTATCAAACCTAGGCACGATATTATCCGACCAGTTTGATAATACCGCGTTTTCCCATTTTTTTATAATTTTGTAATAATTACTTTCTGTTCAAACTTAGGATTTTTTTATCATACTATATGTGTACCTAAATAAATTTCCTACTGCTTACAGCTTTTTTGTTTCTAAAAATCAAACCTTGCCCTAATTATAGGTCCAAGCCCTTAGGGGCTCGGTACTATCCAACTCTCCCCTACGCCTTGTGACGATTGACTGTGATGGTCATCTTTTCTTTTAAGAGTTCCTCAAAAAAAGGAACCCTTATACTTTCTTGTCCGTCTGTCTGTCCGTGTCACCACCTATTTTCTCAGGAACGGGTAACCCTCGCCAGTTGAAATTTATACCAGATACGAAGCTCCATAGTCCCTATCTATACTAATATTATAAAGTTTAAGAGTTTGTTGAACGCGCTAATCTCAGTAAGTACTGGTCCGAACTGAAAAATTCTTTTTGTGTTGGATGGCCCGTTTATCTAGGAAGGCTATAGGCTATATATATATTACATCACGCTACAACTAATAGGAGCGGAGCATCAATGAAAAATGTTGCAAAAACGGGAGAAAAATATTCCCTTTGAGAGCTTCCGTTGTGTGCGCTGCATAACCGGTTAAAGTTATGTGAAAATCATATATGACGGAAATGTTCCCCTTTAAAAGTTCTAAAAAAAGTCCGCGATAGCATAATGTCTATCGTTTAAGGTTAACTCGCTGTAACTTTTTTATGGTAATTAAATTTGTTTAAAGAGAATGCATTATTTGATCACCGCGTGCAAGACGGCGCGGCGGTGGCGAGGGCGGAGGGGTGCCGAAAAAAATTTGGTTTCCAGCCTTTAGAACGCGAGCGAAACCGCGGGAAAGGCTAATTATGTGTATAAAAATCAAGGTCCTCAGCCAAAACGATTAAAACACATGAGCAAATTTAGATTTTCGCGAAAACTTGTAAGTACTAATTTTTTTTTATTTTTCGGAATTTTCCCTTTACTTTTGCTGTAAGATCTTGCTTTTAATTTAAAACAAAATTGGCAATTCTAGGTCAACCGGAAGTACCCATTTTGGGTCGAAAACCTATATAGTAAGTAGTTCTCGTTGACCTAGTATCACGAAATTTAGCAAAAAGCAAGGTCTTACAACACAAATAAAGGAAAATTCCAAAAAATAAAAAAAAGTTGTAACTTAAAGGATGTCCCCATACATACCTAGTAGACAGCAATTAAGATAGTCCTCCGAGTTGAAAGGGTGCCCATGCAATTTAGAAGACTAGCTTAATTATTATAGAAAATGGTACTCATAACTCAACCATAAAAAAATGTTAGTAAGAGATATTTTTTTTATTACCATGTAACTATCATACACATAGGTTCATTATTGGTGGTGTAAAAATTGTTTTCTTATGTCATGGATAGGTATCTCTCAAGGGTAGGTTTTTGAGACATATATGCTTCAAGTATAATTTAGTACTAACCTGGTATTCTTCCTCTAATCTGGCTAACATAACAGCATTCCTTGGCTCTAAATATCTGTCTATACATGCCAGCATAAGTATAGGTGACTTAAGAGCTTCGACACCAAAATTAATAGCTGCAAAAGAAACTATGTACATACAATATATACTATAATATATAATATACTATAAGACATCTATGTAAAAAGCATTTATTACTCTTTAAAATGGCTGTCAAGCCACCAGTTAAGGAGTAATAATTTGAATGAAATTAGTACAAATCTATTATGACCTGAGGTGGCACATCAACAGCTAATGCTTAACAATGTGATGCACCCAAACAAAACAACTATAAAAGGTAAATAATAATCATAGTGTTAAATAATGTCATAGGTTTTTCAAAAAATCACAGCAATGTTTATATTGTAGTAACAAATTTTTTTTTGCCAACTACTCACCATTTAAAGCTGGAAAATCATAAGATAAGAAATGTCTTGCTAAAATTGCTCTTGTTTCAGTTGCTATTGGTGGAGGCTCTAAGTTTCTGGACACCTCCTGTTTAACTCCAAACCTTTTATTGAACCATTCTAAAACTGGAGTCCATTTTTTTTCCTGTAATAATCGAAGTTCTTCTTCCTGCATAATAATTTGTGTAATAAGTAAACTAAATAACAATGAAATATTTTGCAAGATTGTAAATTTATCAAATACTCTTTAGTATAAAAGACCG
This sequence comes from Boloria euphrosyne, assembly GCA_951802675.2. Taxonomy (NCBI): domain Eukaryota; kingdom Metazoa; phylum Arthropoda; class Insecta; order Lepidoptera; family Nymphalidae; genus Boloria; species Boloria euphrosyne. Next base: position 11,947,206 of record OX637873.1, on the reverse strand, counting down.
CTTAAAAGACAATATAACTATTGGAAATGTTAAAAAAGGTTTCAATCCACTATGGTCAAAATTGAGTTTTTATGCCAACGGGTTATACAATTTGTTATTTCACTCAGCAAAAAAGGTTAGAGAAACTACAAACATCAGTTTTTAATGATGGGAACCAGACCTCATAAAGGATGTTATCTCTTTACGTAACTTTAACCTCAAATAACTGAGACTGCTGGTTGTTTTTAACAAATCCAATTTTGAAAATATAGAATATATTTAGTTCAACTTTACTCATAAAAATATTTGTCTACACATAAAAATATTTTAAAATATTCATAATACAACATTACAGCAGAAATGATTATCTAAACTTTTGCTTAACTATGTCCAATTGATAAAAATATTGCTACTAACCTCAGAATAAAAAAGTAAGGTATCTGTTGCAATAAAGTCAAGTAAATAGCTAACAACATCATGACGTGAAAGTTTTCCTGGATTATCCAAAGCTGTATTACACAATGCTGTCTAAAAAGGTATAAAGAAATATAGTATTTAAAGAATTTTTATTAAATCCTTATTTCAAAACAAATATCGGCATACCAAATGCATTGTAGGCGGAGTAATTTGTTCGTTTTGGGCATCCCATTCAGCAGCGATAGCCCTAGCAAGGGGTTCTGTATTAACTGTCAAGACTTTACCATTAGGAGTTTTTAACCGACGATGATCTAGCGTTACTTCCCAATTCTTTTCGTTTTGTACAATATCAGTTCGTCGATAAAAACGTTTATGTGTTCCTAAAAAAGTTATCTGAATAATCATTTATATAAATAAATATTATTATAATATTGATTATTATTTATATTGATTATTATAAATTATAATCACAATTGTTTACCATAATATCGAGACTCTAAAAGATTTAATGGCTGTTTTTTCAATATATTTAATGACATTTTATTTAATATACTAAACATTTTTAAATTAATTGGCAAAGCCATTATTGTACACTTTAACTTAGTTCACGTTAGTTTTTAGTATTAACTTAGGTTAGAAACTAAGAAATTAGGAAAAACTAAAAAGATTTTTTATTTTGAAATTGCACATATTTTGACAAATGACAATTGACATTACATAGATGATATGATACTAAGCCATCACAGAACAAAAATAGTAAGCCATAGATATAATAAACCTATCAAAGTACTAAGCATAGTGCATGCTATACAAAATAAAACTGTCTCGTTGGTGTAGTGGCTACCAAGTACGGCCACTCATCGAGAGATCCTGGGTTCGACTCCCAGGTCCGAGGTCGAGCCTAGTTTAGATATTGAATCTTGCTGTTTAGTGAGCCTCAGTTACAGCCTGGAGTTGGGAAGTTGGCGGTGTGTCACACCTGTACCTCGGAGAGCACGTAAAGTTGTCGGTCCTGCGCCTTATCACTCACCGGTCGTGTTGAGTAGTCATCCCACCGGAATATGAGTGATAGGAATTATCACTATAAATTATAATATCTCCTGCGCAGCTTGTCTCATTGAGATTGGCCGCCATGGCCGAAGTCGGTCGGAGAACATTATTATTATCCAGATATATTTTACTCTCACGCCCGCGTACAAAATAAATATATATTAAAGCCAAAAATAGATATAATAAACTTACATACATACAAATAAATAAACATACTTAGACACTACATAAATAAATTGTACAGGGCGGAGGATTACACCCCGGCAGGGGAGACCAAACGGCCGGGGGTCAGGGCAACAGGTTGAGAAACCGGCGACTATCCTAGCTGAGTCTAGCAGCACCGCTTTTTGCATCCTGAATGCGAGCGAACTGTCACGGAACCCCAGTCGCCTCAGATGGTGAGCGAACTAGCTAACTGGGATTAAACGGACGATAGGGATGGTTTCAGTGGACTCCACATGCCACATGGCGGAAACCTCGTGAGCCAGATCCAGATACTTGCGTTTCTTCTCCGTCTCAGCTCGCACAAGGTTTTCGTCATATGGAATAGTGATGTCCACCAAAAACACCCGCGGCTGTGCCCGGTCCATCAGCACGATGTCAGGCTTATTCGCTAGAATAGTCCTGTACGTGATGATGGACCGGTCCCAATAGAGCCGGACTCCGTCACGCTCAAGCACAGGCATCGGCGTGTACTTTTGGCTGCTTGATTGTGCCTGTGCAAATACTCAGTGTTAGCAAGCGCCGAACATCCCGAAAGCACATGTCTAAGTGACTCACCGGGATGGCGACAGGCTCGACAGATGTCGTGAGTGCCATCCTTCAGAATGTACTTTCGGTAGTTTCGCGTCTTAACTACCTATTCCTGTATCGCACAGACAAAACCCTCGGTTTCCCCAAAGAGGTCACAAAAGCGCAGCCATTGCACGGACGCTTTCTTATCTATGTAAGGCTCATTAAGAGCTTTAAAAAAGCGTCCGTGCAACTACTTCTCCTTCCACACGGTCTCCCGGTCAGAGGTGCTAAGTACCACCGAGGCCTGCCACTCGGTCTTGGCGAAGGATAGGGGGGTGAGTCCTTTATCACATTCTATGATCTCTCTATGCATGGGCGACCCCCTCTTTGTCTCGAAGTATGTTCTGAGGTTGGCTATCTCCCGGTTATGCATGGTCTTGACGCTCAAAAGGCCTCGGCCACCGCATTTCCGGGGGATATACAACCTCATTACAGACGATTTTGGGTGGTGCATGCGATAGAGAGTCATAGACCATAGTCGTGCGGACTCTTCTATTCAGGATGTTAAATTCGGTCTGAGTCCATCTGAGCACGCCGAAGGTGTACATGAGAACGGGCATAACCCAGCCGTTATACGCTCGGGCTTTATTAGCACCCGACAAAAAGCTTTTACAGATTTTTGTCAGACGGCCAAAACGGGCTTCGCAAACACACTGTTTCATGTCCGCCTCATTCACCCCTATCGATTGCGACATACCCAGGTACCGGTACGATTCAACTTCGGAAAGGGTGTTTATGCTCGATGGCTCAAGATTCATCTCGGCCGAATGAGTAACCTTTATTATTATTATTTTTACTATACATAATATAATATGAATCTTACATTAATGGAGCAAATATTTTTATAACATGTAATGAAGGAATTGTAGTAAGTATTAGACCAATAATAAACGTTCAATACTTCATGATTTGTCTACGGTTTCGGATTTTTACTTGTCTAATGTCTATACTCTATGGTATCTTATGTATTGTCTTTGTCCCCTTGTTTGTGCACTTTGTTAGAAACTATTACCTGCATAATAAAACTTACCTACGTAAATTGGTTTATCAGAAGTTTTTAAGTGATTTTTGTGTATATTTGATTGTTTTTACTATTTTAACGATGTCTTCTATGGATTTTGACTACTAACGTGTAAATAATAAAAATCAGTGTTATAGTGCCTATCTAGGACAGTTAGTGAAAAGACGCGCGCCATTGTTGTGTTCAAGCTAAATACAAACTATAAATAACTTGCTATCAACAATAGCAATTTATATACCAAACTTCTACTTCTTATTTGTGATGTACCCGCATCCCGTCAGCGCGGAAGAAGAACAGACGACGAATTTGATACCGAGTGTAAATCTTCTTCATTCCAAAAGGAAAGGAATATTCATACACCCCTCTGCTATGTACAGAAGTAGTGCTACTTCTACGTTTAAAAGTTTGATCCTGATAACAAGAAGTTTTTGTGGATAGATCATCAAAAAATAAGAAAGAGATTAAAAATGAAACTCTTAGAGAGCGGACGCCTTGAGGCTATAAGTAGTGCATTGTCGATCCTGAACGGAGATAGTGCAGTTCAGGGTCGAGTGGAGAGCTACAGCTGCAAAATGGCAGGGGCTGAGAAAGCCTTCTATAAGCGTTTTACTGCAGATGGAGAAACTACACACAACCTTCAGGCGTTATCTCCTCCTGAAGGTATCTTGTACAGGTACTTACTATGTAATTAATATTAGAATTTATTAATATTATAAAATGGTTTACCATATAGATTATAGTATGCTATATTAAATTTGTAAATATTTAATAATTACTAAAGAATATATTTCAGTCGAAGCTTGTCCGGTGATGAAGAAGGTGTCATGTGTGACACTATATCTCGAAAGACCTTATTTTATTTGATTGCTACATTGAATGCTGCCTTTCCTGATTATGACTTCTCAATGGCAAAGGTAATTGTCCTTAGGCTGTTATCTTGTCTTAATACTGTTATCTGTTTGTTTGCTTGGTATTTATTGATAGTAAAGTATCTATGTAGTAATGAAATCTTTTGCATGAAAAACAAAGTTGTTGAACCCATTATCATTAGTGGTATCTTATTGAAACTTGAAATTTTAAAAAAGTTTTTGAAAAAGTTTAGTACAGATGTATGTACATCAATCGACAGTCATATATACTCAGGTGTGTTATTGATATTCATATTTTTATAACAGAGTAGCGAGTTCAGTGCTGAACCATCTCTGAGTTGGGTACAAGGTGCTGTAGATGCAGCTTTGTCTGCTGTAGGAGGTGTTCGCTGGAGACAGTTAAGACCAGCCTTATGGTCTGCTATGGAGGAAGAAGTACAATTACCAGAGTGCCGAATCTACAGCTATAACCCAGATCTAGCAAGTGATCCATTTGGTGAACCTGGTTGCCTCTGGACTTTCAATTACTTCTTTTATAACAAGAAACTTAAGAGAATTGTTTTCTTTACATGCAGAGCAATGAGGTGAGAAAATTACTGATACAAACTAAATTACTACTGTTATAAAGTAAATAATATATCCATTCATAAACTTTTCAGATTTGGATGTCCCTAAGTCTTACTAGTAACTATTCCCTATGAATACTACATGCAAAGAAGTCCATCCTCTTGATCAAAATTATAAGTTAAATATTGTTAATGGCATCCAATTTTAAATTTGTTTTTCTACTGCAGACAGCAATAACTATATTTGATTTCATTAAAATATACCGAAAATAAAAATTAAAAGTATGCCTAATACAATAATATTATCCCTACAAATATTTGTAATTGGGAAAGTACTTTTGCCTTTTTTGTATGGTACACTCCTTGACTCACGGAATTTAATAAAAAAAATGAAAATGTATGACGTACATAGCTTACAGTTATATATTATGTTATTTGGCATGATATAATTTTCTTGCCATTATGACAACTTAGCTCCAATTTAAGTGGAGACATGGCAAAGAGCAAACAAAATAATTTAACAATTAAAATGCCACTATGGCCAACAACATGGATACTTTCCTTATCCACCTTCCATGCAATAAAATGAAAAAAAAAACAACTATATTAAATATTTTTATGCTTGTATGTTTTATAAAACTTATTTTGAAAGAAATAAGTAATATAATTACTTTACATTTTTTTACAGCCCTGTTTGTGCAGATTCTGGAGTGGACTTTGCTATGGATGAAGATGAGGAGTATAATTAATATCTATTTTTTTGTGTTTTTTTTTTCATATTATAATGATTTTGATTTATTATTCTTTAACATGGCTATAGATTAATCCAATTTAAACTTATTATATAATTAATATCAATCTTAAATATATTAGATGTCTTGTGAAGGTAAATGTAAGAGTCAGTTGGATAGAATATGTTTTGTGCCTGCTGACTTTAAGATAATTAAATAATTTACTTAGTAAGTGTTGTAATGAAAGTGTTCACAATTAAAATATTATTACATTATATACCTTGATTATATTTGTTTTACACAAGGGAAACAATTTATGAAAAATACTACACATTTTATGAATGAATGCTATGGGCAAAGGAATATTGTATAAGATTAATGTTTTTTGACACTAAGATAAATAAATTTTTTTCTCTAATAACTGCTAGTGACCTTAAAATAATATCAAATGTTTTTCGTGTGCTATCATCATCTTTACCTTGAACTTTTAGTAACAAATATGCTTAACACAACCGCCTTAACATGATATTTCAATGCTACAATTTATTTTATGTTTATGCAGATATATCACCGTCAAATTGTGAAATGGCATGCGGCGGAACGTACCTCGCGCACCGATTGGTTGAACGTACCGCCATATTTGTTTGTTTTGGTGATTTTAAATTGATTTCGTGTTGATGATAACTCAGTTTTTTAGAACCCTTCCTTGCTTACTAGGTTGTATGGAAGGTAGAGATAAGGAGCGCAATCTTATACAGAAGCAAAGTTGAAAATGTGTCGCCCTGTAAGCGGTAAATAACAGTACAAAAACCCACCAGAATGGCGCTAGTGAAGCAAAAGGTATGATATGAACATAGCAGCGGTAAACTGAGTGAAGTGTGTTTAGCCCACTTGCACCGTGGCGCCACCACGGATAAGATTTTAAAATTTATCCATTAGCAATGTGGCGCCACCCTAATTTTACGCATTTCGACGGACAATCTTGTCAGTTAGCGATTGCGCTCCTTATCTCTACCCTCCATACTAGGTTGGTTACGTAATACGTTAGAACACGACCACAACGGCACACGGTAGCGGCCGGCGAGTACCATGAGCAACTAGGTGCGTTCCGTCGCTTTCTTTTTCATATTTTGACAATCTAACGGTATTTACAATTTTACGGTGATGATACAAAGATCTCGATATATTCTTGGCACAAACATTTTGTTTTATATTATGAAAAATAAGCGAGGATTTCCCCTGATAAATGTTATATTTCATTATCTTTACTTATAATAAGCACTAACATTAAATAAATCTATTTTAATAAGTGTGCACAGTTCGCTACGACTAGAATATTTTGCGCATTTGCAAAGTAAAGCTATAGATATATGACTATAGTGTCACATAAGTAATTATCTTTTGTGATGTTATTACTGTGACATGTTATTTCATAAATATTTTTCTTGTCACTTAAGTAATACATATTTTTTTCTTTTGTTCTACTTTTATTCTACATACCTTTTGGTGCATAATGATATGGTACTTTAAGAATTAAAATTAATATAAAATTGATATCTTATTCTAAATTAAAAAGTTAGCAAAATATTTGGTGTTAAAAATGAATTTTATTCAGAAACTAGTCTTTCTGGTGATTGTAGAAAAAAAATGGTCACTAAAATCCGCCTATTGTTTAGGGCGTCACCTTTATATTTGTATTAGTACCTATTAGAGATATTGAATAAATGTGAACTCCAATATTTGTTTTATTTCTTATTTTCATTTAATTAATAAAGTCGCTTCAAAATTATATGTATATAATGAAAATAATTCTTTTTATCCGTCTGCTCCGGCGAACCTCAAATGGAGGTTTATGTAACCTTCACTTGACCTATATGTATATATCTCGACCTATGTGTATACGTTCATCTTCAGATTTATCTTGATAATGTTAGTATGATGTTAGTGTTATTGAATGAATGCAAATTTTAAAAAAACAAAATGTCAATTTTCAGGGACTATTGTGTCTAAAAATAACTGCAACAATACTAATCAAGTGGGGACGATCACAGAAATACAAACAAGATATATCTGTTTAAAAATAATTTAGGATAACATTCTCAGACCAAATCTGAGATAACATTAAATGAAACTCCATATTAATATGTATGATTGTTGCTCTAAAAAGTTTTAAATAAAAACCCGTCTGCATTAAATGCGTACTAAAAGATGCGAACTAAAAAGAGGTTGACAAAAGAACGTAATTTTTAGGTATGGAGTCAGAGACTTACGTACGTGTACCAAGACTTGTTTCCATATATTTAGTTCGCTTTAAAAAGTATTTTCAAATTTTCCATGCAAATCGTAATTTATTATTTTCTTTTGAAAATGGCTCCGGCACGACTATACACTAATAATGACTATACAATAATTAATGTTTTTTTGTTATAAATCGAGCCAAAATAAGTGAACTTTCACTTGTTGCTTGCTCTAGATGAGATCTGGTTAAAATTATATTAACAATATAACAATTTATACGTAATATAATTTCGTTTAAAATTTACTTATTTACCTTATTACCATTGCCATAATTCTCCTCGTATCGTAAGGGAGTTTGATTCGATTACTCACAAGTTATGAAATTAAAAAAGAAAAATCAGGACTTATCTCATGAAACGAATAATCAGAACAATACGAGTGCGCAAAATTTGTGCTAAAATATAAAGTTTATAGCGAGAACTATACTCGTATGTATTAAACTGGTGGCCACACACTTGAATTAACCATAATTTAGTGCTTTACCTTTAATGGTGTAAATAATAAAATGGTAAAAAATAAAAGACCATATTTTCAGAAAAATATAATAATTAAACAATCAAAATATAATCTTTATCGAACTATACAACAGTAAAAAGGGCTCCTTAAAAAGAACTTACATTAAGTAAATAACCAAAATCTCCAAATCTATATACATTACGCGCACCTCTATACTATTTACAATTCTATATTTCGCATACTCTATAGTCAACATGATTTAAAGTCAAAGTAAGATATGATCAACTGTAGCCATTGTGTAAAAACTGAATCTTAAGTTCATTAGAATAATTGATTACAAAAAGATATGTTCAAAAACAAAAAACAAAAATATAAATCTTTATGATATTAAAAATGTCATGATTTGATAAATATAATAAACATCAATAGATCATTTTCATTGGATGGATATAATGGCTACTTCATAGTTTTATTAATTAAATATAAGATGTAAAATCACAATTTAAATTAAATATTTCTTATAAATGTTTTACTTTACAAAATCACTGCTTTGGCGATAGTTTCCAATTTAGTTCTCAGATTGTGATATAAAAATTACAATACATACATTCATACCGTACAATCAGTTTAATCATCTACAGCTATATTGTCTTCTGCCGGCATTGTTATGCCAATATATTACAAATCAATACCTAAGTCTTTTCATGGATTTAATGATTCTTTTCACTTTAATATATAAAAATGCGTATAAAGTAAAAAATAATAATAGTAAAATTAGATTAATAAATGATATTTTTTTAAATATACCCTGAGCATTCACTTTGAGGGTTTATTTGGCTTTTCTGGCTTAAATTATGTATCAAAATCAGTAAAAATCAAAATAATGCACGACTTATTTCTGATATCCACTCATTTTATCAATTATATAAGTGTGAAAATTATTGCCGCTCTTTGATAAGTAGCAAATATTGCTTTGCATTATTGTACTTAAATAAATAAATTTTGTTATCGTTTGAGATTTACAACTTTAGTTTAAATTCACAATTAAACTGGCATTACGATAAACGTGTTACGTTATTCTAATATGTCAAAATGTATAGAAATATTATAAATTGCATTCCGTTAGTGTCCTCAAATATCACGTTTATTTTGTTAAAAAACAGTGGACAGTGGATTGTTAGCATTCTTTCACAATACATGAATTATCGACGATTCGATATGGTCGATACATACGAGTGTGAAATGCAAACCAAACTATAACCAGTCTACTAAAACTAATTCATACTACCACCATATTTGTTTAAGGAAGGCCTTTATACGATCAATCATATTGGGGCGGGCGATATATGATAGATGGACATTTTTGTTTTATTATTTTTGTTGTTGACGAGCTAAATGCATTTTGCCACGAGGTCGCACTTCAGGGGTTTAACGTCGCAACCCAATGAACAATGACCTACTGTATAGATTTATGTACCGATATAAGCAGTCGACATCAACAAGTAAGGTTACCAATAGCAATAGCTAATCGGCAATTCTTGTGTCGGGGGAGCGTGGGCTGAGACGGTATACCGGTATAAAAAGTCGACTTTTCACCAAGTGAATAGGTTAGCAATAGCCATTCTCATTTCTTATACCGTCGATTGTCGGCTCTCGGTAGATGCGAGGGGAGCATGGGGCGCGACGGTATACCAGTATATGAATTATGAAGTCACCAACAAGTGAGATTGGATTAGTTGCTTGCCAGTTCTATGCGGGTGATTGTATGCGTTTCTCTGGGGGCTGCTGGGGGGGCGCGGGGGGCGGGTCGGGGGCGTCGGCGGCGCGCAGCTTGGCGCGCGGGCGCCAGGCGTCCAGCAGCGCCTCCACGCGCTCGTCGGTGGGCCCCCAGCGCGCGAAGCCGGCCGCGTTCTGCAGCCACACCACCACGGTGCCGCCGCCCCAGCGGAAGTACACTTCGTTCCTGCAATTACATTGAAGTTTTGGTCACTTTAGTATTTTAAACTTCTTGTGTATTTTAAAGGTTAAAAAAAAAGATAAAAAAGGTTTTTGCGCGTTGAACATATTAAAGAATATAAAACATGTAGATTGTATATGGCTAATAGAATTATAAAACTATTGGGTAATAACCCTAAGCTAAAAGAATTATGAGTATAAATAAAAATATATAATAATACTATGAACGAAAAAAATCGTAATCGAAAACTTACTTCGGTAGTACATGTTGAAAACCGTGACGATATTCGTGTTCAAACGCTGGTATTACAACCTAAAACAAACGAAACCATTATAAACTTTATTGATTTAAAAAATACAAACACATACACACGCACAAACACTAAAAACTTTAAAATATACTTAAAAAATAAAATAATTAAATATACATATGTAAATGCACTATGCAAATGTTTTTATAAGCAACTAGGGGCTCACCCTCGCTTCGCTCGGGTTCGTCGGGTTCGTGGTACCCGAGCGAAGGGAGTTACGTGTTGTATATATTTACTTCGCACCGCCCGGTATTTGATTTGATTATATGAATTACCATTGCATTATAGTCTTTAGCCTCACCATGTATCACCAAGGGGGAGGGGGGGTTAAAAATGACAAAACAAACATCACGTGATTAATGGGAGGCCCCATAGATGGATACCCTCTTATACATGACACATAGGTCGTAGTGACACACCTGCTTCCGCTTGAAGTGGCTTGCCTGCAGCTTGTGCAGCGCGTGCGTGTGGCGGTCGGGCCACTCGGGCAGCACCACCACGAAGCTGAGCGGCTCGGCCGAGTCCTGCAGCAGGCGCTCCATGTGCCGCAGCGCCGCCTCCAGCAGCTCCTCGCAGTACGGCGGGTGCGCCACCAGCGACCCCGCCACCGGCCGCAGCTCCAGGAACGGCCTGGGCATTACTTCTTTGTTACAGTTCACTGTCAAGTGAAATGGCTAAAACGGAACCCTACTGAGGATTAATTCATTTTAGGGTTCCTGGCCAAACAACGAAAACCTCCGTGTGTTTGCCATATTTTTCTTTAATATTCTTGAATTATATTTATGATAGTTCGTATCCCATTTTTAATATATAAATAGACAAATAGAGATTGATGTTTCTGAATGAATTTAGGTAAAACTAATTTACAATACTAATAGATTCCCCAAACATTGTATTCATTGAATTCCAACCCAATTTTGTGTTTCAACTTCGAATGAATAAATTTCAATTTTCAAGCTTACGCGCCAACCACCGTACATTACCGGTACTAGAAACTTGCGAACAACACCACAACTCACCAAAGCACAAAACAGTCACCAAAGTAAAAGTAACGAGCACTCACCCTCTCGACCCAAAATAGGAATCAGTGTCAGCGAAGGCCGAGCAGTACTGTCTGAAGTAGCAGTCGAGGGGGCTGGCGAAGCACTCGAAGGTGACGCCGAAGCAGCGGTGCAGGCACTCCAGCACGGGCACGGGCAGCGCCATCTGCGCGGCGTGCGCGTCGCCCGCGCCCGCGCCCGCCGCGCCCACCCACGCCGCGTACCGCCGCAGCACGCACCACACGCGCGAGAGGAACTGCTCGAACTTCTTGTCGTCGAAGCAGCTGTATCTGTACAGGTACTCCTGTACACGCGACGGGTGTTTTTTGGAATTTGTGAATAGAAAGACTAGATTTGGCTCAGGTTGTAGTGACCCTACTTGCTGTGCCAGCGTATCAACTATCTGGTATCCGTAGCACAAACCTCGTACCTTATCACGGAACCAGTTGTGTGTAATAATGTCCCAACAACATATTTATTACAAAAAAGAATTGTTGAACGCCGCGTTATAGCGATATATTATGTAGAGTATTCGCGAATACTTCGATTTCGGATTCGCGAATAGTTCGAAGTCACAAGCACATTGCTCTACCGCTCTGAACTCTCGAATATTAAAACGTATTATCGCGATTAGCTTCGCTTGCGCAGTGCGCGGCGCCACTTCATTCGGCCCTCAGACATCGCGCGGAGCGAACGTGTTGGAGTAAATCAAGGCTTTCGACGTATTATCGACATGGATTTGAGTAACGAGAACATTTTAGAATTTATTAGTTATAACGAGTCTGAACTAATATTATGCAACCCAAGTTCTTTTAAAATTATTAAACGACAAAAAAGTCTAATATAATTATTCACTTCTTAAAATAAATAGCGACCGGGCGTTATTTATTTTGCGTTTATTTTTAAGCAACTGGATTTGAACTGGAACAGATTTTGAAGAAGTTTGGTATATCGCTAGCTGGCTTTCGGGGCTAATATATACTACTCTTTACGGCTGTAAATTATCTCATTTTTGGGAAATGTATATTAAGCGTTAAAACTTATCTAAAGACCGAACCCGAGCGGTGTGAGGGTTAGTCGCGGGCTTGTTTTAAAAATGATTATATTGTAATGAATTTCTTTCGAGTTTCACTAATAAACGAGGAAATACAAATATTTAAATTTATGAACATTTCGTATCTGCCGGTATAATAACATCTGTCAATTAAAAATTGGACACATCGCTTGGGCAACAAATGAGTTAAAAAATAAATATATAACTAACAAGTTTCTGCAAATAAGAGGCATTGAGCACTTGCGTCTCGCCGAGGTACCGCAGCAGTGCCTGGTCGCGGTCGAGGAAGTGCTCCACCAGCGGCGAGCGCGGCGCCGGCAGCGCGAACTGCACCGGGTAGCACCACACCTTGCGCAGCGCCGCCTGCTGCAGGGGCGCCGCGAGCTCCTGATCATGGGAGTCAGTAACAAAGTTACTTCAATAATCTATCCATAATACTTACAACATTTTTATTATGGACTTCTTTTATAAAATGACATTTATTTAGAATTAATATTATGATATATTTTACTCTCACGCCTGCGTACAAAATAAATATATATAAAAGCCAAAAGCAGATATAATAAACTTACATACATTCAAATAAACAAAAATCAAAAATATTATGGTTTCTCGGACAAAAAAGTGAAAGGTATTTTTTGAATCGTAGCGTTTCGAATGCTTTTTAGTTTTACAGTCACTCCCTTGACCATGGCTGAGATAAAGTATATAAACCGTCGAGAAACAAAATGAAAATAAATCCGTGACAAAATCCGAAAAGATAGTTTTATTTAAAAGTGCGCGGTCAGTGGTGGATTTACAAATAGCCCGTAAAGTCCGGGCGGCATGATTTTAGTTGCATCAAAAGTTGAAACGTATGAAAAATATTCATATATTTTACAATTTATTTATTAAATATAATGTACTTTTAATACTTTTTTTTTAATTTCCTTTTTTTTCCACTTTTACTTTAGAAATGATCAATATCAATATTATCAAGGAATGTAAAAATCAAAATTAATCAAACTAGAGTTTCCAACATTTTTAATAGCTAAAATCTCATTGAATATCATGTATATATATCTCATATTGCCAAGAGATCTAATTAAATTGAGCCTAAATCAGTCACTGGACGGAGCGGAATTTATATTTCATAAATTTTAAACTGAATGTTAACTGTGAATGTTACCACAACTGTTTCTTTTTTAAGTTATTACGGTGAAATGTAACGTTTTTAGCAGTCTATGTATGTATATAACCAAACAAACACCATAGGTATAACCATAACTCCTAAAGTACTCATCCGATTTTGATAAGGAACAAAATTAAAAAAGAAACCTGGTATATATACTGATCACCATCATTTTTTTATATATGTATATTTGAATATGACAACTGACTAATAATTTCATTTTACTGTTAATAAAATTTATAATATAGTTCTTTAAATAAGAATATAATATTAATGATATTTTAATATTGAAATAATATGTACCTGTATTCCATTTTCTTTTAATAAAACTCCATGTTTTTCTCTTATTTTACGTGCATACTCCGCAGATAAATGATAAATTTTAAGGCAAATTCCTTCAACTGAAGCTTTTGCAGTCTCCGCTAAATGTGGTTGACATTGTCTCTGATGAGAAATAAATTAAAACATAAATTGATAAAATACATTTATCATATTAAATTATTGAAATATTCATAAATAATATAATACAGTATTTACTTACTCTTAAATGTGCTAATCTGTCTTGAAAATCATCATATGTAGCACCAACAGTACGCCTTAACCATTGAAATGTGTCTTCTGCATTCCATTTAACTACTTTGCGACTTTCAGGTGATGCATTTCTAGATTCAATCATTTTTTTAGCAGCCTCAGCATAGCGTGATAGTTGTTTTCTAGCATCACCAGTAAATTTTGGATGAGTTAGTTTTATTGGTATATCATTCATAATTTCTTCATACATGGATCTTGATATTTCAGGAAAGCAATGACTTGGAAGTAGTGGATCAGAACCACCTTGGTCATTCACTTTTCTTTCCATTAACCATCTATTAAAAGAATCTTTTGGAGCATCTATACTTTCTCTAGTGTGACAAAGCTCTTGATAGCATTGTCTTAACTTGTTTGCTAAGGTGAACCGAAAACCTTCAATGTCAGGATGTGGATGTGGACATATAGTTGGAGGACGTTCATATATTACAACATTAGTAGGTACTTCAATATCCCATGGTCCAGCAAGTACAAATTTTTTGGCTGGAGGGCCGTTGTCTTCAGAAGGACGCCTCTTAGTAGCACTTGGAGTAACATTACCGGCATTAGGAGGTCCTGTATGACATATTCCTAGAGGATCTGTTATTGGATCAAAGTCTCTTTTGACTGCTGGTAATTCCCACATAGATTCACCGGATACTTTATTCCAAAAATATGGTCTGTTTTCTCTTCTAGACCAATATTTGCGCCAGCCTTGTTGTAGTAGATCGGGGTGCAACTCAGCAGCAAGATGAGGAGCCAAAGGAGCTGGGGCACCTGGAGTCTGTGGAGTATCACCACTACCACCAGGCGAAGATTGTATCTCTGGTGAAGAATCACAAAGATTTGGTGTAGCCTCCCACGAAGAAGATCCAGCAACAACTTTATCACGAACATCATTCATATCGATAGTTTTTTTTTTTAATTTGATCTCAAAATTATTTATAAATAAAGTTATACAAGATTTTCAAAGGTAAATAGATGATATAAACTAATATCCCTTAGCTAATAAGTTTCTTATAAGCACAATATTTTTGTTGGTAATCATGATATTGTTACCGCCAAGAAAATTTATAGGGCAGAATTTACCAATTTCAAAGAAATACATAGTAAATTTTATCGCACAACATATTAGTACAATATATGTATAAAGAAATAAAAACGATATTATCAAAATAAGTTGAAATTATTAAAGTAATCGTATGTTTTACGAAACAAAAAACTTGGCGTAGTTCCCCAAGCACCGCCATCCACAGATTAACTAAGGAATAAGCATTTTAATGTTATAGACCAACAAGAAAAAATAACAATTTAGTCGATTTAAATGTCATCTAATACACATTGATGTCTCATGTGTTTTTAGGTATTTCTCAATTCGAATATAGTACCGTTTTATTTTTATGCATATTTAAAAGTGTTAAAATAGTAATCGTATATTTATTAAAGAAAGTATTTCACCTGACCGACGCAGCTTTTGATTGTATGTAGGATAAATGTAATTAAAAACATTCAATTTAATTCTCTAATTAATGAATTAAAAACATAGTATTTATTCTGGTTTGACATTGATTATAATTTATAATAGGAATCATTTCTTATTACTTAATTCTATTTTCTCATTAAATGTTTTAGACTCCCAGGCCCGAGCGTGTCCGTAGAGTACAGAATACAGATTTCATTGCCAATAATATTCTTTGCAACATGACATGGAGATTACATGGGCCATCGCTCTAGAATGTAGTGTCTCAGAAATATTGTTAAACTAAGGAGGCTCTGCGATCGTTATGTCGTCTCAATGCCTAACTTCACGTTGTCACAATAGTGACAATACTCATAAATAGCTAACTTCACAAATACTACTTACCGACGGCAGCGCGTTGTAAATTCTACAAATTTTCAGAGACATGCGGGTAATGCTTTAGTATGAAGCGATTGTTCCAGTATATGATCTATACTCTTTGGATTGTTCTCCTGGTCTCTAACCTCCATGATTCAATAGGTCAAAATTATGCTTCCACTTTTGCTTCAGTGCTGATTTTTACGCATGATTTAGAGAATATAGTAAAAAATTAATAATAAATACGGTACAGTCTACGGTAACTCATGCCAGATGCTTTAAATTAAAAAAAAAGAAATTTAGAAGTAGATTGAGGTAGAAATATTAATTAGCGTTCTTTTTAAATTACTAAAACAGACAAAAGAAATAGAATTAGTAACAAAACCCTCTACGGATTACTTCATATTAAACTGGGAATGCTTAGCTAACTAGCTTAATTAGCTAAAAAGTACCAACTGCTTTATTTTAACCTGATAGTTTCACGGTGAATGCTGCTAAAAGCTGCAGAAGCAATGCACCTGGATTTAAAATATTTATCTTGTTTGTCTTTAAATCTAATCTTTGTTATCTTTAAAATGTCGAAGTAAATGAAAACATATTCATGTATTTACTTATATAATTACTATGCGCCCTAAGTAGGAATTTTGAAAAAAAGGGTATTTTAGGGAAAATTTCTATAGAAACTAGGGTAAAACTGAAATCTAAAGTGGAAACCGGAAACCCAGTATATAAGTGTATAATCTATGGTGGAAAAACTATTTCATAGAGTATATTGCTACATATATATTATGGAGGGTAGAAATAAGGAGAACCGACTCATATGGGGGAAAAGTTGAAAACTTGTCCAGCTCAATACTGAAAATAAAGTTTCCATTACCTACCACAATAGCGCTGGGGTGCAAATAGTTTCAATATGAACATAGCAGCGGTAAACTGAGTGAAGTGTGTTTAGCCCACTTGCACCGTGGCGCCATCACGAATAAGATTTTAAAATTTATCCATTAGCAATGTGGCGCCACCCTAATTTACCGCGTTTTTACTGCCACTTTTTCGTGTACGAGTTGGTCCTCCTTATATCTACCCTCCATAATATATATAAACATTAAACAGTAAACACTAAATTGTCAAATGTCAATCAATGCACAGATGACATGACAGATTACAGAATTCAGAAGACAGAAATGTGAATTTAAGATAAATAACGTAGTGATTTCTGATTACGTTCTCTTTGAATAAGATTACCTCTGCAGCTGCGAAGTCAATGTTAAACTTCAATTTCAATAATTTACCTAGTTTAGTTTGTACTTAATTAGTCAATAGTCGCACGTTTCTACACCTACACCTACACGGCGCTCCTAGAAGGCAGAAGCCACAAAAAAAACAAACAAACATTTAGGTCTTAGGATTATTTGAAGATCACCAATGATAGCCACAAATGATGGCAAAAGAACAACAGAATTATCATTATTCATCTATTGGGGATAATATTGTCCCATATTTATTCCATAAACACTAAGAAGTTTAAAAAAATGAATCCAGTGAAAGTTGGTATTGACATTGATGTGAAATGTTATGAGCTACCACAATATAATTATTCATTCAGTGATATTAAAACTTATGATAGCCGTGACCTGCAATATGATCTATTTTTTAAAGAGCATATGATGCAAAATTTGCCTTGTATTATAAAAAATATATCTCATACTTGGTTATGTTCTAGAGAATGGGTTAAGAATGGAACTATTAATTGTGATTATTTTATAACCCAATATGGTGATATTGATGCACCTGTTGCAGATTGTGATAGCATAACTTTTAATTCACATTGTAAGATCAATATGAAAGTCCGTGATTATATGACCTACCTTAAAAGTAAAAAAAAAGATAAACTATTGTATTTAAAAGATTGGCACTTGAAAAGAATTATGCCAGATAATAATTTTTATGAAGTTCCTAAAATTTTTAACTCTGATTGGTTGAATGAATTTGCTTCAGATAATCAGGATGATGATTTCATGTTTGTGTATATAGGAGCAGAGGGTACTTGGTATGTAAACATTTAAAATTTTTCTTAATTAAGTAGTACATACAATAAATATAGACATTATTATATAATTTTCAGGACACCTTTCCATGCTGATGTGTACACATCATATAGTTGGTCAGTCAATGTGGTTGGTCGAAAGAAATGGATCTTGCTACCTCCAGGAGAAGAAGAAAAAATAAAAGATTCTTTGGGAAATTTACCCTTATTATTTAATGCTGAAAATAATGATAACATTAAATATTTTGAAATAATCCAAGAACAAGGTGATGGAATTTTTGTTCCTTCTGGATGGCATCACCAAGTCTTTAATTTGCTTGATACAATTTCTGTCAATCATAACTTTATAAATGCTTGCAATATTGAGATAGTATGGAATTCCTTGCAAAAAAATTTGATTTCTGTTGAAAATGAAATTGAAGAATTTAAAAATACTCCAGAATTTACAACCCAATGTCAACTTATACTCAAATCAGTCTTTGGCATGGATTTTGCAGATTTTATTAAATTCATAACACACATAGCTCAAAAAAGATTAAAAAACACCAAAGGCGATTTTTCTTTATTATTTAATACATATTATTTTGAAAGAAATCATGTTATTTTTGACTTACACCAATTAGGAAAAATAATCACTCTAATTCAAAGCCATCCCTTGATTAAAGAACACATTTTAACCCATGGTATTATATCACAATTGTTCAATATAAAATCTGCTATAAATAAAATATTACAATTACAGTGATTATAATTTTGATTTTTTATGCACATATATACAGTTACATTTAATAAATTGTTGAATTTCTTGACTAGTGTATCCTAATTCTTGTAAAATTTGAACTGTGTGTTGTCCTCCTTCAGGTTTTGATTCTTTGCCACTTGCTATTCCAGGTGTAGTGGATAATTTTGGTGCAGGTTCTGGCACAATAAAATTTTCATTGTTTATATAAAAAGATTTCCGAGATGAATTACATTCATGTTCATGAGCTGTTCTTGTATCCAAAACAGGAGTTACACATGCATCTAAGTCTTTAAAAATTTTACACCATTCCTCTTGTGTTTTCGTTTGAAAGACTTGTGTAAATTTTGTTTTACAGAGTTCTATTTCACCTTGAGAGTAGATATCTTCAGAGAGATTTAATCCTTTTAAGACATTTTGATAAAATTGGGGCTCTAATGCACCTACTGCCATGAATTTACCGTCTTTTGTTTTATATGTTGCATAATAAGGCACACCACCGTCTAAAACATTGTTACCAGGTTCGCCAATCCAAATTGGCAGTTCTTTTGATTTAAATAACCAACTTGCAACATATGCAGCTCCTTCAGTCATACTTGCATCAACTATTTGCCCTTTTCCAGATTTAGTTCTTTCAAATAATGCCAATAGAATTCCAAAAGCACATAAAACACTTCCACCAGCAAAGTCAGCGATAATGTTAAGTGGAGGTTGAGGAGGTTCCTTATTTTTAGAAAGCATTGCAAGTATGCCAGACATTGCGACATAATTTATATCATGACCAGCCTTATTCCTATAATAACCATTTTGTCCATATCCCGTTAATCGTGCAAATATCAATCTATCATTTTCTTTTAAAAGTATGTCAGGTCCAAGCCCCAGCTTTTCTAGGACTCCTGGCCTATAAGTATCAATTAAAACATCAGACGTGCCACAAAGTTTTTTTAATATTTGTATTCCATCCTTGCTTTTCAAATCTAATGAAATGTTCCTTTTACCATTTGACATTACATCCAAGGTTGAAGCTGAAGGGCCCATCTAGAAAAATAATGTTAGTTACATACAAAAAGTAAGTAATGAAAATAATAATAATATAGTTCTCCGACCGAATCCGTGCCATGGCGGCCAATCTTGTTGAGATTAGCCAACTACGCAGGAGATATTATAGTGCACAAGTGTACACGCAGACACAAATGCACTCTATATTCCTATCACTCTCATATTCCGGTGGGACGCCTGCTCGATACGAATAGTCAGAGTTAAGATACAGGACCGACGGCTCTACGTGCTCTCCAAGGCACGGGAGTGACACACCGCCAAGTTCCTGACTCCGGGCCGGCTGTTACTGAGGCTTACTAATCAGAAAGACTCAATAACTAAACTAGGCCCGACCCGGAACTCGAACCCAGGACCTCACGATGTGTGGCCGTACATGCTAGCTACTACCCCGACGAGGCAGTTAGTAGTTAGTTTTTTCTGAAAATATTATTTTATCAAGTAGACCGTTTATTTAAAGTTACCCTTTGAACAACAGTAACAGTTGCTCCAAAATCTGATAATATTGATCCACAAAAAGGGCCTGGTGCCAATCCTAACATTTCTATAACTTTTATTCCTTTTAATGCCATTTTAATAACTTATAGGAATTATTAAGCAGGGCTGCCAGTAGAACAAACTCATTTTATACCGCTCGGTCACTAAAATTATACAGAATCTAATCTTATTATACAAAGCGACAAAATTGTTGAAAAAGTCTGTAAAAAATACAAGTATTTATTTTTAGTCACTTTGACTTACTTAAAATATGAGAAAACCAAAAAAAAGTTTTTTTATTGTAAAAATTTTAAGTAATGAATCTAGCCTCAAGGAAAAAATTATAAAATGGCCCTGGATTAAAAAGTCACTTTCACGCTTACTTGTAATGCTAACTAATATTACTCGTAAAGCGCTAATTTCGATTGGAGTAATTTTCGAAAGAGCGACAAGGGCCTACACGATTATGAAACGACCATCTATGATTAAGAAACGTTCGATCTCTCTATATCTCAAATAATCGGTAATTTACATCATGTTTGAATGTTTATCTTTGTATCCAATTATACGAGGCAATCTGCTATACAAACTGGATACATAAGATAACCATATTATACACTTTTTGTATCCAATTATACAATCTGGCAGCCCTGTTATTAAGATTTAACAACAATGTACAAAGTTCAAACTTCAAAAATTATTCGATTAATAATTAATCGATGTTTTTCTTTTTTAATCGATGTTTTTATTAGGACAAGCAAAGCGAGACCGAACACTATCGCACAACCTGAGCATTATGTACACTTTACTGAAAGACTATCAAGTATCACGCCTATAGATTTGTGCTTCAACATTGTAGTTCAACTTTAAATCTAGATGTGTTATGTTACAAAAAAAATTTATAACCATAAAAAAATGAACTAACTGTTTTCTGTCCATTAGATAGAATGTTACTACTTACGCCTTCTGTTAGAAAACCAAAGAGTTAACATCGCAGTTACGTTATTACCCGTTATTTAAAAAACCACGCGAGCCCTCACAAAGCTCAGCTTTTTGCTAGTAATCTATATCTTCTATTACTATTAATAAAGCTGAAGAATTTGTTTGTTTTGTTGAACGTGCTAATCTCAGGAACTACTGGTTCGATTTGAACAATTCTTTTTTTGTTGGATAGTCCGTTATTGAGGAAAGCTATAGGCTATATAACATCCCGCTACAATCAATATAGGAGCTAAGCACCAATGAGAAATGCAAAAAACGGGAGAAAAATATTCCTTTTAAGAGCTTCCGTTGCGTACGCTGCGTAAACGGTTAAAGTTATTTTACGGCAAAAATTATAAATGACGGAATTGTTCCTCTTTAAAAGTTCTAAAAAAGTCCGTTTTAGCATATGTCTATCTTTTAAGGTTGACTCGCTGTTACCTTTTGTTGAGGAAAGACCAATGTTCAACTTCCAAATATTAAGTTTTATAGTTTATACTCTGTGGGATTAAGATAGGTTTTTAATCTATGGTAAAATTGTTAATTTTTTTTTTTTCAGTGGAATGTGGATGAATGTTAAAAATGTAAGGACTAAGGATATAAGAAATAAATAATAGAAAGTGTGTAATGAAAAGAATTTTATTCCTCAACCCTGCCAAAATAACTAACAGTGGTAGCAGAGCGTGGTTATCTGAAGTTTCCGGTACACGAAACTCCGGCAGTCGATGAAAGAAAAAAACATCGTCGAACGCAACGTGTAACGACCAAAAATGGCGTCAGGACAATTATACGAGTTTGGTAAAATGAAACAGTTTGAAGGAGAAAATTTTGATACTTGGAAATACAGATTGAAAACTGTATTAAGGGAGCAGGAATGCTTAGATGCTATAGAAAATGAGCATTTTGCGATTAAAACAGAAAACATGAAAAAGGAAACAAGAGCAGTAAGTATTGTAGTAAGCTCCATCGCAGATAGTCATATCGAATATATAAAAGACGAGAAAACGGCATATGGGATGCTTAAGAAATTAGAAGAAAACTTCATGAAGAAAAATACCAGAAGTAAAATTTTTATAAGAAGACAATTAATGGAAATTAAGTTTAATGAAAATGAAAAATTACAATCACATTTTACACAAATGGAGGAATTGTTTACACAACTCAAAAACGGAGGATCCACCCTGTCAGAGGAAGAAAAAGTGAATTACATCTTACTCAGTATGCCAAAATCATATGAAGTGGTAATAACAACTTTGGAAACTATGACTGATCTTAGTGTCAACTTTGTCAAAGAGAGATTGCTGGGGGAAGAGGAGAAAAGAAAGAAAAACAAATCAGAGGAGACAACAGCTGTCAACAATGCTTTCCTGTGCTACAACTGTGGTTTGCCGGGCCATAAGAAGTTTCAATGCCATAATAGAGGGAGAGGACATTATGGACCAGCCCGAGGAGGTAATGCAGGATGTGGAAAAACAGGTCAAGAAGGACGATACCTGAATGCAGGACGAGGACATGGATATGGCAGAGGACGTGGACATGGCAGAGGACGAGGACAATATAGGGGACACCACAATGAAAAGAACCATCACACATTCCTGTCAACATTTGAAGAAGAGGAGTTACCGCTGTGTATTAATGAGGTGAATATAAATGAAAGTAACTATACTACATGGTGTGTCGACTCAGGTTGCTCTGATCACTTAACTAAAGATAAAAGTTTCTTTACAGATTACATACAATTAAGTAAACCTAAAATAATTGCAGCAGCTAAAAATGGTATTATGTTACAGGCAGAAGGTATAGGTAATATTAATGTAAAATGTTTTGTTGGTAGAAAAAAGTCTTATTTTACTATTAAAAACGTTTATTATGTCCCTGATTTAAGAAAGAACTTATTGTCAGTATCTAAAATGGAAAACCATGGCTTTAGAGTAGAATTTTACAAAGGTAAGGTTAGAGTATACAACTATAATGATCTTTCCATGATAGGAAATCAAGAAGGTTCACTTTACACAGTCAAATTGTTAATAGATAAACTGGAATGTGACTACACTAATATTGATGATGTTAACTTGTGGCATAGGCGTTTTGGACATTTAGGAATTAAAAATTTAAGTTTATTAAAACAAAATAACATGGTAAATGGATTAGGAGACTTAAAAACAAATAATTATGATACATTGTGTGAACAGTGTGTGATAGGTAAAATGACAAGACAACCATTTAATAGAGAGGGTCATAGGGCGTCCATGCCTTTGGAATTAGTGCATACAGATGTGTGTGGGCCAATTAACCCACCAACAAGAAATGGATATCGCTATTTTATAACATTTATTGATGATTATACACATTTTGTAATTATATACTTATTAAATAATAAAAGTGAAGTTTTTAGTAAATTTAAACAATATTATTATTATGTTACAAACCATTTTAATAGGAAAATCTTAAAACTTAGATCAGATAACGGTAAGGAATATGTAACTAAAGAATTTAAAGATTTTTGTTATAACAAAGGTATTAAATTAGAGTACACGGTCCCATATAATCCAGAAATGAACGGGGTAGCAGAGAGAATGAATAGAACGTTGATGGAAAAGACCAGAACAATTTTATTAGATTCAACATTAGGAAAAGAGTTTTGGGGAGATGCTGTATTGTACTCAGCATATGTTAGTAACCGAAGTCCATCAGCAAACAGGCACCATACTGCAAGTGAACTCTGGGAAGGAAGAAAACCGAATGTGTCAAACATGAGAGTATTTGGAAGTTTAGCATATAATTATGTACCTAAAGAGTGCAGACAAAAGCTTGATAACACCGGACGTAAGATGATTATGATTGGATATGCTCCAGCAGGTTACATACTCTTCGATCCTGAAACAAAAAAGGCAATACATGCAAGAAATGTGATATTCGATGAAAAACCTAAAGAGAAATATGTACCAAGAATTTACTTACCTTACCAAGATGTAGAAGAAAAAGATGAAGCACCCGAAGATAGAATAAAATCACCTGAAAAAGACAAAAAAGAAGATAAGAGAATAACAAAGAAGAATACAGAAGATAACACACAAGAGAAACAGAATAAAGAGTTATGCAGAGAAGAAAACACAGAAGTTTATGAAGATGCAAAGCAAGAAATAGAAGACCGACAGGTTGAAAAGGAGTTAGCAAGCAGGGAGAGACCTAGAAGAAATATTAGAAAACCTAAATGGCAAACAGATTACCAGTTAGAAGATAATGAAGATACCGGAGATATATTGTATGCTTTACTTACGATTCATTCTGACACTCCACAACATTTTGAAGAGATACAGAACAGAGAAGATAAACAGCAATGGGAAAATGCTATATCAGAAGAAATGAAAGTCTTACAAGAGAGTGAAACATGGAAGATAGTACCAAAACCAAAGAATAATAAGTTAATAGATACCAAGTGGATATTTACTAGAAAAGATATTGGAGACAAGGAAATATGTAAAGCAAGGTTGGTAGTAAAAGGATTTCAGCAAAAAGAAAATTTAGAAGACATTTACTCACCGGTTTTGAAACTGCAAACATTGAGAGTGTTGTTGTCAGTAGCGGCACACAGAGACTATAATATTCATCAAATGGACGTCAAAGGAGCTTTTCTTTATGGTAGGATAGATGAAGATGTATATTTAAAACCCCCTAAGGGATTTAATATACCAGATGGTCATGTATTAAAACTAAATAAGTCACTATATGGATTAAAGAAATCTCCCAAATATTGGTATGAGAAATTTAATGAAGTTATAACTACTTATGGTTTTGAAAGATCTAATAATGATTATTGTTTATATTTTAAGAAAGATATATACTTATTAATATATGTTGATGATTTGTTAATTTTTGGGCTTAACACTAAAGAAATAGAAAAATTAAAAAGCTATCTGTCAGAAAAATTTAGAATGAAAGATATGGGAAGTAATAATTTAACTTATTTAGGAATTTCTATATTAAAACAAAATGGACAGATCTATCTGAATCAAACTAAGTATTTACAAAATGTTTTAAAGAAATATGGTATGCAAGATTGTAAGGGCATGGACACACCTATGGATCCAAATTTACAACTAGACATAAACACTAATATAGACATGACATTAGAAAACTATTGTAGATCACTCATAGGATCTTTAATGTATTGTATGGTTAGCACTAGACCTGATTTAGCTACAGCTGTTTCATACTTAAGCAGATTTCAAGGAAAACCTAGTGTAAATCTTGTAAAAGCTTTAAAGCGAGTTCTTAGATACATAAAACAAACAGTTAATTATCAGTTAACTTACACCAATTGTAATATTAATAATACTAATACTCTAGTAGGATATGCTGATTCTGATTTTGCTAGAAGCATGGATAGAAAGTCTACTAGTGGTTATGTTTTTAAACTGTATGGTAATACGATTTCTTGGAAGTCCAAAAAACAAAATATTGTGACATTAAGTACTACTGAGGCTGAGTTAGTTGCTTTATGTGAAAGTTGTGTAGAGTCTTGCTGGTTAATAAAATTACTTAAAGATGTAGATATTAATTTGAAACATGTAACTATTTTTGAAGATAATCAGAGTACTATAAAGACTGTTAATAATCCAGATCAGAAACGTCTCAAACATATTGATATAAAATACAATTTTATTAAGGAAAAGTTAGAACAGGGACTCATTAAGGTAATTTATATTTCTACAAATAATCAGTTAGCAGATTTAATGACAAAGCCTCTAACTACTCATCTTTTTAGAAAGTTTGTTACTTTGTTGGGTTTGGAAGATTGTAACATTGAGGGAGAGTGTTGAGGAAAGACCAATGTTCAACTTCCAAATATTAAGTTTTATAGTTTATACTCTGTGGGATTAAGATAGGTTTTTAATCTATGGTAAAATTGTTAATTTTTTTTTTTCAGTGGAATGTGGATGAATGTTAAAAATGTAAGGACTAAGGATATAAGAAATAAATAATAGAAAGTGTGTAATGAAAAGAATTTTATTCCTCAACCCTGCCAAAATAACTAACACCTTTTTTATGGTAATCAAATTTGTTTTAAGAAAATGCATTATTTCCGAAGGTGTTTTATAAACATGATATTAATCCTCACCTAAATAAATAAGTTATTCATCACAAGCATATAATTTTGAACAAAATTGCTCTTGGCATCATTTGATTTCAATGAATATCTTACGAGTTATCATAGTTTTAACATAACTCCGCTACAAAATATTGATCACCGCGTGTAAGACGGGTGGGACGCGTGAAAGAATTTGGTTTCCAGCCTTTAGAACGCGAGCGAAGCCGCGGGAAAGGCTAGTAATTAATATTCACTCAGATATTTAATAACAATATCTGAGTGAATATTAATTTGTGCCTGTGACAGTTTCTTTCACTGTTTCGGCCAAAGAGAATGTAATCACTACGTTTTAGTTTCGGTATTAAAGAAGAATAAACAAAGAACGCTTAGTTCTTTGTTTATTCTTCTTTAATGCCATAATTAATTTCACATAAATAATTATTAATAAATAATTTCACATACACCGCGTATATTCAGATGTTCATAATTTCCTGGTTGGTGATATACCATGGGACGTTGCTTATTGTTCGGAGTATTATGTTTTGCATTCTTTATATTTAATTTACTAATTTATAAAAAATTTTATTTACTTGCATATTCCCTATTCTTTTACAAGTTCGGTTTTTTAATTTCTGTCTGTACCAAATTCTACCAAATACAAGATTTATGCATTTTAAACTTGATAAATAATAATAATCTGTCTTAACATTAAATTACTTTATTTAAACTCTATTTTCAGGTTCTCGGGGCTTACTGACATGCAGTGATGTCCAGTTGAAGCCTTTTGCCGCAAAAGTCAAGAATCTGCAGTCCGAAATAAGTCGTTTGAGGAAGAAAGGACTTTCTTATAAGGCGAGATTAGCAAATGCTGCTAAATTATTTAAGGATACAGCATTCCAGCATGTGATAAAAAATATGCAGAAACCTGCACAACTATTTGTACACATGCAGTTACAGTCAAATAAAAAGCCGAAAGGCCGACGTTTTACTATAGATGACAAAGTTCTTGCATTGACAATGTACAAGAAAAGTCCGAAGGCATATTCTTTATTATATAAATATTTTACATTGCCATCATCAAAGGCAATGAAACGACTGCTAAGCCAAATTAAGCTCTACCCTGGTATTAATCCCATTTTATTTGAAAAAATTAAAAAAACTGTACTTGAAAAGGATGCACCTGATAGATTATGCAGTCTTATATTTGACGAAATGTCTTTAACCCCTCAAATATTTTACAATAAGCACAAAGATGCATTTGAGGGATTCGCCAATTCTGGTGATGTGAGATTTGCAGATCACGCTTTAGTATTTATGATAAAAGGCTTAAAACAAAGCTTTAAACAGCCAGTCGCCTATTATTTCACAAACGGCTTACAAAAATTAGAGCTAAAAAATTAATAAAATGCGTTGTATCCGAAATACAAAAATCAGGACTTATAATTGTAAATAGTGTCTGCGATCAAAGCTCCGTCAATATAAGTGCTATCACAGAATTGGTGAATAATACCAGAGCATCGTTTTTGCGACTTGGCAAAGAGTGGCGCTATGATCATTTTACAATTAATGGTCAAAATATTATTCCATTATATGATGTCCCACATCTAATAAAAGGACTTAGGAATAATTTATTGAATAAAGAAATGGTGTATACCTCTAAAAATGAAAGCAAAGTGGTAAAATGGGATTACTACCAGCAGGTATACACAGCTGACAAAACATACGGGGAACTTCGATTATTAAATAAAATAACCGAAGAACATGTTGTCCCCGAAAAAATTAATAAAATGAAAGTTAAATCGGCAACGCAGATTTTTAGTCACAGTGTAGCTGTTGTTACTGAGCATTTGGTAGCAAGAGGGGACTTACCAACAGAGTGTAGGGCACTAATTGAAATAACATTATTGCTGGATAATGTTTTTGACAGCCTTAATGGCAACACATTTTATATACCCGACGGTAAAATATATAAGGGGCCCGTAAGAAGGCATTCACCCCATCACAAATTGTGGAAAAATGCCAAAGAAGTTTTGAAAACTATAAAATTTGTCCAAAAAAAGATTAGTGGAAATAAAGTACGATTAATAGAGACTACTATTCCATCTGTAACTAATTTTATTAAAACCATTAATGGTATGGAAGCAATTTGCAAAGTGTTGTTTGATAAATATGGTTTTGATGCAGTATTAACACGTAATTTTAATCAGGACCCTGTAGAAAACTTTTTTGGGAATATCAGGAGCTATGGAGCCCGAAATAATGCCCCTAACACCAATTCTTTTGAAGGGGCATTTAAAGCATTGCTGCTTAATAATTATAATATGCCGCAATCAAAAAAAGCCAATTGCGAAGAGGATATGAATGAATGTTTACAAGGTCTCCAATTTTTCCTTACAGAAAAACAGGATGCTCCTGAAATTCCCAAAGAAGAAAATATTATTATTTTAGATGAAAGTTTATTGCCACAAAATCTCTCCCTGCAAGCTGATGCAGGGCAAAGAAATTATCTGTGTGGTTGGGTCCTGACAAAATGTTTACGAAATATTGTTAAATCGTGTAAATATTGTAGACAAAACCTATTAGATTCAAACAACGAAAACCCGTCCAATAGTTTTATCAAAGCCAAAGAATACGAAAAAAAAAAATGGTTATGTTATCCAAATGAAGCATTACAAAATTGTTTTCATCAGATTCAGAATATAATAGAATCATTTTTAAAAAAAGATGTTCCAAAAAATAATGTAAGGAACACTATAAAAACGGTTACAGATGTTTTAGTGGATTATCCTTTTAATTGCCTAGCACATAAAAATAAATTAAAAGAATATTTTACTGAAATTACAATCATTGTTATGTTGCATAGTTGGTGTCGATCTATTAATCGTATTTTAGCTGGTAAATTGACTTATGATGGTGAAGATATAACTAAAATTGCAGCACAAACATATTATAATAAACGCAAGCACTATAAAAATAAAAAATGAAACTGATTTGTTCTTGTTTTATTTCTAACACCTTTATCTGATATTTATTGGAACTGTTTACTTGCTTCTATCGTTCAAAACCGTATTAATTCAACCAAAAAGTAGAAAATACAGCAGTTTCAATAAATATTCAAGAGTATTTCAAATGTCTTGGAATTTCATGAAATATGTCTATAAACACAGCTATACCTATATATGGATATATTTTAGCAGTAAAATATATCCATATATAGGTATAGCTGTGTTTAATGTTTATAGATTGTTATAAATATAGGTACGTATATCTAGAGACGGCATATTAGTTCGGATTCAATTCACAGTTGGCGCTACTAGTTCGACCTAGTATGCAAAAAAAAAGCTCAAGAGGGCTCTCTATTCCCTATATACTTACTATACTCTATGCTTGGGAGTAAGCTACCACCGACTCGGAATGCTGTTCTGCCGAGAAGAGCCGGCGAGAAACTCAGCAGTTGCTCTTTTCAAAAAATATTTGATTACAATATTTATTGCATTACAATATTTATTCATTTATCCTACGTGAGACACAACAAGACATTAATCCCACACATTTACATCTTCGAAGTATTCACTGATGGTGTAATAAGCTTTATTCAATAATGTATTTTTAATTTTAGACTTAAATTGCTCTAAAGGCAAGCTCAATATGGGCTGTGGAATTTTATTATACATGCGTACACCTTGTCCCATAAACGATCTATTTACTTTTTGAAGGCGAAAACTGGGTGTTACAAGTTTATCCTTATTTCTAGTATTTATACCGTGTTTGTCGCTGTCTTAAGTAGTCATTAATGTTTTGTCGAACAAATATAATGTTACAATATATATATTGCAATTTGCATCGCTAATACATTGCATACTATGTCATCATTCGTTTAATATTAGTTTTATCAAATGTGCCATTACCAGATAATTCGTGTTAATCTTCTTGAACTAACTTAATTTATTTTTAAAGTCTTTATTAAAGCACAAAATATCGAATGTCGATTTTCTAGGGTAAAGTATCGATTCACTAGATCGCTTTAGTACGACATATCGATTAAAAAGATCGATTTTTTTGGACCAAAATATCGATTCTTCGATTAATCGATCTCAGATCGACATCCCTAACTGGCAACACTGCTCTGCTGACGCTTTCTAATGTCGTAAATTATTTTGTATTTACAAGTTAAACAATACTCAAAAATAGCTGAATTGATAATTTTTAATGCAGTTTATTATGTGAATAATAATTCAATCAGTAGTATTACTTATAAATTATTATCTTTCTAATAAAATACGCGAACGTTATGTCTGTTGCCTTTGCACCTCGAGGTAACCGACCTCAATTGACACCAGCTCAAATCCAGAAAATGTTAGATGAGAATGCTCATTTAATACAGACCATTCAAGAATATCAAGCTAAAGGTCAGCTTATGGAATGTCACCAGTACCAGCAAGTGCTGCACAGGAATTTAGTATATTTAGCAACTGTGGCTGACGCCAATCAGAATATTAACATACTCCTGCCGGTAAATGTCACTATTGATTTTCGACTTATATGCGTAATAGTTATATATAAAAAAATAATAATATTTCTATATAGTGTTTTTGATCTTAAAATTGTGAAAAAAAAAGCTTTTTTTTATCTAACCATATTGTGTTATAAATAGACTAAACAAGATGATAATTGTTTGTTTTGGAGTAATATCTAATTATAGAACTTGTTGTAGCCACCACATCAACTGGCTGCAGGAAATGCTCAACAAGGCCCAGTCAATCCACCAACCAGTGGAGCTGATGTTCCAGGATCACCACAACAACCTTATAGACCACCTTCTGGAGTCTCTTCTACCCCAACAAGACCAACTCAGTCATATGGTCAAAGGCCCTATCCGCAGAATCAATACCAAGGGCAGTACCAAGGTGCTCCTGGAGTGTATCCACCTCAGGCTGGCTATGGGCCACCTGGACAAGGATATGGGCCTCCTAATCCACCGCAACAGCCACAAGGCTATCCACCCAATTCAACATATGGCCCACCTACTACTGCTCCTAATAATTATCCTCCATCCACACATCCAGGTTCTGGGTATCCACCATCATCTAGCCAACAACCATATGCACCTCCGCCAGGTAGTCCTGCTGCAGCAGGTTCGCCTTACCAAGTAAGAGGGTCAAGTCAACCAGCATATACAGGGAATTCGGGCTATCCACCACCACAATCTGGTCCTAATTACCCTAATGTTGGTGTAAGTTCATATAATACTACCACATCGCAGCCACAACCTTATCAATCACAACCATTTCCAAATACAACACCAACTTATAGCTCAACACCTGTGTCACAACCTAATAGGTCTCCACAACCCCCACCGAGTGGCTATACTTCGCAGAACCCTACCAGTACTGGATATGGATCTCCATCTGCACAATCCCCAACTTATAATTCAAGTTCCCATGGAAATAGTGTTCCTCCATCAACAGTGGCCTCTGGGGCCCCACCCCAGAGCGGACCACCTGGACAGCAATATCCACCTACAGGGCAACCATCTCCTTATCCACCAGCCACACAACCACCTTATTCTAATCCATCATCACAACCTGGAAGTCCATCTCCATCTGTATCAACTGCACCACCTCCCCAGTCTTCGTATCAGAACCCTCAAAATTACGCACCAGCTGGGGGAGCCTATCCACCTCATGCTTATCAACAAGGTTATCCTCCTGCTCAATATCCTCCATCACCTTATCCTTATGCTAGAGCGCCTGCTCCAGGTGCTCCTCCCCCAGGTGGACCACAACCCTATCCAGGCTATGGCTTTCAACCACCTAACCAACAGTAGATTTAATGTTTTGTAATCATCATTAAATTGTAAAAGTAAATATGTGTGCATGTAAAATAGCTTGATCTCATGAAAATAAGTGTAACAATAAATAATCAAGTAGGATTTACAAGAGTGGATACAAATAATAATAATAATTTGTGTTATAAATTAAGGTATAGGGTATCAAGTCAAAGATTTGTAATGATTAGATTGCTTAATTAGTAATAGTACTTCATTATACTCCTCTCAATTAATTAAGAACAAATACCAATTATGGTATAATATAGTTCATTTAAGTGGGATTTAAAATATGAAATTAAATTGTATAAAAACACATTTATATCTCTTATTTTTATTTCTTAAAACTATCATCTACAATACAAATATTCTAATGGTAAAATAATGACACAGTGAAATATAATTGAAAGGCTCATATACAATATTATTGTTACAACACCTAAAAACTGTTTTGAAGTGTTTACCAATGTCCATTCAATTGATGATTTAATTAATCAATTAGATGTTAAGACTCGATGTGAAACAAAAATAAAAAAATGAAGAGCTTCATAGCTGTTTACCATTAGTAGTTTCAATTAAAACTTAATTTCTCAGTAAGAATTATAATTAAGATTCTTCAAAAGTAATTGTAGACTCTTCAAAGGGATGTATTGATTCATCATAGTATTCTAATGGCAAATCCTCAACGATTGGCTGAGTCGGGAAAGGTGGGGGTGTTTGTAATTTCCTCAATGGTAGTACTGTGTCAAACAAATAGCACATGGCTCCAGTTTCCCCAGGTATACCCACACCTAGCATCCATAGCACATTATGTTTTGTGTTCATACGAAGGATCTTAACACCACGTAATGTTCGCCACCTGAAAAAGAATAAAACATGGTTATAAAATATTGTGTTTGTGGTTTAGACTTTAGAGATAACACAATGAAAACCTATAAAAGGGCTTTCTGATAACTGAAAATATGTATGTATGGGGAACTTCATTATCTTTATATACAAAGCACTTCTGTGCAAGTGTATGTTATTGAACTCTTAAATGGCTGGACCGATTTTGATAAAATGTTTTGTGTGTTCGAGTGCATTCGAGAATGGTAGATTCACAGTTCGGTCAACTATGAAATGTTTTTTTAAATTAATTAGTTATATATACATTTAAACAATAAATGACATATTCAATTATAAATAAGTTGTTGGTAGGCAACATTGTTTTGAGCATGCATACTAAAATATTTCACCAGGATCAAATGTTTATAATTTTCAATGTGTACAGTGATGTGTAATTTGACAATGTCTATCGAGTCTGCTAGTATGTATATATAGAATATTAAAACTACTAATAACTATGTACTTATTTAAAATGTATGATATTATGTAATTACTTAACACTAACCTGTTTCCCATATGACCAGGCATCTTGGTACCAGGCCAAACTCTTGCCTTATTTCCTCCAGCACCTATATTTCCTGGACGCCTATGGGTTTTAGTAACACCATGAGATGCAGGCATTCCTTTAAAGCCCCATCTTTTCATTACTCCTTGAAAACCACGATCTATTCTATAATAAAAATAAGTTTGTGTATAAAATATTACAGCTCAGGTTACATATTACAATATCAATTACTCACGTTTTAGCCCTGATATCAACATAATCACCAACTCTAAAGTGGGTTGCAAATAAAGGTGTCCCAGTGGGTAGTCGAGCATGAGGAGAAATCATAAACCGACATAAATGTCTTTTAGGTAGCATTCCCACACTATTAAAGAGTCCACAATATTCTTTAGTGACTGTGCTTGGATCAACTGTTTCAGACCCTACTAATAGGCAGCCTAATCTGCGTTTTTCCCTCCAATTAAGTTCAGTAGTTTTCATTGGCTTAAATTCTTCTGGGGGTATATATTTTATTACATGATTATCAACTACCTGAAAACAAAATAAACCTTATTAAGTGATCTGCAATCGCTTGACTACATTCATTTATTCAAGGAGCAATCAAAATGTTCTATAAGAGGAAAAGTAGAGTTCCAGTAAGGGAAATACATAATAGGATAAGACGGGACTTGACAACCTACAAAGTTTTGAATTTTCTTTAGTTATAATACCACATCAAAAAAGATTTCTTAGAAGCACTAAAATCATATAAGGAGAATTTAGTTACTTTTGTTGTTTTATTAATATTGAATTAATTTCAAGTACAAATTCATTTTTATATACAAACTTATACAATGCAAAGCTACAAAATTGTGTGTAAGAATGTATTACATAGTATGTACGCATGTATGTACTTGTATGCATTATTTGTTTTTATATATGCCGTGTAAAACTTTTTATTGCACCCCTAACTGGTCCTTTTTATTCTCTCTGCCCAAAGATTACATGGATAATATCTCTCACTTAAGGATAATAATGCCTGTTGTGCAATTTTGTCTTTAATATATAAATTATGTTAGTTCATGGAGTGCCAGAGTATTTGGATTCAAAGTTGTTTCCCACAAATGTAGAAATATAATGAATTTTAAATTAAATAATATGTGATAATTATAACCTGCAACAAAGTGGTTTGAAACTTTTTGCCATCTTTAGACCATAATGGATAGTTTCCTATTTTACGTGCTATCAGTCCCACTCTACGAGTCCTGGGATCCCATTGGACTACTTCCTGATGTTCATTTAGGATTGGTGAATCTATTTTTGTTTGCATGTTCAGTTTATCTTGTTTAACTTCTTCAATGAAGTCTCTATTTTCTTGTGTAAGCATATCCTCACTCAACTATAAAAGAAAGGAAATATAAACATATTTATAATTTTATGTGTTTAAAGTTAAGAATGATTGAGATATTTATATATTTAAGCATAAAATTTTAAAACTGATTATGCAAATATATCCGTAAATTATTTTAATTTGACAAATTAATTATTTTAAGTAAAAATAAGTACTTTAATTATATAAAAAGCAAATATATCCGTAAATTATTTTAATTTGACAAATTAATTATTTTAAGTAAAAATAAGTACTTTAATTATATAAAAATAAAAGTAAAGAAAAATACATACTACTCTCTCTTTTGGTAAATACCAATGTGGGGGCCGAAATCTGGGCGGTTGATAGTGACCAGTCCTAATTGTCATGTGTTCAATTCTGAAACGTTATTTATTTAAATAAATACATAATCGAGAGATAATAAAACAAATTTTACATACTACAGGCTGCGAATTGTAATAATGTGTAACGCAAACAATGTACTATTCTTGATAATAGGTTTATGTCGTTAGGTGAAATCTTCTAAATATAACGATTTTGTTACAAATTAATAATCTTCCAAAAAAGTGTGGTTATCAAAATATATTCACGAACCTCATTTTGCTTAGTATGCTGCATAAAAGCCGCATATTTGAATTAGCCATGTTAGAATATTCAAATTAACAGTGTATTCGTTTAGAACACTTTGTTATTATAATATTATATTTATAATTAAAAAGGCGAGCTAAGAAATAAGAAACCCCGTAACAACATTATAAAATATAAAATGAATTTTGAAAGCTGTCACTGTCAGAACTTAGAACAAAATCTTAAGGTGCAAACGCACTAGGCGTAACTACACTGCACTGCAGCGACGCGACACGGCACTGCAAAAACAGGTATACCGCACTAGCGCGGCACTACGCGACAGATTTTGCTTTTCAGTAGTTCGGCAACCTTTGAGCACGATGGATGAAACTAACATTTTTACTGGTATTTTTCATTCAATGTCATTTTGGAGATCATAATATTATATCTTTGGATATTGGCCAACAAGTAAAACTAAACATCGTTCTTCGTATAGAGCCATTTTTATAAGCAACCTTTCGTTTTACGCATTAAATATGCAATGACATTATTAGCGAATTCCTTGAACCTGGTGGCTGAAAAAATATTTCGACTATTTTTTATAAACCAATCGGTTGGTCTTCAAAAATTATTATTTGTTCGATAAATGTTTCTTTTTAAAAAATAAAAATAATTTTTTTACAAGTTAGCGTATTATGTCTCATATGTAATGTTTTTTATTCGATAGATTATTTTTTATACTATTCGATCAATCAAATTGTTTGTTCAACTGTATTTATATTTTTATTTAGATGTAATGTTATGAAATAAAATTAATTAGAAAAAAAATTAAATACGTTAAATATCCCACCATATTTTTTACATTTTATTATTAAAAACTTTCAAGGAACTTGATTGGCGTGCAGTGTCGCGTCGCTTGCTATACCGCACTAGCGGCAGCGGAACTACACGACGCAGCACGCCGCGGCATTTTTGGCGAGTTGGTCAAGTTTGTCGTGCAGTGCCGTGTCGCGTAGTGCTGCTGCCGCGTAGTGCGGTATGCCTCATACTATTTCATACAAAGAATATTTTGCAGTGCCGTGTCGCGTCGCTGCAGTGCAGTGTAGTTACGCCTAGTGCGGTCTCACCTTTAGCTTTCAAAAGTCATAAGTCAGTACCCACCATAGACTATATACTATAAACTGAGATACCCACTACCTATGGAGCATGGAGTTTAGAGACCAGAAGGACCATTGCCCTAGAATGTAGTGTCTCAGAAATATTGTCAAACTAAGGAAGCGCTGCGATCGCTATGTTGTCTCAATGCCTAACTTCACGTTGTCACAATAGTGACAATACTCATAAACAGCTAACTTCACAAATACTACTTACCGTCGACAGCGCGTTATAAATTCTACAAATTTTCAGAGACAGGCGGGTAATGCTTTAGTATGAAGCGATGGTTCTCCTGGTCTCTAACCTCCATGCTATGGAGGGTAGAGATAAGGAGAACCAACTCAATATCACATATGGGGGGAAAGTTAAAAACGTGTCCAGCTGTATATTGAAAATAAAGTTTCCATTACCTACCACAATAGCGCTGGCGTGCGAATAGTTTCAATGTGAACATAGCGGTAAACAGAGTGAAGTGTGTTAAGCCCACTTGCACCGTGGCGCCACCACGAATAAGATTTTAAAATTTATTTTTATCTATTAGCAATGTGGCGCCACCCTAATTTACGGCGTTTTTGACGTTAACCCTACACCTTATAAAAAATGAAAAATTCTATTCCCCTCTATTTAAAATATTGAAAACAATCAATTTTCTTCAAAGATTTTTATTTCTATTATTTAGTTTGTAATTTTATCTAGCAATAATAAGGTTATTATACTATACTATTTGCGCTGTAGCATGGTGTGGGTGACAGTTTCAGTAACGTTCCATTTCACTCTTGAAAGCAGAGACATGATAACATGTCTCTGCTCGAAAGTTGCCGCGATTTACAAATTATGACTTAGTATTTCAGCTGTACCACATTCGTAATATATTAAATCATTATTTACTGTAGTAAATTAAATTAAACCCAACCAGAATGTTCTAGTCTGCAAATAAAATCTAATGAAAAGAAAAATTAAGCAAAGTGCTATGCGTATAACGTAACGCCATAGACGTAAGGTAGTGATGGGATGTACGATGGATAGTCGATGTTTTCTTATAATAAAAACGTATATTGGGAGTAGTTCAAATATAGCCATACTTATATTATAATCGTCGCAATCTAAGAGGTCCGATTTGACGTTTCTCATTATACATGCCGCGATAACTTTATATGAACGTCTATAAATATATTGAAAAATCAAATTCATAATCCTAGTTAAATTACTATGGTACCTATAAACTATCACAACGCATATCATTCGTAAGCATCAAGTATAACTTTATATTGAAAAAATGCACTCAAAAACATATTTACTTATTTATTTAACATATTTATTAATTTATTTAATATTCCGACATGACGTTACTACAATGTCATGTCTTTGGGTTGGTTGACATAATGTTGTGACCGGTGAAAGCCTTTTTTTGACCGAATAAAATCAATTTTCTGAAAAATCGTTTACAAACATAACATTTAAAAAAAGAAATATATGTGTAATTAGTAATTTACTGTATTATTTAATATTTAAACATATAAAAACAAATCTGATCACATATATTTTTAGCTTAATTTTGATATTTATAATAAATGAGTATTTATATAAATTATTTGGTTAAAAAGCCAGGACACCCCATGATATTGAAAAAAATTATAATTTACCAGAAGAGAAACAGAAGAAGAGACATACATGTTGATAGTATGATTGAAAATTAGTTTATTATAAGAGTAACCGACGAAGACAGTTCAAGTGATGATATGTTTTCTGGATCAAGTGACGAAAGACAATTAAAATGTTAAAAATATAGTGAATTCATTTATTTACCTGACCTCCACACTTATTTATTAATAATTTTATTCTTGACTAGCGACCCAGCCGCCTAGGCGGCACATGATGCCACACGGCACACATACATGGGTACATTATATCAGCGGCTTGCCCAAATCTTGCGTCTAGATACGCCACTTCAAGAAAGAAGAAATATGTCAGTATGTCGGGTTTTAGTTTGTCTTGGTTTGGCTTTGAATCTCGCCCAAATTTAAACTTCGTTGGAATTTATGTAATAACTGTTAAATATTACAAACTCGTGCGTGTAATTAAAGTGTCGATTACAAACTCTAATTATTTTAAATCGATATGTCTCAAGAGTCGGCTTTTAAAGCATTCGATTTTTTTTTTACATCACTACACAAAGTATTCTGATAGCTGTCAAATCGGATCTTTTAGATTGCGACGATTATAATGAAACAACAGAACATATATAAAAAAATGATTAAGTATGATGTCAACACCAACAATCAATTGTCAATTTTATATTTTAAAATCTGTGATCTGTCTGTCATTTATAAATTATAATTAAAATTTAAAAAGTAAACAAACCTTTTAGATTAGAGATACAATGCCTATATAACATAACTTATCAAATACCTAAAATAAATTGTAGTTTGTACATGTTATTTGAAATTCAATAGTTTCGAAATGCTATTATAGATTGTTCTAGGTTTCTGACAAAAATGGCTATTAAATGTTGTATTGTGTACCTCTTCATATTATTTTCTGTGTTAAAAATATGTATTAGTAACAATGCAATTAAAATTTATGGTCCCGGCTTACAACCTAGAAACATAGTGATGCCGGCAAGATACTTTTTCGTTAATTTCACTTCATTCAACGAAAGCTCGTAAGATTATTCAAGATAACATTAGTTTTGAAAATGTAGTGTAAGTGTAAAGTATATGATTCTGTCGTTACATGTTGCAGATATTCCACAGATTTTGCAGGAAAATTTGCAGTAGAAATTAATGGAAAATCTTTCAAGAGAAACCATTGTAGGATTTGGGTCAACACATTAGATCGCAAGGATGGTACATTTATTGTACGTTATAAAGTCTATGAGAAATGTACTGAAATAGCTATTAATATTTACTATCAAAGCAAGCATATTAAAGGTTCACCTTTTAAATATCAAGGTATCTACTAATTTATTAAACATTGTATTTCTTCTGCAATAACATTAACCCTATATAATATTTATTTGTTAATTTTAATAATAATCCCTTACAGGTCCCATATATCCAGACCAGTGTGATTGCCCACAAAAAGATTTAGAAACTTGGCTAAAGGGATATGAATGCCCTTCATCTTATGAACAAATAAATAATGACCTAAAGTTATTTAAAAATGTGAATGTTCAAACTCAAATTAATAAAATTATTAAGAAGTATCATAACCCTGAGAGTACAAGTTTTTGTCATTATGTTATAAAAAATAATCTTATTTTTAGAGATTGCTATGGTAAACATGTAGGATTCAATATGTTTGCTGATAATATTTTACTTTCACTTACACGTAAGGTTGTAATGCCTGATATGGAACTAGTAATCAATCTTGGAGACTGGCCTTTGGTACACAAAAAAAAAGAACCATTGCCCATATTTTCATGGTGTGGTAATGATGAGAACCTTGATATAGTAATGCCTACATATGATATCACTGAATCTACTTTGGAGAATATGGGAAGGTAAAGCAAGGAAACTTAAATTATTAGTACTTTAAATTTGTATAGTATGTTCAGATCAAAACATTTTTGTTTATGTTTGTAGAGTCACCCTAGATACATTATCAATCCAAGGCAGCATAGGAAGCCAGTGGTCAGAACGTGAAAATCGTGCATTTTGGAGAGGTCGAGATTCAAGAGCTGAAAGGTTACAGTTATTAGACATTGCTCGTACTTATCCTGACTTAATTAATGCTTCTTTAACAAATTTTTTCTTTTTCCGTGAAAAAGAAGCACAATATGGACCAAAAATGCCACATGTATCATTTTTCAAATTCTTTGATGTGAGTAAAATATATTAGGCTTATTTTAAATAATATTCACACAATTAATTGTATGTTTTTCACTTGTAGTATAAATATCAAATCAATATTGATGGGACAGTGGCAGCCTACAGATTTCCATATCTGTTATCTGGAGGTGGTCTAGTTTTTAAACAGGATTCCCCTTACTATGAACATTTTTATAAGCTCTTACAACCTTGGAAACATTATATTCCAATAAAAAGAGATCTTAAAGATTTACCAGAGCTCATAAAATGGGCGCAAGAACATGATGATGAAGCATACAAGATTGCTAGAAATGCAAGGGATTTTGCAAATGAGCATTTATTACCTCAAAACATTTTATGCTATCATGCTGTCTTGTTTAGGGTAAGTTCCAATTGAAATGTAAGGTTGATTGTTGTAATGGCTTTAAGAGATTGTGTTACATTATTTTTCTTAGAAGCTCTCATATTGACATATTACATACATTTATCTCCATTATGCCATGAGACTTGTAACTTATAATTAAATAAGTAACGTTTTGTTTAGGAATGGAACAAAAGAAATATAGGAGAAATAAAAGTAAAGGAAAATATGACCCAGGTACCACAACCAAAATTTGATTGTCAATGTGACCCTGCTGATTTGGTTCACCGTGAAGAATTATAATTTAAGAGTAATGACAGATGTTGGATTCTAAAAAAATATTATTTAAGATCTGTGTATAATTAGTTTTTATGTGTTCACTTAATGATCTAACTTCATTTATAAGGCTCTATTGAACCAAAAAAATGTACAATATAAGGACATAGTTATCATGCATAAGTGATAAGAGTACATACAGTAATATCTTATTAATCATAGTGATTATTTTCATATTTTTGTAAACTAACTCATACTGTATAAAGAAAAAAATGAAACTCAATATAAACAATATAACCATATTTTTATTTACTATTTATTTATACATTTAAAATCCCATTTAGGTGGGACTAAATGATCAAAAATAGAAGAACATGAGTTGATGTTTTATGCATTTGATAATTTTATTATTAAATGAATTGCTTACAATATAACTTACTTATTAATTATTATATAAATAAATACTTTTTTAAAGTCAAGTAAATTCTATATCTAAATAAATTAACAGTGCAGTATGTGAATGATAAATATATTTATTGCACATTTTTAAGTATTTTTTGGAATGATCGTGTCCATATTTTTTACATAAATAAAATATTACAAAACAATATTAAGCACAAAATAAACTAAGAAATAAGGAAGGAATAAATCAAACCATATACCTAAATAAATATGTAATACGATTTTCAATATGTCTTATTTTGTTGTTTTATTATGTGTTGTTATTATTCTATATAGCTTTTTAGCTTTTATGAAAATGCCTTTATATTACTATTAACATTAACTTATTCAATGAACAAGCAGCCAGCAGGTTATATGTGTGAGATAAGTTTCATCAAATTAACTCTTTAACCGTCCGCGTCGTAATTTACGGGTTTTCCGAGTTGTATATCACGTGCCATGCACGTAATATTACGAAATGCTGCTCTCCTTAAAAAACTATGTAAGTCATTTCTCAGAAGGACACTAAACAAGATATTTTAAAAAATATCTATTAAAAAATGTAATATAATTGAATTATTATGATTTTGACCTTTAAAAAAACTGACTGAGGATTTATCCGACTTGCAAGTTAAGGTATGCATATGCGAGTGCAGCACTGACCTCTATAATACCACTGGACTGGCTGTTCCAAGCGTTTGACAGCAATTTTTTTGTGTCCATTTGAAGCGCCACTAGCGAGAGTCACGAGAACTAATTTTTACGTATATTGCAAATGACAGCGAGAAGTGTTTGTTTACTGTAAAGTAATTTTGCATTTTCGTTGTTAATATAACATAAGTAGTAATTATGATGATACGGTTATTGATTAATAAAAATCTTTATATCGACATCATTAGTTTTAGTACCACGAACTCTCGCTACGTCCGACAGCGGCGGACAGCGCCAAAATGGCGAATATCAAGCAGCCACAAAAGCACGTTGACAACAGCCAGTCCAGTGGTATTATAGAGGTCAGTGGAGTGCAGAGTGCAGTGTTCTATCTGTACATGGCGAGGTCGGGGCTGCGGTAGAAGCACATGTACGCGTCGGCGAGCAGGCGCTTGGCGGGCGCGGGCAGGTGGCGGTCGAGCGGCGCGGCGGCGTGCAGCGCGCGCCCCTCCTCGCTCAGCCACGCGCTCAGCATCGACACTTCCACTATTTCCGGGATGTTGTATCCGTTGCGCTCACCTGATGTATCAGCATTAAAGAACTCATATTTATATTAATTGATAACTGTGAACTATACAAATAAAAAAAAACCTTGTTGAATCTGATCCAGAGACTGAATCTATAGTTTTTCAAGTTTTACCTGTGTTTGTTTGGAAACGCGTCACGTAAAAACCACTGAAAAGATTTTGTTGATATCTGCATCTACATGAATGATATTTACATTGCAGAGAATTATCAGATCTCTGACAAATCTATACTTACCGTTAAAATGTATGTATCTAAGGTACCTTAACATGTATTTGTTACCGTTATGGTTCAAGCGTTTTATAATCTGCCATATGATGTTCTATAATATCTATACCACCATTTAACACTGATTAAACATTGGTAAATCACACGAAATAGTACCTTTCCTGTCGGCCATGGAGTCGAAGAAGCACCAGGGCGCGTCGTGTGCGGCGCCGGTCTTGACGAAGGCGACGTAGTGGCTGGTCTCGATGCAGAGCACCGCGAACAGCTCCATGTACACCCGCGGGATCGGACACGACTCCAGGATGTTGGCGTACTCCTCGCACACCGACAGAGGTGTCGCCTGCACACGTTATTATACTAGCATTTCAACCTTGTGATTCCAACATCATTAACACCCACATTTCTCATTATGAAAAAGAATTCAACTACGTATTCGTCAAAATAAGTGGTTCGGTAATTCAGGGGAGAAAAAAAAATATTTTCAATGTTTTTAAATGCTTTGAACAGTGTGATTTAAATTCGAGTGCGGACAGTATAGTAGTAATAATTTTGAGACCACTGTGAATGCAGCTTCACCCTGTAGTTGTACTGACAACTTACTGCATACTGAACGCGAATAGACTTCAGTATGGGTGTGTACTGTGTAGGTGTGTGTACCTTGTGATCGGGGCGCGTGGCGTGCGCGAGGCGCAGGCAGGCGGCGCACAGCGCGCCCGCGTCCAGCGCGCCGGCCGCGCACGCGCCGCACTCCCAGCGCGCCAGCGCGCCGCACACCGTGCACTGCCGCGGCACTGCGAGCAAACACAGTCGTATTGAAAAGGGGAAAAATACTTGATTTTTTTGTATATAACTTTATATATTTGGAAAAAAATATGTAGCTCCAGAAATTAAATTTTGTATAATTAGTATAATTTAACACCTCTATTTTGACGCGCTCGACTTGCCGTCATGGTCCATAGCAATATTGTAAGGATTGCTGCACTTTCTAATAATTATTTTCATAATAAAAAAAAATACATAAAAAATATTGATATAGACCTAATTTTAAAGCATTAAACACTATAATTTGTAAACACTATGATATTGGCGAAAAATTGTATAATATTAGGTTGAAACTCTATACTAACTATTAAAACATACCCAAAGAACGAACCCCAGCGAAGCGAGGAGTCACTCACTTTTTTACTACAAAATTAAAAATAGGAACATATAAACTTACATCCTTCAATAAGATCAGTGACATCCAGTAATGGAGATGGCTGCACTCGTTGATACAACTTATACTGTTTACCAAATCTAGGCATTTGAATGATAAAAGCCGCTGGAACCTGAAAATTTTAATGTAATTTTAAAACTTTTAATCTATGA
This sequence comes from Boloria euphrosyne, assembly GCA_951802675.2. Classification (NCBI taxonomy): domain Eukaryota; kingdom Metazoa; phylum Arthropoda; class Insecta; order Lepidoptera; family Nymphalidae; genus Boloria; species Boloria euphrosyne. The sequence goes on along the minus strand of OX637873.1, from coordinate 11,902,672 downwards.
GTATTATTATTAAATTATATCATATTTTGACATAAAGCATACTAAACTACTAAAAATTTGAAGAGCGTTTTTCTCAAAATAGAACCTCATATTCAGGGCCCATTTTAACATTTACCTTTGTTGCCCACTCTTTCAATAAATTTAATTATACATATTTTTTATAATAATACAAAACTAATTCAAAATGGCACCTCAGTGTTTTTTTTGTAAATTGTGCGTAGGCACTGTCTGTAACAAGTATACAAACCTTTGAGACGTCAAATACCTTAGTCTCTTCCGTGACCATGATTGCTGTAAAGCATTTGAAACATTGGGAACCAACAAAAATCAAAATATATGCGCAACAAAATCCGAAAAGACAGCTTCATTTATAATCACATCAATAAATTTTCAAAACGACAATGAACCAACACAGGTTTTCAGCTGACCTCACTGAGCTTCACCCCCGAGGTGGCGAAGGACTGTTCCAGCAGCTGCTGCACGCTCGGCAGCGACACGTGCTCGTCCTTCTCCACGAACAGCTGGTAGCAGTACGCCTCCTGCCCGGACGACAGCTTGAGGAACGGCTCGGCTCGCAGCAGCTGGGCTACCAGCCCGTTGAGGAACTCCTCCGGGTCCTGTGAAAGTCATGATATTATCTTTGTTACGATAGTAATTGTTATTTTGGTCGATTTATGAGCACAGTTTTTTTTTTCTTTCTATGCTTGTATGTTTTAGTGTTATTCAGTTGTATTCAGGCCTTTATTAACGTCCCACTGCTGGGCACGGGCCGTCCTTTTAATACGAGGGATCAGGCATAGTCGACCACTGGGACAAGTGCGGGTTGGTGGACTTCTCAGACATGTTTCCTTATGATGTTTTCCTTCAAGTGGACAAGTGGTAATCATGTTAAATATGATTCGCACATGAAAATATCAGACGTGCAATACCCGAATTTCAACCCGCAACACTCTAGCCGAGTTGTTAAGCTTGAGTTTGAGTGCGTACGCACACGCGATTGCTTGCGCGTGTATGTTTGTGTGTGTGTGCGTGCGTCACCTTCTCCTCGGAGGTGAGTCCGGGCACGTCGGAGAGGCGCTCGAGCAGCGTGCGCAGCTTCATGACGCGGTCGGCGCGCACGTAGCCGTGGCGCCGCAGCGGGTTCACCACCTCCTCGCGCAGCACGCGCTGCACCTCCGAGTAGTGCGGCGAGTCCTGGACACGCACACGCGACCAAGTACACTTTACAATATCCACTTTATCAAACTACTAAATTCCTATTACTAGGCATCGACGTTACGAAGCTGCAATATTTATAAAACTTTAAACTAACCTAAACTAACAGTACATAGTGTTTCTCTATAATGCTTGCGTATTGTATATTTTAAAGTTACTCATATTAAAATAAAAGAATATGATTGTTATTGATTTACGATTTTCATTGTAGGAATAGCAAATATTAATAATACTTAATTCATTTAAAATAAAAATGATAGTACATATAACTAATAAAAGTTTGATTAATTATTATTTTTTTTAAATCTCTTTTTTTTTTCCTCGAAATACATAATTTCATTCAATTAATCATTTGTCATGATTTGATGGTAAGGAAATCGTCTTGCAAAAACTTTCGGACTATGCATAATGACTAAATAGAATTATGACTTTTTTCATATTTATGAATTATGACACTGTTAGAATTCAGAGAAAATGAATTAAATAATTTGGTATAAAACTTGTATTGAAAAGCACCAATGGTATAACATATATATACTTTATTCTGATTAATTTTATAAGGATATTATTATTTAATACACTCATTTTAAAGAAAATTAAAATATACCTCGGGCTCGGGCGGGCGATACAAAAGAGCATCGAAAACGCTGGTGAAGGTGAACATGGCAAATAGCGTAGCGTCCAAGTAGCAGGAGTTGTGGTGTCCCTGGATGCCGCGGTTCTTCCCCGCCAGCTCGCCCAGCGAGTCCAGCGGGGGCACCACCCCGGGGACTACGGGACAGTCTGGCTGTAAATAGAACATACTCAAGGTATAACAGATATTACATTTATTATCTTTTTGTTCTAAGTACTATAGCCTCGTGTAAAAGCATCTATACTTTTAATAACTTTATTCTAACTTAGTCGAATCTATATATTGAATCAATCAATCAATCCTTATTGATACAGAAACCAAATCTATAGTTTATTAGAATTTTTGTCTGTCGGTCTGTCTGTCTGTTTCGCTGTGATCAAATCACAAGAAAACCACTAGACAAATTTTGATGCAATTTGGTATGATGATAGCTAGTTATTTGGGTCAAAATAAAGGGTACTTTTTATTGCTGAAAAATATCTAATTTCTAGGGGATCTCGACTAACTGTTACAAACTGGCTATAAAATATGACACGGACGGTATAATAATATGTGTATGAATTTCGTTGCCGGTCTTTAAACGCGGGCGGAGCCGCTTTGCATTTTTTGTAAAGGAACGAAGGACGATGATGCGAGGGCGTCACTCCATATTATTAGCAGATATGAAAGTTGACAAGAAATATTGTATGTATATAGCGCGGTTAGATTAAGCGCGAGCGATGCCGCGGGTTGCGCTATTTAAAATAAATAAAATTTCTAAACAAAAAGTAGCCTAAGTTACTCCTTATAGAATTAGGTATCTACGAGTTAATTTCCTGCCAAAATAGGTCCAGCCATTTCAGTGATTAGCTGGAACAAACAGTTAGACAGACAGACAAATTTTAAAAATTAATTTTATGATGTTAGTAGCGCATATACTTTCATAATATGCATTTAGTGAAAAGCTGTTAATTTGAAATTAAAAACAGACACTTCTATTTTATTTATATGTATAAATGTAAAGATATATCCGCATTCGATTCAATATTTGTTTAAAATACCAACAAACCTGATCGCTATGGTCCACGTGGTGCGGCTCAGGCGGCGGCGTGTCGCGGAAGCGCGCGTCCCGGCGACACAGCGGCAGCGGCACGAACAGCGCGCGCCCCGACCCGCACGTGAACAGGCGCGAGCCCTTGTGGCTGCCGTCACCTAGCCCACACACGTTCTGCTCCAGCTCCACCCCTGCTGTGGCTATGTCTGACGAACAGAAATACAGTTTGTAGTTAGTCAGTTTAAAGCCCAGTCATCAGCCCTTTTTAACGTCCCACTGCGGGGCACGAGCGTCCCTCAATACGAGGGAGATCAGGCCATAGTCCACCGCGCTGGCGTAGTGCGTGTTGGTGGACTTCACATGTTTTTCGAAAACTTGCTAGGTTTTCTCGGACATGCAGGTTTCCTCACGATGTTTTCCTTCACCGTAAGACAAGTGGTTATCAATAATCATGATATAAATAATTCGCACATGAAAATATCAGAGATGCGAGACCCGGATTTAAACCCGCATCACTCGGTTATACAAGCGAGCGCGTTACCACTGGGCTACCACTGTTTAAAACTACTGGACTGATATTAAAAATTCTTTCACTTATCTTATTAGTTATAGAGAGCAGAACAGAGAGAATATCCTAGCTATATAGGTTTTTGTATTGTGTTTTAGATGACCTGTCGCTATTCTTGTATAGAATGTTCCAAAAAATACAGTGCTATGCGCCTGTTGTTTAAAAATCATAACAATGTATGGCAAATATACAATAGTTACTTTTAAAAGATCGACGAAATCTATTACACAAAAAATGTTTAAAAAGGCCTAAAGTCGAGCAATGGACGAATACAGAATGAATATGTTGATGAGGACCTAAGTTCAACAAAATAATTTGTACTTTAAAGATTTAATATAGGTAAAAAGTAGAAATATTCACGTGTTTAAAATATTAGTTCAATATGAGATAGTGGAAATAATTATTTAAAGTAATTTTGGCACCACTTTCGTGGAAAGTTCTATGAGCCTACATTTTTATTATAATAACAATCTTACCTAAACATTTGTGTACTACCTGCTTTAAACATATACTTTGTGCTATATTGTGCGTCTTATAGTTTTCGTTATAAAACAAATACAACAGAATATGAATTATAAATATTTTTAAAATTATTTGAATCATGCCACATTATTCTAATAAAAATTCAAATTTTATTTATAACTAGTGCTATACTTACCATCAATAAGGCCAATCCACCTGACCACTCCATAATAGTTTTGATCGACATCGGTGGCAACTTCTACAAGAGAACCGACTCCAATATCATCTTGCACGTGTTGGGGAGAACTCGGAGGTTTGGGAGGAACCGCTCGAGGTGATGCTAGTGAAGGAGAATCGTAAAACTCTTCCGGAGCTTCATTGCTGCACACATCTAAAACAAACAAGAAAGTTATAAAAAACTGCGATTTATGATCGCATTCCCGTTGTGAAAAGTACCCGTAGGTTCGATTCTCACATACTCTGTTCATATTGAAGTACGCATAACGGTATTTCATCGATAGGGAGCTCTTGTAGATAATACGCGTGAGACATGTCGGAGCTAACTACGCTATGACGGCCGATCACCTACATCGGCCGTATACCTAAAATTAGAAAATAGAAACTCTAAAATAGAACGCATGTTTGCAGTCTGTGCTCTACTTGAAAACAGTGTTTTGAATTTGTTCTACAAAGATGTGATTGTTTAATTAACTATTTATTACATTATAATTAAATCAAGATTTAAAAGTGAAATGCAATGGAAAATACAGGGGGGATAATGGTAAATATTTTTTATATTCTGTTCTTATTATTAATATTACTTTTAGGAATAGTAGTAGTAAATGACATTTATGAAATGGCAGAGGGCATGATATTTAATCAATTCCAAAAAAACGCATTCTCAATTTGAGTGTATATATACATTTAATGTATTGTTTTCATATAATACCTTCATCTGGAAATAAATTTTATTTATTATCTTTTTTTAATAGGCTATATGTAACAATTGTTTCTTCAAAATTTAACTTCTTAAGGGGTTATAAAAGTAAAAAAATATATATGATAAAGCTCTGAATGTTTACTTAACTTTTTATCCATATTTGTCACTATTATTATTAACTCTGTCTGTCTGTTGCGCTTTCACGCCAAAACTATTGAACCGATTTAAATAAAATTTGGTACACAGATAGTATAGAGCCTGAGAAAGGACATACTTTTCAAAGCGAAAAACGGGCTGTAAAGGGTTGAAATAGAGGATGAAATGTTGTATGGAAATTACGTCATTTTTAAAGCTAGAAGCTTGAAACTTATTTTGATAGATATTAATTCAAAAAACATTCATATTTTGTAAAAATTTTAATCTAAAGGTACCCCCTAGGTACAATCCCGAGCGAAACGAGGGTAATTCTCTATTTTTTTAATTGTTGAGGTTTTTGAGCATACAAATTGTCATAGTAAGAAGAAGATAATTTAAGCTGAAGATAAGATCAGATGAAGATTTAATGTTAAAAATATTATTTTATTTACATACCCACTAATAAACCAGTTTCAATTTTTTTTGTTTCATGTACCATTTTGCTATGCGTAGATTCTGTAGTACTTGAACTAGAGGATGTAGTAGGCTTATTTTTTCTTCTATCTGGTGCAATATGGTTTATAAGATTTATAGACTTGACCCGCTCATTACTTTTATGCTGCATATTGTGTCTATAGCTTCTGGGCACTGATCCATACTCAGGATGTTCAGGCTCTTTTGGTGCTGGTGGCCAGCTACCCCCAATTAAGTTAAATAAATCAACCTGTAGAAACAAAAAACAAAATGTTTTAAATTTTATATTACATAGCACTATGACCTCACAACATCAAATACACTTGTTATTGTGAACAAAATTTAGCCAATAAAACATAACATGTTGGCTGTCATTTTGTATCTGGGCAGCCCAGTGTTGGATTGTATTTCTGAATAAGGTAGGTGAGGGGGAGTCCATGGAATGGAATCATTTGATAATTATTTTAGAAATTTAGAAAGGATAATAGTTACAAACTTAAAGTCACAATAATTCTATATCTTATATGACCTAATTAGTACTTCAGAAATTATTATAATGTTTATTATATATTTAGACTCCTCATCATCTAAAATGTAATCTTAAAAAATATATTGAGCAGCAAGAATTATAATAATGAACTTAACAGCACCCATAATTGTACATTTTATTTATTAATTACTTTTTTAACAGTTTATTCCTCAAAAAAAAAGATAGTAAATTATTATATTATTCATTAGGCCATGCAAATATACTGTCTTTTATTCATTTTTAAAATTTAAAAAAATATCAGTTTTATTCTTTTAATATTACTCTGATGTTTTCACTGTTAGTTGATTATGTATCTTTATAGCTAATGTTATTTCACATCCATGTTTATAATAACCAATTAAAAACCATGCAACCAAGTAAAATTCAGGTGTGCAATATACTGGTTAGTAAATGAGAAAACAAATATTTATCCTTAAAACCTGAGCATCTCTGCTGTTAATATTTTCAAGATCCTGCTCCTTACGAAGATCATGATTCATTTCTGTTGATATAATTTTAAATAGTCAGATACAATACAAACACTTTCATAACACAAATCTTTCAGAATTCTTTTAAATTGTGATAGATCAGTTGGCAGAATATTAGAAACCTTACCTATATATAGTACGTCTGATTCTATCGACAGAAATCGTAACGTATCGTAAATATTTCACATTTGTAAAACAATAAAAACAAATGTTGATAAACTGGTCACTGAACTCTTTTATTTATTTATTTTTATAATTCAGATTTTTGTTATGACATGACATGAATGTCGGTATGTCTATGGTCGGTACCACCGATGACTAATGTTGGTAATAGTAGTTGGTACGTTTATTATTCATCTATGGTTGGTACCATGGTTGGTACATTTCCTACTTTTATAAACTTCAAGCATAGATGAAATAAAATATTGCCCATTTCATATTTTTAACACAGGTACGGTAGGTAATTAATTGTTTACGTAGAAAATATGTATTCATACACATATATAGTTATGATTTATGGAATATAAAAGTTCGAATCAGTTTCCGAGCGTAAATTAGGCGATTAATCGATTTTTTTTTACTCGGTTAGGTTAGGTATAGGTTAGGTTGTTTCATGTTTGACAATGACATTTGACATGTTTTTATTTATTCGACCTTGGTTTATGACCTTCTTGGATGCTTCAATAATAAAAAGTGAAAATTATAATATAACTGTAGTACAGCTTTGAATTTTTATGTTATTATTGGAAATATAATTTCAAATTAAAAAATTGGTTTGGGTCAACTTTAGTAGGACTTAATCTAAAATACATATTTAGTATTTCATGAGTTTGTCTGTAAACAATAAATTTTCATAAATATGACTTCACATTGAATTTATAAGGTAAAATACTGTAATATTTCTGTGAATAACTGCTATAATATTATATCTCAATTATTTGAATGTTATTACATTCAAATAATTTTTATATAGTTTTAAATTTTTATATGAATAACTAGAACACAAAACACAACACATAACATATTTTCTGTAATTACTACAGATGAAATGTTAAAATGTTTGTTTTTTTTAAATGTTAATTTATTTGTATCATTAAACTTTAAATGTTTTTGTTTTATCATAAAACTTTTAGGCTTTTCCGGAGACAATGATCCGCCAAGGGAGTATTGATGATATAAATGCTCAACAGTTTCTAAAGATCTCTAACTATGAAGACACAGTCAGACAGCTGGATATTTATTATGCAATAGGTTAGTTTTTAAAAGAACTATGTACATTGTAAATTTATTGTTTTTATAATGAATACTTTTTTATATAACCTCTGACAAAATAAAACTTTAAACTTTAAATTACAGTTAAAAGACAATTATTAAGGTTTCAAAGTCCTATTACTGGCTTGTTCCCGGTTTTATCATCCGATTTACATATTGGTAGTGTAAGAGATAGCATATACTGTGCTTCTGCTGTATGGGGCTTATATCAAGCTTATAGGTAAATACTAAATACACATATACAATTATTGTTCCTTAAAATGTGTAATTAAATGTAATATATAACTTTTTAGGAGAATTGATGATGACAGGGGAAAGTCACACGAACTTGGACAAAGTACCGTGAAATGCATGCGAGGTATTCTTGAATGTTGGATTAAGCAATCGGCCAGAGTAGAAGCTTTTAAGACACGTCAAAGTGCTGCTCATGCTCTTCATGTTAAGTTTCATTTAACCACTGGGGAACCTGTACTTAGTGATGACCAGTACCATCATTTACAAATAGATGTTATATCTTTATATCTGCTATTTCTTGTTCAAATGATTACATCTGGACTTCAAATTATATATACACAGGTTTGTTACTAAATTAATGACATTAAAAAGGTTACATTACAATAAATTACAGTAAATGTAAACTAGTCTAGGAAGGTTATATTATGTAGTTAGCTATGACATTACATTTAGTGCCATTTAATACAGAGTACAGTTTGCTAAATGTTGACCCTGAGGTCTGAGTAATAATAAATAAGATAAATATATTATGCAAGTAATATATAAAAAGCTGTTCAGTTTTGCATGAAAGAAAATAAATGTACATATAAAAATTTCATCAGCTATTGTCTTTAGAGTCTATATTTGGTGTTAATCATGTCTAAAACATTGTATTAATTGAGTAAAAATAATATTTTATGTAGAGATTCCGCTTTCGTGTGATTTAATTTTACTGTATAGATAAGCCAGAGCATATAAGAATTGAGTTAGTTTATTTAATCAAATTATTTTATTTTCAGGATGAAGTAGCATTTGTACAAAATTTAGTATACTATGTGGAGCGTGCCTATCGCACTCCTGATTATGGCATGTGGGAGAGAGGCACCAAATATAATGATGGCAAACCAGAGATCCATGCTTCATCTATAGGTAGTAAATATTAATACTCTATTTATTTCATTTAAGTGAAGTTTTAAAGACTTATTATTAATCAAACTACTACTTTTGAAACCGAAACTACTCAAAATTATCGACAAATACTTTAAACAGATGTTTGCATTACATATTTAATACGTAATACACAATTAATTTTTATAGACCAACAGGATATATATTTTGTAATTATACATTTATTATATATTTTTGAACCAATATTACCAAACACAAAGGGATTTATAGCCCAGTAGTAATATTCTCGCTTGATATTTTCACGTGCCTGTAATGTATGGTAAGCAAGTTTTCGAAAGACAACGAAAGACAAGACTTCATAGTCCGGCAATCCGAACATGGCTTGCGTAATAGACTATGGCTTGATTCCTATTAAAGGGAGGCCGTGCCCAGAAATTCGACGTTAAAAAGATCTGTATACAACATTGATTGATTATATCAAGTAATTATTTATATAAGGTATGGCCAAAGCTGCGTTGGAAGCGATCAATGGGTGCAATCTGTTCGGAGACAAGGGCGCGTCGTGGAGCGTCGTGTACGTGGACATCGACGCGCACAACCGCAACCGAAGCATCTTCGAGACTATGCTGCCGAGGGAGTCCAGCTCGAAGGTAGAGTTCCGTCTTCACTATAAGGGAACGCGGGGCACGTGTAAATGATACATAGAAATATAATATTATAATGATTACATAGAAATATTAAGTTTATTTCTATTCATGGACTTAATTTACTGTCGTCGTACATTTTGCTATTTTGCAAAAAGGGCCCTATATTCTAGCAAGCCCAAGGGTTCTTACCTTGGTACTGAGTCGCCTGCTGGCATTAGTTCTCTATTAATTAATGGAATTATTATATTTTTGTGTTTGTAGCAATTCCACTAATAAGACCTTGTAATGTTGGTACTAGATTTGTAATCAATATTGACAGATGGATTATAGGTGGATAATTTACTGCGTACATCAAAATATGTCAGAATTTTTGATGTTAAATTGCTGGATAGATTTTGATATGACTTTAAATTAGCTATGAAACTCAAAAACTATCAGACATTTATGGCTTATAGTAGTTACAGATTTCTTTATTTTCTAATTGCTCTCATTGTTCGAATTCTATAAGTTTAAAAAACGTACCCTTAAATCTTAACCAAGATATTTTAAGCCCTACAACCAAAATGTTCTTTAGATTTTTATGGAAGTTTTATTTGATTTCAATGTTATATAAAACAGGGCGTCGATGCAGCTCTTCTCCCTACAATATCCTTCCCAGCATTCGCCACTCACGAAGAATTGCTACTTCAATTAACTAAAAATAATATTTTGAATCGGTTAAAAGGCAGATATGGATTTAAAAGATTCAGTCGAGATGGTTACAAATGTGTCCTCGAAGATCCAAATAGAAGGTACTATAATGAAGGCGAGCTTAAGGAGTATGAAGGAGTAGAGTCGGAGTGGCCTCTCTTTTACGTGATGATGATAATAGACGGTGTGTTCCGCACGTTGCCGGAACAAGTAGAAGAGTATCAGAAATTACTCAAATCGAGGATATACATGGATGAATATGGAGGTACTATTATTGTATACTTATTTTACATAGTTAATAGTTGAATTTTCTACAAATTAAATCAAAATAGACGTTTACAAGCACTTGAATCGTTACTTTTCACTGCACTAAATTTTCCAGTCATTTTTTAATGTTTATTTATATTTTTATAATCTATTATTTTCAGACCCGGTAATTCCCTGGTACTACTATGTCCCCCGCGACGGCATTGAGAATGAACGCAGCGAGCCGTATTCAGTACGCAGAATTCCTGCAAGTAAGTTGATTTAAAAGTATAATAGTTATCTCTTTTCTTCTGTATATTAAGCTATTTGAAATGTATGAGATTTTTTTTCCTCTTAAAACTACTTGTGACGAATTGTAAAGAAATAATATGTTTACAGACCAGCCAGGTGATGAAGAAAGCAAAGGTAAAATTGTGTGACCATAGAGTTTGCTCACTTTTCTGTGCTAATTTTCTGTGCCTTATTAGCTTAGTAACACGTTCCTTCTTGACTTTCTTTAATTTTCACGCTTATTTATATTTTTTATACCTTTACCGTACATTGATATATTACACCATAGAGTTTTTGTGTATGCGGTTTCTAACAAATATGTATTCAAAAGTAACGTCGAAATGCTTAGTTAAACATGAGAATAAAACGCAGATATCACAGCTGTATCACAGTGTAAAGAAAGAAAGAATGTTTCATAGACTTTGGCTATATTAAATGTCTAAACACTTTTCGATTCAAGACTTATGCAAACGAGCTTACGCAAACCGCATTAACTTATTTCTTTAAACAAAGTAACCGTGGGTTATTATGTTTAGAATTTGAATTTGAACTGAATTTGATAGATAATTTATTTACTGCTAATAAATGAATTATTTTCTGATATCTGTACCCACCCATAACGTACCTAACTGCTATCAAATTATTTACATGTTACCATTTAAAATGATACTCTCTGTGGTAAATGGCTAACCTTTATTTAACCTTATTTACAAATATATCTGTCTAAACTGATAGCCCATATTATGTCCGGGAGAGTGGGAGAGATAGCATATCTAAAAACGCCTTACTGAAATTCTTGTTTTCCCGACGTTGCTAGCTCTCGTACCATGACTAAAATCCTTATTTCTTACTTATTTTAAGTAAACATTCAAAAACGTTCTAACATCAAATCAATACATAATATATCATATATGAATTAAAAAAATCAAATTTAAAATCTTGTAAGATGTTTTATCCTCAACTCAGACACAGGTGGGCTCTTCCTATGGGCGCAGTCGATGTTCGTGCTCGCGCAGCTGCTGACGGGCGGCCTGCTGCACGTGAACGAGCTCGACCCCATCCGCCGCTACCTGCCGTCGTACAACCGGCCGCGCCGCGCCGGACGCTACTCCGCTTTTCAGGTACGCCTTACGATTTACGAATTGTTCTGGTTTTTTTTATACGCCCGAATAGATTCAAAATATAATATTATAATTTATTTATTTATAATGGCATCTATCTACTCTAAACTCTAGTTTTTTTTTTTTAAATTCACACACACATTTTACCACGTTGCAAGTATCTCTCGCGCAAACTATTCAGTTTAGAAAAAAAATGATATTAGAAACCTCAATATCATTTTTGAAGACCTATCCATAAAGACCCCACATATGGGTTTGATGAAAAAAAGTGTTTGAGTTTCAGTTTTAAGTATGGGTTCTAAGTAACTCCCAAAATTTATTGTTTTTTTCTATTTTTGTGTGAAAATCTTAATGCGATTGACAGAATACATCTACTTACCAAGTTTCAACAGTATAGTTCTTATAGTTTCGGGGAAGTGGCTGTGACATACAGACAGACAGACGGACAGACATGATGAATCCATAAGGGTTCCATTTCTTGCCATTTGGCTACGGAACCCTAAGAATATAAGCTTAGTGTAAGTGATACATAACTTATGTAATATGTTATTTATAAGATCATCTATCTAATTATTGATATTTTTTTAATTTTATTTATAATACATTATTATTAATTATTCTATGAATGGTTATTTGCTACTGGTATACGTACCTGATTTTGTAAAATAGTTTGAGTTATTATATTATTACAGTTTACTATCAAACGTACTTTTATATGACACGACTCTGAATAAGTTCAAGAACGTTTTATTTTCATGCTCAAATTGAAGGCTAAACCAACATTTGTAAGTATTGGGTAATACGTTCATAAAGGCATGTATCAATGCTAATATTTCATCTATTTTTTCCCATAGCTTAAGTTTTATTTAGTTTAAAAAATATATTTTTATATTTTTTTAGTTTCACGTTGGTACTTTATAGAAACTATGCGATATTGTCTTTTCAAAATTAGAATACGCTTTCACTATCATTATACATAGTAGTAGAAATGACAAAATAAGAGAGAGAGAGAGGGAGAGAGAGAGAGAGAGAGAGAGAGACGATGCAGAGTGCTTTGCAATTCAGTTGTGTCATTAACTTTTACCCTCGACGCAAATAGGTGACTAAAACTGGTCACGTTAGACTAATGCTGCAGCATCTCTCGGAACGTATTTGGTATTTGGACATTTAAAAGGCTTTTTGGAGATTCAACAAATATTTCGATTCGTATTAAATATATGAGTAGGTTGTGTCAGGGCTCGGGTATAAACAAAAATATCAGAGGCTGTAAGGAACGTAATTTGGCTTAGAATACTCCATTTCCTTTTTTTTAAATATTTCTTTGTTTATAAAGCGATACTTTAACGTCATTCTGCAATATAACGTCATGTTGCAATTTTGTGTATATAATTAATTTAAAAAGGTGTAACGTAATATTTAAATAAATAGTAAATATACATTTATACTATATCCATGTATTTAACATGTTATATTTTACGCAGGGTATAGCAACAGATTTGGTAGTCCAAGTCGTTTTGATCGCAGAATCGATGCGACTTCAAGCTATGATGGGTACATATGGGATCCAAACGCAAACACCACATGAGGTGGAGCCCGTTCAAGTAAGTTTTAGCTCATTGATATATGTATAGAAAGATAGGTCTAATCGACAGTCACTGAATAATTTAAGTACACGGTATATTTATGTCCATTTAACCAATTTATATGACGGCGGTCATTTGCTGATCTTACTGAGACTATTAACTATTTTAGAAGGAGATCGTATTAAAGTAAATAAATATGCTGGTACATTATTACAACAGCGCCATCTAGTTCCGTGGTAAGCTACGAGGCTTGTTTTACGGATACCATATAGATGATATATTACACATATATAAATTTTAAATACATATTATAAGTATAAACATCCATAACCGGGGTACAAACATCGTGCTCAACAAATAATTGCCCCCAGGGGGACTCGAACCCGCAAACGCTTGCGCAGAAAGTATGGTCACTACCAACTGAGCCAAACGTGTCGTGCCCTCTCTATTATTTCTTTATGTAACTGGTGGTACGAAAAAGATCATTTTAGTTGATGATTAGGTCCAAAAGCAGCGGCCTTGCACTCGGCTGCGGCTCGCAATGGTGGTGTAGAACTGCTCACTTCCAACTACCAGTTGGCAGTGGCATTTTGTTTCCCCAAATAATTGCAAACGTGCATTTCTCATCTTATATGTATTAGAATTACTATCTTTTAATATATTCTTTATACTTTGTCCCTCTGTTCAGTGTGTTTAGCAACTTTTTATTTATTATAAGTTTTTATTAAAGCGTTCGAATTTTAGTAAAATAAATTCAGGTTCTAGAAATATTGTATCTGATTCATAAAAAGTTGAGGCGTAGAAAGCAGTTCGAATCACATTAGCGCTTTTTACTATCTTGGTAAAAATTGTTCGCAGATATGCAGCTCCACGCAACTAGTTCATGTGTATAGGGAATTGGGGGTTTGTGAAAAGTTGAAGTTGACCGGAAGGCCTATTAGACCAGTGGGTTCTCTCGGAACTAGTAAGGTAAATAATATATTTTGTATTAAAAGATAAGAATTTGATTAGTTTTAGTAATATTTTTAATACAATTTATTTTTTATCATGGAAATTAATGAATACACGCAGTATCCGTTACTCTGGAAAGTAGGATCAAACTTATACACTATAAACAGGACTTTTTTGTGGGGGCACGCGGGGACACGTAGTGCTCCCAAAGGGAATATCGAAAATACAAAAAATAGCTATAAAAACTGAAAAATTGAAAGAATTTGAAAAAAAAGGACTTAAATTCAAAATACAGCACGGCAGTAGGGGTGTGGGGGAGAGGGTGTGTACATAAATTGTGGACTTACTTTCGTGAATTAGCGTGCCCCCAAGCCTGCTTATAAATATACAAATACTTACAAATAAACAGGCATTTAAAATATAAATATAATACATATAAATATGTGAGAGCCATGGTAGTTGGTCCGAAATTAATAATGTGTATATATAATACATGTCAGTATACTATTTTGTACATTTTGTACTTTGCAGATTTACAGGGTGTGCGGTATGACGGTGCTCTGCTACCCGCTTATATTCGAAGTGTCCGAGTTCTATCTGTACAGAGATATGGCTTTACTTATCGACGATATTAAAACGGAGCTACAGTTTGTCGGAAAGTAAGTTTTGTCAAGAGAATCAAATTTATAAATTACCCGACACTTTAGATGTTAGTACTAAGCCCATGGTACAAAGACTTTGATCTAGTGTTAAAAATACAAAATCCGAATTGGATAAGCCTATGTTTGCTTTTGTTAATGTTGCAGGCATTAAAGCAAATAAATATGGAAAAAATAAATACTCTTCCATTTTTTTTATTCTAAAATATCATATTGTAAATAACATATTACCTAATTTATAAATCATAAATAAAAAATAATTTTTATAATAAAAAAAAGTCTTTTCAGCTCATCTCCATGCAATTTTTTATCCATAAATATATTGAAATATCATTTTTTAATATTATTTTAGGTACTGGCGTCTATCCGGTCGGCCGACAGTGTGCCTGCTGGTGCGAGAGGAGCACATGAGAGACCCGCACTTCAAGCAGATGCTAGATCTATTCGCGATGCTTAAGAAAGGTCACTGCGATGGCGTCAAAGTTCGCTTGGGAAGATTGCAAAATCTTATATCAAGTTCTTGCATTGGTGAGTTAAAAAAGTGTTCGTTCGTCCGGCACGGGTAATATATAGGGTAAATCGTTATAAATTGTTTATTAATTTTATAATTATTTTCAAGCTTTTTATCATTTTTCTATTCGTACTACTAATTACTTGAAAAATGGGAAAAATTGTTCAGATTTGCTTAGATGTAGCAAAGCAAAGTGAAATGGTATTCCCAGAGCACTTGGACTTCATGAGCCAGGGCGAGTTCCCGTCGGAGATGTTCACGCAGTTCCGGCAGCTGCAGCACGACTACATCGGCTACCAGTCGCTGACGGACGTGCCGCGCACGCTGACGGCGCGCGAGCCGGCGCCCGACCTGCGCGGCCTGCGCGCGCGCGCCTCCGCCGACGTGGTGGCCGCGCTGCGCGCCACCGACAACCTGTACGCGCAGGTGCAGCTGTGGGGCATCCTGCTCGAGCGCGAGGGGCCCATGTACGAGGTGCCCACCTTTAGTGATTAATCATTCAAGTATACGAAAATGTCAGTTGTTTATTATTGCTCGGTGTACTGGTGGATGTGAAAACTAGACTTATTTAAAAAAAAAAGACAAAATTCTAAAGTTTAATGTCTTTCATACTCGTCTAACAGTCTGTGACTGCATATTTTATTTTCTCATCTTCATGTTTGTGATTTTAATTTTTAACATTTTAAAGTGAAAGTAATTTTTTTAAAAATACAAAAGAGTTTGATAAATGTACATTCCTATACATTACTTAGCGTAGAAAAAATAATTAAGGTATACTTCTGGAGTTTTGAACCTCAAAACTCCAGAAATATGGACGACTTCAACTGAAGGGTACATGGGGCAAAATAAGGAATGTCACAAAAATTTTTTTTTTACTTTTCATTGCAATCAATAGTACGTAGCAAAATCTTAATGTTGCCATACTTTTTAACTTTTTGAATTTTTTATGACATTACTTGTTTTGCCCCTGTACCCTTCAACTTATAATGTTCTTTGTAATGCTGAAAACGATGTTTATTAATGAAAAAAATTAATAAATTTTGTAACAATATCAATTATGTCAAGTAAACGTTTAGACATTAACCTCAATATGTTCCAGGTGAACGGCACCAGTGCGCTTGAAGCGCTGAAGGGGCTGTACGGCAGCGCGGGCGTGCTGCGGAACTGGCGCGCCGTGCGCTACTGCTCGTCGCTGCTCAACCACACCGTGGACTCCATCAGCCCCTTCATCACCACCGTGCTCGTCAGCGGGAAGCAGGTGCGTGCACACACATGCATTTCCAATATAAATAGCTTTATACAGATTTTACCTTGACCTGAGACACCTTTGTCATACGATAATTGTATAGGAAAATTCACTGACAGCTTCCAAAATTTCTCAAATTTCCGGTAAAATTTACGCGAACACTGTTGAGAACATTTAAAAAATAATATATGGCAAATTAGTCCGGGCATCCTCAATTATTGTTGTACTTATTTATTAAATAGAAGGATTGGTTTTAAAAAAATAAAAAAAATCCTTGTTTCGAATTTTCGTTTTAGGTGAAACGACAAAACCTATGTATACCTCATTCCAAAGTTAAAAATAGATTACCATTATCATGTTGTGCACCTACATTAATTTTTAAGGTAAACGGTTTTACCACTGCAACTTATTATCTTCCGTAATCAAACCCGTAACCTTCAGCTTAGTAAGTCAGACTGATAATAATACTATTACCTCAAGACATCATTTTAATGAATTTCATTACGTTATGTTGGTTCTACATATAAGAACGGTAGAAAATAATTGAGTTTAATTTTAATACACGAACGTGACGTGTCGTGTTGTAGTTGACCGTGGGCGTGATCGGCCACAAGGAGACGGTGTTCGACAAGCCCATGACGCCGGGCGAGATCCAGTCCGTCATGTACTCCACCATACAACCGTACGACATCATCGGCGCCGTGCTGCAACAGGTCTTCCACTTTTTATTCTATTGTTTTTTTTACTAAGATTTTATTTAAATACTTATTTTTGATAATATGGTACATGTACAATTTTGTCTAACACTATTGCTTTAGAGAGAGAGAGAGAGAAAGATAGTAAATAATTCTATAGATTTATCGTTAACAAGTTCTGTCAATCTATCATTCCGAATATTTTGACTATTTCACTTAAATTCGGCTATTATCCTATAAGGGAGTAACAAACTCAGCTTCAAAATATTATAATTTCGTTCTTTTTTTTCCCCATACACCCGCATTTTGCTAAAGATGTTCGTCAGCCACTATGCAGGGTATCTAATTACAAAACACCTAAAAAATATTCTCAGTGACTTATCTATATCTATATTCTATATATAAATAGGCTTTCTCCTGAATGATTGATGGATCAACGCACAGCCTAAACGGCAGATCGTAAAAATCTGAAAATTGGAGCGTGTGTTCTTTGTATGACGTAGGCATCCGATAAGAACGGATTTTCTGAAATTCTACCCCTAAGGGGGTGAAAAAGGAGGGCAAAGTTTGTATGGGACAACGTGATAACTTGGTCCAATTTACTTAAAATTTTGCATAAGCATTCTTTAACAGAATTGTTGGAAGACGTGATTCATATTTTATTGAAACTCATCGCCTAATGGGGTTAAAAAGGGGTATAAAGTTATTTTGGGGATTAGTTGGTATTAATACTCCTTAGTAAATTTGATTTTAATGACATTTTATTTTGACACATGTTTCAAAACTCTGATTAAAATATTTGACATTTCAATTTTTACGGGAATAGCCAATGATATTTTAACTATAACATGTGTAACTGTACCCATAGATATGTTATGAGCACGCAATCGTGAAAACTCGAAAACGTCCTAATTAGGACGTATTGCCTTTAGTCTGTGTCACCGCATGGCGACGAGTGGTACGCTGCTACAAAATTAATAAAAAATGCCATCCTGTGTATTTAGGAAATGCACCAATTATGATACCAAAGTTAATAAAACACAAGGGATCTCATACCACATGTAAAAACGCAGTATACTTCGATTTATTAATATATTTCAATTATTTGCCTAATATTCTGATATGTCATCGGTCGCTAGACTAATGTTTGTTTACATTGACGCGCAATTGACAACATTAGCTGTCTCTTTTTTTCTTATTGATTTTATCGACTATCCCCTTTCTATCATTTTGACATGTACCTTGAATGAAAAGTGTGTATGTGTGCAGCGCGGAACACTTTTTTCGGTTGTTTAGTGAGCGTATAACATATCTGTAGTTAAAATATCACTGGGAATAGCATTGCATTTAGCTTTTATGTAAACGATTTTTACCAAATTTTGTGTAGTGATAACTTAATACTCGGGTTTCATGACTTAGGATACATTTTATTGGAGAACAATATTCCATTTCCACAGGTAAACAAAATAATTGGTTTTGTTGAGTCATCCTTGAAAAGCTAGCGGTGGCTAAACCTTAAGAGATAAAAATTATGCAGAAGGAAATTGTAACTCTTAAAAAGGCCTATTTTTAAGTAACTGTTTAAATCAATACGTATAAAAACAGTAACTTAGCGAATCGATGTGTACGTTTCACACAAAAAGTATTGAACCATTTTGAACTAAATTTTGTGTAGTGATACGTTACGAGGCAACATTTAAAATGCTTTTTATGGAAGAAAAAATCTTTCATTCCGACAGGAAAACGGGTCCTCCTTTTTTAAAAATAAGCTTAGTAATTTATTTATTACTTTATAAACTTACGAGTAGATATACTTACATATATTTACAAAAATATGTAGTTTTATTTATTTATAATATTAGTAAGTAGTACTTACTAATATTATAAATGCGAAAGTAACTTTGTCTGTCTGTCTGTATGTACTCAACCGACTTAAATGAAATTTGGTACACAGATAGTCTAGAGTCTGAGAAAGGACATCGACTTTTAAAGAAAAAAAAGGTCTGTTAGGGGTTGAAATAGGGGATTAAAGTTTGTATGGAAATTACCTCATTTTTAAAGCTAGAAGCTTGAAACTTATTTTTAGGCTTTTGATTAGATACATAAATAAATAAGACATTCAAAGTTTGTAAAAAACTATCCTAAAAGGGGTACTTAGGGACGAACCCCAGCGAAGCGAGGGTGAGTCGCTAGTAACTTACATAATAAAATTACTAAACTTACCAATATACTGCTCAAAAAAACAGGAGATAGTCCTGTACTGCGGGCGTCTGATCGGCACCAACCCGGACATGTTCCGGGGCATCCTCAAGATCCGCGTGGGCTGGGTGCTGGAGGCCATCCGCATCTACCTCGAACTCTTCCCCGAAGAGAAGAGGGCGGACGCCACCATAGAGAGCCTCTCGCCCTACAAGCTGCGGACTTTGTTGCAGAAAGTGCTCACTGTGTCGGATTGGGCGGATGAGAAAGGGTAAATATTTTTGAAGTAAAACTTATTTACGCACGCTTCACTTGGAGAGTAAGCTGGTGAATTCGTGACGAGAGCGTAACGAAAAGAGTGGTAGAGCGAGGGGACAGAAGTTGAGAGGGAGATATAAGTTAGTGAAGATAGAAAGAGCGAGAGTTACGTTTCCTATATTAGAGGTCTGGGTAGTCTGTAGGGATAAGAGAGAGAAGTGCGAGCACAAATCTTTCTCACATTCTCTCATAAAACTAAAGAAGTTTGACTACAGTCGTGTGGTCTTAAGCACACTCGTTTTTTTGTTTTTAGTTTAGTTTTGTTCCCTAAGTACGTTTAAACGGTCAGTATAGATCTTTCAGGCATGTGATATTTTCCCACAGTAAAAAGTATTAAGTAATACTTTCTTAGATTTACGCGAATATTCGACATTATAAATGAAAGTACCTTTTCGGATTTTGTCGCGGATTTATTTTAATTTTTAGTTCCCGACGTTTCGAATGCTTTACAGCAATCATGGTCACGGGAGAGACTAAGATATTTGACGACTCATAGGTTTATATACTTGTTACAGACAGTGCCTACCCACAATTTACAAAAATTTTGAAAATGGCATCAGAGTACCTTATAAAATTTTAATTCTAAACATTTATATTTAAATTTAAATAATTTAAAAATAATTTATAATTATGGCAATATTATTAACTTATTTTTAGCTAGTATTATTATAATTATTATAATTTTTATTTTAATATTAGTTATTCAAAAGTATTATGTAGTGTTGCTATTATAATAATATGTATATTTTCTTACCTATAAATTGTTTATGCTAAGTTGCATTTTATTATTTAAATTAAGTATTAATTTGATATAAGAAAATTAAGTTAAAATTGCTAAAAATATAAATTGGATTTTGATTATTTTAAAGTATTAAGCAACACTACTGCAATTAAAAATAATTTAATCAAATCAAAATATGCTTAGATTTGACAGATTCTTTTGAATTATAATTTTTAAAATTTTTAGAATTTAGATTGAAAGAAAGCTACTGCACGGTTCGGAAGGCAGTTTGTGCAGAGAAGAACCGGCAAGAAAATCTACACTTGCTCTTTTTAAAAATATTTTAACAATATTGCAATACATACAATAATTATTATATATTAAATTTGACTACTTGTATCAAGATCTACCATAATTTTGTCAATGAAACTATTGATTTCGCCTCTGTATTAATAATAATTACTATTTCAATAACATTTTCCAAAAAATAATTAATGTATTGGTTCGATTAGGTTAGTTTTTTTTATAAGTTTAGAGTCCTAGCTATATGTGGGATATAAATGAAATATTAAATGTCTTTAACTCATATATTGTCCTAAACGGTTACACTTACTTTAATATATTATAAATATATAAGACTCTATAGAATACTATTGTGAGAGGGGGACCGTCGGGGCACTCGCGAATCTAACGACTGAATTGTTACCACGCCCGCGCCTTCGGCGCGGGTTGTGGTCGCGGGGATAAATTCCGCTGACGCGGCTGTAGACATTGCGACGCCACGGCGCAGGCGCCGAATGCGCATTCCGCTGACGCGGCTATCGCCATCGTGTCGCCACATAAGTATAGACTAAACTTTGGTATCATCAAACATAATAACGTTCTCCAAAAATCAACGAAAAGTTTTAATCAAAATAATCATAATGAATGAATTTACGAGTAAAAGTATTTATTTAGGTTAACGCCTCTACAACGGCGACGGTTGGAAGGCTGTCTGTGTCGAGTCCCGAAACATTTCTACGTGCAAGTGTGGGATATTCTATTGCGAACTCCTGAAGGATTAATTATAGAGGTATGGAGTACTTGTGTTTATTTATGTATAATTTAGATGTATGTTACATTTAGATCAATTTTGATTCGTTACCTTCTTACCTTATATTATAAAAAACTGAAAACAATACTTATGTCTCTGCGTCGCTTCTGTTCGTTTTTTGCGATTAGTACGATTGTTCGTACTTATAAACTAAAAAAGATTCATGCGGAATAGAAATATCTAACTAGGAATATTTGCACCTTGAGATTTTAATAGTATCAGTTTCTATTTTTTTATAGAAAGAAAATTTTTTATTTTGTGTGGTAAAGAAGAAAAATGTGTGTAAAAATGTATTTTAACAATATAAATTATAATACAAGTTAAATAATAGGACTATTTACAGTTTACTTTTTTCTTTACATTAACTTATATAATTATATCATTTAGTTTTTCATGTATTAAATATGTATATTTGCTATGAAATACTTTTTTGGTTTTAGTTGATTAGGGCTGTGTGCATTTGTTACCAGTGTTTTCGAATAATCCTTTGTTACCGATGGTGATCAGGGACAAGCGATCCCCGCGCAGCCGACGCTGGTGAACATGTCGCGGTCGGAGCTGTCGTTCGCGCTGCGGGTGGAGGCGGCGCTGGTGCGCGTGCCGTCGCCCGAGCGCCGCCAGCTGTGCGTGGAGCTGCTGTGCGTGCTCGCCACCATCCTGCGCCGCAACCCCGAGCTCTACCTGCGCCACGCGCTGCGCCTCGACCAGCTGCTCGACGACGCCGAGCGCACATACGCTGAGGTATTTACGTTGACCACCTCTCATACTCTGTTTTTATTTATTACAGTGTTGCCAACTTTTAATTTTCGTGTATAGTGTATGTATAGAATGCTACAATCCCGACAAAACCCGTTAAATAGGGATTTTACCAACGACAAAACAGTTTTCGAGTTGTACTTGAAAAAAAAGTCAAATGAAAATTTACTCTCTCAACTTTTTAAAGATAAAAATGTATTGCATATTTTTTCGTATTTTTTAACTAAAATAAATGAATAAAATTATAATTTAATTGTTGCCATGTCCAAATTATTTTTATTTCGAAACAACAAATCTAAAAAAACATAAATTTTTGTTGTCCCGCTGAAAAATCCGTTAGCCGTTAAACACAATTTTTTCCCGTTGCCAACCTTGCTGACCCGTTAAATCTAGCGGGAAACCCGTCAAGTTGGCAACACTGCAGTGCTTAGTACTGTGGGCGTATATCCAGGAGTGCGGGCGACGTATGAGGTGCGACGGAGGAGGTACACTCCGCCCGCGTTCCCCGCAAGCGTCGCTCCACCCTAGTCTCAGTGTTGTTCATTGCCTCGCTGCTACGCCATGCACACATATCGATATTTCTCAATTATTTAGTGTTTACTTTGCTTACTTATAGTCTGATTTTTAATCTCAGAGACAAAACTGAAATTACGTGAGTTGATAGTTTTGCAATACTTAAATGATAATGTACCACTATCGAAAATAATTAAGAAAATAGAAGAATTTATAATTAATGTAGTAAGCAGCGATGAAGAAAGTGAATTATCGGATTGTTCTGCAATGTTTATTGAAAGTGATTAATATAATTTTTATTTTCTTACATTTAATTGTGTATAAAGATAATATCGATAACTATTGTTTTTATTACTATCCATTTTGGCACATCACTAGCAAATTCCTCTAACCCGCACTCGTGAGCTGTCGCGTACTATAGTTTTGCCCATGGAGATTAGAGACCAGGAGGACCTTCGCCCTAGTATGTAGTGTCTCAGAAATATTGTCAAACTAACGAGGCGCTGCGATCGCTATGTTGTCTCAATGTCTAACTTCACGTTGTCACAATAGTAACAGTACTCATAAACAGCTAACTTCACAAATACTACTTACCGACGACAGCGCGTTATAAATTCTACAAATTTTCAGACAGGCGGGTAATGCTTTAGTATGAAGCAATGGTTCTCCTGGTCTCTAACCTCCATGGTTTTGCCAATGAAATAGACAGCGTCTAGACGTGTGGGGCATGGGTAATCGTGCGGGGTAGTTGCGGAAGAAGCGCCCCATATTGTCATAGGTTTTTCAAGTGGTAGTGCCATGCTTGTTACCTTCGGGTAGCAGCCGAATGGGCCGGCACGCCCCGTATAGTACCACTCTCTCACAGGAGACCGGCGTGAAGTGGCAGCTATGCTGCCGCGTTTCGTCCGGTAAGTGAGAGTCCGGGAGGCCCACTCCCCATCCCTCCTCCCGTCCTTCTTTCACCTCCCTCCCTCCCTTTCCTAAAAGGCCGGCAACGCATCTGCAAGCCCTGTGGTGTTGCAGATGTCCATGGGCGGAGGTGATCACTTACCATCAGGTGAGCCTCCTGCCCGTTTGCCCCCTTTGTCCCATAAAAAAAAAAAAAAAGGTACTTTTGTATGACAAGTTAGGAAATGATTTTTGAGTTAAAATGTGGGATTATACATGTAACATGATTTTCGTTGAAATCAATAACGATATCTATATTAAAATGTATATAATTTTATACTGTTCTGTGTTCACAACATGTAAGATAAGCTAATCTGTTGGTGACGACACACGTTTGTTATAGTAACTGTTTTATTTCTATCATTGCAACATATTATGAGATTATATTATCAGGATTAATAAAAACTGATGATACGTTTATAAAATTATATTTAAATCACAAAAAATTCTCAAAGCTTATGAACTTTGTGTATACTATAGTATT
Source organism: Boloria euphrosyne (assembly GCA_951802675.2). NCBI lineage: Eukaryota > Metazoa > Arthropoda > Insecta > Lepidoptera > Nymphalidae > Boloria > Boloria euphrosyne. The sequence continues at coordinate 11,878,128 of OX637873.1, read as the reverse complement.
ATTTGTTTTACATTACTTTTGATGGTTACCTTTTCGCACGAGCCCGTTGTATCCGACAGCTAAGTTAGCATGTGTCCAGTAGTTTTCTCGTGATGCTGTCACGGACAGAAAAAAATCTAAAATCTATAGAATCAGCCTCTGTATCGATAATATTGACTATTTCAATGTACAGATTCAACTAAGGTAGAATTTTATTATTAATTATAGATAAAAATAGTAAAACATTATTGAACTGTAAAGGCCGCGGGGACACGTGTAATGCGTATGTAAGACGGGAGCGTGGTGTTGTGTTGCAGGACAGCGGGTCGGCGCCGGGGTCGCTGAGCGCGGCGGCGCCGGGCGTGTCGCTGGGCTACCTGGCGCGCGCCGTCGTCAACTCCGTGCTGCAGGCCGCGCACGCGCCCGCGCACGCCGCGCGCGCGCACGACACCTGCCTCGTCGCGTAGACCCTGAGTATAGACGAGACTAATCTCGGAAAAATTATATTGGACGCTTTAGCCGCGATGTCCAAAGATAGAAAGGAAAATTCGCATGGATTGCAGATTTGTTTATCATCTTTGTCACTAACTTCGCAATACTGACATACAACTAAATTCACCAAGTAACTACGTTAATCAGCGCAATTCGTGGAAATTTTTTAAACTGTCTTAAAATTTAGCAGACAGGATTTTTCATATGAAACCTGCCTATATTCTCCATGCGTCAGACTAAACAATTACTAGATGGAGTCGGCCAAAAATATTATCAGTTGAGAAATTTATGCTACTATTTTCAATGTATCAGGAGGTTAAATCAACTCCAGGTAAACTATAGTACATTGTCATTTTTTTAACTTCATGTTTAATTCATCAAACTCATATAGAGTATCTTTAATCTCTAATGTATATCTTAGTCTGAAACTAATACATTCGAAATCTCTTTCGACTTGTGCTATGCATTGCTAATGAAGTTAATGCAAAGAAAGTATTGATAACATTCAATAATTCAGGTTTTATTTACCTGATTTCAATTTATCAAAAAGATAAAAATATAAAATTAATAATTTGTTCCTATTTGAAAAATAAGTTGAAATATGATACATAATAAAACATATTATTATTATTTTTGGAGTGACATTGGAAGGCCTATAGTACTATAGCTAGTGGGCAAGCAAACTCACTATGATGATAGTGATCTTATTATGTATTATAATATTATGGTTAAATGTCTTTTTTTTATTATGTTACTTATTTACTTACATTTATAAATAGCTATGTAAATTTTTCCTCTTTCTCAGTGGCCTATAAAGTCGCTTATCAAATATAACCTTAACTGTGATTAGTTTTATAGATTTTTATAGAGCAAGCAATTTTTAGATTTTTTATAGACATACTTTTTCTTTGTAGCAATTACAACAAAATTGTTTGCTGCTCAATTTTATATTATAAAAAAATTAATATTATATAATATTAAATTTTTAAATAAGGAAGACCATGTAGAGAAATTCAACTCTTTATTTTTCTAAATGAATAAAAAGTTATTTCAAATAATAATTGTTTTATTTTATAAAAACTTCACATTTGAGCAAAACAATTTCTTGCTCCACATCCCATAAAGTTCAACACTCATTTCACTACTTAAATAAATAAAATTGGCAGTATATTACTAGAGTCCATTGTACACTTTATTATTAGTTGACTGTTTTAATAATTTTCTCAAAGCTGCAATAAAGAAATATAAGTTAGTTAATATAATATATACAATAAAAATTATAAAATTAAAAACACTTAATTGAAACTATATATGATTTTGTGAGTTTGATCATATGCATGAAATATTGATTACCTTCTTTTTCTTCCTCGGAGAAGTCTTTCTTTGGGAAATCAATGTCGAAAGTGATATACAGGTTACCATGCAAGTTATTGTTCTCAAAGTTGGGCATGCCCTCCCCCTTCTTGCGCACACGCGCTCCAGCCCAAGTCACCTTGTCGCGAGATACACTGACTTTGTGTCCATCCAAGTGAACAATTTCAAATGTGAAACCAGTCAAAGCATCCTGTTGGAAGGTAAATATTATGTCAATTACAAAAATTCTATTGTTGTTATGTACCTATGTCACGAATTGATATTATTTATAAACATGTAAATTTAATTTTTATGACTCTAAACAAGTATATTTTATGAAAATGTTACATTTAGCAATATTTACTACATTATGAAATATAGTTGTTGAATTTTTTTATAAACATTAATAACTTTAAGATTGTACTGTACAAATAAATTTACCTGTAGGGAAATTGTTACATTTGTGTAAAGATCATCACCCTTCCGTGTGAACTGTGGATGCCTTTCAGTTTTAAACACAAAGATTAAATCTCCTGGCTCTCCATCCATGTGGGGCTCTCCCTCACCTCTCAACCGAGACTTATGGTTGTCTGGGGCACCTACTTCCACCTGTTAAACAGCACATAAATATTGAATAAAATAATAAAATGATAATAATATATAATACATTTACTTATCATTTATAAGTTAAAAATACCAATAATCAAACTATGATAAAATTTAATCTCTTTACTATAAAAACATTTCTTAAAATATATATACCTCTACTTCCAGCAATCTTTCTTCATTGACTAGCTTTACATTAGGACATTCATCACATACAGTTTGTTGCATCATTTGAAAACGCCCAGGGCCTAAGTTCCTGGTCACCATCTCTTGCCTACAATTACACTTCCTAGTACCAGGTGCTGGCTTTATAACTGGCTTATTACGAGTAATCTGTAAAAAATGTTGATACAATGTATATTGTGTTTATAATTAAGTTATATAAAAAATGAAGATTAAAAATGTTTAACTAATAAAACAATTATTTAATTAAAGCACTAACATTTTATTTAAATAAAATGTAAACATCCATCAATCTACTTACTTCTATAAAGTTTCCATTATAGAGTTCTTCTAATGAAACACTGAGTTCCATAATTACATCTGCACCTCTTGGATTCTCATGATGTTGGGGTTCTCCACCAAAGTGAAAACCAAAATCTCCAAAGAAACTGGCAAAGGGATCATTATTATTCATCATGCCATCTTTCTTGAGGCACTCCTCCCCACACCTATCATACATTTCTCTTTTCTCAGGATCTGACAGTGCCTCATAAGCTGCTCCCAAGTCTTGAAACTTTTGAGATGCTTCTGGATCATCTTGGTTTTTATCTGGATGTAGTGCTTTTGCTAATTTTCTGTAAGCTTTCTTGATTTCATTGGTATTGGCTGAGCGTGACACGCCAAGGATTTGGTAAAAATCTCGTCCGGCTAGAGTCACAATCAATGATGAAAAAAAGTATATAAAGCACACATATGCACTATTGATTAACATTTTGAAAAAGCCTAACTAGGAACTATTTTAAAAGAAAAACGAGACTCATGAGTCAATTTCTGTTTCCACTATGCGATACATTTTCATTTTTTGACAAGAGTCTGTTGACAGCGCAAAAGACAATTCGTCCTGCTCTTATTGGTTATTAACCACTTGAAGTGATGAAAGTCCAATGTACTGCATATGTTAATAATAAATTATGCGTTATTATATTACAATAAGATTCACTTTAAGAAAAATATTTCCCATTTCATAATACCCAATCGCAAACAGCCTCGTATTAACCAGGGTTGCCGTAAAAAAGGTTAAAAGTGCAAATTATTTTCCAATATAATTTATACAGCAATATTTCAAATGCAATAATATATTTATCATAATCATTAACATTGAATGATATGTCGTCAAGCTCCGAAATGAGTTGAAGAAGAGAAGAGTATAACTTTTATTATGATATTAGATAACATTAGGTATAATATTTTTCAAAATTTATTCTTAATCTGTTCTGTTTTGTCAATTGTCAGTGTCATGTTTATATATGTAGCAATATACTCTATGGTGTCATGTAAGTAAAATTGAGGACGCTGCCTTGTCATTTGCAAATCTGTAAACTCACTTTGAATAATTTTTTGTAACTTTCTTTATCCGTCTATTATTTTCAGGTTTTTAATAAGCGTCGATTAATTATTAATTATTAAAAATGGCTTCAGTACTTGTTCCCGAAGTTCCAGCCCCGGGATTTTCTTTTGAAAACTGCCAAAGGTATGCAAATATCAAACTCTATGTTTAGCACTATTTTATTTTAGGATGTAAATTATAAAAGAAAAATAATTCGTTTTCAGAAATGCTTTTCTGGCACAGAAAGGTTTTCCAGCTCCCAAAGCAACGAAGACCGGTACCACCATCGTGGGTATTATTTATGCCGATGGTGTCATTTTGGGTGCTGATACTAGAGCGACGGAAAATACAGTAGTGTCAGACAAAAACTGTGAAAAAATACATTATTTGGCAGGAAATATGTACTGTTGTGGAGCAGGTACTGCTGCCGACACTGAGATGACTACTCAATCAGTAGCTTCGCAACTTGAGTTGCAACGTCTACACACCGGCCGTACAGTTCCTGTGGAAACTGCTGCAACATTGCTAAAACGCATGCTTTTCCGCTACCAGGGCCATATTGGAGCTGCCCTTGTTCTTGGGGGTGTTGATAGTACTGGTCCTCATATTTATTGCATTTATCCACATGGATCTGTTGATAAGCTTCCTTACGCTACAATGGGTGAGTAGTTATGAATAATAAATTGTTATTCAATTTTAAAGTACCTTCCTACTGTAAATTACCATGTTTTTAAAATTTTAATATGTTTGTGTTAGGTTCTGGTTCCTTAGCAGCTATGGCAGTATTTGAATCAAACTGGAAGCCTAATATGAGTGAAGAAGAAGGGAAAAAGCTAGTGAGGGATGCAATTGCTGCTGGTATTTTCAATGATCTTGGCTCTGGTTCTAATGTAGACCTGTGTGTTATTCGCAACAATGGACCTGCACAATATTTGAGAACCTATGAAGAGGCCAATGTCAAGGTCAGATTTTTTTTTTAATTTGTTTACACCAAAAAAATTAGTCATGTTAGAAAAATACTTCAATTTTAATTTTGATCAAATATTCATATATCCTTATTATGTACTTTTAGGGTAAAAAACAAGGTTCATATAGATATCCTATTGGAACAACTGCAGTCTTGAAGCAGCGTGTCATTCCATTGCAAGTGGAATCAGTGAATATTCGTCCAGTGCAACCAATGGAAGTGGAACCATCACCAAGTCGGCGTTGATGTTTTAAAATATTTGCTGAACAATAAATTACTTTGTATTATTACTTTTCTTATTTAAATTATATTACACTTCTATCTCTTTAATACTTACAACTATAAAAATAGTCAGGTAATGCAGAAAACATTGTGAGGAAACCTGCATGTCTGAGTTTGTAGGACATGTGAAGTCTGCCAACACACACTAGGCCAGCACGGTGGATTTTGGCTTGACCCCCCTTTCTAACGTCCTCAGCAGTAGGTTAGAAGAGCCTCATGACAATGCAGAATGTAACTGAGAAGATAATATGTTATAAGCAATATTGTGAGCATGTAATAAAATTACTGATGTAGGAAAACAAGAAATGAATATTTAATTTATTATTCTAAGCATATTGGCATGTTTTTATTGCAAATAGTATTTTTTAGTAGAAAAAACAATTTTTATCAAAATAATACTTTATTTCACTTATTATTTTCACTGGACGGAAGAGATACTTGATATTAATATCAGTCAACATCAATAATACAATGTCATATAGTATATGGATAATTCTTAATAATACCTTAAAAATATAGTACAATATTTATAAATAATCTATTTAGCTTATGAGTCTAAAATGGCATCAGCTGATTAGAAATGAAGCTGTCCCCATAGAGAGAGAAGAAGAGTATTTTGATAATGCTTTCTTAAAATTATTTTACAAAAATATAAAATCTCACAATACATCATTAAAATAAAAGTAATACAATTTATGCATAATAATATTTCAATCTCATAAAACATTTTTTTTCAATCTCTCAATATAATCATTATTGCTTTGTAATTAAAGATTAATTAAAAAATAATATCAAAATTTATAAAAATAGATCTCTTTACAAATTAAAAATCTCTACAATTTTCATTACAACTACAGATCCTCATAAAAATAATATATACTTCATTATCAGTAAGAACAATAAACTTAATTCTTCTTATGAAGAATGAAGTCCCATGTATCCTTCCACCTGAGATTCAAGAGATCTGTTTCAGTCAAATCCACATTACCATAGCTTAGTGCGCTAAATTTTTTAAATGTAATAATTACATATGCCAGCCATATTGTAACACATATTATGAACACATGGGTGAATGATTTTAATTTTTCTCTTACACATAAAATATAATAGATATGATCAATGACGTGAGCTAAGAGAAGGATTTTGAAGATGTAAGCAGGTAAATAGTGGTGAAGGAATAGAGTCCGATCCATGAAGAAGTATGGCAGGTAATGTATCCAATATCCCAAGTAGAGTATGCAGCCGGCATCGTAGAATTTTTGTGACACGTAAGAGGGGAGGTCGACGACAGCTCGTCTTTGGCGTACTGCGTATACGCCAAACATTACTCCATACAGTAGCACGGACAGTGTGCCAGCGTACCATGTCATTAAATTACCGATTAAATGTACTTGAGCCTGTAAAAACGTATATAATATGTTTAGTATGTACACAGGGGGCTTAAGTGACTAGGAATCTCGAAGTCCTCTGCGCATAAGTTAATTCATAAAAGAGTGCATAAACATAGCATCCACATGCGGTACGGTGACCGTGAAGTGCGAACTGGCTTTATGGTTTACGCGTATAGCTTTTAACTTGCCACGATATAGCGTTAACGAAACCTATCTATAATGTTTTATATTATATTTATTGTTCTTTTATATTATTTTGTTCGAGTGATAACTGTTACACAATGATATACATAAGTAGGTATACAATAAAATACTAACATTAGAGTGAGGCGAAAGCCAGTAGGCGATGGAGCGCGCCAGCAGCGGCCACTCGGGCGGCTCGCTGGCGAACATGTGTCCCTGCGGCGCGTCGCCGGCGTGCGCCGCCATCTTGTACTGCAGCTCCATGAACTTGTCCCAGAAGGACAGCTGCGTGGCCGCCGTCGGGATCATCTCTGCTGAGACTAGTTCGCGCTCGCGCTCGCGTCTGTCTTCGGCTGTAATTTTATATATCGTTTAGAATATAATGTAGTAACTTCTTATACTTAGCGCACACAAGCACGCAGTGTACTGTGCAGCTCGTGAGGACGCAGACCAATGGGGAAAATCTCGAAAAATGGGGAATTAGGATTAAACTTTCACAAAACAATATACCTAATTGCAGAATCGAGCATCACTTTTAATATTGAATGAGTGACACCCTTTCGTGCCAAAACCATGTGCTGGTAAAAGCTTTATATCTGTTTACATGAAACTTGTCGTGTTTGATGAATTTGAAGAGATCCAGGTTCTTCAAACACCACAAGATCTAAATATAGATATCTACCACCTTTGGATCAGAATTGGTCGACGTAGCCAATAATTAAAATATGTAATAATTCCCACCTTTTGTATATCGATGTTCCTCAACATTCCACACAGTGTCCTGATGAGTAACGACCTTGTCCGCGACCACCTCGTGCTGGTGGAAGCCCCACGCCGGCAGCTGTCGGCCGCTGAAGCGAAGCGCAGAACCAGAATCTACGTGTATCAGTCTTACGAGAGAGCTAATACTGTCCCAGGTAGCATCATCGCTTTCACGATTCACTATTTCCACCCGCCAAAGGTTCTGAGCTGGCATCGACACGTTGTAGTCGATGTAGCAAGAAACCTCCTGAAATTTTATTATATGGATACAACACTTGTTTCTTTATGGCACCTAAATCTTCGGGATTTGAAAGCATGAAAAGAATCTTATCGGTTTAATTTACTATTAATAATATGTTCAAAATAAACAGATAAACATTTTGTACCAAAATATTACATTACTAAAAAAAACTAGAAACGTAACTTAAAATCTTTTAAAATGTAACCTTTCTACTATTCTACCACTATAACTTTTTGAAATTTATATTATATTCATTGATCAAATAAAATCACTCTTATTATACCTACAAGCAAAAACAACTAACCTGTGATTGTGGCGAGGCGGGCGCGGCGACATCATGCGAATTGAGCGCGCGACTCGTAATCCCGTGGAGTAAGTGGACCGTATCTCCATGTCGGATGATGTCCGGGGGATTGGACACCACCAGGGACGACTGTTCGGGACGCTTGACTATCCACCAGTTGTTGACGTCTTTGAAGCTGTAGCACGTGACCTGCTGCTGGTGGGAGGAGCCTCGCCCGTCGTCGTAGCGCACCGGGTACACGTGCGCGTGCGAGTGCAACCAACATGTGCGTCCGTGGGAATGCCTATGTTGTATGGAATTGTACATGCTGTGGTCATTCACATTGATAATAATTAATTGGACTACTGTTATGGTAATGGTATGGTAAACTAGGACCGGTTTTTGCAACTCGACGAATTGATGCTTATTTTGCGTGTGTTAGACAACTATTAACTATTAATGCGAATTTGTAGGTTGTCTGGACGTATTTGGATGAAAATAGATTTATTATTATTATTATCAACTCTTTGTTACTGGCTGAGCCAATTGTGATGGAACTTTCACTGATGTATCCGATTCCGAAATCAAAGTAAATTATGATTTTATGAGATTTATTGTGTAGAATCTTGTTGATAATACAAAAATAGTAAACTAGTATTAATGTGGCTCCATTTAGACACATATTTCCCAACTTAAAAATAAACTTTTTTTCATTCATCATTTCATCATGTTTGTCATTGATTAATAAACTTTTAAGTATTTTATAATGAGCTGCTATTAAAAAAATTGATTGTTTAAAAGTTCTCCTTAAGGTAATTTTAAAATGTTACCTGAGAGTAATTTGTGATCCATGGGAAACATGTAATGGTTGTCCTCTAGTGATACTTGCTAAGCCTCCTTTTAGCGATGCCTGGAAGGCACTGGTCATCACACTATCATGTGGGCCAGCTTTAGGGAGCATTGAAAGGTGAGTGTAGAATACTGCTATATAAACGGCCAACGGCACGAAAATAAGAATGAAGAATCTCCATACAGCTGATAAACAAAGTTTCAAAATTGATTCAGTTTCCCCAATATATCGCCAAACCTGGCGCCCAACTAAAAATATTGCTAGAAAATATGTATACAGTCCTGAGTATTTCACCCTGAAAAATAAAATTTATTAAGTCAAATATGTCAAAAATGTTACATCAGGCTTTGATGCATTGAACCTATTAAAATGTATTTTCTCTGTAGTAATTGCAATTACATTATGCATCTTTATATTTCAGTAGGTACAAAAGTAAACATTAATAAATCACTATGTTTGACAAACAATTTTTTTTCTTTACAATACAAAACACATTATAAATTATTGTCACATTATTACTTTTAATACTTACGAGAAACAGCAACCTAGAGCAAAAGCACCAATAGTTAGTAATAACGCCGAAACTGGGCCAGTTTTATTTGTACTTTTTATAACAAATAGTATACCCAGTAAGCCAAATAATATTTGAATGCTCTCTAATAACATAAATCTTGACTGTGTCAAAAAACAATTCTCTGTAAGAAAAATAAAATTATATTATAATTATGTCATACATAAATGAAATGAAATAATTTGAATGAAGACTTACCCAATAAAACTAGGATTGCAGCAAGTATTGCTGTCCATTGGGAAGTAGATATTTCCAGCATTAATTGATAAGTGATGGGAACAATTAAGCTTCCACATATAGCAGGTACTAATCGAAATGCTTTAATAGGTACTGAATCAGTGTACGGAGAGCCAATTCTATCGAAGGTAAAGTTACCATCATAACCTGCTAGATGCCCTGCTAAATAAAGCATTTGTTTACCTAATGGCGGATGAGCATCAAAAAAGAATACTCCTTTTGTATATAAGGAAACATATCTTCCATAATGCAATTCATCAAATCTACAAAAAAGCATATTTAAATAAATTAGAATTGTTATTTCATTATAAATACTGTAGGAATATATAAATTAGTTTTAAGTGTACATACACAATATATCTTGGCTCTGCTATGTTATAAAGCCTGGTACAAAGTGCTAAGAACATTAATCCAATAAAAACCACATCAATTTCCACTCGAAGATATATGCTCTGAATTGGTTTATCTACATCTTCATTATTTTGAATTTTATCTTTAGTTTCCATTTCATTTTCAGCTGGAGCACCGTCACCCTATATAATAAGTAAAATAAAATTATCCATTTGAATTATATATAGAATTTATTTAAATATATTTCAGTACTTACAACTTCTCTCTTTGAAATTATGGCTCTATTTGAATAACATTTTTCAGATTCAGAGAGTTCACTGACCTCGTTTAAGTTCTTAAGTGATTTACGATTTTTTAATGATTTTTTAGTATCCATCATCAACAATTATTTTATAGTCACTAAACTAAACGTCAATATAATAGTTAACATTTGAAAGTAATTAAAAACAATACTAATAAAAAGTTATTTACGTTAAAAACATCTTTCGTGGAACTTTCTAAATCATAACAAGTAACAGTATCGCGATTCGCGCGGCGCGCCTCAAGTCGCCTGTCGCAACTCGCAAGCACCACAGACCAGGGGGGGGACACTCAAGAACATTGCTAATTTTTCTAAAGAAAGTTGCGCCATCTCCATTTCCTAACTTTTATAAATGCATTGCGTCTTATTTATTCGCCGATAGATGTCGCTAAAAATGTATTCGATCCTAAACTAATTGTAATTTATACCACATTAATTAAATAGATAAATAAAAGACTTTAGATTATTATTTTATGAACAAAAATACTGTATGAAATAAAAAAAAAACAATCAATACTTATTCCAAATGGCATTAACATTTTTACAATCACTTCCTAACATTATTTTTATAGCAATACTGGTTATTTTTATAGCAATACTGGATACATACAAAATACAAGTTGCTAATTGCAATTTGGCATTTGCAAATATGAAATAATAAATATAATATTATTCCGTTTTCTAGTATTTTTTGTTCATCAGTCGTTGAGTCGAGATTATTCCTCCGTTTACTATCAAAACTTACTATTTTATTGTGTCCGGTGTCGGCAGTGTGCCGAATTATCGTAAATATTTTGTAGTTTGTAGTTTAGTGATATTTCGCGATAAATACGCTTTTCTGTGGTGTGTGAGTTATTGAAAGCAAATTCATTTTTAATTTTGTGGATAGGCACTGTGTAACAAGAATATGTTTGAGATATCTAAAACCCTGAAAAAATCCGAAAAGGTAGTCTTATTTTAAATTGTCAAATATTCGCGTAAATCTAAGAAAGTATAGAAAATGAACTAAAATATTACGTATAAGAATTATTATTCAATATAATTTATTCTGTATTATCAATAAATGATTACTCTTGCATTTGTTGTTTTATTTATTTCTTTGTTCTAGCAGTTTAATCAAAATATATCAATGGCAAAATAAATAGATATAGGCAACTATATAGCTACCTATATATAGCTACCTACGTATAGCTACCTATATATAGCTACATATATATAGCATTAGTTTAAGTTAGGAAACGCAGATGGCGCTTCAAATTGATTTCCATAAATATTCCTAGAGAGGGCACTCTTTTCCCAGTATATTATCTATACTCTTTGCCACAGACAATTGACAAATGACAATTGACATTTGATGATTTTTGCATAGATATAATAACACCTCAAACGTAGACAGAGAATTCATCTATGCCTCAAAGGAATTTTGACAGATTGGTAATGAATTTAGTTCGAGTCTTTATTTTTCATCTATGGTTCGAGTGATAAGTCGAGCTTGTCATTTATCTTGACTGGTATGAGTAATATCGACAACTGCACAAATTTAGCACCCCATCAAAGGATTTTTGAAATCAAAATGACCTTAATCAATAGGTCTACGTTCGGTCTATATAGGTCACCTATCATTTTTGTTAGGTCACCTGTAGTTTTTTAATAAATTTCAAAAATCCTTCGATGGGGTCCTAAAATTGTGCAGCTGATATCGACTCGATTTTAAAACGAAAAACTCGCAAACTAAAGTACCTACTCTCCGATATAGTAATAATAGCTCATAGAGTATATTCATATTGCTACATATATAAATGATAATGATATCCTTTGTTAGAATATCATTGCTAAAACTTGTTATTTAAAATATAATACTAAAGCATTAAAATAAATTCAATATTTAAAACGAGTTTACTAATCGATTTTACAAATAAAATTTTGGCGGCTTTACTTTTCTCATAATATTAGTTTGAACTTTGAAGTTTCAATAATCAATTTCAAGGCTTTGAAATTTGTAAATAATAAATACCTATGTTTTGGCTTTTGTAATTATGTTAAAGTTTAGGTAAGTATATCAGTGGAACTAATTGATAAATAAAGACTTAAACAGAATCGGCGGATTCTTTGGTATTTGCTAAGTGTGCGGCAAATATGAATAAACAACAAGAAGCTGCTGAAAATAACGACGTACTTTCTTGTCCAGTTTGCGATAAAAAGTTTCAGCAAGATGTTATAGAACAACATGTAAACAAGTGTCTTTTTTTAAATTCTTTATCAAGTAGTCAATCGAAAAGGAATAGTTCTCATTTAGAAGAAAGTTTTCATTACAAGAGAACTAAAATTGATACAAGTCCAGTTAGTAGTACATCTACATCAAAAGTAAGAAATGAAGTATTTTTAATTATTTTAAATTATTTTATACTTTTATTTAAATTATTTTTAATTATCTTACTCGTAATGATATAAATTTTATATGTTTCAGGCTCACCAACCAATGAAATCTAAGTCAGCTTTGAAAAATAAAACAATTTCAACACTTCCAAATGACAATAAAAATATTCCATTGGCAGAATCTATGAGGCCTAACTGCCTTGACGATATTGTTGGACAAAGTGAAGCATTTGGTGCGGGTTCTATGTTACACTCTATGTTAGCAAAGAAAAAAATACCTAATATGATATTATGGGGACCACCTGGATGTGGAAAGGTAAAAAGTTTCCTTTACCATATAAGTATGATATTCATTAAATCTCAATTTCTAAACATGTAATAAAAGTGTAACTGATAACTATTGTTGTCCGTACCAGTATACTGTCTGTATATGGAAAGTATTATAGAAAAACTATTCTTGAGGATCTTTATAAATTCAATAGAACCCATAACAATATTTTTTTGTATTTTTGTCAATTATATTAAATATCATTCAGCTGAGACAAGGTGTGCTTTAGTTTGATGTGGCATATTATACATTATGATACACATTTGGCCAATGTGGTGGAATATGGCCTCATATTAAAGGGAGGCTTGTGCATTTGGATATTAAAAAGGGGCTAATTACAATGTAATGAAACTTAACGACATCTAAGCTTGAGCCTATATTTGTTTTCAGACATCAATAGCTAATGTAATATCAAATATTTGTAAAGAACAAAATAATATGCGTTTTGTGAAGCTATCCGCAACTATGTCTGGTATAAATGATGTGAAAGAAGCTGTAAAAATAGCTAAGAATGAAGCCCAATATCAAAGGCAAACCGTTATGTTTATGGATGAGATACATAGGTATTGAAAATATTTCTTAATAATTTACCTAATATCAAACTGGTGTAATGTGGGTTAGCATAGTAATTTTATAATTGAATATGTGAATGGATGAAGGTATATCACCTTGTATTGTAACATTTTCGAACATTTACTATTATATGCATAGATGTCTGTGTTCTGATTTGAACAGTTTTAAGTCTTAAAACCACCATACTTATGACTATTATAGTTCAGTTTGTGCCACTTAATAATTTCTTTTAGATTTAACAAATTACAGCAAGATACATTTTTACCACATGTAGAGAATGGTACAATAACATTAGTAGGTGCAACAACAGAGAATCCATCATTCAGTTTAAACAATGCCCTGCTGAGTCGCTGCAGGGTCATTGTTCTCAACAAGCTAACAATAGATGAAGTATGGCAAATATTAGAAAGGGCTGTTATAAGAAATAATTTAGCTGTGATAGTTGATAGCTTTGATGATGGAGCTACAGGTGAATATGATAAAGAAAAGTGAGTAGTTTACAGTGAAATGTGTATATATATAAAAATAATTTTCTACTAAATCTTATCTGATGTTAGTTATATTTTGTTTTGCCTCGGTGGTGTAGTAGCATGTACTGCCACACATCGAGAGGTCCTGGGTTCGAGTACCGGGTTGAGACAAGACTAGTTATTGAGTCTTTCTGTTTAGTAAACGAAATAACAGCCTGGAGTAGGAAAGTTGGTATTATTATTAATTTTGTTTTAATGTTTTAGATATATAATAGAAAGAAAATCTATTCGCTGGTTGGCAGAGGTTTGTGATGGAGATGCGCGAATAGCACTTGGAGCTTTAGAGCTTGTGCTTAATGCAGGTCCCTCTGTTTCAACACATACCACTTCAAGGTTTATAAGCTTAGAAGATATGAAAAATGGAATTAAGGTATACAGATTTAAGATTTTACACATTAATTTATGACCATTTTCTTTTATTTTATAAGGTATTTTACCAGCGAGATTATTGCCCTTATCATTTAATAATAAATATGCTTGACTTTTTGTTTTTTCGTGACTGCACTCGCCAAGTACATCAATTTATACCTACACTATATATTTATAAAATATATCCAATATGATACTCTGATGTATATATAAGCTAACAAACATTTTATTATCAAAATGACTTTTGCAGTATTTGCGTGAAAGCAGCAAACATTTATTCATACATCCTTGTCACTTTATGCACTTTTACATTTATAATAGGATTAGTAAGATAAATTATGTTATAATATATTCTATACTAGCGACTCACCCTCGCTTCGCTCGGGTTCGTCCCTAGCTCGTACCCCTTTTTAGCGTACAATTTTTACAAACTTTAAATGTCTTACTTATTTATATCTAAACCAAATAATAAGTTTCAAACTTCTAGCTTTACAAATGACGTAATTTCCATACAAACTGTCATCCCTATTTCAACCTCTTACAGCCTTTTTTTCGCCTTTAAAAGTACCCGTCTCCTGGCTCTAAGCAACCTCCCCACCAATTTTCAGCCAAATCGGTACAGCCGTTGTTGAGTTATAAATAGTGTAACTAACACGACTTTCTTTTATATATATAGATTTATTACTTTGCTTACTCGTTTTGACTACTATCGACGTCCAGACAATGTCTAGACTCTAGGGCAAAGTTTAAATTTTTAAGAAATTAAAAAATTGTGTAATAGCAAAAATGAAATTGTTTCATGATTCATTCATTTAATTACCAAGAATTATATATTAGTGGAATAAAAAAGTTTAATATATGTATTTGACGACTCGTTTGGCTCAGTGGGTAGTGACCCTACTTTCTGCGCCAGCGGTCGCGAGTTCGAGTCCCGCTGGGGGCATTCATTTGCTAATCACGAATATTTGTACTCCAGTCATGGGTGTTTATATTTATAATATGTATGTATTTAAAATTTATATATGTAGTATATCAACTATCTGGTATCCGCAACACAAGCACGTTACGTAGCTTACTGCGGAACTAGATGGCGCTGTTGTAATAATGTCCCAACATATAATATAATAATAACAGCGTTCGCACATGCTGTACGACCGGCACGGCGAGGAGCACTACAACATCGTGTCGGCCATGCACAAGTCCGTCCGCGCGGGCGACGACAACGCGGCGCTGTACTGGACGGCGCGCGCGCTGCACGCCGGCGAGGACCCGCTGTACGTCGCGCGCCGCCTCGTGCGCGCCGCCGCCGAGGACGTCGGTAAGGACAGTTCACACTATGTACCGATTTTGTTCCAGTTTGCCTCTAGATACGTTTTAATGGTTAGTATAGAGATGAAATATTGTATTCTATATGTTGATATCCGGGATATATAATCTATTCATATAATAAAATTGTAACATAGTAGAATCTGTACATTGAATATTTTTTGGAAATTTTTATTGAAATAGTAATTATATTATCGATACAGAGGCCGACTCTATAGTGCTTAGAATTTTTGTCTGTCTGTCTGTGACCGCATTACGAGAAAACCACTGAACAGATTTTGATGAAATTTGGTATGATGATAGCCGATTATCCGGGTCACGATATAGAATACTTTTTACAGCTGGAAAATATATCATTCTTGAGAAATCTCAAGTAACCGTTAAAAAATGAACTGCAAAATATTACACGGTATGTGAAATCTAAGAATTTAGTTTCCGGTCTTTAAAATGCGGTCGAAGCCGCAGGAAATGCTAGTAACATAATTAAATAAAATCTGCCCAGTGATTTCTCGTGATGGGGTCACAGGTAGACAAACGTTCTTACAACTATGGATTCGGCGTATGTATCGATAATTATGACTTTGAATAATTAATTCAATAAATATTTTATGTACAGATTCGACTCGACTCATAAAAAATTAGACTTGAACGTTGGGGTACTTGCATGCAATCCCATGTTATCAACGTATTCAAGTGATCTTAATGTTCTCTTGGCTATATATCATTTTTTTCATTATTTCTTTTACTTCTCATTTAATGATCATAGCAGTGTAATAAACAATGTTATATACTCTAACCACAAGGCTTAGCGGACCCGAGCGCGTTAGTGGAAGCGGTGTCGTGCCTGCAGGGCTGCCAGCAGCTGGGCATGCCGGAGTGCGACGTGCTGCTGGCGCAGTGCGCCGTGCGCCTCGCGCGCGCCGACAAGAGCCCCGCCGTGTACCGCGCCATGCGCCGCGTGCAGCGCGCCCTGGCCGAGGGGCCCTTACCCCCCGTGCCCTTACACCTGCGCAATGCACCCACTAAGCTGATGAAGGATTTAGGTATGTATCCAGCCGCAGATCTATATATTTTTTGATCCGGGGCAGTTTGAGTGCAAACCAGCCTCGATTAATAATTAATTTAATCGGGGCAGACACTTAATAGTGGCGCCCCTCTGTGATTAAATTACGTCAACTGTTGACACGGCAAATCTCAATACGGCATCTTAAGTCCACTTTTGGTGTAGGCCTGTATGGCGCCATTTTCTTACAAACTGACGGTGAGCCAACCAGGGGTATACTACTATGCAATTTGTAGAGCAAGTTTTTTATTTTTAATTATACTATATTGTATGATTTTGGTTTTGGAATTGTATACTAAGCTAAACGCTGTTCAATTCCCATTGTTATTTAAAAGAATAGAGTGGATGTCTACGTGTGCAGATTTTTAGTCAAGTCGAAGTTTTTATTTTAAGTACTGGTTATCTAGTTTTGGGACATATTATATGTCCGAGATTTTTTGTCATCCAAGTCAATGATCCCAGGGCTGCCAGATCTTACTTATTTTCTCAGTAGGTAACCAAATGTACTACGAGTGTATGCGTATTCGCTACTTTGGACCAACGGCTAATTAGTTTTTTTTTAATGTAAAACATAAATAGTAATCAATGTAAGCGGGAGCGTGATAATGGACACTTTCTGGTCTGGCCCTGGGTATCTTCATCTATAGTAATAATACTATGTATTAATAAGCCTTATTTATATTTTGCAGGATATGGTAAAGGATATAATATGTTACACCGTGACGAATCTGGGCTCTGTTATATGCCTGAAGGTTTGGAAAACGTCAATTTTTTTGATGAAGATGCACCTGGATAATTTATTATTACTACTACTCCACCACATAAGAACAAAAAAAAACAATTCCTTATTACACTTCAAATATTTACAAATTTTTACTTTGTTATAAAATATCTGTTTGATTAAAAAATTGTTATATTTGTAATGTTGATATTGAATTAAAAATACAGATTCTAGTGTCAATGTTTTAATTGGGATAATCTCATTCACAATATGACATGGTAAAAATTGACTATTTACAAGACTCACACATCACTTCACTGCAAAATTACAAATTTTACCTATGTTGTACCTTTGTAACACTGACGGGTTCGCTTTGCCATAATTTTTGTGTCCTATATTTATAAAAATAAAATAACATTTTACAACATTTGCTACTGCACATTGTGCACAAAAATACAATATAAATTTACATTATTCTAGTCGTGTGAGCTCAAGACATTGCGATTTAGTTTGCGACTTCAGACAATCTGACTCGCTACACGTACTTACAGATCGACGCTGTCGGCGACCGACAGCCGCGCAATATATATACAAATTAAACTGATATTCGAATACCACAATGACTATTGATCTTAATATTATTCAGCACTGTCATTTCTGTAAAGTAAAATTAAAAATATATATATACTAAATATGTAAATCTAGCTTACAATGTAAAAATTTAAAGAACGGGTCTTTTGCTACCTACTTCTTTCAAACGTCTGTTTAATAAAAATGTGCCATAACTTACACAAATGATTTCAAAATTTGTACAGTCTTATACTAATGTTTCACTTCAATTAACACTAACTTAACCGCTAAGCCAGAAGCAAAGAAATGAATAGCCTAAAATAATTTAGAATCAGACTTCTAATTTGGATCCTAAACATGAAAGGAACAGTTTTTTTGTATAAAATAACCATGAAACATAAACAACCAAATTAATACATATATTTTGAATGTTAGTCAGAAATTCATAAAACAATAAATAACGGAAAGTATAAACAAATGTATGTATAATGTGGAACGTTTGCAGATATGAAAGTATTAAGTATGTATATAATATATAAAGTGTAGCTAATGCTACAGTTGAACTTAGAAAACGTAATCGGGTCCGGCCATGTCAATCGCCCATCTAAATTTATCACGCTGAGTTTTATTGTAAATCTTTTCAATGGGTACACCATGTTTCTTGCACCTAAAAAAAAGGATATAGTAATTATTATAAATTACATAAACATTATTAGTATTATACAACAAAAAATTGAAAAATTATCCAAATTGTTACATTTAAGTATGGAAATCTTTATAAAATGTATTTTTCTATATTATTGTACAAAGCCTATCTTCACTCTGCATGAACTTCTAAAGAATTGAAGATTAGATACTACTGTATATTAGATATAAAATTAATAGATATTATTACGTAAATATAACAAGTATGTTACATAAGTACTTAATTTCAGAAACATTTTTAATATAATAAAATATCCTAAAAATATATAAGTAAATATAACAGAAAACTCACCATGCAACAGAAATTCGGGGATCGAGATAGTTTAGCTTAGAGGTACCGAGAGCGATAGTTTTGTTTTCATCACGATCTGTTTCTTGTAACTCTAATTTTTTTAATTGCTCTTTCAGACGTTCAAGTGCTTTCTTCTTTTTATCACATGCTAGTTTTTCTTTGACAGAGCCTCTTTTGGCAGCTTTGGTAGCATCTCGAAGGTCTGCCTCAGCCTCATCCACTTGATCTCTCTTAGCTTGAATTTTCTCCTTTAAGGCCTCCATGGACTTTGAATGACCTGCAAATAATATTATGATGTCAATATTGTTTCTAAAATTATATTCTAACAAAATTTACAATTTCACGAGAACATAATAACGTATGAGGTTCATCTGAGTAGATAATATGTAGGAAGCCATAAAACCATCACTTTAATCTTCTATTAAGGTTAACACAACATAAATATAATGCATAATTGCATACTATTACCTCTAAACCAATGTTTAAGAAGCAGAAAAAGTTATATTTTTGTACTTTGTAATATTAATAATAATGAATAGCTACAATATTTTACCTTTTGGAACAGCACGTTGATGGTTGCAAAGAATAGCAACAGCACGATTTGCTCTATTGTATGCTAAAATCTTTTCTGGTATAG
This sequence comes from Boloria euphrosyne, assembly GCA_951802675.2. Taxonomy (NCBI): domain Eukaryota; kingdom Metazoa; phylum Arthropoda; class Insecta; order Lepidoptera; family Nymphalidae; genus Boloria; species Boloria euphrosyne. Next base: position 11,858,240 of record OX637873.1, on the reverse strand, counting down.
AGACATCTGGATCAGTTAGTTCATCAAGTTGCATTTGTAAGGTTATAGAAGCATTGTAAGTACGGAACACCTTGGCGGTCAACCCTGGCATCAATTCTTTCAAGTGCTCATTCAATGTTGTTGTGTTTAATCTATCGAACAAATCATCACTGCCCTTTTTATTCTCCATAAATAATTCGAGATTCTTGAACACACGTTTCTCTACAGGCACTTCATTATAATATCTAATTGAATCTTTACCCAGGAAATCAAACACTACAACATACTGTTTGCCGTCTTTTTCTTTGTGCAGTTCAATGTGTTCAACACGAAGAGAGCAACAACCTACAGTGTCTGCTTGATCATCATCTTTTTCATTACCAGCTCTCAATGCTAATTTATCAATAAAATAAAGTGCAACAGCCCGTTGACGGATACGCATTTCTTTAGCTTTCCAATCTGACATATATGTAACTCTAATTTTATCTATACTTTTATGCAATTGTCTGGCAGTCTCATATTTTTGCCAATCCTTTTCTCCTTTAAGTTTAGAACTAGGATTTAACATGACATATTTGGCTTGTCCCTGAACATTCTCAGTCCAAGAGGCCAACCATGTGACAGTATTATCATGTCTTACTTCTTTCCATTTGTGTCCCGCAGGAGCCTTAGGTATTTTACTATCTTTAGAACAATTAATTAGAACATCTTCAGGCATCACACGTTTTTTCAGCATACCCATTTTTGGATGCTCTCCTCTACCTCTGAAAAGTCCTGGGGGTTCTATTCTGAAATTACCAATTTTTTCTTTGTGCCCATCTATGATACAAAAACCATATTCTTTCTGGATTTCCTCATTCTTTGCTTTAAGTGCTGCTTTCTCTTCTTTAGAACGATTTTTATTTTTTTCAGAGACACTTTGGAAGTAAGCTTGCATTTCCCTGAAGTCACATTTCGAAAGATCTTTAATGATTTTTGATTCTTCATGACTCATCACTTTACGCCAATCATTGAAGAAGTTATTATTAAATGTAGACTTTGTAGTGTAATCGTGATCTAACATTCGAGCATAGAACCCTGCAACTTCTTCACTATCCTGGGACAATTTTATAACTTTTCCATCATAACGAAACTTAACATTTTCAGGCAGGGGTTCATATGGAGGTGCAAATAGTGGGCCTTTGTGTTCCAGAAAATTCCATTTGGTACCATCTTCCTTTTTTGATTCTTCCCACCTATAAAATTTAGAGGTACTAATTAAAATTCGAATATAAAATCTTCATTATATTTGTAACAAAATAAGCATGAAATGATCTACATTTTTCGAAAACATCGCAACTGTCTCACAGTCTTAATTTCTGAGGCTACTCTTAGAAATTGTTTAAATTGAATCAAACTTAATCTAGCCATGATTATCAGCTATTTATTTTGTACTAAACATAACCTCAATGTTATGTCATTTGAGGTTAGCATCACTGAATGACATTTTTGAGGCGCCATCTACTGTCGTCTTTAAGAAACTGTCACTTTATTGCTAGTGCTAAAAACATGGTAGTAGAAAGAAAATAGAAATGACTTCACAACAATATGATATAAATAAATTAAAAAAGAAATTAATTTATAATAAAAAAATAATGTCTTGTTAGGATAATAATATCAATAATATAACGTCTTTTTTCTCTGCCTACAATTTCATTTAGTAAAAATTATACCATTTCCAAACTTCTTGCTCTTCTTCTTCCTTTTTCTTACGTTTCGTAGGACTTGGGCCATCTTGAGGTTCAGACTTCACACTTTTATTAGCTTTTGCTTTTTCAGTTTTGGATTTCTTCTTTTTAGGAGCTTCTTCTTCTTCATCATCATCATAGGTTTCTTTAAATAAATACTCACTTATAATATCGGCAATCTTTTATATCAAAAGGGAATTTTTAATTTGAATAGATGAGGGTTTTACAATAACATATTTTAATCTGAAGTAACTAAAAATAGTAACTACCTCGTAAGGCTTATACTTTGAAATTTAGTGTTATATAATGAGCATATATAATATATCAAATAATACCTTTTTTTACTTTCTTTTTTGATTTCTTGCGCTGAAGTAAAGGTATATCTTCCTCACTCTCACTGGCAGCTCTTTTCTTTGATGCCATGCGATCCGACTAAAGATGACAATAATTTAACATAATATTAAATAATAATTCTCACAATTTATTTTTGAATAAGTTTTAAAAGAAAGCAAACAAATATTTTACCAGAGGTACATCTTCTTCTCCACCAGACATACTGTCATCTTCAGGAGGAAGTTCTGAGAGAGGTTCATCTTTGAACTGGGACATAGAGTAATCACATGAGGACATAGTAGTGTTGCCACCAACATATCCATCATATTCCATATCAACTTTTATCTCCTCTTTTATTTTAATATCTTCTACCTATAAAAAATGGGTTTGTTTATTACATCAATTTGGAAGCTCTAAATAATAATTAAATAAAAAAAAAATAAGATTACTACGCCATTTACTATTAAAAGCATTGATTTATTGACTACTAGAGACTAACTGCTTTGCTCTGCTTCTTTCATTGCAATTTCTTTATATTTTCTCATCTTTTAAACCTTCCTTGGGCTTTTTAGGCAAAAAATTAGGCAAATCAGTTTAGCCATCCTCAAGTTATTATGGGACTAACAAACATCAATTCATTGTTATATACATAGATAAGTTTCAATCATCTTAACAAGAAAGCTATGAAACATAAAAAGTGATATTATTTTCAAATACCTCCATAGGCTCTTGTTTGGTGGAATAATTTTCACTAACTTCTGTTTTAATTTGATGTTTATTTTCACTGCTGCTGCTTTTTTCTTTACTTTTACTTGAGCTGCTGAGAAAATTAAATTAACTCTTTTATATATATTTCCATTAAATTGTACTTTACAAAAATATTAATTATCGTTCTAACTCTGTTTTCTTATGGCAATATAATCTACTCACCCACAAGAGAAAATTACAACATAAAACCAGTATTTTAATAATAGCTGGATGCAAGTAGTATATTATAATACAAATGAACAAAAACTTTACATTCTAGGGAGAGTTGTAGCCTTCAATTATGAAGTTGCCTTACATTCATGCACATTATGAATAAATACATTCTAATAAATAAATTATATAGTAGCTGGAGAGCACGGGACAGAGATGAGTGGAGGATGTTGGGAGAGGCCTTTGCCAAACACAGGCAAACAGATACAGTTGTAATTGTCGATTTTTAATAGGTTTACTAGTTTAATAAGTGTACTTCCTGAATAAAGGCTTTATATTAAATAGATTACTTGCATTGGTCAATGCAATTGTAGCATTTTTGAGTAACAATACACACCATAAATCACTACTTTACAAATTCTTGATCATATATTGCTACGGTAATGATTAATTTAATATTAGAAATACCTGTGTTTTTCTTTGGAACTGGAGTGCCTGTCTTTATCACTACGATGTTTATCCTTATCACTTCTGTGTCGATCTTTGTCATCCCGTTCCTTGTCTCTATCCTTGGACTTATGCTCTTTGTCTTTTGAAGATGAATTTTCTTTTGACGACTTTTTTTCTCCATCACTTGACTTATATTTATCCTTGTCACTACGCTCTTTATCTCTATCTTTATCCCTATGTTTGTCTTTGTCACTTCTATGTCTATCTTTGTCTCTGTCACTACGATCCTTTTCTTTTTCAGAACGGTCTTTTTCCTTGTACTTGTCGCGATCTTTATGATCTCTATCGCGTTCTTTATCCTTACTGGAAGATTTATGTGAGCTGCTGTGATTTTTACTACTTGAATGTCTGTCCTTATCTTTATCCCTATTAAATTTTACAAAAAATATAATATATAATATATTTTTGTTATTAAATTATTAATTCGTTACAATGCTCTTTAGAAAATATAAAACACTATAATTGAAGGTATTAGTGTGAAGAAATTTCTAGAATAACTAACCTGCTTGAACTACTGCTATGTTTAGAAGAGCTCTTGTGATCTCTGTCTCGGTCTTTATCGCGATGCTTGTCCTTGCTTGAAGACTTATGGCTGCTCCTATGTTTTTCAGAGCTACTATATCCGTTGTGGATGCCGTTCACGTGTTCACTTTTATTACCATTTACCTTTCCCTGCGAATGGCATAGGAACCAGATTTATAAGGTTAGCTACTTAAAAACTGTAATTACTAGTACATTATTTTATTAAAATACTTATTTCATGGAATAATAAAACACTGATTAATGTTAAAAAATCATTACGAAGCGACGCTTAGCATCTTTCTTATGCGAGAACTATAGTAGACGCCATATTGGGACTTAGAAAATTTTTGCTTTGTGGTCGAAATGATCACCAGTAAACAGAAAGTTATACTTGTTATTTCTACAAAATGACTAAATAAATGAACAGAATAAATTATTTTGTAATTATTTGGATACTTACTGAATCGCAATCATTATCACTGGCTGGATTTTCAACGCTCATTTTGCCTACGTATAACGTCGTTTGTTCGTGATTACATGAGGCCGGTCGACCGAACGCGATTTTTCTAAGTGCAGCGATGGGACGAGTGCGCATGCGTCGTTCGGAAATCGCGACAACTTCAAGTGAAGTAGTTCAATGCTCTCAATTATTACCAACTTCACATCGAATCAACTACAATAATTATTGTCTTTGCAAAATATAAATGATTATTTGTTTTAAAAAATGCGAGACAATTGTTTTATTACAATTTGTTTGAAATATATTATAAATTAAAAATTTTATACATAATACATAATATTATATTAAAACCTTAAGTTTTACACTGGCAAACTTACATTTAAAGTTTTTGGCCTTTTGTTTTTGGTAAATGGCAATTGGCAATTGATATTTATATTTTGTTGGTGCCTGATTATTTTATATCATTATTTAGTAGTAATAACTAAAGTAAACGTATTTCTACTAGTAAAAACTAAAAGGATCATTTTATAACTGATTCATAATACAAAATTAATATCATCAGATAATTTTAATTAAAAGTATCATGACTGACGTGTCAGAAAATGCACAAATCTGTAATAATGTCGAAAATTCGCAAGGAAACGAAGAGACCTGTAGGAAATTAAAAAAAAAGCGAAGTGATGAAGACAATACTGATACGCCTGCAACAAAAAAATCTCATGCAGATGTAGTAGCTGCTCATTATAATCACTTAGAAGAAAAAGGGTTAAAGGAAAGATTTAATTCACCAATTTTTTACCTAAGAAATTTTAATAATTGGGTCAAAAGTGTGCTCATTCAAGAATATACGGATAAAATACGTGAGAAAGATTACGGTAGACCATTGAAAATATTAGATATATGTTGTGGTAAAGGTGGTGATTTGAGCAAGTGGCAGAAAGCTCGTGTAGATCATGTCATTTTCGCTGATATTGCTGAAGTATCAATAGAACAGTGCAAAAATCGTTACGATGATTTGCGTCGCCGTTCTGGTCGGTTATTTACAGCAGAATTTATTGCTACTGACTGTTCCAGAGATACCTTACGAGACAAGTATAAGGACCCTTCTATAAAGTTTGACATTGCAAGTTGCCAATTTGGTTTACATTACAGCTTCGAAAGCTTAGGTCAAGCACGTCGAATGCTATCAAACATTTCAGAATGCTTGAAACCAGATGGATATTTTTTTGGAACAATACCTAATGCATATGAAATTATGAGCCGTTCCAAAAAAACAAATGATGGAACGTTTGGAAACAGAATCTTCAATATAAAGTTACTATTTAATGCTGAGAAAGGTTGCCCTTTATTTGGAGGAAAGTATGACTTTCATTTGGAGGGTGTAGTAGATTGTCCTGAATTTTTAGTTAACTTTAAGTTATTTGAAATGTTAGCTAAGGAATATGGCTTAGAATGTGTTTATAAAGCAGGTTTTGCAGATTTCTTCAAAGAATTTTCAGAAAAATACAGAGATTTGTTGCATAGAATTAAATGTTTTGAGAGCTATCCTTCAAGTTCAGGTAAGGAACTAATTGGGGGAGAACAAGATTATGATCATGCAAAAAAGTATTATGAAAATATGGATAATAAGAGTATTAATCTTAGTACAATGAGTCAAAGCGAATGGGATGTAGCAAGTAAGTATACGTTTTTTATAATATAGAAAGTTACTTATTAGTTTTTGTGAAATTACATTTACTTATAACATTTTTAGATAAGATGATTGGATGATGAGAGTGTGATAAAAGTTATTCTTTATTTTTCAGCTATTTATTTAGCGTTTGCTTTTAAGAAATGCAAATCAACATGGGATGCAAATGGCAAGCCTTGTTATATAACTTCAAATAAAGAATCCTCATCTACAGTACAAAAATAACATTGTATATTGTAAATTTATTATATATCTATTTATTATAAATTAGGAGTTATAAAAACAAGTTGAAATTTTAATGAGTAAAGAATGAAGTAGCCTTATAGTCTCTTAAGTTCCATGAATTCATTTTAATAGGATAAGATAGTTTTTAGTTTTTACAAAACAATTTGTTTATTATATCATAATTTATCTATATTTGTTTCAGTCATTTTTAATATGTTTATAAAACAAACTGTCATTACAATACTCAATAATAGGGAGTATGCATGTGTTTTATATAAAGCTAATATATATATTGACTATCTATAACATCATGCTTAGCACTTTTTAATAATAATAAACATTGAGTGTTTAATCTATAACATTTTTATATTATGTAAAATATATGTGATTTTAGTATCCAGCTCCCAACAGTGCTGGATATTTCCAACTATCTAACAATGTAAGCAATAATATTGTGTTAGCTTAGTTATTTAATATTTTACTTCATGAATCCCTTCTGAGTTTTTACACAAAGGCTCTTGCCTCCTCTAGTCCTTTCCAATGATGTAAGCTATTATATGAAATATATGCATGTTCTCTATTATTAGACATATCAGGTTATTAACACAATTTTTCTTTGTTTAATTCTCATACTGTTTTTTTAATATACTGGATGTGTTAATGTTATTATTTAAATGAAATATTTTTTATTGCTAAATATACAATTCTTGTACACTTTTGGGCATAATTTTTGGTACATAATATTTTATTTGTACATGAACTGATTGATACTGTCATGTTCTATAATTCAATTAATTACATAGGATAATTTAAGTCATCTAGACTCTAGTATGACAAGTTAGTTGTTATGTACACTTATGATGTTTATTATGTATTTAAGCTGTATGAAATATGTTTACATACATTTAGTACTTACATTTACATAATGCACATCTTCATGGAAGTAAAATGAAGAATGCATAAAAATTACATGAAAATGAAATAGATCTTTCATAGGAACAAAAAATACTAGCCACTATGTAAATGATAATATTATATATAACATTTAAGTTTCCTAAAGAACAAAGACTCTATTGGCTGAATTTTGTATATTAAAATTACCTTATTGCACTTTAACTGAACTGAAATACTGCTAAGTGTATGCCTTATAAGTGTTAACATGCTTCCTTGGAAGAACGAGTAAAGTGGGTTAAAATCCCGGGCCTTGCACATGTGATATTCTCACGCGCCAATCATCAATTTGTCTTACGGTGAAGGAAAACATCACAAAGAAACCTGCATGTTTCTGAGAACGTAGCAAGTTTTCAAGGGACATGTAAAGTTCCCAAACTTGCACTTGGCCACTGTGGTAGACTGTGGCCTGATCACCTTCTTACTGAAGGGAGGATATTAAGCAGTGGGATGTTGGACGTTATAAAAGGCTGAATACAGTCTTCCCTTATAGGCTTGTGATTAAAGCAAAGAATACATTTTTTGCAACATTACATGTTGTTTACATTTATGTACACAAATTTGTAATTTAAAACTATAAAATGTTGAAGAATAAAATTGTTTTTGATAATTTGATTTCAACAAATGTCAAATGTTACTTTACATAATATAATATTAAAAAGTATGAAATTGTATTTGTATCTATATTTAACTTTCCTATACTGATGCTGGCAACTATAGGGCCACCACTCCGGATGGCCATTTATGGATTTAAAATGTACCTACCTAAACTACCGTAACAAAGCTATATCAGTACATAATATAAATAAAATTGAAATAACTGTTCGTAATTTCAATTTGATAGCTTTTTACTAAATGCATATGGAAGTATATACCGTACTTACATAAAAAAATAATTTAAAAAAGACTGTCTGTCTGTCTGTTCCGGCTAATTTCTGAAAGGAGTAACGGGCTACTTTTATTTTAGAAAATTATAAAAACTGTTTATTTTAACTTACGCCCACTGAATCAGGCCCGGTTTTATTAAACCTGGGTGTTCCTGATGCAGATCACCATATTGTTTCTTTCCTACGTAATATAAATCCCAAAACAATTGTCTAAATGTTTGTCTGTTTCGTTTCCTAGGATGAAGTACCGTGCGGATATCATAACTTGTTCGTTCTAGGTTCTAGCTGTCTTTCGTTTCATTCAATATATCATCATCACTTTTCAATACGTAGTCTTGTCTTTATCATTCAAATGAAATGTCAAGGCTTATAAATTACTAGCAAATCCGGCCCGCTTCGCTGGGCGTAAGTTAAAATAAATTAAACGGTTTTTATAATTTTCTAATAAAATAAAAGTAGCCTACGTTACTCCTTATAACATTACCTATCTGCGGGTTAGTCCCGTCAAAATCGGTCCAGACGTTTCAAAGATTGGCCGAAACAAACGGACAGACAGACATAAAATTTTAGAAATACATAGATTTTTAGATGTAAGTATACTGTATATACTCTAGTATGAAGTTAGTGAAAAACTATTAATTTGAAATTACAAACAGACACTTCAATTTTATAAAAAAAAAGAAATATTTATTGACATATTTTAACAGTAGGTACCTACATTACAATGAAACCCCTGAGCTCCTGCGCTAGTAAAACTGTATTGCAGGAGCCATTGACTTCCTCAAGTAATTGATAGTATTATGTTTATGCCAATAGCCATAAGCAAATTACAGAAAGTATAACAAATAAAAAACCAAAAGGAACTCTCGTTTAGGACATTTGTGTACGGCAGCTTCGGCTGTCACGTCCGTTGGCAGACTATGTTTCATAGGCTTTGACAGTACTATGTAATTTAGGTATTAAAAAGGGTTGTTAAAGGATCTTCGAAAATGCGGCGCTTACCCTTACAGGTGTACAATTACATGTAATGCACAATAATTTTATATAATACTAGTAATTCCCGCGGCAAAGCCGCGTTCTAATCACTATTAAAAAATAGGAATTGGTGATAGAACGTTGAAAATTTAATAATTATTTTATGATGCCAAATCAAAGCAATTAGTAGGCAAGATGGTGCGGGGTAGGGTCGGCGATTGCATCAAGCGATGCGGCGCTTGAAGCAGCGCTTGCATTTTATTCTTGCGATTACTCCTAACTCCTAAGATATTAATCAAAATAAATTAAAATACTACCTATATACAAATTGTAAATAAATAAAATAAATAAGTATGTTGGGACATTATTACAACAGCGCCATCTAGTTCAGTGGTAAGCGTACGAAGCTTGTGTTACGGATACCAGATAGTTGTTATACTACACATATAAATTTTAAATACATACATATTATAAATATAAACACCCATGACTGGAGTACAAACGTTCGTGCTCAACAAATGAATGACCCCAGCGGGACTCGAAACCGCGACCACTGGCGCAGAAAGTAGGGTCACTACCAGCTGAGCCAAACGTGTCGTCATTACATGTCGTGTTACAAATTATATAGGTACTAAAACCTTCCTCGAGAACCACTCTTTTCATTGGTGAAAACAGCATAAAAATAATGTGCAGTAGTTTTTGACTTTTGCGTGAACAGACAGACAGACGCGGCGGAGGACTTTGTTTTATAATATGTATTACCTACATAATAGGTATTTTGACATGTTAATAAAATGTCATTAATTTCAATTAAAGCAGTTATATTTTAAAAACCTCCAATAATTTAAGTGGAAAATCTTATTTTGAATCTACCTGCCTGTCTTGCCGCAAACCACTGGACAGATTGTGATAAATTTGGTATCGTGAAAGCTGATTATTTGGGTCCACAATGTCCACATATTGACATAGGATTAGGGTTTGGGAATTCCCGACAATTTCAAAGTCCCGGGACACGAGACAGCCTACGATCAAAGTCCCGGGAATTCCCGGGACTTCGAGACTTTTAATATTTTTTTTGTTTTTTTAAGCGGGGTACCCCTTTTTTGAAGAATTTTAACTTATAATAGTTTCTTAGGCTTACGCGAATATTCCACATTATAAATAAAACTACCTGTTCGGATTTTGTCGCGGATTTATTTTGATTTTTAGTTCCCGACGATTTGAATACTATACAGTATACAGCAATCATGGTCACGGGCGAGACTAAGGTGTATAAAAATCAAAATCCTTGGCCAATATGATAAAAAGATATGGGCAAATTTAAATTTTCGCGAAAACTTGTAAATACCAAAATTTACCTTAATTTTAAACATTCTTTATTTTTAGGAATTTTCCCTTTACTTGCTCTATATTATGTGCCTTGCTTTTAACCAAAATCGGCAATTCTAGATCACCCGGAAGTACCCTATAATTTTTGGGTCAAAAACCTATACGGAAGTTTCCGTTGACCTAGAATCACGAAATTTGGGAAAAAGGAACGTCTTACAGCACAAATTAAGAAAAAAAATAAGTAAAGTTGAAAACTAAATGATGTTCCTATACATACATAGTTGATGTTGTGTTGTAGTTATAGATAATGGTACGGACTACGGAGCCCTTGTGCGCGTGCAAAAATCAACATTTATTAAACAGAAAATTAAAGTCCTAATACAGTGCAACCTGAATTTAAAACGTACCTCAATATAACGAACTCCTCGATTTAACAATGAATTGTCCATAGGATTCGTCTCGTCGTAACAAGATAAATGTTGAGGTGAATAAAACTATTTTTTTACCTCTTAAACTTTATAACAAATTTTAGACCAATTTAACCACAATATAAATAATCTCAGTTTAACGAATTACTTGATATAACGAATATTTATTTGTTCCCTTCCGATTTGTTATTACATAGGTATATAGAGGTTGCACTGTAACTTTAACATTAATTTCAGTTTTAATAAATGCTTGGTTTATTTCTTTTAATCACACACAGATTCACTTTTAAGCAGTTAAATCTGATATATTTTTTTATGGGACAAAGGGGGCAAACGGGCAGGAGGCTCACCTGATGGTAAGTGATCACCGCCGCCCATGGACATCTGCAACACCACAGGTCTTGCAAATGCGTTGCCGGCCTTTCAAGAAAGAATACGCTCTCTTCTTGAAGGTTGCCAGGGCGTAACGGTTCGGAAAGACCGCCGGCGACAGCTGGTTCCACAGAGTGGTTGTGCGAGGCAGAAAATGCCGAAGGAATCGCACTGTTGTGGAACGCTGGACATCGAGGTGGTGTGGATGGAATTTACGGTTTTGGCGCGATGTCTGATGATGAAATTCTGCGGCCGGGATCAGTTCGAACAATTCCTCAGAACACTCCCCGTGATAAATGCGGTAGAAGATGCAGAGTGTCCAACATCTCTACGCAGAGCTAAAGTATCAAGCCGATCGGAAAGAGCTTGATCGTCTATAAGTCGAACCACCCTACGTTGAATGCGGTCAAATGGAAGTAGCTGGTACTGGAGAGCTCCCGCCCAGAGATGAGAACAGTACTCACACACAGTACGGCCGAATTTGCGCCTTATAGAGGTTAATACGCTGACCAGACGTGAAGTACTGTCTCGCCTTACTGAGCACACCAAGCTTCTTTGAGACCAATTTTGCCTTAACTTCCAATTGACCACGGAACTGGACTTTGCTCGAAATATCGACGCCAAGTATTCCGATACTGGCTGTAGCAGACAGGGGAGTGTCCTCAAATTGAGGAGTTATGACAAACGGCATTGTTTTAGCGGTTAACGCGCAAACTTGTGTCTTTTTGGGGTTAAATTGGACTAAGTTTCGTCGACCCCAATCCGAGACTTTGGTTAACAAAGATTCGACTTCAGACACAAGTTTGTCCGGCACTCGTCGACGTATTCCCGAGAAATATAAGTGCGGCCAGTGTACAGGGCATCCACAGTGCTATCGTCTGCATAGCAATGAATGTTGCTGATTTGCAACATGTCATTGATATGCAGAAGGAACAGAGTAGGAGACAGTACGCAGCCTTGTGGTACACCAGCATTGACAAATTTAGGATCAGAGCAAGCACCGTCGACAACGACCTTGATGCTCTGATCTGCCAAAAAGCTGGTGATCCAGTTGCACAATTTTCGGGAAGCCCATAGGAAGGCAGCTTCGAAAGAAGCGCTTTGTGCCATACCCGATCAAGGCCTTCGCTATGTCCAGACTGGCCGCAAGCGCCTCCCCCTTGGTCTCAACTGCTTCTGCCCATCAATGTGTCAGGTAAACTAGAGGATCACCGGCTGAGCGACCTTGACGAAAGTCGTACTGGCGGTCACTAATCAGCCGGTGCTCCTCTAGATACCGCAGGAGCTGGCAGTTGATAATGGACTCCATTATCTTGGAGAACACGATTATAAAACGATGTTAGTTAAAAATCATACGGGTGGCGCTAGGTTACTTTAATTATTTAAAAATAAAAATGACTACACAACAATTTCGACAATCTTGTCTCGTCTCGAGTCTCGACCCAAAAGTCCCGGGACTCGAGACAGCCAAAATTACGAAAATTCCCGGGACTTCGAGACACGAGACTTCCCGGGACCCAAACCCTACATAGGATACTTTTCACTACAGGAAAATATCACTCAGAGAAATCCATTCTAATTGTTTACTTACTGACCCAGGTATACATTATGTGTATAGACCTAATGATTGAAGTATTTGTGATTACTTTATAAATTATATTACCCTATTCTATGACTCGTACTCGTATATAATACATTTGAAACCGCGTCGTTTGCAATGTTACGCGTGCGAGCGCGATTCAACTCTAGCGAAGCGGCGGCCACCGCTAGTAAATGTATACAAAAGCTTGACAAATTATATACTAAAACCTTCTTCGAAAACTACTATCCATTATTAAAAAATGAAAATCGGTGGAGTAGTGTATTGAGTTTATTGCGAATAGACAGACAGACAGACAGCCGCGGTGGAGGACTTTGTTTTATAACATGTAGTGATATTACATGCATGAAAACTGTATGAAAGTAAAGAAATGAATTATTAAACGTATCGTAGTGTGTTTGTAACATCGGTTTGTAGTATAGTTGGGTCGCAAGCGCAACTCTGGGACGGGGCTGCTCGGAGGTCTGGGGATACGGGGGCGGCGTGGCGGGGGCCTCTGCCGTTACGTGTGCACGCGCAACGGCGGCGCTGCCACGAAGCGGACGTGCTTCACTCAGTTCGTGCGCGAAAGTCATTACCTGCGTCACACGATCGCATTTCCTTCACACGAGAACACTATTTTGAACGATTGAGTGAATCGAATTGGTTTACGAGGCGGAGACGATCCGAGTTTGTTGATAAGTCAGCGTCTTTATTTGTGGGAAGTGTTGTGATAAGAATGCAATACAACCTTGTAGTGCGAGAAAGCGCGTGACGTCATAGGGACCGGCCTAAGCGATCATATGTTGAACACGGATGCAGTGATGGAATGTGGTCTATTGTGGTGACGTGCAATGAAACAGTGCCTTTATTTACCTGGTCTGCTGTAGCGCTGCCCGGGCGCAAGTCCTTCACGGGAACCATGCGTAGAAAAAGATGAGCCAGGATGCGGAGAGCTTGGTAATATCATTTTTGTTTTCTCTCATTTTGTACTTCTTAGATAGATTCGCGTTTTATTCTTTTCGCTCTGTTCTTATATTGATGTAGTCGAGTTCTCTATTCCATCTGTGACAAGTGTTGAATCACTATTGACAAAATGTATGAAGGCGAAGGCGTTTTTAGTTTAAAAGCTATTTATAATGATGATAGTGTTCAATGTAAACTTTGTCCATTTAATCAAGCATAGAAATCAAGGTTGGTGTAAAATAAAATCAAAATGTTGCTGGCAATTATTATATTAGATACATACATGTGCAGAATATAAAGAAATCAAGTACCTATAGCAATTCATAAATTTATTTTCAATTTATTTTCGTTTTCCTGTAACTACTGCTAAAAATAATTTAATTCAAATTATTGTTATGGAATACAGGATAAACATGATGTATGTTTATCCATTACTACTATTATGTTATTTATAAATAAATTTGTTTATGAAATTATTATTGAACAGCTACAAAAACAATTAAGTAGGTAATTAAGTTAAACTTTGTTAATAACAAGCAAATCCCCTCGCTTCACTCGGCTACGTTCCTAGGTATAGTTGGTACGATTGAGCGGAACCCTAATTCTTTTTCCAAAATAAAAGCTAAAAAAGTCTAAAGTAGCCTAAGTTACTCTACTTACAGAATATGCATTTAGTATAAAGCTGTAATGTTGATGTTACAAACACAAAACACATACTTCAATTTCATTTATTCACTAAACACAACACTCAAAAATAAACCATTAATTTTACCCAACAGGTCTGTTTTTATTCACTAAAGCTATGCGATATTGACGTTATTAGAGAATAGTTTAAAAATAAGATTAAATTAGAACAATAGCTATTACAATTGTATTGCGACATTTTTAAGTTATTCTGAGAATATCAGTGTTGAAACGATTCGTGGGACCTGCGTGTTGCTTCACGTTGGTCGATCATCGAATAAAGCCTCGTTAGAGTAAAACTCTGAAAGAATAATATAGAAAAAGAAATAGATTTTTGTAATAAAATGGTAAATTAGAGCTTATGCTCTTAATTTGATTAGGAAACATTAAAATACCAAATTAAAAAATTTCAAGGTAAATCTTTATACTTATTGTGTATTGAAGAAATTAAACACAAATTCTGCAAAATATTTAAATAAAATACGGTTTAGACTTTAAGTTTAATGATAAAGATCTAATTCAGATCCGAGAATAACTTCGTCTTTGATACAAGCTGATTATTCTATTTATTGTCTATATTTTAAAATATAGAATTACTACTAGTAATAGGTATGTAACATTTTATATACCCGTCAACGCGAACAAACGAGACACAATAGATTTTCAATTGTTATAAATCTATATTGACCGCGCGCCCGTTGATAGGTTAAACTTATAAAATTACTAAAATGCACTAGGTTCGAACGTTCGCGCTAGAAGTTTATACGTTTTCTATTCTTTCAAGTTGCAGCGACACATTTTTTTAAAATAAATATTAAGTTAAAAACTGCTTTTTCTTTATCTTTGAATATTAACACAAACCGTTGGTATGTATACATATCAAATTAAATCATAATTAGCAATTGCGGGTATACTACTCGTAGGTAGGTAGGTACTTTGCAAAATTTCCTCACTATGCAATGTTCCTTCACCGTAAAACAGTAGGAGATTCGAAAGTCGGGATTTGAACTAAAATTTGGTTGCAAAAATCAATACAAACAAGACTCCAAGTTCACAGGAAGTAAAGGCAGTGTAAACGGCTGTATCTTTTGATACAGCCGCAGCCGTGCGTTGGCTTAGAAGTTTGATTTTTTCACGGCTCCAATGGACAGCAGCTGTAGACTTGAGTATTTATGAATTTCAGCTTGATACCTCCACGCGTTCTTGAGAAAGAGGGTCTTACAAACATACAGACGGACAACAAAGTGATCCTATAAGGGTTTCGATTTTTCCTTTTAAAGTACGGAACCCTAAAATCCTGCGATTACAAAAATCAATAAAAAATCCCGTATTAGATAAATATTTTGAAAAAAAGAAACACATTAGGTTTTAGAAGTTCAGAAAATTGCATAAACAATAATAATTGTCAAGAAATGATAAAAAGCATACCAATATTAACATAAAATCATTTTGTATAAATGAAGTTACAAATAACATGTACATTGTACCTACATTTGACTACGTCAACGACAAAAACTCTTAAATGTTATGTAATTTGAGAACGCATTTTTGTGTAGAAAGTATAAGTGAATGGAATAGACCTTCAACACTTACACCGCACGCACCGAGACTCAATTAATAATAACGACAAACATATTTTTTACTCCTACATGTTTATGCAATAGATGACGACGCGATGATAAAAAAAATGAAAGCTGTAGTGAGATTTTATTGTTAAATCTTGCGTTGAACTCTTTACTACTACGCGTTATTTAGTTAAAGCAATGAAGCAACACTTGTACAGGATTGTTATTAATTATATTAATCTATTGTTGAGTATGGAAATTAGATGAACACTAATCTAAATTAGAGTAAAAGAAACCCACCATTATTGGTTTTTTACCAACTGTTTTTTTTTTAATATTTATCCTTTCACCTAGCTCCTACTAGTTGTCTACATTGTCGTATCGTAAGCGCTCTTTTCCCACTGCTGGGCACGGGTCTCTCTTCAGTATAAGGGAGATCAGACCATACACCATGACGCTGGTCAAGTGCGGGTTGGCGGATTTCACATGTATTTTGAAAACTTGCTAGGCTCACTCAGAGACATACCTACAGGATGTTTTTCGTCTTCGTAAGTAATCATATTGGAAATGATTCGCACATGAAAATATCACAGGTAGGAGATCCGAGACTTGCATCCGCTTCATACTCGGTTTAACAAGTCATCGCTGCTTTTTACATTTAATGTGTACACTAAAAAAATCTATAAAAAATAAACAACTAAGTAACCAAATAAGCGCGGTACCACTGAGCTTACTACTTACTGCCTTCACGTTTTTACCAAACCACTTCTCAGATTTCTCTAGGGTTCTCTCAGAATATTAAAATTATAAATATGAAAGCGTGTGAAAATATTCGGATGAGTTTTATTTAATCGCAATGATAACATCAAAAAAGACAATGTGTACAATGTATATATACATATACATTAAAGCCAAATTTTACCACAGTTATGCGTTTCTATGAGATAATAGTTTATCCTTCATGTATTGCATGGTATTTTAACAACTTCTGCTTTGTAGAGCTTAATATGAATAAATATCATTGTGCAAAAATAGAAAGTACTTTAAAGTAATATACAGAACCATAATATGGCAGAACGTTGGTCGTGTTAGCTAGTAAATACTAAATAGTACTATAATAATTTCCAGTAATGTAATATTTTTTCACATTTTGTTATAAATTTCACAGATTCGCTTTCTCTCTCTTTCTAGAGAGAGGTCAATTTTATGATAGTAGCAGTAAGGTTCATATTTTATAGGTCTATCTATAGACCAAAATGATAAACTTGCTATTTAATAACGTCTTTTGGGTATATTTTACTTTGTTATAAACGCGAATGCTTAGTCGATTACGATTTTTTAAGATATCCAATAAAAAAATAATTTTATTACGATTATACCCTGTTGTATAAAGTAAGAAATGTTAGTTTAATACCTATCATAAAAATATAAAAAAAAGTATGATTACATGTAAAAAAATATTAAAATTTCTTTATTGGACTTAGAAATAGGAATAAATATCTGGCAATAAATCAAAATTAGACCAAGGTAGAATCCTTTAAAAATAATAAAAAGTGAAAAAAATAATAATAGTAGGATGAAACCCATTGGAAAAGGAGGAGAATATAAAAATTAAAGGAAAAATAACAAAAAACAAAAACCGACTTCAAAACTAAACAAATCTAAACTAAAAAGTAGAAAATAATACTTTTAAGAACTTCGTTAATTTTGAAGTCGGTGCCAGCCAAGACGGATAGATTTATCTTGCCTTTGCAAGGAACTTTCGAACGGTATTTTGATTATGTTTACAAATATTATAGATATAGATTAATCGAATATGTGTCTATTTAAGGTTATTTTGCTTTGGCTGGCACCGACTTCTAAATTAACGAAGTTCTTAAAAGTATTATTTTCATGGGCGTACCCAGCTTTTGGCCTAGGGGGGGGCAAATCTGAAATTTATTAAATCGGCCCCCGCACTTGTTTTACTCTACATACTAAACAAAAACACTACACGCAACGTTAGGATTTAGGTGTATATATTATTATTATTATGCTGGTCACTTATTCTTCTTCCGAGAAGGGCACCAACCATCCCAAGGTGGAGTTGGATTTTTAATCCATAAGTCACTCAAAAACAACGTCGTAGAGGTTGGCAGTGTGTCGGTGAGGGTAGCGTACCTTGTATTGAAATTAACCGAAAGATACTTCTTGAAGGTTATACAAGTGTATGCTCCTACGTCTTCACATTCTGACGACGAAGTCGAAGCCATGTACGAAGACATAGCTAAGGCTATGTCTCGTACCAACACCTACTACACTGTTGTTATGGGTGACTTCAATGCCAAAGTGGGAGTACAAGAAGATGGCGAATCGAGGGTTGGATCATTTGGTTATGGACTGAGGAACCATCGAGAGCAAATGTTAGTAAACTTCCTCGAGGCCCAGGGGCTTTTTCTGATGAACTCATTTTTCCAGAAAAAGCCTCAAAGGAAGTGGACCTGGCAAAGCCCCGATAATACTACAAAGAACGAGATCGACTTCATTATATCCAACAAGCGCTACATATTCAGGGATGTCTCAGTGATTAACAGGGTTAAAACCGGCAATGATCACCGACTTGTAAGGGGAACCCTGAATATGAACATCGAAATAGAACGTGCGCGGCTAATGAAGTCGACTCTTAGACTTATACCACTTTAGATGAGAGCTGGCTGCGAAAGCTTCCAGCTAGAACTACAGAACCGATTCGCCATGTTGGAAACCACTCAGGATATCGATGACACCACCAATAGTCTGATTCGTGTGATCCGTGAGGTGCGACAAAAACATTTTCGACCTAAGAGAGATAGACAAAAGTCGAAACTCTCAAGCGAGACTGAACGAGATGGCGAAGCAACGCGAGGCTGTAAATACCACTCAGTCTAAGCGTCAGGTACTATACAGGAATGTGAGAAACCTAATAAGGCGTGATCTAAGACGAGCGAATACCCGAAGTATTGAAGATGCTATAACAGTCAATATGTTGTTGGGACATTATGTTGTTGGGACATTATTACAACAGCGCCATCTAGTTCCGCAATAAGCTACGTAACGTGCTTGTGTTGCGGATACCAGATAGTTGATATACTACACATATAAATACATACATATTATAAATATAAACACCCATGACTGGAGTACAAACATTCGTGATTAGCAAATGAATGCCCCCATCGGGACTCGAACCCGCGACCGCTGGCGCAGAAAGTAGGGTCACTACCAACTGAGCCAAACGAGTCGTCAATAGGGGCTCGAAAGTCTTTGCCAACTCTCACAATTCCCGTTGTCACCCGACAAAGCTTAGAACCGCACAAGGTACAACCGTCTCCTCCAAACCAGAGATTCTCGCTAATGTCGAAAGATTCTACGGGGATCTTTACTCCTCACATACACTTCAACCTGAGTCCCACCACGTGGAGGATCCACGAGCCAGACTTGTACGCCACCAAACAGATGAGCTTCCCGACATCGACGTGGGCGAGATTAGGATAGCTCTTGGACAACTAGGAAACAACAAAGCTCCGGGTGAGGATAGAATTACCGCAGAGCTCCTCAGAGCGGCAGGAACACAGGTTCTATCAGAGCTCTCAAATCTCTTTAATTCTGTCCTTCACAATGGCACTACACCGGAGGCATGGAGTAGGAGCTTAGTGGTATTGTTCTTTAAGAAGGGGGATAAAGCCCTTTTAAGGAACTACCAACCTGTGTCTCTTCTGAGCCATACATATATAAGTTGTTTTCAAGAGTTATCACGAACCATCTCGCCCAAAAATTCGATGACTTCCAGCCTGTGGAGCAGGCTTGAAGTCATCGAATACTGAAGCCTTTTCGAAACCCATTTCGAAAAGGCTTCAGTACTGTAGACCACATACACACATTAAGGCAAATTATTCAAAAAACCGAGGAATATGATCAGCCTCTATGCCTAGCGTTTGTGGACTATGAGAAAGCCTTCGACACCATCGAAACCTGGGCTGTTGTGAGATGCCTTATTGACTATCGATATATCCAAATACTACGGTGTTTATACCAGTCTGCAACGATTACCATCCAAGTACAAAGGCAGAGCACCAGACCATTCCGATTGCACCGCGGGGTAAGACAGGGGGATGTTATCTCCCCGAAACTGTTTACCTGTGCATTGGAGGACGTCTTTAAAACGCTCGATTGGAACGGACGAGGCATCAACATCAATGGAGAGTATATAAAACACCTGCGATTTGCCGATAACATAGTCGTCGTAGCAGAGACTCTGATGGATTTGGAACAAATGCTAAACAGCCTTAGTGATTCTTCAAGACGAGTGGGTCTCGGGATAAGTCTAGACAAGACCAAAATCATATCGAATTGTCATGTATCCCCGAGACCAGTGATCGTGAATGACGCTGTTCTTGAAGTTGTGCAGGAATATGTATACCTTGGCCAAACTATACAACTCGGCCGGCACAACTTTGAGTAGGAGGCCAACCGAAGAATTCGCTTGGGCTGGACTGCTTTTGGGAAGCTACGTCATATTCTACAGTCGTCGATCTCACAATCCCTTAAGACCAGGGTATTTAACCAGTGCGTCCTACCAGTAATGACATACGGAGCCGAAATGTGGACACTCACCGTAAGACTGGTCCACAAATTCAAGGACAGAATTCGAAATGAAGTTATTCGCCAGAGAACTAAAGTAACCGACATCGCGTGCAAAATTAGCTCGCTGAAGTGGAAGTGGACCGGTCATGTCTCCAGGCGAACTGATGGTCGATGGAGCCGAAAAGTGCTAGAGTGGAGACCGCGTTTAGGCAAGCTTAGTGTAGGACGCCCTGCAGCACGATGGACCGATGACTTAAGAAAGGTAGCGAGCGGGCAGTGGATGGATGCGGACTGCCCAAGACCGGGATGGTTGGTGCTCATTGGGGGAGGCGTTTGTTCAGCAGTGGACGATGATAGGCTGATTGATTGAATTAATCATAGAAAATACTCACAAAAAAAAAATCGTATTTAAATTTTTATTTAACGGACGCTTTTTGTTATTGTTCAACACAATGATCAACCAGATTTTTTAAAATAGTGTATGATATAATTGATAGATATTATGGACATTTAATTACTCGATACAATTTTTTTATTAGAAATTAATACCGTATTTGTGTAAATAGCTTTTTCATTACCGCCTTATAATTGCCAATTTTTTAAAGTATTAAAATGGATATAGTATGTTATCCTTAAGAGATAGACGTATGCCATCTCGAAATTTTTTATAGACCTTTTTAATGTGTACAATACTGTAGTACATTATTTTGATCTATCTCGTAAGGTTCAGCGAGCGTTTGCAATGTAAGCGCAAAAAAATGTGTTTATTAACCACACCATATTAGAAACCTCTAAAATTATCAGTGTTTCTCTACTATATTATGCATGTATTATACATATAAACCTTCCTCTTGAATCACTCTATCTATTAAAAAAACCGCATTAAAAATCCGTTGCGTAGTTTTAAAGTTCTAAGCATATATAGGGACAGACAGCGGGAAGCGACTTTGTTTTATACTATGTAGTGATAATGCATTCTCTAACGACAAATATTGTTAGAACATAAACATTATGTCTTTTGGTATGTGATTAACATGATCTAGATGAGGTACTAAATAAATAAATAAATAAAATAATAATAAAATATTTTTGTTTCGTTTCTCCGGTGAATATTACAATAAATCCAGGGGGTGTAAGTATAAAAGTGTAATAAGTGCCTATAAAATTTGGGAGTTGCCTTCGATTTCCCTGGGATCCCATCATCAGATCGTGACTTGGTGACTATGGGACGAACTGGAAACTATACCCTTTCAAACAAAAAAAGAATTTTCCAAATCGGTCCAGCCATCGTCGAGTAATCGGGGAACATACATATAAAAAAAAAGTCCCCGACGAATTGAAAACCTCCTCCTTTTTTTGAAGTCGGTTAATAAATTACGGGCGATCTGAGGTCGGGAATTTTTCACATAAATTTTGAGGTTATGTGAAAAAAGTGTAAATACAAAAGTTTTAGATCTTTTTATTTAACCTACAACATTGCCATTTAATTTTTTTCCATAGGACTTGTAGTTTTGTCGGAAATCGAGATAAACAGTTTTTTACCCTTAAAACATTCCCCCTTCCCGACCCCAGATCTCCCGTAATTTATTTTTCCTTTAATTTTTATAATATTATCCTCCTTTTCTATTGGGTTTCATCCTACTATTACTTTTTTGGTTTCAAAAATTATCGACAATATATGCTCGAAATATTATGCTAAGGTGAAATAAAGAACCAAAGCACCCGCTTGAACAGTTGTTACCTCGGCCTCGCACATACAGCAGACTTTCAATGTGTCTGGCTAGATGTAAAAACCATTAAAACTGTCCGTCTATTGAGGTAACATCTTTTTATAGGTCCCCAAATAACATATATAAAATTTAGCTTTTTATACTATAACGAAAGTTAATTTATTAAAGTTTAGGGGTGTCTGGCAGGAGGTAGCAACTTTCATAAGTGTCCGGCAATGGATAACGAAATTTCTAAAGATATCCCGAAGAAAATATTAAAAAATTGAGCTTTATACTTTAACAAATTTTAGGTACTATTGTGGAAGATGAATAGGAAAGAGGATGTTAGAGTGGGGAAAAAACTATAAAAGTCGATGCATAACGGGCATCGGGGGGTAGTTGTGTCATGACACTTATCGTGGTAGCATTATTAGGTTGTTACTCTGCCGGTTTGTTTCTAAAAATATCATTGTTGGTAGATTAGTTGTCTTTTCAGTTAGTTAAATTGTGTTTTAGCCATTTCAGTTATTAAAATAAATTGAGGTCGATTTAGTATGCTTGTTTTTTTTTAAAAGAAAGCTCACTTCTGGTCTAAATTCACAAGACTATTTTATACACCTTTACTACCTGTTACCTGCCAAGGTAACCACAACCCAAACTCTATAGTCAGTGGTCGTTCTTACCTGTATAGGGGACATGTACAGAGAAACTTTCAGCTTTTATAAAATAATGAAGGTCTGGCCGTCGTGGGCTCTTACTCAATAGAGTACTAATAGTAGTTACTACTGCTACTAGTAATGTTGACGTGAGACTGAGTTGCTAATAAGCAAGTCAGTTACAACTTACACGTCAAAATTACTTTACGATTGCGTTCAGTTTGTTGCGTTCCTATTTATATTTTTTAAGACATCCATGGATCTCCAAAAACGCCCGTAGGCAGGTCCAACACTTTTTAACACCTGTTATCTTCTATATACTATTTATAAAGCTGAAGTGTTTGTTTGTTTGTTTGGTTGAACGCGCTAATCTCAGGAACTACTGGTTCGATTTGAAAAATTATCTTTGTGTTGGATAGTCCGTTTATCGAGGAAGGCTAGGCTATATTACATCCCGCTACGATTAATAGGAGCGGAGTATCAATGAAAAATGTTGCAAAAACGGGAGAAAAATATTCCGTTTGAGAGCTTCGGTTGCGCACATTGCGAAGGTGTTTAATAAACATTATATTAATCCTTATCCAAATAAATAAGATATTCATCACAAGTATTTAATTTTGAATAAAATTTCTCTTGGAATCATTTGATTTCAATGAATAAGTATCTTACGAGATATAGTTTTAAAAATAACTTCGCAACAAAATTATGATCACCGTGTTCAAGATGGGCGGACGAGCGAAAGAATTTGGTTTCCAGACTTTAGAACGCGAGCGAAGCCGCGGGAAAGGCTAGTATTATATAATCTATTAAAATTGGTAAGAATAGCTTAGGCAGTTTCTTTGTATAGTATGTATCTATAACATTATTTAATCGTATTACTTTATAAGTTTATTCATGATTGTGGGAAGTCTCTGTTTCTTGACACATGTTCCGCTTTTTATTTGACTATAGAATAAAGTAAATTGTATAAGACGAAGATCGCATCATGGCTTATCAGAATTATTGTCCTACAATGCTTTATTTATTCTGAGTACTATATACTACGTATAGACTAAAGACGTATTAATGTGACATCATTGATGATTCGGAAAAGCCTCGTTCCGCACATGCGTATTTCTTGTCGGTCGTGATACCATGTGCGACAGAGTACGAAGTATTCAGCCAGTGTCAGACCGCAGACGTCGCGTACCGGGCGGTGGATACGGTCTATAGGAAGGCTTATTTAAAAATTCGATTCAAATAAAACGCTGTTTTGTGCTAACTATAACACAAAAATATTATATTATCTAAAATTGTGATGAAAGATCAAAATATATAGTTATTTCAAGTGGCTACAAGTGACAATACCCATTCTGTGAGATCAAATTGTGATTGTATATTTATTGATAAGTGCCTGTTTTTGAAGATACCTATACATTGAGACGGTAATAACATATAGGTAAATAATGAAAATATGTGGTCAATGCCAAGTTTAAAAAGTGTTCATTATCTAGTTAGAAAAGGGTGTCAATAATCAGAGTGATAATATTGTTCAGGTTATACCGGTTTACATCGGTATAGTAGTTTCATTTGCTAGAAACATAATATAGAAAAGTATTAAAGTATAGATCTAAGCTGAACTTCATAAATTATAATAATATATTATATTATTGTTTGATAAGTTCTTATTTAAAAGCGATAAGTATGAAATATTTTTTCAATATAACGTATGTCTAAGTTCGCCTGTCAATGTAAACATTAAATAATTTATCGTTTGCAAAAATGTGTTATCCCCACAGGGATTGCTTCGGCATTTATCGAAACCAAATATGAAATAAACTTTTTGAAATTTAAGTGTTCCAATTTTATTACTCTTGAATCACTTGACAGGGGCTTGAATTTCTCCCTCGAGAGAATTTAAAAACAGTTTTATTTAAATTGGTTCAAAGTGGGTCGTAAAACAGTACCTACCTAACTAAAATATTAATCTATTTCAAAATACGAGCTTATAATATATAGCATTATATAATAAAAAATAAAAATGAAAATTTTAATTGTCTAATAATGTCGGGTACCTACGTCATGTTGCATTTAAAAATTAAGAAATAACTGAACAATAGAACACAAGATTTTAGGATGAAGAACAAAACAATAAAAAAATCTCACCTGACAAATGGTTTGCACCACCTGTTCACTCATTATAATTTTTTAAAAAGACCTGTTTCGTAATGCACTACGAGCCAAATTTGTTTGACAAGTATTTTGGACAGTTCACCATTATGCATCTGGCACGCCAGGTGCGTTCTTATCTTTTAAAATATGTTGTTAAGGTTTAAAACGGTGTTTCTTTTAGCTGCGTTACGTTGATGTATTGTCACTACTTCATTACAATAATATTATGAATAGTTGGTATTATCAGTTGCTCTTAAGTCTTATCTGCTAGGTCTTAGATCGTTCGTCGAATTTTTTTCTGCATCATAAATAACTAAATTAACTCTGTGATATTGAGCAGTATATTGTATACTGCTCTTTATATACAATAGCTGTTGAATACTATATAAGCTACGTAACTATTAAAAACAAATATAATATGAACCTACTTTGTTTTTAACAATATGTAAGCGAAGGAGTTAGGCTACGCTTCATTTGGAAAGATATCAATTGATATAAGTAGCTATGCACGTCAACAGGAATTGAATGTTTAAATTCGACTAGAATTACGAAACATAAGTAGTTCAGTCCGTATAAGACGCAAGGTAACTTGTGTACCGCTCCCTTCCTCAATTACCTAATTTCCTTCGATGTTGTAGGCCTACTTGTTATTTGGACATTTCTTTAGTGCTACTATTTTCTTATAATTGGGTACATTTTTAAATTCTATAATCGCATCCCATTAATATCCCATAAATGCAAAAGCTTGAATAGATGGATGCATGTTATTTAATCAGTGGCCAGAACGAAGTTTTTGAGTTATATGTACCTTTTATATGGTTCCGATTAAACCACAAGCTACACAGAAGTCAGTAGCTTCTCAATGAGGATATCCCCTTTATTGTAGCTGTACGCATGCACGTACGTAGTACGTACTCAGCGCGTATTTTATTATATTACTCATTACTTTTCACTCAATTAAATATAATATGATGTCAATTACGTTTAAGTTAATGATTAATAACAATTAATAATAAATTACTCTTAGCTAAAGGAGCTAAGGCTAAGCGTTTGTACGTATAATAAATAATATGTAACTCATCAAGTTCTAGAATCTAGACGCCACGTTTGGCGCAGTTTGTAAAGATCCTATTTGCTGTGCTAGCGGACAGCGGTCGCGGGTTCTAGTCCTGCCTGTAGGTGTTGAGCATGAATGTACTCAAGTCATGAGTGTTTATATTTATAATATGTATATATATTTAAAGTTATATATGTGTAGTGTATCAACTATCTGGTATCCGTAACAAAAGCCTCGTAGCTTACCACGGAACTACGAGTAGGTAGATGGTGCTGTGTGTAATTAATGTCCCAACATATTTATAAGTTATGTTATAAATACATAATATGAACACATAATTTTCTTTAATATTCAGTGGGTTGACAATTGACATCCTTTGATGATGAATGTCAATTGCGTTGCTAAACCAGACGTTATCATATTTATGTTATAAATATCATTTTGTACTTCAAAGCGTGGTATTTATAACCTTATCTCAAAGCTAGTGACCTAGACCTTGCACTGGAAAATTATATTATTATAAAATTACTTAAAGATCGTATTATAATAAATTTGAAGAAATTAAATTAATAATAATCATTATGAACAAAATTATTTATCGAATTGAACTTATTTTAGATTATACATTATACAATAGATAGCGACCATTAATTATTAGATATCCATTTGGTATATAGGGTGTTTTAAGATCTATAACATCCCAATATTACAATGATTATATTTACTTATTTTCATGTTATTATTAAACATAATTTTATATTTTCAATTTAATCAACTATGATACAAACCTAAAACCGGAGAACTTAATTACACATTATGTATAAATACGTAACGTGAGAAAACCCATTAAAATCATTATAATCACAATTAAGACAACGATAGGTAAGAATCGGTTGAACACCTTTTAAACTTGGCTTTGTTACTTCAATTGGCAGAGGTTCAGAAGTGAGGACAAGTGATAAATTATGATTGTTGTGATTCTGGAGAGGATTAGTGCGTGTTCAGTGTGTGGTTAAGCGATGTTGGTGCGGGGGTGTGCGGGTGGGGAATTCCGTCATTCGTTGGCAGAACGCACCAAGGCGCTGGCAGCTAAATGCCACGCGTTGCGCTCGCCGGCTCACCAGCGCGACTCGCGCAGCCAGGACCGCCGTCGCATGAGGAATCGCAAGTCCCAAACGCGATGGTACGTCAAGGTTAGTTGCATTCCTGTCTATGGTGACTGCGCTGACGACTGGACTCAAGAAACAAATATGATCGAGAAATATACCTATAACTACTATAATAATTATTTCAATTATGTATTATCAGACGACTTATTTCTTCTATTTTCGCATTCTACTTGCGTACATACGGGTCGTTATGTGGGGCTTATCTGCATAGCCAGCCAGCCAGGTATAATGGCCAGCCACTATACCTACCCACTATAAACCCAGCGAAACCTCCCCCGTCTTAAATGGAGTGTCGTAGGAAGTCACATTACATTTTATTAACTTAGGTACTTCTAAAAGTTACTTTTTATGATATTTTGTGTGCTGAATGTAAACAAAATGTTGTTAAAATATTACGTTACATTTAAATTCCTTGAATTTGAAAGGACCTGTATATTAAAATAATAATCATATTCGCACTGTATATATAGTATAGTATAGCATAGTATTGTAAATCCAAAAATGTATTTTGAATTAACGGGAGTTATTTTCCGATGAAAAGGATGTTTCATCTCCATAAATCATACGATGATGAATCAATGTTCAATACACACACTGATATTTGTATGACAAACTTTAAGTAAATAGTAGGTATTTCGTGTTATCATTATTGAGAATTCAAATACGCGTTTTAACTATGCCTATAACAAAATCTAAAAATAATATTAATAAACTAAAATAAAAAAAACTATAGTTAATAAATGTCTAACTACTTATGTATTACAATTTACAATATAACTAAATAATTTTGTACCTTATTACTTTATATAATGTTTTAATAGGTAGGTTTATTATTCTAGCTAATCAGACAATTTTCAGTTACTTTCCAACAAGGCACCTAAAAGGACCAAATCAATACAGATTTCAACCGTTCTCAAATCATGTTTAAGTACACAATATTACATTATATACAATAATATAAATGTACGTGCCAACTACCAAATAACTGTTCAGTTAAGTACATGAAAGTGTACATAAAAAATAATGTTGTGTAATATGCGGTAGAAAAATTTATATATACATATAATTTCCAGTAGTTTTTTTGGACCAACGTCTTCATATGAATAAACAATTGTATTTCTTTTAAAACATTAGTATTCCACGTAAAAAGTACGACTCTTGTTATATTATGTACACAACACTAAGTTTACGTTTGCCAATTGTTTGAAGCGTCTTAAAGGTATCTTCTATATCGTTAGTAATGCAGGTCAAGGCTTTAAATAATGTGCAGTTAATAGTTATGCATATGTACGAGTACATACGTTTATGAATCTTACATCAAGTTTTCTTAAGACGAGAGTAGGTATAATATGTATGTAAACTTTTTGTTTAACAATAAGTGTGACCTCTTATATGACTATTTATATAATAGTAAATTACCTACTACATATTACATATATGTAAATGTCTTTTGTCATGCATAATATGTGAGAATAAGAAATTATCTTTCATTAGCACATACTTGCAATATCGACCGGCATAAAACTATGTCTCCAAAGTAATACTGAGTAGGTAGTACCTATTAGGGATTTATCATACTTATTTATTGCATATTTTCGTATTAATTTTATAAATTAAAAAATATTAGTATTAAGTTACCACTGTGTAGTATCTGCCTATCGGCTATCGTCAAGTTTTATACGGTACCTAAAATCTTTAAACGAGAAACAACTTATTAGATCATTCATATTATTTGTAATGATTGCGCAAAAGTAACCTACTAATATTATTTTTCTATTAATAGCGATGCAAACGAAATCAGCAATCAATTTTCTTTAGTTTTAGTTAATATCAAAAAGAATATTTACATTTTTCATGTAGACTACGAGTAGTGCCTAGTTATTGTAAAAGTGTCTAGTAGTAATTTCTAACGCTAACGACAAACGTATACCTTACACGTAATTATACGCTGTGGGACCTAGGGTTACCAGATAGAAACTTATCAAATCCGGGACAATTCTAGTAGTCCATTGAAAAGTTTCATTTTTTAAGGTTAAGTTTTTCAGAGGCAGCAATTTTATTTTTTTGATGTGTAGGGGGGATGAGTAGAAGCTTAAGTTCAAGTTTGTGGGGTCGCCGCCCCTGTCCCACGGCTGCGATTTTGGAAAAAAGAGTGCAAAGGGTTTTCGCGCTATATCTCGTAACCTAGCAACCTTACAAAGAATATAGAGCAATATTTGTATCAAAATAATTTGTCTACAACTTTGATCCTATTACTTTTTATCGTAAAATGGAAAATAAACAAGTTATAAATAACAATAGCAGAAAATTTTCTTTCGGGCGTTATAACTTTTTTCTGGTAATATTACAATAAAATGACATCTGAGCAATCTTATACAAGGTTTTATAACCAGTAATTTCCACTATAATTTTTAAAAAAAATTAATTTATCTGGGTGTTACAGCGTTTCGAAGTTGACCGGGTTCTTCAATACTCGTAAGAATACGGTAAAAACGAAATATTATTAGACTTAGTTTTCTATTATATATATTTTTTTATCCATATAGTTTATTGATTTCTTAACATTATTGTAATAACCAGTAATATTCTAATTTTTGCTGTAGAAAAAAGGGTCAATACTTAATAAATAATAATAGAGGAATGTTAAGAAATCAATAAACTATATGGATAAAAAAATATATAATAAAAAATTAAGCCTAATAATATTTTGTTTTTATCCGGGACAATTCTAGTAGTCCATTGAAAAGTTTCATTTTTTAAGGTTAAGTTTTTCAGAGGCAGCAATTTTATTTTTTTGATGTGTAGGGGGGATGAGTAGAAGCTTAAGTTCAAGTTTGTGGGGTCGCCGCCCCTGTCCCACGGCTGCGATTTTGGAAAAAAGAGTGCAAAGGGTTTTCGCGCTATATCTCGTAACCTAGCAACCTTACAAAGAATATAGAGCAATATTTGTATCAAAATAATTTGTCTACAACTTTGATCCTATTACTTTTTATCGTAAAATGGAAAATAAACAAGTTATAAATAACAATAGCAGAAAATTTTCTTTCGGGCGTTATAACTTTTTTCTGGTAATATTACAATAAAATGACATCTGAGCAATCTTATACAAGGTTTTATAACCAGTAATTTCCACTATAATTTTTAAAAAAAATTAATTTATCTGGGTGTTACAGCGTTTCGAAGTTGACCGGGTTCTTCAATACTCGTAAGAATACGGTAAAAACGAAATATTATTAGACTTAGTTTTCTATTATATATATTTTTTTATCCATATAGTTTATTGATTTCTTAACATTATTGTAATAACCAGTAATATTCTAATTTTTGCTGTAGAAAAAAGGGTCAATACTTAATAAATAATAATAGAGGAATGTTAAGAAATCAATAAACTATATGGATAAAAAAATATATAATAAAAAATTAAGCCTAATAATATTTTGTTTTTATCGTATTCTTACGAGTATTGAAGAACCCGGTCAACTTTGGAGCGCTGTAAAACCCAGATAAAATATTGAAATTAATAAAAATTATAATGGAAATTATTCGTTAAAATGCCCTCTATAAGATTGCTCAATTGTCTTTTTATTGTAAAATTACCAGAAAAAAGTTATAACGCCCGAAAGAAAATTTGTTAAAAATTTTCAGCTATTTTTGTTTATAACTTTTTTATTTTCCATTTTACGATGGTATGTAAAATGGAAAATAAATGTGGATGGAAAAGTAATAGGATCGAAGGAAAGTATTAGACATGCTGAGATTATTTATATTCGACGACACGTTTGGCTCAGTTGGTAGTGACCCTACTTTCTGCGCCAGCGGTCGCGGGTTCGAGTCCCGCTGGGGGCAGTCATTTGCTAATCACGAATGTTTGTACTCCAGTCATGGGTGTTTATATTTATAATATGTATAATGTATTTAAAATTTATATGTGTAGTATATCAACTATCTGGTATCCGCAACACAAGCACGTTACGTAGCTTACTGCGGAACTAGATGGCGCTGTTGTAATAATGTCCCGACATATTTATTTATTTATTTATTAGAATTATAGTACCTAATCTAACTCACAGGCAGGCCAGCCGCGTGACGCGTCATTCGTTCTAAGTTTATTTTGTAACAAAACTAGTAGGTTTTCGGAATCCGGGACAATATGGTTTAATTACTGGACACGGGACAAGACGCAAAATTCCGGGACAATCCCGGATTTCCCGGCCATCTGGCAACCCTAGTGGGACCATAACTTCATCAATCAATTTGTCGCTGCCCCGGGCTTAAGTGGGATAGGTCGCGATGCCTCTAGGCAGCAAGTCGTGCTCAAGTGCTGTCGGTACGTCACAGATTTAAGGATGAATGCTTGATTTAATGTTAAAATTAATCACATTAGTGGAACGATATTTCTATCAGTGGTTAATGAATTCCAAATACTTTTTTCTAAAAATTACAGTTCAAACGTTTATAAGTAAAATAATTGTTCGCTTAGATCTACTTACAGGAAACCCGTAATTTAACTGAATTTCTCGTTTCCAAATATCTCTACAAAGAATGGAACCCAATATATTTTATTCAAAATTATACCTACATTTTATAATTAATCTAGAGTAAGACGTAATCTAGAGTAGGTAGTTATGATTGTATTGATAAAGCTGTCTAAGAAGATATTTGAAATTATTTCAGGGTTCATTAAATTGCTTTAAAAATGAACTATCTACTTAGTGTAATATAATAGTAACAAAAACTAAACAACAAGTCTTTTCTTTTTATCGACATCTATTTAAACTAATTATGAAGAAATGAACATTTTCGTTGTTCTGCAGTGGTTTTATGAATCATCGCATCAAGTCATTCGTCATACAAGGTAGATTCTTGCTAATTACGTACCGCAACTACTGCGTCAGACAATGATCGAAGGAAATACATAAAGTATTAAGTCTGGCATACATGTTTCGTGTATTGTGTACGAAATAATTGTGGGATATTTCGCGGTAATTAACATATTTGAAACAAATCTTAATGCATGCAGGTATTAAGTACTTTAAAGCAATACAAACCTTACGAATAAATATAAAAGTAAAATATTATCATCACATTAAGTTTTTATAAATTAGAATAAATGAAGCCAAAAAAAATTATATTAATATGACCTATCCTATCTACTAAAATACTAAAAATATTTTAATAGCTTATAAGAAGATTATGAGTTAAGGTTTCTACGGATGGAATATTTGCAGTCTACGATCTCGTTTACATTGCCTTTGTTGAGCTACTGAATAATTACTGCGGAAATATCATTGAAAAGGTATTATTTGTATTATAAAAAGAAAAATATGTAATAATATACCTACTATAAAGCGAGTATTATTTAATAAGAATTTGTTGTTATCTTAGAATGAACTTGACGGTAGCCATGTTAGCGGGACGATGATCTCTACTTTATCGATTGTGAGGTCGACGACCTCCAGCCTCCGCTCAGCTGATTATATTGTTTCCAGTACTAGTTTTCCCTGTAACACAAGTAGTTAGGTAAAACAATACTGCTTTAGCCTCACCTTAATCCTGGTATTACAGTATATAGACCTAAGCGATGTTATCTATAGAAATATTTTTACGTCGTCTGTTCGTAATTTTTACTAAATAAACACGAATTATACAATTAAAAGTAACTAAGTATAGAAATTTGCCAATTTGGGTTCTACGAAAAAAAAGACAATGAAATTATCTACAAAATATGCACCCGAACCCAGCGAGAACGAGTGAGTCGCTAGTATTAAATAAATTATTTCATATTGGGCAATTTGTTAAAGCTTTGGTTTCTTTAGGGGTCAAAGTTTAATGAGCTTCGTCAATAGATCTCCGTACCTATATAGCCATATTTTATTTATTTTTGTTTGCTAATAGTGCGAAAACGCACTTATCTAAATTTGACAAGGTTCAAAATGCAGCCCTCAGGATAATAGGAGGATTTATAAGAAGCACACCAATCCACGTTATGGAGAGTGAGCTATGTATTCCACCTTTATATTTGAGAAGACAGTACCTTGCCTTGAAGTATTGTAGTAAAAGTATGTCTTGGTCGAATAACGTTACCATAGACCTTTTTAATGACCTTTGTTCACCAATTTACGAAAGATATTGGCAGCGCGCTAAAAAACCTCTGCTATATACAACCTATAGTGATTGCAAAGATCTAGTTGTCCAAAAATCTTATCCCTTGGAAATGTTTAAACTTGATATATGGGTGAGTTTTATAGAATTAAAGAATGTTATCAACTCAAATTTAAATTGTGTTTCAAAATCAAAAAAGAACTTGGAAAATTATATTAAATATGATATTTTAAAGGAAATAAACTGTAAGTATCCTAATTGGGTTAAAATTTTTACCGATGGAGCAAAAATTAATGATAAACTGGGGGCTGCCTTTTATGTACCATCAAGCCAAATATCTCGTATGTTAAAAGTAGATGCATGTGTGTCAATTATGACTATGGAACTCCTTGCAATATCCGAGGCAATTAATTATATTATTAGGAATTTTGACGGTGGAAATTTTGTTATACTTACAGATAGCAAAAGCGCTTTACAGCACTTGGCTCGGTGCACCTCTGGTTATAGCAGAGGTATACCGATAGCCTACAATGTGTTACAAAATATACACATTCTAAATAGCTCTCGGATAAACCTTAGATTGCAGTGGGTTCCATCTCATATAGGCTTGGGTGGTAACGAAGAGGCTGACAGGTTGGCCAAACTAGCGATAACTAGTCCTGGAGGAACTGAATTTAATATTTTGCCCTATTACACTGAAATAGTTAGTAAATTTAAAATTATTTGTTTAAAAAAATTTAAAGAATATTTCAATGAAAGAAGTACAGAAAAGGGTATTTGGTACAAAACCATACAGTGTGAGCCTCCTCGAGTTCCATGGTTCTTATGTCATAATTTTAGTCGAAAATATATTGTTGTGTTAAATAGATTACGTTCGGGACATTATCCATCAAATAAATTTGCCTACCTTATGAAGAAAGTAAATTCACCTTTATGTAACAATTGTAATATGATAGACGATGTTCATCACATTCTGGTGGAGTGTGTTAGACATCAAAGAGAGAGAGAATCAATGTTGGAAAAAATGAATGTTAATAGTTATGATGTTGGTCCGTACCTCAGTATCTTAGCAAACCCATTAAGTATTGATGTTGTTAAAGTTTTGACAGACATGGTTTTGCAACATTGATGTTTTAGGGCATTCCGCCGGAGTGTGTTGAACATTGGCTATCCTTTATGCATAATTTTTATATGTTATACTTAGATTAAGATACGATGGGACTGACATATCCTAGAAGGACAAAAGTCCCTTAAAAAATTAGAAATAAAAAAAAAAAAATATTTTTGTTGATTATTTTATATTCGGAAACGTTTTTTTTTACGTTATTGCCTTTTTAGATAAATAATATTTTTTTAGTTTTTAATACCACTAGAGTATTGTGTTTTTATCGTTTAACTAAAATAAGGGGTATTTATATGTAAACTATGTAGTAGTGTGTAGTAAGTTGGAAAGCTGAGTGCTATTATAATGTTTTCTATTACGCGCAATGCAAAGAATGGCTGTGAGTGAAATCGTGTCGTTGTTTCTGTTAACACCAAACATAATTTTAACGTGTTCAGAATTTGAATATACTCGTACAATGGTAATCTGAAATGTTCTTTAAAACTTTAATTATTACAAAGACTTTTTGCTGACCTCGATTACAAATACTTAATTGCCTCGGTGGTACCTATAACCTAGCATATTCGGAACATCCGGAGCCCGGACTGAGAGACCGGATAGGGCCGAGCTAAGTAGATATTGAGTCTTTCGTTAAGTGAGCCCCAGTAGCAGCCCGGAGTTGGGAAGTTAGAGAAGTGTCACTGTTACAGTTAAAACTCGATTTCAGTCCAACGCGTTTTCACTAGTTAAAACTAGTTTATGTATCTTATTTCATATAAAGCAACTGAGATTTTAGTATTTACCCAATATACCTACTAAGTATATAATTTGTCTAGAAATCGACATTTTGTTCCAATCCTTAAAAAGGTATTTCGTGAAGACCAGTACTTTTTTTGCAACTCCGTTGCACCGTGGTGGTGTTACAGTTAAAACCCAACGGACAACTTAACTGTAACATCACCACCGTGCAACGGAGAGCACATAAATTCGTCGGTCCTGCGCCTTAGCCGCTGACTAGACGTGACAAGTAGTCGCTCCACCGGAGTATGAGAGTGACAGGAATAGAGAGTGCACTTGAGTCTGCGTGCATTTGCGCTGCAGTACCTACAATATTATCTCTTGTGCAGATGGCTATTCTTTATTATAGACTAGCGACTCACCCTCGCTTCGCTCGGGTTCGTCCCTAGGTACTTCACCTTTTAAACCTTTTCTGGACTTCCACAAATAATTCATGACCAAAATTAGCCAAATCGGTCCAGCAGTTCTCGAATTTTAGCGAGACTAACGAACAGCAATTCATTTTTACACGCTTTTTATTAGCTTCACCTGTATATTTGTTTGTATGTTTGTATGTTTGTAACCGACTTCTTTGGGCGCGATTTTGACCCACTTTAAACGGCCAGATTTCGTTCAAACTTTGTAGATTTATCGAGGACCGATGACAATACAATAATTTGATATATAAACCAAACTAAAAAGTAGAAAATAAATAATAGTTTAAAAAACAAATTTACAAACAGCTCCCTCTAGTATTGTATATAGATTACATATTGTCTTCAATAGATGGCGCTTTTTAACAAATTTTTGAATTGACTCTTAAAACTTTAAGTTTTCCTGTTACTTATAATTTATTTATATATTTACTATTATATTAAATTAATGGCAATGTTATAATAAAAAAAAATAATTTAAAAAAACTAAAAAAACACGCTTTTTATTTAAAATCCAATATTTTTACAAACAGCTCCCTCTAGTATTGTATATAGATTACATATTGTCTTCAATAGATGGCGCTTTTTAGAAACTAAAAAGCAAAAAATAAATAATAGTTTAAAAACTATTAATTTAACTATAAATTTTAATTAGCGCTTTTTAAGATATTATCAAAATGATAATCACTCTACTCATATCTGTCAATAAAATATTTATAACTATTGACACCATGCACCCCACGCTTTTTTTGAAATCAAATAATTAATTTAAATTCATTAAAATTTATTTTCTATTTTTTAGTTTGGTTTTCTATAAAAAGCGTGTTTTTTATATATTATATAGAATATAGATAGGCCGCCGTGACTGAGTTGCATGGACTTTATACTTAATTAGTTTGTTTCACGCGGTTCATATAATTAATTAAAATGTTTACAAGAATTAACAGTTGTTAACTGGACAAGCGATCAATTGGAAAAATTAAAAAAATACACGTTTCATTCCACAAAACATGCTAAATAAGGTAAAACTCTAAAGGTTTTATTACTATTGTCGTGGAATTTATTTCGCTTCGTGGGCTCCATGAAAAATTACGTAAGTAAAGTAGATGGTATTAAATAATATAATGTAGGTACTTACAAAGCTTTATTAAACCGATGAAACAGGAGTGCTAATTAAAACAGTTAAAAATGTTTGTCTGTAACTTAAAGTAAAAATTAAGATCTATGACTTATACAAATTATGAAATTCAGGAAAAATATAATTGTAAAGATACTTAGCTTTAAGTAATCAAAAACATCATATAAATGGAAAGTAATTTATAATACATTTAATTTACAAGTTTCTAATGGCGGGTATTTGTATATTTTTTATTACAATTATTGCCATCGTTAACACTAAGGTCATGTACAGTTGAGTCGCGTCGCGTCGTCGCAAGCTCGCTTCGCAGGGCTTGCCGAGCCGACCAAGCGCGTCGGTCACGCTTGTAGCTGCTTGACTGTCTTTCGCTATCACCAGATTGTATGGTAACAACTAACAAGATTATTATGCCAATGTGACTACATGTAGCAGTTCATAATAATTGCAGTACAATGTATAAAGTATTATAGAGTAATCACCTGATGTAGCAATTGTCTATATTACTGTGTAACAAGCAAAGTCTGAACATTTCCATTAACTAATTCTATTAAGTACTCGAACTTAGCAGTTGCCGGAAAATTGCGTGTGCCAAGTATTCAATATACAATTGCTCAATATATTTTGTTATACATATATGTATGGCAAAATAGCTTAGTTATAATATTTTGTCATATTTGTAACAAAGTTATTACTTTTAACGTCGTATATATAATAATAAATATTTATAAAGTAGAGGCTAACTGAGCAACTATCTATTACGCAATCTGTTTGAGAATTGATTCGTCGTGCTTTCATTGCAGAAATTTCTATTGAGTACAAACGCCGGATATGGTGTTTGATTCTATAAAAGTATAAAATAATGTTAAATCTTATTTTTATATGTAAGTTTCAGTAAATATTTAAGAAAATGTGAATAATAATATTAATCAATCATGATTTTGTTATCTTTTGAGAACAAATATCTTGGATATCAGTATCGGTTCCATCAGTATCATATCCGTTCTTACCCATTTATTTTAATAGACCAAATCTAGATGCATTAAATATAACTTATTTTCACAAATATTTAAGTTACATTATCCTGTAGGATTAACTTGCAATTGCAAGAGCATTATAAAATAGCCAAGTTTATTTAAGTTGTGAATCTTTTACTGAATTGAGACATGAGATGCATAAATATGAACTTCAAAATATTAAGAAACCTTCCATAGAACAGCTATTAAGGTAGTTGGTACCAGGTTGCCGTAAAGTTGCAGCGACACAGTGCCTGGTACTTGCAACATATTTGAAGGGTTTTCTATCAGGCAGAGGTGGAACTGATCGTTATCCTTGACAGGTCAAGGCTTTAAATAAATGCTATCACTCACTCAAATTCTATATTTTTGGTATTCCATAATTTTAAACAAGACTTTTACTGGAATTATTTTCGTTTTTAGTAGTTATACTTCTATTGGCGTGTTAGGCAAAATAAATAATGAGAGTGATTTTTCCTCCATTTAGTATACTTTGTTGTGTATAATCATACTCATTCGCATCATCTATGTCATTTATCAGATATTTATTCTGGCTTTTTATGTTTATATACACGTGTTTCACATCGATAAAAATAGAAATTATTACATTTCTCATGATACGCATGATGGAGGAATGGGGTGTCGTGGGCGGAGACTACCTTTCGTAGAACCTGCTTTTAATAGAGCTTCAATACCGCTTCCATTGCAAATCAATATACATCCTTATTATGGATGCAGTTTCCGATACATATTAACCTTTACCCTTTAAACATGGCACTGTCATTTAATGTTTAAAATAACAATGTAGGTATATACGTGTAACAGCTGATGATACTGGTGTTAAATACTTTATAATACTTGTATAATGCGATGTTTTAATTAGCCTTGTTCTAACAATCAAAAATCGTCGGGCGTGACGTGGTGCTGTATTATTTCAAATATGTAAAATATTTATTATTTATACATCAGTATGTTACTATTAGCACCTCTATATAAATGTTTGGAACAGATCAACATCCCTCGGAATGTTTATTTTTGATGCCTCAAACAGTCTAAAAAAATCTTTATATTTAATATTACATTATTATGTATCTAATAATTTGCGTGATGCTTTAATTTATTATTATTAAATATTTTTATCACCATATCATACTAATTTGTAATTTTATGTTAAGTGAACTAAATGGGCTGCAGCCACATGCACCATGTAATAAAGTGCAAGCGAATAGACATTAATTGTCTGCATTCAATGTCTATCAATGCCGTCAAAGGCCGCGATATGTACGACATTTCCGTATCGCTCATTGTGTTATTTGTCGGTGTTGTGTTCTATTTAAATTAAGTTGACCTTGGTTTAATTTGCTAACTGATGTATAACGCCATATTAACTTACCAGTACTTTTCAATTCAAGGATCAAACAATATTTTGCCAAATACATATATATTAAAAACTAGCGGTGCCCGCGGCTTCGCTCACGCTAAGAGTGAATAAAATAAAAATTTTTGCTTATATACTGTTACTTATAATGTACCAAGGACTGATTCCCCATTTAAAGTTCTGGCCCTCTTTTCTGAAAACTACTGTGTAGCATCCTGCCGTGCCGCCACTGCTGCGCTTTCTAAAACTTATTTCCTATTTTTAACCAATTTTGCTACTATGTGTATCATAATTTCTTTGTGTGTTTTTCGTTAATGATAAACTGATGTACGTGGTTCATTGTTATGGATTATGGTAAAAATTACTGTTAAATATTTCTCCTACGCAAATTGTGCCACCCCCGTTAACCCCCATAGGGGTTGATTTTCAAAAAACGCTTAGATATGTATCTCATAATTTGTATTGCAGAGCATTATTTCAGTTTCACGCAAAATATTTCAATAGAATTAAATTTCCCGTACAAACTTAGCCACCCCCTTTAACCCCCAATGGGGGTGAATTTCGAAAAACCCTGAAATACGTGTTTCATCATTTGTACTAAAAAGCATTCATTCAGTTTCATGCAAAAATGTGCAATAAATATTTCTTAATATTATTTTTAATATTTTTCTCATACAAACTTTGCCACCCCTTTTAACCCTTTTAGAGGTTGAATTTCCAAAAAATAATATGCCTATTTCCTTCTCATGAATGCAAACTATCTACATACCAAATTTCAGCAAAATCGGTTGGGTGGTTTAGGCGTGAAAAGGTAACAGACAGACAGACAGACAGACAGAGTTACTTTCGCATTTATAATATTAGTATGGATGTATTTGCTAAAATATTTTATGAATTCTAGAAATGGGAAAGTCACATTAAATTCGCTCATAGTTAATGAATCAAGTTTTAGATCCAGTTGCAAAAGTTGCTAGAAAGTTTTAATATTTACGTTGAATATCTAGTGAAGTAAGATATTAAACCTCAAGTTACTATAAATAATAATGGCATTATTTTTAAAAAAATATTCTTAATAGTGGAAATATTTTTACGCTGGAGGTTCCGGGTTCAATACTCGCTGATGGCTGTCTCAGGCTGATTCAGATGACGCATAATATTTTATTAAATATAAGGTTATGATGCCGGATGAATGTGCAATTATATTTAATTTATAAGATAAAAAAAAGGTTTTAGTAAGCGTAGGTATTTTCTATGAGCAGCTGATTATTTACATACTCATAGTTGCGAAATGTTATTTAGGCACGAGTATTATACGTAAGTGCTCAGAAATTGACAACCAAAAGGTATACTCGTACAATTACTTTCAATCTTGTTAGGACTCATTTGATGTAAACCGTAAGTAGCAATTTGTTTGCTTGTTATACGTCTCATTTTCTCGTTTGTATAAATTGTTACGTCGAGACTTTGTTCGGGGCGCTGTCTGGCGTCATAGCGTCTCCTGGCGCTGTGTCAAATTATCCCTTTAACAAAATGTGATAACTTTTGATCTGATCATAGGTTGCTTGTTCTCTGTAAATAATAAAACGACATAATATACGAATATTAAAAAAAAACTCGAAATATAAAAATTCGAATAGGATATTCGATTTTTTATTAATTCCACCATGATAATTTAAGCAATACATTATTATTTATAAGAGAAAACTATGTATAAAAATACGAACTCCGTATAACTTCATTCAATGATGAATAAAAGTGGAATAGTATGTCGAATGTCGATACTTTTAATCAATTAGATATCGAATGGATATGGGTGGGAGTTGATTAATTACTTGAAGCAATATAAAAGCAACTGCATTTATAGAACTTTGAACCTGAAACTAATTATATTTCTGACAAAACCAATATCAAATAGCTTTTTAAATGAAAATAAATTTTCATGGTTTCATTAGAAATGTCAAATATTCGCGTAAATCTAATTAAGTGTTATAAGTAATAAAGCTTTAAAATTTTCGTGTGCTTTAAAATAGTTGTACAGTATATAAAAAAAAATAGTTTAATAATGTTTTATAAATGGACAGATTTTAGATGAGCGGAAATAAGAAGGAAATTAACTCGATTGCGAGGAGGCATACAGTTGCGGCCGGCCCCATTTCATACTCGACCCGTTTCTGTTTCGACAAATATACTGGGTCAGCAATCATGTACCTACATAGGATAAATGTACACTCTTCGTGTTCTTTAAAGCTGCTAGACACGAATTCAGGTTTATGCTTATAACGAGAAATGTTCTCTTAACCTGCTTTAGTATTCTAGTAGTCAAATTAATAAATGGTGGTACGTAGCATCATGTTTTTTTCGTTCTCGGATTGTATACAATTATTATTCGGTCATTTCAGTAGTTATGCAAGTGGTTACATTAACAGCACGTTGTACAATCTGTACCAAATGTTTAATGT
The DNA here is from genome assembly GCA_951802675.2 of Boloria euphrosyne. Classification (NCBI taxonomy): domain Eukaryota; kingdom Metazoa; phylum Arthropoda; class Insecta; order Lepidoptera; family Nymphalidae; genus Boloria; species Boloria euphrosyne. The sequence continues at coordinate 11,816,393 of OX637873.1, read as the reverse complement.
TTATATAAGCTTAATTTGAATACTATAAGAACAGGGATACGATGAGAATATTAATAGGTAGGTACAATTTACGTGTGACCAATATAACTAATTAGCCCTGTTCTGTTACTTAGAAGTTATACATATTACCGTGAATTCTTTACCTACTAAACTATGACGGAATGATGATTCAATACGCGCACACAAGCTTAGTTACCTTATGTTTCATGGTTATCGCCTTAAAGATGTATGCGCCATTCATGTGCTAGAGTCGAAGTTTTTCACGCGATCTCTCTACGAGAGAGCAGTCGTCTGCGTTCACGCCGCGGCGGTACCACAATCGTGCTCGATTTCTTATTTTCAAAATATTTATAACTAATGCTGGATTTTGTGCTTTTTAAGTAGTGTATTTTAAATATCAATTTAAATAAAAACAAAATTACTCTTATGTGTAGTTTCACGATCGATTCTGCGTCTGTGCAATGTGTGATGCTCAATACAACGATGAATTTTGTGATATGTGCAACAAATCGATTTTGTCATCGATTTATTATCGAGTTTGAATTTTAATAATTAGTTAAATAAAATATGAACTGATCTGATAAAACTCTTACAATTAAAGATATCAAGTTAATATAATAAGTATTAGTTAGCTAGGAAACAAGCTGTGCCGGTTAGCTCCAGCAAGTGTGCCACGCGAGTGCGATTTCTCCCGCGTCACGCACATTCGTGTTTGTTGTAGTTTATTTAGCGGGTTGTTGATCCATATAGAAGGATATTTGCATGAGCATCTGTATTGTACCGAGTGGTGTGCGATAGTGAAAGTGATCGCGATGCCCGCGCTCAGCTGGGCAGGGTGACGTCGCGTGACGTCGCGACATGGGCCATGTGGAGAATTTGCGGCGTCAGTAAGGCTGAGCCTATACTGTTTTCCAATGGCATTGACGATGATTATGTAAGAGTTAGATCACATATCACTCTTCAATATAATTACTAAATAGTTAAGTAAATAACACCTAGCATATCATTTAGGTATGTAGCAATAATAATAAAAATAAACCTGTTACACATATATCGACTGGTCTATGTAATGACTAATATTCTTCAAGGAAATTGGTTTTTACATTTTATGTTATGTGATGAGTTATAATATAATAGTATGTGTTTATAATAATGATTATCTTTCTTGTTCTGTAGAAGTGGTATTTAGCAACTGGTGATATGTTCCAGCAGCCGACATGGCGATTGTGGGGCGAAGAGCGGGTGGACGGAGCAATATATACGGTCTACCTCAAGAAGGTGCGCTACCATCGGCCAACGCGCTCTGCTTCTAGTGTGAGTACCAGTTCATAAAAAAAAGATATTATACTTACCAATTGTATTACGCTCAAGAACGGTTGAACAGGTCTGGATAAAAGGCACAGATATAGATATAATCTCGGGAAAATGTACTGCCCCTGTGGGAATAGAGTTGTTTTTATTTTGTCACAGAGTTTTAGTATTCCATACTTACAAATAAAACAATGAGTAAGAGTGTGTGTTAGTCTACATCAGTTCAGACGGAAGCATCAATATCACTCCTATGTTTGGGTTGCGAAATTAGCAAATAACTTACAAAAAACAAGAAAGTGTCGTACACTAAAAACGTTTATTAATGAGCAATACTAAGTAAAATTTGTTTTTATCGTAAGTATATCGCCTTAAACGAAAAATCTAATGAAAATGGAAATGGCAACTACATAGTTCTTCGCTACGGTCTTTTACAGACGTGGAATCCGCCCCTAATACTTCGCAATGTTCCACTCGAGACGGCACTTAGTAGGCATTTACGAGAACTGCTCCAGGCGGCATTTTATTTGCTCACTATTTATTAACATAATTCCCTCGAATTTCTCTGTTGCATTGAAATTAACTAATTATCTTTTCCAGTAACTTTGGACTGGTTTAATTGTTCATATGAAAATGCTGTCCCCCAAACCTTGAAAATGTTAAATGTAACGTTAAAATCAACTCATACAAATTAATCTTCAATATTCAATACGTAACGTTGTTGTTTCTTCGGTTATTATTATTTAGACAAGACAAATACCATTAGAATACTACTATAGCTTAATCCCTATAGTACAAGTCCAAAATGATAACATTATTTCTATTCATGATCATGGCAATAAGTATTCATTTAAAATAACTACTGTATTGTAGAAATGTATAATTAAATGGACTCAATATTAAAAACAATACAATCATTGTTACTGGCGTAATAAAGTAAAACCTACTTTGTCTGAACACAAATATTATTTACCAACTTTGTAAAAATTATGAAGAATATTGCACAGAAAGCGTAAAACTGATTTAATAGTAGGTATATTATAACTTAAAAATTTTAGACATGTTAAGAAACCTATATGTTAAAGTAATTTTAAAATAATTGATCCTATATCCTATTAGTTAATAAATCAGTTATGTATTAATAAAAAATAATATATAGGTAAAGCTGTATGAAACACCTATAAAAATGTAATTTAGGATATTGGCAAATAGAATCTCACTCCAATTGTCGAACATGGGTACGTGACGATTCAATTTCAGAACAAAGATTTCGGGAAAATTAATATAAAAAATTGTGTTTATTCTAAGTGATCTAACTGGTGCGTGATTTTATAAGGCTTCTTTATTAAATTATAATTTCACAATATTTAGATAGTAAAAATATCTGCGTTTATAGATATTATATTTGCGTATATATATATATATATATATATATATATATATATATATATATATATATATATATATATATATATATATATATATATATATATATATATATATGTGCTTGTGTACATGAAAGCACTATGTAATCTATATTTAGTCGTATTTAAAGCGAGCTAGTGTAATTCTTTTATTATTCTAGAAACCCCTCATATCAAAAGACTGCACTCACGTCCATAATAAGTGACGTCTGCTTTTAAAATGTTATAGCCCCTTTTTATTTTAAACCCTGGGTATAGAGGATTGTGTAACGTCTATAAAAGTCGTTATTCAGTTTACTGAGTATTTTATAAAGTGCAGTGTCGTAGAGGCATTACTAATACTTCCTTTCATGCTCCACCAAAGCGTAAAACTTATGAAAACGAATGCGACAATAGTTCAAAGAGGAGATGTAGAAATTACGATATGAATTGATTTGCTTCAAATTATTATTCGATTTTTAATATAATTGAAAAAATAATATATATTATAAACACAAAAGAACAATATTAATAACTTTATTACAAAATTCAAACAATTTATTATCTATTCTTACACTTTTGAATGAACTTCTGGTTATAAAAACAATTTAACGCTAAACTACTCAGTGATGCACCAAATCGTCTTTCGCGCCATTACGAGTGAGCGGCAAAAATGTAAAGCTTGTTCACAGATAATATAAAAAAATAAAGTGAGATTATCCTTATTCGGCCTCTCCTGACGTTCTGACGTCCTCGTCAGACAGAAATAGAGCTTCTACATTGCAACAGTGTCGCGTTCTAGCAAAATCACCATCCGGATCAACTGCACACGAAGTGGTCATTTTCTCATCTGAGTGGTCTGAACCTGAGAAGTTACAGGCAAAGAGTTAATTTTACATAGTACAATCCAGAAGACTAGACATAACACATCAAGGTCTAGTATACACAGAAGATTAGACATAACACATCAAGGTCTAGTATACTTACAAGACTAGACATAACACATCAAGGTCTAGTATACTTACAAGACTAGACATAACACATCAAGGTCTAGTATACTTACAAGACTAGACATAACACATCAAGGTCTAGTACACACACAAGACTAGACATAACACACCAAGGTCTAGTATACTTACAAGACTAGACATAACACATCAAGGTCTAGTATACACACAAGACTAGACATAACACACCAAGGTCTAGTATACTTACAAGACTAGACATAACACATCAAGGTCTAGTATACACACAAGACTAGACATAACTCATCAAGGTCTAGTATACACACAAGACTAGACATAAAACATCAAGGTCTAGTATACTTACAAGACTAGACATAAAACATCAAGGTCTAGTATACACACAAGACTAGACATAAAACATCAAAGTCTAGTATATAAAGATGATGTCACTTACTAACAAAGAAAGCAGCGCATTCATCAGGAGTCCATTCTCCCTTCCACGGCACCATGAACTGTGCTCCAGCATAAGTTAACTTTCCATAGGCTCCAGCCAAAAGCTGCAATTCATAGCGTCCATTCTCGAGGACTTTAGTCACTTTATAAGGTCCACGCATACCAGGATCCAATTTTCCTTTGGATTGCGCGTACTTAATAACAAAAACCAAATCGTTGACCAGAAATTCTTTAGGTGGTTTACGTCCCTTATTAACGTAATCATCCTGTTGCTTTTGGTTATCTTTAAGTCGTTCAGCCGTCCTTTGTCTGGCTAACTCCCGCAAGGATTGGCGATTAGTTGCTGAACAATCAACAGTTACGTCGCGAACCAGAGCTTGGATTACAGGAGTAGCACCTTCAGTACCAATCAAAAGATTCAATGGAGAAGTTTGAGTCGTCTTTTGTTTAGTAATATTAAGTACAAGCTGCAAACGCCATAACTCATCAGACCAGTCATTTTTCTTATAGTTCACCTCTATGCGCAGCATATTAAGTACAGTACGCACGTATCTCTCTACTTGGCCATTTGCGTGATGCATTTCAGGTGTTATATGATGGATGTTACAACCAGAATCGTTAATCCATTTTACAAATACAGTGGACTCGAACATTCGACCCCTGTCAGCAACAATAAGTCGCGGGGTACCAAATAAAGACATTACATTTTTCATCACACGCTGAAGCTCTTCAACGTCCTGTTTGCGAATAGGGTACAGAAGACAATATTTAGAGAAGGCATCTACCACTATCATGACATGCTTATAACCATGCGATTCAGTCAAAGGGCCCAAGACATCTACATGGACCGTGTGAAAAACTGTATCGGGCTTAGGCCAAGATGTAATAAGTTGTAATGGGGCTCGCGGTACTCTCTTGTGGGCAATACAAACTCAACAATGGCTAATATATTTTTTTACAAATGCAAAAAGGCCCGGAAACCAAAAGTGATTTAAAATTAATCCAACCGTTTTATCTACACCCATGTGACAATTTTCGTCATGAAAAATCCTTAACAAACTTAAGCGATAACCTTTAGGGATGTAACAAAGTAAACGTGATTGGCCCCCTATGGGCGTAAATTTGTAGTAAAGAATATCGTTTCTTTTCTGGTAACGGTTTGAATCTAACTGTCCCTCATCTAACTGATCAATTAATTTTTGGGTTTCTTCGTCACCTGATTGTGCTATTTGTGCCCAGTTACGCGGTCTATCGATGTGATTTACAATGCGGATAGGATTGCGACTCAGGTAGTCTGCATGAGGCATTAAAACACCTTTTCGGTACACAATTGTAAATGAAAAGTCCTGTAGGTAAACCCACCATTTGGCTACTCGAGGTAATAAATCTTTTTTATTTTGTGTGGCTTTAAGAGCGTTACAGTCAGTGATCACTTTGAATTCAATACCTATTAAGTAATGCCGAAAATGTCGCAATGCTTTGACCACTGCCAAAGTTTCTAATTCGTAAGAATGGTACCGAACTTCTGCCCCACGTGTAACCTGACTGTAGTAGGCTACGACACACTTACTACCATCTTTACGAATTTGAATTAAAACAGCGCCATACCCATGACTGCTGGCATCGGTATGCACTTCAGTTATAAGATCTGGGTCAAAAATAGCCAGGACTGGTTCATTCGTTAAACACTTAACAAGGTCCTGACGTGTTTGCTCTTGTTCTTCGCCCCATTTAAATTCAACGTCTTTCTTTGTCAAACGAGAAATGCAGGAGGTTTTAAGAGCGTAGTTTTTTATATACTTTCGAAAATACCCGGCTAATCCTAAAAATTGTCTAACCTGACGGATATTCTCAGGAACAGGAGAATTAATTAACGCAGTAATTTTAGATTCAGAGGGACGCACTTCACCGTTTGAAATTATTCGACCTAAATATTCAATTTCTGTGTTTACAAATGTACATTTTTTCATATTTAGGGAAAACCCGGCGTCAGTTAGCGTACGTAAAACATCTCTCAAAAGCTGTAACCCTTCCTCAATAGTTTCACTAACTAACAAAACGTCATCGATATAAACCATTACCTTCCCGTTATTTATAAAAGAACGTAGTGTGTTGCTAATAATGCGCTGAAAAACTACTGGAGCATTAGCAAGTCCAAAAGGCATTTTCAAATATTCGTAATGGCCCTCAGGTGTTACGAAACCGGTTAACGGGATTGACGCCTCATCTAAGCAAATCTGGTAAAACCCAGAGGCCATGTCGAGAGATGTAAAGTAACGTCCCTTACCTAAACGATCTATGTGGTCGTCGATTAATGGTAGAGGATACCTATCTTTTATTGTCACCCTATTTAACGCGCGAAAATCGACACACATCCGATCTGTTCCATTTTTTTTTTTAATCAAAAGTATTGGACTCGCGTATGCAGATTCCGACTCACGAATAATACCTTTTGATAGAAGATCTTGAATTATTTCGCGAACTTTTAGTTTTTCGTTAATCGATAATTTGTAAGGTCTATAATATACAGGTGCATCACTGTTTAAGCGAATATGCATGCTACCAGTAGTTACAGTTGACGTAGCAACTCCGATAATCATGAAGTTTGAAAATTCCTTTAAAATTAATTTAAGGTTTTCAAAGTCTGTCCCGATCAATGATGTCTTGATAGGATGCTCATTCGCTTCTATGGCCGACACTTTTGCTGAGACAGCACTATAAGTTAAACGCTGGTAATATTTAGTACGCACATATGTCACGCCCTCACGATTAAGTACATCTGTGCCAATAATAATTGGTGCATTCATACTTTCACTAGGTACAACTAATAAATCTACTTCAAGTGTGATTTCTTCAAATTCAATTAAAAGAGTAACAAAAGAAAATACACGAGTGATAGTATGACCTACACCCTTTAACTCACGGTATATTGGTTTCATAGCACAAGATAAGTGATTAACAACGGAAGATGAAATAAGAGACACGTCTAAAGCACCGCTATCTATAAGGATATCAATAGGCATACCTTGAATCACTCCGACCATTACATCACAAGAATCATTCAATTTATGCAACGAACAAAAATTAACATTACTTTTTCTCTGATCGGAACGCTGCTTAGCAAAACAAACGTTAATGTGATGTCCTGTTTTTTTACAATACGCACAAGATATTTTAGAATTCGAGCTTATTTCATTATTGGTCGTAGTCGTACCAGGCGATGGTTTTTGATTTTTCGGGCACGCGACTTGTTGACGCGACGCGACACGGCAAAAGTTTTTCATTTGTAGCCGATGCTTTTACATGTGGATCGGTAATTCCACGTATGATGATTGAGCTTACAAGTTCTTCACTTAACCCTTTAACCATACGCAGACGTAGTAAGGATCGTCGAGCATATTCAGCATAAGTAGAGTAGGCGTCGGAATTGGTACTCATAACGTCGCATAAAATACTAGCCATATCTATATTTTTTACACATAAGGATTTAAAATCCTTTTTAAAATTACTCCATGAGCGATCCGCGGTAACCCAGTCATCTAGCCATGACTTAGCGTCACCCTTGAGGCAATGACCTATACGCGACAAACATTCAATATCACTCCACTTGTTAACACTTTGCGCGCGATCTACTTCATCGAACCAAGAATCAATATTATGCACATTGGGATCGAAATTAGATACGTAATAATCACGGGGACAACTAGTTTTTAAGGAATGAATCGCTTCAACTATTTTCTTAGTAGAGTCACTAGTCGTAGTGCTTAATTCAACATTACAATTATTATTACTAGTTGACGCCGTCACTGAGGACCTATCTTCTAACGCATTTAACCGAGTTACAATAGTACGTAAAGATTCACGCAATTCCGAATCACGCGAAATACTTCTAGATCGCGATCGAGTAAAGCCGCTGCGAGATCTTCGGTGTCGTTTCGAAGAATTACGCTCCCTAGACCGGCTACGCGCACGTTTTTCTTTACCCATTATCACAATAATTATTAGATACTCAAACAGAAATATGAACTTATACTTTTTCACTATAATACGTAACAATAACCAGAAATTAACAAAAGGTGAAGTGGACGATCCCACTTCTGATATAAACACAAAAGAACAATATTAATAACTTTATTACAAAATTCAAACAATTTATTATCTATTCTTACACTTTTGAATGAACTTCTGGTTATAAAAACAATTTAACGCTAAACTACTCAGTGATGCACCAAATCGTCTTTCGCGCCATTACGAGTGAGCGGCAAAAATGTAAAGCTTGTTCACAGATAATATAAAAAAATAAAGTGAGATTATCCTTATTATATTATATTGTATTTAGGTATTTCTACTATAGAAAACGTAAAGCAATATCAAGTTGATATCATCATATCAAATTATAAGTTTATGTTGTTGTTGTAGACTAGTAAATGGCTTTTTTATCTAAATAAATTCTATTCAATTTATTCTTGAACTCAATCAAGATCTTGAACGTTATGAAGAGATGACGGGATGTAGTCCATTTCTTTATACTACTAATGTAACTCAATATATAAATTAAAAAGAAATTCTTATCAGTCTGTTTTTTTAAATTTACAGGAATCGGACGATGAAATCTCTCATTTAGAGTGGGAGACAGTACGTGTGCGTTTCGTTAAAGCGGGCACGGTAGAGCGGTTAGTAGAAGCTTTGGCAACTGATGATGGCGAACTGGAGTCTACTTACGTTAACGTTTTCCTTGCTACGTACCGGTAAGTAATCGATGACATACTTTTATCATGGGGTTGCAACTCGAACAAAAGTGAAATTAGTTCAAATAAATGATAATAGATGGCGTTACATGTATCGATTTGTTTTTATAATTATGTTAAATTGAAAATACAAAGAAATATTAATGACTAAAGCATTTGTTCTTACTTCGGAAAGTTTCTTAAAGTAGGAGAGACATAAATAGCTGATGAATGTGCATTATTTTAGATTTTTAAAATTCGATAATATCGCTTTATTATTTTGGCGGAATTAATTTGTACTACGTTGTAATGGATCGATCTTGCTTAATAACTCAGTATTGTATGTTAATAGATGGCGCTCCAAGCAATAACGATAATCGTTTTTTTTTTTGCATTTTGATAAGTTTTGTAGAAACTCAAATTATAATGTAATAATTATTATTTTATTGAATGATTCCTTCATAAATGTTACACTGGAGACATGTTCTGTTGTGTATTTTGCTGCGTGGTTGGGTAAATCATGTGTCGATAAATTTAATTGTTTAGATTGCAAGGAGGTTTTATTACAAAGTGATGTTGATTTAAATGATAAAAAACAATTGTTGTTGATTAACAAGACCTATTCTAATATTATAACACCTACCCTAAAATCTCCTAGTGATTATTTACATCAATTAGTAAACAATGTGTTAGAACTTAGACATATATCTATGTGTTAGAATTTTATTCTAAAAATATTGAAAATTTATACAAAGTTAATTTAATCACCGATTTAATGCATGGGTTAAAAAATGAAGTAAATTTCTCAGAATATCACAATCTAAATCACTTTGATTACTTGATTAAAAAATATTAGAATTCATGATTATTGTAAAAGTCGCAAAAAATCGTTACAATCAAGATTAAAAATTTTTCAAAATACATGATATTATTATAGGTACACGTGATACCTAGGTACATGATATTATTGTTTAGTAGTTTGATAAAATAAAAGCTGCCCAGAAAAAAAAATATATTTATATCACTGCATTATACTACTAAAAAGCTGCTAAATATTCTTCGCACAACTTAGACCCGTATGGCAATCACGGAAACTGATAGGTACGAAGAATAAAGCTCAAAATGTATCCGGTCCAATATAAAGACCATACTGCTATTCGGGTGTGAGACATGGAAGGTCACCATGAACATCTCGCAGCAACTCCAAGTCTTTGTAAATCGATGCTTTCGCAACATCATTGGTATTTACTGGCCCGACAAAATCTCCAACCAACTTTTAAGAACGCTGCAATGAAGTCCCGATCGCCCAACAGATCTAACGACATACATGGAGCTGGATAGGTCACACCCTCCGAAGAGACCTTTCATATACCGAGGTAAGCCCTAGAATGGAACCCCCAAGAAAAACGTAAACGTGGCCGTTCAAAACAAGACCTGGCGGTGGACTGTGATTAATGAAGCGAAGGCCATCGAGAAAACCTGAAGCGAATTCAAATTCCAAGCTCAAGTCCCTTTCGTATCCGGCGCCCTTTCCTCTCCGGCGCACTGGGCGGTCGCACCACCAAATCATGCGCGCGCCGCCGCGTATACTAATATTGTGTACATTATACTTGCCCTATATAGGGCAAGGATAATGTACACAATATGTACTCATTTTGTGCATGTGCTGGTACAATAAAGACTTGACGACTCGTTTGGCTCAGTTGGTAGTGACCCTACTTTCTGTGCCAGCGGTCGCGGGTTCGAGTCCCGCTGGGGGCATTCATTTGCTTAAATCACGAATGTTTGTACTCCAGTCATGGGTGTTTATATTTATAATTGAAATATATATTCTATTATATATTTATTTAATAAAGAGTATTGTTGTTATTATTGTGTTCACAGGTCGATACTATAATCGTACCTACAAATACTTTTAGGAAACAATATTTCCTTATTCCTATCTTAAGCTGCTTTAAGTAAAGGTTTAAATAAATTATATCTGCGGTGGCACAGCAGGTGGTTAATACAATCTTAATTACTTTAACTACATAATCTATACATCACTACATATTATAAAACAAAGTCCTCCGCGTATGTCTGTCTGTTCGCGATAAACTACGAAACTACTTGCGCCGACTTTCATGCTATTTTTAACAAACTTCCAAAAGGAGGAGGTTATCACCAATGCATACGTGGTTCTCGAGAAAGGTTTTGGTATAAATTTTTCAAATTTTTATACACATTTACTAGTGGAACTTACGGCTTCGCTCGCGCTAAATCAAGGGAAGAGCCTGAGCGGAACGAGGGCGAGTCGCTAAAAATTTAAATAAAATAATTATTCTTATTGAAATCGATACACAGGCGAATCTAAAATTTTACAAGTTTTGACTGTACGTCTGTGACCGTATGACGAGAAAAATACCTAATACAAAAAATACAAATATATAATACAAAATCTTATAAAGATTTATAATTTTGATATATACCTATAGGCAGAGATGAGACGTATCTTAGATAAAAGTATCTGAAATACAGATACAAGATACAAAATACGTATTTACATCTTGTAATTGAAATACTTTTTATTTTTTTATTTTGAATCTTATATTTAGATACATTTTCCTGGTATCTTAGTATTTTGAAGATACTTTGTTCCCCGAGATACTTTTATTTATTTATTATTATTTATTTATTTATTTATTTATTTATTTATTATTATTAAAGTTTACATATTTTTTTTATTAAATGTAACATTGTAAATCTCTTAGATTTGTATAATGTTACTTACATAATTCATCATATATTACATTATTAATATTAAATATATTATAGTATTATATACAATATTATATATTGTATATTATTATATACAATATTTATATACAATATTATATAGCGATGTGGACACATATAATGATGGGTTCGTGGATGCTGTCCAAACAATTGGGTCTAAACATTTGAGATATCTCTCCAGAAATAGACCCAAAAAGATCAAAGAGAAGGAAAGGAGAGAGATGATCTTGCAGTCGTCGGATGACGCTTTCAAGTACCGGCAACTAAATAGACAGATTTCGAAGTCCCTACGACGTGACCATCGCAACTATAACACCGAGCGTATTATAGATGCAATAGAACGGATGACGGTAGGATCGTCTCATCTAATCCTGAGCTTATGAGAGAGATCGAGAAATTCTATGGACAGTTATTTACATCAAAGCGACAACCCATCAGTCTGGACAACGATCCGAGGGCCAGACTAACCCGACACAATACCGAAGAGATCCCGGACGTCAGCCTGAGCGAGATTAGAATGGCTCTCAAGCAGCTCAAGAACAACAAGGCAGCGGGTGCAGATGGAATCACAGCCGAACTTCTGAAGGCGGGTGGAGAACCGATCCTTAGGGCCCTTCAGAAGCTTTTTAATTCCGTCATATGCAAAGGCAAAACCCCACGAGCATGGAGTAGAAGCGTTATGGTACTGTTCTTTAAAAAAGGCGATAATGCCCTTTTGAAGAACTACAGACCCATAGCGCTTCTGAGCCATGTATACAAGCTGTTTTCGAGAGTCATTACGAACCGTCTTGAAAGCAGGTTTGACGACTTCCAGCCTCCCGAACAAGCTGGCTTCCGCCGAGGCTTTAGTACCGTAGACCACATATATACGCTGCGGCAGGTTATACAGAAGACAGAGGAGTATAACTTGCCACTTTGCTTGGCGTTTGTGGACTACGAAAAAGCCTTTGATTCGATCGAGACCTGGGCTGTGCTGCAGTTTCTCCAAAGGTGCCAAGTAAACCATCGGTATATCGAAGTGTTGAAGTGTCTGTACGAAAACGCCACTATGTCAGTCCGAATTCAGGACCGGGACTCGAGACCTATCCAACTGCAGCGAGGAGTACGTCAAGGCGATGTCATCTCGCCGAAATTGTTTACCGCTGCGTGGGAAGATGTCTTTAAGCTCCTGGACTGGGACGGACTGGGCATCAATATCAACGGCGAGTACATCACTCACCTTCGATTTGCCGATGATGTTGTGGTTATGGCTGAGACCATGGAGGAGCTCAGCAAAATGCTCAATGACCTCAATAGAGTCTCCGAACGAGTTGGTCTAAAAATCAACATGGACAAGACGAAAATTATGTCGAACGTCCATGTTGCCACCACTCCAGTTTTTATCGGTGGCTCTATGCTCGAAGTTGTTGACGAGTATATATATACCTAGGACAAACTGTCCAATTAGGTAGGTCCAAGTTCGAGAAAGAGGTCAATCGGCGGATCAAACTCGGATGGGCAGCTTTCGGGAAGCTACACAACATCCTCTCGTCTCAAATACCGCAGTGTCTCAAGACAAAAGTCTTTGACCAGTGTGTGTTGCCAGTGATGACATACGGGACAGAGACGTGGCCGCTCACGATGGGCCTCATAAGAAAGCTCAAGGCCACACAGAGGGCAATAGAGAGGGCTATGCTCGGGGTTTCCCTGCGAGATCGAATCAGGAATGAGGAGATCCGCAGAAGGACCAAGGTCACCGACATAGCCTTTCGAATAGCAAAACTCAAGTGGCAGTGGGCGGGGCACATCGCTCGCAGAACAGACGGTCGATGGGGTCGCAAAGTTCTGGAATGGCGGCCACGTACCGGAAAGCGAGGCGTGGGCAGGCCTCCCACAAGGTGGACCGACGACCTGGTCAAAGTCGCGGGAGCCCACTGGATGCGGATGGCGCAAGACCGGTTGTTGTGGAAAACTTTGGGGGAGGCCTATGTCCAGCAGTGGACGTATTTGGGCTGAAACGATACAATATTGTAAAATATATAAAATGAATATATACTAAAATGAACTTCGCAGTTTTTCTTTCCGAACGCAACTGAACGCAGCGCATCGTTTAAAAATTTTTTCGATATTGTCGGGAGCACTGACCTCTATAATACCACTGGACTGGCTGTTCCAAGCGTTTGACAGCAATTTTTTTGTGTCCATTTGAAGCGCCACTAGCGAGAGTCCCGAGAACTATTTTTTACGTATATTGCAAATGACAGCGAGAAGTGTTTGCTTACTGTAAAGTAATTTTGCATTTTCGTTGTTAATATAACATAAGTAGTAATTATGATGATACGGTTATTGATTAATAAAAATATAAAAATAAAAATCTTTATATCAACATCATTAGTTTTAGTACCATGAACTCTCGCTACGTCCGACAGCGGCGGACAGCGCCAAAATGGCGAATATCAAGCAGCCACACAAGCACGTTGACAACAGCCAGTCCAGTGGTATTATAGAGGTCAGTGGTCGGGAGTGACAGATGGCGACACTATCTTTCTACTGAAATACAAAAATATTCCTAAAGTATAACACCTGTTTGCCCAGCTCTGCCCCTGTGGAGACTGTTCTTCTTTGGGGACATGATCATGAGGCCTCATCGAAGGAAGATGAGCGACAATATGTTTGAGGAATTACTTTTACTCAAATCTCAACTAAAACATAAAGATTAAAAGTCTCAATTTTAATACCTTTATATTTTGTCTTGTCGAATTTGCCTGATCCTTGTTATCAACGCGAACTATTCGAAAATTGTTTTCTCAAACAAATAAACTTAAGTTCAAGTAAATGTTGTTTTCTTACAAAAGTATTTTATCTTGAAAAAGTATTTGAAAGATAGGTATTTTGTATCTAGTATTTCAGATACCTTTTTAGAAAATTATTTATATTTGGTATCTGAAATGCTCTTTTTAAAAGTATCTTACATCTTGTATTTCAGATACTTTGTATAAGGTATCTTGTACATCACTGCCTATAGGCTATATAGCCTATCTTGTGCCACACACACAGTCGTGTCTTGAGACGAATTTAACGCCACCTAAAATCAAGCCGTTTAAGCTACAGAGCATGCCAAAGAAATATACCTACGTAGGTGGTCATACATACACTACACTAGAAAAACGCAACGAAAAATTCATAAATATGGTAAAACTCCTAACAGTCATAATATGTCAATATCAACTCCAAAATGAGTAACCTTACATCCTAGTTATTAGCAGTGCATTTATTATACCACCGGACTACACATACAAACCTAACATAATTTTTTTATTTAATTTATATACTTTATAATATAGGTATTACTAAGAGAGAATATACAGACATACACATCTGACAAATCCATGCTATCTGTGAAAACGTCAAGTAGGTATTTACTATTTAGTACCAGTACCGAACCCAAACAGAGCGAGGGTGAGTCAATAGTTTAATCACATATCAAATACTATAGGTTTATTATATAATATAAATAAAACAACTTCCTATACAATTACAGATCATTAAAAATATTATGTATTTACAAGAAATTTGTAAGCGCGTTTTGTTGCACTCAATTACACCTACAATTATAGGTACTTTAAATATACCCTTTTTAAGTAATTGCCAATTGCTATTATGATTTACGAGTGGCCTGTGGCCTTGAGAATTTAGACCGGGCGCTAGAGGTAAGTGAGTATGCATAATGTGAGTACCGAATTTCGCCAACGGATTTGAGTAAAGAAAAGGTCAAAGATTAAGAATGTGGATCTTGCCGGTCAATTTTATGGTCCATTTTTTTTACGCCCTCTACTCTTATTCCTAAAGGGAATGTATTGAGTACATGATATAAAATAATTTTATTACGTATTTCTGTAATAATTTATAGGATTTTGTTATAGTAAAAGTGAGGGTGGATTCTTAAATAATAAACAAAAAAGAAAAAGAAAGTAATTATTTTTTATTAATAATAAAACAAACTTATATATGAAAAATCAGCGGATTCAAAAGTGTACTTAAAATAACTCATTTGTATTTTTACAATCGTTATTAATGCATTTACACAATGAAATACAAAATAATTCAAATTTTTTGCATTTACAAGACATTGTGCGACAATTTGCAGTACATTTGCAAGGTGGAATTAATGCCTCTGGTAAAGATGGCTTCGTCATTTGTCGTGGACATAAGTTACCGTTTAACTTTTCGTAACCAAATGAACAATAATCGATGGGTGGCAATTGTGTTCGATGAGAATTCTTCCATATGAACGCTTGAACTGTAGCCCTTAATATATGCATTTGCAAAGCATCTGATGTACATATCACTTTCATCAAATTGAAATTGAAACCTATATTTTGGGATATCAGTTTATATCTGAGTTCATCAGCAGATATTTTTTTTTGCAAATAAATATGTGCAAACTATTTCTAAATGTTTCAATTGCTCATTATTTAGATTAAGGTTTCCCAAAGGCATAAGGGCTGCTTGTACAAAATCTTCAGACGCAGCTTTTAAACATTGCATTTTACTACCAAATCTGCTAGTAGTGTCGCAACCACTTAGAGCATGTAATGCTGGCAAAATGTCGCATATGCTTTCACCTAGGGATTCGGCAGCCAAATGGCATCCTAGAAAATATTTCTTTGTCTGAGAACCGTCAAACCATAGGCCGAGACACCCAATATTTGCTAAGTGTTTCCAGAAATAAACTGCCAAGACGAATACATCTGTATCAGCGCTGATTATGATAATATGAGCAGATTGAATCCTTACTGCATGAAATATGTGGCAAAACATTCTTGAATCAGCTTCTAAGTGGTTTGATTGTAATTCATGTACCTCACAAATTAAAGATCCTTGCAACTTGAAACATTTGGTTGGATCGTCGAATCCTCCACAAATATACATCTCGCAGTCTTCTTTTACTTGTGCATATTTTGGAGCATAAGCGCAAAGAAATCGAACGAGTTGCAATTTATTATGAGCATTAGCAAGAAACGCTTTAGAATCAGCAGGAGTATTTGTTAAATGGTTGGAGATTATGATATTTTTAATGATCTGGCCTTTACTCCGTAATTTTGTCTCCAAAAATTTGATAGAAATATCGTCATATCTATCAAATATTACATCTATTCTCTTAACGCCAGGCAAATTAAAAAACTCCATAATTTTTTTGAAGAAAGCCTCGGCAAAATCACCAAATGTATTGAACTTATTTAACTGAATTTTGTGAACAAGTGCCATACCATCAATAATATAAATTTTGGAAGTATTTAAATTTATTAAATCTTGCTGAGAGCTTGTACCACATTTATAATTTTTTTGAATTTCAACGAGAAGCTGTGATTTTGGTGACTTCCTGTAAAATCCGTCACTGTCAAATAGATACTTACAGTAATTCAATATTTCATACGATGCTAATATCCTTGTATTAAATCCACGTTGAGAAGCCGCCATGAATGATCTTTGGAAAATTGTTATGTCTGTTACGTCTTGCAACTTCTTGTTGGAAGTATTTTTGTTTGATTTCGAAGGAGTGTCTTTAAAATTGAAAAATTTAGTTTTCTGTATAGGGTCCGATAATTTCTTCGTTTTCTTGAAAAATCTTTCATCTTCGTATGTAGTTAATAGAGTCTCCCCATTTTCTTTAACATTAAGTAAGCATCGCGAAGTTGATTCTTCTGCAAGTTCACCAGTGACAATGTTGCGAAGAACACATTCTCCATTAGTAGTAAATGGATTGCAACCTTTGATACACTTAATAATATTTTCAACATCGTTTTCGTCTGTATTAATTCTCGATTGTGTCCATTCATTATGACTATTAATGTCACCTGTAGTGTCAAATTGTATTCCAAGGTATGAAGTAAGCATTGAGTGAACGCTATTTTTGAAAGGATACAAAAGCAACCATCTTTGCATTGCTTCTTCATTTTTAGTGATACCAATTAGGCCTCCAGTCACTGCAGATGATCGGTTCTGAGACTGCTCTAGTGCTAAGTCGCAGCCAACTGCATTGAATGTTCCTGCAGTTCGCTTGACAGCATGCATTCCTCTCTTCAGATTATGTACGACGTCTGCAGGTAATTTTAACATATCTTGTAAATAATGTGTCACCCCACGAATATAATTTGTGTGATTCATAGAAAAAAGAAAAGGTAGAAATTGTCGAGTAGACAATAAATGTAATTCATAGTTATTACTTCTGTCAGCTATAATTGAATTCAAAAGAATTTCAATCATTTCACAGTAATTATTTAAATATTTGAATAGTTCGTTTTCAGTGCTCATATAACATAAAAAATTAGAAAACTGGGAAACAAATGTTTCAATTATGGTTTTATGCTGGTTATATTTATCGCTTAAGCCGGTACGATCTTTATCTACAGTTACTTCTCTTAATTCTTGAAGACAAATATTCAACTGCTGCAATTGATCGATAAATGCCCCATCCTCAGATAAAATCATATAATCAATAAATTCTGCAAGCTGTATGCTTCTCAATGCTTCATACATAAGTTTATGTGCTCTAATGCCTCTGTTATACTGAGTACCTTTAAGAATTGATGCTAAAGTATTTTCACCATAAACATTGGCTTCTACAAGAATGCTGTCCAGTCCACTTCCTTCTATATATTGGCCCAAACATCGTAAAAAATTTTTTTGTAGATGAAATGTTCCAATTCTCAATATTAATCCCTGGAATTCTTGACTACACTGTTGGATATTTTTTGCTATCAGGTAAATTGACATGTCGCATGAAAGAACAGCTATATTTTTATTTAACGATGAAGATAATTTAACAAAATTTCTCATGGCAGTATACACAACATCCTTTGATGTCGGTGGCTGAGGAATCACCGGACTAAATCCAATTGTAGATATAGGAGAATTCTCACATGATAGTAATTGTTGGAATGGAGTCCATCCTGGTATCGAGTTCTTCAATGGTCGACAAAAGTTTTTCAACGATTGATCATATTGTAATCTACATAAAACCCAGACCAAAGTGTCAAATTGTGAGTAATTGTAAGTGGAAGTTAGTAGACAGCCGCTGTTAACATAATCAGTTGTGGAAGGCTCTATACTTGCTGTGAAGTGATGAATTTCTTGAAAATTTAAGGCATTCAAATCACACTCACACTGTTCAGTTGTAGGTTTCAATTTAACGAGATTTATTTCATTCTCGATTGGATTTTTTTCCTGATAAATTACCATTGCTGTTACATGGGTAGAGTCCTTGCCGCTTAATGTTTCTTCATTAAAGTCGTTGTTGTCAATGGCACCATGAAGAAATAACGATGAATTTTTCACTATATTTTTAGGAATAAGCAATTTCTTTTCTGCATCTTCACACGCAATTGAAATTGTTAATTCTAAATCAAGCTCTTGTAATTTTTTATAGCTGATGCAATGCCCAAACTTATTTAATATACTTATCAGCTGTTTAGATCTAGTTAAGTGATGAATTGATTCAGCTAAAGCTATATGTTTTGATGTCTGTTTCTCAGTAACTGTAAAAAATATGTCATAAAATACAGATAATGCTCTTTTATAATAGTTCGCGCTCAACTTTTGGTTTTTTGCATTAAACAAAGCTTGTAGAAAAATCTCCCATGTTTGTGACAATCTTCCATTTTCTAATAATTTTTGAACCAAATTTTCATCACGTAAATAGCCACTAGGTATTAATTCTGTTTGTAATAGTTCTTGACGCAACGCTTTTGCCGTCTCAATGATGCTGTTTTTTGAACTGATGTTCCGAACATGTTCTATTATTTCCGTCAATGGTATATTTCCAATAAACGCTAATGATGATTTCGAACGGTCAGTAGGGTAAGAAAATAATATGTTTTCACCAAATTTATCAATAAGTAGTGATTTAATCACACGAGTTTCGATGACTGCACCTTCAATGTTTGTAAGTACAGCGAGTCGCTGAGCTAAGAAGCTTACTTCAAAACAATGTGTTGTCAATTGGTCTTTAATTTCTTCTATGAGCTTGTTAAATGCATCGTTAAGTATTTCTTTAGGGATCTGATTTGAAGGTCGACCGGCTGGCATCTGAGAACTTCTCGGTAATCTTAAATAATCAAGGTAACAATGTTTGTGATACCTCACTTCGATAGCAAATAAATCTTCGGGCCGTTGACATGTACTAAGCTCAGTGAAAACATGGTCTTCTTTTCTATGTGCAGTACTAAAAATTTTTTCCGCTGCTGAAATTTCGGAACATAAATGTAGCTGTTTATCTTTATTTCTGGTTACCTTCTTACAAAATATGCATTTTAACGATTTTTTCGACGCTGATGGTGTCCTTGATGACGATCGAGATTTTGGAGTAAGCTTCTCCACGCTTGCTTTGGAAGTTGATGCAGACGCTTCTTCTTCTTTATACAACGATATTTCTCGACGCCTTATTTTCTCCTCACTAATATAAGTGGCTAAACAGCTTTGGTGCCATGAAAATTCTTGTTTTGTGGAGTCTGGGTTATATAGTTTTGAAAACTTCTCACTAATGCTGTCTTTTCTTCTATTTGCTGCTTTTTTAATATTAAGCAGCGTCCTTGACCTTGGTTCTTTCACTAAATTATTTGAATTATCACAAAATAAGCAAAATTGTTCGTTAGGTTTTCTCCTTTTCAAATTAACCACTTCTAACGACATTATTACAGTTTTTCAATAAAGTACACTTTAAACAGACGTTAAAAATTTACGAAAATACTATGAATACAAAAACACGACTTAGCAAAGCAACGTCTTTACGTCAACAAATGTAGAAACACACTAAACGTGTACGCTCACTATGCTTACTGTATGGGCGAAGAGGGGATGTGAAGGGAGCGGGAAGGGACCATTATACCTGGCGGCAAGATGTGTTTTATTATTATTTAGGGTCTCAGGTATAAGAATCCGGTTATAGTTGCCGTCACTCGGATTTTGCATACTCAACTACCTCTAGCGCCTGCACTAATTGGAGGCCTCAAAGGTTGGCAGTTGGCTACAATAATGCGCAGCGGCAGCTCGGCGATAAATACCTTTGTTTTTAGCGCCATCTATTGTTTAAAGGTTTTTATTAAAATTTATTTACAACAATGGATATTAGATGTCGCTTCGTTTTCACCTCTCACTTGCGACATCTATTATGCGATTTAGGTAAAAAAAATAGTGCTTATAATAGTCCCGGTTCAGGATGTTTGACTTTTTTGTATGACGTGGACTATCTGTTTTTTTTTTTTTATCTGTGCTTTTATTCATTTTTATTTAGTGTAACATAACTTTATTAGGATAGTATGAAATGTGAATAACTAATAGGTATACAGTTTTGTATTAGGATATAATATTGTAATCAGTCCTTTTTAATGTCCTGGGCTGGGCACGGGACTCCCTTCAATGAAAGTGGGCCATAGTCCACCGTGCTGGCCTTCACACACTAGTATGTTGGCGGACTTCACATTTCTTTCAAAAACTTGTAAAGTTCTCTCAGACATGCAGGTTTCCTCACGATGTTTTCCTTCACCATAAGACAAGTGGTGATCATGTTAGAAAATGATTCGCACATGAAAATATTAGAGTTGCGAGTTTCGGATTTGAACCCGCATCACTCGGTTATCCAAGCGAGCGCATTACCACTGGGCCACCACTGTCTTATATAGGATATAATATTAGATCCAGATAATACAGTAAAACAGCTCTATTTTCTTGGCAAGTACAGAAAAGAATTGATTCTCCACATTATTTGAGAGTACCTACGTTTGCGATACTGCGGGGATCAAAACACCTAAGCTGTATTATTTGCTTTTTATTAAAAACTAATGTTATGTTTTTTCTAACTTATCTACTTATTATATATTGGAAACCTATATTTTAGGCAGTTTTAATAGGCATTCGTGGGAAGTTTTAAAATATTTCTCAATTACCTTTGTTTGAGACATTATATTATTGTAATAAATTACATATACTAGCAGTGTTCCTTACACTAAGGCTTACCAAAAAGAAAACACCAAATGCGTTAAAATGTGATTTGTTTGATTAGTTACGTCGAGCTAATAAGAATAAATTAAGTTTAGCTTGATAAATATTATTTTGCATTTTCCCTCTTATAAAGCGCAGGATTTTGAAAAAAACATGGCGATAGAATTTAAAAAAATCTTTCCCTTTCTAACTGTGTTAATATTTGAATATGGCCTGTAGTATCGACTCTCATTAAAAGAAAGACGGTTTTCAGCTGTGGGACGTTGTAAAGGGCTG
This sequence comes from Boloria euphrosyne, assembly GCA_951802675.2. Lineage (NCBI taxonomy): Eukaryota > Metazoa > Arthropoda > Insecta > Lepidoptera > Nymphalidae > Boloria > Boloria euphrosyne. Next base: position 11,794,508 of record OX637873.1, on the reverse strand, counting down.
CTTACATTACAATATAACTTGAGGATCTGATCTTGAGATATTATGTATCATGTAAAAAAGTCGAGAAATCGTAACTAAATTATTACTAGATATTGTTTGAATCTTTAATATTCTATTAAGGATATGATTAATTATTTAAAGGAAATCCTTACTAATATTATGAACGCAAAAATGCGTTTTTTGGTTTGCATAATCAATCATATTTTATCAACAACTAAAGGTTAATTAAATTTAAAAGAGGCAATGATATAAATAGTTACTTTAAGTTGTTATCTTAAGAAGGTCGAAGAATTTTAACGCGAAGTCTAGTGTATGAAGTTAGTTGGAGACGTATCACAGAGCTAAAAGTTTAATTGCTTATATTAGTACATCTTCATCATCATCTTCATTTTAATAATTAATTAAAATAAGACTTTTATTGAATTATAAATTAATTCGTATTGTTCTTACTTATAAAATAAATAGAGACTGTCGAGACTGAGAAACAGTCGGGCAAAGATAGGTTATAGCTTTGCCCGACTGTATAGAGGTGTATAAAAACCTAGGTGTATAAAAACTTACTATATTAATCTGTCTAGTAACTTAGATGCATCGAATCATTGCAGTGTGAAGAAGTACCAAACATACATTTTTTACGGTTAATCAGAAAATATTTTTTTATATATAGTTATATTAAATATATATTTATTTCTTGAACTTGCAGCTCATTTGCGGAATGTAGTCAAGTATTGGATTTGTTATTGCGACGATATGAAGCTTTGGCAGCAGAAGATGTGCTTCCTGCAGCGATTGATACCTCGCAACAACATAGAAAGTTAGTATAAAATATTACATACTTGCACCGTCTTCCTGCTCCATGCTTACTCAGCTATTCACTGATTAAGAAATACGGCTTATATTTTAGTGACAAAACATACTCGTAATTGGTTAAACTACCTAAGTTTAAATAAAATGTTTTCATTTTTATCATTAAAATATTATCTAGGTTTTAAATTAAATGAAAAACAAACGAAAGTTGAAATTATTCTACGTATGTTAGTATATCATACTTGTTGTAGGACTCTGGTGGCATGTCTCCACGTGTGGCTGGACACCTATCCGGACGACTTTCGCCAACCACCGCACCACCCCGCACTGCAGCAGCTTCTCGCCTTCACGCAGCTTCATTTGCCTGGCTCTGAGCTACATTCGAAGGTTATCTCATTTCTTATCTTTTTTTAATCATTATTAAGAAAAAAAAAACCTTTTTCAGAGCACCGCCTATGCTGAAGACATTACTATTGTTATAGTCAAAGTGTATCAATAAATAAAGTTGAAAAAACATAAATATTAGCTTAATTTCTAACGCTATCGTTTGTTAAATTGTAGGTGTTACAGAAGCTAGCAGTATTCAGTGCGGAACGAAACGGCTCCGCCTCGGGCGGAGTGTGCCTGGCGCCCGGCATGCGCGTGCCGGCGCACCACACCAGCACGTACCGGCTGCCGCACGTGCCCCACCGACATTTCGCCGAACAACTCACTCGTATGGACATGGAACTCTTCAAAAAAGTCGTCCCCCACCAATGTCTTGGCGCCGTCTGGTCGCGACGGGACAAGGACAGGTCCCATGACGCCGCGACAGTATTAGCCACTATTAACCAGTTCAACGCTGTCTCCTTTAGAGTTATATCTACTGTGCTCGTCGAACCCAATCTTAGGCCTATCGATAGAGCCGACATACTAGCTGCTTGGTTAGATATCGCTAGAGAGTTGCGGGTACTGAAAAATTTTTCTTCCTTAAATGCCATAATTTCGGGGTTGCAGAGCCAAAATGTGTATAGATTAAAGAAGACTTGGGCGCTTCTATCGAAAGAAAAGACTGAGTTGTTCGACGAACTGGCGAGGATATTTAGTGAAGATAATAACCGATGGGCTCAACGCGAGTTGTTAATGAGGGAGGGGACGGCTAAATTTGCGGATACTGTTGGAGAGAATGATAGACACTTGCAAAAATTGTTACACGAACGTGGCTCGCCGGGCGTTAGTCACGGAACCATTCCATATCTGGGTACATTTTTAACTGATCTCACGATGATCGATACTGCCATTCATGACACTGTAGCTGATGGTTTAATAAATTTCGATAAAAGGCGAAAAGAGTTCGAAGTCCTCGCACAGATAAAGTTGTTACAGGGTGCTGCTAACGCTTATCATCTGTCGCCTGACCCAATGTTTGACCGATGGTTTGATTCGGTCATAGTACTCGACGATAGAGAAGCCTACCAATTATCGTGTCAAATCGAACCAGATCCACCAAAAGACCGACGAACGAAAAAAATATCTGAAAACAATAACCACTGCCATAGGAAAAACGACTCAATAGCCAGCACAAGCTCTAGTAACAGTTCGCAGTTTTATTGTGAGACCGATGGTGCTATCAATGCGTGGAAGAGAGACAGCTTGGAGCGACGAATTTCGCCTACAAGGTTATCTCATGGGTCCTCTTCTTCATCATTGCCATCCTTGGACGTTTCCGTATCAAGTGCAAACAGTGGCCAGAAGCAGGCAAATGGCAAAGTCATAGCAAATAGTCCTGCGCACGCGAATACACGAAACGGTCCAGATTTTTATATAATTCGTGTTACATATGAGTCCGATTGCGTGGAGACTGAGGGCGTAGTTTTGTACAAGTCGATAATGTTAAGCAACAACGAGCGCACGCCGCAAGTGATACGGAACGCGATGCTCAAGTTGAATCTCGATGGTGATCCCGATGGATATACTTTAGCCCAAGTTTTGCCGGAAAGAGGTGTGTTTATGTTTACTTATAATTACGATATTTAAATATTAATTAATCTTTAATTATAAAGTCAATTAAAAACTTTTTTTAATCCAATACTGGAGGTATACATGATTTTTTATAACATATCGTTAATCGTTATTTCTTTTCCGTAAACGCAGTGAATATTCTAAGAAAACTTGCTTTCTCTTAGAATATTTCTACAATATATACTCTTGTTGCCGTTTTCATTATGATGTATTGATTTTGATGCAGCGTTTGCACTTTGCGTGATTATTAAGTTTGACATTGATAAAAACTATTTATTCTAGAAAAGGTTTTTGTATCACTTTCAGAATAGAAATTATAATTGAAGTTTTAACATTTAAAAAAGTATAAATACATTAAAGGATTAAATATAACACAGCTATTGTTATTGATCCACAGAGATGGTGTTACCAGCGAACGCAAACGTATATTACGCAGTAAACACAGCCTACAACTTAAACTTCATACTACGACCCCGTAAGAACCAGCAGGACGAGCCGCTCGTCAACGGCAAGGCTAGAAACAAGCGGACCTGATTATACCTCAACATCCCTTCGATGTTCTGCTGCCCTATTAAATTATAGAGAGTGCTATTCGTGGTTTCTACAAAGTGGAAGGGAAATGGACTGATGCATTCATTACTGTACAAAAATCATTAATCACTCACATTGTCTAGTGTTAACTATTCGTGCCTCATGTTTTGAATGTTCGAGTTGTATGTATGTATTATCTGTGAAACGGTCACAGACAGTGAATCAATTTTTTTTTTCGTTTCGTATTTGGAGAAATGTTTGAGTCAAAATCAAACTACCAGTTAGTATAGAATATTTGAAAAATATTGAACCGATTATTATAATATTAAATTAATAATTATTATAATATATTTTTCCGTTAAATCCCATTATTATTCATGAACTTTCAAATACATTAATGGTGAAGTTTATATAGAAATAAATATGTGTTAAATTATTTTATCTGTACTTTTCACAGTATTTTTTGCATGTGATTGAATGGAGGATGCGATGTGTGTATGTTCTAAGAGTAGAGAAAGAAGTGTATTGAACAGTTTTAATTTAATTATTATAAAAATGTACCTAACTGTAAATATCATGCTCTCAATGCCACCTGTAAGTTAAGTGTTATGAGAATATACTTTTTTTTAATGTGATTGTCGATATGTGTATATATTGAATATGTATGTATAAATAAGAATCTCGTAAACTAAGAATATTCTAGTAAATACTGAGCCAAAGGCGAATAATTTAATGTAATAGCAAGGTGCTGTCTCCCTCTTGTATAATAAATTTAGAAGCTTTAAAATTTAACTTGTTTAAACCGAATTTCGAATGATACTTAATAATGTAACATTTTCTACTCATGATTGATATTAAATAAAAATGATGAAGTTGGATGTAGGATAATTTATATTAAAACTGAATGAAAAGACTAATATTCCGCTAAATTATTTGTACACTTGTTGTGTACGTTATACGTTAACAGCATTTTGAAATATACAATGTGCCTATACTACTTATATTAAAATTTTATATATTCTTTCTGTTTTCGGGACATTTGATACTCTTTTAGAATAATACGTGTTCATGTTACCCGCAAGATGTAAATTTGACAGAAATGGTATATGATAATCACGGTGTCACTGCAAAAGTGGTCTAATCACACGCCATTTTAATCAAAACAGTTAAACGCTAGTGTGTCATATTTGTACCAATTATATTGCCATATTATAAATCAAAATATATTCTAAATATTTTTTGGTTATTCCACTTTTGTATTAACAGCCACAAAGTTCTGTAAATATGTGTAGTTTATGCGTAATGTCGTAGCTCTCACCAGTGTCCCCACGTAATGTGTTATACGGTTATATATTTTGTGTAATAAATTATAATTGTAATAAAAATTAAAGTGCTTTTTATTTAAATATAGAAAATTAATGCGTATTAAAAATAGGAACAAATTCAAATCTGTACATGAAATATTTCTCAAAACTATCATTGTTACGGATTGCTGGCGGAATTAAGATCCCAAAACGATATGATGAAGTTCTTGTCTGTTTGTCTATATTTACTTGTCTATTTACTTTTCAAGCGTTGTATTATTACTCGAGTCGAAATCTAGGATACCTACAGAAAACTCATTCATGCCAATTCCCAAGGGAAAACAGTAAATGGTTGGGTCCAGTTCTCCTTCGTTCAAAACTTTCAATGATACGAGTATATGCTGTTTTTTGTTAGCTACACAAAAAATATTAGTAGCAGGGTAAAAAGTAAAGTTTTTTTAGAAATAATTAACGAAAAATTTCATAGTAAAATACAAAATCGATGATCTATATTTTTCATACTATAAATGAAAGAGCAATAAACGAGGAGGTTTTTGAGTATAATTTGTAAATTTTGTTCAAATTGCTTCCTATTGATTACATTGCGAATGCTGGCTAAGCAATTAGAGATAAAATATACATTGAAACAATGTAGTATGTAATTTATTCAGTTCAATTCTCTTGTTTAATGGCTTCAAAGCGTGCCAGTTGAACATAGATTACTTCGCCAAAGTCACGTAGAATGGATGATGATGTATGTAGGTAATTTATAGTTTTTAGTATTTTTATCTGTTTGTCTGCGAACGCATCACGTGATAACCACAGATATTGATGACATTTGGTATGATGGTGAACTTATAGGATACTTTTTGTTGCAAAAATAGAGAAATCTTAACTAACTGCGAAAGAAGTCGCTAGTTTGTTTCAATTCAGCAGTGTCAACGTGAGTTTTATATAAGACAGCAAAATTCTTTTTCAGTTTACGTTAAGACTGTAGTTATTTCTAGAATTATGATATGTTGATTGCCTTGTCAATATAGAATATATCTTAAGTTTTTACAAATCCTAGAAAATAAGTAGGTATATATTTTGTGACTCACAAGGACAACCATTGCAAAACTCTATACCTAACGAAGCATTGCATTGAAAGTTTTTTTTCAAAAATGGACTCATTTAACTGTATCATCATCATCAAGGATTTGTAATATAATAATAATTGATTCAGACTTGGCCGAAAATAGAACAGAGTTATTGTAACTTCACGTGAGCGCCATCTACTGAAAAAGGCTTTTACTAGAATACCAAATTCTCTAAGGCTTCTACAATAGGAATATGACGTACCTAAATGTACCTAACAGTTGTATGTCATTTCCTGGGTTGAGCTCACAGACTACCAAGAGAACAAGTTGTTGAGCTCCATGATAATTAACGAATAAGTAGATAACAAGGAATTATATAATCGGCCGTATAATTTTTATATTTCTAGATTATACATATTCTTAAATAAATATATTTAGGTCCGATTTCACCAAAGTAGAATAAATTTTATTCCTAGGATAAAGCTGCTATTTACTCTCAGATAACCATACTTTCATTTCACCAACTACTTATCCTAAGCATAACAAAGTTATACGAGAGTAACTCTTATACCACCAATTTTGAAGGAATAACCGGCTTATTCCTCAGATTAAATCAAAATGGTGTCAAAATTATGTCACCTGAGCGCTTAGAGTACATTATTACTGAGCGACCATTACATAAATAAATAAATATAAATAAGCATATAAGTTAGCACTTCGTTTCCTTTAAGATATTTTTTTTAACACAGTAAACACAACACAAAGCATATAAATGAAATTTAAACACCAGGCAGCGTGACTTTACAGATAGTTTGTTTGAAAAATAGCACTGACACATTGAATGATTGACACAAGTTCAAAGTGACGACTAAATTAGAAATGTCCTGTTATGCTATACTGTACTGAGACCATGACAAGCCTATTTAATTTGTCTGCATTCACTTATCTAAGAATAGTAATACTAGGATTAACTTTTTGTCCTTACAAAGTGGTGAAACGTACTATAAGTTATTCTGAGAATAAATGCAGCGAATAATTTTATACCTGGCATAGCTATTCTTCGATAACGACACCATTGGTGAAATCGGACCTTAATAGCATAAATAAGTAGGGAAAATAAATATAAATAAATACAAGATGAACATAAATTATATAAATCATCATATAATACTTAGAAATAAAATCATTAAATGGCCGCGACTGAATAACGCATTACCTACTTAAAACTATGTAATAATTGACGTCATTAGCTGCTAACATCCAAGCTGCAATTTACTAAACGTAAACATTACCGCTAAACAGTTAGGTCTGGTAATGGTGGTAGCCTTTTAGGTGGGACGTGACGCGCACCTGCGTGCCGCCACCGGTTGACAGCTGGCTGAAAATTTCATGGCCGGAGTATCGAACCGAGAGGAGTCGGCGGTCCGCGCAGTCGCGCCGCGCCACCGATAGCGCCCTCGCCTCACTGCGAGGGGACTCTTACAACAACAACACGCGCGCCAAGTGTCCGCCCTCAGTGCCGGTGTGCAGTGCCGCCACGTGAACTGTCCTGGACGATATGTGAATAACAAAGTCTTTGTGTTCGCTCCCGATGGAGCTATGTCCCGTTTTGTGCCGCGCAAAATGATATAGTAAGGTGAGCTTTATAATGTTGACATATTTTTTATTTTAAAAATGAACTCTGATGAAAACAAAATTTGACAATTTTACAGCAGTTTCAAATATTTTTAAATTTTAATTTGATTCTACAATTTTTTAGATGTTCATTCATACGTATTATACAAATCTGTATGTAATAATATCGGTTAGTTAGTGGGAGCGGCCGATGTCTACAACGAAGCTCTACGAATGCCGCAATCTGATTATGGCACACCCACTGAAATATAAGACATGATAAAATTCAATCATCTAAATGCACTAAGCTGGCAATGAGTGATTAATTTCTGAAAGCGTAAGAGTTAGGTCATTCAGAAATCAGTAGACGTTCGACGTAACTCGTAGCTTAGTAGCTGTTGCGTGGAACTGAATAGATACCTACTATTTGTTTTTATTTAAGATACGCATAATGTATAGTAATTTAATGCATAAAAATTAAAATTGAAATGTAAGTTAAAAATAATTTGTTAGATTCGCATTTCCCGCGGTTCCGCCCGTTCTTATGATCGGAAACCAAATTCTTAGATTCTTAAATTTTTAGATTTTATATATTTATACGTTTTAGCTTTTAGTATGGATTTCTCAGAAATGTAATATTTTCCGGCAATAAAAAGTATCCTATTTGTTGACCCGGATAACCAGCTATCCATCATATCAAATTTCATCAAAATCTGTCCAGTGGTTTTCTCGTATTGCAGTCACAGACAGAGAGACATACTGACAGACAAATTTACTTTTTTCATGTAGAGATTAAAGAGTTCTTTTAATTTTCTAGTTAAATACAACTACATAAATCTTATATTATTAAAAATAAAAAAATATAAAAAAAGATAAAAAAACCAAAAACAAAGGCTATAATAGCGGCCCATAAAATTTATATTAAATGCGAAAGTTTGGCGGATGGTTTGCTACTCTATCACACCAGAACGGATCTGAATATGTGGTACAGTGATATCTATCATATCGTATAGTCTGGAATAGTACGTAGGTTAATTTGTATCTCGGGAAAAAGTAATGCTTTCGAGGAATACGCATACTACTGAGTACTGACAGTTAATGTTTTTACTTGCAGATGAACAAACGCAACGAGGGTGAAAAATATTAACGGTGCTTTCTTATAAATACAGAACTCAATCATTAGGTAGTTAATATTTTTTCTGTAAATATGACGATTGATGATTAATTATATTTTCTGTCAATATGATATAATTAAACGAAACATAAAAGGAATGACCCATTAAATACATTATAATGACTTCCTTGATTTGAAAGAAGCAGTAAACATTAGGTATTTATACAAAGAAAGTTCTGCCCTTTTTTAAATGAATAATAAAAGTAAGAATTTATCTAATTCTAAATAAGTAACAGTAAATTGTGTGACGTGTAGGAGAATCGCGTGACATTAGAGGCTGGCACACGCTAAGTCCATAACAATCCAATAATTTAGTTTACGGGCATTCCCATAGTAGAGGCCCGGGTAATGGAAGCTTTGTCTTGCCAAATGCTTTTTTTTATATTTTACAAGCGACTTGCCCTCGCTACGCCCAGATGCGCCCTAAATATACACTCTCTGTTTTATACTGTGTATAGCAATAGATCATTAATATTATTCTTAGAATTTACAGGCTCTAAGGTCCTTTAGAAGGCTTGCGTAGAAGACAAGTCCGACACGTAGAGGCCTGGTTTGAAATTCTACTTTGTTTTATATGACGCATTAGCAGGGCTCTATCTAAGTAACCTCTGAGCAACCTCTAGGCAATCACCAAAAGTTGGCCTCCTGATTATGAAGAAGGGACTACGGAAAATATGGAAAATTAAATAGGGTTATGAAATGGAGTTTAAATGGACTACTATCCTGTAACTGTTAATGGGGTGTCTAACATCTGTCTTAATGCAGTTAGCCAACTTTATAGAGATGCAATCTTATATAATCTCTTTTGAGATTGAAATAGGTAATAATATATATTTAAATAATGGTGAATTTAATTTTTCTAAGAAAAGTATATGTTAATTTTGTTTTTTTATAACTTAGTGGAGCTATTACGAATATTTCATATTAATAATAGTAAAAGTTTCAAACAATGTTTAATGCAGTAACCGGATTTACGCATGTTTTACGACTATGTTGAAATAGGATAGTAAGTTTGCGAATAGAAATTAGGCTTCTAAACGGGGTTGGGATGTCGTAAACAAAGTCATAAAAACAGAGTGATTTTTAACTGCACAACTTATGTAACTTTGACCACAAATATTTTTCATTTTAAATACATAAATTTAGTTTGAATTAGACGCGTTTTTGAATAAAGTTTAATGGATAAACTATACCACACAGGTTATTCTCTAGGGCCTATTCATCTTTGTCTCTATGTGTATATTAATATTATTTACTATAACTCTCGCTTCGCTCGAGTTCGTTTCCTAGGTACTTAAAGATGTGGTCATAGACAGACAGACATTATAAATAAAACTTTGTTTTTGGATATTGTTCCGGATTTGTTTTTTAGACAAATAGACAAAAATTTTATAAAAAAATAATATTTATACTTTTGTTTTGAGTCATACAAAATAAAAATTATTGATGTTAAATGCTGATATTTAAAAAAAACTTAGTTGCGCAAGCAATAACATATTTTAATAGGTATGAAATAAATATAGTAAGCATTTATTAATAACGAGTCTTAGCGTTAGTTCTAATATACTTTTCGTTAATTAAGACGACACTATATATTATTCAGAACCAAAAATATGTTGTTACTAAATAGACTAAATTGAATTATACCCTAAAAATAAATTGTATCCACTTAAGTACGTATTTACTTTTATTATATTGTAAGGCTTCTTGTAGTACACGAAGTGTCAAGGTCCAAACGAAAGTAAAATATGTCATAAGTAATATCAAATTGTTAAATATTATGTACATATGTATATAACGAAAACAAATTATATATCAATGGGTCGTAGGTGCTTAAAGGTATGTCTTGCCAGGTGTTTAACAGTAGGTGGAAGTTAGTGTCCGGATCCAGCCGGGCGCGAAGCCAAGAAATGCACAAAGAGGTAGCGGCGTTCGCCTACTTAAGATCATCTCTACATAGTATAAAACACAGTCGCTTCCCTCCGTTTGTACGCTTAGATCTTATAAACTACGCAACAGATTTGAATGCAGTTTTCATCAATAGAAAGAGCGCTTTAAGAAGAAGATTTGTAGAGATGTATATTTCTCTAATATAACAGTAGAAAAATTCCAAGTATTTCATATATTTGTTATATATTGTAAAAAACATATTTTTACTTCTACTCTTTGAAAATATTTCAACTCTTAGAAATAAAAACTATCTATTAAAATGTATCCGAGCCGGGTGAGGGTGGGTTAAAATTTCACCCAAATCTGTTTTTGTTGTTTGTTAAGTTTTAAGCATACATACATACCTACACATATCTAACCGTTATACTATATAAAGAATATAATATATATTATTATCAGCTGATTATTGCAACTTACTTTTTAGTTTTTACGTTGAACTTAGTGAGGGTAGTTTGTTTAAAATTCTTGCGTTTTTTATAAAAACTAAAATAATTACACGTCTAAAACACGACCGCTCGCCCATGTTAATGGAATCAGAAAAACATAGTGTTAAAGTATCACGCAAAGCTAGTTGGCTAGTTCACGATATGCATATTATTTCGAATGGGCACTTTTCTTCAGAAATTTTACTATACAGTACACTGTAAATAAAATCACGCTTAATTTTTAACCTATTTAAAAATAATAAGTAACTAAGTAATAATACTTTCTTAGATTTACGCGAATATTCGACATTATAAATGAAACTACCTTTTCGGATTTTGTCGCGGATTTATTTTGATTTTTAGTTCCCGACGTTTCGAATGCTTTACAGCAATCATGGTCACGGGAGAGACTAAGATATTTGACGTCTCATAGATTTATATACTTGTTACAGACAGTGCCTACCCACAATTTACAAAAATTTTGAAAATGGCATCAGAGTACCTTATAAAATTTTAATTCTAAACATTTATATTTAAATTTAAATAATTTAAAAATAATTTATAATTATGGCAATATTATTAACTTATTTTTAGCTAGTGTTATTATAATTATTATAATTTTTATTTTTAATATTTGTTATTCAAAAGTATTATGTAGTGTTGCTATTATAATAATATGTATATTTTCTTACCTATAAATTGTTTATGCTAAGTTGCATTTTATTATTTAAATTAATTTGATATAAGAAAATTAAGTTAGAATAGCTAAAAATATAAATTGAATTTTGATAATTTTAAACTTTAAAGTATTAAGCAACACTACTGCAAATTAAAAATAATTTAATCAAATCAAAATATGCTTAGATTTGACAGATTCTTTTGAATTATAATTTTTTAAATTTTTTAGAATTTAGATTGAAAGAAAGCTACTGCACGGTTCGGAAGGCAGTTTGTGCAGAGAAGAACCGGCAAGAAACTCTACACTTGCTCTTTTTAAAAATATTTTAACAATATTGCAATACATACAATAATTATTATATATTAAATTTGACTACCTGTATCAAGATCTACACAGTATGAGCTAACTACATCCGACTGTCTATTATGATTACTTTTATTATTATTAGATTTTATTATATTGATTACAGGATCCCAAGAAGGTGGTAATACCCAGCCGTCCTCTCTATTAAAGTTAGGATGTTTTTTAATTTCAATTGCCTCGCGAATCATTCTAGGTCGATAACGAGTCTCTTTCGCGAGTATTTGAGGGTTATCAAAGCGAATATAGTGGCTGGGGCGATCCAGACTATGTTTACAGACAGCGGATGTAATATTGCGACGGTGCTTCACATCAGCTATGTGTTCCTTGATCCTAGTTCTAATAGATCTCTTTGTTTGTCCGATATAAGAGAGCCCACAGTCACAATCAAGTTTGTATACTCCTGCATCTTGGAGAGGGATATGGCACTTGACTGATGGTAGAAACTGACTGATTTTCTTAGGCGGCTTGAAATATGTTTTGATAGAAGCACGCTTTAGGATGTAGCCAATCTTGTCAGTGACTCCTCTCACTATAATCAATGCAAATGCAATCTCAATATAATCAATGCAAAATTAAGCATATTTCAAAATATAAAAAACTCGTTGAAAAATTAAACATCAAACAGACAAAGAAATTCAAAGATTATAACGGAACGCGCCCGTCAACCACAGACTCACACTCGTGCGTACTTCACGCAGTTGTCAATCTGTCAAAACAACCGCTGGACGATTCTACTATTCGGGTACTAAACAAAGGTTTGAATTTTGCTGTTACACCGGCGCGCATCCCTTATGAGAACATCATTTGCGCTGTTGAAGATGTCTTGGCCAAAAATACTATGAAAACTGAGGATATGGAGGCCATACGTCAAGATGTTTCATCTTTGTTACGTCGTAGTACAAGGCCCAAACCTAATCTCAATAAACAGGAGTATTTAGCGTTGAAGAACTTACGCAACAGGTCAGATATCTCTGTACTTCGCGCAGACAAAGGAAATGCAACCGTAGTGATGGATACATCAGATTATAATGATAAAATTAAACAACTGTTGTCGGATGAAAGTACATACAAAAAGGTTAAAACGGACCCAACAACCACCGTTTTAAATGACACTAAGAAGTTGATTATGAAATACTCCGACAAATTAAATCTAGATGTCAAAGATCTTATTCCATCATGTGCAAAACCACCTAAACTATATGGTCTTCCGAAAATACATAAGGTGAGCGCCCCCCTACGTCCAATTGTGAGCCAAATCGACTCGCCGACTTACAAATTGGCCAAACTAGTAGGAAAAATACTCTCACCACTCAGAGGTCAAACAAGTGCGTTCACAAGAGACTCTTACCAGTTTGTCAATGAAATTAAACATCTAAAACTCATGGACAATGAAACAATGGTTAGTTTTGATGTACAGTCTTTGTTTACCAGCCTACCAGTAGAAGACTGTATTGAAATAATATCTAAGAAACTTATGGCTTACAACATGCCGATTGAATACAAAGAACTTTTAAAACACTGCCTAACATCTGGCTATCTACTGTGGAATGATGAATTCTACAAGCAAGTGGATGGAGTGGCCATGGGTTCGCCAGTCTCCCCTGTTGTCGCCGACATCTTCATGGAGGACTTCGAGGAGACTGCCCTAAACACATCACCTGTGACCCCTCGGTTCTACAAGCGGTATGTAGATGACACTTTCACAATATTACCAACTGACAAAATAACTGTATTCCTAGAACATCTTAATTCCATAAATCCTAAAATACAATTCACAATGGAATTAGAATCGGACAATACATTAGCTTTCTTAGATGTATTAATTAAACGTAATCCAGATAACACCTTGAGTCATACTGTGTATAGAAAGAAGACCCATACTGATAGGTACCTGAATGGTGAATCTCACCACCACCCTTCACAGTTAGCTACCGTGGGAAAATCTTTGTTTCAGAGAGCTCGAGGGATCTGTGACGAGCAACACCTGGCGGGAGAACTGCAACATGTCAAGCAGGTTCTGCGAGACAACAAGCTACAAGTGCCGCGCCCTCGTCACAGTGAACGAGTGAAACCAGCCACAGTCGAGCGCGTACCTGCAATTCTGCCCTATGTGAGAGGAGTCACTGACAAGATTGGCTACATCCTAAAGCGTGCTTCTATCAAAACATATTTCAAGCCGCCTAAGAAAATCAGTCAGTTTCTACCATCAGTCAAGTGCCATATCCCTCTTCAAGATGCAGGAGTATACAAACTTGATTGTGACTGTGGGCTCTCTTATATCGGACAAACAAAGAGATCTATTAGAACTAGGATCAAGGAACACATAGCTGATGTGAAGCACCGTCGCAATATTACATCCGCTGTCTGTAAACATAGTCTGGATCGCCCCAGCCACTATATTCGCTTTGATAACCCTCAAATACTCGCGAAAGAGACTCGTTATCGACCTAGAATGATTCGCGAGGCAATTGAAATTAAAAAACATCCTAACTTTAATAGAGAGGACGGCTGGGTATTACCACCTTCTTGGGATCCTGTAATCAATATAATAAAATCTAATAATAATAAAAGTAATCATAATAGACAGTCGGATGTAGTTAGCTCATACTGTGTAGATCTTGATACAAGTAGTCAAATTTAATATATAATAATTATTGTATGTATTGCAATATTGTTAAAATATTTTTAAAAAGAGCAAGTGTAGAGTTTCTTACCGGTTCTTCTCTGCACAAACTGCCTTCCGAACCGTGCAGTAGCTTTCTTTCAATCTAAATTCTAAAAAATTTAAAAAATTATAATTCAAAAGAATCTGTCAAATCTAAGCATATTTTGATTTGATTAAATTATTTTTAATTTGCAGTAGTGTTGCTTAATACTTTAAAGTTTAAAATTATCAAAATTCAATTTATATTTTTAGCTATTCTAACTTAATTTTCTTATATCAAATTAATTTAAATAATAAAATGCAACTTAGCATAAACAATTTATAGGTAAGAAAATATACATATTATTATAATAGCAACACTACATAATACTTTTGAATAACAAATATTAAAAATAAAAATTATAATAATTATAATAACACTAGCTAAAAATAAGTTAATAATATTGCCATAATTATAAATTATTTTTAAATTATTTAAATTTAAATATAAATGTTTAGAATTAAAATTTTATAAGGTACTCTGATGCCATTTTCAAAATTTTTGTAAATTGTGGGTAGGCACTGTCTGTAACAAGTATATAAATCTATGAGACGTCAAATATCTTAGTCTCTCCCGTGACCATGATTGCTGTAAAGCATTCGAAACGTCGGGAACTAAAAATCAAAATAAATCCGCGACAAAATCCGAAAAGGTAGTTTCATTTATAATAACTAAGTAATTTTGCGAAAGTTACGTAGTAGCACACTGTCGCGACACTATCGAAAATGTTTACCATCTCTGTAAGAAAACACGCGAAGTTTTGCATGAAAATAGTTAGAAATTTATAAAAAACACAATTTTGATATTACTATCTTATGTATCAAAAATATGCTGACTTATGTGTTTGATTTAAATGTCAGCAGCGTGCATTTACTACCGATACAGGGCCCTTTATTTTTATGTGCTCGTAACTCTGTTGCCTGTTCCCTTCGGACGGCGGCTCATATTAAACTTATAGTGATGTATTAGGACAGATACAACAACTTTATAGCAGGCGAATTCAATGAATCGAGCTTAAATTAGGTAATGTTCGAAATGATATGTACTTATGTGATTTAAATTTTCAATATACATACTCTGTTATACTAAGTGCATAAAGGTGGTAGCATAAATTACCTGTGTTGTCGGACATCTGATATTTTCATGTCAAATCATTGCTAACCTGATTATCCCTTGTCTTATGGTGAAGGAAAACATTGTTAGGAAATTTGCATGTCTGAGACGTAGTAAGTTCCTGAAAGACATCTGAAGTCCGCCAAACCGCACTTGGCCAGCGTCCACCGATGGTCTGATTCCCCTCGTAATGAAAGGAGGCCAGTACCCAGCAGTGGGAAGTAGTTGGGCAAAAGGGCTGAATACATACATTACAATTCTATTCTATTCTAACCGTTAAAACGTACCGATAAACCCAAGGAAGGGTGACTTTAAGAAAATATTACAGATTTAGAATTACCAAAAAACAATATATCCGACACCGTGACTGAAAGGCAGCGGCGCTTGCTAATACTCGTAGATGTAATTGAGTTGTTTGATGATAGCGCCGGGAAGCTTTATCTTAAAACTTAAAATTATTTATAAAAACACTTTTAAAAACTATTTTTAATCAAATGCTCTAAAGTTTAGAAGCATTTCAATAAAAAACTGCTTAAAGAATATGCCCATCAATTCATTACATTACACAATTTATATGATACTAGCAAGCCCGGCCCGCTTCGCTGGGCGTGACTTAAAATAAATTAAACGGTTTCTATAATTTTCTAATAGGAAATTATAAAAACCGTTAAATTTAAAGTAGTCTAAGTTACTACTTATAACATGAGCTATTTGCGTATGAAAGTCCCGACAAATCGGTCAAGCCGTTTCAGAGATTAGCCAGAACAAACAAGCAGACAGGCCAACATCTTAAAAATTGATTTTTTGATGTAAGTACCGTATATACTTTCGTCTGCATTTAGTGAAACAAAGCTGTCAATTTGAAATTAAAAACAGACATTTCAATTCTATTTATATGTAACAGATAAAAGCTTTTACTTTTAACTTAATCTGCTAAAAGCAGTTTTGAGAATTTATGTGAGTTAATCACAGAATTTCTGATGCAATGTACTTATACGACAAATATCGACGACTGTGATGTACTTTTTTTTTTTTTTTTTTTTTACGGGACAAAGGGGGCAAACGGGCAGGAGGCTCACCTGATGGTAAGTGATTACCGCCGCCCATGGACATCTGCAACACCATAGGGCTTGCAAATGCGTTGCCGGCCTTTCAAGAAAGAATACGCTCTCTTCTTGAAGGTTGCCAGGTCGTAACGGTTCGGAAAGACCGCCGGCGACAGCTGGTTCCAAAGAGTGATTGTGCGAGGCAGAAAATGCCTAAGGAATCGCACTGTTGTGGAACGCTGGACATCGAGGTGGTGTGGATGGAATTTACGGTTTTGGCGCGATGTCCGATGATGAAATTCTGCGGCCGGGATCAGTTCGAACAATTCCTCAGAACACTCCCCGTGATAAATGCGGTAGAAGATGCAGAGTGATCCAACATCTCTACGCAGAGCTAAAGTATCAAGCCGATCGGAAAGAGCTTGATCGTCTATAAGTCGAACCGCCCTACGTTGGATGCGGTCAAATGGAAGTAGCTGGTACTGGGGAGCTCCCGCCCAGAGATGAGAGCAGTACTCCATGTGCGGCCGAATTTGCGCCTTATAGAGGTTAAGACGCTGGCCAGACGTGAAGTACTGTCTCGCCTTACTGAGCACACCAAGCTTCTTTGAGGCCAATTTGGCCTTATCTTCCAATTGACCACGGAACTGGACTTTGCTCGAAATGTCGACGCCAAGTATTCCGATACTGGCTGTGGCAGACAGGGGAGTGTCCTCAAATTGAGGAGTTACGACAAACGGCATTGTTTTAGCGGTTAACGCGCAAACTTGTGTCTTTTTGGGGTTAAATTGGACTAAGTTTCGTCGACCCCAATCCGAGACTTTGGTTAACAAAGATTCGACTTCAGACACAAGTTTGTTCCGGCACTCGTTGACGTATTCCCGAGAAATATTAGCGCGGCCAGTGTACAGGGCATCCACAGTGCTATCGTCTGCATAGCAATGAATGTTGCTGATTTGCAACATGTCATTGATATGCAGAAGGAACAGAGTAGGAGACAGTACACAGCCTTGTGGTACACCAGCATTGACAAATTTAGGATCAGAGCAAGCACCGTCGACAACGACCTTGATGCTCCGATCTGCCAAAAAGCTGGTGATCCAGTTGCACAATTTCTCGGGAAGCCCATAGGAAGGTAGCTTCGAAAGAAGCGCTTTGTGCCATACCCGATCAAAGGCCTTCGCTATGTCCAGACTGGCCGCAAGCGCCTCCCCCTTGGTCTCAACTGCTTCTGCCCATCTGTGTGTCAGGTAAACTAGAAGATCACCGGCTGAGCGACCTCGACGAAAGCCGTACTGGCGGTCACTAATCAGCCGATGCTCCTCTAGGTACCGCAGGAGCTGGCAGTTGATAATGGACTCCATTATCTTGGAAAACAAGGAGGTAATGGCTATTGGCCTATAATTGGACGGATCCGAGCGGTTGCCCTTTTTTGGGATCGGGTGCACTAAAGAGGCCTTCCAGGATTTCGGGACTACGCCTAATGAATAGGAGTGCCGGAAAAGACGCGTTAAGACCGGTGCCAACTCCGGAGCACATGTCTTCAACACGATCGGTGGGATGCCATCGGGCCCACTCGACTTATAAATGTCCAAGGAGAGAAGCGCTTTGCGTACTGCACTTTGCCGGAACTGAACTTCCGGCATCATAGTGTCGCACCGCGGGATTGTCGGTGGTGAGTTTCCTTGGTCATCCAGAGTCGAGTTGGACGCGAAAAGAGAGCCCAGTAGATCAGCTTTCTCTTTCGCGGCATGGGCCAGCGAGCCATCCTCCGTGTGCAGAGGTGGAAAAGAAGGCTGACAGAAATTCCCTAAAACAGCCTTAGCGAGAGACCAGAACGCACGTGTTCCTGAGGGGAGACGCCCCAATCTCTCGCCAATTCTGCTAATGTGCTTCGACTTCGCATTAGCAATTACACTTTTGAAGGACCTGGAGGCAAAGTTATACTCCTTTTTAAAAGCGCTGGTATTTGCATCATTAGACGCCGACGCGGCAGCCCAGGCTTGGTAGCATTCCAGCTTTCGGCGAGATGCCACCTTGCAGGAGCGACCAAACCAAGGCTGGGACTTGCCTCCGATGGGCACTGCAGAGAACGGAATAAACAGTTCCATACCCTGCAGTACCACATCGGTCACAGAGTCAGCAACGACGTCTGGATCATCCGGCGAGAAGCAAATCTGCCCCCATGGGTAGGACGCAAAGAATGACCGCATCCCGTCCCAATCCGCTGACCCGTAGTGCCATACGCGGCGGCAGCCCGCAAAGCGAGGTCGTGCTGAGCGCGTAACTGGCACTATACTCCGAACAAGGCAGTGGTTGCACTTGCAACTACTAACTTAACTGGATGGCATTACGTGACTTATCACTGGTTTGTACCAAAAGTACATATTTGTATTGATGTCGCAGAGTGTGTTCTATTCTGGCAAAGATAAATCACGGCTCGTATTGCTATAAAATCGATTCCATTGGTTTCATCGTTGATGAGGAACGATGAACTATTTACTTTACGTAAAATACAATGAATGTATGTATCAAAGATAAGTGCGTTTGGTGTTGAACAAAAACAACATAACTAGAAAATAAGGCATGTGTTGTTGTTCTCAATGATTTAACGAAAAATATATACTGAAATTAGTATGATTTCTAAATTAAAAATTACTGAATGCGTCTCTTGTGACGATTTTTACTTACATGTAAATGATCTACAAAACAATAGCAAACCCTGTGACCTTTAACCTTACCAATTCAAGTTCAAAGCGGCTTATCTCGTGTTCTAGCGAACATTCCGCGCCAATTCAAATACACACTATTCCTAAACTCTCACAGTCCGATAGGATCACAATACGACACGAACGGAGTAATATCTCCTATCTCCTCGAGCCTTGGGAGTTGTGTTGCCATAAACTTCCTAATTTTGGGATGCCATTGAGAAGTTCTTGAGGGAACAAATTTGTATATTAGCTTTTTGGGTCGACCCGTAATTGAGCTTAAGAATTTTTAAACGCAGCCGTATATAAACTAGCTACTAGAACAATTTGGCAGTATTTAAACATACAATAGAAGCATTTAATATTAATTCAGAAGGTGTGTGATTTCTAAAATATCAATTACCATCAAAAAACCAATCTTATATCCATGCATAAGTATTTTTTTGTACTAAATATAAATTATGCAACACAACAAGATATTTGTTTGTAAAATCATTTAAAATAGTTATATAATATATTATGTGATATTAAACATATTACACAAAAAGTAAATAAAGCAACTTCAAAATCATAGTTGCAAACCCTAGCAGTGCATTTTTTAATTTACGAGTAGGTATATGGAACCTCATTTTAAATATTACGTAAGTATACCATATAGTATTGCACGGATTGTATACCTTTTGATAGTCGGTTAGTTAAGTATTATTTATATCTGACTCTTATGTCAGTAACGTATAATGCAAATTAGTTCTTTGATGTTAAGGGAATGAGATCGTTCGCGCGGAAGATATTCAAATGATGAGCAGTGGACCGCGTGATTGCTCCCACCTTCATTACTTACTCTCGACTGATTTTATGCTACCAACGAGCCATATTTTTAAATTAACTCATTAAAACCTTAGGAACAACTTTGTATTACTTGATATTAAATCTTAGCTATACATTTTAATCAACATAGATAAAACTGATAAATACACAATTATTTATCATATAAACTAATTGCATATATAACGTGAAAAATTAAATACCATATATATAAATATTTTTTTAAAGACGTAAATAATCTATGTAAGTTTTGCTATTTTGTAATTATCATAATAATTCTCATGTTTAAATAAGTTAAATGTTTAAAATGACACATAATTTAAGTAAACACAAATTAACAATTAACCCCTACCGCGTGTCCCCTTGTCCCTTGAACAAAGCCAATACGACAAACTTTACAATTTCTAACAATAAAGCAGCCACAAAACGCTGAGGCTGAGATGCTTAGAAATAATATTCGTAGCTGTACGGCGTAGCATCGTAGCCGGGCTCCGTCCGCGCCCTACTGCCCTACTTACCCGGCCTTGAACCCCTACCCCTTGGGACATCCGTGACGTCATAGGATTTCACGTCGTCATAAAACTACTATTATATTTCTTTGACTATTATTAGTTTAATTATAGTTTTGTTAACTAAGTCGTTATACTTTATCGTAAGATGAACAAAGGTACAAAGATTTTTTTTGTCTGAAACTGTCGTTTGGTCTTCGAAATCTATATGTATATTACTGCTTTGAAATATAGTTAAAACGTCAGCAGAATAGCATAATTATGTCATAAATTCCTATAAATACGTTTGAAAACCATTATCATGATAAACCGTAATTGGAGAAACATTGGTTAGAGTAAGTTCGTTTAAAAGAAGAACTGGCCACATATATTATATAAAAACAAGCAAATGATAAGTATATAGTTTAATATGTGTATTGTGTCTTATATATATATATATATATATATATATATATATATATATATATATATATATATATATATATATATATATATATATATATATATATATATATATATATATATATATATATATATATATAATTAATCACTTTCTTAACGTCGTCGTATTAGTGGGCAGTGATGCGACGTTTTCAGCATTGGCATTCACAAAGTGCGTCGTCATCCGAGCGTGAAAGCCACCCAACGGTGGCTTTAACCATCATTATATAATTATTTAATTTCCAATGTAATGAAACAGTTGGCAAGTTAACCCACACTTATATTTAAAACTAGGTGCTCACCCTCGCTTCGCTCGGGTTCGTCCCTAGGTACGTGTTGTATTTTATTGTAAATTTTACTCTTCCTGTCTTCTCCATTCTACGTGACATTGGCGAAGTAGTCTGTGCTCAACTGGCACGCTTGAAGCTATTAACAATTTCCTAATTTTTCGCACAGCTTCCTTAATTTTTTCTTTTATATAAACCTTCTCCTGACAATAACAAACACAACAAAAAAATAATTAGCGAAATCGGTCCAGCCGTTCACGCGTGATATCGTGACCAAGGAAATAGGGATTCATTTTTATATATATAGATATACTTACATAAATGATAAAATAAGGCAGTGTTATTTAATACTAGCGACTCACCCTAGCTCCGTTTATTTATATATGCAGTTCACACGAATAATAAACGTCTATCATCATACTAAATTTCATCAAAACCGGTCCAGAGGAATCACGAGAAAACTCTCGTGATGTGTAGAAACTCTAAAAAATATGAAATTCTAAAAATTCAAAACTATTACGTAGCTTTCATAACTATTTCAATTTTGAACAATATTCATGCACAGGTCTGACTGAGTTAAAATTTTATTATATGAGAACTAACTTTTACAATGGTTCATTGGTTATTTGGTGATCTCGACTTCTTCATTTGCTTATAAAGTTATGTAATCACATCTGACATAAATATTAAGATGCTTTTGCCTTTATATACAGCCTATTAAATGCTTCTTAAAATGTAAATGAGAGTAACAAAGATACCTACAGACAGACACAACAGCAAAAGAGTTCGTAATTAATCTCGTAAAATAATTGCTTAGAGATGATCCAAACTTCACTCATAATTAAAACGTTATTACAATATTCATAAAATATGATTCAAATAATTCGAATATATTCGATCGATAATATCGAATTATTAATTCGAATAACAGAAAGAGATGAAAGTATAAATTAACATTTTATCTCTTTTTATGTAGCTGGTTTCTCGAATCTACCGCATATACTTTAAAGGACGAACCCCAGCTATAGCTATATAATACATTTTGCATATGTAAAAAATAGTAAATATGCCAATAGATATAGCTTAATATATCATTTGGTAGACAATACATCGGTTACTATGGCGACCTAATACAAGCGTCACGATCATGACGGTTTTTCGTGATGTGACTTCGAAGTTAGACTTCACTTCATAATTAATTATTAATTTACATATCTATACTTCAGAATAATAATTAATAAAGCTTATTTTTATTTATGACACTGTCTTCTTTGTACATTTGAAGTTTTATTGTGCCATTTTCTTTTTTCTTTTTTTGTACGTACCCTATTGGTGAGCACATAAATAAAAAATATATTTTAAAATCTTGGCTAAGTCTTGAAAAGTAATTTTAAACAGATGTATAAAACGTCCACAATACACAAAGATTATGAAACTCATATGTCAAACATACATAAATAGCTCAATTTTAAGAAGTATGCTACAAAAAACTTTAATACGCTTGCGACTAAAAATACTTAGGTAATATCTTGAAAACGGTTAACATTTAAAATAATATTCAAAAAATTAATACAGTCAATATAAGATAAATTGTATCTTAGTTTATCTAAAAAAAGAGAAACTCTCCAAATATAAATTATACAGAATTAGCTAGAATAATGAATGTTGCTACATTCATTAATCATTTACATTTCCTGTTCTCTCGGAAAATACACTTTACAGTTCGAAAATTATACGAGTCTTAAAATTTCTTGTACCTGTATGTTAGATATTTCAATTAAGCTGGACAAACAGTACGAAAAACATGACATCATAGTTGTTAACAAGGATGCAAGTTGATCGTCAACCAGAGTCAGATTGGCTCTCCGCCAGACTAATGTCCGTTTCTAGCTTATCAACATGATATATCATCGGCAATAAATAACTTAGGTCGCAGCTTTTAAAATAGACACAACTAAGAGCAAAGCATATTGATTAGCTTGTATAATATGATTCTGATACTTTGATTATTTTTAAACATAGGTTTATACTTTAAATTTATATAGTAATAATTTATTTTGTCCATGCATTTGATCGATTGCTTCTATGGTAAAAGATGGCCCATGTTATTTACCCCGCTTACGCACTGAGCGACTGCGAAGTGCGAGCGCCACTACGATACAGCCCACCGCTTTACATAATGCCTTTGATTATATAGACATGTATATGTGTATAATGAAAACATAATGCCCCAATGGCGACTAGTTGGTCTTGGAGGCTACACTTGATCTCCCTCTGTGTAAATACAGCACAGCACTAGGAAATCACGAGGCAGTTATTAAGTCAAAACAGACAGAAATCTATACATATATAAAATTAAAGTGCCTGTTTTTAATTTAAAATAAACAGCTTTTCACTAAATGCATTGGAAAGTATATACGATACTAACAACAAAGAACCAATTTTTAACATTTTTGCCTGTCTGTGTGTTTCTTCCGGGTAATCTCTGAAACGGCTGGACCGATTTTAACTTTCTAGCGGACTTTCACTGGTAGAATGATGTAAGGAGTAACTTGGGCTACTTCTTAACAGACTTTATATAAGGAGGAGGTTATATTTTAGTTTTTTTTTTATTATTTTAACTAGCGAACCGAACCGAAGCGTAGGTGGCTTCACTGACGTTAAAGCTAGGGAAGAACCCGAGCGAAGCGAGGGTGAGTATATTATTAAATAATGTACTTTTGTACATTGTAATATATACTTTTACATATGGTTTTTGGGATCAAGGATAGCTAGTAAATAGTAACAATTGATTAATTTCAAGTTCTTAAAATAACAGTAAGACACATAGACCGCAGTGCGGACTTTTGGTGTGGGGTGCAGATTTGTCAATCATATGTCATTAACTTCATCTATCTTCGAAATTGCTTCGTTCAATATGTTTCGAAAGAAATTTATTTACTTATAACAATTCATTTTTAAATAAATAAGGAAATATTGCTTAAAAATTATGTTTTTGTGTAAAATATTACGTTGCATTTAAACTGATGCAGAGTAAAATCTATTAATTGTTTTTTATTTTAAACTTCATTACGGCTGAACTATTAGACGTTTAATTAAATTATAATCTTTTGAAATTAACAATCAAGTCTTTAATCACCCCATTCTCTTCTACCCTAAACCTTTGATTAAAGCTATGAATCGTTTTAAGTGGGTTTAATAATGAAACTTCATGTTGTACAAAACACAAAATATTGCTGTTGGTTGGATTAAAATAACATAACCCGGCCAGATAACTATACTCGTACAATATTGGATGCATGTTGACATTAAAAGATTAATTATTTTTTTTAACTTTTTAAATAATTTCTCTAATCTAACATAAAAAATTGAGAAGTAGATTAATAAATTATAATAATAAATTCTTTGTACAGTTTTTGAGGGCAAATCTTTTACAGTAAACTCGTAAAAGAACACAACCTTAGATTATAAAAGTACCAGTATAGGAGAATTAGTAGAAGGTTGTAAAGTAACAGAAATATTTTTAAATACAGCATCTTTTCGAAAATTCTTGCCCACTTTTATGCTTAACTTGATTTCAAATCTATTTCAAAGCTATTTCTGTTGAGATATTATTTTTAGTATAAGGTTCGACACGTGCCAATTGCCAAAGTGCTACGTTTTATAATATGAAAACCCTATCTATCATTTTTGTTTCGTTTCGTTATAATCGTTTTTTGTGGTGAAAAAAGGAAGTGGGCTGGTCTTTAGTGACCACAAAAATCTCGTGGCCGGAAGTGTTGACCATAGCTCGGAAATACATTTTACCGTCAAACTATAATTAGTAAAGAAATTTCGTTGTTGAAAGGCTCTCTAACGGTTATAAAACTTAAATGAAGCCAATAAGGGAGCGGCCTTTCTGATATTGTGTTGTTATTTATATACCAAAAAGGTTAATAGAATTAACTACTCAATATTAGAAATCACCAACAGACTGTACCAATATTTTTTTATTTAAAAACAGAGTATTGCGACTCTAGTTATAGTTTTGAAACAATTCTTTGATTTTTATTGTAATATAAAACTATATAGGTACGTTTAATAATGTAAGATTTTAAAAATATTTTTTCATTCTAGCTTTAGATAGGTGAAGTACATTTTCGGCTTAAAAATGTACTGACGATGAAAGCTGTAATAAATAATAATGAAAAACAAGTCAATGTACTTAATATTAAAAAACTAAAAAACCCGACTGCATCTCTGTGTAATTTGGAAATGAAAAAAACTAAAATATGTTGTGTTCTGATTCAAAATTTATACCCGGTGTCTTTTTATAATTAATACGAATCTAACGATAGTTTTTACGAGTATCGTGTTATTACGAGTCGTTCCGGCTACAGAGCCGAGAGCTAATGTTCGACATTTGAATTTGGCGTCAAAAATCCGCCTTTTTTTATATACCCAGTGTCACTCTCACAGTAAATACTAATCTAACGACACCTCTCAGGTCAAAGAGCGTGCGAAACAATTATACATACGAGTACATAATATTATATACTCTCGAAAAAATAACCCTCTTTCTGGCACAGTTGGGAACAACACAATTAAACATAAATTAAAAGAAAAAATATATAATAACAACGTGCTTAGTTAGCATGTCAAGGAAAGTCGGCAAACTTGAAGTACCTTGAAACTTGAACTCATTAGTGAAACGAGCGGAAGTAAACGTGTGCCGGTCGCTGTACAGCCACGAACTTGTTCGTGATAAGATTGGTTATGCAGTAGGTTCCTATATTTGATAAGCACGTATAGCTTTACGTATAGAACATTATTGAAATAATCATGAATTTGTAAGATAAAATCTTAAAGTATAATATTAAAAAAAATAAAGAATTAACAAAGAATGAAATTGTTTCTCAAATTTTATAAATTTATTTTCAACAAATGTGGAAATTACCGTGTTAGGTAAAATGTTGGTAATTTTCCAATCCATATCACAAATAAGCTCAATTTTTCTGTGTAGGTAAATAACTTAAAGCTTTCTTGCAGATTTTTATTATTCGGAACAAGTGGATAGTTTAAATAAGATTTAAATTTACTGGTGTAGTGATTGTGTTGGCGCAAGAAAGTGGGCTCATAAATTGGACCGCGCCCAGGTGTAACGCGCCTCTGCAAATTGCTTTTTCTTGTACCTACTTATTAGTTAAAATTTATGCTACAGTGTACTTCAAGATTTTCTTATTGAAAAACTATGATGTACTTACAGTATTTTATTGCTAGGTATTTAAGTAAACCGCTGCCTTACATTTCCGTTATCTTATAAATTTATTCTGATAATAATGTATTGATAAAAATAAAATGAATATAATAATCGATAAAAGTAATCTGGCCTACCTATATATAATGCAAATATAAACAAATAAATATATTTCCAACTAAATCCTTTATTTGCAAGTTTTTGTACAATTACCCTTACAACTTGTTCAAAAAGGTTAGATGCTGCCTAAACTAGCCTAAATTACCAAGCATTATTTATACAAAAAAAATGTATTGTATCGTAGAGTGATCGGTGACCCCCGGCATGAGGTCGGGGGAGGGCGAGGGTTCCGAACTGGCGGAGTTCGGCGCGCGCTGGCCGCCGCCCTACACGCAGGGCTACGGCTGGCGCTCCGCCACCCCCCAGCACCCGCCCGCGCACCACCTCGCAAGACACTCCCGCTCGCAGCAGGTAAATTAAGCGATGAATGACTCAAAGTTCTTTCAACTGTGTACTAGAGTACGATTTATTGCGTAAACTTGGTATATTTCGTTATGTACATATTATAGGGAGTGAAGATATGTGAGATTTTGGAGTGAAGCTTACGTTAATTTACAACTTTAATGTTAAAGTCTGTTGGAGAGTATCTTTTTAGGCTTAAAAAATTGAACTTTTTTCGAGTTCTACATTGACACGAAACTGAATGCTTTTATTTGTACTTTATCTACATAATTACTTATGTAAGTACAGAGTAAATTAGGTGGGAAAGGAGATCAAAGAATTATTTTCCTCAATTTACGCTCTTTACCTCGCACAAGATAGAGCATATTCATATTATTATCTACTCTTTTTAAAACATATAATTTACGTAATAGATGTTTTAACTATCTATTCCCACCAGGGAAGTCCTATTTAGAATGTTGGATTCAACCAGTGGTTACAGGACAACCGGCATACCAGCTACGAGGCAGAAGACGCACGTGCGCGGGCGCGCGGCGGCGTCTACTATTCACCGCCTGGCACTTCTTACACTATAGTGGAAAGGCCGGCATCTTCCCATGGACACCATGCACAGTATTCACAGCATCATTCACAGTATCCGGGAAAACTGTCGAGAGCCCCATATCTTGGGTCTTCTACAATAGCTAACAGCGCAGGTAATGTAATGTTCTATTAATTATATATATTCGTATCCGTTTTTTTTTAATATTTTTACTATACAGGTATAGACATTATTTCTTAAATTTGCAAAGAAGCACATACATCTATGGATAGAAGATATAACTCAAAAGAGTTTAAAGCGTAGCAAGGTTATAGCTTAGCTTTGCTTTAGCTTAGCAAATGGGAAGAACGTATATTAACGCCAATTATGAATTTAGTTTTTTAATAAATAGGTTATACCACTAGTGTGACTACAAGGGGTTAGGGAACTAACAATATTGTGTCCCTATTAGTTTTAAGGCAAGAAAAATTAATCTCGAAAATCTTTAAGAGAATAATCACTTATATTGTGGGGAAGTAAGTTTGAAGCCATAAAAATGTCTTTAACCTAATTCCTACATGTTAAAAAGTAGGTAAATATTACAATTTAGTATATCAGTAGTCTAATACTCAAACTTAATTTAATAAATATAAATTAAGATGGTTAAGTCACAGTAAAAGCGAGTGGAAACACTCTTTATAATGCTTACTTCTTAGCTTTTATACTTACTCTTTCTAAACCAAATAACGCTTATACGAAAACGTCAAAATGTGTTTCGCCGAATAAAAGACACTTAAGTTTATTAGATATGTAAGAAATGGAATTGAGGGTAAATGTTATGAGAGCCTTGGAGAGGCTTATGTTTGTTTATATGTCGTAAATTACGAACATTATAATATATTCTCTCTTTTATCTCTTGAGTAAATATTTAAATACAAAGAATTATACAATATACACGCTACATTTTAGTTGTATTACTTTTAAGTTGCTCTTGATACATTATTTTTATAATATCAGAAACTACTCTACTAACCTTAGCGAACAAAAATAAATCAGATAAATCCTAATATATTATGTTGATTGTGGCAATTGCCTCTAGAATAGATCATACTAATAATCTTATATAAGGGGACTAGCATTAACACTAACCAACTCATGGTACGTATAGGTAGTAAGTATAGGTGGGTACGCTTAATAAAGACGAGCTTATATTCATTTCCATATTTTGCTTATTTATTATGCCGAGGCATTGAATATTTTAGTTACAGTCTGACTTAATTTTAATTCAGCGAAAAAAAAAACTATATACCTACTACTATTATTTTCTTATAATACTTTATTATAAGAATTATTTAATTAATATTGTGTTATAATATTTTGATTTCTCACAGGGGCTACCAGTTTACGAAACAGCACGAATCATCTCAGTGCGAATGGCAAGAAGAGGCCCATATCACCAGAGCAAGTTCTCCGGTTATTCGGGCAGGGCGGCGCGGCGGCGCTTGGCAAAGCTCTGCCGCCGTCGCACCCGCAGGCCCCGCTGCCGGCACCACTGCCAGCTCCGCTACCGGCGAGGCGGCACTCACCTGCGAGCAGCCCGAGCAGTACAACACATCATGTACGTAATATTCTAAATATTTATCAAGATTAATGTTTGTCTTCTGTACGTTTCTAAAACATGCTGTGATGTAAAAGTCATTAAGCTTATCATTCATAGGTGACTAAGTAAACCATGATTTCGATAGGTGCACGGCCAGTGCACGAACTAATCTATACATATAATAAAACTGTAGAAAAGTCGTTTTTGTACATCAAAAGAAATTACAAAAAAACTAGCCAGGGTGTTAAAGGACAACCAATAGAACCCATTTCCAGCATTTTTAGAATTTTTGTCTGTTTGTCTGTTTGTCTGTTTGTCTGTTTGTCTGTTTGTCTGTTTGTCGGTTTGTCGGTTTGTCTGTTTATTTATCCGGGCATCACGTAAAATGTACGAAAGCAATGTAGATAACTTTTATACACAACGATTGAATGTAACTTGAAGTAACATTTAGTTTTTGTTTCATTGCAATCGGTTCAGTCTATCAAAAGATATTTGAGTTTAAAGTGGAGAAGTAGAGAAATTCCAGAAGTAAATTTAAGGTTATGTGCATTTGGTCTCACAACTTCACGTAACTTTTATACACAACAATATGTGCGTAAATTGAAGTAACATTAAATTTTAAGCTATTGCATAGCTTCTATCGCGGGCCTTGAGCGTGGAGACCGAATCCAGAAATTCCGTAACGAAAAAAACCTAACACCTGTCATGCGTGATGCGACGGGTAGCGACATCTATGGTTTATCTTTTAGTTTACTTGTAGGTGTTGTTTAGGTCTGACGTTACTCATAATTAATAATATAGATGGCGCTGTAGATTAATAAATCGATTTTAGATCGACAGTTTTTTTTTAATAATGGTTAAGGCTTTGGTTTCAATAATAAAAGGTTTCTCGAGGTGCTGATTGCGAAAATGAGGTCCATTTTCATATCCAAGATGGCGGATATCCGGTTTTTTTCAATAATGACATGGATGTCATTTTGAGGTGTCTCAGGGTGCTGATTGCGAAAATGAGGTCCATTTTCAAATCCAAGATGGCGGACATCCGGGTTTTTTTCAATAATGACATGGATGTCATTTTCGAGGTTTTTCGGGGTGCTGATTGCGCAAATGAGGTCCGTTTTCAAATCCAAGATGGCGGATATCCGTTTTTTTTTCAATAATGACATGGGTGTCATTTTCGAGGTTTCTCGGGGTGCTGATTGCGAAAATGAGTTCCATTTTCAAATCCAAGATGGCGGACATCCGGTTTTTTTTTCAATAATGACATGGGTGTCATTTTCGAGGTTTCTCGGGTTGCTGATTGCGAAAATGAGGTCCATTTTCAAATCCAAGATGGCGGACATCCGGGTTCTTTTTCAATAATGACATGGGTGTCATTTTCGAGGTTTCTCGGGGTGCTGATTGCGAAAATGAGGTCCATTTTCAAATCCAAGATGGCGGACATCCGGTTTTTTTTCAATAATGACATGATTATCATTTTCGAGGTTTCTCGGGATGCTGATTGCGCAAATGAGGTCCGTTTTCAAATCCA
Organism: Boloria euphrosyne; assembly: GCA_951802675.2. NCBI lineage: Eukaryota > Metazoa > Arthropoda > Insecta > Lepidoptera > Nymphalidae > Boloria > Boloria euphrosyne. Next base: position 11,763,598 of record OX637873.1, on the reverse strand, counting down.
AGATGGCGGATATCCGTTTTTTTTTCAATAATGACATGGGTGTCATTTTCGAGGTTTCTCGGGGTGCTGATTGCGAAAATGAGTTCCATTTTCAAATCCAAGATGGCGGACATCCGGTTTTTTTTTTCAATAATGACATGGGTGTCATTTTCGAGGTTTCTCGGGATGCTGATTGCGAAAATGAGTTCCATTTTCAAATCCAAGATGGCGCACATCCGGTTTTTTTTTCAATAATGACATGGGCGTCATTTTCGAGGTTTCTCGGGGTGCTGATTGCAAAAATGAGGTCCATTTTCAAATCCAAGATGGCGAACATCGGGTTTTTTTCAATAGGTGATAAAAATATTTTGAATAACATTAACTTCTCATTTATTTAATAAGAGAAAAAAAATTGTTTACTTATCGGGCACCACGCTCAAAAAGTGTAACTTGAATTAATATCAAAGAAAAAAAAACAAAGGAAAAAAACAGTGCATAAATAAAATAAATAAATAATTATAATTGCGTAAGTTGATAAAAACAGCTATGCAATAGCTTTACCGCGGCAGTCTCAGAGTGCCACATGTCTTTTTTTTATCTTCTATGTAATATAATAAAACTGTAGAAAAGTCGTTTTACATACGTACATCAAAAAAATTTACAAAAAAAATTGCCAGGGTGTTAAAGGACAACCAATAGAACCCATTTCCAGCATTTTTAGAATTTTTGCCTGTTTGTCTGTTTGTCGGTTTGTCTGTTTATTTATCCGGGCATCACGTAAAATGTACGAAAGCAATGTAGATAACTTTTATACACAACGATTGAATGTAACTTGAAATAACATTTAGTTTTTGTTTCATTGCAATTGGTTCAGTCTATCAAAAGATATTTGAGTTTGAAATAAAAAAATAGAGAAATTCCAGTAGTAAAATTAAGGTTATGTGCATTTAGTCTCACAACTTCACGTAACTTTTATACACAACAATATGTGCGTAAATTGAAGTAACATTAAGTTTTTAGTGCACAGTTAGGAGGCTGCGAAAATGCACAGGAGTTTTCCAATTTATTGTTACAAATAGGCGATGGCACATACCCCGTACAAGAAGACGGAAAAGTTAATTTGATTGATAATCTCTGTTCTTGCGTTACATCATAACAGGAGCTAATTCTTCTGTGTACGGAGATTCCACAAACATGGGAAATCAAGCCGGTTCTTGGCTAAATCAGCGAGCTATTTTGACTCCCCGCAATGACCAAGCAGCGGCAATTAATTTAAAAATATTGAGTCATGTGTCCGGGGATAGTAGAGAATACACCTCTATAAATACAGTTATGGAAGAAGATGACGCCACGCACTACCCGGTAGAATTTTTGGATTCCCCCAACACACCCGGACTTCCAGCCCACAAAATAGTTTTAAAAATTGGTGTACCAATAATTCTCCTCAGAAATTTATGTCCTCCCAAACTTCGTAACGGCACTCGGCTCAAAGTCACAAATCTGCAGCAAAACATAATCGAAGCTGAAATATTAACCGGTTGCGGCGCCGGTGATATTGTTTTTATTCCAAAAATACCTATAATTCCCAACAACTTCCTTTCTCTTTCAAACGAGTGCAATTCCCAGTCAGTCTCTGTTATGCCATGACGATTAATAAAGCTCAGGGCATAAATAAAAAAAAATGATTTGTATCGGTATCCTCCAACAGCGCTTCGCACTAAAAAATACATTGTTAAGTTCCGACATCCACGCGAACGAAGTCGCGGGCACAGCTAGTATTTAATAAAATGGTTAACCTCATGAATATTCGCCTCAAAATATCTTCCTAATGTAATAATTAATTAGATGTAATTGCCGCAGATGCAGTATTTCATAGGAAACACAGCCAAACTATTGTAAAAAACGTTTGCTGAAAAAATGACAAATAATAAGATAGTGTTTTTCGATAATCTCCATAAACATGAACAATATGGGGAATATTTGCCAAGCTTTGCAAGATTGATACACATATTTCATTCATTTTTACTTGACACACATATTGAATAGACATACATATTAAGAGGCAAAAAACTTATTTTATATATTATTTAAAAAGATGTACATACATAGCTTAAGTTTTTGAGGTTCATTATGAAATCATGATGTCGATTGTCGAGGTTAAAAAACAAGCACATTTTGAAAAAAAAATATTAGTTTCGAAACTTACTAGTATTATAGTCAGACGAAAATAATGGTTCACGAAGTACATACTCGTATACAAAAAAATCCAGATTAAAAAATATTGTACAGAGAGAATCCGCAATATTATCTATTTGTGTATCAACAGAATAATTGTTTTCTAAAAATAGGTGAATTGTTGAGCCTAGTAGGTGTATTCTGCCATGTGTAAATAATTTGAGGCGAGCGGCTGCAGTCGATAGCACTAAGTTATTCATGACCGCGGTGACCAACGTTTAAGAGGACTGAAACTAGACTTGAGTGGTTATATCGAGAATATTATCATAAAGTAGTTGCATAGAAGATAAGGAATTTAATTAACGATGAGTTAATTAAGTAAATATAAAAAGTAATGAATACTATTCAGAAATCATACAAGTCGTTCACGCAAAACCAAAACAGACAATTTTAATCATCTTTACCTACATATAAATAAAATTGAAGTGCCTGTTTTTAATCTCACTAAATGCATATGAAAGTATATATCGTACTATCATCAAAAAAACAATTTTTTTAATTTTTGTCTCTCTGTTCGTTTCGGCCTCTCTCTAAAACGGCTGGACCGATTTTGACGGGACTTTCACTCGCAGATAGCTTATGTTATAATGAGTAACTTAGGCTACTTTTATTTTGGATATTCTATTTATTTTAACTAGCGTAACCCGCGGCTTCGTTCGCGCTATTATTTAATAATATTAGTACCTACTCGTAAAACAAATACTATTAATTATTAAATTCTCATTAATTTTACATGGGGTTCTATTTGCGTGGTTCTGGGTCTGAGAGCTCGTGAAACTTTAGAATCCACTGTGAACTTTCCATTTGAAAATGTCCATGTCCTTTGTGACTATGGGTGGTATAATAATTGACACAAATTATTATTAAAATATTTCCCAGGAGAGCAGTTAGATGACTTTCTTTAAAATACAAATAATATGCTTCTATTTCGTTTTACATTTTCATGTTATCAATATTGTTTCATTATATTATTGTATGTTACTCTTTACGAAAATAACTAATGTCTACGGCTCTCAGTGCGTAAATACTTTTATATGCTAGAAGAGGTCAAGTCGTGTCTTTGATATAGCTTACGCTTTTAATGCAAATTTTAAATTTATCTTTAGAATTTATAATTAATAAATTTAATTATATTACCCTGAAATCTAAATAGCATGGTGGTATTTCCCTAAGAGACAACTGTACGTATATTACTATGAACAGTTATTAAAACCATTCGGTATGTCTAGAATTACTTAAGGAATCTAATTATTTCCAGTTAGTTAACGGCCATGACCAAAAATTTAAAATTTCAATTAGAGTTTGAAAAGATAATAACTTCTTCGTAAAATCGTATACACGAGCTTTTATACTATACTAACTGTATAGACTATGCGTAAAAATGAAGATTTACAGGGGCGTGTCCTAATAAAGTCGACACGCCATGGCCACTGCTGAAACAAATGTTACTGTCAGTTGACGGTGAACTATGGGACAATAAAGTGCCTATACGTTTTGTTATCCAACTTATTCTTTCATATTTTACCTTACTTTAAAATATAAATGCGTATATGTCTATACTGATACTTTATTAAATTTATCTCTTAAAAAGAGTTCTGGAAGTGAATTTGTAACAATAAAGTTTTATCGGATCTATGCCAAAACGGACGTAAAAGGGGTCACCTGTTCACGTTCCCGCGACAGTACGTGCTTTATTAGAACTTCATTCCATTTTAGTGAATTTTATTATAGAACAGTATTTCATACTATAATCGATCGTGACTAAAGTAAAAATGTGCCAGCTATGAAAGCTTAGAAAAATTAAACATTGCGTGATGTGCTTACGTATTAAGGGGTTTAATAAAGTTGTGTGCCTGATTTCGTTGCCACATTGGATTCTAACGAAAATTATGAGGTAATAAATTTTAATCACTTTCATTTCTGTTTATATATACATATTGCATACCGCATACAAACCACGAATCTAAAAATACGATTTTAAGCATATTATTGTCCTTCAAAGTCATCGTATCAAAAATTTGAATAGGTATAACATGGATATCGATTTTGATTCACTAGCGATAGTGGAAAAGTACTATAGTTTTAATATATAATAAACATTCGGGCTGTATGTGAACTGTTCATAATCTACAACTAATCCCTTATTCTATAGTAAACTCCAGTCAACCTGTAGAGTTTTTGTTAATCATTGAATTTGAATAGTTTTTACTATATTTGTACGGATGGCGAGCAAAATTTTATTAGTGGTGTCTGAATGGTGGCTTTACAATGAACGTGATTAGGAAGTTCTTAGCCGTTTTGTGGCGTGATCGACACCCGCTGCGAAGTTCGTGTGCGCTGTCAGTTCAGCCAACCTTCTTAGTGATTGATGAAGATAACCTCGAGAAATCACTTGTTGATCAAAATGATGTAGTCCATATAGAGAGTATTAGTTTATATATATAAATATATATAAAACTGGCCGAAAGGATCTAGATTGGTACAGAGACATATTATAGTGTGGAATAGCAAGTAATATGTTACCTTTTTCCTGGAAAAAGCACGGTTCCCGTGCGATAGTTTTTGTGTTTTCCATTGGGGACACACCCGAGCTAAGCAAGGGTGAGTTGCTTTATAATTAATAATCATACAAACAAAAGAAAAATCAATGTTAAGTATATACTTATCTTAAATATATATATGTGTCATCCCTTGTTATAACTTTCGTTTGTATAAGCGAAAGAAGTTTTATTAGCTTTTTGATAGGGATTGTAGCGAAAGCAAAGTGAAGTAAAAGCAGTTCACTAGTTAAATGAAGTGAACAATCGAATCATGTGCCTAGAGCACAAACTTTTAAGGATTATCTATATTCGTCATTCTGTTATAGCATTTATCGCCAACAGTTACTACATGTACCAAAAAATATTCGAACGAAATTTCTAATACGTTATACGCGGAATACTTGGCCAATGAGAGCTAGACGGAAAAAGTGTAATATTACAAATGTCATTATATTTTTTACTTTTTATTATTTACTAACTAGCCTGGGTGGTGTACTCGTAGTGGCTGCACGTCCGGGCGTCATGGGTTCGTTATTGAGTCTTTCTGTTTAGTAAAAAGGTCGTGGTGTTTTCACCCCCGTGTGGAGAGTACGTAAAGTCCTGCGCCTTAGTCTTTCTGTTTAGTAAGTCTCATTAACAGCCCGGAGTTAGGAATTGGTGGTATGTCTAATGTCACCACCGTGCCTCGGAGAACACGTGTAATGCCGTCGGTTCTGCGCCTTAGCTCTCACTGGTCGTGTCGAATTTTCGTCTCATCGGAGTATGAGAGTGACGGGAACAGAGATTGCCCTTGTGGTCAGAAACTTTCAAAGAACATTATTATTAATGTAGCACCGCATGAGACATCATAAGTGTTAAGTCTATGATTTTTAGTATTTCTACATTCGCTGTGTTTCAATATGAACATAATAAAATTCACAGACGTTGCTTTAATAAAGTTTATGAAGCCCTAGTACCCGTGAAAAGTACCTATGACCCAATTTGTGTGCCAAGAGTAGACCCTGAAAGAATCTTCGTTACTACCGAATGTAACACAACACTTCCCCTTTTTTATTTTATATTGATAGCCTAAAAAAATATTTAATGGTATATTAATAGTTAATATATATATATATATATATATATATATATATTAACTATTAATATACCATTAAATATTTTATATATATATATATATATATATATATATATATATATATATATATATATATATATATATATATATATATATATATATATATATATATATATATATATATATATATAAACAAGGGAATGTTTATAGCTTAGAATTGCGTTAACAGACGCAATGCATTTGGGCATACAAAGGTAAATGTAATGTTTTTTCATACTCGTATATTCATAACAGTTTCTGAAACTTCAAAGTAAATAGGCACTATTATCCAATATAATATTTATTTTTCTATTATAAAAGAGTTAGAGACTGTCTCTCTTAAATTTTCAAAGTTCCGACTCAACGTTAAAGATAAATAACGCCAATTTGTCTTGTAGATGATAGGAAGTAATTGAGAAGTCAAACAAAAATAAGTTTGAATTTAATTTCAGCTTTAGTTAAAATACGAGCATCTGAGTAAATAGCTTTGTAAACATTCTTAAACTTAGTACGCCGTTTTCAGATGCTGGAGCTAGATAGCAATTTTCACTCCACGATATTGTTTGCGATTTCCGTTGGAAAAGAGATTTAGAACTGTTTCATTTGGACTTTACAAACAAATGGAAGTAGGTTTTAGTTGCAGTTGTGTATTGTGAAATTCCTATTTGGCACAGGAAAAACTCTTGGCACTATTTTAAAAAAGAGCGACAGAATCACTTACTTTGCGTACTTACCTCATTTTACTGTTTCATTTAAGTTTAATTTTGTCTTGTCTTGGGATTAGGTCACTACTTTATTTTATTTATAAACCAAGATAAACTAGAAATTTATAGTGTTAAAATATGTAGTTATATTAGTGCAAAGTTTATGTATACATTTATTTTACTATTATTATATCTCTACGTATACTGCACAAGAGCATGTAAAAATATCCATAAAAATAATATCAACATGTTTTGCGTTGTTTATGAATTAACTATAAAACTACTGTAAATTAATTATAAACTACTGTATTAGCGACTTATCCTCCTACCAAGTATGACTGTGTTCGCAATTTCGTAGGTTCTCATTTTGTTGCTGCTTTTAATAAAATAAAAGTAGCATAAGTTAGTCCTTTAACGTCAACTATCTTCTAATAAAAGTATCGTCAAAATTGGTTCAGCTGTTTCGGAGATAGTTGGAACAAGCATACAGACAAAAAATAAAAAATAAGTAACATATATTGCGTTAATGTAGACCACGGCATAGTAAGTAGTAATCGTTTTCCTAAAATATCTTTCATGTACAGTCATGTGTGATCGCTGTTACACTTTTATTATGTTTGGTTATACTCCTATACATATGGGATATTATGATAGGTTTAAAAATATAAAGATGAAATGTGTTCGTAGGCCATATACCGAGGGGAAAGAGAGAGGGAGCGGCCATACTCGTCGGGTGGGGCAGCGCCGCCGCCGGCGGAGCCCACCACGCGCACCGTCACCATGAGCCGCGACCCCGCAGATTCGCATGGCTTCGGGATCTGCGTCAAGGGTGGCAAGGAAGCAGGTAAATGTTAGTACATAGACTCAGTTTTAGTAGTTAGAAACCCTAGATTTAGTTTCGCTCTCTTGATGTTTATTAATCATGTTGGTTTTCTTTTTTTTTTAATTAATATTTTTGCATATTCGTGTTTGTTACACTTAAATATTATTTGGCTTTATTTTGCTTAATTTTCAAGTCAATAATTATTCTAATGAACAACCTAAATATATTTTAATTCATGCATAAAAAATCTATACACGAATCTATATTATTTTCTGCAGGTCAATGTAATATGCCTTAGAAATAAACTTAACAAATGACGTGCATGTCCATAGATTTATGTTAAGGCATAAAGCATCAATTTTGCGTGGGTCGTACTGCGTGTTAAAGCTTAGGCAATCGATCGGTGTTCCTAAAAGAGCTATATAAATAGTAGGAGCGGTTAAGAGAGCTTTGTAATCAGTGGTCTATCACTCTCCACAAAACACTAATCTATCAGCATTTATGGGCCAAGTAGGAAGAATTGCGCCGTTGAAAATGTTTGAATAGGTGTGCCTTTGTGGCTTTATATTCAATCAGTTGAATGATATTTATTTTCGTAAAATATATGCAGTCGTAATTTTATTTTTTAGCTACTTCTTTAATTTCTTTTTTTTGTATAATATTCTGTGTCGTAGTCAGTTGAGATATTTAGTATTTATGTAGAATCCTGAAAATTAATATATTCTTAGGAATAGTTATTCTTTCTTAAAAATTACAATAAATTGGTTATTTAGGATACAATTTTTTGTAGTTAGAAAATATTTATGTTAAGATATCGAAATCGTATGTCCCCATAAAATAAGCACAGTTATAAAAATAATTTGTCATAAATAATCACCATTTTTAGGGACTGAAAGTTAAAGAAACTAAATCCGTTATGATTTTTATTTTATATTGACCTTTTCCTGGCAAAAAGTATTTTAATGGTAATAGGAATATATAATATAGGATATTATAGGAATAGTCTAAGGAAAGAATATAAAGTTCTTATTATAAAATAATTTTTTAAGAAGAAATCTTTGGTGACAAGCATAAGCTTGTCTTGTTGTTAAGTAAAATAAACACAGGGATAACCCTGTGTTTATTTTGTGCTTATCACTTTTTTTAATATCACTTTTTTTGCAAACAAGTATTATATGACATTGTATACGAGATAAGACGTCATTACAAAAGTTGTAGAGTGATATTTTAATTAAATTCTCAACAATTGTTGAGAATTTTGTAATCAAGTATTGTTGAGAATTTAATTGCAATATTTTTTAGACTATCAACTGTTATTAAGTGTAAAGGTAGCGTTTAGTTATGTCCCAGATATTTAAGGTAAATGATGACGAATAAGCGCCATTATGAGCTTTTAACAAGTATGGAAATGAGAGCAGTAGAGACCTCTTGGCAATTAATCCCTTTAATATTGCAAGGATATATTTATTTTTATCGTTAACGAATTTTAAATATTACGCTAGCAAAATGTTTTCATAGGTGTTGGTGTATATATATCAAGAGTGGAAGAAGGTTCGGTGGCGGAACGGGCAGGACTTCGCCCTGGGGACTCCATCCTACAAGTCAACGGGACACCCTTCTCAGGGATATCTCATGAGGATGCTCTAAAGGTAAGATTACATATTGTTTATTACTTTGCCAAACATATAACGAAGGGATTGACAAAAGATTTTAGTAAAATTATAAACCTTAGGAGTATATTTTTGCGTTTGGTGTATTAACGTTAATACGAGTAAGTGAACAAATTGAAAATATAAGTCTAACTAACATAAGCTTTTTACGTGAGCTGGAGTGGATAAAAATAGCTTCTACTACAGTCGCAGTAATTATAATCATGAGATAATTAGTCGTTTCTTAAATTTTGTAAGTTATAATAGAATTTGAAAAATGTTTTTCTTTAGCAAAGATACTGCATGGCATTTGTGGTTTTACAAACGTACCTACGTCTTAAAATTGTTGCGGTTTTGCGTGCAATTTCATATTGAAATCGTGTCTTTGTATACTCGATATAAATTTCCCGTTTTGTTTGACGTTTGACCTTAACCCGGCTATTTCTGTTCCATTCCAATTTGTGATGTTTTAAATTATTTATACGACAATTTACCAATCACTGAAATGCTACTGTTGTATACTGAATTTTGACACGAAAACATGGCTCTTGACAAGCACAGTTAAGTTTATAATGTACTGGCAAACCCGGCCTACTTCGTTGGGTGTAAGTTAAAATAAATTAAACGGTTTTTATAATTTTCTAATACTTAGAATAGAAATAGCCTTAGTACTCCTTATAATATTAGCTATCTGCGAGTCTATCTAAAGTCCCGACGAAATCAGTCCAGCCGTTTCAGAGATTAGCCGGAACAAACAGACAGACAGACAAACATTTTCAAAATCGATTTTTTGTAACTACCGTATATACTTTCATATGCATTTAGTGAAAAGCTGTTAATTTAAAAATAAAAACAGACACTTCAATTTTATTTATACGGAGTGATAAAAAAGTAATTTGGTTGTTATTGAAACGATTTAATTTGATTTGCTAGGTATATAAGTCATTTCTTAACCACAGTAATCTATCTTAACCCATCAAGTCGTCAATGCAAGCACAGATCACATAACACTATTCTATGCAAGTAAAAAATCTGTTACTATTATTATTACGAAATATTTTTTTTGTAAAAATCGAATAGCCAACATAGAATGTAGAGTCGATACAAAAATATTTTCATAAAATATAGTGAAAATATATTCTATAGCGTATTTAAAACCTGTTGCCGTTGGCATGTTTTTCTGAGGCAAGGCCAAATGACTCCACTTAGCGCGGAGGCGCTCTAAGCCGTTTCTGAATGGTATCTCCGGTAATTATGAGCGTAACGTAAAATGGTTTTGGGACCCGGCTGACTGAATACAATATTAAAAGCTTAATGCCCAATATTTTTCCATCCATTAGATTTTCCATTACATAGGATATATTTATTGTATGTATTTTGCTGAATTTAGTTTAATGTCTCATATTTCATGCACTGTGTTCAAATAGCACGCTTATCTATTAACGTTCGTTCGTTTTTAGTTTTCTTAAGGGAAAGCTAAGTATCAAATAGACTTAGTAAAGCTAAGTAACAAAACACGGTGATACTTCGCTCATAATTTGAAAGCCTTATAATAAAGAATAAACTATAAGATTTTACTGTAAATTAGCGTGATCATATACTTTAGTGTTTGGATTAACATTAAGAATATTTTTTCCACATAATATGATAAAAGTAGAATGCTATGAAATTATTATATTTGTCACTGCGCGTTTGAGATGGTATGATTCTTTTTATACTTTTTAATGCAATGTGGGCTAAGTCTCGAAATTGGTTAGTCATTACTTATAGTATACCCTATATACAATATACGCATAAAAATGTTTTTATACTTTATGTATAGTGGGGTTGTAAAAAGCAATAGGGTATCTTTTCTTCTGAACACTGTATGTACATTGTACATATGTTTACTTACTGCCTTTCTTGATTTGATATGATTCTTTGAGTTGAAAACTCTTTATTAATAGGATACCTAACTGTGCCTTAACGCTGACAAATTGTTGAGATGCAGGTAGAATTTTTAAAAACAAATTCGAAACATTTTAGGTATATTACGCGTGTTTATGAGTAAGTAGTCGAACAATACTTAAAGCTCCATTACATACCCAACTTAGAATGTGTTAGGTGAGAAAGCTCAAGCGAGTGTAAAGCATCACTTTTTTCGCTTTCTCTGAGAAAGTTCTCTTTTCTTTTTATAATTATATTTTTATTCAAAATTGCTATTTCTTCAAAGCAAATTTCCGAAGTATCTCTGTAATTCTACGCAGAATCTTACGAAATACTCGTAGCATTTTTCTGCAGTCTATTATTTTATTTGTACAATATCACGTCAATTTATTAAAAGTTACATTTATACATAAGTACTTAATAATCCTGATATAAATACGTCCTGAATCATACAATTTTTCTATTAAGTAGAAGTGAAGTTATAATTAACAGTATTTATTAATTGAATGGTTATATCTAAGCCGTTAGGTAATTGGGAAAATTGCCGTATTTAAAACATAATATGTGGGGCGGAAACGACGGCAGGATACGGAAATGACATTTCCTTTTTCATCCATACACTTAGGGGCCGATCCGATATAAGCTACAGCAGTTTGGATTTAAATATGTAGTTAAGCTACATTTTAAGGCCAAATGAACCAATTTCCTTTTGATAGTTGTCGTTTAAAGTTAATTGTTGTGTATATAAAAATTCGCCTTTATAGTAATTACGCTTGATGAAGCATATTAGAGAAAATGACTTTTTCAATTTACTAAATTTATCGCATTTGCTTCAATAACGCGCGTTATAACTTATTACAATTATGATAAAGCATCAGATTTTTCTTAAAGATGTTTTTAAACATCCTAAATGTTCCATCTCTGTTCTATATTCAGTACTGCAATAATAATAATAATCTCTAGTCGTAGTTTAAATTTGTAGCTTAGCTACAAAACGTAGGCCGTAACCATAGTAGTATAGTAGTTAGGTGTAATAAAATTGTAGGTAAATGTTTGTTCAACCAGTCCCCAACTTATTCATATTGGTTTAATATTATGTTGTTGGTATTCAAGGGAATTAACAAAGCCAATTGTTACCTCTTTTGTTGTTATTTCGTGACGAAGCTCAGTTAAGGCTAACAAGCTTCGACGGTTCTCTTAACTGATTTTTGATTGATTTCAAGATTCTTTATTTAACACATAAGTTACAAACTGTTTACAAATGATCTTATTCTATTTGTACACAAAACATGAATAATTATGCACATTTAGACTAAAAACGTCTTTAGAACATTTATTTTCTTGATTAGACCACAGTTGAATTTCATCTATATCAAACAAATAAAATTGTGACAAAATAAACATAAAGAATGTGCATGTCTTCGTATGAACTCACATTATAATTGATAGGTATAGACTATAGGTAAATATTATATTGCATTGCCATAAAGTAATTGGTACAATAATGTATATGAGTTATCGAATAGTTAATGGTTAATTTAGCATTATGTTACTATATTTTATTTTATAATACCTATTGTGGGTATACGAATAATAAAAAACAAGCGGCTCGAACTAAGACCGCGTCCTCCAGTAAGCGAGCTGACGTCATGATGCATCGAGGAAATAGTGATGCGGTAACCGGTGTCGATATTTTGTCGAGTATGGGAGTGTACATAATCTGCTTTTGCCGATATTTGAGATTAATGCATTTTTATTTTGTGGATTTTTATATAAGTAAAATTTTTGGCTTAATTTTAATATGTATTCTTTAAGTAAAGGGAATTTAATATGCCTATGAAGTTTGCATAGATTTGTACGGAGACGGGTATTGTAGGATATCTTTAAAGCCTTGTTTTGGATAACCTGCAGTTTTTTAAAGTTAGTATCAGATATGCTGCACCAAGCAGGTGCAGCATAGGTTAGACATGGTCTCACGAGAGTCGAGTAAATTCGAAGTTTTGTATATGGACTGAGGGATGATTTGCGATTCATAATAGGTTTAAGCGAATTCAGGGCTTTGGTACTTTTTAATATTAGTGTATCAGTATTTTTATTCCAGTTTAATCTGTTATCTAATACAAGTCCCAGATATTTAACTGATCGACGCCATGGAATATGGAAATTATTTATTGTAACTAAATTTTTAGGGAGAGAACGTTTTGTTGTAAATAAAATAGCTTCGGTTTTTGTAGAATTTAGTTTTAGTTTCCATGTGGTGAAGTAATTATTAAGTAGTTCTAACGATAGTTTTAATCTGCCAGTAATTATATGCACATCTAGATCACTAGTGTAAGTAGCTGTGTCATCTGCGTAAATAGCGAGGTGACAGCGAGGTTGTTTAGGTATATCATTTAAATATAAGATAAATAGAAAGGGACCAAGAATTGAGCCTTGCGGCACACCGGCTGGCATGGTTTTTGGTGCAGAATGGGTTTTATCAATATAAACAGAAAAGGTGCGATTTTGCAGGTAGTTTTGTATAAGTTTTACCAACGAAAGAGGAACGTTACTAACTATTAGTTTGTGTAGGAGACCTTGATGCCAGACGGTGTCGAAGGCTTTTTCAATGTCTAAAAGTACCATACCCGTAGAGAGTCCTAGATTCAGATTGTGCGTTATGTGCTCAGCCACTCTGGCTAATTGTTGTGTAGTCGAATGGGAACTTCTAAATCCAAATTGTTCAGGAATAAGTAATGGGTGAATAGTTTTAGAAAGACGGGACAAAATAACGGACTCGAGGAGCTTGCCAATACTAGGTAATAAACTTATAGGACGATAGCTGATTGGTATGGTTGGGTCTTTTCCGGGTTTCTTGATGGCAATGACTTTGGCATTTTTGAGAGATGTAGGAAAATAGCCAATTCGTAAGCATCCATTAAAAATTTTAGTGATTTGAACCAACATCTTTTGGGGTAGGTTTTTAAGTAATACGTTTCCAATTTCATCGTATCCAGGAGCTTTATTGGGTTTTAATTTGTTCAAAAGTTTCCGAATTTCCTTGGGTCTAACTAGTTGCACAAAATCTGTCTTTGAATAACTATCAAGATATTTAATTGAGTTATTTACAGCAGACTCTGTATCATCGTCACTAACCCATTGCGCTGTTAAATTCATATTCTGCAAGAAAGCTTCTGATAGCACTTCACACTTATCAACGACTGAGGAGGTGGATTGTGTATTTGATATTTTGAGTGGCGGAATAGAAGAGGACTGCTGGTTAACAGATCTGACTACGCGCCATAAATCAGAAGTAGGGTTGTCAACTTTAGATAATTTTTTATTCCAAATACTGTCGTTAAATGCTTGCATTTCAAGCTTAATGGTCTTTTGTAAACTACGAACATTTGAGTACAAAACTTTTCTGTAACTTGGTCTTTGTTCCCGAAGAGCTAAGTTTTTAAGAGAATTTTTTATTTTAATATGATTACGTATACGCCGAGGGAGCTTAGTTTTACCAACATCACTTAATTTAGGAATGGCTACATCACGTGCATGAATAATTAAGCTTACGAGATGTTCCAAAGACTGGTTAATAGCGTGAACATTATCAAAAGTTTTGGAGGTAAGACAAAGATTATTATTTATGGTGGTTCTATAAATATTCCAGTCAGCCTTATGATAATTGAATATTACTCGTTCTTGTCTAGACACACTACCAATAATGTTAAAGGTGACCGGTAAATGATTTGAGGACAACTCAGTTAAGGTACGAAGCTCGGTTAGATATTTAACATCTTTGGAAATGACAACATCGGGTGTAGTTGGTGTACTGGTGCTACTATAGTGGACAAGAGTGGGGTTAATTGGAGCAAGAACTTCGTAATCATTAGCCAACATATGATCAAATAGGGTCTCTCCACGACTATTAGCAGCCGCACAGTGCCAATAAGGGTGTTTAGAGTTCAGGTCTCCCATTAGTAGAAGTCGCTTGTTGCTATTTATAATCAAGTCTAGATCATTTGAGACCAGGGGTAAGTTTGGGGACTGGTAGGCCGAAACAAGAGCAGTATTTCGACCAGAGATGGAAATTTCTATACCTACGCATTCTAAGTTTTTGGTAGAAGGCAATATGAGAGGACTGTGTGGGATGTCGGATTTAATAAGTATCGCAACACCTTGTCCATAATCATCAAGTATTTTGTCTTGTCTGTAACAAATATATCCAGGAGTATCTAATTTAGTTTGGGGAGATAGTTTGGTTTCAGATAAAGCAATTATGTCAATAGAAAGCTCGCTTACCAGATTCAGGAGTTCAGTAATTTTAAGACGAACGCCGTCAGCATTCCAATATAGTATGTTTATGTTATTAGAATTAGACATATTGACCAAGGTGCGTGAGAATGAGAATAACTTTATCCATCATACTGTGACAGTTTACAAATTGACTTTTGATGTTCTTTATAGTCATAAGGATATCTAGCATATCTTTGGTTGTCTGGTCATGATTAACTATGTTATGTGCGGTTGATTTTGCAGTTTTCGGTGCTTCTACATAATCCGAGTTTGCTTTGTTGGCTGCAGCAACGGAATTCCAGGGCCGATCATCAACTAAATTGGATTTTAACATTTTGGTAGTTTTGGCAGCTCTATGTTGTTTTTGACGTTCCCTTAGGATTCCAAGATATTTTTCGCGCTCTCTGCATTGCCTGTAGTTTGCAGGGTGGTCCTCACCACAATTGCAGCATTTAGCTGGTTCGTCTCGCGATTTCTTCGGACAGTCTTCGGTGCGATGCAGCTCAGTACATTTGACGCAGCGTGGTGGTAAATTGCAGTTTCGAGAGGAGTGACCGAAGCCTTGGCATCGAAAGCATTGGGTACCATACCGATTGTTACTTTGGTATTTCCGAATTTGAACTACAGTATTACAAAGCAGTTTGATTTGTCGAAATTTAACAAAATCTGTGCCTGGCGGTAGTTGCACCAGAAAAGGTGGGCAGTATGAAGGTCTATCGCTAGGTACTTTCATTTTTCGTACAATGACATCAGCAAACCCCAGGGAGAGAAGTTCATCTGGGAGGAGGTCTTCGACGTATTCTGGGAGTCCAAATATTACAGCTTTGTATAGTTTTTCATCCTTACGTGAGAAAGTGTGAAATGAAATATCACGTGATTTGAGGCCTTCTTTAACCGCTTGATGGCTTTCTGGATTGTGGCACAGGACAGCTAATCTGTTATTTCCACGATATTGTAGGTGGAAGCTTTTAGTAAAAGCTGTAATGGTGGCCTTCACAGATTCATGTGTCCATGTGGATTTTATCTCCAGGATAATTGGAGGAATTCGGCTTGTCTTCTTAGGGGCAATAGCCTCGCGAAACTTTATGGAAGCGTCAACATTGGATCTCTCACCTGATAGTTGTTGAAACCTATTGGAGGTCTGGATTGGGTCAGGTGTGCGTTGCTCCGCTGGTCGTGCAGAATGTTTTGGCACTTTCCATACGCTGGTATCAACGGGTCCTTCAAGCGGACGTTTGCCCACAGAATTGGAACGCGTTAAAAATCGCTCCATATCTTAACTTTTATCGACAACTTTATGTCGACATGTCCCATCACTATTCTAAGAACGCAGTGAACGGTGGGAGTAGTACAATGCGACGTGCGACCGTGACGAGTGCGCTCGCCGTAATGGCGAGCGCACTCGTCACGTAATCTCTTACGTAATCTCTTAACTGTTTGCCTTAATATTGAACAACGTACGGCGCTGGTTTATGAATATTTTAAGTTTCGGGCGAATATATTTTATTTCTAACATTTATCTACAATATACAAGTTATGTTTTATGAATATATATCGTTCGTGTTTGTTTCGTTTTGTGAAGGTATATAAGCAATCTACGTGGAACAGATCCGACATGAAATGACCATTAATGGGTCAGTTGTTGAAACAATAGTAAGCGAAAATAATGGGAATTTTGACTTTTTAAAATAAGCTAATTGCATTTTGGCCTACGCGTTATGTAGGTATCCGTAATTCCCATTCATAGAACACTCTAGGTTGTGGAGCTAGTGGGCTAGGTAATTAATAATGCGTACTAAGAAAAAGGATTTTTGTAAGAATGCTTTATTTTTACATGGTTCATAAATTTATATAATTACTTTCTGTTTTACATAATTAGCAATAATTTTCAATCGATTCTATACGAAGTTTTTTAATTTTCTAAGTATGTTTTATAAACTGGTCGACTATTACACTCAAAGCTTAGTTTAGTAGATGTGGTAGGTAGTTTTTTTCCTAGATTTTGTCTGTAAAATTATTTATTATCCTAATTTTTTTATCATTTTATTTTACCCCTTTCGCGGCGTGCGCGACAAGTAGTACCTACTAAACTTTGTAGTACTAAGAGTCTCTGAGTTAAGCTAAGGACAGACGGACGGACGTAACGAAACTGTAAGGTTCACTTGTTGTTTACGGAACCTTTAAAAGAAGGATAATATAATAGATACAGCTTTCTGCTTTCCTAATTATTTTGAATATATTGTTTTTATTATAAAACTTTTCGAAGACATCCAGTGTTAGATAAATATATATATTGTACCTTTGATCAAATACCATGTTTTGTTTTATAATCTTTATTTCTATTATAATCACAAGTAAACGAAAATAGTTTGTATATATCAAACTGCTTTGATTAAGAAA
Source organism: Boloria euphrosyne (assembly GCA_951802675.2). NCBI lineage: Eukaryota > Metazoa > Arthropoda > Insecta > Lepidoptera > Nymphalidae > Boloria > Boloria euphrosyne. The sequence goes on along the minus strand of OX637873.1, from coordinate 11,745,953 downwards.
CGTCTTAGTATGTATTGGCAATCAACAGGCAACAGCGATACTTTATCTCTTCGGAAAATCCGGCTGAAGATCAGTTATATTCGCTTTCATTTTTCGCTTCAATAGCTTTTCTTTCACGAAAAATGACTTAACATGCCTAATCAAAAAATATCAAATATAATAAAACGTTATGCGGTATTTTAAAGTATATAAATGGTATCATTGTTAAATACATATTTTTTCATACATTGTGTTTAATATGGATGCTGACTTAAAAATCTCTTTCATTTTATCTCTCTCAAAGAAATTATCTCACATTGAAAGAAATATTACATAATTTCTTTGATGAGATTTACTCACATTATCTATAAATCATAATTCATATATTTTACAGAATGACGTAATATACCTTTTTAGGACTCTTCGTGTAAGAATATAAAAAATATCAATAAAAGTAATTTTGTATGTGCAAGCACGAAATTTTTTTTCTTTTCTTAATAAAAAGCAATACTCTTATGAGCAGATATTCGTAGCTCATATTATATATTAAGATCGTTCAATAAAACATGCAGATGTAATAAATATGTACGCCGAATACACTACATAGTCACATAACCCTTTTATTAGTATTTTCTGCTATATTTTATTTTATTTCGCTATACTTTAGTGTTTGGGGTCATTCCGTATATTTTATTACACCGAATGAGAGGATATACTGGTACTATAGAATTGATGCTATAGTAAAATCCACCGTTATATCTTTTCCTTATATAGCTTTATTAGCTTTTGTCCACGGTCTCGTATGCTTCGGGTTGCTATCTTATTCACAATTACCTACCATATCTTTTTGTGATGTATATAAAAGTAAAATAATATATCAAATTGATGTACCTATATAGAAAGTTTAAAAAGTTTAAACCTATTAAGAGCTTTTTTATAACTTTCCTAACTTCATAAAATGTGCACCAAATGATGACTGAGGACGGTTATGTAACCCGTTTGTTAAACAAAAAGTAGTAGTCTTATGTTGATAAATCGATTAATACATAATTAAAGAATTAATGAAATAAAAATTATATTGTATTTTTAGCTACCATTCGATAAATATTTACTATAGCAAAAGTTCTAACAAATTACGATAACTATATCGTACCTACTTCAAACGTACCCGAATGTAAAACCTTATTTTGTAAATAATTTTCTTTAAAATATTGGTATATTTAGACTCTCTTTGCTTTCTGGACAGAATTGCCTTGATTTAGATTGGATTGTTTTGCTAAACGAATTTTACATAACTCTATAATATTCTAATTTCGATGAAAGCGGAGCTTTAGAAGAAAATTAGACCAGAATAATATAATGAAAAGTTATTTAGCACAACCATTCTAGGCGATAAGTATTTTCAATTTTCGATAATTGAAAGAAAATATTGTTTCATTACCCAAAATGAGAAATCATTAAAAATTAAGATTAAGCGCGAGCGAAGCCGCGGTTTCCGCTAGTATATCTTTATAAATTATAGCGTATGACGTGATATTCTGATGTGTTAGCTATATTACTGTAAAGTTTCATCAAAATCCATTCAGTAGCTTTTGCGTGAAATAGTAACAAACATACATTCTTACAAAGTTTCGCGTTTATAAGTAATTAGTAGGAATGTCCTTGCATATTATATTTATATTAAGCATATGTATAGTATTTTTTAGTTTAAAATGTGTGTTTTTTATATAAGAATGGACTCGAATATGCAGATTAGATATGCAGAATACAGTATAACAACAGCGCATTGTCTACGCATCATTAGTCAAGCGACATGGATTTTAGATCACGTTTGTGCGACAAAGCTCTTTATATATGGCTACATTAATTTACCATACTACCTACATTTTTGTTCATAGTTTAACAGTTGAAAAAATGATATGATACGGCAAAATTACGTTTTGCTTTTATCAAACCCAGTCCATGATCAGAGAAATCTATGACATATGCAATTGTAGGTGCTTTCGTTGAAAAAAATAGGTTGTGAGGCGTTGTCTGTTGTTCTTCATTAAACAAGCGAGAGGCCTACATTTTATACCTTTTACATATGAATGCCAATGCGCATATGAATATGATGAAGGTTCGTCCCTATATTTATACTATAACAATTAATATTTATATAACAACTATTTTTTAAAAATATTTTCTAATAATTTAATCAATTAAAATGTTCTCATTATATAAATATTTTATGTCAATGAAACAGTTTTACTAAATAACTCAAATAATCGCAGTCAACGAGTCGCGCAATTTTGCTGTGTCGCGTGGTATAAAATTAGTTTTGACGGGGATCAAATGGCGACAATAATTTTATGACATGGGCATAAACATTTATGACACGCATATGTTACTTTTATCGCCTATTTGCAATTTGCAAAATAAATAAAATAATGTTTTAATCTTATTTTGCATATCATTGCGCAATTATTCATATTACGAACTATTTTTATATGCTTTACCTACCAGAAACCAAGAACCTAAGACCATGAAACGTAAAAGTCCCTCTCGTCTCGTTCCCTCGTCCTTGTTATTGTATGTATGTACGTTCTAATATTTTTTGCGAACGTAATTCAACCTTCAAAATAAACGGTTAAGATATTCCTTAATACATCAGCAGCTGAAAATAAATCCTAGCTAGATCGATTTATCGCCCCCGAAATCCCCTGTATACTAAATTTTATGAAAATCGTTAGAGCCGTTTCCGAGATTCAGATTATATATACTCGTTTATATAAAAGAATACCCGTAATAACTTTGATGTTACAAAAATATACTCAGTTATATCTATAGATTATAAATGTAAAAATATTATTGTCGTTTTGTGTCTTTAGAAAGTATGTTAATAATTTTACGTAAAAAATGTTTGAGTTTTATTTAAAAAGGAAAACATAACGTTTAAATTTATTCCTTGAACCGTTTCTTAAAAAAGCTTTTATGCAATAAGAAGTACTCGCTTGCCCCCAGTTTAACTCGCATAATGACTTTTGTTTTTCTTCTCCCATACAATTATGAGATTCTTAATACTGAATCTCTTTTCCGACGGTTAAAGATGTAAACTTATTTTGTTTTATGTCTGAAATGAACGATAAGATGTACTTTTAGATATTATATAGTCAATTTTTTAATATAATCTTTTAAAATTAAATAAGCTTTTGCTAATTTCATAATTATCAAGATTTCTTAATGGTATATTACAAACTTATACCTAGTAGTATAATTTGAGCGTAATTTATACTTAAGTCTGCGTTGTCAACAGATGTTAAAATCCTGCCGGCAGTTAACTATGGTAGTTCGAACTGCGGGCGCGCTGGTGGGAAGAGGATCCTGTTCTTGGATGGATCGATACGGAAGACCAGCGTCGCCACCACCACAACGACCAATACGCTCAACAAGTAAAGATCGTATACGTAGGGTAAGTGTTTTTTTTTACTAATTTTAAAAGTTAATAGTAAGCACTCTAATAGAAGTTATTTTAAATCGTCTAACGCCACAGATATAATATAATATTTTTGTCTTAGATTATACAATGTAACTATGTTGTGATAATTCGTGTTTGAAATATGCTATGAAAATTTCTATTAAATATTTTGGTCAAATAGCTACAGTCGCTATTAAAATTCCTTTCCCGATATTCCTTTGTTCACAAAGTCTTAATATCAAGCTTGAATTGTTAAAGCAATTTTCAATAACAGATTCCTAATTTTCTTTACCATTATCGATTTATTAAAAATATGTGGAATGTGTAATAAATAAAAATTCTGGGCTTGAAATCTGAATTTAAAAAACCTAATATTTACAAGATTGATTATTTCTTAAATTTTACGATCTTTCATTTGTTTTACTACTACCTAACGTTTTAGATTTCATTTTAGTTTTATAATATATAATTCAAATAAGCGAAATCTTCGTAGGCATTTTTCACCAACAACTAAGTAGAAGTATTTAGAGGTATCCAAGAAGCGTCTTAATGCTCCATTGGTTGGCATCTAGGTCATGACTCCCAAGAGCTTATTAGATACCTCATGCATAGTTTAGAGTATGTGATTCCGTATACCCTACCTTATATTTAATGTCATCAACTTTTCTTACTTTTTGAATTCTTTTTGTCGTTTCTATATTCTTTTCTAAGAAATAATAACCTATTCACGTCTCTATCTCATCTGTATAGTCATTTTATGATAATTTTCAAGACTTATAATATATAACAACAATGAGTTGTAGGCATAAGACAAGTAGAGTGACGTACGAAGTAATTAATAATTCACACAAAAATTAATTAAACTTTTAATTAAAATGCTCTTTCAAGTTTTTGCAAGCTAATGTTTCTAGCAATTAATTACTCTGCGTTATAAAATTTGCTATGACAGGATAAATGTAGAGCACGTTAAAAAATACCATACAAGCATTGTGTGGTGAGCTATTGTTAGAGAACAGTTCGAGCAGTTGCGGTTGAAAGGATTACTTTGTCATGTCCGCACCATTACGCATTAGACTTATTTTTAATTTTGTCAGGTAACAAAATACTAGTAGGTAGAGCTTCATAAATCCTTTTCATCCCTAAAGGAAAGACGGCAATATTTATAAATACTTAATATATAGATTCTATTTATGTATATGAAGATGATGATGAATGATGATGATGATGATGATGATTTCTTCCTTGACGTATCCGTCAACGGCAAACCTTGTTAGCTCCGGATTTCGTGCCAAATCGTTTTAAAGTAGTAGGTATCTGTATACTAATAACAAACATATGTCTATGTAAAGTATAATTTTAGATGTTATATTATCATATTCATATAAAAGTTTTAAAGTATTTGAGGACGTCGATATAATTTGATACCATAATATTATTTATCAATCATCAGCTATAGAGCCGGCAGGTATACAACTCCCTTCGATTTAAACTTGATTCATTTTTACAAGTAGAGTAATATATATTAATCAAGAAATGTTTTATCAAATGTTATGTTTTCGTTTTCACATCTGTGGAAGTCTTAGTGAATCTGCAATATTAGCATATACAGGCGAGAGTACATACGGGCGAGAGAATGTTAATCACTATTCTGTGGTAGGTAACAACGTCGTTAGGGGTAGTAAACAGCCGACAGTCTGGTAAGCCCTATTGAATAGTCTCTCTACATTTACAAAATAAAAAGTATATTATCGTACAAATAAATAATAAGCGTTAACATTTTTATTAATATTAAAAATATTATTTTGTGTAAAGTTAGTAATGATTTATTGTTTTTGTGTGTTTTAATTAGTTTCTTATATATATTTTTTAACAATGATACATAATATCTTAACAGTTAAAAAATCCATTTTCATTACGCCAGTGGCGATCTGGCTCGCAAGTATCGATCTTTGATGTCGCCAGTTACCAATTCGCACTGATTTGCCTCGTAGGTTACCTTTTTACATGTATTAATTATTCTCAAATACATTTATTGTTTCATTTTTGTAGCACACGCCACACAGTATAAAATTGATATGATTTTAGGGTATAATTTCTTATTATATTGTCTACATTTTGTCCCCTGTGGCCTTTGTTACCTATTTAGTACGCCTTTTCTTTAAAATCTTTAGAGGCGGTTAATATTTAGTTTGAACAAGGGTAGGTACTAGGTTGTTACTTGTTAGTTTATAATGAAAAAGTTTTTCAGCATCGTGTTAAAACGTCTCGTGTTAAAACACATAATTATAATAAAAGTAATACAGAATAAAGTCGAATTTATTTTATACATTGAAATATTTATTATGCGTCATAAAAATGACATTGGAGGAATAGGTCAATTAAATTATACCTGCAGGAAATTTTAACTGATTTAAAATGTGATTATTAAAAAAATAGAGCTTTTGAGGGAATTGCGAATATTTGCCTGCGTGAATAATTTAAATTTACCGACTTTCAGTAAGAAGGTTGCTCGATGTTTATCTGATTGTATTTTATTCATAGGTAGATCTATGCATCGAGCCAGGGCAGTCATTGGGATTGATGATCAGAGGCGGGCTGGAGTACAATCTTGGCATCTACATCACTGGCGTGGACAAAGATTCAGTAGCGGAGCGATCAGGGCTTATGGTATGATGTTGTTCTATTTATGTCAAACACTCTAATGCATAGTAAGTTTAAGTGAAAAATTACCATTTTATTTGTTGATTTAAAGAACTGAAATTATGCTAATTGGCAGTTTAAAAAACAAAGAATGCATAAATATTGCACTATAATTTAGGGGTATTAGAATTTATATCAGCAATACTTAATGTGAACTTAACATGCTTCGCTACAACAACAAGCATATTTTGTATTTCTAATAGGAACAAAATGATTATGATGGTAATAAAAAATATTTTGCTCTAAATGATAATATGTAGGTCAAATGCGAAAAGAAACTTTAGTATGTTTTACAAAAGTTCAATATTTGTCATCAAAGTTAGAATTTTATAGACAAAAAAAACAACGGCAAACAATGAACTTCATAAATAGTAATAGCTCGTTTAAGGCATCAAGTTTCCTTTATGCTTTATGTGAAACTGGGTCAGTGACGGTTATTGGAGCTTGATAAGCTAATTTTTTTAGTACAAGGATAGATCATGACAAAGCGACGTTACGTAACGTATAGACAAAAGTCTAGTTCAGGATTACCATGCTCGCCTTTAAGAAAGTGTATTATGGACCTGTACCATAATACTCTATAAATGATAGTAGGAGTAAGATAATAAATGTAATATATAAAAATCTCTCTCAATTTAACTAAACTGACTTTTTCATTTGGAATGATCGTAAAAATAAAATTAACAGACAGTAGGTATAATTAATCATTCCCGGGCTTATGTACACTTACAATATTTACATTGTCACTGTACACAGAAGCTAAATCAACGATTTAGAGTTACAGCTAATATAACGTAGCCATAAACTGAATGCTTAGGTATACCGTATAGGTAAATAAAGGAATTTGTAAACACATTCCTCGAAGAATATATCGATGTAAAGGTAAAAGCGAGGTGCGGCAGAAGATTTATATTGTGAGTTTGGTACGCCCAGCTGGCCGTAATACGTGCGATTTTCATGATTCTTTCAGAAAACTTTCCTCAATATTAAGAACTTTGTTTCTAATTTTACAAGCTTTACTTTTATATGTTTACTTTACTTACTAAATATTTATTATACTTGTAAATGTACTCTATGGATATAAAATAAATTTTTTTTGACTCTCACGAGGCTTTTTCATAGGTGGGAGATCAAATTCTTGAAGTAAATGGTCAATCATTCGTGGATGTGACTCATGATGAAGCGGTCGCACAACTCAAATATCACAAACGAATGTCTCTACTTGTACGGGATGTAGGAAAAGTGCCTCATGCATGTACGGCGTTCGGAGAACGAGATAATGCGCCAAGGTACGAGTATGTTGAGTTGTAAGGTATGTTATTTAAAACTAAAAAAACATGATTTTTACAATATAGTACCTATAAAGAAAAAAAATATCTACGTTTTTTAAAGAAAAGCTGACTTACTAAGCACTTTAGTCTTTAGGCATACCTTTACTTGGATAGATCCACCTTTTTGAGAGGAAATAAAGCATACGATATATAATTACAGGCAGGCGTAAATCCAAACATAAATAAATTAAAATTAAAAAAAAAAACCTACATAAAATAATGATAAAAATAGTATTCTACTAGTGAAGCCCTTTATTATATACCCATATTGAGGGAGTTGTAAAAAAATATGTAATCCTCCATTTTGTAGCGGCGGCCATTTTGGACTGATTTTCATCAAAAACAGCTAAGAACACTTCCGACTCATTCATCTTTCAAACAAAAAAAAACAAAATCAAAACCGGTTCATCCGCTCGAGCGCTACAATGCCACAGACAGACATACACACACTCAGACACGACAAACTTATGACACCCCGTCGTTTTTGCGTCGGGGGTTAAAAAGCCTACTTGCTATGAAAATGGTATAAGGATCACATATACGAGTACATACTTAGGATTGCGTATTTTTAGTGCTTCAAGAATATGTATTAACATAACACGATAGCTTTCACATACTTATTTATGACCACGTTGCGTCAGAACTTAATATACACATTGATATACTTAGTCGTAATTTCAGTGAAATATTGAAATGGTGAAATAAAGAATAAAATAAAAAGGTTATTTTGCTTAAGGGATATTTAAGCACTATCTATACATAAATGTAACATTTTCAACCGACTTCCAAAAGGAGGAGGTTATCAATTCGTCTGTATGTTTTTTTTATGTTTGTTAGCTCAGAACTTTGAACTGGGTGAACCGATTTTGATGATTCTTGTTTTATTTGAAAGGTAGTGCTTCCCGTGTGGTCCCATTTTAATATTTTCCACTTCTGGCAATGGCATGAGGCATCCATGAGAAAACCATAAAAGTCTTAAATTTGCATTAAGTGTGTGCGCGATGCTCGGCCGAATCTTTTATAGGCTATTCGGATATTTGAGGCACGTACCGTAACTGATGATGGAAGGTACAACTCCTCAACGGTTAGCAATTTAAAGAAAATTCTTTCAATATAATACGCACTTATGTACCGATAGTTGTATACTATCAGTCCATTATTCTAATAAGGCCAATTTTTAAAAAATTTACCTTCTATTATAAGGTAAATCTAATGGAAATAATCATTAAATAACACAATACGTATCTACTTTCCGCTAAAAATTTTAAAATAAATTATTTTTAACAAAAAAAAAAACAAAAACCGACTTCCAAACTAAATAAATCTAAACTAAAAAGTAGAAAATAATACTTTTACTGACTCCAAAATTAACAAAGTTCTTAAAAGTATTAATTTCTACTTTTTAGTTTTTTTAATCAGGCACTGCTTTTTATCCTTCTTTGATAAACATTTTCCGATATTATCGACTGAAAGTGATTCGCTACTAACAATAAACTTGCTCATACTAGATGAGGATTCAGACTGTTAAATATTAAAAATTCAAAATATGTTCAAGTTTTAAAAACTGTCTTATACTTATTTGCTTAGTTTTGAAGGTTATTTTTCTTTACAGAACTTTGCTTGAAACATGCAATTTTAATATTTACGTTCATATAGGTCTTTCATGTACGCCAGTGATGTACCATCGGAATATATTTACATAATTTTACCTTTTGAGAGCTCATATTATGTCAGTTTGTTAGATTCTTAGCATTTTTTTCTGTTAACTATAAAAATATGATTTATAACTAGAAGTTCATTTAATCTTTAATAAACAATACCTATATTATATACATATATTAAATATGTTTTTCAGAGCTGAGATAAAATTTAACTGTCTAATTATATACATAATATATGATTGTACGTGTGAAGCCGCTAATCTACAAAGTTTTTTTTATCGACTTATTAGAATTCAGTATTTTGACATGTAAATTAATGTAATATATTATATAATGTAGTGTAAATATATTATCATGAAGATAAACTGTATGCATTTTAATTTACTATATCTAATTCACCAATAGATAGTGCTATAACGCATCATCTTCAACGCCGTTTAAGTCCAATAACCATGAGTTTAAATTAGTATTAAGGACATTTTTGCGTTAACCGCTTTCGCAAGTGAAGCCCCGAGGCAAAACTAATTATTAATAATGCGGCAAAATATTTTGTTGTAAGAAATTATAAAGTAAGTTGTTGTTGTATATGACAAACATTTTCTGTTATGTCGGAAACTACGACTATAAACAGCTATTGTTTATTACAGTTGGTACAATCTATTAGTCTATATATATAAAAATATTTGCAACGCAAACATGTGAGTCAGCTTTCTATTTACGATTATGTTTACCCCGATTTTTTCTATGAATTCCATATTCTCGAAAAACAATAAAAATAGTAGCTATACAATTTTTTTGGCTCAAATATATCTTTTTAATCTTAGACACTCCATTCCTTTGTTTTTTATTTGGTTTTCTTTATTTAAATAAAATTAAAACTCTCTCAGAATAAGCGGTTGGGGTAAGCGAAGAGGCGCGGCAGCGACTGCTGTAGAGCAAAAAGCAAAATCGTTGCTACCTCAAAGTGACATTCCCGCTCTTGCATACTACATGGAAGAATACGCTTCAAGGCGTCTAACGTCAGATGCCTTTCTTACAGTATTGAGGGACCTGCTTGACACACCACAAAAAGTAAGTCATTATAAATTTTAGTAAATTTTCGAAGTTTATAAAACAGAACCGCCCTTAAGTGCCCAGAAGTCAGACGATAAAAGGGGTTGAATACATACAAATATTTTTTTCTGTATACTGTTGGCCCTACTGGCCTTTACAGCGTCACCGGGCGGGGAGGCGGACAGAAGGTCCTGCCTAAAATGGAGCATGAAGCTCAAGGGGCTTAGTTTCGTAAGGGCACCTCCTACGAGGTTCGGAAAACGGCTTACGAAACTATCGAATAGAGGACTTGCCGTATTGGAGACGGCTTAGAGGGAGTCTGATGAAGTCGTACACGACTCGCAAACGCTTAAACGTGGATGACAAACAAAGGACCTGGCGGACCTCGCCGGCGGGAACGGTGATTATGTGTACGGTGTCGATCCTAAAGATAGTATTGCCTAAAGTAATCCTATTGTCTAGGTCAGTCAGTAATATATAAATATAATCAAATCCAAAAGTGTACTCCCTAAGTCAGATAAGCGAAAGTAACGGTTATTATAATGGTTAATAAATTGCTCTAAAAATAACGATTTCACTATTACTTGAGAAAATGCCTTTCCCAAGTAATAGTGACATGGTAATTTTTAATCTTAAAGTAATATTGAAATCGTAAACTTACACCAACTTTTGCTTTAATTAATCATTAAAGCAAAAGTTACCCACTTTTGCTTTTTAAGTTTTTCCAACTTTTAGTAAGCATGTGCTGTGAAACAGCTGCCGACTGCCGCCATACCATAAAATAATTATTCTTGAAATTTTAATTTAATCAAGAACTCGGCTAAAAATTTTCGACAGAATATTAATTATTTTATTTCTTACAGCATAATATTTATTATAAAATTTATATTTAGTCATACCTAATAATTTTCAGCAACAATTACCAAACAGCAATCATGAGAATAATTGTTTTATTAGATTTTGTTTATGTAAAATAATAATTTATTTAACTTTTACTTTAAAGTATAAAACAAAATCTTTATTAATAAAATTTTATTGTACTCGCAATCGCTATCGCTTCTCTCGGGTACGTCTGAATTTTTGAGTGGAAATCTAATACTTTAAAAAAAGTAGCCTATTAGTTACTCTTTATAACGTGAGCAATTTGTTAAGAGTCGCGTCAAATAGGTTCAGTTGTTTCTAAGATTAGACGGATCAATCAGATAAACAGACAGAAAAATAAAAATTATATTTTGTTATAGGTACGTACCGTATACTGAACACTTTTATATTATAAATGTATTAAAAAGTAGTTATTTTGATTTTTGACATTGTATTGTATTAGCCTTTATTAACAATCTTACAAAACATAGTTATAAGTAAACAACTTTTTTTAGGAGATATTTTGACATTACAAACATACAATTCAATTTTATTCAAGCTACGAGTATCTATAGGTGTCTATAAATAAATAAATCAAATTCATTTCATTCACGATTCATAAGAAAAATGTTACTTTAAAATGAAGTATATTTAAATTTGTTATGAAAATACTTTATTATCATAAAAAAATGTTTTTATTGTTGCCAGTACTCACTTTTGACGGAAATCCGTGAATTTCTGCTTCCGGAGGACCGGCCGCGCTTCGACGAACTTGTATACCGTCGACCAGAGGATGGACCTGATCCACACGTTAAGGTATACTTTAATAAACGGTAATCTTAATTTAAATAAAAAAATTAAAACACAGCGTATAAATGTATTCTGCAATTACACATTTTATTTTTATATTTTAAAGAAATAGAAAGTTATTCTATTAATACATTTAAATACTCACAAGAATGCTTGTTAAAATAATTAATTTTAATTTTTGCATGTTCTTAACATATCTTTGCCAGATATTCTTATTGAAATAGCACACCTGTACTAGTGATTTAAATTCAGTTTATCAAAATTTGTATTATCACACCATCACTGACTTTGTTTGTTGATTAAGTTTAGGTACTCGTATATACTATAATTATTAATTATTAAGTAAATTTTTGAGGTACATTATAACTAAATGGGTAGTGTCCATTTTTCCAAATGTTCATACCTATTATTTTTTCATAATATTAGCATCGTCTGTTAATATATCATCAGTATTCAGACGAAAAGAAACATGGAAGAAAATAAAATAATCGACTCATGTTAAGTATACTTAAATAACCAAACCCTAAATCACAGTTACGGTGAACAAAAAGCACGTTAAATCAAGATAGTTATTTTATATTGAATTATCTCTATCACTTAGATTAAACAACAGCAGGTATTTATATTTTATTATATTATTTACTAGGTTTTCTATGTATCGTTGAAAAGAAACGCTTAAGTGTAAGTATTTATTATATTTCGTGCTTCGTCCTCGAGATTAGTAAAAAGTATTTATATTGACACTATGTAGTACCGCATAGGTGTCACCACTTCTGCACTGTAGTTAAGAAAAAAGATCTCAATATGACTAAAGATATTTAAATGTTTCCTTCCTTTTTATTTTACCTTGTCACAGCAATAGCGACAGAGCTTCATTCGCATTTCAGTGCTCAACCACTTCTCATCTCTTAATTTAATTAAGTACGTTAAAGTTTCGCACTAAATACATATTATACGGTGTTTCTATGCCCAAGTGGAAAGAAAGAAAGTAGAAATAATAAGAAATTGACTTTATAATTCAAAAAGTGTATCTTCGAACTTTGTTCGTCAAGGAACTATTGAATAGTAAGTATTTTTAATAGCCTATTCTAATTAAATGTACCAGATCAGTCTGAGGGACTGTTTCGCCACATTCTAATAAATGATAATGCTTACCTTATTTATGCATCAGAGTAGTCTGAGGGACTATCTCGCGCATACTTTCATAGCCTTACATTAAAAATGCACCAGGGTTGTCTGAGGGACTATCCCGCCGCTTTTTATATTAAGGGCTCTAAATAGCTAATTGAATGTACCAGATCAGTCTGAGGGACTGTTTCGCCACATTCTAATAAATAGTAATGCATCAGAGTAGTCTGAGGGACTGTCTCGCGCATACTATCATAGCCTTACATTAAAAATGCACCAGGGTTGTCTGAGGGACTATCCCGCCGCTTTTTATATTAAGGGCTCTAAATACAGAATTGTAAAAGTATGCCAGAGTTATTCTGAGGAAACAACTCGACAAGTATTTTTGGGAACTTTTTTCTAATTTAAAGTAACAGATGAGTCAGTCTGAGGGACTGTTTCGCCACATTCTAATATGGTGATACACCTTGCTTACCTTAAATCATGCATCAGAGTAATCTGCGGGATTAGTTCGCGCATATTTTAATAGCCTTTACATTAAAAATGCACCAGGGTTGTCTGAGGGACTATCCCGTCGCTTTTTATATTAATAATGGCTCTAAATGGAATTATGAAACTGTGCCAGAATTGTTTTGAGGGAAAAACTCGACTAGTATGTTTCATAACCTATTCTAATCGAATGTGCCAATCATTCTAGGCTACTATTTTGCTATATTCTAATAATAATACGGTAATGCATCACTCTTACCTTTAGTCATGCATCTGAGTAGTCTGAGCAACTATCTCGCGCACATTATTGTCATAGTCTTATATTAAAAATGCTTCTATGTTTACATAGAATTACAAAACTGTGCCAGAATGTTTGGAGCGGACAACTCGCTTCAGTATGAAGATTACTTATTTATGTCCTTGACATACTTGGAAATGGCTCCTTGTTTAAAGCCAAGAATCAAATCCAGACATAATAAATCGATTTTGCGCCATATATATGATCGTGTTTATACATAAGAGATACCGCTGCAACCAGCGCCGTTGCTCCTGCTAACCACGAGTGATGTGACGTGTGCATACTCCTGGCCTGTCAGACTTTTTAAAAGCGGGCTCATGAATAGAATATAGCTCAGGCATAAACAAAGATGTCGCAACTAGATACTCGCCAGAACTGGTCTAGATAATATAGCCACGTGGCTGGTTAATCCTTAAAGGAGTTTTTATCGAACTAAAAAGATACAAAGCTATCGAGGCTCAACAGAAACAGCTGACATCTCTTTTCCTACTGCCTTGAATAAGGTAGTATATAATGAATTCATTAAGGACCTAATGATGTCTGACGAATCCTTTTACATACAACATAAAAAATGTAAAATACCAGACTTTGTTTTGCGCTCTATTTTGTTAAAATAATGAAATTAATGGATCAATCATACAACACCAAAATCGAAAGATTTTTCTTTGAAACTTACTGTTATATCACAGAAAACTGTAAAAGCAGTTTCTAAATTGAACTTTAATCTTGAACCTGAAATCCTCAAAAAACATAAATGTTACGGATACTTCAGGCAATAATTTAACCTTATCGAAAACAATGCTTCTTATTTAGTCGACATCGTTATGCTATATGCTATGTTATAAATTTATATAACAATGCAAAATATTTTTTCTGATTCGCTAACTGGTACCACCTAATAATAATTTATTGAAAATAATAATAAATTATTAACAATTGGAGCTATTTGCAATTGTGAACCATGCTGTGATCAATTTATATAGCCTGTTTTCTTTATTCCAAAACCGAATAATTTAAGGCATTTTAAATTTATAATGCTAAAATAAGTTTATCGACATTCGACACATCTCACTTTAAGAGAATATTCGTATAACTCTAAAAGTATTAACGAATAAAAAAAAAATACTGTACTGCGACTTTAGAGATTAAAGACGCCTATTTTTTGTTAAATATTCACAAAGCTCTGAGAAATATCTCAGATTTATTATATGTTATCAAACAGTCGAATTAATTTATTACCAATCAGTATCTGTACAGCACCGTTCATATTTACTAAATTATTGAAACCTGTAATTAAAATTATAACATTCCTGTGGTTATCTATCAATGATATACCATGATGAATTGTACTTAACGGGCTTTATACTTATAAAGAATGTACTCAAAAGGTTAAGATAACACAGAATCTTAGAAACTGTATGGTTTTTTATCAATAACGATAACAATGTATAAATACCCTCTAAATCGTGCAAATATTTTACATGGTATGTTATACATAAATATGAATGACAATTAAGCTTACCCTCTTTAAGAAACGTATATTTACCGAATTGTTAAAATTGTTAGCTTCAGCCTGCCCTGCTGTAAAATATGGTCAGCTGTATCCAAAAGACCTGGAACGCTGCAGTTACCTTGACCTACTGATAATAAAGATTACGAAATACATATATATGTCCCTTCCAGACACTATATTACCCAACTTAAATTGATGGGTCTAATTCTATTGATCATTCAATACATAGAATTACTATAGGCATAAATAAATAGGACTGCCCCTTTTTATTGGAAATACTTTCCGACGCTCAACTACAGGGGGATGAAGCTTGTAACAGGCAAATCAGCTAGTAATCTAGTGCGAGCGAGTGATTAGTCTCTTACAAAAATGCCATTATATATCATCTAGAACTTACAACTTCATTTCAAACTTTTTAATATCTGCCTTATACAGTAAGTTACAGGATAACGTGTATGCCAAGTCCAGGCGGATCCATCCCTTTGTTGAATGCAACTTTTTACAAAGGTGCCACGAAAATCTTGACAATGTTCTGTGCCCACAAACAGATTTATTTACCAGCTGTTTAAAGAAACATGTAGTAATATATCTACTATATATCTCTTGGCAAAGAGACACAGAAGCTCTAGCAATTACAGCATTCACGCTTGACAGGTTACACTCTTTTTTTTTTTACGCCTGGCGCCTTGGCTTTTCTACCTTTCGCCACCAATCGATCTACATTTGACAAGGCATTACTAAACTAATTTCAGATCAAGCTGAGAATGTTGTAGTGGTACCCTACTGGCCACACAATGTGGAACCCTATTTACTCGCTTATCGATGTCAAATATTCCAAAATTGGACTAATGATTTCTTTATTCCTTATTCCAGGAAACGAAAGCAAACACACACTACCGTGGTTGACGGAGTATTATCGGGACGTCACTCTGTGTCCCGCCCGGCTACTTAAATATTTTATTGGTATCCATAGCTGTACAACTAAGCAATATGACGCTTGCCTTAGACGTTACGTCGTCGTCGTAATCAACCTATAACATTTCATTTTTCCACAAGTATTATAAATAATGGGGCCCAATATGGCACCATCATCAGTCACAGAGAAGCTCATTCTCTAATTAATATCGGTAATATTTCTAAGGACGATAGATATATAATCGTTCGATTTGTAAAAGATTTACAAACTAAGACCATCACTACCAAAATATAATGGCACATGGGATGCCAGTATAGCTTTAAATTATTTGGCCACTTTATTCCCAAAAGAAAACTTATCTCTAGATCAATTAAAAAAGAAATGTTCAATTCAATTTTTTCCTTTAATGGCTTCCAGGCATGCCGATTGGGCACAGTTGACTTCGCCAATGTCGCGTAGAAAACAAAGAAATGTTTTACAATTCAATTATTTCTTTGTTTCCTTAAGTGACAACTGACAACCCACAAACTTACAGACGTTATAAAAAATCTAATTGGATCAAGTAAAAATTCATAGTAGTGATATTATTAAAATTTTTGTTGTTCAATAGAAATTTGCTCCGCGAAAACTCGTATAACCAACTCCTTTCATTACACACGCCATACATTTATGGCATTTATGGCAACTAGTAGCTTTAAACTTCTTCTTGGTTTTTCTGACAATTCCTCTACTTTTGCAAGATTATACAACAGACCATTACTAACATGTTTAATAATACCGCCTTATTCAGGTCTTTATGTTCTTTCTGATTATAATATTTCTTTTGAAATATGAATATAGTTAAATACACCAAGTAAATAATTTTTTACTTACACTTACATACGTAATATATATATTCTCATATAAAATAATTGAACAGTTATTTTATTTTGTATATCTTTTTCGATATTTCCTCCACTACTCTCAACATCTACATAGTGTCAATATAAATACTTTTTACTAATCTCGAGGACGAAGCACGAAATATAATTAATGATTAAACGAACTTACCTGTAAGTGAAGTTCTATCATAATTATATGAAGTGCTTCGTCCGAAGAGATTAGTAAGTCCCTCCCACCCCTTATGGCCCTAAGCGTTGCGGAAATATCTCTACTCTCTAAACTAAATGAAGCTCTGTCGCTATTGCTGTGACAAGGTAAAATAAAAAGGAAGGAAACATTTAAATATCTTTAGTCATATTGAGATCTTTTTTCTTAACTACAGTGCAGAAGTGGTGACACCTATGCGGTACTACATAGTGTCAATATAAATACTTTTTACTAATCTCTTCGGACGAAGCACTTCATATAATTATGATAGAACTTCACTTACAGGTAAGTTCGTTTAATCATTAATAATAGTAGGTAATTAATTACAAAATAACATTTTGTTTGTAGCATAACAAAAATAAATGCGACTTAGTAGTTTCGTGAACTGAATAATCTTATTAATGTTAGACAAAGGATATTGTTTTGTTCTTGTCTTTTATTTTACGTAGTACTTTCCGACTTCTGACAAACAACAATTTTGCCCAGAACCTCCTACTCGTATGATTTCAAGTTACACTTGATTAGTGCGTCTTACTCAGTTAGTTATTGAGATTATATTTAAGCGTATCTTTGTATACTGTTGAAGTTACACAAATATGTTGTGGAATCATATTGGTAATAAGCTTATTCATTGTATATTGAATTTCTAAGTACATACTTATTATTCTAATCTAAATCTAAAGCAACAAAAGCTTACATTATTAAATTTACCTTACCCTTTAAAACAAGGTTTAATTTACGGTTGACGTGTTTTCGTTAATATGTAAAAATAATATTCTAACTTACCTATATTAAAATGGTTAAGTTATATTTAAGTATAAAAAGCTAATTTACTTTCACATCAACCATTAAATTAGTCATATTTCTTGAAAAATATGTTACTGTTAAAAAAATAATTACAAAGTAGCATATCTAATAATTCTTCTTTATTTAGTTAAACAAAAACAAAACGTTATCACTGTATATATATATATATATATATATATATATATATATATATATATATATATATATATATATATATATATATATATATATATATATATATATATATATATATATATATATATATATATATATATATACATAATGTATTAATATTATATTATAATATTTAAAATAAAATATTCCTGGCGCTAAAAAAATACTTATACTGTAACAATATAAACATTAAATGGAACTCTTAAATATCTTCGATCTTATTGTATGAAATGAACATTCCCTTCCTATAAGGAATTACAATACATCTTTTATAAACCGTATATTTTAGTTTTTATCAATGATATTCTAAACAATAGATATGTTGTGAGCGCGCAATCGTAAAGACTCGAAAACGTCCTAATTGGGACGTATTGCCTTTAGTCTGTGTCACGCATGGCGACGAGTGGTACGCTGCTACAAAATTTAAAAAAATGCCATCCTGTGTATTTAGGAAATGCACCAATTATGATACCAAAGTTAATGAAACACAAGGGATCTCTTACCACATGTAAGAACGCAGTATACTTCGATTTATTAATAGTAGGGGAGCCCACGATGCTAAATGGGGATTTACTCGAGCGTCGTAGAGACCTATTGGGATGCAAAGCTTAGATGATAAGCAGAAAAAAATGTTATATGATATATACCTTTACATCGGTGGGGGAAGCGGCTATAGATTTTTAAATATGTAAAAAAAAACTGTTGCATGGACATCCTCGAGCGCGTTAGATATTGATAGTATCAATGCCCTACGTATTTTTAATAATGTACGTATGTTAATCTGATCGTTTGCATGATGCGGATGGCTGTATCTAAGGGTTGAAAATGAAAAAAAAAAAAATTAATCGAGCGCGTCAGATTTTCTAAGGGAGTGTTAAGTGCACCAAAAAAAAAGCTCTCATTCACTAATCTGACGATTTCGATGGGACGCAAACTCGCGGCCATTTTCATAATGTGCAAAAAAAAAATCGCCATTTTGAAATACTCAAGCGCGTCAGATTAAGATATATATGGTTCATCTTTATGTTCTAAACGTACTGTCTCATAATCTGACGATTATCTAGAGGGATTCGCCTAATCTGACAAAAAAAAGCAAATTCTCGCTAATTCCATTCCTGGGCGCTTAAAATTGTACTTCATAAGTATTTTAAGCTCAAAATATAATTTATGTGATATTTTGAGCTCGCTGAGTTCAAAGAAATAATATTTCTATGCATTTGAGCTCTCCCAGCTCGAAAGTCTGATAGAAGTTTCATAGAACACTATTTTTGGAATTTTCAAACCGCAATTACTTTTGAATGGATCAAGCAATTTTCACGCGGTTGGCGGCATTCGACGCAGTTTTATCATCCTCATAAGTAATTTTGCAATTTTAATTGATCGAACCACAAATTTCGGAGTAATCCCGAAAAAACACTTTTTCGGATTCCTTTCGTTCACGATATCGACGATTTTGACCAGCTTGGTGGCGATCGACGAGGTTTTTCAAGCTCAAAGGCGAATTAGTTTTTGAAGTTAATCGATAAAGCCGGTTAAAAGTTATTCCAAAAAAACCACTTTAAAAAAATTCTTATTTATTTTGAGATTTTTCAAAATTTCTCAAAATCTATCGGTCCGAATCGGTTCAAATTCACAGGATTGTCATGTTCCACTACACTTTGATCTTGTAAATACTAATGATGATTCCATCGACAATTCGAGGTTATCATATGTTCCTCGAGATTTTCGGATAACCGACTTGCTCCGACGATATTCCAAAATATTTACACATTTTTTTAATGTTTCTACCGTAAATTTAATTGTTTTTTGTAAGGTACTTTCACCACAAAATACACATTTCAAATTAATATCACTCATATTAAATATTTATAAACTCTAATTCACACAAATAATATTAAAATAGCAACAAAACCAAAACGTTGGAAGCACGTTGTAAACAATATGCCACGAACGAGTCTTTATGAACTTGTTCTCTTGGTAGTCTGTGTCTTTATGATCAGCTGTGATGGCGTCATGGCAGCAGAAACCAGAGTGGGGACAGAGTGAGAGACTAATAGATAAAGAAAGAGTGAGAGAGGAATAGAAACGCGGAAAAGGAAATGTAGGCATCACGCAGCTGCACGCATTTAACTTTATCGACGAATTTTTGTTATTTCGGCTTGCGGAAATCGTCAGATTATATATTTTTCATTATTCTTGAATTATTTCCTTCAAAATAAAAAAAAATTTAGCTACGCTCGAGAATGTCGAGAAGACGTTTTTTTTTACAACTTTGTTGACCTCCCCTTTTTTTACGTCACTCTCAAATTGTCAGATTAGTGGAATATACACTTTTTAGGATGTAATTAACTCACCCTACCTTAATCTGACGCGCTCGAGAATTTCTGATGGTCAATTTTTTTTTACTAATCTGATCCTGTATCCTTCACGGGCGGCCTTATATATGGGCCTCATGTTTTGTGGAGGTACTTAACCGGGTACAAGGTATCCCCCTGTATATTAATCTGCCGCGCTTTAGTAAATCCCGAAATCCCCGCTTGGGCTCCCCTACTATAATATATTTCAATTATTTGCCTAATATTCTGATATGTCATCGGTCGCTAGACTAATGTTTGTTTACATTGACGCGCAATTGACAACACTAGCTGTCTCTTTTTTTCTTATTGATTTTATCGACTATCCCCTTTCTATCATTTTGACTAATAAGTAGTGAAATGTACCTTGAATGAAAAGTGTGTATGTTTGCTGCGCGGAACACTTTTTTCGGTTGTTTAGTGAGCGTATAACATATCTGTCTATTAGAATATCATTGGTTTTTATGTTTACAATGGTAAAATATTTTTTTTACTTTTATGATATTTGCATATATTTTAATCTTACAAATTCAGGATGGCGTCCTGGGACTCCAAGAAAATGCATTAAACATGCTTATAAAATTAACTTGATTATATTAGAATTTTAATCAATTTTCAGTCAACGACTATGGAACTAGATTTTATTTTTTAAATAGAATCTTCCTGTTCCTAACTTATATTAATTGCCGTTTATGATTAATTTTTTGAACTAATAAAATTCATTTATGCAAATATATAATATTTTTAAATTCACATTGAAAATACGTACAAGAATTAATTTTTGTTCAACATGATGATGTTTTAAATTTATTAGCTGTACCCGTTAAGACAAATGTTTATCTCCATTAGACTGCAAGCTCCAATTAAAATTTTGTGCTCTCAGATACATAAATACGCTTGGATTTTCTAGGCGTTCATTTACTGGAATAATAAACAGTCCCTCGTCAACATTATAACTTAAAATGTTATCATGCAAATGTTTTGACTCTTAAATTATAAATATTATAAGATTTTATCTATTACGTACATTAGAGCTCTATAACAAAAATATTGTGTCAATTTGTGGTAGATTGAAATTTGATCATATTATGTATTTACTTTTATTTACTTATGTTGATTGCGTCATCATCTACGATCGTTTAAAACTTACAAATATAAATGGTTAACCGTTTCCATTACACCTACTTTAGATTAAGATTACCTTTAAAACTCATCGACATATCTTGATGTTTGTGCCAAAAATTGCAATACGCATTAGTCTATGCACACTAGGAAACCCAACTGGGACTTCTATCTAAGATTAAAACTGATATACAATATTGTATTCGTGGCGTGTACATACCTGAGGCTTGGAATTGTTTGTAGCGGGCGAGTGAGAGACACATGCTGCCATCGTCGACTATGCACGAACTTCACGATCCGGTAAGTGCTTCTGCTACACGCGTTCTATGTTGCATGCCCATATTATGGTGACGTGATACGATGTAATGATAAATATATTCTGCCTTTCATTAAACCTTATTAATTTCCAAATTTTAATAAGAATAATGTTATCTGTATTGTCTAAAATTTAAATATTGTGTAAAGGAGTATCTAATGATATATTTTTGTGTACCTTCTACATTATGACAGTGATTTGAAATTAGAACACTTTCAATATTCATACAAATATGTGTATGGGCCAATGATATTTTAACTATAGATATGTTATACGCTCACTAAACAACCGAAAAAAGTGTTCCGCGCTGCACACATACACACTTTTCATTCAAGGTACATTTCACTACAAGTCAAAAAGATAGAAAGGGGATAGTCGATAAAATCAATAAGAAAAAAAGAGACAGCTAGTGTTGTCAATTGCGCGTCAATGTAAACAAACATTAGTCTAGCGACCGATGACATATCAGAATATTAAGCAAATAATTAAAATATATTAATAAATCGAAGTATACTGCGTTCTTACATGTGGTATGAGATCCCTTGTGTTTTATTAACTTTGGTATCATAATTGGTGCATTTCCTAAATACACAGGATGGCATTTTTTTTAATTTTGTAGCAGCGTACCACTCGTCGCCATGCGGTGACACAGACTAAAGGCAATACGTCCTAATTAGGACGTTTTCTAGTTTTCACGATTGCGCGCTCATAACATATCTATAGTTAAAATATCATTGGTATGGGCTGTATTTTTACATCATTGGCCGTACATTTGTTATTGTTTTCATGAAAAAAATAAAATAAAACTTATAATAAAAAAAGGATATATGCATATAAGCTTCTTACAGTTTCTTTACATCCTATCACGTTACAGGTGTTACGTTACAGCCTTATAATATTAGATATTTGTATTTTGTTGCATATAAAGCATATTGATGTGTAAAATGTAATTGTGTTATATTATGTTGTTGTTGAAAGCTTTGTGTAAACATAGAAAGATATAGAATATATTGGTAGGTTCTTCAAAATTTCCACACTCATAATAACATGATCAATAAACAAAAACGGACAACTTTTATTTATTTATAAAACATTAAGAAACTTTCAAAAGGAAAATAAAGACCAAATTTTTTTTTATATAAAAATATCAGTTGAAAATTGAGTTCATGGAATATTAACGATATTATAAAAGCTACGACGTAGACTCTCTTATGAGTACCCAGCATCAATGCAAATTTTACTATAAATATTAGGGTGAGGTAGAGATTGTTGTTGTAGGAGGCGCCGGCAGAAGTGCCTCTCGTGGTCGACCACCGCTCGCCCTCTGAAGACTCCGGCTTGGGTCTCCCGCCCCACGAACAAGTTTACAGGTGACCGCAATTCTTTAGGGACGTTTACAAATATTAGTATGAAACGTGAACATAAAATGAATTTCACAAGTCTTCGGCAATTTCACTGAAAAAAATAGTTTATTGAGTTATTTTAAAATTTAATTTAAATATTTAAGGAAACATATAATTTGGTTTACTGTTAACATCGTAGTTATATTCTTACGTCTTGTTGCTAGCGGGATACGATTGCTATTGGCTTATCGCCAATACTTTTATTCATCTTCGGAATCGATTGTTTTATAGACACATAAACGTACACATTTATTGTCACCAGCGGTTTTATACGACCATCCTGCATACGTAAAGAGTTCTTTAGAATTAACTGCCCATAAAGTCGTTACTCAAATGTCAATTGCTTGAAACAATTATGTTTTTATCACTTTATCTTGTTTATAAAGTAAATAGATAAAACTGGCTTAAGATCAATGTTAAAAAAAACATTTAGACTAAACAATCGATCTGACCAAGTTAGACGAAGACGGAAACGTATATTGTAGGTTATAGGCACGATAATTGATATGCTGAGAATGCTTCATATTTAACATAGGTGTTTTGGTTGTTAAACATCTTTGATGTAAGTGTATGACAAAGTGTTATGTGGGGCAGGAGCGGGCGCGCGTGGCGCGCTGGAGACCCGCCGCCACCGGACGACGACATGGAGCCTCCGCCCGAGGTGATTTTGCCAGAATTACCTACACTTTAACATTCTACCTGTGACACTTTCACTTCTAAATGCCTTATTTTCAGCAGTGTCCTGGTTGTCACTTGCAACCCACAATCACGTTTTCCTTTAAATATAAAGTTGCGCTTGGAACTAATTAGTAAAGCTCTTACATAATGTTAGGACGTGGCTGCCACGTTCATAAACGAAATGCTAAATTTTATAATTAATTACTGTAATATTTTTCTTAAACTTACATTTAATATGACAGATGCTAATTATTGCACACATTTTTACTCATCTTAATTTAAACATCTACCTACTTATATGTAAATGAGTGGCACCTCGACACAACCACTGAATTTCTGTAAATCACATTTCTTGCATGAGTTTATAACGGCTAGATGTAGTACTTCACTCTTAAAATTGTGGCCGTTATTTCCATTAACATAGAGCCTTAAAAAGGTAAATCTGGCAAAATTTTTAGTCTTCTTCTAAAACACCTACTTCTTTCTATATTGGCACTATTAAAAACATTCTGTTTGGGTAATAGCGGCCAACAAATACTTTAACTTTCTATTAGAATAGATTTATTGTAGCTATCTTTTCATACAGGATATCGCCATTCCGAATCTCTAAACTTAAAAAAAATAAGAAGTATATCTTAATCCATATAAACAATTTTCTTTTAATTTTATTTCATGACGTATGAGATGTAGAACTGTTCCTTATTTTACAACCCTTAAATACCGGCTCGTTGGTCTAGGGGTATGATTCTCGCTTCGGGTGCGAGAGGTCCCGGGTTCAAATCCCGGACGAGCCCATTGAATTCTATTTTTATTACAGTTTGTACATATATTCTATATAATTATACTGTTTAAAGTATAAATTATTGTTATAAGTTAAAAAAGTGGCAATATTAACTTATATTTAAAAACATTGACACGTTATTATCAGGATGAAAATTTCTTGACGATAAAATGCACAAGACATACCTATTGAAATATTGTTTAGAAGTTTAGACAACAATATTTTAAATTGAAATATTTTTGTTGTTCTTTATTCTATTTATATTTATATTTTATATCATCGTTTTTAAAGATAGTTTTTTTCATTACGACGCGACATGATTAAAATATTATGATCTCTTAATTTGTAAATAGAAAAATATGAAAAAGTATCTTTAGTAGAGCTTTTACTTATGCATAACTAAATTTTTGTATATTTTATAGATTAAAAAAAATCGTAAAGTTTTTCCAAAAAATGTAAAAATAAGCCATCTCAAGGGGCCAAAATATGATGTCAAACAAGACAAGTTCCGCGAAGCGGATTTGATGTAGATATCATTAAGATAAGTGCTCCTACTCCCTTACTTTAAGGGTTAACGAACAAAGAGCTACGCCCTTATTAAAGTAATAGGCCATTATGTTCTTTCTTTGGAACAAAATGTTCTTCTAATGAAATTACCTTGTACAGTATTTGCTGAGGTTAAACACACGCTCTTTTGATTTTTCATGATTTCTGAAATATTATTAGTTTTAAAAATGAAATTGAACCTATACATTATTAAATAGTACCTTTACATTACAGTTGTGTTATTTTAACATAATTTAATGAAAATTATGGAAAATTTTAACAAAAATTTCTCATACAGCACTAAAATCATACCTCCAGGACGTAAAATCATAATTTGTAGTCATGAATTTTTTTTTTATTTTATCAATAAGGACTTACTTATCTCTTCGCGAAGAACAAAAAATTCAATATCAGTATTCAGTACATATGAATAAAATTGAAGTGTGCGTATTTAATTTGAAATTAATAGCTTTTCACTAAATGCATATGAAAGTATATAAGGTACCTACTTACATAAAAAAATCAATTTTTAAAATTGTTGTTTATCTGTCTGTTTCTCTGTTAGTTCTCACTAATCCCTGAAACGTTTGGACCGATTATAACGGTACTTTCACTGGCAGATAGTTCAGCTAATATTATATGTAGTAACATAGGCCATTTTTTATTAAATTAAAAATGATAAAAACCGTTTTATTTATTTTGACTTAGCGAAGCGTGCCGGGTTTGCTTGTAATATATGAACATGAATTCTATTTTTAGTTACCGAGGGGTTGAGGTTATATTCTAGTGTCTATTGCCTAAAAAGCCTGTAACGCTGCACGTGCGTCGCGTCGTCGGGACAAATAAACAGATATTTTCTACGTCTCATAAAAATATAATCTTGTAATTGATACCAATTAAACGCTGCGTGGTAGCTGTGTCGATAAAAAGGCATCTATTCCGATTTGGAATTTAGTTTAAATCCATACAGCGATTACAGCGAAAAGAATTAAAAATATCAAATGTTATGCAACATTAATTTTATAAACATATACTGAATACTTAGTATAATTTTTAGAGCATATTATCTAATAAAAAGGAACGTATAGTGTATGTATTAATGATAAATGATACGCCAAAAAGCTGATCCTTAGTGTTAAAAATATATAACTTTAGTTTCTTTTAGTATTTAAAAAATATAGAGATATCATATAGGTGCAACGTTATTTAATAAGACTAATCTAACTTATAAATTAAACCGAGCTCCAAATCGTAGAGTTTTTCCTATACAAGTTTATGTGTTATTAGAGTGAGTCGCTGGCTCTGCTCGAGTACTCCCTAGATAGGTACGTTATAAGAGAGATTTCTCAAAATTTAGATATTTTCCAGCAGTTAAAAGTTCCTATATGTTGACCCAAATAACAACCTATCATTATACCAAATTTAATGAAAATCTATCCAGTGATTTTTCTCACGATGCAGTCCCGGATAGACAGACAAATAAAAATTCTAAAAACTGTAGATTCGATCTCTATATCGATATTTATTAAGTATATTAGATTTTGGGCAACTACGAGTGTATTAAGCGTTAAAAAATTAGCAAGCGTTAATTTTTTATCTTCCTAAATCTGTTGTTATGACTTACATTTAAATTAATAACACGCCTACTATGCACTAAGTTGCATTACATAGAAAATTGTATCACACTGGCGGAAATATTTCGCCACAAATGGCATTGTTTCTAATTTTCTGCATTTCTATCAATGTACAGTCGGAAATAATTTTCCTTACAAATATTGTTAGCAAACACAAACAAATCAAGACAAATAAAATTCAATTGAAAAATGATGGCATATGCGCGGGAAATTTTTGTGTGCGCGTAAGTTGTGATGGGGTGCTGAAGACGTCAGTGCTCGGCACGCCGGACTACCGGTCGGACGGCATGTCGCGTCGCCGGCGTCGCGTCGCCTTCCGCGACTACATACCCCTCGACATACATGCTATGGCTAAGGTGCAAAGAAAGTTACAAATATGTGCAAAAATAAATGTTTAGAACCAGTAATTAGCAGACATTTTAATTAGTATGCTCTTTAGAGTTAGAAACTTGAATAAGTGGTGTTGTTCCAACGATTGTATTATTGTTTGTTTGCAAGTTGGCTTATTATGACATGGGTTTCTACTGTCCTATTTACGCACAATGCGTAATGGAAACTGTCCAGAGCTTCCGTCGCTAATAGAGTATCATTAGTATCGCATAGTAGTATCGTTGTAACATCTAATATGTCAACTTCTTTTAAAAGCCATTTGTTTTATCCATGTGGTATAAGGACGACATTATTAAATTATAGGTACCTACTATTATTGTATTTATTATTTTTTTCATAGAGTACAGAAAACTTTTTAAAAACTCGATATAACTGTCAAGTGCCTGTCGATTGTAGAACTGCAATTGTGCATTTCCTAAAAATACTGGAATATTTCTTTGAAAGTATTTGAATTGCGCGTATTTTATTAAATAAATATCATTGAGGAAGTGTATTCGATATTAATTGAGAAGTAACTACTATAGGTTAATAAATTGACTCAGACAAAAAAATACTATGAAAGTATTTTTTTATGATAGTTTGAGTAATTAAGCTTTTGTTCTGAATATTTTTTATCAGAAATATAACTTGATTGTTTAAAATTTGTTAAAAGATTTCTAAGTTTTAACTCAACTATCTTTTTTTATACTTATTGCTAAATGCGATCAAAAGCGGAATCAAAAAAAGTGTTATACTATATGTTAAAATGCACATAAAAAGTTACAACGTAATAGTGCTGTGCAAAAGCCTATTAACTGAAGTTCTTCACTTAACCTAGCATTCTTAATGCTTATATGAAACGGAACAATGCTGTCTAGTTGACATTTTTAGAATTACATGAAACATAAAATCAGCATGTATAGATTGTATCGGATACAGGTTTGTTTTGACTGGTATTGTATAACACTGGATCAGTGGTAACAACGCGAAGTTCATAGAAGTTTTTCATAGATAATTTTCAGCGAAAACCGCGTTTTCAAATGGTTTTTGAATATCTTGTAACTTTCCGTACCGTACTTTATAACTGTTCTTATTTGTAAATAGAGAAAGTTTCCTCGTAATAACAGCCTAAGGGCTATTTTCGACATCCAAACAAGAATATTAATATAATATATTTTTATCTTGTCATTTATGAAATTTGATAAAAGCATTCTAAAGCAGGCTTTACATAATATACCTACAGTAAAATATCTACTATTCTACAATATAATGTACGTGTATGGTATAATTTTTAATAGGATCTATGTGTGGGTAAAGAAAGCCTGTGGCTTTGTGTTTATATTTCTAACTTTTTTTTGAAATGGTGTGAAACCTTTTTTTAACTCATATCAGTAGATACAGCTGTTTAGGTCAATGAAAATAAATGAATGCAGAACATTGTTATTTCTAAGAGCTATGTAAATTGTATTAAAAAATACACTTTAGTTGATGAAGTATCGTCAGCGTACTTATAATTCAAGTTATCGACCTTGACCATAAAGCAAAATTTTTCAGGAAAGACAACTTTAAGAGGTACTTGATGGTTTTGCGTTCAAAAAAATATACTCACGTTTTTAATACTATATTTAGTGTCGTTGGTCCATTAATAATTTTGTACGTACATTAAAATATATGTTGTGACATTAACGCACAGCACCATCTAGTTCAGTGGTAAGCTACGAGGCTTGCGTTATGGATACCAGGTAGTTGATACACTACACATATATAACTTTAAATACATACATACATATTATAAATATAAACAGCCATGACTGGAGTACAAACATTTGTGCTTATCACACAAATTAATGTCCCCAGCGGGACTCAAACCCGCGACCGCTGGCACAGCAACAACAACAGTAGGGTCACTACAAACTAAGCCAAACGTGTCGTGTCGTCATTAAAATGCACATTAATTTTAAAATTCATTACAAACTTTTGATAAAGGTATTCTTATAACTGGAAAACTATGCCGTACAAAAATAGCCGTAAAAATCAATTGAACGTCGAGACTCTTGATGATCCCTCACCCTCAGTTTGGTTGCGGTCTCGCGTTGCTTCACACTGTCACCTTAAAAATCTTTAACGTTTTTGGCATAGAATCGTTTATTGTGTGCCCTCTTCAAGCAATTCAAGAGTAAGTAGGTGTCATTGAACATCCTAACCTTCTTGAACGTGTCGTCCTCCTTTCCTCAAGTGCTTATTAATTTTCTTTCCTGCATGTGTGTTTCTTGGTGTTTTTATGTATGCATGTGATTCTAGGGTCTGGTGTTATATGTTTTTTAATTGCAGTCTTGACTTGTTGAATGTTAATGATTTCTTTAACGTTCAGGAGTACGAGGAAGAGGGCCGGAGATCTAGAAGACACTCATCACCATGTAATTCCAGAGAGGGCAGCACAACTGCTCTCCATACACAGCATTATGACGAAACCGTAAGTAATAGATTTTTCATTAACATTAAATATTTTGAAAAGTTTAACAGAAGTGAAGATAAAGGAATAAAAAGGTTTTTTACCTCTATGTGCTACGCTCTATACTAAAGCAGCGGCGACCTAACTTTTATTCATTATACTTTACATACTCACCTATTAGTCAGATGTAACTAATTATATGTTATATCTGTGTTTAAATGTGAATATATTATGTAAAGTAATTAAGCTTTAATCTAATTAAGCTCTTTTTAACTATTTAAATGATCCGTAGTATCAATTTCACTATAGGTATTGATCGATAGTAGGTACCTAAATAATACCTATAAAAGTATAGTTTTGTAAAACTTCAAGCTTTTTTAAGTGTATGTACTGTAGTCAATAAAGAATAAACATTCTAATACTTCTATAAATTGGTGCGCAGAAATAGGCTTGTATGCACCATTTTGATTTTTTATGTTATCTATCCTATGACACTCGCGCTTAAGACGAATGGAACGAATCTGTTAAGCAACTAGTAATTACGAGAAAATATAGTATCGTACACACATACTTACAAACAAAAAGTCAAATACATAACCCTCTTTTAGGCTTTGCCGCTGATGGGTAATAATATGATAAGAATATTCGATTCAGTTCGGTCGTATGACGTAGTTTTTTTTCCACTAAAGCTCTTATTAGAATAACATAAAGGTCATATTTCACGAAATATAGATGTCAATCGTGTATATCACAATATCTTTCGCAGTAGTCGCTGGCGGTAAGCCAACTGTCTAATACATTCACTCTCTTTTTGCTAGGTCTAAAGAGTTTGTACAAATAGCTTTTTCCTAATTCATTTTCACTTTTACATGCATAACTTTTAAAAATTCTTTAGTATTAATTAACGACTTACTCTCGCTCCGTCAGGGTTTGTCCCTGTGGACGTATTACAGACATTTTACAGAAATGAAAAATTTTTCCCCAGTAAAAAGTATTTTAATTTGACCCGTTTAACCAGCTATAATCATATCAAATCTTATCAAAATCTGTGAATTGATTTTCTCGTGAGGCGGTTACGGCAGACAAAAATTCTTTCGGCCGCTGAATCGATAATAATAAATATTTCAATAATCTTTTTTCAAAAAATATTTACAAGTTCGTTTTTATTATAATTTAATTATACGTATAGATTATGAGATTTATTATAGGTATGTAATTTTATTATAAGTACCGATGATACCTTATAGTTATTGGCCTGTTCTAAATAACGCATCTTTATTAATTCATTGCCAGTTTCCATATAATAAGTTTCTAAAGGTCATAACTCAATCTATAAAAGTCACAATAACTTTTTATTGTTCTTGTACTTTCAAATAACAATGTATGTACGTACATTTGTAGGGTTCCATAATTCATTTATCCGTATTTCACTGTCAATTCGAAACACAATTTTAGTTATGTAGACGATCAAATTAATATTATAGATAGGTAAAAAATAAATAATGGGCATTAACATCCCGACCGATTCTGGCCATGGCCGCCAATTTCATTCAGGCTAGACAAGACACAGTAGATATTATAGTGCATAAATATACGAACAGACACTAACATTCTGGTGGAACCAGTACTCGACACGATCAACGGCTTTACGTGTTCTCGGAAGCAGAGGGACATAAACCACCAACAACTCCGGATTATCAAGGCTTACCAAACAGAAAGACCTAACTTAATAACTAAACTTGGCCCGAACTGGAACTCGAACCCAAGACATACAGATATGCAACCGTACCTATGCTAGCCGTACTATACCAACGAGGCACTGTGGGTAAATAAAAAATAATTAATGTAGGTATGTACGGTGAAACGTTTCGTATAAAAGAAAATGGAGACAGTCGTGATTGTGATTCAGACTTGCACGTGCCCGATTTTTTCAAGCCAAAACGACAAATACTGCGATAATTATTATTGTATTCTTCTATTTTAAAATTTTCTCTCCCGATAGTGGTTATAGGTATACACTATACATCCACTGTATTCTTAAAGTATTGAAAAGCTTATACTATTTATGAAATTGATAAGTCACTCGACCTTCATATAAACGAGGCAAAATATATCTTATGAATCATACTTACAAATAATGCCCGAACCAAAAGAGGCAATAACAGCACCAAGTTGTTCGATTTTAAATGTCCAATTTTTGTTTTAAAAATATAACAAAACCTTGCGTCATTATGTCGTACTACGTCAATAAATATGAATGCAATCTTTGTTTAAATATAAATTAAAGACCCTAAATATTAATTATATACCTATAAATATACTACAGATCACTCTCGCTTCGCTCGGGTATGTCCCTAGATTTAGCGCGAGTGAAGCCGGGGGATCCGCTAGTGTATAAAAACTTGACAAATTATATACTAAAACTTTGACAAATATACTAAAACCTTCCTCGAAAACTACTCAATCCATTAGTAAATACCGAATGAAAATCGGTGCAATAGTTTTTGAATATATCGCGGACAAACAGACCAACAGAAGCGGCGGAGGACTTTGTTTTATAATATGTAGTAATTTGTCATAAATTAGATGTTTTCTCCGTTTCTCGGCTTTTTTCTGCTAGAATATGCATATATTATGCTTAGAAACCTTTATTTTCATCACTTTATATACTATACTCGTACATGTAGAGATCTATGAAAAGGGATTAATTAAAAATGAAATTATAAACATTGTAATTTTTAATGCGTGAAAATAAAATTACACCTTATAACAAAATATCGATTATCAGTCTTAAAACTACTACATCATTTTCTTAAAAAAAATTGAAAGGCACAATTGTAGGGGTAACATTTTCTAGGTTTTCTAACTTTAAGATGGTAATTAATGTTAATTGATAGTGATAGTATATTTCAATAATTTCATAGCAATATTTGACTATAGCATGTAAGATCAAAATATATACACATTTTATAAACTTTTTGCTTGTATTATTGTAGATGAAACGGTCGATACGAATTTTACTAACTATAATTTTATTAATATAACTGGATCTGACATTATAATACTTATATTTTTTATCTTACTCTAACAATACTTATCGGTAAATGTATAAAAATAATGGTGGCATTTAACAAAATTAAATTTTCTTATAAAAGTCACTTTCTTCGAATACATTTTCATTATACGTATAATATCGAATTGTTAAGTTATTTAGTAAACCGGAACAAGCATTCACGACGACTAACGAGACAAAAAATTACTCATAAAACACTGCATGTTCCTTATATCTTTACGCGGTCCTCATTTGAATTACTGTAATTAATAACCAATCAAATCGCTTAATTATTCTGGCAATTATAGAATATAGATCACCTATTTTAATGGTTTATTGTGTCATCTTAACGTAATTAGGTATAAATTAGCGATCTAAACTTATAGTAGGACAGTCATAGCTTTTCTTGCAGCGTCCGCCTGAGTTCTTCTGTAGCTTTCACCAGGTCTTTGTTGTCGTGATGTCGCTTACCGCTGAGGTCACTACAGTCCTCGAGGTAATCTTTAGGAGGCTCCACAGGGTATTTGCGTTCAAACTTTGGACGAGGTATCCTGACGCGTTTAACATCATCTAACCAGCTCTCCATTTTTGTATATCAATATTTGCTCCTTCTTGTTAAATTAACCACCTATAAATAAAAGAAAGTAAATTAATATAATAAATTATATTTTGCTGTTTACGAGCTGATACTACAAAGTTCATCTTTGATTTACAGAAGTGTTGAAGTGTGTAACATTATTTTCGGTACCAGTAAGTGCTCAGTGCTCGATAGATTAAAAACCAACAATTACTTGTTGAAACGAGAAGTTCCTTATTTGTTAAACGGTCGTATGTTTTGTATGTTACATGATATCTTCGCCTATTGTAAACTGATTGTACTGATTATTTTTTTATCATCATCATTATATAGCATATACCCATCTCAAGAATAGCCTAATTATAAAACCATTTGTAATTTCAACGGAGCTTAAATTTCACATAAATCTTCATTTGATGTTGATATAACGTTTTAGGTAAAAAAATATTCTTAGAATAACGATTATTAGTAATCAGTACCTACTTTTAAATATTGCTTTAGACGTCTGCAACTACTTATACTAACTCGTTACGTTATTCGCTGCCTAATAAGCTTAATACAAGTCTTAGCAAAGTATTGAGTAAGATAGGATGGTCAGTAAATTGTGAAACCTCGCACAGCTTTGCTAAATAAAAGTTACCGTTACACAGGCGCCGGCGCAGCGTGCGTGGGTGCCAATGCCAATGCAGCCAATCAGTTGCAACAATGGAAAAGGCGAATGTTCGTGCCAACTGCTATTGTCAGTGCCATGTCTCAGATCTTGTCGCTTTATTTAGGTTAAACAATACAATAAATTAATTCCATAGCGTTTTATAGTCTTTTGCAATACGAATAATGAGCTGAGTTACAAAATAAGTAAGTATAATAAATTATAATTATGTCACGTGTTGCGTTTGTTATAAATTATCTGATACTATGTCATTAACAGAATTACAAGATATAAATTCATCACAATTCTGTCATCTTTGGCGGTAAAACAAAGAAGTTTAATGCACGAACGACTTTCTCTGGCGAAAGTGTAGCTAAATGAGCTAGCATTATTTTATTTGACGCTTTCCAATATCACAATTTGCCAATTCAACATTCATGTTTTTTAAATAGTATCGTTACTGAGATTAAATAATACATATATTCATATATTTTCTGACATGAAAGCAACTGTACCATTTGGCATTTGGCAATCCCAACTAGTTTTATACGACTTTTATAAAGTCATATAACTTGGACGATCGTTGTTGTGGAGTAGTTATAACGAATGACTAATATAATAAAAGACTTTTTACAATGCGTTACTTGTAAGTTCATTGTTTTATTTCCGGACTAAAAGCGGAGATCATGCGATTGTACGTGACATGGGAGTGTAATAACTTTGTACCCTATGAGGCGTACAAAATGTTAGTCTATACATCTGAATCGAGTGAATTTATCCTACTTTATGTCATTCTTCTGTGTTACATTCGCCTTGATGTTGTTGTCATTTAAATGTTAATAAGTAATAGACAGTTCTACACCTTGTAAGACAAAACACTAAACAGTAATATATGAATCTGTAGTAAGGCTTATGAATTATGATGTAGTAAGTGTACTTGTTAGTCTCCATCTCAACTCTAAAGGATCAAGATTCAAGAGTTAATTTAATTCAGATACTGTGTTGCAATTGAGAAAGCAATCTGTGGGAGAGTATACGCTACGGCTACACGAATGTACATTGTATACTGAATTTATAGTTGTAATAATAAATATGTGAATTGACTAATAAATTAATTAAAATATTTTTATCACTCAAACTTAACTACGTTTATTTTTTTATATACATAATTTTTTAAATTTAATTGAAATATAACCTGCTTTTTCAGACATAAGTATACCTTTCGTTTAAAAAACACACAATCAAATTGAGAACCTCCTCATTTTCCACCAGAAAAGTATATTATTTTTTTGATATTGAGATGATGGCGTTGTGTTTTAGAGTTTGTTCGTACTGGTTAAGTTGCTGCTGCGTGACTCAGGGTCGACGATACAACCTCCTTATTATGAGAACAATCACTGTGATCTTTTGTCATGCAAATGAGTTTAATTATACTTATTATGCTAATTATAGTTTAAGAAATAGAATTAATCAGAGAAAGATATAAAACCAAACAGGATCTAATTATAGTTTTGAAAGAAATAGGCTCGCCATGATTTTGAATAAAATATGTTACAATGTACATTGTTTTTATATATTTATTATTTTGACTTAATGTACTGACGCTGTTGAAAATTTTTGAAAAGTCTATACTTACGAGTATTGTTCGTATTATTCATATTTTCCTTTTTTCGTGCCATATTTTTCCCGGAAATATTACGAATATTACTCAATTTTAATATTTATGTGATTTATTATTACTATCATTTTAGAAAAAAAAAAATAGTAACTTAGCAATTTAATAGTTCAGAGACCAGCAAACAAACCCTTCGCGCTTTCTTTACTTCCGTAGCCACTAAATCGTAAAACTTCGTTAAATAAGAAAAATGTTAGTATTTTTTCCCTCAATATACAGTATATCAAATTTTTGTCAGGTCTCACCCTACTTCGTTATCTATTCCGTAGTGTATGTGATTGCGCACGTAATAAAGAGGAAGGATATGCTATTTCATTTTATTTATACTATTTTTTCTACACTAAAGGAAATATTAGTAAGTTAGTTAAATAACCTGTGTTGTAAAAAACACAGTATTTATTTTGTAATATCTTTTTATTCACAATTTATATTTTTTTAAATACATCAGAAAGTGAAAGTAAATAATTAATAATTAATTAAAAAACCATAAGAATACTTAGACTTATTCATTATTAGATATCATGTATCTCATAGCATCTATCACCTTATCAAATATTAATGATACAAGAGATTAATTTCAATGTGTGAGTTTTTGGTAAAAGTCATAGTTAACTATATAAAATATCTTATATAAAAGACTCGCTATTTAGTTCGAAATAGAACTAATTTCTATGGAAACTATTATACATCATAAAAGCAATAGGTAATACTAAACTTATATGCAATGTAACTTATGAACAAGAGTATTGTATGTAAATGAAATTGCCTAGTCTCTAGACATCTGGTATTCTCTGATCTCTCGCATGAGAGGAGACTAGATGTGCCGGAAGTCGTCGCGTGCGCAGCGTCAATGCTTCCGACGACAATGGGAAAATATTCTCGATAGAAAGTGGAATTGAGAATGCATATCTCTTTTATATACGCACAGGTTACTAATTAATTTGTATTTATTTTATGATTTCGTGTTATAATAAATTATAGGTGTGACGTTTGATTACGCGGCTATCATGCTATAATACGTTCTTATGATATACTAGATAGTATAATTAGCATATCAACTGGCACGCTTGAAGCCATTAACAAGAGAATTGAATTGAATAATTAGTATAATTATATTAAAACGTATATTAAGTATAAGTAATGATTAGCATAGAATCCGCAACATTCTATTTGTGAACCCGGATAACCAGATATCATCATACCAAATTTCATTTTAATCTGTCGAGTAGTTTTCGTAATGAAAACAGACAAACAGACCGATAGACCAAAAATCTAAAAACTATAAAATATAGATTCAGCCTCTGCATCGATAATAATGCCCATTTCAATAAGATTTTCAAAAATTAATTTAATTTTATTATAGTATAGATTGAGGGCAGTTGTTAAGGTTTGACTCTTACGGAAAGTAAGGTACAACTATAACAGGTGATTGATTCGATTCCCGCACTGGATAAATGTTTGTACAGCCACAATGATGTTTACCGTTTAATACCTAAATAAAAAAGGAATCTTGTTGAGTAAAGATTTGTGTTCATTACTAGTGGAAACTGAGCTGATTTGTCACTATATATTATTTATTACAAGTCTACAAGGAAATAGAGCGTACAGCTTGGTATTTTTAGAGGTTATTTCTGAAGTTTCTATGTGTGTCAATCAACATGACCTTATCAAATTTTTATTATAAAGGTTAAGAAGTGTACGAATTTCGTATAATTCATTTTCTATTAAAATTACTGTGTTTTGAAAGGCTTTAAACATTATTCTTAATAGCACACAAAGTAATGTAACAAATAATATTATGTTACCGTAGGTCAATTCGATCCTAGGAAAGACAGCAGAGCCTCGGGGTAATAAATGCAATATAAATTATAATTTACCATCTAATTTAACCTATGACTTGCAGTTCTAGCCCTTGAAGTAGAACCTAATAAATGTTCTAAAATATGTTTTTTTTTGCCGACGTCAAAATCTACAAGTTTCTTTAAGTACTTAGGTTCTAAATTTTTAGCTCGTAACTAAACAATTTTGGGGTGAAGTGGACAAACTTAAATGATTTTTTATATTTGTAAAAAAATTTATAATAACAATTTGTAATCGAAACATTTTTTACGTATACCTACATATTTACATATTTCGTAGGATTGATTATAGTTTGAAAGAGCACGTCATTATAGTCTGCTCGTAATTAAAATCCGATTCGATTTGCAAGCATCGTTACTAAAAGTAAATACACTAATAATAAAATAATACTAAAAGTATAAGGTATTTAATATTCTAAATGACGCAGACATTGAATTTGTATACGACTTCCTATTTAGATACAACAAGCAATATAAGCACGTTGATATGCAAATGCTCTTAGCAGAGCACTTACAGGGCCCATAACAATAAGACAGTCCTACAGCATTGTAGAGGCCTTTCTAATAGCCCGCGATACGTGACAGTAGAAGTTCCTTCCAATTAAAGCTCCTTTCCACTTTCACTTCACAAGCTTAAGACACTATCAAAGGACTTTCAACTTCATTTTTGTTAAGTATTAATGCATTATAATTACGTAATAGGATGTTATTATATGAAACAAACATAATTATTTTGATGTAATTACATTTAGACATAAAAAAGCTAAGAAAAGTGACGAGATAGCCGACATGTTATACTTTTTACTTTATTTTGGACAGATATTAAGTATAGATTTGGACACAATGACGTGTCTTAACCTTATTCACATGAAATACCGCAAAATGTTATAAACAAAAATCTTACCACACTGTTATTATGACTATAAAAGTGTCCAAGGTACGTGTACAGACAATGGTTTTAGAGTAATTTATGAATTAGAAGCAGTAAATTATGGAAAACTAGCAGAGTATTAAATATTAAATAAATCATTTCTAGTCGTATAGTAAAGTTAATATAATATACAAGATAGTTTCAAGAAAATGCCTTAACAAGAGTTTACAACTAACTGTAAACGATATAATATTGACACATAAACTCTATTAAAGAGAAAAGTCATCAATATCTTTCTGTGTCAAGTGTCAAGCTATAAATAATAGCTAGATGAATCTTACACAAGACTCGGCTAAGTCAGACCTAGTAAAAGCGTTGTTCTGAAGACTCGAGTTTCCGGGGGTCACCGAGCTAACACAACAGATTTTATCATTAGGACTGAGAATATTTAAAGTATATTTGTTGAATATTTTATAATAAGGTTACTAGTTAGATATGTTGGACAATAACTTTAGTGTGTATACAATAACTATAAATTGCGATTTAATGAATATATTTCTTAGTATAAAATTTATATCGTTAAAGGCATTGGCTGTATAAATCGAGATCGTGGAATTTTAAAATCGGTAAACATAAAAAGACATACGGCATAATATATTTTTATACAATACATTGTTTTAAGCACCGTGTTAGTAAAGTACGTAGAGAGATAATGTGGCTCAATATTTGCTATGGAAGCATTAAGCAGAGCAAGCATCAGGGCGAAATGACGCCAAGCGAGCACTCGTCGCGATAATTGCGCTGCCGGTGATAATGAACACTTCACTCTGCCCACGAGCTCTGGGGCACCAGTTGTTCTTATTTAAATTTAATTAACTTATACTCGAAATTAATTTGGTACTATCATCGCATCGAAAACATATTTTTTATTGATGTATTATTTTTCTCGACTTAAGTATAACTTAAAATTAGAGTTGCCGCGAATAGTGTTTATAGCGAATAGTCGAATACCGATTAATCGCCATTCACTTTGGCGAATAGTCGAATAACTCGACATTACTATTCGACATAAAAAAAAAAAACATTAAACACATTAAAAATATTTCTAATTTCTTCTAAGGTTGTGAGAAAAGAAAACAATAAAGTTAAAGAAATCTGTTTCATGTTATACAGTACATTTAATTTTCCATTTTTAAATGCTGGCAACCCTTTTCTTGTACAAGTCTTTCTCTTTAGTTTACGGGGAATACCCCGTTTTGTATAACCCAGCGATTATTAATTTATTGTAGGGGATTTCCCGCTTAATCAATACGCTTGTGTTTAGGATAGGCGGCACGCATTTGTTAATTGATTTTCGACATCGGTTGACCTTTTTTTTTTTTTTTTATTTCTATACTTATTTGAAAATTGCTATTGAATTAAAGACTTGATGAATACTTAATTAGTTAAAGTGTTACTTAAAAAGAAGAACAATCATGCCAAACCCAGGAAAAAAAATTCATGTTTGGCTACATTTTGAAGAGGAAGAGAACAGTGCAAAATGTGTTTTGTGTGTTGTAAAAATAAGTAGAGCAGCAAAAAAAGCAGGAACAACGGCTTTGCAGAATCATTTGAAATTCAAACACCCAGATGAGTATTGTAAAATTTATGGAAGCTCAAGTAGTCATGCTCAACATAATGCTACCGCAGAATCATCGTCAAGTACCTCCTCATCCACCCAGTTGCCCAGTCAGCTTTTGGTGCAACAGTCACTGCAACAACTACTTGAAAAAAAAAAGCTTTGGGACATCCACGATAGCCGAGCAAAAAGATATCACTACTTCTTGATTGGTGAAATGATCGCTGTTGACAACGAGCCACTTTCCATCGTCGATCATCATGTGGGCTTTAAACGTCTTATTAATAATGCTTTGCCGCAATACACTATTCCTGGCAAGACATATTTTACCGAGAAAATAATTCCAGACATGTATGAGAGAGTGGTTAGCAAACTAAAAAACGAGTTAGAAAGGGCTGAAGCTATAGTATTCACTAGCGATCTTTGGACTTCTTCTGTAAATAATGCTGCATTTCTGAGTTTCACCGGACACTGGATATCAGAAAACTTTAAACTGAATCATGCCGTTCTAAACATGGCGCATTTTCCTGAATCACACACATCAGAAAATATCAAAAGAGAACTGTTACAGTGTGTAACGAAATGGGACATACCCATCATGGGCTTTGAGTACCAATAAGAATAGATTTCCTATTTTAAGTAAGCTTGCTAAACGATACTTAATCACACCAGCAAGCTCTGTTTATTCAGAAAGACTATTTTCCGAGGCAGGTTTAATTTACGAGGAAAAACGAAACCAACTTGCTCCAGAACGTGCAAAAAAAATTGTTTTTTGCACCACAATCTGCCTCTGTTAGATTTTAAATATTAATTAAAAAGCCTTACTAATTTAATTTCATGAATATGATAGGCACAGGCACATATTACAGATAATAATTGATATTGTGTATTGTTTTATTAAGGAAATAATTAAAAAAATGATTATTTTTAACTCATTAGTTCTTTTGTTCGTTAAAAGTTCGTAAAAAAAAGACTATTCGCCGAATGCCGAATAATACTAGCTATTATTCGGTATTCGACGAATATCAAAAAAATGACGAGTAATGCCGAATACCGAATAATAGCGAGTATTCGCGGCAACTCAACTTAAAATACGAACAAACTGGTCTTGACTGTTGACTACTGACCTCGCATTTTCCAATTTCAAGCTTTTTACGAGTTCTAAATATGGTCACAGTAAAACGACCACGTAGGTATCTGCCAATTTACTTGGCCTCGACGTGCCTAATTATAAATCAGGAAGAATGGAACCCGAAGAAACCATGTAATACTGTATGTAATGCGCCTTTGGCGTAACCAGACATTTCCTGACTTTGCGATTTTCCCGCCTCAGTTGCGCCACTTTCATTTTTTCGATATTATCATAAGTAATGTAGTGGTCTTATCCATTTTTCAACCGACTTCCAAAAAGGAGGAGGTTGTAAATTCGTCTGTATGTTTTTTTTCATTTATTATAATTTATAACATTACAGATATTCAAGACTAAAGAATAACGAGAGCGTTTGATATTTTTAATTAAACCCAGACATATGAGATTATAATTTATCTATATATTTAGTCCAAAATATCCAGTTCCAGATATATTATCAGATATTAAACTATTACAATCTAATCACGACTTTTGTTTTTAAAAATTAGCGAAAAATATAATATTAGGAAAGTTTTTGATTAAATTCTTTTATTTAGCACCGAGTCCCGTAATGATTGATTAAGAAATCATTTTATGGACAATATACATACAATATGAGTACAAGTGAACGGCCGTGTTGTTTGAGTAGCGGGATTATAGACGGTAGCGTTGTGTGCGATCTAAGGCATATTCTCCAATAACATGTAAATAACAACACCGTACTTACTATATTTTTTTACATTTCTGTAAATTTTACTTATGCATTAATGAATATAAATGGGGCTATATGAATGCCCTATTTATTATTAATAAGCATATTCAACATGACCACAATAATAACATTGTCCTTTCGTTCCGCTCCGCGAAATAATAAGTTGAGATTCGTATTACATACACGTATTCAGTATCACATACACGAGTGTCATATATCTCGGTCAACATAGCCTCCAGTGAGGAACAACCTTAACCAGTTCTCTCGCGTTACAGTGCTAATTACACGAAACGAAAGAAACTCGTTCACAAATTGATTCTACACGAAGTCTCTCTTTGATTCATCACGCTGCGATTCGTTTTCTTTTCTTTATGTACTATCTTATTAATAACTAGCGACTTACACTCGCTCTACTCCTCTTCTATATTATTATAAAAAGAGCCGGCTCTTATCAACA
Source organism: Boloria euphrosyne (assembly GCA_951802675.2). Taxonomy (NCBI): domain Eukaryota; kingdom Metazoa; phylum Arthropoda; class Insecta; order Lepidoptera; family Nymphalidae; genus Boloria; species Boloria euphrosyne. Next base: position 11,703,433 of record OX637873.1, on the reverse strand, counting down.
GAACAACTTTCCGAGTCGGTGGTAGCTTCCTCAGACTTACTCGTACATACCGACATTTAATCTAAGTTCTATTTATGGTGTTCTTTATATTCTATAAATTCGATATTTGTAGGTATTCTATAAAAGTGCTTGTAAAAGTATACTTGAATGTAGTATATTGATTTGCTTGAGTTCGTCACCACTCCGTAGGTACGTTTTAACGATTAGTTTAGATGTTTCAGCGATGAGAGATTTTCCCAGTTATAAGTATCCTACATTTAAACCTGATTAACCGGTCAGTTATCATAGCAAATTTTATCAAATCTGTCCTGTTTTTCTTCGTGATACGTTCCTAGACATGTTAAAATTTTATTATATTCACGTATAAATCACTATCACTACATAAGTATTATAAAACAAAGTCCCCCGCCGCGTCTGTTAAACTCAAAAACTACTTCACCGACTTTCATGCTGTTTCCACCAATGGATAGAGAGGTTCGCGAGAAAAGTTTAGTATATGAGTTGTCAAGTTTTTGTATGCATTTACTAGCGAAACCCCCGGCGTTGCTCGCGCTAAATGTAGCGACCAACTCGATTGAAGCGTGGGTGAGACTCTAGTAAGTTATATTTTACAAACACGAATAAAGGGAGGAGAGAGATTATATCAATAGCTACAGTAAGAATATCAATGTTAAATGCAAAGTTACACGCACACATTGCTTATTTTTTTTGTAATAAAATATGTTTTTCTTTTCATCATTTAGTGAACTTTAATTACTATGTACAGGGTAATTAACAATGAAAACGACAAAGCAAAAAATTATGATGTGCTTATTAATATTGATACATAGAGAACGGTGAATAAAAGCTACAAATTTATTTCTTACTTAATTAGTGTTTTGTAACTTTGGTTTTCCCGACGGATTTATGAGATATGAATAACAGCATGGATATAAGCTCTTATAAATATACTTAATTCGTGAATAAAGACACTGCTTAGAATGTCAGAAACGGTGGCATCTACTAGAAGAATGTAACGCAAACTCTATGGCCACATTATGACACACTCTCGAACACATTAACACGCCAGAGTCATTGTCGATAAATGATTGGCTTTATCAACTGATAACTGATTAGTGCTAAAGTAATAATAGGTTTATCAACAATCAGTATAACTTTACTAGTGATATCGTTACAATTTATTTGCTTATATCCGTGATAACATTTGATAACTGATTTGAAATCACAATAACAGCCCCTCTAGACAAATGGCAAACGCTCCGTACCGATTCTATTTCGATAAACGCTAACGCCTAAGGAGGACCATCTCGTGTACGAAAAAGTGTCCGTAAAAACGCGTCCAGTAAGAGTGGCGCTGCAGTAGCAGTCGATAAATTTTAAAGAAAGCGCCAAACGTAATTAGAAAAAAATTACGCTTTCTCTCTGCAGTATTTTGTTTATATTTACTAAAACATTTTTTAGACTACGTAAATAGTTGAGGTTTTGTATACTAGCATTTTACTAACTACTTGAGTCATTAAAAAATTTAAATATTTGAACTCAGCAAACTTCACTCCATTTATAACAGCTATGTTCATATTGAAACTATTCGAACGCCAGCGCTATTCTGGTAGGTAATGAAAACTTTATTTTCAGTATACAGCTGGACACTTTTTCAACTTTCCCCCCATATGAGATGGTTCTCCTTATCTCTACCCATAGTTGAATCTAATCACTAGTCGTAAGCTTATGTCAATCCCATACATTGATTATTCTATTCTACTAGCGTTTTGCCACTTGTCTAGAGGGCCAGGATTATCTCAACATAAATGAAGTATTCCAATCAATATATCTATATAAATAAAAATGAACTTTGCTAAGCCCAAAACTCGAGAATGGCTCGACCAATTCGTCTTTTTTTCTATATTCCTGGCACACGGAAGGCTCTATTAATAAAAAAAATCAAAGTTTTTAAATAAACTTATACTAAAGGAGGTTACTAGCGACACGAACCCGAGCGAAGCGAGGGTGAATCGCTAGTATAATAATAAAGATTAATCGGCAATTGAATGGATTAATATGGAATAAGATAAGTCTATAATGCTTAAGGATTAAAATGATTTAAGGTGATTTAAAAAATATGTTTAAGTATTAATGCGTACCATATTTACCAACTTTCAAAAAGAAGAGGTCCTACGTTTATTAGTATTTATTTATTTTTTAAGAATTGTTCATCGATTTCTTGGAAATTGCTTTAAACCGATTTTGTTATTTCTGTATTTGCTTCAAAAATATCTAATAGGGTCTATAATATATATCTATAGTAAATAAAACCCTCGATCATTTATTTTTTACATTTAAGTGCTTACAAAAAATGAACAATAACATACCTATTCGTACTAACGAGGCCAACTTTAAATATAAATTATATCAAATTTTGATGAAATGAAATCACAAATGTCATTGTGATTTTAAAAACAATGAAAACGCACATAGCACATAGGTGATTTGCTAAAAAGAGAATTTCACATCATACTACTATTATACTAAAACCGAGCACCGACCACAAAGCTGTGACGCATCGACAACACACTGGTATCCAATTCAACATTGATCGTTACCCAATATCGAAAGAAAATCGATACTATAACTCTAAATAAGGTCAGGTTAACATGCGCGTACGCAATCATCAATTTTTTTATTAAAAAACTTAGGAGATTTTTTGAAATAATAACAATGCACTTTAGTTATGATCTGATGCACCCTGGTAGCATGCTTTAAAACTAAAGTTGGTCTTAGTATTATTGTTTACAAAACAAAACGTAAAAAAGCGAGCAGACGATAATCGAAACCTTAACCTAAATGTAAAATTAACTCACCTGTTACGGTGATCCTGAGAATTCACAATGGTGTGTTTTGTAAACAAGTTTGAGACTTCTATAAAAATAGAATACGTGCGTACGCTTCGACAACCGGTACACAACTAGTCGACTTGTAGTCGACTGTCGACTGTCGAGTGTCGAGTGTCGGCAACGGAACAAGGCTGTGCAAATCGAGTTTACGATGGTCTCGAACGGCTATCCATGGGTTGTCGAGCGCGAAGCACTTAAAGCAAGTAAGAGTATATGACCACCCACTTACATACTGAACCATTTTACCCTAAATTATGCGCAAGATATGTTTGTGCTTAGTTACCCGATAAGTACCGTAAGTACTAGGTAAGCTTATAAATTACAACTAAAGTGTAAGTACACGATTTAGATATAGGTATTTCAAAACCCATGTTAATGTTTTACGGGACTACTATTTTGAAATATATAATTTGAACTAAAATGAAGCAAAATAACTATCATTAAGAAAGACAGAGGTTTCCGTAGATACGGAACACATCTTCAATTCAATTCAATTCAATTCTCTTGTTAATGGCTTCAAGCGTGCCAGTTGAGCACAGAATACTTCGCCAGTGTCACGTAGAATGGGACAGACATCTTATGAATGCCTTTATCAAATGAGTAATAGGTATAAAAAATAGCACTAAAATAAAAATTATTATTGCACGTACATTATTTATACTTATGACCTATAAATCATTTGTGACTAAATGTGAAAGTGTATGTTATGTAAACATTACGGTCGGAGTAACTATATGTTAACGTTTTACTGTATCGGATTATCGGCTTTAATGCTGGCTGCATTACTTACGTGGTTCAACTAAATGCAGTTTTCGCAAAGTTGTTTGTATATTGTTATATAAAATCTATTTTTATAGTTCACTAGCGACTCACCCTTTAATATAAGTTTTTACAAACTTTGTTTTTTTTATTATTAAATCCTACGTGTGACTTACGGAACATACAAAATAAAAATAAGCTGAATTTATGAAGCCATTATCGGGTTTTGCGCTTACCAACATTCTCTTTTTTTCTGTTTTTTTGTTATTAATAAAACCTTTCGAGGACATTAAGGAACATACAAAAAAATAGATTAGCCGAATAATTGGTCCAGCCATTATTGAGTTATGCGCTTACCAACCTTCATTTTTATTTATATAGTTTATGCTATAAAATCTAATATTATAAATATGGAAGTGTATGTATAATACAATATGTAGTTCGAAAATATACTCTTAAACATGTGATAACTAGAGACGGAGAGAGACAATTTGTTTTTTTAATTTGAGTTTTATATTTCGCAAATTGAAATAATTCTACATTCAAAATACTAGTCTCAATGTATTAATTTATCTGTGGTAACTTTCTTGCTTTCTATAAGGTTTTCACTATTTTATAGTCTGACAACATTTATAGTTATATATATTAGTAATAAAATTATCAAAATATTTTATTATTTACAAGTGCTTATAATATAAATCCAATATTTTATATTTTCCAGTCAAGTCCAATTTCTAAGTCTAGGTTAGACTTGCCACCGAGCCAGCGCGGCGTTGTATTTTTGTGATTTTTATTTCCAGAACAGTAATCGTATCCCACGAAAACATTTTTCTTTTTAAAAATGACCAAATATGCTCAAACCCAACCAGGCCTCTATCGCTTGGGAACCCATTTTTAGACATAAAAATACTTACTTATTTTCAATTTTATCAATATTAATTCGCAAGTTAAGTTTTATAAAATCATTCGAGTTAGCAGACACAAACCAACTAAGATTTTAGTTTTGAGGAGCAGTAACCTGTAATTTTTTACTACTTCGTTCTAGTAAGTAATTCAAGCAAGAATAAAACGTAAAACGAAAAGGACGTCTCATGAATTTAAACAACATAATATTATATTATTGAAGTTACCATGCCCCAGTGCTTGTCTTAAATATCATCTTCGAGCCCCGTTATTCTGTTTTATATTTCGGCATTATTACGGTACTATTTGATGAGCAAGAAAAGAATGAAATAGAAGCACCTAAATTACTTTTCTCATAAACTACTTACAAGTACCAAGAACATGCTGTTATTTTAACATTTTAAAAGTGACCGAAAATTCCCACGGATACATCCATCTAAAACTGGATAAACCGGACATCGTAACTTGATAAGTTCTTTGATGCGTCTCAAATCCTTAAGCGATTTTTACATCATAAACTTTTTCTCAAACAATTCATAGCTTGTAAATTTTTAAGAGTAATTTACAAGCTATGAATTGTTTGAGTTTTAAAAAATGTATACAGACAGTTATGCGCTTTATATTTTTTTCTAAATTCTTCGTTCAAAATATAAATTGTATAATCTACTCTACACTACAATTACGATTCAGTATTTCGCATCTTGTTGTGAAGTTGTCCGCTGCCTCGCACTTAGTCTTAATTCTGGGGCTTAGAAAAGATGATAATGATCGCAAAACAATAGAAATTAAAAAATTCTATTGTATTGAAATAAAAAATATCTCACATTTTTCTTTTACATAACATTCCCATATATTTTAGATTTCTATTCCTCAACGTCTGTAGACTTTAACTCATTGTTAGCCCCCGATTACAGAGAAAAATATATGACTAATAAACTATCTCCGAGGGATCGTACTAATAACCTCCTATAAAATCTGCAACGCCAGTTGGGCATGTATATTATGTGTCACGCTTCATAACTAAAGCAAGTTGCATCATTTTCTTTTAAATAATAGTATCACAACGTTGACTAGGAGTCAGACTATGGCATCGTCTTTAAATACACACGTTCTTCAATTTTGAAATATTGTATTTTCATAATGTCAACTACAAGCAAACAACTAGACCACGTAAACTTCACGTCATTGAAATGCTTCAAGACTTAAAGGTACATTAAAGATTGTTCTTTAAACCATTACAATTACGTTATACGTTAGACTAACGAGTAATAACGATCAACTCCGGTGGTCAGCTTTCGGCGTGCACGGTGATTTTCTAAATTGAGTACTTTTTAAAGTTATTGTTAATATACACGCCATCCCCAATCCAATTTTAAGGTTTCTCAGAGATGTGCTATTTCCCATCAGTAAAAAGTGCCCTATATGATTATCCGATAACCAGCTGACACACGAAACTTCATCAAAATCTGTCCAGTGGTTTTTCCGTGAACTATTAACAGACAGACAAAAGTTTTAAAAACTATAGGGTAGAAGGAACTGTAGGCCGGTCTGTGTTTCAACAAAAATGACTATTTTAATGAGATTTTCAAAAAAAAAATATTGAACAGATTCTACTAAATTAGAATTTTATTATATGTATATTGTATAGTAAAGATTTTGATTAAAATTATGTTTAAACTTCGCGTCTTTCAACTTTGAAATAACGTCAATAATTTATGATACAACAGATAACGCCTTATGTACAATACTATAAGTAGCGTCATAAAACCAAAAACACATCTTTGATAGAAATAGATAAATATTTGTGCAATAAATCTAGAAGTTAGTACAATTTTGGTAAATTATTATTAATGACATAACGGATGTTTTGATTCGCCTCAGAGATAAAATTTTGTAGCATCATTTATAATTGACTACGCATTGTGGTTAAGATAAGATTATTGAGTATAGTCAACTCACGTCCGAGGTTATCTATAGACTAACGAGTAACGGTTTAATATATTTCAAATTTATGATAATTCACAAAACATATCTGTACATTTATAATTTAGATGAAAGTGTTTTCATTAACGCTCTTTTCGCGCAAGTGTACGCATAAAATTCAGTAACTGTTTTGAATTTTGAATTTTCAGCGACGAAAATAAAAAAAAGTTTTTTTTTATTAATAAAGTTTGGGTTTAAATGGCATGTAGTGATGTACCTACCTACGAAATTATTCGAACGTATAATTAATAACGAAGACTTAAGTGTATTATAAGTGATTTTATTCAGTAATTTGTTATGTTTACATATATTATACATATAAATTTGTATATATTTCACTAGACTGACTTTAGCATACAATTTTTACAAACTTTGAATGTCTTACTTATTTATATCTAATCAAAAGCCTAAATAATAAGTTTCAAGCTTGTATCTTTAAAAATGACGTAATTTCCATACAAACTTTCATCCCTTACTTAACCCTTTACAGCCCCTTTATTCTCCTGTGAAAGTAGCCTATGTCCTTTCTCAGGTTAGACTATCTCATTAAAATCGGTCCAGTAGTTTTTGGATTTATTCGTTAAATACAAAAATATAAATCTTTCTTTTTTATAATATCTTAATAGATAATTAGATATATCAATATAAAAATGTATACATATACTTAATACATTATACCTACATTCGAGATATAGCCGATTACCGTTACACCCCGACTCTCGAGTGCCTCGTTAAGAGCAACTCTAACTTTAAAAGGATCATGGGAACTAGGACACAATTGCTTGAATCAATAAATTGAATATAAATCAAGAGCTCATTATTTAAATTATTTTTCCTCGATTTGGTTAAGACTTTCCGTTTGTTTTCATAGCGTGTAACTGCTAAGTATGTTGTAGGTATATTAAACCAATCATAGGACTCTACATTCGGTTTTTAAAGGAAATAGCCTATAGAAAGATGTACATAGTTAAGATAAGTAAAAATAGTAAGTATTTAGTAATATATCGTAGTACTTATTTAGTTTTATAAAAACTGATTAGCTATATTACGAGTTAGTTAATTTATATATAACATAAAAGAAAGAGCAAAAATGCTTGTACGAGTTAAACTTCATTGCATGTAGAGACGTCAGATATCTTTTTGTTTAATAATTTATTTCAAGAATAAACATGCGATCAGGTATTTATAGAAGGTATATTAATACAGGCATTTCTGTGGGAATAAAATAGAAACACCTGGCAATTGCTAGCGGCATGGTATCGCAACGGGCGCGTGTTGCGATACCATCGCCTTGTTAATACTCGTAGAAGAGACTAACGAGGTGCACCGTGTCAGCAGGCCTCAGATAATCAGATATTGGTTAAAATAACTATCTCGTCATGTCAAGATTCCTTGCAATTATGGAAATAAACTTATGTATCGCTTCATATAAAAATGATCAGAAAATCTCAAATATCGGGAGAGGATTTTATTTGGTATTTTTAGAATTTTTTTATGCAAATATTAACATCGGGAAAAAAAAATCAAAATAAAACCGCGAAAATTCCTAAATAATTAGGATGTTTTATTTAAATAAGTTTTAATTATTGTCGTGAATCTTAGAAAATAGGTATATTATCAAATTTCAAATTTTTTATTATACTTTTATACAATAGATCCGCCTGAAAAAAAGGTTTGTTATATAATTGTACATCATGCAATAGGTACAAATGTTATATGATATTATGCGTATATAATTTTCAAAAGGAAGACCATTCTGCAATAAAACATCATTGTGCTTAGTAAACATATCCGAAACGTGTATTGCAATCGGTGAAAAGTCGACATGACAATCAAATAGACAATGGACTAAATTATTACCTACACGACTCGAAAGTTACCTAATCTCACTTCTTGTTATTAAGCAATGACAATTTTACTAGCTTTTAACGTCTGTTTTTTTGAGTCGCAAAAACTAAACCTATATTTATTTCTTTGTTTCATGCAATCTACTAACTTCAATAAAGGATCAGGTACGTAGGTATTTCGTAAATTCATAGATCATTTTATTTCATATAACTTCATAAGTTTTAAGTATAACAAAATGGATTTAAATTCTTTTTAAAGCTTTGCCAGCAATTTGATTATATTTATATAACTATTTTAGATGTAGATTTCGCTATGTGTGTAATTGTATTGGGTTGAATGTTTGAATTGAGTGCTAATTTGAACCAAACTATTTCATCAATGGTATTCTCATACAAGACACTACATATAATTTAGATGAAATTTTCTAGTTTCCCGTAAAATCCTGCATTAATTAGGGAGTGACCCGTAGAGTCTAGAGTTTGTTAAGTTATGGATAGTTGGCACTGGGTTTGATTCCGTTGTGAGTATGGGGCTATGAGCGATGGGCATAGTGAGTGTGGGTAATAACATGGCGGCGCTCGTTTCTGCCCGAGACGGAGAGCATCAGGCGCTGAGTGAGTGTGATGTTTCAGTGCGGCTATCTCGAGGGACTGCGCTCATCACTCGGTGGCTGGACGCAGAAAGTAAAATCATGGTACTGGGGACGACCTCTAGTAAGTGGCCCGGCCTCCCGCCGACAGAAAAATCGGCAATCTGTCCTAGCACATTGAACAGTCTTTCTTATGCACGATATAAAAAAATAAAACTTCTATTCCAAATTCTCGCTTTATAAAAGGAACGATGCTTGGTGTTAGAAGTTAAACTTATATGTTTTCACTAATTTCTCGTTTAATGCACTTCATTTCGGTGTTTATGTAAAGTTATTATTTTATTTTATCATTTAAATTCAGAGTAGTTACGCACATTTCTTCGGTTACTTTGATCATTAATTAGTCAGTAGAAGTAATGTTTTACTGGAAAAAACTGCATGAAAATTTTAGTTCAATTTCAATTAAATTAGTTTCAGCGACTCATTATATAACATTTGTCCTTAATACGTACTGAAATATTACCGTCGCTCGTGGTATCAATAGCAACACATTTTTTGATTTCCTTTTGCATGACAACAAAACGAACAGTTCTTACTTTTAAGAAATTGTAAATCGTATGCGACCGCTTTAATTTCAAACTTTAAAATCAGCTATAATTTATATATTCTGGAGCCGCTGCATAAGTGCGCTAATTGGTTTAAAATCTGCTCATGAGACGTACCTACACTTGTTTAAAAACCTTTGTACCACGCCACCGAGTGATCAAAACGCATGTTTCCAAGCCTCCAGCTCACATCTCACTTACAGCTTCCCGACACATTTGACGTAAAGATCATTGACATTTAAGTAACTGAGAGGCACAAGGTTGTACGTGTGAGTCAAAGTATTAGCAAAGCTGTAGCGAGTTACTGCCCTTTGCCGCCCAGCTACACTGTCCTTAGTTAGAGGCTAATATATTGTTGCTGTCTTAGCGTAGTGCTATAATAATACCTATTAGTGTGAATGTGGTAAATAGACTAGGGATTTAAAAATCATATATTTATGTAAAATAGAAATGTCAAAGCGATCGAAACTAAGAACCTCTGTAAAGTAACTACTAAAAGTTAAACCACCAATCGAAATTTCGATAAAGAACGTTTTAAGTAAGTCATATCGACAGGAATTGGCCCACAAGTTGTCACGTAGCTTCGACATGAAAGAAGAAGGTGGTGCTTTACTTGAGGATCGAGGTGGGATCCGCAGGCACCAGTCTATGCAGCGCCTGCAACATGGGGAAGCGACGATCGACGAAGGCAGAGCGGCGCGGGTCGTTCACGACCACCATGGAAACCTGCAAATCACTGTGAAGAAGACCAAGCCTATCCTTGGCATCGCGATCGAAGGTGGTGCCAATACTAAGCATCCATTGCCCAGAATAATCAACATCCACGTAAGTTTTTGTGGTTTAAGTTACATTACTGAAATATCGTCTTAATTACAACTTTCTCTACTTGCACCAATTTTGAAAACATGATTATAAAAATATTTTTTTGCTTTACTAGCTTACCTTAGATTTAATCCGCTGCCAATTTTTTTTAATAAAATTTAATTTATTTTTGCTAGGAGCATGGTTCGGCGTACGAGGCAGGTGGCTTGGAAGTTGGACAACTGATTCTGGCGGTGGACGGCCATCGAGTAGAAGGCATGCAACACCAAGAAGTGGCTAGGCTTATAGCTGAATCGTTTGCGCAAAGAGATAAACCGGTACATTAAGTCATATAAAATATCAGATATTCAAATATCATCAGTTGCAATAAATGAAAATACAAGTAATATTAAAACGCTGTTCTTATGACCCTTTCTTAATTTACAGGCAATAGAATTTTTGGTCGTCGAAGCAAAGAAATCAAATTTGGAACCAAAGCCAACGGCTTTAATTTTTTTGGAGGCCTAACATCTACTTTCCCTCCCCGCCAGCGATCCTCCGGCCGCGCTGGGCACCGCGATGTCGGAGGTCGACCTCACCGCGCACACCACGGAATAGCCAACTCCAACCTGCGCTGCCACATGCTCTTTTGAACATCTTCGGACATCTATCGACACTGAACACGTCGGCACCACTTGAGATTCTACATAATTTTCTTCATATTTCAATGCAGTTGTAGTTTATGCAATGGGAATATCTTGAAGCAATATTGCAAGAACTCGAATGTCAGTAATTAGTCAGTATAACAAAGGAAATGTTTGTTTACTCTCTGACTCTAGTGTGAAATACTCTAATTAAGTAGAAAAAATTGAAAGTGTGCCGAGTGATTAGCGACGATTTCAAAATATGTTCACTCTACAGAAGATCACGTCGAAATAAATGATGCACAACAACTAATCCTATCCTGACGTTGCAACGGACTGAAATGAGACGCAGGTACTTAAATGTAGGCTATACAAAATTAATGGCACAAGGGAGGCTGATAAATTTTTAAATATAAAAAGAAAACTTGACAAAATAATGCAAAAACTGAAAATTTTTATCCAATTACACTGCCCAAAATTAAACGATTCTTCAAAAACGTCCCACTTTATGTCACTGGGATTTTACGGGTAGTCTCTAAATTTTTGAAATTCTTTTCTAGAATGTAGTATTACCAATTTACCGGTAGTTTGTGACTGAATTTTATAAGAAATCTCATACTTTTAACGATTGTAATTTAATACATTAAAGTAAATCACATTTTAATAAGTCACAAGTAAAACCTGCAGTTTAGGCACTTTGATAAAATCCGCGACTAATTTCAATAGAACTAGAGTTGAAAAAAGCGAAGGTAACATAGTTGTGCTAATGTTTAATAGATTGGCAATGGTGCTAAGTAACTAATTCACAGAAGATTCGAGGATGGGTGAAATAGGTAGTGTCACTAGAGTTCGATTCGAGCTTCGGCGCGAACATTGCATGTCATGTAATGTCATTGATTCACTTGCGTCATTACAAAGTCAAAACTCTATGATTCTTTAAAACAACGGATTGCAATGCTGCGGTTTGTAAACGTTAGTTCTTGTACAAGTGCATTTTATATATCACACCTACTCATTGCGAATAGAATTAACTGTTCAACTAAAACATAAGGTAATAATGTAAAATTTATCGTCAACTCCAGTTTTGCAATCCCAATTTACCTAATTTTGATTTGGATTCACTAAAATATATTTTCAATGACGCTTTTTAAAAAAAATTAATAAATTTAATAATTAAAATCATATCAAATCGAGCTGTCCATGTGCCATCAAAGTTGCATTCGGTTCGGAGCATTGTCATCTCATCAAGTCGTTGTCGACGGTATGTAGGAGCCCCAGAGGCAATCATGTCATCATCAGTAGAGCAGAGCTTGCAGCATGGCGCCTGACTAAGCAAATTGTAATTCACTAACCAGAGATTAAATATACAAACAGCTTGTAGACTAATCTACAGTTACACTAATTCAGATTTAGGAATTAAAAGTGCAATAAAACATCTGGTTAGACATTTCAATTTGATTAGTATGGAAAATTGCGCCAACATGTCATTCCATTGGTAGATAAACGGTGAGTTAAAGTGATTTATGGCGGAGAGGGATTTTAGCCCACTCTTGAATTACAGAAAACGTAGATTATAAGTAAATGTGTGCAGTATAATAAGTTTTATTTTAGATTTTAGTCGGACAATCGGCTTTATTGTAGTAGATCATATATGGGAATTCAGTTCTAAATTGTTCAGAAGCTTGACCATAATATATTATGCGACTAATAAAATCAGATTATAACGAGATAGATAGTTTAATCTGTTCACTGCTGTAGATATATCTATCTGATAGAACTAGAAGATACTTCAGATCAGATCACTATATAAGATAAAAAAGGGATCGCTGCTGGTTTAAGTATAAGAAAGAATACACATTAATGAAAGAAAGTAGTAGGTACATATAGCCAATAATTAGCAGTGGGCAGATTAAAAAATGAATGTATATTTACTTGAATGTTAAACGTGTTTTATAATACATATAGATATCAGTGTGTTACGCTAAAGCTTTTGACTGTACAGCTGCTGCAGATATTATACTGTATCGTTATTAATGCGATATCACTTGTACTTATATCTTGTAAATTATATATCGTATTCTCTTCTAATTGTTTTATCTGGAAAGCATTTAACGTTGTAATGTACATATGTAAACGTAAGTTGTAAATATAATAATTGAATGTATTGTAAAAAGATATATTTCATGAAGTTAGTGCCAAAAGCGTACAGTCCCTCAATGATTTCTGTACAGTGTGAAAATAACGGCAGATACAAACATAAAGTTTTTCTAAATATATATATTTGAGTACATATTAAAGAAACTATGAACGATGTTGATGTTGTATAAATATTAAAAGAAGGGTCCTTATATAAAAAAATTAGGTCAGCAATTTTTTGTAATGACGATATTGCTCTAAAAATATTTTCAGGAGTTTCTATTATTTACACAATGTTCGTCGTATATTCATTAATATGTACCCACTTTGGACGCTCATTTCACTTACGCTTTAAAATTAGAATTTGATATATATGTCTATATCTAAAACATTATCAACACAAGTTCACATCGTTTACATTTTGTAACTAACCTGTTATGTAATTTTGGCATAAAATTTTATACATAAATGTGTATATATACAGTTATTTTTATTTTAATATTTTGTTTATTATAATTTTTAAAGGTTATTTAATTAGGTTGAATATAACCACGGTGTTTCTTATGTTTCTGTTATAGGTTGCTATTATATTGTATATTCTACGTATCATTTCTTGTGTTTAGTAAATTATTATTAAAGAAGTGTTCAAACCATCATGTCAATTCGTACCAAAATTATACTAAGTTCAAATAATTTGTGTAAGACGACTTATTATCGCTGAAAGCTGCACATTCTAATTGGATTGTTCAATTTTGTGTGTTTAAAAGTAACAGACAGATACACAATCTGTGTTTGTGTGTATATCAAATAAAATCATGTAAACGTCAGACGACAGGTGCGTTACGTAAAAATACCCAATATGAATAATTACAATATACTGATAGTACTCGCATATTTTCAGGATCAATTGCAAACGCCATCATTGTTCAACTTACGAAATCTATACATTATTATTTAATTTATGTTTCATATAAAAATGTATGCTCAGACATTAAAATCCCGTTCCCGAAAATCAGACAGTACTTAACACTTTGCTCGCAGCAAAGACAAATTCCTACATATTCTATGCCGTCCATATTAATTTCGTTCTTTTGTCCTCGGCGCAACGCGGCAGCTTGTCGTACAATAATATTATATACATTATATAAATAAACTTAGCTAGAATTTGGTACAATTCACTATATTTTAAATTCTACATGTACTTCGTGCTATTATTCTGTTGAAACATCTATGTTGTAGTGTGTTGTTAAGTTTGCAGTTGACAACAAAATATATTGTTATCTAGATAATGTATTCAATGTGTGTATTATTTAATCCCAACCGCTCTTGGTTTTCACATATTCTGATATTAATCAGGTTATCTCCGACATGCAGATTACCTCATAATAAGATTTTAGTGTTTACCGTTCCTTCACCGTATTATATTTGATAAATGATTCGTGCATGAAATTTCTGAGGTTCGAAACCGAATCAATCCAGCTTGGATTATCAAGCCACGTGTTATCTACTTATTACCACACGTTCAGCTTGCCGTGGTGGAAGGGCTCAGTAACGTTCGGCAATCCCGCTAAGCGTGAAGCCAAGAAACGCACAGGGAGGGCCTACTTCGGAGGACAGTGTGTCATTTGGGTTGCTCCTGGTACTTCTCTGATAGCAGAGTGGACTGTGGAGTATCCCCTTGGCTGTGTGATCTGCTCACGGTGGAAAAAAACGGTCCGCTTCGGCAGACTTACCGGGTCTAGGATAAAGATAAAAAACATTATATATGCTATAAAAAGAATATTATGTTGTTTTAGTCCTACTCTCTACATTTATACTCTTTACATCTTTCACTCTCAAACTCCGGCGCGGTTCTAACCGGTAAGACAAGCTTTTCGTACTTTCCGAGGCACGTGGTTGAAAAACCGGTAACACGCCATGGTCATCTCCGCGCTCTTACTGAGAACTTCATATAACCTCTATAGACATACTCGGCCCAACCTGGGTCTACAACCCTCGATATAAACTACATTATTTATAGGCACACGCGGCTCGTTAATTGCTTTGTTATGCTGTATGTTATAACAAATAGGTAAATTGAACTTATATTGGTAGGTAGGTACCTAATCATTAGTTCAATACACTTTTTAATTTAATAACTTCATAAATTACACGTTTCTGTAGAGATAATTAAGTAACCGTTAAAATGTTTTAACGAAACGTCGCCGAGTGGTCAGTGAAGTGATGATGAGTCATCAGTTAATTACCTACCTACATGTAAAAAATATCTCGCAGTATATAAAATGTGTCGTTCATACTGTTTTAAATCATCAATACAAACAAAGACACGTCACTTTTTTTGATGAATGCTTTTAAGGAAACTTGCCACCAGTAAAGTAGAGACTGTGACCAAAATGGACAGTAAACACATATAAATTAATTTATACAATAAAAAGTTTAACGAGAGCTAACCAGAATTACTTACATTGTATAGGTACTTCTTACTATACATTGTATTGTTTTAAAAATAATCGATTTTTTATTCATTTATTTTAAATAGAGGGACGGCAATGATTTTACATACCGACAGAGGGACGATATTGATTTTAAATAGAGAAATATCTACCCTTGGATAAAGAGAAAACAGTGTAATTGAAAGGAATGAAGTTTAACGTGGCTGTGCAATGGTAACAACCCACAGCCCTATATCCTCCTAAAGTATTAGGCTCTACAACTACAAAACACGATAGTAAACTTCATATATTTTAATAATAATATAAAAGGAATATAGAAATATAAAGATTATTTTATAATTTGGCAAACTTTTCAATACTATTATAATATTGGCAAATAAATATCGCATTCTATAGCCATTCTGATAGATACCTCGAATAACTATACCTAATAGGTTTGCTTATTAAGAGAGATATTTTATTTTTAATAGCATCAATTTATTATAACTTATAAAATATAAAGCAATTACAATTAATAATTAAGTTAACTCGAAGATAAAATAACGCTTAAAAATAAATAATATTATGCAATAGCAACTACACTTATTGAAGGCAAGTCAGTATTTTAAGAAATATCTTATAAGAGAATAACAATCAAATTAATTAGTCTCCCGTGACCATGATTGCTGTAGAGCATTCGAAACCGCGTCGGGAACCAACGAAAATCAAAATATATCCGCGATAAAATCCGAAAAGATAATTTCATTTATAAACAAGTCTTAACTTTTTGAATAACTCTACTTACGGGTTAAAAGTAATAATAACAAAATAAAATACTCTTTTAATCTGGTGTTAAAAATGATTATTTATCAGACATTTTAGGAAAATTTATAATCAATAACAATATTTTTAGTTGAAATATGACTATTATGAGATATTATGAGAATCTTAATACAAAAATATTCGAAAGACAACCAAAAACAGTCTGACGCCACACTTTTATCTCAAAGCAATAAATTATATCAGATGCAACAATTATTAATGTGTCAATAACTAAACTGTTATTTTGTAAAAAACTTTAAATTTTTCAAAAAATATAGAACTGAGATCATGACGGTTTGAAAAGCATTATTAAACTGAGTCATAAATCAATAGAAAGCGCTTTAAATAATTTTGTCATGTCCTTGCTGTCCGTAGGTTTAGAGTTTAGCACTCTTTTTTCGGGAGGCTATTATTAATATGCATCTAAGATAGGTTAAAAGATAGATGTAAAATTTGCCAAATGGTGAAAAAGCGTGCTAGATAGACAAGTCCGCGATAAAACTAGGTAGGTAAAGGTAGATATTCCTTTCCAGTTTCTTTTTTGTATAGAAATCAATACGGTTATTGTGAATAGCCATGCCATTAATAAAACATTATACTCGTAATAATGGTTTTATTAAATTGTAAGACATTTAAAAGTTGTTGCGCTTATAACTCCAGCCTTCTTATCTATTACGTATTCAGACCAAGTTCGGATATTTATCTGTTGAGCTTATTTGTACCACTTTTGTTAATCTTTAGCCTAACCTTGAACTTGAGTAGAGAAACCACGCCTTCTAAGAGCTAAAGCGAGATGTCACCTTTAAATTCAATTCACTGTAAGTTTCCACATAACTAACTCGCTAAATATGTATTATCTGTTAAAATCTAAAGTAAATACATCTTGCTATCATAGGTATTTACAAAAATGATAAAATATAACTGACTAAAAGAATAAACGTTGGCAAATTACCTACCTTTCGTTACTTCATTTTCCATATGATCTATCGTCAAGTCAAAATTGTTCTGAAATAGTTATTATTATATCAAAACAGAGGCCGAATGTAGATTCTGCCTTTTTTTAGAATAATATTGTCCATCTGTCTGCAATCGCATCACGAGCATACCACTGGACAGACTTTGATACAATTGTGTATGAGGATATCCGAGTATATTACGATATAATTTATAATGTTTTCAAATTTACGTAACAACGACCCCTAGCGGAACGACGCGGACGGTGGGCCGCTAGTTTATAGTATTTAAAACAAAACTTTTCACTTTAACACCAAACAGTTAGCCGAATTAAGTGATTAAGTGGCAGTGTGTAGTAGAGACCAACAACATTGTATTTAATAATAATATGTTTAATATACCTTGATAAACTTTAATCTATGTTGCCTTTAGTAACAAAAATGCGAGCAAATTATACTTTTGTTAAAAACAGATAAGTTGGTTAAACCAACTTCTTTAACAACAATAAGGGGCAACAAAATAATCATTTATTCCTCAACCATTCTGTGACTTTATATACATACATATATATGAATAAAATTGAAGTTTCTGTTTTTAAATTCAAATTAACAGCTTTTCTTATTCAAATTAACTAAATGCATCTAAAAGTATTTACGGTACATTAAAAAAAATGTGTCTATCTGTCTGTTTGTTCCGGCTAATCTTTAAAACGGCTGGACCAATTTTGACGAGACTTTCACTCGCAGATAGCTAATGTTCTAAGGAGTTACTTAGTCTACCTTTATTTTAGAAAATTTATTTTATTTAATTACGGAACGGATTGTTGTGCTACAAACCCGAGCGAAACAAGGGTGAGTTACTGGTGTAAAATAAAAGTTGAAAGTCAAATGAAAATGATGATAATGATTAAATCGAATAAACTTAAAGTTACGTTGACTTTAGTACCTAAGTTTTAATAAAAAAATCAAATTTAATAAAAAAAATAATTATATTCAATTTTACTTTTAGAAGCACTTGTGTTATTAGGGGGCGTTCATAAAATACGTGAGATGTTTAAGGGGGTTGAGTTAAATCTCATCTAATCTTACGTTGGAGAAGGGGGGGGGGGGGGGGTGTCTCGGCAAATATCACGCATTTTTTTCTGATTGAAACAAAAAATAAATATACTATTTTATTAAATATCCAGATTGTACATGCTTAGATTAATCTTAAGCGTAATCGTAATACGATTAAATCATTCACTAATTCGTTCGAAAGAAAATAATTCCATTCATACTTCGACGTTATCATCACTGACTGTCAAACCACCATAACAATCCAACGCGTTTACGTAAGAAACCCACATTTTGAAAAATCTTTATTATATATTTCGTATCAAAGACATGTTGGAGCATAAAAAATATCAATATCTGACACGATTGATCATGTGATATGTCCATGTCGTTGATTTTTTTTAACAATTTTGCAAGTATGTAGAAGCTTCCCCACCGCTGAAAGTGGAAACATTATAGGACCATTTATTCTTCCAATTATCTAATCTTCAATATCTTATAGGTTTCCGCGACGCTCGAGTAAATCCACATTTAGCATCATGGGCTCCCCTACCATGGGTAATAAATAATAACCGTTAGTTAGTGTTAATAAAACAGTATATCTTTTATCCCACAATGATATTGTAACAGTTAGGTATATGATTTCTCAGTAATGAGATAATTTCCCGCAGTCAAAATTATCATAATATTTTTTTGTTGACGTTGACCCCTTAGAATAATGCTTAGAACGATAGTTTCAGTCATACGGCATACCATTACTACCGAAGATATGCGCACGCGCACACATACAGCCAAATAATGTTGCAAGTAATTTCCCGTAAAAAAATTGATACGCTTTTCCAATTTTGTAATTTGTTGAATATTAATTATTATGAAATATATTAAATTATTATGTAAATTGTGTTCAGATATCGTCAGTTAATAATATTAGGCTTTATTGTTTTTTCGTTACGAAAATTTTATAGGTGTAATGTATGTTTGTTTGTGGACGCATTTTTCTAAATCAAGTAAAAAATGGATCGTAATAGTTTTTTTTATTTGCTTAAATTTATTTAAACTAAGTGTATACTGTATAGTAATGGTTACATAGAAATCAGTTCAGTAGTTTTTATGATTTGGGCAAAAACGTGTAGTTTTTGTTATTACTTTTTACAATTACAAAAAGTATATCAGTTATTACTTAAACTAAAAATTACGAAATAAAAAAGTTACTACTAATGACTCAAAATGACGCGAAGAGATTTACCTCGAAACGTACTTATTTGTGGAAATAAATCCTACTTATTATTTCTTGCGTTTCCAAAAAAGTAAATATATGCTTTTAACTTAAAAATACAATTTTAAAGGTATTTATTAATAAAATCATACCATATCCAGTTAAAACTTAAAATAATAATTTAAGATCTAATGTTATATATGCATATAAATACCTATATATAAGGATTTGGAATTTATAAAAAAATAAATAAAAATAAATACAAAAGTGTATTTTAATACAAAATACATATACTATAATAAAATAAAAAATAATCTTTTTTATAAAGCTGGCAATATTTTTATTATTATGGTATTTGTTAAATAAATATTTTTTGTTACTTACGTGTGAAATGTGATTTTCTTCTCCTTATTTTTATTATGAGACGTGTTGTGACACCTTTGACTTGACTGGCATATCAAGATTCAAGTCATTTTTAAATAAAATTGCGGGAGCTAATTGTAGACGCAACCTTTTTAACGTCCACGGGCACGGGGGGCTTTCCCACAGCTGGACACGGACCTCCCTTCTACACGAAGGCGGATTAGGCCATAGTACACCACGCTGGCCTAGTGCGAGTTGGCGGAACACCTATGTCTTTCGAAAATTTGCTAGCTTCTCTCAGTCAATGCAGGTTTCCTCACGTATAACGATGTTTTCCTTTACCGTAAGACAAGTGGTAATCATGTTGGAAATGATTTGCACATAAAAATATGAGAGCTGCAAGACCCGGATTTGAACCCGCATCACTCGGTTATAGATAGAGATTGTATATATAGAAGCGTACTCAGGTACAAAAGGATTAATTCAATTTTTGCAAGCGAAATAGAATATTCCTTATCAACAGGAAGATATTAACTTTAAACTACTACGGAACTACAAGTAGAAAAAATGCAACACTTAATTTAAATGAATATAGATATTTATTTAACGGAAGTTTTATAAGTTATAGTTTTAAGAATATTAGTAAATTGACCATAAGGGTCAGCGCTTAATACTTTCATATAAGTACCTGCGTTAGATTTAAGACAAAGACTAAAGAATAATGTATTATGTAGATATGTATAGACGTAGTCCGCCAAAATAAATGTCAAAGTCAAAAATTGTAGTGTGTAATGACATTACCTCATTTTTTATTATCATATAATTAAGAAAATGATAAGATACTAAGCTGTTTTATTTAATAACATTTATTTACTTAACACTCAGATAAACATTATCATTGAATACTATATAAAAACATTATGCCTATTATATTAAACTTTACTGTTTAGCTATAGTTCTATGAATTTCTCTCTATAATATTGTTTAGTAGCTATAAAACATCTAATATACAAAGTTGGATAAGAGTTAGTCTATAGGTAAGGTAATAATATTCATACTTTTAAACAAGAGGTTATAAAAGAAAAATATAACTGACAGTATAGAAAGGTTTTATAGAAGAGTAACACTCTTATCATACCTACCTACTACCTAATGCCTATCTACGAGTAGGCACTGCATGCTTAGTTGTCATCACAGATGACATTTTGGAGAACCTCCACACATGCCATAATAATACTAGTGACTCGCCCTCGCTTCGCTCGGGCTCGTCCCTAGATTACACACGAGCGAAGCCGCGGTTTCCGCTAGTATTAGCTAAACAGTAGGCAAGACGGTACGCTTGAATTTTATTCTCGCGTCCGTAAATTTTCTGCGATTACTCCTAAGATATTCGCTTTATATTTGGTTTGAAAGAACAAAATAAAGTGCATGAAATGCTTCTAACTTATTTAAAAATGATAAGGAATTAATACCGTATTTGTGAAAATAGCTTTCCAATTATCGCTTATTAATGGCCAATTTTTTTAAGTATTAAAATGGATTTAGAGATAGACATATGCCATCGCAGAGTTTTCTGTAACTATATAAGATACCCAATTCCACCATACATCATTTTGTTATATATCTCAAAGGGTTTAGGCAACGTTTTTGTTGAAAGCTGACGGACTTATTTTTTTTCCGACACCTCCAGGCTCCAATAGATATCATTATACATATTTTAGCCAATGTATAAAAAAAAACTTGACAAATTATATACTAAAACCTCACTGGAGAACCATTCTATCCAATGGTGAAAACAGCATGAAAATTGGTGTAGTAGTTTTTGAGTTTATCCCGAACAGACAGACAGGCGCGCGGAGGACTTCGTTTTTATAATAATATGTAGTTATACCGTACGTATCACTGGTGTCGCTAACTATCACAAAATATTTTTTCCTCATAATAACTTTATTGCGTTTCAGATAGGTTGCTTTTCCTCTAGAAAAATATACATATTTTTATTTTTTATTTTAATATAGACAAAATAAATTAACTATATATAAAGAAATATATATAATAAAGATATCACTATAAATATGTTTATACAACACACCTACCTAATAAATTTAAAACGTCCATCAAACAATTTCGTTGAAAAAATGCCAAGTAACGGTAACTAAAATATGAAACGTCTACAAAAAGAACTCGTCTGACGCAAGTTTTCGGCCGGGTGTCATTTACTCGTAGTACAGAAGTATCAATGAAGGCAGTCCCCCGCCTCCCCTCCCTCTTACCTCTAAACTCAAGCACGCAACGTTAGCGTGAGGAAACGCTCAGTCAGGTAGCACACGCCACACAAGTGACTTATGAACGATAGATATTGCATCAGCCTATTACAATTTGAATGCCTTCTTCAAGTCTTTTAATTGCTTCTTTAAAAGAAATTATAATGTGAATAGTTCAAGTTTATAACTGTTAAGCGTTATAAAAGTAAAATTAGTTAATTTACATAATATTTTATAAAATATCAATTAACCGATGTACAATATAATCCTTAGCATCTAGCCCTATTTATTTGTAGTTTTCTTCAAGTATACCTACCTACCTATTTTTTAAATTAGCAATTAACAACACTATTGTAAAATAGGAATTGGAGGTAGAACGTTGAAAATTTAATAAGTATTGTATGATGCCAAATCAAAGCTGCGGGGTAGCGTAGGTGATTGCATCAAGCGAAGTGGCGCGGCGCTTGAAGCAGCGCTTGCATTTTATTCTCGCGTCCGTATTTATTTGCGATTACTCCTAAGATATTCATCAAAATAAATTAAAATACTTGACTAATTATATACTAAAACCTTCCTCGAGAACCACTCTTTCCATTGGTGAAAACAGCATGAAAATAGGTACAGTAGTTTTTTGAGTTTTGTGCGAATAGACAGACGGACGCGGCGGAGGACTTTGTTTTATAATTTATTTTAAATATCCGGCCGTATCAAGAATAAAAGTAGATATGGGCTGTGAGATCTCACGACCAAAAGGTAGTGCCTACATTAAAAATATAAACCGCAAAAGTTTACGGATGTACCTATGTAGTATGTACTATTTAATTAAAAAGTATCACTAATGTAAGTTACCGTTACCTTAAAAAACTGAGCAACTGACATGTCACATGTCAAATATATTTTACATTTGCGAAGTGAGAACATCCAAGTATATCCAGTTGGTTTGGTCAAAAACCGGCATGTTCACTTTGTTTTTTTTTTCTTAATTTCTCAACAATTTCTGTGCACACGAATGCAGAATTTGGTTTTTTGAAACAGTGATCCCAAAACCAATAAATTTATAGATTTCATTCAATTCCAAATCAGAAAACCTCGAACGTGGCCTATTTATACAATTTCCCACACACAAAAAACACGAAAGTTATTTAGCGGTTTTTCTTCTGACGCTCCTGATTTGCGAAGTGGAACTGTCAATTACTGCGCGTATCAGTAACTTTGAACTATTGATATAATATCAATTTGCAAGTCAACGATGATGTTAATAAAATAAAAAAGTTTTATTAATATAAATCTTCCATTTGATAATAATAATTATTATTACGACTAAATGAATTCATTGAGTAACAAAAATATTGTATGTATATTTTTTTGTCTTTCAAAAAAATAAACAAGGTTACAATGGCTATACATTATATAAAATACTATGTCTAGCAATGGAAAGAAGGAAGTATGGACCGTTACTATAACATAATAAAATAATGCGTTCCCTTTGTATTAATTGGCATATTCATTTTTAGATGTAACTAATTTTAGGTAGTATTTTTACGATTGTGTACTCGTCCGAAAATTCGTTTTTGATTAAACTCTGATTCGGCGGATCTCTAGGTTTGAACAAAAAAAGTAAATCGCATGATTTTAGCTCTTATTAGCTTAAATAGATATTTAACAATTTTCATTCAAAGCGCGTTAAAGTAGCAGTTCTTCGACCTGTTAGATATCAACACTTGACCTTTACTAGTTACAGATATGCCGTTCCAATTTCATCTCGATCGCACGCGATCTTAATTGGGTGATGTTAGAAGTAGTTGCAAAATTGTACCAAACTAGCTTAACCCAGCCACTTTCGCTGTGGCTTTTTTTTATTTTAATTATAAGAGTTGTAAGTAAATAAATACAATCTAGCAACTAGGCATGGATTACCGAGGAAACGGTTAAGTTATTATCTTAATTTACATTTCTGTCCATCTATTTATCCTATTTGGTAAATAAAGAATAAAGACATGAAATCAGTTTTGTAACAATTTATGACAAAGTTGATGAATATATGCTTTCATAATCAATACATAGGTAATCAAAAAACCCGACTGCGTAATTAAAAAAAACTGAAAAGAAAAAAACAAGCACCATAATAATAATGTTCCCCGACCGATTCGGCCATGGCGGCCAATCTCATTGAGACAGACCAAGTACGCAGGAGATATTATAGTGCACAAGTGTACGCGCAGACACAAGTGCACTCTCTATTCCTATCACTCTCATACTCCGGTGGGACGACTACTCGACACGACCAGTGAGAGATAAGGCGCAGGACCGACGGCTTTACGTGCTCTCCGAGGCACGGGGGTGAACCACCACCAACTTCCCAACTCCGGGCTGTTACTGAGGCTAACGAAACAGAAAGATTCAATAACTAAACTTGGCCCGACCCGGGACTCGAACCCAGGACCTCTCGGTGTGTGACCGTACATGCTAGCCACTACACCACCGAGGCAGTGACACAAGCACCATAACAACATAACAACTGAACAGTCGGGATCCATTGAAAAACTAGATTGGCTGTCGAATAATGGATCCCGACTGTTCAATTGTTATGTTGTCATGGTGCTTGTTTTTTTTTCTTTTCAGTTTTTTTTTAAATACGCAGTCGGGATTTTTCATTTTTTAAATTACTGTTTTTTTATTTTATACTTTTTACTTATGAGTAGGGCACGGATAAATATGTATTAAAAAATTCAAAATATGTACATATAATATGGATCAAAAAATGTAAAATATGGAAAAAATATGGAGTATAAAATAAGAATATCTTTCATATTAAACATTGTTTATTGTGAAAAATGACTACAGTAACTACAAGTTACATTAAAAAAATATATAAAAAGATAGCGAAATGTTTAGGTACCTAATACAAATTAACAAATGAAGTTTTATTAATCTTCCACTAAATCTGACTTATTAAATTGATTGCAGTACACAATCACATGCTTTTTTAAATTATCGAAATTAAAACTCTGTCGATTTGGTCTAACATAGCCTTATATTGACTGAAAGATCTTTCCACGTCACATGATATTGTAATGGGAGCATACTTAAAGACGCTTAGTTCCGTAATTGTGTAAGGCACGTCTGCAGACTGCAGTACCCTCAAAACTTCCGCACAGAAGTTTATTAATTGTTTTTAGACAATCAAATCCTTTATTTTTGTCTAAAATATATTTTAGTTTTGTTTAGCTATTTCAGCAATACGGCCTTCCGCTTCAGAAACTTTTTTTCCTATTAAGCTACTACGCCGCGCGCGCTCGCTAGCCGCTACTCGCTTGTACCACGGCGCGGGGGCAGATAATGTGAAATAAATGAAGTTAAAGAATCAAAAATCAAATGACGTCAAATAATACGCGAGAGAAATGAAACACTCGAGGCCGTGTGGTGGCGAGAATGCAAACACGTAAAATTATATCAATTTTTGTGAATTAACTGACGTTCTATGATATAAAAATCGAAAATATGGATGATTGTAACATTTTTTCTTAAAATATGGACTTAACCATGAAATATGGAAAAATATGGAAAATAAAAATTAGTTTTTCACAATCTATATATGATAATCGATATAGAGAACACATTCGAGACCGAAATTCATGTAAATTAAAAATATGTATTTACATATTAATCCGGGCCCTACTTATGAGTATCTAGCTAGTTTCAAATAAAAAGCTGACCACATCTTTTTTTTCTTTTTTTTATAAATCCTAAACGGTTAGTCGAATCGATAAACTGATTTTTAATAAGCACCTATTCAACAACGATACCTCACTTGACATAGTTATTTGACTTTCATTTTTTTCATTTTCACAAAATGGCGTCCAGTAGTCGCCATATTGAATTTTCACTAACATCATGTCTTTAGTGACACTCGCCGGACTAAGGGGAATCGATTGACGTGTGAATCATAAATATCGGCCCAGGCGTTTGGTCTGTATAGTGCTTCAAAGAAACATACAAACATACATACATACATAGCCTGATAAACACATTACCACTCCTTTGCGCCGCGTAGTCGGGTGATAAGAAGTGAATAACCGACTTAGTTTTTACATTTGATCTCATTTAAAATGTTTTATTTGTTAAAAAGCAGTGTTCTTTAAAGTAAAGCTTGATTATTTTAGTAACTAATTAAACTTTGTCTTATCAAATCTCATGATCTCGTCCATTTCTTCTACCTCATTTGTTAGACAACGGATATGTATCCATACTACTTATAATAAATTGAGGAATTTTAAAACAAGTTATATTATATCCTGATAAAATAATATTTCCCGTTCTCGTAAAAACCTTGGGATACAAAGTATGTATAAACATACTTACTTGGGAAAAATACAACGCTCAGTCTAAATTTTAATGAAATCCATCGACTATTTTCGAGTTTTGCGACCACAAACAGACGGTTGGTGTCTTTTCATGCATTTACAGCGAAGTTACGAACAAGTAAATAATTTTATCGATTTAGCTCAATTACGTAATGATAATAAATCAAAATCCTTCAACTATACATATATATTTTTCTCTTTTCATGTGAGTGGTGCGTAAGTTAAAAAAAACATGCCGATTCTACTTCTTAACATTCCTACAATTTATAAACTAACTTTTCTAAGAAAACCTCATAAATTACCATTTTTAAACTATTTTAATATAACAACCAAACGAGCTTTTTATTAGGTCATTATTAAAATTGAAATTCTAAAAAACAAGTTTTAAGTAAAAAAATAGTATAAATTGAGTATAAGCAGTCTAAATGTGAAGAATATATAAATAAGAAAATATTTCGAAAAAATCACTTTAGAGAAAGATTTATTTGATAGATATAAAATATTAATTAATTTTATATTTTTTAAGTTCATTACTAGTTTACATCCTGGATGCTTCTTCGTATGTCAAAAGCGCAGAGTGCGACCTTTACTCCTTATAACTGGTTTATACTCAATAATTTTATTTAATGTAAAAGTGCATTTTATACAAGCATAATAATATTAATAATACAATGAAGTTAATTACTAGGTTAAAAGTAATAATAACGAGATGTAATAATTAAAATTCCATATTAAATTTTATTTTGAAAGAACTTCTTCCAATTAAACGTGCCCATAAAATTATGTACGAATCTTTTTTTTATATAAGGTATCCAAAACAAAAATCCTAAAATAGAGAAGGTGCGTTTTATAAAAAATATTTTCCTTTATTTAGTACGACCCGATTTGCAACGGACCTTTATTATACGGGTTAATAGTATTTTAAAATTAATTTATTACTGTTTACATATTATGTTGATAAAGTTTAATGATAAAGGGCAGAAACTGTCATGTTGGGAGTTTGTTTTGAATATATTTAAGGTGACAAGGACAATAAACAATTAATTAAAGTTCATTATTTTATTTTAAGTTAATCATTTATAGTAAATTAAAACCAAGGTTAAAATATTTACACCTGTAAAGAACTATATAGTATATTGTAACTTTTTTATTTTGTAGTGTTGTGGCAATTTTAGGACAAATTAATTAAAATGAAAAATTAAGTTACAGTGCTGAACCTTGCACACAGGCTAATTTACCTACCTATTAAATTTTATTATTCCGTTATTTATTATAATATGTATATTGTATAGATTACATTTTAACATTTATACATCTAAATGATTTTTGTTTTCAAATTGATAGCTTTTCATTAAATGCATAATATGAAAGTATACGGTACTTAGACTTACATCAACAAAATCAATGTTAAAATTGTTGTCTGTCTTTCTGTCTGTGTGTTTGTTCCGCCTAATGTCTGAAAAGGCTGGACCGATTTTGACGGGACTTTCACTCGTGGATAGCTTTCATATGCATTTAGTGAAAAGCTGTTAATTTGAAATTAAAAACCAACACTTCAATTTTATTTATTTAGAGGAGAACTAATTGACGAATAAAATAATAACCAGAGAATATGCACTCGGATACTCGTTTTTTTAAGTAGTCGGTTCTTTTTGGATTTTTTGTCAGTAGGTTGTCTAGCATTTTCTTATCGTAAATTACTTATTCGTTCTATATCTTTTTGTAATCATCTTAAAGCCTTTATTTTGATACTCCACTCGATTGAATTGGACAAAATATTCACATTGGTGTGTATATTAGGTATATCCTGTTTATTGTATTATTAAGATCAGTCGAATGAATCATTAAAGTAAGTGTAGTAAGTCAACAAACTAAGCCATTTAGTACATACGAGGGAACATACGACCTAACATATGTACATACATAGGTACATCGGGACATGATACATAATAACATACAACACATAACCCTCCTTTAAGCTTCGCCGCAGTCGGGTATAAACGTTACCTTGTTTTCCTACGAATATTATATATCTTACGATGATAGCATTTTGACCTCTTTTCTTCATATTTATCATTGATATCGTTTATGAAGAAAAATAAGCGTGGAAATTTTTTATATCTCGATGGGTATCGAAATAAGAATTTACTTTAAGAGTGAGACCATCTTTTTTTTCGCTTTGCCTCGTAGTAATCTAGAGCATGGGCGATCAAGCTACACTCGGCATTTTTATCTATGTGCAAGCTTTAAAGCTTAGGCTTCTAAGTAAGACGTACTTTAAGAAATACAATATGTATATGAGAAATATAATAATAATAGATTGTATCATTTAATTCCCCATTTTTGAACATTTGGAGTTTGGACTAGACAATCATTTTCTGAAACATTAAACGATTCCATTCATTCCATCCAAAATTCCATTTTTTAATTTTCAACTGAACGTCGAAATATTTTGTTTTTTTTTTCACAAAACGGTTTTTCACCCGAATGCGGGGAAGGTCAAAAGGAGGCTAAACAAACTTTGAGTAAATAATGCAATTATAATAGGTATATTAAGTATATTTAAAATTAATTTAGAACAAAATTGTTCTTGAAAAAGATAGTAGTCTAGCCAAGCTTAAAAAGCAATTAATATTTCATTTTATTTTCAGCGTTCTAAGGACGTAGGTTTATTATAACTTCGTTTATCATATAATTTATTATATATATACCAAGAATAGATTAATTAACTGAGACCTAAATACAGAGATATGCATATTTATAAATACCTTCATATTAATTACTACATACATACCTCTACTACTAGCTGGTCTACAAGATCTTGCCAAAAAATTAGATATGTACCTACTTACCTACAGCTTTTATATTATAGCTACTTCTCAGTTCAGATGCCATAAATTAGATGATTTCTACGATCTTATCTTTAACATACGCGTCATCGTCATCGTTTAATTTAAGTAAAACAAAATATTTTCACAATAGTACACCAATGACGCTGAATGGTGACGACCCATGATGTGATTTTCTGACGTCGATAAAAAATATTTGTGAATGGACATGTTATTGTTTTTCTTGTATTGTCACAAATAGTAGCAACTGTTCCACAATATTTTGATTGTGGGAATGCAATCGATTTGCGTTAAGATTTATTACTTTGATGGACTTGTTTTGAAACGCTAACTAGATATGCGTAATTGATATGTATACAGTATACACATAGGTACGTTGGCAACTTCACTCTTAAAAAATAATGGTATTAACCCACCCTTATTTTTATATAGATAAAAATATTTTGGTATTAAACTATCAGATAAAAAATAAGTTTTAAAATAAATTATTAATAATAAAAATACCGTACTTATTTTTATTTAATAGAATATAAAATGGAGCAAAATTATAAAAAGATTCTAGTTCATTTACATAAAACTGCGAGGTAAGCTATTAAGTGTGCGAGAATTACGTAGGTACATATAATTTAAGTATAACTTAAACAAACATGATTATTACATCATGTTTAGGAAAATCTTCTAAAAAATAATATTCCTATAAAAATACATTTATGCGCAAAAGTCCCAGAATTTTTGACAAAGTTACAAATACATTAAACAGTGTTAATAATACTTACTAAGATTATATTATAACAAATTAATATATTAAAATAATGAGAAGGTAACAGTAATACATACCTACTTGTAGATATGGGACATATTATGTATAAAAAAATTGGCCCTATATTGAACGACTGGATGTTACACAGCACGATTAGGATATAAAGAACCTTTTAGGTAAAATATATTTTGAGTAGTTAAGAACGAAAGAGTCCCTAAAGAAAGCACTTCAGCCTGAAAAAACACTTGATAGTACAGATAGTACAGATTCCCTGCTAGATAAGGAAGAAAATAAATTTGAAATTTCCGTTATTTCCAGCTAGATTAGAATACTCTAGAAAGGATATAAAATTTTAAATATGTTTAGGCATTATTACATTTTGCTAACATAATATAAAAACACAATATATTTAGGTACATGATATTAATTTTAATATTAGAAAATGAAACTTATATATAAAAATAACACTTTTGAGTGTCTTTTCCATCAATATTACCCGCGATAAAAATTGTCTTAAAGTTAAAAAAAGTCACTTCAGCTTTTCAGCACTTCAGACTATTTGAAAAATAAAAGCTTTACATGACCTAAAATGTTTAGCGTACCGGTTCATCATAGGCTTATTCTATTAAAATAAATTTAATAACAGCCTCGGTTTGATTCGATGTCTGCGTTATCTTACAAGATCGGTGGGTTTATTCACCGGCCTCGGCGGACGTCACAAAACTCGAACGACCATCGAGATAGAGTTATCAAAACAATTTCTCTTGTTTATAACTGAATATCTAGGTACTTGATATTATTTATGTAATTTTAGGGATATTTAAACAAGTACCTCTTTTTGTTTTCATAATACTGATTTTATTATTTTTGTTATTTACCCGTATACCTATACCTATTATTATTATCAACCATTAAGGCTCACTACTTAGACTGACTTATAACCCAAGCAGCGTTCTGTGTTCTTCCGAAGAAATTTCCATCGATAACATAAAAAAAATAATGTGTCTCCCCAGTGCAGCCTGATAAACTTTCATGCCGTATTATCAATCATAATTTTTGCGAGTTGATTTTCAAAATCCTTTAAAAGAAGTGGCGCTTCAGTAAAATCATAGATCATGCAGGATCTAAGATCCCGAGGTTGTTTTATGATAGACATATCAGTCTGTGAATTTAAGTAGGTACATACATATAATATAATGAAATAAATAATATTTTATAAGATCTTGCTTGTTATAAATTTTTGAGCATTATTTATAACTCTACCATCTGAAGATTCAGTTCTTTTAAATGTCAGCATATAACACGTTTTTACATATATACATAATATAATATATTTAATTTAATATAATTTTTAAAATAAAAAAACTTTCAGGTTCCATTTAACAATATTCTACAATGATAACTAATTTTAAAAGC
Source organism: Boloria euphrosyne (assembly GCA_951802675.2). Lineage (NCBI taxonomy): Eukaryota > Metazoa > Arthropoda > Insecta > Lepidoptera > Nymphalidae > Boloria > Boloria euphrosyne. The sequence continues at coordinate 11,671,782 of OX637873.1, read as the reverse complement.
ATTCTTAGAAGATCAACGTATACCGATGAAAAAAAGGTTTTGGCAACGCGTCGTGGCTAGCGCGGGCCGCGGCCGACAGACGCAGGCGCAGTGGGCTCGCAAGATAAGCGAAACGTTACATCAGACCGCGGCGCGTGCCTATCGGGTATAAAACCACCGCTCGCCTTGCCACCAACTCATTCACAAATTGCTACTGATAAATGAACAGTCAATACTAGATTGTGGCAATGATTTACGATTCCATGCATCTACCTGATTATAATAATACTTACTTAAAATACGAACAGTGGTGGTACAGTGACAATTGGTGTGACAGTCATTCCCCAGGGTTCGAGCAGCAGAAGAGATAACGAAAATTTTCTCGATCTTGTGAACTTGATAGGTAAATATTATTGTTTTCATAACTCTTATGTAATAGGACATTTATCTATAATATTTTCAAGGGATAATGTGTGTTTATATTTCCTTCTGTCATAATACATTTCCTTCTTAATGTAACGTTTTTATGTTTTTTTTTTATTATCTTCATTATTTTAGTTTTAAGGCTAAAGGATTTCTTTACGACTTTTTAAATTTTTTAATACATAAATCATGTTTAAAATATGAGTAAAATAACCGACAGTGTATCTGTACCCGGAGGTCAATCAATTGTGGCCAAATTATCTTTCCAGTATATGATTTGCGTCAGTTTATTGAGATAAGCTCGTACATTGTTAAACAATTTTTTAACGATTAGGTAATGTTTAATTTTAAAGAATGTAAATGGATAACTTTAATATGATGTGAAGATTTGCTACTCTACTTTGATATTCAATACTATATTATACTTTTATCTAGCAAACTTAAGTCATGCGTCACCGTCATGGAGCGTGAGCTAGTATCATGATTCAAACGTTTTTTATGTTATAAAAATCAGAGGTTCAATCTGGATCCAAATTATACACTAATGAAGTGATAACAACGTTCAAATTGTCTACTCAATTCAATATAATATGAATTCTAAAATAAATGTTAACGGAATGTAAAATAATAATACCTTGTTCTTCTTTACAGTCGCTGGCCTCCAACGGAAGATATCAGCTGCATTTATACTTTAAGCCCTTGAAAAGAATTTTACTTGAATTGATCGGAATTGGAAATTCAAATTATAATGGCAACTGTACAGTCTCCACCTGAAATAAGCCTTTCGGCTACGATGCCCGTAAAGCAAGAGACTGAGATAGACCTAATGGCGCTAACAATGGCGGCTTTACGTTTTGTTAGCCCTTGGTCCGTAGAAAAACCGAAACAATGGTCAGGTATAGAACCGGGAACTCCTGAAGCGAAGGATCGTATTATTTCCCTCGCAGAAGTATCTCTACATGACACACAGGACGACTGTTGGGTCGTGATTTACGACCGCGTCTACGATATCACCACGTTCCTTGACGAAGTAAGTTTAACATACATAAAGTAACTAAATTTCATTATAACCGTTGAATAAGTTAAGGATTTTAGTATCATCATATTAGTTTTTAAAAAAAATTAAATTAAATTACTTTTTTTTAAATCAACATTAATTATGTGTTGCCAATTATTTTTCTAATATATATGTATTTTTAATAGCATCCTGGTGGTGACGAGATCATGCTGGAATACGCAGGGCGCGACGCGAGCACCGCTTTCAGAAGTTCTGGTCACTCAAGTATGGCGACGAAAGCTTTAGACCGGTTCCTTGTGGGAGAATTGCCAATGCAAGAACGTATGTATCGTCGGCCCGGGGGCATTCGTCTGAGCGATATACCTGAATAAATATCAGTCAACTAGATTAACTGATTGGAAGTTATGAGGTTATTAGTAATTATTTTTAATCGATAAAATTAAAATTAAACTCTTTAGCACCATTAAGCTTTAGGTAGTCAAATTTTATTTTTCCATTTGTCAATTATTTCTTTTAATTTTTTTAAATTAAAATTGTAATCGTGGATTAATTAGGCTTTTTAGTAACCTCAAGTTTACTTCCGGTTATATTTATTGTTGGATAAAGCAACTTATTTAATTACTGTAGCTAGGCTAAGTTATCGCCCCACAAACTTATCGCTTTAAGTTTCACATTTACTAAGTATACTTTAGATATTAATGTTAACCCAAGTTCGTATGGCTGGTGATAAGTCAACGAATATTTGCCAGTATTATCTGGTATAATTATCTGTAAGGTATCATGATTTGCATTTACTTAAGCATTGTTTAAACTATTTTATATCACAGTATTAAGTATTATAATAATATTTTAATGTATTAGCTCTACTTATTGTTTTTGTATTTAACTCGTATTAATCTTAAACGTGCCTATGCTTTTTTATAAAATATACGTAATATGTGTAAAAAATACTACTTTGTTTTAATTCCTGTATACTTTTTATTGATTTGGTCTTTCGCGAATCTGGTTTCGACAAAGTGAAAGTAGGTAACTCATATAAATATCAAGTCTGTTGTAATACTTTATATATTAATATAGAAGTTATTAAATAAAAAGACAGCACATGTGGCATATCGTCATATATTTAAATATAAGAATTTGGCATCAGCTGTCACTATTTTAATGTATTTGTAATAATAATTCTAAGTTTTGAATTCTAAACCTTCTTGCCTGACCTGAAAATAATAAAAGTAATTAATTATGTATTAATAATATTAAATAGGCTAGGCATGATGCTGGTGACACTGCGTTAATGTTCCATTATACCTATTTATTTATTTATCTATACATATAATAAAACTGTAGAAAAGTCGTTTTTGTACATCAAAAAAAAATTACAAAAAAATAGCCAGGGTGTTAAAGGACAACCAATAGAACCCATTTCCAGCATTTTTAGAATTTTTGTCTGTTTGTCTGTTTGTCGGTTTGTCTGTTTATTTATCCGGGCATCACGTAAAATGTACGAAAGCAATGTAGATAACTTTTATACACAACGATTGACCGTAACTTGAAGTAACATTTAGTTTTTGTTTCATTGCAATCGGTTCAGTCTATCAAAAGATATTTGAGTTTAAAGTGAAGAAGTAGAGAAATTCCAGAAGTAAAATTGGGGTTATGTGAATTTGGTCTCACTCATCTACACACCTGAGTGTAAATATGCGTGCACAGTTAGGAGGCTGCGAAAATGCACAGGAGTTTTCCAATTTATTGTTACAAATAGGCGATGGCACATATCCCGTACAAGAAGATGGAAAAGTTATTTTGATTGATAATTATTTGAATTGATGGTTCCACAGCTAATGTTGTTTATAAAGAAGCACTAGCATAAATAAAAAAAAAATAATTTGTATCGGTATCCTTCAACAGCGCTTCGCACTAAAAAATACATTGTTAAGTTCCGACATCCACGCGAACGAAGTCGCGGGCACAGCTAGTATTTAATTATAGGTATACATGTGTCAGTTTGCTAAGGCAATCGATATCGAGATTTTGGGAATTTGTGATTGTGCCCATCTTATGTACTCTAGTGTAGGTACATTCAACAAATTATTTACACCGAAATTGAAACCTATAGTGTGTACCTACTGCCTACTTATACCCGTATATCAAAACCACGAATTATTGTAATATTTTTCCTTTATTGAGTATTGTACCTTATCTAAATTTTATTTTCGTAGCATATCGTATAATGTAATGTACGTACTGGTTTTCTATGACGTTATAGAAACGTCATTTCAAATCGTATTTATTTCATTCGATTCACATAAATAAGCAATTAAAAAACATTACACGTATAAATATACGTTCCACAAAAGAATATCGCTTCAAGGAAAAATAAATGCGATAAGAAATGAAAAAAATCCATATCATTTAATAAAATTAATACGTTGCAAGTTGCACCGTATCTGTACTAGTGACCCGACCTCGCTTCGCTCAGGCCTCAGGCACAACTATCTGTGATACTGTGATATCTACGACACATGTAATTATGAGGGTACCATGTAGCCTAAAAGCCTTCAAAAAGTAAGACCAAAAAGCCTTGAATATTTTTATGCAACATATTATACCTATAATTTATTAAAAAAATACAATTTTTTATTTAAAAAATATTTTTTTATTGATTTTTTTATTTGTAATATGTTAGTGATATATCGAGCAACGTGTTCATCATTAAATACTTCCTAAGTACATAAGTTATCCATATGTGTTTAGCCTTGAGAACGTAAGAGTACTTGCTTAAACTCTAATAATTATAAACGATATATAAAACCGTTATATTATTTTTTTTATTTTTTTATGGGACAAAGGGGGCAAACGGGCAGGAGGCTCACCTGATACTGATGGTAAGTGATCACCTCCGCCCATGGACATCTGCAACACCACAGGGCTTGCAGATGCGTTGCCGGCCTTTCAGGAAAGGGAGGGAGGGAGGAGGGAGAAGGACGGGAGTAGGAATGGGGAGTGGGCCTCCCGGACTCTCACTTACCGGACGAAACGCGACAGCATAGCTGCCACTTCACGCCGGTCTTCGTACTGTACGATATATAGAAAAGAAATAGAGTTTAATTTCTAAGAAACTTCTCTTTCCAGCAGCTAAAACTCACCAATTTCATCACAAGAAAACTACTGGACAGATTTTGATGAAATTTGGTATGATGATAGCTGATTATCCGGTTTAGGATAAAGAAGTCATATTATATGAAGTCTCAAGTAACTGTTAAAGAATGGGCTTTAAAACCTTACACGGTATGTGAAATCTAACAATTTAGTGTCCGGGCTTTAAGGCGCAGATATACGACTTTTAATGATTTTATATTGAACATCACGTCTAAACTTCTAGTCTTATTTCTTTGAAAAAAATATATGTTATACTAGACAATCTTATTCATAATTTGATATGTGAAAATGTGAAATTATATTTTAATAACATAGTGTAATTAATTTGTAAAGTAATGTCTAACGCGGACAAAAAAACTATAATCACGCAAAAACTATGGGGCGTATTTACATGAAACTTTAATCATATAAAAGACAATTTAATGACCCATATTTTAGTATACGGTTTTTATTTGTATTGTGTTTGATAAATCAAGGTGGCTTGTTTTTTCGAATAATCTTGGTGCGTGTTGAAGCGGGTCTCTGCCGGGCGACGGGCGGCAGTGTATCGCTGACTACTGTCACGGATAGACGCTAACGCTCGGAGAAAACACAAGACAATTTTATTCGCTTATAAGTTTCGCGGTAAAAATGGGTGGTAAATCTAAATTATTGAAAAAGAAATGCCTTATACTGGACAAAAATAGATTACTGAGGTAAGTAAAGTATATTAATCGAAATAAAATTATAATTAATCATTATCGAAAGTATAAATTAGTGTACTTGCCTAAATAAAATATTCAAAGAAGTAAATGATTTCATTTTAGTAAACATACTTTTATTTTATTTAAATTTGTGCTATTTGTGTTTTAGGAGAATACCAAAAAACAAAGATTCTCGAGTCGTAAATGCAGAGACGAGGTGAGTATTGTAATGTACTATAACCATACTATATCGTTTTAGGGACAGTGCAGGTTTGCGTTTAAAAAAATAATACTTTCTTAGATTTACGCGAATATTCGACATTATAAATGAAACTACCTTTTCGTATTAATTTTTAATTTAAATTATAAAATGTAAATTAGCATAAACAATTTATAGGTAAGAAAATATACATATTATTATAATAGCAACACTACATAATACTTTTGAATAACTAATATTAAAAATAAAAATAATAATAATTATAATAATACTAGCTAAAAATAAGTTAATAATATTGCCATAATTATAAATATTTTTAAATTATTTAAATTTAAATATAAATGTTTAGAATTAAAATTTTATGAGGTACTCTGATGCCATTTTCAAAATTTTTTTGTAAATTGTGGGTAGGCACTGTCTGTAACAAGTATATAAACCTATGAGACGTCAAATACCTTAGTCTTTCCCGTGACCATGATTGCTGTAAAGCATTCGAAACGTCGGGAACTAAAAATTAAAATAAATCCGCGACAAAATCCGAAAAGGTAGTTTCATTTATAATTTAAAAAAATACTTGAATGCCCTTATTGACATAATTGTTGGTTGTTCTTGGTACGTAAGTAGTATGACCTAGACTGCGAAGAATTAATTTTTGCGTCTGTTTTGCGGACTTAATGTTCGTCGTGCACTATTATCTTCCTACATTCGCCCATGCTTTTACTTTCATGCCAGAGCCTTCATTTTCCTAAAAAATACATTTATTTTGTAGCTCTGGCTGTATAGAACAGGAGAAAAAGGCGGAGTTGCCTTATATAGCGGATATTGAAAATGAGGACACTATTGCTGAAAAGTATGCATACCAACCTTATTATTCCGATTCTAGTGTTATTGAAACATAATTATTTATCAGAAGATTTTTATTTTTTTGTTGTTGTTGTTGACTTGTTTTGTTGTTTTTGCAACGGATAATGTACAAATTAATTTTATTGATCATTGTTATTATGTTTCAGTTTTGAAGTAATTGAAATTTTAAATAAAAAAATATTATATAATTCACATTTTTTTATTTAATTTGATTTAAACATACACACATAAAGTCACACCTTTTTCCCATGGATGGCAACTGCTACGATCTTTACATACCTATTCTATTTATTTCGTTTACGTTCATAGACCTGGCCACACGCGCACACAAATAAAAAAAATTGTTTTATGCTTTTGTCATAGATGACAAAAAATAGTACAAAACAACACAAATACTTAAATAATAGCAGCAGGTCTTCTGTTACTATTGTAGATATATTTATTATTAGTAGTTTCATAGTATAGTAGTAGTATGGACACAATTTATTACTTACATAAATACATATATAATGTATGAACCAACTTATTCAATGCAAACTATAAAAATAATATGATTACAATCTTAATGAATTACCAGAATAGTTATATAATATTATTTAATAAGACAACATAAAAAAGAAAATTGATCGTGATAAAAATCAGTTAGGAAAGTCCTCACCATCTGAAATGTATGGTTACCCTACGAAATTACGTGCATGCAGTTGCGGGGTCGCGGGGGGTACGACGCAAACTCCTCCCACTCGCTCAAGGGCGCTGGCAGTTAATGTCGCCTTAAAACGCCGGCGAAGCCGCGGGAAATGACAGTACTACATAATTATATAGGTATATCTGATACGTGGTTGCTAGTTTAAATCTTGTATCAATCATATCTTTTTATTATTCTTAATTACCTTGTTTTAGTTTTGAGTGTATATCTATAGACTAAAACATAGGTACCTACACATTATATTCGCAGAATACCTACTTCACCATTATGTTTGTTCAAGCTACACTCGGAAACTACTGTATATTTGAAGTTGGTTTGCAGATTGCACCAAACGCTGATTATTTTGAAAGAAAAACAGGTAACAGGCTTTACAAATAACAATAAATTCAAACATAATATGCCAATAGATGGCGTTTGTGTTTTTGTTAATTTTGATTTTAATATTAAATAATAATTAGTAAGAGAAAAAGGTCCTTAAGATCGTAATTTTTAAGAAAGATCCTAATATGTTAAGACAAATATAGTTGCGTTGAAATATTTTATATCCAATTTTGTGCGGATTTCTGAATATGTCATGCGTATAAAGTTTGTATTAGGGTACAGTTACACATGCTCATAACTAGCACGAAAGCATGCCACTATTGAGCAATTGCTACTTAGTAGCATGTGTGTCGAAACATTGCTTATAATGAGCATGCTTATTTCGAGCATGCTCAAATTTCGACGGTCGTGCGATTTTTGGGCATGCTACTGTCAAAGTCTACTGGAAAATTCACTTGGTTTTCCATTTTTCACTTGCACACTGGCAGAGAACTTGCTAGAATGTCGAATACCAAAGTACCAGCCCGTGCTTAAATAGCATGTGTGTTCAATTTATTGCGTCAGCGTTTTTAATTTATAATGTGTCAGCCAATTACATTTATAATATGTCAGTTTGAAGAGCATGCTTGTTTTAAGCATGCTAATAAGCATGACATTTTATGAGCATGTGTAACTGTACCATTATGTATTGATAGATGGCACAGATTACATTTTAAAATCGATTATGTTTGTTTACGTTATGCGTATGCAAACGTCATGCAACTAATATCGAGTTAACTACAAATAGGTCAATGTCATCATTGACAATAATTAGTTTTATTTATTAGGCTTGCAAATGTTTTGCATACCGATATACCATTATAGTTTAATTTACATCATTATTTTTTATTTAATTTTCAATCATAATAATAATTAATACTTACTTTAATTTAAGTAATGAAACTTTTTAGATTTAAGATTTTTATTTCTTTTTTTTATTGTTATATAATAATACTAGTACTGGCCCAGCGGTCGAAATTCGACCATAATAATTTTTAGAATTTTTGTTTGTCTGCATCAAGAGCGCTACGAAATTTATATAACACTGAAAACACCCTGAAATTTGGTATGATGATAGCTGGTTCTGAGAGTCCAACGTATAGGATAATTTAACTCCGATAAAATATCACATTTCTGAGAACAATCTGTACTATCCGGTAAAACGTGCCTAGGGAATTAACCTGAGCGGAGCGAAGGTGAATCACGATATACAAACAAATCAAAATAAGATATTATGATGAACGTTCCGACAGTAGGTTTACCGAAGCATACCATAACAGACATGGGGCCAACCCCATGTCATGTCAGCGGTTATCTACTATTATCTACCTCCCTGCAAAATTTTAAGCTTGTAGCACGAAAAATGAAGGAATTTTTACAAACTTGCGCGAGCCCTTAGACCACCTTAACCCGACCCTGTCACAAAATTAGTTCTCAGCGGATGTCAACTGACTATACACTACCGCCCTGCCAAATTTAAAGTTTGTAGTACAAAAAATGAAGGAGTTTCATACAAACTTATTCTTCCTTCATTACTTCCTATAATTCTATATCATTTTATAACTTAAATGAAATTATAATAAATATAATAATATACAAGAAAAATAGTCTTATCTATACATATAATAAAACTGTAGTAAAGTCGTTTTTGTACATCAAAAAAAAATACAAAAAAAATAGCCAGGGTGTTAAAGGACAACCAATAGAACCCATTTCCAGCATTTTTAGAATTTTTGTCTGTTTGTCTGTTTGTCTGTTTGTCGGTTTGTCTGTTTGTCGGTTTGTCTGTTTATTTATCCGGGCATCACGTAAAATGTACGAAAGCAATGTAGATAACTTTTATACACAACGATTAAACGTAACTTTAAGTAACATTTAGTTTTTGTTTCATTGCAATCGGTTCAGTCTATCAAAAGATATTTGAGTTTAAAGTGAAGAAGTAGAGAAATTCCAGAAGTAAAATTAGGGCTATGTGCATTTGATCTCACAACTTCAAGTAACTTTTATACACAACAATATGTGCGTAAATTGAAGTAACATTAAGTTTTTTGTTTCATAGTAATCAGTTCACATCTTATAAAAAATGTAAATTAATAAAATTATAATAGTGTTTCCGAAGTAAAATATTAAAACAGCGCCATCGACGAGTACGAACTTAGACTGGACTATAACTAGAGATCAACTGCGTGCAGTATTGTTCGATAGATGGCGTTGTGCGTGTGAAGTCATTTTCTGAATCGCGGTGTTAAGATTTTCCTTGAAAGAATGACCTTCGCCCATGTCTGCCGGCAATCTTTGAGTTTTCAACCGACTTCCAAAAGGACGAGGTTATCAATTCGTCTGTATTTTTTTTAATGTTTGTTAGCTCATAACTTTGAACTGGGTGAACCGATTTTGATGATTCTTTTTTTATTTGAAAGGTAGTGCTTCCCGTTTGTCCCATTTTAATATTTTCCAGTTCTGACAATGGCATCCATGAGAAAACCATAAAAGTCTCAAATTTGCATTAAGTATTTGCGCGACAAATGGACGAATAACTCAATATCACGCCAACCGATTTCGATGATTCTTTTTTTAATGGAAAGGATATACTTCAAGGGTAGTTTGATGAGAGTTTGGTAAGGTTCTGATAATGGGATCCATGACAAAGTATCGGAACTCTTCAATTCTTAGGAGCAAATTAACGATGCTCGGCCGAATCTTTTATAGGCTATATGGATATTTGAGTCACGTACCGTAACTGATGATGGAAGGTACAACTCCTCAACGGTTAGCAGTTTAAAGAAATTTTTTTCAATATAATACGCAATTATGGACCGATAGTTGTATACTTTCAGGCTATAAGGTTTACCTCATAATAGAAGGTAAATTTTTATAGTCATTAACACAATACGTATCTACTTTCCGCTAAAAATTTAAAAATAAATTATTTTTAACAGAAAACAAAAACCGACTTCCAAACTTAATAAATCTAAACTAAAAAGTAGAAAATAATACTTTTAAGGACTTTGTTAATTTTGAAGTCGGTGCCAGCCAAAGCAATGTAACCCTAAATAGATACATATTTGATTAATCTATCAATTTATAAACATAATCAAAATACCTGGCTGGCGCCGACTTCAAAATTAACAAAAGTCCTTAAAAATATTATTTTCTACTTTTTAGTTTAGATTTATTAAGTTTGGAAGTCGGTTTTTGTTTTGTAGGAGTCATTAAAGTTCTGTCTTTAAAGAGGTTTGTCTATGTAAAGGTCTTGAATTAAATTGTATAAAATTAGTATATATATTGTGTAAAATTAGTATCGTAAATCGTTCGTTCGTTAATTCATTATTTCGTTTTATCTTTCAAAAAATTTTGGTTAGTTAGATTCGGTCTTAATTTCGAAGTGCGAAGTAAATAATAACTTGCAATTTGAGTCAAGTAGTTTTATTTACTTCGTAGTTAATCGTTTATTAAGAAGCACTAGCATAAATAAATAAAAAATGATTTGTATCGGTATCCTCCAACAGCGCTTCGCACTAAAAAATACATTGTTAAGTTCCGACATCCACGCGAACGAAGTCGCGGGCACAGCTAGTCGATAATAAAGTAAAACATTAACAACGTATACTTACAGATGCTTATAATTGAAGGCGTTTCTGGATGTGCTGAAGAATCTCAAAAAGCTAAGTAGAATAATCAACATTAGCACGGCCGTCACTTGCATCGTGCTTTCTGTTGGCATTTCGCATTTCGATACTTGTACCTCTTCTGGCGTTATGGTGGCCTGGTAATTTGAGTTAAACTTTGTTAACTTTCCTAGTAACAAAATGCAATAAGAGGGTTTTTTTGAACAATATTACACTACAATAAAGTTAACGGTGGCTGAAGTTTAAAATTAAGAAAGCATGTATAGGAAAAAGAGAAAGAGAACAATTTTTTTTGGAGTTGTCTCAATTGCGCCACAGGTAAAATAGTACTTTTTAAAAAATATTTATAATCACGATATAGGGAACGTGCACGAACTATAGGTGGCAGCACTAAATTAACAAAAGAGACACTATGCGGACACTAAAGGAAACTTATAAAACCTGTCATCGCGCTTTTAATTATGTAAACAAAATTATCTCTTCAATTGTATTATTTTTTAATATGATAAAAGTTACAAAATATAAGTTCCGGTCTATCTATAATATTCTTCTGCGTGGCCAAAATATTAAAAGGTCAAAAGGTCAAAAGCTCTTCGAGGCCGACCATGTATTGGAGATTGAAGAGATAATAAATAAAGAAAATGAGACTGTGATAACTGGCAAAATTGTCGCACAAACTAAAATATAATAATAATAATAATGTTTACGACGTGAAAATAATTGTAAATAATTTTCTGAATTTCTGCGTTTGTGCAGTTATACTGAAAACATAATAACACTTTGGAAAGTTATAAAATTTTACGCTATTTGATTTATTTTTTGTGGATGTGTTGGTACATCCAGAAATGCAACAATACATTATGATTAGCGAGAATAATAATTTTCACTGATAAAATTAATTCTGTTTACTTGTTATAAATGTCGATGTCTACTATTAATAGAGTACAAGATTCGGATTGGCTACGCCAGTCGGCAGCACCTTCGTTGTGCACGTTCCCTATACTTCTGAATCTATACTTATATTACATAATGCAGGCAATTTCTTATTAATATTACCGGAAACGCTATCCAATTCAGGGGATGTAAAATATGGCACACAAGCTATTACAGCAATCGTGCCAAGTCACAGTTATAATCAATATTTAAAAATAAAGCCGTTTCCGAACTGTTATGTTATACATATAAGTACCAGACTGTTATAAATAACGTATAACAGTCGGATACGCCTAACCTGGAGGGCGGAGACCTGACTCAAGCATTTTATAAGCCTACAGGCTACATGAGTACATCACGATACGTCTTAGGAGAACTAGGAAGAGAGAAATCATCCACTATTATAAACTAAACGGCTACCCGTGAGCCTCGGACTAGAATCGTACTTTTTACATTATTATTTACAACCCTACTACAAAGCATGAAAACAAGGTGTTCATCATTATTTCATAAAGATAGCTAAACCGAGTAATGTTTATTGCATAGCAATAACCATTAATATATAATATATAATTAATAATATAATATCTGGGGTTAACATAAATATTTACATCGTGTCTTGTTATTGATTATTTAGGCGAACTAGGTAATACTAGTGGCTTTCTTCCACAAATAGAAATAAAATAGGTTAAACGGCTTCTTGTATGAACGTACAATGTACATGTAGGTATATTGTGTATCAATTTAATATGTTTATTAAAGGCAGCGACGGATTTTGAAGTTGGGGTCCTAGTGCTTGGGCTAACACTTCTTAGGGGCCTTAACTGTCATTTTATCTTTATAAAATCTATAATGATAAGCAATACTAGACGAAATTAAGATAACGTCAATGTTTGATTCATGATGATCTCACAAGCTCTTAGTGATAGGTAATTAATAAGCTCTATTTAATATAACAATAATATATGAAGCCAACGTTGTTCTATTCAATATCCAATACATCTCCTTTATAATATACTTTTTAATCGCATTTTTTGTTATTATCGTAATTTACATACGTACATTGTAAATAATAGATATCTATGTAATTAATTGTCATTTGTATATTGTTATTGTTTTTGTATCTTTATTTCATTTATTTTACTTAATGTTAAACTAGAATAATAATAATTATTTTTAAACCGTAATAATTGTGAAAACAGGCGAAAGATAGTGCAAGTTGTGTTTGCTTAGAATCGCTTTTGCATAACTGTTATGCTTTATTTATACCTATCCTATTCCATGTTTTAACGTCCCGCTACTGGGCACGGACTTCTCTTCAATACGAGTGAGATTAGGCCATAGTCCACCACGCTGACAAAGTGCGGGTTGGCGGACTACATAATAATATGTCTTTCGAAAACTTCCTAGCTTCTCTCAGACATGCAGGTTTCACGGTGTTTTTCTTCTCCGTAAGGGAAGTGGTCAATCATGTTAGAAATGTCCTTTTTTAATGTATTTTAATTTAAATGAGTTCATGTTAAACGTAATAACTACTAACAAAACTTATTAAATCCCTACTAATATAAATGTGAATGTAAGTTTGTTTGTCACGCTTTTACGCGAAAACTACTTAACCGATCATCATTAAACTTCGTACACATATTCTTGGAGGTATTAGAAGTAACATAGGATACTTTTTATAAAAAAAAAATATTTTTTTACGAAAGATAAATAAGGAACTTCGTTCCAAAAAATTGTTTGTCAAAAAATCTCAAAATCTAGCTACTTAAACGCCATCTAGCGTTCCAATAATGAAGTTTTTGAAACTTCATTGTGTGTAGGTAGTAATTTTTAAAAATTGATAATGCCAGCCAAGCAAAAAAGTATAGTTATCATATTGATACATTTCTATTGTAATGATCTCTGATACTTATTTTTAATGGCTTTAATGCGAGCGAAATCGCGGGTAAAACCTAGTATATATATAAATAAATTATATTTTTAACACTGAAATATTCCATATCATATTATAGAATATCTATAACCAATTTATATTATAGTAGGAAAATGGTCACAGTCCATGACTAAATAATATTTATAGAGATATTTTTAGATTTTTTTCGTGTATTTGTTTTGATTTTTGGTTTCCGATGTTTTGAATGCTTTACAGACACAGTAGTTACCTGATAATGATCCAATACAATCGTAGATCTAAGAAAAGATTACATATTAACATTACGACACGACAAGTAGGTTCTAATGTAATAGAACTTAAATGAAATATAATAAGTCAGTATAATAATATGTAACATACGATTCATTAAAAAAGTAAGTGTGAAGAAAAAGCATACGTTTGTTTTTATTCATGGTACCGTACTGTCATCTAGCTATCACATTAAGGAAAACAAAAATAATGTTTTGTAAATAAAATCTGACAAGTTCATCACTTATCGGCGCTTACACAAATAGTGCGTAGGTACTTGCCATTGCAAGTACGTACCTACATTTTAAACGATAGCCAAAATTCTTGACGCAAATAAGAATGACGTGAATTACAAGTTTAGGGAATAATAAATAAACATGATCTTACCAAATAGTATTTAGGATCCAATCGGTTCCGCCATGAAAACGATGGCACAGTGTATTCTGTGAACTCAATCTTATGGTCTTTTGTTGGTACGAAGCTATGTCGAACCATACAGCTGTGGTGTGTATGACCGCCGAAAGCTGCTCGAGGGTTTAAATTTTCCACTAGATACTCTGTTGATTCTTTAGATAAGCAATCCCAGCGTTCTATGAACATGGTGTTTCGTTGGGGTAAGGGCGCCGAATCCGCTTCTGAACATATGCTATCCGACTCCCTGTATAGTGGATAATGCTAAAAATATTTAAATATTTAGAGTTTTGGGTACAGGAATAGGTATCCTTGAAACAAAACTTCATATAACCGTTCGTATAGACTCGACTCGACTTGAAATTGTCAACAGTCTGAAGGAAAAAAACCGGTCAACGAGTTATGCGTATGTGAACTCTATATAAGTGAGTAACGCATATTTTGTATGTACTCGTCTTAACTTCTGTAGGTCAGTTAGTTTTAAGTACATCGTTTATCATAAACTTGCTGCATAAAAACTCTAAAATCTGTCGTGAAAGGAAATATTAAAAAAAAATTTAGTCAAAATGGTGGTATTTTAGTTTTCCTTAAAAACTTACCGACGCATTTAATGAACCATTAAGTCGAGAATCTCCATAGTTCATAGTAAAGAACGACTTAATGGTTCATTGAGTGACTCTGAGTGCGGGCATTAGAATAATAACACAGAAGGTGAAAATAAAATCCTACTATTTAATACTGTGAATCTAGTCTTGTTGGCCAATCTCGAACGTGACTCCTCCATTCAACGTGACATTGGCGAAATAATTTGTGCTCAACTGGCACGCATTGAAGCCAACAAACCAAAGAATTGAATTGAACACATAGCAGGTTAGTAGGCCCAAGCGAATTGAAGCCTTTTCAAGTCGGCTACGTTTAAGACCGACTATGTTTCCCGTCTTGCTGCAACTTGGCTGTATGTGTGAGTGCCTTCAGTTGTAATTACGTGAAACTTACGCACACATTAATAATTCTATATGAATGACGCTTCAATATTCAGAAGAATTATGTTATAGTACTATGCGTTATTATTAAGCTTAAAAAGATGTACAAGTTTGTAAGTTACTTGCCTGCATCACTATGGGTCTGCTATATTGTGCTAGTTTTGATTTACCTTTGCATAGCGGTGACCCACTGCTACATTTCAGTAAATCTGTAATTGCAATATAGGTACACTTTAAATAACAGTATAAGTTATGTTATTTTTTTAAATTTAAATCATGTTTAAGAATCAAAAATACTTCTGTCTTGTCGGCCAATATAAATGCGAAATTATGGAGCGGAGGTCCTGGGTAAGAGTCCTGGTTGTGTTTAATTATTGATTCTGTTTAGTAAGCCTCAGTAATTAAAGCCCGCAATTTGGAAGTGTACCTATGTCACGCCCATGCCTCCGAGAACACGTAAAGCAGTCGATGCTGCGCCTAAACTCTCACTGGTGTTGACCCGGACCGGAGTATGTGAGTGACAGAAATAGAGAGTGCACTGCGCGTACATTTATACACAATATAACATATCCTGCGTAGTGGGCTATCTCGACGAGATTGGCCGCCCGTAATCGGTCGAAGAACATTATTATTAATGCATAATTGAACTACGCGAACGGAACCGCGATAAAATGCTAGTATAAAGATTATACAAACCTGAAATTTTATCTAATTCCGCAATGGCTCGAGAACATAAAGTGCATCCATCTCCTTCCATAGCCATAGAGTTTATGAGCACAAAGTGGTTTCCGCGAATACTAATAAGATTAACCGTAGGCGCGTCCATTTTATTTTCAAATCTATTGAGTAAGTTTGGGGTGATCCTTTGAAACAGAATTAAATATGTTGATATTTGGTGCGTTAGGCAGAAATCCATAAATAGTATAACAAAATCAACTACTCTATATTAACATAAGTATGGTAGGTAAGTACATAATATTATATATGACACAAAATTTAACCAATTTAAATTGAATTTTTTAGTATTTTTAATTTATATATTATATTTTTCACTAAACAATGCGATAAAAGCATAGGTAAATTATGTTTTTAAAAGCTAATACAGCTCACTAAATACCTTTATATATGTACTAAATAATTAGAGAAAGTTGCGTTTTTAATTTAAATATTTTTTACATTTTATAATATTTTTTTAAACATGAAAATTTGATAAAAGTTATATCTCTAATATTTCTATACATACTACCCATTTATTGTATTTACCTACGAAAAACATCACCTTTTACAGGTCCAGCCATCTTCACAATCCTTTCAAGCTCCTTACTTATGGAGAAAATACAGTAAACTGTTATTTAACAATTTTTTTTTTTGTTTGTTTACTAATGAAGTGAATGAACTAGTTTAGTTTGGTGATGCTACATTTTGATGGCTGTGTAACTCTATATGATTATTTTTTTAAGTCATATTTAAATAAACTTTAGTCAGATTTAGAACAAAATAAAAAAAAAAACAAAAATGAAATTAAAGATTTAAAATAGGTACAATAAAAAGTTGTTATTTTATCAAAACAACTCTACTTTCAGTGAATTTTACTTAATAGATAGAAGAATAAATAGTACAAAAATAAATAATATGTTCCCTAGGAAAATTTTCAAATTTTATTTTTAATAATTTAAAAATTTAATATTTATTATAAATGACTTACTTGTAATGGTATCCAATATCATGATTCCCAGCAACTACATATAGATTTGTATCATCAGGAACTTTAAAAAGAGTATTGAATCTTTTAACATAGTCATCAAATTCATTTTGAGAAGACCATTTTCCTTCATCAAACAGATCTCCTACGAAATAAGTATGCAATTTAAAAATGCACTCAATATATTGTAGTACTTTAGATATCCAAAAAGTTGTATCTTAGATATTA
Organism: Boloria euphrosyne; assembly: GCA_951802675.2. Taxonomy (NCBI): domain Eukaryota; kingdom Metazoa; phylum Arthropoda; class Insecta; order Lepidoptera; family Nymphalidae; genus Boloria; species Boloria euphrosyne. The sequence goes on along the minus strand of OX637873.1, from coordinate 11,654,302 downwards.
TATACCTAATATTAGTTTAAATTTAATAAAAATTTAAATGATTGATAACTATTTACACATTTTAAGTAATTCTATAACCCTATAGTTTACCTAAAACAAAAACAACATCAGGCCTGTGCAAAGTAATAGCAGTTTGAAAGGCTCTGTGCATCTGCCATTCTCTTCTCCACTTATCAAACCAATGGCCATTGTAAGAGCCTAATAAATGTGTGTCAGCTAATATCATTGCATATACAGGTTCACTACTAGCTGGCACTTCCTTCAGAGATGGCCATCCACACTATAATATATAGGGAAATATAGGATAAAATTAAACTTAAAACTTATCTCTAAAGTTCAGCTAAAATATAGTGTACAAATATAATAGTACGATGGACTGGAATACTTTTATACAGTATAAGCGAACAGAACTTACCTGCACCTGAGTCACATAATAAATAAGATATTCACAATAAAGATAAATACAAGCAATACCAACAACAAGTCGAAATATTGTGTTATGAATTATTGTATATCGCCATCTATTCATGTAGTTCGCCATAATATTTTATTATATTTCTCATGCCAATATCATATTCCAAATATACATAAAGTAATTAAAATTGAGTTGAATTCTAAGCGATAACATAATATCTTTGCGGCAAATTTAAATTTTCTTTATCAATTCTCTCTCGACCAAAATGTAAAATGTAAATAAACTTAGTGATGCTTCACCTCTTTCAAGTAACATGTAAATGTAAATTGTAAATTATCGATTCGTTTTCCAATGCCAATTGCCAACTTACCAATACTGTAAAAATAAATAAACAATATTATATGACAAAATATACATTTTATGGATTTTTTAAATTATCCGATGGGTAATTTAATGAATCATAATATTTACTAATTGGTTAGTTTTATATATTATCGAATGACAAGACAATAAGAATTTATTAATATCGAATACAAAAATCGTTATGGGCATAGCTAGTCTGTTTTTCTATCAATCAGCTGATTGTCAGTGTCAATTATGTTTAAAATTCACGTTGTTTTTAATGTTTTGTTCCTACATATTTGTTTTTCCCTATATTTATAGTAAAATTTCTTGAATGTAGAAAATATAATAACAAACGACTTGATGTAATGTAAGAAAAAAAATAGTAAAAATGTCAGTACATTGGAGTTCAGAGATCATGAAATGGGAGTACAGGGAATTGCAGGCCACAGCAATGTCTGTTGATTATTCGGGTAATAATGTGCTGTTGGCTGGGCGCAGGTGGCTCGCTATTAAATCTATTAGCCTTGAAGATAGTGAGGGAGATATTGTTAAGAAATATCCACGCCACAGCAAATATGACGCTGCTGGAGCAGAATGGTGTCAGACATATCCAGGACAAAAACTTTGTGCGATAGCGGTAAATAAACAAAGAATTTCTTTTAGTATAGTATATGTGTCATTTTTAATGATTTCTAATTTTATTTTGACCATATTCATAAAAATGCTTTATTCAGAGTAATCAACATGTAGATGTATATGAGTGGCGTGCTGGAAATGATTTGACTTGTATAAGCTCACTCCGAGGGCATACGAGGGTTGTCAGTGACACACACTTTCACAGACAGGATCATAACCTAATTGCTACTTGCTCTATAGACACTTTCACATATCTTTGGGATTTGCGAGATACTAGAAAACCCGTGTGCTCTTTAAGTGCTGTTGGTAAGACAATTTTTTATTTCCACATTTATTTAAAAACTTAACACATTTGACACTTTTTAATGATAATATACATTTACTTAATTAACAAATTTTAGCGGGGGCTTCTCAAGTGCAATGGAACAAAGTAGCATCACATTTAGTTGCCACCGCTCATGATGGAGATATAAAGATTTGGGATTATAGAAAAAGTTCCTCTCCTTTGCACTATATTTCTGCTCACCTTTGCAAAATTCATGGTGTTGATTGGAGCCCACACCACGAATATCAACTTGTTACTTCTAGTCATGACGGCAGTATCAAGTATTTTGATATCAACAATGCTAGACGGCCAGAAAATGTAATAATGACAAATTTTCCTGTCTGGAGAGCTATTTACACTCCTTTTGGGAGTGGATTATTGACTATTGGAGTAGGATGGGGTGGTTTGCCTCGGGTGGAACAAGCTGGGGTTATAGGAATATGGGTAGGTAGATCACTAACACACAGACTAGTAGGACATACAGATACAGTACAGACTATGGTGTGGAGGCCAAACACACTACCATCTAATTATCAGCTGGTGACTTGGGGCAGAGATCAAACACTTAGGCTGTGGACAATGCACCCATCTCTACTCAGAATGTGCTTGCATTACTTGCCAGACACCCCAGAGAATGAAGATAACAATAGTGACAGTAAGTTATTTTTATTTCTATTTTTTAATAAGATTCTTTTTTATTGTTAATATATAGTATATAGCATCTGGAAGATATTAATCCTTACTTAACTTTATGATCTATTTCAACAGCTAGTTATGAATCTGCTGTAAGCTCAATGAATGATCTCTCTACTAGTGATAAAAGTCAAGAAATTCAAATGGTATGTTGGAAATTCAAAAATTTAATTGCATTTGTGCAATGAATCTAGATTATAATGTTTTATAAATTTGATATGTTTCAGAATAAAATTGTTCATAAAACAACTACCTCAATAGATGAAGAATTTGAATCTATAAGAGAAATGGCAAATATAGAAGTGACAGATATGAATATTGAAACTAGGACCTGCCAGATACACTCAGAACGGAACGGTTACACTGCCAACCTTCAAGTGACCTTCCCTAGAAATGTTACTGAACAAACAATACCAAAGTTTTCCTGGCTATCAGGAACAAATGTAGATAGTCCTACCACCATTAAAATTTTACAATCTATTAACAGAACAGCATATAGGAAGAAAAAGGAAGGGCATAGGTGCTTGTTACACTGCCTTAAAACATTAGCCACATCTATAGATGAAGTGAGTTAAAGACTTTTTTTTAATAAACTATTTTTATATTGATAGTTCAATTTTAAAGTAAAACTTATTTATCTCAGTGAGATATATGCTCAATTATAGCATACTAATTTTAGCAATTTTACTTGCATGGACAGACTGTGTGACTCAATCATTTTTATATTGAAATAATATTATAATGTTGGTATGAATGTTTACAACATTTAATCTGATACAGTTAAGTAAACATTGTTTGATAAAAAATATCCATGTAGATTCCAGTAAAATTAAATGAAGACTCAGATTCGATGAAGTCAAGCCAAAGAAGTCAGTCAGAGAGTGAGAACGCCGGAGACTCTTGCATACCTTTCCCTAGAACATGCGGTGCTAAATGGGGTGGTGTTAGTACATTGGTGGTATTTAATAGACCCCAAAATACAAGACGACTGTCATTAAAACCAGAAACTGGTACACCCAGGTCGATGTCATCGCTGTCGCTGACCCCAGGGTTGTTCGCTACAAACTATACGTCGGTATCGCCTCACGCGACCACTACGCCCTCTCCGACCAACACGTCTGGCTTCCCTCAGTTACTTCACCGACACCCGTCTAATTCAATCACGACATTTTATTTCCAAGATCGATGGGTAAGTTAACATTTTAAATTATTATTAATGTTTAAGTTTTTAACAGTTATCATTAAAAGACACGAAATAGAAAATTTCTCATCCTTGTTAAAAGACAACAAATCAGAACAAAAAAATATTAAAAAATATAAAGCAGCAGGTAAAATAGAAATATTAAAAATTTAAAAAAGAGTAATTTCTCTGACCCATTCCATTAAAAATCGTCAATTAATATCTAAAACATGTGCAATGTCCATTTGTTAGTCTGGTATTGTATAAATAAAATAAACATGCGAAAAAACATACTTTCGCATTTTTTAAAATTAGATATTATTTACCTTATGTAATGTTAGTTGAAACAAATTATGATTGCATTAGCCACTTGACTAATTTTCCCTATAGAGAATATATATAACACAAAAATACATATTCACTGTTGCTAAAAAAACTATCTTTAACATCTTATGTAGAAAGCTCAAAGTCGTCGTGCAGGAAGCATACGCAGCCGTGGCAGTATATCGGGGTGCACGCCGCCCCGGGTGGTGCTGTACGAGGCGTGCAGCCTCTTCCCTCTGAACAGAATACTCGCTGAGAAATACGTCATCAATGCTGATAATCCTGTTGGTATGTCCAAAATGCTGGAAATTATAGAAATAAGTTTTCACGGTTTTATGTTTTAAGCGACTATGTACAACTGCACATCTATAGATAAGCTTTACATCTCCGTACACCGAAAAGCTCGTAAAACCGCCGTGTATTTGATCTTACGCCACAAGTGTCAATGTATCGTTGGATCCATTAGACTAGTGAAAGGAAAATAGTGCATATGTTTTTATACTTGTGAGCTTTACTATCATCTGCGACCATAGTTTGTCTAATTGTAAGACACATTGACCGTCGTAGCCTTAATCAGTTAGAAGGAATTTTTATTTTAGAGGCCAATTTAAATAATATCAAAACCAACAAGAGGTAAAGGTAGTTAAAGGTATTAATGGCATATTTCCAGATATGTGCGAACGAAACGCAAAAGTAGCATCAGAAGAGGGGGAAGGGGAGTTGTCACACGCGTGGGGTCTCGCCGCACTCGCCGCCAAGTCCCTGGAGACCAAGCCCGTAGACCACCTCATGTCCAGCGAGGAGAGCATGGGCTGGGTGGGACACCCGCTCTGCTGTAACCTCGTACAAGCTTTGTGAGTATTTATATCATGATGGAAATTATAAATATTCATTATTAAGTTTAATTTTTCCGTTGTTTGTTATTTGTATTGGCCCTATAAATACTGCTTACTTGAATAAGATTAATTAGCTATTTGAACAATCATTTGCATCAATGAAGCTAACATTTACTACATAATATTAGCTATGATAATAGAGTAAAGAATTTTTTATTGAGTTTGGCTAATAACAGTTGCGATTATTGTAATGATTTATACAAAGCTTGGGTCATTTCGGATTAGTGGTAGTATTTTTTTCAGTTCCAAAATATGAGCTACGAATATGTTTAATTTAAATTTCGTTTGAGGTAAAAAAAAATTATAAAAGTAGTTACTGCTTATACTGCTCGTACGATATCCATGAAACTCGACTTACTGAATTAAATTTTATTATTTCTATTACAGAATATCACACTATGCAAAGTTTTCTGACTTGCAAATGGCGGCGATGTTGACTTGTGCGTTTGCGGTCTTCAACGACACTAATAGCTCTAGCTCACAGTCTATCATAAGCACATCAAGCTGCGTAAGTACTTATAAGTAAAAACTTTGTACACCTTTTTACGAAAGTTGTGCAGACGGAAGAGTATGAAATTTCGCACACTTCTAGTTTATATAGAGAAGGAGTGCAGAATGCTAATACATATTTATTTTGATATATCCATAAAAATACATTAAATCAATATAAAAAACAACATATTATGATGTTAGGTACGTTTAGGTAAAATGTAAATAGTAAAACAAAACTTTCAAAATTTGACATAACACTTAACAGTCCAGCCATTTTATTTCTTACCTTACCTTTTTAAATATATAAATATTTATTCTTTATTTTTTTTCTTGATTCGCAGGGCAACAGTACTTCACCATACAGTACAGTCAACCAATATAGCGAGATTGTTACGGACGGATGGACGTTACCAATTTTACGTAGTAATTCCTGTTCCGAGGCGGAAAATCTCAACACTGACTACAGTGTCACGAAGTCTGAGCCCTCGTCGTGTGTGATAGACGAAGCTACGGTCCATCTTTATCACTGCTTTAAACGAGTTTATGCGGACATATTGCATAGGTGGCAGCTTTTATATAAAAGAACCGAGGTTAGTGGTGCATCTTCCACCTTCTTTATTTTTAGGGTTCTGTAGTCAAATGGCTAAATGGAACCTTTTTTAATTATATTTCAGAAATTTATAACAGGTGTCTCATGTAAATGTCAAATTGAAAAAAAGAAACATAACTGAAAAATAAAATCGAGAAACATGTGAGATGTACAAGCAGACAAAATAAGACATCCATAAAAACCAATGTTAATGACGAATGGTTTGTAGTAGCCCGACAACCATAAAGCCCTTTCCTAACTGTGCAAAATAATATTTTTTTATAACATCATCATTGCCCTGGCACTTTCCCTATTTGGGAGTCGGCCCTCCCTTTTTTTATAAGATAATACAATTAATAAATATCCCTAAAAAAATAATAAAAACAGTATGAACGCTACCTAATTAGCCATTTTGTGGCGGCGGCCATCTTGGACCGATTTTCATCAAACATAGCTAAGAACACCTCCAACTAATTAATCTTACCTTTCAATCAAAACAGCAAAATCAAAATTGGTTTATTCGTTCGCGTGCTATAATGCCACAGACAGACACATACAAACACCTCAAACTTGTAACACCCCGTCGTTTTTACAGCGACACAAAAAACACATTACAAAATGGCATTAATATAAGTTGTGATTGTGTGTGTGTGCAGGTGATGAAGCTGGTGCGCCGCGGGGCGGGGGGCGCGGCGGCGGGCGCGGGGGAGGGCGCGGGGGAGGCGGGCGAGGCGGCGTGGCAGTGCGCGCGCTGCGGCCGCACGGTGCGCAGCGCGGCGTGCGGCGCGTGCCGGCGCCTGGCGCTGCGCTGCGCCGTGTGCGGCCGCGGCGTGCGCGGGCTCGCCGTCGCCTGCGCGCTCTGCTCGCACGTCGCGCACGCGCACCACATGCTCGCTTGGTACGATGCTATTGATTACTATTTATATATAACTGCCTCGATGATCTAGTGAATAGCATGTATGGCTATTGGCTGGATCCCGGTCCTGGGTTGGAGTCCCGGATCCTGCGTCTTTACTCTCACCGGTCGTGAGAAGTATGTTTGCCAGTAAGCTTCTCCAATATATCCTGTCTATCTCATTTAGCTAGTCTCAGCGACAATGGCCGTCGAGGCTAAATCATCCTGATTGATTACTTTATATAACCGACATATACTGATACTATTTATATAACCGACATAAAAACGAAGGTTATCATTTCGACATGTAGGACCGAACGGGGTTTATATAATTGTTAATTAGACTAAACAGAGAGTTATGATTCTATACTTGTACATAATATTATATGTAATATGAAGCATCAGTAATTTAGAGATGAAACGAATATCCGGCCGGATAGGCCGGATACCGGGTAGTAAAATAAAAAAAACTCATTATTTTGCACAAGGATAATCATACTACAATAGGTTTTGGACACCGTTTATTTTTTTAATCGCTCGTCAAAAATGTTTGTTTTATTAATTAGTTTAGTTCTCAAAATTAACAAGTGGCAAATTGTGATGCATGACTTAGTAGTCATTTGTTGGTAAGAGGCGACTCCGCTTGGCTTCATATACCAGACCAGCTTCTGCAAATAACCTTTCGCTGAAAATAATACTGCCAGGTACTGAAAGATAAATTCTAGCAAACTTCGACAAGTGCGGGTACTGGTTTAAATTAATTGACCACCAAATATATGGGTCGTGATTGCGATTGATTTGAGATGCCTTTAAAAAAAAGTCAATTTCGTTAGCAATTGGATTTTGTATTTCTTGGTCGCGACAAACATTACTATTGTCATTTGCCACTTCATTGAAACAGTTCCGAAAAGTGTCATGAGCATCACGTGGGAAGTTGGTTCCAGGTTCATCTTCTTTCATTCGTTTAGCAGGTGTTGAAGACGGCGATAATCTTGTTACTGTCAGAAGAAGATTCGTCGTAAGAGTATTTTATATACTCTGTGATAATTTTCTGTCGGACTTTTTCAGACTTAAGAACTCCTAAATAGTTTTACTTGAAACCTTGGGTAGACCCAATATAAAAGGTAATAATGTAGCAATTAGGTAGTTCGGTTCTCTCCTAAGGATTTAAAATGACTTTCCCATTCAGTTTTCAAAGTAGTTCTATAATATAATCGGCCGGATATCCGGCGCTCCAGCCTGATCGCTTGCCGGATATACGGTATCCGGTCAAACCACTATGCGTTTCATCTCTAAATTCAGTATTCAGTAGAAGCGTCGCGATGTCGCGTCCGCTTCTTGCACGCTATGTTACTTCACACTAAATTCAGATAACGCCATCTTGAAAACGTAAAGTTATCTACTATAACTAAAAGTATTGAAAAATTGTTATTTATGAAGCTTATTCTTTTGTATAGGTTCGCAGAGCACGACACGTGCCCAACGGGTTGCGGTTGCAAATGCGTTATTGAAGGCAACTCCTTATGGAAAGGAGCCAAGTATTGACACTTGAACGACTAGCCGCTTGTACGGTACACAAGGGCTTATTGTGAATATATAACCGCCGCACTCAGAGTCCCTTAATGAACCATTAAGTCGTTATGGTTCATTAAGTGACTCTGAGTGCGGCGTTAAATGTCTATAGCTTATTGTATATTTTGTAATGTATAAGTACTACGACTGCCGCTTTTGTACATGTATAAATAAATACAATCAAACATTTTACAGAGCTTTATTTAACAAACATCCTTAAATCACATTTTTTTAAATAATAAAAATAACAGTGCGCGAGAATATCATAATTCGTGAGTCAAAATGTAAAATAAGTACATATAAAGGTATTTTACATAAATACCTAAATGAGTCACTTCAGTCTCTTTGAAGCATTAAAAATGTTAGACGTGGGTGATTTTTAGTAATAATGTTTATATGAAATTGACTTTTAAACAGATAATAAATAAAAAAATATATATACTTATTATGATAATATATAGTTAAATTATAAGATTCATGCAATAGAACAAGATTTAAAACTTTTGCGTCTTTATAAAAACACTTCCATCAAAATTCTTGATTCTTGATTTGAATTTGACGTTTCATTTTTTTTTAAGTGAAACAATTCTAAATTATACTTTCTCTAACTAAATTAGGTACATGTTTTGTTCTATCTTTGTTTAAACAGCATATGACATAAATAATAATTCTAGAGTACCTAATTATTAAAATGTCATTAGTCATGATACTAGCAGGTACAAATCCGAAATGCTTACAGTTTTTGCAGATATTTTATGACGGACACGCAACAACATGCATAATATTATATATTATGAACAATGTAACAGTTGTTATAAATTTGGAACTTTTATTAAGTTTAAAATTTTTTACTTTTGAATCTTGCCTTTATATGCATTTCCTTTTTTCAAGTTAAGTATATATTTATCTGAATTCATTTTGTATTGAGTTTGTAATTTAATGGTTTTTTTTAAATAGCAAATTACATGTAGCACCTAACTAATATAGTGAAGTGTTCAACTGTTTATAAAAATTAATTTCTGCATAAGTATACTTTACGTATTTCATGAAGCTACATCGCAATTAACAAAATATGACAAAAAATATGTTTTCATACCCTCATAAGCTACATGACGCATTATTTATAAAGAAATATCTTAATGGTCCATAGCAACACGCAGTTATTTTTTTTAAATATGACAAAGTATTTTAAAAGTTATATTTCATTTGTACTCCATCCAGTTTTTATATTAGTTTTTCAATATTTACCAAAAAGCTCGATTAAGATAAACAAAAATAATTTTATAAATAAGATAAGTCATTAAACAATTGTATTACTATTAAGTTTTATAAATTGAATGACAATTTTCTCTTTTACGTATACTTCAAACAGTGTAGTCTAGAATCTAGATGATGCTAACATGGTGAAGCCTTTATACATTTAGTATCCTTTTACTAGGTACCTAGGTAATCTAAGTTAGCCGAGGTAAAGTACGGGTGCGTTTGCTGCGTCTTTTCTGTAAGTGTATAGTGTCCGCTGTCTCTTACAAATTAATCCCAGTTGAATGCATGATCAAAAATTTTAAACTTGGGTATTAAAAACTACAAGGTCCAATTTCGCTAACTTCATATCAGCCAACTTAGACTCGTGGGATTTTAGATAGGTTGGTACTCGGTTACGAAGCATTGGTACGTATGGAAAAACACAAATAGTATCTACTTTGTAAATATGGAATAAAAGGATCTATCAACTTTTATACAACGAAATAAGTCCTTACATTATCTATAAAACAAATAACTTATAATTAAATACAAAAATAGGCACCGACGTTTTAAGCAAACTACATCTATTAATTTTAAAGTAGTTCGAGTAGGAGCTAAATCAAAACACATTAAAAGAATTATTTCACTAATTTTTACATCTATCTATTCGATAAATCTAATAAATAGTAAACATTGAATGTGTTCCCTCAACAATCAAACTGTACCTCGTATCGAAAGTTTTAGAAGTAGGTATAACTGTTATCGTATGCTTTTAAGCTCTACATACAACAGTTTTAAAACTTAAGTATTGTCTCGGGGAAATTCTTAGAGAAAATTGTAAAAGTGATCTAATTACTTATTCAATAACAGATTTTTACGTGCACTTCATACCGTTTATACTAATATACAAACTTTGCAAAGGGCCATTCTTTCTAAGTTTTGTTTAAAACTAAACTACTCTACAGATACAAGGTACAGAATATTGTCGTTGACAGTACATTTGGCTATATCAGACTGTCACAGTTCTCTAAAGTTTAGGTAGCTCTAGAAGTCATGCACGACCCAATGGGATGAATCTCAAAGTCGGGTTGTTCTATTGTAGCAGCTAAAACAACAATAAACGTATTAGTTAATATGAAACATTGACAAAGTACTAGTTAGTCTTATAAGTTATAACAGACCTACTCGTAGCTACAGGCACATCATTCTTTATTTAGCACAAAGAAATTAGGATTTCTTTCTATCACTACAAATTAAATAAAAATGATGATTTCCTTTAAAATATTAGATAAATAATTAGATATGTGGGTACAAATATACTCGAATGCAGATCATGACCAAAAATATTAATTAAAAATAAACATGTGTAAATTTAACTTATAACGATAGATAAAATAAAATCATTGTGTCCTGATCTGGGACCCAATACAATATGAGAAAACTAGTCTATAACAATTTAGTAAAGAAAAAAAAAAACAATTTTCAGTTCATCGAGCGCTAATGTCCGCTCTGACAATTTTTCTTAGGTCATAATTTTTTTCAAAGGTTGCATGATTTGTTGAGAAAATAGTATACATGAAACATAATAGTGCATGTAAAATCAATCAACACGTGTCTGTCTAATGAAAGGCGTGAGTAGTATGAGTGTGAGGCGGTTGCGGTACCTCTCGAGTAGACGGCGCTTGAGGTCGGGCGGGTACGTGACGTATATGTAGTGGTCGTCGTGGTCGTCCTCCAAGCCGTCCTCGGGGGCGAGGCGTTCCCGCGCGGGGGACGAGTGGGTTGTCATGGAAACCGATCCGCTTCCGGCTACGCTGCCTTCTTCAGAGCTACACATTCGGTTTTTATTTATTTATTATATTAATCTATAGCCTAAATTACCGTAGGAATTATTAATTACCCTATACTCTTCAGTATAATCCACTTGGTCTAGTAGTACCTACTTTAATCCTCGGCTTGATAATTGAGAAATATTATAATGTACATAGATTAGCATGTGAAATGTCTAGCCAGAATTTCTTCACCTCTACTAGTGATACGTGAAAACACTTAACTTACTACAACAACCTCGATGTTCGAGCTTAACGTCCTACAAATCATGTGCAATATTAGCTTAGCTACATCCATATACAAAATCGTTACCTCAGTCGTAGGTATCGAATAGCCCTGTAGAAGTACATAATAAGTAAATCGATATTAGTTATGAAACATTACAATTTACATAATATGTTTAATTATTCGGCACTTACTCAAAAACAATCCATATAATATAATAGCACATGCAGAGGGCGAGTGCTAGGCCAGTTGCTAGCGCGAGTAGCAGTGGCCAGGGGAAGGCGCGCGCGGCCGGCGCCGTGTCCTCCCAGTAGCGGTCACAGCTCAGGTACCAGCACACTGCGCGTTGCATCTCCTCTGCAATACATTAGGTTCAGTAACAGATATAAAAGACTATGGTGTACTGAGGATATATAGTAATATAGTATGAAAGTAATTATTAATGTACAAGTTAAAAAAGTTCTGCAAGGCTGACATAAAAATAAGGATGTTTATCGCTTTCCAGCTGTCGACTTACGTCGGGCTCCAGCAAGTATATCGAAAACGGAAATATCCGTGTCTGAAAATTAAAAACTGACCTGACCCACACATTTTTGACAATAATAATTAATATGCAATCAAATGTTAAATAAAAAAATATATACTAACCTTCTAATTCTGTGAATTGATGTTGTGTTAGATGCAAAAGTAGAGTTGCGATGCAGGAGTGCACTACTTTTTCACATCGCACCTATAGAACATAAATCGTCCATTAAATTATCCAACCCTTTTGTAACGTCCCATTGCTTGGCGCGGGCTTCCCTTCAATAAGAGGGAGCCACACCTTTTTTTATTACAATTAACTTACAACTAAGTAAATATAATATGAAATCAATAGTTTTTTGTAGTAATTCAAAAATGTAGTCTTTTAAATATATAATATTACAAAATTCCAATTGAGTTGAACGTACGTTAAATATTTTATGGGAAATCTTATTGAAAAGGTCATTATTATGTCTGTCTGTCTGTAAACGCATCACAATTATTATCCAGATCAACATATTATAGGCTTTACACGTTGTAAGCGCGACTGTTTTCAAGAAATCTACTATGAATATTTTTTTAAGTCATGCCTTGAGTCGCTGTAAGTGCGCGGGGTCACAAGCGGCACGCTCAGCTTGCAGGTCCGCGAGCCGTCTCTGCCGACTGTCCGGTGGCAGCGACGACTCTACCGTGTCTGCGTCACAAAGTTCAGCCGTTTGGTTCGTGTCTCCTTCGTTTTCTTCCCTCTTTTTTTCTTCAGTATCTACAATATAATAATGAACTAGTTTTGATGTCTACTAATAATTTTCGTTCTATTAATGTTGTGTTTTTATATTTTTGGGTTGTTCAACCATCTAATTTCATATAAATGATACGGTACGGTACCATGTATCTCATTATCAGAGTCAGTCTTGGGGCAATCCGCTACAGGCGTCGGGGGAGGAGTCCTAGTCCTATGCCGTCGTCTCGCAGGCACTCGGGCGACGCTTCTTGTCGCCGCTGGGGCTAGAGCCTTCCTCGCTGCTTCTACATCTTGCCACAATTCGATGTCAGTGCTCGGGCCACTACCGTCACTCATCAGGCCATGCGCCACCAAAACCTGGCAGCGCATTATGTCGCAGTAGTCTGCCAGACATACTGCGTCTTCTGCCTGTAATATGTTACGATTTGATCATTAAGCATCATCGCTTAACAAACTATTTGCAATTAAACTAAGTTCAAACTTTTAACATCTTAATCTTGGTATTTTTCATAATATAAGTACACTAAATAAACGTTTTGGCATCTTTAAACATAAAAGTAAAGTTCTCTACGAACCTGTGAAGGTTTCTTAGAATATATTCCATTAAAACGATAACATTAACTAAAATTTTAGTATATATTACTCTATATTTCCACTTTATGTTTGAATATTCTCAATAAAAGTAATCTGTTAACCTTATTAATCTGGTTCTTGTGTCGCTGGTCGAAATGCGTGTCGAGGTGGCGCTCCTCGTAGAAGGACTTGCCGCAAAAGGCGCAAGTCCACTGCGAAGCGCGGTGCTGCAGCTTGGCGGCATGTTGTGGCGCGAAGATATCGCGTGCCGGATGAAAAGGACATTCTAACGGCAGCTTTACCTAGCATAAGTTTAGTTTTGTTTTACTCAAGATGCTGAAGTTTAGCAGTCAAATAGGTGTATAAATTATAATTAAGAGATTTAATAATGAAATAGAAAGACGCCTATTGAAATTCTTCAGCTGTTTAAGTTACAGTAAAAAAGCATAAAAATAATAAAATAGTTATAAACAAAGTATGAGCTACGGTACACATAATAATAACTTTGATTATAAAGACGAACAGCTTAACTCAGTTATTTCTAAGCTAATAATGTACTTATTAAAATTGTTTCGATTGCGTGAAGCGATGCGAAAGTACATTCAATTAAATTATTGTAATAAATCATTACCCATTAACTTCATAGTCCACATGGTTCGTTTGAATAACTACTAAAGTTCGTAGTACCTTTTAAGTACAATCAAAATATATTAAAGTGTCCTTAAAATTTTATTACATTATACCTGAAATCTTTCTAAGACCGGTATCCACTTGTTTTGTATTACTTTCCTCACAATTTTGGAGTTGTCACGAGAGCAAGTTATTTTGAAGACGGAAGGTCCCGGCCACGGGATCAGCGTGAGGAAGAGAAGAACTAAAACCTGGAAAAAATTATTTATAAAATAATCACAGCTTTTATGAGGTTTGTAGAATATTTGATCACCTAAAAAATTTAATAAATTTTGACATTATTAAGAATAACTACAAAAATGAAATAAGTACTTATGTTATAAAAAAAATTTAAAATACATAGTAAATATCTACCTTGGCTGATATATCACTTGTTCAAGGTCTGGGTAATGAAATTTCATTAAAGGTTATGCTTATCTTATTAAATTATCGATTTTTCGCAACGGAAGCCTTAACCTTTTAAAGCATAAGAAGCCAGCTTACCTCGAGAGTGAACGACGTGGTCCTCATTCATATCTTTTAATGGTCAAATAATATATAAAATTTGTTTAACGTAAAACTTGTAAAGAGGAAGCGAGCTTGTAAGTTTACAGGAGATTAACCCTGTGTACTGTCAGCGACTTGTACTTCACGCATGCGTATTTGAATACGTTTCCCCTCGCCCGAGGCTCACGTTAATTAGTTAATATGAATCTCTACGGAGAAGGGGTTCATATCACGATAGGGCTTTCTAATATACTATTTTCCATTTCTAACTCAAAATGCACTACTAGCAGATGATGTTGTCAATATCATATTTAACTCAATGGAATTATAATATACCTACTTAGATCAAAACTAATCAGTGAAAAAATCAGAATCTATCAATAAATGACTGAGAAATTATTAATTTACGGTCCCTCGTCAGGTCATGACGTGACGTCCGCGTCATGAAGCTATACTTTCTAAGCGCAAATTTTTATTTTAACTAAGTTTCACTTAACTTTTATTTTAACTTTTTATTTACATTAATTATAGACAGAATTCAAAGAATCACAAAAGTGGCAATTAATGAAATATACGAGTAGTTCTATTAAACGTATAGTTCCATAATCTATCCATATAATAAGATTCTAAGCCGAATATGTACCTAACTACTTACATAAAATATTATTTGGAAAATCTTATTGAAATAGTCATACAGAGGCCGAATCAATAGTTCTTAGGATTTCTGTCTGTCTGTCTGCGCATTACCTCCTTTACTATTACAGTTGTGGATATATAAACAATATATTTTATTATTTTTATAATAAAGAGTATTTACTTATTTTTCGTTCATAAATAAAAAAATATTCAAAAAAATGGAAAACCCGACTGCGTAAGAAGTGTAGTAAAATGCCACCAGCATTTTGTACCACATAATAGTATCTACGTACTGGGTGTATTATGTTATATGTATAAGATATAGTATAAATCTACTGATACCTACAGTAAGTTTTAGTTTAACTTATCTTCATCGAACGGGCTAGCCAGATCGCATGTGACACGAAACTTTACTAAACTACGCTCCTTAAATCAGTCAAACTGACTGAATATTTACTGCTGTATTTTGGAAAATAAATCAATATTGTATACATAGTTGTCAGTACTTACGAAACAGGAGACAGATCGCCGCACTCAGAGTCACTTAATGAGCCATTAAGTCGCGAATCTCCATACTGAAGAACGACTTAATGGTTCATTAAGTAACTCTGAGTGCGGCGGATAGAGTGGTAGAGTTAGTGATGAAATGGTTAGTAACAGTAAAAGTCAAAATTAAGAATGTTTTATTTTTCTATTGTATTGTAGCTTACTAGACATGGACTGTTACTTTTTGAAGAATTTAAAAAGGACTTAAGGAGGTCTAAGGGCACTCGTAAGTTTGTATGAAAGTTCTTTATTTTTTGTGCTACAAAGTTTAAGTTTGACAGGAAGGACCAGGTACTCATATAATAACATTTATGAAGATCTCTGGTCACTTAAATATCTCCATGAATCCGTCTTCAGGTCTCAATTCCACCAACAATTGCGTTCATATAACGCCGCCGTGATGAGCAAACGTCTATTGCCATTTTTTTTGAACAAATATTATTATTTCTTTTCACATCTCCTAGCCTTCATCTAACTGTTAAATACCACGAATAGAATGATTTGTGGTCTTCTATATATATCTTGTACCTCAGTGCGCCATAATACATGTTAAATAGGTACTAGGTTGAAATATATTTTTTTAATTATTGTATTTACGCCCCCATATCTATACTCTACATACTAATATGACTTTAATACATATTTAAAATCAACAAGCATATGTAGCAACAGTTTATGCCACAAGCTAGCCGATAAAGGGCAATTAACAACTCTGAACAATTGGTGTTTGATAACAAATGGTGAATGTCGGAATGAAATTTTCTAAAACGTCAACGTCCCAAATTTTTCAGCTGGAATCGAGTTTTATTCAGGTTAGTATTTTTTTAATCTAAAATAAACATTTATACCACTAATATTAATAATAACGACACTACTTAAAAAAATGTATTCTCTTCATCTACAAATATAAAAAGTACCTACCGACTTTATATTAAAAAAATAAAAAACACAAAGATATAATGAAATACATACATAATTATGTACATTTACAAATTGGAGTGCATATCTATATATAAAATTCTTAAAAACCATTTTTGTTTTGTATCTTTTTAAATACATAATATTATTAATTTTTACGAACATACCAGACTCTACCTTTCATAGGTTTTATAGTTCTCGTGACTCTCGGTGATAACTAGTGTTTAAAAGATAAATAGCATAAAAATGAAACAATGTAAATCGTTAGTCACATATTTTTATTTAATTGATAGTTAAAGTAATAATTATAATAAATGTTGGATTGTGTACCTAATCTATCTCTTTTATTGAGCTAAACATAAATGAAATAAGTAAAATTTAGGGACAGGTTAAAATGCAGCACACAAATTCAACAATTAAATGAATCTATAAAATAAAAATTACACAATAAGAACACACTTGGGAGAAAGAACTGAGTTATATTTTAATCTTATTTGGTACCACATTCAAGATCACCGCGCATGCTCCACACAGCCTCCGGTCGTTCCTTATCCCTGCAGTTCCCAACGCGGGCACTAGCTCGCTATGTCTGTGAACAGTTATTACGCGAAACAAGACACACGGTTTCTATCATTATTATAAACATTATTTCTGATCTTGCTTTAGTAAAAATATTTTACTTACAAATAATAACAATGAATTACATGTTAATAAGTTGGTGGAGAAAGACATGCTGGTACGTTACATAAATAGTGCGTTTTTACCGAAGAACTATTATCTTAAATTTAACTTAGGTAAGTTTTCGTTTAAAGTTCAAAATTATTGCAATAAGGATAATATATTGTTTTAAAATAAACAAAGTTTTAGACCTTCCTATATGATAAGTATCGATAAATATCAACTTTTAATTTTTAAATATGTACTTTACTTTGGCCTATTTATAAATAAAATGTATATTTTATTACTTGCAGAATGGCTATCCTCATCTGGAGCAATACGCGCTCGGCGTTGCGTTACGTTTTCATATTTTCCATAATATTTGGCACAAGTTTTCTGCTCGTGTTAGTAAACAACAGAATCGATATTTTCTATATAAAAAACGAGATGATTAGTTCTCCATGGAAAACTCACAGATACGATTTTATAAGTTCTGATGACACTTTTACCATAAAAACAGAGGGCTGCACTATACCCGGCTTAAACCCGTTCGCTGAGGATATAAAAAAGTTTATTGAACGCCCCAAATCTATAAAATCATGTCACCAGTCAAACATATCGCTACTTGTTAACAACGAAACTCATATATGGATAAACGAAGACAACTTACGATATTACGATGTACCGCCACTTAACTTATCTTGCTGTTACAGATCTTTTTATAGGCCTTTAGCGATTCTGGATATTTATTCTATGGATGTAGACAATAGAGTAAAGTATGATTCCTGTATAGAATTTTCTAACAATATTGAAGTTATGAATGAATTTGTTCGAGTTTCTTGTTATTATAGAGAGAAGTTTATTTATGATCAATTTTTCCTCTTTGCCCCGAAGAAACCTTTTATAACAATCAAAGATGACTTTTCAGAAATACCACAAAACCAGACGGCCTATAACGTTATTATCATAGGAATTGATGCAATTTCGAGACTAAATTTTTACAGGACAATGCCGAAAACGTTGAGTTTTTTGAAAAGAAAAGGCGCCATAGAATTCTATGGATATAATAAAGTTGGAGATAACACTTTTCCAAATTTAACCCCCATTCTCCTCGGCGTAAAAGAGACCGAACTAAAGAAAACCTGTTGGCCTAACATGAAAGCGACTTTCGATAACTGTCCTTTTATATGGGATTCGTTTAAAGAAGTTGGATACTATACTGCACTTGGTGAAGATACTGCTACATTAGGCACATTTAATTTTGAAAAATTCGGCTTTAGCAGAACACCAACTGACTATTACTTGCATACGTTTATGCACGAAGCGGAACGCTACACCGGTAACAATCGAGATTTTAATTCGTACATATGTATGGGTAATAAATATTTTTATAAGATACTTTTAGATTACATAGAAAATTTAACATTAACACTGAAGTCTTCCAAATTGTTCGGCTTTTTTTGGGAAGTAACAATGAGTCATGACTATTTAAACTATCCAATGGCCATGGACGATGACTACGAAACGTTATTAAATCATCTTGATAATAATCGATATCTAGATGAGACAATATTGATAATACTCAGTGATCATGGGATAAGATGGGGTGACATTCGGTTTACTAAACAAGGGCGGTTAGAAGAAAGGTTGCCACTAATGCATATATTGCTGCCAAACTCTTTTCGTGAAAATTTCTCTTTAGCTTTCGAAAATATGAAATTAAACAGTCATCGTCTTACAACACCTTTTGATGTTTATGCTACTTTAGTAGATCTCGTTAATGTAGACGTGATTAAAAATGAAAATGTAAAATTACGAAGTAGAGCCCCTTACGCCTATAATAGAGGCGTAAGTTTATTTTTACCAGTACCTAGTAATCGCACGTGTGAGACAGCGGAGATAGATGACCACTGGTGCACTTGCCACAAAGGACAAAAAATACAAAAGACTAGCTTGGAAGCACGTGAAGCTGCACAAAAATTGCTATGGCATTTAAATTCACTAATCCGTGGACATTCACAGTGCGCGTCTCTTTCTCTCGATAAACTGATTGAAGTGACTGAAATGATAGCCGGCACACCGAATGAAAAAGAGGTAGGATGGCGAGAATTTCTGGTGGTAATACGCACTACACCAGGTAAAGGAGTGTTCGAGGCAACTTTACGGCACGATTCAAGGGACTGGTCTCTAGCAGGTACAGTTAGCCGCCTAAATATGTACGGTGATCAGGGTCGCTGTATGCACCACTATCAGCTCAAATTATACTGTTATTGCCTTTAATACCACAAGTTATTGAAATATTGTGAAACGTAAGAATCTGTGATAGTTTGTGGCGTATTTGAACATCGAGTACAATATTTTTTAAAGTTTTGCTCAAAATTTTCATAAGTAGGTTTGTCAGGCCTATTTTTGCAGTGGTTGTTCTATTTTATGAGTACATACATACATTTATACACATACGTAGGTGCGAACATAATTTTAAAATGATTATTTTATTAGATATTGTATAAAGTTAAAACTTTAATTTTCTTATAATTTATTTTATAAGTATAATTTTGTAACGTCATAGAAGGCGTGGAAATGGAGCTATCGTTAGCAAATGCAATGAATATGTAATGGCCCTACTGCTACAGGTATCAATACTTAGTGAATTAAAAATTAAGGCACTAAGCCCTAAGGGCGAATAAACAATAATTTCGAAAACTCTAAAAACTTTTAAGTACCTACGAAGTGTCTACTCATCCGATTATATTATTCCACTGAACTAAAACCTTTTAGTTCAGTGATATTATTCCTTTAATAATTTAGAACACTGACCTTTCGTAAGTCAATACGTGAATTGACTAGACTAGATCAAATCAAATTTAATATATACAACCATTCAATTATATTAATAAAAATAATCTAATAACCTAAACGTTACACAAGATGTACCTATATATTTTAATTTTAAATAGCTATTTCTAAAATAAAAGTTGATGACTCAATAGTTTAGTACATAATATTTTAACTATCAATCTTATATCTTATATCTTTATCAATTATAGTTATTTGTAACAATGTCTTGGTTATATAATATGTAGAGTTAGAGTACACCGCTATTATATTTATTAAAATATTTTGTTGTTGTGATGTCTAAACAATAAATATCTTATAAGGTCCATCAGACACGCTAGTAGTATGGTAGAAAGCAATATTTGATCTACGGCGTAGCATTCGTAATTAAGTATATACGTATTCCTATGTATATCTAAATAGAAAAAAGAAATGTTACATTTTTTGTTTTATTCTTTCTGTAAACTAGCCCTCAAACTGTTTCAGTAACATGTAATATTATAGTTTTTATATGTAGGTACCTACTGCTATGTTGTATACCCATAAGTTATTTATGTAAACTTATTTTTTGATAGTTCTACCTAAACCTTGAAATATCACTATTAAATTTTATTATGATATGTTAACGTATAGAAATAAACATGTTTTTGTTAGTGTTCATGACTACTTTTATTTCCCTCCTTAACTTTATCTATAAATGAAAAAATACATAAACAATACATAGACACAGTACATACATATTCACGAAAAGCATAACCATCCTTCTGGCGCAATTGAGTAAAAAGTACCTATAATATAATGTTAGTTTGAATCCGTTGTTTACTTTTCGTGTATTTCAAAATTATCGTAGCTCGAAAAATATGCGATTATTTAAAATTAACAAAGTCCTTAAAAGTATTATTTTCTACTTTTTAGTTTAGATTTATTAAATTTGGAAGTCGGTTTTTGTTTTTTTGTTAAAAATAATTTATTTTTAAATTTTTAGCGGAAAGTAGATACGTATTGTGTTAATGACTATAAAAATTTACCTTCTATTATGAGGTACACCTAATAGCCTGAAAGTATACAACTATCGGTCCATAATTGCGTATTATATTGAAAGAATTTTCTTTAAACTGCTAACCGTTGAGGAGTTGTACCTTCCATCATCAGCTACGATACGTGACTCAAATATCCATATAGCCTATAAAACATTCGGCCGAGCATCGTTAATTTGCTCCTAAGAATTGAAGAGTTCCGATACTTTGTCATGGATCCCATCATCAGAACCTTACCAAACTCTCATCAAACTACCCTTGAAGTATATCCTTTCCATTAGAAAACGAATCATCGAAATCGGTTGGCGTGTAATTGAGTTACTCGTCCATTTGTCGCGCAAATTCTTATTGCAAATTTAAGACTTTTATAGTTTTCTCATGGATGCCATTGTCAGAACTGGAAAATATTAAAATGGGACCACATGGGAAGCACTACCTTTCAAATAAAAAAAAGAATCATCAAAATCGGTTCACCCAGTTCAAAGTTATGAGCTAACAAACATAAAAAAAAAATACAGACGAATTGATAACCTCCTCCTTTTGGAAGTCGGTTGAAAACCGTTTTAAGGCACTTAATTTAGTATATTTCAATATGTCTAAAACATAGTAACACATTATATTTTATTGCGATTTGCGTTTAAAAGTAGGTAATATTTTACATTTGTGTTTTTGTACATCTACCTAAACTTCTGTAAAGTGTTTATGCAACAATTGCTGTCGCTGTGTACATACAACAGTTCTGACCTTCTCGCGATTATGCAAATATATTCTTGACACATTCTTTATATAATATACAGAAAACGTCATGGATATCAGCTCTAATACTTCTTTGAATTCAGTACAGTCAAGTAAAACAACTGACAGTCATTAGATGTTAATTGTACATTTATTATTTTAATAACGCACAATATTTTTTATAACTTTAATGAGTTTTCACTTAATAACTTAGATTGTGTCTGCGCGTATTTTTTTTTTTTAGATTTGGCAAGAAATTTAAAATATCTGCCTACTATTAAAAGAGAAAATGAACAAAAAACTTCTTAGTTATATTTTTTTTGGTTAATAATTAAATTAATCTCAAGATTAAGACCCAAGAATAATAAACTAAAGATTAATTTTTCATTTAGAACATTAAATTCAAATTACACACAAAAAATAATACGCCATAAATCTTATGGTAAGAATACATATTTAAGAAGATAATTAATTTATTTTATAGATTTTATTATTTTTTGTATTATAAATTATTAATACAAGATAAATATTTATTAGACGCGAGCTCATGGACTATCTAGTATATCTAGTATTTGCATATGTTTGTGTATTCAAATTATAAAAGCATGGATAATGACATTTTTCGCTCGACAATTGCTTTAAAAAATGAAAAAATAACAAAATATTTGTATATCTGTTTCAGTATGTGCCGCATCACAGGAGCAGCAAGAGATAAAGTTGGCTCCATGTCGACGCGTATGCGTTATTTATTCCTTCTTGCCACTGTTTTTGGCGGAAGTTTTCTCATAATCTCAATAAATAACATCTCAGATATAGCTTATATAAGCAGAGGTGTCATTCCTTGGAGCTCAATACGATATAAAGAAATTGAAAGTAACAACGAAAAAAGTTATACGATAAACACTGAAGGGTGCGTTATTCCCGCATTAAAACCTCTGGGTGAAGAAATAAAGCCATTTGTGAAGTATCCTACAAAAGTCAAATCATGTCCAGATTCTAAACTTTCATTGCTCGCCAATAACAAAACTCATATTTGGGTAAGACAAGAAAACAAAGAATATTATAATATCAGTCACTACAAAACATTTACTTGCTGTTATAAGTCGTTTTATAGGCCTCTATCAGTAAAAGATGTAACAAGCTTTGATATTGATGAACGTGTTAATTACAGCGATTGCAAATATTTTTCTCAAATTATTGAAGTTACTGATGAATTTGTTGCCGCTTATTGTGAGGCTGATGGGAGAAAAATTTATTACCAATATTATTTGTTTGCACATAAAAAGAACTTTGCCGCCCGTTCTAATTCAGCCCTTTTACAAAATAAAACATCATACAGTGTCATTATAATGGGCATTGACGCAGTTTCACGACTTAACTTTCATAGGACAATGCCCAGAACTTTGGAAATATTAAAGAAGAAAGAAGCTGTAGAGCTTTTGGGTTATAATAAAGTTGGAGACAACACATTTCCGAATTTAATACCAATGCTGATGGGAAAATCAGTAACAGAATTAAAAACTACGTGCATCCCAAATGAAAAATCCACTTTTGATAACTGTCCTTTTATATGGGAATGGTATAAGGACGCTGGCTACTATACAGCTTTTGGAGAAGATAGTTCAAGCCTTGGAACTTTCAATTATGAAAAAGCTGGTTTTATAAGAACTCCGACAGATTATTACATTCATACGTTTATTAATGAAGCCGAAAATAATGTAGGCAAGATTAAAGATCTAAATTCTTTTTTATGTATGAACGATAAATATTTTTTCAATGTATTATTAGAATATATTGAAAATCTCACAATGACGTTAAAGTCATCGAAAATTTTCGGATTATTTTGGGAAGTAAGTATGAGTCATGATTACGCAAATTATCCAATGTTAATGGATAAGCATTATGCAGATTTTTTTACAAGATTGGATGCAAGCAATTACCTGGAAGAAGCAATTATTATCCTAGTAAGTGATCATGGAATAAGGTGGGGTGAATTCAGATCAACTAACCAAGGTCGGCTTGAGGAACGCTTACCATTTGCTTTTGTCTTAACCCCAAAAAAATTTCGGAAAAAATATAATATTGCCTTCAATAATCTGCAATTGAACAGTCGTCGTCTGACAACGCCGTATGATTTATACGCTACTCTTATCGATTTAATAGATCTAGAAGGTATAGAAAATGATGTAATAGATATTCGAAGTAACAAGACTGCTTCAGAAAATCAAGCATATAGTTTGTTCTTACCTATTCCAGGAAATCGTACGTGTTTTCAAGCACGTATTGATGATCATTGGTGTAGTTGTCACAAAGGCCATTTATTGTCACCTTATAGCGTGAGAGCATTAGGTATCGCAGAAAAATTAGTGCAAAGCATAAATTCGTTATTATTAGAATACACTCAATGTGCTCAACTAAAGCTGAGTGAGTTGCTAGAAATTACAGAAATGGAAGTTAGCTCCCCTGAAGATGATAAGATTGAATGGCGTGAATATTTGGTAATGATAAAGACAACGCCAGGTCAAGGAGTTTTTGAAGGTACTCTTAGATACGACGGCCATAAATGGGGGACCGCTGGCACAATTAGTCGCCTTAACCTTTATGGAAATCAAAGCCATTGTGTGCACAATTATTTGATGAAACTCTACTGTTACTGCAACTCGTAGAATTATTATAGTAGATAGTAGTGTTGTATCACAAACACTGATTTTATTTATAAGTTTTTGTAACATATTACCTTTGTCAGAAGAATTTACTTGAACGTCCATAATGTTACATGTACATCATCACTACATGTCAACGGATTTTGATGCGTTTTTTAATTAATAGAGAGATTCAAGAGGAAGGTTTATATTATGTATAATACATGCATAATATAGTGGGTAAACATTGATAATTTTAGAGGTTTCTCATATAAGTAGATAATGTCGTAAATAAACACATTTTCTTGCGCTTACATTGCAAACGCTGGCTGAACTTCCCTACAAGATAAATCAAAATAATTAACCTTTTTAAGGTGTACAATAATGTACTACAGTATTGTAAACATTAAAAAGGTCTATCTCTATCTCTATGGGATAACCCACAATAACCATTCTTTATTCTTTACTTCAAACGAGAAATTGCTTATTTACGAAGCGATTTTAAGCAATACAGCATTTATCCTTATCCAATTAAGTACCTTAAATACATTGTGCATTTGATTTAGATCAATAGAGGAACCCGCGTCTTCGCTCGCTCTAAATCTAGGGACGAGCCCGAGCGAAGCGAGGGAGAGTCGCTAGTAATACATAAGGATACATGATGGAAACATAAGTAAATTCTTATTGTAAATAAATATAATATTAAGAGTACCTACATAGGCCACTGTGATAATAATCTGTTTTATATTTAAGTGGTATTTCATTCTAAATATTTTACATAATTACATATGATATATAATATTAATCCTTTTTTTATTTTCAATAGTTAGATATGTTTTGTTTTATAAAGTTTTATAAATGTTTTATATATATATATATATATATATATATATATATATATATATATATATATATATATATATATATATATATATATATATATGTGTGTGTGTGAAAAATACTGAGATATGACTGAATGGTATTTATAATATTTGGATTTACGATTTTTCAGATTGCGATTGAATTTGACGATATACCTAGTTATAAATTCGCATACGTGGAAACAATTTTAATATAAAGACAGACGGGAAGCAGGCGCATAGTTTTGAGTCCCACATAACCACTTATGACATTAAAAAAATGGAAACGATAATCATATCGATTTTACAAAAAATTTCACGTCCGTCATATTGAATATGTACAAAAATCTAGTAATATGTCATATACGTAATCGGCACCCTCAAAAACCATGGAAATGGTATCACCCATATTGATTTTATTCGTAATCGCCTGAAAACCGTTTTAGAAAAGACAAAAATCTAGTAAACAATAATATGCATAATTTAGCCTAATATCGCTGGGCTAATATTTTTTACCTTTCTTCAGTGTGTGGAAACTGATGAAATTTTAAATTCTTATCTAAACGAGATAATGACATGCAGTCTCCCACAGTACATGTAGTATGAACCAGTAAGATAAGTACAAGTCAAACGAAACACTTAAAACAATCAAATTAAAAAACGTCAACCCTAACTAACGCGTACCGAGCGGAATGTATGGCAGCTCGGTACGGCTACCGCCCCCGCAAACCCCGCACGTCCGTTGGCTGACTATAATATGTTTCATTGACTTTGATAATAGTAAACGAAAAAATATAGCTGTGTCTCTTCACGCACTAGGCGTAACTACACTGCACTGCAGCGACGCAAATATTCTTTGTATGAAATAGTATGAGGTCTGAGTTTCTTTCGCCAGTTCTTCTCAGGTCAGTGGTTTCTTCCTTCCGAACTGGTAGTAGACTCATGACGTTCAGTAAAAAATTGTAATAAATACATGCTGAATAAAATATTTTGAATTTGAATTTCAATATACCGCACTACGCGGCAGCAGCAAACTCGCCAAAAATACGCCCGCGCCGTCCGCGTGGTGCAGTTCCGCTATGCCGCTAGTGCGGTATAGCAAGCGACGCGAAACTGCACGTGAATCAAGTACCTTGAACCTTTTTTATAATAAATAATAAATATGTTGGGATATTTTAACGTATTTAAGTTTTTTTCTAATTATTTAAACGTTTCTAAATAAAAATATAAAGACAGTCGAACAAACAATTTGACTGATCGAACAATATAAAAAAATAATCTATCAATTAAAAAATATATATGAGACATAATACGCCACTGACCTCTATAATACCACTGGACTGGCCTCTAACCTCCATGGGACTGGCTGTTGTCAACGTACTTTTGTGGCTTTCTTGATATTCGCCATTTTGGCGCTGTCGGCCGTAGCGAGACGTAGCGAGAGTTTGTGGTACTAAAACTAATCATGTCGATATCAGCGAGCAAATATCGATAACTTTTAATAATAAGTTTTTACAATCAGTAACACTGTTTCAAATAAAGATTTTTATTTTTATTAATCAATAACCGTATCATCATAATTACTACTTATGTTATATTAACAACGAAAATGCAAAATTACTTTCAAAATTAGTTCTCGGGACTCTCGCTAGTGGCGCTTCAAATGGACACAAAAAAATTGCTGTCAAACGCTTGGAACAGCCTGTCCAGTGGTATTATAGAGGTCAGTGTAATACGCTAACTTGTAAAAATTTGTTTTATTTTTAAAAGAAACATTTATCGAACAAATAATCATTTTTGACGACCAAACGTTTATAAAAAAATAGTTAAAATATTTTTTCAGCCACCAGGTTCAAGGAATTCGCCAATCATGTCATAGCATATTTAATGCGTAAAACGAAAGGTTGCTTATAAAAATGGCTGTATACGAAGAAAAATTATTAGTTTTACTTGTTGGCCAGTATCCAGAGATACATTATGAACTCCAAAATGACATTGTATGAAAAATACCAGTAAAAAGGTTAGTTTCTTCCATTGTGCTCAAAGGTTGCCGAACTCAAACTGCCGCGCTAATGTGGTATACCTGTTTTTGCAGTGCCGTGTCGCGTCGCTGCAGTGCAGTGTAGTTACCATGGAGGTTAGAGACTAGGAGAACCATCGCTTCATACTAAAGCATTACCCGCCTGTCCCTGAAAATTTGTAGAATTTACAACGCGCTGTCGTCGGTAAGTAGTATTTGTGAAGTTAGCTGTTTATGAGTATTGTCACTATTGTGACAACGTGAAGTTAGGCATTGAGACAACATAGCGATCGCAGCGCCTCCTTAGTTTGACAATATTTCTGAGACACTACATTATAGGCGATGGTCCTCCTGGTCTCTAATCTCCATGGTAGTTACGCCTAGTGCAGTCTTACCATTAGAATAGCCCATGGATTTAGTAAGTACTTCGTGTTGTACGAAGTACTTACTAATTCCATGGAATAGCCAAATCCTTCAAGCAACAGATTATTTAATTGTGACCTTTTATCTATGTCGTTTGAAATTAATCTACCAAACAAAATTTTTTATCTGTCATTTCTGCTCTGACGTGTGTCAAGTGGCAACTGGCATTTGGCATTTGGCAAGTACATGCGATTATTGCGAAGTTTTAAATGTCAATTTACAATTGTCAACCTTTCTTTGATTGTGTAAAAAGTAATAATACAGCGCGTTGTTTTTAAAAATATGTATAGTTTGATAGTTCTTTTGATATAAAGAAAATCATTTTAACATGGCTGTAACCTTTAGAATTTTATGCAGAGAAAATATAACGAAAATATTTATTCAAAATATAACCAAACCGGTACAACGGAATTTAACCGCAAATCATCCCATAAGATTCTTATGCAATGGCTTAAAATATCAAAATAGTATTTTAAATAGACCTTCAGTTTTGACAAAAGATTTAACACTTTCTTTAAGACCCTTTCGACAATGTACAACCCAAAATAGCAACAATCCTTGTAAACCTCCACAAGAACCAGAGAAAAAAGTTGGTTTAATACAACGATTTAAGCAAATGTATAAAGATTATTGGTATGTGCTATTACCTGTGCATATGACAACATCAGCTTTGTGGTTTGGTGGTTTTTACTACTGCGTAAGAAGGTATTTTTTTTCATAAATGTCCATTCATTGCTCTATTTATCATATTATTCTTATATATTTTTTCTACATGTATATCTAACCATTTCTCCAATTGTATTTTTTTTTATTATTTTTTCTACATACATATTATACAATATGTTTAAAAAACAATAAAATCTGTTAAGTTAAAAATATTTTTTTAACTTTATAGCTGAATTGCATCATGAATATTTTTTCCTTATAATACCATAACTGTGACTTACTACAATAAATCAAATAATAAAAATAACAACTTTTCATTTTTTCATTCATACATTTTTCAGTTAAATTAAAAGTATTTGTTGACATCAATATATCATATAGCCTGACCTATTTTTTATCACATGATTTCTATGAAAACTTTTCAGTGGAGTAGATGTTATAAGCTTGTTAGAATCACTAGGAATCAGTGATAAGTTATTGATACCATTGAAGGAATCAAATGCAGGATATTTTGCTCTTGCCTTGGCTCTCTACAAACTGGTGACACCTCTAAGATATGCAGTCACTGTTGGTAATATAATTTATTTATTATTAATCTGATTACCTAAATTTGTTAGAAACTCTTTGGTATTTTAAATATGTTTTTACAGGAGGAACAACTTATGCAATAAGAAGGCTAACAGTTATTGGCTGGATAAAACCTGTTCCATCAAGGGAACGCCTTAGAGAGATGCTTCAAGAGAAAAAAGATAATATCCAAGGAAAATTCAATGAAAGTAAACAACATTATCAGACTCAGTATAAAGAAAAAAAGACACAAGTTATGGATGAAATGCAGCGATACAAAACAGAAATGCGTAATATAAAAGATAAAGTAAAGAAAATGTAAATAAATCAAGATGTTTGTTTTACTTACTATAAATATTATGTGTTCTAATTTTTAACCAAAACTTTTGTATTATATACTAAGCATAAATACTGTATATAGATATGTGAATTTAAAGTCTTTATAAAGTTTGATTATTTATTGTTAAAATATATAAATACAAAAGTATTATTTAACAAACATTATTTTTAATTATGAAAGGAATTTATGTTGACAACATTTTTATTATCAAAATGTACAGATATCATTAACTATATGTTTTAATTAAGTACCTACACTCGGGACAGTACAGAACTGGAATGTTTTTATGGTGCTTTTACTGCTTATTTTTTTATAATCACAAGTATAAAGAGAAAGAAGGTTATCATAGAGCCAGATGTGCTGTCACATCTAATATAATTACATTAGTAAATGCATCAAAAAATATACAAAAAAAAGATAAAGAATGTCTTTCCTTTTGTTTACTAGCCCAAGAACACTTACCACCTACATAATGAGCAAAATCAATTTTAGTAAATTCACACAAAATGAAATACAATAGAATACTTCGAGTATTATTTATTACAATTGTATTTTATGTTATAATTTAGTTTTAAACAAAAGAATGAATAAAAACTTTGATGTAATACTGATTTTTTTATAACACTAACAAGTTACAGTGTCAAATACATTTTGAGAATTGATATTTTAATTTGAAAATTACAGTATGAAAATTTATATATATTATTGACTACATATCACAAAAATTTGAATCATTTCTGGCTCCATCATTTTCTATCTCATTAACAAGCATGCATACTGTGACTTTTTAAAAGTACCTTAGTACCTACAAAACATTATCTTTACAAACATTTGCCCCTAATTCCTTTAAAACTTGCATACAAGCTGTCATTTTTAAAGCTATACAACTTACTTAACTTCTCAATTATTTTTGTTATGTTTTGTTCTCACAATAGCCATAAAATATTGAGCACAAGGGTATCACTATAGATTTTAATGTATATATTTCTTATTAATTATGGAAACATTGATTGATAGGATCGCATATCATCTTATATCTTATACATAGACGAAAAAGTGATAATTAGATCAAGTATAAATGTATTCATTTTTTTATATTTATATGAATACACAGAAATCCAAAAAGCAACATTAATTTTTTTTTTAATTTTTTAATAAATAATTATATACATACCTAACATGTTTGTCATAATTGAATTTTCTAAGGCCATTAATAACATTTAAAGTTTGAGAATCCCCATAATAATTAGTACTTTCAATATTTGTTTTCACATAACAGATTGTCTAATCACGTCAGACCAAAACGTCTCTAATCTGTGACAAATACAATGTATATCCTCCGGCATAATAAAGATATCACATCAAATGTTATAACAATATTTACTATGCTTATGAACTATTTCATCTCACAAATCAAATGGTAAAATGTACTACAATGGCCTAAACTTATTAGACTATTCACTTGCATAGCCATATCCCTTTACACTACTCACTGCTAATACCCAATACCGTTAAAGTGATAATTTCAATATTAATTCTTACATTAATTATGAATAATTACAACTTTCTACTGCTGGAAGCTTATAGCTGGCGTTTAAACTGATTTCAATAATCTACTTAGATATGAGCTCAGGTTATAATAAATGCATATTCACTGCATTAGTTAAGTGCAGTGTTTATATTGACTGTGATGCTTATCCCATGTACTGATAGGATGCGGGCGAGAGGTGAGGCGCGGGGGGCATGCCGGGGCCGGTGGGCGCGCCGATGGCCGTCAGGTGGCACGCGCGGCACATTAGCTTGCCTGTAAATAAGAAATTGTTTTATGACATTGAAATAACATTAATATTATTACAAAGGTATTTTTAAATTTTGTTTATTATATAGGTATATATATATTAATTAACATATTGTCTGCACTTTTCAAAAAATATATATAAAAGCAGTAGCACAATCATCACCTGCTAAAGGATAGCAGCGTTTGTCTGGTTCATCAGTCAATTGCATCCCACACATACAGCACATGTAGCAGTCAACATGGAAGTCACGGTCCATCGACACTACGCGCACTGTTTCGTCTGTGCCTTCAACTGGAGTTATACCTATATAGAAAAATTTTAAATTCAAAATCATAAAGTGGCTTTTTATGCAGTCAAGAGAAATCAAATAAGATTTTTATACCTATTCTCCTTACCATATTTAAAAGAGTTTATATTAAGATTAAGAGTGATCTATTATTCTTTAGGGGTCATCCATAAATTACGTCACACTAATTTCGTGATTTTTTAACCCCTCCCCCGTCCTAGTCACAGTTTGTCACATTTGTGAGACCCCCTCCCTCCCTGGTGTGACGTCACATACTTTGCAATAATACATCCATAAATATTAAATTAACCAACAGAGGGCCTAGACAATGTAACCATCGATTAGCGAAAGCGATAGTAGATTATTTTTAACAAAAAACAAAAACCGACTTCAAAACTCAACAAATCTAAACTAAAAAGTAGAAAATAATACTTTTAAGAACTTTGTTAATTTTGAAGTCGGTGCCAGCCAAGACGGATAGACTTATCTTGCCTTTGCAAGGAACTTTCGAACGGTATTTTGATTATGTTTACAAATATTATAGATATAGATTAATCGAATATGTGTCTATTTAAGGTTATTTTGCTTTGGCTGGCACCGACTTCTAAATTAACGAAGTTCTTAAAAGTATTATTTTCTACTTTTTAGTTTAGATTTGTTTAGTTTTGAAGTCGGTTTTTGTTTTTTGTTAAAAATAATTTATTTTCAAATTTTTAACGGAAAGTTATTTTGTTTATGTACAAAAAAGAATTTTCCAAATCGGTCCAGCCATCTTCGAGTAATGGGGAACATACATAAAAAAAATCCCCAACGAATTGAGAACCTCCTCCTTTTTTTAGAGTCGGTTAATAAGAGCCTGAAAGAATTTAACTATCGGTCTATAATAACGTATAATATTGAAAGAATTTTCTTTTAACTCCTAACCGTTGAGGAGTTGTACCTTCCATCATTAGCTCAACCACAGGAGATGATGATAATCAGACGCAAATACTTGAACAGCTTTAGAAAATATATGAAAAACGTAATAAGTGCCTATAAAATTTGAGAGTTGTCTTCGATTTCCCTGGGATCCCATCATCAGATCGTGACTTGGTGACTATGGGACCAACTAGAAACTATACCCTTTCAAACAAAAAAAGAATTTTCCAAATCGGTCCAGCCATCTTCGAGTAATGGGGAACAAACATAAAAAAAAGTCCCCGACGAATTGAGAACCTCCTCCTTTTTTTTTTGAAGTCGGTTAAAAAGTCCAAAATGTATGGGTTTGACATATGCCTTAGATATGTCACGTGATCTGTTGTCAATGAATAGATGATGGTAGACAATGTACATTCATTTCAATTATTAGAGATTTAAAGTTCAAGATGCATACGCTGCACTTAAGCGATGACTATTGTAGAAATCGAATCGCTTCATAACGAATGCCGGTTGTCTAGGCCCTAAGTTCTCAAATTACTTCCATTTTCAATAAAAAATTAAAAAAAAAATATCAAAATTAAGTCAAACTTTTGAAAAAATAACTAAACTATAGATTATTAATTAGGTATATTAATGGACGTTAGAAACTTAGGCCGGCGCATGACACAAGTAGAGCAAATGTGGCCTCGCCAGGCTCCAGCAAAATAATAGACATTTTAACACTTAGGTATAAGATTTAGAAATGTGACATCACAATACTTAGGATCCCTCCCACCCCCTTGTCACACAATGTCACACTTCATCGACCCCCTCCCTGCCCCTTAACGTGTGACGTAATTTATGGATGACCCCTTAAAGCAATGTTTAAAAGAACTATCCTGTTACCGATTTCTATATTTAGAATCAGAACCTATAGTTTAATAGCTCTATGTACAAGTGTATTATTTATGTCTAATTAAGTTATACCTAAAATCATATTGATTTTACCTTTGCCACAGCTAGCACATTTGGGTGCAAACATGCGATGATAATCATTTACACAATAAATTTTGTTATCAACATCAACAGTAAAGGGCACTCCGTCCAGACACTCATTGCATATGCAACAACGGAAACAGCCTGGATGGTATGATTTGCCCATAGCTTGCAATATCTGTAAAATGCAATGATACGTTAAGAAAAGATATAATATTTTATGCTTCCTTAAATAAAATGCAAGCAAATAGGTTATTAATTCTAATAACATTCACAGTCTACTCTAATCAAAGGGTATACACATTATGTTAAAAGTTATATACGTAAATCAAGCAACTGAGTTGTTAGTTTATCTAAAATATCCTAATAAATAGGTTATAGTGATACTTACCATTTCCATTATCAGATGACCACATATTGCACA
The DNA here is from genome assembly GCA_951802675.2 of Boloria euphrosyne. Taxonomy (NCBI): domain Eukaryota; kingdom Metazoa; phylum Arthropoda; class Insecta; order Lepidoptera; family Nymphalidae; genus Boloria; species Boloria euphrosyne. The sequence continues at coordinate 11,620,346 of OX637873.1, read as the reverse complement.
CTTTTCTGCTGTTTGTTGAAATCCCGAATACTAAGTAATATTATTAAATAAATACATTAGTGTTTGTATTTTCTAATTTAAAATTATATGTAATTAAAAATTATGTACAAATAATTTAATGAGCAAACTTAATTTAATAAGCAATCAAAAACTGTTTTGTATATAATAATACAAATAACAATGGTTTTTACCAGATAATCCTCTTCACAATACACTTTGCCATGGACATTGTAAAAGGCTTTGCCTCTTAGTGCCCGTCCACAAGAACAGCAAATGAAACAATTGGTATGGTATAGGTTCCCCATAGCTTGGCACGCTTGACCTGCCCCAGTTACTCCTGCACCACAAGTATGGCATATACCTGAAATAATAACATGTTCTGTGTATACAAAAAGTGGTCCAGAAAGAGAATTTAGAAACAAATTTCTTTACTATAATAATACATATATAATATAACAATAACACTTGTCTTAAAATTAAAAATACAGTAAAAATGGCTAAAGAAATAATAAATTATTTTTATCTCACCAAAGTATTCTCCTTCTTCATCTTGTCTTTCCATTTCTTCTTCAAGTTGTCGGGTAAGTTCCTCAATTTTACGCTGAGCTTCACTCGGTCCAGGTGGACGGGGAGGTGTTATACTATATGGAAGGAGACTTTTTCCACGCCCACCAGATCCTCGAGAACCTCCCGATACTTGAGATACAGAACTCGGAGTAGGACTAGGTGCAGGAGATTGAGCTGGTGAACATAATGAAGTTAGTCCGGAGACCATGTTACGAGAACTAATAGATTCTGAGGCCAATGATACATTATCTTTACTTGCAGCTGCTACTGCAGCAGCAGGAGAACCACCTGTCATACACACATAGTCAGAGCCATTTGTATCCTCAATTATTTGCATTCTATTAGGAAGAGGTTTTGGAGGCATAGTATAATTTCCATTTACTGGTGAGGGTTTTAATTTACCCAGATCATTACCTACAGGTGGTTTTGGATGAAAATACTTTGGAACAGGTATGGGACCTTGAACTTCTGTAGCAATATTTGCTTTTGGTCTTTGAGCACTAGGTGCAATTGAAGCATAAATGGCAGTTGAAGGAATTGTCACAACTTTATCATCAAAACTAACAGAATTATTATTTTTCAAAAGTGCACTAACATCAGTATATTTAGGAGGAGCAGATTTCATCACAGTATAGTCACTACTAGAATTATCAGATGAAGAATGATATGGTGGTGGAGGTGGAACTTTATCTACTTTATTTTTTTCCAATAACTTTTGTGAATTATTTCGATTAAGAGTAGTATTAGGAACTTGTGGACCTGGAGCAGAGCTTTGTTGGAGGTATTGCTGATCCGGTTTAGGTTGTACCTTGAAATCATTCTTCTTTTCATTGTCAGGACAAAGCATATTTTCGTATACTAAAGGATTTACTTTAGATTTGTTGTTTACTGGCACTTGAGGTTGCGCTTTACTATATCGAGTATTATAATAACCATCTGCTGCTAATGGTTGGCTTTGGTACAACTGATGATAGTAAGGTGGCTGTGATAGCTGTTGTTCCCCGTAGTAATCTATGTTTTCATACACTGGCGGTGGATATTGAGAGTTCGTATTTCCAGGTATTTCATATAAGTCTTCAGTTTGGTAACTTAGTGACCTCTGCGAAATTGAGTCTAAAGATCGTGTTGGGCTGGCTGGTAGCGCTGTAGTGTTTATATCACGTTTATTGATTGATGCGATCGTCTCTACTCGCTTAGGAGTAGCAAACTTGGAAGCTGCTATCACATTTGAACGTTCATAGAAACTGTAATCCTGCCGATTAACAGGAGCATTATCTAAGGTAAAACTCTCAATTGCACCAATTGGTCTAGTCTTTGCCTGAACACTATTGTTAGATGTTGAAGCATTGTGCGCTTGCTCAGTATCATTTTCGTCTTTGTTGGATATTTTCAAATCTTGCAAACCCAGTATACACCGTTGTTCTTCAGGGACATTTCTTCTTGAAGAATCCATAATATATTCGAATTATGTAAATATTACTGCCAGATTTCAAAATAATACGAAAAACATAAATGATTCATAATTATTGTGATCTAATGTAATCTTCACCTCAACAAAACATAATGAAATAAAAAATGTAAAAAAATAAAATTAGTGATGTGCGTGATGCTGATCGTGCCAAAAATCGAATTAGACGTTTCACGTTAATCGTTATTTTATAAATCAAGATGATAATAAAAAAAACTTATTTTTTCTACTTGTTATAAATATGTTAAAACGTACCTTTTAACTTAATAATAAATAAATATAAAAAGACTTTTCGAACTATTATATATATAAAGTGAATTATATTTTACAAAAAATATAATCGATTATATATTAAGGATTCGTTTTATCCTCGAATCTTTTGCATTCTACGTGACATTAGTGAAGGAATTTATAAATTGTAATCAACTTGCACGTTTTTAAGCAAATAACAGAAGATTTGAATTGAAAATTCGTCTTATAGATTTCTATGCATAAAGGTAAGACCGCACTAGGCGTAACTACAGCTACACTGCACTGCAGCGACGCGACACGGCACTGCAAAAACAGGTATACCGCACTAGCGCGACAGTACGCGACAAATTTTTCTTGTCACTTGCATAGAGTACATTGCTACATATATAAAGTCATTTGTCAGTAGTTTGGCAACCTTTGAGCACGTTGGAAGAAACTAACCTTTTTACTGGTATTTTTCATACAATGTCATTTTGGAGATCATAATATATCTCAGGATATTGGCCAAGAAGTAAAACTAATAATTGTTTTTCGTATAAAGCCATTTTTATAAGCAACCTTTCGTTTTACGCATTAAATATGCTATGACATGATTGAAGAATTCCTTGAACCTGACGGCAGAAAAAAAACTTTTACTATATTTTTATAAACCATTCGCTTGGTCGTCAAAAATTATTATTTGTTCGATAAATGTTTCTTTTTAAAATATAAAAACAATTTTGAACAAGTTAGCGCATTATGTCTCATATGTAATTGTTTTTATTCGATAGATTATTTTTTTTATATTGTTCGATCAATCAAATTATTTGCTCGACAGCCTTTATATTTTTATTTAGAAATGTTTAAATTAATTAGAAACAGATATAAATAAATACGTGAAAATATCCCAACATATTTATTATTTAGTATAAAAAAGATTAAAGGAACTTGATTGGCGTGCAGTATCGCGTCGCTTGCAATACCGAACTAGCGGCAGCGGAACTACACGACGCGGCATTTTTGGCGTGTTGGTCAACTTTGCCGTGCAGTGCCGCGTCGCGTAGTGCGGTATACCTTATACTATTTCATACAAAGAATATTTTGCAACGCCGCGCCGTGTCGCGTCGCTGCAGTGCAGTGTAGTTACGCCTAGTGCGTGTACACCTTTAGCAATTAATTACATAATACAGATAGTATTTAAATAATAAACGTTAAAAATAACCAATTTTTATTGGATTCGTACTTAAAATAAAGTTCTCCTTTCATAAATGTTAAATCGATTAATTCATTCGTTGTCTCGATATTTTACTAATTGACACTCCCCCCTCATTTTCATACTGCATAACTTTGACAGTTGATAGTAAAATGTGCTTTTTAACATAGCTTTTTAACGTCATTACTCATTTACGTTTTAACTTTTAACTTTTATTCTTTATCTGTGTTATGTATTGTCTTGTGAAGCGTACCGCTAGCTGATGTGTAACACATATTTTCATGATAAAAATATCAAAAAACCATATAAACTAAGTAATTAAACAGCAGAGAAGCATACTTAACGTGCAATATGTATGATATGGAAGATGATCAGTATGAGGAGGAAGAAGTAGAAGAAATTTCATCAGAGCTTTGGCAAGAAGCTTGCTGGATCGTCATTAATGCTTATTTTGATGAAAAAGGTTTAGTCAGACAGCAACTGGACAGTTTTGATGAATTTATACAGATGTCTGTGCAACGAATCGTTGAGGATTCCCCTCCGATTGAACTTCAGGCAGAAGCTCAGCATTCTTCTGGTGAAATTGAAACTCCACCAAAATACCATCTAAAATTTGATCAAATCTATCTGTCAAAACCAACCCACTGGGAGAAAGATGGTGCACCTTCACCTATGATGCCAAATGAAGCCCGTTTACGCAATTTAACATATTCAGCTCCTTTGTATGTAGATATTACAAAAACAATTGTAAAGGAAAATGAAGATCCAATTGAAACTCAACATCAAAAAACTTTCATTGGAAAAATACCTATTATGCTCAGATCTACCTATTGTTTGCTGAGCAATTTAACAGATCGTGATTTGACAGAGTTAAATGAATGCCCATTGGATCCAGGTGGTTACTTCATCATCAATGGTTCTGAAAAAGTTTTAATAGCTCAGGAAAAAATGGCTACCAACACAGTTTATGTATTTAGTATGCAAGGTGGTAAATTTGCTTACAAAACAGAAATACGCTCATGTCTAGAACATAGTTCAAGACCAACTTCAACTTTATGGGTTAATATGATGGCCAGGGGAGGGCAAAGTATTAAAAAATCTGCTATTGGCCAGAGAATAGTTGCTATAGTACCATACATAAAGCAAGAAATTCCCATAATGATTGTATTTAGAGCTCTTGGCTTTGTAGCTGACAGAGATATCTTGGAACATATCATTTATGATTTTGATGATCCTGAAATGATGGAAATGGTGAAGCCCTCTTTAGATGAAGCCTTTGTCATACAAGAGCAGAACGTAGCTCTCAGTTTTATTGGTGCTCGTGGAGCACGTCCAGGTGTCACAAAAGAGAGACGTATAAAATATGCAAGAGAAATTTTACAAAAAGAAATGTTGCCGCATGTTGGTGTGTCAGACTTTTGTGAGACTAAGAAAGCTTACTTTTTGGGTTATATGGTACATAGATTACTATTGGCTGCTTTAGGACGCCGTGAACTTGATGACAGAGATCATTATGGGAACAAGCGGCTTGACTTGGCTGGACCATTATTAGCCTTCCTTTTTAGAGGTTTATTTAAAAATTTGTTAAAAGAAGTAAGAATGTATGCTCAGAAATTTATTGATAAGGGAAAGGATTTCAATCTGGAATTGGCTATCAAAACCAAAATCATTACTGACGGTTTAAGGTACTCATTGGCCACAGGCAATTGGGGAGATCAAAAGAAAGCTCATCAAGCTAGAGCTGGAGTATCTCAAGTATTAAACCGTTTAACGTTTGCGTCAACTTTATCTCACTTACGACGTGTTAACTCCCCAATAGGTCGTGATGGCAAATTGGCTAAACCCCGCCAGTTACATAATACACTTTGGGGTATGATTTGTCCAGCTGAAACTCCGGAAGGGGCTGCTGTAGGTTTGGTAAAAAATTTAGCTCTAATGGCTTACATTTCGGTAGGAAGCCAGCCTTCACCTATATTAGAGTTCTTGGAGGAGTGGTCTATGGAAAACTTGGAAGAAATAGCTCCTTCAGCCATAGCTGATGCAACAAAAATATTTGTAAATGGTTGTTGGGTAGGTATTCATAGAGACCCTGAACAACTTATGGCTACACTACGCAAATTGCGTCGTCAAATGGATATTATTGTATCAGAAGTAAGTATGATTCGAGACATTAGAGATAGAGAAATAAGAATTTATACTGATGCTGGTAGGATTTGTCGCCCTCTTTTGATAGTTGAGAATGGAGCCTTGTTGTTAAAGAAAAAACACATTGATCAATTGAAAGAAAGGGATTACAATAATTATGGATGGCAAAACCTGGTAGCCAGTGGTGTTGTAGAATACATTGATACTTTGGAAGAAGAAACTGTGATGATAGCAATGAGCCCTGATGACTTAGCTCAAGTAAAAGAGTATGCTTACTGTACCACTTACACTCATTGTGAAATCCACCCTGCTATGATATTGGGTGTTTGCGCTTCTATTATTCCTTTCCCGGATCATAACCAAAGTCCCAGAAATACTTACCAAAGTGCTATGGGTAAGCAAGCTATGGGAGTATATATTACAAACTTTCATGTTAGAATGGACACTTTGGCTCATGTTCTTTATTACCCGCACAAACCTCTCGTCACTACAAGATCTATGGAATATTTACGATTCAGAGAATTGCCTGCTGGTATCAACTCTATTGTTGCCATTTTGTGTTACACTGGATATAACCAGGAAGATAGTGTCATCTTAAATGCTTCTGCTGTTGAAAGAGGATTCTTCAGATCGGTATTTTATCGTTCATATAAAGATTCGGAGTCTAAAAGGATTGGAGATCAAGAAGAACAATTTGAAAAACCAACAAGACAAACTTGTCAAGGTATGAGAAATGCGCTCTATGACAAATTAGATGATGATGGAATTATTGCCCCCGGCATAAGAGTATCTGGAGATGACGTCGTAATTGGAAAAACAATAACTTTACCTGAAAATGACGACGAACTAGAAGGTACTACGAAACGATACAGTAAACGTGATGCCTCAACTTTCTTACGTAATAGTGAAACTGGTATTGTTGATCAAGTTATGTTAACATTAAATAGCGAGGGATATAAATTTTGCAAAATTCGAGTAAGGTCTGTGCGTATTCCGCAAATTGGAGATAAGTTCGCTTCTCGTCACGGGCAGAAAGGAACATGTGGTATTCAGTATCGTCAAGAAGACATGCCATTTACTTGCGAGGGCTTAACTCCGGATATTATTATTAATCCACACGCTATTCCTTCTCGTATGACAATTGGTCACTTGATTGAATGCATTCAAGGGAAAGTATCGTCAAACAAAGGAGAAATCGGCGATGCCACACCGTTTAACGACGCCGTCAATGTGCAGAAAATTTCGTCTTTACTTCAGGAATACGGCTATCATCTTAGAGGCAATGAGGTGATGTACAACGGTCATACTGGCCGAAAGATTAACGCTCAAGTATTCTTGGGACCTACATATTACCAACGTCTGAAGCATATGGTGGACGACAAAATTCATTCTCGAGCTAGAGGACCAGTGCAAATTTTAGTTCGACAACCTATGGAAGGAAGAGCTCGTGACGGAGGGTTGCGTTTTGGAGAAATGGAACGTGATTGTCAAATCGCTCATGGTGCTGCTCAATTTTTGAGAGAACGTCTCTTCGAAGTTTCTGATCCATATCGCATTCACGTTTGCAATTTCTGTGGTCTAATAGCCATTGCTAATTTAAGAAATAATACTTTTGAATGCAAAGGTTGCAAAAACAAAACCCAGATATCGCAAGTTCGACTTCCTTATGCCGCTAAGCTGCTCTTCCAGGAGCTCATGTCCATGAATATTGCACCTAGACTTATGGTAGTAAGTTAAGCTTTGACTCTAAACTTGTATTACTTTATTTTTTATATTAAAATTAAGTGTCGGTAAGATTTGTCTGGATAGAATCATAATATGAAATGTAAGGACAAATTTTTCCAAGCAATTTTGATTAATTTTATTTAACCATCTCTGAAAACAATATGTTTTAGTTTTATCTAAATGCAACTAAACATAGCTAGATTAATACATGGAAATGTTTCTTAAATAAAGAGATACAAAAAAACTTCAATCATAAGACTTTTATTTCGTATCACAAACGACAACATTAAATGCAGCTTAAATATAACAATCACGATACAAAATGTACACATAAACCTGGTACTTATTACTTTAATAAATAATATCAAAAATGCATCAACATGTTTGAGGTATAAGTTAATTATTTATAGCGCACTAAATTAAATATATGACAGTTAAAAATAACAATAATAAAATGTTAAGATATAACAGAAGATAATATCATGTGAATAAATCAACAATACAAATGTAATTGCATTCATGTAACTATTTAACAGGTCAATAATGTAAATGCTTGTAATGTAGTTATAATAAAAAAGTAACTTTGGTGAAGAAAATTAGAAAAGCAATAACATTTTAAATATAATAAATAATAATAAATTGTTTTTTAAATAAAATTATATTACATATTACGTATTTTAAAATACACGAAAATAAAGACTAGGAAGACATTTAAACATAGTAATTAAGGAATACAATACCTTTTAGAAAATTAGAGAGCGTAGATACACTATATTTTGCATTATGACGATTAAGTACTACTCGAGGAAAATGTGCAATAAAGAGTGCTCGAAAATATTAAGACATCTAGATGTGAAAGTAAAAGGTCAATTTCTAGTTGACAAAAAATAGCTAAGTTTTAATAGAATAGACCGATTATTTTTCTCCAATTCTTTGTATGGATATGTCCAAAGTATTTAACTATCCTCTTCCAGTCTTGGATCATCTGTTATAATGAAAAAACCACCAACAATATATGAATTCATAAAAATCTCAAATGTAGGAACGGCTACCTACATTTCTTCTGCAGGTGAATTTCTTTCAACAAGTTATGCAGATACATGTAAAAGCATCGCAATTATTCTTAAGTATAAATTTTTTTACTGTACAACTTACGTATCTTCTGGCCACGCCCAGATGCAATATATTATCGGGAATATCATTCTTGTCATATTTTCTTTTTTTTTAATTATATAAATAGACATTAGTTAGTAAATTTCGAAAATGTTATAATTTAGGAATCTGTGTATGGACGTTCTACATTTCAATTGCATATATGTAGCTGGACACGTTAAATTTGTTTGTAAGAACAATTGACATTAAGATGTGAGTTTTGGCCCGAACGTGGTATGCGATCAGTTGGGGGCCGGCAGCGCTCGCTGCTCGCGGTCGTCGTCCTCCTTGGGACGGGTCCACTTGATCATGGTCTCTGGCGACCGATACAGGAACACCAATTTTGCGAATAAATCTTCTTCTAGAGATAGCTCCAATGCCTCGCGAACCTGTAATCATTAGTCGTCTTCAGGTAAAATATAGAAAAAATAGAGCAGTATTTACACTACATAAAAATCAATTACAAAAATATCTGATGAATTTTACAATATTTGCCATTTGTTTGTTTACACATGTATTTATAAAATGAAACAGTATCATTATCTATTTCAATATTATTAACAGTATTCAATATTTTTTCAAATTATTCAAGAAAACAAAAAGAAGGCAAAGCACTGCCAAATTTCTTTGCATGGGAAATGGCATACTACTGTAGTCTCGACATTAACACACTTATAACATCTGGACATTAATGTACCATAATATGAAATATATTGGTATGCATTGTGTATTATATAATTAAGATCTACGGTGTTACCAAGTAAATGTCCAGACAGAGCTGCAGCACGCGGTCCACGTTGGGCAGGTCGTCGAACATGATCTTGGTGTAGATGCCGGAGAAGAAGCTGCGCAGCATGCGCGACGCCAGGAATACGAACGTAGTGTACAGCCCGATTATACTGAGATTGTGATACAAAAAATCACAAAATGATGAATAATATCAAGAATAAAACGTGGTAAAATACTTCAAAATGTATGTTTTGAACATATCTTAAAACATTATATGCTTAACTATTTACTTTAATTGTTTTCAATAAAGTTAATTTAGTTAGAACTCACCCTCCTCCCGAGATGAAATTGAGTGTCTCCGGGAAGAGCTTATCGTTGAATGTGTACATGACGAGCATGTCGCAGTTGTTCATTGGTATCGGAGCTAGGAAATCCTGTGAACATAAATGTTTATTTTTTATTCATTATAACCTGAAGGTGTTATAGTGGTAGCGGAAGCTTATAATATATATTTTGATAGGAATAAGATAAATTATTTAAATCATTTTTATCAACCGTTATATAAAAATACCATATTAAATAATTTAATATTGGTTGTTTATTTAATACTATCAGTTAACTGAAGTGCCCTAAATTTAAGCATACTTAAAATAATTAACCGCCGCACCAGAGTGACTTAATGAACCATTAAGTCGAGAATCTCCATACTAAAGAACGACTTAATGGCTCATTAAGTGACTCTGAGTACGGCGGTAACCTTGCTTAAAATTAGTATTATCGAAAATTGAAATCAACTGGCGATCGTCTACAGACTTTTTATACTTTCATTATAATTTCATATACATATATAATAAGGGTGTTCGCTCACACGCGGCTGGCAGGCCTCGCGCACGCGCCAGTACACGGCGTCGCCCTCGCGCTCCAGCCGCAGCTGCACGTCGCGGTAGTAGCGCGCGTCGTCGTGCTCTGCACACACACATACACACACACATACATTATACATACATACAATAAAACATTATATATTACGAAATTAACATAAAAACAGCTTGCATATATTAAATTATGTTAAGCGCAAAATTATACTTTAAATATACACATTTTTGCAGAAAACCGTTTTGACGGAAATTAGTTCGCAGTAAAAAAGCTATTTTAACATTAATATTGTCAATTGGGTGTCTGTTTAAGCAATATACTAATCTAGACTTGTTCCAAATTTTTTTATATAAAGAATTAAAGTTTAGATTCGGGTTTCGAATTAGAGATATCTTCCGGTGATTTCTGATGTAGAGATTTAATATTTCAATTTAAAGAATCCTTTGTATAAAATTACACTACTTAATTATTAATGTAATGTTAATTCAAACACTATGATAATGTGTTATAGTTACTTTAATGTACATACCTGTTGCAGAAATAGGAGGCATTAATTGATATGCAGGTTTCGTTGTTCCTTTGTTAAATACTTTCACAAATTTAGGGAATAACATTTTGACGTTCAACCTGTAATACGGAAATTATTTTTATTATTTAGTAAATATTTTATTAAAAAGATATATAAATTTAATTCATAAAAAAAAGTTAAAAAATAAAGTTTTTAAACGAATGAAACCATTATATAAATATCCGAAAAGATACTTTCATTTATAATGTCGAATATTCACGTCAAAATCCTCTGCCGCGATTGTCTGTCTGCCGGTTCGCGATATACTCAAAAACATAATAATAGTATCTCGAGGAAGGTTTCTGTATATAGTTTGTCAAGTATTTGTATACATTTACTAGCGGAACCCGCGGCTTCCCTCGCGTCAAATCTAAGGACGAACCCGAGCGAAGCAAGGGCGAGTAGTTATACTAGGGCTGTCCATTAATCACGTGAGGCTCGAAAGGGGGCGTGGGGGGTAAGGTGTCCATAAAAAATCGCGAAATATCACAAGGGTCCCAGGGAGGTTGTAGTAATATATCACGTGTATTTTTCTGTAATAAAATTAGATGACCTGTTGTTAAAAATGACAAAACAAACATCACGTGATTAATGGATGGCCCCCAGGACATTATAACCGAGTGACAGTATTATACCAGGTGTCGGGTGTGGAGGTGTTGGCGAGCAGGCGCAGCAGCGTCTGGCGCTCGGGGTTGGGCGCGGCGCCGCGGCGCGCCGGCAGCGGCACCTCGCGGTTGTTCTCGATGGTGGGCGGGTTCTGCGCGTTGTTGCTCGGGTGCGTGATCACGTACGTGAACTTCACCGTCAGCGACGCGTCTGCGGAACAATGCATTATTCTGTTTTTATGATTGTTCATTCACTTGTAAAATAAATAATGTTTTGAATTATAACTGTTTTAAAGGTAAAGGAAAAAAGAGCAATTTTTTGAAGTGCCCTATTATAGTTATAAGTTGTCGTACATAATATTCTTTAAATTTTTGGATTAAAATACTGCTTCACATTCCTGCTACTGAAACTATTTAATAAATAAATGTTTCTTCCGAATGTTTAAAAAAAATAAATCACAGAGATAAACAGAGTGTATAAGAGAGAGAGAGAGAGAGAGAGAGAGAGAGAACATACTAGAGATGGCTTCCCGCTCGAGGCGCGCGAGCTCGGGCGGCGAGATCTGCCACTTCATGGTGGAGTTGGGGTTGATGGTGACCACGGCCACGTCGTTGTACATGTAGTTGGAGAGGAACGTCTGCGCCGTGCGGTCGCGCGCGTACTGGCTGCTCAGCTGCATATAGTCCTGCTCCGTGAAGCTGCGTTCATTTGCGATATTAGTTACATTAATTCATTTATACACTTACGGTCTTATTCATAAAAAAATATAGAAGCTTTATTAGCTTGTTAATAAGCAAATTCTCAAAAACATTATTCATAAACGTTCAATAGTGCTAAAACGCTCTATAAGTATTCAATAACGGCTCTGTAACTTATAGTAGCTTGAGGCCTACTATAAGCCTACTATAAACCTTTAATAAAGGACAAGATGGTCGTCTTGTCATCAGTGACAGCTGATAATTTGATTAAACTTGAAGTGAGATCATTTTATTTGGTGTCTAGTGACATTGCGTAATTGTAAAACATTGTTTAAAATTATTTTTTTGCTGTGTATCAAACCAAGATACCATATATGATATAATGCAAGCTCCCCAAACTATAGCCGCCATTGGCTTTGGTGTTTGGAAGCAACGGTTTCAAAGCTTGTTGTATGGATACACCGTTCACATGCGTAACGTAAAACCTACATATGTGGCTCTTGCAGTTTTGCATAATATTGCAATAGATCATCAGGACACAGTTCCAGGTAATTTTAATCATATTATCATAACTTTACATCAACACATGTATATTACTATTTATGTAAGCAATATTTTTTACAAATGTTATTTTATTTCAGAAAATGATGATGACATTCATATTATTCAGGAGAATGGCTTTGCAGCACCTACTAATATGAGTGAAAGAGGAAGAGTAGGAAACAGTACTTTCCTGCGAGCATTTATTGATGAGCATTTTAACTATGGATAGAAAAAATAATAAATTATTAATATAATATTATAAATTCGAAAGTAAATGTCTGTCTGTCGCGGTTTCACGCCAAAACTACTGAACCGATTTAAATGAAATTAAGTACACAGATAGTCTAAAGCCTGAGAAAGGACACAGGCTACTTTTTAAGGCGAAAAACGGTATGTAAGAGGTTGAAATAGGGGATGAAAGTTTGTATTGAAATTATGTCATTTTTAAAACTAGAAGCTTGAATTTTTTTTAGGATTTTGATTAGATATAAATAAGACATTCAAAGTTTGTAAAAATTGTATTCTAAAAGTACCTATGATATAATATTGTAAATTAATAAAAGAAATATATATTTTATTTTAAAGCATTTTATTTTTCATCTCGTAATATTCAATTTTTGCTCCCTTTGCACGTGCAGTGAAAACTGTGAACAATATTACAGTTTAATCTTTATTTACACTAATAATGCACTGTATTTATTTAAAAACACTATACCTGTTGAATAAATCTTCCCATGCTGCCTGCTTTTTAGAGTTTGTGTTGGTATCTGTATTTTTGTTTTCAATGGCGGAAACCCTCTCAACCAACCCTGACCAACTCCGTCAATAATAATTAATGCTACGGAAAGAAATAAGCGCGAGAAAATATTAAGTAAACACGTAGAAATACAAAGGATTAAGGAAGTACACCAAATACACACTTATGTAGCTTGAAGTTTAAATTCTGTACTAACCTGCTATTAGCTTAACCTATTTGCACTTCTGTCTCTTTTTTTAGCTACTTTTATTCCGTTTTCAATAGTTAAAAAATGGTTTTGTTCACTAATTTACTTTTGGCGGAAAAGTCAAATCAAATGTCAAACTGATTCACGGAGCATTGAGACCAGTATTTTTGACATTTTGTCCATGAATTTATCAGAATGACAACACAATAAAACGAATCCCGCTTATAGCAAGCATTTAGTTATGAGACGTTTATTGATCCGTTATGAATAAAGAAAGTTATGAAACGTTTAATAGGCCTATTGAGCATTTTAGCTAATGAACATTGTAAACCTATAATAAGAGATTTTTATGAATAAGACCGTTAATATTCACACCACAAAATTACATAAAAAAGATTTCTTATTGCTCATTAGGGGTTTCTTCCAGACAACCTTTGGACTAAGGAATAAAGAAGACAATTTAAATTTATTTAAAACTTGGATTGGTTTTGAACCACAAAAACAGTAGCGAGAGGTAAATTACCTATCAATATTATGCGACTGCGCAGACATCTGGTACACCGGTAAGAAAGGTCCAATTCTAATTTTCACTGTTACATCGGTTGGAGGATTAGGTTGCCCCACCTGTGAAATACAATTTCCAATAAAAAAAAATTGCCTGCAATTGGCCAGCGTGATGGCCAGGGAAGTTTGTGTTAAGTAATGGTGCGTTAAAAAAGATTGAATAGGAACGGTTCTTTTATAATGAAAATAAACTCACAGAGTTACCAAAAGCGAAGAAAACCAGCGGGAACCAAATGATGGCGATGACGAAGGCGAGCACGCCGCCGCCCAGCAGGTACTTGGACGTGGCCGACTTCTTTACACCGCGGGGTTGTGGAAACTCGTCTTCCACGTAGCGCGAGCACTGCCATAAATTAGTTATCAATTTACAATCACTTAATAAAGATTCCTAAACTTGTCCATTACATTACTTACTACATTAAGAAGATTTTGAGATTGCGTTAGGAATAATATTTAGCTTAATACCTTATGCGACTTCATAAATTTATAGTTTAAAATATTAAATAAATTCTATAATAGTTTTACTCAGTGTTAATACTTATGGAAAAAATAAATTGCGGTTGTAAAATAATAATTTATTATACCTTTAGTAAGAAAACGCTGGCAAATATGTCTTCCATCTTCAGCCAGTCCATGAGTGTCATCGACGAGTCTGTCCAGATCCAGTCCATGAGAGTTCGAAGTTCAAATAAGAAAGGCACCGCCATAAATCTGTTTCACACAAAAACATCACTATTCTTGTGCTTTCTTATTTGTCTTTTTTTTTTAATTTAAATAAATATTCCAAGTTAGCATAAGTAGGAAGGAGTAGGGTATTACGTTCGTTAATTAATTTTCAAGAAGTTGATATATCTGGTGTCAGGTCATAATTATCATAAAAACTAAAAAGTTATTATCATCGCGAAGTAAATCAACAACCAAAACTTCAACACTGTAGACTAACAGAAAGACGTTCTAATTCATTTGGAAAAGTGTATACAAACACACCAACCAACCAAAAATATTAGGTTCCATATAATACAATATACAAGTTAAATAAAAGTTATTTAAAGAAGAGCTTGTGCGTGCACTGACCCTCTGAAGCACACCATGTTGAGGAAGCGGTAGGACTTGCAGAGGAAGTTGCCGATGATGCGGCGCGGGTAGCCGCAGCGGATCTGGTACGCCGACAGCAGCAGGTACACGCACTTCACCATGTACCACATCGGCGGCGGCAGCAGCGCGTTGAACGTCCTGGATAGTAAAATATAAAATAAAAAGTTCCGTTGCTACATGTTAATAAACTAACGCACACATGAATACAGAACAACTAAAAATATTACAATAACACACTACATTACGATTAGTCGTCAAAATAGGATGGCATGATTCAAGTATCGCCAGTGAAAAAGAGACAAATATAATTCTCGACAGTGCGTCGTCAACGCGTTGGTAGGCCAATAGCCTAGTTTTAGTGTGCCACTTTTTGAGCGCGTATGACTTATATACACCTTTTTTCCTAGTATATCAATGATTATATCAGATAAGTACACTAAATAAAATCTAAAGCAAAATATCTGTTACATAAAAATATAAAGAATGACCTTTTGTCTTTCGGTTACAAAACCCTATGGATAACCTATCTATAATATATTTTAAGCAATCTGAACCTCTCAGTAATAAAAGGCAGCACGAAGAACATCCACACGTGCACGCCGATGATGAGCGCGTACTGGAACAGGATCTTGCCGAGCATGAACTTGCGCAGGTACAGCGCGCGGTCGATCACGATGAGCGCGAACTGCAGGATCAGCATCACCAGGAACGGAATGGGCACTTTGTTCTCTTCTAGATACGCTTGCACGCCGCCGTCGCCTTGGTGCGTCTGCGCACAATACAATAAAATAATCTTACTTAAAATATTATTGAATTACCTTGTCTTATTGATATAGCAGTGGCAGTCCATTGGAAACGAGGTCGCTCGGAAAACCAAGAAAATGTGGTAAACTATGGCCCATGGCATTAGGAGAGGTCTTTACTCAGAAAAATCAGGTTAAAAGGGTCGATGTATCAAAAGAATAATACATAGGGAATATGCATAAAATTTAATTTTGCTTCAAATATCTTTTTTTCCAATCTTTATTATCGTCACATTATGATTAAAAGGTATATTTTTTATTTAGTTATTATTTAAACCCTTAAAATATTGTATAAAAAGTGAATATTAACGGCGGGAAATCGAAACTTCCTAAACGCGCCACCATTGGTTGGAAGCAAAATGACGTCAGTTGTCAAAACATTGGGTTTATCGGCGTCGATATTCATACTAGACCAGGTTTAGGCAGCTTTTCTGAGAAAATTTACTATGATAATGTATATATATTTTTACACCATCACAAAGTAGAGATTTTAACAAACAAAAAGCCCACTAATTTTTTTAAGAAAGCAAATATTTTGACGTGAGAACTTTCGATGGAAAACTAGGGTGCTTTTTCGATATTAAGTCAAAATAAGGTGAAAAAAATAAATATTTTAAATCAATAAAAATACAGTGTATTTAAAACATAAAAAGGTAAGTTTTCACAAAATTTCGTGAAAAATATTTTCTTTTTGTAAAAGATAAAAATAAAAAAACAAAAAGTTGTTTTATTTAATTTTTTACATAAATTTTGAGGTTATGTGAAAAAAGTGTGAACACAAAAGTTTTAGATCTTTTTATTACCTACAACATTTCCATTTAACTTTTTTCCATAGGACTTGTAGTTTTGCCGGAAATCGAGATAAACAGTTTTTTACCCTTAAAACACCCCCCTTCCTCCTTCCCGACCTCAGATCGCCCGTAATTTATTTTTCCTTTCATTTTTATAATATTATGTTTTATTCTTTTCTAGTGGGTTTTATTCTACTATTATTTTTGTGGTTTCAAAAATTATCGACACTTGTCTATACTACTAAAAAGTAGTATATTATGTTAGAAAAATTTTAAAACTGTGTTCCTGTGGTGTTTTCTAGTGAATCAATATTAATAGTGAATCAAGGACGGTGACTTAAACTGGTTTTATCAAAGCTTTGAAGGAACGAAAACACATCTTTTCATCTTTCTTTCTTTTATTTTTGCGTCGCTTGGAATACGAAAAAACACTTTATCGGGTGTATTTCTAATAATGTTTTTGTACTTACAATACTTGTAAGAAGGTTTTTTAATTTCCTCAATGTTGTGTATAGCAATTAAAACGGAAGATATATAAGAAGTAACTGAAAAGCTTAAAGTAAAAAAGACATTCGCGTGACAAATGACGTCATCGACGTGGCGGCGCTACTGGTGGCGTTTGAACGGCTTAAATTTAGTCAATATTTTAAATTTCACTATGCATAAAAAAATATATATTTTCAAGACTATTTATATATTTTTCTACTTTATAATGATGTAAAGTATGGATTTAAGTCATAAAAAAAAATCATGCATATTCCCTATTATTATATATCAAAAATATATATCTAATAAGTTCCCATTTTTTATAAAGTCATGTAGTTATAGTATGAAAAAACTAAATCTTACACCGAAAGCGGCAAATCCAAATATAACAACGAGGAAGTTGAAGAAATCGCACAGGAACATGTACGCGTATATGTCGGCGGTGACGCGCGCGCCCGGCGCTAGCATGCGCTGGAAGAAATCGTGCGTCGGGCGGAGGTATCTTTTCACTCTGTAGAAGAAATTCATATTATAATAAAATTTAATCAATAGTTTACTAAAAATATATACGTACATATCATATAGAAAACAGAAAACACCTTTTTTGCAATACTGAAGCATTGTAAGGAAAAATAAAAAAAACTATCTAGGACACTCTCTAATACCTCTTTTATAAGAGAAAATAAATGATAATAATAAGATTAGCATAGATGGTTTATTAATTATGTGAGGGCAAACCTCACATCGACGGTGAGCTGAAGTGCGGGTTGATCGAAATTGGAGAGGGAATGTAAGGGTGTGCACTTACTTGGAAGGCAGATGGGCGGATGATGAATGAATGGTGCTGGGTGTATGGTAGGCTCCTGAGCTGGTTATGCCGTCGCACGTATACACGTGCAACTAAAGTCCTATATCATACACTGTCACTTTCACTTTAATGTTTAATTGTTCGTAATGATAATCACTTAAATATATTAGATACCGGCCGGCAATATACACATAATTAATGGTTAATGCGAGCAGATGAGCTGAAGGTCGCGGACGCGCTTTCTTACACCTTTTCTCGAACAAGGGCGGCGCGTGACTCGCTTCCGGGGTGCGACTTCCGACTGACGCGATACGGCGCTCGCGCCGAATCAATGAGTGAGAGAGAGAAAGCGAATCAGGGAATCAATCGTCGCGCCCGAGTGGCGCGAACATCCTGGGGGGCCCGAGAGAGCACCTCTTCCTGGGCTGAATCCAACGGCAGCCTAGCTATCTTGAGCACAGGTCTGCGCAGATGTCCGTAGGCCGTGTCCAGATCCACAACTCGGATCACTCCATCCTTGCCAGGTATTGTGCGGGTAATTCTTCCCAGCTTCCATTGGAGCGGGGGCAGGTTATCTTCTTTGATGAGTACAAGTTCGCCAACTTGAGGAGGTGAGGAAGGAGAAAGCCATTTGGAGCGGGTCTGAAGGGTATGGAGGTAGGATCTGGTCCACAGTGTCCAAAAGCGTTGAGAAAGAGCTTGTATGAGTTGAAAACGTTTAAGAGCAGATAATGGCCTGTCATCAAAGGACGGCTCGGGCAGAGCTGTGAGCGGACGGCCTATAATAAAATGGCCAGCGGTTAAGGGCTGAAAGTCCGACGGGTCGGATGAGAGTGGGCAGAGAGGTCTGGAGTTAAGTACAGCCTCAATTCGTGTCAGAAGTGTGGAAAATTCTTCAAATGTAAGGTGTTGTTCACCAATTACCCGATAAAGTAATTGTTTCGTAGATTTAATGTTAATTTCATGTAACGCGCCAAACCAGGGTCCCTTTGGGGGGTTCAACAACCAGGTTACGTGCTGGTTGGCTAGTTTGTGTGTGATTGCATCATTATTAGCAGTGAGAAAATTTTGAACTTCGATGAGATGATTTCTGGATCCTACATAATTGGTGCCGCAATCTGATCTAATTAGTACCGGCGTACCGCGCCGTGAGATAAATCGTTGTAACGCTGCGAGAAAGGCTTCTGTGGTAAGAGCAGAGACGGCCTCTAAATGAACCGCCTTCGTTGAGAGACACACGAATATACAAAAGTACGCTTTTAAGAGCTTAGCGTTTCGTAATGTGCTAGATTTTATGAGAAACGGGCCGGCAAAGTCAGTCGTGACTTGGCTAAATACAGGTTGAGGGTTAACTCTGTCCGCGGGAAGGTCACCCATTAACGGGGCTTCGGGTTGAGCGCGACATCGAAAACATCTTATACATTTAAACACCCTGCGTCTGATCACGCGGCGAGCGGATAGTATCCAGAATTGCTGGCGTAGAATGGCGTGTAGAGTGTCAGAGCCAGGATGGCAGTATATTTTATGGTAGTGGTCAATGATGAGGTCTACGAGTGGGCTGGAGCTGGGCAGAATGAGTGGATGTTGAGCATCGTACCTAATTGAAGCATGAGAGAGACGACCGCCGACTCTCAAGAGACCGTCTTTCACAAATGGCGAGAGACGCTGAAGTCGAGCGGTAAAAAGTTTTTCTGTCTGAAGACGGTGAAAGTCCTCTGCGAACTCATTTCGTTGAACGGAGCGGACCCAAAATAACAGAGCGTCCCTACGTTCACTAACTGTCAACGGACCAGCGCGTCGTGCCTCTGGACCGCGCTTACAATTGAAAATAAAACGCCTGATACAAGCTGTCACCCCGACGAGCTTGTCAAGTGAGCTGAAACGAGTGAGCAGATCATGGTCAACATCCGGAATCGCTATATGTGCTGGCACCTTTTTCGGTTTAAGGCCTGGTAAAGCATGATGGCCTAAAGCAACTGGCATCTTGGGCCAGGTGCTAGGGGGCTCTTTGAGCCAACTGGGAGACCACCAGAGATCATGAGCTGATAGAGATTGTGCTGACATGCCCCTGCTTGCACAGTCTGCAGGGTTGAGATTCGTGGGAACATGTCTCCATATAGTGCTAGTCGGACTAGACGTTATTTTTGACACTCGATTGGCCTCGAATGTCTGGAGCCGATGAGGGGGCGTGTTAAGCCAAGCTATAACTATTGTGCTATCCGACCAACAGATATGCTGGTCTATTGCAATATGAGCTGATAATTTAGTGGACACACGAGTCATGAGTTGTGATAAAAGAGCTGCAGCTGATAGTTCCAGTTTGGGAATTGAGAGGCGATTCTTAATAGGTGCGACCTTTGACTTGGCAATGACCAGGTGTACATTGACCTGTCCATAGGCATTGAGCTCATGAAGATAAATGACAGACGCAAATCCAGCTTCTGATGCGTCCGCGAATCCGTGGAGTGAGTAAGTGGATGTCGGCTTATATTTGCACATGTGACGAGGTAAGCGGAGATTCGAGAGTTGAGGAAGGTCTTGTGAAATGTGCTGCCACTCTGTGTAAACTTCATTGCCAGGGGGTTCGTCCCATCCCAATTTCAGAATCCATAACTTCTGTAAAAGAAGCTTTGCGCGGAAAATGACCGGCGTGACCCAACCGTTGGGGTCATAGAGTGATGCTACTGTGCTGAGAATAGAGCGCTTTGTGATTTGAGTTATTGGAGGGAGAGAGATGCGATAAGTGAACTCATCCGATTGAGGAATCCATTGTATCCCAAGCACTTTAATGGTGTTCGATTCTGGGCTGATGTCAAAATCCTTAGGCATGTCACATTGGTCGTCTGGAAACCGTTCCAGGAGCTGGGGACAGTTTGAAGTCCATTTATTGAGCTGAAAACCACCCATGTCAAGCAAATTAATCAACTCGGTTTGTAGTACCTGAGCAGACTCCACAGAGTCATGGCCACAGAGTATATCGTCAACGAAAATCGAATTGCGTAGGATCTGTGCAGCTTGTGGGTAACGATGACCTTCGTCATCAGCTAATTGCAGCAGTGTGCGGATGGCATGGTACGGGCTGGACCGTAAACCATACGTGACTGTATTTAGCGCATATGTGAGCAGAGGCTGGTCAGGTGACGACCGCCAGAGAATAAGTTGATACTGTCTTTGATCTGGATAGATGAGTATGTTTCTGAACATCTTTCTGATGTCAGTACTGAAGACTACAGGGTGTGTTCTAAATGACATAATAATATCGACAATATCCTGTTGGAGAGCTGGACCTGTGTGCAAGCAATCATTTAAACTTACGCCATTTGAGCTTTTACTGCTGCCATCAAATACAGTGCGTAGCTTATTTGATCCCGTCTTGAAGATGCCATGATGCGGAATATAGAAGTGCGGCCTACCTGCAAAGGTACTTGGGTGACAGGGTGACATGTGTCCCAAGGTGAGATACTCATTCATAAAGTCAACATATTGAGAGCGGAGGAGCGGATTTGCTTGAAGCTTCTTTTCGAGATTGAGAAATCTACGTAACGCAATAGCATGAGTGTTGCCTAAGGTCGGTGCATTTGGTAGAAAAGGCAATGTTACCATATATTTTCCTGATGGTTCTCGAGTTGTTGTGGTGCGGTAAATTTCTTCGCATTGTTCCTCCAAAGGACTGGTCGCTATATGAGGTTGGGGTTCTTCTGACTCCCAGAACCTCTCAAGGCGCTTGCAAATTTCGCGTGTAGTTACGTCGGATTCTGGGTGTGAGCTGATAACGTGAGCTGAGATGGGCTGGTTCGCAGACTTTGCATATAAATCCTCAATAGGTCCTATCAATGCATAATCGAAAATCGTGCCGAAGGCTATAGGCTTCCCCCGGCCTAAAGAAACCTTAGTCCCGTCCAGAACTTGGCCGAGAACGTCAGAACCCAATAAGAGATCGATCGGAGCTGGTGTATGGTAATCTTGATCTGCCAAGGGAATCGGAGGCTCTGCATCTGCTATGCGCGGAACTTTTTGTAATGGCAAATAACCTGTAACATTTTTTAAAATGTGCGCTGTAGCCGTAATCGTAGGTGTGTCATGATGTGTAGGTCTACATACTATTGTGATTGATGCCTTTGAGTCCTGTGTGTGGTGGTTGCCCACTCCTGCGATTTTTAGAGATGTTTGATTTAACGGTAAATTCAAAATTCGAGCCATGCGCTGAGTTATAAGTGTTATCATACTACCACAATCTAACAATGCTCGAGCTGTGTGAAATTGGCCATGTACGTCTGCTATTTTTAGCGAGACGGTGGGCAATAAAATTGGTAAATTGGTAACGTGATCTTCACGTTGAGCGGAATTGCAAAAATAACTATTCATAGTTGGAGCTGATATCGCAGAGTAAGCTTGTGATGTCTGTGTGTGAGCTGAGTTTGAGTGAGTGTGCTGATTAATTTCTTGTTCGTAGTGTTCGTTTATTGTAGATAGTCATTGTTGACCACCTACACGGGACCTACTAGGCGAGCGCGAATGACTTGGTTCATTGTTGTGTGGCCTGGGGTTGACATGTGCGGCGTGTGCTGAAAAATGTTGGGGCTCGTGTGCTGAACGCTGTCTGGGTTGCTCTCTCAAATGCGAAGGTAGAAGATGAGCGTTCGAGTGGGTTGGAGAAGAAGCATTGGGCCGATGCAGTGATGTATGGTGTCTTCTATTTCCACACTCTTTGCAAGCCTTCGTGGACTTGCACTCATTCTCATAATGAGGGCCTAAGCAGCGTCGACATCGGTTGCGAGCGTTAATGAAGTCCCATCGGCCCTGGATCGGTTGGTCATTGTACCTCGGGCATGCGATGAGCTTGTGCCCTTTATGTCTGCAGAATGGGCAGGGCATATTATCCGCGATGGGAGTGGCAGGAGCTGATGGTTGAGCCGAGTAAACCGGCCTGAGCGGAGCGGGCTGCGGGATGCTATAGTCGTGCCGACTTCTAGTTGGGTGAATGGGCCGAAATTGATGGTGAGCGGGTTGACGAGGCGAAACTTGTGGAGAAGAAGAGGAGGACCGCCTGCGGTATTGGGTAGTCTGTGGGGAGTGCCGACTGGCTTGTGAAGAGTGGGGGCTGGACCACTCGGTCTCCACACAACGTGCGTGCTCTTCCAAGAAGGTGATTAAATTCTTGAGAGTTGGCAGAGTCTGACGTGATCCATATTTACGCTCAAAGAGGGTCCGAAGCTCACCCTTGAGCTTTCGTACTACTATAGATACGAACACGTAGTCACTATCCTTCATGGGCAGATCGAGATTGTTGAGGGCGCATTGCGCAGAAATGAGTGGAGTCAAGAAGAGTGTGCGGATATCAGAGCGCGCATGGATGTGTGGTAGCTCTAGTATAATGTCCACAAACCGGTCGATCAGGACGCGACGGTTTTCATATCGTCTGGTCAGTATATCCATGGCCACGGCGAAATTCTCGTTGGTGAGCTGAAGATGAGATACCATACTGCGTGCCTCGCCTGATAGGCACGAGAGCAGGTAATGAAGCTTCACAGAATCCGAAATGGTGGTCATGTCATCGGTAAGACTTCTAAAGATGGCTATGAATGAAGGCCAGTCTTCAATTTTAGAGCTGAACTTCGGCAGAGCAATTTTGGGCAGAACGTTAGCAGGTGTGACTGACGTGGAGGGGTGAGCAGTCTCCGGAAGAGCTGAGGCCACACTTAATTTTTCAAACGCAACCAAGATGTCATTGTAATCTGAAATCGCCTTCTCATAATTTTTCGTATAGGTGGCCTCGACCTCATCGGTGAGGTCCTCATCATCCAGGATCTCGTAGAAGACGTTTTCCAATTTGTGCTTGTATTCCTCTAGCTTGGCGTACCTAGCAGTAAAGTCCGTTATAGTATACTTTTTCGTATCCTTAGCTGTCACCGCCAAGGCAATTTCCTTTAGCTGGTTAATTGCCTTTATCGCCTCACGGAAAATGGCCGCTTTAGACTTGGACGGCATTGTATGTAAATTAAAATAAAAGAAGAATGAGAGAGAAAAAAAAGAAATACAATCGAATTGTGAACCTCTTCCTTTTTTGGAAGTCGGTTAAAAAATAAATAAATGCGAGTGTGTGTTGTAAATGTTATAATATGTTACTGAGCCGAACAACGAATAAGCGCGGAGCAGAGAATGTAAAGTGAGCAGAATATAGGTACCTACAACCTAAATTATGTAAAGGTAATTTAAAAGTTAACACTAATAGTAGAATAAACAGACAATATAATTTTTTCGTTACAATTTTACCGCTGTAATACACCGTCACTAGAACGAGAAAAAAAAATAATAATAATGCTTATTGAGAAAGAAATAACACGGTATAATTAATACTTATAACGGATCCTAACGTGTGTCAACTGTCAACGAATGCGGGCAATTGAGAGGACGTGAAAATAATATTAAAAAATTAATAATTATTCCGTACTATTACGAAATAACTACTTTTACTACTTAATAACGCTGCACCAATATTATAAAATAAAAAACAATCTATAATACTGCACAAATACAAAACTATAACTTCGCTATTTACTTATTACCTATTAAATTAAATAACAAAATATTTTAACGATTGCTTCTTTTCTACAAATGATCGAGACGGGACGGCGAGTCCTTGACCTACCTACGACTCAGCTGATCGTACAATAAAGGGCAGTGTTGAGCCGATTGTTAACACTTTTTATGAACTTTTAATTATATTATATGTTTAAAAATGATGCAATCAAACACTTTTGTTGAAATACGAGACGTTATTTTGTAACAATTTTACACACTTGTGACTCGATAAAACATTATATTCGAAAGCGTTAGCTTAGTACCTACTTAAGAGTAACAATGTATGGAGATGTGAACTATTTTTTAATAAATGTTAATATTAAATATGTATTAATGAATTTTAATATATGGGCTGAGATTATATGATTACATACTTAAGAAATTTTTATCTATTAAAGGATTTAAAAGATTTTAATATTTTGTTGAGAGAAATGTGGGTAACTTTATGGGTGTGGTTGGGTTTATTTCCCGGTCTTAGGACACTGTTTTTCCATAGGGGCTTATTTCTTATAATCGAAGGACCGTAAAATGAGCAGGGGTCGCTCGTTCAGAGGCTCGAAGGGCCAGAAAATGTGAGGGCAAACCTCACATCGACGGTGAGCTGAAGTGCGGGTTGATCGAAATTGGAGAGGGAATGTAAGGGTGTGCACTTACTTGGAAGGCAGATGGGCGGATGATGAATGAATGGTGCTGGGTGTATGGTAGGCTCCTGAGCTGGTTATGCCGTCGCACGTATACACGTGCAACTAAAGTCCTATATCATACACTGTCACTTTCACTTTAATGTTTAATTGTTCGTAATGATAATCACTTAAATATATTAGATACCGGCCGGCAATATACACATAATTAATGGTTAATGCGAGCAGATGAGCTGAAGGTCGCGGACGCGCTTTCTTACACCTTTTCTCGAACAAGGGCGGCGCGTGACTCGCTTCCGGGGTGCGACTTCCGACTGACGCGATACGGCGCTCGCGCCGAATCAATGAGTGAGAGAGAGAAAGCGAATCAGGGAATCAATCGTCGCGCCCGAGTGGCGCGAACAAATTATATTTATATAAATAAATTTTACTTGTTATACTTTTTTTATGCTTTTGTTGTTTGTTTTAAATGTCTTCAAATGATATAATATGTGAGTATAGTACATTATTATATTAAAAAATAAAATATAACTCGAACACTCACGATAGAAGGATTACTTGAGGATAGTGGTGGTAGGTATTTTCTAATGTAGTCGTCACTGCAATAATCGGTTCTTGATCGTCGTTTACTCTGGAAAGTCATTTTAATTAAATGCTATTATTATCTTTTGTTTTATTATTATATTTTCGAAGTTTTAACTTTATGAAAATGCTTTCTATGTTTATAGATTATATATAAAAATTAACCTTAATAAATGTCAATTTAATTTTATAGTTATATTCTTTGAGACATCTGTACAATGTAACTATTCTAATAAAACAAAGTTTCATTAAAGAATAGAATAGATTTAAGCAAGATTACTTGTAATGATCGTCGTCAATCGCTTTTGACGGTCCAGGTTCTTGATCTTCCGGAGGAAGGGGTGCCTCCAACTCGAATGTTTTCTTAGGTGTCTCTGAGGCCCCATTAGTTTCAACTTCATTTGTCCTGTGGTTTATATAATATAGCTAAGATAATTGCATACATTGCAATTGGGAAGTAAATAAATAAATCATTTATTTACCTTCTAATTATTATATTTAATTATATACTACATACATATCTTACCATAATACTTCTACTACAAATGTTTAATTCAAAATATTATTAGTATTCAATTACTCTCCTTGCCACTAAAACTACAAATTATTAATTAATATGCAACAATAACACAAAAATTAAGAATATAAGTACTGTGAGTGTTGATGCCAAGGAGACAAGCAGCGAATATATCTCATTAGGCGACCAAGTAGTCCAGTAGGGAGGGAGGTGGGAGTGGAGGGTGTGCGGGGCGCGGGCGCGGGGGGAGGGGGGAGGCGCGCGAGGCGGTCGGCCCACACTGCCACGAACCGTCCGTCTCGCTCTACCACTGCGACCGACCGCGCATTACTGTCTGCCCGCATACAACATACTTGAGACCAGGTAAAATCACTTAATCATGATTTTCTCATTTATTATGTAATTAAGTACTACCTAGTTAAAAAAGTAAAAGGCAGTGGTAGCCCAGCGGTAACGCGTCGCTTGTATAACCGAGTGATGCGGGTTCAAATCCGGGTCTCGCACCTCTGATATTTTCATGTGCGAATCATTTCTATCATGATTACCACTTGTCGTACGGTGAAGGAAAACATCGTGAGGAAACCTGCATGTCTGAGAAAACCTAGCAAGTTTTCGTAAGACGTGTGAAGTCCGCCAACACGCACTGGGCCAGCGCGGTGGACTATGGCCTGATCCCCCTCGTACTGAGGGAGGCCCGTGCCCAGCAGTGGGACGTTAAAAAAGGGCTGATGATGATGAATTAAAAAAGTATATCATTTTTTTGGGAATCTGGTACCGTAGAAAAAAGACATTTCCATTTTTTCCGTTTTGCTTAATTTTCCTTAATTATTCATTACAATCATAAAATAGCCAAATTCTTCCTTGGACCAAACCGGTAAGTTGTAAGCTTACCAGCAAACAGCAATTAAGTTTTAATTCTTAGGTACTTAATGCCATATATCCAGATATAACGACGCTATCTTAAAAAACTAAATAGATAGATGTACTGAAATACTAAAATCTAAAAAGATTTTTATACAAACACGAAATCTATTTTGTGGAATTAACGTTAGAAATTATAATATTTTTAATAAATGTATGTATTACTCACGGGCTGAAACGCTCGTGCATGTTCAAGTACTTGCGTCCCACTTCCTCCTTTTTACCTTCGACGAGCAGTTGAGTGTCAGAGGGCGTGAGAGGATACTCCATATCTTCTCTTAATTCTACCTCTGGCGGTGATTCCTTCCACAATCCAAGCGATTTCAGCATAAATCTAAAATTACATGTAACAATTTTACAAAACATTGTTTTAACGAATGTTTTAGGAAATAGTAGATGAAGATATTACTCAAGCTCTTAAAGAAGAATAAAGCAGGTATTTCCACAGATAATAAGATAGATAAATTTAAAAGAATACAATGATGTATATTTACCGATGTAAAAATATTATAAGTAAAAGCAGTAAATCGTAGAGAGCATAGTTAAATTTCCTTTCGATCCCAATGATCCTTGGTGCCGTGAAAGGCATGTTAGCTGGTATGGCCATTTGGTTCCACGGAAGAATTTCAAATTGGAACATACTTTTGATAAGTACTATAACCTAAAACAGAAACATTAATGTCTAGACTGAAAGCCATATTATATTTATTTATATTACACGAAAAAAAATAGTATTGAAAATCCTTACCTCCGTATATGCAATCAGCGTAACCCAAAAGGTCTTGGTTGGTCGTGGTATTGTTAGAGTTCCCCATAGAAATACCATTAGTGGTAATGGTATTGACAAGATAGTGGCAGATTGGATCTGAAATTATATTAAAATATAAAACAGTTGAAAACAATGTTTTGGATAATATTTAAATATTAATATTAAAAGCTCCTAGATTTAGGAATAACAGTAGGATCGAATTTTTGTATGTAAATTACCTTGACAGTTGGTACAATTACCTGATTAATAAACACCATAATGTAGCACACAATGTCCGTGTGCGCCAACACCGCGTACCACAGCGCGTACGCAAGATGGACGAATGGTGAATTTTCTTGCTTGAACATTGAATCATCTTGCTCTTCTAAAGTTGTGATATCTTTGCTGTAATATGATTTTGAAATATTAAAATGTGAGACGTATTAAATATCGATACAGTCAAGATCAAGTAATGAAGAATATTTAAAAGTACATTATAAAAATAGAAACAAGAACAGAAGAAATAAACAAGAGAGTAGAAAATAATAAGAATATAACAATTTTATAAAAAGGCTTACATATATATATTAAAAACACTTACCAGGCTTCTGAGTGAAACGTTGTTAAATAGGTCGGTTTTTTTTCATACTTATATATTAAAAAGTGAATAATAAACAACTGTGTATAGCAAAGCCCATAAAAGCGACGACATAAACACCATTGCAATAGAGTCTACAGAGTAATGACCAATAATAACAAAAGGTTTTAATTAAGTTAAACATAAACAATAGTTAAAAGGCATGGAATCGAATGTGGATGGATAGAGTTAGGATAAGGCCGAAAAAAGACTGATAAATTGTGAGACAGGACATAAAAGGGAAAGAGAGGAAAGAGTGAGTAACGAGTTATAGCAGAGAATGGAAGACGGAGATTTACTGCGATAACTTCAAGTAATTTAAAAAATAGGTAGGGAGATGATGATACCGAGCGCGAAGCTAAGAAATTCACAAGAAGGTGGCCCGCTTCGGTGGGCGGTGTAACATGCGGGTTGCTCCTGGTACTTCTCTGATAGCAGAGTGGAATGTGGGGCAACTCCGCGGATGTGTGGTCAGCAGACCTACCGTCGGGGCGTCGTGGTTGATTCGTAAACGACCCTACGACGTCCCATTAAAACGGAGGTTTGTTGGGTTTTAGTGGGTAGTATATGCTTCTTAAACCGATTAGCTCCACATAACCACCTGGTGGTAGGTATGCGTAAATACATTTCCCATCAATAAAAAAAATTAAAAAGGGGGAAATGACAATTCATTCATCAATGGCGCATTACAATGTAGGCTCTAAACAGTTGTGAGGCACTAAACCTTTCGGTAGACTGTAAGCTAAAGGCGCTCTCGTGCTCTGAGGTATCGTCGGAGGAGGCGGAGGAGGCGGAGGCGGCGCGCGAGGCCGGCGCCGCGTCCAGGCCGCCCTCCACGCTTGCCGCCAATATACGAATCTCCGGTACGCTTAATTCGCTTAATTTACGGCTGGAAACACCCCCAAAATTTTGAAACCCCATTTCAAATTTGTTCATAATCCATGTTAGTAAATCACATTAGTGTCTCTTTTGTGTTAGTACTTTCTTTTCCTGTATTCAAATTTAGTTCTTTTATAAGCGCCGCTAAGTGCTACTCTCTAATTGTAAGTGCAAATAAGAACTACTATTACCACTACACTAAAACCATAAATCTAGTAGTTTCATATTATTAGTGTTAAGACTATTTTTCTACTGCTTTTTAGAATATTTCAATCCATATACTGTGCGACTTAAAGAATTCAAAAACAATTTACTGGTTAAATAAGTATTTTACCTACCCCATGTCATCAGTAGGATGAAGAAGATTGTTGTTAGAACGTTCCAACTCCCTATTAAGAATGGCGGCATGCAAAAAAAGTTACTAGTCACTACTAGCTGAACTAAAACTAAATAATATTGTTATTTATGTTTCATTTCCTTACTACATACTTAAAAATATAAATCATAATGATATTCTAATGATCATTCCCATTTACCAATACACAAACTATGCAAAGCTCGACCCGATACCAAAAAGCTTCCTATTATATGCTTACCTTTATCTAATTATACAATAAATAATGTTGAATACTCACTGATGTAGCAACGTTTCAGGTAAAGGTTCCCAAATCATTTGAGACCCTTCCCTCAGACCAATGCCAAAGCCTTCTTTTTCCTTTAAATAAAATAATAATTCTTAATTCTAATTATACATAAAATGTATAAATATACGTGACAAATAGTACATTTTAATTTAGTAATACGTTATTACAGATTCTTTTGAACCCAATAGAAAGGATTTTTTTAAACTTATTAATTCATACCGGTTCAATAAGAATGCGGGATTTTGCATGATTTATTTGATTATTCATATCTAACATACAAATACAAACATTTTTGTAACAACATAACATGCTTAATTGTAATAAGCTATGAATTTTAATAACTTACTTTGAGATGTTTCTTCTCGGCTGACAGTGTGCGGGACACGTATCTGTAATCCCGGGAGTATTTCATAAGATGGCGAGTTAAAGATACAAGAATGCTTGATATGAACGCCCAAGCAGTTTCCAAGAATCCTTTTATTTTGTCAATAAATGTTTCAGTTTCTGAAAAATAATAATAATAAAGATAAAAACTGATATAGAATATACGCGAGAAAATTATATAATAGAAATAATGATAGAGCCAGGAGATAGTCGAACTCTTTTAAAATTTAAGTACACCTTAAAAAATTACTTAAGCTAAGTAACTCTTTTTAACATCAACTGCCAATAAAAGTTTCAGAGATTATCCGGAACAAGCAGACAGACAGACAAAAATGTTAAAAATTGTGTTTTTCTTCTAAAGTATCTTATACAAATATATCTGCATTTGGTAAAAAACTGTTGATGTTATAATCAGACACTACAATTTTATTAATTATCTGTATAGATAAGTATTACAACAGTCAGTTCGGATTTAAACACTACCAGCGCCCTTATAGGGTCTCGTTTTACTCTTTGGGTACATAGTCATAAAAAGGTGAGGGACGTGAAACAGTCACTTACCGGGTTGTGGTGCAAAATCATCTAATTCGGACGAAGGGCCGGGCCGCTCTCTGTCTGGCGCCCTCGAATCTTCATCCTGCGCGCCCTCTGCGCGCGGAGATGTGCTGGGCATCTACCAAAGATGATAAATTGCTTGTGAATAAAGCGTTATATCACTAAACAATATTATTTAAAATAAAAAAAAAACGAAATTAATGCAAGTATTGCAAACGAAATCTGCTAAATTCATAAAGCATAAACCATAGTATGCACACAAAACACAAAAAGTCCAATTTGAAGCAACATATATTTTCATAACAATATATAAAGGAAGATGCAAAAAAAACATGTATCACTTACCATATTGCAGTGTTAACTTCGATTATAAAAATTTCTAAAGCACCTAATGAATATTATTATTCTGATTCTTTTGTAATCCCGCTAATATGTATTATAAATGTGCAAGTTTATGCAAATGAACGTATGGGTGTTGGCTGGTTGAAATTTATCACAGAGATAGATTATAGATTGGAATAGCACATAGGTAACCCTTCATTGCGGAAAAATGTAAAATTCGTAAGATACATTTGTTTTTGTTTTTTATATCAAATTAAAATATACTTTATTCAAATAGACTTTTACTATTAAATACTACTTGCAACAATAATCCGCAATATGAATTATCGCAAACGTCTAAAGCGACACGACGTGCGAAGCCTTGACTAGACGCTTAGTTATAAGGACGCTAACGCTTAGTTCCTTGCTGAAACATCGTCTCGATCACGCCAACTGTCTTTCCTAAAGGACTATTTAAAATATTTTTTTTAACTACTTCTACTGTACTAAATGTACTACTAATTAAAATATCAATATCTCTCTCCAATATTTACCTGATGTTGGTAAGAGAAAGGGTAGGTGAGCGAGGAGGCGCGCGTGGCGTCGCGCGCGCGCACGGCGGGCGCGGACGCGCGGCGCAGCGACACCGCGCGCCGCACGTCCGTCTTGATGGCCGTCGATACCAGCTGTATGCACACCCCCGACACCATGTACACTATGCTTCATGACTTTATTTTTTTATATTTTCAGACTAATAAAGATTGACTCGTTTCTTCGTTAATTTATATTATTTTTAATAAAATATTGCCTCATGTAGCATAGTACACATTTAATGCAGTGCAAAGTTACTTTTGTTAGTCACCATAACCTAGGTACTCTATATAATATGTTAGACACAACTGATTACCACAAAACAAATTACACATTACAATACATGATACAAAAAGATGTAACATAATTTGCATCCCATCACAACTTTTTGATATGAAAAAACACCTAAAACCCACTATAAAACACGAACTTCATGCGTATTATTCCTTGCAAAGTAACCATACTCTAGACCCACTCTAGTCTACTAAGTAAAGCCTAACGCTTTATGTAATAGTTGCCGTACCTTGCCGAAGCCCATACTTTTAGGGGCATCTTCGTCTGAACTTGATTCATCATCTTTTAAATGCAATTCGGTGTCATCGAACTCATCAAACATGTAGTAGTCTCCAGAACGAACCGCTGTATAATAAAAAAAAGATGTATTGTAAACTGAATATGAAACAAAAATACTATCACATGCACATAGCTGTTACTGCTTAGTGTTAATACTAATAAAGACATATATACATATTGTGATTTGTGAGGTGTATTGTGATGTCTTAGCTATATTTGCAAGTTACTACTTACTAGACATATTGATTATAGAGCAATAACAATAATTTAACAATATATCTTGAAATGAAAACTCTTAGCGTGCAGTAGGTAAAAATTATAAAAACGAATATTTATTTTAAAAAAAGTATGTGCAAAATTTTATTTAAAATTGATTCATATAATATTGGTGTTTTAGTGTATTTATTTTAAAAAATAAAATAACGACAATATAACATGAAATACAAAAAAAACGCAACACAAAATGCAAACAGAGTTAGTAGCAAGCTCATGCAGAAAAGTAAACAAGTCAAAGTAGTGCAAATGCTCATTCTTAGAAGCAAAAGTTTTACAGACAGTTATTTACAATATATACAAAAACAGCCCAAAAATCGACAAATTACAGTTCCGCCATACAGTTTCTAGATACCATGACCAAAGCTCTGAATACTGGTTAGTATGAAATACGGAGGGAGGGTTAGGCCAGCTGAAACATTATTACTCAACGTTACCCTTCTGATGGCTGGCTGGCGGCTTATACGGCGGCCTCACGCGGGCTACAAAGAAAGGCAAAACTCAACACCACTCTCACACCACAGATAAAAGCTGTTTATCAGTTCAAGAGGAGAGACTAACGCATCATACTGTTAGGATTTCGCGAATTCACCCAAAGACCAGACGAGGACGTACGAGTGGTTAATTACTTAAGCGCAGGGCCATACATTAGTTTTTCTTTGCCTTTAAACATTCATAAATTCATGAGCTAGTCTATCGTAAGGAATGTTCTAGGTGAGTTAAGACAATAACCGGAGTATGAGGGTTGTATGTGCTCAATAGAGAAGTGCAAACTCAGTTCCGAAATTATTGGTAAAAGTTTCGAAATAAATGAAAACACTGTATTTGATATATAAGTACATGAAATCCCGCTTTAAATGAACTCTACCTTTGTGTCTATGCGTGACTGCTGCGATATCAGAACCGCTTCCTAGACACAGATAAAATAAAATTTATAAAATAATAAAATCAATAGTTATAACATTGCTGTACATTATGTACATCTGTGAAACACCTATAACAAAATGTGATTATTTATTTTTAAATAATAACGCAATACTTATAATAATAATTGCAATCTACACAATATCATATATTGTGTTTATACTAAGAAAAATGTTGTCGTTATTATTTAAAACTAGAAAACATTGTACAGTGAATAAGACGTCCGATCTGTAGTTACACGTATGATGAGAGTTCGGTTCGGCGCGGCTCGATTGTGAAATGATCGAGGTGCGCTGCAGAAGGCTGGGGCTGGCCACCGTGTGACGTCTTCTTATAGGCGGAGGTGAAAACACTGGGTACGACTCCTCTGGGCTGTGGGCTCGAGGGAGGAGGTCGGAGGAGGGAGGGGATTCGAAGGATATGCGCCTGGGTTCCAGGTAGGCATCGAGGGACACGGTCATTAGAGCGGAGGATGGGGACGGAGGGCCGCCTTGTGATATTGGTGCTGTGAGGGGCAGAGGCGTCGGCAGGGTGGGCAGGCTGGGTCGCGCGGGAGAGGTCGGGGCCGAGGCTTCGCTGAGTGGGGTGTGGAAGCCGCGTTGGGAGGCCGGGGAGGAGGGGGAGGTGGGAGTGTGGTAGCCGCGGCGCGACTCCTCGGAGTCTCCACGCACGAGCGGCACGTGTTCCGATTCCCCTGGCTGTGTCTCTTCCTCCTCTTCGTCTTCTTCGTCTATTATTTAGACGATTAGAGATAGGTATACTATTTTATTTATAGATTGGGTTGTCGCGCTTGTCAGTAACACATGAATTGGGAAGTGACAATTCACAATATTCAATAAATTTTATCGATAAAGATTTTTTGAGCAGAATCTTAAAAAAAAAACTTTTTTTAAGATTTTACTTTACTACTTTACTTCATTGTCACGTATGTTTTACTTTCAATTTAAAAATCTTTTAATTTTTAAATGAACTTCTCATATAATAATTAATAACGATTTTTCGATTATAGGTACATATCTGAATATTACCATCCACGTTCATCCACATCTCTATTATTAGTATACTTATTCAGTCTTCTTTCAAGGTTCAATTTGTATTAATAAATCGAAAGAATCAATTAATTATTCATATTCCTTTTCTATTCTTGATTCAATCATCTTAATAAACTTTACCTGCATCATGATGCGCTGGCTCCTTAGACATAACTCCTTGTATCTTCTTCTGATTAGCCTTGATTCTTTCCATTTTAACTTTTATCTTCTCCAATATTTTAACTTCTTGATCTTCTTGAATTTTCATTTGTTTTAGACGAAGTTCTTCAATTAGCTCAGCACCTCTAAATACAAATTTTAGCTTTATAACAGAATTCAATATAAAATATATTATATTTAAAATGATTTGAATAAATTAATATAGCTCACCTTGAAGCAAGAACAGTAGTTGCCTTGCTTTCGTCAATTACGCGGTAAAAATAATAACTATGGAACAATCTTCTTTGTAAAATTAAGAAAGCGAAGCAAACTCCGTCCCACGCCAGGCCAATATCTTCTTGAGGCACTGAACATACTGAGGTCTGAAAATATATATTTTTTTAATTTATGATTTCACAAAATTACTTTAAAGCTTAGCACTGTATAAACTATTTCTAATACGTTTACAAGTCATACATTTTATATCATAATATGTTAAAAGAAAACCCGCCAAATGCAAAATTTGCAGGAAAATGCTAATTTTCAACATAAACGTATTCGAAATTAAAGCACTGTGGCTTCTTGTGGCCATAATATAATTGTACATACGACAGTCGGAATCTCTTCTCTATCTCTAAGTGTTTCGGTGAAGGTTTAGTATATAAAAAATAAAGGAACTTTTTTTCCGGTCGTTAAAATGCGGGCGGAGGTGCGCGAAATGCTAGTCGTTAAATAAAACTTTTCAAATAAATCAATGGCGACGACGTTTGGCTCATTTGTTGTGTCCCCTCAAGCTGTGCCAGCAGTCGCGGGTTCGAGTCCCGCTGGGGGCAATAATTTGTAGAGCACGAATGTTTGTACTTCAGTCACGGGTGTTTATATTTATAATATGATTGTAAACAAGCCTTTGTAGCTTACCATGGAACCAGATGGCGCCGCGCTGTGTGTAATAGCGTCCCAATATATTTATTTATTTAATAAAAGCAAAACTAATATAATGAAAACTCCACAATGAGCACCGACCGTATTATACTGCATCTTGAGGAAGCGCGCGATGTTGCCGCCCGCGAACTTGTCCACGCAGCCGATGCCGAGCAGCTGCACGAGCCAGCACGCGTGCGCCTGCAGCACGTCGCTGAACATGCAGCCCGGCACCTGCAGCAGCGCCTTCACCACCACCACCGCCACGTTGTAGCGCAGCAGCCACGACCACCTGCGCCCACCACCACACCACTATATTATGTTATACGAAAGTGTTGTACCTAAGCTGTGACGGGTGTACCTGTGTACATGGATATCTTGAAAAATAAAAACCAGGAACGAAAGGGCACGCACACGTGAAGTATTTTTGACATTTACCTAATCGACTAGCTAAAGAAAAATTGGTATTATTACGATTCTAATAAAAATAGAGAAAAAATCATAATCTTATTTTGATTAAAAAATTCGTGAATGTCCGCAGGTACAAGACCTTCACATATTTATTCGGGCAAAAATCAAGATCAATCTTTATTATCTTTTTTTTTTCATATTGAAGGTTATTTCTTCATCAGGGCTTACGCAAATACTAAAATGATTTCAAAATAAATCTTTGAGACGTCTAAAACCTTAGTGTCTCCCATGACTGTAAACATCCGAAAAGTCGGAAACCGAAAAATCTATTAAATCCACGAAGAAATCTACTTTTTAATTTAATTAACTTTTAAATTTGGTATACTTGATCATTTAAATTCTAAAAAGTAATTGGTTCATTGTAGTTGGCATGTTTAAAGTGGTTAAATATAATTATCTTATTCCACCTACTTCGTTGATTAAATTAATACATCATAAAAATTTTAAAACACAATGCACTTAGTCACGCGAGTCATGGTTATTAAATTCATTATTAAAAATAAGGAAATACCACACTAACCATCGTAAAATAGCTTCTTTTGGGCGTAAGTAAAAATCGGTGCCTTGCCAGAGGAATATGAAAGAGCCTATGAGATATCCCATGGAGAACAGGTTCACGCGATTGGTGCCCGTCATGAACATGATGGCCAGCGTCACCCACAGCATGCCCAAGAACACCATACGCTTTACCACGTCCAGCCAAGACCTACACATAGAAAAATAATTTGTTTCGTAAATTATTGTCCATTGATAAAAACTTTTTAGTAAAAGGTTACCTCTTCAAATTAATTTTAAAGTTAGTGTAGAGTGGACTCACTCAACATTAAATTATATCTATTCATTATATTATAAAGAATCCCGAAAAATGTCTGCGAAATTAACGAAAATATAAGGAAACATACACAACAAAAACCAAAAAAAAAAAAGAAATAGAAAAGACAGGAGCTGTATCAGATCTATACATATAACATTTTTTTTATTCATATGTAAATAATAAAGCCCGTTCATACCCGACATATCCCAAGAAATCTGGTACAGGATTAACAAATTTCGGCGTCTCCCAATCCTTGCCAATATCTTCGCTGTTGGAGCCTCCTGGATAGGCGTCGCCCTGCGCCTTCTCCACGCGGAACACCCGCAGCTGTCGCGTCGCGAACAATAGTAGGAAGAAGTCGAAGATCAGTTTCACGGCGTGCGGCGGCTCGTCGTTGTACGGCAGGAAAAGCCATGTTCGTATGTGTTTCATTTGCTGCAAGCAATCGTTATTATGAATATTTCGTTATTATTATCAGTACGCTGAATATTTCAATTCAATTCAATTCTTTGGTTTGTTGGCTTCAATGCGTGCCAGTTGAGCACAAACTATTTTGCCAATGTCACGTTGAATGGAGGTTCACGTCACGTTCGAGATTGGCCGGTAAAATTTTAACTTGTTCCACAAAAAGACTGGATTCACAGTATTAAATAGTAGGATTTTATTTTTACAATATTACCTCCACCTAAAAACATATAAACGCTGAATATTTCATACTAATATTCAGTTAAATATATGTACATTAATAAGAATACATATTTACTTTGTATATACTTGAATTAAAATATATTTTTTTTGTATGTCGAAAATATAAAAAAATATAATTGCTCTTTATTAAAAAAATGCTTTGAAATTGTACATACACCATAATATATTCACAAATAGTATAACCTTTTTTTTCATAACATATTTTCCTTAATAAATAATTATTAAAATTCACTTCAAATGGTCGACCACGAGGATTAAATGCATTACATAGAAGCGGTTAACATTTAAATAAAAAAAAAGCTTAAGTCATGTTTCCAAATAAATAAAGAGCTCGTCACCTCCGAGCTGCCACTCCAGGGGTAGTCCACACACAGCAGCGGCATGAACCCCACGGCCACCATGTACTGCAGCGGCACGAGCGCGGTGACGCAGGCGGCGAAGGCGGGCCACAGGCGCGCCACGCGCGCGCGCCGCGCCGCCGCCAGCGCCAGCAGCCAGCCCGCGTACAGCGCCGCGCACACGTCCATGCGCGACCCGATCACGCCCATCAGGCAGATCAGCGAGATCTGACCGACCAAAGTACCATACGTCATGTAGTCATTCGTAAATATAATTTTTTAAACAGTCGATACTGTGTTATAAATGAAACTACCTTCTCGGATTTTGTCGCGGATTTATTTTGATTTTTAGAGAGGCTCAGTCTCTCACGTGACCATGATTGCTGTAAAGCATTCGAAATATCTGGAATTAAAAATTAAAATAAATCCGCGACAAAATCCGAAAAGGTAGTTTAATTTATAATGTCGAATATTCGCGTAAAACTAAGAAAGTATTAGTCTATAATGTATTTAATTAAAATTAAGTGTTAATTTATCTTTAGCCGCGTTGAGCTATTTTTGGTAGCAGCAAAAGTCATGGATCCGCGTCACCTAAATCTGTCTGCCTGGAGATGTGAGGTGGACGCAATCTTACGAGGACTAGCAATGCGCAGCCTCGTTTTTTCAATTAATAAAATTTTAAAATAAAAAAATCAAGGTTTCCATGACTACCAAAAAATCATGGAATCGGAAATTGATATAAAATTGTTGATATTTTGCCTTAAAATAAAAAATATAGATTCATTTTATAGCCATGCTATTTCCATGCTAAATAAAGCTGTAAAAAAATACAAACAATAAAAAATTACCTCAACACCAAATTTGTAAAAGCCATAATTGACCAAATATTTAATGCAGTGTATTATGTCTTTATCCGCTTCCTTGCGGGTTACTTCTGGGAACATTATTTTTTCTTTGTTGCCCGGTAAAAGCCCCGAGGCCCTAAAATACAACGCATAGACACAAAAAATATTTAAAAAAATAACTAGTTTCTTATTTATTTAATATACTTTAAGACATATGTTGATATAGGTACTATAAATTTTAGTTTTACTATTACACTTACCGAATATTTTGTTGGCGATATGTGACTAAGGAATAGAAAGTGAAGACTGCGATGAGTCCAATATACCCCTTCAGCAATACTACCAGGGGACGAGCTGGACTCGCCTTGCGGAATCCGACCCATTCGGCGTTGTTGTACGTGGTCGTATTTAAAGTGTTGTTTTCTCCCATCTATAAAAACATATTTGCATATAGATTTCATCAGTTTATGGTGGCGTACTTACGCCTAATACCCATTTTAAAGATTATTAATATCAATTCAGATGCATTAAAGTATACAGTATTAAATTTTCTTCAAATTACAAACATCATTATTATTTAGTCCCGTCCATGGCGACAATGCCTGTTTTTAAATAAACTTTTTTTAACTAATTAGTAGGTAAATGAAGATTAGGGACTTACTTTGGTACAATTTACTTCAAAATAAGAATGCTTGATATATTCAATCTGGTACACCATCTTGGCCATGAAGTAGACGCTGATGAGTGTGGATATGAAGAGCACGCAGATCCTCTGCCGCCGCGAGCTCAGCCACAGCGCCGGGCAGATCAGTAGCATGATGGGCACGTGCATCGCACACACCTGACACACAATAATATCCTTTGATAATATTGTTGATTTACTTCAATAATAAATTATTCATTCAGGGATTCATTGATGGCAGTGCTAAGATGTAAATATGAAAAAATAAGGCATAAAGTATTTGAAGCCATTTCACATTATTAAAATTATATTTACATGTAATTATGACATTTATTTTACGCAATTACAAATTAACTCTTAAGTTTTTAAGTAAAAAAATAATGTAACATACGGGATGAGACATGACGAAATTATACAGTCTTCATATTCAAATTTCGCCTACAAAATTGTAATAAAAAATTTTGCTCTAGCTAATTGCATCTTGCATTTCAAAAACGCACTGGATTTACTTTCACAAATGTTATATGCATTTAGAAAATAAAGTTTTTTAATAGAAGACTTCTACAACCAGAATATTCATTTCATGTACTTACTATATACATCTGGGTGTTAATCCCAAAACTCATCTTCTAACTTTTTAAAGCGTTTTTTAAAATATATACAATAGCATCAAAAACTCACATTAAACACACACAGCAGCATGAGCGACAAGAATATAATTTTAATGAGGTGTATATCGAGCAGGGCGAAGGCCTGGTCGGTGCAGGCGTGCAGGCTGCGCCGCAGCGCGCCGAGCCTGCGCGCCAGGCACGCACGCAGCGCCGCCAGCGCCGATGCGCGCTCCGTCACCGTCGGCGCGTACGAGCGGCTGCGGGACGACTTCCTACACACAAATACTTATAAATTATAATATTTCATTATTATTATTATTTGTTTCTTCAATTCGGGTGTGGTGTTTTAGTGCCTCATGCTAATTATATAATCCTTTTGATTAAAAAATTTTGTCACTTTATAATAAATATCTGCTAAACACCGGCCTTCGATGAGAGGATAATCAAACCATAGACAACCACGCTGGCTATTGAGCGGCAAATTAAACATATTTTTTAGAATGTTAGGTTACCTTACAGACGGAAATAAATAAAAAAAATCGGTTTATTACTTTTCTAAGTGAGTGCTTTACCACTACTACGTACCCTGACCTTAGTATTCAGATTTAATTGAATGAATAGGTAACAAACATATTTGTTATTTAGATATTTTATCGTTCGATAACAATAATATAGATTTTTTTGATAAACCTTTAGTTATTTATATTAAAAAAAAATAATATACCTGTACATAGAGCGTCTAGCCGCAGTATTGAATGACGACGTGCCTATAGACTGCTCCGCCTCCGTGTCACTGTCAGAGTTCTGCTCTGCTTTACCCTCCAATGGCAATGCTGGCAGCTAAAATTTATACGTATTCAATAAAAATAATTCGTTATTAATATAAATGACGTTTCAATCAATTTATTTCTTCTATTACTTACATCATCTTTTATTGTGGAAGTCCCACCAGTAGGCCTGCTAGATTCTGCCTCTCTAGCAACACTATTCGTTCTGTAAGATTATAATGTGAAAAATCTTCATTCAACATAAAGCTAAAGTTACTAACTTTTTTTCTATATTATTCAGACTGTAGCATTAAACTATTTATAATTAAAAATAATAAAAAGTAGTCACAAACTTTATCTATGTCATTTTCCGTACCTCTACAATTGAATATATTTATAATAGGATATAGGATTAAAAAAGAATGACTTGCCTAGTTTTAGGATCCGACAGTGCCATAAAATCTTTGTGGAAATAGTGCACCTGCATTATAGTTATAATGAGAAACAAAGTAGGCGTTAAGAGCTTCACGAACAAATCAGCTGGGTGATATGGTTCTAAGCCCAAATCGTGTTGTCTGAAAAAAAAGCATCATCAATAACC
Source organism: Boloria euphrosyne (assembly GCA_951802675.2). NCBI lineage: Eukaryota > Metazoa > Arthropoda > Insecta > Lepidoptera > Nymphalidae > Boloria > Boloria euphrosyne. The sequence goes on along the minus strand of OX637873.1, from coordinate 11,578,614 downwards.
TTTATTTATACATACATAGCTTTATAACTATTAATTATCCTTGATTATATTTAAAAGTCATACACATTTAAAAAAAATAACCTTAAAAACTACTGAGGTTTATGTAATGCTCATTTATTCTGTACTTATTATTATATCACTAGAGCAATACGTTTTAAGTACAAAAAATAATAATTTTGACTTAATGTTGTTATTAGTTATTTTTTTATAATAAAGATTCATATTATCGCGGTATAATGATAATTTAATATAAATTCTCATAACTTACAGTCTTTCGTTTATCAAGAGGTATGTCTCTATAGTTTTGGAGAAGTTTTCGAACTGGTATATGTATATAAGAATAAGATTTATCATAGAGTAGATGATCACAGTTATCCAGAAGACGTACATTAACCGTCTCCACCAATACCAACTTATCTGAAAACAAGCATCAAGTAAAATTTAATAGTTGTCTTTCCCCGTCACCATAAATTAAATTCAAATAAACACTGTTTAATATGTCAAGTAAAGTAAATTCATTAATACTAGGCATATGAAAGAACCTCCAAAATATTAATTATATTTAGAAACTTTATTTAAAAGCTCTGCTAAAATCCATCTTCAGAAATTTTCACATTTATAATACCTATTAGTATGCGATAGTTTCAATGGATAAACTTTTGTCCCTCAATAACGCCAGAACGGCTCTGGATGAAATTTGGCAAAGACAGCTTACATCACATGTATTTACATTACTTTTTATCTCGGTTATGTACGGTTGCCATTAGTCAGATTTGTTTTTGTTTTTTTTTCTGGGATTTATTCCGAGCAAAGCGAGGATTAACAGCCAGTACCTACATACAATATACATATACAATGTACTCACCTGGAACATAAGTATAAAAAATAGGAAGAGGAACATATAAATGATCCGGAAGATGGTCATGCGGTCGCCGGTGATGCCGATGACGAAGAGCATGATGACCACCACGTAGATCCAGTAGCGCGCGCAGGCGGCGCGCAGCCACGCGCCCAGCGCGACCAGCAGCCGAGACCGCTGCTCTTCCTCGCGGGCGCCTTCTGCACCTACCGCTGGAATAGCACTTGTCACTTATTAAACTGGACAAACCTTTGTAGACTGGCCACTTGTTGATTTTGTTGTCAGCCAACATTAAGACTATTTCCGATTGGGATTATATGTATCCCAATCGAAAATGACTAAATAAGTAGTCGGTAGTTGGTTTTTAGAAAATCGCTTTATATATCTTAAGTGCAACAAATTGTAGAATTATTTAGTATGTGCAGCAAAAATTTGTTAAAACTTAAAAGTATAGAAAAGGAGTCAAAAGATGATCATTAAATGATTAAACATCTCTGTCCAGCTAATAGTTTTTGTCTGTTCGCAGTACACTTTAATAGAGTTAAGATAAACAATTTTTTGTTATAAATTCAATTTTAATTCATCACACCTAATAATGGTGAAAACTGAAATAAAGTTTGGTGAGACTGATATTTGCTGAAAAACAATATTTTGAAATATGGATGCTGAAATTCGTGCTGGTGTTTGATAGCATTTTAGGAAGACTACAATGTTCAGGATAAAAAAAACAAAAGAATCATATCCAGAGGTACATAATATAATTTAAATTGCTGAAGTGCCAAATGTAAGTCGTTATTTACATTTCAATTTTAAAGATAACTCGTAAGTTAATCATGTGTAAAAGATTAATTACCTATCTGTTCATATTATAATAAAATATTGGTTAATATTAAATGTGTAATTAGTGAAAACGAAATTTATATTTTGTTGCCTTTGAGTTGTGTATTTTGTGTTAGTAAAAATTACATTTCATTTATTTACCGTTTGCAAAGCCTTTGCGAAAATGCAGAAATTAAACGTAGTCGTAATCAAAATAGTAGACATATTGTTAAATTAATATAATATAGAATATAATTAATTATTTTTACTTGTTGAGATTGTAAAATGTAGTCCTTTTCTAAGCAAAAATGAAAATCTATTTTAAGATAATATGTATGTATTATTTCATTTACTTTACATCAATGATCAACTGGCTTTACTTTGATTATCTGAAAGATGTATTACATAAAAAATGTTAACTTTAGATATGTATATCTATATTCATATCTTTTCTAATAAACTGTATCAGAATTAACTTCTTAATTTTAACAAAGAGTAAGTTACCACTAGCCGCAGTGGACACGGTGAGATGTAAAGGCGCGGCCATGTCCGTGATGACGGCGGAGTGGCGCCGCTCGCGCAGCTCCTGCACGCGCTGCCGCAGCGTCACCCAGAACATGCACGTGAACAGCGACTTTATGAGAAGCGGCACGCAGGGCTCGCCGTCGGCCCGACCGAGCCCTATTTGATGAAGATTCACCTCCTAAAATCATAGGTTTTTTTAATATTAGATACATATTATTATGTACTAGCGACTAACCCTCGCTCCGCTCGCGCATTTAATTTTTTTTTTGGAAAATGTTTTTAACATATTTACTATATATTTTAAATTTAAATACAAAAGTCGAATCAATATCTTTTACAATTTTTGTCGTTCGATCGGGGAATGCATCATGAGAAAACCACTGAATAGATTTCGATATATTGACATGATAATAGCTGGTTACCCGAGATAATATTTAACGACACTTTTTACTGCGCGAAAATATCTCATTTCAAAAAAATTCTATACCGTTAAGCGGATGAACGCTAGAGAGGAGGGCGCTACTGTGCCAGCGTTCACATCAGCTCCGTATTTATTATAGTTTTAAAATTGAAATAAGTACATTTATATCGAAAAACTAGTGAAAGTGAATAGATAACAATGTGAGTAACATCAGACATTGCAGACAGTGCCGAAATATAAGTGACAATTAAGAAAACTGTGAATATAAATCGGGAGTGTTACAACCTTCTTCACAATTCTGCGGCCAGTTCGACAAAAACAAAAGTCAAAAAGTGAAAGACTAGCTAAAAAACCAATAGAAAGTGCTATAATATACAAAGTCAATAAATCGTTTATCAAATCTAAAACCCAGTGATATAACATAACCGTACTTTTAAAATTTAAATGTGACTTGCATAATCAGTTCACCCTTACGAGGATACTAGCGACATCTGTTACTAGCACCGCGCACTGCAGCGATAAATCAGAACCAACTTCGATCTTATCCTTAGTTTTCACACCAAGTAATTTGGAACATCACCACGAGAGGGCACCACCTATACCAGGAAAGTTAAATTATAAATTAAAAACCCAAAAATGGAAGAAATTTTGAACGAACTAAGGAAAATTCGAAAGGACCTCGACGAACAGAGAAATACTATAGAAAAAAGTAGTGAAAAAATTACAGCACAAGTGACACAGAATTTAAATAACATTTTGGAAGAAAATTTTAAATTATTAGATGAAAATTACAATAATCTTAAAGAGAAATTTGAAAACCAAGAAAAACGATTATACTTTCTTGAGAAAGAGGCAAGAAAAAATAATATTATCTTTTTCGGAATTAAAGAAACGGAAACTTCTTATTCGCACTTAGAGAACAACATGATCAACTTTATAAAGGAACATTTTTCTCTGGAAATAGATCGCAGAGATCTAAAGGAAGTGAAAAGAATTGGGAAGAAAGGCGAAAAGCCCCGACCAATTAATGTGACATTCACCACATTAGGAACAAAAATAAAAATTATTAAGAAGAAAAAATTGCTACAAAATACCGATTATTATATTAATGAAGACTTCCCACAACACATTTTGGAAAAAAGAAAGGAGTTACAAAAACAAATAAAAATAGAAAGAGAGAAAGGTAATTATGCCTCCATTAGATATGATAAATTAATAATACGCCCCAACAATGCACACACAGTAGGCAATAAAAAAAGAATTCTACCAACGTCACCGAATGAAAACGATCCTGCAGGAACAAAACAAGGAATACAAGTAAACAAAAAGAACAAAACCCAAACAAGGCTGCACAGAACGTCAAGTCTTTCAGAGGGTGTTCTCAAACCAGGAATACTTAGTTTTATAACCAACAAAAACCCTGGAAGTTCACCTAACGAGCATTTAGATAAAAACATGAAACAATAGCAACTAGCGCCCCCCTCTCACATGGAAAACACACTAAATACAGAAACAAAGAACAAAAAACATCTTCCAAGCCGGCTGGTCACCGAGGAAGATCACGACCAAAACCCTCCAGAGAAATTATCAACAATTTGCACAAAAAACAGATACCAGAATATTTTATACATTACAACATACAATGTCAAAACTTTGTCAACATACTCACGACTATTAGAATTAACGGAATGCTTGAAAAATATAAAATTTGATATTATTGGTCTCTCTGAAATAAGAAAACTTGGAAATACGATTGAAGAACACGACGAGTTTATTTTCTATTACATTGGAGAAACGCCTGGATTATATGGAGTGGGATTTGTAGTCAAAAAACATTTAAAAAGACATATTATAAGCTTCACAGGTCTGTCAGAAAGAGTAGCGCTGTTGAGGTTGAATATCAATAACCTAGAACTAAGCATTATTCAAGTCTATGCACCAACAGAGGCGTCGAACGAGGAGGAATTAGAAGTTTTCTACAGTACAGTCGACAAAGCTATACAACTATCAGACAAAAATATAATAGTCATGGGCGACTTCAACGCCAAAATAGGACAAACCAATCCCAACGAAATCGCTACTGGTAACCACGGGTACGGAGACAGAAACTGCAGAGGAAAAAGACTTATCGACTTCGCGCACGAGAACAATTTCGCTATCATGAACACTTTTTTCAAAAAAAATAATAAACAAAGATGGACTTGGAGATCTCCTAATGGCAAAATAAAGAATGAAATAGACTACATCTTAACAAATTTACACAAAAACATAAACAATATTCAAGTTTTAAACGTCACTTACCCTTCGGACCACAGACCAGTGAGAGCAACATTTAACTTTCTTCCCAAAACAAAAAGTCGGTGCAAGTTCAACCAATGCCCCAGATCCCAATTAAAAAACGAAGAGGAAGTACAAACCTATAAACAAATGCTAAAAAATAACGTAGTAAATCTACAAGAGAAATGGAGAGATGAGAGCACCGTTCAGAATCTCTACGACGATATCACAAATGCAATAGACACCAGTTTGAAAAAAGCTTATGAGGTTTCACACGACACAAAACAAGGGAAAAACCAAGTACTATCAGCCCGCACTCGCGCATTAATCTACAAAAGACAAGAATTGCAAAAGACAAAACCAAAATCAAGAGCCTTGAAAAATGAGCTAAAAGCACTCTACAAACTCATAAGTAAACTTATCAATCTGGACTATAAGGCACACCGCACAAGAATCATTGAAAAACATCTTAATACTGCAAATAGTGTTAAAAAAGCATACAAAGAATTGAGAACACACAAGGTATGGATCGAAGAGTTGAAGGACAACACAAACAATACCCAAAATAGAGCAGATATATTGAAAATAGCAACAAAATTCTATAAGAACCTATACAGCGCACCGGATCATCTTGAATATGAACTACCGAACACACACAGACTAGAGGAGAGAGCTATTATAGATGAATCCGAAGTAACTAAAGGGATTAAACTACTAAAAATGGAGAAAAGCCCAGGTCCCGACGGGTTCACCAACGAAGTCATAAAGATTGGATGCGAGTACCTGACAAAGCCACTAACTCAATTGTTCAATCAAATACTACGCACCTCGTACACCCCTCGTCAATGGTCAGAGTCCGATATTATCTTGCTTTACAAAAAAGGAGATCCTAATAATATAAATAATTACAGACCGATAAGCCTACTACCATCACTATACAAACTGTTCTCTTCAATAATAGAGAAAAAAATAAAAGAAAAAACAGAACAATATCAACCTATTGAACAGGCGGGTTTCAGAAGAGGTTTTTCAACTATAGATCACATTCACTCACTAGAAATGTTAATAGAAAAATACCAAGAGTTTAGGCGACCACTATACATTGCCTTTATCGACTACCAAAAAGCATTTGACTCTCTGTTCCACTCAGCAATATGGGAAACTCTACTCTCACAAGAAGTGCCACTAGACTATATAAAAGCCCTAAAAAATATCTACGACAATAGTACTAGTAGAGTGAAACTAGAGACTACTGGACCACCCATACAGATAGGAAGAGGCGTACGGCAGGGAGACCCACTATCGCCGACTATCTTCATTGCGGTGCTGGAGGCTATTATTGGAAAACTAAATTGGGAAGAATTTGGCATATGTATAAATGGTCGTCGCTTGAGCCACTTGAGATTTGCCGACGACATAGTCTTGCTCTCAGAAAGTACAAAGCAACTGCAAGTAATGATAAACACTTTACACGAAGAGAGTCGAAAGGTGGGCTTGGAAATCAACCTAACCAAAACTAACATCATGACGAACCATAATGAAAGACCAATATATCTGGAAAATGTACCCTTAACATATGTTAATGCTTATATTTATCTGGGAAAACAAGTTTCGTTCAACCAACAAAATAATGATCTAGAAATAGAGAGAAGGGTCAACATGACATGGAAAAAATTCTGGAGTCTGAAAGAAATACTCAAAGGCGATATGGCCATACGAATGAAAACGAAAGTCATGAACATCTGCTTACTCCCCACGTTAACATACGCCTGTCAAACCTGGAAATTCTCCACAAAAGTAAAAAACAAAATTAGATCCTGCCAAAGAAGTATGGAGAGAAGTATTCTGAAAATCAAGAAAATCCAAAAGATTCGCCACACCCGAATAAGACAGAAAACCAAAGCCACAGATGCTCTCAGCCATTCACAAAAGCTTAAATGGCGATGGGCTGGACACGTAGCGAGGCTGAACGATAAGCGATGGACGAGGGAAACAACACAATGGACAGGCCCACAAGGACAGAGAAGAAGAGGAAGACCAAATGCACGCTGGGAGGACGATATCATAAAAGTAGCAGGTACTCAATGGTCACGAGTGGCAGAGAATAGAGAGCACTGGTCATCTCTGGAGGAGGCCTTTACCTTTCATGGAGAGGGTTCTTGCTAACAAAACCTTTGAATAAATCTATATCTAATTAATATAATCAACAACTATTACAATTCAATTAAAATTTATGATTATGAATTTGTTTAATCATGTCCTTAATTTTATTTATTAATTTGTTAATTTTATATTTTTTTAAATTTATATTGATTTATTAAAATGAATAAGAATCAACTTGCATTATGTTTAAAAACTAAGAATTTGTACTAATATCATTAATTGTTTGTAAATTAAATTAAATTGAATAGGTAATATAAAAATGTTTAAGATTAAACATTGTCATTGTACTGCATGCAACTGATTATGGAAAGCGAGAAATAAAAGGCTTTTTTATTTTTTATTTTATTTTTTATTTTTTATTTTATTTTTATTTAAGCGGATGAACCCAATCAGAGCGAGGGTGAGTCGGTAGATAGATATAAATACGAAAATTTTATAATTATAAGTGAGTGTATTTTTTCATCTTGACGTTGCATTGCATCTATTCCAGCGGCTCTATGAAAAACATACCGTTTACGTAGACTTTGCAAGGTGTATTTTTATAACGTGATCCGTTGTTGAATGATATTTATCTTATCTTTTTGCGGTTATAGACATAGATACGTAAATAAACAACGGTAATAAGATGTTATTGGGTATGCCTAAACAAATTGATACTATAATGTAGAGTAGGTACTTTATCGTGAATAGGTATGAAAGAAAAGATATATAGTTATATCATAAATGTAACTATCATTTCGGATTTTGTCGCAGATTTATTTGTCTCTCCCGTGTCTTTTCAGTCTATCCCGTGACCATGATTGCTGTAAAGCATGCGAAACTACGACGGGAACCAAAAATCAAAATAAATCCGCGATAAAATCCAAAAAAAAAGATAGTTTCATTTATAATGTCGAATATTCGCGTAAACCTAAGAAAGTATTTTAGAACATATATGATTCAGAAAAGATAAGCCACATCATATTATTTTAAGTTATAGTTAGCCTACTTAACTAAGTACAGTAACGTAATAGCTGTTAAGGACTTTAACTGATAAAATGGATATTTTGGCAATAATTATATACAGCTATTATCAATGTCCCACTGCTGGGCACAGGCCTCCCTTCGTTGCGTGGGAGGACAGGCCATAGTCCACCAAGTCTGGCTGGTCAAGTGCGAGTTGGGGTACTACACATGTCTTTCGAAAACTTGCTGGGTTCTCACAAACATACTGGTTACCTCTCGATGTTTTCTTACATCGTAAGCAGTAACATACACACTACGTAATACCTACATAAATGATTCTCACATATAAATATCAAAAGTGCGAGACAGCTTCACTCAGTTTTCCAAGCGAGCGCGTAACCACTAGGCTATCATTGCCTGTATATTATATTTAGTCTTATAAAACAACTTACAGTGATATTTGATGGTAGTTCCTCTTCGGTAAGATTCATGCCGTATATGTATTCAGCGAGAAGAAGTAGCATAGCGTAACAAACTAATATTGGGCTGGTCTTTAACATGAAAGAGCGTTGGTCCTGGCAGAGCCAAACAATGTTGGCCCACATCAGGAAAACAAATGTGAGCCACGAGTGGAACATAATGCTCCATGCCATCATTGTTATAGCTGTTGCTATGTAAGAGGATCTGAAAAACGTAAGCTAGCTTTAAAATAAGTACATAATCGACTATGTGTCGGGCCCGAAATACTTAGCATATTTTGTCTACTTTCAAAGGATTTGCATAATTTAGGTATATCGCTTCAACTCAGCGTTTTATACTAAAAAACTAAATAATGATAAAGATTTGAATAATTAAACCTGTATTAATGAAGCCTTTCAAAAAGTAAGTTGAGCGATAGAAATAAAACATATTTTACCACAATAAATAAATATATTAAAAATTGTTTGTTTGTTTGTTTAACAAAACACTTACCTCACTATTACTTGGAAGAAGTCTACAACAGCTGCTACTATTTCATCCATTAACGTTGGCTCTTCCATTTCCATAATTGATTCTAAAATTGTTAATTATTTTATGTTGAGATTTTATACATCCTTAAATTTTAATTACACATATAAAGTCTGTCTATCTGTACTCACATATTAAACTACAGAATTATTGAAATAATTTAGATGCGATCTTTCCAAAAACATTTAAAATATTACTTTAATAACTCCTCTAACACCTATATAATACGAGCTGTGTATTTTTCAGTAATGAGTGTAAAAAGATCGCTGATTAGTCGTTTTATCGAGGTGCGTTGCGTTTAAATAAATCAAACTGTTGTATTATATATTGCTTTTTAGTTTTTTTATTAGGACATAATGACAAGAAGATAAAACTTTATAAAATAAACCACATCAATATCACTATTCGTTGTATTGTTTATTAATTTAAGTTACGGATTCTAACCATATATTAGCCCTTACCTTCATCTGGCACAACAACGGAACCGGTGGAGTCTTGGTGTAGCTGCCGCGTGACCGAGCCTCCGCGAGTTCCCGACCAACGCTTGCTTGGACTCATATTACGTAGGAGCTGTCGAGTTATAATTTCATAACCAACTATTATGTAGATTAATTACAAAAATATATTTCGAAAATTTTGTACCTACTTAGATGAACTGTATGAAATTACCAAAACGTTTTTGAATTTAGGTCAATAAAATATTTGGCAATGAAGAAAAAGATTTATAATATTATATTTGTTTAAAGAAAATATACTTATAATACTTATATAAATATCTTTAGGGTTTAAACTAAGTACTAAGTAGAACATTTAGTACAATATAATATATGAAAAAAAAAACAACACACACACAGTTTAGGCATTGAAGTGACAAGTGAAATAACTTTGTGAGGATGTACACAAAAAGCTCAAGTGCAATAATATATATGTTACAATAACACTCGGGAAAGACAACACACGGTCCAAGCAAATATTAATCGAAAAAAAAAAAATTGAATACCTACAGGATCATTTTCACCGTTGTTCCCTCGAAGTGCTTTGGAATTTATGTATGAATATGCAACCTACAAAAGAACGAAAGCTGGTTGCAAAAAATATATCATACAACATCAGAATGCAAATAATCTTCTGCAAAACATTCCTCACTTGTTAGCACAAGCATTCATGCAGTGAACTGTTTTAGAAATTAGTAAACACTGTTACGAATTTACATAATATTATAATTATTATAATTATAATAGTAAATAATTACCTAAACTAAAATGACAAATACATGAATTCCTTTAATTAAATGAAATATAACACTCATAAGTTAGATCTATATTTAAGCTTAATTAAAATAATAAAATGCTAATCGAAGCCTTCATTTTATTCATTCAATTAAAAGAACTCAGAAACGGAAATTAGGTAGATTACCAACAGATGACTAGAAGTACCTACTACTGAAAACTATAGTACACAAAATATAATTACAGTTCTATCTAACTCAAATTCTACCGCTGTTATTTACAATGTTTATAGATGATTCGTTATCATACACGGACGTTATCTTATATATTTTTAAAAGCAATATTTACATTTTACGAATAACTACTATATAAACATTAATTAAATGAAAAAGTTTATTTTGTCCGTATATGAATTAACAATATGTGTGCCAAAATAAACTCAAAACTAGTGAGAATAGTGCAGTATCGTTGGGCCGGCTTACGCGAACTTTCTTCGTGGCACTCCTCCTTTTGTCCCGGGGCGCGTGTCTTCTTTGGAAGGATACACCTCTCACCAACGAACCGTTCACTTTACCAGCCTCGAGGCCGGTTAAAGCACTCTTTTTCTTCGCCTATCCGACCCGTTAGCAAAATTTATAAATTGCAAGTGTATTCAAACTACTTAATAGCACTAGACTGGCATAAATCTACGGCGTTAGTCATGGCCATATCCAATATTAAAAAGCAAGTCAGTATTAGTTCGAGTAATGAAATGTTGAAGGTATTTAGTAAACTTATCATTCAATAAAATACGTTAACTATGCAGGCATATACGAACCTTAGGCTTGAAGAGTTCTCGCGTTTCGAGTGCGAGGAAAAAATATGAGAAAAGTATAATTAAAGGACTAGCCAAAGTAGCCCACATATGATCCGTAACCTCGTATGTGAAATTCGAAGGATCCGTTTCATTGAGTACTACTAATTTCGTGAGGCCAAAATACCTGTTGATAAAAAAGTCGATTAATCTTATATTGAAAAAGTAGGTCTCTAAGAATAATTTAGGAAATAAAATAAAATAGTAATCACCTTGCCATATCTGTCTCTGGAGGAAAAATGTCTATAATCCACGTGCACTGGTATACAAGTAATACTGCTATATGTATTCCCATGATAGCCATAATGCAACGGCTTACTACTGCGAAACCTCTTTCAAGAGGTCTTCCTACAGCCCACGCTGTTGCTGTCCCCATAAATACTAAGAAGTAAATTCCTGAAGTAACGCTTGGTCGCATAATCCCAGAAAACATTAACAAAAAGAGGGCTACATATTTTCCTGCAATCACAATGAAATTAAAAAAATAATAAAATATAATGCATAATATATCAAGTGCTGTACAATGTACTAAGCAAATAGTAAGTATTTTCATACCTGCGCTCGTTAGAAGTGGAAATCTTTGATGCTTCGAATCTTTTCTTATAACTTCATCATTAGGTGATCCAATGAGGAGTATGCGGACTATGAAATAAACTACTAATGATGTGCCCATTACAATTAACTGAAAACAATAAATATATGAACCTCAACACATAATTACTAAGAGACATTAAATATTTACCACATCAATTAATTTACCTCAGGTGCCAGATAATGCACCGCCATAAGAGGATCGATCCCCGCATATGAAACAAGTCCAAGGTTGTATCCAATCGTTTGTATGATCGGATAGTCCTCTAAAAGAGAACCGTACGGCGCAAACCCGGCCAATACGCTGTGCCATGCTGCGTGGACTAATAAAAGCAATCCCGAGACCACAAGATTAAGTTGGAGATATTTACCTCGAAAGCCTGAAGGATCAAACATTAAATTTTTTAAGATCAAACATTAAAATTCACGAATGCATACGCTATTAGGTAGGTAATAGGTAGAGATCGAAAAAGAAATTTACATAATAGGTACCTACCTATATAATGTAATATGAATTTGTTTAGAAGTATGTCAATAAATATTTATTTTGTATACTATGTTGATTGTTGACCTACATAACATGATTTAATTGTGTACACAGAAAATATACTCTATTGATAGAAACTGTTCCTGTTAAGTTTCTTCTAGTGCTGTTTTTCAACCAGCCAAGAAAAATACTAATACAAAATACGAGTATAATTTACTATGTAAATATATAGTTTTTAGTTCCGTCTAATTTATATGCTCACCTCTGAATGTTTTGGAATCTGGCACTTGGGGAAACGGTGCTATCAAGTATAGGAGTAAATATATCAGCGAAAGTCCAAAAGGTCGCAATGCAATACCTGTAAAGAAAATATGTAGATTATATTGTTGTATTTCGATTGTTTTTGTCGTATAGTACCTATCTAGACTGCAATAAATTTATATTCGAACGTTATTTGTATTTCACTATCATTTTGCCATAAATAGATAATGATAACGTACACCATATACCTATATACTTATTATACAGCACAACATACATATTTTGTATACGATAACCAATTATCAGTGATTTAATCTACGATCAAAACAAATATATGTTATGTTGCAATTTTAAACTTTTTATTAAATAAAATAAATAATAAAGTAAAATAATCAGGTCACTTTTCTTGTTATATGTTTATAAAATACAAAAATAACAATAAACAATTTACGAGAATTCTGCGTACTATTTACGAGTTTTTACTAAAAATCACTGATTACTGATTAGTTAACATTTATGATGTATACTCGTAGAACACAAGAAAAAGAAACTCGTCAGATATGTCATAAATAATTTATAAATATTATAAATTACCTATCACTGATCTGTTCATGGCCTTATAACATTTTTAAATTACTGTATCCTCCTTTATCTTTAGGAAGGAACCTTAAGGAATTATTTTTCATTAAAAATGATTAGTGATTTTCAAATGACTCGTCAACAAATTAAGTCTATCTCGAACGTTCGAACGCACGGATGCACGCATAATATTACAGGTTTTAAATTACATAGGTATAATAATTTGTAGCTGATAGATTTTTTACACAATACATAACGATCGAAATATCTTAAAATTATTAAGAAACATAGCCCTTTAGACCATTTATCACTACAATAATATCTATGCTATATTGGTGCTCGTGTTGGTGGTCATTGAGATTGAGGTCATGTCCGCATATTGTAATAGGTATTTGTTTTATCAAACCGTCTGGTATAAAAAGATAATTAACAATGTTATGATCCATGGGCACAAAATATTTTAGTGCATACACCATAGAATAATGTTGCGGAAATGTAAAAGGCCCTATACCAAATTATACATTATCGAATTAACAGTATTTTTCAAGCTAAATAGGAAAAAATCTGGGCAGTAGGTAGCTATCTCTTTGATTATATACATGTCATATAATCAAAGTATATATCTACTATAAAACCGAAAGTGTGTATATGTGTAGGTTTGGTACTCATTTACTTCAATTTTATTTATATAGGTACCTATCTAGATTAATTCTGTTCCTACAAATATTTCTACACATTATATGACATTTTAAAAAAGGATTAAACTGTGTGTTTATGGATTGCAATAATAATTGGGAATGATGATAGAACACGATAAATGCCAAAGTAACATTTAGTTGTGGTATTGTTGGAAGGGCATATTTCACATATACCTCCCTAAGTATAAAGTTGTCCTACTTTCACGTCTGAAATCGTTATTTTTAATACCATTTTCATCGAATATGCCAAGATTAGCGTGACCTTTTGTTTCTTTGAACGTCTTTGATGTTTTAAGTCAAACATTTATGATTCGACAGTAACTCATTAAAATTTCACTCACGGCAAGTTTTCTTGTGATATGTACTTACATTGCCAATATTAATCTTAGCCATGCCTAAACATTATGTTAATATTTTTTTCGAGTGATGGTAAGTCATTGATTATAAAAAAATGTCAATATAAATGTTTTAAAAATTAGTTCCTGAATCGTCAAACTAAGATTCGATTCGACTAAATTCTTAAATTTCATACCATATTTTATCCTTCTTCCTACCTGCATTCTACACCTATTAATTAACCTATTTATAGGACTTATGTCAATCACAATCTCTTAAGATGTACTTTTTTTACTCTACGACAATTTTGTGGCTTATACTCTACTTTACTATATGTACTTCTGTCCCTGGATTGAGCGCAATTTGCGGGTTCCGCTAGTAAATGTATACAAAAACTTGACAAAATACATACTTATATGCTTATATTTTTATAAAACCCCCCTCGAGAACCACTATCCATTGGTGAAAACAGCATTAAAATCGTTGAGGTAGTTTTTGGGTTTAAAGCAAACAGACAGACAGACGCGGACTTTAATTTAATATAATATGTAGTGACTAGCGACTCACCGCTCCGCTCGAAACAGTATTTTAAAACAGTATAAACGATACAGTAAAAACCTGCATCAGTAACATATAAACAACCCTGGTACGTACTGTAAGTATATACGTCATACATTATTACTGTTTACCTATATATTATGTAACCTAAAACTGAAAATATCAGGCTCTAAATGACTCATAGGAAGTACATTGATCTTGATTGATTGATGAAAATGTTATTCCATTCAATTACTTATTTAATATTCTTTACGCTTGTTTGAAGGCAAACCTAATCAGAAGTTTGAAATCAATGTTTCAATGAAGCATGATCATGTTCAGTTAATAAACACTTGTCTAGATACTATCATAAAAATTTAAACCTCGTAAATGTAATGTGTAGAGATTGCTAAAATACAAATAGATTAGCGTGGAAAAACATAGGTTGAGATATTGATATTGAGTTATCATTGCAAGAGCTTATCTACGAGTATGCACACGATAATTTTTTAACGCACCGTAGACGCGCGATCGTCACCTGCCGATGCGCAGTGAACGCGCTTAAGGCGCAGATAAACGACTTTTAATGATTTTATATTGAACATCACGTCTTAACTTCTAGTCTTATTTCTTTGAAAAAAATATATGTTATACTAGACAATTTTATTCATAATTTGATATGTGAAAATGTGAAATTTTATTTTAATAACATAGTGTAATTAATTTGTAAAGTAATGTCTAACGCGGACAAAAAAACGACAATCACGCAAAAACTATGGGGCGTATTTACATGAAACTTTAATCATATAAAAGACAATTTAATGACCCATATTTTAGTATACGGTTTTTATTTGTATTGTTTGGGATTGGGTTGTTTTTTCGAATAATCTTGGTGCGCGTTGAAGCGGGGCTCTGGGGGGCGACAGGCGGCATTGTATGCTCAAGGCCGCGGGCAGTTAATGTCGCCTTAACGCCCGTTTATAACGATATAACACAAGTAATCGGCACAGCGTAGAATATACGGAGACGGCTTACGCCTATAATTTGCGTGTTACCGTAAAGCCTACAAAATATGAAATGTGGTATAGCTCTAAGTAAATGTGCGCTCACGTTGACGTCGTGTTAAAATTCATCGTTTGCTGTGTGCCTATGAATTACTAAGCTAATTTCAGCGTACGAAAATATACATAGGTATAGATACTTACAAACACATAATATGTCTGCACAATATTGAATTACATAACTATTTTAGTTATATGTTCGTAATTGGCCTTAATTTGAAGGAAAGCCCTTAAAAGAACCTTTTGTAACCCTCAGATCCTCATTCCTTTATTCCTATTACGGTTGCTTATCAAAACTCAAAACAATTACATGCATCACATATCTCTATTAGTAAATTTGCACGCTGATCTTGAAAACTACTGAACGAAATTGCGACTTTAGCTATTTTGATCTGCATTTCACTTACAGGAGCTGAACATTGACGATTTTAACAAGTGATTGTTCAGGAAGGTTTAGCCGTATAATTCGTTAATGTTTTGTGTAAATTGGCTAAAATAAATATTACAAGTTGTTGAAGATGTCGGAAATAATTATGCCAATAAAGAGCTTTTTTGCTAGACCTGTCTAAATAGTTTTATGTGAAAATATATGTACTTAGAAGAAAGAAAAAGAAAAGAAAGAAAATTCAAATAAATCGAGAAATTTGTACATGCAAAGTTACCTAGTGGGTACCTAACACATCTGTGCAAATCAAGGTAGAGACTTTTCTTTATATTAAAATTTAACATAATGTATGATATTTCATCAAGTAGGTCGAACATGTTTACGTCAACACAGATACACAAATAGAAATAGGAATAGACAACAGTAAAAAAATTAAAGGGATTTCTATGACTGCCATAAATAATATATTATGAATGATGTTACATGGTACTATTTTTTTTTATGTTAAATAAAAAAAACTATATTTTCACTTCACAAAATTAATTTTCAAACTTTACTAGATTTGCTACTACAACAACCAGTGCAATTCTTTCATTTTTAATTTTATCTTTTATTTTAATAGATTTTTCATAACGTTGTTAGTGAGAAAAATGATTTCAATCTGTTTTTTGTTTGCAGTTAATTATTATTTAGAAAGTAGTCTTCCGTCTTATCATAACATAATGCATTGCACTTTAGCTCAGATAATATCTATTACCTCTACTCCAAAAACTATTAATAAACTTTATGTTTTTCGACTGTTTCGATTCGCACGAGCTACATCCTTATAATTTGGCAACGCGTAGATCACTCACCTTAAGCTATGTATATATATTAATCATACATACGTTTGTTTAATCTAATCCATCTCTCTATAATCTCCATCCAAAATTAATTCAGAATTACAAAATAAAAATTTAATATTATACTATCTTAATCTGCTACAACTTTATTAATGTTCATTACACAGTAAATCAAGATTTAGTTTGCAACTGGTATAAATATTTCGTAGTGTTTTTGATAAAGATACGAGATCGTATTTAATGATACTGATATAATGAAATAGAAATCCAACTGAATTAATTCATATAAAATAATCCTTACTAATATAATATTATATAGGAGTGGTAATTTATTCGAATGACCCATACTCCTAATTGTAAGACTAGCCATGTGCATTGTGCATATAGGGTTGAATATAGGTAGTAGAGGAAGCAAGAACTAGGGCAAACAAAAAATGTGCTGATTTTACTACAGCTGATTTTTAGACAGTTGGATATATTAGTTCTGTATACATACACACTGCAGTTAGTTAAGCCAATTGTAGAACGGACGTCAAATAATGTGATAATAAATTATAGTGTATTCATTTACAACATATTATTATTATATGTATTGCTTGCTAATTTGCAGGGTAAAGAATATTCCCAGTTTTTTTTTTCTATTTTATTTCAAATCTTGCCGAACCCCTATAAAAATGGTGTCAATTGAGTCGCGATAAGTCGTAAAAGGGGCGATGCCCTGGTTTCAAAATCGTGCTCATGTGTAAAAGTAATTGCCAACCACAGTAAATAGAACTGGATTAACTGAATGAAACAGTATTATTAGTAAATGCAAATGTAAAGAGTAGGTCGTATGAAGCGAAAACATATAGAGACTACTTTTATGTCTACACTCTATACAATAAGTAAAATTGAAGTGTCTGTTTTTTAATTTCAAATATAAAGCTTTGTATTAAACACAGTGTTAACTGTTAACTCTATATGACGACACTCAAGGGACTGCATATTTTGACGTTATGGGAAGTTATCGTTAAATGGAGAGAAGAAAATTCAGTATTAGAAAAAGAAATGCTTATTTCAGACTAGTGTTAGTAATTATATACATAAAAATTAAAAACCAATTCTTATTTGAACGCTATTGCGTATAGTTTGTTATTTTTATCTTACATCTTTTGCTGTGTAATGTTGGTGTATTTTTTTCTTAATTTATTCATATCTTGCGATATTGAGGCATCTTGGTGATAAAAAAGTACTTTTTCAATAATTTTGCTGCTTCCAGAGCTTCTTTAATGCACGGCGGAGTTTTTACTAATTTTGGCAACTTAAAAAGTACTATTTATTATTTAATTGTTGTCGTTATTGAACGTGTGTGTAGTGTGTACTGTTATTATATAGAGTGTATCATTATATGGAAGACAAGCTAAACCAACCAAAGTCGAGTGATTTCGACGCTTTAGGGAGTTTGTCGGTTAGTCGAGTGACGTTACATGGAGTTTACACTGTACATATTCAGATATATTACATACGGACTACGGTATTTAGTAATTACATGTAAAAAACAAATTTTTTTCTTGTCTGTCTGTCTGCTAGTTCCGGCTAATCTCTGAAACGGTTGGACCAATTTTGATGGGACTTTAACTTAGGATACTTTCATATTATTATAAAATAATAAAAACCGTTTAATTTATTTTAACTTACGCTCAGCGAAGTAGGTCAGGTTTGCTAGTATGGAAAATGGAAATACTTAAATGTTTTAGGCAAAACAAACACGCGCAAAGCAATATGATGAAGCAATATTAGGTACGGGGTTACAATAAAAATAAATATCTGCGTGAGTTAAACATAATTAGAAGATATTATCTCCAACTTCAATGTATGTTTTAAAATGTTAGTTGGTATTTGGCAAAGTAGAAGAAAAAATTTAAAACTTCTAGATATTATAATACACATTTGATACATCATACAACAGCCAAAAAGTAAAATTAAATACCTACCAACCTCATCTGCGCAATGTTGTGTTTCATGCAACGACCGTTATATTATATACCTAATTAAGATTGTGTGAATTGTGAACACATAAAATCGCGAATTCAAAAAAAAATAATGATCATACTGTTAATTGTGATATTTTTTTTAATTAGATACCTAGTAAATTGATTTATTAAATATAATCATGTTTAGTAAAATTAAAAATGTTCTCTCTATTTTATAATACGAGTAAGTAGGTAATAATATATCAGCAGACCTTGTCAAACTTACGAATTGTGGGAGTTTTTAATAAGAATTAAATTAGTCATGGTTGTTGTATTGTTTAAATATGATGAATGTAGTAATTATGTTAATAGACACATACAACGTGACCTTTGTAGTAAATTTTATACTGCATATACCTACATACTTTAAACTGATGAAGAACTGATAACAATAGGTCAACGAATTTTAACTTCAAAGATACCTCTATATAAATAAAAATAAATTTTGGTAAGCGCATAACTCAAGAGTGGCTGGACCAATTCGGCTAATTTATTTTTTTGTATGTTCCTTAATTAGTATGGTCCACGGAAGGTTTTAAATTTTAATACTAAAAAGATATTCTTATAGAAAAAAAATATACAAGATACTAAGTATAAAATAATTATGCATAATACACAAAATTATATAGGTACAAAGTTTTGTATTAACTCATACCTATTGTGAGGGCAAGCCTCACATCGACGGTGAGCTGAAGTGCGGGTTGAACAAATTTGGGTAGGGAATGTAAGGATGTGCACTTACTTGGAATGCAGATGGGCGGATGATAAATGGATAGTGCTGGGTGGATGGCACGCTCCTGAGCTGGTTATGCCGTCGCACGTATACACGTGCAACTATAGTCTTATATCATACACTGTCACTTTCACTTTAATGTTTAATTGTTCGTAATGATTATCACTTAAATATATTAGATACCGGCCGGCAATATACACATAATTAATACGAGCAGATGAGCTGAAGGTCGCGGGCGCGCTTTCTTACACCTTTTCTCGAACAAGGGCGGCGCGTGACTCGCTTCCGGGGTGGCGACTTCCGACTGACGCGATACGGCGCTCGCGCCGAATCAATGAGTGAGAGAGAGAAAGCGAATCAGGGAATCAATCGTCGCGCCCGAGTGGCGCGAACATCCTGGGGGGCCCGAGAGAGCACCTCTTCCTGGGCTGAATCCAATGGCAGCCTTGCTATCTTGAGCACAGGTCTGCGCAGATGTCCGTAGGCCGTGTCCAGATCCACAATTCGGATCACTCCATCCTTGCCAGGTATTGTGCGGGTAATTCTTCCCAGTTTCCATTGGAGCGGGGGCAGGTTATCTTCTTTGATGAGTACAAGTTCGCCAACTTGAGGAGGTGAGGAAGGGGAAAGCCATTTGGAGCGGGTCTGAAGGGTATGGAGGTAGGATCTGGTCCACAGTGTCCAAAAGCGTTGAGAAAGAGCTTGTATGAGTTGAAAACGTTTAAGAGCAGATAATGGCCTGTCATCAAAGGACGGCTCGGGCAGAGCTGTGAGCGGACGGCCTATAATAAAATGGCCAGCGGTTAAGGGCTGAAAGTCCGACGGGTCGGATGAGAGTGGGCAAAGAGGTCTGGAGTTAAGAACAGCCTCAATTCGTGTCAGAAGTGTGGAAAATTCTTCAAATGTAAGGTGTTGTTCACCAATTACCCGATAAAGTAATTGTTTCGTAGATTTAATGTTAATTTCATGTAACGCGCCAAACCAGGGCCCCTTTGGGGGGTTCAACAACCAGGTTACGTGCTGGTTGGCTAGTTTGTGTGTGATTGCATCATTATTAGCAGTGAGAAAATTTTGAACTTCTATGAGATGATTTCTGGAGCCTACATAATTGGTGCCGCAATCTGATCTAATTAGTACCGGCGTACCGCGCCGTGAGATAAATCGTTGTAACGCTGCGAGAAAGGCTTCTGTGGTTAGAGCAGAGACGGCCTCTAAATGAACCGCCTTCGTTGAGAGACACACGAATATACAAAAGTACGCTTTTAAGAGCTTAGCGTTCCGTAATGTGCTAGATTTAATGAGAAACGGGCCGGCAAAGTCAGTCGTGACTTGGCTAAATACAGGTTGAGGGTTAACCCTGTCCGCGGGAAGGTCACCCATTAACGGGGCTTCGGGTTGAGCGCGACATCGGAAACATCTTATACATTTAAACACCCTGCGTCTGATCACGCGGCGAGCGGATAGTATCCAGAATTGCTGGCGTAGAATGGCGTGTAGAGTGTCAGAGCCAGGATGGCAGTATATTTTGTGATAGTGGTCAATGATGAGGTCTACGAGTGGGCTGGAGCTGGGCAGAATGAGTGGATGTTGAGCATCGTACCTAATCGAAGCATGAGAGAGACGACCACCGACTCTCAAGAGACCGTCTTTCACAAATGGCGAGAGACGCTGAAGTCGAGCGGTAAAAAGTTTATCTGTCTGAAGACGGTGAAAGTCCTCTGCGAACTCATTTCGTTGAACGGAGCGGACCCAAAATAACAGAGCGTCCCTACGTTCACTCACTGTCAACGGACCAGCGCATCGTGCCTCTGGACCGCGCTTACAATTGAAAATGAAACGCCTGATACAAGCCGTCACCCCGACGAGCTTGTCAAGTGAGCTGAAACGAGTGAGCAGATCATGGTCAACATCCGGAATCGCTATATGCGCTGGCACCTTTTTCGGTTTAAGGCCTGGTAAAGCGTGATGGCCTAAAGCAACTGGCATCTTGGGCCAGGTGCTAGGGGGCTCTTTGAGCCAACTGGGAGACCACCAGAGATCATGAGCTGATAGAGATTGTGCTGACATGCCCCTGCTTGCACAGTCTGCAGGGTTGAGATTCGTGGGAACATGTCTCCATATAGTGCTAGTCGGACTAGACGTTATTTTTGACACTCGATTGGCCTCGAATGTCTGGAGCCGATGAGGGGGCGTGTTAAGCCAAGCTATAACTATTGTGCTATCCGACCAACAGATATGCTGGTCTATTGCAATATGAGCTGATAATTTAGTGGACACACGAGTCATGAGTTGTGATAAAAGAGCTGCAGCTGATAGTTCCAGTTTAGGAATTGAGAGACGATTCTTAATAGGTGCAACCTTTGACTTGGCAATGACCAGGTGTACATTGACCTGTCCATTGGCATTGAGCTCATGAAGATAAATGACAGACGCATATCCAGCTTCTGATGCGTCCGCGAATCCGTGGAGTGAGTAAGTAGATGTCGGCTTATATTTGCAAATATGACGAGGTAAGCGGAGATTCGAGAGTTGAGGAAGATCTTGTGAAATGTGCTGCCACTCTGTGTAAACTTCATTGCCCGGAGGTTCGTCCCATCCAAGTTTCAGAATCCATAACTTCTGTAAAAGGAGCTTTGCGCGGAAAATGACCGGTGTGACCCAACCGTTGGGGTCATAGAGTGATGCTACTGTGCTGAGAATAGAGCGCTTTGTGATTTGGGTTATTGGAGGGAGAGAGATGCGATAAGTGAACTCATCCGATTGAGGAATCCATTGTATCCCAAGCACTTTAATGGTGTTCGATTCTGGGCTGATGTCAAAGTCCTTAGGCATGTCACATTGGTCGTCTGGAAACCGTTCCAGGAGCTGGGGACAGTTTGAAGTCCATTTACTGAGCTGAAAACCACCCATGTCAAGCAAATCAATTAACTCGGTTTGTAGTACCTGGGCAGACTCCACAGAGTCATGGCCACTGAGTATATCGTCAACGAAGATAGAATTGCGTATGATCTGTGCAGCTTGTGGGTAACGATGACCTTCGTCATCAGCTAATTGTAGCAGTGTGCGGATGGCATGGTACGGGCTGGACCGTAAACCATACGTGACTGTATTTAGCGCATATGTGAGCAGAGGCTGGTCAGGTGACGACCGCCAGAGAATAAGTTGATACTGTCTTTGGTCTGGATGAATGAGTATGTTTCTGAACATCTTTCTGATGTCAGTACTGAAGACTACAGGGTGTGTTCTAAATGACATAATAATATCGACAATATCCTGTTGGAGAGCTGGACCTGTGTGCAAGCAATCATTTAGACTTACGCCATTTGAGCTTTTACTGCTACCGTCAAATACAGTGCGTAGCTTATTTGATCCCGTCTTGAAGATGCCATGATGCGGAATATAGAAGTGCGGCCTACCTGCAAAGGTACTTGGGTGACAAGGTGACATGTGTCCCAAGTTGAGATACTCATTCATAAATTCAACATATTGAGAGCGGAGGAGCGGATTTGCTTGAAGCTTCTTTTCGAGATTGAGAAATCTACGTAACGCAATAGCATGAGTGTTGCCTAAGGTCGGTGCATTTGGTAGAAAAGGCAATGTTACCATATATTTGCCTGATGGTTCTCGAGTTGTTGTGGTGCGGTAAATTTCTTCGCATTGCTCCTCCAAAGGACTGGTCGCTATATGAGGTTGGGGTTCTTCTGACTCCCAGAACCTCTCAAGGCGCTTGCAAATTTCGCGTGTAGTTACGTCGGATTCTGGGTGTGAGCTGATAACGTGAGCTGAGATGGGCTGGTTCGCAGACTTTGCATATAAATCCTCAATAGGTCCTATCAATGCATAATCGAAAATCGTGCCGAAGGCTATAGGCTTCCCCCGGCCTAACGAAACCTTAGTCCCGTCTAGAACTTGGCCGAGAACGTCAGAACCCAATAAGAGATCGATCGGAGCTGGTGTATGGTAATCTTGATCTGCCAATGGAATCGGAGGCTCTGCATTTGCTATGCGCGGAACTTTTTGTAATGGCAAATAACCTGTAACATTTTTTAAAATGTGCGCTGTTGTCGTAATCGTAGGTGTGTCATGGTGTGTAGGTCTACATACTATTGTGATCGATGCCTTTGAGTCCTGTGTGTGGTGGTTGCCCACTCCTGCGATTTTTAGAGATGTTTGATTTAACGGTAAATTCAAAATTCGAGCCATGCGCTGAGTTATAAGTGTTATCATGCTACCACAATCTAACAATGCTCGAGCTGTGTGAAACTGGCCATGTACGTCTGCTATTTTTAGCGAGACGGTGGGCAATAAAATTGGTAAATTGGTAACGTGTTCTTCACGTTGAGCGGAATTGCAAAAATAACTATTCATAGTTGGAGCTGATATCGCAGAGTAAGCTTGTGGTGTCTGTGTGTGAGCTGAGTTTGAGTGAGTGTGCTGATTAGTTTCTGGTTCGTTGTGTTCGTTTATTGTAGATAGTCATTGTTGACCACCTACACGAGACCTACTAGGAGAGCGCGAATGACTTGGTTCATTGTTGTGTGGCCTGGGATTGACATGTGCGGCGTGTGCTGAGAAATGTTGGGGCTCGTGAGCTGAGCGCTGTCTGGGTTGCTCTCTCAAATGCGAAGGCAGAAGATGAGCGTTCGAGTGAGTTGGAGAAGAAACATTGGGCCGATGCAGTGATGTGTGGTGTCTTCTATTTCCACACTCTTTGCAAGCCTTCGTGGACTTGCACTCATTCTCATAATGAGGGCCTAAGCAGCGTCGACATCGGTTGCGAGCGTTGATGAAGTCCCATCGGCCCTGGATCGGTTGGTCATTGTACCTCGGGCAGGCGATGAGCTTGTGCCCTCTATGTCTGCAGAATGGGCAGGGCATATTATCCGCAATGGGAGCGGCAGGAGCTGATGGTTGAGCCGAGTATACCGGCCTGAGCGGAGCCGGCTGCGGGGTTTTATAGTCGTGCCGACTTGTAGTCGGGTGAATGGGCCGAAATTGATGATGAGCGGGTTGACGAGGCGAAACTTGTGGAGAAGAAGAGGAGGACCGCCTGCGGTATTGGTTGGTCTGTGGGGAGTGCCGACTGGCTTGTGAAGAGTGGGGGCTGGACCACTCGGTCTCCACACAACGTGCGTGCTCTTCCAAGAAGGTGATTAAATTCTTGAGAGTTGGCAGAGTCTGACGTGATCCATATTTACGCTCAAAGAGGGTGCGAAGCTCACCCTTAAGCTTTCGTACTACTATCGATACGAAAACGTAGTCACTATCCTTCATGGGCAGATCGAGATTGTTGAGGGCGCATTGCGCAGAAATGAGCGGAGTCAAGAAGAGTGTGCGGATATCAGAGCGTGTATGGATGTGTGGTAGCTCTAGTATGATGTCCACAAACCGGTCGATCAGGACGCGACGGTTTTCATATCGTCTGGTCAGTATATCCATGGCCACGGCGAAATTCTCGTTGGTGAGCTGAAGATGAGATACCATACTGCGTGCCTCGCCTGATAGGCACGAGAGCAGGTAATGAAGCTTCACAGAATCCGAAATGGTGGTCATGTCATCGGTAAGACTTCTAAAGATGGCTATGAATGAAGGCCAGTCTTCAATTTTAGAGCTGAACTTCGGCAGAGCAATTTTGGGCAGAACGTGAGCAGGTGTGGCTGACGTGGAGGGATGAGCAGTCTCCGGAAGAGCTGAGGCCACACTTAATTTTTCAAACGCAACTAAGATGTCATTGTAATCTGAAATCGCCTTCTCATAATTCTTTGTATAGGTGGCCTCGACCTCATCGGTGAGGTCCTCATCATCCAGGATCTCGTAGAAGACGTTTTCCAATTTGTGCTTGTGTTCCTCTAGCTTGGCGTACCTAGCAGTAAAGTCCGTTATAGTATACTTTTTCGTATCCTTAGCTGTCACTGCCAAGGCAATTTCCTTCAGCTGGTTAATTGCCTTTATTGCCTCACGGAAAATGGCCGCTTGAGACTTGGACGGCATTGTATGTGAATTATTATACAGAAGAATGAGAGAAATAAAAATACAATCGAATTGTGAACCTCCTCCTTTTTTGGAAGTCGGTTAAAAAATAAATAAATGCGAGTGTGTGTTGTAAATGTTATAATATGTTACTGAGCCGAACTTAAGATAAGCGCGGAGCAGAGAATGTAAAGTGAGCAGAATATAGGTACCTACAACCTAAATTATGTAAAGGTAACTTAAAAGTTAACACTAATAGTAAAATAAACAGATAGTATAATTTTTGCAATAATAATGCTTATTGAGAAAGAAATAACACGGTATAATTAACATTTAACATCAATACATACTTATAACTGATCCTAACGTGTGTCAACGAATGGGGGCAATTGAGAGGACGTGAAAATAATATTAAAAAATTAATAATTATTCCGTACTATTACGAAATAACTACTGTTACTACTTAATAACGCTGCACCAATATTATAAAACAAAAAACAATCTATAATACTGCACAAATACTTAACTATAACTTCGCTATTTAAAAAATTACCTATTAAATTAAATAACAAAATATTTTAACGCTTGATTCTTTTCTACAAATGATCGAGACGGGACGGCGGCGAGTCCTTGACCTACCTACGACTCAGCTGATCGTACAATAAAGGGCAGTGTTGAGCCGATTGTTAACACTTTTTTATGAACTTTTAATTATATTATATGTTTAAAAATGATGCAATCAAACACTTTTGTTGAAATACGAGACTTATTTTATAACAATTTTACACACTTGTGACTCGATAAAACATTATATTCGAAAGCGTTAGCTTAGTACCTACTTAAGAGTAACAATGTATGGAGATATGAACTATTTTTTAATAAATGTTAATATTAAATATGTATTAATGAATTTTAATATATGGGCTGAGATTATATGATTAAATACTTAAGGATTTTTTATCTATTTAAAAGATTTAAAAGATTTTAATATTTTGTTGAGAGAAATGTGGGTAACTTAATGGGTGTGGTTGGGTTTATTTCCCGGTCTTAGGACACTGTTTATCCATAGGGGTTTATTTCTTATAATCGAAGGACCGTAAAATGAGCAGGGGTCGCTGGTTCAGAGGCTCGAAGGACCAGAAAATGTGAGGGCAAGCCTCACATCGACGGTGAGCTGAAGTGCGGGTTGAACAAATTTGGGTAGGGAATGTAAGGATGTGCACTTACTTGGAATGCAGATGGGCGGATGATAAATGGATAGTGCTGGGTGGATGGCACGCTCCTGAGCTGGTTATGCCGTCGCACGTATACACGTGCAACTATAGTCTTATATCATACACTGTCACTTTCACTTTAATGTTTAATTGTTCGTAATGATTATCACTTAAATATATTAGATACCGGCCGGCAATATACACATAATTAATACGAGCAGATGAGCTGAAGGTCGCGGGCGCGCTTTCTTACACCTTTTCTCGAACAAGGGCGGCGCGTGACTCGCTTCCGGGGTGGCGACTTCCGACTGACGCGATACGGCGCTCGCGCCGAATCAATGAGTGAGAGAGAGAAAGCGAATCAGGGAATCAATCGTCGCGCCCGAGTGGCGCGAACACCTATATAATACAGTCATAATTATAATAATTATAATTATAATAGCCTATAAAATGTAATAAGAGTTGCGTTATTTGTTATTTGTTCGGTTAGTAAAGTGATGAATTCGACATCGTGATGAGATCATACTAAATGTAGGTTGGCTACTTAGCCAGTTGAACTGCGATACGACCTTGTGAATCAGTCGTCTGATAAGGTAACGTATTTGCTGCCAGAATACGTCTGCTATCAATTTACATAATTTATCGTGTATTCCTTGAACTTTTATTAATAAACGGTACACTTGTACTATATTCTTAATCAATGAATGTAATTTTTTTTTTCGCATGACTTCAACTTCATTCTGCTCATTATCTCACAACTATGTAGGTACATGTTTTACTTAAGTCTGAATTATTTTGTCGTTTTACAGTTAATCCTGTTGTACTTGGCTAATAAATCTCAGATTAATTACCTATCTCTACAATTCGTGATTCGTGAACCATGAGTACGGTTTCCAGCCATGCGCTAATAAACTGCCAAATTTCTTTAATTAAAATCGGATAAACTAGGTATGTGTAGGCGCATAATAGGATATACTTATGAAGATTTGATATCAAAAAAGTTCTTTATGTTAATGCCGCTCATGTTGTAAACACATGCTAAACTGTACTAAGAGGTAACAGGGTCGTTTAAGAAACTACAAAATATTTAAACGGAGTCCATTGTCTGCGTCTATTATCAGCATTTATGTATGAATCACTATACAATTTATATTACTGGTGTTTTACCTACTCTACCTTTCTCCCTAACTCTTAACATAATAATAATGACAATACATATTTGTATTATGTTACTTTAACAAATTAAATATTACTATATAAAAACATAACTAGTATTGTCTATGGTCAAGCTATTGATAATGTTAAGTGGTTACATTGAAAAGGTTTCGTCGAGGCATTTTTGTATAGGGAAAATGTTTGTAAATGTTCCTGATGATTTGATGTTTTAACAAAAATGTTTAATTTTCTCCTTTAATAATTACCACTTTAGTGTCGAAAAAATTAAAACTCTACTAAAGAACTACTTAATGGTTCATTAAGAGACTATGGGTGCGGCGGTTAGTGACAATGCAGCTTGTAGTTTTAGGGATTACCCCTTAAATTCAAACTTACAAACTTTACATCGATTCACATTAGGAGTCCACTCAGTAGGAAACAATGAGGATCCGTAACGTTTTTAGCTGATTTATAGAGCTATGAAATCCTTAACGTACAGTGCAAAAATTTTTGTTCTACGACAAAAATTGACGAAGTTATGAGGAAATTACTAACGAAGTTACTGCGCGACTGCCGCTGTAGCTGTGACGTCATAGTGACTGTCGCCGCTAGTTAGCCGTTGGGAACGATAAGGCGCGCAGTGTTTTAGTGACTTTGAAACTAATTAAGTGTCCGATTTGTGTATAATTTAACTTTCTTAACTGTGTATAAATATTTGACAGTACCGAAATATACAAACACTTCATTAAAAACGCCAGAAAAACTATTTTTTTAGGCTCAAAACTTCGTAGTAAATGGTTTTCTGTTATAAAAAGAGATGATTAAACTCCACCCGGTCAGGTTACAAGACATTGATGTCTTGATGACCTACATAACTAAACACATTAAATGATAAGTATAGTTTTGTAGGTACTTAACTCAAGTAAATAGTTGATATAAGTTGGTACCTATTATTACGTGTAGTGTAAGTGAACCTATGTATTCTCTTATTTTAAGGCAACTGTATTGATTATATATTTATGTATTTACCTACTTTTAACTTTTTAATTAGTTTTGTGGATAAACCAACATACCTACACAGTGACATCTGTCTGTCATACAAGATTAATTATCTTTTGGAAGGGGCTTGACCTAACCTAGACTGGTTTTTTATCGTTGGAAATGCATTAACGCATACCATCAAGTGGTTATGTGGGACTCACCAGCTTAAAAGAATCCAGTACTACCCAATAATCCTCAAGTCTCCACAATAATCATTCCCTGGACGCACAGGTAGACGTTGCGGGGTGGTCCCTTGTGTGGTCCGTGGAAGAGGAGGGTCTCCGTTTTCTTCCTTTCGTTGGAAACCCTCAGGCCCAGCATTCCGATCCGATCGACAACTTATTGGTGCTGACTGGGCCCGGGAAGAAAAAGACACCACAGGAGCCAGTCATAGCCGAGA
The DNA here is from genome assembly GCA_951802675.2 of Boloria euphrosyne. Classification (NCBI taxonomy): domain Eukaryota; kingdom Metazoa; phylum Arthropoda; class Insecta; order Lepidoptera; family Nymphalidae; genus Boloria; species Boloria euphrosyne. The sequence continues at coordinate 11,549,213 of OX637873.1, read as the reverse complement.
TTCCTCAGAATCGGACCTAGAATTGCTCCATGTGGAACGCCGCAGTAGCCGCGTCGTCCACCAACCACACTGTTGATCCCCTTTCACACGATCAGCCTGTCGCGGAAGAACGCGTCCAATACCCGCCTAAGATAGAGAGGCACCTCATGATAATAAAATGGCTCTCGTAACGTCTCGAAGGCAGGGTGTTGAAAAATGCGACAGTTAAAAGCACGCTTCCCTCCTCCACTGCTGCCAAGGACCCAACCTTCAAGTTCAAGGCGTTCAACGGTCGACCGACCTGCCACTAACCCAAACTGAGTCTCTGAAAGGGCCGGCCCCAAGAATGCGCTAAAAGAGCTTGCCCATCTTACTCAGCATCACGATTGGCATGTAAGAAAAAGGAGAGAACAGAGGACGACCCTCCTGGAGCAACATGCACAATTTCCCTTTCTTTTAAATCTTCAGGAACTACCCAGCACGAAGACATGCGTTGAACAGGTATTTCAGGGTGATGCCCAGAACTCGCCCTGGAATACCATTCAGTCTCAGAGCCCAGAGTCCTGGTCTAGATATCGAGGCAATATCCTGCACTACCTGAGCGGAAGTTGGAGGAGCCATCTGCACTAGGGGGACGTGTTCAGATGACTCCGATGATGGAAACGGTCCGACCTAACCTAACCTGGCCTTTTTAACTGGTGGGCCCTACATAACCAGCTGTCACTTACAGGCGGTATGCGTTTTCCAACATAAAAAAAAGTCAAAACGGCCCCTAAACAATTTCGTTGCACTATGTTAAATGATAAGAACGAATGATAAGAAATGTTAAAATTCAGTCCTTCCATATTATTATTTTTTATGTTTCTGGTTTCATTTTAGTCCGAAATTATAGTATTTTAGGCACTCTTCAAGATCTTCAAAATTACTTGCCTTGATTTTAAATTTTATATCTGATGAATATAGATTTAACGCATTTTACTAAATAGTTTAAAGACAATTTTTGTGGAACATTTAATATTCTACATTTACATTTAATATTCTTTTAAATTAAAGTTTTTATCGTGTATACAGTCGTTTCTTTTATAAGTAAATATGTTAATTTTTGTAAAAATCGTAAAAAAAATGTTCACTAATCTATACATATTATAAAACAAAAGTCCTCCACCGCGGCTGTTTGCCTGTCTGTCTGTCTGTCTGTTCGCGATAAACTCAAAAACTACTGCACCGATTTTCATGCAGTTTTCACAAATGGATAGAATAACTCTCCAGGACGGTTTTCGTATATCATTTGTCAAGTTTTTGTATACATTAGCTAAAATATAATAATATCTGTTGGAGGTGTCGGAAAAAATAAGCCGTCTGGAAGCTTTCAACGAAAACGCTGCCTAAACCCTTTGACATTATATAACAAAATAATGTATGGTGGAATTGTGTAACTTATATAGGTCTATAAAAAAGACCGTGATGGCATTATTATGTCTATCTCTTAAGGATAACGTACTATATCCATTTTAATAGTAAAAAATGGGCAATTATAAAGCGGTAATTGGAAAGCTATTTACACAAATACGGGATTAATTCTTATCATTTGAAATAAGTTAGAGGTTTTAAGCATTTCATGCACATTATTTTACTCTTTTACACCATTTAATTTAAACGAATATCTTAGGAGTAATCGCAAAAAAATACAGGAGTAATCGCAAATAAATACCGGCTGTGTTCGTTCCATAATAGTAACGTCACACAACCCGCGTTGCCGGAAAAACTGCACAATGTTTATTACTTAATATCTTCGTAAGTTATGGTCCGATTTGGATAATTCAAAAAGATATATCATTCTAATGTCAAAATAAATAACGTGCATACTAGTTCTATGTAATTTGCTATAACTGTACTGATCCTCATTTAAACCAGAACAGACATACTGTTTGAAAAAAGGGAAAATCTACATCATCATAATTAATAAAAAATAATGTTCAAAAATTAAACCCGGCTAAAAAGAATTAAGTAAAACGATAAAAACAACTGAAGTATAGAGAAACGAATACGATAAAAAGTAAAAACAGCCATCATACCCTACTAATATAATATTTAACTCTGGAGAAAAGAACCATTAAATCTATGTGTCTCAAATCAAGTTTGATCTGAGATATGTGTAAAGCGTGGTTAGCTATCATCAAAAGCTGTAATCACCAATTTTAATTAATGGCCCAGTGGCCTAAACTGACAAAAATCTATAAAATAGGCCTCTGTGACTGCATCGGTAATGATATTTTCCAAAAAAATATACAGATCGGTACTCAGATATTTATGTACGTAGATTATACATGAATACATTTTTTATTTACTTACCTACTACACTAAATTAATTAAAAAAAGAGAATAAGCTACTCAATTCGAGTGTGAGACTGAGAAAAAAAAACCCAAACACACAATAAAGTAACTAACTGTATTAAAAGTAGTTTTATAGTTAATTGTACTCTTCATTTAAAATGTTATTATATTGGTAATATTGTACTGTATTGGTTTACTCGTAAACCAAAAACTTACTCACATACGAGTACATTATACAGTTCGTAACTCCGCTAAATCCGTTGAATGACGCTGTTCAGAAAACAGGAAAGGTTAACCTACCTACCTAATTGCAATTTAGACATTTTATGAAGCGTATTCATACTTAAATATTTACCATATACATATGTAAGTATGTACCTTAATATATATTAATTATTAATTGATTAAAATACAAAATCCGGGTTCTGGACTAACGTCGGTCAAGTTATTGATTTTAATTATTACAATAAAGGGCAAAAAGCGTCTGCTAGCCAGCTACTTTACATATAAATTAAGCTATTATTGGTGTAACCGGTTCATAACTTTTAAAAGTCTATAATTATTATTAATACAAGCAAACAGCGGCTTATCTTGTTTCTATCAAATGTTCATCTTCTTGTTACAATTTTGTAACTCTATACAGAAAAATAAAATTGAAGTGATACAGACACTTCACAAAGTCAAAATAACAACTTTTGACCACATGCCTATGTAATTATATTATTAAAACTTAAAACTTTTTAATCTCAAATACGCAAAGCCAAAATGGCCGTTATTTTACGGAATTAATCAATATTTTCTGTTCAATTTTCTTTTTTTTCTTTCCGTAAGAAGCTTTCACAAAGTATGAGAAAACTGTACAAAAAGACGAATGAAATCGGTAAAATCGTTCTCAAGTTATGGCTAACTAAGGAAAATAAGCATTCATTAGGTACATATGTACTTATATATAGAATTTTCTTGCTTTTCTTTTAGAAGTACTTAATATTATGGAAACATGACTGAACTTGTATTTAAAAAGTATAATATGTTAATAAAATATTAGATATACTATGTATAATAACACTGAGTGCGAGTTGTGTTTTGCGTGATCCCCATTTTCATTACCTTAAAAGCAAATAATTAATTAATACTTTGCTGTAAACTCCTGGAACAATTAAAATGTACATGTTACAAAAACGCTACGTGTATATCATTTTAATATACCAATGGAAATATTAAATTACAGGTAATTTTAAACAGATAAGTGTGTTATACGAGTATATTGTACGATGTACAGTCGTATAGCCCCAAGAGTACACATAATAAAAGTGATTAAAAATCCAAAATTGCATGTTTTAATTAATTTTATCATATCACTCACTCACTCTGGGCTATACACAGAGCCGGATTAAGGAGGCCTAAGGGCTCTCGCAAGTTTGTATGAAAGTCATTCATTTTTTATATTCATTCATTTTCATATTCATTTGGCAGGGAGCACCAGCACACACTATATTTTCAACCGACTTCCAAAAGGAGGAGGTTATCAATTCGTCTGTTTTTTTTTTTTTTTTTTTTATGTTTGTTAGCTGATAACTTTGAACTGGGTGAACCGATTTTGATGATTCTTTTTTTATTTGAAAGGTAGTGCTTCCCATGTGGTCCCATTTTAATATTTTCCAGTTCTGGCAATGGCATCCATGAGAAAACCATAAAAGTCTTTAATTTGCATTAAGCATTTGCGCGACAAATGGACGAATAACTCAATATCACGCCAACCGATTTCGATGATTCGTTTTTTAATGGAAAGCATATACTTCAGGGGTAGTTTGATGAGAGTTTGGTAAGGTTCTGATGATGGGATTCATGACAAAGTATCGGAACTCTTCAATTCTTAGGAGCTAATTAACAATGCTCGGCCGAATCTTTTATAGGCTATATGGATATTTGAGTCACGTATCGTAACTGATGATGGAAGGTACAACTCCTCAACGGTTAGCAGTTAAAAGAAAATTCTTTCAATATAATACGCAATTATGGACCGATAGTTGTATACTTTCAGGCTATTAGGTTTACCTCATAATAGAAGGTAAATTTTCATAGTCATTAACACAATACGTATCTACTTTCCGCTAAAAATTTTAAAATAAATTATTTTTAACAAAAAAACAAAAACCGACTTCCAAACTTAATAAATCTAAACTAAAAAGTAGAAAATAATACTTTTAAGGACTTTGTTAATTTTGAAGTCGGTGCCAGCCAAAGCAAAATAACCCTAAATAGATATATATTCGATTAATCTATCAATTTGTAAACATAATCAAAATACCTGGCTGGCACCGACTCCAAAATTAACAAAGTCCTTAAAAGTATTATTTTCTACTTTTTAGTTTAGATTTATTAAGTTTGGAAGTCGGTTTTTGTTTTTTTGTTAAAAATAATTTTTGAGTCGACAATTGGAAAAATCATAAATTTATGATTTTGGGCTAAGGTTCTTTTTTTAATGTTGAGAATAGCATTCACACAAACCACCAGTACCTATCAGGTGGTTTTGTGGGACACTACACACCACCCACCGAAGGGGCCACTTCCATGTGCGATTTTTGCTTCGCGACCGGCTGGCTTGCCGGACGCTTATTAGAACTCCCCAAACCACGCAAACATAAGTAGGTACATACTATATATATACACAACGAAGAACTTAAAGTGACGGAAGCCTCAATTAACGCTATTTGTGGTAGGTGTGGTCCATTACGTTAACAAATAGCTTTTCTTGAAAAATATTTTCTTATATTTTTGATAACTTTCCAACCAAATTGTGGTATTTAATTAGCTAGGTATGCGAGTTTTTTATGTTTGACCACGCATAATTTATTAGTGTAGCCCGATTTCGATGTTTTTTTTAGTAGTAGTTTTAATACTTTCTTAGATTTAAGCGAATATTCGACATTATAAATGAAACTACCTTTTCGGATTTTGTCGCGGATTTATTTTGATTTTTAGTTCCCGACGTTTCGAATGCTTTACAGCAATCATGGTCACGGGAGAGACTTACTAGTCGGTGGGAGAGACTAAGGTATTTGACGTCTCATAGGTTTATATACTTGTTACAGACAGTGCCTACCCACAATTTACAAAAATTTTGAAAATGGCATCAGAGTACCTTATAAAATTTTAATTCTAAACATTTATATTTAAATTTAAATAATTTAAAAATAATTTATAATTATGGCAATATTATTAACTTATTTTTAGCTAGTATTATTATAATTATTATAATTTTTATTTTAATATTAGTTATTCAAAAGTATTATGTAGTGTTGCTATTCTAATAATATGTATATTTTCTTACCTATAAATTGTTTATGCTAAGTTGCATTTTATTATTTAAATTAAGTATTAATTTGATATATAAGAAAATTAAGTTAAAATATAAATTGAATTTTGATTATTTTCAACCGACTTCCAAAAGGAGGAGGTTATCAATTCGTCTGTATTTTTTTTTTTTTTTTTTTTTTTTTTTTTTTTTTTTTTTTATGTTTGTTAGCTGATAACTTTGAACTGGGTGAACCGATTTTGATGATTCTTTTTTTATTTGAAAGGTAGTGCTTCCCATGTGGTCCCATTTTAATATTTTCCAGTTCTGGCAATGGCATCCATGAGAAAACCATAAAAGTCTTTAATTTGCATTAAGCATTTGCGCGACAAATGGACGAATAACTCAATATCACGCCAACCGATTTCGATGATTCGTTTTTTAATGGAAAGCATATACTTCAGGGGTAGTTTGATGAGAGTTTGGTAAGGTTCTGATGATGGGATTCATGACAAAGTATCGGAACTCTTCAATTCTTAGGAGCTAATTAACAATGCTCGGCCGAATCTTTTATAGGCTATATGGATATTTGAGTCACGTATCGTAACTGATGATGGAAGGTACAACTCCTCAACGGTTAGCAGTTAAAAGAAAATTCTTTCAATATAATACGCAATTATGGACCGATAGTTGTATACTTTCAGGCTATTAGGTTTACCTCATAATAGAAGGTAAATTTTCATAGTCATTAACACAATACGTATCTACTTTCCGGTAAAAATTTTAAAATAAATTATTTTTAACAAAAAAACAAAAACCGACTTCCAAACTTAATAAATCTAAACTAAAAAGTAGAAAATAATACTTTTAAGGACTTTGTTAATTTTGAAGTCGGTGCCAGCCAAAGCAAAATAACCCTAAATAGATATATATTCGATTAATCTATCAATTTGTAAACATAATCAAAATACCTGGCTGGCACCGACTCCAAAATTAACAAAGTCCTTAAAAGTATTATTTTCTACTTTTTAGTTTAGATTTATTAAGTTTGGAAGTCGGTTTTTGTTTTTTTGTTAAAAATAATAAAGTATTAAGCAACACTACTGCAAATTAAAAATAATTTAATCAAATCAAAATATGCTTAGGTTTGACAGATTCTTTTGAATTATAATTTTAAAAAATTTTTAGAATTTAGATTGAAAGAAAGCTACTGCACGGTTCGGAAGGCAGTTTGTGCAAAGAAGAACCGGCAAGAAACTCTACACTTGCTCTTTTTAAAAAATATTTTAACAATATTGCAATACATACAATAATTACATATATGTAATATTAAATTTGACTACTTGTATCAAGATCTACACAGTATGAGCTAACTACATCCGACTGTCTATTATGATTACTTTTATTATTATTCGATTTTATTATATTAATTACAGGATCCCAAGAAGGTGGTAATACCCAGCCGTCCTCTCTATTAAAGTTAGGATGTTTTTTAATTTCAATTGCCTCGCGAATCATTCTAGGTCGATAACGATATCGTTATCTGATCATGATCATGATTGCTGTAAAGCATTCGAAACGTCGGGAACTAAAAATCAAAATAAATCCGCGACAAAATCCGAAAAGGTAGTTTCATTTATAGTAGTTTTAAATTCGAAAAACAAAATGTAGGGGACATTTTGTTTGAAGTTGAAGTTTGAGTCTAAATACTTTCTTCTTACTTTGCTACTAATAAGACTACATTAAAAATGGACAAATAAAAACTAAAAAAACCAAATTAACCCGCAAAAAATAATAATTCATTGTTTGTTTTCAGCTACTATAGATACTTAAACTAATAAGATATTTTACCAAGTCGGTGCCAGCCGATACAAATCAAATCACAACGACTTCGAAAATATCTTAAAAAGGTTTACTTTTAGTACAGGTGTATGTACGAGTATGTTATCTTTTAATGTATGATTTACCTTTTTTATGAACATCATAAATCATAATAACATAAAACACGAGCTAAAGAAAATAGCTATTTTTTGAAGAAAAAGTTACAACTTCTAACTAAATAAGTCACTTGGGAATACTGACGAATCCTGCCCTTTAGAGTTTAGACAAACATTTTTCATTTGATACACTCATGCGAGAACAATAAATTAAGTAAGTAGTTTAGCTTGCCTATTTTTATTGCTTACAAGCATATAACAGTAATATTATGTTGTATATATAACAATATGTTCTTTGAATTTAATTAGAAAAAAAAATATTAAAAATGGCACCGCAACATTTTCGACAACAAAATCAAGTAAAAACAAATATAGAAAAACATGATAATATTTCGGTCAAGAGGTCATACTGCGAACCCGAGGACACACCCAGTGTGACACGCCTAGAGGATACATTACTCCTTGTCCGCAATGCGACGTAAAAGCTTTATCAAATTTTTGCTACCGTGATTCACTTTTATGGCTATTGTATTCAATACAAATCACCCTTAAACTTAAGCATGACGAATTTCATTTTCTATAAAACGTTTTAACGATTAGTAGTAAAGTTTTTTCAAAGGTTCTCGCATTAATAAGTACCTATCCTAGGTGTTGACCAGCTATCACCATAATAAATTCTATGAAAAGGCAGAAGTATATTATAATTGTAAGATCATTTGTCTTAGTTACGTAAGTACATGAAATATTTTTTGGGATCATGAAATATCTTATTTAAATGCTGATTATTATTATCTCTACAAAGGCCGAATCTATAGTTTTTAGAATTTTTGTATGTCCGTTTGGAAAGCCATCACAAGAAAACCAATGGACAGCTTTTAGTGTAATAATCGACACTATAACTATCAAGATGAATGGCATTTGGAGTTGAAGAAAATCGTGAAGCTCTTCGTTTTTGTTGAGTCTCCCCTGACCGCTTAGTTAATATTAAACGAACGACATGACCAAACTTCAGCCTTCATTCTATTCAGATTTAAAAAAGATGAGATTAGACATTAGTTATATTTTTTTAAATGTAGATCTAGTTACGATGGCTACAGCCTATAGCGTAGAGAGCAATATTAGGCATAATAATAAGAAACCGACATGATAATAAAATCTAAAAACAGAGGAATAACTAAAGGTGAAACGACTTTAAGTGTTCACCTTGACGAGAATTTTAATAAAGTCAACTAATAGTAAAATCAAAATATACAATTACCTACAAGAAAACTCTTTTGAGCGGTGTACAACAGTTAGTCGGGTTAAATTCGCGTAAGCTTTCCCTTTAGAAAGTCTACGAGCATGTACCTAGTTCTTTTTATATAATAATTTATTATATTGCTTTGTTTTTTTATGTTAAGGCAAACATATGAAATTGCTAAATTTTCTTTTATTTTTTATTGGTACAATAATAGAGTTAAGTTTTAATGATTTAAAATTATTATTTGTTCGTTGAATAATTAGTTCTGGATGAATTTTGATCAATAAAAATTGGACTGATCAATTGTGAAACAGTACCAACTTTTATTTTAAGATAATCGTAGCCTATTTTACAAAAACCGCATCAGCAAATAATTAATTTAAACATTTATACAATTTCAATTACTACTCCTACAAAAATCAGCATTATCGTTTATACATATAGGTAGGTTTATATATTATATGTAATGTAGCTAATGTTACATTAGTAAATAGTATCATTTTCCAATAACGTAATAAAAACAACCATAAAATATAAGTTCTAAAATTTGGCAAGCAAATTACTTCTTCCATAGAGAAGTTTAAGCAATCAAAAATAATACATGGAATGAAAACATAAATAATGACGACGATGCTAACAGTGGCACGGGGTATCGGCGACCGGCCGGTTTCGGCATATTACGTCACGCTTGCCGCCTCGAATATATTACACAATTCTACTTCTAAAATCACATGGCACTAGCATTTAAATAATAGTGGATTAATTATTCTGTCGTATGAAAATAAAGTGATAGACTGTCAATATTTTTAATAAGAGATTTATAATTATACTATGATACATTTAAAAAGCTAATATATACTTCACAGAAATAAGATTTTTCCTGCAAGAGTATCCTTTAATCATAATATGTATAGTGATTTTCTTGTTATGTGATCACAGACAAACAGACAGACAAAAATTCTAGACTCTAAATTATTGATAATAATGTTATTCTATTTAAAAAAAATACTTAACAACCATATAACCAGTGTCACATAGTATACACAATTTATAATATAACTTCTCATCATGCTTTGGAGATTAATTTGTAGTGTTCGACCGAACATTCGGTTTCGGTTTCGGTCGAGTTTCGGCAAAAAAACGGGTTTCGGTTTAGTTTTGGTTTCGGCGGCAAACCTGCTGAAACTACGACCGAAACCGAAACTGCATTCGGGAGTTTTCGCACTGTGATCGGTCATGTTCGGCGAGTTTCCATCAAAGTGACTACTAATCATGTCGTAACTGGCTTGTGTTTGCAGTTCATTTTGTATGTTGTGAGTTTTTTTGTGATTTATTTTCTGTAACTTTTATCACGTGATATAGCATAAGAGTAGTCATCAAAATATAATTCAATATAACAAACTAATACATAGATTATAGTAGAATTAAGATTAACCTAACTCTAAATATTTTTTGGTCAATGTAACTCTCTCGCTAATACTATACCTAAACAAAACTTAGTGTACTTGGCAGAGATCGTAGATATCTGGTACTTGGTACTTACTATAGTGCACTAGTAGTGATAATATTGTAAATTCAGAGTTTCAAAGTTCCTTGTCAATACACAAGATTCCCATATATTAACCGTCATGTGGCCATTGGGAATAAAACGAACGCGAGGTGCAGCCCATTATGAAAGCGAATGCCGGTTGGCGTTCTATTTTAAACGTTTTTTTTTACTAGTATAGAGTAAATTTGCTTGGACAACTTTTTTCATTAGGTTGAATATAAAATTTTACAAACGACAACAATAGATCGACGCGAAACAAAAGATAGTGGCGTTTTCAAAAACATAATAACGTTTTTTAATGTTTCTCTCAAAACATGATCCTGGTAAGGAAGTTTCGGTTCGGCCGAAACTGAGAGCGTTGCCGAAATTCGGTTTCGGTTTCGGTCGTAAGAACCAGTTTCGGTGGGACACTATTAATTTGGGTATAAGCACTATAAATATTTCTATTAAAATGATCAAAATAACCTTTCTATTTAATTTTCATCTTCATTCAGCAATTATTCTAGAATAATCAGGGGTGTATTTACCATAGGGCCAAGGGGGTTAGGGCCATGGTGGCATGCTGCAAGGAGCTGTGAAGTCTACAATATTTTTATTACCAACCAATTGTTTTCAGTACTGCTAATTCTAACAAGTATGGTCTAAATAATGTTTGAATTCATTATTATAAGATGTTGTTTCATTTTTCTTAAAAGAAATACTATATCATCCCCTCATAAGAGCAGCAAAGATTACTGGCCCTAGGCACCAAATTTATAAATACGCCTCTGAGAATAATTTTAGAAATATACCTACCTACTTTCGAAATAAATATAATGTAATAAAACCTACACAGTAAAAGCTATGATTGATGTTAAATAATTATATTTTACACTATGTAATTGTTTGGAATATAGAGAAGATAGAAATATTACATTATAGAAGCATCAGAAAAAACACAAATATTTTTTCATTTTGTTTGTGAGCATCAACTAATTTATATCCTGTAAATAGAACTTGGAAAATATGAATATATTTATGATAATATATAAGCATTTAAATAATAGTTGGAATAGATAAATAATAAATATACATATTTGAATTATTGTATATGTAAATTACTCACTGTAAAAGTTAAATATGACAAGTGAAATAAAAATAAAATATATAATAGCTAGATAAAATAAAATTTTAAAAACTTACTAAGTAAAAGTGACGCCGGTATGACTAAGCGTACCAATAATACCGAAATGTAGTATTTATGCATTATCTGAAAGAAACAAAATATTTGTTGAAAATTTAACCACGCATAAATTGAAATATTAATTAAATTTCAGTAAGAGAATTTATATTTTTTTGGCAATTTTTTCAGTAATTTTACCTTATCTTGATAAACTTATTAATAAATAATAAATTGTCTTTACACTCGAAACTTAAGTTAACCTAAAGACGCGCACATACACTAATAAAAATAAAAGATCAAATAGTTCTGATTCAAAAGTTTTTGATAAAATAAACTTTCGTACTTTCTATTCATTTTCTAACATGAACAAATATTTTAAAAACCAAAACACGACCACCTCTCACAAAATTTGCTGTGACACTTGACAGATGACATTGACGTTAAGTGTTTACCTGTTACGGTGTTAAGGTGCGAACGCACTAGGCGTAACTACACTGCACTGCAGCGACGCGACACGGCACTGCAAAAACAGGATATTTTGCAAAAAAAAGAATATTTTGCAGTGCCGTGTCGCGTCGCTGCAGTGCAGTGTAGTTACGCCTAGTGCGGTCTCACCTTTACGGTCTATGGTTACCGTAAGGCGTAAGCATAGATCACTGACCTCTATAATACCACTGGACTGGCTGTTCCAAGCGTTTGACAGCAATTATTTTGTGTCCATTTGAAGACTAGCGAGAGTCTCGAGAACTAATTTTGACGTATATTGCAAAAGACAGCGAGAAGTGTTTGTTTACTGTAAAGTAATTTTGCATTTTCGTTGTTAATATAACATAAGTTGTAATTATGATGATACGGTTATTGATTAATAAAAATAAAAAAAATAAAAATCTTTATATCGACGTCATTAGTTTTAGTACCACGAACTCTCGCTACGTGCGACATTGGCGGACAGCGCCAAAATGGCGAATATCAAGCAGCCACTAAAGCACGTTGACAACAGCCAGTCCAGTGGTATTATAGAGGTCAGTGGCATAGATGAATAATGCGTAAGTTATAATTTTTAAGTTTATTTGAAGACTTAAAAAGAAACACTGACAATCTAAATATTATAACAAAAATTACTTTTGTAAAATATATAAACTTATAATTACTAGAAAGGTGTACTATAATTAATTTTTTTGTAAGCTCCTTTTTTTAATTCGCTAAATACTACTTAATTTCTTATTTACCGTTTACCGAGTACCGATTCCGATAGTTTATACCGGTTTTTGTAAATGTAATTTATGTTGAAAATATCATTTTTAAGTATTTCTAATTATAAATTATTAATTTTTGTTTTGTTTACCCGATATAACTAAGTTTTTGTATTTAATTATTTTTTTTACAGAAAATACTTTTTACATGATTTGTCACGACACTAAATTTATTTTTATTGCGAATTAATGGCGTAGCCAGGTAAGTTTTCTTGTTTATTTCTTATTTCATTGTGTTCTACGGTTTTCAATTGTTTTGTCTAAATGTTTTTTCATCGTATAACGTATTAGAATTTCTTAATAGTCAAAATTTAATCATCTATTTCTTTGCATTATATGAAAATAAACTAATTTATCGAGTAATGAACACGTATCGGGTTTGTTCCGAATTTATTCACTAGGATCATTGTCATCACTTTCACTTTCCGCACATATTTCTCAATTAGTGGTTCTAGTGTACATCGAAAAGCCGTAGCCATGGATGAGTGAGTTACTCATTTTCCTAATTAACTATTCCTATAGGTACCATTGTTTTATCATGAATAAATTATGACATTCCTTCATTATACATGTAACCATCATCGTCCGTCACGTCACATCGTAATTATAACGTTGCTAACAATGTAAATTTATGTATATTGTATACTCAGGGCACGCAATGTTTTGATATGATTTGCCTTTGTATTTTGACAGCACCATGTCGACCCTAACGAAAATGACTCGCACGGTTAAAAAACTTGAAGTGCCTAGACCCTTGAAATCGACGACCAGCTCTGCACACAACCGAAACTCTGTTTTAGATGTCAAAATTAATTCTGGTAAGAGTCTTATTAGAGTATTAAGGCTGCAGTTTAGTATATGGCATGCCACCCACTCTCAGGGGCTGGATTCCATACACTAAACTTGTGCTATTATTTATTCCACTTTATATTTTTAGTGTATTGAGCTAATATTGAACACTTTCTAGTTTATCAGATAAAATATCGTTATTTATTGTTTAGTTATAAATCAATACAATATTTGTTTTTAGTAAAATATGAAATATGCATTTAGAATAATAAAATAATTGGGATAATATATTATTTTTGATTTTCGTTTTACAGTTGATGACTTGATAGTTCTGACGGAGGCAGTGGCATACCAAATGATGCAGGGAAATTTTGACCGTGCACTTCAGAGTAATGTGGCCACCATGTATTCTAACCTTAAACTATATGGTGCCCAGCTTGAGGCACTCTATAAAGACTTTCTTGACAGGTTAGTACATTATGTATTACTTTTTATACTTATATTAATTTTTATTTTAGTTTTACCAATTTTTTAATAGTGACTCTTTTTACTTTTACCTATTTTTATTATTTGTAACTGATCTTGAATGTCTAGTAAACTTGGTTTAAGTAAATAAACTAGAATACCTTAATTTTTTTTCAGATATTTTGTTGTTTTTCGTAATGGCTCTCAAGATGAGCGACTTGATAAGAAAACCCGGCTTCATCTCCTTGAGCTCATTGAATTGCGTGCTAAACATTGGCAAGGTTCAGACTATATGAGTCAATATTACAGACATCGAGGTACACATGCTGAGGTAATGGATTTTATTTTTAAGGATAATCTTTGACTTTAGTAAATTGTGAAATTGTTTTATAAATATTGTATCTAAAAAAAAATTATATGTTAAAATATGTTATAAAAAATGTTACTCAAATAATGACAGAAATGGTACAATAATTAAATATATTTAATTCAGCCTCTCCTAGTACCAATAATGGACGGCACAGGGTCGGGCGGCTCGGTGTCCCCCACGCTGGCTGCGCCCGCCGAGCCGCCCGCGATGCTGGCCCCGGGCGAGGTGATCAAGCCCTCCGGCAAGTTCCCCAAGCCCACCAAAATACCTGGCAAAAATTATTCTAAAGATGAGGTTGTTATACGCAATGCTGATTCTGGAAAAGGTATTTTTTTAAATACAGACATGTATTTGTTATATTAATATAGTCTTTTTACATAATAATTTATGAACATATTTTATGCATATTTTGTAAATTTTTGTTGTTGTATAATCTTTACATCTATTAAGATCATTACACAATGATATGTGGTCATTTGCTAAGGGTTATTACATGATACATTTTCATAAATATTTTTTTTCATATTGTGCATTTTTTTAAGTTTTGTATGGTAGTTCTTTTTAAAAAAATATTTTTTTAATTGGGTTGCATGGTGATAAACTATTAGTAAATGCATATCTATATAATATATGTCTTTCTTTGTATTTAAATTTTCTGTATAGGGAAAAAATAATATGTGATGAATATTGATATTTATAGGCATGAAATTAAAGTTGGTCATCTTTAGTATTTTGAATAATTCTTTCAACATGTTATATTTTTACTAGGTCATAGAGTATATAATAGACTTTTTTTTCTTATTAGTCTACAGTGATACAAATGGTGGTATTATGTAAAGCTTATTGATGTGGCTTATTATATTTGGTATGCATAGTTATTTAACCATCAATATTTATTTGACATATTAGGATATTGTGCATATGAAATATATACTATAATCAGTTTGAAATTAAGTTTAATGGTATCAAATCAATAAGTAGTAATTAAAAAACTGTATACATGAGTGAAGTGTATGTGTGGCCTGAAGACGTCTTGTGGTGTTCCAGTGATGGGTATCAAGGGCAGGCGGGTGCACATGATCGAGGAGCTAAGTGACACGATCATATCGTTTCAGAGAGGTATGAGCACGGGCGGGCGCTTGCGCATGGTGTGCTGGACTATACTCTGCTACACTTGTCTTGATATCAACTACCTGTCATCCTGTTACATTTATTGTTATTATTATTATAACAAGATATTGTGTATAATAATGTTTTGTTTGTCATTCATCTTTTATATAATCCTATAATATATAATAATAAATTTCAACATCTTTTATATAATCCTATAATATATAATAATAAATTATTACGAAATCCCTAACAATCATACATTGTTTACAATTAACATACTAATTAATAATCCTTATATAACTGGTTATGGTTTCAATAACAAAGCAACCTGCCTGCCTATTACAGCATCTGGCTAAGCTTACTGAATTACTATGAATAATTAAATTCTAACAACATTGCTATGAACTTTTAAAACGCACATACACATTGATAAAATTTCAGTAAGTCCTGGTGCGAAGGAGCGTCTTGTGCAGATTACTGGGCCCAATGAAGAGAATGTGAAGTAAGTTATTCAATACCAAAGACATATTTTCTTCATATTCTGAGTTTTGGTTTTATTTTATTTAGGTTCCTTGACGATGCCCATATTAACTTCAACCTTTGTAGTTTATATGCATTTTATTAGATTGTAGTAAAATATAATATGCTTCAATTTTTAAAGCGTACAATTGATGGACCTTCCTGACCATTTACACTTACTTGTAGAAGAAGTTGTAGAAGTGCAGTTGATAAACTGCCTTAGGATTAATGGTCAACAGTCAACTTCAACTAAGAGTCTAGACGAAATTGCAGTACGGTGTTTTTTATCTTCGAAATTCTTAACAGTCACAGTCAACAGACACAAACAGTCTCAATTAATATCAACGATCGATGAATGTTAGTCGCGCCAAAAATCGAGAACTGCTGGACTGATTTGGCTAATTTTGGTCTTGAATTATTTGTGAGACTTCCACAAAAAGGTTTAAAAGGTGAATAAATATGAAAAAAAAAAAAGTTTAGGTCTTTTATTTATCGATTGAGGCAGTACGAAGTCTGCCGGGTCAGCTAGTTGTATATATTTTTACACTGTACTGTGCGTGTGTGCAGCCACGCGAAGCACCTGATAGGGGACACGATCCGGCGCAACGCGTCGCCCGTGCGGCTCGAGGGCGCGCTGGAGGGCGGCGCGCGGGCCGCCTCGCGCGCCTCGCTCGACTCCACCGGCTCCGACGAGCGCCCGCGCGAGGTCAGTACACCCCCCCACCCCTCCTCTCTTCGTTGAGTAGGCTCTCACATTTTGGCTTTCTTTTTATACTAAGTAATGTCCAATTTAGAAGTTGTTAGATTGAGGGAAAGAATAGTGATGTTTTTTGGGATTTTGCATATGTTATTTTTATCATTATAGTTAATAAAGAAAGAAAATGTTTGTTGTTTAAATCATTTTGGGTTAAAATAAAATAAAATAAACTATACCTTGTGCGCTGTAGCATGGTGCGGGTGACAGATTCAGTAACGTTTCGTTTCACTCTTGAAAGTTGCCGCGATTTACAAATTATGACTTAGTATTTCAGCTGTACCACATTCGTAATATATTACATCATTATTTACTGTAGTAAATTAAATTAAACCAAACCAGAATGTTCTAGTCTGCAAATAAAATCTAATGAAAAGAAAAATTAAGCAAAGTGCTATGCGTATAACGTAACTCCATAGACGTAAGCTAGTGATGGGATGTACTGCTACGATGGATAGTCGATGTTTTTTTATAATAAAAAACGTATATTGGGAGTAGTTCAATTATATCGTATATCTCGTATATATCGTATATAAAAAAATGATTTTATTCGTCTAAACTCATATCAAGCTCCCTGGCCTGACTACCAAAAACAGTTTTTTTTTGTATGCTTAGGCATCGCAATAACAACAAAATCAATAAACTTTAGCAAATAAAGCAAAAAAATCACTTGAACACTGGGGAAGCTGCGGGTACTGCTAGTTTTATATAAGAAGAAAGATATTATTATGTAGGCATAAAATATATTTAATGAAGTTTATACACGTAGTTACACTGCGCAACTGAATAACACAGTAATTTTCATAACACTTAGATTTATGCTGCGAGTATCGTTAGCGATAAAAATGAATTGCATAACTTCACATCCCTAGTCATGTGGTACTGACAGATGACAACGTCATATAGGAAACTGTCACCCGCACCATGCTACAGCGCAAAAGGTATAATAGTAAGACACTATGATCTTAACTTAATTTTCAATTTTGAAAAATGTTCAATTTGTAACCTTTTGCATATTAATTTAACCCATTTCATTATTTGTTACAGAAATCTCCCCACAACAATTCCAGAGCTCTCCTGCATAGCTTCTCTACCAATGACGCCGCTTTGGGGGAGTATAAGTACACTGTAACCTTTGGGCAACATTCCATCAAGATTACTGGCAACAATTTGGATCTCGTTAAGGTATGTTTTTCTTAAAATTTAAGTGCTTTCAGTACCTTTTACTTATTTATTAAAATCATTGGAGACTTTTCAATACTGACAATTCTCAGCATTTTAATGTACAAAAAGTATATTGTATTGAACATAATAATATACATAGTATGAACAAATTGTATGTATTAGATATAAATATGTTAATGCTCTTAAGATGGTTATAAAATTCACCCCATATTATACGTGTCATTATAATCCATTGAGAGATTGATTTAGCTAAACTTAAAATCATCAAAAATATCTATGTACATAAATATCATTCACTATAGACAATCAACTTTAAGCTGTTTATTCTACTATAACATTGTATAACAGACGGCGAAACTAGTGCTAGATGAATATTTTGAGAGCGCGGGCGCTCTAGAGGCGATGGGGCTGGGCTCGGGCGACTTCTTCACGCTGTCGCAGCGCCCCGCCGCCGCGCTGCTGCTGCGCGACGACGCCGCGCTCAACGGCGCCGACGACGACGTGTTCGTGCCCGCCGCCCCCGCGTCCGCCGCGCCCGCCGCCCCCGCGCCCGCCGACGACCCCGCAGGTAACCCGGCCGACCCGCCGCGCTATACAAATGGTTAGATTTAAACCCGGATAAATATAAAAATTGCACACCATGTATACAATTTGCATCGTTATTTTGTGTTATAAGAAAGCGTGGAGGTTTAATTACAATATTGATTATTTTAATCCATACTTTTAAAATCATAAACGTGAAAGTGTGTTTGTATATTATCCTTTTATCACGTCGAAGCAGTTGAAGTAACGGATTGGCGTGAGTTTTTTGTGTGGGGTAATAGTTTAAGAGCTAGAGAGTGAATTAGCCTAATTTTTTACTTTATAGTTCATCATATAAAACATAATAAGTATATAATCTATCTGTTCTATAATAATCGTTGAAAGATAAAAATGCATCTATGAGAACGAACCCCAACCAAGGAGAGTATGAGTCGCTAGTTTTTTATAATATGTATGCATGCTACTTTTTAGTACCTATATGAAACATATTTATAAGAAAATATTCATACAATGATAATAAATATATTTATTACTAACCTTGTTTTGATGCTGATCTCAAAAGCATGGGATTTAAGGATTTTTTAATCAAGTACCTTCTTTAAACTAAACACACGCGACATCTTAATGTTATATAAATTAAGACTGACTGAACCATTCAGGATCGCGGTAGAAAGAACTTGCGACATTAGTTGCAGTACTACATTTTAGATCAATGTAACATCATTATTCATGATCCTAGCAACATTTATTGTACTATTTTCATTGTTTTCAAAGGTTTATTATATTTATGTATTATTTATTATATATCGTTTATAACTCGCTCACCATCCCGTACGACGTCGCGGCAGTTTTCCAAATTAATATACATTATTCGACCATTATTAAAATTATTCATCTGCCAATCAAGTCGACGGTTTGCATTTGCAATTAACTATCATATTTTAAACACTTTTTTGAGATTTTGAAAAATTTTTAAGAAAATTTTGAAAAAAAATTTATAAAAAAAATCTTTTAAACTAGACAAGTAGATACAAATATTATTCGATATATGTATGTACTATATACATTTGTTAAAAATGAGTGTTAGTCGGAAAGTAAAAGTATGATAGTTAATCGTGCATGCGTCGGGCGTGGTCGCTGAGCGTGCGTTGTGTGCAGCGGCGGAGGGCGAGGCCGCGCCGCGCCGCCCGCGCTTCTCCCGCGCCGCCTCCACCGACAAGAGCGCAGGTAACGAACACCTCCCCTCACTCACACCCACCTTCCCACCCCACAAACATTCATGTTATAGCTGTTGTATCCTCCACATTGTATGGGCATTTGTGGCATACTCTCAGATACATACATATAGTATATATTTTTCAAATACTTTATTCATTCTTTTGACTGTTAAAAAAACTTAAGACAAATTGAGTTATGTTAAAAAAGTATATTATAAATATCTATTTTCTTATCTTATTTTTTTTTCTATATATATTCAGGGACATATATTATTATTATAATATCATAACTTCCTTTGCATCATCCATATATTTTATTATCCATACTATTTTTATCATGTGATTTATGTTGTAAGTACTGCTTCAGAATGTCATTCATTCATCATCTCTTAAAGCAAAACTGTCAATCAAGTTTTCATATTATTTCATTTTCATACATTCATCCAATTCAATAAATAATGAAAAGGGCATTTTTTTATGTTAATACTCGTATATGTAGTAGACGTTGCGTGTCATTATTAACATAAATGCATATACCACGATTTTTATTCACTATACTTTTCATCGTAATCAAGTAATTGTTTATACCCATATTTTATCTTTTCATTCTTAATGTATATTTATTTGTCAGTTGATTGTTCTTATTTCTACCCACTTATTAAAACAAGTATAGTTAGTTGCACGACCGTTTTTGACTAAATACTAATAAAATTATTTTTTTATAAATGTTAAAATATTATAAACATTTTGAGAGTTAACGTTTTCAATATGTATATGACATGCATTGTTTATTTTATATTTCATTATGCAAATGCTTACTAACATACTAAACTACTAATACAATTAAATGTGTAAATTTATATGCAAAATATATAATGTATGCATATATTATATATTTCGTTGTAATATTATGTTGTAATAGAATGTATAATTTGTCTGTTGTATTAAACAGTAGTGTGTGTGTATCAGGTGTCGGCAGCAGGCAGACGTACTCGTACGAGACGCTGGTGCAGTACGCGGACTCGCCGCTCAGCAAGCTGCCGCCGGCCGGCCTCGCCGCCTTCCCCGCCGAGCTGGCGCGCAAGGTACCCCGCGCGCCCCCCGCGCCCCGCGCACCCCCCGCGCCCCGCGCGCACTGCCGCCTCTGGCCGCCGCTGCACCACCCCAACTACCTCGCGGCACTCCTCTGCCGCAACTTCTACTAACCACCCACCCACTCCCCAACCTCCCCCCGTCGCTGTGGTGCTCGAATAGTTGCCGATTTAAATATCGATTTTATTGGTATATATCGATATTAAATTGTAATTAGATTTTTTTAGGTTTTGAATATCATTTTTTATTTACTTTTCGCACGCCACAGCGAATTATCCATTACTCACAATCAATACTGCTGCACTGCTTTACTGCAATTTTTTTATTTATGCTTTCCACCAAGCTTGCGTAGATTGGAACAAAAGTTGAGCTTTTGTTTACATCTACACATTAAATGTGCTGTTGCCATGCATTCTGAAATCGAGTGCGATTTGATCGTAATTATGTGAAAATTTTCAAATATGAAATTTTGACAGATTACTTGACTGTTTTCCGACTCTTTATTGTAGTCACGATTAACAGTCTAACTAAAATTCGCATTCGATTGAACCTGCACGCATGCATCCATGGTTGAACGTTACCTAATAAATTCCAGTTGTAGAAGATAATCCTGATCTCATTTTTGCCAGAGCCAACTTTCGATAATATTAGATTTTATTATAAGTCATAAATTAATTTAAGTATATTTAGAACATTACTTAGTATCATAAAATAAGACTGACGTCAGTCACTTTCAGCTGACCTGTGATAAATACCACGTGGATTGTGATGACATTAGACCTAATTAATATATAACCATTTGAAAGACTGATTCATTTTATAAGACTGCAGATTATAACTTTAAATATAGAAGTAAAGACTAAAAATCTATTCTCTGTTGATTATTGATAAAGCTTTATAATATTTTGAACCAATTTATATTTGACATGTTTATTATAATGACAAATTTTTGTAATGTTCATGCCGCTTAGAACGGGTTCGCGAGAGGGGTTCAGTACAGGTAGGACCGTCTGGGCTTTCGCTTATTATATTCTATTATTGGTCTAGGCTTATTTCTAGATCTCGTTTACGTTCTTTGTTTTTGTTGTGTTAGAAATTACCAGTGTTGATTCTCATTGTCATTGTGATTTTTTTAAATAAAGTTTAAAACGCAACCTGTCTTTGCTTACTCTTCTGCTTTCACTCCTACTAATATATACGCCTGAGCTTTATGCTGCTACTAATAAAACCTAACATGTAAATAAAATAAATTTATTATTTATATTAATTAATATTCAAATTTATTGCAATTTACTTAATTTTTTTGTGTTATGTCTGAAGCAGTATTATAAAAAAAGAAATTATATGAGTAATAGTAAGGTCATCGTTGACTACAACTTTATTTTACGGAGTTTTAGTTGCTAATTGGAACACTACTGTGAAGATGTGCGCTCGCTGCGAGCATCTGTTGCTCGATCCTGTCATGACGGACGGTTTTCTATGTATTTTTATTTATTGACAATTTCTCTTAGTTTTTGAAAATAATGAAACTTTCTAAATCATAATGTAATACAATAAAGTTATTAAATAGAAAATTGGTTTAGAGAATAAGTTAGTACATACTTACTTAGTTTTTTTTGTTAGTCGGTCACGTTTTATTTTCATAGCATTAGTAAAAATATCGAAATACAAACTTAAATTTGTGACCGATAAAAGATATATACATACATATGTAAATAATATTAAATAATTAAATTGTGTGGTCGTATGATTTTTTTAAAGAATTTTCTACTGAATATTGGTCCTGAAGAGCACAAATCAGTGCAGTACAAATATAATTGAACTAACAGTCATCGACAGAGGTGCACCGTAGGGGAAGTAAGGGTGATTTTTTAAGCGTTTGTTTTTTTTTTGAAATAAAATTCAAATTAAATTATGTTATTTTTAAATAAAATTCAAATATAATATATAAAATTCCTGAAAATTGAATTAAGCATAAGATTTACATTAGAAAGTTAAAAATGATTACTTGCCATTTATTTTTTAAAGATTATTTTATGCAAATATTGGCCATCACTACGTTTAAAATAATCCATCAGCGAAGTTCAATTTTGAGTTACTTTTTCAAGCATATCTGCTGGAACATCGCCAATAACACGTGTAATGTAGTTTTCTAATGCTTGAATTGATGCTAGTTTATTCACATAAATAAGAAATTTAACGTATCCCCAATTTTGCTTATTAACGTTCCAAGCAGTGGAAAAATCCAATCCCAATAGTTACGAAAGACGAATAGACAAATCACGAGCTTCAGCAACATTAGCGGCTACAGCACCAATATTGTCTTCTGTACGCACCCTTATGTACACGAGTGGGTTGTTTAATATCCCATAGTGTAAAATTGGTGTTGATTTTGGTCGACGACCATATAATGGTCGATGCGCTCAAAACACATTTTCAACCGAGCACTGACTGATAGTAAAATTTAATGATTCGTAAGCGTTGTTCGTTTGTCTTTCCGTAATGAAGTGGCAAAAAAATCACTCGTTAGTTTGTAGTCAGCGAGGGCCTAACATATAAAGTTGTTTATCAACAATAACATAAAATCACATACATTTTTTATACTATAAGACTGAAACAAAGAAATAGAACAGCGCTAACAGCGTAATTGCTATTATACAGACTTGCCTGGAGTTCGACAGTGTCAGCTACTTGAAGAAGGTGCGCGCTGCCGCCGGCGTCACCCTCACCCTCGACGCCCCCGACTCCCCCGAGCCCGAGTGACGCCCGCGCCACCGCCCCCCGCCCCCTCGCCGCGACCCCGCCCCCCGCCCCTCCCGGACGCACGCACGCACTCTGCACCCCGCCACCCGCACACCACACGTAGACAGCAAGGCGAGCGGAGTCTTCCCGCGAACGGCTGCACTCACTAGGGTAGCTTTATTTTTTATATGATGGTTGCTATTCGCAAACTCCGAGCGGAGCGCCGGCGCTCACTTATTTGGGTCAGATATAACTCGTCGCTTAGAGCCGTCCGTCTCTATTGACCTTTTGATTTGCTTGTTATGTAACTGTAAATGTACTAATTTAGCAGACTTATTAATTACTAAAAGTATTAGTTCACCAAAATATTTATTTATTTAATGTCGGTGCCGCGACTTTATTTTTATTTCTCGTTACTTTCGAGTGGGATCTAATTGATGAAAATTGTGATAGGCGTTTTCGAATATAAATTCCTATATAAAGACAGAGTTTTATATAATAGTTAGTCTGAATGATCTCTTATCGAATGCTATTTATGAGTAACTAAAGAACCGCACCTCCAATAGAACAAAGTCTAGAGTGATACCGCAATTTTCTCGAGATCCATTCGAGTGTCCAGAGTTAGTTAACTTTTTTATTGTATATATTGACTAAAGGAACATTTAGTTTCGAACGTCACAGCGTGATTCCATTTATTTTAAGAAGAATGCATGCATTTCTTTGTGTGTTTGTTTACTCATTCAGATCGTATCTAGTGTCTAGTCCTGTGGGGAAGGTGTCGATTCTCATTTATTTCGTCGTAAGCTTTCGTTTCCGAGGGAGCCTGTCAATCGAGAGTTTATTTTAAAAGAGTTAACTAAAATATCCTTATATTATGTTGTTATTATTAATTAGTAGATTATATTTAAATCGCTGTGCACTAAACCAAATAAATTATACATTTATACTCGTTGTTGTATTATAGAAACATTATGTATACTAACGTTGTTGTCAGGCTTTCTCCTTTGATACATTTTACTTATTTAAATAGAGTATCTTGAATAACTGTCTATAACAAAAAATATATTACGCGTTATTGTAAAGACTGGTTGAAATGGTACTGTTTAGTCTTCGAGAACGAATAAATAATATATCAACACATTGGTATTACTATATATACGAGCTTTGAATATTGGGTTCCATATTTTTATACGTTTATATATCTCAAAACATTTGATACGTAAAGTACGTATATTCTAAATTTTACCTCGAATATTTGCAAATAAAATATAATGCACTCTAATTAGACGGCAAATCAACTCACGTTATTGAAAACAATTGTATTTTGTTTAATTATTAAGTATTTCACGATATCTCGTTCACACGTTTAAGAAGAAGTTTATTATTCGGTGCTCACAGTAGAGTTTAATTATTATTTTGTTTTTATTTACACATTTTTTTTGTTTTACGTAAAAATGTATGGCAAGGCTATATTGTAAAAATTTATTATGATATATACTAAATTTTCTAATAAATCAGAGTTTTATTATCCTTTACCTTCTTAACTAATCGATAACGACTGTAGGTGAAGATTAAACTTTTAACATGAAGAATTATATCGTACATCAAAGAGGAGGTTAAAAATGAACAGCCAGATATCATTGATAAATATATTTACAGACGAATAAATATAGATCAAGACTATACAACAAAAAGTAAAACAGCTGTGGTTGAATTCATTAAATGACTAAAATTACAACCATTTTTATTCATAAAATATGTATTGGCAAGTAAATTACCTTAAACAAGTTGGTTCAAAAGTATAACAATATCTAATACATATTCACATTTATTTTGTTCGAATATAGCGAAATACGAGCATTTACCAGTTAATGAAATGTACGTGTCAAAACCTGTTAAAGAAACCATGTTTATAATTTAAATTGTATTAAATAAGATAACCATTTTTTTAAAAAGGCATGTGGGACACATGTATGTATAATAATATTGTCTTTGCATACAATGTTTGCTTGGATATAATTAAAATGGAACATATAACAAATACTATACTAGGAAATTAAATTAACATAAAAAAAACCAAAATATAACAATTGAATAAGATAGTCGAATAATTCTTAATATTTCAGATGTAATCTACTGTACATGGGATGATTCGCTTAAATAAGCTGCCGAAAGCTACATGCCTCTTAAATCTAACATTGTCCTACACACACTACTTAGATAATTCTGTATTCTTAATACGATGAGCGATTTTTATTTATAAATATAATAGAATATTGAACACTGATATAATATTAATTCATAATTTCACTTAATATCAAGCGATTATAATTATTGCAAGTAAAAAATATGAATTTTTTTGTCAATGGCACAGTTTCACCAATATTAAAAATTTGGCAATTCCATTTGCAGTTAGTAATATTTTAATGAGATTTAAACATTAAGAGCCTACCTACCTACTGATTAAGCAGTCGGCCGATAGTTGGTCGACTGTTTAGTTTTATCACTTCCATACATCCCCATACTATCGGCCGATCGAAAGTTCACTGTTTGCGGGGCCCTAAAGAGAAGTAGGTGAATAACACTGGACCAGTGGGTTAAAGTCACTTAATCTTATTAGACAACATCTAACAATCAAGAACAGCTATCCTTATTTAAATTGCATTCGGAATGTCATACATTACTCCAATTGATTTTAAATATTGTGATTGTCATATTTTTATCTATAATTATAATTTTTAAGTATTATTAATAAGCGATATGCTAACTTTCGAGAAGAATATTCGCCGAACCATATGTCATGCAGAAAAAACAATGCCACCATTGATTGAAACAGTATAAAAAATACACTTTAATTTGTATTGTCTGTACGTAAAATTCTAATGTCCTTAATAAATATAGTTTCTGATTGTATTTAAAAAAATTATGAAGTATATTTTTTTGTGTTTCAATTATGATCGCACTCTCTTCATACACTTATAAGGTTACCCGTATAAGTAAATCATTATTTCAAGGACTCTGCTTAATTGACAAGATGGCGCCACCACCGTTATTGCTAATGTCAACATAAAATTGTAACAGTATTGCAACTGTCCACTAGGTCTTGGTGAGAGTTTAGTTTCATCAGTTCTTAGAGGTATTTACCAAATGGGTTGCTAAGTAAAAGGTTCAATACGCACGTTTACATTGTATTGTAACCTCCAAAGCAAAAGGCCCTTATTCAGAAAACGTGGATATTGAAACGGATGTTTAATATCTCAGTTTATCTGTGATGTTGGCAGCTCTGGAGCGTGCATGCTGCATTATATCCACAGCCAACTCTTCGACAGTGGTGTACCTGCTCTTCTGGAAGCTGAACAAATCTTGTATAAACCCTACGATCTCCGCCTGGAAGGTCTCGCAGACGTCCTTGAGCCGCTCGCGGGGTCCGAGGAACCCCCACACGAGTACGGGCAGCAAGTGCTCGGATATGGAGTAGAAGTGCGCCATGAACCCGTCCGGGTACTGTAGGTAGCGGCGCTTGGCCTTGATCACGGACCACACTGCGGTCGTTAATGCCTGGAACAAAATAATATGTAATATAAGTACAAAAGCCCTCATGTAAAATAAACCGCGGCTATTTTGAGCCATTTTTGGTAGAATAGGTTGAATATATAATAGATTTATTGGTCTACAAACTGTCGGAGTATTTATTTCATAAATATGTGTATAACAAAATTGTTAAGTATTGCAAAATTATAGCTGCATTTAGGTCCATTTTTTTTAAGACTCATCATCATCATTTTTAAACCCACACTCTATCTAGAACCTATTTTATTATTTATAATCTATGATGTACCCAAGTATCAACAACAAGTTGATGCATACGTCGCCACCTATTGATATATAATAGGTCTTTACTTATGAAATTGCCGTTTTTCATGAAATATGTTAAAGCCCTTTTTTCTCTATATTTTTATTAATTAAAGTAATTACCCATACAATCAATGTATTTTTGCCAACGTAATGGTGGCTTATTGATGCCCTATTTGAACTCATACTTCATAGTCACTCGAATTTTTAATGTATCCATATTGACGAAAAACGTACAAATGCGATGAAAACAAAATGCCATTAAACAAATGACAAATTTTCAAAAAATGAATTCTCTATTTTAAAATAAAAATAATTTCAACTTAGAATTCTTAGTGAAAAAAGAAAAAAAAATGAACTTGAAATAACCAGTACGGCATAACGGCAATTTCAAAGCCCTATTATTAGAAGTAATATCTCCACTCACGCTCTCCTTGAACCCGTCGGAGAGCCAGCGGTTGCGCACGACGGCCAGCACGGAGGCGGGCGGCGCCGCCAGGTCCTCGAACGCGTCCAGCAGGATGTAGTCCAGCACCACGTCGTAGAACGACAGCACCTGCACCCGTTAAGTAAAGGAACCCTAATTTTGTTATTGAGAAAAACGTGGAATAAGAAGTAAATTCATATTCTTTATGTCTTTTCTTTTAATTACACAGGAATGATTGTGAGATTATAATAAACTATCACTGACGTTAACGTTCACTCGTGTATAAACTAAATGCCATATTATTGTACAAACTTCGAAGCAACCTATATCTATAGACTATAACCTTTGTATAAATAATTTGCCTACACTATTACTTTTCGTATAATATCAATTCATACAAAAAGTTAAAAAATGATATTACTGACCTTAACACCTTTACTTTTAAGTTCACTTTCGATAGTGTGCCAATTGACAGGGTCGTTTGACCATGACACCATCTCCTCGTATGCGACTAGGAACTCCTTCGGCTCCTGGAAGGATATCAGGGGACGAAGACTAAATAAGACTAGCCAGCAAAATGTACTACTGTACATCTTCTTCTTATATATAAAATCGAATTGCTGTTCGTTAGTCTCGCTAAAACTCGAGAACGACTGGACCGATTTGGCTAATTTTGGTCTTGAATTATTTTTGGAAGTCCAGAGAAAGTTTAAAAGGTGAAGTACCTAGGGACGAACCCAAGCGAAGCGAGGGTGAGTCGCTAGTAATATATATAATATTACAAGTGTACACTGTCAGTGCCGTTGCAAACCATGCGGGCCCTCAACAATTTAAGGTTCTATAGAAAAGTTAAATATTTAAATGGTAAAAAAAAATAATAAATCACAAAATACAGTCTAGTGTATATTATAGACTAAAACATCGACTCTCTCTCTCTCTTCTCATGTAAACAAAAATGTTATCTTCGGGGCCCTCACGATAAGGGCTCGGGTACCTTGTCGGCGAAGAGCAGCAGGTCGGTGAGCACCTGGCGGCCGGCGTCCACGAGCCAGGCGCGCGGCGCGGCGTCGGCCAGCGCGTGGCGCAGCGCCGCGCGCAGGCACGCCAGCTTGCACAGGAACTCCGCGTCCGACGCGCACCCCACCGTCTCCGTGCGCAGCGTCCTGCCACACACACACACACACACTTGTGACCATCGCTACCAGGGGACCATTGGACTTCAAAGAGTTCTAATTATACTGGCGACTCGCCCCCGTTCCGCTCGGGCTCGTCCCAAGATTAAGCGCGAGCAAAGCCACGGTTTCGCTAATAAATATATACAAAAACTTGACAAATGATGTACTAAAACCTTCATCGAGAATCACTTTGGTTGGTGAAAACAGCATGAAAATAGATGCAGTAGTTTTTGAGTTTATTACGAAGAGACAGATAGACAGACGCGGCGGAGGACTTTGACTTAACTTTTATAATAATATGTATACCTAGTGATGAGGCCGTCAGGAGTAGCGTAACCAATGACAGTTTAAGAAAATGGCTGTGTAAAACTTAAATATTTACATATATATTTTCAAATTTATAGCTTATCGTTTAGCGTTGGCTCGAGTTTCAGAGATATATTTTCAAAATTTTTGAAATACATTTGAGAGTTGAGCCAAATCGTATGCAACAAGCACATTGAGAAGCCTAAGCAATATTGTTTTTATTTATTTGTAAAACTACATCCAAATCTTTCGTGAATGAAGCTTGATCATAACAGAAAAATATTTTTTTTTGGCACTGACGCGGACGGCCTGCTGTGTAGAATATTAAACTTTGTTTTGAAGATCATTTTTACCTGTAAGGTATTCCAGCTTCCAACTGCTTCACAGCCGCTTGATATAACTCTAAGTTTTCTATTTCAGCCAGATTTTCTGTTAAATCATCGAACTCTCTTAAATCTGCTACCTGGAAACACATTTTAATGTAGGTATGAGTAAAATATATTTTAGGGAACTTATAATAACTCTAACTATTCAAAGAATAATAATAAATGATTGAATGAATAAGTGTTAATAAAATCAGTTCAGAATTTTTGGATGAAAGAATAACATACATCCATATTTAAACTCACAACTTTTCACGCTTATAATATCAGTAGGAACGGGAAATATAACCTCGTCTTCAGCGGAGGCGAAGGACTCTGCACTAGAGTGATGTTCTTTCCGCGTGTGTTCCGAAGCGGTGTGCGAGGACAGGAGCCTCGTGCGGCGCCCCGCCGAGCCCTCGACCGCGCCCGCGCCCGCGCCGCCGCTCTCCGAACGGAACAACACCGACCGCTGGTCGAGGAACAGCAACTCGCATCGCTCCTGAAATAAAACTCGCAGTGTAGACAATAATGTCACAGTATAAAAACCGTAGGCGATTTTAACGGTAATACTGTGAAATGGAAGGCTTATCGAAAACATCATGTATGGATAAGACCCAGAATAATTGACGACGCGTTTGGCTCAGTCTGTAGTAACTCTACTTAATGTGCCAGCGGTCATAGGTTAAAGTCCGGCTGGGTATTCATTTTTGAGCACGAATTCTTGTACTCCAGCTATGAGTGTTTATATTTATAAGTTACTAGCTGACCCGTGCCCACTTCGTTGGGCATAATGTTAATAATCCTTTTTCAGTACAGAGTGTTATGTTTTAATTTCTAACTGCCAAAAGGAGGGTTATACGTAGGTATTTTATTAATATTAAAAATTAAATTATCTATACTAATATTAAAAAAACTACTTTTTGTAACTTAAATATAAAAGTTAGACATATGCTGTCGTTGACTTTTTTGTAGGCATTTTCAAGCTCCACATCTTTTCTCTAGAACTTAAAAATATATCTTTCATAGTTAAGGCAGCGTTTGTAAGAAACGCTTTCATTCGACCGTTTTTTCTCCGATTCACTTTGCAAAACGGACTACCACGTAAAAGCCTTTTTATTTTTCGGTTTTTTATATAACCTATGACACTCAGCAATAATGTGGCTTTCTATTGGTGAAAGAATTTTTAAAATCGGTTTAGTAGATCCCGAGATTACCCCTTACAATTTAACAAACACACAAACTTTACTTCTTTATAATATTAGTATAGATAACATGTTTGTATTTAAAGTTAATGTGTATCAACTATCTAGTGTCCTTAACAAAAGCCTCGTAGCTTACTACTGAGCTAGATGGCGTTGTGTGTAATAACGTCCTAATATATTTATTTATTTATATACTTATACTATCATTCAGGCGGAAATGTCGCAGTTGCAGGGGAAATGTAATGTAGTTTAATTCTCTCAGCTTAAGTTAGCGCTTAGTATTAAGTGCGAGCTTTAGTAAGTAGTTGTGAGACTGTAGTCTGTATAGGTACATAATATTCTCCAATTTCTCACCTGTGAAGAAGGTCACCTATATGGTAAAAATAGATTGACAATTTTTTATTATATTTTAGATTCGTAATATTTAACGAAAATATTTTTTGCAGAGTTTTGCTTACTATTATTCAGCTTTTTAACGAATTAAACAATTTAGCAATTATAATACAGATTTTTGATTAAATTCTATCGTCATTTTTTGATTTTGCTAATAAGCTTAATTTTTTTGAAATAACGTATACGTACCTATCATTTTATAGCATGTTGTTAATTAATATCTAAGCCCTTCAAGTAAATAAGATATAAGCAATAAGCTTATAATTTAGCCGGTTTCATTAATGAAAAATTATTTTTATAGCAAATAATCTCGTTATGGTCTTCTCTCTGAAGTCTCAACAAGGATTACGTACCGCCAACCTGTTTAGCAACTTAATGTCTAATTTATACAGTATACTTGACCAAATACCTAGATTTCTCTGACTTTATAATGATTATAATAAATTAAGACGAACTTTTAATCCTCAGTCTTAAAAGGAAGACGTGGAATTACTAAAAACTAATCATCTAAAATATTAGTAAATATAAATTAAATACCTGTAATAAATAAGCATTTTGTAATAAATCCTGTATTTCACGACAGAACTCTGCTTCTTCTGGCGAGGTGAGTGCTAGAGTGCCCGTCACTCCGCCGCGTGCACCTATCGAAAATGCAGCCAGTGCGTCCTCCCAATAATTTATACTAGTTTCTAGCGCCTCCATACCTTTGAATAAGACAAATCTTATCAATGTACATTGTACAGGTACAATAATTAATATTTAGTTAACATACATGACGTGACTGTAATTATATATCTAAGAGTTTTATTGAAACACAAATGTGGGCACGTATTTTATTTATTTAGCAAAAAAGTATTTTTATGTATTTGAAATTTAGAATTTAGTTTTCATTCTTGAATTTTAGTAGAAGTTATTTCTATAATATTCCTTGAAGTACAAAAAGAATCCTTAGAAAAGAAGTGCCACATCCTTAAACCTTGCGAGGGTTTTTTTTTTTTTATGGGACAAAGGGGGCAAACGGGCAGGAAGCTCACCTGATGGTAAGTGATCACCTCCGCCCATGGACATCTGCAACACCACAGGGCTTGCAGATGCGTTGCCGGCCTTTTAGGAAAGGGAGTGAGGGAGGAGGGAAAAGGACGGGAGTAGGGATGGGGAGTGGGCCTCCCGGACTCTCACTCACCGGACGAAACGCGACAGCATAGCTGCCACTTCACGCCGGTCTTCTGTGAGAGAGTGGTACTATACGGGGCGTGCCGGCCCATTCGGCTGCTACCCGAAGGTAACAAGCATGGCACTACCACTTGGAAAAAGAGATTCGAGATCACTCAAGCCGTACAGAAGTTTTCTGTTTTGTTTGTTCTTTGGTTTACCACACTTTTGCGAAGTCGGAGAGGACCATAAAACCACCTGCTTCGGCATACCTGCCGAGTAATCGGGGCGTCGTAGTTAAATGCGCAAGCGATCCTAGCGGGTAAGGTAAGTTGAATTTTAGTGGGTAGGTAGTACTGGCTTTAGGCCAGTGAGTCCCACCATATAGGTACCCGTTTTGTACAGGTGGAATGTGTCAATGCATTTCACGACTATAAAATAAAGGTAATAATATGAATTCATTATGCCCTCATATTTTTAATTGGTATAAAAAAACAAATTATTCTTAATAATGAGTTTTTCTATACTGTAGCATTTTGGATTATTAATAAT
This sequence comes from Boloria euphrosyne, assembly GCA_951802675.2. Classification (NCBI taxonomy): domain Eukaryota; kingdom Metazoa; phylum Arthropoda; class Insecta; order Lepidoptera; family Nymphalidae; genus Boloria; species Boloria euphrosyne. Next base: position 11,516,251 of record OX637873.1, on the reverse strand, counting down.
TGGACATTGTTATGCAGAACAGAACCAACTCACAACCGTGGTGAAATTGAGTTAAGTACACAGATAGGTCCAAAATTGCGTGTTTTATTTATGCTAAAAAGATCTAAGCTATCTAACAATTTGTTGTATACGAAAGACATTTTGTCAACAAAGATACCAACCCACATTTCGTTATGACAATCGATCATATCTCAAAACAGTCATTCTGTGGGTTGGTTCTGGTCTGCATAACTATGTCCAATTATATAATTAATAAATCCAGAAAAAACTTGCGAAGATACTGTTACTCTCAGCCCTCTTCATTTAACTCTTAATTTAAGCATTGATAACAACGATATATTATACTTATATTAGCAATTTCAATGATAAAGGAGGGTAAATATAAAAACAAAGTATTATTGCATTTATAAAATGTATTATATTTCAATTTTCTCATTAACTGTACAATAAAAATACATAACAATTAAAAGTATATTTACAAAATATAAATATTATATATATACACATTGCTATATGAACAAAAATCAAACATAAAAAAATGTCTTAAATATAAAAAAAATCGCAAGGTTAATATCTATAAAGTAGTATCATACCATAGAATAATAATAATAGTTGTACTTAGTCTAATAAATAATATTATACAATCTGTCTACTGATTAAAACAATTAAATGAAAATAAAAGTGTAAGAATAAAGTATAAAATAATTTAATAAAAAAGCTTTTGTTGAATATTATATTTCTGTCAACCAATTGTGTCATTCCACATACTATCATAAGTAACTGCATTCTTTGTGACATTGGCAAAGTAATCTGTGCTCAACTGGCATACTTTGAAGCCATTAACAAGAGAATTGAATTGAAAAAACTGCATAATTTGCAAATAATCACTATACCTCGTTCGCGTTAAGAACGCAGTAAATGACACATTGTTTACCGGTCTAGCAACGCCCCAATGAAATCTTCTCAAATTAGAAAGTCGCGCACACAATTATTGTAAATAAATTAAATTTTTAAAATGAATACCTCACCTATTCGTCAAAAGAAGTAGTTCGGTAATTCAGCGGAGAACGAAAACTAATTTACAATGTTTTTAAGTACTTTAAACAGTGTTTAACATTTAAATTCGACTCTGGACAGTGTAGTGGTAGTAATTTTGAGACCACTGTGAATGCACCTTTACCCTGTAGTTTCACTGACAACTTACTGCATTCTTAACGCGAACAGAATATAGTTTTATTTAAAAATAATGTTATTACTATACACCTATATTATTGATCCTCCAAAAATAGAAAAACCAAAAAAATAACATAATAACAATATCTATCTTAAATATTATAGGAAAATAACTAAAAAAAATCTTTCATAGATGAACTTTCAGTCTCATCATTGTTAGACTTGTAACAATGCAGGAGCTTTCTATTATCACTATGTAGCTCCTTGAGATTACTAGTGATGGCCACTAAAGTATCTGTAATCTTCTCTTCTATAATTGCTCTTCTATCTTCTTGAAGTTGCATTAAAGTGACAATAGTCTCTAAAGATTTTGCGATCCGTTCTTCAGCTGCTATTCTACGATCTTCCAACATGATTGCCCATTCTGGTGGTGGTGTTGAATTTCTTATTGTATTTTCTGAAAATTAGAACTCAAATTTAATAATTAATTTCCATAAAATAAATTGTATTTTTAAATTAATTTATAAACTTTATACATATTAGATACATATTTTTATTTTTATTTAATTAATATAAGCTACCTTTTCTGAAGAGGTGTTTACACACATAAATTTAAAAACAAAAGTTTATAATAACAATATAAGTACCAGTTATGAATTTCGTGCTTCCTGTAGTAATTTTAACATCTTCAGAAGTTATTTGTTCAATATCTTTAGCTGGTTGTTCAGAATTTGAATCTTCAGATAAAAAAATTTGTAATTTCTTAGGTCCCGATTCAACATGTTCTCCAATATCTTTACCATTAATATTTAGTGCTCTGACTTCAACATCGTTCAATGAGACCTTATGTGAACTATTAGCAGTATTTGACTGACTCTGTCGTACATTTGCAGCCTTTTTTCTACATCTATGTCTCCATTCAAACCAATACTAAAAAAATATTTTTGTTGAGTTAATAATATGACAATAACATCATCTTAGTAAAAAAAAGAATAAGACGAACTAAGAATTCATAACACTAAGAAAAAACTATTTATTAATGTTGAAGATGTGTTTATTTTATACTTGTAGATCTAAGATAACATTTATTTATTTATTTATTTATTTATTTATTATTTATTTATTTACCTAGAATTACAAATGTTTTGTTATTTATAGCTTTTCATTTGGGGTTGCTTTAGAAGTCGGCCACACGATTTTGGTGTTTTGGGGGGGTGGGGGGTGAAGGGGGGGTTGTTAGCTACCCGATGGTACCACTCCCGCGGCGCGGAGATCCTTATTTTTTTTTTATGAATTTTTTAATTTCGTGTTTTTGTATGCGTATAACGGAACGTTTTTCCAAGTAAAAATGGTTTGGTAAGTAAAATGGAACGTAATTATAAGTGAAAAACATTATAAATTTGAAAATAAATAACACACAAAATAAATTTCTACTCAATACAAATAAAATTCAAATTAGAATTAAAAATATTAAAGTCGGTTATTTTTGTGGTCATGTTCTAACCTAACCTAACCAATCTGACCTAGTGTTTAGCAGAAAGTCGGTTATTTTTGTGGTCATGTTCTAACCTAACCTAACCAATCTGACCTAGTGTTTAGCTGAAAGTCGGTTATTTTTGTGGTCATGTTCTAACCTAACCTAACCAATCTGACCTAGTGTTTAGCTGAAAGTCGGTTATTTTTGTGGTCATGTTCTAACCTAACCTAACCAATCTGACCTAGTGTTTAGCTGAAAGTCGGTTATTTTTGTGGTCATATTCTAACCTAACCTAACCAATCTGACCTAGTGTTTAGCTGAAAGTCGGTTATTTTTGTGGTCATATTCTAACCTAACCTAACCAATCTGACCTAGTGTTTAGCTGAAAGTCAGTTATTTTTGTGGTCATGTTCTAACCTAACCTAACCAATCTGACCTAGTGTTTAGCTGAAAGTCGGTTATTTTTGTGGTCATGTTCTAACCTAACCTAACCAATCTGACCTAGTGTTTAGCTGAAAGTCGGTTATTTTTGTGGTCATGTTCTAACCTAACCTAACCAATCTGGCCTAGTAATGCTTATGGTACTCGACTAACTAATTCTAATTTGAATTTTATTTGTATTGAGTAGAAATTTATTTTGTGTGTTATTTATTTTCAAATTTATAATGTTTTTCACTTATAATTACGTTCCATTTTACTTACCAAACCATTTTTACTTGGAAAAACGTTCCGTTATACGCATACAAAAACACGAAATTAAAAAATTCATAAAAAAAAAATAAGGATCTCCGCGCCGCGGGAGTGGTACCATCGGGTAGCTAACAACCCCCCCTTCACCCCCCACCCCCCCAAAACACCAAAATCGTGTGGCCGACTTCTAAAGCCAACCCTTTCATTTGTCTGTTACTATCTGCTACTATAAATGTTATCCTTATCCCTGCAATTTTTCTTAGAATAAACAAAAATACTAAGAAAAAACATAAAACTTACCTTTTTCCAACCCTCAGGTGACTTGTGAGCTCCACCTTCCACTGCATTTAATTTTTTCGCCAAAACATTCCACTTGACTTTAGCAGCCTGATGACCTACCGGTGAAAACGGTGTCCCTCTCGAAATATCTCTGTTTTCCTCCAGATAATCTACTAATATTTCTAATTGTCGCCTTAATATTTTTCTAGGAGGTGCCATCTAAAATATATTTTGTATTTATTATATTGAATAATATTTGTTTTCGTACAATTTAACAGCATTGAAAAAGCACTCGAGGTTTAATATTTTTTATTAAAATTAGTATAAGATAATAAAATGTCGCTATGTACATAGTATTTAAATAATTAACAAACCTTCACTTATAAAAACCGAAAACAATAACAATCAAAATGATGAACGAACTTAAATTGAAACAAATGGCGCGCTGTTGTTTGACACAAGCAATTTCTTTCACGATAACAAAATCCACTAAAGGGATATGTAATGGCGACCGCTGTTGTAATGACTAATGACAATTGACAATTTGCTGCGGGCATTCGATAAAACTTGTTATGTCTAGTCGATATACTTGTAACGCGCTCTGTTGGACATTTTTGTAAATATTTTTCTCCTTGTTGAGAACTACAGACTACAGTCACAATACAGAGATAGACAGTAGGGTAACTCAGCCGTCTTTTTGAAATTTACATTTATATATGTAGCAATATACTCTATGACTTAAGCTGAGCGGAGCGCTAGGGTTGGTACATACAAAAAGTAAAACAGGTAATTTTTTTTAGGAATGAAACCTATGTTAATTTAATATTTATTTTTTACATATTTATGTTATAAGTTGGTAACAGATAAATATTTGCGTCTATTGCGACAAGTTTTAAATGCTGTGTTGTTAAATTTTATTATATAAAAATTCGCATTCTTATGAAAAGTTTCATTACATAAAGTTTTGGTAAACAGGGACACGCGGCAGTGGAGACAGGTTAATTTCTTTTAAAATTGATGCTAAAATCTTGCAATTTATATAAGCTCGGCGAAGCGCGGTGTGGCACTGCATAGCTTTGCACTGCCAAGATTGGTTAGCGGCCGTGTAAACGACGTATATAAATAAAATATAAATGGGTATAATCTCATGGTGTTAATATTAGTAAAAGATGATAGTTTATAAAGCGGAACAGTTTAATATTAAGAGTTGAATCTCAAAAACAATAATATTATGTAACAAAATAATAATGGTTAAAATTATAGTTTCATAATTCAGGTGTCTATTTAAAAAAAAGATTAATTATTTTAATTACTTTATTAACTTATAATTATTGTTGACTATTTTTATTTGATATCGAATAAAACAATAAATCATTCTTTCCTTTCAAAATCAGTAGGGAGTTTAAAAAACGAAATCTCCGGTTTTGATGAAGCAGAGTTCGATGAACAGCCGTATACTACGCAATAAGTTCGTGGCATCTTTAAAAAGACTCAACGCGGCACACACGACTGACAGCACCGCAGCGTCCGCTAAGAGGCCTCGTTGATGCGCGTATTTGTGTGAGTGTGCCGTTTCGAGCGTTAAGTATGCAGTTTCCGTACTGGTTGATATTTTTACTGTGCTACAGTTGTTTTTATTTAATATTAAGCAACTAAGTAAATATCAGATGTCAAAATATATAAGCAATTTGCAGATTATATTTAAACGGCAATCAAATAATTGATTTATAAAATAGAGCTATCCATTTCTATTTCCTGCAGCACCAGTTGAAGCCACCGGCTAGAGTAAGGTTCTCGTCTCGCTGTCATTTAAAAAAGAATTGTTTAGGGCGCTGGGCGGCAGACACGGACCCAATATTATCTATACTCTTTGCACGGACCTCTATAATACCATTGGACTGGCTGTTCCAAGCGTTTGACAGCAGTTTTTTTGTGTCCATTTGAAGCGCCACTAGCGAGAGTCCCGAGAACTAATTTTGACGTATATTGCAAATGACAGCGAGAAGTGTTTGTTTACTGTAAAGTAATTTGGCATTTTCATTGTTAATATAACATAAGTAGTAATTATGATGATACGGTTATTGATTAATAAAAATAAAAAAATAAAATCTTTATATCGACATCATTAGTTTTAGTACCACAAACTCTCGCTACGTCCGACAGCGGCGGACAGCGCCAAAATGGCGAATATCAAGCAGCCACAAAAGCACGTTAAGAACAGCCAGTCCAGTGGTATTATAGAGGTCAGTGGCGGCAGAGCAATCTCTTATCTCACAATAAAAGTAACTGACTGTTAGCGCGAATTATTATATAAAATAAATCAAAAATTAAAATATTGATTATTATAACTCTTTATTATTGATTATAACTCTTATTTTAAAGCCGTTTGTGGAACCGTACCGCGCCTGTCATAATTTATGAGGATTGTGTACAACAATCATGAATAATTAGTGAAGTTCCGCCATCAAAAGCTCGCATATCTACTGTAATATTTAGAACATTAAGTTTCTTTTCGACATTTGACATTTCTAAAGACCTCAGTCTACACTAGCGCTTCTCACAGCGAATTTAAGCACGGTACTCGGCTTCACTATTTCATATACTACCTGTGCAGTGCCACCTAGTGTCAAGTAGCAAGACAAAGTACACGCGAGAACTTCATGACAATTGTATCAAAAACAATATTATGTTGTTGTTTGATAGAATTACACAGAATATGTACATTATTCAAATATATTAATATTTCATCCGACGTATATAATCAAATAATACCAGATAATTAAAATAAAATAACTTCTCGTAATAATGGATAGTACAATACTTTATACCTAAAAATTAAATAAATACATACTCGTAAATATAAAATTTATATTATTTATTACACATTTAAACCTACAGTATCCATACATCAGATAATGAATTTTACATAAATCAGCTTAAAATTTAACTGTTACCATTGGAGTATATTTCACAAGATACTAATTCATAAATTTAAATATGTATTATATTATTATATATATTTTTAACATACATTATACCGCCCAGCGGCAACGCGCTCGCTTGTATAACCGAGTGATGCGGGTTCAAATCCGGGTCTGGCACCTCTGATATTTTCATGTGCCAATCATTTCTATTCTTGATTACCACTTGTCTTACGGTAAAGGAAAACATCGTAAGGAAAAGCATGTCCGAGAAAAACCTAGCAAGTTTTCGAAAGACATAATATGAAGTCCGCCAACACGCACTAGGCCAGCGCGGTGGACTAAGGCCTGATTCCTCTCGTTCTGAGAGAGGCCCGTGCCCAGCAGTGGGACGTGTTAAAGGGCTGATGATGATGATGTAACATATTTTAAATTAGGTAACTACATATTACATATTATAAACATCATTTACTTTACCTAATTCGTAAGTTTTAGGGGTAAATACTTAAATGCCTCATCTTCCAATATTTGTTCAATTTATTAATATCATAATGAATATCAAGTTAATAAGTGAACTAATCATTATACTAATTGTTATATGCGCCACATGCTAATTTAATGGCGGAAGGCGGGGCAGTCAACCGGGTGTCAGCTTACTGTTACCCGTAATTAATTCATCTACCCCGAATTTTCAACCACCGCATTGTTTTTCTCTTGGAATTACGTAACAAAATACATTTTGCCGGAAATTTGACTAAGTAATCATTTTCAGAATCATATTTCACAAACGCAATTTGCCAATTTGGTTACAAAGCTCATATCAAAAGTGTAAATAATTGAATAATAATGATTAATTTTTATTATATAGAATTGAAACACTTGAAATAATAAAAAAAACATGTGGCCGGTAAGTGATCGCCATAGCAAATATTTACATTTTACACTACATAGGTACCTACATACATAATATTTATTTATAGAAAATTACGATGTTTTTCTGGTATGTGTTTATTTATTGAAATTATCTTAGCAGAATATTAATTCATTTATTATGTATATTATTTAAAATATTTCCATTACTGCGAAATGTAGATTTTTTAATATATCAACCATTTTATTTTTGATAATAATTAATAAGTACCTACAGCAATATTATTAAAAAAACCAAAAGAATAATTAATGAGATTCATAACAGAAAGGAAGTGATATTTCACATTTAGGAAGTTTGAAATGAACGGCGGTTATTTGGGAGAGTTCCGCGCGGTGATCGTGGCGGGCCGCGCGGGGAACGCTCTGAAGTCTGAGCGCTGCGAGCTGCGACTTCGCGGTACCGCGCCAGTCTACTAGAGGCTCTGCACAGCAGCGGTGCCCTATCGACATACTAACTAATCGCTTACACGATTTCTCTTCTGGTAAAACGTTTTGTCAGTGATCCCTAATACGTCCCCCAGTGGTTTTACGTTTATAGTGTATGTGCATTTCTGAGAAGGACGAATTCTGTGATTCATAAAGGCTTCTTATTCATCCCGCGCTTATTGACGCCGGTCTTTTCAAACAACAGGTAAGAATATAAAATTTGAATGATCTTTCTAACACCGACGTTAATTCGGTTATCATCCAACATGAATTGGTAAAATATTTCAATTGAATAACAAGTCTTAAAAATTGCGTTAGTTTTTCTTTAATTTTTTAAGAAAACTTTTTAATTTTACTTATCGTTTTTATAATGTTGCGATAAGGATCCCTAACGATCTAAGACACTATACAAGTTTTAACTGCTTCGAAGCAACTGAAAGAACATATTTTTTGAAAGTTAGATATTTACTTCTTTTAGATCAGTCTTAGTTACATTAATTACTTTAAAAATACAAGGACCTCCTAACACGTTTCTTATAATAAACCGGTTCATGCACGTTGTTTGGCCGCCATCCACCAAGACTTATGCAATGAACAATCCTCGACCAGCGTAAACTACCTATGAGCTCATCCGGCTATCGTAGGTATCGCCCGTTTTCTTCAAAGAACTTAAACAATAATGGAAATTGCGATACCACAAAAATGTATGTATTGATCCTATCAAGTATCTATTCCTTTATTGGTTACTTGTAAAATACATAAAATCTTAAGACGTTCCAAAGATGATGAGAAACGAACAAATTGAATGTCGATTCGTAAACTTATAAAATGTTCAAACTAAATCGTCAAGCGTGCAAATTCAATCGAAACATCTGCTAACAAAAAATATCTCTAGGACAATGCTATGTCAGCGGCAGCTGCGTCTGAGCTGAATCCACGTGCCGTGTCCGAACTCCGAATGAACAATCATTTTAAATAATCACGTACAATCACTGCACCTCGTACCAACCACACATACTTCTCATGCCGTAGGCGATAAATTATTTACAAAGAAACTAATTCAGATGACATAAGTCCAAAAATATTTGAGTGATTCACATTGTTTAATTTAATGGTCGATTTCCGTTCCTTCTCAACATGAATAATAGATAATTATGATACTTTTTTAAAGGCCAGACCTTCGGATAAGATTTAATTTACACCGTTACGCTATCAGTAATAGACCCCTTGCACGCAAGTTATGAAAGAGAACATGCTATATTTCGTGAAGGCAAAACAAATAAAGTACTTTAGAATTTCAATAGAAAATTCGAACTGTTGAATCGAACTAGTCGCGCCACCGACCAGTTGGCGTCGACGTATTGATCTGCAAACACAATGTTCCCGGCATATTATATTTTATGGGTTTACTCAGAAAACTAATTACACTTAATAATGTAATCTTGCAAAACTTCTATAATACATATTTGCAATAACCTTATACAAATGACATTAACGAGCATTTTAATTTATACACTTTCAGATAGTTTATTTCTAGGTTACATATGAGCAGCCTATGCTCGAGTATAATAGCTAGTAGGTAAGGTACTCTAGAAAGCTGTCCGCAACAAGTTGCTCTCTATGTTTGAATTTAATTTGAAACTGGATGCTACCAAATAAGTAAAATTTATTTGCAATTATTGAAGACAGAAAATTACCAAGTAACTGCCGGTCGATGACTACTTGCCTATTTCCGGTCCGCTCCTTTGATTAGTGGATTCCGCTATTGATTGGCTACTTCTGTGTTGAAGTAAATAATTAGATAACATCCTAAGCCTACTTAACCCTAAACCTCTTTACTCTGTAAGAACTTTGTCCTGTGTCATGTAAATTGGATCAATTGCAGAGTTTTTTAAACTACCTTCATTAAACTTCAAGCTGTTAACTGCGATCGTGGAAATCGTGGAGGCACTTCAGAAAAGCAATAAGCGGTGTTTTCAGCCGGAAAATTATGCTCATTCTTACGAATCAGCCTCTCCAAAATATAATTACCACTTACAAGAAACCTTTGAGAAGAATATAAATAATTTCTCATTATATTGTGGACAGGAGCTTTTATTTCTTCATTGAGTTAAATTCAATTAATTTAAAAACTAGTTTTATTAGTACCTATTGTTCATTTTTATTTAAATATTATTAAATATTGTCTTATTTTTAATATTTTTGACCTAAATTCCTGTTATGGTATTTACTAAAATACGTAACATGTAGTACATAATATGTCAGGCAGACTGTTGTGTCTTGTAATTTTATAGAAACGAGGTCGCGTCCCTTGAGTTTAGTAGTATCATTACTTTGTGCATGTCCGTTGAGCTTTACGACGTCAAACTTTTGTTATAAATCTTACATTTTAGAATATTGATATACAAAATTCCAAGTTTGCATACAAGTCGCAGAAATGGAATAGTTAGTAATAATTATTGTGACTATATTGACATAATGATCAGCAAGGTCAAGTTAAAGAGGGCTCGAGAACTAACTCTATTGTAGTACTTTGATAAGGGATTGAACGAGGAGAGAATCTCGTATTCGTATGCAGGCCGCGGCGGTGCGGCGAACGCGATCGATACGCGCCCGCGCGACGATGCCTCCTACCGCCTCGTGAGCGTCCACCACAGTTCCACAATCCACATTCGCTACAAAAACGGTTAATAGAAAATCAACTTTGTGTGATGTGTGAAACATTTCGCGGTAAAATGGCAGTTTAATATATCTATTAATAGATATCAAATACTTAATTGACTTTAATTCGTTTTATCTATTAATTAACATACATAATATAATTTCTAATACATAATAACAACCAAATAAATTAATTAAAAATAATTAGCAATGAAATCTACTTGAAAAAAAAAACCACGAGTTTTACTAAGCAAATAAGCAATGAGCCTAAATTGATTAATATCCATCTTTAAACAAATTGAACGGATGTGAAATGTCATTATCAGAGAACTATAGTACGATTTATAGAAGCCAGTACTTTGGATGATATCATCGCTGTCGCTGACCAAGAAAAAAAAGTAGCTTACTTAAGCTATTGAACAAGATTGGCTCCGGCCGGCGACCGCGTGGCCCTGATCTTGGCAAAAGTTGAATAATAATTGCAGATGGAAATTGCAAAGAAAATAAATACAATTGTTATATAAGTTAAATACTTACTTATACACCTTACAATAAACATAAACCTCATTAGATACTATAATTATTGCTTTAGGTAGGTATATGTTATATTGTGTAAATGTAGTATATTAGTATATTTTGTATGGATTGAAAGTAGATATCCCCTTGTTCAGCGGTGCCAACACTAACTGTTTGCTAATAGCTTAATGCACTTCCAATGGCTACCCAACGGACAAGTAAGTAAGGGGAGCTTCTATACTAGGGAGCCGATACAAACTGACATCATTTCGCACACTTAGGTACATATATGAGAGATCTATCTATACGTATCAAGCTCGTTCACTACATTTTCCTTGACAAAAATGTATGTATTTTATTCACATCCAAGGCATTATGCTACTTATTATTCAAGATGTGCGTAGTGACTTGCACCGGCTTCTATTGAATAAGAATACAGTTTATAATCAGTAAGAAAATGAAGCGTAGATTCACGTTTAGATTAGAACATTAAAAGATAATATCTAAGTTTGAGTTTCAACCGACTTGTTTGTTGCTTACTCGGTGTGTCCTAATATCTTTGACGATATACATATTTCATGATACCTGGATGCAATCTTTTATGGTTTTTATGTAGCTGGGCTATTGCTCCCTATGTAGGACGACCCTTGGCCTAACAATGATTGAAGAGGGGGGCAACATGCAGCTGCTCTTTTCTTTAGAGAACTCAAATTCTTATTATTGTTGCGGGAGGACATAACAGGGCTTATGGAATTTCAGTACATCGATTTTTAAATATTTATCTTTTAAATATACAGTGTATAGTGTATGAAGGTTTCATACACGTATAAATATTATTATTTCGACAAAAATTAAATTAGAAGAAATACGAAAACTCTAAAAAACATTTACTTTATATATACCACTATATATACCAATCGATAGGCAGTAAGCGTTAATACTCGTATACATGAACCAGAAGGTAGCAAAATATCCATCTTATTCAGATTCACAATATTATTTGGTATTCTAAGATAATTTTATGAGGTTTTAATTTTCCAGTTGTGATTCTATTTTAAGAAAAGATAAAAAAAGTTACTTGAATATTTATATGGTTAAACTAGAAAAAAAAATTTTCTAATACGTTTAAAAAGCTATTAACTGGTAATTTACGTATATGTTCAAATATCTAAAACTAGATTAGCATTTAGCGCCGTCGTAGTATCGCTTTCGGTTCCATATTCGTACAAACGTTGTTTTTACTAGGTCCACGAGATTTCCGTGAAACACACGCTGAGAGCGGTGATTTGAGTTCATGGCCAGCGAAACAATCGATTGGCGCGATTTTGCAAGCTTTGCTGTTTGGAATATGAAACTACTACTGTTAACAACGTCAGCCACAAATTATTTATGGGGGTTTGACGCATGTTTAAAATCGTACACTTGTCTGAAACCCTGGGAAATTGTGATGTATAATTTATAACAGTTTAATAGCATGAGATTTTTAGTAAGGAGTTCTAAGAAAAGGATGAGTTATAAAATTACCTAGAAGATAACTTGCAGTGTATAAGTAGTACAGTAAGTAGTGTAGTAGTAAATATTCAATGAGATATGTATTAACTATTCAGCCCTTTTTATTGTTCCACTGCTGGGCACGGGCTTCATTTCAATACGAGGGGATCAGGCCATGGCCGTCCACCTAGCTGGCCTTATGTGGGTTGGTGTATTCACATGTCTTTCGAAAACTTGCTAGGTTTTCTCAGACATGCAGGTTTCCTCACGATGTTTTCCTTCACCGTAAGGCAAGTGGTAATCATTTTAGAAATGATTCGCACATAAAAATATCAGAGGTTGGAGACCCCGATTTGAACCCGCATTACTCAGTTATCCACTGGACTACCACTGTCTACGCCGAGATTTAATATACCACCTAAAAATTTAAAAGTATTAATCAAACGTAACTTTGCGGTTATATTGATTTTATTGCATCAAGATTTGCACAAAACCTAATTGAATGATTTTGATCAGACGCAAGTCGAAAAATTTTAACAAGTATTGGTTATAATAATATTATTATTGTTAATTAAGCTTTAAAAATACCGTTTGAAATAACACTACAATTAGTTTTCTCAATTGGCACAGGTGGTTATGGCAGGTGTTTAGCGAAGTCATTTAAGGATATAAAAAGTTTTAGTGCGCCTGTACTACAAGACCTCCGTCCCCCTACGATTATATTATCGGCGCGTGCGCATCCACGTGGTTTTATAACCGCTCGACCGGTTAACTAACCTATTGTATATTTATACGTTTAAATAGTATGTTCAATTTTGTAGATTACTATTTTGTGTAATAGTTCATATATGATTTTAAATACCTGCATTGGCCTAGCATATCGTGTGAGTGCATTGTAATATTTCGTTGCATTGTAAGCTGTTAACAAGAGATACCTAAATAGACACTAAACGTTGTCACAAAAGAACCCGCACCACTGCACTCTGGCTATAATTTAATATCCGCTCGAAAAATAATCCCATTTCCTCAATGATGCTATGATAATATAAAATGAAGTTGCTTAAATGTTCCTTGAAACAAGACCTGGGTAATTAAGTGAAAGTCTTCTGCAATATTTGGTTAAGACTATTTGATGCATGCGAGCAAAGCAATGATTATAGTTCCTTATACGAGAGCACCGGCCTAGTCTCTTAGGAAAGGTATTGAGTGCACCTAGAAATATAGTTTTCTAAGAGTTCCGTTCTAAATGCCGGTAAGGGATCGCTTGGATATAAGCCAGGATTATTATGGACATATTAAAAAAGAGGTGTATGTATATTTTAATGTTAGATTGTTTAGGTCAAGTGATAATATTAGCCAATAAAATACATATTACCAATATAAGAACCGTTACTTTGGTATATAATATACTAGATGATAACTCAAGGTCGTATAACAAAGGTTGAATACCTACCAAAGACTCGCCCGGCGCGGGCGGTAGCGCTACTGTAACCTTCGCTTTTCTCTCCTATCTTTTAAACCCTTGTTATAACCTGGTAGTCTATTTTTATCTCGCTTGCGAAAGAGCTTTCTATTTTTCTCGGCTGTATTTATTTTTATCATCATTATCGTAATCAAAATATCACTAGAATTATGTTTATTTTCAACCGACTTCCAAAAGGAGGAGGTTATCAATTCGTCTGTATTTTTTTTTTGTATGTTTGTTAGCTCATAACTTTGAACTGGGTGAACCGATTTTGATAATTCTTTTTTTATTTGAAAGGTAGTGCTTCCCATGTGGTCCCATTTTAATAATTTCCAGTTCTGACAATGGCATCCATGAGAAAACCATAAAAGTCTTAAATTTGCATTAAGTATTTGCGCGACAAATGGACGAATAACTCAATATCACGCCAACCGATTTCGATGATTCTTTTTTTAATGGAAAGGATATACTTCAAGGGTAGTTTGATGAGAGTTTAGTAAGGTTCTGATGATGGGATCCATGACAAAGTATTGGAACTCTTCAATTCTTAGGAGCAAATTAACGATCCTCGGCCGAATCTTTTATAATAACTGACGATGGAAGGTACAACTCCTCAACGGTTAGCAGTTTAAAGAAAAAAATTTTCAATATAATACGCAATTATGGACCGATAGTTTTATACTTTCAGGCTATAAGGTTTACCTCATAATAGAAGGTAAATTTTTATAGTCATTAACACAATACGTATCTACTTTCCGCAAAAAATTTTAAAATAAATTATTTTTAACAAAAAAACAAAAACCGACTTCCAAACTTAATAAATCTGAACTAAAAAGTAGAAAATAATACTTTTAAGGACTTTGTTAATTTTGAAGTCGGTGCCAGACAAAGCAAAATAACCCTAAATAGATACATATTTGATTAATCTATCAATTTGTAAATATAATCAAAATACCTGGCTGGCACCGACTCCAAAATTAACAAAGTCCTTAAAAGTATTATTTTCTACTTTTTAGTTCAGATTTATTAAGTTTGGAAGTCGGTTTTTGTTTTTTTGTTAAAAATAATTTATTTTAAATTTTTTTTGTTGTACTGTAGGTACATATCGATTGTATTCGTATTTCGTACCTACATTACACATAGGATAGAGTAGCGGAATCATTACTGAATGTTGATTTTCGAAAGATATAATATACCATACAATGATAAAATTACAGTGGAATTTATCCATGATGGTGCGATAAAAGTTCCGGAAGCCATTGCAATTCACAGTGATCCACTTCCTGTCCCTTTACGCAGCGGCACCGTTTGTTAACGGTTGTTTATAGTTTTTAATTACTTTCATTACAACAATTCCATCATAATAAGTTGCTAAATTATGCTATGAAACAAGGGATTAAAAATAATTTAAAAATAAACAGATGAAGAAAATAACAAAAAACTAAAACCGACTTCAAAACTAAACAAATCTAAACTAAAAAGTAGAAAATAATACTTTTAAGAACTTCGTTAATTTAGAAGTCGGTGCCAGCCAGGACGGATAGACTTATCTTGCCTTTGCAAGGAACTTTCGAACGGTATTTTGATTATGTTTACAAATATTATAGATATAGATTAACCGAATACTTATGTGTCTATTTAAGGTTATTTTGCTTTGGCTGGCACCGACTTCTAAATTAACGAAGTTCTTAAAAGTATTATTTTCTACTTTTTAGTTTAGATTTGTTTAGTTTTGAAGTCGGTTTTAGTTTTTTGTTAAAAATAATTTATTTTCAAATTTTTAGCGGAAAGTAGATACTTATTTTGTTTATGTACAAAAAAGAATTTTCCAAATCGGTCCAGCGATCTTCGAGTAATGGGGAACATACATAAAAAAAGTCCCCAACGAATTGAGAACCTCCTCCTTTTTTTAGAGTCGGTTAATAAGAGCCTGAAAGAATTTAACTATCGGTCTATAATTACGTATAATTTTGAAAGAATTTTCTTTTAACTCCTAACCGTTGAGGAGTTGTACCTTCCATCATTAGCTCAACCACAGGAGATGATGATTATCAGACGCAAATACTTGAACAGCTTTATAAAATATATGAAAAACGTAATAAGTGCCTATAAAATTTGAGAGTTGTCTTCGATTTCCCTGGGATCCCATCATCAGATCGTGACTTGGTGACTATGGGACCAACTAGAAACTATACCCTTTCAAACAAAAAAAGAATTTTCCAAATCGGTCCAGCCATCGTCGAGTAATCGGGGAACATACATAGAAAAAAAAAAAAAAAAGTCCCCGACGAATTGATAACCTCCTCCTTTTTTTGAAGTCGGTTAATAAATGAAACTATCTTATTTGATTTTGTCGCGGATTTATTATGATTTTTGGTTCCCGACGTTTCGAATGCTTTACAGCAATCATGGTCACGGGAGAGTCTGAAGAAAAAAAATCTACAAAATCTTATCTATAAAATAACAATATTATGTACCTATTGAAGTATAATTTACAAACAACAACAGTCATAATTATGATTATAAAAATGCTTAAATAATTCTTTTAATAGAACAATGTCGTAACTCAAAACGCCAAACAAACAGCCCGAGTACCTTACATTCGGAGTGCACAAAGGAATATTACTAGCCGAGTATTGAAGCGGACAATGCGGTGGTAACGGGACAAGGCACTAATTGTGAACCAAGCACTAAGCTCTTCCGTTACCCGCTCTAGTGTCGAGCCATAAGCCATAACACTCTCCCGGGAACTGACATGCCACTATTAAAACGTCTCGAATAGCGTGAAACACTGAAATAATGGCCTATGTTTTACAAGTTTCGCCTTTATTTCTTGGAATTCAACGAAATACTATTTTATATGCGGCAGCAGATAAGTTGTACGAGTAAAACATTTAATAGAGCAAGTTACATATACTAGCGGGACTTTAATTGGGTACCAAACTACTTAAGTTTTTACGCAAGATGTTTTTTGCTAAGTCAGAAGTTTCTTCAATGTGTAGGTACGTAACATTTTTCATTTAGGTATAAAAATTTGTGTACTCTTAGTAACTCAAAGTTGTCAAAACTTCTGGTTTAAAATCACGATTCTTCTGGAATTTAGCTTTGAGAATCTGGTTAACGGTGCTTTGATTCTAAATGAAGTCAGTCACGATTCACGAAGTAAATCGATTATTATACTTCTAAGTGAAGATGTTTTTTTTCTTTTACAATTTTATGTTCACTGTAAGTATAATTATAGAGTCCACAGAGTATAAGAAGGCGAGATCAAATATGTTCAATACTGACAAGTTAATGGAGTATAATATGAATTAATGTTACAACTTTCCACTTGTTGAATGTAGCCATTCACTAACAATAGAGGTTTAATTTGAACAAGAGCGATCAATATAAGGTTTGTACAGTTTAATATAAACGTGTTAGGACTTTGAAATGCTGAAGTAAGCTTATTGTTTATTCTAGTCACGGTCCGGCAACATTACACGTAGTGTATCATATCTGTCCACTATAATGAATATTAAGCTGGAATTAAGTGATGTATGTATTATTACAAGCTTAGATAATTGCTTAAAACATATAAGTGTGTTGCCACCTCAAGTTAACCAACGATATGAATATAATACATACCTACATAGTTTGAAATTATATAATAAATATATAATATTGGTATTAATTTAATACCACACAGTTCTAAAAGACTACTACTTGCTAAATGAGATGCCATTTACTTTGTCTTTAACCTTGAAAATATTTGAACAAGTGAATAAAAATATCCAATAATTCACGATGCCTAAATATTTTTAATATTATCACTAAAACTACAATTTAATTCTTCTAGTGAAATAAATATGTTTATTACAAATACAGTCGCAGAAAGACATGTAAAGGTGGCTGTAAATACAGGTAAATAGCTCGCTCGCGGAACGACATCTCCACTGTAGACGTGTTGAGTGTAACAAGCTCTTGACTTGCACGCCACCGCAAGGGTCGTACGCGTGCACTGACTTGGCCAAAGTGTACTTTACTTTCTGCAGATGAGCACAAACATCGCGCTCGTAACTATAGGTGCGGAATCAAAAAGTTTACTGTAATAAGACAAACTTTTCAAACGCAAATTCTTAGCACGTTTCACGTTATATTTTTTTAGACTAAGCGTTTACATTTCTGTGTACCTATATAGCTTTAAGTAGGTACGTAAATTTACAGATAAAAAAATAAAAACATAAGTAAAGCTTACTTTGGATTCCTTAATAACAATGTAATTGTCTACAGAAGTAACAAGTTTGATTTTGGTTCCCTTAAATACTTTGTAATTTGTCTATTTTAAATGCATAATACAATTGTTCAATTTGAATGCAAGGATGTAAGAAAATCCTGAAGGAAATATGTAATTACAAACATTATTATTTTGGCATATCATATAACGATTTATATTCCTACCTACTGAGAGTGTAACACCCGTTAGCGCATGCTTCACCAGTCAACCATTTCTTATTACGAAGCTTAGGTGATTATCTCTATGACATGACAAGGAATTAAACGATGCAAATTTATCTTTTCCCTTTTTGTATTAATTATAATTGAATATTGATTCAATTTTTTAAACAGTCATATATGTAGTTGAATTATTTTATATTACTAAATAGATATACATAGTAAAATACTGGTTCGTAGTATTTATAATCTAACGACATACAGTTAAAAATTTGGTTGCCAGAGTTCTCATGAAGTAATTAATACTGGTACTTAAATAAAACTTTCAATGATTACTTAACATGTTTGTATTACCACAATGTATATTACTTCAAACATTACTCTGAAACCATTCGTAAATAACTTACGTACGTACTTTATACGTGTTCATTGTTCCTTTATCAAAGCTGTTGACTAATAATAGTTTGAGTGCTTTAATTAAAGTTATTTTTACCGTCACTTTATATCTTAGGAATGTTTAAAGTTGAGTGTGAGTAGTGAGTTTAACTTTTGATCGTGAAACAAAATCTCCTCTATTTGTATTTCAATACTCACCGCCTTGATGTTCAAGTAAAATATTGCGAATGTATTGAGGATTGAAGATGCGATGGTGACCGTTGAGTCATCACAATGAACTGCGTTCATTGACCCACCCTCACGACTTGGAGCCGTTATCGTTAAATTGCTGTTACCGTATTTTTGCACTGAGTTCCAAATTAGGTATTACATACAATGAAGTACTCACTCTGCTTACTTCCTATTAATAGCAAAAAAACCGATATCTGTGACTCATTAAATTGCAGAATACCTTTATTTGTTTTTAACAGCGGTTAAGAACTTTTGATTCATTCATCTCATTCCCCGTTGACTCAGTGTTGCGTTGTAAGTGACGTTGGTTAAATGGGCAATGTAGTAATATTATGGTGACTATTGCACATTTTATTAGGTTGAAACGTACGGATGAGTCACGCGATAAATAATTATTTACATAATTAAAATAACCTTAAAATCAAAATTTAATAATATTGTATTTTACAATTTGAACTCATTATATATAGTAGTAAAGTTTGAATGTAAGAACTATATTTAATCGTTACTGTATCTTCCGTTGAATGTTAACTTTCTGACATAGGAAGTTAATTAGTGTGATGTCGAGGTGTTTATTAGAGCAGTGTACCTATTACGATAAAGTTAGGCGACAGTAATTAAGGCTGGCTTTGAATGGGTTTGCAGACTACCAAAGGCCTCAGAAGTAGTATTGACAGCCAATGAGTGTAAGGTATTGAATGTATGCAGATAACACTAAACAGTAATAGATGTAATTGAGTACCTACGTTATTTAAGAAAAATATTAAATTGTGGCTATTTCTAGCTAAGAATCATCTTTAGGAGAGTGAAAGGGTTAATTAAGCTAGTTTAATAGAAGGTTCACTTTACCAATTTCTAAAATACTTTTGTGTTATTTAGTAAAATAAAATATTTTGAAATCAGTTTATTTCAAATTCGTCCGATTACTCCAAGACCCTTGTATCAATAAATACGTAATGTATCCTCCAGTATCGATTACAGGCCAAGGAGGGGTGTTTTTATTACTTGGCAGGTATGACATCAGCAAAAGTTAAAGTTCGCTCTTGACATAAATTCCTGCAGAGCGTAGGGAACAACTTTGTCATAAATTACCATAATGTACCTACCTTCTAAAGGTCCAGGGGCATGGAAGACTTTTAGTGATTGGAAATCTAATGTTACTCGTAGAAGTAAAGTGCTGTATTCTGGTCAAGAATAATATGAAAACGTTTCTTGATTTATTTTTATAAATGTATTCACAAATATTAGCTGTATAGTAATGAATATTTACTTATGCACGTATGAAGTTAATGGAAGGTTGCTTACGCTAATTGCTTAGATGAAAGTAGGCACTCCTTATATTAGGGTGTCAATAAAAAATGTTATTGAATTTGAGACGAGAATATACTAATGAGAAAGTAAACGACCCTCTCGACTGGAAGGTTAGTGCTAGGGCACTGAGATTCTGAATAAATAAAATGCAATTAAAACTAGGGAGTTGCCATTCCACCACGCCCTTGATTCGAGGGTACTCTATAAAATAATGAAATATCTTGCAATTGTTGGAGTATTTGGGGGAGATACGTTTATCCTACGATAACAATCAATACGAATAGATGGATTTAACTATTCAAATTGTGAAAAGGCATAATTTTAAAAACATATTTCCCGTTAAAATTAATAATTTTAACTATATACGAGTATGTTAAGGAATCAAATAACATACATACTTAATATGAAGGTTACAATTGGCTGAATTTTATTTTCTGCTTAACTAATTTGAGGTCCTTGAACAAAAAATGTGCGTGCGGGGAGTTTCCATGACAACCAGAGAAACTACGTCGTTTACATCCCCAACGTTTTCTAACCGTATAGACGTGTTTGTTTAACATATATGAGACTGAAACATTATGTAACATATATTCAATTGCTAGTAAAATTATAATAAAAATAAGTATTATCAAAAAATACTATAATATTATAGTATTGTTTTTCACAAAAAAATTGCGTTTTAGAAAATTTTATGTAATATATTATTACAAGCTTTTCAAATCAGTGACCCGAAATAATAACTCTATTGGACAAAGGGCTGCAAGATTATATTGGGCAATTTAGGATGTGGAGGGTGAATATGTGTGACCTTATCTTGCTTCGCATGACATACGTTATGGGTTGGATGAAATTGTTATCCAAATACAAATTCTCGTTCCTGAATAAAATTACATTCGAACGAATATGACTAGCTTTCTGCATAATACAATGAAATCGTTCAGCTATTCGCCTGAAATACATTGTACCCCTTCAATTATTTTAACCCTGTCAATGTACAGTGTTGTGATCGGGTTCCCCTATTGGAAATCCCTATGTCTATGTAAGCTTTCATGGTTAATTGAACAATTTCGCAGGACAGCAATGTAAACCACACATTTCTGAATGGACAATACTGAAATACCTACCCGATTTTATAAAAAATAATCTTAATGTATCATAAAATGCACAAAACAATCTTAATAGTAAAATAATTATTCAACCTAACGTAACTTTCTATTGCTTATACTGTTACATTAAACTCTTTATTATCTTTCATTAATCGTTCGATATTTGACTTTATACTGTTAACGAAAAAAAACTTAAATGAATGTCTTAATTGGGCTTCCGTCAATTAAAGAGTCGGTGGGTTTTACAAATATCAAACTCGAGACGTTGTATACAAAGACGATGATATCTGGTTTCTAAGTGTTCATTGTAACATGTCACAATGGGTCCGTTGCCGTGGCGAAGGCCAACCCACCGCTGCATAACG
The DNA here is from genome assembly GCA_951802675.2 of Boloria euphrosyne. NCBI lineage: Eukaryota > Metazoa > Arthropoda > Insecta > Lepidoptera > Nymphalidae > Boloria > Boloria euphrosyne. Next base: position 11,494,379 of record OX637873.1, on the reverse strand, counting down.
ACTGCATTATCACATTCACTGCAATGTAGCGCATTCATATACAATTACCAATTTTTGAGACTTGATTCAGACAAAGTTTATGTATAAATGTTTTAATCCTGGAAAAAACCAACAATGGACGGAAAACTAGTAGCGGTTTCAGTTCATCTACTTAACTAATTGTGCGGTAACCGAAGTACCGACGCCAGTTTTCATTCCATTACATTTGGTTGACCGCAAACGCTTTAATAGAATATCTTGTTCATCTTCATAATTGTAGAATGACAGATTAACTTTTTAAAAAGATATCATTTACTATAGGCAAAGCAAGGATTAAAACAGACAAAGATGGTTAAAAAGTCATTCAGGACTAATTGTACGAAGGTCTAACCGAGTGCATCTGCTTGTACGGTTAGGTTTCTTAATTGCTCTCATTAGACTACAATAAAAGACGTTAAAATAGTAAAATCATATTTTATAGAATAAAGACTAAGGAACACTAATAAATTATTTTGTATTTTTTACAGATTTCTCTTAATCAGCAACAAAACTGGAATTCTTATAGCGGATCAGCGGAAAGGTAAAAAAATCAGTAATATAATGTCCTCCCGGCCGATTACGGCCACGGCGGCCAATCTCATTGAGACTAGCCAACGACGCGGGACATATTATAGTGCACGAGTGTATGCGCAGACACAAGTGCACTCTCTGTTCCTCATCACTCTCATATTCCGGTGGGACGAATGCTCGACACGACCAGTGAGAGTTAAGGCGCAGGACCGACGGCTTTACGTGCTCTCCGAGGCACGGGGGTGAAACACCGCCAACTTCCCAACTCCGGGCTGTTACTGAGGCTTACGAAACAGAAAGACTCAATAACCAAACTTGGCCCGACCCGGGACTCGAACCCAGGACCTGCTGGTGTGTGACCGTACATGCTAGCCACTACACCAACGAGGCAGTTAAAAGTAATATGCGCAATACATATCAATGAATAATTATTACTAGTTATAGTTTTGACGTTATTAGGTCTGGTTTTATTAACTAATTATTATATATGTATTCACAAATATATACGTATGAGCATAACATGATGTAAATAAACCAGTAGTTAAATCACGTGTTCAAGTGAGCACCCGAAAACGACAAATAGAAAATTCAATGGTATTCTCAATTGATATCGTCACTGGACTAAAAATAGATTGTTTCACAACTAGGTTCGAGGTTGAGAGTGTGTGCTCACTGTTATCCTGCCAAAACATTAAAAAAAAAACTTTTTTAAATATGAACTACCTAATATTATATTTAAGAATGAAATATTAAATAGAATAGTTACGATAAGTTGTATGTATTAATAAAAAAAACATGACGTCAAACATACAAAATAGTTGATTTCGAGTAATTTCATATTGTGACAAACGTTCATTGCCAGGACTAATCGCGCCACAAGGTGATAGAGTTGAAAAATGTTTACTAAATATTGTTATATAACTGGGCCAGCGTGTTGACTGTCGTCAGTGTGACATATCATAAGTGCGGCTATTATCGACAATCAGACGACCTTGCAGCTCGTTGTCGCAAATCGTGGGGAGCCAGATTGTCATCCTCCATTCCGGCATCCGCCTTACGTGCATTTTTATTACGTAATTCTTATGTTGTTCGTTTTAGACTGTCTTACGTGTAATTGCAATTTGGCAAAAACATTTATGGAAAAATTCCACTTACACAGTTTTTCGCTCGACCGGTTTTACATAGCTGTGGTAATTATATAGATAATTTCTGATGAACAAATCTAATTGCAAAATATATCTAAATCTAATGTGACTTGACCGTATAAGTCTATTAGTACCTACAAGATTTATTCTCACCGATCGTAATTAATCGCAAGCTTGATTTATCGCTCAACTTTGCTTTCAAATGGTCCGTCGCCATTTATCTATATTGGATTGCGGTCGTCGACACATTCAAGTAATTTAAAGAGTGATACTAAGTAATGTATCAGATTTGAAAAATCTTCAGAGTATATATTAAACGTATAAAAATAATACAAAAAAGTTTTTCAATCTCTTTTGTTAGAAATGAGAGCGATAATAGCAACAAGCTTATGTTAGGAGTAATAAATAGTAATCTAACATATAAAAATCGTGTCACAGTGTTTGTTAATTGTTATCGAATTCCTCCGAAACGGCTTCACTGATTTTTGTGACGTTATTTTGTTATTGTAGTAATGAGGGTGGCCCTCTCCAGATATTTCTTTTTTAGTCTTTAAAACCAAACTTTTATTTTTTGTTTTTTATGATTCGGCATCAAAGATACTTATAACCCTAAATTTTCATCCTTCTATCACCAATCCCATTTTTTTAAATAGTGATTAGAAGGCGGGCGAAGTCGCGGGAACTGCTAGTATTTTAAGAAAATAAATAAACTGAATCTAGTTTTATATTAATCATAAAGGCACATACAATTATTCATTTATTAGTGTTATCAAGAAGGTCTAGAGTTCGAGGTAAAACCGCATTCCATTGTTTTAAGTATGATATTATGTAAAATCCCTAATGCCCTGAAAGAATAACGCATGGAAATAAATAACTGTGAATTAACACTAATTCTAAGGAATATATACATATGTATGTAACAACTATGAAAAAATCAATTATACCTTTTTCCAATACATTAACAAATACCGACAACACCGATCCATCAGTAAAGTTACATTGCGAAACAGTTTTATTAGAGCATAACATCCATCATTCTACTGCATATGAAATGTCTAACACTATAGTGTTATTCCCACGCTATCAGCTGGTTCACGCGTCAGTGCTCACGCGCAGCAGCCCGCAACACTGACACGTAACCAGCACGGGGCAAGCCGGCGCCCGATAACTGCAAGACCGCGGTACCTACTGTGGTTGCAATTTTAGTACGTAATATATTGTGTTATTTACTCATTTCCTACCATTGAGTATGTATTTATACCTGTTACATTATATATTAAAAACAGAATTGAACCGTCGATTTAACTTATATGTAATTTTTATTATTTCTTAACTTCTTTTACTATAAGACAAATACATATAGTTTTAACTAAACTTTTTATCTTAGTGATTATATCAAATGGTTCCTTTGAGCTCTATGCATAATATGCTTTAAGCATCCCGAAAATCGCAACAAAAGACAGCGTAGTAAGAGAGAAGCAATGTATAGAATTCCATTATTTAACCCATAATTGAAGTGATGTCTAATTTGTGACGACACAATATTAAAAATAAAGTACAGAAATCAAAATAATATTCAAAATAACTAAATATTATATTATAAGAATCTATAAGTATACGCCGTTAGATGAAGCCCGTAGCCGGTGATTTTTACTAACTTCATTTATTGTTTTTGATTATTTTCTAACAAATCATGAAGTCGAATACAAACATGTATTGCAAGAATTAAAATACCTTATTCAACTTTTTCGTACGTATATTTTGTCATGTAATTAAGAGAAGTATCGCGAAAGAAACGTTTTTACAACATATTCCATACAAACATACAAAGAGATAATATTACCGTAAATATACTAATATATCCGATTGTTCATCGGCAGACACAAACAATAATAAAGAGAACAATATAGGGAATGATTTATTGACAGTTAGCCGGCGGGTGGCGGCGCGGCGCGGCGCTTGGAGGGCAATTTACACTGCCGCAAAAAGTCAGTAACGGATTCGCAGAGTACTATCATTAGTTAATGCACTGTTCGCATCCCAAGTTTTACCTAGTACATATGAATATTAAATCAATTTAACATTAAAATCTTAGAGAGGTACAAAATTATTTAAAAGATTTAACTTAAATTCTTCATGTTGTGGTTGGATTAGTTTTTAATATAACAATTGCGCAAGCATGAAATGTGTTTCTTGTTTATCTTTTTTTCATATGCTTTACGTACTTAGGTACTTACGTTACTTTTTTTCGTTCGACATTATTTTTGAATTATTTTCGAAGAATTATGCTGTTCTAAAAGGCTTGTATAAATTATATTTACTTTGACTAGTTATTTTATATTTTAACCGGAATAATTACATAGAAATTATCCTGACGTCGTCGCGTCGCGTTGGTACAATAAGCTAATAAAGCAATTAGGCGAGAAAGTATGTCAAGAGTGAAGTTCGAACTCATTTCATTACAAATAGCTATTGAGTGAAGAATGTGCCTAATAACGAAAGTCTGTATGAGTATCTATGTACCTACCATAATTATTGTTGGAGCTCCGAGTATACGAATTGCGCGTCATAATTATCAGTACATATGAATAAAATTGACATGTTTGTTTGAATTCAAAATTAACATCTTTTCACAAAATGCATTTGAAAGTATATACCTTACATCAAAAATTCAATTTAAATATAAATATATATGTATGTTTGTTTATTTATTCCGGTTAATCTCTAAAACGGCTGGACCGATTTTGACGGGACTCTCACTCGCAGATAACTAATGTTATAAGAAGTGACTTAGGCTACTTTTAGTAGTTTAGTATATTATAAATTTACTAGCAATTCTCGCGGCTCCGCACGCGCCCGGGGGATAAACATTTAAAATGTTTGGATGCCAAATTTTTTTTTGTTTTTTTGTTTTGAGGGCCACCCTTATCACCTAGGGGAATAAAAATCAGCCTACGATCTATTCTCAGACCTACCAAATATATGCAAGAAAAATCATAAACATCGGTCAAGCTGTTTCGGAAAAGTTCGATAACAAACACTGTGACACGAGATTTTTATATATTAGATAAAAACTGTTTAATTTATTTTAACTAACGCTCAACGAACGTGGTCGGGTCTGCTGGTATAATACAAAAAAAAGCATTTTATCTGAGGGAGAGCATTATAACTGAATGAAAAAAGTTGGTACCTACTATACATCATTAATCATCTGAGCAGGGAACAGTATGTTGTGCTGGAATTATAAATGTCGTTTTTCTCATTTTATGATAGGTACTTTGCATAAAATTAACACACACTACTCGTATGTTTAAAGTTTTGTTGTCACCTTTAAATGTTACATGAAATATAAATTATAAATATATTGTACCTAGTTGTACCTAATACATGAAATATTTATTTATTAACTTATGATGCGGATGATAATTAATTATTATCATAGTCATGATAGGAAGGAACGTTGTTACGTAATCAAAACTAATATTTTTTCCATTGCGTAGATCAATTGACTACTAGAATCGTTATGATATTGATTGTCACTGAAGTAGTAGCTCTACTTCTAGCTCTTTCTTTATATTCACATAATTTCAAATTATTTAATTTATCATAAGCTAATAAGGTTACTGAACCAGATTGCTTGATTCATATTATTATTACTACAACTTTAATAAGCCTAATGCCTAGGTCACCGTTAATTCCTTTAGGACTAACGTTAATGGAATAAAGGAGTAAAAGCTTAGTAGTGCATTTGCTCTTTGCAAAAGGAACAAAGATAAGTCGCTTTCTAGGTATTCCATCGCCATAAAGAGGCCGACTTGTACGGCTTTCAATTATCGTTTCCTTTTCGTTATAAATGTAATGTGAAAACATTGATATTAAGCAAAAATAGATTTATTAGAATTTAGTTATTATTTCTCATGAAAGCGTCAGCTTTTGGATATTTGTGGTACCAACTAACAAAATAACGACGATACTTTTAGTAAAAACAAATTATAACTAGTCTTTGCTGGCCTTGTTTGAGCGTATCTATACTATTTTATAAATACGTCGAGATACGAGTAGATGTAGATGAAGCAATTGTTCGTAAGTGAGAAGGACTCAAACGAGAGATTTCCTTGTTTTATTGAAAGTGGTGTTTCCCCTCGTCATGTTGGGTGTTGTATGTATAAGTAGACGGAGCGCGACCATTGTTTCAGAAAATGGTACCTACTTTCAGCGCAAAATTTAAACAGAAAACAAACTTTGTTTACAAAAAAATTATACTATCATTATTTTCTTTCTATATTTTTAGTATTAGGTATGCAATTAAATTAAACAGTTAAAATAAATAAAAACCTTAGAAAACTATATAATATATATTAATAAAGAGTATATTAGTAATAAGATAATTTACATATATGTATACTAGCTTTTGTTACGTCATCTAATGACATCATTTACTACTTTTCCAAGGTTCACAATGTTCTTTACCACTCACATAAAACGATCTTGTAAAAATATAAATGGATATAAAAATTTGTGTTAATATTTTCTTATAAAACCTTTTCTAACCTAAGACAACAATCTCAGTAACAATAGACTATTGTACGATCATCTATCGCCTCCAATAATTTTAATTAATTTCTACGTAGTACTATATAACAAGTCCTCCTACGCCTTGAATACCGCGACGTTTATTTCAATGCCAAGATAACCTTTGCCTTCAAAGTAATTTTAGTAATAATCTTTTGTGGCCTAAAAAGGATGCTTGTAGAGTGGTTTATACGACAGTAGTGGAATTGATAATGATAAAATGTAACGACTACGTAATATTATAATAGTTAGCAAACAAAATATAATCGGGTTTACAAAACAAGTGATCTTAAGAAATCGATTACATCATTATTTCTCTTAACAAATTATATCAACAATTCTAAATAATATATATATTATATTACCCAAGAATTAACTGGAATGCATATTCAAAGACGACTGTTTTATATTTCGTAATATCTGTAAATAGTTAGAGTTATCGTATAGGAATCGCACATTGGCGCGCCAATGTGCGATTCCGGCGTGGCAATTCTAGTAGTTTATGGCGTTTGTATGGCTATCTAAAAGGCAATATATCATTTCTTAATCAAATAACAAACGGGGCGTTAGGATTTGTGTCAGAGTAAATGGGCCGTGTCAATCCTCAATTGAACTTATTAAATTGAATTAATACCATTAGTTACAGCGTTAGATATGAAATATTAGTTGAGACAATGTCTATATAATACCAATATTTAGTTGCTCGATAGAATATGATTAAAACTAAACTAAATAAACCTAAACTAAAAAGTATAAAATAATATGTACTTTTATTACTTCGTTATTTTTGAAGCTGGTGCCAGCCAATAAGAACAATTTTATCCTGCTTTTGCAATGAACTTTCGAACGGAATTTTGATTACCTATATTTATACAAATTGATAGATTAATCGATTATCTATTAAGGTTTTATTGCTTTGGCTGTGAAAGTATACAACTATCGGTCCATAAGTGCATATTATATTGAAAAAAAAATTCTTTACACTCCTAACCGTTGAGGAGTTGTACCGAATTGAGAACCTCCTCCTTTTTGGAAGTCGGTTGTAAGAGCTTTTAAATGACGAAACGTATTGACAAATACCTATTATTCGATTGTTTTAAAACTGTCAGTCATGATTATTTTAATCCTTCTCAAAACTAACTATTAAGAGTTAGGAACAAGCGACCCTGAAATGTAGAATAAATTAGTATTCATTTAAAGATAAATTAAAACCAGTTTCATTCGATAAAAAATACGTGTGCGAAAAACACCTTATCATGGGCAAAGCGAGTTGTATTTGTAGACTTGCATAGTAATTAATTGACAACATAAAATCAATATTAATATTCGAGGCTAATATGTACATAGATATTGTGATTTGTCCTCTTTTACGAAGCAAGTGTTTAACTTGCTCGGCGTGATTTTTGCATAATGATGATGGATCTTGAGTCAAAATTTACATAAGGCCATCTATTTTTGTACTTGAAGTGATTCCTGTGGGATATCGGCAAAGAGCAAACAGCTGGACGGATTCTTATTATGATATACTTTGTTTTAAAAAAGATAATTAATAATTATTAAAAACTCGATCGTGGAAAGTTGAGCAATGCGTTTGTAAGAAATTTTGTTTTATCAAAATCAAAAGTAGACGTTTTATAGAAGAGTTACTGTAATATTCACATACATTTTTTTTAATAAAAATTAGTGTTATACAGCTATAATATTAAAGCATGGGCTGTATTTATAGTATGGACTAGCATTTCCTGCTGCTCCATTCGCGTTTTAAGGAACGAAAAGCTAATTCTTAAATTTTACGTATTATTATAGGTAATATATCATGGTTTATAGCCTTCCTCAATAAATGGGCTTCCAATACTACATTCTTTCATTCATTTCGAGCCAGTACAAACAAACAAACTCTTCAGTTTTCTAATACTACTACTATAGATAGCTATAATAATAAAAAATGCACGAGTAGTTATTTTATGTAAATTTTCATGTGTTTTGCCTCTTCCGTAACATATATCAAGATCGAACCAAAATACTTATTACAAGCTTAGTTAAAATATATCCCTCGTAAAAGCAAAATAGCTTTGCTGACTTTGTTTAGAAAATTGAATTTTGCGACGATCGCTGTACCAGTCTCTTGACTTAAAGCTGCTCTGTATAATAATATATTATCCTCACGCTTTAATCATATTTTTAACAAGAAATCAAATATAAATAAATATTTTATCAATCAGTTTTCAGAAAGTAAACATAATTCCTAGACTTAACAAAAATAAAATCAGTTAGTCGATAGTTAGATATTATTTACTTGGAGTTACGCCAGATGGCACTAGTTCAATATCTGCAATGCCTACTATCACAATGTTATAATATAAATTATAAAATACCTATAAGAGAATATAATACGTTTAATAAGAAAGATTTTTTTTAAATATTGTGTTTATAACATAATTAAATTCAAACTTTTGTTTACAGATGAATACCACGAAAAAAAATAAAAATTGTACGAGTGGGTTGTGGGTCGTATTATTAACGGCCACACTAGCAATCGGTGCATTGGCTGATGTCGGTGTCGGTCTCTACAATGCTAAACTCCAACAGGTCGTCACGTCTAGTACTCTTAAATGGACCAATTTAAAAAAAGAAGCAATGGAAAATTATGTTGTCGGAGCAGAATCTGAAAAAGGTGAAAAAAAATTCAATTTTTTTTTATACTTCAATATTTTAAGACAATTACAACTAATGCCTTTTTAATATTTTAGGACCTATTTACTTGTGCAAAACACGACATGCAGGCGATATGCTTTTGGGCCAACTGAGACCTGACTATGCCAGGTGCACTGTGTCCAGCAGCGAAAGTTACACCGTATTTGAAGTGTTGGAGAATATAGAAAACGCTTCATTGGTCATGTGGAGTTCTTGGCAAAAATTTATGGCCAAGCCCAGTGGTGCATTAGTCGTAGATTCATCTCTTGACTCCGTGTTTATTGGTAGAGTTAAAGCTGAAAAAGGTTTATCACACAATTTAGGTCGAATCATTTACGAAAGCACAGTTGGTAATTTAATTACCTTTGACGACCAACGCAATGAAGTACAAGAAAATACAGGCGAAATTTTGATTGAAGTTGAACCAATAAGTTATAAATTAGAAAACGTTGAGTTGAACTTGTCCACTCAGCACGAACGCCAGACAGATCCCCAAATATACGAAGAAATGATCTTAAGAAATGATGACGATGTGGCTGCTACAGTCACTACTGAGATAGAGTACAAGTATAATTACACTTTATCTTGGGGTCACGGTCATGGAATTGCGATTGGCCTAAACACAACCATAGAAATGAGCGACGGAACTGTTTTCCCACAAATAGAATGGGCGAATCCATTTTCGGAAGAAAGAAAGGAATTGTATAAATTGGAAAAATATCTCGAGCCGGGAACCGCTTGCAACGTTACTTTCAGAGGCAATAATACGGACCGTGACGTGCAATATACAGGAAAATTAGTTACTTTTTACAAAGATAACAACGCGAGATCGCGGCAAATGAGAGGGGAGCGGATTGAAAACACCGTTGAAGTGGAAGCAATATACGGCGAGATATACTATACTGTTAACAATACGCTGGTGCCAACGACGACCACTACTACTACCACAACCACCACTACTACAACTACCACGCAAGCACCGATGACGAACCCACCACCAGTTGAGAAAAACGACGTCGGCATGATAATGGATAGCAACGACATTCTAGGTGACAGCAGTGAAGATATTATGGTAAAGTCACCTACTGCGAAGGAAGACATCAATCGCTCTGTTGTTGGAGGTTTGGGTAGCAATCCTAATAATGCCAATCGCGACGGAATGGTTTTCTTGACACTGGTAATACCGATGTTTGCCCTATTCCTATAAATTATAACAACTGTATCTATCCTTGTAAATAAAAATATATCATTGATGTAGTTGCTTGGCGTTAATAAATATGTTATGGCAACTCGGCTTTACGCAGTTGATTGTTTTACGAGATTAAGGAAGCCTGACTCGGCCCACTTTGTAAATAAATAAACTTTATTTGTTTACAAGACATTCCTGTTAAATATTTCCATTCCAATTGTATAAATTGAGGATCCAAGACATCAGAATGTATATAGAATGTGTACATAGTTAAGAATAATATGAAGGTCGCAGAGCGACAGCGTTTATGTCCTTTCATTACTGACGTTGATTAGGTTTATTCGTTGGCATATAAGTAAAATATAGCACTGTTACCAATCCACAAAAAAGTTCAATTATTATTTTTTCTAAAAAGCAGCCTAAAATTGTATTGACGCAAACAACGCAAAGACGAATACTTTTAATAAAAAAAAAATATGAATTTATCGAAAACCTCCTTATATATATGTATAGTTCGATGTTGGTAAGTGAAATATAAAAATATAAAATCCGTTCACTAATAGACGATGCCGTGGCCCAAACGTACCTAGTGTAATATAGGACTTATTTATTTCTTCAAATCATTACATACGTTGAATTATCATATTGAAATCGATAATATAATATATAATTTGGCTTAAGTACAAAATAGTTCATGTATTATAATTAATGCCTATTTATATCTATATATTATTAATATTGGTTATTTTTTACTCCGTCTTATACAATTTACAGTAAAAATTAATTTAAATGCGCAACGATGGTATTACGTTAACAAAAGATCTTTTAGAAATATAGATTACTGTATTCTTTTAATTTGTTATTTTTAGTTATAAGTCAGAAGATATTTTAGCCCAGAATGAAAGATATTATTACTATTTTAAAGCTTTTAGTGGTAGATGATATTTAATTTATTTGTTTTAGTAATAGTGCGAACTAAATGTACACTTTAAACATGTATTATTAAAAAGGTCTTAAATATTATAACTTTGTTATTACCAAAGTTACTTTCTTTAAAGTCTACCTAATATATTATGTAGTTAGAATAAAAGGTTATCAATTACAGTAGCTTCCTGTTAAGAAGGATATCACCGATATATACACCAATTAGCCGCAAATAAATAGAGATAAGTGTTATTAAAAATGCTTAGCTGTGTTTTTGTAAACGTAAACAGAATAATATTTTTGTATGGGCACTGTTTAAGAGTGGCACGCAATGTTTACTTGTCCAAAAAAGTATGCGCGCCGACCTTAAACAATCAATGTTAATATATTTATTGATTTAGGTACGCCTTTAAACATAAGATGTCGTTTCGTATATTGTAGAATTACTTCATTAATTCATTATTTCATGTAGTTTTAAATATTCAATTTATGATTTATTATTTATTTGGAAACCTCTAGAATCTCATTTTTAATATGTGTAAAGATCAATATCCCACCTAGAATAACGTTATCACATAAGAATTAGAATTAATACAAATTATCCTTCAAATGTATCCCGAAATGCATTGATACATCCGATATAACAAGATAATAGCTTATTATTATATATTATAATAATTACTATTTACTTTGATCGTTACTATAAAAACATTACGGTGTTTACATATGAACATTTAGATTTTCGGTGGTTATCTAATAATTGTCAAATGTTAAAAAAATATTTCAACGGAATATAATATTATGATTTTTAATATATTTTGTTGGGTAAGGGTAAACGAATCGATAGAATTGAATAGACGGCTGACTTACAAATTCATATTCATCCGATTACGTATTGCGTATGAAATGACAGATATATGAAATTAGTATTGCCAACAGTAAAATAATCATTTATCAAAGCAAAATCTTGTTATATCATATATCAATGGATAATAAAAGAAGGCTTATTATATTATTGCTTGCGAAAAAATGTGAGTGCGTATGACGTGGTATCGCAACAAACTGTATTTTTCCAATTTTTAAAAAATAACCCAAGGCCGCGCAGAGGTTAATCATATTAATATTTTATTCATATAATCGCCATAACTAGTAAATCTGTTCGATGAAATTGGAAACTGTCTATGCTGTATAGAAAAGTTGTCATTTTTAAAAGTAGAACACTCCTTGAATCTCCACAGCAAGATTGTTTGCGAAGCGTAATTGTGATGTTCTATGTAAGTTTTGTTTTAATCATTAAAGTATAATTACATAAACTTCTTTTTTTATTTCATGGGTTCTTTTTTATGTTAGGATATCAACACACAACACCATCTCATTCCATGGTAAGGTTACAAGTCTTATGGATACCAGATATGTACTTGATAACTATACACATATTACCTACTTATATAAAGTTGCAAGGGTTGTATTTTGTTTGTTTGAAGGCTTAGCTTATCTACCATAACGCTACGACCTTTGGAAGCAGAGCAACGACCGAGGACTCAAATAAATTCGCACTTAGACCATGTGCAACGTTATTAGCTACACTAGTAAGTAACAGGTCGTTAAAAATGTGCGTAGGTAGTAGGTACACACTACACATACCTATTATGATAATCATCGTTTTTTTATCATTAGTCTACATCATGTTAATGAATTATTAAACACACAATGCCTCTCGCAAATACTCGTATGTTCGATAAATTATATAGGTACAAACCGGAAATTGTTATTCGCAAAATTGATGTGCGCGTTTCAAGCAAAAAAAATAGATTCATACTGAACCGACATTATCTCGGGTCAAGATTTAGGATACCATTAGGTGGTTCTATTGAGACGTACAGTACAATTATTGTAATAAATTTTAAATACAATTTATGTTCTTTTACGTTACGTTGCCATTCATGCTCAAGGTTCTAGAATTAGTAAGTATACAATTTTTCTAATCTATAAAAATCTTGTGTCACAGTGTTTATTATCGAATTCTTCCAAAACGGCTTGACTGATTTTTATGATTTTTTTTGTGTATATTTTGGTAGGTCAGAGAATTGGTCGTAGTAGGCTATTTTTTTATTTCCCTAGGTGATAAGGGTTTTTTTCTGCCGCCAATCACTATTTTTTAATAGTGATTAGAACGCAGGCGGAGCCGCGGGAATTGCTACCTATATAAAAAGAATAAAAGGTCAATAGTACTAGTGTAAAGGATTTAAAACTTTTTTATCAAACAAAAGACATTTACGACACCTGCTTTTATTTATTATTATCGTAGAAAAATAAGACAATAGATTTAAAAGACGACTTATTTCTCAATGGTAAAATAAAGTTTAAATCCATATCTTTGAAAATACAATAATATTGTTATTGTATTACTATAATGACGATTTTATTTACGGCATTTCTAATTTTGTATGAGACATTCTACTAATTTGAAATATTGAAATGGACGGATTCAGGGCAGTTTTATTTGAAACCTACTCGTATACGTCAAAATTATATAAATAGTATTTATTAAACTTAAAGCTGAGAATCGACAACTTGACCTATTACGAGTAGGTAAAAGTATTAATTTTTAATTACCTACTCGTAAATGCGAAAGTTTGGACCTATTATTGTTACTCTATCACGTCATAACGGTTGAACGAATCTGGATGTTTGGCACGGAGTTAGATTATAGTCTAGTATTATATAACCCACAATTTACTTTTTATCCCCGAAACATATATGGTCCCTGTAGGTGGTGATTTGTTTTACACAGAGCAGGGGTAAACAAATCGACTACTTATCTATTCTAAACTAATCATTAAACGCACCGGAAGAAGCCCTCGAAGCGAGAATGAGAAGCTAGTAAGTAGTAGGTAATTAATAATTTAAAAAATGTCTAATTTAAATATTTCAGTTCAGTTCATTTTTCATGATTGAATTTTTTTTGAAGAATTGTTTTGATTCAACATAAATTTACTTATTATTAACTCAGCACAATTTTGCTAGTGTAATAACTAATAAGTCCTTATGATAATAATACATTAGATAATAGATATAGCATGTGATAGAGTATAACGAACTACATCAGTTTGTCTCTTCTCACACAGCTCTTATTTTGATTTTTGAAAACTATTACACACATAGTGAGAAACTTATTCAGTTAATCATATGTGCAAGCGTAGCCTTATTATTGATGACATAGAGCAGTGTCACTTATAAATACGTAACGTACGTACGTAATACATTCTGAGGTAATACTTAATAACTATTTGACTACAACATAATAATATCACATAAGAAAATAGCATTTCTATTAGTAGCAAGTGCTGAATCTTCGAGTAGTACGAACACGCACTATAACGACGAATGAGCGTCCAATTGACCTCTTTTAGCGCCAGCTATTTATTTAAATAGGACATTAAAAATAAATTATTTGAATTCTTGCAGATATGTAATGTTCAATAGATCACAGTATATCATTTTTATAGAATCCTTTATAGCTAGATCATAGATGTCCTAACATTTAGCAGAATAGATAAAAATCGATATAATAAAAAGCAGGTCAAACTCTGAGTGATGCTTAGTACATAGACTTACCTACATTAGTTAGCCTACCTGACGTTATCATAAAGTCATACACAACACCAACTTATCGTACACACAGAGTAATAAAACTATGGATTGGCACGAAAATGCATTTTGAGGCGACATTCTGGCGAGTTGGCAATGGAATAAATTAAAAAGTTAATAAGAGATCCTAGAAAAAAATTGTTGTTGTTTTGGTTTGTGAAATAAATAGGTTTTTCACTAGGAATTGAAAGTACTATAACCCCGGCAAATTAGGACGGACAATTTATGTAGCAATAAAAGTAAAATGGGTATGGTAATAAAGCAGTAACTTATATAAAAATGGGTACTTTCATAAGGAAGCGTTGAAGCATTATTTCTGAACTTCCCTACCCGGTTGTTTCGACGTGCTTCAACGAGAAGGGCGGCTTTATAGCGCTCAAAAGGTATATGTACTTATTGTATACATATTTCTATTAACTCTAAATATGTAATAAGTATAATGTTTATTTTTGGTTATTTTTTTTACTTATAATTTTGCTCCTAATTAAACGGCTCATTTGGCATAATAGGTATTATACCAAAAAGCTTAATGCATTAAGGAAGGTGCTATTAAATATACAATATTATATAATACTAGCGGTGCCCGCGGCTTCGCTCGCGCTAAGAGTGAATAAAATAAACATTTTTGCTTATATACTGTTACTTATAATGTACCAAGGACTGATTCCCCATTTAAAGTTCTGGCCCTCTTTTCTGAAAACTACTGTGTAGCATCCTGCCATGCCGCCACTGCTGCGCTTTCTAAAACTTATTTCCTATTTTTAACCAATTTTGCTACTATGTTTATCATAATTTCTTTTTGTGTTTTTCGTTAATGATAAACTGATGTACGTGGTTCATTGTTATGGCCTTATGGTACAAATTACTGTTAAATATTTTTCCTACGCAAATTGTGCCACCCCCGTTAACCCCCATAGGCGTTGATTTTAAAAAAACGCTTAGATATGTATCTCATAATTTGTATTGCAGAGCATTATTTCAGTGTCACGCAAAATATTTCAATAGAATTAAATTTCCCATACAAACTTAGCCACCCCCTTTAACCCCCAATGGGGGTGAATTTCGAAAAACCCTGAAATACGTGTTTCATCATTTGTACTAAAAAGCATTAATTCAAAGTTTCATGCAAAAATGTGCAATAAAAATATTTTTCTCATACAAACTTTGCCACCCCTTTTAACCCTTTTAGGGGTTGAATTTCCAAAAAATAATATATAATGCAAACTATCGACATACCAAATTTCAGCAAAATCGGTTGGGTGGTTTAGGCGTGAAAAGGTAACATACAGACAGACAGACAGACAGAAAGACAGAGTTACTTTCGCATTTATAATATTAGTATGGATATACTTAATGAGTTTTTATAGTAAAATTACGAATGAAATAACAACAGTATTAATCTAAAGTTCATGGCAGTGGCATTTACAGGCGTAAAGTTGGATGCGTCGCAAACGTTCCGTGCTCTGCAAAGCAGCTAATAAAATAAATCATTTCACAGCGGTCTGATACGACTATATAAACTGAAGCTCTTCGAATAAAGGGTTATCGAAATAAGATATTATTTAGATTAAACGTAACTTAAGTTTTAGTATGCTAACCTTCTGTAAGTCCATGTATGGGTACAAAAAACTATTAAACTAGTTTTCATCTCATTTTATGAATAACAAATGTATGTGGTAAATTAAAGGCTAGTCTTATCCCGAAATTAAAAATTCCTCGGGTAACTAACAAATATTAAATTAGGCACACACATTCCTTCCTTGTATACGGGATTGCCCCGGGAAACAAAAAGTAAATTAAAATTAATTCCTTTATTAAAATAAATGTAATTTTATTGCATCTAGTCACTTGGGTTGACCCGGGGACATTTTTGCATCGCTTTTGTTATATATACCATTTGTTATATTATGATGAAAATTAGTAAAGTAAATATACTTTACTAATTTTCTTACCTTTACATATGAAGTTGTAGGGATTCACAACAACGGAAAAATTTTTTACTCACGTGCGTGTATACTGTACATTCGACTATGTAGTATGTACCGAGTGTATGTAGAGAGTGCGTAGGTAGCCGTTGATTTAAATTGAAGTGATTATTAGATACTTTATCGTGACATAATTTGTTTTTGTTTTCTTTACAAAAAATGACTCATAATAGAGAAGTGTATAGTTTACTATTTCTATTACTTGCAAATTTTTAGACTACTATCTATTATAATATTCGATTATTTAGCAGTTAGAAAACAGTTTTCAAGCAGGCATTTTAAAAACTCCTGTAGTTTTAACATAGGTACGTACAAAACATTAATATAATATTTGAATTATTACAATATAATTAATTAATACTCTTTTTGAGATCATAAGTAGTTTTGTAAGATGGAATTTGCAAGTTTTGACAAGCTACTAATACCTAGATTAAACTACGAGAAACCATATAAATGACCGAAAGCTTTCTTTTTTGCCCTTGAGTGTAATAACCACTAAACTAAATGTATTAGATAAATACAATATTATGTTAAAGATGTACATTATTTAACATCAAAAAAATTTATGGGTTAGGTATACCTCAGTAATATTTAGGCCCTTAGGGTATAATTATTTGTAAATAATTATACCAGATTAAAGCTAAAACGTTGTAGGATTGAGAGTCTGAGTTTTGAACCGAGGGTTTCGTGCTATGAATCTATATTCTATACTTTTAATATTATAAAGCTGAAGAGTTTGTTTGTTTGTTTGAACGCGCTAATCTCAGGAACTACTGTTCCGAGTTGAAAAATTTACTTGTGTTGGATAGTCCGTTTATATAGAAAGGCTATAGGCTATAATACATCACACTATGACCAATAGGAGCGGAACATCAACAAAAAAATGTTTCAAAAACGGGTGAAAAATATTCCTTTTCTCAGCTTCCGTTGCGTGCGCTTCGTAAACGGTTAAAGTTGTACAAAAATCATGTATGACGGAAATGTTCCCCCTTAAAAGTTTTAAAAAAGTCCGCGATAGCATATGTCTATCTTTTAAGCTTTGATTATAATCAAAGCTTTTAATTTTAAGGTTGACTCGCTGTAATCTTTTTTATGGTAATCAAATTTGTTTACTTGACAATGCATTATTTGCGAAGATGTTTTTATAAACATGATGATATTAATCCTTACCTAAATAAATAAGTTACTCATTACAAGTATTTAATTTTGACAAATTTGCTCTTGGCATCATTTAACTATAATGAACATCTTACGAGATAATATCATGGTTTTAACATAGTTCCGCAACAAAATAATGATTTCGATGTACCTATTAAACTTTCTTGATACCTCTGAACGCGTCGGTGAAAAAAAGGTATTGACAAACTGACAGATAGACAACCAAGTGATCCTATAAGGATTACTCTTTCCTATTGAGGTACGGATCTATAAAAACTACAGTTGCCGAAGTATATAGCTATAATAACATAACAGTAAACATAAAGAAGAAGATATATTTATGACTACCTACTACATACATACATACATACATACATACATCAGGCGATGTATCTGGCTCAAACTTTGTATGGAAGGAGCATTAAAGCATACTGCATGAATCTATTGACCGTACAAACGTTAGTCCTTGTCTAGTTCTAGCACCTCATACGTTATTCCACAAGTCACAACACAGGCACAAAAGGAATAAAACAGTGATTCATATACATTCCACCACAGATAAAAGATACCTACGTGATGAAAAAATAAACAACCTCGTTAGAAGTTGCTAAAAATGAAGTTTATTTAAATGCCCTAAATATATTTTGGCGTAATTACGTATTCGCAGTGCGACAAAATAACACAATGAACTCGGACTGCAAATGTTTTGTATAACACTGTAAACATACGTGATACGAGTATAATATGTTTTTTGGCTCACAAAATCGTATAAATTTTCTGCTTCTCAATAACCTTCAATCACAAGAGCACGGATATGTAAATTCAACAAAATAAATAGGTATATAATTTCTATTTGTATCTCTTCATCAAGTGTAAAAAATCTTAATTTATTTGGAGCATTAGTAAAATAACTGGCATTGGCTTTACATGAACTCTGCAAATACTGCACTCGGAGTAATGAGATTCACGATAGTAAATATATGTCTCGGCTCCCTAGGGTTATTTATATTTGTCGAGAGGCAGACGTTGTGAGAAACTAGAAAACTGTTTAAATATAAAACAAATCACTTCTACGAATATATACTGTACTATTTAATACATACATACAGCATTCTTTCTCTAACCCGTAAATTATTATAAAACTTAACGTACGTATAATCCTATGATAAAATACACATTGTAACATATTAAGGTTAGTAAGTATTTTATTTAAGCTTTTACTCTTTTAAGTCATAAGCTTAATATCAATTTCTAACAATATTTAAGAAGAAAAGACAAATTTATTTAGAGCCATTATAAATGAAACTACCTTTTCGGATTTTGTCGCGGATTTATTTTGATTTTTAATTCCCGACGTTTCGAATGCTTTACAGCAATCATGGTTACGGGAGAGACATTATTATTATTGAGTCATTTTAAATCAAACCTTCATCTACAATCAAAACCTCAATTAGGTAAGTATGTTCAAAACTACTATTAACAGTTTAAATAAATTTATATATAGAATATTACATACCTATTGACAAAAATAGTTAACCGCAATTTATTACCGATAAATAATGTCTATAAACTTTTAATGGGAAAGTGGAAACGTGTAAAATAAAAGTCAATTCAAAACAAATGTTTGCGAGCGCATTTTTAATCACGAACCTCGAAGTTTCCGCGTCAGTTTACGGAGGATTTAAAAATTTTCCGTGCCGTGAATTCGTGCAAGGAAAGCGCTGGGTAAATAGCGGGCAATCCTTTTCACCCGCGGCGCATTCAGTTCCCTTTGTAGAGACATTTGAGCTAGGGCTAGCAAAGCTAGGGCTGCAGGCTCTTTAATTATTCGCAGCCTGTCGGGGGAATGGTCGCGGAGAAAGGGCTACCTTCATGTTTCCCTCATCTATTTACAAAGGACCAAATCAAAGTATTTTTAATGGTGTAATAGTAAATACATATTAATACTTTATAGGTTTATCAATAGGTAAGTATTAAACATTTAAATGATTGTAGGTTGGTTATTATAATTAAATGAATAATCATAATTAAAACTAACATAACACATGTCGGTACATGATTTAGTTTTATTGTTTTATATTTGGAGTAAAATTCTAAAATATAATATATATTATAATATCAATAAATAAACAAACAAAAAGGTTTGGGCTCGTCCGGGATTTGAACCCGGGACCTCTCGCACCCTAAGCGAAAATCATACCCCTAGACCAACGAGCCGCTTATATACATGCTTGAAAATGTTGAATCAAAAGTGAAGGAACAAATTCTTGTAAAATGTATTTTTTTTATTTTTTATTATAAATATTCAAAATAAATATATTCTAAAAACATACAGAAACCATCTTTCTTAGAAAATTGTATATGGTTTATTTTAATAAACTTTAGATAAAAACAGCGCCATCTATCGTACAGTAGATAAAGTTTTGTAAACACAAGATTTAGAATATGAGATAAACTAGCAGTACCGCTGCTTCGCCCGTGTTCATAATTTCAATCGCTACTCAACTTAACACAATCACTCGTTAGGCCAATCTGGAGATTTCCTGAAAATTTCATCGCAATCGGTCCAGCCATCATTACTCGCATCGCAATTATCCAATGTTTTTATTACTTAGTTACTCTGTTATTCGGGGCGGACATACATGCAACAAATCAAAAACCATGCAAATCGGTCCAGCCCTTCTCAAGCTATAAGTGTTCGAACAAACCTGCCTTTGTTTTAGGTCACAGTTTGTTGATCACTTTGTAAAATAATAATTAGTATGTGCCGAAAATTAAAAAAATATATATTGAATACTTTTCTTTTATCTTTGAATATCGATTCATGTGTACAATACACAATAATTAATTAACCACTTACCTCTGCTTTCAAATATTTCAATTAGTCGATGTCAACAAGCATTATAAATTGTAAATTAGTCTGATGTCTTAAGAAAATGTATTATAGGCGCGAATATTATAAGTGTTTTTCATTTTAACAAATAGACGAAGTTTACAGTTAATTATTATAAAAGATGTGCAGTTAAAATAATTTTCGAACATTGTACAAAACACATGTCTGTTACGGTATAATACTTAGATGAATCGTATTCATACATTATATACATGTAGCTGCAGAAGGAACAGCTTGCAGTATATCGCACATAAAAGATTTCTTATTTAGTTCTTAAAGCTTTTTCTCATCTCGTAGACACAAGCTTGTTCCTATTACTGGGACGAAACGTGCGAAGAACTTAAAAGGTAAATTATCCTGCGACGTCTAGGCGCTCTGTTTCAGTTAAGAATTCTACTTTTTCACATTTACATAAAGAATAAGACGAATATGTACTACGTTTGATTTGAAGCGTTTTTTATTTCACTCAGATTAAATATTATATAATATTATAAATTATAATATACAATATAATCACTACATATTATAAAACAAAGTCCTCCGCCTCGTCTGTCTTACTGTTCGCGAAAACTCAAAAACTACTGCACCGATTTTTATGCTAATTTTACCAATAAATAGAGTGGTTCCCGAGGAAGATTTTTGCATACATTTACTAGCGGAACTCGCGGCTGAATCCGCGCTAAATCTAAAGACGAGCCGAAGCGAGGGTGAGTCGCTTGTTTATATAATTATAAGGATATAAGGATATTGCTCAGTAGTTAATAAGTAATATCTTTCACAAGGATGTCCTATCATCGTCAGTAGGTCGAACGTGCTTCGAAGCTTAAATTGAATCGTGTCTCAGCAAGCTATCTCAGGGGATCTGATTATCGATTTCTATTTGTTTGCAATTCATTATTCACTAGCCACAAATGAAATTTATTATATCGACGCGACGCCAGCATAAGTAGACAAAGACTAAAAATTTATATATTCTTTTTATAAATTTGAAATAACGGTAATTAGAATTACATCAACCTACTTACATCGCTCCCATTATTTAATACAATATATTTATATGATTATTTTACCGATATATTTGAACTCATAAAACAGCACTAGTTATAATGTATACATAAACAATGATTATGTTCTGTTGTTGAGTTTTTTTTCATATAATATGTGCCTATTTAAATTTCATAAAAATTAATATTTTTTACATAGGATATTAATTTTAATTAAAAAAGTAGTGTTAAAAATAGTTAATTATAAACGCAAAAAAAATATCATGGGCTCGTCCGGGATTTGAACCCGGGACCTCTCGCACCCAAAGCGAGAATCATACCCCTAGACCAACGAGCCACACATAGTAGAGGCGAATGATGCCATGTGGATGGCCTTGCATTGTAAACGTTTAATATTTTCTAGTAAGTATATTATACCGTATACGCATATAATATTATACATAATATATAATATTATAACATTTTTATAAGATATTCAAATACAATAAAATTAGTAATGTAGTTTAGCATACATAACCTATTTTAATAATACGAAATTTTAAATAACGTATTATAATTTTTTTTTTAAATTATGAAACCGTGACGTCATTATTATATTGAAGACTAAAATTCCATATTTATTAATTATTCTTATTCATTCTTGAAATAAATAAGTAAATAATTTAAATTATTCCAAAGATCTGATGTAAGTAAAATCTTAAGAATATCTAAAGATATTTCAATGATGCAATTAGTTGTACCTATAAAATATAAAAGTTATAACAACCCTGCATACCAATGATGCAATCATTCAGCAGCATAAATTAAAACATTCTATTTTTTTATCAAAATAACTTGTTAATGCAAACTCTAGGCTTGATAAGTTTGAAGGCTAAATACTATTGACGATGTTAATAGTAGGGATGTAACGAAGGTAGTTTTATCGGAACCGAAGGCGGAGTCGGAGTTTTTAAATTTGCTTTATCGGAGTCGGAATCGGAGTCGGAGGCAGGATCAGAAGTGATGGCATGAAAGAGAATTTTTATTAAAGGACAAATATAAGTCGCGCAACGAATTAAGAGCGCTGACCTTGAATGCGCAGAAGTTAATTTTTGGGTATATTTTGCGGGACGCGCGGGTGAGGCGTGCGCTATTGGCCCGATCAGTTCCCGCCGCTCCCCTGCACCGCACGAACGTCCCGCTTACCCTTTAGTACAGTCGCGCGCGCAACTACCTTAGCAAACTTTTTACATTACCTAATTATATATAATATATATATTTATTTTTTTAATTATTAGATAAGATTCCGAAAACCAAGATTTTAACTCGGCAGGCACGAAAAATGGTGTACGAAGTTAATAAATTTATTAAAACTGAGTCACATGAATTTATATGTGATTTAAAAGAAATAAAAAAATTAATAATAGGAACAAATGTTTCTTGGAATTTTTTATACATTTTTAACTAAATTTATTATAATTAACGTTGAAAATGTTCCAGTTCCATAAAAAAATTGAATCAAAGCATAGACTTTAGCAGTGTTTACCTATTAATTTATGCAATTAAAAATTAACTAAATGAGAAAATAATAGTGTAGATATAATACCTATTCGAAAATTATTAGGAAAAAATGAACCAAATTTAAATCACATGCATGTTCGCTAATAAGAAATAAAAAATAATTAATACACACAAAGAATGTCTGTGCGTGATTGTACACATGCGCCGATTGCCCCCACTACTTTCCTCGAGCGATCTTAAACCATCGCGCGACCTATAAAACATTATTTAGTCAAATTTTTTTCATTTCAATTTTCAATTATAAAACATGTTCATAACAGTCGACACAGGCCGCCGCCGCCGCGCCGCTATGTCATGCTTCGACCTCCGATTAAAACCTTCGATTTAAAAGTGTCGGAGCCGAAGTCGGAACCGAAGGTGTAATAATAATCGGAAGTTCCGACTTAACGGAACCGGAGTCGAAGCTCCGTAACATCCCTAGTTAATAGTAGTCTTTTAGAAATTGAGGTTGTGCTAATGAAAATCAATACCACTATCGAATCGAATTATAATAATTATTAGGATGTGTCTACTATAAAAACACTATAAACTTCCAACTCCATTAGTATACCAGAAGACAATCAATTTGGATTTCCAAATAAAAAAACATAATTGATCAGACAAAGAGGTATTTCCAAAGCAATAGCTGATGTTACCATTTTTTTTACATTGTTTAATTTCGTAATAAACTAAGCGCCATCTCCAAGCTACGCTGTTAACTATAATGAATTTACTTAATACGTAGTACAGCTATTCGCCGAGAGATGGCGCTGCAAAAGTTGAGATAAAATTTCACTTTCAAATTACTATTACACAAATGACTCGCACCCTCTCAGTGCAAGATGGCGCTATAGTAAAAGAAATAAAAAACTTACCCATAACTCCCAACTGTTGTGGAGAAAGCGGAGCAGCATCACCTCCACCAGATCCAATTGATCCAGATGCCATTGAGAGTCTTTCACTGAATCCAAGAGGACTACTTCTACCACCACTGCTTGCAACAGAACCCATACCTGTGAGAAAGTTAGGTAATAATGCATGGTATTTATGAAAATGAATGAATCCTTCATAAATCAAATCAAATCAAAATATTCTTTATTCAAATAGACTTTTACAAGTTCTTTTAAATCATCATTTTTACGTCATAACATAAACACATACCTCCATTAGGGCTTCTCATACGTGAAATCCTTTTGTTAATAGCTCTTTGAATTCTAGGATTAAATATTGGTTTTGC
This sequence comes from Boloria euphrosyne, assembly GCA_951802675.2. Taxonomy (NCBI): domain Eukaryota; kingdom Metazoa; phylum Arthropoda; class Insecta; order Lepidoptera; family Nymphalidae; genus Boloria; species Boloria euphrosyne. The sequence continues at coordinate 11,469,839 of OX637873.1, read as the reverse complement.
ACGCTTTCTGGCCAGATATCGTGATAGTACTCCAACTACTACTGCACTAGTTCCAACCACTCCTAAGCTCCACAACATGACCTGCGATGAGTTATTTTACTATATTTTATTAGCTATGAAATTCTAAGACAAAAATAACAACTGAAACTTTATACTAGTATATGCCTGAATATTTTATGATATGGATTACAATTTTCAATTAAAACATACCTGATTTATATAACTTAATAATCAAATATAATTAAATTTTAAATAATATCTATCATAAAACTGTACTACCATAAATCACTATACATTAAATACTTATTTATTCTTACTATTATAAATATTACAAAAGCCTTGAAATTAAAATAAAACCTTTTGTGATGTTGTCAGTTGTATTCTATAGGACAATACTTGCTGAAAATGCTTTATTTTATCCATAATTGGAGAGGCTTGCAATAAATGCTGCATTTTAACAATATGCACACAACACTTCACTAATTGTTATTTACACTGTTTTGTAACTGTGAGATAAGTGGTATAAGGTTATGTGTCAATATACAATTGAACATGAATAGCTTATAGCATTAAAGAACTGAATGTACACTTAATACATAACATGCATTATTATTATAAAAAATATTATTTTTTACAAAGCCCTTATCACTTCAACAAAAAACTTTATGATATTTTTCGATAAAATTAAATATTCCCGGTTATAGACAAAAATGACATTTGACCAATTTAAGTGTCAACTGTCAACGGTGTTTGTTGACAACTGACAAGGTATTCAAAGATAGATACATGGAGATTAGAGACCAGGAGAACCATCGCTTCATACTAAAGCATTACCCGCCTGTCCCTAAAAATTTGTAGAATTTATAACGCGCTGTCGTCGGTAAGTAGTATTTGTGAAGTTAGCTGTTTGTGAGTATTATCATTATTGTGAAAACGTGAAGTTAGGCATTGAGACAACATAGCGAGCGCAGCGCCTCCTTAGTTTAACAATATTCCTGAGACACTACATTCTAGGGCTATGGTCCTCCTGGTCTCTTATCTCCATGATAGGATACTGTACTTTGAAAGTCACTGACCATAGATGAAAAATAAATTACTGACCTCTATAATACCACTGGACAGACTGTTCCAAGCGTTTGACAGCAATTTTTTTGTGTCCATTTGAAGCGCCACTAGCGAGAGTCCCGAGAACTAATTTTGAAAGTAATTTTGCATTTTCGTTTTTAATATCTTTATTTTTCATCTATGGTTAATATAACATAAGTAGTCATTATGATGATACGGTTATTGTTTAATAAAAATAAAAAATAAAAATCTTTATTTGAAACAGTTTTATTGATTGTAAAAACTTATTATTAAAAGTTATCGATATTTGCTCGTTTTAGTACCACAAACTCTCGCTACGTCTCGCTACATCCGACAGCGCCAAAATGGCTATTATCAAGCAGCCACAAAAGTACGTTGACAACAGCCAGTCCAGTGGTATTATAGAGGTCAGTGTTGAAAGTACACATGGGTAGTTTTCCAATTACAGAGCATAGTGCGACTCAGTGGCGCACAATGCCGAATTATGCTGAAGCTTAATTGGAACGTAAATAAATGTTTACAAAAGCATAATCCTGTAAAATAAACTTGTTTAGAGATCCGAATTTTAAAATAAAATTGTATTCATATTTTAAGGTGGAATATAAAAAAAAGTAATTATTTATACCTTCATCCATTTTTATATTTATTTTTTTAGCAGTTTGATGCGAGTATCACCCGAGAACAGTACTTTTTAGAGTGCTCGATTGTGCGAAGCGTTGCTGTAGTTGGAACATTCAACGTTGAGCATTATGCCGCATAATGCGCTCTAGTGCTGTAATTGGAAAACTACCATGATGTGTGAATAACTTTCAAAGATATAGTTTTCAGATATAACTTACATTATTTTAAATAAAGCTATCTTTTCATATTTTTCCCTGGATTTAATTTTATTTTTGGTTTCCTACATTTCAAATGCCGTCTAGCAATCAGTCATTAAATGACAACTTCAAGTCTTACATCCTCCGCAAACAGCGGACTTTCGGTCGGCCGATAGTGTGGTCGGGTAAGTGTGCACACTGGCCCGACTAAATAGTTTGCACATACTAGACAAACTATCGGCCGACAGGTCTTCCGCAAGACACGCAAGATTTCTACGTTCATCGAGTATTTGATTGATATCTATTGTTTTTAAATTATTATAAATAGAATAATAATACTTTGATCAGGTGGGTGGCCATTTAAAATTTGACTGCTAGTATTTTAAAATAATAATACTTTCTTAGGTTTACGCGAGTATTCGAAACGAAACGAACGAACGAAACGTTGGGAACTAAAAATCAAAATAAATCCGCGATAAAATCCGAAAAGGTAGTTTCATTTAAAATATAATATATAAAAAATAATATATAAAAAAATTATGATGTAGTCTTGCGATGAGATCCTAGGCTAAGCTTGACATTCCGGTGTTAATATTCGATTAAACTGAAAGTCTGTCCGACTGAACAGTCCATAGTGTGCGTGCGTGGAAGTCCGCCGTACTGATTAAGCAGTCGGCCGACTGTTTAGTTTGAAGGTAACTGGCAATCGTATAGCACATCAAACTTTTTAGTCGGCCGCGCCGTACCAAATCGTTGTAATGTGCGCACTCCATACATCTCCATAATGATTAAGCAACCAACCAAACTATCGTCCATCGAAAGTTCACTGTTTGCGGGGGCTCTTATAGTTCATTATAAAATTATTTATTTAATTTCAGCACATAATAAAATGATGCTTCTCTCTTCTACAATTTCGCACCGTCCGCATTTTCACCCTCGCCACCTGTGCACCTAGAGTACTTCTACCATCCGCTGTGCTAGATCTTTTTTTCCACGCTCTACCAAACTGTGGAACCAATTTCCATCGACAGTGTTCCCGCTGATTGACAACATCTGATTTACAACATGGGGTCAAGGAGCTGATCAACAAATTCCTGAAATGCTGGCAACGCATTGATGGTGCCTTTGGTACTACAAATGTACATGGACGGTGGTAATCACTTAAAATCAGGTGACCCGCCGCGCCTGCTCGCCTGTTCGCTATTCGTATTAAAAAAGTGTTTCAAATAAGTTGTAAAGCTAATTTTTATTAATAAATTATGTATTTTGAAAGAATGACGCCGGTGTTTACTGAGGTATCTCATATTATAAAGGATATACGGTATACCTTTATTACCTATTCAGAGTTCAAACTAACTAGTGAGCGTCATTAATCTTACGGGCTACGACTTTCCTGTAGGAATTCTATTCTTCACAATCCATGTTTTTTTGCAAAGTCTATGAGTAACTTTATGCAATTCAATTTTCCAGGGTTTGCAGCGTGCTAGTTGAGCATAATTTACTTCGCCAAAGTCACGTTGAATGGAGAAGACAGAATAGAGATTGGTCAAAGACAAGAACAACCAACAAAAGAAGTAAGAAAAGAACACAGAAATGTCAAGTTGACAGTCAACATGTCATATTATCATATTTGATTTTGATGTTTGATATTTTGAAATGTCTTATGTCCGTACTCCATAAATCCATTGATAGTTTCTTTAAAAAATATCACCTACGTTACTCAAAATTGTGTGAATCTCAGTAAATTTGTATAAAAGCTTATATTTTTTAATTTATACATTTGTTATTTGTTATAGTTAATAAAGTATGGATAAGGTAAATTCATTGGATATTTAAACAAGTTTCAAATTATGGAAACCATACATCAAACCTTGCAGCAAACTTTGCAAGTAACTATCGAAGACCTTCCCGATGAAGTTTTAGAATTTATATTGGGATTTCTGCCTCCATATAAGGATTTACAAAATTGTATGAGTGTTTGTAAGAGATGGTGTGGTTGTGCACAAAGTGAGTAGGATTTTTAATATAGAGGAATTAATAAATTACTTTATAATTGCTTTGTACTGTTATGAAATATTCTTAGTTTTGTTATATTAAGCTTTAAAGCTAGGTATTGAAGGCTATTGAAATTTTTATCAATCAAGTACATCAGGTGTTATCTTTTTTTATTACTTAGAATGTATTTGTTAACTTAATATTCGTTTTTTTTGGATTTTCAGATGTGTTACATAAAACATCAATAAAACTTACTAAAGCTATAGGAGAATTTAACATCCTATGGATGAATGTTGCGCATACAGAAATAGTACCTACAATAACAAAAAGATTTTCTCATGCAGCTTGTATTCTTGAAAATAATATGTATATATTTGGGGGTTGTACTACAAATGCAACATCTTTTAATGACTTATGGAAATTTGATTTATCAAAGAGACAATGGATAAGGCCTCTAGCTACTGGAACATATCCTGTTCCTAAAGCCTATACAACAATGGTTGATTATAAGGACTGCTTAATTGTTTTCGGGGGCTGGACTTATCCATCTCTTTCACAATTATATCAAAATGTCACCATGTTTAACGACATACACTTTTACTGTATTAAGAATAACAAGTGGATATTAATCAATGCTACAAACCCTCCACCACCAATGGCTGGTCACTCTGCATGTGTTAAAGGTGATGAAATGGTTGTATTTGGTGGATTAATAATGTCAGCTGCACAAAATTATCAAATTCAATGTTCCAATGATGTGTGGGTTTTAAATATATCTACTTTTAATTGGAGAAAGCAAGCCACTACAAAGCCAAGACCTTCTCCACGCTATGCTCAGTCTCTGATTCGATTAGATACTGAGAGATTAATGCTTCTAGGTGGTGTGCAAACATTACATAATCGTTTTGTGTATAATGATTGCTGGATACTTACTATGAAAGGCCCAACATGGACATGGAAAGAAATAGCTGTAAAAAATAAAGAATGGGCTGCTGCAAATATATGGTGCAATCCTGCCTGTAGAGTTGGGGATAAAGTAGTAAGTCTGAGTAGAAGTAGAAATGGCTGGAATAGTGCTAGACCTTTAGTGACATCTGCTGTAAGATTAACCAACCTTAGTAGAGCGGAAGGTGCTCCTGTGTCTGTAAGAGTGGAACAAAGTTTACAGAGACCTTTAGATAGGGATCATAATATTAATGGAAGACGTGGTGTTTTACCTAGACAACGAATCTCAAATAATGAGCCTGTGGCTGGTCCTAGTCATGAAAATGCACAAAATCTTGCATCTATAAATGTCAATTATAATCAAAATATTTCAAGTTCAAGTGGAGAAGCTAAACAAGCTAACAATAGTCTGGATGTGTCTAAAAAAGAATCAGCCTTAAGAAGAAATAAAAATAAGGTATGTTTACTGTCTTAAGATTTACTTGTGATAATTGATATTCAAAATCAAAATAAAAAAGTAATATATAGTTAAAGCAAATAAATCTTTTATGATTTGAAATGTTGAAGTAATTTTTATTTTTTACAGAATAAAGGAATGAAAATAGTAAGACAGTTACAAGAGGCTAATAAATATAGGATGGCTGCTTTTGCATGTGATTCTCCTGGATCTAATGCACCACCTGAAAATGATCTTATAAATCAAAGACAAATAGCCCATTTAGAGAATAGACTAGAAGCTCCAGCAGACAATCCCCAACAGAGACCACCAGCAGTAAAGAAAATTAAAAGGAATACATTAACCATGCATGTTTTAGATATTTCTACTGTGGTGGATGGAAATTCTATGAACTATGTATCTTGGTTGTGTCCTCGCCTCGGTGAGATGCATGGGGCACCAGAGGAATTGGTCATGTACTCATTAGTAAAAGGAAATGGAGAGTTGATAATGTTTGGTGGTGTTCATAATGATATAAGTATACTAAATTATTCTGAACAACAAGATATGTATTCAAATTCATTACATTTTATTATACCACCTAGAGATATTATATAACTTGGAAAATTATTCACCACTTCATTCAAAACAACTAAAGGTTTCCATGTTGCGTTGTGATTACACTAAGGCTTATACTTTGTTACTTATATTTATTTAGTTTACATTATATTTCAAGCAATAACATATTTGTATTTCTTTAACGCATTATAATAACTCTTGCTTCACTGATATAAAAACCATACTCATTGACTAAAAAAAATATTATCAACTAAAAATATGTAAGCTTTGTATTGTCACAGAAAAAAATGTGTTTAATACAACATGCATTTAAAAAACAACTATGGTTTTATTAAATGCCAATTATAAAATATTTTCTCTGTTTTAATATATTGTATTATGTATTTGTTTACTGACACTATTTATGTTTGAATGATTAAATGTCATAAAAAAATCTGATCAGACACTTTCTTCTATTTCTGTGAGTATTGTAAATAATTTGCTATTGTATAAAAAGTTATTGTTAAGTTTAGTAAATTAAATATGATTTATTATTTAAATAAAACAATTTTTAACTTCATCATATAATTCATATTTATTATTTACTCTTTTTCTGGGAGTAGGCCACCAAAAACAGCAGCTGGTATTTCTTTTTTCTGTACAGGGTCAACTTCTTCTTCATCTGCACTATTTCCTGACTCTTCATCATCTATATCAATTTCATCTGGATTAACCACTTTATCAGTACTTTCTTTAAGACCCTGAGTCTCTCCCCTAACAAACATAATGTTGCCTTTATTTTGAACAGCCATTTCTGCAGCTTTTGCCTCCAACATTCTCATTCCATCCTTCATGCCCGGAGCTAAATCGGAGATTGTACCGGCAGCTTGCGCCGCCGAACTTAACATTTGAGCAGACATCATATTTACTTGAGTGTTATAAGTAGCTTGTACACTTCGTTTTATACGAAGCATTTCACGCATTGTGTCCTCATTTCCATGTCTAACTTCAAATTCTTTCCAAGTATTCCAAAATTCAGCAGTTATTCGAGGATCGCACATTTGACTACAATGAGCATAAATAGCACGCGCTCTATCTATTTCACCTAATCTAGTTTCCATTTCTGCAAAACGCACACACATTTCTCTAGATTTTTCATCCTGTAGAGTTTCAATAGCTTTTTCATATATCTGTCGTGTTTTTGGAACACCATATATTTCAGCTGCTTTTTTGATATAAATATTAAACATTTCGAACATTTGTTCTGGAAGAACAGCAGTAGTTGCTCGTTCATAAACAGACATAGCATGCCTTGCCAAACCATGCTCCTCTTCCAATTTCGCATATAAGAGAAATATTGATTTGGCAAATTCTGGGGGACAGTGTTCAAGACATTGTTCAAATAAATCCCTTGCTCTTTCTAATTTTGTCCCTCCATATCTTTTTAAGAACTTAGTTAAATAAGTATTCCAAATATCATACACATTGGGCCACTTAAAGAGGGCTATTCCTTTTTCATAAGCCCGAAAAGCTTCCTCAAAATAGTTATGCTCTTCCAAAAATAGTCCATAGTTGATGATAATTTGTGGTGTTGCTATTTTTAAATCAATTATATGATCATAAACTGCTTTACAAGATTTATAAGTGCCAAAACTTTCCTCTAAATCTGCATACATAGACCAAACTTTTAAGGATTTGTACAAACGCATTTGCACAGTTTCATTATCATCATGATAGGCTACTTTTCTACTCGGTAGTACAGTTGCTCTTTGCATTAATTTTAGGGCTTCTTCGTAATTCTCATGTTTTATTTCCATCTCAGCCCATTCACACCAAACTGAAGCAAGGTCATCCACTTTAGCATAATTCACTTGTGTAGCTTTTTCAAAGATTAACCTAGCATCATCTATTTGATCATTGCTTTCATAAAATTTTGCAAATCCAACCCACAGTGTATACAGCTTTCCTACAGCTAATTTTGGATCAACAGTCTGTACAGCTTCTGTATATGTATCAATAATTTCATGTGGTTTTCCTTCATAAAGTTTCACTCTTTTATGCCATTCAGCTACATTATGTGGATTTTGCCTTAAAAGTACTGAATTCAGAAGAAGCAATCTTCGTTCCATTAAATATTCAAATCTGGCAAGCCTCAGCTCTAGGTCAATATCATCATCCTCAGTAGGATTTGCCTTCTTAGCAACCTCTTCCATTTTTTTACTTAAACTGAGTTCCTCAAATTGAGCATATGCATCAAAAACTTGGGTAAAATCTCTAACTGTAGTGATAGTTTGAATTGCTTCTTCATAAATATCTCTTGCTCTTTCAAATAACCCACTTCTTACATAGTAATCTGCTAATGAGTTCCATAGGTGTCCTAACTGGTCAGTATAACGCCTAAGCCCACCTCTAATTATAGCATCTACATTAAGTGAATGAATTTTGTCTGGATTCTTAGATATTAATTCACAGAGTTCATTCCATAACTGATGATTTGATTTACCATGTTTTGACTGGAAATTTTCATTATTAACCAGTTGAGCCAATTTGATGGCTGCCTCATCTAATTTTTCAATTGATATTAAATAATCAATATATTCTTCTGTATCCTCTGGACAAAGTTTAAGGTATCTTCTAAATACCCTTACAGCTGTTTCCGGAATGTTGTGTTTTTTTAAGAAATTCAGATAGAGTGGCCAAATTCTATGGTGCTGAGTTATAGGTAAAGCTCTTAAAGCACAATCTAATGCTTTTCTTGTTGTGGTAATTTTACATTGGTCTGTTAAAAAGGTGCAATAATCCATCCAAATTCTAGGCATTTTGTGCATAAAAACTAATGACCTTTCAAAACAGTTGTTAACATCTTCATATGCTGGGTCTATTATACAGCGACCTCTAATTTGAGATCTTCGTAGTTTTAGATAATTATACCAAAGCTTGAATGATCCAGGTAATTCCTTAAGGGCTCTCTCATATATAATATTAATTTCATTCTTAGGTGCTCCTTTCTTGTGTTCTATATATCTCAGCCAATGTTTTACTGAAAATGGATTTCTTAATATTTCCTCTTCATATGGTAGATCTTCTTCATTCTGTAACACATTATATATATAATTTTGGCGTTGCATTAAAAATACAATTAATATTTATTGCATGGCCATTTAATTCAAAAAGTTAAAGTTAAAATGTTAGAAAATATTACAATTGTTAAAATATGTGTAATAGTATAAAATACATATACACTACACTTATTTATATATATTAAATAAAATTGATATGTTTTTTAAATTATAAATTAACATCTTTTAACTAAATGCATATGAATATATATGGTACTAATATCAAAAAATCAATTTTTCAAAATTTTTGTCTGTCTGTTTGTTATATATGTTCTCTTGAAACGGCTGGACCGATTTCGACGAGATTTAACTCGCAGATGACTAATGTTATAAGAACTACCCTAGGCTAAAAAAATTATTTCAATTACGGGACGCATTTTTGTGCTACAAACTTTAAATTTGGCAGGGAGCACCTAGAACATACTAGAAGGAACCCGAGGGAAGCGAGAGTGAGTCTAGTGTTTTATATTATATCAATTAAAACTAACAAGAGAATGTACGGTACGGATTTAAAAGAGGTTATAAAAGTTTTTTTTATTAAATATTTATAAAATTGGTGATTTTGCGTATTAATACATTTTTATACCTTTCTTATAAATCAACACTTTCGAAATATGCAAAATTTTGATCTAAAAGCTATAAAGTATGATTTTACTTACGAAAAATATTTCGATTTCTTTTCCGTCAAGGAGGGGCATTTCTATTATTTGTGGTTATGTTGTAGTATAATTAAAATAAAAGTCATGTAACTTAGACAAAAGGACTTATATATACAACTTTTATTTATAGGAATGCCATAGAAATTAGAATACAAAAATATATACAATTTCTGTGTCAACTCTCAAAATTTGTGTCAATATGTAGCAATATACTCTATGGTGTCAACTGTCAACCGACATAGACATTAGACAAGTATAAATGAAAAATGTCATCAGACAACAACTAGATTCATAGAAAAATAATGATAAAAAGTAATAGTTCTCTATGCTTTTAAAGTAGTGTACAAATACATTTAATTAATAAGAAATAACTATATTTTGTAATTTTATTTATTCTAAGCTTCATTAACTTAAAAGATGAAGTATAGAATAGTATTTTTATTTATAAGAACTCAAAATATTAATTTTTAAACTAACCATATTTATAATATTCTTATTGTGACAATATATTGAATGTCGTACGTTAAAGATTTTTATTTCATGCTTTTTATTATTATTATCATACGTAAATTGTAATTTGGCATTATCATTTTGGTTAGTTGATAATTCCATAGACCATAATCCATTTTCTTAAATTTCTGCATTTAAAATATTTTGACAGCTTAGGCCAAAGACTAGAGTATAGATAATATACGCTTAGGCGAAATGGCGTTCGAATTGCTTTACAGTTTTAATCAATATTGTGAGGGTTAATGCTTTAATTTATTTCATTTCATAATGTTTAATCTTCTAGATAGAATATATTAAAACAGAATAAACGCTTATTCTGTTTCATCAAATTTCTTTCCTATTAACTTAAATTGCTCTGTTTTGAGGAGATGTATTTGTCTAATAAACTTTTAGAGTGAGACCAGTGTTTCATTATAATGTCAAAACAAGGAAAGAGAAAAATTACTGTTGAGTTGCCGAAAACAAAAGACCTTTCAAATAGACCTAGTGTGTTTGAGCGTCTCGGTACTAAGAAATCATCAAGTACCAAAAAAGTAACTGAGTATTGTAGACAGTGGGCTCAACACGGCAGTTGCGCTTACGGAAAAAATTGTAAGTTTGCGTCTACACATACATTAATAAGCCCATCAAAACAACGTGCTGCAAATAAAGATTCTGAGAATAAGCGTCTTTCTAAAGATGATAATAAAAACCGTTTGCATTCTGCTGTAGTTGTTAGGTCGGGTCGTAGCCCAGAGGGTGAAATTGACAACTGGGACCAAAATGACTTAGAATATGCGGACACCGATGTTCTTGAAAAGAGAAGACAACAGTTACAACGTGAATTAGAGTTACAAATGAAAATGGACTCTACTAAAGACATGCGGAAAGACAAAAAGAAAACAGTATCTAGTTCATCATCATCAAGAAGTTCTAGTTCATCAAGTGTATCATCTTCTTCCTCAGAAGGTAGCACTTCATCATCCTCATCTGGAAGGTATAAGTGAAGTATACTCATTTTTTATTTAATAAATGGTTTCTTGTTTTCAATAACAAATTGTATATTCAATATTTAATGGCTTTGTCTTTATTTGAATTTATTATTGTTTTAGAATATAATAATAAAGCAAAACAAACAATAAAAATTTAATAATTTGATAGACTTAGTAACCATTATAATACAGCTGAAATTTCCAAAAACCTTGTGGGCCTGGTAGTCCCAAATATTTGAAGCAATATCCATATTAATATTATAAACTTGAGGAGATTCTTTTTCTTAGCCGTAGTTAAGATTCAGAAATTAATTTAAGTTTTAAATCAGTCGGTCATTGATCCCAATCTAAACAGGCCTTTCAGTTTAAGAGTCTAGTTAGGTTCTTTGACCAATTAATGCCTATATCAGTATTTTCAATAATTAATCAATTAAAAAACCCATTATACCAGAAAATATAATGTAGTTAATGTTAGTATAAATTATTATCTTAATATGTTGTAGTACATGAAAATTTTTTTATAATAATGAATACAAATAATAATGAATCACATGATATAATTCTAGGGATGCTAAAAGAAGAATGAAGAAAGGAAAATTAAAGAGAAATTCTAGTTCATCATCAGAAGGTGATATACCTACTAAGAAAAAATTACTAAAAGCTGATTTGCTCAAGAGAGATAAAAGTGAATCAAAAAAAATTGTTAAGAAGGAAGACAGGCTTGTAAAGAAACATGAAGCAACTAAAAAGAAAAATCTTTCTAAAGCCATAGGTAAGAAGTCATTATCACCTGGTAAAAAATCAGGTGGAACACCACCAATTACTTCTAAAAGCATAACAACAAAGGCTGTTGCTAAAACTGTTAAATCTCCACAACGAAAAGATAGAAATAAGAGTGCTTCACCTCCTTCAGTTCGAGATAAAGATAAGGAAAAAGATCGTGGTAAAGATAAAGAACGTGAGAAAGAAAAAGAGAAGGAACGCGAGAAAGAAAGGGATCGAGTTCGGCTGCGAAGTCGATCTCCGAAGAAAGCAAGGTCTAGGTCGCCTCGTAGAAATGGCTCTCATCCAAAAGATCCAAGGAGAAAAGATAGTTCTGAAAGGAGTAGACCCGTATCACCTAAGAAACAAGTGAGACGAGACGGAAGCCCAGATCGACACAGGAAACGATCTCAAAGTAGGGATAGAGATCGCGGGCGTGATCACAAAGACCGCTCCTTAGAGAGAAAGAAAGATAAACATGATGATAAAGATAGACATGATAGAAAAGATAGGGGGCGAGATAGAAATAAAGATAACAAAAGAGATGATCCAAAAAGAAGGGGACGTGAGCGTGGTTTAGGTAGTGGAAGAGGTGATAAGGGACTGGAAAAACCAAATAAGCCAATGCAAAGATTACTTCCTCGTCCAGAAGAACGCTTAGCCGCGTTAGCTGCTATATCTAATAGGACGTTAGAACCTGATAAGAATTCCACTAATTCGAAAGATCGACAAGACGCTCATTCAGAACGGGGCGGTCGTAAGCAGGATAGATTAGAAAGAGATAGATCAAACAAGCGTGACAGATTAGACAGTATGGATAGGGAGCAAGGCGATTATGACATTGGTATGGACCATCAATATGACCATGGCCATAATATTGAACACTATGATAGAATGGATGATCGATATGATGGCGTTGCTAGAGAAGGTGAACGTTCGCCCGGTTATATTCAGGGCAGGGATAGACATTATGACCCAGGTTATGACCTGCCTGGGCCTGCAAGAGGTTATCCAGATGATGATGACAGGATGTATGGGGAATCCATGGGAGATCCAAGAGGTGAGTTATTTGGCTTGTTTCAATGTAGTTTTATTTTTTTCTAAACGTGTTTCAAATTTCAATGCGTGCCCGCAGCAATAAGGCACTTAAACTTTGGAACAAATAAAAATATCAGTGATATGATGTCTTAAAATTCACGTTTCCGAGACATTCAAATACAATAATACTTTTTATGTTTGTTTAAGTATCTTTCACATTTTTATACTCTATAATTACCAGTATCGTGTGTCGCAACTTAAAAAACAAATCAGCTTGCCCAGATTCTATCAAAATGTTTGGATCTATTTACCACTAGCTTATGATTTTTATAATCATAGGTTACGATGATCGACGGCCACATCGCGATCGTTCTTGGGAAGGGCGGTCGGGGTCAATGGATCGTGAGCGATACATGCATTCCCACAAAGATTGGGACAACGAAGATTATCGAGGCCCTGGCGACTGGGGCCGAGAGCGCCATTGGCCAATGCACGATTCTCAGGTAAAATATTACATTACTCCTGAATATTGAAGCCATTTCTACATATATTTCTTTATTCTGAGTACCTGATATCCCTCTATTAATTTCATTTTTGCATTATGTCTTTAGGTGAGTTTGTATCACCAATATCTATACTGGAATGAACCAATTGACTATCGCAAAAGAGTTATTAAATCCTGTTTCATCCTATCCCACATATTCCTTGGATGTCCATATCCTCATTTCGGTATGCAATATAAGTTACATTAAATTATATTTTTACACAGTTTAGTTTAATTAATATTAGTAGTAGTATAGCTCTGAATTAATTTATTTAAATAATGTTATAGATGAATGAATGGGGTGATAAAGATCCGGATGTGGAAGGTTGGCATCATCGTGGACACGGCCCCGGTCCTCATCGCGGCCGTATGCATGGTAATCTACATACATATCTTATAATGCAGTTTATCTTTTTTCGTGTCAGTGTTAATTTGACAAAGGATTTTTAGTTGTTTTATTGAATTTGCAATATTGATAAAATGATAGATTTTTTTTCATTATCACAGTATTAATTTGAAAGCAAAATAAAAAAATATTTGTATTACAGTATTTTATGTTTTACATTTTGTTTATTCATATCTTACACTAATTATTATTAGTAATTATTAAATCTAATTGCTCAGATGATTACAATCGCGGCAGAATGGATCATGGCAGAAATGAGAATAACAAAAGACGCGCTCCAAGAAATGAAACAGAAACTAAAGAGGCCGCGCCTTCTACGCAAGCGGCCGCCGCCTCAGAAGAACCAGAGGTTGATGATAAACCCATCCCAGACGATCTCAGTGAAATCAGTGATGATCCCGATGATATCCTTGAAAGAGATGATGTAATTTATGCAACCATGATTTTTTTAATAGTTTGTTTATACTATGTATATATTTTTAGGATTGTTTTTAAATTTAATATATAATTTATTTTTAGATGGCTGACCAAAATATGGACGACAGTAGTCAAACTGAACAGCCTGCTGAAGAAAATATATCAAAGCCAGAGAGTTCGGAAAAGGAATCAACACAGGTACATAATATGTAAATTTGAGTTATTTTTTTTTTATGGGACAAAGGGGGCAAACGGGCAGGAGGCTCACCTGATGGTAAGTGATTGCCTCCGCCCATGAACTTCTGCAACACCACAGGGCGTTGCCGGCCTTTCAGGAAAGGGAGGGAGGGAGGAGGGAGAAGGACGGGAGTAGGGATGGGGAGTGGGCCTCCCGGACTCTCACTTACCGGACGAAACGCGACAGCATAGCTGCCACTTCACGCCGGTCTTCTGTGAGAGAGTGGTACTATATGGGGCGTGCCGGCCCATTCGGCTGCTACCCGAAGGTAACAAGCATGGCACTACCACTTGAAAACAGTTAAATAGTGTTGTTCATTTTAAAAAGTAATACTTAATGTTCCTTTGTTTCATTTAGGACACAAGTGGAGCTGCTGAAGAGAAGGAGTCACACGAGGGCAAAGATGATGAAGATGTTGCTAATTTGGACTTTGAAGAGATATCAGATGGTGAGCTAGAAGAGGAAAGAACTCGAGGTAATTTATAAAATAGTATTAACTCTTAGATTTTATTACAGACAGATAGTGTGTGCTAATGTACATTTGAAGTTGAGATGAAATATTTTTTTTATTAATTATTAATTAGCAAAAATGTTATATGCCAGCCATTTATACTTTTTTTTAAGAAAATGTCATATATTAACTTTTTTCTACATTTTAGCTGGTTTAGGTGATGCTCTTGGCGTAGATTGGGCAAGTCTTGTGGCAGATGTCCATCGACGAGAGCAAACAGCGCCGGCAGGTGGCGCGAGGGACCGATGGAGACCAGAACGTGTGCTTCCTCGTCTAGGCTTATCCATTGAGATGGCTGGTAGAACTACTGTTCAAAATATATTACAACAAAATGCAGAGTCACTTCAGTTGGAAAAATCGAAAGAGAGAGCAAAAGAGAACAATGATGATAAATCTGAATTAGTGAATGGCAAGCATGAGGAAAGCAATTCAGAAAAACCAGAGGTCCCTTCAGATGTTGATAAATTAAATCCAGTAGCAGCTATTCAGGTAAGATGGGTGGGTCTGGGTTCATTTTAATCTACTTTAGACAACTGGTGTAACTCATAAATTGGCTTATAAGGAAAATTCTAGTCATAATTTTTTTATTCTAGGTTGCGATGGAAAAGCGAAAGCGTCAACGTGCAGTTCTATTTGGATCTGGATGCGAAATAACGCGTGGACTAAGTGCAAGACGAGACTTAGCTTTGCGTCGTTACCTCTGTCAACTACCCGTCGCAGAACGAACCGGTCAGTCGCGTGTGGCACCTCAACCTTCACTGTTCAATGCAGCGCGAGCCTTATTATTGCAAGCACCTGTGACCGGCTGACAAAGACTCTCAAACCCAAAATTTTCTAAACGAACATTCTAGCTGTAAGCATGGCATTATGGTAGTGTTCGATCTTCTTTGGAATGTGAAATAATCAAATAACTGTACTTCTATAATAGAGGATAAATAAGTATCCTAAGGACTGTAAGCCTTTTTGAACTCTCATACAAATTATTTATAAGATTGAACTCAAGTGTTTTTAGTTTAAGTGTATTTTGGTAGTTTACAACAAGACTAAGTTAAGTGCAAAACTATAAGTTTAGTATAAATGCAATAGTGAACTATTTAATTTTTTTGTCAAGTAATTTAAAACAAAATTCTTAAATTATTGTTTGACTTAATATCTAGTTAAATCAACAGTTCACTCAGCAGTAATATTTACCTTAAAACCCAAATGTAATATCTGATATTGGATTGAATCCATTAATGATATTGAATAAATATGGGATTCATAATAATAAGAACTGAAATATATGTTGTAGATTTTTCACTAAAATACTTTTGTTTTATTTTTTTCATTATTATTTTCTCTTTCAAATAACAAATATAAATGTAAATGTCATAAATAAATTGATAAGATAAAATTTTAATACAATTTCAGTTTAGAAGACTGCTATAAAAAAATTAAGAGATATTTTTCACATTTTCCAATAGAAATGATACATCTGCTCCAGTTGGATACTCAACTTTAGGTTCTCCTCTGTAATAGCAATAGGTATATTAATATTCTAGACTAAAAATATGATATCATACTTTGTGTGCAAAATATTATTACTTACTTTTTAAACAACACAGCACCTGCTACACCTTTGAGTATTAAAGATTCTCCATTAACATGTAAAATACAGCCTTCTCTTAACCCAAGTACAGGATTTGCATGTGGCATTTCCATAAATTCACCTATTCTTTGATCTCTTGTTTCTCCCTTATGAGTTTCACTCTCTATTTTGTCAATATAATGGGGATTAATATTAAAGGGTACTATACCAATACCATCAAAAGAAGGTGGATAAATAATAGGCATATCATTAGTAGTATGGATACTTTTAGTTGCTACATTTGTTCCAGCACTACTACCAATGTATAAGAGGTTTCCATTGTTAACTCTATCCCTAATGAGATCAACTAAGTTTTTATCATACAAAGTTTTTAATAACAGAAAAGTGTTTCCTCCTCCAATAAAAATAGCTTTAGCGGAATTTATAGCATTAACTGGGTCAGTGAAGGTGTGTAAACCTGTCACATTAAATCCCCATGGATTAATAGCATCTTTAATTTTTTTTGTGTATTCATCATATCCATTTTGTGCATATGGCACAAAAATTAGATCAGACACTTGATTCCTGGAAATAATCTAACATAAGATATAAATTAAATAATCTCATTGTAACAGTAATATGCACTACTTACGTTTGTAGGAATGAACAGATTTCATGTTTAGCAAATTCTAACAATGAATACCCATGACAATTAGAAGATGACAAAAGAAGAGCTTTTCGGCAAGATTTCATTGTGCACGTATTATAATAATTTAAATGGTAACGTGGACTCTTGGCAACTAGACTGAACAATGAGCAATAATACCGAGAGAGATAAACGAATCGAATTGAATATAGCATTAATCTTATTATGATAATGTTATCGTACACTTTAAATTAGAAATTGCTATTTGCTACAGTTATGATTGTAATTTTTAAGAGTAAAAAAATAAAGAAAACTTGAACATAATTTTATTACTTAAAATTATCAAGTCGTATTATAAATTATAATAAAGGTTTTCTTTTCTAGTTTACAAAAATCGAAAGTCTAAAGTCTAAACTCTAAACTTCTAAGTCGTACAACTGTGAACTGTCAACTGTCAAGCAGGTTCAAGGTTTTTAATTAACTTTTTGACATGAACCTACTATACATACAGTAGGTTCATGCTTTTTGATATGACAATAATTACACAAGTCAACATGAATTTGGTGCCTGAGTTCTGTGTATTCGGTTTGGATTTCTTATAGGTACCTAATTAATAAATAAAGAAATATTGTTATTTCATAAAGTTTGCTTTTGTAGCTATCAGAATGAAATTTTAAATTTTGAAGAAAACCGCTAGTTTTTTCGGGTTGGCTTTAGAAGTCGGCCACACGATTTTGGTGTTTTGGGGCGGTGGGGCGGGAAGGGGGGTGTGTTAGCTACCCGATGGTACCACTCCCGCGGCGCGGAGATCCTTATTTTTTTTTATGAATTTTTTAATTTTGTGTTTTTGTATGCGTATAACGGAACGTTTTTCCAAGTAAAAATGGTTTGGTAAGTAAAATGGAACGTAATTATAAGTGAAAAACATTATAAATTTGAAAATAAATAACACACAAAATAAATTTCTACTCAATACAAATAAAATTCAAATTAGAATTAGTTAGTCGAGTACCATAAGCATTACTAGGCCAGATTGGTTAGGTTAGGTTAGAACATGACCACAAACATACCCGACTTTCAGCTAAACACTAGGCCAGATTGGTTAGGTTAGGTTAGAACATGACCACAAACATAACCGACTTTCAGCTAAACACTAGGTCAGATTGGTTAGGTTAGGTTAGAACATGACCACAAACATACCCGACTTTCAGCTAAACACTAGGTCTGATTGGTTAGGTTAGAACATGACCACAAACATAACCGACTTTCAGCTAAACATTAGGTCAGATTGGTTAGGTTAGAACATGACCACAAACATAACCGACTTTCATCTAAACACTAGGTCAGATTGGTTAGGTTAGGTTAGAACATGACCACAAAAATAACCGACTTTAATATATTTAATTCTAATTTGAATTTTATTTGTATTGAGTAGAAATTTATTTTGTGTGTTATTTATTTTCAAATTTATAATGTTTTTCACTTATAATTACGTTCCATTTTACTTACCAAACCATTTTTACTTGGAAAAACGTTCCGTTATACGCATACAAAAACACGAAATTAAAAAATTCATAAAAAAAAAATAAGGATCTCCGCGCCGCGGGAGTGGTACCATCGGGTAGCTAACATCCCCCCCTTCCACCCCACCCCCCCAAAACACCAAAATCGTGTGGCCGTCTTCTAAAGCAACCCCGTTTTTTCTTTCAGTTATATATAAAAAGAAAACAATCATTGATTTATTTATTTACATCACTTTTAATCACTAAAGACAGTTAAAACAAATAAAAAAATTACCAAAAAATGGATTTAACTTTTAAAAATGATAAAAGTATTTTTCCATCATATTTTCATTGCATTGTCCTTGATATTGTTGCTCGATATTCACCACGTCTTGATGCGACGACGTCTAAAAATGCTCCCAAGTTATCTTTTAAGTTATTTAAGTGAGCATGATGCAGTTATGCAGTTTCAGGATATTCTGCAACCCATGATTTTAAAGGTATGAACCATATTGGAAATAAGTTCTTTATGATTGTTAGCTCTTTTATTGCCGAGGAAGCCATGTATCACTCACAGTCTTAAGACTGTGCCACGTTAGTTTTTCATATGTATTATTCACATGACATTATTTTTCACATGACATTATTTTTTTACGAAGTGTCTATTTGTACGGGTACTGGACGAATAAATCATATTTACATATTCTCTCATGTTCGGTAAGATTCTTATTACCTCCAAATGGGGCTTGTAGGTGACTAATTAGCGCTCTAGGGTAAAAATGTAGCTAGAAAAGCCCTAGGGCGGTAAGTATTTAAAAAAAACACTTCTTTCTTTAAAAAAGTTCGCGTACATCTAACAATCATACTGGCAATAGATATCATGCATTCAGCCCAATGACCAAAGAGCATATTCAGCCTTGTCTTCGTGCGAGTATAATAGTCATCAATTTTAAATATCGAACGGCGAAGCTCCATTTCGATCTTTCTACTTAATATCTCGGGCTGCAATTGATGCCTTACAGCCCTTGGCTACTAATCTGTATTATTCGTACATTTATCGGATGATTAGCTTGTTTATTTTATTTATTTTATGTTATGTTAAAAGTCGGTGGATTCTTAAATAATAAATTTTCAGCTCGGTAGGTTAAGGTTATTTTATTTTTATATTTTGCATATTATATCCTATACCTAAAACTCACTTATTTTTTATTAGAAAGCAAAAAAAGTGATAGATATTCGTATAAACCGACAATAGTCGGACGGATAATAATTATTAATTGTTCGTACGGTAACCGTATTAATAGACTCAGTTGTTAAGCTATTGCATAGCTTCTATCGCGGGCCTTGAGCGTGGAGAACGAATCCAGAAATTCCGTAACGAAAATAACGTGATATTTCATATTATTTTACAAACAGCTCCCTCTATACAGATTACATATTGTATTCAATAGATGGCGCTTTTTAGCAAATTTTTTTTTGGAGTGGAGGTTTCTCGGGGTGCTGATTGCGAAAATGAGGTTCATTTTTAAATCCAAGATGGCGGACATCCGTTTTTTTTTCAATAATGATATGGGTGTCATTTTCGAAGTGTCTCGGGGTGCTGATTGCGCAAATGAGGTCCATTTTCAAATCCAAGATGGCGGATATCCGGTTTTTTTTCAATAATTACATGGGTGTCATTTTCGAGGTTTCTCGGGGTGCTGATTGCGAAAATGAGGTCCATTTTCAAATCCAAGATGGCGGACATCCGGGTTTTTTTTCAATAGATAGTAAAAATATTTTGAACAATATTAACTTCTCATTTATTTAATAAAAGAAAAAAATTGTTTCGGTCACCACGCTCAAAAAGTGTAACTTGTCAAAAAGTGTCACTCTCTATTTTGTCAATATAATGGGGATTAATATTAAAGGGTACTATACCAATACCATCAAAAGAAGGTGGATAAATAATAGGCATATCATTAGTAGTATGGATACTTTTAGTTGCTACATTTGTACCAGCACTACTACCAATGTATAAGAGGTTTCCATTGTTAACTCTATCCCTAATGAGATCAACTAAGTTTTTATCATACAAAGTTTTTAATAACAGAAAAGTGTTTCCTCCTCCAATAAAAATAGCTTTAGCGGAATTTATAGCATTAACTGGGTCAGTGAAGGTGTGTAAACCTGTCACATTAAATCCCCATGGATTAATAGCATCTTTAATTTTTTTGTGTATTCATCATATCCATTTTGTGCATATGGCACAAAAATTAGATCAGACACTTGATTCCTGGAAATAATCTAACATAAGATATAAATTAAATAATCTCATTGTAACAGTAATATGCACTACTTACGTTTGTAGGAATGAACAGATTTCATGTTTAGCAAATTCTAACAATGAATACCCATGACAATTAGAAGATGACAAAAGAAGAGCTTTTCGGCAAGATTTCATTGTGCACGTATTATAATAATTTAAATGGTAACGTGGACTCTTGGCAACTAGACTGAACAATGAGCAATAATACCGAGAGAGATAAACGAATCGAATTGAATATAGCATTAATCTTATTATGATAATGTTATCGTACACTTTAAATTAGAAATTGCTATTTGCTACAGTTATGATTGTAATTTTTAAGAGTAAAAAAATAAAGAAAACTTGAACATAATTTTATTACTTAAAATTATCAAGTCGTATTATAAATTATAATAAAGGTTTTCTTTTCTAGTTTACAAAAATTGAAAGTCTAAAGTCTAAACTCTAAACTTCTAAGTCGTACAACTGTGAACTGTCAACTGTCAAGCAGGTTCAAGGTTTTTAACTTTTTGACATGAACCTACTATACATACAGTAGGTTCATGCTTTTTGATATGACAATAATTACACAAGTCAACATGAATTTGGTGCCTGAGTTCTGTGTATTCGGTTTGGATTTCTTATAGGTACCTAATTAATAAATAAAGAAATATTGTTATTTCATAAAGTTTGCTTTTGTAGCTATCAGAATGAAATTTTAAATTTTGAAGAAAACTGCTAGTTTTTTCGGGTTGGCTTTAGAAGTCGGCCGCACGATTTTGGTGTTTTGGGGCGGTGGGACGGTAAGGGGGGGGGGGGGTGTTAGCTACCCGATGGTACCACTCCCGCGGCGCGGAGATCCTTTAGAAATTTATTTTGTGTGTTATTTATTTTCAAATTTATAATGTTTTTCACTTATAATTACGTTCCATTTTACTTACCAAACCATTTTTACTTGGAAAAACGTTCCGTTATACGCATACAAAAACACGAAATTAAAAAATTCATAAAAAAAAAATAAGGATCTCCGCGCCGCGGGAGTGGTACCATCGGGTAGCTAACATCCCCCCCTTCCACCCCACCCCCCCAAAACACCAAAATCGTGTGGCCGTCTTCTAAAGCAACCCCGTTTTTTCTTTCAGTTATATATAAAAAGAAAACAATCATTGATTTATTTATTTACATCACTTTTAATCACTAAAGACAGTTAAAACAAATAAAAAAATTACCAAAAAATGGATTTAACTTTTAAAAATGATAAAAGTATTTTTCCATCATATTTTCATTGCATTGTCCTTGATATTGTTGCTCGATATTCACCACGTCTTGATGCGACGACGTCTAAAAATGCTCCCAAGTTATCTTTTAAGTTATTTAAGTGAGCATGATGCAGTTATGCAGTTTCAGGATATTCTGCAACCCATGATTTTAAAGGTATGAACCATATTGGAAATAAGTTCTTTATGATTGTTAGCTCTTTTATTGCCGAGGAAGCCATGTATCACTCACAGTCTTAAGACTGTGCCACGTTAGTTTTTCATATGTATTATTCACATGACATTATTTTTCACATGACATTATTTTTTTACGAAGTGTCTATTTGTACGGGTACTGGACGAATAAATCATATTTACATATTCTCTCATGTTCGGTAAGATTCTTATTACCTCCAAATGGGGCTTGTAGGTGACTAATTAGCGCTCTAGGGTAAAAATGTAGCTAGAAAAGCCCTAGGGCGGTAAGTATTTAAAAAAAACACTTCTTTCTTTAAAAAAGTTCGCGTACATCTAACAATCATACTGACAATAGATATCATGCATTCAGCCCAATGACCAAAGAGCATATTCAGCCTTGTCTTCGTGCGAGTATAATAGTCATCAATTTTAAATATCGAACGGCGAAGCTCCATTTCGATCTTTCTACTTAATATCTCGGGCTGCAATTGATGCCTTACAGCCCTTGGCTACTAATCTGTATTATTCGTACATTTATCGGATGATTAGCTTGTTTATTTTATTTATTTTATGTTATGTTAAAAGTCGGTGGATTCTTAAATAATAAATTTTCAGCTCGGTAGGTTAAGGTTATTTTATTTTTATATTTTGCATATTATATCCTATACCTAAAACTCACTTATTTTTTATTAGAAAGCAAAAAAAGTGATAGATATTCGTATAAACCGACAATAGTCGGACGGATAATAATTATTAATTGTTCGTACGGTAACCGTATTAATAGACTCAGTTGTTAAGCTATTGCATAGCTTCTATCGCGGGCCTTGAGCGTGGAGAACGAATCCAGAAATTCCGTAACGAAAATAACGTGATATTTCATATTATTTTACAAACAGCTCCCTCTATACAGATTACATATTGTATTCAATAGATGGCGCTTTTTAGCAAATTTTTTTTTGGAGTGGAGGTTTCTCGGGGTGCTGATTGCGAAAATGAGGTTCATTTTTAAATCCAAGATGGCGGACATCCGTTTTTTTTTTCAATAATGATATGGGTGTCATTTTCGAAGTGTCTCGGGGTGCTGATTGCGCAAATGAGGTCCATTTTCAAATCCAAGATGGCGGATATCCGGTTTTTTTTCAATAATTACATGGGTGTCATTTTCGAGGTTTCTCGGGGTGCTGATTGCGAAAATGAGGTCCATTTTCAAATCCAAGATGGCGGACATCCGGGTTTTTTTTCAATAGATAGTAAAAATATTTTGAACAATATTAACTTCTCATTTATTTAATAAAAGAAAAAAATTGTTTCGGTCACCACGCTCAAAAAGTGTAACTTGAATTAATATCAAAGAAAATAATATCAAAGAAAAAAAAAACAAAGGAAAAATATACTGCATAAATAAAATAAATGAATAATTATAATTGCATAAGTTGATAAAAACAGCTATGCAATAGCTTTACCGCGGCAGTCTCCGAGTGCCACACGTCTTTTTTTTAATTGTGGACCAATGAATATGCCAGCTTTAGGGAAAAAGTCTTTAAATATTAAAATATTTCAGAATCTTGACGTAGAGCCTTGACAAATTGCTTCATTAAACCTAATTTTATATGCAACGGAGGCATTAAAATTAGCTTAAGGTCCACAACAGGTGTTTAGGTCATGAGTGCTGCTGATAGTGAAGTGCATCGGCTCTACTGTCTACTCTGAAAAATGTGGCGCCCATATTTTATCCTGACTTCTAATAGGAATTTTAAAATAAGCTTCATAGGCTTCACAAAGTCTTTTATTAGTAGATAAACTAATTTTTTTGGCTCTTTGTATAATAAATTCCGCGCAAATGTAGCAAAACGAGTCCACGTCATTTTTACACATTTTGGAAGACATTTTAACGCTCATAAAAACAAAACACGTCGCTTCTCTAAAAAGTGCATGCGTATACTTTGTGACTGCTTTGTCACTTCCCGTTCCACACCAGATATCCGCCCGTACCCCTCTCTCTTGTTTATTAAGAGTGGAAACCTCTAAGCATTTGGCAAAAATCGCATATTTTTATTTATCATCGTATAAAGAACAAAATGTTGTCGAATGTCAATATCGTTTTTTTTCAACACAATAGGGTATTTTACTCCATATGAAAACCAATCTAAAAAATCTTATAGTCGATATCTCAGTTATAATTCTTGATTTTTATAAATGATTTTCAGGGACTATTTTAATACTTTGAACAGAAATAACCTGTAATATTTGACATAGACTCTGACTCTATGATAATAAGAGTCTTTTTGTGTACTAAACTTTAAGGAGTAAGTAACTACTATTTTATCAAAAATATGTAAATAAAAAGGCCCGGTTAACATACCTACTATGATTATGTGGGTGCTAGGAACATCTCCAATAAAGAGACATGATATGTACAGTAAGTGCGACCACGGCTCTACATTGACCATTTTTGTACTTATTCATTTTTGGATCCTATTTAAGTTATTTTGGTTTTTCGTCCTTTTAGACCCTTTTTTATTAATTAAATCGAGGATTTAAATATTAAAACAATATTTGTGTTATAATTTTTATTTTTTAATCACTTTACGAGTATTATATTATTGAGCTTTTAAATTAATATTAGGTACTTAAGTATTATATTATATAAGAAATATTTATTTTCATAATGTTTGTATAAAAGATAACAATTAATCATAAATATATATTTGCTGGCTTAAGTGCATTTTATGCACATCTATTCAACTCAAATCTTTATATATATAAAGCACTTCTGTGAGTGTGTGTGTACTCCTCCTAAACGGCTGAACCAATTATGATGACATTTTTTGTGTGTGTATACGAGTGGATTCGAGAATGGTTTAGATTCACAAATCGGTTAACTAAAATATGTTTTTTCTGAATTATTAATTATTTATACATTTAGACATTAAATAACATAATATTCAATTATAAATAAGTCGTTGATAGGCAACGTTGTTTTGCGCATCCGTACAGGGCGTTTGTCGGGTCCGTTAGTAATATATAAATTAAAATAATTATACGAAAAGATTTAGTGTTATTTACAATTCCGTTATGAATAAAGTCTGTCAGAAGCATCGAGAATAAAGAACTTTTCTTCATGAGGCTTATCGCAACCTGGGCCGAGGTATTGTTTTCGTAGCTCTAGATCTGGTGGTGCAGATATATCGCCATGAAGTATATTATAGGCTTGCTCTATAGTACTCTCAATTTCGGATTTTAATTCCTGGAAATAATTAAAAAAAAATAATTTAAATATGTATTGAACGTTTACATAAATTGTCATTTAATCATCATACGATAATATTATTATGATAATAATATTTACTATTTACTTGTTGTTAAGACTATTTAATGGTGGTAAATAATTAAAAAGAAAAAATTAAAACATCCGCCGAGTTTCTTTTGCCAGTTCTTTATAGGATTGAGGCTTTTTTTATCTGAGCTGTTAGAGAGTTAAAACACACGACTTCTATAGTTAAAAGATAAAAAGATATTTAATGCATAATGATCATATAACCATTTATTAACAAATAATATCGAAATAGCCCGGTACAAATTACAGAGGGGTTAAAAATATCAATAGTCAAACGAAACTCGGTCAGTTCCTGACCGAGTTTGTCGGGAGTTTCTTAATCAATGTTTGATATGATCCGCAGGTGAGATTACAGTTATAACTTATAACTTATAAAAGTAAATAACAATTGTTAAAGTTATTTATCAATACATAATATAATATATATATATATATATATATATATATATATATATATATATATATATATATATATATATATATATATATATATATATATATATATATATATATATATATATATATATATATATATATATATGAGACCGAATCTATACTTTTTACAATATTTGTCTATCTGTCTGTCTACCTATCAGATTTTTGGAGAGCTATGATAATACTTAGCTGGTAATCCGATTATTCAAATTCAAATTCAAATTTATTTATTATTTTACAAATACAAAATAATCATTATTATACAGATCCGAGACGCTCGTACTAAGTGACACTTGTATTACGAGCGTCTTGCCTTCCATATTGAACAATATAACTTAACAAAAGCATAAATTTCATTTACATTATTAAGAAAACATGCATCAGTACTTATAAAAGATAAAATATTATAATATCTAATAAAAATAAACAACTTTTATTGAATATAACAATTAAAATTAAAATATAACAATGATGATATGTATTAAATATAATTTATGAATTAGTGTGCGTATGTGTGTGAGAGTGTGTTCCTGTGTGTGTGTGTGTGTGTGTGTGTGTGTGTGTGTGTGCGCGCGTGTGTGTGTGTGTGTGTGTGTGTGTGTGTGTGTGTGTGTGTGTGTGTGTGTGTGTGTGTGTGTGTGTGTGTATGTGTGTGTGTGTGTGTGTGAGAGAGAGAGAGAGAGAGAGGGAGTGAGGGAGTGTGTAGGTATTATAAACATTACAATTTATGTTAGGGATTTTAATAGGTCTTCCGTTTCATCATAGGTAAGGCTCTTAAGCCATGTAGTAAGAATATTTTTTGCTATAGGGCGGGACTTGGAACTAATATTTATTATTTTATTTATCTTATTATATAAATGAGAACCCATTATACTACTTTGTCTTCCAGCCAGAGCAGTTCTAAATTTTTTTACCTCACAAACATTCCTTGTAGTTCGCTTTTGCTGTTGTTGGGAGTTAGGGATAATAGTTGCATGACATCGTATAGAAAGGCTTAGAATGTAGAGTTGTCTTACAGTTAAAACCGAGCATTCCTTGTACACAAGGGTAGTAGGGTAAGTTAAATTCTTATGAATAATACTTTTTAGAATGGCTCTTTGTGCCCTTTCTAAGGGAAGCAGATGTGATCCATGCGAGCCACCCCATGTACAGATGGCGTAGGACAGTAATGATTGGATCAGACCGAAGTACGTGGTCATCAACGTTTCTTTATCTGCAATAGATACAATTTTCTTAAAGACATACATCATTTTTCTCACTCTTTGCACCAGAATATGAATATGTTTTTTCCAGGTAAGCAAGTTATCCAAAGTTATCCCTAAATATTTAGTCTCTGAGACACCGGTAATTTCCGGACATAAGCAGCCAGATTCATGGTTCAGTCCATTGTGAACTTTTAGATGAATTTGATGTAGTGGTTGGTCACTTTTACAGGCAGAGAAGGTGATAAAGTTAGTTTTAAGTAAGTTTAATGTTAGCAGATTTTTCGTGAGCCATTCATTTACAGTGCTGATCGCGAGTTCAGCATGGATGCGCACACTTTCCCAGTCCTTCCCAGAAGTAAGCAAAACTGTATCATCTGCGTATGTTACAATTTTGGTGTTCGGTATAGACAGATTACAGAGAGTATTTATGTAAATAAGGAAAAGAGTAGGCCCGAGTACGCTTCCCTGCGGGACACCGTAGCTTATCCACTCGTCATCACTGAGATATGAACCAATTTTCACTCTCTGTGTTCGATTTGATAGATAGTCTTTGAATAGACGCAAGGCGTTGCCTCTAACGCCAACACTCTCCAACCTTCTTAAGAGAATTGGAATAGAAACTGTATCGAAAGCTTTTTTGAGATCTAAGAAGATTGCGATAGTTTTCTTTTTAGCTTCAATATTGTCAACTATACCATTCACTAAGGTGATAATAGCATCTTCTGTGGAAAAACCTTTTCTAAATCCAAACTGTTTATCAGAGATAATCTTATACTTTTCTAGATAATTTTTTAGACGTATGTTAATTAGCTTTTCAAATATTTTAGATAAAATGGTTAGTACAGAAATAGGTCTATAATTAGTTACTTTATCCCTTTCACCATTTTTAAACACTGGATGAATTATGGCTTTTTTAAATGCGTGTGGAAAGATACCCTGAGTGAAGGATATGTTAAAAATATGTTTTAGACATGGAATAATTAAGTACCTGATAGACTTAATTACACTGGGATACCGTCCCAACCGGTAGCGCAATTATTTTTAAGTTCTGATATAACGGCGTCTAGTTCCTGCTCGTCAGTATCAAACAAAACCATAGAGTTACAAGATTGGACAGTGATGGCGTTATGAGGCAGAAATGAGTTTGATTTTATACTGTTCGTCAAAAGAGGAATAGCTAGTTCACTACCTATTTTAGAAAAGTATTGATTGACACAGTTGACAGATGAATGGGGATTCGAGGCGAGTTTTAAAAGCTCGTTTGGAGGAATAGTTAAGAGACTGGAGATGAGTAATATCTTTAAGCACATTCCAAGTTTTTTTAGAGTTTCCCTTAGCTTCCAGAAGTCTATTTTTATCGTACTGACTCTTAAGTTTTCTTAGCAAATTATTACAGAAGTTGCGATATCTCGTGTATGCAAGTTTAGCGATCATGCTATCTGGATACGTTCTGGCTCTTTTATGTAATCTATCCCGATTACGAATGCAACGTAGAAGTCCCGGCGTAATCCAAGGTTTTATGATATATTTCTTACTTGAAACTTTTTTCAATTTAGTATTTTTATTGATTGCATCTGAGATAGCATGAATTAGGGTGTCAGTTGCTGTGTTTGCATCAGAATCAGCCAGAATCGGTAAGAAATTAAAGTTCCTCAGTTCCTCTATTACAGCTTCAATATTGATACATTTCAAAAGGGATCTTTGAGATGGAAGCCTAGTAGTGCATAGATCTATACCCAATATTGTGGGCAAATGATCAGTTATGTGGGTGTCTAAAATCAAAGTTGAACATTTTCTATTAGATCTTAGTACTTATTTAACATATAGTCTATAGAATACTTTACAATTTACATACTCGTATTTTTACTGCGGAAAATATCACATCTCTGAGAAATGTATACTACCTAACTGTTAAAATGCAGGTAGGGACGAAAAAAAAAGTATGTGGTTAAGACAGTTTATATAAAAATATATTTTAAACAATGGAAATTTATATATTCATATATCTAAATATATGTTAATTGTTAAGCAAATATTTGAAAACTTATAATTTTACTGATATAATTTCTTAATAAATATAATATCAGCTACAATAATTACAGGTAGAGGTACTTCATGCCGATGTAGTTATAGATTTTTGTGAAAATCGTCATTTTAATTTTTCTTTGTTTCGTCTTTTGAACATGTAAATTGAATAAGTGAAGTATATATAAGTAAGTCGTATAATGTTAGTGAATAGCCATTACTTCATATCGGTCTGGCGAGCGGCGGGCACGTTCTGCCAGCGCGGCGTGCAGGTGATACAGCAGCAGGCCGCGCAGGTGTGCGTCGCCCGCGCCCAGCGCCGCCACCGTGCGCAGCGTGCCGCGGCAGAGGCTCTCCTTCAGAGCCAGGCGGGACTCCGACAGCTCTACAATCAAAAACAACAGACTAAATGGCTTTTAAACATTTTCGCCTAAAGCAAGAGTTTTAAGATAGTTATTATTTGTTTCCTTAAATATTAAATAATGAGGGTAGTTATTAAATTAAATATGATTGTTTTTTTTAATTAGCTTAGGGATAATATTTTTTCCATATCTACGAAATAAATAATTGTTAACTTACTAAATGGGTCATTTTGTTAGATTTAAGTATTAACTGAAAAAAGATATTTGATAGGACTCCTAGTAAATTATTTGTGTTAACTTTTTCGAATATTAATCAAAATATGAGTATTTAAGAAACATGGCGAATAAGTTTATAACTTTATCACAAATATAAATATAGCATATGTATTCTAGTATAAAATATTAAATATATCGCCACTAAATTATCTTTTACCAAACCAGGAAAACTACAAAAACGTATTGCTAAACGAATGAATTGAAAATTGCTTTAATTAGGCCTAGAACAAAATATTATAGTACAAGAAGCATACTATACGTAGGAGCAAATATATAATAAATCACCTAGAAGTTCAATCTTTCACCTAATACAAAATTACATCTTTCTTTGAAATTTCTTTTAGAATTTTCATAACACTAAAATAGTTTTAACCTTATAATTATATATTATGCTTTTATACTTCACTAACAAATCGGCGAAATCGAATCGAAAATTGCAATCGATAAGACGACACAGAATGTAGCATTAAGTTTCTGAATACCCTCTTTATTTTAAATCTATGTTTAGTTCCGCCAGCATACTAATAATTTATTAAGATGTATCTTTAAAAACGATTTAAGTATTCTTATTTATATTTATAATATTAATAAGAAATAAATTCTTAAGCCGTAATATATATATATATATATATATATATATATATATATATATATATATATATATATATATATATATATATATATATATATATATATATATATATATATATATATATATATATATATATTATTAAATAACTACTTCATTTTACGAGCAGCATTAATAAAACACTCCTTATTTATCTATATCTAAATCACTTATTATAATATTGCGATTTCTTGTCGACATCATTATTACTAATACTTATTCTTATTCACAGAAATTATATCAGTATTATTATTACATAATTTTCTATTTTTTTTTAAAACATACGACCGTTTGAAGTTAAAGCTATGAACATGTACGTTAAATCAAATCTTAAATGAAAATAAATATCTGTAAGAAAAGAAAAATAATAATATTTAGTAAGTTACCTACCCACTGAACTATTAATGCTGCGACAGGAGTTTTTCAATTACACGTTACTACTCATTACTCATTAAATAATATGTATTCTTTTTATTCTTATTATAATTATTTCACAGCAAATATTATAGCAATACTTTCAGCACTTTTGATACAGAAATTATATTATAATAATATCTACTCTACGAGGTAATGAATCGAAATGTGTCACTCACCGATTAATCTCACCCATTTTACAGCGCCCTCAGATAGTTTATGCAACTCCCAATAAAGTAAATCAATAATAAATAGAAATAGTCAATACCAATTCATATTCATTAGGCATGAAATAAATTTGTAGAAGTTAACATTCGTAAGTGAAAGATAGAATATAGGCTATACAGCACTGGATTCGTTGGACAATATTTGAACGGATCTATGTACCTATGCAGATGTGGAACACTTATTGCAATGTTGATTGATGTCTTTGTTCAAGAACTTTTAGTATTGTAACTAATGTTCGAGTTGAAGTCAGATGTTGGCGGAGTGAAATACCTAGTTGGCAACGTTTTTAGTCACAGACCTTCAACTTCAATCACCTAAATGTATAACAAAAACATTGCGGCTGCTATACGTTGTGAACAAATTTTAAGCATTCACGTAACACTTAAAGTCAAGTACGATTAATTATTAACATATATCTCCTGATGTCACTACAAATACACAATCAATGCCAAATATTACAAGCGATGCCAAATAATGTACTCGCTTGAGACACTATTAAATAATAAACCATATATCAATGATTATACATAGATCCTAAGCCACAATACAACTTTGATTAATTACTAACGGCTGAGGAGCGCAGATCCATCTAGTCACCACATGCGGCCGTGCATTTTTCGCAGCGGCGCCCATGTCAGTACTCAGTGGCGATCAATTCAATAACTGACCCACACGGAATATTCGTCACTGTTTTTATTCACTTGATGCGCACTATTTCTATATGTCAGGACACTCCGGAGTCAATACTGTTAATGACTTTTAAAAGTTACCTGCGGCTTTAAAGTAATTCGCTTTTCACACTGGCGATTATGATCCCGATAGGAATTGCGCAGTTATCTGACGTATAAAGCAGACTTGTTTCACTGAATTTCAATGCAAAATTCCTTTTACATTCTATCTATATATTTATATTTTATTAAAATACTCATGACCACTTCACTATATTAATTTATTTCTATGTCCATGCATTGGATCATACTTATCAAATAATAATGTACGTTCTTCGTGAGTTGTTCACTAAATAAGTTCCTATTTAAATAGATGAATATCGTAGATATATCCTTTTTAGCGGAGAAAAATCAAAACGTGATTAAAAACTTGTTTCAATATAGAAAGCGACGTGCGTTTCTCCTTATATTATTTTTAGATATTAGGTATATTCAAATGTAAACAGACTCATAACAATAAATAAAACTTTAAATATAATCTTGGAGATTTCCAGACACGATTTATAGTATTTATTCGTGTTGTGGAACTTTTGCAAATTCACCAATAATATAATTTAATTTACTTGATAGGTAATTTGATTATGTGAGACAGCCTGGCAATTAGGTTTCTTTTAACGCATTTAGAAAAAGTACTTACTATTTACTAATATAATATGAGTATATAATAGCTTTGCAACGTAAAAGAATATGTTATATTTTTTATAAAAATGATCTACCCTCCCTTACGTGCACATAGCGTTGCCACACTGTAATAGGTATTTTTTAACGGAACAATTTTGTAATATATTGATTCATATAACTTAATTAGTTTACGCGACCACAATAAAGCTCCCAGTCCGCATGATTTTTTTCAACGTCTTTCATAATCATCGTCATATTTAAGTTAATTTATATTAAATCTTAATAAATTATAGGTACACCTTCCTCATGAATAACTCTATGTATTGGTAAAAACCGTATCAAAATAGGTTCAGCATTTTTGAATTTGTAGAGTTCGGACGCGGCAGGAGTATAAATTAGTAGTTTTATGTTAATTATTTAAGAGGAAAAGTCATTACTTTTGCTCTTAAACAATGGATATTTAAAAAGATGTTTTGATGCTTATTTTTTAGATATTCTAATACCTTCATTCTACATAGAGAAATTTTGACCCAGATGTTATTTTCATAATTTTATTTATTTAACAAGACAAGATAGTTATATCAGAAGATTACATTCACTAAGTGGTAGAGACTGTGTCTAGTTCGATTATAATTTTGAGCTATATTTGAATATAATGTAAGTTTAATTTTAAACGCTTACTTTTATAGCTAAGATCTAATGTAGTAACCTATATGGTTAAGTCGTTTAGTGCTATAGAATTTTTATCATGACGCATCAAATGCTTTTCATTAATGTTTACAAAAAATATTAAAATAGACCGTAGCTTCATAATTATTGCACACTACGCAAAGTCAGAGCGACTCGCTGCCACTAAAGAAATGCAAATGCACCTCGTGTAGAAATAGCAGTTTTAGTAAACATTGTAACCTAGATACCTATTGTGCGAGACGCATCCAAATATCTTTAATTTAATAGATTACAATTATTGCAAACGCGAGTAACGACCGAGGTTACAGGTTTACGTTTACATGGACCTGTGTTAAGTAAAATATACAGTATTTAAACCGTAACAAAATGTAACGACTTGATATGCTCTTTGCGATTTTACTACAAGTTAAATAACAATATCATGAATAATAAACTATAAAATGAGATTTAAATAAGTATTAAACAAAGTAAGTACTTATCGTTATAATCTAGGCTACACACACGCTAGCTACTCACTTCATGCCCAGATATTATGTACCTAACAGGTATGTACCTGACACCTGTTAACAGTTAGTATTGATTTCTCAGAGATGAGATGTTTTTCCGCATTAAAAAGTTTGTCGACTCAATTATCAAAACATAATTCCAATTTTCTTCAAAATCCATCCCCGATGTTTTTTTCGTGGTGCTTTCTCAGTCAGACAGACAGAAATTCAAAAGCCGAATCTATAGTAGATTCCGCTTCTGAATCGATAAGATTTTCCAAAAAACTATTAATTAATGGACATGGCAGGAAGATCATTTTCAGGCATTAGCTAACAGATTTTAATAAATAGGTACTCATGTTACTCATCTTTTGTAGAGCATATAATTAAGTGAATATATTAAAAGATGCATAAGAAGATAGATGAACACTTTTTATTTAGACATTTTTGAATATAATTGAGGCTTTGAAGTTATGAAACTCTTAACTAATATAAATTTTATTACCTACATGTACCAACTACCAACGCAAGCTTAATAACAATAGATAAATGGGCTTTTTTTTGTTAAAGTTAAGAGTTGTTTCAAATTTAATTTCTACATCCTATTACTGATTCCAAGTTTAAATACCTAGGTATACTTAAAATGTTTCAATAAAACTATCATTAAAGGTAAAGTCATATAATTTTCAAAATTTAAAATCGGAAATTACTATAATAATCAAAGTTTTTGTGTACAATACTAAGTAATTTAAGATTTTATTTTGCATCAATATTTACATACTACTTGACATTAAATAAAAATATTTACAAAAACCTTGACATAATGGAAACCGCATCATGTCCTAGAAACTTAACACTGTGCATGTTATTATAATAGTCGCTATTGTAGCGATATTGTGCTGATATACATTTTACGTTAAGTATATAGTTAGATATATGATGTAAAAAAAAAATATTTAAATGTTCTTCCCAATATGTGTAGTGTTAGAACGAACAGCACTGTGCAATTTTTTATTGACCTCAAAGAAGGAGGTTCTTTTGATTTGGCGTTTTTTTTATTTTTGTTACGTTTTTGCCATTTAATGTTTTTTTAAAATGCATAAGCTCCTATATGTGTAAATACTTCGCACCATTAGGTATATGTATGTATTATGGCAAACCCTCTATAAATGCCAAGAAAAAAAACCACCTCTCAAAGAAAATTAAACTAAGAAGCATATTGAACTTGACTGGGACGTTATAACATGCACGAAAAAAAAATGAAATATTAATAGATAATGCCATACCTGTAATTATCATCAGCTGTTTATTAATGATAGATCCATTTAGTTATTGAAGTTAGTTTTGTTAGACGAAATTAAATTCCGATTGTTTATACCGTTTAGAAGATCGCCATCCACAAAACCAAGTTTTAATGCCAATCTTAATCTAATATCAACAAAGATGTGGTTTGAATAGGGGATGAACATAGCAAGTCTTTTGAGTACTGCGTTATTCATTCGAAATTCGTCGTCCAATTTAAGAGTTCCGAGGAGGCTGCCTAATGCGCTCTGTATCATATTTATCTTTTCTAAGGGAACAATCGTGTCACAAGTATCGCAAAGCCACTTAGTTTTTGGATCTAAAGGTGTTTTGGGTAAAAGTATTCCAATGCATTCTTTATTTAAACACTTTAATGCTGACAATTTCGTATTCATCTCTGTAGGATCACTACATCTTGTACATTTGCACCAAAACTTTTTCGATTTATACAGCTGGAATCTTCGAGCGGGAGTGCACCATAAAATACCTGTGTAACAACAAGTGATCTCATCTCCTTTTTCAATATCTTTACTTACAAAAATAGCCATTGCGTATTCCTTTGTAAATATATTTCTAGTATTTGGAACACATGAGTGGTTCATGAAGGCTGACACAGGATAAAAACCTCTTAACTCCACTGTTCGAGCGTTATGACTATTGCTTATTCGAAAGGAGTTTATTTTAAGTATGGAATTTGCCATTTTGAGAAACTCTATTTGTTCTTCTGGAATATTAAATTTGGTTTGCAATGTATCTAGTTCTTCAAATTTTGTAGTTATGTCACTTTGTTGAAATAATCTCAATAAAGATTTTCGTTCTTCAGAAAGTAAAAGAAATTTTAAGTAAATGATTACATGCGAGAGTACAATAGAAGTGCTTTCAACTGAGTCAGTAGTTTCCTTTAAGCTCCAATTTGTAGATATTAAAACACACATTCGTTTATGGTCATCTGAATTTTTACATTTTTCTGAACAAACAAATGTGTAACACTTTTCACATGAGTAACATAAATCGTTAACTTTATAGCAATATGGACAAAACTTTTCAATTGTACAATTAGCTCGAGGACCATACACAATAGGTTTATTTAAAAATAGAAGTGATCCCTTCTTCAGGAACTGGGTTGCAAACAAACCTTTTCCACCTAGAGTGGATTTAGAAACGGTCACGTTAAACAATGAATGACTATCGCAAATAAAGGGACGTAATATTTCAATATCTGATATTTCTGCCATTTCGACTACCGGTTCCCGCACGAAATGCAGTCAATTCACTAGAGTTTGAGATTGACTGACGGCATATATTGCTACAACGTCGATACACGCATTTAACCCATTATGAAAATAGCATCTGGAATTTACCTACTCACAGATTCATGGAGCCGATATGCGAATCAAATGTGACGTAATTTTTAATGCTGATGTGTTGTTTCTATTTCTTAGTTATTGATAAAACACCTACTATTCTTATAAACAATCATAATTAATGTACATTTTATGTTATCCAAATTATAGAATAATCTACATGCTGAAGTTTATATTTTTTAATGAATATCTTTTTCAATATAGAATTTAATTTAAATGTGACCTTCGCGATAAGTTAGAGTAAGAGACTGCTTCATCCATGCTTATCGCTATATCAATATACAATTATTACAGTTAATAAAAAAGTAATGAACTACCTAGCCGAAACGCGAACTCTCACCGTAGGACTTGTGAACAAATTCAAGGTCACTCAGCGAGCAATGGGACGCGCGATGCTTGGTGTTTCTCTGACAGACATAATTCGAAATGAAGTTATTCGCCAGAGAACTAAAGTAACCGATGTCGCGTGCAAAGTTAGCTCGCTGAAGTAGAAGTGGGTCGTTTATGTCTTCAGGCGAACTGATGTTCGATGGAGCCGAAAAGTCCTAGAGTGGAGATCACGTGTAAGCGTGACTTAAGGAAGGGGGTGGGCGGTAGTTGGAAGCGGACTGCCCAAGACCGGGATGGTTAGCGCTCATTAGGAAAGGCCTTAGTCCAGCAGTGGACGACGATAGGCTGATTGATATAATTGTTATAAAGGGCAGCTGACAATAGCGAGATGAACAATATTTTTTATTCATGCTATTTCACTGGAAGCATAGGAACTTATGAACTTTCATTATAGGGTCTGCTTCGTTACGCCTCTACATATTTTATTAAGGAACTATAACCTTCAATTCCCTTCGTTTTTCACTAAATTTTGTATCAAGCAAGTAATAATTTATGTTTGTCTGTTCTGTGAATTTTTCTTTCTTTTTACAAAAAAAAAGCAATACAGATACCCTTAACGAAAACCACAGATGTTTATCAACGGAGAAGTCTTCAAATCTAGAAGAATTCAAATTGTACACAAGTAACTAGCCTAGCCCAGATACCTTGGTCTAAAATGCACGATTGAAGAGCGGTTCCAAAGATCTTACTACGGGAGGTAGCGTTGCAATTTTTTTAGTCATTTTATACCGAATGAATTTTACTTCCAACAGTTCTTTAATGTATGGAAATCAGTAGAGTGAGCGTCAGTCGCCGCACTAGCGGTGGAGCTTAAGGAGACAGCATGACAAAGTCATTGGAAAAAAATCTGCTCCGATGAATACGGGATAAGGGAAACACCGTATTTTGCTGCTAATAAATAAATATTTCTGTATGTAATTTGAAACGTACACAAAATAAATTATATACTGTGGTGTTATTTATATGAAATTGATGTTATACTTATTGAATTTTAAGTATAAGATAATCTAAATGTTAAGGAAACAAAAAATCGTTGTCAGCTGATTGTTTGTGGGTGTAAAGATCGTCAGTTTATGTTCCAAAGATACTATGCAACGCTCGAATGCGTTAAGCGCGCGACATGTTTATCACGACGACTGACGGTGTTTCCCCCGTCCAAAGTGCAGCTGACAATTTTCTTTATTATTTTAAAAGTATAAAAATTGAGATATATAAATTTCATAAGGTATAAAATAAATTTATTTATCAAATTTTAAATGAGGTTTATGCACGTGACTGACATTGAACCCCCTCTCGTCAATACAGCTGGCGAAAATTTTTTGTAAAAATATGATTAAAACAATAATTTAATACAGTTTCGCTTGGTATAAAATTCATCGGAGCAGATTTTTTTCCAATGAAAAGTCATGCTGTCTTCTTTATCTCCACCGCTATCGGAGCAGCTGACGTTCAGAGATGTTATGTATGAGGGGAAAACTATTATTGTTATGATTTTCAGCCGGTATAAAATGACTTGTTCAACTATAGCGCTACCTCCCGTAGTATCTCCTTTTATGTGTTCATTATTTGATTTAGAAGAGAAAGCGGAGAGAGAGTGCAAGGCTTTTGCTCTTGCGGTTTAAATTCACAACTGACGCCTGGGTGAGAGGCACCCTTGTACGCATTTTCTCCTATCATCTTAGAGGAGCTACTAGACAAGGCATTTCTGTAGGATTCATTATACTTTGAGTATAAGTGATAAAGAATCACATAGTCCTGTTTTCAATGAAAAGGTACCGTCAGTATTAAAAAAAGTACCTATATGTAACATACAGACACGCACACACACGCGCATACATATAATATGCAAACAAACATACAACAATTTTAATATGTATACATAAATCAAATTTTTACTTAAATGCACTTATTGATAATAAATTTATCATATTCAAGCTGTTCACTGTGGCTTATAAGTTATTGGTATCTATGACATATCGAGGACAAAATTCAGATATCTTTTAGAGATAGATTTTCTGATTAAAATCAAAATAAAAGTGTAGTTTGAATATTACCATACACGATCACTTACCATTCCAACAAAGTCCTTCGGCTTCACCAAATTCCCATATGAGCCTGCATTGCAGGTCTACGACAATTTGATTTGTTCGTGGAATATATTTGTTAATTCTATTTAAGAAAAATTTTTCTAGTTCATATATATTTTCAAAGTTTAAAGAGCCTATCAGACTTCCTAAAGCACTTTGAATAGTGCATATGTTGCTGTGAGGAACTCGTAGGCCACATTGTAAGCATCGCCAGGCCGAGTTATTCTTTAAAGGTTCAATAGGCAAAAGTGAGCCTGTACATTCTGTTGAGAAGCATTTGAGGGCCGCCAGGAGAGTACCACGCTCAGTTGGGTCTGCACACCGTTCACAGTAACACAAGAAATGTTTTGTTTTCTTAAGATGAAGTCGTCGAGCAGGTGTCCCCCATAACATTCCTGAATAACACGTAAATATTTCCGTTCCTCTTGATATAGGTTTTACAGCTTTTACTGTCATATGAGATTCACTGTTAAAACTGTATCTCGTATTTGATACGCAATTATGATTCATTATTGACGAAACAGGATAAAGCCCACGCGAACTCATTTGTTTCTGTCCGTATGGAGTTGCCATTTGAAAAGCATTTGCATCCAGAATACATGTTACGTAAATCATATATTTTTCTACTTCTGTGGGGATATCAAAATACTGTCTCAAGTCTCTAATTTCACTTCCATGTTGTGGTAAATCATGTGCTTGAAGTGAACTTAACAGATGTTTTTGGTCGTCAGTTAATAACAACGCGCGTATAGCAGTTAGCGCGCGCGACAATAGAGTGTCATCGACGTCCTTAATAGGTACTTTGTTAGGCCAACAGGAAATTACACTACAGTCACTTAAATGGATACCACTGTTTTGACACTGTTCAGAACATAGTAACAATGCACATTTTGTACATTTAAATAAAAAATCACTATCAATCTTTTTACAAACTGTACATCCGCGTTGTATTATAGTTCCGGAACGTGGTCCGTACACTAGCGGATGATCGACGAAAAGTACTTCCCCAGCTTTGATGTCTTCTGTGGCAACAAGTCCGCGACCACCGAGAGGAGATTCAAATATTGCGCATTTCATATAACGTGCTCGATCCTCGTTACATGTGAGAATAGTTAGATGTTCCTTGACCATTACACACAATTGTTCTATCGACATCTTCCTGTCGCAACTCGTCCGGTGCCGGCACTGCACTGCACACTCGCTGCGATTATACACATCAGTTAGTTTGATAACACTGGCTAGGTAGTGATCGAATATACATACATCGCCAAAAACATGTGCGGATCTCTCCGGCAATTAACTGCGTTAGATAAACGAGCACCGGCCGTTCATGTTAAGTGTTAGCATACCTGACGTTTCTCACTCGTCGGTTGCCAACATTATTTTTCAACTACAAAATTATCAGGTAATTTGTACTGAAATAATTACGTCCTTATTTTAGCTACTTCTTAACGAATCTGCCGACCGAACGCAAAAAAACAGGAGCGACATTTGCTGAAAGAAATATATGTAGTTACGTAAGTTAGTTTCACGTTTATTTTAA
The DNA here is from genome assembly GCA_951802675.2 of Boloria euphrosyne. Taxonomy (NCBI): domain Eukaryota; kingdom Metazoa; phylum Arthropoda; class Insecta; order Lepidoptera; family Nymphalidae; genus Boloria; species Boloria euphrosyne. Next base: position 11,429,250 of record OX637873.1, on the reverse strand, counting down.
AATAGGCGTGAGGTGTGTAAATCAAAAATATCGGAACATGTGCTATTTATTTTTTGTTATATAAATATATTCGCAAAGAAATTTTAATGTAGGACTGCTGTACTAGCGATTATGGAAATAAGGTTATAAATATGTTAAAATATTGTGTCGTTATCTTCGAGTATGTACTCGTAGATAAAATGAGTTTTATTAACGATCAGATTTAAACATAGAAATAGGTTAAAATTAAATTATTTTTAAAGTTGGGTTCCGTAGCATGAAACATTGAAATAAGTTTATAATTGCAATTTATTTTGTGATGTAATTTATGGTTTTTGGATTTTCCCCCACTTTTGCTATAAGACAATGCTTATGGCAGGCAAATTCTTAAGTCATTTCTCGTTGCATCTTATATGCAGACTAGATTTTTTGATTATTTTGAACTTTGATGCCTATACGCGAAAGAGAGACTCTTCCTTATGAACCATGGAAGTCTTAAAACTATAAAAAAAGCATCTTAATAATTTATAAAAATGTTAAATTAACAACTAGCCTGCTTCTGTCCAAGAAGTTCTAGTCTTTTTTGTCTATTATCTGCTGTATCATGTATGAGTTTTAAGTTTTAAGTTTGCATTATTTTTTTACCTATTTTTTCTAGTTTTTTACATATTATAAATATAACTTTGTCACGTATAACATAGTTAGCCCTTATAGAGATTTTATTTTTATACCGTTTTGAATCTAATATTATAAATGCGATAGTAACTCTGTCTGTCTGTCGCGCTTTCACGCCAAAACTATTGAACCGATTTAAATGTAATTTGGTACACAGATTTTCTAGAATCTGAGAAAGGACAACTTTGTAAGGTGAAAAAGGGATATAAGGGGTTGAAATAAGGAATGAAAGTCTCCCCCCCCCCCCCCCCAACGTACTACTAGTAAGGGCTTAGTAGTGTTCGGCCGGCGCGAAGCTAAGAAACGCGCAAGGGGGGTCCACTTCGGTGAGTGGTGTGTCATGCGGATTACTCCTGGTACTTTTCTGGATAAAAGAGTGGACTGTGGAGCAACCTTCTTGGCTGTGTGGTCTGCGTTGACAGACCTGTCGGGCCGTCGTGGTTGAATGCGCAAGCGATCCTGCGACGCCCCATTAAGACGGGTGATGGGTGCTTGAGTTTTAGTGGGTAGTACTGGCGTGCCGGTAAGTCCCACATAACTAATTGTTTTCTACAGGTGGTATACGTCAATGCATTTCCCAAGGATAAGAAGAATGGGATGAATGTTTATTGTTTGTATGGAAATTACGTCTTTTTAAAGCTACAAGCTTGTTTTTTAGGCTTTTGATTAGATATAAATAAATAATTTTATTCTAAAGCGAGTACCTAAGAAGAAACCCGAGCGAAGCGAGGGTGAGTCGCTTGTTGATTATAATATTATATTACAAGTAACCAGTTAGATCTGTTACAGTAGAAGTATAAGCTTTTGCATTTAGTAGTTTACTTTAAGTTTAGTAGAAACATAAACTTATGTTTTAGAGTGTTATAATACTCTTTATACAAGGCGCAATTACTCGTAGACGTTGCAGATTTCATTGAATAGTCAGTTAAGGTAACTTTTTGTTAGTGTTCTATATTTGTTTCACTGAAACATGAATAGAATACAGAACATGTATCGGGATAAATTTAACTTGCAAACTAGTTGCCGAGTAACTTCCTTGTGTCTTGGCTATGAATAATAAGATATTTTTGGAGGGGTATAGCTAGCAATTCGAAATATTTATCACACCTCATTTTAGCCATTATGAATTTCGATTTCTTTGTCTTTTTTTTTTTTTTTTTTTTTTTTTTATTTCATTCTGAATTAGTGCTTGACTACGTTCCACCTGATGGTAAGTGGTAACGTAGTCGTAGATGGTAAGTCGCACTAATTCAGTAGCCACCTATTCACTCTTGCCTTGAAGACACCCATATTGTAACCGGACGGAAACACAGACGCAGGCAGATTATTCCAATCCTTTGCTGCACGTATAATAACTCGGAAAGAAATTATTTTAACAATACTACCAGAACGTATTGTAAATATCATTCTAGTTTATAGAAACAGAATTAAGTTAAATTTACCGGATTGACTTTTAACAACAAATAATCGTATTTTAATAAATACCAGAATGTTCTAGTAAACACATTTTAGTAATCAATGCTAACAGCTATTTAAAAGTACATTTTATTAATGTAAAGAGAACATTTCAATAATTGTAAAGTATACCCTCCATAATTTGTTTGTTGTTGCTAGCTGTCAATTGAACAATACGATACTCGTGGTTGTCTCTAACTGCTTTAGTTGTTAAAATAAGCTAGATATCATATAGTATTGTTAACCAGATTATTATGTTTTGTGTAACATGAGTATCGTCTAGCAAACGAAACGTTGTTTACATTTGCCAAATATATTGTATGGTTTGCTTGAACTTTGGTTGGCAGCACTGACTGGCTGCTATGCTTGTCTTGTCAAGTTATCATTTCATTTTTCTTTCGGACGGAACGTGCGTGCGGTTCGGGTGTGCTACAAATAGTTACTTTAATTATTATTTATTATAGTTACTAATTACTACTGTTTGTGTTGTGATGGACAAGGATATCAACCAACTTTTAGAATCGTGGCAGTTGGCCGAGTACATACGAATGCAAAATATAAGTTACATAACTTTAAGGTTACCAATATAATAATATCTAAGACCGACAAGAGCCTAGCTCAGTTTTGTTTTAATAATACAAAGTTACAAACGATTGTTTTGTTTTATTTAAAATTCTTGTTGTCCATGTCTTGTACTACAAGCCTGCTGCAATTGGTTGTTTTAAAAAAATGCATCAATGTTTTGTTCTTTGTTTCACATTATTTAGTAGTAGTCCGGTCAATTTAGACATCCAAGGATACAATAACTTACAATAAGCTGATTGTAAGCAGCTTATTGTAAGTTATTGTACCTTCACCCCTATTTATTCGTCTAATTTGACCGGACTATAGGTGATTGATTGGATCTTTAAAAAAATTTACATAGTTACCGGTGTGTTAAGAAAAGATCAAATCTGTCAGTTTAGTTGAAAAATACTTTCTTGACGAAACTGACAGATTTTAACTTTTTATTAACATGGTAACTATGTACATTTTTAAAAGGTTCAATCAATCTCCTACTAAATAATGTGAAACAAAGAATAAAACATTGCTGTAATTACTAAAATATAATAAACTGAACAATATAAAATATAGTAAACTGAACACAAACACACAAAATATATAGTAAAGTGTAAAAAATATGTAGTTTGATAAAATCTCAACTTGGTAATATTTGCAATCAATTTGTTAATGGTCACTATAATAATCTATAGTCTCTACTAAAAATCTGGTTATCTCGAAAATAAAGCATGGTGTTACGAACGATACCGATTCCGTTATATTTATAATAAAAATTATGTAATGAATACAAATAGGTTTTTGTACACTATACACTAATTTTAATGAAGTGTACCAGCTTTATGTTTAACTGTGCTAGATATTCTTGTAAGCTATTACCAGATTTTTCTAGTAAACTCGACAAAATAGTTAGCTGTCGTATATATTACACGACAATCTGCTTATGCTAACTATATTCTGGTTACCTAAACTAGAATTTTCTCTCCGTGAAATGACGAAGCGAAACGCTTCGTCCGGACGGCTGTGTAGCTTGGCTTTTACCAGCGTAGGGTCACCTATAAGTCTCTGGGCACGCCTCTCAATCGAGTCCAAGGCTGACAGATGGCATTTCGCAGCACCAGCCCAAATGTGACTACAGTATTCCACGCACGACCGGACTTGAGCTTTATATAAATCTAGAAGCTGTCCCGGCGTGAAATACTGTCGGACCTTTGCAAGGATGCCAACTTTCCTCGCTGCTACGTTAGCCTTAGACTCGATGAACCGCCCGTAGTTCATGTTGGGGGTAATGTCCATCCCAAGTAACTGCAGGCGGTCAGTGTATTCCAGAGGCACATTTCGGAAAGTAGGAGTCAAGGTGAAAGGACTCCTTTTTGTGGTGAACAGACACGCCTGTGTTTTGGTGGCGTTGAAACTCACAAGATTGGCATCGCCCCAAGTGGAGACTGCCCTGAGTGTGAGATTCAACCGCTCTACCATGGCCTCTCTTTCGGACTGAATTTGATCTCTACTAGCCCGAGGATTCGGCAGGTATCTCTCTACAACAGTGCTGTCGTCTGCGTACCCATAGATACCGGGTATAAGCAGATCGTTGATATGCAGCAAGAACAAGGTTGCAGAGAGAACAGACCCCTGAGGAACCCCTGAGTTGGTCTTTAAGGGTTGTGATGAATAACCCTCAACCACAACTCTAAGTGATCGGTCGGTCAGGAAGTCTTTAATCCAGCCGATCAGGCCAGGAGATATACCGTAGGCTGAAAGCTTGCGTATAAGGCTAGCGTGCCAAACCCTGTCAAAGGCCTTTGAGACATCGAGGGAAACGGCAATCGCCTCCCCGCTTCGCTCAAGAGCTTCGCCAAAGGTGTGATTGGCATACACTAGAAGATCCCCAGTCGACCGATTCCGGCGAAACCCATATTGTCGATCACTGAGGAGATCATTCTGTTCTAGGTATGCCATTAGACGACTATTCAATACACGCTCCATAATCTTGCAGAGTATGGAGGTGATTGAAATCGGACGATAATTGGCAGGGTCGGCACGGCTACCTTTTTTGGGCACTGGTTGCACGTTGGCAAGCTTCCAGGATTTAGGCACTATTCTAGTCCTTAGAGAAAGGCGGTACAGACGAGTCAATATCGGAGACAACTCGGGAGCACATGTTTTTAGCACTATCGCTGGTATACCATCAGGACCACTGGCTTTATTCACATCTAGACGACACAATACTCTCTTGACCTCCTTATTAGTTATAGGGATATCTGCCATTGAGATTCCGCAGTGAGGTAGATGTGGTGGAGTAGCATTGCCAGTGTCTAGACATGAATTTTGGGCAAAAAGAGAAGCAAGCAAAGTCGCCTTTTCCTTTGCCGTATGAGCCAGGGATCCGTCAGGTTTTACCAGCGGTGGCAGTGAGGGCCGACAGAAGTTCGTCTCGACCGCTTTGGCAAGGGACCAAAAAGCTCTGCTGCCAGATGGTTGGGCAGAGAGCTTTGCGCCAATATGTGTAATTCGGTCAAGACGAGCCTTCTTTAATGTCTTTTTGTAGGACTTGGCGGCTAAGTTAAAGGCTCTCTTCTTGGATCTTACATCCGGAGCCTTGCGGTCTCGAGCATCAACCCAGGCAAGGTAAGCCGAATGCTTACGCTTTTCAGCAAATGTACATTCGGCATTAAACCATGGGTGAGCTTTGCCACCGACGGGTACATCAGAGAACGGGATAAAATATTCCATCGCTTGATGCACCACATCGGTTATAGCATCCGCACAGCTCGACGGATCGGAAGAAGAGAAGCAGACCTGCCGCCAAGGAAAGGATGCGAAGAAGTGTCGCATCTCATCCCAATCTGCTGACTTGTATTGCCATACTCGTCTAACACCAATAGGGTCGTTATCTGGTGGAGAGTAAGACGATACAGATTTTACCAGACAGTGGTCAGAGCTACCCAGTGGGGATGAAACCTGGATGTTATATCTGTCTGGATCAGTTGTCAGCAGAAGGTCCAGACAATTAGCTGAGTGGCCGTCTACATCGGGAACCCTCGTCGCTTGTTCAACTAGCTGGGAGAGTCCAAGTGATACCGCAAACTTCCACGCTTCTCTCCCAGCATGGTCCGTCTTCTGGTATGGGAACAGCCAATCTTCATGATGGGCGTTAAAGTCCCCCAGAAAGACAAGCTGCGCGGAAGGGTACCGTTGCATAGCCACATCAGCGCCCTCACTAAGATGTTCAAACAATCGAGTTGTCTCCTGGTCACCAGTGTGCGATCGGTAGACACAGGAATACAGGATCTTTTCGATTCCTGTGTCTACAATAACCCAAATCATAGATAATGTGGGGTCTTCAAGGTGGCGGAGACGCTGGAAACAGAGGTCATTTCGCACGTACAAGCAGACTCCGGCCCGCGAGCTAAAATTATGCTCCAACGTGTAGCCGGGATAGTCCAGGTACGCAGCGTTCAATGGACATTGAATCTGCGTCTCCGTTAAAAAGAGCATGTGCGGCTGCGCAGTCTCGAGGTGGTAGTGGACTGATGAGAGGTTAGTGTGCAATCCACGGATATTCGTGAGATGCACGTTAAGTGAGGGGGAGTGCAGCCGCTTAAAAACTTTACCCTTTTTGTGCCTTGTCATTTAAATATTATAACTGAAGAGTGAATAGGATGGAGAACGTCAGTTGAACGAGGTGTTGCACGAGCCCGGCAGCGATATTGATGCTGTCATGTCATAGAGGGCTTAGTCTGGAGACTGCGGGGACGCCCGAACCCCCCCAAGGATCGCCATCGGGCCTCCTCCTCTGGTCGCCAACCAGCACGATGGAGCCACCCTGGGATTTTTCACAGATGGCGGGGCGGCCTTTCATTGGTGGCTAGCCCACTAGTTGGCCCCCCAACTGTCTGCGGTCGGCCAGCGGCATGCCGTGCTTTGGATCCCGCTACCCTCCACGACTAAGCTCCCGACACAACAAGCAACGATCCACCACCAACACGGCTACTGTGCAACACAACTGTTCAGACCCATTCCCCATACGGCTTCATCAGCCCCTACATGCCGGAACACGCTGTTAGGCGCTTGGCGGCACGACTTCTGCTGATGGGTGGTGTTCAGGCAAACGCCTGATTTATTATTGGAGCAACAACTTTTAACGTTTAATTTTTTATGTCTACCGCACCACTTACATGCACTTAATAATGTTCTAATTTTTCTTACAATATAATTTATAACTGCATCGAGAACACGTATTTTAATTTACTCCCAAAAATACTGCCAAAATCCTACACATGGTCCTTCGAGCCGGATGCGAAGAATTCAGCAATTTTGTGATTATAATAAAGGATTTATAAAGAATAGTCGTTGGACATCAAGAATTATAGTCGGGATTCGATGTGCAATTTTGCCACATCATTCTGGATAATAGAACTGGAAGATTCTGTGGTCTGGATATCAGGATACGTACTATAATTATTATAATTTTGATGATTAGTTTCCCCAACACTCTAAAGGTAGTATTTATGGTTAAAATATTGTATTTAAAGGTTAGTATCAAATATTTTGTTAATTTTACATTAAGCTTAGCGTTCATACAATTATTTATTGTAATTTATGTAGTATGACTTTATTGCATTAATTTTAGTTGAAGTTTTCATAATTTAAAGGATATTATACCTACATATTTGTGTATTAATATCTATTTGTGAACTTCTGCTGTAAAGTCAGTTACGTAACCGCTTAAGATTGTAATTAAAACGTATAGTTTATTTTACTGATTAATATTGATACTAATTTAGTTATTTCATAAAGAATACGTGTTAATTGTAAATTTAATAGATCTTAAGTATTAAGTATTATATAATTATATAACAATACTTAGGTACTTTTAATTTTCAAATATTGCTGTAAAACGTTTCACATTAACTTTAATTTCATTACAAGTAATTAGTTATTACATATTATTAATTATAATTTTGTATACATTCCAGGTTGACTGTACTAGTCTACGCAATGCCAGACGATAAGGAGCTCATAAGGAAGCGGGCTAGTTTTAAGGGAAGAGTAACTGTATTTTCTAATTATTTGAATTCTTTAGAAACTTTAACTTTAAGCCCTTCCGAAGTAAATGAATTACAATTGCGTTTGAGTAGACTCGAGGCTATGTACGAGCAATATGACGAAGTGCAATTATTATTGGAATGTAGTACTGATAATATGGATAATCAAATGTCGGAACGTAGTGAGTTTGAATCTCTTTATTACAAATCCCTATCTTTAGCACAAAAAATACTTGCTGACTGCAAGAAAAGAGATCGAGACAACGAGGTGAGTTTACATTCAAATACTAAATGTGTCAAGCTACCGACTATTCAATTGCCTAAATTTAGTGGATCTTATACCAACTGGCTAGAATTTCATGATACATTTGAAAGCTTGATTCACAGTAATGATGAAATAAGTAATATTAATAAATTTCATTATTTAAGATCCTCTCTTGAAGGATCCGCTGCTGTGGTAATTAATTCAATACAATTTTCTGCGGATAATTATTCGGTAGCATGGAATCTCCTTTGTGATCGATTCGACAACAAACATTTATTAATTCAACACCACGTTTCAACATTATTTAATATAGATTCTATTCGTAAAGAGTCATCAGTAGTTTTAAAGAATTTAATTGATCAAATTAACAAAAATTTACGTGCCTTGGAGTCATTAGGTGAACCAGTTGATCAATGGGACACTCTTCTCATTTACATTATTACACATAAGTTAGATAGCAAAACTTACCGTGAATGGGAAGAATACAAAGGTCGTCTTGATAAGAATTCTAAGATAATGTTTTCAACATTTTTAAATTTTATTAGAAATCGAGCTGATTTAATAGAAACCTTAGAACTTTCGAATTCTAGTGTAGTTAGCCATACAAATACAAAAAATATTAAAATCAAGACAATGAGTATACAAGACTGTAATAATAAAGGTAATATTAATGATAATAATATTCAATCGAATTCTATCTTATTAAAACCTAAGTTATGTCAAAAATGCAACGGTGACCATAAATTAAGCGTTTGTCCTCAATTTTTAGCTATGACCAGTGAAGCACGTTTGCAGGTTTTGCCAAGCTATAAAGTATGTTTTAATTGTTTGTGTCAAGGTCATTATGCTAATAACTGTAAAAAGGCAGGCTGTAAAATATGCCGGCGCAAGCACAACACGCTGGTACATGTAGCAGAGCATGTAAAAGGTAGGAACGCTTCAACCGTTCAACCCAGCGGCGTCAACAATGAAGACACTAACAGTTGTAAGAGTGCGTCCACTACTTTAGCTCATGGCACGAGTTTATCGCTGTCTGCCAATGTTAAACAGGGCGATATTTTACTTTCGACTGCGTTGATAAAAGTGTTAGGAAGGAATCGCACTGTGCATACCGCGCGCGCACTCCTTGACAGTGGCAGCACGTCATGTCTCATGACTAAGGCGTTTTATAATCAGTTAGGTTTGTCTGGTTACACTGTTAATAAATCAATAATGGGAATTAATAATTCAACATCATCAATTAATAAGATGGCCGTTGTGTCTATAACATCAAGAAATGATGACTTTACGACAAAGATTAACTGTTTCGTTTTAAATTCAATTACGGACAACGTTCCTAGTAGGCATGTAGATTTATTGAACCTTAAAGTTCCTTCAGACATCTTCTTGGCTGATCCCAATTTTAATACACCAGCTTCAGTAGATATACTACTCGGTGCTGACATCTTTTGGGACCTTTTAGGATCTCAAATAATAAAACTAGGACCAGGACAGCCTATTCTCTGTGAGACGAAGCTTGGTTGGCTTGTTTCTGGCCCGACTAGTAATACCATAGACTTAACTTCTATAAGGAGTAAATGTAATGTTACAAAGGTTGTATCAGATAGTGACAATAATGGGGTGCCTGGCAGAAAACCTCCCCGAGTGCTCAGTGGCTGCTGGTCCTTATGGTTTCTTGAGGACGAGTAGGCGCTGGGCCGGTGCACCCTGGGTGCGGTCAACAATCTCCTCGTGAGGGGTGGGAAAGAGGAGATTGTTGTCCGCAGCGAATTTCTGCCGGAGCGGAGGAGTCGCTCCCGAGGGCTCCCTACTTGCGCTCTGCGCTGCAGAGCGCACGACTAGGGGGCGAGGTGGGGTAGACCGCGGGCCGTTTTACAGTCCGCGGTATAGGGGTTTCCGCGGCGTGTATGTCGCAGTGACCGAGGTGGGGAAGACCGTGGGTTGCTTCTCAACCATCCGTTGTGAGGTGTTGTGAGCCACGGCGCCGGGGAAGGAAAAAAAAAAAAAAAAAAAACAAAATAAAAAAAAAAAAAAACAAAAAAAGAAAATAAAAAAAAAAATTAAATAAAAAAAAAAAAAGGGTTAGGTTAGCTTACCGAACAGTGGGCGGTATATCCTGCGCTACAGGCATTCGCGGGCCTCGGGAGGATTAAAATACCCTCCCAGCAAAGAGCGGCCACATCACCGTGGGGAAGTGATGTGTGTATTACCCAATTAAAAAATATGAAATGTCTCAGGAAAATGATTGTGCTTTGTCGTGCGCCCCGGTTGACGCCCGGCGCTCGCAGGTATCCGGGCCTGCGAGTGATAAATTGGTTACCGATGGATGCGCAGGGGTAGGCGACCAGGCCCCTGTAGCGGATTTGGCTACTGGAAGCGATATTATGTCATGCGACCCGGCTGACACCCGGCGCTCACAGATATCCGGGCCTGCGAGTGTTAAATTGGTGACCGACGGAAGCGCAGGGGTAGGCGACCAGGCCCCTGTAGCGGATATGGATACTGGAAGCGGTGGAAATCGGTCGCGTGGGACGTCTTCCGTTAGGAAACGTCCAGTGTGCCAGTTCTCAGACGAGGAAGGCCTTCCGGCCCCCAAGTTGCCGACCTCGAGGAGGGGTCGACAGGCATCGAGAGGGGCGAGTACTTCGCAGCCACGGAGGGATAAGCACGGACGGGTCGTGCGCTGCAATACCTCGGCGGCTAGTGAAGTAGAGAGTGACACGGGGGTCACTACGGAGGACCCTGGCGATGGCGGTGAAAGCTGTGCCTCGCTGGGGAGCTCAAAGGCGGAGCTCAACGCCGCCAGGAGGGAGCAGCGCAAAGCCGTCGCGGCCGAAGAAGTGTCGGAAATGGCCCGACGCGCTCGCGAGCGACGAGCCGCTCTGACGGCGGAAGGGGGAGAGCCATCTGCGGTGGCCTTGAGCCAGCTGGCTCTGGATGGGGTGGACTTAGTCCTAAAGGTTGCAACCAAGTCCGGCAACCTGAAGGGCACGTTCATCCGTGGTTTAAAGGAGGCTGCCGCGGATATCAGGGAGGCGGTTGGCATCCTCCTCAACAGGACGGCCACGGACGAGGTCGCAAAGTTACAGGAGGAAAACAGCCGCCTCCGAAATGACCTAGAGGACCTCCGGCGGCAAGTAGCCGGGCTAAGCGAGCAACAGCGGCGACGCTCGTCCACCGATGCCGCACTTGCAGTGGCCCCGACGCGACCAGCAAGCCCTCGTACCGACGAAGAGGTCGAGCGCATTGTCCGGATCTGCATGCTCCAGTGCGGGAGCATGGTTAATGCTCGGCTGGAGGCGATTTCTCGGCGTCTCCCGGCGGAAATCCTCCGCCCGCCTCTAGCGGTTGACACGCGTAGGACTGAGGAACCGCAAAGACTTGCGCCTCAAAATGGGAAACCCGCGGAGGGTAACAAAAAGCCCGCGGAGGGAGCTTTTCCGAGCGACCAGCCCACGACTGCCGGGTCTAAGGGTGCGACCTGGGCTAAAGTCGTGGGCCGCAAGAAGGCCCGCAAAGCCGCCAAGAAGGCCGCAGCAGATGCATGCGCCCCTGGTGGAACTGCAAAAGCGGTTGCGCAGCCGGCGCGGCGGACTGCTAAAGGCGGTCGCAAAGGACCGACGATACATGCCCCGCGTTCCGAAGCTGTGACGCTTACGCTACTGCCTGGAGCTGCGGAACGTGGCGTAACGTACCAGTCGGTCATTGCCGAGGCCAAGGCCAAGATCAAATTATCAGATCTTGGCCTCCAGTCTGTCACCCTCAGGCAGACTGCCACGGGTGCGCGGCTGTTCGAGGTGGCTGGTGCTGAGAGTGGCAGTGCCGAAAAGGCGGACGCTCTGGCCGCCAAGATGAGGGAGGTCCTCAACCCTGAGGACGTCCGGGTCTCCAGGCCAATGAAAACCGCAGAGGTGCGGATTGCTGGTCTGGACGACTCCGTGACCTCTGAGGAGGTGGTGACGGCCGTTGCCCGAAACGGAGAGTGCCCGCCGGACAAGGTGCAGACCGGTGATATACGCGCCGACGCCACCGGACTTGGCGTAGCCTGGGTTCGGTGCCCTGTAGCGTCGGCGAAGAAGATCGCCGATAGCGGCAGATTGCTGGTTGGCTGGGTTTCAGCGAGGGTAAAACTCCTGCAGCCTCGGGCTTTGCGGTGCTTCCGGTGCCTGGAGAAGGGGCACGTCCGGGCAAAGTGCACCGCCGAGATTGACCGTAGTGATCTTTGTTATCGCTGCGGTCAGCCCGGCCACAAGGCGGCCCAGTGTTCCGCAGCGCTCAACTGCAGCATATGTTCGGCTGCGGGAAAGCCAGCGGGACACAAAGTGGGTGGAGGGGCCTGTGGCACGCCTGCTTCAAAACTAAGAAGCAACAAGGCTAAGAAAAAAAAGAAGAGGAGCCCTAAACCTGCCGGGGAAACCTCGCCACCCCCGCAGGCTAGTAACTCCACAGCCGACTCCCGGCCCAGGACCGTTGCCGAGGGAATGGAGTGTCAATAATGGCACAATTTCATTTTCTCCAGGGCAACATCAACCACTGTGCCAGAGCTCAGGATCTCCTACTCCAGAGCATGGCAGAGTGGTCGATTCACGTGGCTGTGGTTGCCGAACCGTACTTCATTCCCGCCCGTGACAACTGGCTAGGATGCGCTGACGGTTTGGTGGCCATTATTGGCAAGACTCTGATCGACACATCTCGGGGCCGTGGTTGGGTTGCTGCGGTCTCAGGCGGCATTGTCATTGTGGGGGCGTATTTCTCCCCCAACAAGAGTCTCGCCGACTTTGAGGGTTTCCTTGTAGAGTTGGGTGCTGTCGTAGGCCGCTATCACCCTCGTCCCGTTCTGGTGCTAGGGGATCTCAACGCCAAGTCATCGGCGTGGGGATCTCCGATCACTGACCCTCGGGGCGAGGTGCTAGATGAGTGGGCGGTGACGACTGGTCTGGTCGTCCTGAATCGGGGTTCGGAATACACGTGTGTGCGGCAGCGGGGCGGGTCGATAGTGGACGTCTCATTCGCTAGCCCCTCTGTCGCCAGTCGAGTCCGCGACTGGCGTGTCGCCGTGGAGGTGGAGACGCTGTCGGACCATCGGTATATCCGGTTCGACGTCTCTGCCCAGGCCGCGAGCGGCCGTCATCCAACAACCCCGATTAACTACGGCCCGCGTTGGGCGATTAAGCGCATCGATAAAGAACTACTCGAGGAAGCTGCCTTAGTCCAGTCCTGGATCTGGGAGTCGACGACGGCCGGCCCCGTCGACGTCGAAGCGATGGCGCTGTGGTTTCGTGGGGCGATGACGCAGATCTGCGACGCGTCCATGCCCCGTGTCCGCCAACAGTCCGCAAGGCGCCAAGTGTACTGGTGGACCGCCGAGATCGCGCAATTGCGCGTAGCGTGCGTTGCGGCTCGTCGCCGGTACACCCGATACCGGAGACGGCGTCGACGTGATTCCGCTGAGGAGGACGCTCTGTACGAGGTGTACCGCGCGTCTAAGGAGACTCTGTGGCTGGCCATCGGCGACTCTAAGTCGCGCTCCAGGGAGGAGCTGTTGGGGTCCCTAGATCGGGATCCGTGGGGGCGCCCTTACCGCTGGGTACGGGGCAAGTTGCGTCCCTGGTCGCCTCCACTAACGCAAACCATGCAACCACAGTTGCTAGAGGCGGTGGTATCGGCCCTCTTCCCAGAGCGAGCGGGATACGTTCCCCCGGCGATGGCTTCACTCTCAGCCACAGACTCTCCAGAAGAGGAGAACACTGAAGTCCCCGAGGTGACGCAAGCAGAGATGAGAGCGGCCGTGTCGCGACTCCGGGCTAAGAACACAGCGCCCGGACCCGACGGAGTTCCTGGTCGAGCTCTCGTCCTGGCTCTGAAGGAGCTAGAGCCCCAGCTGAGGGGGCTATTCACGGAATGTCTCGAGCAGGGTCAGTTTCCCAGTGTATGGAAGGAGGGGAGGCTAGTCCTGCTCAGGAAGGAGGGGCGCCCTGCGGACTCGCCGTCTGCGTATCGGCCCATTGTGCTGCTCGACGAGGCGGGCAAACTCTTTGAGCGTATCATCGCAGATCGACTCGTCAACCACCTGTGCAGGGAAGGGCCGAACTTGGACGATAAGCAATTTGGTTTTCGTCGGGGGCGCTCCACCATAGACGCCATCATGCGCGTGAGGGCCCTGGTGGAGGAGACGGTATCCCGGGGTGGGGTGGTGCTGGCGGTGTCTTTAGACATCTCCAACGCATTCAACACCTTACCCTGGAGTTGTATTCGGGAGGCTCTGAAATACCATCGCGTGCCTCTCTACCTCCGCCGTACAGTAGGGGCTTACCTGGAGGGTAGATGCGTCACCTATCGGGGACGAGACGGTGCCGGTCGGCACCTCATGTCGTGCGGTGTTCCGCAAGGATCGGTCTTGGGACCGCTCCTGTGGAACATCGGATACGACTGGGTGCTGAGAGGCGAACTCCCGTCGGACGCCGAATTGACGTGTTATGCGGACGACACGCTCGTAACTGCCCGGGGGAGCTCGCACAGGGAAGCGACGTTAATAGCTACGGCTGCGGTGTCACAGGTGGTGAACCGCATTCGGCGCCTGGGCCTAGAGGTGGCCCTAAACAAGTCGGAGGCCATAGTGTTTCATGGCCCCCGACGTGCGCCGGCGCCGGGATCACACATCGTGGTCAACGGGGCTCGGATAACTGTCGAATCCACCATGAAGTATCTGGGATTGGTGCTCGACAGCCGGTGGGAATTCGGGCCCCACTTCCGGCGGCTGGCGCCCAAGCTGATGGGTGCAGTGGGCGCGCTTTCAACGTTGCTTCCCAACTTGGGGGGGCCAAGCGCCACCTGTAGGCGGTTGTATGTGGGAATCGTGCGGTCCATGGCCCTATATGGGGCCCCTGTGTGGGCGATGGACATGACGGCCAGCACTCTTGCCATTCTGCGCAAACCGCAGAGGGCGATGGCCGTCAGAGTCATCCGCGGGTATCGCACGATTTCCTACGAGGCGGCTTGCGTCTTGGCCGGATCCCCGCCCTGGGACCTAGAGGCGAAAGTACTCGCGTCATTATATCGGTGGCGCGAGGAAATGCGGACACGGGGCTTGAGGCCGGTGCAGCGGCAGATTGCGCTGCGCCGAGAGAAGCTCCGTCAGGTTTTGGTGGCAGAATGGCGGCAAAGGCTTCTGCGCCCTACCGCCGGCCTCGCTACCGTCGAGGCGATCCGACCGGTACTCAACAACTGGCTTGGAAGAAGGCACGGCTCCCTATCGTTTAGGGTGACGCAGGTGCTGTCGGGGCACGGCTGCTTCGGCAAGTACCTGTGCCGCATAGGTAGGGAGCCGGACGCTCGGTGCCGCCACTGCGTCCATTGCGGGGAGGACACGGCGCAGCACACGCTCGCCGAGTGTGTAGCTTGGGAGCGCCGTGTCCTCACAAATAAAGTAGGAGGCGATCTGTCGCTGCCGGCCGTAGTGCGGACGATGGTCAGTAGTGCAGAGTCGTGGGACGCGGTGGTGTCCTTCTGCGAGGACGTGATACTGCAGAAGGAAACTGCGGAACGGGAGAGGGAGATCTCGACTCCCTTCCCCGGCCGCAGGAGGCGCACCGGGCGCAGGATAAGGGCAAACAACGCCCTTTTCCGGCCCCCATGAATGGGTCCAGGGGCGAGGGACTTGGGGAAATCCTCGCCCCCTATTCGATGGACCCGAGGCGTAGGCGCGCGCGAATGCACGCGTCTCTGAGACGATGCGCGGGGTAGATCAACACCTCACTACCCCGTGCAGGAGACGAGGCCCGAACAGATCCGGCCAGCACTAGTGTGGGGCTGTGGAAGAATGTGGATTCCCACGGCCTCGCGCGTACGTGCGAGGAGACACCGGGGTGGTTTTAGCCGGTAAGAGTCCGGCACTCCCCTCCGCCTTTCCCCAGGCGGAGGCAGTCCATGAGGATTTCCCCCCGTTAAAAAAAAAAAAAAAAGATAGTGACAATAATAGGTTAAATGATGAAATACAACAATTACTCACGCGCTTTTGGCAACTAGAAGATGTTAGTACAACGTCACATTATTCTTCTGAGGAAAAACAGTGCGAAGATCATTTTGTTAAAAATACAACGCGTTTGGAAAACGGTCAATTTTGTGTAAGAATTCCTTTAAGATATTCTCCTAAATTACTTGGTGAATCTTTAACTCGAGCAAAACATTGTTATCCTCATTAGAACGTAGATTTAAAGTTAAGCCTCAATTTAGTGAAATGTATAAACTTTTCATGCAAGAATACGAGCAATTAGGTCATATATCTAAGTGCGACTCTGTAGCTCAATTTGCTCATTATATTCCGCATCATGGAGTTATGCGTGAAAGTAGCACCACCACAAAATTGAGAGTTGTTTTTAATGCTAGTAGTCCTACAACTTCTGGTATATCTTTAAATAATTTACAGATGATAGGTCCTGTAATTCAAGATGATCTTTTATCTATTTTATTACGGTTCAGACAGCATAAATATATATTAGCTGGTGACATTGAAAAAATGTATCGAACTGTAGTTGTTCATCCTGACGACAGACATCTCCAACAGATTGTTTGGCGTGACAGTCCTTCGTCACCATTACACACTTATCAACTTAACACAGTAACCTACAGCACAGCTAGCGCTCCGTTCTTAGCAACTAGATGCATCCATCAGTTAGGCTTAGAGTGCGCTGATAAGAATGCTTCTGAAGCTATTCTACATGATTTTTATGTCGATGATCTCCTCACAGGTGGATCTGATATAAATGAGGTTATAGATTTACGTCATAAAATTACATCCACTCTTGCTTCAGCAAAAATGAATTTAAGAAAATGGAAGTCAAATGACATGCAGCTAATGATTGAATCTGACTTTCCACAATCTACACTAGATCTAAACGTTGGAGGGTTTGAGTCAACTAAAACATTAGGGCTAGGTTGGCAGGCGATGCCTGATCAGTTATGCTTTCCCATGAGTAATCAACCCATTGTAGATAGTAATAGCAAACGTGAGATCCTCTCTGTGATATCTCAGATCTTTGACCCTTTAGGGCTTTTAGGTCCTTGTGTTATGGTTTTCAAAATACTGCTTCAAAAATTATGGCTGCACAAATTGTCCTGGGATGAACAACTGCCGCAGGATATTAGAAAACTTTGGTCTGAATTAGTTCATAACTTGCCGGAAATAAATAATATTAAAATTCCACGTTGCGTCATCATTGATTCTTATAAATTTATAGAGTTTCACATATTTTGCGATGCGTCTGAACAGGCATATGGTGCGTGTCTGTATGTACGTAGCATTAATGATAAGGGCGAAGTATTAGTTCGATTATTATTAGCCAAAGGTCGAGTTGCCCCGCTTAAGCCGACAACCATTCCCAGACTAGAGCTCTGTGGTGCTTTGGTGGGTGTCCGTATTTACGAAAAGGTTAAGGCCTCACTAAGAGTGCAACCAAGGCGCACCTTCTTTTGGAGCGATTCCACAATCGTTTTAGGTTGGTTGAAAATGTTACCTTACAAACTTCAACCTTTTATTCGCAACAGAGTTGCAGAGATTTTAGATAAAACTGGCAATTGCGAATGGAGACATGTCTCGACTGACCAAAATCCTGCAGATTACATTTCGCGTGGAGTGGACATTTCGTCAATAGGTTCATTGACAGAATGGTGGTCCGGACCAGGTTTCTTAATGCAACATGAGTCAACTTGGCCGTCCAAGATCTTACAATTAGACGATGATATTAATTTGCCAGAAATGAAGTCGAATGTCTCCACATTAATTAGTACTTGTTGTAAAGATGAATTTAAAGGATTGATAAATTTCAACAATTTCTCAAATTTCTTAAGGCTTCAACGTGCTTTAGCTTTCGTTTTACGTTTTATTGACAGGAAATGTAAGAAAATAGTAAATTCTGGTCCTTTAAGTATCGATGAATTGCAAAGAGCATTAAACGTAATAATTCGCACATCTCAACAGGAATCTTTTGATGAATATAAATTACTGCTTCTTAAAAAGGAGTTACCTAAGAAAAGCCCGCTAGGTAAATTCAAGGTTTTCTTAGATGACCGAAATATTATGCGTGTTGGAGGTCGGCTCCAAAATTCAGATTTCCACTATGATAAGAAGCATCCTATTCTACTTAATTCAAATCATCGGTTTACCGTATTATTGTTTGAATATGAACACAAAAGGTTATTTCATGCAGGCCCTCAACTATTACTGTCATCTATTAGAGAAACATATTGGCCCGTCCGAGGTCGAAACTTAGCTAGGAAGTGTTACCTAAAATGTACGCGTTGTTGTCGAATGCGGGGAGAAACTGTTACCCCGACTATGGGTTACTTACCACAGCAGCGGCTTCTAGCAAGTTTTCCTTTTGAAAATATAGGATTAGATTATGCCGGTCCTATTCAATCAGTCGTTCGACAGGGACGAGGTTCCAAATTAGTAAAAGTTTATATTGCGATATTCGTTTGTTTAGCAACAAAATCAATTCACCTTGAATTAGTTGGTGATTTATCTAGTAATAGTTTTATCTTAGCATTGAGAAGATTTATCGCTCGTAGGGGTAAACCAAAAAATATATACTCTGATAACGGTACTTCGTTTGTTGGTGCGTACAATGACCTCTCGAGATTTCTCAAATCGTGTTGTGATCCAGTTACTGAGGAAATGGCAAAGGAAGGCATTAAATTCAATTTCATTCCACCGTGTTCTCCTCATTTTGCTGGCCTTGCGGAGGCTGGTGTCAAGTCAACTAAACATCATTTAGTCAGAGTGTTGGGCCTTTGTAATCTCACTTTTGAAGAATTGTATACAACGTTAGTACAAATTGAGGCCATTTTAAACTCCAGACCACTGACGCCAATTTCTTCCAACCCTGAAGACTTGATGCCGTTAACACCGGGACATTTTTTAATTGGTCGTCCCATGACATCATTGCCGTCACCCAATTATCAAGACTACTCCATGCATTCCTTAACTCGTTTTCAACGAATTGAACAGTTGAGACAACATTTCTGGACCAGATGGAGTAAGGAATATATCTCAGAACTTCAAGTGAGAACCAAATGGCGGTCATGCAAGGGTGCACTGAAGCTAAACACCCTGGTACTTCTAAAGGAAGACAACTTACCCCCTTTGAAATGGAAGATGGGACGAATTGTTGCTGTGCATCCCGGCCCAGATGGGATTATTCGAGTTGCGGATGTTAGAACGTCCAGCGGGATCTTAAGAAGAACATTCAGCAAGATTTGCCCTCTACCTGTCTACCAAGAGGAAGAGTTTTCTGGTTGAAAGCATGAGGTTGAGCTTTCAACGCCCGGGGATATGTTCAGGCAAACGCCTGATTTATTATTGGAGCAACAACTTTTAACGTTTAATTTTTTATGTCTACCGCACCACTTACATGCACTTAATAATGTTCTAATTTTTCTTACAATATAATTTATAACTGCATCGAGAACACGTATTTTAATTTACTCCCAAAAATACTGCCAAAATCCTACACAGGTGGTAACTCTGCCGTCGGCTGATGTTGGAGCCTACCACCACGACTACCATGGTGTTCGGTAGTTTGTCCCTTAGTCGCCTTTTACGACACCCATGGGAAGATATGGGGTGGCCATATTCTACTTGCCGTAGCCACACAGCGAAATCTAATTATTATAATCCGTTATTATGCTTAAAATTGTCTACATTATTATGCTTAAAATTATTACACAAAAGCGACACGGTTTGATGTCAAGTAGATAATACTAGATATAAAAATTGTTCAAATTATTTAAATACAGCTATAGAAGTAGTATCTGGTTTGATGGAAAATACATGAAAGTTATTTTTATATATTAGAATAAAGTAGAGCTGGAAGTCCCTAACGGCCATATATTGTTCAAACATTATTGTATACCAATACTAAATTGTTATAAGATCTAATTGACTAAATTATGTTGTTAGCTCTCCGTTTCATGTATTTTGGAATTCTCTAGCAGTAATTTGCATTAAAACTAAATATCACGTTTTCGCCTGTAATGTCGCACATAAAGTGGCACCAGGGCAGTAACATGATCTGTACCCATTGTCTAGGAAGCCTGTTGGTTCGTCAACCTGACCAGTCTCTGTGACCACTTATCCTATGTGGACGTTTGTGTTGATTCAAATTTAAGTTTTCGGTTCCCTTTCATTTGGTGCCTATCGTGATTATTTTGACGTGACGTTGCAATGCAGACATTGTTCGATTATAACGAGGATGAGTGTCCATGGTATTACTTTGACAGTTCATACAAAACTCTTCTGGGAGCTTGCCTTTTCGTATTTGGTGAGTAAAATTGGTATTAATAATAGTTATTTTATAGTCATAAAGTAAAATAAATAAAAGTAACATAAATATCTAAATGATGTTTGTTTTCTATTTTCCTTCAATTCTACTCTTTTTATAACGACTTCAAAACGTGCCAGTATAGTTTTTATAGTATTTTGTAGAAGCTACGTAAATTTTACTAAGATATCTATAATTATTAATATTGATTCAGAACCAACGCGTACATATTATAGAGCATATGCTCTATACTATGCTTCAAAAATTAAATAAACTAAATAATACCTCTCTTACAATATACTTTAGGCTCATTCTCAAAGATAAATTACCATTATTTATGATAACATATCAAAGCATTAAAGCAACGGATTGTTTGCTGGCAGGTATATTTGGGGTGCTGCTTAACGCTTGGCTTTACGCCACGTTCATCCACAGTCACCTGGTTATATTCAAAAGTCATGTGCTGATACTTAATCTTTGTTCGGCTTCACTTGGTAGAAATTTACTTGGGTTTCCATTCTCTGGACCATCAGCGATAGCTAAAAGGTAAATGAAAATGAAATATCAAATGCTGTCTTATTTTAAATCTCTTAATTTCTTATTGTGAATTCTTTGCTTTAAAATTCGCTTATATAAAAATGAAATGCAATATATTTCAGATGGCTGTTCGGTCCAGCATGTTGCCAGCTTTTTGCATTTATGAATCAATTTTTCGGTGTCTTTCAAATGATCGCTTTATTTGCAATCGTACTGGAAAGATATTTGCTTGCAAGATACTACAGGCGAGGTTAGAGAGCTCTAAATACTGATGCCTAATTTTCAATGTAAAATATATTTATTAATTGTTATATTTCAGACAGAACTATGTACTTTAGGTGTTACTGGACCCTCATTGGTGGATGCTGGGTGATGTCGGTTATCTTTGCCACTCCTCCCCTATTCGGCTATGGAATGTATTCATGTGATGCAACTGATACAGTTTGTGCACTCCAGTGGCCGTCACTCAATTCTGGTGCAAGACAGTTGGGCTTCAGTGTGCCATACGTCATCGTATGCGGGATTATCCCTGTCATAGGAATGTAAGTGATCCAACCATCAACCTATTTATTTCCAGTCTATTTGTTTGAACTTTCAAATCTAAGAAAATATGTTCGAATATACATTTCTTTCATATAGTTGTTTACTAAAATGAGCATTATTTGTTTCATTGATGAATCGTCTCTTTTGAATAAATGTGCACATTTAAGTTCAACATAAAATACATGTAAGAAAAATGTACATATCTTTTCAGTAATGACCTACATGATTATATTGTAGATTTTTCTTCATGGGAAAGGCTATTCGTCTGGAAAGAATACATTACAGGAGCGAGCAACAGAGGGAGCAGAGGCGATTGACGAGGGTAAAACATGATATGATTTATTATTATGTATTAAATTGAGTAACGCTCTATAATATATAAGTATGCTGTAATTCACTCTTACATTCATTTTAAAATATAAAACATAATTCCTTAGGAAGATATCTGATGTTTACTAATAATACTTGATACACAATTTAATAGTTTTATTGTTAAATGTAACTTAGAAAATATATTTTGAATTTTTATTTTATATTTATTTTATGATTATTTTAAATAGATCAAAGTATGTCTCCGATATGAAATGGAATAATCAATAATTATTACAATTAATCTTTTGTCAATAATTTTGAGTGACCAAGGTCGCGGCAAGTCTTTATCTGCGACCATGTCAAGTATTAAAAAAAAACTGCACTTTTATTAATGAAAATCTAAGCATTTTCCATATTTTTCTCCAGTGTATTCATATACTGTGTATAACGACACTCGCGTTGTGGATTCCGGCGGCTGTGCTGGCCAGCTGGCAGTGGCTGCCCTTGCTGATGTACGGTTACCGTCCACATGTACCTCAAGTACTATCTCTTCTCGCGCCTATTGCTGCTGAGGTAGGAATATCATAAAGGAATATCATAAAAACTCATTTTGAATTGATTACTTAAGCTATAATTACTAATTAGCTTAATTAATTGGTAATTCGTTCCAAGGTTTTAACAGAACTGAATCAGTTTTGTAGTTTATAAATAAATATTGAATGAAGTAAAAGTTTTAATTGGACTTGTTAAGTTCATAATTATTTAAAAATCTTAATTTAAATATTGTTTTAGTATTTATATTTGAAGGAAATTATTAAATTACAATTCTATTTTGTCTATCTTTGCGTATTTTGTTATAAAAGATAACGTGTAAATTAAACACAGGCAGCAACCAGCATCCCCGTGTTATGTTATCTTACTGGAGATGAACGACTTCGAGCTGCATTACTCGGCCGCATGAGAAAACACTACGCCCTCTTACATCCAGACCGAGCCAAGCGATACAGACGGAGCTTTTATTAAAACCAAATAAATGAAGACTATGACTGAACAATTTTGAAACTGATGCAAAAGGCCGGTCCCAATGCGACGGTCAGGGGTTCATCTAGTCCAAGACGAGAAATTACAATATGTCGGTGGAAATAGAGTGGTCATACGACGCTTCCGGATGCGTATCCAGAATTGTGATGAATGCTTTGTATGCAATGTTAATTAAAGTTATTTAAATGCTGAAAATCTTTTATTTATCTGTAATCTTTAGTTTTTTTCTTAATCAATATAATACTATGAAAATAAAAATAGGTAGGTATTTAGGTATTTAGGTATATAGTTTTTTTATGTGGTATTATGTATCAAATTGATTTAAGTAATTAATTACTGTTAAAATTAATAATCTATTACAGTGTAAAAAAAGAAAACGAGAAAGTTTCAAAATTTTTAATATTATAATAATGATTTAGCAGTAGGTCAATTTATCAACATCACAAGTAGAAGGATTGAGCATATACGTCGTACAATATGAGGTATATAATTAGATTTTAAACATCTTTGGATTCTACTTTTCGTACTTTTTGGGTGAACTATAGTATGATATGGTGTTAATTTTTTATTTGATTTGATATAGGAATAATGTATAAGAATTGCAGATAGAACAGTTAGCGACGTTGAGTCAAAACTATCCTTTTGTTTAAAGGGCGTGTGGTTTTCACGTGGCTCTAACCATGTATCGGAGAAACAGAGCGTAACAAAACCTGAAATACTAGTATGTAAACTGACACTCAGAAATTAGATCCGATAAAGAATACTAGATTCTGCACAATTCATTTGCGTCTTAGATACTTAGTGGCACTTCATCGACGCCGCACGGAGCAAGGGGCAATGGAAAACAGGATGGACACACACGATTGCGCTTGGGCGGATATTTTTGATGAGCAATCGAGAACTAATTTGGAAAGAGGCTTTATTGTAACAGGTATTTTGGCAATTTTTATTAATTTATCATTTTTTTTAAAAAACATGACAATATTTCATAAAATTTTTTAAATCAACAATAAAATGAAGCAATTCTTTTTGTAAAAATTTAAAAATGCAATTATGTTGGTAAACGTAAAAACAGAATAGAGTAATATTTTTCTTAGATAAGGGATTCGTTATCATGAAATCTTATTGTTACAGGAGCAATTTCAGCATTATTGAGCGCTTGGCTGAACTTGGCTTTGTTGTTTTCAAATCTACGTTCAGACTTAAGCTACCGTAATCTAACCTTTTTTACGGTTGTCGCCTGCGCCAGACGTGCTGCGTCTGTCTGCTACCACTTCCTCCCCTTTAATCAGTCAGGAAGGTGAGCACAAACGAGCCATTTTGAAATCTCGCAAAGCGCTATAGATTATAAATTCCCTTTACACAAAGTTTAGACAAAGCTAGGGGATATAAAAGCTGTTTACTCTTAAATATATTCTGGAGAGCAAAATGTCCTTGTTAGTTTGAAAGCTGTTTAATAACGTTGCTTTTATGTTTATTAGTATTAAGGTGACATTTTTTTATTATTTTTGTTATTATTTTACATTATGTGTATTTTAAGCAATACTAATGACACAAGTTTATTTTAGGATAACAGTCAGAGCAAATGTTTTGTCTATAAAAATCTTCGATTCAATCTGACTCTATTCCACAAAAATATTAATTCAATTCAATTATTTCCTTTAATAGCTTCCAGGAGTGCCAGTTGGGCACAGTTGACTTCGCCAATGTCGCGTAGACAAAAATATTAAAGAAATCGTAAATAATATGTTAGGAACAAGAAAATATACGCAAAATAACAACAGGCTTAAAATGTTATGCCTAAAGCCTAGTAAATAAGTTGTTGACAATTGAACATTACTCAACTAGATTAAGTAGATTAAAGGCTTAGCAGCTTGCCATAAATTTACCGGGTTCCGACGCCGCCATTACAACGTTTAGCTTTAAAAGTGAATTAATTATTATTTATTTAGATTCTTTTAAGTACCTACAGCACATAAAGTAATTGTAAGTACCTAATTAGTAATTTCAGGACTAGTACAGCCATTCCCACGGCTTGGCGGAAATCAAAATTCTTTGGTTTAATATATTACTAATTGTAATGAATCGTTACTTATTTGATTAAAGATTAACATGATGTTTATTAAAACACCTTCGCAAATAAGGCATTACTTTAGAACGGATTTTATTAGCATCAAAGGTTATATTGACTCCATCTTAAAAGATAGATCATATATGCTGTCGCGGGCGTTTTTTAAAACTTTTAAAGAGGAACAATTCCTTCATACGTAGTTTTTGCATAATTATTGTAAACATTTATGCAGCGCTATGGAAGCTCTCAAAAAAACATTTTTTTCCTGTTTTTGCAACTTTTTTACTGAAACTCCGCTCGTACTCGTATTGGTCACAGCGTAATATTATACAGCCAAAGTGTTCCACGATAAATGGACTATCCAACACAAAAATAGTTTTTCATTATGAAACAGTAGTTCCTGAAAGTAGCGCGTTCAGCCAAACAAACAGTCTTCAGCTTTATAATATTAGAATAGAATAGTACTACTCATTTTTGTCTAAATGGTGGTTTCGTATCGTTTGTTTTTAAAGATACCGCTATGAGCTATTTACAAACAACAGTACAGAAACAGTTTTTGCCAGAACTCTGTTTTCCTGGGATTGTTTTTGTGTATATTTATTACCTTTCAATTTACATAGATTTTTAAGCTATTGCATAGCTTCTATCGCGGGCCTTGAGCGTGGCGATCGAATCCAGAAATTCCGTAACGAAAATAACCTGATATTTCATATTGTTATAAGTAAAAATAATTCGTACATGCGCAACTTACATTTTTCGTACATGCGACACGAGTTCAAATCCCACGCGCGGTTTACTTTTTGCATTTTGTTAATTATTGGCTATCGTGTAGGTATGTGTCTTTTGACTATTATTTATATATTTACTATTATATTAAAGTAGTGGCAATGTTATAATAAAAATAAGGGTCAGCAGAATATTCGAGGGTGAAATAGTATTGTCAGCCAAATATTACATTTGATTGCCTTTCGTTTCGTGAATTTTCAACTACACGATTTTAAATCCTTATTTTGTTAAGGATAAAGTTTATTACGACGATAGCGTCATTAGGAGTAAAAAGTGGAGTAGCGCGACATCTATGGTTTATCTTTTAGTTTACTTGTACTGGTGTTTTTTATTTAATCTTCGTAGAATTTTTATTAGGAGGCAATGTCTTTATATTAATCTCTATTAAATAAGTAGTTTGTCCGTAATAACTATTACTCCAAAAAAAATTCTAAAGTATTTTTTTCTTGCCGAAATATAGAGTTCTTTCGTGTACTACGTCTGTCTCCATAGTACAACCATTCTTTTTGCACAAATTTAGTTTTGTTCTGGTTCAGCATTTTCATCGTGAAAAGGTAACAAGCATAATGTATAAAGACAGTTGGTCTTTATACATTATGCTTGTTACCTTATAAAATGACTAGAATATGTTTGTTTTCAGCAATGACCACGGTATAGAAATATCTTGTGACTTTTTCGGATTCTGGGATTCATTTTTGACTGTTTATGAAGTTGAATGTCTCACCCACGTATGTATAGAGAGATATGTGGTGGCCAAATACAATACTAGAGGTAAATATAAAATAAATGGAAATGGAAGAAATACAATAGCTTCGTCTTGTATCATTCATAATGAGAAATTTATTTACTTTTTTCAGGATGGCCCATAGAAAAAAATCATTATATTTTGTATCAAGGTTTATGTGTTTTCTTTGCTGCTTTGTATTCTCTGCCGCCACTCCTGGGAATCGGCAGATATGCATTGGACTTTTCATGTCAGTCCTGTATCTTGGACATGGTGCTACCAGAAACATGGGAGAGATTTATTGTCGTTGCCATATTTTTACTACGAAGCGTGAAATCGACGGGTTTCATGTACGTTAAAATTGAGATTTTCTATTTACTTCAATACTTACTAGAAATAGTATTTTCTTTGAAGTTTGACTGAATTTTAACCGACTTTTTAATATTGGGGTAAAAATTTCGGATTACTTCTGTATTATACGTGATATGTTGGCTAATCTTTTTTATAATGAATAATAATTAATAAGATTATATATGCATAATAGCCTCATAATAATTTTAAGTAAAACAATCTCCCCGAAAAGCATTATAAAATAACTTTTAAAATTTTCTTGAAGATTGTGTAACTTTTTAGTTACAAAAATTATTTGTCATTTCTGAGTGTTTTACTACAAAATAATTAATCATTCTTATTTTGTTTAAGGATCACAATGTTGGTTTGGGCGAGAAATCTTGAATCAAAATATGATAATTCGGAAAATTTAGTAAAAGAATTCAAGTTTACCAATGTAAGTATTCTACTGAAATCATCTTTTATCTATTTTGAGTTTTTCTGTAACTCGTTAGTAGGTAAGTACCTACTACCTACTATAATAATTATTTTTTCCTCGATACTAATATATGGACATATAATATTATAATTTTGTAGCCGGATATATAAAATTATTTTTAACAAAAAACAAAAACCGACTTCAAAACTAAACAAATCTAAACTAAAAAGTAGAAAATAATACTTTTAAGAACTTCGTTAATTTTGAAGTCGGTGCCAGCCAAGACGGATAGACTTACCTTGCCTTTGCAAGGAACTTTCGAACGGTATTTTGATTATGTTTACAAATATTATAGATATAGATTAATCGAATATGTGTCTATTTAAGGTTATTTTGCTTTGGCTGGCACCGACTTCTAAATTAACGAAGTTCTTAAAAGTATTATTTTCTACTTTTTAGTTTAGATTTGTTTAGTTTTGAAGTCGGTTTTTGTTTTTTGTTAAAAATAATTTATTTTCAAATTTTTTGCGGAAAGTAGATACTTATCTTGTTTATGTAAAAAAAGGAATTTTCCAAATCGGTCCAGCCATCTTCGAGTAATGAGGAACATACATAAAAAAAGTCCCCAACGAATTGAGAACCTCCTCCTTTTTTTAGAGTCGGTTAATAAGAGCCTGAAAGAATTTAACTATCGGTCTATAATTACGTATAATATTGAAAGATTTTCTTTTAACTCCTAACCGTTGAGGAGTTGTACCTTCCATCATTAGCTCAGCCACAGGAGATGATGATCATCAGACGCAAATACTTGAACAGCTTTAGAAAATATATGAAAAACGTAATAAGTTCCTATAAAATTTGAGAGTTGTCTTCGATTTCCCTGGGATCCCATCATCAGATCGTGACTTGGTGACTATGGGACCAACTAGCAACTATACCCTTTCAAACAAAAAAAGAATTTTCCAAATCGGTCTAGCCATCGTCGAGTAATCGGGAAACATACATAGAAAAAAAAAAGTCCCCGACGAATTGAGAACCTCCTCCTTTTTTTGAAGTCGGTTAAAAAATAAAAAGAAAACCTTGTAGAATCGTGGAGAAAATGTAGGGTTTTTTGTTTTCAGTGCGTCTGTCTGATGATCTCCGAAATTACTGAATTGATTTCAAAGAAAAATTCACTGCTAATAACAAAATCAAGTAAGAAGAAAGGATCTTAGGAAGTTAATCTATTTCAACATGAGGCTACGAGTATTTACATTTATTTATAGTCGTAAATGCGAGCGATTCCGTGAGAAAAAGCTATTATAACAATCGTAATAATAAATGTATTATAATACTGTGTATTTTACTTCAGAGTGTAATTATTGTTACTATGGCGAACTTGCTCTGTTGGTTACCGATCGCACTTATACGAGGTTGGGTAGTGCTTTCCTACATGCTCGCTAATGATGTACAAGTAAAGCCATGTTCTACTTTAATACAATGGGCTGTTTGGATTCATTGGGTGCGTAAATAATTTAGTTAAGTTATTTATAACTGTAAATATTATTAATAAAATAAAACTTAGAAAATCATTTCTTAAACAAAATGTTTAAATGTACATAATATATTATGTATTATATAATATATGTACTTTTAAATATATAAAAAATAACTTGAATTCAGTTCATCGTTTGAAATATAGGTATTAGGCCTGATATTTTTAATATAGGTAAGAAGATAATTATTAATTTATTCTCATTTTAAAGATATTCAATTTCAATCATAAAAGATAATAAAAGTTTAAAGTTCAGTGTATGAAGACGTCTTGGTAACTTATATTCGATTACCACGACTTCGTTGGCTAAAACCGTCTCTATGCTAGCGTAAAGATACTTAGATACTTGAAACACAGATAGCATAGAGATAGGTTTTAACAGAAGTAACAGATTCTAAAAAAACTTAAAATTTTAATATTGTTTATTTCAATTTTGATCTTGGATATTCATTTAAGGCTGTTTATTAAGGTATTTTTGGACGGTAAAAAAAAGTATACCTACATATGTTATATGTAACTATACAACTATATCATCGTAGGTATATACCATACCTCTGTTTTAATAAGATTTTCTAATTAAAACGATTAAAACTATATTTAATGTATAGATCTGTCGTCGTAAAATACGTCTTTTTATTATTTTACGTAATAACATAAAATCTATTTAATAAAATACAATATGTTGTATTAATTGATTAATTCGTTCTAATAATATTTCAGATTTCTCCTGCGTTGACTACTATAGCAATGTTTTTAATCGACAAGAGAACTCACCAGAAGATGGTTAATGTTTGCAAAAGCGATGGCAAAACAGACGAAGATAAGAAGAATGAATAAATATGACATATATACTCAACAGTCAACACAAACATAAATGTTTGTTCCTGCATATTTTATATATAAGAAAAGCATATAATATTTTTGTGTGTAAATTAATTTTCTGAAGCTGTATTACGTATTATGTAATTATATAATTAAAATAATGCCTTAAGTAGAGTATTTATGATAATAATCCGCTATTAATTTGAAAAAAAAAAAACATTTTATTTTGGCAACAACATCACTTCGCGTCAATTTAGGTAAGTGAGTACATTTACCTTAAGTAATTGGAGCTAAAATTTAGTTAGTAGGTAATTTTCAAGCAAACTTTTGAGGTCGGAGAAGATTCACTAATTACTATTTATTATATGTCTGTGAGAAAATATATATTCTTTATTGCATGTTAATATTTAAATTTGCGATTAAAATATTTTGTTTTAATTTAAAAAAATAAAATATAGTGATATTATTTTATATTTATTGACAACTCGAATTCGATCTTGTTAGGCTAATTACACACGAATAGTGATAGTTGTTGTATGTGTTAATACTCGTAGTCTATCGGTGTACTAAATTTCATTTAAATCCAACTGTTTTAGTGTGAAAGCAACAAAAAAAAATATTTTCGCTTTGACAATATTTATTATATTGTAACAGTTAAAAACAATTAAGACAGTGGTAGCCTAGTGGTAAGTGGTAACGCGTCCTCTTGGAAACCCGGGTGACGCGGGTTCAAATCCGGTTCTCGCACCACTGATATTTTCATGTCCGAATAATTTAATGCATGATTACCGCTCGCCTTACGGTGAAGGAAGACATCTTGAGAAAACCTGCATGACTGAGAGAACCTAGCAATTTTCGAAAGACATGCAAAGTCCGCTAGTGAAGTGGCCAGGTGGTGATTATGGCCTGAGGAGGTTGGCTCTCGTATTGAAGGTGGCCTGTGCCCAATGTTGAAAAGGGTTTAATACAAATGTTAAAATATTGTTATCTACGATAAAAGCTGTTCAGCATTAAGGATATAAGGAAGTTATTTGTAATTTGTTTATTTAGGAAGCTAAGTTATACATGTACATATATAAATATACCGTACGTAAATTTATTCATGATATTTCAATCTCCATCTCTGCCTCGCAAGTTAAACCACACTGTATCTATATATATTTGTTAATTACGCTATACAAAGTAAACAAAGGGTTAAGTTATCTTTGTTCGATTTACCACTTTCCACCTCCATCAGGAAATTGTATAAATTAATGAATAATGTATACGATGCGAAGTAAACGCAAATTGTTGGTAACAGTTACACGTGTAACGTACTACATAATATTATGTTATTTATCATAATCAAAGAAGGTAAAGGTTTAATGAAAACATCCGATTTGTATGTTAACTTTAATAATTAAAGTTATTAACATTCATTTGTTTACAATATCAACATAATTACACAGTTTATAAATTGGTACGAAGAATCGCGTTATCTGTAAAAATATTGTACTGAATTCGTACATCAGTCTAATGCAGTATACACAAAAGGTATTATAATACTACAATAGCTATTGGAGAAATTTGATACAAATTATTGAGAAATATTGAAAAAAATTACACTTTGTGAAATATTTTACATAAACTTAAGTGGGTATCTACGGTAAGATTTGGATCTGGTTATTATACCAACCGTTTGGTCCACAATAAGGCCTTTAATGCGTATATTTACAATTAATTATTTTCGTATATACAAATGTAAAACAGCTTTATAGGTACATATATTTTACAAAGATATTTTAATATGACAGCAAAATCCTAATATATTACAAGAAACGTACAGTTTATATTAATTTATCTATACTCAACTAATTTATATGCAAATATATCTAGTAGGTACCTAATTACATATTCTGAAGACTTTTTTGTGAATAAAAACAACGCGATATGTCTATTTGTACGTACAATTAATGTAACGATTAAATCAATAAAACTTTCTTACAAATACAATATAATATTGTAAATTATTCATCTTATTAACGGAGAATATTTATTTCTCTCAATAAATAACTAAATATAGCACTTTCAGTGTATTAATTTGTTGAAGTTCTTTGGATTTACATATACATATGTACACCGCACGTTACTGTCTGACATTACGTTCTTTATTTGTTACACTTATTCAAATATCACACGCACTTTTCACATCTTTGGAATGAGCTTGAATTTCGTTATTAACGTCTATAGATCTATTTTATCATTATTTACATTATATTCTTTATTATCATTGTAACTATCAGTAACGTATTCCTCTATGATAGTAGTCGTATATACCCTGTTGCTGTAGGTGTCCTCCGTTGAGTCTGTGGAGGAGGGGGTGGAGGGGCTGTTGAGCACGATCACCGGGTAGTCGCGCACCCTCCTGGGCGGCTCCTGCTATATCTGTTCTAGCATCGTATCCCGGTTGGCGTTCCTCCTTTCTAGCATGGGAATGAAAAAGAGAATAAGACCACTCAATGAGATCGTACCACCCGCTACGTAGAATCCTGGCGCGTATGATTGTAATGTATCATACAGCCAACCTAAAATAAAAAACCGAATTTTAAAAAAAGACTTATCTTCATTAAAAACTAAGAAATGATTTTTTATGATATATTTTTTAAACAATAAGTTATTTCGGAGTGTGGTCCGATATTTTAAAGAAAAAATAAATAGATTTGACTTCACTTTTACTTCAAGTAACCTGTACGTACGATACTTAATTCGAAATAATTTGTGAACTCAGTCTTATCATACCTATTTTTTTTAAATAATCATATTAAGTAAACAATAGAAGCTAATGTGCGTAACAAACAAAAATGTGCAAATATCAAATTTAAATCATATTTAAACATAACTAATTATCATGTTGTGAATATATCATTTCTCGTACAAATATTTTGTCATTTCATTCTTGGTATTATTTTTATCATATCACATGACGAATATATTATTTTACATGATGGTAGTTTCATCATGTGAGTTCACTATCTAAGCTTTGTAACGTGAATGAGATTTCGTAACACAAATATGAATCATACCTGCAAACGGTGGTCCAATGAGAGATGCGATTCCTTGAAATAGTAAAAGCAAACCAAATGCATTAGTTAACTTTTCGATACCAAGAAGATCAACTAGCACCACTGACGTTAAACCAACGTAAGCACCAATAGTGAATCCAAATGCTGTTGCGTACATAGCGAGACCCCAAAATTCCCAGCACACCATTGCCATTGCCGTACCTACAAAAAATAATATCCTTTTTTGTAAACTTGTGACTTATCCTCGTTTTGCTTGGATGAGTGGCAATAATATATAATATCATCCAAATCTGGCCAGCTGTTTCAGTGTGAAGGAGTAGGTAACAAACTCACAGACGTGCGTGTCTCAATATCAAACTTTTGTATTTAGTGTGGTTAAGAAAATAGCAAATCAAAGCATACTTACTAATTCCCGCGATAGTCAGACATACATTATATGCTAATAAGCGGTTGACCCAGGGCTTATCGCTGATGTATCCCAGGATTATCCTTCCGACCAAATTGGATGCTCCAATTATAGATATTAAATAAGCTGGGTTTTCAATGCCTAGTTTATCGCTCATTGGCACTGTATAGACATACGGTATATAAAAGCCTATGCTAGTTAAAAAGTTTGATAGAGAAAATAGAATAAATACAGGATCAACAAGAAGAGAAACATCAAGCATTTCTGATAAAGCTGCTTTTGACTCTTCTGAACACGGTAACCAGCTATATTTTTGTTTCCGTTCTTCTTTTTTAATAGACATTTGTACTCTGTCAGGAGACGCTGCTCTATACTTTGTTAAGCTAGTCATACTTCCTTGGTATAAGACGTCAGGCCTTTGCATAATACCACTGCCATGCCGTGAGTATGATTTTTGTTCATGTGGTTTGTTTAAGGCAGGTTGAGATAATGTTAGTCTTGCTACATCATCGCCATTCGCTTTTGCGACCTGTTCCGTACTTTGAGCCTTTTTGAGTGGAGACTTATTTATTTTAGGCAACATTGGTTCGGTAACTGGTGTCCTCGGACGTTCAGGAACTGGTCTGAACATGAGTCCTAGTGGAATACAGTTTAAAATGAAAGCTCCTATAAGAGCCATCGCCCCTCGCCATCCATAATTTGTAATCAAAGCTGATGTGATAGGAGCAAACAGGAATGTACCAAGACCGGATCCACAGACTGCAATACCTAACAAAACAAATTTAAACATTAACGCGTGCTTCAAATTAAATATTTAATATTGTATCATAAATCATGTTTCATCGGCGAGCGATACAAACCTGTAGCAAGACTTCGATAACGTTCAAACCAAACAGTAACGCTCACGATTGCAGGAAGATAGATAAGGCCGAAGCCCATGCCAGCTCCGACACCAATCGTGAAGATGAGTGTTGTCACGTTGTTAGCATAGGCCGAGATAACTACGCACGTGGCGGACAGTAGCGCGCCTGCAACAGTCACCGTCCGACATCCCCAACGATTTACAAACGAGCTTGATATTGGACCTGTAAAACGTTTTTCGAATTAAGCCAATTTAAGTAGTAGGTAAATAATGGTATCGGAGTAGATTTATAAATATTTATACATATTTAATGCTAATATAATGTTTAAATTCTTAAAGTAGATACGGAGGTAATTTCTCAGGATGTTACTCGTATATTTGGTATTGCTAATTTAATTTTAACCTCACAAAATGAAACGAATTCGAAGGCGCTGTAGAATCAAATTTAATTAAGAAACTCCTATATCCACGCAGATGTTAATAATAAACGTAAATACGAGTATAGAAAAGAAGAAAATTGTGTGAAAACATCGCTTTGATATGACAATTAGTGTTAATGGCAAACTCGAAAGTGCTTCGGAACTCCTATTTACTATTTAGGTTTTCTCGGCTGGGATTTTAAGCAGCGATTTCATATATTAATAAAAGCTTTTACAGAAACAAAACCATTATGTAAATAGTAGTAATAAAAAGCTTTGAGGAAGTGTATTATATAGTAGGTAAATGAAAAAGAACATTCTGCTTTTCGTCACTTCAATTTGATTAATTTATCAGAGATTTTTTATAGAAAATTAAAATAATTTAAAAGGTGCTTTAAAGCGATTGTATAGCCTTTAGTTGAAAACTTTTTCAATTAATTATAATATAGATAGATACCTGAGCTTAATGTGACCCCAACAAGAATGGAAACGATCCACGCAGTCTTGCCTTTACCCTCTTCGAAATAGGTCAGGAACTCTGCGTAGAACACGCCGAACGAATAGGTCATGCCATCGGCTGGAACAAGCGACGCTTATTATCATAGAGGTCGTTCATTAATATTTTGTAGAGCGGTATATGGAATGTACGATGGTATTAGAAGTAGTTTCGTTGACATTTTTACTTGAGTCAAGTTGAATTCAATAGAAAATATAATTATATAATGTTTTTTTCTATAATCTATAAAATGTCTCTAAATTGTCTTAAGCACAATCATAATCGAACTACGAGTAACATTGTCATTGGGAAGTATGTTTGTTGACATGCGCTTTTTCATGCAAAGCAACGTATCAATGATATTATGTAGAGATACGTTTGCAGGTTGCTCCTGGTACTTTTCTGATACCGACCATGGTAGCAAGCCCTTTATAAAAGTAAAATATGTAGAGGATTTGACATTAGCCACACTTAATATTTACTATACATCTTATATCAGTTTTTATGAGATTTCCAACTATATTCGATTATATGAACATGACGTGTGCTCAAACAGCTTCAGACGGTATGTAGTAAGTCTTTACAAAAGTTAACCTCTTTATATAAAAAAATAAAAACTTAAATAAAAATGCATGCAATCAACGCATTTGAAAACAAAACTGATTGAAATTTACATGAACATGAATGGTGCGAATGGAGAATGTGGAAGAAAATAATTCTGAGTATAATAATGCATTCAATTTCATTTGTTAGTGCTCTTATCGACATCCATTGTAAAGTAGGTTGACATGAGACACTAGTACTGAAATAGTTCCGTACGGCGATCGCGACATATCAAGTGCTAATGAACAATAGAACGGCCTATTTCTCTCAAACGAGAATGCTTCAAAGGGCTGCCTACAGAGGTATGACAAAGAAAACAGGGATAAGAATAAAGCCCTTAGATGTTTAGTTTTCCATTCAGTTCTTTTCCCTAGATTACGAGCTCCCAACCAGGGGGCGAAAAAAATGTTTATTTTTATAATTTATAATTAGAATAAAATCATTAAAAAGTTTTTTATAGTAAAATAAAGGAAGCCATAAAATATTTTTTATAATCTGGACATATAGGTATGGAAAACGCTGTTCAAGAATGAGTTTTTGTTTATTTAACTAGTAATTAAAAAATTATAATATCTCTGCACAGTGTGTCAAGAGCTTTTTCAAATATATTTCTTTATATAACCAAAAATGCAACTCTCAATATCGATCTAGTTAATTAATTTGTATGTAGTTACATTATCAAAGTTATTATTATCACTATTCATATACTAAATTTTTATTAACTATTATTTTAAGTTGGAACTACCAAATGTCATATGATTAGGTCACTGTAATAATAAATTTAGGTACTATCAAAACATTATACCTACTCTTAGGTGCAAAAAGTGTCCCAACCATACATGAAAATCGTATTTTTAGTAAAACTTACATATATAAAACAAAATTAATGTTTTTTATACGTTTGTCCTCTATGTGAACCTATTTAAATAATTCCTTCGCTTGTGATAACACTTTGGACTATTGTTCGAGTATGTGTTAGCCCACGAAACATCTTGCCCACACAGTATTTAAATTTAAGTACTTTAAAGCAGAGGCGTATTTACAGATTTGGCGCCCCGGGCCAATTAGCTCTGCCGCCCCATGAGGTGACGATAAAGTACTTATTTAAAAAAAAAATGTCTTGAACGCAAATGTTATTATAGGTACTTGTTAGTATGGATGTTATATTATGTTACTAAACTGCCTCGAGGCGCCTTTTACGATGAACTAATTTTTCCAGAAATATATAAATTGGACCTAATAAACGCCCCGATAATACTACAAACAACGAAATCGACATCATTATATCGAACAATCGCCACATATTCAGGGATGTCTCAGTGATTAACAGGGTTAAAATCGGCAGTGATCACCGACTTGTTAGGGGAGCTGTGAATATGAACATCAAAATTGAACGTGCGCAGCTAATGAAGTCTACTCTTAGACTAACATAGTGATGTTGAAGCAAGCTGGCTCCGGCAACTTCAGTTAGGGCTACAGAACACAAATCAATAACACGATCGAGAAATGGACAAAAGTTGAAGCTCTCAAGTAAGTCTCTGAACGAGAATGGCGAAGGGACGCGCGATTGTAAATACCACACAGTCTAAGCGTCAGGTACTTGGCAGGGATGTGAGAAACAAGGCGTAATCTAAGACAAGCGAATCCCCAAAGTATTAAGGATGCTATAGAACCCAATATGGACTCGAAAGATTTTTGCCAATTCTCACAGCTGCCGTTGTCACCTGACAAAGCTTAGAACCTCACAAGGTACCTACAACCGTCACCTCGAAATCAGACATTCTCACCGAAGTCGAAAGGTACGCCATTGAACAGTCGAGCTTCCCAACATCGACGTAAGCGAGATTAGGATAGCTCGTGGACACCAAGGAAACAACAAAGCTCCGGGTGAGGACGGAATTACTGCAGAGTTCCTCAGAGCGGCAGGATCAAAGGTTCTATCAGAGCTCTCAAAGTTCTTTAATTCTGTTCATTACAAAGACACTACATCGGAGGCATGGAGTAGAGGCAGAGTGGTATTGTTCTTAAAGAAGGGGGATTAAACCCTATTGAAGAACTACTGATCTGTGACTCTTCTGAATCTTGTATATAAGTTGTTTCCAAGGGTTACGACGAATCGTCTTGCCCAAAAATTCGATAATTCTCATAATCAGCATTTATGCCTAGCGTGTTTGGACTATGAGAAATATATATATTTTTTATTTATTAAATAAAGCTTACTAACTAGAATAAATACACACATAGTAACTAAAACTTAAAATAAAATATTATATGTATTAAGTTACGTACATACAATACAAAGTTAGTTACATACATTCGTTCCACTTAAATGACTAATGTAAAAAACAAAAAAAAGAAATATTGTAAAACTAAATGCTTTACAATCCATGCAGAGATATATCCAAGTACTACGGTGCTTATACCAGTCTGCAACGATGACCATCCAAGTACAAAGTTAGGGCACAAGGCCAGTCCGATTACACCGCGGGGTAGAAAGGGGGATGTTATCTACCCGAAACTGTTTACCTGTGCACTGTATAACACACCTGCGATTTGCATATAGATGTCATAGTCATCATGGCAGATACTCTGCTGAATTTGGAAAAAATGCTAAAAAGTATAAGTGATTCTTCAAGACTGACAGTCAAGACTGAAGACAAGTGAATATGGACGACAACTTTGAGAAAGAGGCCAACTGAAGAATATGCTCAGGCTGGACAGCTTTTGGGAAGCTACATCATTTTCTAGAGTCATCAATCTCACAATCCCATAAGACCAGGGTATTTTACCAGTGCATGCTACCAGTAATGACATTAGGAGAAGAAACGTAGGGCTGGTCCACAAATTCAAGGTTCAGCGAGCAATGTAGCGCGCAGAGCAATGGAACGCGCAATGCTTGGCAGACGGAATTCGAAATAAAGTTATTCGCCATAGATTTAAAGTAACCGATATCGCGTGCAAATTTAGCTCTCAGTAGTGGTAGTGATCATGTGTGCGCACTGATGGTCGATGGAGCCGAAACATGTTAGAGTGAAGACCGCGTGTTGGCAAGCGAAGTATAGGACGCTCTGTAGCACGATGGACCGATGACTTAAGAAAGGTGGCGGGCAGTGGATAGATGCGAGCGAGTCCGAGCCCTTTGTTCAGCAGTCCTCTGGTACTTCTCAGAGAGCAGACTGAGGATCACTTTTGGCTGAGTGGTCTGCTTCGGCAGACCTGCTGGGCCGTCGGGGCCTCGTGGTTAAATGCGCAAGCAATCCTGCGCCGCCCCATTATGACGGTTGAGGTCTGTTGGGTTTTAGTGGTCAGTACAGCCTTTTCTGGTTAATGAGTTTCACATAACCACTTGTGTATACGTTAATGCTAAAATCTCAAAAAGAAATAAAAATGGCCTTTGTTCAGCATTGGACTGCTATAGGCTGATTCATGAGTGAGTGAGTGACTGAGTGGACCAATTTATATTAGTAAACAATTTGTTGGCTTTGATGTTTTCGTTTTTTTTTTATTTTAATGTTTCAATGTCATTCAAAATTAAAAAAAGTGTTGGCTTTGCCGCCCCTCGGAGCCTGCCGCCCCGGGCCATGGCCCCCTTGGCCCTAGGGTAAATACGCCCCTGCTTTAAAGGTCCCGCTGAATAATGTACTCAAGCGACGGTCAGATAAGTCACCATTATTATTTAAAGTTGGAACAAAATAATTCTTATAATCGTGTTTACTGTATAGGATTTATTCAAAAAAATATGTAAGATGTTTTAAGCAAGTCATCACAATTACGGACTGTTACCTAAATCTTCTAATATATAAAAATCTCGTGTCACAGTGTTTGTTATCGAACTCCTCCGAAACGTCTTGACCAATTATTATGAAATTTATTGTGTGTATTTAGAAGGTCTGAGAATAGGTTGTAGGTAGGTAATTTTTATTCCCCTAGGTGATAAGGGTGGTCCTCTCCAGACATTAGATTTTTTTATTTTTAGACGAAATCTTTAATTTTTACCTTTTTATGATTTGACATCAAAAAATTCTTATAACGCCAAACTTTCAGATTCCGGCGCGAGCGGATCCACAGGAATTGCTAGTAAATCCATACATAAGTATATTGTTTAAAACGGAGTCGCATTATTTACACAATTAATAACTTTAGAATAGATGAGCCTTTTATGTTTGTTTTTTTTTCATCCTGAATAGCAGAAAAACTAATAAAACAAATATATATATATATATATATATATATATATATATATATATATATATATATATATATATATATATATATATATATATATATATATATATATATATATATATATATATATATATATTTAGGAGCTAGTCCGAGAAAAGTGTGGATAAAGCTGGTATATTAAGCTAGTATTAAAAATTATTTCAGAATATACAGGAAAATAGCAAAGATAAACTTAAATGTGGCAGTGAAAGCCCAGTGGTAACGCGCTCGCTTGGATAACCGAGTGATGCGGGTTCAAATCCGGGTCTCACACCTCTGATATTTTCATGTGCGAATAATTTCTATCATGATTACCACTTGTCTTACGGTGAAGAAAACCTCATGAGGAAACCTGCATATCTGAGAAAAACCTAGCAAGTTTTCAAAGACATGTTAAGTCCGCCAACACGCACTAGGCCAGCGCGGTGGACTATGGCCTGATCTCCCACGTACTGAGGGAGGCCCGTGCCCAGCAGTGGAAGACAAACTTAAATGTATTAAAGATATTAAATTGTCGTGATTATATAATCAGTAGACGACTTATAAATTTTAAATGAAACAGTGAAAACAAATTGTGCAATATACACGTGCTCCATAGTCAACAACAACTAATTATATAAAGTTAATTTAGCGTTTGTTAGATTTCTTGTATTTGACGTGAATGAGAGTTAGCAGTGCGATATTAAAATGAACGTCACAAACACTCGTATTGCGAGGAAAGCTGATATTGGATAACCTCTCACGTGTCGTGTTGGAAATGTTTAATTGCGTATTTAGAGTCAAGAGTAGGTACATATTTTAGATGACTTCTGAATAAATATTTCTTTCCCTTTCAAGGTAAAATGAAGTGTATGACAAGATACTTCTTTCTGCCCTATGTTTGAATTTTTCATAATTTGAGTTGGTAATTGAGTATTGCCTAGTAATAAAAATAAAAAAAAAAATAAAATTCATTATCAAGACAATCTTAAAAGCTTTCTATCTTTTTTTACAGTAGCTTCGTTATTATCTCGTCTAGATAAAATCAATCAATAGGTACTCACTTGACTGATAAAAATATTATTGATCGATTGCTTTCATCATGTGGAATAAAATGTTTCCCAATGAGATAAGCGAACTGTTTAGAATATGATAAGCTAGAATAGAATAGATAACCTAAAGTAATGAGATTACGACCTGACACACCCGCAGATTATTATATTTATTTTAAAACTTATCAAAACTTCACTTAACATTCATACTTGTCATAATATAAATGAAACAAATATGGCTTGTCGTGGTGCAGTAGCAGTGCCATATTATTTCGGATTGGTACTATGTATTTTTGAAGGTCGAGGGTTCAAACTAAGATAACACATACACGCCAAAGTATGCAAATATACATGAGTCGTGAGAATCATGCGAGTGGATTCCATCGGGCGATATGCCTTATTTTACATAATTTCGGAAGGCTTAAAATTAATATCCCGTGTTGAATTTATAAAATA
The DNA here is from genome assembly GCA_951802675.2 of Boloria euphrosyne. Taxonomy (NCBI): domain Eukaryota; kingdom Metazoa; phylum Arthropoda; class Insecta; order Lepidoptera; family Nymphalidae; genus Boloria; species Boloria euphrosyne. The sequence goes on along the minus strand of OX637873.1, from coordinate 11,388,255 downwards.
GACTTTATAAAATAGACTAGAGGTTAAGGATTATGGCAGCGCAATAAACTATCAAACATTTTTTTATTGGAATAATGAATTTCAATTTCAGTCGTGCCTAGTACTAATAAAGTTATTTTGGGTATAAATGATACAGCCTTTCATTAAAGTAACTGAACAAAAATGGTTGAAACAGAAATCAGTAGGTATTTGATGAATTCAAGAATAGAATTTTCCTTCTTCATGAATTTTTAATTGCTGTAGATTAGTTTTTTAATATTGTATTAATACTTATTATGTTCCGAGTCAAGACTAAATAATGATTTTCTTCACATAACGAGTTTATTTTTTACATTTTTGATAATGAACTGAATATACATTTTTATAATTGAATTATTATATACACGATCTACATAGGTAGATCTATAACATTGACCTAGTGCAGTTTTAAAATAAACGCACTTGTGACGCGGATTCTGTAAATATAAGCCAAGTACGAATTAGTATTTACGTTTTGTAAAGATGAAAACGAAAAGGAAACATCGCGTCGAGTTGAACTGTTGTATTAAAATGTTCACTTAATTATAGAGCTGACGATTGACAAATCAAAACATCACAATATTATAATGAAGCTCCAATATTATAAATAAAATTGAAGCGTCTGTTTTAATTTCAAATTAACAGCTTTTCACTAAATGTATCTTACTTACATAAAAAAAATTTTTTTTTTAATTTTTGTCTATATGTCTGTCTGTTTGTTCCAGCTAATCTCTGAAACGACTGGACTGATTTTGACGGTACTTTCACTAGCAGATAGCTAATGTTCTAAGGAGTAACTTAGGCTGCTTTTATATTATTAGAAAAGTATAAAAACCGTTTTAATTTATTTTAACTTACGTCCAGCGAAGCGGGCCGGGTTTGCTCGTTATTAAATAATGGTCTAAATTTTATAGTAATTTTGTAATCAGACTTAACATAGCATGTCTACTTCTTAGAAACAATTTTAGTGAATGAATGGTCATTTGATGTAAGAGTACACTTACATTGAACGAATTGTCAATTCGTCATTGGTCGGTTAACTACAAGTATGTGGCCTTATATTACCTCTTACGAATCAGTTTGATTTGGTACTTGCTGATCAATTGATAGGACATTCGTTTTGATTTGTTAGTCACAAAGAATTGTAAAATATTGGAACTTTCTTTTGTACACCTATTAAAATGCAAGATCTAATATATAAAAATCTCGTGTCACAGTGTTTGCTATCGAACTCCTCCGGCTTGACCGATTTCTATTATTTTTTTGTTTCAATTTGGTAGGTCTGAGGATAGGTCGTAGGCTTATTTTTTATTTCCCTAGGTGGTGGCCCTCTCCAGATTTATTTTTTATTTTTAGATCGAATGTTTATTTTTTATTTTTGTATGATTTGGCAAACATTTAAAATACTTATAAAACTAAATTTTAAACCTACCACCAATCCCTATTGTTTAATAGTGATTAGAAAGCGGGCGAAGCCGCGGGATTTGCTGGTTTTCATATAAATATTTAGAATTAGAGTTTATGTTTACTTTTTTTATGAGTTATTTATTCTTTAAAAAACTCCTCTTTTAACCTCTTTAGAGGAATAAAACCTATCCTAAGTAATCCCAGGGTTTCAAACTATCTTCAAATCAAGTTTAATCCAAACCAGCACAGCAGATTAAGCGTGTACTGTAGGTAACAAACAGACAGAATTACTTTCACATTTTTAATATTAGTACATAAGGATTATAAATCTAGAATATGCACAATCATCAATCACCATGGCGGGAAAATATGTAATATATTCTGGGTCAGACTTAATTTATTCTAGGCTTCATTAAGGGCGGATATATGGAGGCTCTTGCGTACGCTTTACGGGGCTTAATATATTTTCTGGGTTTTATTTAAAGATCCGAGTAAATTTCCTTGTTTTAATTTATTTTTGTGTTAAGTAATTGGAATGTATCCTTGTAATATACACTATATAAATTTAATTTTGAATGTAATGTGTGTTTTGGTATAAACCTTCAAAAACTAAAATATTGACATTTAATCAGTATTATAGCAAATTCCATTTTATTTGAAGATTGCGAATTATTTTATGAAAAACACAAGTACATATATTATTTATAACAAGGTGGGTGGACCATGCAAGGCCACCTTAACAAATAAACAGTTATAATTTGTTTATTTACTGGATAAATAAAACAAATTTATTTTTGAATTACAATTTGTTTTATTCTGTAACTTATGAAACACTTTTTTTATTGCAAAGTTAATCACTATCTAATAAACGTAGGTTTTGGAAAGCTCTTCTAAATGGCCTTGCTAGGAACAGGGTTCCATACAAGGCCAATATTATAAATCAGTCATTGACCTGAAAACTAACGTTATGATTATCAAAATATCTGCTTATACTTAAACTACATTTTAACGTAACATTAAACGCTCAACATTATATATCCATTTTGAGCTACCATTCATCAGAACGATCCATTGATCAGAACTGGTCGACATAGCTAGGGCCGTCCTCGGCACCACACCCAACTACCACAATAATAATATATATATCCATTTATATATAATACTCAACGAAAATAACTTGACCACAGTTGTATAAGCTAGTATAGTATTATGTGATTTGTAGTATAACTAAGAATCTTTTAGAAATTATAATAAAGAAATGTTTTTAAAAGTAATACTTACGAGTTTTATATTAATAAAAAATAAGTTTTCAAGGACCTTAATAGTAAAATTAAAAAAAAAACCTGACCTACCTTGATTGGCCTTACAAGGAACCATTGACTTTTCTAGGAAAACTACCGATATTTTGACTAAAATCATAATAAAGTGGTAACTTTTTCTTTATTAATATAGCCCACCCTTATTACTAATTCAGAGTAACAAAAATTAATAAAAATAATAGGTTATTTACTTAAAAACTGAAGTTTCTCTGTGAGCGCGACTTACAATTTTAACGTCTATAAGAGAAGTCAATATATCGATGGATCCCATTGATAATATCGGCGTGAAGGACTTGCCGCCGCGTCTGTGTCCTTAAGATAGTTAGGTATTAGTGTAAGTAAAAGGAATTTGTCATCACGGGGCAATCACTATGACTTTTTGATAATTGGCCTTCGAAGGAACATGGCCATTCCATGGTCCACCCACCTCACTTTTTTGGTAAAACAAAACATAACGTCGCAACAAAAAAGAATTAATTTCTTATAAATGCAGCCCAAAATAATATATTCCAAATTTAGTTTAATGTGAAACTAAATTGAGAATTAGCCAACTTCATCTGTCCAATTTAGACCAGAAAATACAGGCTTTAATCGTATTTGATGTGGCAGAATGTCTTAAACAGTGCAAATAAAGTTCATCGCGTTGTCCTGGCAGGACGTGACGTCTATGACCTGATTATTCACAAAATTTGCAATATTTATCAAAACTTAACGTGTAGGATTTAAGAATTATTTTTTATTGTATTTTAATTTAAACTAAATACAGCAAAAAAGTCTGTCAAATAGACAGACAAAAAAATCTAAAAACTATTGATGCGGCCTCCGTATCGATAATAATAACTATTTCTATAAGATCTAGTGAGAGAGATTCGATTCGACTCAGAATTTTATCACAAGTGTACAATGTAAATGTGTAGACTGTAGCTTAACTACCTACTCTACCTGCCTGCTCGATTCATTATTACGTCTTACTTAGACAAAAATGTCGAAAAGTCCGTATTAATTTAGGTACATATATATAATTCAAAATAAGTGAGTGTCAATAGACTATATGTAAAGTAGTTTCGAATCAATTCTTAATAAATCATTCAAGCGGTAGGCTCATTGCATTGTTTGAATTAATGTTATAGGTAGGTACATAGTATTACGTATCATAATTTATTTGTTTACGTTCGCAAACACGTAGTTGACGGGCTATATCCTAGATATTCAACGTTTTTCAACCGACTTCCAAAAGGAGGAGGTTATCAATTCGTCTGTATTTTTTTTTTTTTTTTTTTTTTTTTTTTTTTTTTTTTTTTTTTTTTTTTATGTTTGTTAGCTCATAACTTTGAGCTGGGTGAACCGATTTTGATGATTCTTTTTTTAATTGAAAGGTAGTGCTTCCCATGTGGTCCCATTTTAATATTTACCAGTTCTGATAATGGCATCCATGAGAAAACCATAAAAGTCTTAAATTTGCATTAGGTATTTGCGCGACAAATGGATGAATAACTCAATATCACACCAACCGATTTCGATGATTCTTTTTTTAATGGAAAGGGTATACTTCAAGGGTAGTTTGATGAGAATTTAGTAAGGTTCTGATGATGGGATCCATGACAAAGTATCGGAACTCTTCAATTCTTAGGAGCAGATTAACGATGCTCGGCCGAATCTTTTATAGGCTATATGGATATTTGAGTCACGTACCGTAACTGATGATGGAAGGTACAACTCCTCAACGGTTAGCAGTTTAAAGAACATTCTTTCAATATAATACGCAATTATGAACGGATAGTTGTATACTTTCAGGCTATTAGGTTTACCTCATAATAGAAGGTAATTTTTTATAGTCATTAACATAATACGTATCTACTTTCCGCAAAAAATTTAAAAATAAATTATTTTTAACAAAAAAACAAAAACCGACTTCCAAACTTAATAAATCTAAACTAAAAAGTAGAAAATAATACTTTTAAGGACTTTGTTAATTTTGAAGTCGGTGCCAGCCAAAGCAAAATAACCCTAAATAGATACATATTTGATTAATCTATCAATTTGTAAACATATCAAAATACCTGGCTGGCACCGACTCCGAAATTAACAAAGTCCTTAAAAGTATTATTTTCTACTTTTTAGTTTAGATTTATTAAGTTTGGAAGTCGGTTTTTGTTTTTTTGTTAAAAATAATTTTCTTAATAAAGGCAGTGAGTACTTAGTAGTTAACACGTATAGTCACGAGATGCATCCTATGATCTAGGTCTTATACGGAATCCAAAGTGAGCGGCTTCCTTACCTTTAATCACATGTACTCTTTAAGTATTTATATCTCTTTATCGATCGAGTATTTTACCTAAACTGAAAGCATAGTTAAATATCAGGTATTATTTATTTGATATAAAACATTTGAAGGGATAATTGTTTGTATGAAATCATTTATCTCTGAAGCAAGTCATGCGATTTGTTTTTTTTTTGGCATTTTGTAATTTGAAGTCTATTTATTAAGGAAGGTTATAATAGTCTATATTCTATAATATAAGGACTATATATTTTTAGAGAAGCACAGATAATAAACAAAAATAAAGAAGGTAGTACCTAGTGTAATTGTAATTGATGAAAATAGGTTGCTACTTAAAACATGTAAAACAACAAAGGTTAATGATTAAGATATGAATAACATGTCATCAGACATTAACCCTTTTTAACGTCCCGCGGCTGGGCACGGGCCTCCCTCAGTACGAGGGTCGAGGGGATCAGGCCATTGCATAGTCCACCGCGCTGGCCTAGTGCGTGCACATGTCTTATGAAAACTTGCTAGGTTTTCTCAGACATGCAGGTTTCCTCACGAGTTACGATGTTTTCTTTCACCGTAAGACAAATGGTAATCATTATAAAAATGATTCGCTCATGAAAATATCAGAGGTGCGAGACCCGGATTTGAACCCGCATCACTCGGTTAAACAAGCGAGCGCGTTACCGCTGGCCTACCACGGCCTTATGAATAACATAATAAAGGTTAATATAAATAACACAATAAAGGTTAATGGTTACGTATTGCAAGAAATATCTAGGTTAATTGAGACAACAAAAAATCAAACAAGGTTACAGCGTCGAATTCGAAACAGATGTTTTAAGTTATTGTTTATTAAGTTAGCTTGTTTGGACATATTTTAACCGAATATGTGTTTGTTTTCTTAATAAAAACGAACCAAAACCATATGTTAGGTTATAATAGGTTTTAAGACCTATTTTATTCATTATGCTTTATAGTACAACTTTTATACTGTAATTATTCTTATTAAATATACACTATATGCGCTTAGCCATCCGAATAGTATCATATTAATTGATTTCTACCAAAGTAAATAATATACTTAGACTAAAATACTTACGGTAGACTTCTACTTAGCCCTAAATACGGCCCTATGGAAAATTATTGGTTGTAAGCTTATGTATCGTTTTATATTGTACACCATTACGACTATCCGGAATTGAATAAAAACATTGAAAATGATTAACTAAAGTAAAAAATAAACATTATAGAAAATTTCCGTGAACAAATAAAGTTTGTTGATCATTATTTGTACGTAAAAGGAAGTTCGATGAATTTATTTACATAAAATCAAGGTCATTCACCTTTAAAAGCAATGTTTTATACATAAGCCAGTTGTAGTCTATAACATTTGGCCTATGTTATTCCTAGGTGCTATTTCCAGAATCCAGGTATACATTTTTCTTGGTTATAGTCTATCTGTGTACTAAATTTCATCCAAAATTAAATTCCGATGCAGCGCGGCGCGGCGTGGCGGCGTTATAAATAAACAAACAACATTCAATCTTACGCGTTTCTACTCGTAATAGTAGCAGATATAAAAATAAAAAAGTTAGTTAACTTGTACATTCCTTCTTTAAATATGCGGATACTATAATAAAATGCGACTTGTGCTTGATACAATTGTGTCAAGCTATAACAAGGCTATTAGATTAATTACTGTAATTATTAATCATTTGCAAGAATTTTCCTTCATACATTTTTAATCTCATTTAATTGGATTATTATTACACAATATGGTTATGGAATACAATGTCAAGTATGTGTTGTGTTGTTGATGTGTTGAGTTAGTCTTTGTAGGGTTACGTATGAAGAAGAATGTTTATAGAAGTTTTTATTCTCGGTTTTGCGTAACAGCTTCATTTCTTTCGACCACGGGAGGGAAATAGGGAAATAGATAATAATAGACATCCTATACAACATACTCGTAATATAGTGTACAAGAACAAGTACAACTTATTTCTAATTACTGAGAATAATTACAATAATTAATAAAACGAAATGGATTAAATCAAATAATTTATTAGCTCATGTTTGACACATTATAGTGCAATTTATATTTTTTCGTTATCTATACAGATAATTAAAATTGAAGTGCCTGTTTTTAATATCAACATAGCAGATTTTTAGCAAATTCAAATGTTATTATTTACGATACGGAAAACACAATTTTTGTCATTTTGTCTGTCTGTCAGTTTTTTCCAGCTAATCTTTTAAGCGGCCGGATGTTTTAATGGGGCATTAACTGTTATAAGAATAACTTAGGCTTTGTTTATTAGGGTCGCTAGATTAATATATATTCTGTCCTTTATATAGCGCGATACATAATTATTCTAATTTATGGGAAATATAAAAAAATCTTTTCTTAAAAAGTCTAATGTAGAAAGTAAGGCTCCGGCTTTTCATACTGCGAGTTCGACTGATCTTTTAAACATTTTAGTAAGTATAGTAGTCTAGTCACTCAATATAACAATACTTAGTAAGAAAAAGCTTACGATATCAGGTAATATTTAAAGCTTATGAAAATTGGGACAAATAATTATTAAGATTAAATTATTATATATCTCTAAAAATAAAAACTATTCCATCGCTAATAATGTATGAACTACAATGTACATAATATTGTAAGTACATATTTAGTTGTTGCAAATGTCAATAAAGGCGTAGAACGTAAATAAACAAACTATATATTACGCTGATATATTATAAATGTAGATTCTTAAACAATAGCGTACCGAAATGTATACAATGATTCGTTTAAGTCAATTTCATTGCACTTTGTGGTTTTGTTTATCCATACTGTTTGCAGTAGCTTGACATAACCGCATTGCAGTTTCTACAAAGATTTTAAACTAGACACTAACGTAAATTACTAGGTTACTGTAAAGAAACATTTAAGTTGCAGACGGATTGTCGAATCCGCCGTTTAACAAAACTGCTAGTTGTTTTTCATAACAGCTCCGTTACTTAAAACAACTGAAAATGTTTAAAGACCTAAACAATATATAAAATATACTAAATTTGGGTTTACATCTCATTAGATAGACCTTTTCTGGGTGACATTTTAGATATTTCACTGTTAACGAGGGGCAAATGGCAGCAATAATAATGAGCTGGGTGTGGTTTGAACGAGGTAAAGTGGATTGGTAGGTTTATCTTTGCTATAATTACATTCTAATGGGGAGATTATTAACCGATATAGTGACAAACTAACAATTAAAATTAATCTAATCATATTTACAAAATAATAAATACAAAAGGTATTTACACATACTTCGATTCATATACTCTTAAAATAGACCTAGTTGCTTAGTCAATTATCAAGTAACATTTTACGCTACAATGTACAAAAAGAATTAACACATTACGTCTAGAAGAGGCATACAATTGTGCGGTAATAAGCGAAGAATTTGAAGTGTAAAGAAATTTTCAGTTTTGGCCAGTTTTGCGGCACTCTGGCATGACTATGTTTTTCGTGGGAAATTCTTTGTTTACCCTTTGTGTTGCACAAAATTTGCAGGCTTATTTATGACACTGCTTATATTTAATACAAAGACTGACCTCGTCCCAACCCTGCGATAAGCGCGTACTTTGCACAGTCATCGCTATCTGTAATGTTGCTAACACGTATAACATGTACTGTGTACATACAGACTCGGTGGTGTAATGGCTAGCATGTACGGTCGCACACCGGGAAGTTTAGTTATTTAGTCTTTCTGATTCGAAATCCTCAGTAACTAGCCGCGGTTCGCGGCGTCCCGTCCCTCGGAGAGCACGTAAAGCCGTCGGTCCTGCGCCTTAATTCTCACTGGTCGTGTCGACCAGTCGTCCCACCGGAATATGAGAGTGATAAGGAACAGAGAGTGTAGGTAGAGACAGAGAGGTAGGTAGGTAGTAGGTACAGAGAGTGTAAATGAAATAGGTAGGTATCAAAAGTAGCTACATATGTTTACCTCTGAAGTAATCAAGTGTAATGACATTATGAAATATGCGTGTACATCTGTATGTTTGTATTTTACAGCGATAAACAAGTAACTTGATGATTTATGCGTCAGTCAAAAAGATAAAATGCACGGCAAATGTTATCAAAGACCATGCTACAGTGTAACATTTTGCATTATTTAGTTTGCAATATATTAAAATTACCTATGTAGGTATAGGTATTTTTAAAGTAAATAAAATTTTGTTGCTTATAGAATTATAAGCACTATACTATTATTATAAAGGGAAAAATGTACGTTTGTTTGTAATTGATAAATTAAAAATCCGTTGAACCTTAAATTAAGATGGGTATGAAGATGGTCTGAAATCCTTAGAAAGACATAAGATAGTTTTTATCGCGAAAATTATACCTTAAGAAATCAATCATTTCTTAAATAAGGGATGCATGATGCATCATACAAGTAAAATCTAGCTTTTGTCTAGACTGAAGCGAGAATAAGTCGGTACTAGTATTGAGTAATCTGTGCATAAAGTACCTATTGAGTTGTGAGAGATATTATGCACACTTGTTTACGCATTCAAATGCAATTAATGTGCGCGCGTGTATGCGCTATGTATAGATATAGTTATTATATTATGTATAAGGATTTTATAGAGGTCAAGCTACACGTATTATGGATTTATGAACACAATATAAATCGATTATAAATGTGGTGTTTGGAAATGATCAGTATTATGATATTTTTTCATTAAATGAAACCCAAAACGGTTGTAGTCATATTCTGAATACTATAAAACAATAAAAATAAAATGCATTTGTGTACTAATTAACGTGCTCATTGTTTAGAAATGCAGATTAGACAAAGTACATTTAACAGTAATACTCGGGTAGGAACAATGCTAGAAGTGGAGAATAGTTTAAGTACTCACTGACTATATGAATCATAAAGGATGCGAAGACCACCATCCAGCCCCACCCGCCGTCTGGCGGGGGTGGCAGGCTCTCGGAACCCTCCCTCGACGTCTCGACAGCATGCGAGCTGTTCCCATTCTTTGTACTTTTTACACTACCGTGCGACATTACTTCAAAATTATTTTACTTGGCACCTATTTATTACTGTTAAGGCAGTTCACTAGTTGTTGATATGATGCAATAAGCTTTTAAACGGTATTTATGTATAAATAGAGGCACTTTGTTCTTTTATTGGTATGAAGGAAGCAACGTTGCGGAGGGAAGAAGGGCTCATAAGATTATTGTACCACACATGATCTACTGAGCTAGATCATGATAATTCGACCTATCTTCGGTTTAATATAACCCGCAGATTTTGGAACTGTCCGTGATTTTGGAAGAACATTTTTGACTTGGTATCTGAAACAAAAAAAAAACATATTTATAGCAAACCTTGTAAATAACACAGCATTATAACTTTAGTTTATTTTGCATAGCTTTTGTAAGTTTATAAGTAAGAATGGCTATGAATATTTTTTGCCATACTAAAAAAATATTGAAAGTAAATGTACAAACAAGGAAATAAGAAGAAAAAGAGGAGCCTACCTTAAAAACACACTATGCTATATTATATATTTAATATAAATAAAAGTATGGGAATAAAAATAGATATAGTAAAATAAGATAAGATAATATAATGTCGCCATGAATTTATTGTTCACATATTAGAATTTTGATTAAATATCTATTCAGATTATTATCTCGAAATATGTGTATGATAATGTCCATATTGCTTAAATAGATTTTTTATCTTGTCTCGGTTGCTGGGCTAATGTTCTAAATACTTACACACTACACTAAGTGTTTATTTAGTAACAATTATAATTTAATCGATGGCTGTTATTGGATTTTGTCGATAAAATTTTGTACAATTGAAAATACTTCTTAAATGCTAACTTGTAAGATTGTTAAGATGTATACGTTGATAAGAATACATTTTAAGCCTTCGTTGAAATTGCCTTGAATAGAATTTAACATGAAACGATTTTAATGTTGGTTTATCTTTAAGATATGTCAAATCTGATATACCTACTAAAAAGAATAAAAATGTATTATAGAAACGGTGTATTTTTAAATAGGGTATACAATCAATAATAATGAATTTAAGACGGTGGTAGTTAAGCGGTAACGTGTTTGCTTGAATATGCGAGTTAATTCTAACGTGATTGACTATGACCTGATCCCTCTCGTATTAAAGGGAGGCCCAGTAGTGGGACGAAGTGAAAAAGGGCTGAATACTAAATTAATAATAAAATTTAGTAAAAATCATGTTTTGTATAAGTGAAAGTGATTCTTTTTTATTTTTACAGAAAATATGGATGGGTTTTTAAATTTTATAATACTTTTTAAAAGCTTCATATAGGTACATTCATATAATACACGCATTTTGGCAAATGCGCTGATAAAATATTTGACAAAATATTATTGCTAGGGTCGGAAAACCTTTTTTAATATAATAACTTTTTAATTAAAGAAATAAAAAATTGTATAAGATATTGCGTAGCATATTCACAAAAACCAAAAATACAGTTAAATTGTGCCTCCCACATTTCTAAAGTCGGTTAAAATGTAATAAAACTTTTTATTAAATAATTTTAAACTGGTTACTCACGACTTGTAGGAACTACGAAACGAGTAATAAGCGAAAAACAAGAAATACAATGAAATATATTAAAGTAAGTATGCCCGTAAAATAAGTATGATGTAGATTCTTCAGTAAGGTACTTGTTAAGAATATAACTTGTTAAGACTCCTTCAGTGTCAAAGTAAAATCTTTAATACTGCGTCAAACGGGCTTCTATTTTCTCAGGCTTACAAAGTAATCTTTTAGCAGACATTTTATATTATATAGCCAGTCCCGGATCTACGATTGTTTTGAACCGGAGCAAGTAGCCCCACATTCTCAATAAACGAAGTCAATGGTTGATGATGGAAATCTCAAATCGGCACCTCTAGTCCACAAGTTTTTCTTACGTGTCAGCGGTGAGCCGTCCAAGCCTATGCTAGGCGCAAGTTTTTTTATGTTTAATCGTACTTATTGCGATTTTAGTGACTCCTGAAACTGTCGCCCCGGTTTACTTCCCCATAGATCCGGGGCCGTGAATTGCCTATGCAATACCTATATTTTATCAAAAGCGCAAAATGCATTTTGTATTCGCTAATAATTCGCAATAAAGTGTCTTTTTATCACGTAACCTTCATTATAATTTTAACCTTAGCCCCAAATTTTATAATAAATGAAGTAAGATTTCTGCTTAAAATTAAATGTATACCTATTAAGGTCTGTTATTTCAAATTTACCTATATTTATTTATTTCTTTGGTATATTTCAGTATACCAAAGAAATAAATAAAAGTTAAATTTTTATTTGTCTCTACACCCTTATTATTACTGTTATATTTTTTTCGTTATTTGCACAATTTATACGAAAATGAAGAGAATTTGGTCATTTTTAGGGTTCCGTACCTCAAAAGGAAAAAACGGAACACTCTGTTGCCCGTCTGTATGTCTGTCGAGACCCTTTTTCTCAGGAGTGACCTAGCAAGTTGAATTTTATATTGATTTCTCCTTATAAATTAAGGCCCTGAGTCAAGAGGATAAAAAGATATAGGCAATCTAGATTTTCGTGAAAACTTGTAAGTATCAAAGTTTACCCAAATTTTGAACTATTTTATTTTTTAGAATTTTCCCTTTACTTGTGTTGTACATACTTGACCTTGCTTTTAACCAAAATTCTGAGTTGCATGGGCTAAAGTTAAACTTCAAGCTTTTTGGCCAGGCATGTATTGTCCAAGCGAGACAGGGCGAATCGCTAGTCAGTACATATACTTAAATAAAATTAAAGTATCTGTTTTTAATTTCAAATAAGCTCTACGGTACTTAAATGAAAAATCAATTTTTAAAATATTTGTCTGTCTGTCTGTCTGTTTGTTCCGGCTAATCTCTGAAACGGCTGGACCAATTTTGACTGGACTTTTACTCGCAGATAGCAAATGTTATAAGAAGTTACTTATGCCACTTTTATTTTATCATAAAATTAAAAAAAACCGTTCAATTTATTTTAACTTACGCCCAGCGAAGCGGGTTTGCTAGTTTAAATTAAAAAGCAAACTCACTGTTTACGTAAGACGTAACTTGACCGTTATTATCAATGTTTATTATTATACGATAAGAGGTCGATGTTCATGATCAATAACTTTGCCTATTGAGAATAATTACATCACTATTTTATAACAAAGGGATATTATTTGTATTTCTGGTTTATGTTCATTCAGTTCATTTTATTTGAAGTGGCATATATATATGTAGGTTTGAAGGGCCCGCCTATATGCACGTGCGCAAGTCCCTAGATACTTATGCAAAAATTTTTGGCAAATGGGAAATAATTGGTCTGAATAAAAAGATAGAGCTCTAGCAAGACAGCATAACTAGTTGTAGTTTGTTTAAAAGATTATTATTGTATGTTATTAGTTGGCGAAATGTTATATTAGAAGTAAAAAGAAAAACTGCCAGTAAAATATAGTTATAGTCATGTGGGGCAAGTGTATGCATGCTAAATATCTAGAAATCCCCTATTAGCTATCCCCCATTTTTAATACCCCCGAGACTCTGTAACGAAGTACACGTATATCACGCTAGTTTGTTTTCCCCGGGAAAAATATGTTTTTTTGCTTTAAGTATTGCTATAATTAATAAATTTTTGCGTGTTATCATTTGTTAACAAAAATACTTTATGGGAATGTGCTATACGTTACATTGAGTCTTGCGAATTGTCTAGTGTTGTGTAGTGATCATGTTTGAGTGATTATAAATTATAATAACGCGAACGCTATCTTATTTTTTATACGAATCTCGCATATTATGATGGTTTGGGGCATGTGTGCGCATGCTTGTTGTGTACGTGTGTACAAGCTTGTAAAGATATGTTATGTATCTGAATTTTGATTCTTTTTAAAATATTATAATTAATAATGATAACGTACCTATTTCATAGAATAAAATATTGTGCGTGAGTTTCAATACGATAAGTTAAATTTTATTTAATGTCGAATGTCAAATTTAATAATTACATTATCTACTTGTAATACCTACCTATATTTTAACTACTAGAGACTAGGGTAAGTCGAATATTACATATACATGTACTTATGTCTCATATTTATTATTAATTCTTACCAATACCAATACCAATAGGCCTTTTACAGTTCTGAAGCAATTAAATATGCATACAAAATGAAATATAAATAAAACAAATTTATGAAAAATTTCTACATAATATAATATTATTTCTTTCTCTCTCTTCTTGTTCATTTTCATGTATTGTTTTAAACTTAAAATAAATAAGTAAACGAATAAGCAAGATATTTTTTATAGTTGTCCACGTGCTTCTATAATGATAGTGGTAGGACGGGACGCGTCCCGGCAGCCAAATAATGAATCGTTTACGCAGCGGCCAGCGCAGTAGTGAGTCAGCGCGTGTCAAACATCGCGAATCAAAGTGTAATGCACTGATCATTATTAAACAATGCCATTATGAACCGATGTAGACTTTTTGGCAAGTTTCCGGAATTTTATAAATAAAACTATATTAATATTATGATTTTACTTGTTTTTTCAGTGATGTTTTAAGAAAAATTAATGAAAATGTAGGTAAGGAAGAAATATTAACATATTGGATATTTTAAAGAATTTTAAAGCCACAAAACAAAGAAAATAATAAAGTAAAAACACATTCACACATGAACCAAGTATGTATTGAATTAATGTTATAAGATTTGATTTAATTTTTATCTACGAAACGATATACAATGTAATTCGGGCCAAAAATAATATCGGTGGCGCGTTTTTTATACTAAAAAAAAGTGTAAAGTGGGATTGAATAAATACATACCAGATAGATGTTTATTCCCTTTTTAATGTGAAGTTCTAAATAGTATTATAGCACTTGGAATCATGCGTAGACGAAATCGAACGATAGCGATGTTTGAATGACACTGTACGATAAGCCCGGACTGACGTTCACTCTCGCACGTTGTCGCCTTCTTACTGACAACAAAAATAGCAGATAACCAAGGTAAGTATTCGATGAAGTGATATCTCGCAAATTCAAGACGAGCTTCCAGGTTTTATAATAGTGCACAGATCACATACTACCAATATTGTGTATATAAATGCCATTGTTCTCCAATCTCCATAATAGAATGCCGTATGGATGGAATAGGAAGTAAAGCGATAAAGCTGTATCCGCGAGGTTATGAATTGCAACTTGAAACTGTAAAACAACGTGACTAGATATTCCTGTTTGAATAATTAAATCATAGTGTATTGACATTAGCAATCTATAATAACTTCATTTGCTAATGGGGAAAAAAATTATAACTATTTTGTATTCTCTCTAAGACTTTATATAAATTAAAAAAAAACAATCCTGTGACGCCCCATTAAGACCGAAGTTGGGTGCTTGGGTTTTAGTGGGTAGTACCTACTGGCTGGCTGGGGCCGGTGAGCCCCCCACATGACGGTCTATTTTGTACAGGTGGTATGCGTAAATGCATTTCCCTAGGATAAAAAAAAGGTTGCATAAGAAATTATACTTGCTATAAGAATTTTATACTTACTATTAGATATTTTGTTCGATTTTCAACTTATTGTGTGAATTTCATTTTCGCTACGACATTTACTCTTTTTTGTTCTTTTTTGTATATCAGTAATTTTTAGTTGGTAGTAAAAGTCTCTTTGAATTCAATTTTTCATACAGTAAGTAGTTAAAAAATACGCTTGTTAACTCTAAAATTTAAAAATGAAA
Source organism: Boloria euphrosyne (assembly GCA_951802675.2). Lineage (NCBI taxonomy): Eukaryota > Metazoa > Arthropoda > Insecta > Lepidoptera > Nymphalidae > Boloria > Boloria euphrosyne. The sequence goes on along the minus strand of OX637873.1, from coordinate 11,372,437 downwards.
ATGAAATTACTGAAATTTAAACAATACTTATTTATTTTCACGTTTTGTTTTGTCGTTATCACGAGAAAACCACTGGACTGAAATTCATGAAATTTATTAAGAGGATAGCGCTACATTTTCAATTCGTCGTGTATTAAATAGAGTTTATTTTATTTCACATTGTTAGGTATGTATATAACATAATTTTTCATCGTAAATAGTAAAATTTATACAACTTGGTAATAGACATTAATAATGAGGACATCATAAAAGTGTATTAAAAATTGTTATATTTTTAGTATTTGGGTAGTGAGCATTTACTGATAAAGAGTAGGACCTAATTATTGCAAAGTAATTAATATTTTATTTCTAATTTCTATTATTAATTGATAACTAATTTCTATTACTAGTAGATTCAAAGTACTACTTTTGCTATTGCTTTGTAGGAAAAGAGAACACACGGGATTACAAAATCTACACTTCGTTTATCTCAGTGCGGTATATAAAACACGTGTGGGGTCCAGCGGCTAACAGTAAGCATGTCTGGAGAGCTGATACGCCCACTTCCACTTTACTGTATTCTAAATTAATATACGAACAGATCGATCGATCCTCAATAATTAATATAAATATTAAATGCATAAATATTAAAAGCAACATAAAACGAAAGGCAATTAAGCATAGAATGTTGAAGAGTGACTGATCGTTTCTGTCAGATCTGAAATTGTTGCAAAGAATTTAAACTGATATTATCAGTGATGTTTATCAATGTAACCAAAGAGGATATTGTAATGTAAATGATGGCATGACTTTCAAATACTCACATCACGCATTTATTATCGATATATCGATAAACTTAGCTGCGAAAGGGCAAAATTGAGGTCAAGTGCTAAAGCCGTCTCACTGTTATTGTTACATGCTAAACACAAAGTCTGATACGAGAACAAAAGCGTGCCCTGTATGAATGCAAATATTAATAAAACAACAACAATGCAGGATACGAGAATTCGCAGCTTTAAAAGTTATTCATAATTAAGTCTTAAAACTACAGAAAAGAACAAGTGCATAGTGCCCCATAAAATCGATGGTTAATATTAATGCACTCATATCATATTAGAAAAAAATACCAATTAATAAAAGTACGAAAAAAATGATGACATTAATCAAAATACAATAATAATTATTTTCTTATAAGTTCCTATAAGTTGAAGTGATCACTTCGCAAACTGTATTAATATTTAATATACAAGATTCGAGATAAGTTCCTTTTCTTTTGTCTGTTGGTCGACTGAAAAGTACTTTGTATTAAATAAATGCTAAGAGGTTGGACGATCTTAATTCAAAATCTTTAACATAATATGGCTGTAGCATCAAGCATGCCATATCAGCTATACCTTTATTCAGATTGTAAAAGTTACCATTATTCAGATTGAAAGAGAATCGGAGTTCTTTCAATGGCTCTTTACATGAGCTTTCTAAAGGAATGAACAGGAGAGCGTTAATTTAAACAATTGTTATTTATTACGTTCATATTCTCATAGTCCCAGATGACATCGTGGCCGCTGAGAGATGTAGGTCATACTGCTTAACATGCTCGGATTGCTGCTTAGTTACACTGTTAAGTTTTAACTTTCCATTTGGGACTACTGATAACTACCAAGACTTAACACTTTGTCTATTTGTAACGTGTAATTGCCAGATACAATGAACTGATTTTAACAGAACATTCACTTGTGCATGGAGGATTAAGCTTCACTATTAGACATTGAGTCTCTCATTGTTTGAGGTGCAAAGGGATTGCACTTTGCTTCTTAGTGAGATTGGCCGCCGTGGGAGAGAGGGATGTTATTACGAAGAAAATCACATGTTATATTTAATATTAGTGGCATCTTTCTACGGCTTCGATAATGGTTTTCTTGTCCAACGTCATTCTATCGACAAGATGAGATTATAATACGTATACTTAATGTTTGTCTGGGTTAGGCTAACTAGGTCCATGTATGTGAACTAAATTTCATTTCATTCCTTTTACTAAATGCGTTAAAATGACCCGATACTCTGATTAGAATTGATTGATGGACAGATACACAATTGAACATCTATTATAAGAGTTCTGTTCTTACATTGCAATTTATTTGTGTTTTTAGTAACAACATTACTTTGTGTACATGAAAGGAAAAAATAACATATGTTTATAAGTAACATTTCTTTTTGACCTTAAGATGTGGAGTACCAGATAGCTAAGGTTATGAGGTCACATACATAAAATTATAAAAATTCCATAGCCACTTGCTTGTTTTTATTTTTAAAGTGTATAATTATATGAGTCACTCAATGTTTTGTATGTATATATTTTGAAATCTGTTGAATTTATTGTCATGGCCGCCCATAATATTATTATTTTTTTTAACCTTGGGAACTATTTTTTTTTAACCTTGGGAAATGTATTAACGCATACCGTCTGGAGAACATAGGTGGTTATATGGAGCTCACCGGTAAGCCAGTGATACCCACTAAAACTCTACCTAACTTACTACCTAATAGATGCATATGTGCCCATATTTGTGTAAAAGTAAAAAAATCGTTAAATTCAAAAAAATAACAGACAAGATCATGAAATTTATAAAAATGTATATTTAGTTTTATCACATCCCTAATATACCACAGATTTATCATAAAATGTTTAGGTGCGAGTACATATGACTCATATGAGTTTAATTTTACGCATTTATAGGTAAATATTGAAATTTGAAGATTGATTTAGTAATGCATTTACCAATACATGTTAAATGATTTCGAAAATAGACGGTTCATTTTGTAATAATTTAGTATTTAAAAAATATATATTTCTTAAAGAGTACCGATGTACTAAACCCTTTGTACTGTTCTACTACCTATGATAATCAGATAGTATAAGTACGTATATCTTTTTTAATCATCATCATCATTTTCATGTTCATCACGTATCACATGAATATACGAATATTAAATAAAAACATTATAAAATATTTTTAAAGATTACAATATTAAAAGTAAACAAATAGAAATTTTTATTACAATATAATATTCTATAATAAGTAACAAGTAAGGATTTATAGCCGTTTTGTTTATCAGCTCTATAATATGGAGTTTATCATGCATCTATTTATCTCGACACGACCGATTTGTACTTGAGCCGTGCACTACAAATAAGAATGCTGTTGACCAGAATGTACATATTTATATCTTATTAATAAACAAGTTTATGGGTTACGTGGTTATCAAAATGATATAATATTTTCCTGCTGACACAAAATCTTATAACATTCATCACTAATTGGCGCTGTTGTAATAATGTCCCAACATATTTTTTTTTATCATATCAAAAAATACTTTTCTCAAGTCCTAACTTTATTATTCCTTTTTATTCTTGGAAAATGTATTTACGCATACCACCTGTGCAAAACAGGTGGTAACGTGGGGCACTAAAAACTGACTGTCACATGGAAAATGATTGCTTTACTGTTTCTGTCTTTCACCTTACCGTTTTCATTATTTTGAACTGCTCGCCCGAATTGCTCAGCGCGTTTCTTTGTTTCGCGCTGGGCTGGAATCCAATAATATAGAAAACCGGACGCTATTAATATAGAAAAACTTAATTACTTGGCCTAATCCGGGACTCGAACCCAGAACCTCCAAAACTGCACCGTACGAGATAACTACCAGACTACCGGTTACATTACCTCTAGATTAAATAAATTGCGTATCTAATACTATTAGAAATAAAATATAGGTTGACATATTTTTAAATTAAATATACTTCTATTACTTTATTTTGATTTGATTGAATCCAGTTCTAAGTAAGTATTAATATAATGGCTGAACTGATAGAAGGTCGACCAGTTAGATATCGCGGACAAGGTTTATGTTATAGGGTAATTCATGTTTGCAATTTATATACTTAAGGATAATACTTTTAAGAACTTCGTTAATTTTGAAGCCGTTCCTTCCTCCTTTTTTTGAAGTCGGTTAAAAACTGACAGACAGACAAAATGACAAAAATTGTGTTTTCCGTATCGTAAATAATAACATTTGAATTTGCTAAAAATCTGCTATGTTGATATTAAAACAGGCACTTCAATTTTACTTATCTGTATAGATAACGAAAAAAATATAAATTGCACTATAATAATGTGTCAAACATGAGCTAATAAATTATTTGATTTAATCCATTTCATTTTACTAATAATTATTGTAATTATTCTCAGTAATTAGAAATAAGTTGTACTTGTTCTTGTACACTATATTACGAGTATGTTGTATAGGATGTCTATTATTATCTATTTCCCTATTTCCCTCCCGTGGTCGAAAGAAATGAAGCTGTTACGCAAAAACGAGAATAAAAACTTCTATAAACATTCTTCGTAACCCTACAAAGACTAACTCTTCAACACAACACATACTTGACATTGTATTCCATAACCATATTGTGTAATAATAATCCAATTAAATGAGATTAAAAATGTATGAAGGAAAATTCTTGCAAATGATTAATAATTACAGTAATTAATCTAATAGCCTTGTTATAGCTTGACACAATTGTATCAAGCACAAGTCGCATTTTATTATAGTATCCGCATATTTACAGAAGGAATGTACAAGTTAACTAACTTTTTTATTTTTATATCTGCTACTATTACGAGTAGAAACGCGAAAGATTGAATGTTGTTTGTTTATTTATAACGCCGCCACGCCGCGCGCGCCGCGCTGCAACGGAATTCAATTTTGGATGAAATTTTTATACACAGATAGACTATAAACAATAAAAATGTATACCTGGATTCTGTAAATAGCACCTAGGAATAACATTGGCCAAATGTTATAGACTACAACTGGGTTAGGACTTATGTATAAAACATTGCTTTTAAAGGTGAATGACCTTGATTTTATGTAAATAAATTCATCGAACTTCCTTTTACGTACAAATAATGATCAACAAACTTTATTTGTTCACGGAAATTTTCTATAATGTTTATTTTTTACTTTAGTTAATCATTTTCAATGTTTTTAATCAATTCCGGATAGTCGTAATGGTGTACAATATAAAACGATACATAAGCTCTCAACCAATAATTTGCCATAGGGCCGTATTTAGGGCTAAGTAGAATTCTACCGTAAGTATTTTAGTCTAAGTATATTATTTACTTTGGTAGAAATCAATTAATATGATACTATGACGACACGTTTGGCTCAGTTGGTAGCGACCTTACTTTCTGCGCCAGCGGTCGCGGGTTCGAGTCCCGCTGGGGGCATTCATTTGTTAAGCACGAATGTTTGTACTCCAGTCATGGGTGTATTTATAATATGTATGTATTTAAAATTATATGTGTAGTATATCAACTATCTGGTATCCGTAAAACAAGCCTCGTAGCTTACCACGGAACTAGATGGTGCTGTTGTAATAATGTCCCAACATATTTATTTATTTATTTATTTATTTATGCGGATGGCTAAGCGCATATAGCGTATAGGTATATAATTACAGTATAAAAGTTGTACTATAAAGCATAATTAATAAAATAGGTCTTAAAACCTATTATAACCTAACATATGGTTTTGGTTCGTTTTTATTAAGAAAACAAACACATATTCGGTTAAAATATGTCCAAACAAGTTAACTTAATAAACAATAACTTAAAACATCTGTTTCGAATTTGACGCTGTAACCTTGTTTGATTTTTTGTTGTCTCAATTAACCTAGATATTTCTTGCAATACGTAACCATTAACCTTTATTGTGTTATTTATATTAACCTTTATTATGTTATTCATAAGGCCGTGGTAGGCCAGCGGTAACGCGCTCGCTTGTTTAACCGAGTGATGCGGGTTCAAATCCGGGTCTCGCACCTCTGATATTTTCATGAGCGAATCATTTTTATAATGATTACCATTTGTCTTACGGTGAAAGAAAACATCGTGACTCGTGAGGAAACCTGCATGTCTGAGAAAACCTAGCAAGTTTTCATAAGACATGATCACGCACTAGGCCAGCGCGGTGGAGTATGCAATGGCCTGATCCCCTCGACCCTCGTACTGAGGGAGGCCCGTGCCCAGCCGCGGGACTTTAAAAAGGGTTGATGTCTGATGACATGTTATTCATATCTTAATCATTAACCTTTGTTATGTTTTACATGTTTTAAGTAGCAACCTATTTTCATCAATTACAATTACACTAGGTACTACCTTCTTTATTTTTGTTTATTATCTGTGCTTCTCTAAAAATATATATACCTTATATTATAGAATATAGACTATTATAACCTTCCTTAATAAATAGACTTCAAATTACAAAATGCCATAAAAAACAAATCGCATAACTTGTTTCAGAGATAAATGTTTTCATACAAACAATTATCCCTTCAAATGTTTTATATCAAATAAATAATACCTGATAATAAACTATGCTTTCAGTTTAGGTAAAATACTAGATCGATAAAGAGATATAAATACTTAAAGAGTACATGTGATTAAAGGTAAGGAAGCCGCTCACTTTGGATTCCGTATAAGACCTAGATCATAGGATGCATCTCGTGACTAGACGTGTTAACTACTAAGTACTCACTGCCTTTATTAAGAAAAACGTTGAATATCTAGGATATAGCACAACTACGTGTTTACGAACGTAAACAAATAAATTATGATACGTAATACTATATACCTACCTATAACATTAATTCAAACAATGCAATGAGCCTACCGCTTGAATGATTTATTAAGAATTGATTCGAAACTACTTTACATATAGTCTATTGACACTCACTTATTTTGAATTATATATATGTACCTAAATTAATACGGACTTTTCGACATTTTTGTCTAAGTAAGACGTAATAATGAATCGAGCAGGCAGGTAGAGTAGGTAGTTAAGCTACAGTCTACACATTTACATTGTACACTTATGATAAAATTCTGAGTCGAATCGAATCTCTCTCACTAGATCTTATAGAAATAGTTATTATTATCGATATGGAGGCCGCATCAATAGTTTTTAGATTTTTTTGTCTGTCTATTTGACAGACTTTTTTGCTGTATTTAGTTTAAATTAAAATACAATAAAAATAATTCTTAAATCCTACACGTTAAGTTTTTATAAATATTGCAAATTTTGTGAATAATCAGGTCATAGACGTCACGTCCTGCCAGGACAACGCGATGAACTTTATTTGCACTGTTTAAGACATTCTGCCACATCAAATACGATTAAAGCCTGTATTTTCTGGTCTAAATTGGACAGATGAAGTTGGCTAATTCTCAATTTAGTTTCACATTAAACTAAATTTGGAATATATTATTTTGGGCTGCATTTATAAGAAATTAATTCTTTTTTGTTGCGACGTTATGTTTTGTTTTACCAAATAAGTTATTTTTAAAAAAAAAATTAAACCGACTTCAAAAAATCTGCACTAAAAAGAGAAAAATAAAAAGTAGAAAATATTACTTTAAAGAACTATGTTAATTTTGGAGTCGGTGCCAGCCAGGTATTTTGATTATGTTTACAAATTGATAGATTAATCGAATAAGTATACAGTTATTTTTCTTTGGCTGGCACCGACTCCAAAATTAACATAGTTCTTTAAAGTAATATTTTCTACTTTTTATTTTTCTCTTTTTAGTGCAGATTTTTTGAAGTCGGTTTAATTTTTTTTTTAAAAATAACTTATTTTTACATTTTTAGTGTGCCTTTTATTTAGCTGATTTAATTATAGTGACTTACTATATGTCACTAATTTAAAATCTGTTTAAGCTTTATATTAAACAACGAGCATACCCATTAACGACGAAAATAGTAATTATCGGGTCTGCCGAAAGGGGGGGGGGGGGGGGGGTGTTGGTGTCCAAAGAGTACTCGATCTACGACTACTGTAGCTGTAACTAAACTACGAGCTCATCATTATGTTTACATTCCCCATACGAAATAGTTTAAATAAACCACGTCCATTATTCCACCTAACTCCTAGAGGTTAATGAGATTTACCTTCTATTATCATATTAACGTAATAGCCTGGAAGAACACAACTATCAATCTATATGTATGTATAATTTCAAAGGAATTTCCTTTCAACTCCTAGCCGCTGAGGAGTTGTACCTTCCATCATCAGCTTATCCACATGAGATGGTAATTATCAAATGCAAATCCTTAAAAAACTTTAGAAAATATATGAAAAATGTACTAAGTGCCTATAAAATTTAAGAGGTGCCATCGATTTCCCTAGGATCCCATTATCAGATCCTAACTTGGTGACAATGGGAATATCTTGGAAGTATACCCTACCAAACAAAAAATATTTTTTTTAAATCGGCCCACAATTGACGCATAAATCGGTGAACACAGATAAAAAATAACATTTGAAGAATTCTACCTTCCATCATCAGCTCATCACATGAGATGACGATTTTCAGACGCAAATGCTTGAACAGCTTAAGAAAATATATAAAAAACATAATAGGTGCCTATAAATTTTGAAAGTTGCCCTGGGTTTCCCTGAGATCCCATCATCAGATCCTGATTTTGTGATAATGGGACCCCCTCAGAACTATACCCTACCGAACAAAAGAAAAATTTTTGAAATCGGCCCACAGTTGACGGAGAAATCGGTGAACATACATAAAAAAAAAAAAAAATACATACATCGAAACATATAACCTCCTCCTTTTTGGAAGTCGGTTAAAAACACTCAATGATTTAGGTTTTAAATTAAACAGATATGTCCCCTTATGGAGATGTCCTCGCTAAGACCAGAGCCTAAGAACCTTTATAAAATGTTGTTAAATATTTTTAGTTTAAGAATTGTTTTATTTTTGTATTTAATTTTAAGAAATAAGATATTATCCCGCAATAAAAGTATCCTTAATGTAGACACGGATAATAATCTATTTTTATATACAAATTTTATAAAAATTTGTGTAGTGGTTTTCGTGATGCGGTCACAAATAGATAGGCAAGAATTCTAAAAACAATAAAGGCCTCTTTATCTATACTAATAATTTCGACAGTAAAAATGAATGAAAACAATGATAATAATAATCGTTTATTCTTTATTTATAAATAAATGTTTATTTTTAAGCATAGGTACATATACATATATATTTTCTAGATAATAAAGTTGTAAAGACCGAACGAAAACGATATCCATCGCGGAGCCAGTGCTCAGTCAATTTAGGCGCAAATAACTCTATCTGCTCTATAGGGTTGATGTAATAGTTTCAGCTACTTCCAATACTTTTTCTTAATTTAAAATAATTATTAAATAATAATTAAATGTGACTTGTATAACATTATTACTTTGTTTTGTTATAACAATAATTTGTGTGAAGTAAAAAAAATGTGGAAATCATTTTAAATAGCTGTCTCTACTTTATGTTCGTATTTTCGTCTAACATCATTTCCAATTTATACTCTTCAACCGTTACAATTTCCGTCTTCCTAATACGTCATTTTTACATAATTTGAAACTCGCGGTTTTGTGAGCCTCTTTTGTTATATATAGGTAAGTAATAGATTAGTTTAATTTTGAACAATTCGGTAATCTTATATTATCAGTGTAAGACTCAATTTAATATTTTGGTTTGATGATTTAAGTATTAGATTATGTTATTTGTTCGACAGTTTAATTCCCCTTTTTTAAATATCCAAGGATAAAATAAATTGCAAAATGTTCGTATCGGGCAACCCTATATTTCACGCGCAAGAGTAACGCGATTACAACGCTCGATTAGTTGAACTCACTCGTCTTGTCGTCATTTATTTTTGTATTTATCGCATTTTACGTAATTTATCCTGGAAAACAATATTTTTTTTTGCTTCGGCCAAGAAAGGGGTCGTCATGTGAAAGACACTTTTTTGCTTATGGGAATACTAGCACCTCTCCCTCGTTCCGCACGGGTTCGTTCCTGAATACGTCAAAAAAATACGAAAAAAATATGCAATGATTTTTTTTAAATATTTATTTAAGGTTTTAAAATATTTGGATACATGCAATAAAATTTCTATAATGCCGAAAATTATATCTGATTGAATAATAAATATGTAAAAATATGTTATCTATGTATATTAACCAAATGTAAAATAATTTCGTTAAGGTTTTGTGAGTCATATTTTATTTAATACAAATTTACATTATATAAACCATAAACCAATGAAAATTTTGCCATAACTGAGTAGGTTATAACAAGTTATTACGAATTGTATCCGGAAGTGAACAAATTCGTATGAGATAAGCTTTCCTTAATTCATATTTTCAAGATATAGCATTACTTTAAACGGATAATATACGAACGATTTGAAAGAAAACTTTTTAAGTAGTATGCTTGATGTGATTTCTTATTTCTATTCCTTACAAATTTTACTTCTAATATAATATAAACCTTTCGTATAAGGTTACTGTTTATGTTTATTTAAAAATAGTTTGCGTGGCTCTCTATTTATTTGTAGATTTCAATAAAATATTTAAAACAAAAATGTAGAATGAAGGGCTCTACATTTTTAAAGCTGCCTGTCCCAGTTCGATATAAACAATACATCTTAAACCATACATGTTAAAGAAGTACAATAGGAATATATTATAGGATTGAATTAAGAGGTTTTATTCTTCAGAATGTCTTAGAAAGCAATCTTCATACCTACAAATATTATTATTAAGTTACAACATACACGTATAAAAGTTAGTCGAGAACAAATAGCGTTAACGTAAACAAATAAGAATTATATTCATGAACCTCCACCGTTAAGAAAGTTAGTATAAGTATGCATATTGCATACACGTGTAAGCAGCAAGTACTTAATACAAAAATAATGCAAAAATAATTTCAGTCTTTTCTGCCTCTCTTTACCGGTATGTAATGACCAATTTTCTTAACAACACGACCAATAGAGCACGAAAAATTCTGCTATTTAAAAAAATCTAATTAATCTTTATTAATTTCTATTTTCGAAGAATAAAGTCATAAACTCAAAATTTATTACTGAAATGTTTGATTACGTTTGCATTTATAATTATGCGCTATAAAATCACGTTGTCGTAAACCTGAACTGAAGGTAACAGGTGTTTCAACTGGAGCAATTAACTACAAAAATAAATATTTATATGTACTTAATATTTATCTTACCTTAGAAGTTTTCCGTTTCCGTTGTAAAAAATATCAAAATTTTTGATATACTTTTCAGATGAATGTAGAATCGATATATACACCTTTGTTTAGGACACTGTCCTAATTTTAAATGGATTCTTTTAACTTAAACCAATGTCTAATTTTCGAGACCGAATATTTGTGCAATTTTCCAATGATATGTTAGATAGTTATTTTAACGGAAATGTTTATATTGTCGTATGATTAGGCCGTGGTAGGTTATGTAGTGCGAGGGAGGGCCGCGCGGCGCTGCAGGCGGCCGGCGATGGGCGACTGACTGCGCGCTTCGAAGGCGGGCGGTAAGAATCGCGCTTTCGTGCCTGTCACAATACCGCAAATGTTCTATCTCAACTCTAAATATAAGTCTTTCATGCGGAAAGGAGACACAAAGTTTCAGCAGAAAATATTAATTGCTATTAACAATAATTTGTTTGTTGAAGTCTAAAATATAAAATCACTACTCGCTTTATGCAAAAGGAATATAGTGTTGCATTATTATGCAGAAAAAATATTCTTATATTTCAACAAAAATGTAGAATGAAGGGCTCGATGTTTTCAAAGCTGCCTATCCTAGTTATTAAACCTATAAATATGTATTATATATTTATTCATTTTATTTTTATGTATTTTATAATATATCTTAAAAAACAAATGCATTATAGCTAATATTATGTATCTATAATAACACCTAATATTTAGGCAAGGCAAAGCTTCGGCAATATCAATTGCTAGTTTGCATTTTTTTATACGGTTGTAATTATTTTATCAGAGTTAATAAAAACTACTAAGTAATAAAGGTTTACTGCGATCCTCAATTGCATACCGTTGCACTTACGTCTGTAATAAAATGCAGTGCAGTGCGGTATTAAATAGTACATTACTTTGTTTCACGCTTCACATAATTCACATTTTATGTCATTTAAAAGATATGGGAGAGAGTTCTAGAAATTGGACTAATCTTTTGAAAAATTTGGAGAAACGAATAATTGGAGGAGAGACTACCACAAAAAAGCTATACCCTTACTACGTCCAAATATTTAATTATGGTGGTCTTTGTGGTGGTACCATTCTTACTAGCAAAGTTGTCTTAACAGCAGCGCATTGTTTTGACCAAAATAAAAACTTAGCTGAGATGCAAATTTTTTCAAGTAAGTCATGCTTTTCGGTGTCAAATAGTTAAAAGTTAAAAAACATTTGACGGCACGTTTGGCTCAGTAGTGATCCTACTTTCTGCGCCAACGGTCGCGGGTTCGAGTCTCGCTGAGGGCATTGATTTGTTGAGCAAGAATGCTTGTACTTCAGTCATGGGTGCTTATATTTATAATATGTATGTATTTAAAGTTATATATGTGTAGAGTATGAACTATGTGGTATCCGTAATACAAGCCTCGTAGTTTACCATGGAACTAGATGGCGCTGCACGTAATGATGTCCCAAAATTTTAAATTTTTTTATTTAATGTTACAGATCCTCGTTTTCTATTTGATTTTCAAGCAATAAGTCATCAAGTGTGGGATTTTGAAATACATCAAAGTTATGGTAATCCAAGCCTTTTCGCTAACGATATAGCAATCGTATTAATACATGATGAATTTAAATTTAGTTCTTGGGTTCAGAAAGCTATACTAGTTAATACAAGTATTTGGATGAAAGAAAATCTAACGTTCATCGTGACTGGTTGGGGTGAGACACAGGTTTGTTAATATATATGTTACAGTTAAAACCCGTTCTCAGTTACAACGCGTTTTAACTAGTAAAAACTAGTTTACACGAAACGCCTTAGTGAAAACTAGAATTGATTAGAAGATTGGAACAAATTATGATATTCTTGACAATTGCTTAGTAATTGCTTAAAATCTCAGTAACTCAGATACTTCTTATGTAATTAGTTATTTATATTTATTTTAGGTATTTAAAATAAGCTAATTTTTTGTTTCTCTTCAGGTCAAAAAGAAACTGAGAACGGGTTTTAACTGTAACATATACATTTTGTCTTAATAAATACTTATTTAAAATAATATATTTTTGTAGAGAACCACGAGTGGTTGCTGTATTATAACCATTCTGATGTTGATTTATGAAAGTTAACGTTGTCAGCATTGTAGGGTCGCTTACTGACTCACTTTAAGATTATGAATGATGCCTCTTAAATACATATATTTTTCAAATATATGTATTTAAGAGGCATGATATTTGAAATATTACTCCACTAATGAACTACAAAACATTGTATAAAATATTTTAATTGAAGCTTTTTACGTAGGTTATTAGTTATACCTATTTAAGAAAGTGAAGATACAAAATATATAAATTTAATCATAAAATAAATAAAATTTTATATACACACATTATACAGGCCTTTTTACGTAATTATAAAATTATTATTAAAGATTAATGATATTATTTCTTCCCTTACACTTAAATCTTTATTCAGTATGGCGAAGGCTTAGTCAATAGAGATTTCAAGTGGACCCATCTCAAATATATAAGTAAATCGAAGTGTATGGCTGAAAATCATATAAAATTGGGTCCTGAGATGTTTTGCTTGCACGGAGATGGTAAAAGGGACAGCTGTCGCGGCGATTCTGGAGGCGGAGTATCATGGAATGGGTAAGTTAAAGCTAGGTAATGCTTATTTAAACGTATGACTAAAATCTAACCTTACATTTGAAGAAGGTATTTACGCCTTTTTAATGTCCCATTGCTGGCTCCTTTTCATACGAGGGGGATCAGGCCATAGTCTACCACGCTGGCCAAGTGTGGGTTGTCGGACTTCACATTCTTTCGAAAACTTCCCAGGTTTTCTCAAACATGCAGGTTTCCTTCTCACGATGTTTTCCTTCACCGTAAGACAAGTGGTAATAATGTTACAAGTGATTCGTACATGAAAATTTCAGAGGTGCCACGACCGTTATCGCTGGGCTACCACTGTCACTTCACGAGTAGAGATTTTCCAGGTAGTAATACCTCTTTTACCCACCAAAACATAAAGGAACTCTTCCCCGTTTAAAGGAGGCATGGAAGGATCACTCAACCACGTCACCCTGACACGACGGCTGATTTATCGAGGCGGATCTCCTTCCGCTAGGGAATATTTAATTAAATTCACTAAAATCTTTTACACATTAAAAATTGGGTATCCTTGCCTTCCTTTTTTATGTGCGGAGACTAAATGAACTAATATCATTTCTTTATGAAAGTAGATCAAAAGATATTATTTGTTTGTCGAAACTTATTTTAATGTAATTAAAGTTTACATAGTTTGGGGATGAAATACCCATTATTTGTTTAATTTAAATGCTTTAATGGTTTATTTAGGGTTATAGTGGGAATTGTATCACATGGAAGAAGTTGTGCGACAACACCAAGCATGTATGTGAATGTTTATTACTTCCGGTCCTGGATATCTGAAAATGTGAAAAATATTTACAGGAAATATTGTAAATTTCATAATAAAAAAAACTATCTTTAACCATGCTATTTTTATTTACTGAAATAACAATAAATAACAATATATTATGCCATTTTTCTGTGTATGTTTACAATATTCTCCACACTGTAAATATCACCTCTGGATTGTTTTTAAAGTCGATGAAAAAATATATAATTAACTATTGAAAAGATCATATTAAAGAATTTAATGAAAACCTGCTCTATTCCGTTCCATTTATTTTATTATTAGCAGATTTTGAAAGTACCTGTTCTGTTGTACTTGTTCCTGTTAAAGTGAAAAGGAACAATCAAACTGCTATATAATTTTTAAGCTTCGTTATGTATATTTTATCAATTACAATTTAATTATTATATGTTTCTAAACATAGATTAACTACCTGCCGCAGTCTCATAACTAGTGCGAATTAAGATCTGAAGGGAATAAGGTGCGAGTCTCGAGTCGACATTTTACAAAAAAACTATAGGTAAGAAACTTAAAAAATTTAATTTTAAATCAATAGGAAGCCTCGCTTATGCCTCCATATCTTTATGAAGTAACAATACTTCGCAATTATATAATTAACTTATAAATGAAACTACCTTTTCGGATTTTGTCGCGGATTTATTTTGATTTTTAGTTCCCGACGTTTCGAATGCTTTACAGCAATCATGGTCACGGGAGAGACTGAGAGAGAGAGAGAGAAATAAATCCGCGACAAAATCCGAAAAGGTAGTTTCATTTATAATGTCGAATATTCGCGTAAATCTAAGAAAGTATTATAATTAACTTAATAAGATTATAGGTAATAAAGTGTATAACTACACTTTATTCGTGTTTGTTTGGTTTGGTTTTCATCCTATACTGCCTATTTGTAGGGCAAAAAATTCTACTTGAATCGTATATCTTATATAGTTTATATTTGGTAAATGTAATAAAATAAGATTTTAATTGGAGCTTAGTAATGCTAAGTACTTAATAATCATAAAAAGTATATTTGCTATAAAACGGCAGTAAGCCAATTTATGAGTTAAATGATTTTACATGCTCTATAATGTGTGTTCGTGAAGAGTTAAGATAGAATGAATATTAAATTATTTAAAAAAATTGTAGCTTACATTTTTTTGTTGCATACAGCACAATGTAAAAATAATGATTCAGAGTTATATGACATTGAGGGTAAAATTATTGGTGGCCGTCCCGCTGAAATTTCGATGTTTTCTTATGCAGTATTATTTTTTAACCATGGAAACCTCTGTGCTGGTTCTGTATTAAATAGCTACAGCGTACTTACGGCTGCTCATTGTTTCGATGAAAACATGGATAAGGAAATCATGTATATTCAAAGGAGTGAGTTTAACTTTATTATATTACTAGTGACTTTTCTTAAACTTTTCCCTCTGTAGAAGTGTGTAGATCTATTAAAAATAATTTGCATCAAATCACACTTACACACAATACTATAATAACATTCTCGTAACGTTCTTGTAAAAATATAACAAACGTACATACATACAAACAGAACTATAAAAACAGCAAAAGATTTGCAAGACGTAATACATTGCATTCTCATGCATTTTCCGCAGAAAGAGAACGGAAGTGTCATTCTTCCGATAACACCATAATGAATATTCAATAAGCGTAAATAATTAGGTATACTATATTCAAAAGGAATTATTTATACTTCAGGCAAATATATTGAGGATGAAAACGCTGAAATATTTCGTGTATTAAGTTTTGTAATACATGAAAAATTTAATAGTATCACTGCATTCTATGCTGATATTGCTCTCATATTTGTGAAGGATCCTATAAAATTTGGTCGCGACAAGAAGAAAGCGTTACTAGTAAATAATAACAAATGGATGAAAAGTACGAATAAAGCCATTATTGGTATTGGTTGGGGGTGGACGAAAGTAAGTATTATCTGTAACCTTTTCTATTACTCGAAAGTGACTTTAGCATGTAATTTTGATGTTTTGATGCTTTTATGATCCTACGATATTTTATTTTTATACAATTCTATGTAAATAACATACTATTAATTTACAATAAAATCTTAAAAATTAGCAAAATATTTAATTATAATGTCTTGGTATACGTCGTTTATATGTTTTCAGAACACAGGTTTGTTATCAAATATTGGGTTATTGCGTACAAATCTACGATTTGTGCCTAAGCGAAAATGTGAAGCTTTGAATAGTTTAAAATTGACAAGAGATATGTTTTGCTTGTATGGAGATGGGAAAAGAGACACTTGTAAGGGCGACTCAGGGGGTGGCGTAATATGGAACGAGTAAGGCATATTCACACTTTAGAGTTAAATAGTTAGCTTTTTGGTTTTATATTTAGTGACTAGTGACTTACCCTCGCTCCGCTCGAGTTTATCCATGAATACGTTTTAACTGTTAGTATAAATTTTTCCAATATTAGGTACCCACTTTAATAAAAAAATTTTACAAAGTTTGAATGTATCACTTATCTATGTCTAATCAATAGCCTAATTAATAAGTTTCTTAATAAGTTTCAAGCTTCTAGCTTTAAAAATAACGGCCTTACAGCCCTTTTTTCGACTTGAAAAGTAGTTAATGTCCTTTCTCTGGCTCTAGACTATCGGTGTACTAAATTTCATTTCAATCGGTTCAGTAGTTTTGGAAGCGCGACCGACAGACAGAGTTACTTTCGCATTTATAATATTAGTGAGGAAGTAAGGATTTTCCTGCAGTAAAAAGTATATTATATGTTGAGCCGAATTACCAGTTAAATAAATTGTAGTAGACCATTTCTGGTAATAGCAGTAAAGGGTCGACCACCCCTCACCCTTTTAACCATGCCGACGTTAGATACATGTAGCTATACTGTACCGATATTGCCAAGATTGGCGCTATGATTGCCGGAAGCCAATCTCCTTATATTCCTGCGCTTATCTACCTTTCCATTACTTTTTAAAAACATGTCGCACGAATGATGTTACTGTATTGCCTTAAAGCAAACGCTCTATGATAGTTGCTTCGCATAATAACTACCTACATGTGGCTAAGTAGGTGGGAATTGGTATGCCTAAATGCATTTCCCAAAGGCTTAAATATGGCTGTATGACATGTTGCAAACTTTTTAGAACAAAAATAAATATATTCTTGTTTTAATGTTTCAGTACTGTGGTCGGTATTGTTTCCTATGGAGATGGTTGCGCCAAAAAAGGTAAACCAAGCGTTTACATAAACGTATTTTATTATAGAAATTGGATAAAACGACAAGTGTCGAATTTTTTTAAGGACTATTGTAAAATAATACAAAATGATAATTAATGTTTATTTGTTATGACAATTTAATTTATAAATAAACTGTTTATATAACAACTTTATGTTTCAATATATTCTGCATTATCGGTATCTTTCATGTTACCTCTGACAATACAATGTTTGCTTAAAAATTTTTTTGTGTTCAGCATTATCCACCTGTTGAACAAAAAATTAAGTATACTTAAGTATATACTGTACACTATATATTTAACAAGAGTTATTCACTGTATAAAAATCAATAAGTAAATATTTTCTACAACTTATAAGATAATACTAGCGAAGCTCGTCTCGAGCTCGTTGTCGAGCGAAGCATAAGCTCTAGGCTCTATCCTCTAGCTTACAAAACACAAAATTAAACAGCTCTAAGAATTTGATGTAAGTAAGAGGCCCTTCTTTTCCAATTATACTTCGGGCTGTGTAACCTTAGCAAAATAGAGCAGCTGCAAAAAATGCAAAATATAGTATAATTATATTATTTCATGTACTTGCCGGTAAAAATATGAAACGTTTGTAAGTATCGCAACATTTGAGTTTCGTTCGCGTGCACCATACGATAAAATTCCAACTAATAATTCTTTATATGTGGCACCGCCTCCATTATCACTTAAGAGCCCCTCCTTTATAAAATAACCTACATACATATAATATAATTTCTTTATGTTAAACCTATAATAGAATAATATTATGTAATCTTTCACGTGACGTCATTGAAAAATTAAGATTGGCGGTCGAATAATGGATCCCGACTTTTCAGTTGTTATGTTGTTATGGTGCTTGTTTTTTTCTTTTCAGTTTTTTTTAATTACGCAGTCGGGTTTTTTGTTTTTTTTTAAATTATTATTTTTTATTTTATACTTTTTAGTAATGAGTATCTATAGCTAGTTTCAAATAAAAAGTTGACCATATTTTTTTTCTTCTTTTAATTCGGTAAGTCGGCAGTCGGGTGATAAAAATATAAATGCATAACGTACCAAATTATATTTAACACAGAAGTTTGATGGAGTCATCAAGCCGCCAAATTGCTTTCGACATTCAATTTTATCCGCAACCATCATTTCGGATTGCAAGATTAAATTCAAATATTTACCAGGTAAATTCTGAAATATAATAATAAAAATACCAAGTTTTACATAATTTGAGATTAAATACGTTCAGGATTTTGCAGAGTTAATTAATTAATTGCTAAATAAATACAAACAGGTTATGTAGTTCAAAAGGTATTAAAGATTGATAATCTAGAGTCTATAAGCATTTGCTCTATATTTATCATTATTTCATCTATACATAAGTATACTTATTAAAATCTAACTTAATCGAATCTGTACATTGAATATATTTTGGAAAATCTTATAGAAAATATATAGGTAATATACTATTTGTAATAAATAGTCATTATTATCGATACAGAGGCCGAATCTATAGCTGTTGGAAGGCGGTTTTTGTCTGTCTGTCTGTGACCTCATCAACAGAAAGCCACTGAATAGATTTTGATGAAATCTAGTATGATGATAATTAGTTGTCCAGATCAGGATATATGATACTTTTTACTGTTGGAAAATGACTAATTTCTAAGAATATTCAATTAATCGTACAAACCGGCTATAAAACGTGGTCGGAGCCGCGGAAAATGCTAGTCTGTCAATAAAGTCTTTAGCCACTGTAAAGAACGGGGCAACATATGTGGTGAAATTTCATATCGATTGGATCAAATAATATATAATAGTATGACAGACGGAATAGAAAAAACAGTGACATTTGGTAAACTTAATATTCATTAAAATATTAGTAGGTAGGTACGTAAATAAAAAAGTTTTTGTAGTTTTTAAGTTATTTGTCAGCGCCATCTATGATTATTTTGTAGTACCATCTGTACCACACTATAACAATTTGGTACATCTAGCACTTAGAATAAAACTAGGTAGTTATAGTATTGTACAACAGATGGCGCTGTTTAATGGCTATCAAATCTTAAAAGGATATCATACAAGCCGATTTTTAAATAAGCATAACTATCTTATAACATCAATTACAATAAATATCAAGTTATACAGTAAAGTAAAACAACTTCCTTTCATATCCACTAGTTCCTTTTAGTACCACAGCAGCGTTAGTGTCGCCTTCTTTTTAAAGTTGAGAAATGAGATGTATGTGTTCATAGGTACGCATTTGTTACTATACATAATATGTACGTAAATATACAGTAACAAAATATTTTTTGCCATTAAGAAGAAAATTAAATTGAAATAAATACCTGTATATTAGTGCTTAAAATTATTGTTAAATGGATTAATAAAAAGAACCATGGAAAAAATCACCATGAAGCATGTGTCTGATAGTCACTGGCTTGGTTCCAATAAGAAAATTTTGCTAGTAGGTACTGTATGCAGATTGAAACAAAACTATCGAAATAATCTTATTAATTTGAAAAGTTGTCATACAAAAGACTATTTCTAACACATTTCATTTCTACTTATAGCCTACAGGGGGTTTTTATGTAAACATGTCTCCAGTAACCAAATAAGCCAGATGAATAATTTTTTGTCCAACGTAGGATAACCCAATAGTAAAGGTGTCAATACAAACCGGTCCACCCCATCCGGTAACTTTCACTGGGGTACCAAGTCGTAGAGCCACTTCTGATTCAACAATGAGTGTTTTGGCGATATTTGGTTCAAAAACTACGTGGTCCTTAAAAATAATGAAATATATCTTTAATTATATTCAAATTTATTTAAACTGAAAAATGTTCATAGTTACTTATTCCGTGTGTTTGGCAGAAAAATGTGCTTGGCAGAAAAATGGCGATCGCTAGCGGTAAGCGCTGTCAAATAGTAAATAGCTATTTTCCTCTAGGACGCAAATTAATTATAAGCTCTACTTCAAAACAAACAAAATATATAAGCAAAATGGCGGATTGGGTCAGCGCTACTGTAGTTAGCAAACTTGTCCTGGCCGAAAACTGTCTAATTTGTTATCAGCGCTTGCAAGCGCTTTTTTCTGCCGAACACAGCGATTCTCACTTGTAGAAGTAGCAAAGCGATGTCATTGTCAAGGCCGCTTAAATATTGATAGTATTCATGGATTTTGCATTCGATGACAGAAATAATTTGCCTGTAAAAATATTCTGATATTTTACGAGTAAATATACAAAAAAGAAATGTTGTGTTTTGACACTTTAATAACGCACTTTAAATTATTTTAACAATGTTTTTATAATGTCCATCCTATTTAAAACAAAACATTTTTTCTTCTAAGCAATTTTACATAAGTACTTTCAATCATATATGGAAGCACCGAGAGACAAAAATTGATTGAGCAAAAGTTTGTCTCGTTTTGACATTTGTTCATTTTAGTATTTTCTTAAAGAAAACGTAGTCTCTCTACATATTCTATATTATAGCCTACACTTGGGAGCGATTCCTACAGTCTGGTTTTTGGCGTTAAAGTTTCAAAAGCTTATTCCAAGTATTTTTACGCTTGAAATAGAGATATTTTGTTTGGCGAGTTTTGTACTTTTTACAACTATATAATTTTATTATAATTAGGTAGTTTTAATTTTTGTTTAAGTCTTGAGTATAGTTTAGTGCAGAAAACAATACGGTCTGTATTGCTTTCTGCAATATCACTAGTTTATATTTGCTTTTCACTTTCTAATGTAACAATTAATGTATTTTAATTCATTTGATATTTGGAATACTAATATAAAAAAAATCTTACTGCACAGTCTAAATACTAAGTATTAGTACTGCTTTGGTTTGTCTGCGCTTACATATAAGGATTTAGAATTTATACAATTTACGATAACAATTTTTATGAATGTAGTAAGAAAGTATATTATACCATTCTGGAAATTCTTTTGCTGTTATAAAGCTAAATTTTAGTTTAGTTATAGATAGAAGCGAGAACTTTAACAACTTGCAATGAAAATATATGGAACGCATACCCCATACTAGTTATCGAATTTGAACCAACTTTTACTACTATAGGTTCATCTTTGTTGTTATCGAAGCAACTTGCTGCAGTCACCACTGTCCTGCTCCCTATCAAACTTCCAGAACAGTAGCTTGACCCATATACAATTAGTACATGGTGCGGTACATCGTTTATACTCATTCTTGTGTTCTTAGAATAAATTGAAGGTGTTACAGCCTGAATTTCATGCTCTGGCAAGAATCGATACGATAATGATGGCATAATGCATGAAAATATGAACAATCTAAAATTATAAAAAAAATTAGAACGTTCTTTCTTTTCAACGTACACTTTGTGTCGACGTCATCGTTTCATTTATTTTGGATGGTCCTCTCACTAGTAATATACATACTAGCGACTCCGCTCGGGTTCATTCTTATGAGATATTTTGTCGAAATAAAAAATGTTCTATATATTGTACCCGGATAACCAGCTACCAAATTTTATCAAAATCTCGCGATGCGGACGCAGACAGACAGGCAGACACAGTTTCTAAAAACTATAGAGGCCTCTGTGTTGATAATAATGACTATTTCAGTAAGATTTTCCAACAAAAAAAAATTAATGAAAGGGGAAAAAAAAGGGCATATATTGTATTAATTTATTGTAATCCTAGCGACTCACTCTACGCGTACATCCCCCCCTTAGGATAATTTTTTTACAAACTTAGAATTTTTTTTATTTAAAAGCTTAGATTTTTTTTATTTAAAAGCTTAAAAAATAAGTTTCAAGTTTTTAGCTTTAAAAATCACGTACTTTCCATACAAGCTTTCATCCCCTATTAACCCCCTTACATCCCTTTTTTCGCTTTGAAAAGCCTATGTCCTTTCTCAGGCTCTAGACTATCGGTGTACCAAATTTATAGTATTTTTGGCGTAAAAGCGCGACTGACAGACAGAGTTCGACATTTCGACAGTTCGACAGACATTCGCATTTATAATATTAGTAAAAGTTAATATAATAATTAAATATATTTTTAATTTACATGAAGGGGATGCTTAGAATGGGATATCTAAAAGGTTACCAATAATTTTAATTATTATTCCTGTCTGTCAAAAAATCAAAAAAATCGTGAAAACTGCTAATTTTAAAAAACAACATATACGTGTAAATAAATAAATAAAAACGGCCTCTATTAAGTCAACCAATCATATATAGTATGTAGAGACACACATTTAATTCCCGACCAGTACTAGATACTATTCTGATATAAACATTTATATAACCAGTATTCATATTTATCCTGAGCGGAACTAGAACCAGCTACCTTCAAACGTGCTCTCTAGTCTCTGAACGTCTAGTGAGACGTATTGCGTTTAAAAGAAACATCATAATATATATCTAAAAAGATTTTTTCTCATTCACAATCATTATAACATTGGCTTAACTAGATTCACAAAAACAGCACAAAGCATTCCTGCCTGCCTTTATCAAACTAAAGTTCGTCGTAAAAATTTTAAAACGAACAATTTACATAAAAAACTTACTCAGCCATATTCCCTTTTATCATATGATTTTATAGAAGTTGCTCCTGAAATGCTGTTTAGTTTTTTTACTTGTTTTCAGAGTGCATTAGTATGTAGTGCACGTCTGCAATGCAGTTAATATTCACCCACGCAGACTTCGAAGTGTTAATAAAACGGGCTGCATTTATGGTAAAACGGTTTTATATTACATCTATTTTATAGAATTTTTATTTTTATATGTACTAGCCCTTTTATATAAAAAAAAAGAGAAATGAATTAGAAAAAAAATAAAAATAAATAACAATTAAAAATAACGTGTGAAGCGTTTCCTTTTCATATTTCATTTCAAACGATATTAACACAAAAAAATGTGCCTTTATAATTTACGATTTCGATCACTTTATGGGGTACAAAAGTTAATACAAAGTTAAAGAAGTTACATAAAAGTGTGATATAGGAACTAAGTTGGATTGGTGCACTTTATTTTTAATTCTTATATTTTTTTCTTTTCAGTCTATAAAATTTATAAAATTAGCTGTAGAAATGAGCTTGAATTCTCTACTTTTTATTATTTACTATATAAATTTTGACAAGACTGGGGAATATATTCAGAAATATCTGTAAACTAAGCGTTTTAAACGAAATCGGGAAAAATAAGATAAAATAACTTCTACAAACTCTACATTTTGATATTTGCCTGACTTAATATCTGTTCCATCCTATTTACTCTAAATATGCTTGACCCAGAGTATTGCCAAAATATTGTGGATATTAAAAGTTAAGTGTAAAATATGATAATTCCATAATATCTTATTCATAAAAAGCCTAAAATTCCTAGAAAATGAATAATATAAGGCATTTTTAATACTTAAAATAAAAATAGATAAATCCAATACGCAATTCTTTAAGATCGGTAATCCTATAAAGTAAGAGCCCACGTTCAAGTAAAACAAAATCGCACTAAATCAATTTTTATTTTGGCATTACGTGATAAAATACTTTGATATACCTACATAATATAATGTTATAGTTCCCTAGGTTCATCGCTAGTCCAAGATGTACTAATGTTATTTAGGTATTCGACAGGTTTACTATGGAGTATAATCAAAAATTCATTTCGAACGCGAAAACCACAGATTAAGTAATAAACTCAGAGCGATAAACAAAGAAACAGCTATCAGCACCATAAAGCGACCACGTTATTGTGTATTAAATTTTCGATCATAACGCGTTAGCTGTGCAGCTGATATGGAGTTATTGCTGTTCACGTTGAAGGAAAAATATTTATCACAATTTTTATCTCGTATCATCCTGCCATTCTGAGTTATATAGCTCTTAAAATACGGTTCAGAATATACCTGTAAATGGGTTTGCATGCGCAAATGACTTTGTTAAACGGTACAAGTCGTATAAATGCGAGGGATATATCGCGGATCTTTTAGTGTATCTACAATATCCTAACATCAAAATTCGCGTCACGTCTGAGAACGGAAGTCAGAGGAATAGATTTACTTTACCACTTTCGGTATGAACGGACCGACTGTAATCACGGGAGAGTAGTTATTAGGTATTTCACTTACGTATTGGCATCTGCTATTTATCATTGTGACTTATATGCGAAATTTGATACTCAGACTGAGTCTAAACTGTTAGTCTATGTAAAATTGCCTATTGGGCATATTGTGCTGGACGATATGCAAATATATACTATGTTATTCATGAACAACCTAGTTTACTTTACAGGCATATTTATAATTAACAATCAAATAACCCCCGCTTCGCTCGTGGGCAATCTTAGGTACGTTTGAAATAGATAATAATAGTTATTACACATAATAGGTAGATCTTAGAAGATAGGATATACATATACCATTGCGAACTTTTCTGTAGACTTTTAGATGTCATAGTACCTACTTACATTCTTTTGAAAATATCTTAAGGTTTAGCTAGTGTTAGCCATGTAAAAGACGGCTTAATAGAACTATGTGTAGTTATTGTGTTTTCCCATGGGAAAAATAGATTTTGTTGTAGTAGAACATATCTCAAGTTTTGTCTTGATAATAAGTTATTACTGTTATTAATATTTGATATCAGTTTCAGTTCAGTATTTTTGGCTGGAAATTTATACAAATACATAGAAAAACAGACTCTTTTATAGTCTACCGAAAGTAATTTCGTTATTTCATCTATAAAAATATTATACATTTTGCATTCAGTCTAGCATATTTCTTGACTAGCGATTTACCCTCGCTTCTCTTGGGCTCGTTCATAGATACGTTTTAATTTTTTAAGCGAAACGCTATTCTTTTTCTAAACGGAATCCTTATTTACACCTTATAACTTTAGCTATTTGCCAGTGAAAATCGGACTAGCCATTTAAGATTGGTCGGAACAGATAGACAAAAATTTTATAAATTGTGTTTTTCTCTTATGTAACGCGTATATTTTCATATGAATTTAGTAAAAAGTGTTTTTTTGATATTTTTGTAATGTCAGACACTTCAATGTTATTAAGCTGTAGATAAAAGAGATATGAGATATATAATATTGCTGGTTTCCAGGATATTACAATAAAATCTATTATTTTTTAATCAGTCTGAATGAAGTAATGCGTTCGTTATTCAGGGTCGACCAATCAATTTACTACCTCTCTGCAATGCGCCAATTTTATATTCTTTATACTTTAACGAGATGGATGTGCGAATGTTCGAAGGCTTTGCTTGATCTACATGCATTTAATATGCGTACAATTTTTATTTAAAATAATAAAATATTTAATTCAATAAATTATAATATATATTATGTATATCACTTTTAATTGCAGCTTCTTATTTAATTAACATTATTAGTTTAATTGCAACCTTAGAAAACTTCATTTTCTTTGGAACTCTTGTGTGATAAATGCACAAATTCTAAAATTATATAACATTTTTTAAACCATTATAAATGAAACTATCTTTTCGGATTTTGTCGCGGATTTATTTTAATTTAAACTTTTAAGACATAAAGTAAATTGTCATACTTTCTAAAAATACTGATATAAACTCGTAAAAGATCTTCGTTGATATAGCTATATTTTATTGATATATAAATAAGCATCAAACTCTATAAATGTTCTATGGGATTTTACTATAAAATTGTTACTACATTTACTTTTTATTAAAATATTATTAAAATATTACAATGTAAAATATTTTGCATATATTACAAAATGTATCAATATCAAATATCAATATATTTTTAAAGTTATTCATTGAAAAACAGCTTTATTTTGTAAATATTGTCCTCAATCCTTGCCTTACGCACTCTGACCTCAATTTTACGGGACCAATATTATTAATAGGGATGGGTCGAAACACAAATATTATTTGTTGGTTGGCTTGATTCGGCACATTCATGGGTCTTATACACATACAGAGCGAGTACCAGCATTCTTAAATTTAATTTTGTCTGCAGGGCTCTGTATTGTTTTTATGAACAGCATAGTTTATTATTTATTTTTCTAGAATTAAATAGTGAACTTGCAACTGTTAATACAAAACACTGATAATGATTTATAAAAAGAGTAGTAGACTCTAGAAATAAAAAGAGTACAGAATCGGTTTCGTTTCTGTACGTTAAATAAATAAGTTTATAGATCATTAGGATCTATAAATTTTATAAAGGTAATATACGAGTAGGTAACACTTTTCTACAACTTACCTGTAAAAAAATATAACTTCTCTTTTCTTCTTTTATTATTTATACCCTCTTGTGATGTTGTTATTACAACTATCAAAAAGCTGAGCTTTGTGAGGGCTCGCGTAGTTTTTCTAACGAGTAATAATGTTACAGCGATGGTTTTCTAACAGATGATGGATCTAACAATAATATTCTACCCAATAAACACAAAACTGTTAATGTTAATTTTTTTTAATATTTTTTAACAGATAACACATCTAAATATGAAGTTAAAATACTAAGTTAAAGCAAAAATCTATAGGCGTGATAGTTTTTCAGTAAAGTGTGCCACAAAATGCTCAGGTTGTTAGTGTTAGGTCTCGCTTCGCTCGCCCTAATAATCCTCTTTTTTTACTAAACATATTCCCAAAATTAATGTGATCAAAATTCCCAAAACTAATACGATGTTCATATTGACGTGGTTTTGCTATAATTATAAGTATTTGACTTAAACGATGTACTCGCAATGTACAAGGAATATTAAGGTCATATACGTACGTTTCGACTTCACGGTCGTTATATTATAAAGTAAATAGCTTTTATATCAGCGAGATAATCTCAAAGCATTCTAATTTTTTTTCGTCTGTATACTAAGGTAAATGTTCCTTATTGTGTCTGAAGATGTTGGCGCATTGAATGTTCTATATCACTATTATTCTACTTACTCACTTAAGTAATTACGCTCGTCTTTAGAGAGTTTCTTTGAAATCGCTATTTAATGAAAAGCCGTTAATGGATCTTAAATTTATGTTAGCTTTTGCAATCATTATGGCGTAAAATTAAAAATATGAATTCTTAACATTATTAATTTTTAAATTCTTGGCTTTTAAAGTCTTGGCTAATAAAATACATTTATATTTAAAATGATAATTTAAAAAAATGTTTTTAAATTTTGAATAATCTAAAAAGATGAATCGCATTATCAGTGCCTTGTTTTTTATGATTAAGTCAGCGTAAGTTGCAAGAAGGCAAGGCAATGTGTAGTGTTCCATAGTACTTAATTATTTTAGACACGAAGTCAAATTTTCGATAAAATGACGATGCTAGAGTGTATGGTCTTTTAAGGATTTTTTACGTTAAAAAAATGTATAAAAAGATTGTGCCTAATTTATTTTCCAACAAATTTTATGCGATACTTACAAAACTTATAAGAAAATTAGCGTTATAAAAACCTCTTTCATATTAGGAATATCCAATATAGATAGAATATCAAGAAACCGATCTTATTATAATAAATTGACCCTGACCCTAACGGATACAGTAAGTGCAAGTAGAACAAAAGTGGGCTATCCCTATCCATGTTATTGTCTATTTGTTTATGTAATGTGTGGCGGCGGCGCGGCACGCGAGCCTAGCGCGCGGCAGTCACGCGAGCGCGGCTGACCTCTACAGTCGCTACGAGCTACGTCAGTGCTACGCTACGTCTACGGCTACGTAATGTGGTGTTTTCTACTTTTGACTTTCTTCGTCACAGTCCAAGGACGCGCGGTAAGAATGACTTTCTTTTTCTTTTGTAGCTTTTTATACGAGTACAAACAAAAATTATCGAAAGTTATACTAAAAAAACATTTATTCATTTAATATTATGTACATAAATACATCCACATTTTATAAGTGTCAAATAAATTTCGTTTAACATTAATGTTATCATTTTCTTTTAAAATTTTATCTTATTCAAATCGTTAAACATTTATTCTTTGTACTCGCTTAGCGGGCTGAGATAACTTTCTAGCGTCTACAGTTGGATCCGCGTAGATGTAATTTATCACTTAAGAGAATTTAAGATTTCCTTTTCCGTTTAATAATCCAAAATAATCTCAATATTATTTTTATTTTACAATGGTGTTTTATAACTAAGATTTATGTAATTTTACAAATAAATTGCAATATAATTAAAAAAAATTCACGGCAAAACCTAAAAAAATAATGCATTTATAAATATTTTTTTTTATTTAGTATAAAAACTTTATATTTCATTTTCATTTACAATAAAATTATAAATGTTTCCATATCTAACAATTAACATATAAATATAAAAAAAACTCAATTGGAATAGAACTTACATATTCATTGTTTAATTAATTATTTAGTTTTATATTTTATAATAAAATAATTTGTTTCTGCTGAAAAATGATACTAAATCAAATATATAAAATGTTAATTATTTCAGTTTATTGATTATACTTTTAAGCGAGGCGTTATTTTTACGCAAGATAAACCTTCTATCTAATCTTTTCGTATTGTACATATAGGTTTTATCTAAATCCAGTCTATTTCGAAACAAAGATTAGTAAGGAAATAATGAACTATATGAATCAATATATTAAATTATATATAACAGTGGGTTGTTAAAGATATCAAGAATGTAATAATTCGAAATTGGAGAAAATATTGTGTTGTGTGTTTTAAAAAACAACTAGAAAAACATTTTCAGAGAAATACACAGAAATTCAGAAAAGTTTTTATTTAAACTAAGCTCTTCTTCTGTATCCACTTTAAAATATGTATATTATTCTGAATTCAAAACGTTCATTTAACGCTACAAGTATCTTGTATCTGTAACGAAGCATTCTAAGCTCCGCAGGGAATTTCCGCCCGGAGGTTAATTCCGACATCCGAATATTCCACGTATGCCTAATTAAGTTTCCTCTTCCAGCTAATTAACTAAGATTGTGACTGAGTTTTTTTGTTATATTTGTGAATATAATTCTGGAATAAAACATAATATTCATAAATTTTATTATGAATATTTTTTGTATTAAAAAATAATTTCTATTAAATTTCTATTAAATCTAGAAGAATTAAATATCTCTTATACTAGTGACTTAACATCACATAGCTTAGGTGCCTTAGGTACGTTCACACAGCATTGCTACGGTTTAAAAGGATGATCTTTTTAATAAGTGTTGTAAATAATGATACCATTAATCCTTTATTATAAAAAAATACATTCTCTAAACGCATATTGTGGAATAACATCACACAAAAAATAATAACGAGGCTGGTTTAAATGTAAATAACATATTTTGTATACCAAATAATGGGGCATGATATTGCGTTCTATTTTGAAGGGTTCGAAAGTAATATCGGCCTGATAAAACAAAGCGGTATATTGACTAGTTCCCAAACGTCGGCCCAATATCTTAATCACGAATCAATCAATCATTCATCTCTTTGCTTACTCCAGAATAGAAAGATGAAAGAAAAATGAAAAATAAGGAAAATATTATCTATAATAATAAACTTAATGGAAATTTTGTCTGTCTGTATGTCTGTGATCGCATTACGAGAAAACCACTTTACAGATTTTGATGAAATTTGACATGATTATAACTGGTTATCCGGGTCAATATATAGGATACTTTTTACTGCAGGAAAATATCTGATTTCTGAGAAATCTATACAAACAGTTAAAAGCATATTCTCCAATAATATGATCTTAATTTAAGAATTTGGTTTCCGGTATTTGGAACGCGGGCGGAGCTGCGAGAAAAGCTAGTAGCAATATAAATTTGCTACATTATCTTTGTGTAACTGACGTCTTATGTAATTTAAAACCTTTATTCAGAGTGCCCGCATCTTTCAATCATATACATTATCTTTTAATCATACATGTATTATTGTAGAAAAGTAATCTATACATATAATAAAATTCTAACTTAGTTGAATATTTTTTGGAAATTTCAATTTAAATAGTCATTACTAACGATACAATGCCTCGGTGGTGTAGTGGCTAGCATGTACCGTCATACACCGAGAGGTCCTGGGTTCGAGTGCCGGGACGGGCCAAGTTTAGTTATTGAGTCTTTCTGTTTCGTAAGCCCCAGTAACAGCCCGGAGTTGGGAAGTTGGCGGTGCTTCACCCCGTGCCTCGGAGAGCACGTAAAGCCGTCGGTCCTGCGCCTTAGCTCTCACTGGTCGTGTCGAGTAGTCGTCCCACCGGAGTATGAGAGTGATAGGAAGAGAGAGTGCACTTGTGTCTGCGCGTACACTTGTGCACTATAATATCTCCTGCGTACTTGGCCAGTCTCAATGAGAATGGCCGCCATGGCCGGAATCGGTTGGAGAACATTATTATTATTATTAATATTAACGATACAGAGGCCAAATCTATAGTTTTTAGAATTCTTGCCTGTATGTCTGTGACCGCATCACGAGAAAACCACTAAATGGATTTTGATGAAATTTAGTATGGTGATAGCTGGTTAGCCGGGTCAATATAAAGGATAGTTTTAACTGCGGGAAAGTATCTAATATCTGAGAAATCTATATAACCCTCAAAATGTAGCTGAGGACAAGTCCTAGCGGAGCAAGGGCGAGTCGTTAGTAATAAATAAAGAGAAAGTTTAAACAACGTTTATTGCCCGGTAATATTTACAGGGAGTATCTAAAAAGAAGAAATTATAAGCACACAACCGCCTCTAGTTAACAAGGAGAATTATTAAGATAATATACATACTACATACAACACTAGGTTAACAAATATTTTAGATTAGTTTCTGTATTAATGGAACAATTAATAATAATTCTTAAAAATTAATAATTATTAATTTAAGACCTACATGATGTCCTCCTGACCGATTCCGGCCACGGCGGCCAATCTCGTTGAGACTAGCCATCTGCGCGGGACGTATTATAGTGCACGAGTGTATGCGCAAACACAAGTGCACTCTCTATTCCTTATCACTCTCATATTCCAGTGGGACGACTGCTTGACACGAACAGTGAGGGTTAAGACGCAGGACCGACGGCTTTTACGTGCTCTCCGAGGCACGGGGGTGAAACACCGCCAGCTTCCCAACTCTGGGCTGTTACTGAGGCTTACGAAACAGAAAGACTCAATAATTAAACTCGGCTCGACCCGGGACTCAAACCCAGGACCTCGCGGTATGCGACTGTACATGCTAGCCACTACACCAAGGAGGTAGTTTAAAGACCTACATAATACGTAGGTGACTATCTAAGAAAACTTCATAATTATAATATTAGCACTAAAACTTAAATAGAGCTATAAAGTATGAACATAATGGCCGCGTTGGCTAACTTCGTATAACGTAGTCTATTATTAAAGACTTTAATGACGCTTTTAAAAGGAAATCAGCTGCTTCTTGTTTAATCGCCCATCACGAGAATGCTTAAGGAGATTTAAATCGGTGTTTATAATATTCATTGTTCATTCTACAGATTACATTTACCATTTTGAGATCTATGTAAAATTACAATAAAAATCAAAGACAATATAGTTGTTTATCTATATTTTTAAAAAGAGCTTTAAATTTATTTATTGCTTACGTCATATGGTACATTCTATACATTCTATACCACTAAATCTAACGGACTATAAGCTATGAGACAGAAAGATAGCGAAGACGTAATTGAATGGCAAAATTTGTATAGAAAATAATTATGTCGGCTGTAGAGTGTTCAAGGACGTAAGGCCTGATCGTTGGCAACAAATACATAAATCTTGTAAAAAAACTTGTTCTGTGATTGGTTGCAACAGAATGCCTATATTATACCTTATGCATAGATGTAAAGGCCCAAAGTCCCAAACGATTGACTTAAAATTACTTTAAAAGTATTAAGGATTTATTTGGAATGAAAACGGCTTAATAATTATTTAATTTTTATTATTATAGTACGGTTTAGGAATATTTGTATGCAGAATAGAAATCAGGAATGAATAAAATACTACACATTTAACTGATATAAGTAAATGTACAAAATATATACCTACTCTAATTTTTAAATCTTTCAAAAACAAGGTATCTGAAATCGATAACTGTAAACTCTAACAATGGAGAGAGATTATTTGAATCACTAAGTCAAATAGAGACTCAAGGGAGTAGCTAGTTAATTATGTTATCGGCGGAGCTTGTCTCGACTGTGCTAACTGTTAGTTAAGAAACAGTAGAATATCGATTCCCTTTGCATGTATTCGTGAAGCCATTTTATTGGAGAAAGCTTTGTGCTGTAAAATTCAAACGATACGCATTTATAATATGAAAGGTGATTAATAGCGATTTACAAACGAAAACCTAATATCTCAAAGACCATATATACCACTTCTGACGTGTCCTAAGTGTGGAGGTTTACACTAATGTAGGGTTCTAATCCAAGGCACTAAGTTACTTACTTAACGGGGCTTACTACTCGTAGGTGGCGGCCGCGAGTTACTAACGACTAGTTATCTAATTAAATAACATATTTTATATTCAAACTCTATTCCATAGATTTATTTAGTTTACATAATTTGGATTTTTGAATTCTATGTCGAATGAAAGTTAAATGGAAAATGGAATGGTAATGGACACTTTTTATTATGTGTGATAATGT
Organism: Boloria euphrosyne; assembly: GCA_951802675.2. NCBI lineage: Eukaryota > Metazoa > Arthropoda > Insecta > Lepidoptera > Nymphalidae > Boloria > Boloria euphrosyne. The sequence continues at coordinate 11,339,067 of OX637873.1, read as the reverse complement.
GACGTCATCTAAAGTACGTTCGTACGAGCGATCATAAGATGTTAAGGAATGTATGTATGTAGTAGGTAGGTATAAGCACGCTTAGGAGGGGGCCTACATTATATAATAGACATTGCTGAGGAGGTTTGTACTCATGTAGCCCCCTACCGCTCATGATATTTTTTATGATCCAATTTATGAACTCAAGGCACAGCTACAGGAACTTCGTTCCCACGACTCGTCACGACTTTTTTATAGTTCCTAGTATTATCCGGTTACCTTTGGGTATTGCTCTATATTTTTTTTAATTTTTATGTTGGGACATTATAACAACAGCACTATCTAGTTCCGTGGTAAGCTACAAGACTTGTGTTACTGCTACCAGATAGTTGATATACTACACAAATATTATTTTTAAATACATTCATATTATAAATATAAACACCCATGTCTGGAGAATAAACATTCGTGCTCAACAAATAAATGCCTTCAGCGGAACTCGAACCCGCGACCGCTGGCGCAGAAAGTAGGGTCGCTACCAACTGAGCCAAACGTGTCGTCGATGGTTGAGTGTTTATTATTTGGTAGTGGAATCTGGATGCTTTATCAAACAAATATTTGCCACTTAACAAACTCTGCGTTGGGCCGACGTCTCCATCTAAGCCTTCCAAGAAATTAAGCTCCTTTGAACTTATTAAATGTAAGAGATATTATGGTATTGATATTACTTAATACAGTTGATATGTGGTTATATATTTAAAAAGCTTATTAATGGATTCATAATACATACGACTTATTATAAAAATACTTATGAAATAAAAATAAGCTACTGTGCTAGAAAACCCAGATTAAATTCCCGGGTGGGACTATTTGTTGTACAAATACTTCTTATCCAGTTAAATAAATTCGATTTTTAATATATTTCAAATTAAATAAATCAAAAATTCATGATCTTTTATGCCTCCATAATAAATATTTAGTTATCAATTAAAAATCATAAGCTTGTACTTGGTTAACAAGTATAAAAACATATTATGTGCTATCGTTTAACTTGAATTCAACGTTAAGCGAATAAAGATTTTAATGGAATCATACGCTTTTAATACCATTAGGAATGGAGTAGATGAAACAGATGATAGTGAGCAGGAAATTACGAACGGCGCCGATTTGATAAAACAGCTCTGAGATTCTGCGGGCCAATTCCAACTTTTATTAAACCTATGTACCTAGGGCAGTTAATTAGTACCACTGGTCCATTTTCACATATTACTTATTTTAACTTTAATAAAAGTTTTATCTTTACTAATAGGGTTATGATTTTTGTTTAATATTACTTGTACTTTGTAGTAGATATATAATATATAGTGAAACTTATAGTAATACTAGTAATTTCCGCGGCTCTGCCCGCGTTCTTATCAGTAAAGAAATAAAAAATAAAAAGGTCTAAAAATAAAAATCGGTACAGGGCCACCCTGATAAGGTGATAACCTAGGGGAATAAAAAATGGCCTACTACCTATTCTCAGACCTATCAAATATACTCGTACATAGGAAACATTATAAAAGTCGGTTAAGTTTCGGAGGAGTTCAATAACAAACACTGTGACACGAGACTTTATATATTAGAGAATATGTATTTGAACTTATCAAATAATTAAAAAGTAAATGTAGGAGAAGTATTTCTATGTTTTTTACCTTAGTATAAAGATTTTTTTCAATATGTTAAGGTAAACATCAGCAACACATGGGTGTTGCCGGAGGAGGGCTTTCCTGTGTTCTATCGCTACTTCAGAGATCGCATCTCCTGGTACGAGGCTGACGCGGTCTGCCAGTTCCATCATGCGAACCTTGTTACTGGTAAGTACCATTTAACTACAATTCTTCTTCTTCAGCCCTTTTTAACGTCCCACTGCTGGGCACGGGCCTCCCTAGTACGAGGGGGATCGGGTCATAGTCCACCACGTGTGCGTGTTGGCGGACTTCACATGTCTTGCGAAATCTTGCTTGGTTTTCTCAGACATGCAGGTTTCCTCACGTTTTCCTTCACCGTAAGACAAGTGTTAATCATGATAGAAATGATTCAAACATGAGAATATCAGATGCGAGACACGGATTTGAACCCGTATCACTCGGCTACTATACTTGGTTTCTGTTTTCAATCATATCATGTTTTAATAAAACTAATTCGTTTCTCGTCCCAATTTATACGTTCTTATAACAGAAAATAATAAAGGAGTCGTATAGCGACCTCTTTAGTTTCCTTTAACCGTAAAAGATAAAATAATGTTTGTAATTAGAATATTTTACAAAAGATAAGGAAACGAGAACAATGAGATAATCGAGTCATTAGTGTAATAACCTATAGTTATATTCGGAATAACGGTATTGTTGGCTGTAACGAGACCATTTGGAAAAGCAGTTTGGAGATTGTTCAGAAAAATGTATAGCTGGTAGTGCTTAGGACAAATATGGTGGTAGTTTTTAAATAAACATATACCATTATTGTATTCATTCCATTATATACGAGATATTAAACATATAAAACTTAGATTTTAATATACGATACTTTTGTAAAGGAACTAGCAATTCCCGCGGCCGCCCGTGTTCTCCTGGTCAATCTCGGTGGTGTGGAAGGATGAAAATTTAGGGTTATAATAATTTTTTGATGCCAAATCATAAAAAAAGTTTTGGTCTAAAAATGAAAAATAAAATGTCTGCAGAGGGCCACCCTTATCACCTACAAAAAAGAGGAAAATAATACCCTACGACCTATTCTCAGACCTACCGAATATACACAATGAAATTCATAAAAATCGGTCAAGCCATTTCGGAGGAGTTCGATAACAAACACTGTGACACGAGATTTTAACATATTAGATAGAATAGAATAATCATGCTGAATGTCAGCAAAATGTTCGTTATTATCTAAAATAATATGCTTTCTATACAAAAAATCTGTCTCGGTCATCAAATATACCAAATGGCATTTAGAATTCCACCATAATATTATTATGTAGCTGTAGGTATGTTATGCTTAGTAAACTAATAAACTGTCTCGTTGGTGTAGTGGCTAGCAAGTACGGCCTCTCATCGAGAGGTCCTAGGTTCGAGTCCCGGGTCGGGTTATTGAGTCTTGCTCAGTGATCCGCAGTAATAGCCCGGAGTTGGGAAGTTGGCAGTGTGTCACCCCCGTGCCTTGGCGAGCACGTAATGCCGTCGGTCTTGCGCCTTAACTCTCACTGGTCGTGTCCAGTAGTCGTCCCACCGGAATATGAGAGTCATAGGAATAGATAGTGCACTTGTGTCTGCGCGTACACTTGTGCACTATAATATCTCCTGCGCAGTTGGCTTGTCTCATTGAGATTGGCCTCCATGACTGAAGTCGGTCGGAGAACATTATCATTATCATTATGCTTATTAAGTAGATGATCATCTCATCCTGTTTTCTTGTTTTCATACATCACGGATATGAGCAACAGACCACCTCTTAATGTGATGGAAATATAATGTTTTTCAAACTGGTTAGGATATCTCGGTAATGATATGTAGGTTTCCTAACAATGATCCTCATCGTAAGGCAAGTAGTAAACAAAATAATTAGACTTGCGATAACCGGGATTTCAAGCCTATTATCATATGAAATAATTTTCTTAATACTAGTTTATTACTTTTTTATTCTAATAATATAATTTAAGATATTCCAGGCCACCACTTAATTTACTAAAATTAAAGAAATCTTAATCATTCGTGAGTACCTACTATAAATATCTTAGTTATTTGTATTTTTTTACAGTGACGCAAAAAACAACAAACAAAATGACAAATGAAAATAGTTTTTATACAATAAAAAATTGTGAACCAATCGAGTTAAAAGTGTTAAAAATCATGTTTCAGAATGGTCATTAAAGTACTAAAAATTAACCAATCTTAATTCCTTTATACATCTGGTGGTTTTATAAGAGATACCAAAACTAATGTTATTCATTAGTATTGGTATCAATTATATACGAGTATGATGGCATTCAAAAATAAATATCAATGTATCCTTGTTAGGTGTAATCGAAGGCCGAGACCTCCATTACCGTTGATGTCTCCGACCCAGCTTGATAGCGGCGCGGCGTCACAAATAAATGTGCCCCTCGATAAGATAATATAAATATAAACGTCCATCCGCTGACCAACAAGAGTCGGTTATTTAGAGGATACAATAATAGGATGATCGATATTATTCACCTACCTATCTTCGCAATCTTTTATATGGAATATCTTATCAAGGATTTCAATAAAGCCAGATTTTATTATGAGCTATTATAAATACAAAAACTAATAAGCTTTTTTTGGCATTATGCACTGCATAATATTACTACATCTTACCCGCGGCTTCGCTCGCATTTACGACTAACCAGATAAGAAGGGGATTAAAGTTAGCTTATGCCCATTCTTTACATACTTTCCATGTTCTTACCAAACTTTATCGATATGTCTTCAACGGTTTCAGGGTGAAGGATAACATAGTTATTTTAACATAAATTATAATATTATATAGAAATTTACTTAGTTAGTAATAAGTCATATTATTATCCTTTAAAACCATAATATTCTTCCTCTAACAAATCGCTTTTATTTCTTGAGCCAAAAACAGATAAGTTAATTACTCGTAGATACCGACTTGTAGAGATCTACTTTGTTTTAAATATTAAAATAATTTATTATTCATGAGTTTATACATAAAAAATACCTTTTATGTACAAGTTAATAAACGTTTACAAAATGAGCGTTGTATTTTCTATATTTTGTGTTATCAGATATACAAGTATCATACAATGATACATATAATCTTAGCTAAGCGAAAGCAATTAGCCTAACCGTAAATGAGTCGGAGTCCTCTGTAATTACAACTGAGCGTAGAGTACGCTATTCGCAGATTGTAATTTATCATTTTACATACACTTCATGTATACAATTATTATATCCTCATAATATAATCATTTAAAAGAATAGTTTTACTCAAATAATATTCGTACAGATTTATTTTTATCGAATGCTTTATTCTACTTAAAGGTGTTTTTGTCCTATCGTTTCGAAAGAACTAAAACTGAACCCTTATAATTTTGCCCTGTCCATATCCATTAAGCTGTCTATTCTTATATTACAACAAGTTTTCAAAACGAAAATTATTTTGAAGAAGCTACTTGGAGTAGTTTTTGAGATATTTCTATTATCTTAATTTATCATACGTATTACTTGTACAATGAAATACTAATTATGCATTTAATGAAAGGGTAGTATCGTATATAGTAAATTATATAGGTAAATCATTTATTTCACATTTGAATTAATATGTTGGAATGCTCAAACCATTCGTATTTAATGTTTAATGTCGAGTCTCACTCGCATTTTCGTCGATTATTTTATAATTACAGACGTCCATTTCAACCCTCACTTTTTATACAGATACACAGTAAATAAAAGGAGATTACTAGATAATGTTAGTCTATAGATAACGTTGCCGTAAAAATATATTATGAGTTAGTTGAGAATATATCTGTATGCAAAGTTTTATCTGAATTCCTTCAACGGTTTACGCGTGATTGAGCCACAAACATCCAAATAACTTTGCAAATATACAAAATAGTATAATATTTAATATTGCCCTTAGCTATACTCGTGAGGAAGGCGTGTCAATAAAAATATTATATACTATCGACATACCCTCGCTTCACTTGGTTTGACCAGTTTTGTCCTACGTACGAGTATATATGGTATAGATATGTATTTTCACAGTAATAAGTATCTGTATATTGACCCGGATTACCAGCTATCTGCTATCATAATACCGAATTTCATCAAAAGCTGCCCAGATTTCTCGTGATGTGTTTTTCCTTTTTCGGCCTATCTCTACTAATCGACCGTTTGGAATAAAAGGGTTCCATCCAACATTTTTCTATATTTTGATTTTTTAACTTAAAAATGTTTCATGTGACCATAACTTTGTTCTCTAAACCTTTGAACGTCATCTATTGACCCGTAATGAATTAGCTGCATAAAAAAGTTCTATTTGTGAAATTAATGATTCAAAAAGTTCCATCTGAATCATGAATGTTAAAATGCAGATGGAACCATCTTATTCCAAACGGTCGACTTGCCTACAAGTTTTACTAAGTGACTATATTTTTATTAAATTAGTCTATTCCTCTTAAACTTTTGTAAGTATTAACAAGCGAGATATCCAATTCCAAACAATAATGAAGAATGTAAAATTAATTCCGTTTTCTCCTTATTTCATCGTAGCGTTTGAAACAAAACAATGGGTGCTCTCTAGCGGCCTTGACGCCTTGTTGTGGGCTTCTTCAAAGATATTGTCGAGCAAATCCTTTGAAACATAAAACGCTCCCTGTAAATGGAAACTTAAATTAGTCTTGAAATGCCGCCGGGAGATTTATTCGCCGATCTCGAATTCCTCAACTTTGCGAAATTATGTTCAAAGCAAACTTTCAGAAGAAGGGTAATTTATAAGTACGGCATAATTGATTATCGCTTATTTAATGACTTTATTTAGAATATGGATTTATCATCATTTGAGTATGACTTTAACATTAGTATAAGAATTCATATTTAATATTTATTATGTTATTATGTAACTATAGATACATATATGAAATTAGTATGATAAGAGTAGGTGAATGAAAATATCGAATAATGTTTGTAAAATATATTTTAAATTAAAATAAATTTGAGGTGTTAATTAACTAATTTTTACCTAACATTTTTACTAAGTGGACCTGACAGTCGTTGTCCTGTACACGTAGAATTTTTTTATAACCTTTTGCTCCCGGTGAAATGTTTTAGTACGGCCTAGCAACGACTTATTCATAATTAAATATGTCATTATTGCCTGAATGTATAAATAACTAATTAATTCAAAAAATACATTTTGTAGTAGACCGAATTGTGAATCTAACCATTCTCGAATTCACCCGAAGACACACAAAAAATCATTAAAATCGGTCCGACCGTTTAGGAGGAGTTCAATTACATACACGCACAGAAGTGCTTTATATGTAAAGATTTGAAGTAGAGCGAACGAACACTACACTGACGACGTTTAAATCTTTTTAAACGTTTTACAGCCCCAGCAATTACTCAACCTTTTTAAATAAATATAAAGTAATACTATATTACTTCTAAAATAAATTGGATTAATGTAGAGCGTTTAGAAAATATTTTAAATACGATTCATCCACATTTATTAAATGGGCTTTGTTAAGCGTTAGATTTTTTTTATTTTATAATCTGTAATGAAATTATATAGTTTGTTTTAGTTTTACTAATTATAATATTTGCATTTTAAAATTATAATTATTGAAGTCGCTACGTTGCTAAAATCTTTTCAATAGCAATCATTTTGCTATTGAAAAGATTTCTATATTGTTTAATAAAGAGTTCATAAGATAGGGTTAAGAAATATAGGGCTCGTCGTTAGTAATCCGACAATAATCAGAGTACTATAATATATAATATAGTTCTGTGAATTAATATACAGACTCCGTATTGCAAAGCTAAAGTGACAATACCACAAACTCATAAGATACGTTTGACGCCTTTAGACTTTCAATTACTTGGTTTGGTGGCTAGAGGCTGAACGTTCATCTTGTCGCGGTTGAAGGAGGGGTGAGGGTTTGTGTACCATTCGGGTTACTCTGATCGCAAGTGAACTATTATAGCAATTCCATGGTTGTTGTGGTCTGTTTTTGTTTGTTTGAATACGCGAGCGATACTGCGACGCCCCGTTATGACGAAGGAGATTCCGTTGGATATAAATGGGTAGTACTGGTAGTGCTGGTGAGTCCCACATAATGTTCTGCACTATGCAGACAGTATGCCTAAATTCAATTCCCAGCATTAAATTACAAAGGTTACAAATAATGTGTACACTTTAATTAGTATAAATAGTATTAAAAGTAGGTAATTACTGTGTAAGATAATTAAATATATATGAGTAGATCAAGGATTTGACAAGTTACTGCAAAGTTCTAAGCATTCGCTTCATTTATAAAAACGAGAGATATCGCACGCAGAATGTACTTAATTATCACAAAGCAAAAACGGGTACTTCCAAAAATCACTAATGTATAAAGCTTCTGTAAATAGAAAGCTTTTAACGAAAATATTATTTGTGTAAATAAGAAAAGAACATACTATATCTTTGAGAAAATATAAAAACACCTCTCGTACGTCGTACAAATATTGGAAGATAAACATCTGCAGGAATATAAAATGTTGACTTTTTATAAATATGAATAGTATGATGAAAACGATTTCTTAGATTCAGATTTTTTTACAATTTCGTTTCGTTGGTCTACAACAATTGTTGGTATTAACTTATTTTATTTTACCCTTTGATCTTACAATGAGATAACCCTTGATATAAAGGAGGGAGAAGGACGTAGGAGGGATGAGGAGTGGGCCTCCCGCATAGCTGCCACTTCACGCCGGTCTTCTGTGAGAGAGTGGTACTATACGGGGCGTGCCGACCCATTAATTTTTTTTTATATACTAGTCTTTCCCGCGGCGTCGCTTACGTTCTAAAGGCTGGAAACCAAATTCTTTTCGGCGTCCCCTTCCGTCGTACATGATTTTTGCATAACTTTAACCGTTTACGCAGCGCACGCAACGAAGCTCTCAGAAGGAATATTTTTCTCCCTTTAACATTTTTCATTGGTGCTTAGCTCCAATTGATCGTAGCGTGATGTAATATAGCCTATAGCCTTCCTCAATAAACGGATTATCCAACACAAAAAGAATATTTCAAATCGAACCAGTAGTTCCTGAGATTAGCGCGTTCAACCAAACAAACAAACAAACAAACTCTTCAGCTTTAAAAATAGTAGTATGTAATATAGATAGATGTGTACAAAAGATTGCCCAAAAAATATTTAATGTACAGATGTCACTCTTTCACTGTGCCAATGATATGTTTTTTTTAATTAATGTGTTTTTACAATTTAGGTTTGTTATATTGATGATAATATACATTAATAGACTATAAATAGCTTAATGCTTTTAATGTTATTGAACAACAAGATACTATCTAGAGATAACGATATCATTACTGCGATGGGGTTTGGCAGCTGTAATTAATGGATTCGAATGCCTAGTGATTGTGTATTGAGATAGTAATTTGGGAATTTAAAATTTTGTGGTTCAATTGTACAGAGTGTGCTGGGAGTGTATGTTTCTAGTGGAATTAATTATCTTTGAAGCGATTTTGAAGTAAATGCTTACAGAAAATACTAATTCACACTTGTTAACTTACCTATATTAGTGTTAGTACCTATAGTAGTTAGTTACCTATTAGCGACTCCACTTCGCTCGGATTTGTCCATTTATACGTGTATACTGTGGACGCTTAGTATGGAGTATTTTCTTACTTGCAAATTATTGAATCCCGATATATAGCCCATCCCTTAAGGGATGATATCCGGGATAGAAACTATGTCCTTCCCAGGGCCTAAATCTATATGCTTACAAATTTTGACTTAAATCGGTTCAGTAGGTTATTTATTTCATGAAAAGTTAACAGACAGATAGTCAGTAGAGACAGTAGATGTCGCACTTATGACATTAATATGTATGCGGATAAAATTCTGATGTTGCTTTGTTCGTAATATTGCGTCATTACTGTAATGTTTTGATAAAACAAAACTTTGGGAAGAAAACTTTCAGTCTCTGGGAAGCGACATTTTAGTGCTTTGGTTTAATTAAATTCAATTTATCTGATCCTTTGTTTTTCAACCGACTCTATTCAGTCTTTCAACAAAATGAGAACGTTTAGTGAGCTGAAAGGAATACATTAAATTTTCTCTGACAAAAGATTTAGCGGTGATTAAGAGAAAGTTTAAAAATGGTGTTTGAAATTTAATTTTTATTGTTTTTATTACTTTATACTTATTATGGATGAATTAATTAAAGGTCGTAGTAAATGCTAAAGGGATTGCCATAAATAAATTATACACTTTCTTAGTGTTTATTTTATTTATAAAACACTAACTGATCAAACTAACCTATAAAGACGAACCTACAAAGCGAGGGTGAGTCGCTAGTAATAAAATTAAATTGACAAATCAATTAATTTACGTAATGGTTTTTTTAGAAAATTGTCATCAAAGCTTTTATACGTGTTTTTTCACATGGGCACATATTTTTTTCCATATTATAAATATTTACTATATCATTAAAACATTTACTTTACTTAAACAATAAAATTATTTAGGTTATTAGGCATATCATTTCAAAAATATCAAAATTGCTAATATTACTATGAAGAGCATGTTAAACAGCGACTAACTACGCTCGAGTTAACTGAAGCTTTCAAAGGACACGTACTCTAAAATGTCTTTGTGAGTAAAAAGCTAGTATGAACAATGGTGCTGATTGTGAGACATAAACTGCTTGTTACTGAGCCTGAGCGACTTGCTCACATGACCCGGGGCATATTACAAGTCAAGTGGTAAATCCTCCTATTATGGAAAAGTTACGCCGGACTTGTATATTTTAATAAGGTTTATTTAGATGAGGCTTTATACTATTTGCTCATATCAAATTTATTTTAGATTTTTATAAAACTTTGAATATTTTACTGGATTTTGCAATCGGTAGATCATTAAACAACCATTTAATATTCTAAAGCTATCCTTTAATTTTACATCTGTTACATTTACATAAGTATTAACATTAAGCAATCATGCTAACCAAATAACTTTGAATTTATGGAAATAATTTGGAGTTTTCGTAATTTCAGTAAACGTACAAAAGTGCGTGACTCCAATAAATGTTTGCTTACATAGCATGTTCTCATAAAAAATGACAACTGACATTCATAATACGCCTTGCAAGGCCTAAACGAAATCATTTGGGACCCCTTACGTATTTTTGTTGAAAAAGTTCAAGTCAACAAGTCTCAAACTGTATTATTTAACATTTAAGAGGACAGGAAAAATGAAATATGTTTCGATACAATTTATTTTCTACTTTTCAATGAATTAAGCTTTTGCAATGAATAAAATAACCTTTATGCTTCATTTTTTTTATTTCTTTCTAAGAAAAAACGTTATTGAATTTCAAACTATCTTTTATAGTTAAATTGCTTTTAAAGTTAAAGTTTGTCAATTAATTTATTCTTAATGTACTTCTTTGGTACTTTTAACCATTAAGCTATTCGCAGTTTTGTAATGTTTGTTTTTAATTTTAGTTAATGCTATTTAGTATTATAGGCTTATTTTAATCAATGAACTCGCTTGGATAACCGAGTGAAGTGGGTTCAAATCCGGATGTCACACTTCTGATATTTTCATTACCATTTCCAACATGATCTAACCGCTTGTTTTACGGTGAAGGAAAACATCGTGAGGAAACCTAAGTTTTCGAAAAACGTGAAGTCTGTCAACCCGTAATTGGCCAGCATGGTGGACTATGGCCTGATCCCCTTGGTATTGATGAGAGGCCCGTGCGCAGCAGTAGGACGTTGAAAAGGTCTAAACACAGAGACTAGATGATATCATAAATTAATCACCAAGTGTCTTTCAACAAACTTTATGCGGGATATTTCCCTTATACTTAGTAAGAAACTTCCAAAAAAGGCTCTACACTAAAATTACTTTAATTATGTATATTGCTTATAGAATAACAAGAAAATGTTTGAAGAAAATGTTAGTTAGAATATTTACTTGTGTATACATTATTTTTATTTATTTATATGAATATACTCTTATGAAACTTTGTATTGCACCCCTCCCCTATATTTATTTTTATTCTTTCTCTCTGCCCAAAGGTTGCCTGGAAGAGATCGCTCTCTTAGCGATAAGGCCGCCTTTTGTGCTACTTCTACTTTAATTAATAAATTTTTTATGTTAATTTGTGGTGTGCAATAAAGAACATTTGATTTGATTTAATTATTGATAAATAATTTATTCTGTAAAATATTTATTTCACTGCAGCAGAACAACTTCTAAAAGCATAATGAATTAAAGTGATTTAGCTTTCCTGGAAAACCTTTTACGTTTTTTGCGTTTATGGTTGCATTTATTTTTCCTACCAAATACAAAATCATTTTATTGACTGAGAGCAAATATAAAAATAACGTTGCAAAAGGTTGAAAGCGTTTTCAATTTGTACAGGCTTTTACTGGTCGTTTATATTTTAGGAATTTTAATGGAACCACCTATTGGCAATACGGTTTTCCGATACCCGTGATGTACGGTGATAAATAAATGCGTAGTAAGTGGTTTACTTTTTCTTTATAAAAATACATAAAATAACAATTTTGCTTATGCTCCGAATATATATTTATTTAAGGATATTTGCCTACTCTAAGCATATTTGACTTATTAATAAGTCATAAAATAAGTTTTAGGATTTCTTAATTTTGTGTCGGATTTCCATATAGATGTACTTGTACCTAGAAAATTTACTTTACTAGCGGTCCTACTACCCTATAAAGCGCTCAAAATTAGTGAGACTAGCCAATTATATGGGATAAATTAAAGTACGTGTGCTTTTTCGATTTTTGTTATTTTTATATTCCGGTAAGACGGCAACTGGATATGGCCAGTGAAAGATAAGGCGCAGGATTGACAGCTTAAAATGGTCTACGATGCATTACCGTATATATACATCGGCTTCCATATTTCAAACTGATATTATGTATTTGACAGAACAAGCTAAACTATTTTGGCTCATCCACTTGAAATTGACTTGAACGTAGAATCTATAACAAAAGTTTTTTAGAAATGTATAAACGAAATACTCGCTGGTAATATTTCGCGCATATTTTTAAACTTTAAAAAATGATATAGGGGAGCATATTGTTTTTGAAGTGCTAGGATTTTGCAAATTTGAAATGAGATTCCAGCTTTTACATTGTCTGTTAAATCAATCATTGCTACTTGCCTACTTTTCAACTAGATAGGACGACGATGACAGATATATTACTTTTTTATTACTTTTAAAGTAGCGTATTTGGGTCTTATATTAAAGAATTAACAAATAAAGTATTTACACTATGCAAATTTTATGCCTAAATTTAAATTTAGGCTGTCCAATGACTATCTATCAATCAATTGAAACCTTAACTATACTTTTTAGTGTTATGCTACTGAATTATATAAGTGGGCCTGCAAATAAATTTTCCTTTATCCGACAGTTCCTATTAGTGTAATTAATTCAAGTTTGTTAGGGGTTCAAGACAAGGTGTGCCGTTATTAGTGTTGTACGTGTGCTGGCGATCGTTCAACTAGGTGTGCCGTATATCGATCGCTTTGGCTATTTATGTTCAAGGCACTTAACTTTTAATACATCTACTCGCAGCGTCTATGCAAGCTCTACTACTACTCCACTTTGGAACTTTATTAAAAATATTAAACTTATGATTAAAATATTATCGTCGTACTCCAGATTGTATCTGACGGGTAATGTATTATATTATATTACCTGAGAAGCTGCAATATTCGTATTGCGCACTGCTACACAATTTGCAATGTCTTAACTCTTGTCTTAACTGCTGGGAGCGGAGAAGAGAGAGTGCCAAAGCTGAAGTAGAAGGATGGATAAAAATTAATCCTAATAAACCTTAAGATATAAATATATAAGATTACTAGTTATATTTACGTATCGACCAAATGTTATCTATATAAAATTTCTAAAATCTTAGAACTTTGAATATCGATAAATTTTATATATAAAACACATAAACTACTTTTACATTATAATATATATTTTTTATATAATGTCAATGTACCTATAAGTGGGAAGTATCTAAAGGGAAAATCCATGTACCCTTTTGGATACCCACCCGAAGGGTAGCGAACCTAAGTTTATAGACCTTTCCATTTATAATCATGGCGTTAGGTCCTCGCCATCAGATTTATTTGAGTCCATTAATTATGAGGCACGAATCGGGCTTCACCTTTTATCGTTAAACGTCGCTCTAAAGTGTAATTAGGGAGGAGTTTTAGTGAACATTGACCTAAAATCACGGCGCTTAGTACGTGGACAATGTTAGAGCAAAATTATTTCGCTACCTAAAAACTTTTTCCCTACTTTTTGTTTCGCATAAGTTTGTGCGCAGAATTAATTATACGGGATCAGTATTGATTGAAGTCCTTGTATATAATATGGAATGCCCAATCGTTTAGCAATGTTAAGACGATTATAAATGCGAAAATTTGTGTGTTTGTTAGTTCTTCACGTTGAAACGACGACGAGATGAAATTTAATTAGGTTTATTAACACCTACCTATTCAAAGCGATTGGTTTTTGACAACTTATTACGAAAAGACAGATTATGAACACGAAGTTCATTTTATTATTCTCTAAACGGCTTGCCGTCTTTTCGCTCGGGTGCGTCTTTAGGTACCTAACAAAAAGTATCTGGTACTCCAGACCACAATTTATTAAATTTTTTATAATATAGTCTTTTTCTTTATTAAATTTCATTCAAGTATATTATTATTACAGAGTTATGTGAAATTTAGTGAAATAAATAGCACCCGTCTACCCATATAAAGTTTTACTAAAACAATATAGCATTTTTTTCGAATTGAAACCGTACAAAATAAATATTTCATGCATATAACATACGGTTTCGTTTAGCATCCAAAACGAATCCAATTTAAATTTAACTCATACCCATTTTTTAAATTGCTGGACGCTTGACATATAGTTATTTATTGTATATCAGCCGTTTTTAATGTCCCAACGTTGGGCACGAGCCTTGTATTCCAGGGGGATCGACATTTCATATGAGGACCAAAACATTTATCGATTTTATGTGTTTTGGGAGATCCTCTCGGGCAAACAATTTTATCGTTAGACCTTCACCGTTTGACAATGCAATCATGTTAAAACTGATTAGCTCATGAAGTGGGGTGCAAGACCCGAAATTTAAACCTGCTTCATTTAGTTTCTCAAGCAAACGCGTTACCACGACTAGTAGACGGCACACGACTACCACTGCCTAGTAACTTATTAGCTAAGTAAAAATAATATGGGCGTCCCTAATCTAGCTTAGTTCTTTGATTGTTATTGATCTCCTAATCATATAATAAGCCGATACCTAGTTTACTTTTGTATTTATAGGTCCTTATAATTAAAATAAAGATCATGTGGGTCTAAGGTCGAGCGAAAATTCGTCAGTGTAATAAGCTTTTCTATCGATATGATCTACATTAATTAGCAAACTTTTAAAATAGTCAAGTTGTCTATTATGAATTTTATTTACATACTTACCAGGCTGCATAAACATTTCCAGAAGGGGTTTCCCATAATGTTTCTTAAATATTTTAAAAATTGTTAACAACACCTGTTTTATACAATGTACAATAACCAAGTAGGTCACTTTATTATGTGAGGTAGCATATGAAGTTTTGCTAAAATTATAATTTTGTAATATATTTTGTAATTTACTTACAAGTTGTAATCATGTAAGAAGTTTTTCGCTCATAAAAATATCAAAGATGCGAGGATTCGAGCCCACATTTGAGCGCGTAAAATATGTGGGCTACTACTGCCTTACATTTAGTTAAATACTCAATATAAAATCTCGTTTAATTAAGTACTGTCATGGAACAGTGGAACAGAACGAGCCTAGCGAATTTCGGATCATAAAATATGATAGCGTCATTGACCCACATGCACTGAATCCTGATTCATATCGGGTTATTGTTTGACTTAGAAATCCATCAAGGCAACCGTATAATATGATTTAGGGCCGTAATAAAACAGGCTGTGTAATGGGTGTGTAATTCCACAAAATGACACCTTAAATTTTATGGAGGCTAAGTAATTGGTCAATAAAAACCTAACGGTATACATGAAAAAGTTAATTTGAATTGTTTTATAAAACATATTTTTGTTTGATCACATTTGAAGGTTCGTGTTTCCTGAATATTTATAATCATTATAAAAATATTAAGTTGATGTACATCCCTATGCGTTGTTATGTCCCATAAAAATTTAGAAACTGATGTGAACATTTCATCCGCATATTTACACGTCGTAATAAATTGTAAATATCAGAACATACCAACTCTCGAAATTACTATAATCACACCACTAGTAATATATGGTTAAATTAATTTATTTATAACAAATATTAATATGTGAACTTTTTTAAGTCACATTGAAATAAGGCTCTTATATCAAATGCATCAGCCAACGTGCTGTTCGCATAAAGCAAAAGCTCGTTAAGCTGCCTTCCTGCCTTTACACTGGCATCTGACACAAGATGGAACCCACCAAACTAATAGCTTATGTCACTTCATTTTTTGCGGGGAAAAGATGACGCCCATGATTAAAACAACATTTCTATGTTTTATATTACTTTATAAATCAATAATAGATTAAGTTATTTAAAAATATATCAGTTATTTTATCAGCTTTTTGGATTTTATAAACTTACTTTAAAATAGAATAAAAATATTTTTTTTACTTATTTCCTGATTTGGAACAATTTGCCGATTGCAGATCTATATAATAAAAATAAAAGCATTTAGGGGCTTAAGAGATAAATAATATGAATCGCATTTCTGATTCAATATAGTTTCTAATTTAGGGGCTCGAATCTCATTTCAATTTCCGTGGAAATCATGAAATCTTCCTTACGACATTACCTTGGGGGTAGCTTACAGTACGAAGGTTGCGAGAAATGTAATCCGATAAAGTTAATCCTAGCAATTTACATAACACTTTCTTTCAAAATACGATTCATTGCTTTATTCAAATTTTAAAAGAAATTTATATAAGTACATAATGTACATTCATACATAATGTATTATGTACCTACACCAGACATATTTAATCGAATTGAAAATTTCCTCCTTTTTTGACGTTGGTTAAAATTCATATATTAATACAAATACGTCACTCAACCTTACTTTATTTGATCATCTATTATTATTGATATTGACAAGTCAATTATATCAATACGCAACGCAAATCTTACTTTGAAAGGGAATAAATTAGACTAAATCTATCATTAACGGCCACAACTGCGGAATGATTAATAATTAATTTCCCTTGAGAGTTTAATTTCCAGATACTGCCTTAATTTCCTTAAGATTTATCATTGGTTACGTACTGCCTGCGGTATCGCTTTCATGTTCAGTTCTTTTTCAACTGTTTAACTTTATTTCCGTTTTGTATGAAAATTCGTATAGTGCCAAAATTAAGCAAAACTCCTATTTTCTGAAAACGCCTTGCATTTCTTAACTTTATAGCGAAACCCTGATTATTTTTCGCCAGTGGAATTCCCGTCAAAAGTTATCCAGTCTTTTCAGAGATTAGCGAAAACAAACAATCAGACAAGTAAAATGTATGTATAATTTCATATACTTTCTTTAGTAAGAATAAAGAAGCTGTTATTTTGATATTACAGACCCGTCAATTTTATTCATCTGAATTGATCACAGATAAATATAAATCTTATTTAGATTGTGAAGTGCAAAGTAAGTAAGCTCATATCGGCTTATACTATTGACTCAAGAGAAAAGCTGTTTGTCTTACGTCGAAAATTATACATAAATGCAACGACTGTCACTTTACATTTGGGTAGTGGGTTGAATCAGACCCGGGTTTAAGGACAGGGATCACTAGAACCTACATCAAAATACTTAACTACACAGATGGGTATACCTGTATACATATGTATAATATGTATAATATGTATAACCAATATATTTTTAATATTTTTTATTTAAACTATTATATAATATACTATCTGATACAACTACAGTACTGTAGTAACGTAGCAGTCATCGTACTTTGAACTGAGTCGTTAACCTGTCAGGGCGTACAAATAACTACTCACGAATGTTTCGCTGCAATCAGATTAATAGTTTAGAAACACATACAATAAAAGTAGCCTAAGTTACTCTTTATAACATTAGCTATCTGCGAGTGAAAGTTCCGTCAAAACAAATTGTACAAACAAGACAAAAATTTTAAAAATTGATATTTTGGTGTAAGTACTGTATAATGTGTATATGCTTTCATATTCATTTAGTGAAAAACTGTTAATTTGAAATTAAAAATAGACACTTCATGTATTACAATATAGTGTTAAATATAAATTGTATGACATTACGATTTTTTCCACTATTGTGAAATATTCATCAAGAATTTTAATGTATACAATAGATTCTAGGTATCTTGTCTAAGGTATATTATAGACTCGTACTAATACTTCAGTAGACTCTAGTTGTAGGCTATTGTAGGTATATACTCATACTAATACACATATTCCTATATTTTTAAATATATTTTTTAAATAAAAAAATTTATGTTGTTATTAAATTTTATAAAATAATGATGAAAAAAATATAAATTCATCATACAAATTAAATGAAATGTTAGTTTGGTGTATTTATCCTTGAATCATTTCAACAAAAACTTCTTAGGAGATTTAAAAAGTAATTTAAGAAGTTATTCAGATCAGCTGCGTCAATTTACGTATTACTCCACTCAATAAATGCCCCGCATCGCACCGACTCTCGACTAACTTCGGGAGCTTACACAAAGCCTATTCAGGCGCTTCTTCTTAGATAATATATGCATACTCTTTTAAATTATTATGCTGATACCCTTTTTGTGATAAGGGCGAGCGGTGTCAAAGATATTTTTGGTTCATTTTATGTTTTTTGAGACATTACATTAAGAATATTGTGTTGTTTACTTTTGATTTGATATATTTTATTTTGCAATTTAATACTTATTAGTTGTTAAGTACTTTACCCTAATGTGTGTTTATAAGTTATAACCCTAATCGTTAAAATATGTAATTTATACGAAGGTATACCTATGAGCTACGCGTTCTTTTTTATTTTTAAATTTATATACTATATAATATGTGATAATAAAAGCTCCTACTACAGAAAGTTCATAATTGTATAATAAGTATGATAATAAATTGTAGGTTACGTAATATTTTTACCCCAATTTTTAGTAACGTACTTAAAATATCCTTAACACGCAAAATTTCTTTAAAATTATTCCTATAATATCACTTATGGTCCTGGCCGGATAATCAAATGAGGAAGTGGATTTTACGACCGAGACGTGTGGTTGATGTTTGAAATAGATAATATTATGTCCTTATGCCTCCAGAAACTATCTGATATGTCCTTATGTCCAAAACATTTTATAGGAGGGACGAGATAGATATTATTTTATTTTTTATTGAATAAACTTATGTTAAACTTTTTTCTTTAATTCACGTGTGTGCAGAAACAATCTTTTCTATATACGTACATATCAGCATTTAGGTTTAAAACTTGTAAGAGAGAGTGTCTTCATAAATATTGTCAGCAAGCGATGTGGACAGCTAAATAGCATCACAAATATTGACTTGGCGTCGTCGGTACGTAGTTTTGCTGGTTGCCAGTCCCGTGGGTCGCGATGTTTGGCACTCGGCCAACTAGTATTCCTCTCGCTACGAAATAAAAACGCGCTTTTGCCTCTTATTTATTTGCAGTGATACTGTGTAACTGTAAACATTTTGAACTGTAAGACAGTTATATATTATGAGCTTAGAGTATAAGTTTAATTAAGAAAATTTTATATTTACATGTCATTGCTTACAATGTTTATTTGAAGATTAGCAAATGACGAATATTTCAGTTTTAAAAGGTTAATATAGATTTTTTATTGATGCGATATCTTGGCAATAAAGTGTATGTTAACCCGGATAAATTGTTATCATTATTGTTGTGATGTGGTCTCAGACAGGCAGAGCGACAAAATTTTTAAAACTATAGAGTCGGCCTCTATATTGGTAATAATGCCTATTTCAACAACATTTTCAAAATTGAAGGCTACAGGGGCAAAACAAGGAATGTCACGTTTTTTTTAAATATTACAATCAATAATACGTGGCAAAATCTGAATATTCCCATACTTTTCAACTTTTTTAATTTTATGTGACATTCCTTGTTTTGCCCCTGCACTGTACCCTTCAATTGAGATGGATGTTTTTAAGTGACAGTTCTATTCAAACTAATAGCACTTGCTAATAGTTTCCGAAAATAAAATATGCCAATCTCTTAAAGTCCAAAATAGTTTCGATGAAAATTATTTTGAAGAAAATACACATTGATATATTTTGGGTTTAACATGCTTGATTACTATTAAGTACAAGTTTATTTTAAGGCAGTGGGCAAACTGAGTAATCAAATCTGATTAACAGTTTACGTACATGCGTTAGCGAAGCAAACTACCAAATTCTCTTATTGTAAATAAATATATCTTATTTACTGCCTCTGTTAGTGTAGCAGCTAGCGTGTACGGACGCACATCCGGAGGTCTTGCGTTTGAGTCCCGAGTCAGCCAAGCTTAGTTATTGAGTCTTTCTGTTCTCACGAAGAACTGCACGTAAAGCCGTTAGTCTTGCGCCTGATTCTTACTAGTCGTCACTAGTAGTCGTCCCAGCGGAATAAGAGCACTTGTGTCTACGTATACACTAAGTGCTCTATAATATCTCCTGTGCAGTTGGCTAGTCTCAATGAGAGTAGTCGGCGTGGTGCTCATCTGTTGGGAGGACATTATTATCTCTTATTTATTAATAGTACCTTGATAATACAAAACCAAATTGTAACTTTGATAGATTATAATAAAATTAATCATAAAATAATTTTCTACTACATTATTATACACTGTTTAGAGACTCTATACTATAAATAACTTCTATATTACGATGATAAATTGTAGTTCATTCTTAATAAAATGAGGTAAGAATCGAGTATACCACAGATATTTCTATAATAAGTAATCTTTTTAGTATCCCTTTTCTCCTTTGTCATGAGATTGAAAAGATTTATCAAAGCTTTCGTGGGCCTTGATATACAATACTTTAATTCCGAAGTCTTTAGAAACTAATACGTATGAAGCAGTAGGTGTAAGAGGTAATTTAATATAGGTATTTTTACGACTACTTCTTATTGTCGCTATAATAAATAGATATTTAAAAATTTATTTTAAAGAACTTTTATAAATAACAGTATTGACGATATTTTTAATTACGATAAATCAATTGTTAAAATTTTTAGCTTAATCCCTAATTTTAATATGGACCTGCCCTCTACATTCTTTCTTTCTACGGTTTTCCCAATATAAAGACATTATGAACAACAACACGTTATTAAAACATATAATAATTAAAATATTTTACTTTCTTATACCGCAACAGAAAAAGCTTCCGGCGTTCTGTTAAAAAAACATGTTTATATATAGTTTATTTTAAATTAAAGTCCCTGTCGCTTTTATAGTAGGATTTTGCCGACATTTTCATATTATACAACGTTCGTCTTCACGGCGCGTGTTCCATTTAATAGACTCAATTTGAATAAGCTTGACACGGAGGTGACATCTCGTGGCGGTAATGCAAATTTCCCCGAGCGATCGTTGAGTGCCGTAGTTTCCTACTATTATTTGCCACCTGAATTGCCTGTCAATCAGCCCCTATTGTAATAGAAGAGGTTGAATAAGTAATTTAGATACTTCGCAACGTTAAAAGCTCTTTACGTTACACAAAGTCAAGTTAAGTTAACAAGATAAAAGTTGTGTTATATGATATATAAATTAGGATATTTTTCATAAACATAACTAATTTTAGGAAAGTTATTAAGTAATTAAGCAATAAGGCATAGAGCCATAGCCATATTAATTTTAAAGCACAGTTTGCCTACATATTTATATACAAATGTTCTACTTGTACCTAATATAGCGTAAACTTATGAAATTCGAAAGCATAAATTTCGTTCGTAAAATTACAGTTATGTTGTTGTTCTTGCAACACCAATAAGCCGGTCAAGTTGCTATTTTACTATAGCATCTACAGATAATTTGCTCGTGTTTACAAAAGCTGCTTTCTCTTACGACCCTAACTTTCCTATATAAGTTTTCTCCAACTAAGAAAGTTTTTCGATATAAAAACAAGTAATAAGCAAACTTTTTATGTTATAATAATGGAAATACTCCGTTTATGTAATATACAAAGTATCATACTTGTACTAAATCTAGAAAGCCTTTAAAGGTTACACTCAACATCATTTTTCGTAGCGTTTTAGTGCATTATTCATATTCATATTAAACTTAGCTTATTTTATTTTTATCTGTACATTTTACGATATTCCTATATATAAATTCTTCGACTTTATCTTTTGAAGATTTGAACCCATTCCACCCCTAAAGACAAAACAATAACTGTAAAGTAATTTTACTGTCAGTGAACCATTTATTGCTTATAAAGTATTTATATTATATTCAACTTACTTTAAAATTAATTTAGCTAATTCTTAATATTAAATTAGTAGGGTATTAAGCTTCTCTATGTTTGCATAGACTGAAGCTTACATTTCTGAAATGAGCCGGGAAAGTTTGTAAATTAAAGAAGTTTTCGAGTAAATATTGTTCTCATCTGCTCATCTAGAGTGTTATTATAGTAAGTATTGTGTTATCTTTGCTTTTGAATCTACATTACATTTTGTGAGTGAAAAATATATTGAAATGCCATATAATATATTTCCTTTTTATTATACAACAAATTTTTCATATATGACTAAACGTATTAGACAGGAACAATAGAGCAACAGTGGCGAGATGCATATTAAACATATATGTAGTATAATTTTATCTTTATAATACTGATAATAAATGTACCATTTTCATGACTTTAATGTTAAGTTTTTTTATGTTTTCGGTTATCAATCGTAGGGATCGTCGCTTATTTGGCATTCTGCCACCGAACATTATTCGCGCTGCTACAAATAAAGCATGCCATTCGCTCGTATTCATGTAAATTTTTAAGAAATAAAATTTTAAACCTAACTGCATTTGACCTAGTTTTTATGATTTTCCTTTTTATTCTATAATTTTTTGACTTAATTTGGCATGAAATGAAACGCTTAACTCCTTAGATTTTAACTCGTACTGTAAAAATGTACTAAAATTGACACGTTATTGTGAGCTTACGTTCACTGATATTTGATAATAATGCTTCAATGGTATGTTATAAAAATATCTTTTCTAGTTCTGAATTTGATATTCAAAGTTTCTAATAAAATATATTATACATAGTAATTTGTTATTACTAAGTTCTGTTCTCACTTTGTTTTAAGTCTCGTAAACGACTTACGTTTTCGCTTCACCAGCCAAATAGGTACTCATGTTTAAATAATAATAATATTATATAACTAACAGTGTCATCCGGATTCAACCGGCTCTTTTTTAATGTTTTCAAAAATGCTGAAATATGATCATGATAATAATGTCCATCGACCAATTTCGGTTCACATTGATTATGTACTAGCAATCAGCGCAGGAGATATTATAGTGCACAAGTGTGATAAGCGAGAGTTAAGGCGTAACACCGACAACATCGTGCTTTCCGTAGAACAGAGTTAACACACCGCGTACTTTCCAACTCCGGACTGTTACACAGATTAATATCCCACATAGATGGCTAGTCTCAATGAGATTAGCCACCGTGGCCGAAATCAGACATCATCATCTAGCAGTAAAGTATAAAATTTAATAAATATTAATTTCTATAATTTTTCTTAAAAATCAAGATCGATAAAAATTATTACCTCCATTCTCTGCACCGCTCTATCTCAGAGCCATGTGTTAAAACGTTCAAGTACACAAAATAATAAATCGTTACAACTTCTCTACATCTGAGATGTGCTCTTTGACCATGGTTAAATTGTAAAAATGATTTGGATAAGCTTACAAATGTAATAATAAATCTTAGACAGATTATATACCATTTATTGCGGTAAGACTAGTTGCAAAGTACTTTAAGTTTATTACTTTTGATTTCTATATCTCTAGCTGATTGATAACTAATAGCGCTGCCACATTTAATAAATAGAAACGAAGAATATACTAGACACTAAATAAATGAATTAGGTAGGTAGTTAAATAAATAAAATATTATTTTAAACATCCGTTAAAAAGCGCAAACAATGTCTTATGACAATATGTCAAATTTTCTTCAGCCCAGCGCTAATGACCCTTTCTGAACATAATCTATTGAGGGGTTGGCAGACAGTAAACTGTCCACCCTCACAAAAAGATATTAAATTACTCAGTAATATATCAAAAGTAAGCCAGTGGTAGCCCAGCGGTAACGCTCGCTTGAATAACCGAGTGATGCGGGTTCAAATCTGGACCTCGCATCTATGATATTTTCATGTGCAAATCATTTTCTATAATGATTACCTCTAGTCTTACGGTGAAGGAAAACATCGTGAGGAAACCTGCATGTCTTAGAAAAACCTAGCAAGTTTTCGAAAGACATGTGAAGTCCGACACGCAATAGGCCAGCGTGGTGAACGAAGGCTTGATACCCCTCGTCCTGAGGGAAGCCCGTTCCCAGCTGTGGAACGTTAAAAATTTTGTGATGGCCCTATTATTGCAGCCACAAATTGCAGAAAAATATTGCCCGTTTAGGAGCACCCTAAGTCACATAAAGTTAGTAATATTTGATATATTTGTGGTAAAATATTTACCTTTATGTTAGGTATAAAATACCAATAATGTAGTCAGAATTATATATAAAGCGTTCCACAAAACGGTCCAATATCGTTCCTTTGAACGAGTCAATCTCTATGTCTATGTCGTTACAAATTCCCTCTCTCTCTCTGATGTATATATGTAAAGAAAGACATCTTAGAAAGCTAAGCCAAGCCAACAAAAAAACTGTAATCAATTTTAATATATAATGTATTTATAAGTACTACTCGGTAAATCTTTAAAAGATTTTTGAAAACATCACATATAATTTAATTTATTTAGGATTTAACCCTGAAGCAATCATTGGAGTAATGTGTTTTCCTGAATCCGTACGTTACTAAACGCTCTACTCAGCTCTGCTTTCAAAGAAATTGATAGAATTGAGGTTTCTCTAAAAAGGTACTTTACTTTGACGTTAACCATATATATTGCTTAATTCAAGGACTTATCCTTCAAAAGCTAGATTATAGTGTTATATGACTATAGACATAAAATATAAATTGACTTCACTATTTTAACAATCCCTCGTTTCGTTAAACTTCTTAAATCAAAAATAGAAAGTTATATTATATGTTCCTCTACCTTACGGTAAGAGTTTACATCAGTTAACTCTCTTCATTAGTTGATTCCTTTTTTTCCCTAAAAATTGGTAACTATAAAATTCTTCAAATTCTTAGCACTACTTGGGACTCGATACGAAGACTTTTCGATTTGCGAACATGCTATCTCATACAACAATAATAAACAGACGATTTGATGATCGGCTGGTACAAGTACTCGTAGTACTTGTACCAGCCGAACATTAGCCGGAGGAAATAGGGTTTTTTAATCTCAATTTAAGCTGTTTAGTAGTTTTTAAAATATGGTTCGAATATATAAAAACGTTAACCATTTCGAAAAATGAATATTACAAAATAATCTACAATATGAACGCAATATGAATATATTATAACTTGTATTTGTACGTGGTTAAATGGCATAATAAAATAATGACTTGGTGGAGATCCAAACTTTTCCTGGCCCAGTCCAACAGATCGTCGCCAATGTCTGGCTAAAGGCCAACAAATTCGCTACATTGTTACGTAGTGATACACGTCAGGTTTAAGCTCTCACGAGTTATTTATAGATAGAGTAATAAAATTTGGAATAACCGAATAAATTAAATGATTATTAAAACCTTGCTGTTATTACCAAAATGGTTTACAAGGCACTGGCTACTGCTCTTATTCGTATTTTCATTTTTGAATATGACATGCATATATTACGTAGGACGATACAAGTATTATCATCCTTCATTCACATCACATCGCTATATCTGTATTTTACAAGGCTACAGTAACAAAATAAATAGGTTAAAATAAATTATTATTTACTATCATAAAGATAATGGACTAATACATTTACTATGTAGATTAAAATACACATATTAATATACTTGTATAATATAATACACTATAAGCTATATTATAATATATGGGTTCATGTCATGACAACATTAATTTCCTTTTAACGAATATCGTGTGCCATTTTCCTATTATTATTAATTTAGGTCCCTAATTGCGATGTCAATCAACCTCCATCCTCCATTATATAAGCTCCTTAAGGAAGTTATTGAGTATTAAACTAAGTACTCCGTATTTACTATATTTTAGTAGTGATTTACCCTTGCGTTACTTGATGCTTTTCAAGAGAAAAGATTATTGATGATTATACTCATAAATAATTGGTATAAAATAAGGGTACAGTTACACATGCTCATAAAATGTCATGCTTATTAGCATGCTTAAAACAAGCATGCTCTTCAAACTGACATATTATAAATGTAATTGACTGACACATTATAAATTAAAAACGCTGACGCAATAAATTGAACACACATGCTATTTAAGCACGGGCTGGTTCTTTGGTATTCGACATTCTAGCAAGTTCTCTGCCAGTGTACAAGTGAAAAATGGAAAACCAAGTGAATTTTCCAGTAGACTTTGACAGTAGCATGCCCAAAAATCGCACGACCGTCGAAATTTGAGCATGCTCGAAATAAGCATGCTCATTATTAGCAATGTTTCGACACACATGATACTAAGTAGCAATTGCTTAATAGTGGCATGCTTTCGTGCTAGTTATGAGCATATGTAACTGTACCCTAACGTCATTTAGCCTATTTTATTAAATTGATGAAATATACACAAATGTTGTCCACCACTGACATTGGAAAGTAAATCGGTTTTAAAATAATAGTTATATGCAGAGCGCATAACCCATGCCAAAGACCTCGCTAGTGGGTTCACTAGTAATATGTATGGCGGCATGACGTTTGAGTTGTAATGTAGGTGCGTGGACACGAATGGGTTAACCTCAACTCTATATTAGAATATTGCTATAAGTTATTGATTTGATATAACTTATAAGTTCATTACATTAGTCAGAAAAATGGACTTTAAAGATAAATCAAAAAAATTAAAAAAAATTTAATAACAAAAATATTTTTTAAGTCAATGGTACCTTATACTTACTTACTTACTTACTTACTTACTTACTACTTTCACTATATTAATATCTAAATAAGACAAGTGATATCTATGCTACAAAACAACACTTACAAAAAGCGCTAAAGGATGTAATTATGTTGGGCTCAAGGGAATCAAGGGTGACTCATTTTTTAACGTAATTTTAATAAGACAATCATATTCATTAGGTTAACTATCCGCTGGGTGCGTAAGGCATGGTGGGGGAAACAAAAGTGATGTCAGCGCCCGCTGCGGACCAAAACAGAACTACGAGTGGCTCTTTATTATTTATGACCATAAAAATAACACGTGTGTTAGTTAAATTAAATAAATAAAATAAAATGGGTCATCAGAGTTGTTGTGCAGTCGATTGCAAAAATACTAGTAGAAATAGTAATTGTAAATTTTATAAGTTTCCGGTTGCCAGACAATGAAGTGATGGTTTGCTTATTAGATATAAAATAATTAATAATTAGGAATTTAATTGTTTTTATGATCGAACAATCGTACCTTTTAAATCGCTTTCAAGTAGTAAAAATAGGTGAGAATCTAAGTAGTCAAGCATCGATAACATGTGGTGTACCTCAGGGCTCGGTCTTGGGACCCTTACTTTTTCTCATTTATATAAATAACATTCACGAAATAGGCCTTAAAGGCGAAATATC
Organism: Boloria euphrosyne; assembly: GCA_951802675.2. Classification (NCBI taxonomy): domain Eukaryota; kingdom Metazoa; phylum Arthropoda; class Insecta; order Lepidoptera; family Nymphalidae; genus Boloria; species Boloria euphrosyne. The sequence goes on along the minus strand of OX637873.1, from coordinate 11,311,353 downwards.
CCTGTATGCTGATGACACCACACTTGTTTATTTTGGAAATTCAATAGATTCCATTACTGAAGACGCACAAAGTGACTTGAATAAATTAAGCATATGGTTTCAATGTAATCTTCTGACAATAAATGCCAGTAAAACGAATTACATTATTTTTGCTCCAAAAAATAAAAAAATTAAACAATATAAGCCGCTTGTAGTAAATAATAATGTTATAGTTAAAAGTAACCACCAAAAGTATCTTGGAATAGAGCTAGACAGCCATTTAACATGGAAACCGCACCTAAAAAAACTGCGAAGTAAATTCTCGTCCCTCACTGGTATCGTACGTAGTATTGCTAATTGTATTCCAAGAAACGTACGGTATATTATCTACAACTCTTTAGTTAAGCCACACATAGACTACTGCATTGAAATATGGGGTACAGCAGCTAAATCTAATATAGATATAATCCAACGAGCCCAAAATAAATTAATAAAAGTATTATTTCAGTACGATTACCTAACGCCGACGAACACAATATATAAAGAAACGAAACTTTTAAATATTGAACAAACATATGTCTATAATATCTGCATATTTATTTACAAAATACTTCATAATAACATACATTCAAATATTAATTTCATAAAAAATAAAGATATACATAAAGATATACATATCACGTTTAACATTGAAAATTTTTTTTCAAGTTTATTTTATTTTTTCAATAGCTATTTGGCATACAATACATGTATATTTTCTCAAAAGAGCCACCGTGAGTTGTATCGTTAGATGGCGCTAGAGTCACGCACCCAGCGGATAGAAATAGAAATAATATTATGTCCTCTAAGATCCTAATAATTTATTTATTTTTGGTTTTCATAGAAAGTAGCTCAGTGGTATTCAGTGTAAGACTATTTAAATTAAAATATTTTTAAAAATGAATTGTTTTAGTTGATACAACGGCACAATATGACGCGGTGCGCGCCTATTTAAAAGAGTTGGACATCTCCAGTGCAGTGTGGGTTGGCCTCATACGAAGCAATCCTGATGGCGACTTCACTTGGACGTGCGTAATCTATAAAAACAAGTTCCAATACTTTAATGTTTTTTGTTGAATCTTAATAAATAAGTTAAGTAACTAATATTTTTGGTATTACAAAGGGACTATCGAGGTCTAAGTGGCGATGGCTACTGGAGCTCAGCGCCGGACACCCGATCTGCCCCTCTGTGCGCTGCCGCCGACCCTACAGCAGACTACCGTTGGGAGGCCCGAGCCTGTGGCGGACCCTCTGTTGCTTCCTTCATTTGTGAACTACCTGGTAAAATTACATTAATAATGGTAAAATTATATTAATATAAACCCTATTTACTATCACAATATTGAAATGAAAAAAAAAGAAGTAAGTTAATAATTATTATTGTCATAATGTTACACTTTGTTGTGAAAATACTGTAAATCTTAAAAACGTAGCAGAGAATTTACAAAATATTAGATACAAATACACAGTTATGTTATTAAATATGGGTAAAATGTATATTAATATATATAAATATCCGTAACACATTTAAAAATATATATTTTATGAATATTTAATATTTATTATACCTTTTTACAGTGCCGCAATGGGCTCTGGGCAACGAAGGTTGTATGCTGCGTGCATTGCCAGCGCTAACTGTTTTATACTTACCTGAGAGCGCAGCTGTACAGCTTACTGCGGATTGCGGTCTAGCTGGAGTAAAACGTGTACAATGCACCGGAAACATGGTAATATTTTAGATGCATTTCCTAAAGAAATTGAGCTTGGTCGGATTTATGTTTTACAATGAGTTTTGTATTTTCAGAAACGAGAAGACCTTCTTAAAGACCTTTCGTGTGCTGTCGATGATCAGATATCAACTACATTTGCAACATCTTCAGCTCCATTTTGGCCTACTACAATAGATACTTCAATTTCTGATCAAGAAAGTATTAATGAATTGAGCACTGAAGAAAATGGTACAACAGAACATGAGGACGATATTAATCAATCTATTTCTACAAAGCTATTATCTTCTACTAATTATGTTCCTAGTACAACAGAAAAAATATCACAAGAAAGTTTTTCATCATCATTTTCATCAAACATAAATCAACTTTATAAAATACCAATCGTTAAAAATATTAACACTGATGTTATAAGTCATAATAACCTTCAAAACAATGAAATATCTAGTTCAGTTAGTAACGATGATCTTTTTACAAATGATCAAACAGACAAACTAGAAGACGAGAGAAACATGCAGCATAAAAAATTGCACGAGGAGCTTGCTCGTCTTGGTAACTTTGAAACAATATTTAATCAGCCCACAGATCATTTTGTCCCACCTCTTGTTATGGCCAAGGCTAAAATTAGTGATGACATGACAGCTTTATCAATTGAAGAAAAATTAGCCCAACAGTTTGCTGAACATCAATTAATGCGACATGAAAATCTACGTAGTGATTCTTCAAATGTTGAAATTGAACCACGAGAATCTTCTTCATTAGAAAAATTAAATGAAAACGTTATAACAGATAAACCCAAAAGCACAACATCCACAACAACGAGCGAAGCCAAATATACAGGACCCAAAAATTATAATTACGATAACATTAAGCCGAAAACGTTAAAAAAATTGAATGTTAAACCATATTCATTAATTAAAATAGGTAATTTTGATACATCTACATCCACAATAACTACAGATCAATTACTTACAACAACAACTACACAACCAATAACACAAAAGTCTTTTGAAAGTGAAAATCAGAAACCAAATAAAGATTCATCTCTTGAACTCACTGTTATAATAAAAGATCCAGAGCATATTGAAGTGAACAAAACTAATATATCTCATGTGAATGCAAGCGAAACACTCGACCAGTCAATAAAGTCAAAAAAGAAGATAACTTCCACAATCACGGACCAAGCTATTACATTAAATGATGAAGTAATTAAAATAGAAATAATAAACGAAAAAGGTTTAAACCGTTCGAATATTGATGTAACAGTGTATGAAGTCACTACAAAAGTACCAAGTTTCAATGAAGAAAATAATAAAGATACAAATAAAAATTCTGAGATTACCTTAACAACTAGCGTTTTACCAACAGAGATACTATCAACTGATAATGCAAGTTCTTTGCCATCGACTGATTTAAGCACTGCTTCAAAAAACATTGAAAATACAAACAAAACTGACAACGTTCTATCCACTGAAGAATCTCTTATAACAATAATCACTGATTTAAATCTTGACACGAATACAAATGTTTCTATGTTCGATTACACGGGAAAAAACGCTTTTGATAATGCTCTACTCTCCAACAGCTCATTAAAAGAAAAATTGGATACATTTAATGAAACTGATTTTACCGATCAGGTTGACAATGATAATGCGGACGATACGTCTAAAATTGATGATTTGAATTCACCCTTACTTTCGGCGGCCAGTGAACCATTACATAAACCTACAAGATCTAGGCGACCACAACAAAACCGAGCTAATAAATTTAATCCGTTTCGTATATTAGGTTAGAAGAATCATTAAATTCCTGTACTTTGACTGCCATTCAAGGAACTAATAATTAAAAACAGAAATGACTGAACCAAACAAAACATCTATCTAGCGAGTACATAATTCACAGTCACAAATATTGTGATGGCACAGTGCACTTAGCTGATTTTCATTCTGCATACATAATATATCAATTACCAACTTTTTCATAGTAATTAGATCATAAATATTTAAATAATATTTTACATATTATATCGCACTGCATGCTCCCACAAAGTTTATAACATTTAAATTCATTATTATCAATGATCGTTCAAAATACACTACATAACGATAATATAGTCAATTTTATATTTGAAAAATTTGTAGCAAAGCTATGAAGTAAATGGAAGTCGATAAATCAAAAATGAACGTTTTCCAAGGAATACAAGTAATATAATTAATAAATTAGGATGGATTATTATTAATGACATATTTCAAAAAGTTTTTTAATTTTGTTTTGTTAATTTTATTTAGATAAAAGTTCAATTAAAGCCGTTTCCACTCTTTTACTTTTACATTTTTCATACTTAGAAATCCATTTCATCACCATTAGTAGAGTTAGCTCTTGTTAATGTTATAGGAATTAAGCGTAACTCATGAATCATATCACTCTAGTATAAGTCTTACAAGTTTTATATATTTAATATAAGAAAGCAAGTTAAATGAATTGCACTTCAAAGAAACATAAGGTTAGTAAACTGAATCGAAAGTAAAAAAAAAATAGAACTTTCGGTTTTGTGAAATAATTAGGACTTGAGATTAACAAGTGTAATTGTTTAACAATATTGTGTTTAACAAATATTCATATTTAAGTAGTAGCTTAAAGTAAGAATTTATAAATAAAGATTTAGAAAAATATATTGCTCTTTTTATTTAGACCTTTAGTTAATTTAAGAAATATTATAATAAATATTTTATTTAAATAAATTAATTAATAAAACATATAGATAACCTATTAATAGCTTTTCGGTTGACAATAATAATTGAAGTCAAAATTCCTTATCATTAATTTCGATATCTACACATAATAAAATTCTAACTGAAAGGAGTCTGTCTTATATTCGGACTGCATCATCATGAGAAAACCATCAGACAGATTTTGATATTTGTACATACATGTAAATACCTAATAATAATCGCTATGGCTTACCTAGAGGCAAGCGCTAGCATAGCAAAGGTGAGTCACTAGGACTAAATTAAAAAAAACTAATAATAATCTATGGTGAATAATTAAAGAAACATTTTTTAAAAACAACTTGTAAGCAACTGTAACTTGTGCAAGTTTTGAAACATTCGGAACAGCTAATATTTGCAGAACACTTCAACGCCAGTCTCTGAACTTCACGCTAAAGTCGCAACTTCAATTCAATTTTCTTTTAGAAAAATAACACTTTATTTTTCTTACACTTGAATGTAAAATCGACATAAAGCAACGATTGATTTAAATACAACTTAAATATTTTATTCTTAAAATATAACATTAGAACCACCACCACATTTTGAAAGTTTTGTGGTGGCCTATACTTTAACATTTTGACATTACAAGCAGATCTTAACAGAGTAAATAAACTTAGGTAAATGAACGTTTGTGTAGACAAAGCCTTAATATTAAGCGTAAACTTCACAGTTCAGACTTAAACCTATTTAGTTTTAATAAGCGAACACATTTTAATTGACTTATAAAGTACCCTTCACACTAGGCAAGTGACTTTGTAAAGTAACTATTACATTTACTATTTCCAAAAATTTCTTGCCTATTGATGAACAATTATCTCTTCTCTAACGCAAAGTTCTCGAGTGGCCACATACCGCAAAGCGAAGCGCGAGCACTAACCAGGCCTCCCTAAAGGTGGACCGACGATTTTATCGAATTCGCTGGACTGAAAACTAGTGGGTAGTCGCGGATGGCGCAAGACTGGTCTCACCGGTCTTGGAAAGCTTTGGGGGAAGCCCAGCAGAGTACGTATTAGGGCTGAAATGAGGAGAGATCCTCTATACTAATAAATGGCTAGACTGTTTTGTTTGCAGTTGTGCTAACACTACAAAACGGATAATTATGGTACTTATGTACCATAGGATGCAGCGTGTTTTGGTGAAGTATATGTAAACTCTAAGAACTGGGTTTTCGGTTTATAGAACGCGGACGGAGCAACGTGAATTGCTAGTATTTTAGGTTATATTAGGTTAATTAATATTAGCTACATAATAATATTTAATCAATGGTAAACAAAGCTACAGTAAATTGTTATAAAAGGTCACATTAAATCTGTCATCTGATAATTACGATGTTGATGGGCAGTCCCTTCTTCACGCTGTCGTAAAAAGTAACTGTAAAAAGTGAAATAGACTCACTCGCTCATTGTGAGTAGGGTGACCATTATTTAGGCACTAAGTATATTTAATGAAATTATGTTAGAATATTCTGTTAAAGCCTTTAAGGCTTTTCTTTTGCTGCTAGGAGTTACGGCTCTATAAATTACATAGTTTTGAACCACACTTATATTACGAGTATAAACGTGAGTCTGTAAGAACTTAATGAATTGAAGAGAAATTCAAATTGGAATTAAAATAATAAATAACATATTTTTTATTTATTCTCTTCTTTTATTTTTTGCTCTATGAAGTGGATTTAAACAAGCTCTCTGCATACCACGGCATGACCTACATAACTTTACCACTACTTTGGACAGGTCGTTTGTTTATATTGTATCAATAACAAATAAATATTTAAAAAAATCATGGTGGTTGCCCTATTCATGGGTAAATAAACGTTTTTCCCCGACTTCATAAATTTGATGAAGCATCTGCCGACTGCGGGCGTCGACCCTCTTTACCCAGTTTTATCTAAGTTATTATAAAATAATTATCACATAAAACTTGCGAAAAAACATTATATCCTTAATAATGTTTGAGGGTTATAATTTCACTGGCTTTTCAAAATAGGTTTACTATTTCTACTCTCTTCGTAATGTTGATTGTATCATATCTGTTTTACCCCGACTGCGCCGAAGCCGAAAGAGGATTGTGTTTAAAGTTTTGTATGTATGTACGTTATGTTCGATTTTATGTGCCCTCGTAATTGCTAAATGGCTCATCAGATTTTAAAGATTCATATATCATTCGACTTATCTCATCACAGCGAGTATCAAAGAGTATATATATAGAATATCCATAAAAATCAAAAGGGACGATCCTGAGCACCAATGCATATTTTAAGAGGCGGTTACAAAATATACACATAAAAAATGTACCTTTTAAAGTAATTTAGAATACGAATTTGTGAAATAAAGTTATAAATGTCTAACTGAATGATTAAAAAAAAACAAAAAAAAAGCCGACTGGGTAAAAAGTCACCTAAAAAGAAGAGAACAAATTAACGACAGAACATAATATTATGCAGAAAGAAAAATACTTGTAAGTAGTGTACACTGTACATATCATGTACGTTGTACAATGAAAAAGCTGGTGTATATGTTCTGAATAAGAATCGCAACAATCTTAACTGTACAGGTACTTTTAATTCCTGAGAAGTGAAAATGAAATTATAGAACTTCAATATTTTTAGAGAAAAATAAGCAGAAATGAGGGTAAGTGCGATTCACTAGTATAGGTACCATATATCCATTAATCTATGTACACACTTACCATAGTAAATACATAGCCTAAATACTTTTTACAGTATACTTATCGTCATTTTACCGCCTTATGCGTGGCAAACATCCCGTAAATATTTAATGATACACAGGTGGCATCATAAAATGTAGTAACATATTTTTATCATGTTATAAGCACGATATTATACGTTGTTTTTATTTACCAAACAAAAACAGTTTAGTTAATATTATAGATATAGATAGAAGATATAAATAATATACTCATTATTCATTTTTCCGGACCTTTTTTAATTGCTTTCTTTGATAATAATTAGCACAACTTAATTCCGATGGATACACTATAACGTGCATAACTTAGAGTATTTCAATTAAAAGAAAACACAAAACTAAGCTACATAAAATCATTTATATAGATGGAAAGGTGCGTTAGCTCCCCGCTGTATAAAGCTTCCATATAAAACGGGATCGTGATAATATGATGTATATGTATAATATACTATGTCGTATGATGTATCGTGGTATGACGTATGATACTCGTACAAGTGAACTAAAATAAATATACTATTATTTCAGCTACTCCAATATTCCTTAAGTACCTAACTCATTAGGATGATGATTCTAAACATCGAAAAGTAATTTTCAATATTCATAGCTTTCCATCAGTGTGTTCCCAAGTCGAGCACGCTGAACCCACTGAATAGCACAGTAATTTCGTGTATTATGCAAATATCCGAGATCACCTACGACTGCTATGCTGTCACACGGGACCCCACCTGCATTAAGTATTACGGCTGTATAACTGAAGTTCTAATATTAATAGAAAACTGTAGCTTTACAAAAATTTTGTCATTTCAACATATCATTTCAATTTTTAGATTAAGTAGGTCAAATTTTAACAAAAACTGCTCATATGTTTTGCTGGTATTCATTTTATACCATAAAATCTGAAAATAGATTAGCTTATTAGATACCTCAGTCTATATACCTAATTAAAATTAGCAATATAAGCTTGACAATTAATTTAAATAATAATTGTAATTACGGGTAAGAATATTTTTTCCCGCTGTTTAAAAGTCTAGGTTATCTTTATCTTAATTTTATTACTTTTTAGGTATTTATTGTGTTTTATAGTTGAGTCGCGGATTTTGTAAGTTGATTTATAAAAAAAACAACAATTAAAATACCATTTCTATTGGCATTTCTTTTCGCAGCTCTACTAATATTCACGTTAAATGACTATTCGGTGCCCAATGAATAGCTCTGTATGTAGCAACGCCGCCGCATTATGCAAATTGCGAGATCACCTGCTACCTTTATACTATTTCATATGATCCTTCTTTATAGCGATATAAGTGAAAATGTATCAAAAAACATCATAATCAATTGAAATACGGACAAAGTATAAATTGTGTAACTTGGTATGTATCATAGAGACAATTGATTATGGTCTCAGCATATTTACCTTAGTGAAAATCTTTTAATAAAATGATCAAAATATAACACGAAGGCACTGAATTCAACAATTCAATTTTTTCAATTTAATTTTTAATACTTTTACAAATCCTTCACCCGTATTTGTACGTAAGAAATCAGACACTCCACTAATTGACTTGGTTTTTGCATAATCAACTCTATGATCGTTAAAGAATTTGTTAACTGCGACGTTGCCAGTTGTGGTCCGATGTAATTAGAGCAGGTTTCATGCTGTACTGAGACTGTGACACTTGACCACAACTCACATATTCGTACTTACGAGTATGTATTTCTCTCTAGGTGGAGTTAGACTTCAAAATGGAATATCTATAAACTTTAATTATATTTACATTTTAATAACATATAACTCTATTATAAAATACATTTTAACGTATTTATGAGTAAAATAAATCTTATTAGTATAATTGTGAAAGCTTACGAAGGTATGTATTCGAATGCTTGTTACTCAATTATTTATGTCTAGACTGTTGAATTTCTATGAATTTAATGAAATGGAATAAAAATAAGAATATAGGTCATATTATAATTTAATAAATAAGATTCTTTTACTCTGGCATATCTAATTGTTCCAGTGCGTAATTAGTTTGTAGAACTTCACTTCCAACAGACCTAAACAAAGAGGGGAATGAAAAGACTTTACTCAAAACTTAAAATTTTCCCTTCATTATTTATATTTTTTAGCTTTTACCTTTCAGTAAAGTAACTTTAAAAAGTATAATAATATAGGTTTTGCACAATATATAATACTCCACTCGCGTGGTAACCGCAGCAGGTATACAAAGCAGGCTAAGTCCAACACCATGTATATCTTTCCACATTTCTGCGAAATCTCTTTCAGCAGTTTATGACATGCAGATAGAATAATGCATTTGTAATATTTTCGAAACGTAAACAAAAACGTAACGAACAAGTTTTAAAACATTTTACCATCACATAAAAGGTTTTCAACTCCTGAAAGTTGTAGCAATCAATACTTCAAGAATACTTCTATAGTCGTCCAAGTTTATGCAAAAGCCGCAACACCAACTCAATTTTCCATCTCGTAACTTTTTAAGATAACCCCTTTCTTCGTAGAACTAGTTGAAAACTTCTTACTATTATTATTCATTTTAAATTTAAAAATCAATATAATAGAATGAAGTTTTGGTCCAAAATCAGCATTTAAGCTAAATGGAAATTATTAAATACTAGCGAACTAAAATTTTTATTATAATTATACAAAAATACAATCGATTAAATCACACAGATGTTAGGGCTCATTTTCATTATTCGTTAGAGCACGCATTCGGGGTGCGGGAGATTACTGTTCACGCATGCCATAGGGACCGCATGCTGTAATCGTTTTCATTAGTCGATAGGGCTCGCATACGAGGTACGGGAGATTTCTAGTTAAGCATGCGATAGGGCCAGCATGCGATAACCGTTTTCATTAGTCGATAGGGCCCGCTTGCGGATTGTTTGATATTCTTCATTGCACATTTATTTTGAAAGTGTGGGACTGAGTAGACGTAGGTACCTGCTATGGATCAACAATTTTTGTTGTGTGGGGCAATGTTATCTGTTTGTGATTTACTGAAGAAGAAATTATTAACTTCACTGAAGTTAGACAATTACATTCGTAAACTGAGTCCCCGCACGGCGCACCACGCATGCTTTAAACCAACCGACGAATTTCATTGGTTGTTAGGCCACGTACGGGGAATATCCGCATGCCGTATAACGACCGAGATATAGATAGCCTATTTTCAGTCGACAGCCCGTATTCGGGGATTCCCCGCTTGCGGTGTAACGACTGAGTTAACGACTAATGAAAATGAGCCCTTAGATGTCTAGACATTATAAGTAACATTTTTTTTCTTTCTGAACATAATAATTATTTAATTAAAAAAACACAAAACTAAGTTTCATTCAATCGTTTAAATAGACGAAAAGCTGCTTAAGCTTCCTGCTATATAAAAAAATAAAACAGGACCGTGTATGATACAAGTGGACTAAAAATTATTGCATACTAAAGCTATGTCGCAATAAAAAGCTAGATTTTTACTGATTGCAAAAAGAAGAATTTACTCATATTTTTTGTGTATATCACTCATTATTTCAGTCAGTAATTTTTTATAATAATTTCTTTAATTAAAAAATATTAGCCTATATGGTAATTTGATTGACACCGGATTCAAATTCCAATAAAGTTAAGCTCAGTACTTATTGTAGAAAATATCACATAATACAATGATATTATAAGTAAAAAGGTGTAGATACGTTACCTAAACGACATTCTACCTTCAAAAACGGCACACTAACGCACACATGAATAACTAAAAATATTGCAATAACACTGAACACACTACATTACGATTAGTTGTCAAAATAGGATGGCATGATTCAAGTATCGCCAGTGAAAAAGAGACAAATATAATTCGCGACAGTGCGTCATCAACGCGTGACTATGTTCAGGTGGGCCAATTAGCCTAGTTTTGGTGTGCCGCTTTTTGAGCGCGTATGACTTATCTACACCTTTTTTCCTAGTATATCAATGACATAATATGAAAACGCTACATATCAAAAAATCACATTTTGAGTCTTCTGCGAATATATCTCGTGAGATAAGCTTTCATTGATTAAACGATACACTTAAAGCCATGAACGTAATGTAGAGGATAAAAGAGTTCTTTAAACAAAATTAAGGTTGCTTTGCACAGCTGTGCTCAAATATAAATGTAAGTTATACTGAATGTTATGTAATTAAGTTACAAAATTACTGCAGTTATCTTTTAAATATTTTAATGTAAATATAATTTATTTAAGTATTTAAAAATGTATTTTTATATGTTTCTGAAGAATAATTACATCATACATAGCTAATCTAGCTTAAAATTTTTGAAGCTTAGTTTCAAAAATTTTGTTTGTCGTTTTATGCGGATTAACTATATAAACTATTAGATTTGGGCTTTGGCGCCACAAAGCCACCCAGAACAGTCACAAACGCAGTCGCCACCTCAATTCGTACCAAGTCAGTTTACTAAAGTCATTATTGCATCAAGCGAAGCGGCGCTTGAATTTTACTATCGTATCCGTAATTTTTTTTGCGATTACTCCTAAGATATGTGTTTAAATATTATAGTGAAAAAAGAGCCAAATAATTTGCATGAAATGCTTAAAGCCTCTAACTTATTTAAAAATTACCGCTTTATAATTGCCATTTTTTTAAACTATTAAAATGGATATAGTATGTTATCCTTAAGAGATACACATATGCCATCGCGGACTTTTCTGTGGACCACCCACTTACTGCGTAGTAGTACACCGTACTAGTAGTATATCACTCCACTATACATAATTTTATTATATCTCAAAGGGTTAAAAGGCAGTGTTTTCGTTGAAAGCTCCCAGACGGCTTATTTCTTTCCGACATTTTAGCTTATGTCAAAAAGCCAACAAATTAAAATACTTGACAAATTATATACTAAAACCTTCCTTGAGAACCACTTTATCTATTGGTGGAAAGAGCATGAAAATCGGTGCAGTAGTTTTTGAGTTTTTCGCGAAAAGAGAGACAGACACGGCGGAGGACTTTGTTTTATAATATTTAGTGATAGTGATTCTTTCTTCATATAAAACAGGAGTCCCCAAAGAAGATTTCCCTATTGACATTCACTCTATACATATAATAAAATAATTAATCAAATTTATTTCTTAATTCTTTTTGAAATAGTCATTATTATCGATACATATTACATATTCGTGGGGCGAATAGCTTTTAGAATCTTTGCCTGTCTGTCTGTTTGACTGTGTTCGCATCGCGAGAAAATAAATGGATAGGTTTTGTTGAAATTTCCTTGAACATAGCTGGTTATCTGGATATACTCGTACATATATTTTACCTTTTACCGCGTTAAATATCACTTCTCTGAGAAATGTATATTAACCGCTAAAACATACTTAGTTAACAAACGAGCGGAGCAAGCGTGAGTCTCTAGTATACTAATACCTACTACAACATCATATTGTAAGCATTTACTCCCCATGCCCTACATTTCTTAGAACTCATAACGCATACCACGCGCATTATGTTAATACCAAGATCACCTACGAGTAGCTCGACGCAATCCCCGCAGTGACAGACATAACTCACATAAATACCTGAGAAATCTAAAAGCCGTAATATAAAGCCTTTAGCTTAGTTTTACTCAAGTATCAAAAAAAGTAAAGTGGAGCCGAATACTTATAATCGATTTATATTTATTTATTCTGTAAAAACTTTGCAAGATTAACTTACTAATAAAAACTGGCTGACTCGCGGCCACTCGGATTGTCTATCCGACTTGGAATTGTAAACTTCAAAAACGGGAATCAAAAATCAAAATAAATCCACGATAAAATCCAAAAAGATGTTTCATTCATAACGTCGAATATTTGAGTAAACCTAAGAAAGTTTTATGTAAACTATGCCTTCATTTTTAATCGAAAGATTAGATATTTCAAATTTTGTTCACTAACTTAAAAAATATAGATTTTTATAAAAATTTCACCTTTTAACCATTTATTAGCATATGCCTATTACCTATGGGAATTTATTAGCAGAATCACAAACTTAGCCTATTTGTGTGCTATTTATTTTATAATATTTATAAAATAAATATATAATATATAATACTTATATAATATATAAGTAAGTATATAAGATAAAAAAGAAAATAAAATTATTTTAGTAGTCGGTAACTTTACGGCGGTAATACAAAATAAATGAAACTAAACAAAAGTTGTTTTACTTTATAATAAATAAAAACATCTCGCAAATTCTAAAGCACTTAAAACACGGAACAACACGCATTATGCAAATGCTGAAATCACCTGCGGCACAAGACATTCTGTGACAAACACAAATCACTTTGTGTTACGCTAGGGGATTCCAAACACCACTAGGCCGGGATTAATTCCGTTCTATCCCATGATGTAGTTATTGAGTTACTAAGTAGAGAGTCAGAGCTTACTTAGATACTTCCATACCTTGTTTTGATAATAACGAACAGAAAAATTACTGAGGGAGGCCCGTGCCCAGCAGTGGGGCGTTAAAAAAGGGCTGATGATGAACAGAAAAAAAGAATTGTCCAATTTGGTGCAGTCGTTCGGAAGTTATGAGTTAACATATACACACATATATTATACTGTATATTGCATTACAGGCATTAATTTTTATTAATATAGATATATTTAAATGTAACAAATTATAAAACGTTCATACTACTAAGGATAATAAGATTGTAAGACAGGCTGAAACTCCAATAAATCCAAACTTTCTAGACTTTAGGGTTTTAGCTTCCTCCTTTAGGTCTTAAAGCATCATTTTTACTTATATTTAAAGAAATTATATGACTACGATGACTTCTCTACAGCATTCTTTTTATTAGTCACAAATTATAGTTACTTACAGCTAATGTTTGTAAAAATAACTAGCAAAGACAAACGTATTGTCTGTAACAGATAATAAGAATTCAATGCAATATCCCAAAAGTGACAACAAGTACGTATCTAGACTGCATTTTATCTATAACTAGTGTCTCACCCTCGCTGCGCTCGGGCTCGTCCCTAGGTACGTGTTGTATATTATAATTACCATGGCAACGGTCATAACATGATACGTCAAACGCCGTTAATTTTATAAAGTTTTTATAAATTTCCTAACTTTTTTCGATATAGTATGTTATCCTTAAGAAATAGACATATGCTATCGCGGACTTTTTTGTAGTCCTATATTAGATACATAATTCCACCATACATCACTTTGTTATATCTCAAAGGGTTAATGCAGCGTTTTTGTTAAAAGCTCCCAGACAGCTTATTTTTTTCCGACACCTTCAACAAACATCATTATATTTTAGCCAATTTATACAAAAACTTGACAAATTATATATTAAAACCTTCCTGGACAACCATTCTGTCCATTGGGAAAAACTGCATGAAAATCGGTGCAGTAAATTTTGAGTTCATCGCGAACTGACGGACAGACAGACAGACGCGGCGGAGGACTTTGTTTTATAATATGTATAGATATAGATAGATATAGATAGATATAGATGATCATAATTTAAAATCGACCTATTTATTAATAAATTATGATTTTTTTCACTAATATATAGGTTTTGGTTTTTTTTTAATTTGTCTTTATAATTTGTCTTAAGTTTTTATATACCAGTACATATTTAATATATCAGTAGTAGGTATAAATAAAGTTGAAGTGTCGGTTTTTAATTTAACAGTTTTTCACTAAATGCTGATGAATGATGATATGATGAAAATATATACGATACTTACATTAAAAAAATCCATTTTTAAAACACCGGTTTCTCTGAAACGCGGCTGGACCGATTTTGAAAGGACTTTCACTCGCAGATAGCTTATGTTATAAGGAGTAACTTAGGCTACTTTTATTTAATTATAAAATTATAAATACCGTTTAATTTATTTTAACTTACGCCCAGAGAAGCGGGCCGGGTTTGCTAGTAAAAAATAATAACAAATAAAAATAATATAATCGGTACTTTATTATCCAAAGAAATGTTTACAAGTTTAAAAAAATAATTATTGCAAAAAATATGCAGTAAATTTAGAAGCGCCAATTTCCCCCAATATGCAAATATTTCTACAATATAGATGGTACGAGGAAATACAAGAGCTATAACAATGATCGTTTTCACACATACATTGTACACTCAACTAACATACCCGGTTCGTGACCGAGAGGTCGGCACATAAGGACCAATTAACGATCCCGTCTATGATCGATGATGAATACGTGCTGAATGAAATGATTTTAGAAAGCAATAAGTACGTATACATTGAAATGTAGAGTGGTTGTGAATTCGTTGTAAAAGAGATCTATATACCAGAAATATTGAATTAATAATTAAACTATCAACTGTCATGTACTGCCAGGCAGACAAACACTCGAAATTTGACTAGAATAGTAAATTGCCAGCCGTTCTAGTTATATTATGGTATAACCCAGCGTAAGAAACTTCTATACATATATATTAACACATAATAATGTCAACTTTGCAGTTATTGCAAAAAATATTAAATTAACTTTCTTCTAATTTTATGTTTATATTTATATAAAGTTATTCGTCCGGATTAATTCGCTCAGGACATAATGGACCTGCAGGCTGATTTTATATACTTAAGTAACTGATGTGCTCGAATTACAAAAAACATTATACATTATAGCTCGAGATCTCACTGCGTGATTACTATATCTATATGTAACTTATAAAAAACAGATTAAGACAAAATAATAGCATTAGTCCCGCTGAGTTTCTTTTGCCAATTCTTCTCAGGTTTAAGACTTCTTTTTCCGAACTGGTAGTCGAATGACATTCAGTAAACAAAATTAAATAATTTAATGCAGAAAAAATGTCTTGAAAATTAATTTATCTTATATCGTTATTTCATCGAAATACAGTTAGTACATTCATTAATAAACTTACGTGGTAAGTACAAGTATGACCGCAAGCAATTTATAATAAAATGTTAAAAATGATTTTATATCATATATTTTTTTAAACACATTTAAGTACACTTTTTGAAGCATAAAATAAAATTCATTTGGAAGAGAGATATGTAAAGAGCTTAAAATGTTTGGGTTGGCGTTTCTCACATGGATGCGACCCCGTGTCAATCAGGTGTAATTCGATTAAATATAAATTGTTATTCGATTTAACAGATTGACGCAGTAATCACGCGGTGGGATCTTAGGATATTGAATGGATGATTTCAAACATTCAATGTATTTACTGAGATAAGAGAGGTGAAGATATAAGCATGTAAGTAATCCAATTAACGATTACTTATTGCCTTAGTTAAGTACTCAGCTCTACGTTAAACCGTAGGTACCACAACTAGGCCCAGGCCTCCCTTCTACTCGATAATGTCGAAATGTGGAAAGTTTATTTTTAAAAGTTTATTCAACGGCTTTAATATATCTGCGCTTTTTAAGCTTTCTTTAAGCTTATAGAGACTTCTGTTTATTTATTTATACGTATATATTTATATAAAGGAACAATATTCTTCTTATATATTTAAGTGTGATGTAAAAAAACATACCGTTCGTTCGATATCGTTATATTTTTTTATAGAAAGCATCTACAACATTTATAAAAAATAATACACATATGTGTGTACGTATAAATAACTAGAACATACATATATCTGACCAAAGAGAAGGCGAGAGGGGAAGGTGCTAACGTAGCGTGATAAAGTGCACCCGAGTGCAGCGCTAAATTGCTTGCAACGCGCGACGCTCCGACTGGAGCATGTACCTGCAGCTGCGTGAAATCCACTCGTACACAGTCTTTACACAACTTATCCTAAATAAGCAACATTTATATAAATTCTGTACCAACAGAGTTCTATAAGGAAATATATATAAATATATGACAAGATAATTTACAAAATGCATCACTATTTTTGCTATCAATTTTATGTCACAGTGTAAATGAAATTTGAGCTATTACTCCGTGTACGTACCACATAACGGTATACGAAGCGTAATTTACTTAAGCCATAATTCGTCTTAGGGAGGTGGAGTGTTTGCAGCCGCCGCCCTGTTTGCCTCCGGTCACAAATATTGACGTAAACATCGACTTATGTCCCACAATTAACTTCACGACAAGCTTTCTATTTATAGCACGATATTTTTTTTCTTTTGTAATGTTTCGCTTTATTTATATAATACAATGTTACATACTCGTTTATGACCTTATTAGCGTAATATTACACTGTAGTGTTTTATGTCGTACATAAAAATATATAAATAACCCATTTTCCCTTGAAATGTGACATACATATATGTATGTATAACCTTAATAATGTCCTCCCGGCCGATTACGGCCACGGCGGCCAATCTCATTGACACTAGCCAACGCCCTTGGATATATTATAGTGCACAAGTGTACGCGCAAACACAAGTGCACTCTCTGTTCCTTATCACTCTCATACTCCGGTGGGACAAATGCTCGACACGACCATTGAGAGTTAGGTTGCAGGGCCAACGGCTTATCGTGCTCTCCAAGTCACGGGGGTAAAACACCGCCAACTTCCAAACTCCAGGCTGTTACTGAGGCTTACGAAACAGAAAGACTCGATAACTAAACTTGGCCCGACCCGGGACTCGAACCCAGGACCTCCCGAAGTGTGACCGTACATGCTAGCCACTACATCACCGAGGCAACGTCAATACAAAGTTAGTAAAGCAATTGCCCGAATTATATTATTCAGTCGTTTTATTTTATGAACAGCTCTTTCTTTTCTCCTCGGAGCTTCCCTAGGTTTGTACTCAGCATCCATACCGTCGTTTAAATATAGAGGAGTAACCAATACATACAAACAAACGTTCATATATTTATAGTAGTCTATTGTACCTGGTATACTACCGATATATATTTTAAAACTTAAAAATTGTTAGGCATGTCTTCTTTATCTAGACAGTTATTAAATCCCCAAATAAGAACGTATAACTTTACCTATATATAATTATTTAAATTCACAAAATGAAAGTTCATTATAATAAGCCAAGTTAATTTTAATATGTTACTTTGATATTTTACCTAAGCCTCTAACGATTCATTGTCAAACTACACCAGCCACTTAATGCTACCCTCATCTACCCTAATCAGTATGCGGCTTTACCAACGTCCAAACAAATTCCTCAAACCGCCAGCGAACGAAATAAATAAACAACTGAGCAAAATATACGTCGCAGCATTAGTGACAATTTAATATAGTGGGCGATAAAAATGAAACTTACAATTTTTCACTATTATCTGATGAAATTTATGATTAGAAGTACAACTATTTTATCATGTTTCAAGTATTATTAAAGTTGATGGGTACTTTAGAATATATTTTATAGCCATAGCAAAATAATCTTAAATAGATATCTATTCGATTGATCTATCAATTTGTAAACATAATCAAAATTCCGTTCGAAAGTTCATTACAAAGGCACTCTGTTGAGAACCTCCTCCTTTTTGGAAGTCGGTTGAAAATATAAATTAATTATAGTTAGGCTTATCTCTGCAAATTTATCGTGGCATGCCATTACGAGTATATTATCTTTGATATGTTTGGATTCCAACTGAACATCATAAAATTAATAATATATTTTTATTGTTTGGTAGCAAAATATTCAGCACTTAGAATTTTTACTCGTCAGAGATCCGTCTCGAGAGAATTATAATTAGTGCATTAGACAAAAACATATAAGTTATGCTGTGTTATGATATAAAATAAAGATATAATAATGCGAAGCAAAAACAAACGCGCTGTGGATGATATAAGTAATTACAAATTATTCTTCTATCCGCAATCAACACTATTTAAACTGAAGCTTTTGTTTAGTGATTTATTGGTTAAAATTCGTAAGTTTAATTGAACCTACAAATTTTGATCATTTACAGTTTGAAGATAACTTTGATTAATAATTGAAATACGTATTTTTAAAAACTAAACACGCCCAGTTGCTCAATTGCAGCAAAATAAAATTGAATCGTTAAAAACACGATACGCCAGGCACTTATGAACAACGGGCACTCGGTGTTTCGTTACAAAAGTTCTTGCTATCAGCTCTTGTAGTTTTCCAGCGCAGTTCAGTACATTTTTAAGTGCTAAACAAACTTTGTATAATAGTGATTATTTTACAGTATTATTCTTGTAAATATAAGTAGATTCTTAAACAGTTTTGGAATAATATTTATATTCTATATTATAATTTTAATACACCTGTCGGCTGTCCTGTATTTTTCTAGATTTTGTTCACAAATAATCTCGTCACTTTTTTCACCATTTTTCCTATACCTACTACCAATATCGTACTTTACACAAGAAATACCTAACCTAATCTGACACCTTCACATTAGTATAATACAAGATTATATTTATATTAAAAGTGTACATTGTACTTAAATCTGTATATATTTCTCAGGAATATTTATTTGCTTAAAACAAAAGTTTATTGTTTTTAAGGTCGAGACGGGTACTTTGATTTCATAACCTTTTGTAGCTGTTAAATAATTTAGTGTATAATAAATGAGTACGGTAGAAGCAGATTAGAAATTCCATCATTATCTTATCTTTAAATTCTTTAATTATACTTACATATTTCTTGTTTTAGATTATTTATTTTAGATTATGATTATTTTAAAATATTTAATTATACTTACAAATTTCTTGTTTTAGATTATTTATTAAATTTCGTATTTAAAATTTGTTCTAATTTATTTTAATACACTTAATAGCATATAATAGAATATTGTTTCGAATATTTTTACTTTTAAAATAATCAATACAGTAATAAGTAAAATTGAAGTGTCTGTTAATTTCAAATTAACAGTTTTACAATAAACGCTCGTACCCCCTTTTAGCGTATAATTTTTACAAACTTTAAATGTCTAACTTATATCTAATTAAAAGGCCAAATAATAAGTTTCAAGCTTCTTTAAAAATGACGTAATTTCCATACAAACTGTCATCCCCTATTTCAACCTCTTACAGCCTTTTTTTCGCCTTTAAAAGTCTATGTCCGTCTCCTGGTTCTAAGCTACCTCCCCACTAATTTTCAGCCAAATCGGTACAACCGTAGTTGATTTATCAATAGTGTAACTAACACGACTTTCTTTTATATATATTGTGGAAGATGAACAGAAAAGAGGATGTTAGAGTGGGGAAAAAACTATAAAAGTCGATGCATAACCGGCATCGGGGGGTAGTTGTATCTTGACGCTTGTCGTGGTAGCATTGTTAGGTCGTTACTCTGTTGGTTTATTTCTTTAAAATATCATTGTTGCTAGCTTAGTTATCTTTTTGGTTAGTTTAATTGTGTTTTAGCGTTTTCAGATACTTACAATAAATTGAGGTCGATTTAGTAAGCTTGTTTTTATAAAGAAAGCTCACTTCTGGTCTAAATTCACAAGATCAGAAGTGGGATAGGTCCTGTTTCGCCCACTTCTTTTCTAAGCGTGTGATATTTGTTGGTTGTTTTTGTTTAAAAGTTTTTATCGGAGGGTATCGTGATTTTGGTGTATTTTCATTAATTTTAGTGATTTGTGCTGTCTTTTGGTCGTTGTGTATAGTTTAGTTTTGTTTTACTCGTCAGGCTTAAATTAGAAAATGAAATTACTTTTACGGTTATTTTTAGATCGTATTTTTTATTTTGTCAGACAACAAGCGAGATCGTAGTGAGTAGTAGGTGCCGCGCCTTTTTCCGGGTCTGTATAGAAATGTTAACTGTAAATTTTTTATTTTATTTTTTACGGTGTATGTAAAAGACGCTTATTTTGTGTTTTCTCATTGGGGTTGACACATTCAAGGGAAGATGCATCTTGCGGTCGAGGTTAGCATGTTTCGCAGGTCTTTGTACTCGGATATGCTGTCCTGGTCGAGAGATGCACTTCAAGTGGGTTTCAAGTGGGTACGGTTTCATATTATTGGATGCTGTCTTGGAGTGCGCTCAGACATGCGATCCTAGTATATGGGACATACCTTGTGTAGCTTAAGATTAATGTGTGTGAGCTCGGATAGTGTCTTGGAGGTTACTCAGACATGTCGTCCTGGAGCTGTGATCATACTATGAGTTGACTGTTGCATATGTTTGTGTAGCAAACATTAAACGTATATTTGGGGGTAGGTTGGATTGAAACATGCTTTTATAGGTACTGATTTACACACGCAAAGCTATGACATGGTTCTCTGGCGAGTCGTGAGGGTGCACTCCCCCGACGGGTCCTGCCCCGGGTAATTGGTACGGATATCTGTTTGTTTTACATCCACTGTGCTTAGGTTATGCTAGGTAACGTATATTTGTGGTTAGGTTGGGTTGAAACATGCTTTTTTAGGTACTGATTTACACACGCAAAGCTATGACATGGTTCTCTGGCGAGTCGTGAGGGCGCACTCCCCCGACGGGTCCTGCCCCGGGTAATTGGTACAGATATCTGTTTGTTTCACATCCATTGTGCTTAGGTTATGCTAGGTGAGCTTAGCCCACGAATGAATCAAATTGAAACCTTTATATTGACACGCATGACGCAAGTTTTGGAAATGTACTTTGTGTTTTTTTTTTGTCTGGTGATTTTATTGTTTATATGGCAGTAGATGATGAGAGTGTGATGTCTATAGCTCCTGGCGTCATTCTGCTTTTCGATGTCGAGGTTCTAACTGAACTCAAGGTTATAAGATAAAGGAGCCCGAGGACGGTCTCCTGTCAGGAAAGGCCGTGTGGAAGATGAACAGAAAAGAGGATGTTAGAGTGGGGAAAAAACTATAAAAGTCGATGCATAACCGGCATCGGGGGGTAGTTGTATCTTGACGCTTGTCGTGGTAGCATTGTTAGGTCGTTACTCTGTTGGTTTATTTCTTTAAAATATCATTGTTGCTAGCTTAGTTATCTTTTTGGTTAGTTTAATTGTGTTTTAGCGTTTTCAGATACTTACAATAAATTGAGGTCGATTTAGTAAGCTTGTTTTTATAAAGAAAGCTCACTTCTGGTCTAAATTCACAAGAATATATATAGATTACAGATGATTATAAAAACTGTTCAATTAATTTTAACGCCCAGCGAAGCGGGTCGGTCTCGCTAGTTTAAATATTAAAAAGTTGTATGATTTAAAAAATAGTTTTTTTTAAAATAGTGTATATGAACGACTCATGTACATTGTACGTCATGCCGGATTAGTCAATTAGTGCGCTAATACGAGATGGTAATGTTTGAGCCATTAACTAGATTAGTATAATTTTATGTTACTCAGAATGCTTTTAAAGAGGACTTTGTTTAATTTCGGAGTTGGGGTTGGATTGAGGGAGACAGACTTTTAAAGTTCGTTTCATTTAATATTCTGTACTCGTATTTTTGTTGTGTAATTCTATACTTCAGAGGCAATTATAATATTGTCTTGTCTTCGGCCCTTTCTAACGTCCCACTGCTGGGCACGGGCCTCCCTCAGTACGAGGGGAATCAGGCCATAGTCCACCTGGCTGGCCTAGTGCACGTTGGCGGACTTCATATGTCTTTCGACACCTTGCTAGGTTTTCTCAGACATGCAGGTTTCCTCACGATGTTTACAAATAGAGATCAGATTCTTACAAAATATACTCGTATATATGTATGTACACTGTACATTCATAATATGTACAATGTACATATATAATTGAGTAAGGTATACTGTATAAGCAGTAAGGTCCCGTAAAAAACAAACTGCATTAAGCTCATATTTGCAACGCTATGCTTAAAGGAACTAACATGCGAAAAATTTGCGAAGTTTAGTTAGAAAAAATCCTTTCATTTATTCTGAATGAAAAAAAAATCTTTTTCAAGTATATTTGAGTTCCATGGACGTGCACATCCTTCCGCTTCTCGACATCTCTAAATGTAACTAGAGCGTGAAACCCACGTATCAAAACAAGATCGTTTTACCAGAGATTCTACACGATTTTTGACATTTTAAGCACACTACACTCCATAAAATTAGGAATATTCCAATAAATAAAAATAAGTAGAAACATTTTTATGGACTGAAATGATGTTATTCTCAGTTTTTCAAAAGAGGAAAAAGTATTTTTTTTTAAATGAATTAAGTAAGAATCGAATAATTATGTTAATGATTACCTCAAGCAATGCCAAATAAAAAAAATAGAATCTTTTTCAACCTTCTACATCTCATTCTTTATTTTATTATTCATTTTACCAGACTGCATAGTCTACCGCTGGAACCATAAAAATGGACGAAAAATAACAATTAACGGCCAGCAACGGCGAGCATTTCTTTCATATAAATTGGAGATAATAAAATCGCTGTGAGTTGAAATTACAAGAATAAAATTACCATAATGATAGAATTGGAAGATTCGATTTAATTTAGATTCGATAACCGTATTAATTTTATTTTTAAAACTTGTGACTCGGCCTGCCTTTGCTCGTGATTCTCAGGAGTTTTTTGAGAATAAAAACCCGAAAAAATGATTTATGTCATTTTTGGGGCTTTCTCTGTACATACTGGAATGTATTTACTATTTAGCCATACCACCTGCAATACAGGTTGGTTGGTTGGCTTACTAGGACTCCCCGGTAAAGCCAGTATTTCCCACCTTCCCCATCTTAATCGACTACGACGTCGCGACAGCTCTGTAGGAGCATGGAGTTCCTGCAACAGACCACTCTGTTATCAGAGAAGTACCAGAAGCAACCCATGGGTTAGTTACCACTTACCATTCACCTAAGTGGGCCTCCTCCTTGTGATTTCCTTGGCTTCGCACCCGACTGGAATGTTGAACGCTAATGTGATCATACCATACTATGATCATGGTAATTAGTATACTATAATATTTAAATTACAAATTTTTAGTAGGTACTTATTATTTGACATTATCATCTTATCACAAAAATAATGTCGCTGAAACTCGGGAAAAATTCGACGACGAAGTTTTAGATTCATCAATCTTAAAACTTCTTAAATCTCCATTTTAGTAAAGTTAGAAACTTTGAAGTAACACCTTCCGGCCGCGCCGCCCTGAGCTGAACACGATTAACCAAATAATTTTTGTAATAAATATAAAGTAACAATATTTATTTAAGAATATTCTTAATTTTCTAAAGATTTATAGAAATAACATAAGATATTTCATTTTTTAAAAATACTTTATATTACGAAGCAAATGTAACCTACATATAATAAATACTGGGCCATAATTAATTAATTCAAATTTAAGTTTAAATAAAAATGACAAAAAAACATACCTCATATCTATTTCAATCTAAACAAAGTCAGAAACAATAGGTTTTTCACTTTTGTAATTAACTCTCGTTTTGGAGAGCCTTTTCAGAACACGCAACAAAACATCTTGACAAGGGTTTATTTACCAATTTGCTACAAATGAATTGTATTATAACGTATATTGGTTAAACTACATAACGATATTTATTAAGAGTGTCTTCATTATTTATTTTTAGGAGTAGCAAAGAGCACTTGTCTTCAGCCCTTTTTAACGTCCCACTGCTGGGCACGGGCTTTTCTCAGTACGAGGGTTGGCAGACTTCACATGTCTTTTGAAAACTTGCTAGGTTTATCTCAGACATGCAGGTTTTCTCACGATGTTTTCCTTCACCGTAAGACAAGTGGTAATCATGATAGAAATTATTCGCACATGAAATATCAGAGGTGCGAGACCCGGATTTGAACCTGTATCAATAGGTTATCCAAGTGAGCGCGTTACCACTGGGCTACCACTGCCTTTTTGCAAAGAGCACTATATTAACTTAATTATTTATAAGTATATTTTATTTTAACAATAGCAACTTCCAGTTGCTTTTCTCGAGGGTGAGTTTTAAAAAGATAAAAATTGTTATTGCATGCTAGACTTTATTTTTTTAGACTTCCAATTTTCTCGTAGTCAGCGAGATTCATGTAAGCGCCAGAAAAACAACGCCATTATATTATCTTAAATTAACTTAAATAGAAAAAAGGATAATATTTTTTCTTATATTTTAAAAATGCTTCCCTTGAGTAAACCTATTTTATATTTAAAAGACTTTACGAAAAGAAAATGCTACCGTACACGTTATTGATGAACTGTCATCAATCATTTACGAACAACAAACAATTTCGTTTATGTACATTCTTTAGGAAGTGACACCATTTATATATAAGTACATGATATTATATTATAATAATAGGGTCAAACATGTACGCAGATTATTTTTTGAATAATTTCTTTTTATACCTATACTTTACATGGTATACGTGGAAACCATATCTTAAATACAACCCTTTATAAATTAATGTATATATGTAAATAAGGATGAAATTATTTTCCATACATAACATAAAATTGTAACTGATTCGATAACTAACATATATATTATTTAAACTTTTTGGAAATTCTTATTTAAATAGTTATGAATGTCGATAAAGAAGCCGAATCTATAGTTTTTACAATATGTATCTGTCTTTCAGCCTGTCTGTTTGTGACCGCATGACGAGAAAACCACTGGACAGATTTTGATAATATTTCGTATGATGATAGCTCGTTATCTAGGTCGTTATATAAGTTATTTTTGGAGTTCCGTTCAAAAGGCTAAAACGAAATCGTTGTAATATCATTACACATATCCATCTTTCCGTGTGTCTATAACCTATTACTGCAAGTGCTATTTAACTAAGAAAGTTCAGCGTTTAATTTAAATCGCTGACAATACTGTAGACGAATTATTTAAAATAGCCTAAAGATATTAGGAGTGCTATGCTCCATTAACATACATTAAACTAAGAAAAAAAAATTAAGAACGAAGAGACGAGACAGATTTAGCTTTTTAATTTATTACTTAGTAGCGACCCACACTTACTGCGAAAGGAGACCTATTTCCTTAGGTAAAAGTTAAAACCTATGCGTTATTTCCAGTCACAGCCTAGTTATACTCGTATATACTATATCTCAATCCGTCCAACGAGCAAACCTGCTAAAACGTGCGTTTCAGCGTAAAAAAAAATCAACCATTACATTTCATATAAAAATCTCATGTCAATATTTCAATTTTTTTACTTATTACACTTATTAAAAACAAAAGAAATAAAACACATATTATGTATGTACTTATTTAATATGTTTGATACTCCCTGTTGTGTCAGCTCCAAAGCGTGTGAAGGTCATGTTAAGGGAAAGCGGACTCAATTAAACTACACACGCAAGCTAAGGGGCCAGCGTGATCAGATGATGTTTTCATTTACAATATAAAAATATATGGCTTTAACTGAATTTTCAGGGTAAATATTTTGGTGTGTTTGTTTGCTTGTGTATACCTAGTAAAAGTCGCAGGTTCGGGTCCCGCTAGGGGCATTCATTTGTGTGATGAACACGAATGTTTCTACTCTAGTATGCAAAATGTAATGAAAGTTTATATTTATAATATATACCAATGTATTTTAGTTATATATGTGTAGCCTATGAACCATCTGGTTATCCATAACAATAGTAGCTTAACATGGAAGAAGATGGTGCTGTGCTGATGTCCCAATAATAAACAAATAAAAATATAAAAGCAATGTTATGTAACCTTTATTTATAGTAAGCCTCCGTGCTGTCTCATACTTTATAAGTACGTAAAGTTTTCCCCGCATCTTCAGTGTACTTTTTCCTTGAAACACTTAAGACTTATTATGAGTGCACCGCTCGCGCGCTCACGTTGGTCGTGTTAACTAATTAATTAAGCAAGCAATCTCGAGGGGGCGTAAGTGTTCCAAGTGATTACCATATACCTACTTGCACATAGTATTTAGTTTATAGAGAAAATTACTGAATAATTACCTGAATTACCTGTATGCTGTAAAAATAATACAAAGATAATGAAAATAGAAAGAAATTCTTTTAAATAATATATATCATTAAATTGGATCCTAGGAATTTGTTTTCAAATAAGATTCATTTCCAAGATTGACATGTTAGAACAAACCAAAATTGTCATCGTTTATATTTGTGATAAAAAAACTTTGTTATATAAAATAACACTAAAAAAAATTAAATTGTCACACATCTACAGTTCATATACGTGTTACATATACGAGTTAGATAGAGTTACTGCAGGTACACAGAGACCGCAGCTTAGATTACCTACCTATTAATTAATATTCATACTGTGATTCATTTAAACACTTCTATCATAATATCATTTGGAAACCAATTTATGTGCTATTCCTATTCCTATATACAGTCACATTGCATGAATTATTCACGATTTTGCATATTTTAAAGCAATATAGTCCGGTTACTAAAAAGCATCCAACTAAACAATATACTCGTATAACATGCAAAACTACGTGACAGTTATAAATATCAGTACATTTATGCGGATTCAACCCGTATATTATATTTTAGACCAGAGGCCAGCACTCACTTTGTTCAGATTCGCCATAAATAAACCTCACGCGTGGTGAAGTAATTTATAGGTATAATAATAATAATAATTTAGCTCTTTTACTGCAGGAAACGGATGTCCCTTCAAAGCGAGGGGGATCAGGTCAAGTCCACAATATTGGAATGGCAGGCTTCACGTCTTGTGTCACAGTAAATGAAATCGTTTTTGTGGAATTAATATTATATCCAATGAATGAGGGTAATTTATTCTAAACATGCAAGTTTTATGGCAAGAAAAATGTCAATTATTCTTCTTATATATAAAAAATGAAATGCTGTTCGTTAGTCTCACTGAAACTCGAGAACGGCTGGACCGATTTGGCCAATTTTGGTCTTGTATTATTTGTGGAAGTCAAGAGAAGGTTTAAAAGGTGAAGTACCTAGTATTGAAATAATTCACACATGATGCTTATAGTATTTAAGGTATAATAATAATTTTTAGGTAGGGATTAGTTAGATGTACGCCAGTCACCCGCGGCGAGGATGCGAGCAATTTAGCGCAGCACTTAGCTGCACTCCGTCACGCCGCGTTAGCGCTCACTCTCCACCCTTCACCCTTTCCTTCATGATCTTTAACTATACATTATATAATATACATACTCCTCAGTATTTTTTTCAACAACGTTGATAGAAACTAATTTTTGATATTTATTATGTAATTATATCAACTTTTTAACTACTTATGTTTTAGTTCATATAGACAAAAGAATCGGCATCGTCATGTTATGGGAAAATATAGTATACTTGTAAAATAATATTAGAAAACTCGTAAGACCTAATAATTATCCACAAAATATAACAATTATTCAAAGGAATTTGACATATTCGCTTAAAGCTTATGTGAAAATAAATATTAGTAACGAAAAGAACGACTGATTGGTTATTGGAATTCGTGGTAAAGAGATCCGCAGCAATGTTAAGTTTAAATATGAAGTTGTTTATCCTAATAAAGGCGGCTTTCAAAACCTTTTTCACACCATTTGCTGAAACCAGTAAAATGGTAAGCACTTGTAAGAACCCCAGACAAAGTATAAAAAATATACCGAACAAAACACATAAAATTTTATAGCTACAGAACAAAGAGAGAAAGGAAGAATATCTAACGATATTGTAATTCAATATCACTGCTTGCGTATACTTTGCGTAATGTATGCTAAATAATTTTAATTTGTATCAGAAAATTCATATTACGAATCATTTACTTTCTGTTTTCAGCTAACATTATAAGATGTTCGAATTTATGCTTAGTATAAGTCAAAAAAAATACCATAATATCCGCTGCCTGTATATGTATTTTTTCGTAAATATATTGTAGTTTAATACTTATTTTTAAATATCTACTCAACTAGAACTGAGTAGGAACCATTTAAATTTTCTGATAAACTTTATAATATGTAGTGATGTAAATTACCTGTAACTTTGGACTTATCATACTTACATAAGCTACTATCTACGGTCAAAGTATAATAATAACTCAAACCCACTGTAGTCCACCCTAATCAGTATGCAACCACAGCCCTTACCTCTCGGAATATAAAATGAATAAACATCCAGACAATGCTCGTCCCGTGCAACGTACCAAAGCGATTCTTTATTTTGACTGAAAACATTTGAATATTGAGTAGGAAAATTTTTATCAGATAAGACTTAGAGAGCTATTATAAGATTTTAATACTTAATCAAAAAATCGGTGGAATGATGACGTATGTTAAGCTAGCAATGTCAAGTGGGCAGAACCACATAACACACTTGCAGTAATTAAGTGCTCATTTAGTGCTAATTAATGCTGCAAAAAGTAAATTTTACGCTGCAGTAGATTGATCAAAAATTAGAAAACTGCTAGCTTTATATTAAGCTAGCAGTGTCGGCCTCTTACAACGCTAACCGCTGTACTAGCATCAAATCAAACTAGTATTAATTTAGTGCCTAATTAGTGCTGGCCATTCGTGAAGACAAATATAAAATTTTATAGTTTTTTTCTATTTTTATAGAACAAAACTTGCAAATTTAATTTAACGCCTGATTTTTTAAAATAGCAATTGATTTATATATTATATTATTTATTAATAATATATATGTAGAAAGCTTTATGATAATTGATATTACGTAACATTATAAGTTATATCATAAAGCCTTCTACATATATATAAATCAATTGCTATTTCGAAAAATCAGGCGCTAAATTAAATTTGCAAGTTTTGTTCTATAAAAATAGAAAAAAACTATAAAATTTTATATTTGTCTTCACGAATGGCCAGCACTAATTAGGCACTAAATTAATACTAGTTTGATTTGATGCTGTGCTATGCGGTTAGCGCTGTAAGAGGCCGACACTGCTAGCTTAATATAAAGCTGGCAGTTTTCTAATTTTTGATCAATCTACTGCAGCGTAAAATTTACTTTTTGCAGCATTAATTAGCACTAAATGAGCACTTAATTACTGCAAGTGTGTTATGTGGTTCTGCCCACTTGACCTTGCTAGCTTAACATACGTGGAATGATGAATCATTAGTGAAGTTACATACAAAATGATAGAAATAAAATATTTTCTCGATTTAAACATCATTATCCTTACTGATATTATAAATGCGAATGCAATGGGGTATTACACCAATTTTTGAAAAGCGTCTTAGTAAGATTCTGTAGTGATAATACACCACTAAAAAAATATCAAATTTTTATTCAATCGATAAGTGTTATAAAAATGCATTAAAATTTTTACATTTTCAAATTTCGGGCCTCATTGGTCGAAAACGCTGAACGCAGTGGACGCCATTATTACTCTGTGGTCAGTACGTCAGTGGATATTGTTGTAAACCAATGAAACAAATGCGCTGATGATTTGTATGAAATTGATAATTGTTTATAGTTTAAAAATGAGTTATTATTCTACTTATTGTTGGCGTGCTGTTTCTAAATGCAAAAATACAAGTGTAAAATGCAAGAATACTAGTGTAAAAACACCGAACAAATTACTTATTTTTGTGTATGTGTCGGTATGACGTAATACGTACGACGTCTACTATTTCGTGGTGTTTTAAAACAGATTAAAAAACTGAAAACTTTGAATTTAATTTTAATTTGTTTTGTACCATTTATGTACTACCATTTATATATTTGACGGTTAGTTGAGGTTTCACAGATATAACAATTTCTGAAGCTTGTATAAAATACTTGTCGTCATATACATTAGTATATGATAACACATTTGGTTCAGTTTATAGTAACCCTACTTCCTGCGCCAGCGGTCGCGGGTTCGAGTACCGCTGGGGACATTCATTTGTTGAGCGCGAATGTATGTACTCCAGTCATGGGTGTTGATATTTATAATATGTATGTATTTAAATTATATCTGTAGGATCGATAATTAAAGCACTTTTAGAATTAATAATAATTTATTATATTATAATTAAGGATAACAATATTTACGCCTTACGTCGTATCGCCATAATGATAAGACATGACATCCTTACTTCCTTTTATACTTTTCAATTTTCATACATTCCTTCCATTCTTAAAATCCTTCCATACGTCTCTTTCTACTCTTAAACATTATTACATGCATACTCATCTTACAATCCCACATATATGTGTAGTATATCAACTATCTGGTATTCGTAACACAAGCCTCGTAGCTTACCACGAAACTAGATGGCGCTGTGTGTAATAATTTCCCAACATAATATTTATTTATTATTATTATTTATAAGTAAATAGTTAAATAGAATAAAGGAAATAAGCGCACGGACTAGTAAGCCCAATATTAATAAGAAGCTTTTTTCCCATACTTTGAAGAATCACAAAAAACACAGACATTCAAAGTTACTTTAAAACACAAACTTTTTCAGCTCAATGTATGTTTCGTAAACAGGTCAACGCATTTGAATCATAAACAAAGGGCCCTTAGCACCTGCTTGCTAATGATCCTATATCCAACACGCTCATTAACTAGGACTCGAGCTATAAACTTGTTTGCCCCGACAATGCCACCATTACCATAATTGGATCTGGAAGTAGAACAAGAGCTACATAAAAATATTATTTTCTATTTTTATATCTGTTAACTAGAGCGCTCTACAGATTTTTGCTTCCATGTTATTTGTTCTGCAATAAAAATATTTTATACGAGATTATAATTTTGCCTTTATATTATTACTAAGTTTGTTACTAATTTATAAGATAACTAGTGCCTAGCCCTCGCTCTGCTCAAGCTCGTCCCTAGATTTAGCGCGAGCGAAGCCGCGGGTTCCACTAGTAAATGTACCTATACAAAAACTTGACAAATTATATACTAAAATTTTCCTCGAGAATTACTCTATTCATTGGTGAAACAGCGTGAAAATCGGTTAAGTAGTTTTTGAGTTTATCGCGAACAGACAAACAGACGCAGTTGAGCACTTTGTTTTATAATATGTAGAGTTTACGATAAATGTTTGTTTTTTCGAAATCGAGAAAACTATAAACAATAGCATTGTATATCATCGAATGGAAGAAAATACGAGAAAAAAAATATTTATTTCATATACTAAAATAAAAGAAAAAACATAATCTTGAATACAAAACCTACGAAACATTAGTCACTGGAGGAACTGATCGTAACAACATTTATACCGCAGAGGACGATTCCTCTTGACTCTTTCATATACATACAATTTCTCGTAATTCATATTTCATGATCATAAATTCTAAAAGCAAATTAACATATGTGTAAACGATGTCCGCCCCGCTATAATGGCCGCTTCACTAATAAAATTATATGGCCGCATTTGTTACTTAGTGGGGACCAGGGCATGTTCATGAGATATTACGAGAGCCTTCTAAATAAAATTATTTCGTAAATGAGGGTATACAATATTCAAGTGGTGGCTCTTTTGAGGTCCTGTATTCATGACCTCGAATAAAAGCAAAGAGCTGATGAAAGAGCTATGTTTTTAAAGAACCACTATGATTTCTATAAGATTTATGGATCAGAAGTTCATTTACATTTTTGTGCTGAAAAATTCAACGGCCAAAAATATCTAGCTTTTCAAAACATTCATGCTTTCAACGTTGATTAATTAACATTACAATTTGAATGGATTCAATTAGGAATGTAAGTATATTTATGAAATTACTATATAATTTTCAATTTAAAATTTTGGCTAATGCATGAAACTCTGCAAACTTAAGCGTTTGACCTAAAAACATGACCTCTTTTATATGGTAGTAGTACGTAAAGCATGAAAACAAAGTAATAAATATTATAAATACTTAAAAATTGCAGCGGAGCAGTGATAGCCTAGTAATATTTTCGAGAGGAGCACAGAATATATAAAATTGTTCATATTGCAGTGTTCACCTAACCTTCAGAAGCTACCAGTGCTACAAACATTTATTGATATTAATTAAATACTATCTAAGAGGCTTCTATTCTAAATTGGGCCTCTATTATCATTTCCTAAATTATATATTTTTTTTAATCCATTTGAATTCAGTCCTTTTTAACGTCCTCGCTTGATGGATATTTGGATCTACTTCACTATGTTTTCCAACTTACAGTTTATGACTCCTATATCATGATGATATACATGATGATTTTTTATATAAATTAGTAAATATTTCCAGCATACATTCAGTTTCTAAATCTAAAATAAACAGACCCAATAGTATAACACTTTCGCCTAAAAACGTTTAGGTACGAAATGTTAAATATAACATTTTATGAAGCCTTTGGAATTAGCAGTTAGTTCAGATTTAACGAGCAACAGCTAAATTGAGGTAATAATAATAAACATGAGTGCGGGTATTGCCTTTCTGAGCTATTGAGAAATGCGTAATTGAACGAAGCAGATTTAATATAAGTATTAATTGAATCGAAACGAACAATTATTACAAATATATGAATAAATACGTGTAGAAATCTTTCATACTACCAATTCAGCTTCGATCAACACGTTCGTCCCTTAACATTTTAAAGGTATAGATATCCAAGAGGTGAGATATTTTCCCACAGTAAAAAGTTCTCTATATGTAGATTCTAATAACCAGCTATTGTCATACCAAATTTCATCAAAATCAATAAGGTTTTCTCGTCATAAGTTCCTAAACAGACAGATAGACAAATAATCTAAAAACTAATACTTTCTTATAATACTTTCTTAGGTTTACGCGAATATTCGACATGTACACAGCAGTCAATGTCATAGGAGATACTTATAAAATTAGTTTCATTTACAAAACTAAAAACGATTGATTGTGCTGTATCGATAATATAATTACTATTTCAATAACATTTTTGACACAGTCAGAATTTTATCGATATACCTATATTGTATAGACATACTAAGTACATCTACATCACTTAATATAAACACTGCTCTCAGATTGTCAAACGGAACGGAATTGTATGTAGAAAGCTTTATGATAATTGATATTACGTAACATTATAAGTTATATCATAAAGCCTTCTACATATATATAAATCAATTGCTATTTCGAAAAATCAGGCGCTAAATTAAATTTGCAAGTTTTGTTCTATAAAAATAGAAAAAAACTATAAAATTTTATATTTGTCTTCACGAATGGCCAGCACTAATTAGGCACTAAATTAATACTAGTTTGATTTGATGCTGTGCTATGCGGTTAGCGCTGTAAGAGGCCGACACTGCTAGCTTAATATAAAGCTGGCAGTTTTCTAATTTTTGATCAATCTACTGCAGCGTAAAATTTACTTTTTGCAGCATTAATTAGCACTAAATGAGCACTTAATTACTGCAAGTGTGTTATGTGGTTCTGCCCACTTGACCTTGCTAGCTTAACATACGTGGAATGATGAATCATTAGTGAAGTTACATACAAAATGATAGAAATAAAATATTTTCTCGATTTAAACATCATTATCCTTACTGATATTATAAATGCGAATGCAATGGGGTATTACACCAATTTTTGAAAAGCGTCTTAGTAAGATTCTGTAGTGATAATACACCACTAAAAAAATATCAAATTTTTATTCAATCGATAAGTGTTATAAAAATGCATTAAAATTTTTACATTTTCAAATTTCGGGCCTCATTGGTCGAAAACGCTGAACGCAGTGGACGCCATTATTACTCTGTGGTCAGTACGTCAGTGGATATTGTTGTAAACCAATGAAACAAATGCGCTGATGATTTGTATGAAATTGATAATTGTTTATAGTTTAAAAATGAGTTATTATTCTACTTATTGTTGGCGTGCTGTTTCTAAATGCAAAAATACAAGTGTAAAATGCAAGAATACTAGTGTAAAAACACCGAACAAATTACTTATTTTTGTGTATGTGTCGGTATGACGTAATACGTACGACGTCTACTATTTCGTGGTGTTTTAAAACAGATTAAAAAACTGAAAACTTTGAATTTAATTTTAATTTGTTTTGTACCATTTATGTACTACCATTTATATATTTGACGGTTAGTTGAGGTTTCACAGATATAACAATTTCTGAAGCTTGTATAAAATACTTGTCGTCATATACATTAGTATATGATAACACATTTGGTTCAGTTTATAGTAACCCTACTTCCTGCGCCAGCGGTCGCGGGTTCGAGTACCGCTGGGGACATTCATTTGTTGAGCGCGAATGTATGTACTCCAGTCATGGGTGTTGATATTTATAATATGTATGTATTTAAATTATATCTGTAGGATCGATAATTAAAGCACTTTTAGAATTAATAATAATTTATTATATTATAATTAAGGATAACAATATTTACGCCTTACGTCGTATCGCCATAATGATAAGACATGACATCCTTACTTCCTTTTATACTTTTCAATTTTCATACATTCCTTCCATTCTTAAAATCCTTCCATACGTCTCTTTCTACTCTTAAACATTATTACATGCATACTCATCTTACAATCCCACATATATGTGTAGTATATCAACTATCTGGTATTCGTAACACAAGCCTCGTAGCTTACCACGAAACTAGATGGCGCTGTGTGTAATAATTTCCCAACATAATATTTATTTATTATTATTATTTATAAGTAAATAGTTAAATAGAATAAAGGAAATAAGCGCACGGACTAGTAAGCCCAATATTAATAAGAAGCTTTTTTCCCATACTTTGAAGAATCACAAAAAACACAGACATTCAAAGTTACTTTAAAACACAAACTTTTTCAGCTCAATGTATGTTTCGTAAACAGGTCAACGCATTTGAATCATAAACAAAGGGCCCTTAGCACCTGCTTGCTAATGATCCTATATCCAACACGCTCATTAACTAGGACTCGAGCTATAAACTTGTTTGCCCCGACAATGCCACCATTACCATAATTGGATCTGGAAGTAGAACAAGAGCTACATAAAAATATTATTTTCTATTTTTATATCTGTTAACTAGAGCGCTCTACAGATTTTTGCTTCCATGTTATTTGTTCTGCAATAAAAATATTTTATACGAGATTATAATTTTGCCTTTATATTATTACTAAGTTTGTTACTAATTTATAATACGCTCGCCTCGCTCTGCTCAAGCTCGTCCCTAGATTTAGCGCGAGCGAAGCCGCGGGTTCCACTAGTAAATGTACCTATACAAAAACTTGACAAATTATATACTAAAATTTTCCTCGAGAATTACTCTATTCATTGGTGAAACAGCGTGAAAATCGGTTAAGTAGTTTTTGAGTTTATCGCGAACAGACAAACAGACGCAGTTGAGCACTTTGTTTTATAATATGTAGAGTTTACGATAAATGTTTGTTTTTTCGAAATCGAGAAAACTATAAACAATAGCATTGTATATCATCGAATGGAAGAAAATACGAGAAAAAAAATATTTATTTCATATACTAAAATAAAAGAAAAAACATAATCTTGAATACAAAACCTACGAAACATTAGTCACTGGAGGAACTGATCGTAACAACATTTATACCGCAGAGGACGATTCCTCTTGACTCTTTCATATACATACAATTTCTCGTAATTCATATTTCATGATCATAAATTCTAAAAGCAAATTAACATATGTGTAAACGATGTCCGCCCCGCTATAATGGCCGCTTCACTAATAAAATTATATGGCCGCATTTGTTACTTAGTGGGGACCAGGGCATGTTCATGAGATATTACGAGAGCCTTCTAAATAAAATTATTTCGTAAATGAGGGTATACAATATTCAAGTGGTGGCTCTTTTGAGGTCCTGTATTCATGACCTCGAATAAAAGCAAAGAGCTGATGAAAGAGCTATGTTTTTAAAGAACCACTATGATTTCTATAAGATTTATGGATCAGAAGTTCATTTACATTTTTGTGCTGAAAAATTCAACGGCCAAAAATATCTAGCTTTTCAAAACATTCATGCTTTCAACGTTGATTAATTAACATTACAATTTGAATGGATTCAATTAGGAATGTAAGTATATTTATGAAATTACTATATAATTTTCAATTTAAAATTTTGGCTAATGCATGAAACTCTGCAAACTTAAGCGTTTGACCTAAAAACATGACCTCTTTTATATGGTAGTAGTACGTAAAGCATGAAAACAAAGTAATAAATATTATAAATACTTAAAAATTGCAGCGGAGCAGTGATAGCCTAGTAATATTTTCGAGAGGAGCACAGAATATATAAAATTGTTCATATTGCAGTGTTCACCTAACCTTCAGAAGCTACCAGTGCTACAAACATTTATTGATATTAATTAAATACTATCTAAGAGGCTTCTATTCTAAATTGGGCCTCTATTATCATTTCCTAAATTATATATTTTTTTTAATCCATTTGAATTCAGTCCTTTTTAACGTCCTCGCTTGATGGATATTTGGATCTACTTCACTATGTTTTCCAACTTACAGTTTATGACTCCTATATCATGATGATATACATGATGATTTTTTATATAAATTAGTAAATATTTCCAGCATACATTCAGTTTCTAAATCTAAAATAAACAGACCCAATAGTATAACACTTTCGCCTAAAAACGTTTAGGTACGAAATGTTAAATATAACATTTTATGAAGCCTTTGGAATTAGCAGTTAGTTCAGATTTAACGAGCAACAGCTAAATTGAGGTAATAATAATAAACATGAGTGCGGGTATTGCCTTTCTGAGCTATTGAGAAATGCGTAATTGAACGAAGCAGATTTAATATAAGTATTAATTGAATCGAAACGAACAATTATTACAAATATATGAATAAATACGTGTAGAAATCTTTCATACTACCAATTCAGCTTCGATCAACACGTTCGTCCCTTAACATTTTAAAGGTATAGATATCCAAGAGGTGAGATATTTTCCCACAGTAAAAAGTTCTCTATATGTAGATTCTAATAACCAGCTATTGTCATACCAAATTTCATCAAAATCAATAAGGTTTTCTCGTCATAAGTTCCTAAACAGACAGATAGACAAATAATCTAAAAACTAATACTTTCTTATAATACTTTCTTAGGTTTACGCGAATATTCGACATGTACACAGCAGTCAATGTCATAGGAGATACTTATAAAATTAGTTTCATTTACAAAACTAAAAACGATTGATTGTGCTGTATCGATAATATAATTACTATTTCAATAACATTTTTGACACAGTCAGAATTTTATCGATATACCTATATTGTATAGACATACTAAGTACATCTACATCACTTAATATAAACACTGCTCTCAGATTGTCAAACGGAACATCTTCAATACGAAGTTATTACATTATCGTGCAATATTAAATTCCTGGTATCATAAAGAAAATATTAAATCTCACATGGAAGAGCACAGGAAGCTTTTTATAATAATAATTCAAAAATAAGTCTTTTGTGTAAGGTAATGTTCCACCTTTTTCGTCGTTATGATTTTCGTTTATGATAGACATGGCAAGATAACAGTATAGCCCGCATTATGTTCGGGTCGAACTTACGTTATAAAAAAAAAAAAAAAAAAAAAAAAAAAAAAAAAAAAAAAAAAAAAATACAGACGAATTGATAACCTCCTCCTTTTGGAAGTCGGTTGAAAACTAATGTTTGATAAGCATATATTGACATCCTTTTTAAATTTAAGAGAGCATGTTAACATAATAGTACTTATTTAGAAGTCTAGAACTTAAAAGTCGGTGAGATGTTAAATAATAAATGATCAACTAGGTAGTTAAAGTAGTTTTTTTTCCTTGGCATAATATATTCTGCATCTACAAATCATTTTATATTATTCAAAAAAGTGATAGATATTCGTACAAACCGACAATAGTGGGACAAATAATATATTGTTTAGTCATCCGATTAGCGGACGATTTGCAACAGCCCAATGTAAATTTAAGCAAATGAAAAACATTTCAACGAAGCTAAATAAAAGGCAATAATTAACATTTAAATTTTAAACTTTTACTGAGCTTTTACAAAATGCAACAATTAGGTAAACTGTTAAAAGAGAAGTTTAAGCTTACAAAAACAAACCAGTATCACATGCTTACACAAAACGTTGCCGATATTCTGTTTAAATAGGGTCGGAGTTTTTCCGAGGAAAACACACTCGCAGAATTAATGTGAAACGATTTGTTCGTAGTTTTTAATTACGTAATATGTCTAGCGCAGTCATTGTAGGTACTAAGTTACGTTTAATTGTTAATTCATAAACATTTAAAAGTGGTATTATACATTATACCTAATAATAACTAAATTTAAACTTAACTTTTTACGAGTATAATAAAGATGAAGCTTCAAAATACCTTTCATATTACTTTTCAATATAAACTTTTATTTATGAAGTTATAGTTTTACCTGCGAGCAAAGCCCTGCGTTGTTATGATGCAAAGAGGTAGCCACCTAAGGCGGCATACAAAATAGGGGCGAAAATCAGACCCCAGGCACTCATGTGATCTCGAATTTTTAAATGAACCGAACCCCTTTTTTCGTAATTTGAAAGATTTGTCTAGTATATGATATACGTAACAATAGCAATATGTTTAGCTTCTTTTGTCTCTGTGTCACATTAATGTAATATTTGAACAGACAGACTGGAATCTATCTATTTGACTGTCTGTAACCGCATCACGATAAACCACTTTACAAATTTTGATGGAATTTGATGTGATGGTAGCTGGTTATTCTGGGTCAAGTTACAGTATATTTTTTTACAGTAGGAAAATGTATACCACATCTCTAAGAAATCTATACTAACCATTATTAAAACGTATCTAGGGAAGGATCCCGAGTGAAACGAGAGTGATTCACTACTAATAAAATATTATATGTACAGGCTGTAATTCAATATACATATCTGTAGGCTTAGAACAATAAAGAATGAAATATATCTACATTAAAAGATGGCATTTTTTGGCTTTATTGGAAATTCTTGTACAACCTAATAGTACTTGGCTTCTTTTATGAAATTATTATTGAGGTTATTACTGTCGGTTGTTAAGAACGGACACGTGAATACATTTTTATTTGTTGTACTACAGACGTAAAGGGCTTAATAAACGACGGGGACTCAATGATATGGGTACATTTGGGGTATATTATTGTGAATCATCGCAAGTAATAACAAAAATGAAACATTTATATAATTACATTTCCATTCACGAAATTTCAATTTGAACCAAATTAAAAGAATGAATAAACCATATTTTATATTTCGAGCAAGCTCTTACTCAATGTAAAATGAAATATTTCATACGTTATTGGTTCGTAGGAATACGTTCGAAAGCTACTGAAAGCGCGGAAGCAACCATGGATGTTTGTACGTACATAATATTAGGTAGGTATGTTTTATGTGTGAAATATCATCTACGGGCTAGAACCGTGTGTGTTATATACTCGATAAAATTAAAGTTATGGTTTTCAATTCTTAGTATGAACCAGTCTAGTCTAGTTTACATTTAATAAAAAAATGAACTTGTCATTTTTTTCTTTAGCTTAGAAGTAGCTGTTTCCTAGATTCTCTCACCGCAATTCCTCTTTAGATGTGAAAATCGTTAAGTTTCCCATTCCAAAAAAGTAATAATCAGTTTAAAACCTTATACGTTAAGACAAATAACACATACGAAATTGTTAAGATCGGATAAGTAACTGTGGAGTTAAACCCGTAATAACATTGTTATACAGTTCTTTCATTACTGGCGATATAAAATCTCATGAGTTATTTTTTTATTAATTTTTAAAAAAATAGTTTGGATTCCACAATTCAAAATATTTGAGAGTCATTATACGTGGTCATCAATCACGGGTCGTCCTTATTGCCTTGAAGATTGACACTGACAAATTGACATGTTGCGGCCTTCATGGTACGCTATTATACAATGATAAATGTATGCTTTGACTCTATGTAAGAAGAACATGATTAATAAATGTCCCTTAATAGATGAAAAGCTCGTGTGTTGAACACCTGTAGTAGCACATTTTATTGCTAGCTTTAGAAGAAGCGGTAAGCTCAGTGAAACCCCACTTTTTAGTTAATTTAAAGTGCGAATTTCATTTAAGCAGATCACTTTACTAGCAAAGTAAGAGAAAACGTGATAAAAATTATGCACGACTTTTGAAAAGTGATATCCCTTTGTCATAAGAGGACGACCATGCCCAGCTTTGGAACGGTAAAAGGGTCGACTTACATTTTATCCAATTAATTTTAAAAAATAAGTAAAATTAATGATATGTTTTTTTTTTCTTTTGGTATTTTATACATACACATAGTAAATTTCATCATTAAAAATAATTAATTAGATTATTATACGAACCTAAAATTGCAAGTACTTCGAATAACATAATGTTATATTGACTTGTAGCAAAAAATTATAACTATCATATTTAAATTATTTAATAATTTATATTCAGTTCTTACTTCTTAGTATCCTACAGTTTTGAAAATTAAGATACATACAAATCCACAACTTAAAAGTATTTTAACTTGTAGCCTTTAAACACATACGTAGCCAGGGTTTCTACATTTAACGAAAGATAAGCAAAAGTAATAGTTAAATAATCCTAAAGAAAAATAAGGGTAAACAAACTGCTAGAAATACGTTGTTTTATATGTAAATAATGGATTTAAACGTAATAAGTAAACAAAATCATCTCATTTACTCATTAAATATGTATGCTAGCTTGCGCTACTTGCGCTATAAATTACATGAATAAATACCTGCAGAGGAAATTACGAAAATATTTGCGATGGGAATGTTGTTTGAGTTTATTTTAATTAACGTTCTTCATTTTCACCTCTTACGTTCAGTTTTCGTTGAAGATAATTTAAACCGACATTAAATAAGTAGTATCTGAAATTTTAAAGGACTTTTGAATAAAATATAAAGTTATATTAAGATGTTGAAAGAAAAACTTTAATGTTGGTACTTTAGAAACATGGAGTAGAATCTATTTATAATTGCTAGTATATCATAAAATTCTTACTTCGTCGAACCTGTATTAAACTTTTTAATGTACATTAAACTTTTTTTAAATTATAATTTTGAATCTACTTATAGTTTTTGAAGCTTTCGTCTGTCTGTCTGACTGTCTGCCTCTTTGTGACCGTATCGCGAGAAAACAACTGAACGGATTTATTATTAATAAATAAATATAAATAAATATGATGGGACATTATTACAACAGCGTCATTTAGTTCCGTAGTAAGCTACGTTACGTGCTTGTGTTACGGATACCAAATAGTTGATATACTACACATATAATTTTTTAAATACATACATATTATAAATATTAGCAATGACTACCCATGACTGGAGTACAAACATTCATGTTCAACAAATGAATGCCCCCAGCGGGACTCGAACCCGTGACCACTGGCGCATAAAGTAGGAGTAGGGTCACTACCAACTGTGCCAAACGTGTCGTCAATTGATGATGTCGATTTTGATCATATTTGGTTCAACGTAAAGGATACTTTTTACAGCAGAAATATATCTCATCTCTGAGAAATCTATACCTACTAACCGTTAAAACCTATGAAGGGATGAACCCGAGCGGAACAAGTGTGAATCTGTAGCATGAAATACTTTTATATAATATTGATAGCTTATATTAATTTAAAAATAAATTTCAAGTTTCTTATAACAAAGGAAAGAATTTTAATCTGTGTTATTGATTTGATTGTACAAAATGTAAAAAAAATACATAAGGGCCATTCTAATGATAATTAAACACCCCTCTCAGGATATAAGAATTCTTCCTTTAAGACTTCAAAGCCTTAACTTAAACAATGGTTGACAAAAACGTTCATTATAGCATTGATAATATTTTTCTTTTGTTTTTATTTTGCTTGAAAAATGTAGTGTTAATTTAGGTAAAATATAAAATAATTAATCTCTTAATGTGTTTCTTAAATGTTGTTTAATTATTATAATTCTGAGTAAGACAGTAAATGTTCTAACCTTAGCCTTACTTTACCGTAATAAATATTTTAATGTATACTATTCTATACATGTCTTATATTATAACTAGTACACCCGTCAGACGTTTCAGAAAATTTTTATACACTTTTTACTATTTAAAAAAATACATTTT
This sequence comes from Boloria euphrosyne, assembly GCA_951802675.2. Lineage (NCBI taxonomy): Eukaryota > Metazoa > Arthropoda > Insecta > Lepidoptera > Nymphalidae > Boloria > Boloria euphrosyne. Next base: position 11,268,235 of record OX637873.1, on the reverse strand, counting down.
GTAGTAAACTGAATAATGAATCTAAACCATTCTCCGATGCACTCGAACACACAAAAAACATTTCATCACAATCGGTCTAGCCATGTAGGAGGAGTTCAATTATATACACACGCACAGAAGTGCTTAACAAATAAAGACTAATAAAAAAATAGACAGCAAAACAATTCATCAAATATTAATTATTGTTAACAATGAAAATCAATAAATAAATACTTTTTACACATCAACAAACAGATGATTAATTTGTGAGAGGAATTATCCAACAAAAGTAGATCAGAGATAATCCAATTAAAAGTAAATGCAATTTAACCACCTATAATTAATTAATCGACGCACAAGCTCTACTGATTTCAACAACGAACATTGCAAAATGTGTTGCGTCCTTATTTATACAAAATGTTCATCTAACCTATGTAGGTTATTATTATGATTTTATTTTGAGCTATATATGTTAATTATTCAGCTTAGATTATATTTTTCAGAATTCCGTAGCAGAAGGTTAAAACCCCTCTTTTTTCTTGGCTTGTGCTTATGGCTTGGAATGACTTGAAGTTGCGGGAACCCTTCTTTATCTTGTCTGTGAACAAACATACATTATCTTACTCGGCGAAATTTAGTATATTATATACATTATATAATAATAATATAGCTAAAATAGCAATAGCATAACAATGTGGGAAATTTCAGGTAGTAAATAGAACATTATTCCAAAAACAGCAGTAACAACAATACACTTACCACCAGGATACGGAACCCTACTAACACAGACAATTCAACCTATAATAAAATATGCGGAATACCTACTTCATATTAAAAAATAATAAAGCTATCAATAAATAATTAAATCATTAGTATGAAAGCGCATTCATCTTTAAAATAGCGATCTATAAGGGTTCATTAAAATGTAGTGAAAAGGAAATAAAAACTCATTTCATGGATCATGGTATACACTATACAGTATTGATGCTCGATGTGGAGATGGTTTATTTCATTTGCGGCACTCAAGAGTTCTCCAACAGAACCACTCTACCATTTTATGTTGAAAATTTTATTTCATAGCCGCAGTTTTTATTTCTATATCTGCCGTTCTAGTCCGCTTTTTATAGCTCTCGATTCTTTATTATGATGAAGTTTTGTTATATTTGTTTTGTTGCCTATTGTTATATTCATTTATAGGGGGGAAATCTAAAATATTCAGCTTGAAGCATATTGAGTATAAACAGTAAATACATAAACTATTCAACAACAATACTATCGTATAGTCTAGATCGAATATTACAATCTAGTATTGCATGCAGATATGAAAAATATGATGAGATAGTTTTTGGTTATCTTTCACATAAGTATTATAAGTCATGATTTTACCTGACTAGGATTAATCGGACTACAGTGTAAAAAGTTTTGCATGGTCAAACCTAAAAATTCAAAAAAACAATCATCCCTGTTATGTACACCAAGGGGTGGATTTTATTTTAAATCTATGTGAGACTAGATGAAATAAAAACTTTCCAAAATACAACTTTCAAACAAAAAAGAAAATTTTCCATCGGCTAATCTATGACAGAGTTCTTATGAAAAAAAAAAAATACAACCGAATGGAGAAAACCACAGATTAGATAAAGAGAATAGATTGGCCCAAACGGGTAATTTGTATGGGAACCACTGTCGCCACTTTTCAAATGAACACACATACGCAGCTTCTAACGCAGCCCTCTGATTGGTCAACACACACATAAGCAACAAACGTTAGTGGTTGACAAATGAAGAAATATTATGTTATCGATATTTTTGTCGATAATTTATTTAAAATATTTATATAATATTTGTTTATTTTATAAATTTATATTATAAATGAATTAGATTAGTTCAATTATAAATAAAATAAAACAACGTTTAACTTCTAATAATATAATAATAAATATTTTTTAATGTTACATAATATGTAGTAGGTGAATTCTTAATTACGTTTTATAAAAAAAATGAAATATGCAATCGCCCACCAATTTATTATTTTAGCAATATGTTTTCTTTTAAGAAAACAACTTTTAGCTTAGATTTTTGGGAACCTAATAGTGACTTTTATATTACCAAATGTTCAGGAGATATTTTTAGGTATTATAGGCATATATAAGTTTATTTATTTTTATTTCTAAATTACCCTGTATATTATTTTATATTGGTCATAGAAAGCGGTCAATTACATTATTAATCAATTACATACAAAAAAAAACATTTTCTTATCGATTATTTTGTCTTACAACAAAAGCACAACACTAATTATAATAGGCAAATGCGAATGAAGGTGAAGCTGTGTGGGTTTCGTAAAGGACGCTATTCATTGCGGACAACGATGGCGCGTTGCTTTGAATATGCGCGTGCAAAGCAAGCAATGTATATTGTTTGTTTTAGCTTATTGTAATAATATCGTTTGTAATGAATTTGGTAGTCGTTGTTATATTTTTGTAACTAAAGGTATATTATTGATATTTTTGACCTATCGATGAAAGGGTTATGTACTCCTTGGTCGATACTCGAAGTCTGACATTTAGTCTTACAAGTAATAATAGCACAACACGGCATTATAACACTATTTATCGGAGCTCCGTTCTCGACGCACTCTAAACGCGGACTACAAGCGGTGATCGCCTGAATCGGTTGAAGTATGATTGTTTAATCATACTTGCGGCGCGGCCGTTACGCTTACATTACCGTTCCATCTTTTTTTACCTATTCCGTGGAGAAAACCTACCACTTTTCGAAGTCAGTTGAAAAGAAAAACAAATTTTTCCATGACTCATTTGCTTGTTCCATAATAAAGCTATGACATAACCATTTTATTATAAAAAATTGTGGAGAATAGAATGTCATATCACCAAGATGTCAAATCAAAAAAAGGACCTGAGTCTGAGTGAAGATAAAGCGGGCCGCTAGTATATCAAAATAACATTGACGTATGTCGGCTCGATCAAAGGAAAACATAAAAAGGTAAAGGTCATTCCAAACAGATTGAAAAATAAATAAAAGCTTATCAACATCAAAGCCTTTGCCTGTCGATAATTTTATATAACTCCAAATGAAAAGGCTTTTGAAAGTTGCCGTATAAATAATAGCACTATATTTTTAGGCCTGTAATTATTGATTTGTCTGTATTATATTCAGCCCTTTTTTTTATTTTCCACTGCTGGGCACGGGCCTCCGTTCCATGAGGGGGGGATCAGGCCATAGTCCACCGCGCTGGCCTAGTGCGTGTTGGCGGACTTCACATGTCTTTCGAAAACTTGTATAAAGTTCTCTCAGACATGCAGGTTTCCTTACGATGTTTTCTTTCACCGTAAGACAAATGGTGATCATGTTAGAAAATGATTCGCACATGAAAATATCAGAGGTGCGAGACACGGATTCGAATCAACATCACACCTTTATCCAAGCGAGCGCGTTACCGTTTTTATAAAATACTAGCAAACTCGGCCCGCTTCGCTAGGCGTAAGTTAAAATAATTAAAACGATTTATATAATTTTCTTGTAAAATAAAGCATAAGTTACTTCTTATAACATAGGCTACCTGCAATTGTCCGGGGGAGAGGCTGACTCCTACCGGACGCGTCCCCGGGTGGCGGATAGGGGAACGCCACGCCGTCAGCCTGCACCTCCTAGGTTGAGTGCGGCGGGGGTGGTACTCCTCAGCGGCAAGCACCTTAACTGAGTGCGGCCCTGAGATGTGCCACGCTGGCAGCCTGCACCTCCTAGGTTGAGTGCGGCGGGGGTGGTACCGGAGCAATCCGGCGCGGACCAACAGCCGGGGGGGGGGGGTTTAGGGAGCGGCGTCAGGCGGGCGCCGAGTCTCCCGCGTGGTGGTAGCTGGTGCCTCTGATCGTTCACGATAGGAGGCACTGTGCGGGGGGAAGGACCCCCCCTCCCTTCGGTGCCGGGGGGGTGGTAGGTTTTTGGGGGGTACCCACTTCGGTGGGGAGTAGGGGTGGGGCCGCGGGGACGGGAAGAATTCACAGTTCTGAACCGCCCTCCGCGGCCCCAGCGGGGCCGTCACCGCTTGATGACGGACGTGGCGGGGCGGCAGGGGAAAGGGAGTGTCGGCGTTGTCGCATCCTCTTCCCCTGCAGCCGTTTGTGGGTGGGCTCGCTTAGGCGGGCGCTTTTGGGGGATGCCCAATTCGTTGGGTGGTGTTGGTGTCGAGTGGGGCTGCTCCGGGTACTTCTCTGATCAGCAGAGTGGACTTGGGAGCAGCCTCACGTTTGGGAGGCGGGTGCCCTAGGGGGTCTACATGGAGTAGGGTTCCTAGGGTACCGTTATTTTGGTGGTGCCCTTTTAGGGCTTTCGTGGTCTCGGGCTGCTCTGGGGCACTTCTCTGGCCTGTGGATGGTTGGGGTGGACTTCGGAGCAGTCCTTAGTGGTTGTAAATTCTTCCCATAATGGGGCTGCCCTTTTCAGGGCGGCCTCATGGTGGTGACTTCGGCCAACCGTCGGGGCGTCGCGGTTGTATGCGAAAGCGATCCCGTGGCGTCCCATTCATGGCGGCAGGGGTTTGGGAGTTGGGTTTTAGTGGGTATGCCGGATGCGTCCGGAGAGTCACCACATAACCCCCCCAGGGGAAGTCGGGGGTATCCGTAACAGGATTTCCCAACTATAAAAAAAAAAAAAAAAGGCTACCTGCAATTGAAAGTCCCGTCAAAATCGGTCTAGCTGTTACAGAGACTAGCCATAACAGCAACAAACAAAAAAAAATATAAATTTTTTTTAAGTACTTGCATATACATTTAGTGAGAAGCTGTTAATTTATAATTACAGACTCTTCAATTTTATTTATTTTTACTGATATGTAGGTATATGAGTGTATAAGTATAACTGTAATACTTTTTAAGATACCGTGGTTTGAAAACATTGCCTGAAACACAATTAAACGCATTTGGAATTATTTTTTATTTACGAATAACTTACGCTAGCTTCGCTCGTGTACCTCGCACAGGTTACTTTTGTATGTGTACCTATTTAAAATCTCGAAAATCTATTATTATATATCCCATCTTTATTTTACTTTTTTTTTATCTTTTTAAAGCTAGGCTAAGCTAGATGATAAGTAACAAAATAATAAACGACTTTTTATCATCAGTCACTTATTATTATAGATGCGATAAGCAAAATGTTTTCCGGTTGCGAGTGACGTCATTATATCATATTATGAGGTCGGTGAACGGTACAACACAAGCGATAGAAAAGTGAATTGGTATTTAAGTCACGTATGTAAGCGGCTCGTTGGTCTAGGGGTATGATTCTCGCTTTGGGTGCGAGAGGTCCCGGGTTCAAATCCCGGACGAGCCCGTCTTTTGACAGTAATTTATAATATTTTGTTTTAAATAAGCAAATAATATTATTTTGAAACATGTCCCTATATGACTAATATAAGGCAAATATGTACATGGTTTTTATTTAATTAAAATAGAGCCGGCCTATTTTAATTTATCGCATCTTTCTAATTCATATCTGATATAAATGCTTGAATAACGAAAATAAGCAAAAAGAAATCAAGAGTCAATTAAACCTGTATAAATCTAATAATTTTGATTCTCTAAAAACGGAGTTGAAAACTAGTACTTATTCCTATGAAATACGGTTTCAAAAACATATTAGACACACCAGTCATATTATATTTTATTATTAGTTGATAAAAAATAACGTGAAATAAATAGTGAAAGCCTTAAAGTAGAACAATAAAAAAAATCTTATTAAATTTCGAATGTAATGTTAGTTGGCTCGTTGGTCTAGGGGTATGATTTTCGCTTAGGGTGCGAGAGGTCCCGGGTTCAAATCCCGGACGAGCCCAAATCTATTTTGCTTTACACTTTTTTAACACTTTTATTACTTAAAAAGAAATCCTAAAAAATCATATTAGAATAATACTTAACATATAAAACCACATAAAGAGGTATGATATTGTTACATCTACTAGCATTATTTTTCTTTGAATATAAAACCCATGTCTATATTAAAAGTTACTGACCGACCCCGACGATAGGATTACTTTAGCCAATGCTATCTTTAGGAACACACACCGATACCGTACACACAATCACCGTTCTCGCCGGCGAGGACGAGGTCCCTTGTTTGTCACGGCTCGTTCACGCTTAGGCGTGCGCGAGTCGTATACGACTCCTTCAGAGTCCCCCTAAGCCAATAGGGCAAGTCCTCCATTAAATAGTTTCGTAAGCCGTGGTCCGAACCTCGCAGGAGGTGCCCTTACGGAACTAACCCTTTGAGCTTCATGCTCCCTTCTAAGGCAGGACCTTCTGTCCGCCTCCCCGCCCGGCGACGCTGTAAAGGCCAGTAGGGCCAACAGTACTCCACATTCAGAAAAAAAAAAAAAAATATTAAAAGTACCAAATAGCTTTATCTATTTTGCTATCTGCTATTTTATAAATTTTGTTATATTAAAGGTTATATATAAATCGCAATATCATATAACATTAAAATTCTTACTAACAGGTATTTAATTTATCAAACCTTTCCACATAAGTGAAAAACAATGCAAGCGTATAAATTACATTAATTCGACCCGGCATTTAATCAACAACGCTAATAAAAATCTAATTAAACATTTTCATTGGAAAATTTGTACACAATTTTTAAGGCCTTACTTTTAGTTCACTTTAATTACATTTTCTTGTGTACGAGTATTATATACGAGCTACACAATACCCAAATTACTTTGAGGTGTCAACATAAAAAAAACTTACATGGTAACGGCCCTATATATAACCCTTTATTCAAGAATAACGGGACTCGATGACCTCTCGTTAAAATATGTAATACGATATAGAATATGTAATATCTCTATTCTTAGGTAATTAATAATTAAATAAGTATGTAATATATATATACTCCTGTAGTACAAAAATAGCAGTAACATGTCTGCTCATAAAACGAAGATCTTTTTTGATAAAATATATTATTTCTCTACATACAAATATATTTCTAAAATATTAAAATGACGCTAAGATTAATATTACGTTTCAATCTTACATAACATAATTAGAGTGCCTCAAAGGCTTTGTTAAAACGTTCTAGTATCTTCACGACTCCTCTTAGGTTGCGGTCTTATTTAATGGAACGTGCAAATGCTATTAAAACAAATGAGCATATTCTATGTGAATTGTAAAATAACTAAGAAAAGTAAGTATCACGAAATAAATAAATCAAGACAAATACTTTGAAATGTTTCTTAATTCTCAAGAAGACAGTTCCAAATGCGCCATGCGACCTATTTCACCGAAACATTGTTACTTAGGCGTTCCGTCAACCGAATGCGGCACTACACTAGAGGCTTGAGTGGCAATATATCCAGCAGAGTGCTTTCCCAAATAAAAATGAGGCGTCATTTAAAATACAGTTGTTGCTAAGTTGATACTTTTATTCATCACATATTAAATTAAGAGTTAAGAAAAGTAGAGTACGAAAAGTAGAGTACGTTAAACTTATTTGTATTTTAAATTAGTTAATTCTTTTGAATTTATAAAAATTTATTTATATTTTCTAATATTGTTTTTTCAATATAAAAGATAAAAATTAAAAATATTGATACCCCGTTTTATTAATATTGATATCAAAACATATGTACACGAAAATACAACCGAATTAAATAGATACGATTACTTGCTAATATATTAGGGCAATAAATAAAAATAAATTTGAAATCTTTAAAAAAACGACGTTTCGAATGCACAGTAATCATGATCACGGGAGAGTCTCTCTACGGGAACCAAAAACAAAATAAAACCGCGACAATTCCGAAAAGAGAGCTTCATTTATAATGTCAAATATTTGTGTAATTCTAAGAAAGTATTAATATGAAACCTGAAAGTGAGGAAGTATACAGCACACACACACATTTGGGTCTAAAGTGCTATTTCAATGGCGATAATAACTCACGATATCAGTTTTGATGATAACAATTCACTGAGTACAAAATAACATGAACATTGAAAATATGCATATTTCCAATTTAAATAGTAATGTTCAAATTATATCTTCAATTATTATGGTAATATTATTAAGATAAAACGGTTTCGTCGAAAGTCGATAACAGCATAAATCACGAGACGAAATTATTAAGAAGTGCCCTTTGTCGTCGAAACGGATGGCATTGCCAGATTCTAAATTTAAGTCAGATTTAACGAAATCCATCAAAGAATTAATTAAAGAAGATGTCCGTTTACCTTTTTATTGAGTTGTATAAACGAAATGTACCTACCTACTTGAAACAAAAGATTTTGTGTCATTTTAAGAATCTCATAAATACATTTTAACATTTGCGTAGATGTTTTTTTCTATGTTATTAAGAATTAAGATTTTCTTTGCCTTATAAATTTATACTTATAAAAATATCTGTCCATGTCTACACGATATATTCAAAAAGTTTCAACTTCAAGTATTAAATAGGGCTTTGCTTTAAAAGTCACTTTGCCAGTTGCCACGAAAGTGCTAGAAACTTCTTGTAGGATAGTTATTATATGAAAGCTAGACAAGAGTGCTTGCATGATTTTTTTGTTCGTACACGAAAACTACGAAGTAAGTGAATAAAAAAGGAAGCAGCAGATATACGAGATGACAAATGATTCTTTTAAAATATTTTTTTTATCTTACTATTTCATTTTTAATTTATTATTTTTGTATGTAGCTAAGCTGATGATGTTTATGTAGATCGGAGGGACGACCTGGGTGAGACTAAGGCAGGTTACAGTATATAATATAATGTACTCTGTGGCAGGGCCAATAGTGCCACTATTGGTCTATTTGAAGGTATGGTTTTAATTCTATCGATTTCAATAAAATTCCTAAATTGAAAAAAGTATGGATATAATTAATTTTTATCGATAACTTTGTTTAAAAAGCCTTAGTGTTAGTTGTTTAAAATAATATTACCGCTTCAAAGACGTAACGCAACACATGTGTTAAATTATAGATTAAGCATTTTTCTTGATTGAATATTTAAAATTAATGTTCTCAATTTTTTCCGCTTTAGAGCTTGATTAAAATGCTAAAAGATCACATTTTAAATTTATTTTTAACTGCTCTATTGTTTCTAAATATAGTTGAAAGTGTATATCATCTGCAATCGCTCCAATATGGCTCGTCGATGACTGAGACTCTTAAAAAAAATAATCGTAAGTTATTTTGTTTTGTATTATAATTTTCTTTAGAACTATAAACACAATATAACAGCGTAGTCTTTGATTTTAAAAAGTGAATCTAGATTCTAAACCAACAAAAACAAAAAAAAAACTGCTCTATTTTAATGTCATGTAAAGTAAAGACGCATTTATATAACAAAATTTGGCCGTATTTGTTTCTACATTTCCGTATGTATGTTACAACTTACACGATACTATGCTAATTGTAATACTTTTTAATGCGTAAATATTAATTAAAATATTATCCACCTCTTCGGGATGGAATAATTACGATTAAGCGATTTTAAAATGGTGTTTTATTTTTGTTCAATTTAATAACATATTTACATATACATATACAATATACATATACAATATTCTCTTCCCGTCGTGAAACTTACGTCAAAGCTCAGTAGAACAAAAGCTCTCGGATTTAATGTCTTATGTAAGGAAGTATACAATCAGACATTAGTTGTGGGTTCGAGTAAGAAGATTTTTCCGTAACATAGAAGATAGTTTATTAGGCAATATTTTCTTTACTTAAATGATCTTATTTTTTAAGATTCACAGGCGAATAGTGAAAATTGCACCACAAAACGTTCGCAACAGTTGAAAACACTATATTGTCTCCGCTTCCTACATACGATCTCATAAGTTCATATGTATTTATGCCTTTAATATACTTAAAATGTTTTGTGAAGACATGCATTTCAACCTTATAATATTTATTTATCAATAGTTTTTTTTTTTACAATTTTAGCTATTTGGACCAACTGTGATAATCTTCACGGTGTATGCATGCAAAGCAGAGCCTGCAAAGACAGGGTAATACGTGACAAAGACGAATGTCTGGAGCATGACAAGAACTTTGTTTGCTGCCGGGTGGCTCATATCCGCATGCCCATCGATATGTTTGACATGTATGATTAAAATATTAACTTAAATTACTTTAATGTATATCTTACCAATAAAAAGTAATCTTACTTCTTAATAAATGTACAAGCGACATGCAGACAGACAAACGGACATACAGATATATAGACAACGATTTCAACAAGTATTGTTTTGTAGTCTATATTCTGTACACAATACGTAACAGTCAGTGTTTTAAAAAAATATTTTACGTATGGCTTTGTTTGCTCAATCAAAACAAAAATTTGTTAAATGTAATTGAAGTATTACGTCCTGGCGGTAGTTGCAGATCCTAGATTTATAGTTAACCATGACACATAGAGCATAAAATTCAACGACCTCGTAAAATAGAAGTTACATGAACTGTTTATCCCATTATTTATTGACCGTACTGTGATATGTAGCGATTAAATCAATGAACAGGAATACTTTGACGATATAATAACTGGACGCTCAGCTGTTTCATGACGTGGGCAACATTTTATGATAATATCATAAAATTATACTGTCTATCGCTGACAAGTCTGATGATTTATGCGATACTGATGCGTTAACTTTAAATTCAGTGGGGACAAAACGAGGCCTTGCTTCGTTTTTCTTTAACCTACTCCTAGTGAACTACCTTATGATAAGATCAATTTTCATGAAAATTAAAAAAAAGGCTTTTATAGCATCTATAATATTTATTCTATCACTTATCTCTCATAGTTAAAAAGTCTATAAAGTATGTTTAGTTTAGCCTTCCTGTCATTTCATGTGCTATGAATATTTGTAGGTCACGTACCTACGGTAAATATTTTTTAACGAAATTAATCAACGAGCAAACAACAAAACAAGTATGTCGCTCGTATGTGAGTGATGTAGTAATTCAATGAAGCTCTGTTATGCAAACTTGACTAATGAAGTTTAGTTAAGCCGACTCGTGCGATCCAATCTCCTGGTGGGCCTAATTCCTATGATATAGAGTTCACTGAATAAGTCTATACTATTAAAATAATATATTGATTAGTTCATGTCTCTGAATGCGCTCATATCTCTAAACTAGCGACTGACCCTCGCTTCGCTCGGGTCGTCCCTAAGTGCTCTCTGTCAAATATAAACTTTGAAGCACAAAAAAATGAATGAAGGATTTTCATACAAAGTTGCGACATCCCTTAGACCTCCTTAATCCGACCCTGTCGCAACATTTCTTTTCTTTTCTTCTAAGCGGACGTCTACTAACTATAAACTACCTCCGTGCCATACCAATATATACTTAATATGTCAAGCGGTTTTCGATATTTCGTAATGAGTGACTTTTTGCTTTTATATATTTAGAAGATCTACAATCTCGTGTCTAAAATTTTTTGTTCTATTGAAAGTCTGATTCTTAAGATAGGTTATACTCGTAGTGTCTTTACAGAACGCTTTCTAGTTTGAAACAGCCATAAATCTATGGAAGCAAGGCCGCTATAAAAGCTAGTATTACATATAAGTTATTATTTTTTACCTGAAAATAATAAAATAAAAAAATCACAACATATACATTCAAACTACTTCAACAAAAATAAGAATTAACGAATTTCCAACAGACCTCTTCTCTCTTTCTTTCCTTCGTAGGAATTAATTTAAATTTCTAAAATGTCTTTATTTAGTTATTTACTATTCCCAAAATGTTTTAATAAAATTACTCAATAGGAAGGATCAAGTTTTGATAGAGAATCAAGTGAAATGATTAAAGGCATATCTAGCAAGCCTGATAATTCAGTTGGCTCGGATATTGCAATTTCCCGGCGCGCACGCCCACTGCACCCTTCCATTTCGTTTCATATCGCTACATCAACAACACTTGACTTTTATAAAGCAATTCTCGCTGGAACTATTTTTGAGAGCCTACCTTCTATCTGTAGTGAGTTTATTTTCTTTGAATATTTATGCAGGCAACATTCATCAATTTCTTGTTTTAAAACGTACACGTATATTACGTGTAACATAATCTACCTTGTTCATATTGTATACGGGTTATTATAATTTTATTTAACAAAAATGTATAGGATTCATTTGAATGTTTTTCATATAAAATGTAGGTATAAATTACCCATATTTGAGCTACAATGAATCAACACTAGTCGACATAGTATAGAGCCGACCTCGGCATCAAACCCACTAACGCAATAAATACCCATAATAAGGTTTAGGATCTTGATAAAGTAGAATTGGTTGCTTAAAGGTGAGCGAAGGCACGGATACTTCAGGTAGTACTTGCAGGTACTGCAGTCTGCAAGTATGGTTTCTATTTAAGATCTTGTTTCAATTTTTTAAAGATCACTTAAGATTCGATTATTATTTTTCATTTGTTAATTTAGTTAATACTTAATCTATATTATGTTTAAGACAAGAAGGCAGTGGTAATACGCTCGCTTGGGAAACCTCTAATATTTTCATGTGTTTTGAATTTAAATGAATTATTTCCAACATGACTACACCTCGTGAGGTGCCTGCTTGCATGTCTGAGAGAACCTGGAACATTTTCGAGAAACGTGTAGTCTTGGCCAGCATGGTGATTATGGCCTGATCCCCCTCATATAAAATGGAAGTCCATGCCAATAGTCGGACGTTAAAAAGTTCTGAATACATGTTTAAGATCATACAAAATAAGATAATCAATTGTCATATAACTACACTTAATATAACTTTACCATAATAACTAAATCTTCAATCGAATCAGTTTGTATAGGGATGAACAAGAATAAGCACTCAAACTCACAATGGCTCGTATTGTTTTATAAGCATCAAGAGTTGTTACTACGGTGATATCGGGCAAAATAGATTGGCGCGGAAAGAGCGCTTGGATATTGCATCATCCGAGTTAACTTAATCACCTAGAATAGGGTTCCTAGATACGACAGCAATCTATAGGTACATATAAATAAAATTCTCACTTAGTCGAATCTGTACATTGAACATTTTGGGAAATTCTTATTAGAATATAAATTATTATCGATACAGAATCCGAATCTATAGTTCTTAGAATTTTTGTCTGTCTGTATGTGACCGCATCACGAGAAAACCAGTGGACAGATTTTGATGAAACTTGGTATGGTTATAGCTGGTTATCCGGTCATGGTCATGATCTTTGGTACTTTATACTGCTGGAAGATATCTCATTTCTCAATCTAAACCATTAAAAACCGACTGTAAAACATGAAACGGTATTTGAAATCTAAGAATTTAGTTTCCAGTCTTTGTTAGTTGTATTAAAATTTTAGGTTACCACGTACATTTTTTCTGTAAATTTGTGAATGTGGCCTTGAGGAAGGCTCTTCTTTCCATACCCTTTTCTCTTGTCCCAAACTTCTTTATCCCTTAATTGTTTGTTAATAATGTTTGAGCTTAGTCCATTACGTATAAGTTTAATTTAATAAAATTCTATTGAAAACATTATTAGATCATTAGTAGTACTATAATAATTACTATTATGATATTTTTTTTCTTCGCGGGAGCCGACCAAGGCCGGTAGTCGTGGAAATCTTTGGGGGAGCCTATGTTCAGCAGTGGACGTATTTGGGCCGAAACGAACGAACGAATTTTTTCTTAGTGTTTTTGAAGGTCCTGAGTCCTGAATTTGTATGTACCGTTGTTTTTTTTGTTTTTTTACTGGTCATTTTATATACAACAATATTAAGAAGAAAGTTACATCATACATTATAAATTATAATAGGTAAGTAAAACTCTTAAAACAACCGTTACTTTTTATCTGCTCGTATTTTCAGTTTACAATGCTCATAAGACCCATTATATTTTATTACACGAGATTTTGTAACACAATACCATACTTATTAAAGTTGATTATAGTTTTCATTTAACAATAATATATTATTTACAAATATTTGGTTCGTAGTAAATGTACTATGGAGCCCGCAAATAAACATAGTTATATTTAGTGGCATATACAAAATTGGATTTAGGCCTAGCGGGAAATCAGATCGACCTATCCAACATACCTTAACTTCATTAGTCAAGTTTGCGCGCAGCTTCACTGATTTAGAACATCACAAATATAAGTTCATAATCTATAGTTAGTGTTTGTTCTACTGTACTCTATGGTGACTTTAGCAATCAATTTAACAGCTTAAGTTTTTATAATATACTAGCGGACCCGACAGACGTTGTTCTGTCCACATATAATTTTTTTATAAACTTTTCCTCCCGGTGAAATGTTTTATTACGCATTCGCAAAACAACATTTACTTCGCACCTCCCAGTATGTATTCGCTGATTAAATTACCATTGCACGCACCATGGCAACGGTAATAACATGATACGTCAAACGCCATTAATGTTATAAAGATTATTTTTTTTATTTCCTTTTTTTCCGCACAACTTTCATATTTATTCACCTTTAAAACCTTCCCTGGACTTCCACAAATAATTCAAGACCAAAATTAGCCAAATCGGTCAAGCCGTTTTCATGCTATGTCGTGACAACGGAAAACGGGTTTCATTTTTATATATATATATTTGTATAAAGTACACGTAGGAACAAAAAAATAATAATCAAAAATTAAGATATGCGCACGTTTTAGCATAAAGAAAATCCTATACTTAATGATTCTAAAATGCAAAAAGTGAAATCCATCGAAAAAGTTAAAGTGTAAAAGTTAGCCTGTTATACTTTTACGTGAGCTTCTATTTATTCCTTGAAAGGAAAAGTTAGTGTACGGCTGCTCCCTCACAAGCTGCTTTAAGATACTTCACTAAGAGCTGTAGCCTACACTTAGTGTCCATTACACTCACTGTTAAATAAACTGTTAAATATATATGAAAAATTTACATTTTGTATATAAAAAGATGATTTTGTATATGCATAATATTTAATCTAAAAGTTATAAGTAGTAATTAAAAACAAAACTAGTACTTATCATTCCTGTTCTAAGAGTAAAAATATGGCCTATTTTCTGTAAACATGAAATTTAAAATATATCATATTTATTACCATCAAAATAAGGTTTATGGTAATTTAATCTATTTGTCTACATTATTATGTAAATGCAGCCAATCTCTTTCGCATCCGACAGAGAGGGCAATTCTGTCGCCTAACCACGGGCACGGCGCAAGCCTGCCTGTAACACGCGTGATTGAGTTTAGACACACTAATTTTATTTGCTGTCACACAGTTTCCCTACTGCAGTTTTGTATACAGCTTCTATTTGAAAAATAACATTTTAACTTCCATATAAGTTACGTTCGTAACAGAGTTTTTCTCCTAACACCTGTGTTGAAAATTGTACGCTGGATTAGAGTTTCACAAGTTAGAAAGGTCGGCTATACAAAAGCTTAAAGCGTTGCCCACATAATTACATTTGGCATTTTGAAATTCGAGGAGCACAGACATTAAAATATTAATAATTGCTATATTTACTTATTTATTCATTGTTATCTTGAATATATATTTTGATTCTTTTCTATACATATATAAAAAAGTTGAGTTGAAACTGAACTTGTTTGAAAATCTTATTGAAATAGTCATTATTATTATCGATAAATTATTCAGATTTATAAAGTAAATATACAAGAATTTTGCCATGGAACGTACTCTTCTAAACTTTTTGAGTACGCACTTATAAAAGAAGCAAAAGATACACTATGATTATAGGCTCTTTCACTGTACAATTCGTATAGCCTTTGCCTGCTCTTGCATATGCCAGAAGTTGCCCATTCACCAAATGTCAAGAGACCCCCTGAATTGACTGTTTTATACTCAGATTAATATTATATATATTTAACTATACGACGGTATTAGGAAAGGTTAAGGGCTATTTAAATACATTTTTTTAAACTATAGATTTAATTTATGTGTTTTTTCCTAAACTTACGTCAATCTTTTCAAAGTCGCACTGCTGGGCACGGGCCTTCCTTTACTAACAGGGATTTACCTATAATCCACCACGGCCAAGTGCGTACCTACTTCACATGTCTTTAGAAAACTTTCTCTTCTCTCAGGCATGTAGGCTCACCACGATGTTTCTTTTACACCGTAATAACTTATGAAATGAAAGTAGTAATCATCACACCCGCTCATCGAACCTGTACCCGGTTTCCCAGGCAAGTGCGTTACCTCTGTTGACCATTTCCTCCACAATCCTCCTCCATAACAATATCTCCTCCATAACGATAATCACTTATTAAAAAAGTTATTATGTGCCTTTTTTACAAACTTTGTATGATACAAAGTTTGTACAAAAGAGCAGTTTGAAAAAAATATATTTACAATAAGGGTAAAACCTTCAAATTTTGTCCTTTTTAAACTTAACATTTTCAAAGATAAACTCATAAAGCAAATCTTATTGGAAATCGAGCAGGACGTAATCCGTGGAAAGCTATTATATCGGTGGCGAAATTTCATTTCCGCTTGAGAAAAACGAACTCGGGTCAACTAGGTCACGTGCTATGGACAGTTACATCATTGATATGTGACTTAAATCTTGACACTAACATTAAAATGAAATATATTTTATTTTTAATATATTTTTTTTCACTTTGATTAAAAATATTATATGGTCTCATTGTATAATGTCTACTGAAATTTTACCTCCATCTTGAAAAATAATTCATTTAAAACTGCCGTGCTCTTATTATAATATTCTATGCGAGACAAACAGAATTTAGAATCAGGTTCAGTGTTTAGGGAATTAAAATAATATGATAATATTTTTACTTTCTTAATTACTGGTCTTCTGATCTTAAATAAAATCGAGTAATTTAACCCTTAATTTGGCAGAGATCCGATTTGTTTTATTTTATGAGATAAGATATATTTCTGAAGTCCTAGGGGTATATAGACCTTAAGAAAAATAGACAAAAAATTATCTTATTTACAGGTTTTCAGGAAATCAATGTTCATCACAGTTAACGCTGCGAAATATGTTGAGAACAACAAGTAACTTGTAATGTTCACTGTGGTAAACATCATCAATTTTTACAGGGAAAATAATAACACTTTATTTATTAATAAATCAAATTATTTATTATGTAAATGTAAAGTACAATTGTAAGGAGTTTTACTAGTAACAAGGCAAAGTCTCATATTACATTTTGTACAATATATAGTCGTATTTTTTTAGCAAAACTTTCATCGCCCCATATCTTTTGTGCTGGGATAATGTCAAATGGATTATCAAATCTGATGGGGCTTGTTAGCCTGACTAATCTCGAATTTATAATTTTACATTCCTGCATTTTTTCATGAGCAATAGATCTGTTTTTCTTTGTTAAACTTAAGTGAAACTCATATCGAAAAACTTTTAAAGACTTTGAATTTCGATGTGTTTTGCTATCTAGCCATATCGAAACCTATTGCTCCAATAGTCCATATACTCGTAGCATGGCATTTAGACAGTTCCCATCAGAATATGAATGCTTATAAAATTCCTCTTCTCATATTCAGGTATAGATCTTCCGGTTAGTTGAACAAAGTAAAGATTGGTCTGGTCTACTACATTCAATTCAAATAATCAAGGGGATCATAATCTGGAAAAGCGACATAGGTTTTGGATCTTTCTTTCAATAAGGCACGGTTCTCTTTCTTACAAACGAAGAAAGATATTTTCTTCGTAAACCGTTCGTAAAACTTTGGTGTTATTTTCGATATCTTGGCAGCTGGAGCTTTCTGCTGTTTAGCTCTAGTTTTTCCAATATAAGACGTACCAGGTGTTGGCCATTGTATCTCATATATAAGCGATATTATTGAAGATAATGATGGAACATTATCATATTTTGGTTCGCTGTATAGTATGTTAGGGCAAATTTTCTGGAAATCTAGAGTTAATTGGAGAGCTTCGGAATGGACACAATTCGGATGATTCTAACGGCTGTTCATCGTTATTTTGAGTATATTCAGGTTCGGGATTATTACTGATGTCTAAACGTTCTAAATATTAATCAAGGGAAGGCGCAGAAGATGAAACAGGGCTTGAAAAAGGTGGCGGCAATTCGTTGTCTCTACTGTTTTCTGATTTATCGCTAGTGTTGGATGATGCAAGCTCGATATGAACAAGTGTTATATGCCTTCGGTTTTGTATTTTATTTTGATTACAAGCAAGAATAAAAATAAGCCCGCCATTAAAAGCATATTATTTGTTAATAAAAGTTATACCTCATTTGGCAATGTTCATCACAATGAACGTATCTATTTGACAACACTTGTTCGAGTATTTGGCAGTGTTCATTGTGATGAACAATCAAGTTTGCCTCCAAAAAAAAGTTACTATAAACAAAAAACATTACGTAAAACCCATTTCAAGCAAAAGCTACAACATTATTTAGCAAATAAACACCACAAAAAAGTTGGTTCACCTATGTAAAACATGTAAATAAAAACAATTACCTTGTGAAGAATCGAATGCCCACGTCTCGCTGCTATCTTGTCTCGATAATTACAAATGAACAATTTTGTCATTAATAGAATTATTTTTATAGTAATTGATATACTTTAAACTTGCTATAATTAAAATAAAAACCGAAAAATACCAAATAATAGTCGCTCAATATTTATTTTCTAGAATGTTTATCTCAGTGAACGTGATCAAATTAAGGGTTAAATTAATCCGAATAAGTTAAATCATTTTTTTGGTAAAATACAATTTATAATCGTATTTAGTATTTTGAAATTTGTAAAATATGTGTATGTTCTTTTTTGAGTAATAATAGTTGGAACAACTGATTTTATATAGGTAGGTATATAAAATTACAGTTTCTAGGTCTATTTGCTTTGGTGAGAATTTAATTCAAATAATTCAATTCACAAAAGGATCTCTCAGTATTGTGTTTGCCAATATACTTATTGCGCTAGAAACCCTTACCAAGCTTTATGTAAATTTTATTAGAGTTACTTATCTCCATATAATCCCTTGGGCCCAGTAATTACAACTGTATTCTGAAGTAATCGTCCCAAGATTCAAGATTTTTGCGTATTTTTTGCTTAAAAGGTTTCCTTACGAAGATTAAAAGTGTTTCTTTAAGAAATTTCACAAGATATCTACAAAGTACTGATAAATTCCTTAAATCTGAGCTCAGCAAAGTTTATTTTACTGACTTAATTTGAATGCGAAACAGTTTCTACGTATTATTTTGCTTACCAAAATATTCTTGACAGTTTGAAGTATGTAATTAAAATACATCTGTAATTTTATTTTTTAAGTTATTTTCTTTATTACAATAACATAAACGATAATCGAATTGAAGAACACTAAATAGCCTATATAAATTCTTAAAGCATGAATGTCTGTCAAACATTCATTCTTTTTGTAGCATTAAAACTAAAGTAGGTAGGTGTATCAAAGCCTAATAATATCCTTGTTTTACAATGGAACGTAACTAATGTTATTATTCGTTTATAGAAAACTATATCTACTACTGCAGATTATTATAAGATTTTTTTTTATTCTCCCATAGTAGACAGGTATCATTAGAGCCACATTTATATCTCGGGCTAAACACTAAATTCCCAAATTGCTATCGTACAGCGATGACTTTTACGACCATTAGTAAAATGTAGAATGCGCGACAGGCTTTTTGTAGAGTTAAGGGTTTTTTATATATTACAAGATCTATTACTTACATTTATTCTCATTCGTAATTTGGAGTAACATTTTCCTGCTTCTTGTTAAATAAAGATTAATCAATTCAAAACATAGGTAGGTACAATAAATTAAAAAAAAAAACAAGAATTACCAAAAATCCCAAGCACGTAGTGGATATGATGAACAAAATTGTAAAGCAAATAAATACTTTTGTTATTGCTGTTATATATTGTTATGGAAACAAAGATAAAAACTTTAAGGCTTTTAAGTTTAGGTATGTCACGATCCATTTCAGGAGGATTAAGCACGTGGACAGTTTTACGGTTATTTTAACGGGATTTATTCTAGCTGGAGGCAAACTTAAACAGATTAGTGTTGACCCGCGACCCTCGACATCGGTTATCTCACTACACGTACAGTTTTTCAGGATTATACAAAATTAATGACCATTTTACGTTTATCTAGAAAGCGAAAGGGTCGAATTCACAAACGAATAGGGGTATTTATTATGTTAAGTACTTAACTGAAATTGTAGAAATATATCTGTGCGAATATTTAAAATAAATTGCAATAGTTTATCGTAAAAGGTAATTTAATCTATGACCACTGTTAAAATTTAGTATGAATTATAAATACACTTATTCCGCCTATTAATGTTTTGTGTTTCAAAATTAGTGTTTTATTTCTTTGTATAAATTTATAAAACTATCCATTTAGAATATTACTTTCACCCTTACTTGTAGTCCATGGAAAGATATGTTTAAATCTCATACTCATACCTATATATTTTCATCCTAGTTTGGATTTAAAAGATGAGTTTACGGGTGAAACTTGTTTCGAATAAAGCAAAGGTTATAAAGAGTGCGGATCACGTGAATCTAGAGTAATAAATCTTCTTATCTCATGATTCATGCTGTTGTATAGTAATATATGGTTAGGTATATTGCTTACTTTTATTAATAGCTGCCTATATTATTTAGGTAATATGAATACACTATACAAAGGTACATTTTATAATGTACATCCCTACTATGATTGGTTTTCTGAGATTATAATTCAGCAGTAAAAATTATTTAAAAAAATAGGTATTATATTCAAAAAGTGCTGATTAGCTTAAAAAACAAAGCCGAAATTTGTGTAAATATCGTTATTATAGAAAGCTGCAACATTTACAATACATACACACAATAATACATTACAATTTATATTATTTTATATTTAAATAATTTTAACGTTAATGGATTCAGTGAACAAAGTTCCCACAATGAAAAAAGAATCAAGCTAAATGCCAAAGAATGATTGATGTCGTTTTGTGAAAAATCATAATTCATATAATATGTATGTATTTATATACCTACCTACGTTAATAACGTTCGTATAAATGTAACGGGAGCGACACAATATTATTCCACTAAAATATTATATTCTATTCACGAGCTATTTCATGTAATGAGAATATTATACTTAATTGATATATACATTTTATAAAGTTAATGAATTTATACTTTTCATATTTAACAGTAAATTCTTGTTATATAATTAGGGTGACAATATTTCCATTACTTCAAGAAAGCGATTACTTTCAAAAATTCCTATTATTAAAATGAGCAGTGGGTTACTACCATACCCATAGCCATTTGAGCTCGACATGAACTATCTATTTTTTTAGCAACTATTTTTAAGTCATAGACATTAGATTTTTATTTTTATTTTCTGGATTGCTTATTAAAATCTTACAATTACTAAATTAAACTCAGAAGAAAAAATGTTAGTGAGAATATGAGAGTCAGATTGAAATTCGGGGTACGTTTATTGAAAAGGACTTGTGTATATAGCGACAGAACGCGATTGCATGGTGTCAAAAGTAATCGTACGTTCTTCACTCAGGGATCATGCCTTTGATGTTCTCTCATAAAAGTGTTCGAGCTTATTCCATCTTTCCTTTGACCAATCGCTTGAGTATATACCCTTTTCGCTTCAAATCCAATTGATTGATCTTTTTTTTTCAATTGAGATTTTATTTTCTATTGAATAAGAAAATAAAGATAATAATTGATGTACATACTCGTAATAAGTTTTAACTTTGGAATTCATCATATACATACAATGTGTACCTAGAGTTTCTAAGTAATCATAATATCGTAGTTGAAACTTTGCGCAGTATCCCTTCCGGTACGAGTACCTACCTAATGACTAACTACACCATTCTACACTTAATGCTATGTTAACACGTATTTTGCATCATCGTTGGATTAAAACCACATATCTTGTTCAGTTATTTTACGTCCATGTGCTGATGTTTGATGTTTCTTTGATGATTATCAATATTTCTATTAATTAATCTTGTATTTAATAAAATAACTAAGTATCTTTTGCTATCCTTCGGAAAATTATTAACGCATACCACCTAAAGAAAGCAGTGGCTACGTGGCGCTCACCGGCAAGCCAGTGAGTTGTACTCACTGAAACCCAAGTAAGTTTCAATGGCGTCGCAGGATCGCTTATGCATTCAACCACCACGCCCCAACGACCCGGCAGGTCTGCCAAAGCAGGCTACACAGCCGCGGGGTTGCTCCACAGTCCACTCTGCTATCAGAGAAGTACCAGGACCAACCCGCATGAATCACCACCACCGAAGTGGGCCCTCCCTATGAAATAACTACATACATCAGAATATAACAACTCCGTAACAAAATATAAAGTAGGGTCTCAGTAATAAAACAAAATTCATCTAGAGTCAAAAGAATCTTGCAATAACAAAATAAAAATAATACACTACTGTCTGGGTACAAACACTAAAAATGTAGGCGTAGCTTTAAATCCACGAGTATTGTAGTCTTGTATCATCAGCTCCCTCAGAAAGGATAAATTCGTAGGTTCGTCAGGGTCGTAAACGCTTCAGGAATCTTCGCAACCTCGTGTCCTTATGAAATGTCAGGTAAACAAAACTTATTTTTTTATTTCATAATGGAAATTAAATTTCATATAATAATAATAAAAGTCCTATAACATAATATTTCAAAGTTAAAATAGTAAAATATTGATATTTCCATACTTATTTAAAAGCCATTAAGAGTTAAAGCGTAGTCATCGATATTGTTCGAACGCATAAATGACATCCGTCAATAGCATCCGGATCTCGACCGCAGTTTCAAATAGAAACCTAACCATACATTGAATTACTATTTTTAATAATAAATCACTCTATTATGAGATGTGAGATGACTCTTATATAAGAATACTAGCGACTCACCTTCGCTTCGCTCGGATGTAGTATAATTTTTTTACAAATTTGAATGTCTTTTTTATTTATATCTAATCACAAAATTTATTTTGGTTTAGTACGAGTAGTTTTGGCGTAAAAGCGCGACAGACAGACAGACAGAGTTACTTTCGCATTTTTTAAGGATTATACGAACTATTTAATTAAAGACTAAAGTAATAATTTCTGCATGACTAAGATCGGTCACTGTGTCTAATTTGAGTTTAGCCAACAATACTGATGTTATTCTTTATAACCGTCAAATTTCATAACTCGAAGATATTTCTGAACATGTATTGGACTGGAAATCGAAAGCAGGTCCACTGGATCATAATATACTATAGTCCAGCTTAGTAAACCCACAAAGCAAAGACAACACTATGTCAAAAAAGCAAACTGTGATATTTTATCTAAGACTTTCGGAATAGTATACGTTCTAAATATCAATATTGAGAACAAAGTAGTCCCTTTTGTATCTGTGTTGTATTTATACCAGGTAGATACTTTTAGCGTAATGGCCTCAGGCGAGAAATACCGAAAACAGAAACGTATTACGGAACAATAAAATTACCGATTTTAAGAAAGAAGTATTGTCACAACCCCAGTTCTAATAATAAAATCATTCTAAATAGTGATATTATTACTTTTAAGTTTTATTTTCATAAAAATATACATATTTTTTTACTCTATAGTCCAATTATCACCATTGGACGTATGTTCGATTGAGAAATCAAGTGAAGGGTTTGTAGATAACATTGGCGGAATTTAGGTAAGTACATATTTGGCTACAGTTGTAGATTATGGCCACTATGCACCTCTTCGCATTTAGGGTTGGACAGTGAGACACACTTTTCTATACATAGGTATTATAAAAAACAAATTCCTCCGCCGCTTCTGTCTGTCTCTTGGCGATAAACTCAAAAACTACAATTGATGTAATAGTTCTACAGGAAGGTTTTAGTATATAATTTGTCAAGTTTTTGTATACACTGGCTAAAATATAATGATATCTGTTGGATGTGTCGGAAAAAAATAAGCCGTCTGGGTGCTTTCAACGAAAGCGCTGCCTAAGCCCTTTAAGATATAACAAAATGACGTATGATGAAATTGTGTATCTTATATAGGTCTATAAAAACTTCCGCGATGGCATATGTCTATCTCCTAAGGATAACATACTATGATACGATTATAAAGCGATAATTGGAAAGCTATTTACAAAAATACGGTATTAATCCTTATCATTTTAAATAGGTTGGAAGCTTTAAGCATTTCATGCACATTATTTTCTTCTTTTACACCATAAAAAATACGGACGCGAGAATAAATGCAAGCGCTGCTTCAAGCGCCGCTTCGTTTGATGCAATCGCCGACTCTACGCGCACCGTCTGGCCTACTGTTTAGCTAATAGCTTTAATTTGGCATCATAAAATACTTAATAAATTTTCAACGTCTTATCATCAATTCTTATTTTTAATAGTGATTAGAACGCGGGCGAAGCTGCGGGAATCGCTAGTATTAAATATAAACAACATTAACATTGTAGTAATAACAAATTATTACCAAGAATTCAGGTCTACTTCGGGCAACGCGAAGCATCTCAACTGCCTAACTTATACAAACACTATAAAACTCGTATTTTACGCACCCTCTAATTGCTTTATTTTACCAGCATTTCATTGTTTTATTAAATTACAAATGTATATTACATTAAAAGTGGTAATATTACGATATAAATTACAAATTTTCAAGTTCAATACAGAATAAGGCCTAACTACACGTACTTAACAATTTATATAATATGCCAAGGAAGGGTCTAAAATTCAATTTGCGTTCCTTTCGCTATCAAATTAGCTAAAAGTATCAGAACATGAATTTTATGTAGGTAACTTTTACTAAGGCAGTGGTAGCGCAGTGGTAACGCGCTCGCTTGGGAAAGCGGGTGAAGCGGGTTCAATTCCAGGGCTAACACTTCTGATATTTTCATGTGCAAATCATTTTCAACATGATTATTACTTATCTGACGGTGAAGGAAAACATCCTGTGATTTACATTTTTAATGCAAATTTATGACTTTTTTTTGGTAAATAATTATGTTGGGACATTATTATAACAGCGCCGTCTAGTTCCGTGGTAAACTACGAAGCTTGTGTTACCAGATAGCTTATACACTACATATACATATTTAAATACATGCATATTATAAATATAAACACCCATGACTAAAGTACAAACATTCGTGCTCAACAAATGAATGGACGCAGCGGAACTCAAACCCGCAACCGCTGGCGCAGAAAGTAGGGTCACTCACCAACTGAGCCAAACGTGTCGTCAAACTATCATAGAAGTACAAAACAGATGGTGAACAGCTCAGTCTTTAATTTAAAAGTAAGATGTAAAGCGGTATTAGTTATGGAGTGCGGTCACGTTCTGCGTCGAGACGTCGCTCTGAACTGGTGACTGACTCAGCAAATATCCATTTTACCCGCCCCTTGTTATAAGTTCCTTACTTGGCGCCTCGTAATGGATGTCGCTTTTAGTTCTTTTTTCGCTTTCCACTTTTTAGCTCCGTGTCTATCATCCGAGTGGAACATTTAAAACGGTTAATGTGTGATCGTAGAGGGAACTCTGACCTTTTTGCTGCGAATGAGATCGCGTTAATCATAAACTAGGTCGAGATTAAGTTTCAAAGAGTAAATTTTATATAATTTTTCATTTAAAAATTATGATCACAGCTGTGATGATGTTATATAAACCACTAATGTTTAAATAACGTACGCTTAAAAATCTTTATTTTTTTTTACTTTATCGTCAACTATGTGTCATGTTCCTACGAGTAGAGTCCCTCAGATCCTCAATGGAATTCTCTAAATCATCAGTTATTACAGTACCTACCTATAGCAAATCATTCTGTTGGTGATTTTAGAGGTATTCCTGAAAAACGTCTGTAAAGTTAATTATGAGCTCTATCAAATGTATACCTAAATTATTGATAGTTCCTAATAATTTCAGTTATTTCTATTACCTTGAATGTTTGATATTACCATGAATTGGTATTCACATACAATTTGAAAACATTTTAGTATATTTCTAACTTAACAACCCGCAACTATTTAATAGTAATAAAAAATTTATTATATTTTCATTCTTTAAGTATAACATAAGAAACTTACAGTTAAGACTTTCTTCCCCACAGTTACAACTAGCGACTCTTCACTTGTTTTCGTCCCTGTATACATTTTGGCACCCTTATACTTTTTCTAAAATAAAAGTTTCTTTCTGCCAGTATGTGGCAATGAAAATCCCATTAATATCTATCCAGTTATATTAGAGAAAAGCAGAAACGAACAGTCAGACAAACAAAATGTTAAAAAATGTGTTTTTCTTATATAAGTATCGTACTTATGTGATTGTAGATTGTAGTTAATGTTACAAAGACACTTCAATTTTATTTATCTGTATACATGTGTCAAAATTTCTTCACCCTCTAGCAAGGTTAAATGAAAAATGGAACCCTCGAAACTCCCATAAGAATTCCAAAGATTCAGAGTTTTGATCGCTCGATAGTTTGGCTTGTAAAAATCTGTTGCAAGCATTTTATAAAGTAATTTAAATTAGTTTTATTGATATTGGGAAATAAATCATAAAAGATGGCGGTTTTTATAGAAGCTTTTAACGAAAAATCCTATTGATACCTCTCTATATCCAGATCCTATCCTTAAAAATATTAAAAATATGAATAATTCTAAACTACCATTGACGTGATATAAATGAGTAATTTAAAATTTAGTAAAAAAAAATTATATTATACATATTTTAATTAATCCAACAGTCCAGTTATTCCCCACTAACTTCCACTACTAAAAACACGAAATTACATATTTATCCATATATAGATCATTTGAATAATTTATCAATACTTGCGACCCAAAACTTTGATTAGCAATAATTTATCAGCTGTCAAGCCAAGGCCTAGTCTGTGCGTCGCTAGAATATAAAGGAAACGTGTATTTTATTCAAGAACAAAGAGTGGTGGCCGTAATGTGATGAATATTGAAGCCTCGAGGTGGTTAAATAAAACATTGCGTCTAAAGGCTGAATATTACAGTGTCTCGCAACCTCAGGTCGACCGTTAGAACAAAGCTTGCTCTATAAATAAAAAAATCACAAAGGACCTGTCCGCTTCAAAAAGCACTCTATTGTTAAGTTGCAAAGTATATAAAATAATAATACAATACGTTAACTTGATGTTTGAGAAAACAGTTATAAGTTAACACGTAAATAAGGCGACAGTTTTGTGTTTAGGTACGAGTATATTAAGTTTTAGGTCTTACTTTCCAATAGTTATTATTTTAAATTAGAATATGCTTTTGAGAATTTTATACAAGTACCTAAGTGATAAACATGGTAAGTAAGTATATTATGTTCTGTCATCACAATAATATCATATAACACTGATAAATTCCGGCCAGAATTTTGAGTGTGAATGTTTACTGGAAAGGGCTTGTCTACTTTATATTTTTATTTATCAGAAAATTTAAACAGAAACCTGACCAAGACCTTAATTAAACATCAATATATTATGATAACGCAATGAGCGTAAACACACAATATCTCTGCAGTATTTTAGTAAAACTTTGGGATATTGTAGGTAAATTCCAGGCAACACTGCAGTACCAGGCCTTGGTTACCATATCATTGCAATTTATAATTATAGTAACAGGACACCAAGATTCGGATAGATTAAAATGGAAATTCATATGCTTTTACCGTCTAGAAAAGACCTGATAGCTTACAGACGGATGAAAGGGATTTCTTGAATTATAGTTGAACCTCTCAATCAAGTTAGCTTTAAAAAAATGGCGCTACGATTCCACAGTAACAGTTGTACACAGACACATACACACACCCTTTGATTTTTGACGTTAAGATGTGGAATAAAATGGAACTATTCCGTTTAATATCTCTCAAAAAGTACTCAAATTGTCTAAAAACCAAGATACAAGAACATAAGCTTATAATTTGTCAGTTATAGATCTGAATGAAATAGAAATCCTACGAACAATGATTATTTCAATTTAGGCCTTGTGAAATTACACTATTTTTTAAGAATGATCCCAAAATAAATATCATAGAAAATGTCATCGGATTAAAATGGTCGCTCAGTAAAACACCATGACGTGTAGTTCCATATAAGCCTAAGAGATACAAAGACACGTTTTAATCTTATTTAAAAATATTGTAAGGCAAATGGTGTAACAAAAATTTTCTTTAAATCCAACGCGATGAAAACCCTCAACAAATATAAAAATAATTATTAATTATATTTAATTTAATTTTAATTATAATTATTACATTTATGTAACTTCGGTGATTTTACGATTACCTAAAAGCTTTGAAAAGGAAAGTAAAAAAAACCTTTATTAGCAGATAGCTAGTTAGTGTTCGTCAGTAAAAATTCGTATTTCAAGTAGGTAGTAGGTACGATTTAAAAGACGTTTGAAAATTTTAAGAAATGTTTCGAGATGAAGTGAACATAAATTTAAATATTGGCAAATAACTGATAGTATTTCTTTAATTAATGTGTCTTAAACAAACAAAATATCTTTTACTATTACGACTAAAATTATAATTTGAGTTTAAAGGAGAAGAAATTAAATTTCTTTTTTAGAAGAATAATAAATAGGTATGTAATAAGTTAAATATGTAATGCTAAATTTTTGTTTGGCGCTTTGCCTTACCAGTTACCCACCCACCTATATCAATACTGGCAGCACAAACTATCAACAAAGAGTTTTTGCTTTAAGACCTTGCAGTTATTAGAACAATATGAAAATGTGCTTTATCAAGCAAAATAATATCTTATCTTTTCAAAAATATTTATATAACCCCAGCAATCATAGCCTATGTAATATTACCATCGTCTAGGGCGGAAATATGTCTGTAAATTAAATACGAGTAAATAATAAAAAACCCTTAATAAAATAACGGTTGACGAAAATTTCACATCATATGATTATTTACATATTATGTGAAATTTATAAAACAAAAAAGAACATATTAAAATGCTCATCGTTGTTAAAAGTTTAGTATTTTTTTGGCCTGTGACTGTAAAAACTACTGTAAAATATGTATTTACTCCTATGATGATATGAAACGCAATAATTAACCTCTTTCCTGACTTATTTGCACTAGAAACAAAAGAGTACGCTCCACGTTAAAAACTGGGTTAATGAGCAAGCACAGTATAATAAAACTTTTTTAGCCCTCCAGGTAAGAGCCATTAATGTTACTATATCTATCTCTAATGACATCTTAATTTAGTTTCAATTCATCATTGACTAGCAACTCCCCCTCGCTTCGCTTGAATTCGTCCCTATACATTTTTTACTGTTTATATGGAAAAGACTACATATTACTTTCCCTTACTTAAGAAATGAGTGGATCTCAATAGAAACTCCCCCATTTAAGGATGATTTCCGGAATTGAATCCTATATCCTATATCCTAAATATTTTTTTCTGGCGTCTCAAACTATCAAATTTAATCTTATATGGTTCAGATGAATCTTATATGGCTTAGAACAGTAGGTAATGGATATGGATTGACCACGCCTATGATGCACTTTCAATATAATAATTTATATAATATGTACCTATTTCATTTTTCATTTAGGTCGATTCAAGTTTTCGTTTTGTCATTTTTACGATAATATTATTTATTTCCCAAACATTTTTGTGTGTAACGGAGTTCGTCTTTCTAACGAGAGTGGCAGATTCGATATCAACAAAGGGTCATATCAATCAAAGGCACGTTGTCGATATAGGATTTTTTTTTCAATGTGATCATGATAAAAGCTTGTTGCTTACGAAGAATGAAATGATACTTAGGTACATCTATTTCCTCATTTCATTTTTAATAATCCACGCATGGCATATCGCATTAATGATATACCTGCAATCTACATATTTAGGGTTCCGTACTTCAAAAGAAAATAATGGAACCCTTATAAGATCACTTTGTTGTCCGTCTGACTGCCTGTCAAAACCCTTTATCTCGAGAACAAGATAAGCATTAATAATTGGATGGGTGACCAAATCTTTTTGTACTTTTTCGCACTCGCACTTGTTTATTATTGGTTTTTTTATAATACATATTTTTATGAAAATAATATTTTTATATGTACTACGTATATCACGCCTTACAATTGCTTTTATTGGCTTGTTACTTTTGTTGAAGAGTTTCAGGTCTCCAGAGATGTACCATCATAAATCTGGCTCTGAATGTTTTTGTTCAGAGTGACACTTCAGACCCATGACGATAAGTTCCTGGATTTCGTATTAACTGTCTATGATTTTTATTAATATCGCAACAACAAAAATTTTATGTGTAAAATTTTATACTCTACAATCTTGTTTGTTATATTTTTCAAAATGAAAATTATTGAAATACTTAAGCTTTTAAGCTCTTTAAATAGGAAACAATACATAAATTTGACATAGATTTGTATTAGCTTAAATATTCATTACAACATATTGTGTCGGTGGTAAAAGTAATAAAGAGTTGGGCGCACGTGGATCCTGGGCAATAAATTGCGTTAGTCCTGTGATTCATGGCCAGCCCGGGAATATACGATTATGCTGAGCCCGACCATGTTAAGCCTTTGTGGTGTATAGCAGGTACCAGAAAATAAATGTCAATGAAATCAATAGGGCATATGCAAATAGATTTCACTGCTCAAAACACTTTTATATCTTTCTATTTAGTCGGATACCAGGTCACATATTGCATACTAAGCTTTTATATTATTTCAGGAAAAAAATATTTTTCAAAAGCGACCTGCCCTCATTTCATGTACGCCACAACGACACCCTCGTTCCGCACAGTTTTTTTATTAATTTGTTTAAGCGTTTTCAGTTTAACGGAGGAATTTAGTTAAGATATTTTGGAAATAAAAATATTTTTGTTTCATTTTTTTTCCTAATTAGATGGCCTTGTTTAATTTTTTAAAATAAAATATTGTAATTTTACATAATGCATTTCAGGTACTTCAAAATTCTGTATATAATGTAGTATCTAACGATGAAGTATTTTATTTTCTAATCTTAAAAACTCTATACCTAAGTATTACAAAAAATTTTCGAACTTTTTAAGATTCTTTTAAAAAAATATATTAACAAAGAAATAAATACCTAAATAACTTTCATATGGGTATTTCATTTAATATTTGTCTATATAAAAAATAATAAAAGTCAAAATTCACCGAATTTTACGTAATATACCTACTGTTTTACGGTCAAATTAATTAATTTTAAACTAAATTTGCCTAAAATATTGAAACTCTAAAACATCAACGTAGCTAAAAATATGATTATTTGAAAAAATAAAATATTGGTGCTGTGAATATCTATTTAAATTTAATTAATTTAATTTAATTTATTGGTCCGATTTCACCAATGGTGTCGTAATCGAAGAATAGCTATGCCAGGTATAAAATTATTCGCTGCATTTATTCTCAGAATAACTTATAGTACGTTTCATCACTTTGTCAGGACAAAAAGTTACTCCTAGTATTACTATTCTTAGATACGTGAATGCAGACAAATTAAATAGGCTTATCATGGTCTCAATACAGTATAGCATAACAGGACATTTCTAATTTAGTCGTCACTTTGAACTTGTGTCAATGTGTCAGTGCTATTTTTCAAACAAACTGTAAAATCACGCTGCCTGGTGTTTAAATTTCATTTAGTTTGCTTTGTGTTGTGTTTACTGTTTTAAAAAAAATATCTTAAAGGAAACGAAGTGCTAACTTATATGCTTATTTATATTTATATGTAATGGTCGCTCAGTAATAATGTACTCTAAGCGCTCAGGTGACATAATTTTGCCACCATTTTGATTTTATCTGAGGAATAAGCCGGTTATTCCTTCAAAATTGGTGGTATAAGAGTTACTCTCGTATAACTTTGTTATGCTTAGGATAAGTAGTTGTTGAAATGAAAGTATGGTTATCTGAGAGTAAATAACAGCTTTATCCTAGGAATAAAATTTATTCTACTTTGGTGAAATCGGACCTTAGTAAAGAAAACAATTTTTTTTAAATTTGCACCTAGCAACTAAACACTAACATACAATTTGTAAAAAGAAAGAACTACATATTTATAATTAAATAAGACTATGAAATAATATTTGTTGAAATTTAAATAATTTAAGCTTGCCGCATTGCGCGGAACCTTAAATAAGTAAAACATGTCTGCCAAGCGCAATAAATTTTTCACGCGGACTAGCCCTCAGAAGGCTCGCGCCCACTGCAACGGACCCGGTCAACGCTCGCTCTACATGCCGACGGATTCATTCCGACGCAGGTTTCAAAGAGTTAACTAAGATGCCGCTGGCTGAGGTCGATGTACGTCGGAAAGTGGCGTAGAAAAGAGGCATGGAAATAGGAAAGTTTTAAACAGTCTACTACTAGTTTTACCCTTTTAAATTCTTATTTATTTATGTGAGTACCTAAATTCTATTCGCGAGTTATCTTAGCGTCTTTAATATTAATTTACATTATTTTGCACGAAGATAAAGAGTTCTGCCTAAAATGTAAATTCAGCGCCCTCCGGAATGCAAAGTTCACGCTTGATTGTATTTCCACGGCAAAACGAGGGTCGAATTTTAAAATATTCGCTTGCTTTAATGAAATTTTAGGTTCACGGACCGTGAAAAGATTTTTATCATTAGAGTTGCAACTTTATAAGCCGCTATTACTGAATGTTTCCATTACGATTAGGCAAATAAAGTAGCAAATGCTGTGTTCTTTTTAGGATTGTGTTTTATTCTTCAGTTTTCTTCGTATTACCCTCAAAAGAAGACAATAGCTATTTCAGAATGCTTGAGTTAGGGTTCCACCTGTCGCTTTACGTACATAAGTACCTACATATTATGTCATTTATATTAATTAATAATTATGTAAGTAAAATTATATGTTTATGTCCACTTAGTATAGAAGCAAACAAATAAACATAAATGGATTGATGGACATGATGAGAATTTCATGTAGTAAAAACTTAAAACAATTTCATATTATTATAATAAGTAGGTACTCTAAACGTCCTTTACTTCGAAGCTCCGCCTGACTGTTTTACTCAAGCGGAAAATGAGATTTTCCGGTAGATGTAGTAATAGCTTTCCACAGATTACATCGAACATGTTTGCCAACAATACACATTGCTTAAAGATACACAGATATACATGTATGTATGTATGTATGTATGTATGTATGTATGTATAATATATATTTACATTGGACATATTATACCCGTACGAATTACGATAGTATGTTAATATAAAGTGGCATTAGAAGTGCGGTTGATTTAAGATAAATTCGTAAGCTTTCTTTTGAATTTAACTTAAACCGTTGCAGAAAGAAAGCATATTTATAACGTTTTCAAGCAAACATTATTTCTTAAAAATCTTTCATTTCTTTTATTTCCTTACCGAGAGTACTTATGTCAAGCTTGTGGTAACAGATTTAGGTTCACCATTGTTCTTACGTCTTAATTAGCATTAAGAAGCTGAATTATAATTCCCACTCTAGTCATTGTATAAACAACCCGGTCCCCGCTGTATGTAAATTATGTTGAAAGCGCTTATCTCCTTGTAATCACTCGGGCAAAGTAATTAAAATTGTAGTCCTGGTAATTGTCTGGAGTTTCCACTTCTCTCAACTTTTCATCGCATTTTTGTCTTGGTGTTAAAGAATACTTCTTTTTCTTAAGGTGTTAAAAGAATAATTCTTGAGTATAACAGAATAATGAACATTGAACGGACTATAATTATAAGTGCGTAAAGTTTTCGCGCTTGTATATGAAAGAATGTATGTTTGTAACCAGTTACAGACAAAATAACTTAACAATTTTTTATAAAATTTGGCATTTAAATAGACTACAACCTGGAGTAATATAGGCTACTAGTCACCCAGTATTTTCAGACATATACAACCGAAACGTATGTGAGGCACTAATTTGTCAAAAAAAAAACAAAAAAAAATACGAATTTAAGTCAGAGTAAATATACATATAAAATGTACTCGAAAAGATAGATAAAACAGCCTATAGAAAAGCAATAGCATGTTCTAAAGTTCACTAATAAAAACATTTTTATCGATTCAAAACACACCTAAATGACGCCTCTAGACCCAAGTCCTAGGGAGTCACCCCTTTGAAGTGAGGGTAAGTTATATTTATATATTAATTAGCTGATGAAGCCTTAAAAATAAATAAAGACTCAATAAAGTGTACTCCTATATATGTTATAATGTATACTAGCGACTTACCCTGTCTCCGCTCGACTCACTCTAGCATAATTATTACGATTAGTATATGTATATATATTTAGGATTTCTTAGAGATGATTTTATATTTTTCCGCAGTAAAAAGTATATAATAAGTATATTGACCCGGATAACCTATCAATGTACCAAATTGCATCAAGATCTGTCTAGTGGTTTTTTCATTATGCGGTCACATACAGTCAGACAAAAAAATCTAAAAACTGTAAATTCGGCTTCTGTATCGATAAATAGTAAGTATTTCAGTATGATTTTTAAAAATATATTAAATGTACAAATTCGACTCAATTCTATTATATTACTATGGGCTCACCCTCGCTTCGCTCGGGTTTGTCCCTAGGTACGTGTTGTATATATTTACTTCGCACCACCCGGAATATATTTGCTGATTTAATTACCATTGCACGCACCATGGCAACTGTTATAACTGATACGTGAAATCAAGCTTCTAGCTTTTAAAATGACGTAATTTCCATACAAACTTTCATCCCCTATTTCAGCCCTTTACAGCTCTTTTTCGCCTTAAAAAGTAGCCTATGTCCGTCTCCTGGCTTTAAGCTATCTCCCCACCAATTTTCAGCCAAATCGGTACAGTCGTTGTTGAGTTATAAATAGTGTAACTAACACGACTTTCTTTTATATATATATAGATGTATAGATTAGACGAATTAACTTACATGAATAAACACTGTTATTTTAAGCTAAATATAAATATACCGAGGTCTACAAAGCGTACCTATAAGACTTATTGGAGCGCACAATCGATCAACACTTTGCCGATGCCCATCACCGCTCAACCGGACATAACAACTTTATACGTACCTACATTAAGTATTGAGAATATGTAAAAGGAGTTTTCATATAAATTTATATTTTGCTGTCCTCTCTAATATAGTTTTAATTTGAAAAAAAAACACTAGAAGTATAGACTATAGTCCCATCATAGTCTCATGAAGCTGAGCCTTTTTAATATATTAGAACAATGCGGTTTAAGCTACGACAGTCCAATTTCACGACCTTCGTTTAATAAGTAAATACTTATAACATGACAAACCTAACACTTCTGCTTAAAATTGCTATTGCTTTGTTTTAAAACCTAATATATATTGTATATAATTTCGTGTCACGGTGTTTGTTATCGATCTCCTCCGAAAAAGCTTGAACATTTTTTTTGTGTGTATATTAGGGTAGGTCTGAAAAAAGGTCAAAAATACTTATAACACAAAACTTTCATCCTTCAATCCCTCCACCAATTTCTATTTTTTAATAGTGGTTAGAACGCAGGCGAAGCCGCGGGAATTGCTAGTAATAAATAAAAATCTAAAATTATTTCTACATTATGTCCGTTATAGAGTTTGAAACCATCCAACCGATGAGCCCAAAACCATCAAAGATAACTCATTAAATAGCAATAATGCGAATATAGATTTAGATCTCTAAAACAATGCGTTAGCGGTTTGACACATTCGATCCATTCACGAAGTCGATTTTCGACGACAAAATATTTTACTGCGAGAAAATACCTCATACCTCAAAATTGTACATTATATTCAATTTCATAATTAATGAAACTCAACTTTAATGAGTATAAAGTCCAAAATTGCTTAGCAGCTTACAAAACCTTACGGTGTGAATTATTGAAATATACCTACCTATACCTTATACCTACTTAGTACCTACCAGAAAATTTTCAATTCAAAATTTTCAATAGTAATTAAATAAGTATATATATTTAATGTCACAGATGAAGTTTAAGATCTGCACTTGATGGGCGTGAAAATTTGTACCTGTCTAAGTATTTCCTTCCTAGTTTAGAAGTTTAGAACTTTATCACAGTATGTTCTAGCTTCTTGCGGCAAAATATTGTATAATACTGGAGTTGGGAACTCATTAACTTTGTAGAAGTTATGCTTATATTGCATATTTTATACTTATCATTATTATATTTGTTAACTTAGTAGTTTATAGTTATAATAAAGCGAAGGGCACATTCTTAATAATCTTTTTTTAAATAAATAAATGAAGAACAACCAAATGTTTATAGAGAAAAAAAAAGAAATAAAATAAAAGTTCAAAAATTTTAAATAAACCTGTGGGCTAACTTCACTGACCCTTGTCAAATATAATAAATACATAATAAATACACAATAAATACATACAATATATAGTGAGATAAGTACATATATGTGTTTTCATCATCTATTAATTAAATGGTATTTATGAAATATGAAATACGAAATAAATTCGAGTAATGTGATGATACGCTTGCGTTACGTAGGATATAAAAAAAGAGATAGAATGACATTCTATCTTAGTTGCACAGCACCCTAGTCTATCGTCACGTTTCGGCCGTAAATGGAAACTAGTGTCACGTTAAGCCAACGTACCCCGCTACTGTTAATTAAAGGGCTTATTACACCTTCCTAAATTTAGTCGTCCTAATTAGGATTTAGGAAAGGAAAGCAAATTGATGTTTCTGATCACACTATCCTAAATTTAGTAACCATAGACGAATGTACAGATTAAGTATAAGTTTCTACGAGTGCAACCATAGAGTATATTACTATATTATATAACGTTTTCATTATCTATAATAATAATTTTTATCGTTTTTATTCCAAAGATATGGCATATCTTTATATAATTGAATAATATTAATTAAGATCTCTCTTTCCTTTGCCATTATACTCGTTGCACTTTAACAAAATAACATTTAATTTTTTAAAAATTTTAATAACATGTGCACACGCACTACGCAGTCGTCACGTTTATTATAACAATAATAAATGTACTCTCTTTGGTCAGTCCAGAACAAAAATCATAGAAATAATAAACCAAAAATACTTGCTGTCCACAGATTATTTAAGGTCGACTGAACGAATTAGGCGACTAAATGTTATTACACCTTCCTAAATACTTTCCTAATTAGGAATTGAATTCAGCAACCATACTTCTTCCTAATTAGGTTAGGTTAGGTTAGGTTAGGTTAGGTTACACTTGCAGTTCTGATTAATTTGGATGTTTCTTTGATTTCTTTTGACTTGGCTTTACCTTTTGGATTTGTACGTTCTTGCTTATGATCTGACTTGGCTCGGCACACCGGTTTTTGTTGTTTTTGCTCGTGGATTGGTTTTTGTTGTATGTTTGCTTGTGCGCGTTTTTAAGTGTTTGTTTGGGTCGATTCCACGTCTGGCGAATGAGTCATGGGTGACTCGGACGCCAGCGTGGAGACGAGTGTTGTGGTGGGGCGGAAACGCCAAAATGAGGTTCCTCCGATGCCGAGTCCTGGCTCAGCGTCGGAGACTGAATTGCCGCTCAGCGCTCGTATTCAGAAGGCGCGCCGGGGTCGCACCCACGTCCGTAGGAGTGGCTCCGCACCTGGTCGTGCGCGGGTTTCGCACGACCCTGATGTGGAGGCTCGCGAAGCGGAGTTCGCACGAGGATTGGAGGCCAGGGCGTTTCGCAAAGACCACCATAGGTTGGTTTACGAATTTGGCCCTGAGTTCTCCGACGCTGAGACATCAGGCCCTGTGGACCCTGATCTGCAAACTGCAGACCAGCTAAAGGCGCTGGGCATGAGAAGCGCGGGGGAGGTGATGCAGGTGGCCATGAGGTCTGGGAACCTCAAGGGCACCTACATTAAAAAATTGAAAGAGGCGGCTGCTGCAATGCAGATAGTGGCGGAGACCTTGGCCAAGCGCACTGCGGCTGAGGAGAGTCGGAGCTTGCGGGCGGAAGTCGAACGCCTGCGCCGACGCAATGAGCAGGTGGAGGCGGAGCTCAAGGCTTATCGCCGGGAGTTTTCTGGGCTCCGCAAGGAATTGTCGCAGGCCAAGGGGCCCTCGAATGCCTTTGGTGCAGACTGGCTTGACGAGATTCAGGCCTCTCTCGTCGGCACCTTGGGCAATATGCTCGACGCCAAGCTGGACTCCAAGCTGGCTGGCATAGAGGCTAGGCTTCCGCCCTTGGCTCCAGTCCGTCCACCGTTGGCAAGAGATAGGCGCAGGGAAGCTGTACAGTCTCCGGCTCCGGTCTGCGCTCCGGAACAGTCTCCGGTGGTGACAGCACCAAGTAAGGTGCCAGAAGGGGGTTCGGGGGCTGGAAAGAAGCCCCCAAAAAGGAAGACGGTGGCTCGTCGCCCGCGCTCTTCTGGGCCGGTACTGGCGGCTGCTCCTACACCGGCTGCCGCCCCTGCCCCTGCTCATGCAGTGGCCGGTCCTAGCACTGCGGTGGTCCCACAGGAGGGTACGTGGGCCACCGTGGTCAGGAAAGGGAAGGGAAAGGGAAGGGGGAAGAAGTCGGCCCCTCCCATTGCCGCACCGACTGCTCCCTCTGCGCCAAGGGCGCGCTCGACTCATAGGGCTGCTTCGAAGCCGAGGGTTCCGGCAACTAAGCCGAAAGTGGGAGCCCCGCCGCGCACCACGGCCCTCACTATCACCCTGCTGCCGGAGGCAGAGGTGAGAGGGGTCACGTATGCGCAGCTGCTGGAGAGGGCGCAACAAAAAATAGATTTGGCCCAAGTGGGAGTGAGCGGCGGACTCACTGTCAGGCGTGCCGCTACGGGGGGTCGACTTATAGAACTCCCCGCCTCTGCTCCTGCAGAAGTGGCGGACCGCCTGGCAGAGAGGATTCGCCAGGTCCTCGATGGCCTGGCGATGGTGGCGCGTCCCATAAAAAATGGGGAGCTGCGGGTCACTGGCCTGGATGACTCCTCCACCAAAGAAGCGGTAGCCATGGCTATCGCTGAGGTGGAGGGTTGCCCTCTGAAAGTCATCTGGGTCAGCGAGATCCACATTGGGAAGGGGGGTATGGGAACGGCTGTCGTGCGGTGCCCCGTCACGACAGCCAAAAAGGTGGCTGATGCCCGCTACCTTCGGGTGGGCTGGTATGACGCCAAGGTGGAGGTCCTGCAGCAGCGCCCTATGCGCTGTTACAGGTGCATGGGGCTAGGACACACCAGGCCCATGTGCCCATCTGGGACGGAAAGGGGGCATCTATGCCGTCGATGCGGCGGCGAAGGGCACTTCGCTGCCAACTGCACGCGGAAGATCCGCTGTGCCGTGTGCGCGGACGCGGGGCGCCCCTCAGGGCATTTGAT
Source organism: Boloria euphrosyne (assembly GCA_951802675.2). Classification (NCBI taxonomy): domain Eukaryota; kingdom Metazoa; phylum Arthropoda; class Insecta; order Lepidoptera; family Nymphalidae; genus Boloria; species Boloria euphrosyne. The sequence continues at coordinate 11,228,884 of OX637873.1, read as the reverse complement.
GGGTGGCAGGGATTGCGAGCCACCCACCACTAAGGGAAAAGCGGTCCAGAGGGCCGCTACTACTGGAGGCAGCCGTAGGGCTGAGGAGGAGGAGGCGGGGATGTCTTCATAATGATAGGACAAACCCGCTTCCTCCAGACGAATGTCAACCACTCGGCCGGAGCACAGGACTTGCTGTTGCAGTCCATGGCCGAGTGGAATATTGACGTGGCAGTGGCATGTGAGCCCTACTTTGTCCCCCCCCAGAATCCCCACTGGGCGGGGGACACGGAGGGCTTAGTGGCAGTACTGACTGGGAGCAGCACCGGCCCCCACCTCTTGAAAATCGAGAGGGGCCCGGGACTCGTTGTGGCAAGGTGGGGGGAGTACACCATAGTTGGGGTGTACTTCTCCCCCAACCGCACCTTGGCGGAGTTCGAGGTCTTCCTTGACTCCGTCGGGGCTGCGGTGGGCCGGCAGTCGCCGAGGAAGACTTTCGTCCTCGGCGACTTTAACGCGAAGTCTCAGGCTTGGGGAAACCCCGCCTCGGACGCTCGCGGTCGCGAAGTCCAGGCGTGGGCTCTACTCTCCGGGCTGTCCTTGCTAAATGTGGGGACGGCCTTCACGTGTGTGCGGCAGCGGGGTGGTTCTGTGGTGGACTTGTCGTTCGCCACCCCTGCTGTCGCACGTCACGTGAGGAACTGGAGAGTGGAGGAGGACGTGGAGACCCTGTCGGATCATAATTACATCCGATTTGAGGTCTCCACGGATCCGGTGCAGATGGACCGCCTTATAGAGCCCTCTCGAGTGCTTCCGACTTGGGCCCTTGGCCAGCTTGATCCGGAGCTGGCCCGTGAGGCGGCCATCATGGCAGTCTGGAGCTCCCAGGGGACGGTGGTGGGCGCTAGCTCTGATGTGGAGGAGTTGGCTGGCCGCATGCGCGACACTCTCACAAGGGTGTGCGATGCGGCTATGCCGCGGCGGAAGCGGCGCAAAGGCCGAAGGCGGCCGTGTGTATATTGGTGGTCACCCGAAATTGCTGAACTTCGGGTGGCCAGCAATAGGGCAAGGAGAGAGTATGTGCGGTGCCGTAGGAGGCACGGTTTTGACCCGGCTCTAGAAAGCGAGTTGCAGCAGGCCTACAAGTCTGCTAAAAAGGCTCTGCAGCTCGCGATTAGCCGGGTTAAGGTGGAGGCCCGCCAGGAGCTTCTGGCGGACCTGGATCGGAATCCGTGGGGGCGCCCTTTTATCGGCACGCGGAACAAGCTACGCGCGCACGGCGCCCCGGTCACGGAGACCACGCCGCCTGCCGTCCTCCTACGGCTGGTGGGAGGGCTTTTCCCGGAGTCCTCTGGGCATATCCCCCCAGTGATGGCTCCTCCCTCTCTCGCGGAGGAAGTGGAGGAAGTTCCCCCGATCACAGAGGGGGAATTCGAACTGGCCTGCGATAAGTTGCGGGCCAGGCGGAGGGCTCCGGGACCAGATGGTATTCCAGGGCGAATTCTGAAAATTGCCCTGGAATACCTGGGAGGGGACCTTCGGGAATTGTTCAACGCATGCCTTCGCGCTGGGCAATTCCCGAAGATCTGGAAAGAGGGGAGGCTGTGCCTGTTGCCCAAGGAGGGTCGTCCTCTAGACTCCCCTTCGGCATACAGGCCGATCGTGATGCTGAGTGAGGTGGGCAAGCTCTTTGAGCGAATCTTGTCTGCTCGCCTTACTCAGCATCTCGAGGAGGTGGGACCGGGCCTTTCAGAGGCCCAGTACGGGTTCAGGGCGGGTCGTTCGACCGTGGACGCCCTGAACGCTCTGAAGGTTCGGTCCTTGGCCGCGGTGGAGGAGGGAGGCGTGCTTCTAGCCGTCTCACTGGATGTGGCCAACGCCTTCAACACCCTGCCGTTTGAGACTTTACGAGAGGCACTTCGCTATCATGAGGTGCCTCTCTATCTCCGGCGGGTGTTGGACGCGTACCTCCGTGACAGGCAGGTCGTTTGGACGGGAGCAGATGGGGCGGTAGGTCGACGACGTGTCGACTGCGGGGTTCCACAGGGGGCGGTTTTAGGCCCGGTTCTGTGGAACCTCGGGTACGATTGGCTCCTGCGGTGTCCGCTTCCTTCCGGGCTGGGTGTCATTGCGTATGCCGATGACACCCTCGTAACAGCCCGGGGTCGAAATTATGAGGAGGCGGCACGCTTGGCCACAGTCGGCACCGAAATTGTCGTCGACCGGATTGGCATGTTGGGCCTGAGGGTTTCCATTTCCAAAACGGAAGCCCTCCTCTTTCATGGTCCACGCCGGGGACCGCCCCGCAACGCCTGCCTGTGCGTCCAGGGGAGGATGGTGGAGGTGCGGGCCCAGATGAAGTACCTGGGCCTGACCCTGGACGGTCGCTGGACGTTCCGTGTCCACTTCGCCCAGCTCACCCCGAGATTGTTGAGCGCCGCCTCGGCCCTCGGCAGGTTACTGCCGAATGTCGGGGGCCCTGGATCTCTCTGCCGGCGTCTATATGCCGGCATTGTGAGGTCCATGGCACTGTACGGTGCTCCTGTGTGGATCGACGCCCTCTCCGCAGTGAACAGGGCCAAATTGCGCCAGGCGCAGCGGGTCCTGGCGGTGAGGGCGGTGAGGGGGTACCGTACGGTGTCCTACACGGCGGCGACACTCTTGGCGAGCGATCCGCCTTGGCATCTCAGGGCGGAGGTGCTCGCTGAGATGTACCAATTTCGGGCGAGTGAGCGGGCGAGAGGAGTACGTCCAGCGTGGGAGGGTATCGCTCGGATCAGACGTCTAGCTGATGAGGCCCTGATCCGGCGATGGGAGGAGGAACTGGGGACACCCGCGGCTGGCCTGGAGACGGTGGATGCGATTCGTCCGTACCTGCCTCTCTGGGTCGGGAGGCGACACGGCGTCCTGACGTTCAGGCTGACGCAGATGCTTACCGGGCATGGTTGCTTCGGTAAGTATCTGTGTCGGATTGCGCGTCGGGAACCGTCGCCCGCATGTCACGAGTGTGATGCGCCTGTGGACACGGCGCATCACACCCTCGTGGAATGCGCCGCCTGGTCTCCCCAGCGCCATGCCCTGATGATGGTAGTGGGTGGGGACCTTTCGTTGCGCAGTGTGGTCGGGGCCATGCTGCGTGACGAGAGGTCCTGGTCGGCGATGGTCTCCTTCAGTGAGACCGTCATCTCACTGAAGGAGACGGCGGAGAGGGAACGCGAGGCTAACGCTTCGAACCCTCTTCGTCGCCGTCGGCTAGGGGGGAGGAGGCGCCGCTATGCGCATCTTCTCCCACCACCCTAGAGGAGCTACAGCGGGGGGTCGCTCACTTGACTCTCCCGCACATCATCGGGGCGGTCGGGATGCTCTGTGAACAGAGGGCATCCTGATTTAGGCGCAGTGGCCCGCATGGTTCGGGCCGTCCGCAGGGACGTTACGGTTGAATGCGAAAGCGACCCCGTAACGTCCCATTGCACTGCGGCGACGTGTTCCGCTGGAGGTTTTAGTGAGTAGGAGTCTCACAGTCCCCACCGGTTTATGACGGACCGGTGGGACCCCATGATGGGTTTCGTCCAGCGACAACAAAAAAAAAAAAAAAAAAAGGTTAGGTTACACTTTCCTGAATTTAGTAACTAAATCATTTAGGAGACTAAATTTAGGAAGGTGTAATAAGGCCTTTAATGCTAAGAGAGTATAGATAATACTTATACTGATGCTAGACCGCCTTTGCAGGGCTACCCTACCCCAGCCTGCAAATTTATGATATTTGCAATGAAAAAAATACTAATCGATAGATTTTCAATAGCTCAATTTAACTACGTAGCCCTTTCAAATTGCTCACCTTTAATTATTTAATTAAAAATCAATAAAGTCTTTGAAAAAAAAATAATTTATCTGTATATTCAAACTCCTATATCTTTTGATGTATACAATATTTCAAATTGCTCAAAGTTCTAAAACACTGCTCAAGTTGCATTTGTAATTGCTCAAGTAGAAATTTTATCAGCTCCACTTTCGCTGATTATTAAATAATTAAAAGTATAGTTGTAACAAATGTAACGTAGGTTAAGTGAGCGTGCGCATGCGCACCGCGCATTGTCGGTCGGCCTCGGCGGGCTTGGACAATCGTTCCAATTCAACGTCTTAATTCTGTTTCTCGGTGGATTTCTTTAAATTTATTGAATTTATGAATTGTTCACATTACGTGATTCCACTTCAGATATTATAACATAAAGAATAGATCTGGAATCTACCAATAAATGAAAATTAATACCAACAGATAAATTAAGACAAAATCTTATGTTCAAATGCTTATTCTATTAACCCATTCGTTGCTACCAACGCACCATTTGCGTTGATCGAGATTACTACGTCATGCCACCAACGTACCATATGCGTTGAGTGTACTCTAAGAAGTTTTTTGGCATTACATAAAAATGGTATAAAATTATTTAAATATTTGGCAACATTCACGGTTAGAAACAATTTTTAAATGTGGAAACAGAATTAAGACGTTGAATTGGAACGATTGTCCAAGCCCGCCGAGGCCGACCGACAATGCGCGGTGCGCATGCGCACGCTCACTTAACCTACGTTACATTTGTTACAACTATACTTTATTATTTAATAATCAGCGAAAGTGGAGCTGGTAAAAACTCTACTTGAGCAATTACAAATGCAACTTGAGCAGTGTTTTAGAACTTTGAGCAATTTGAAATATTGTATACATCAAAAGATATAGGAGTTTGAATATACAGATAAATTAATTTTTTTTCAAAGACTTTATTGATTTTTAATTAAATAATTAAAGGTGAGCAATTTGAAAGGGCTACGTAGTTAAATTGAGCTATTGAAAATCTATCGATTAGTATTTTTTTCATTGCAAATATCATAAATTTGCAGGCTGGGGTAGGGTAGCCCCTTTGCAGACCGTGGCTATACGCAAAAAGCACGTCTAAAGATATGTACTCTGTCTACAAAGTGTACCATAGAGTATATTGCTACATATATATAAGTACTGTGTAGCTAATCTATATTTTTAAATCAATTCAAGTCTTTGGTTTGCATTTAGACTAGGCTGTATGGACTAGTCCTTTGCATAAATATTACTATAGTAAATTTTAAAAACAACAACAATCTGATTTTGACAAGAAACTTAATGATAATTGACATCAGTAATGTCAAATTGAAAACTATTTTATTTATAAAGTGCGCTTTTCGTTATTAATAGTTATAAATAACAAAAGTTATTTTAAAATTAGGACAAATACAAAGTATTCTGAAATGTATTCATGGGTAATACTAGTATTATACATTCAGTTATTATAATGATTAAATCTAAATTATCCACAATATTTTAAATATTTTCAGGGTGCTAACTCGCATGGACAATTAGGGCTTAATCTGACAAGTGAGCAAATAGAGAAGCCTACTAAAATTGAAAATAATTTTATTAATTATATCAAACAAATATCTTGTGGTGGTGGCCATACTATCTTGTTAGATAATGATGGAAAACTTTTTTCATGTGGATGGAATTTAAAAAAACAACTAGCTCAGGAAAATGAAGTATATACTTTTAATCGTATTTGGCGTTTAAGTGGTATTAAATTTATGAATATTGCATGCGGATGGGACTTCAGTTGTGGTGTTACAGATGATAATTTCCTTTTTGTATGGGGCTCTAATAGTCATGGTCAACTTGGACTACCAAAAGATCATTTTCCTGAGGATGTACATCCAATAAGACTACAGGTAAATGCATGTGCCATATCTATGGGGTTAAGACACACTGCTATTGTTAATTCTAAAGGTGAAATATGGACTACAGGTTGTGGAAGACATGGACAACTTGGCTTAGGGAAAGATATACTACAATCAGATAGGTTTCAAAAGGTTCCTAAAATAAATAAAATCTCGCATATTAGCTGTGGACAGAATCATACGGTTGCTTGGAACTCGGAAGAGCGAGCATTATATGTTTGGGGAGACAATAAACATGGACAGTTGCTTTTGTCCTCAGATAAATATAAGAAAATTTTTACACCAGAAAAAATTGATATAGATGTAAAGCAAGAGGTAAAAAAGCTTTTAAGTGGTTGGACTAATGTTTTACTATGGCTAAAAGATGGTTCCTTACTTACATGGGGAAGAAATAATCATGGACAACTAGGGACCAATACACCCTTTGCAGGAAAAATTATACATGTAAAATTGCCAGGTAAATTATTGTGCACTTACCCTATTTGGGTTATGGTTAGTAAATAACATAATAACTAAATAAATAATAACTTTCAGATAACAGAGTAGTGAAAGATGTTGCGCTTGGTTCAGAGCATACAATATGTTTAGCTAATGATAATACTCTGTGGGCATGGGGGTGGAATGAACATGCCAATACAGGAACTTCATCTGAAGACAGTGTGTTTATACCAACTAAAGTACCAATAGAACCAGGTTCAAAAATTACACAAATTTATGCTGGAAGTGCTCATAACTTTATAGTAACAGAAAGTGTTGAAGATGCATCCAAACCAGATTCTATACCCGAGGTGTGATGTACATAATATGAAGTAAAGGATGTTTTTACAAGTTTTATTTATTAATTATTAACTTATATAATAATTGTTTTTTAATTTTATAATATAATAGATAACTTACATAAAATTTATATTACAACAGCTATTCAAGCCTTTAATGACTTTTTGAAAAAGTTTTTATATAATATTATTAGTAAATTATGATTATATACTTAGTTATATATGTGAGGACCAAAAAATAATTCAGTACTTTTTAGAACATAGCAATTTATTTTTTCAATGATTACTATTATTTTATACATAGCATATTGAAAGTTTATCATAGCATAAAAAACCTATATATCTAACAAGTAATAATACCTTATGTAAATTAAACCAACATCTGATGACTATTATTATCAAAAATAATTTTTAGAATAATTCTTTAATTTCAAATAGAATTCCTGGACAATTTATATTTATTACATAGTTTAAAAAATATAAGAGATAATAATAATAATACCAGGACAAAAAAATATAGTGTATTATACAAAAAAAATATAATTTAAATAATATAAATTATTTAATTGATAATAATGCTTTCAGAATAAAACTACCATTTTAACATTTAAAAGGGATTATATTAGATTTGCTACCTTTTTCTTTCACCTTTTTGTGTTTTACGTTTTTCCTTTTTCTCTTCTTTCAATGCTTTTTGTTTTTCCCTGGTAAAATAAACAAAACATGAGTTTTTCATTAAGTTTATAAATCATTTATTTTTTTTAGAGTAATATTTACCTATCCTCTTTGTCTTTTTCTTTTTTACGTTGAGCTTCTAGGCGTGCTTGTTCTCGACGCTCACGAGCAGCTGCTGCTACATCTGTTGCATTTGTATTTTTAACTAAATCCTGAGAATCGGTTTCCTCTTCATGCTCATCACCTTCCTACATTGAAAAATATGCATATCTTTATAAATTAATATATTATATGTAAAATTTAAATCTTGAATATTAATCATAAAGTGTAACTATGATAATAATAAAATACCTCATTATCAGATAGCTGACTATATTGAGACAGAATTGCTTCACGTATTTTTTTTTCTTCATCTGTATATTCCCGACGAGTTGTTGTTGCTAAAGACTGTGATTCCATCAATTTAGCCAATTGAAGATCTACATCCGTCACAGATTTGGGAGTTTCTATCTTGGGCTTGCATATCTCCCATTTGTCTATTATTTCATTAACGTGAAGTGATATATCATTCTCCTATAAAAAGGTTTTTGTAAAAAAAGTGATCTATATTCTATACCTTATTCTAACCAATAAATTCGAAAAGATTACTTACAACAATTTCAGATAGTATGCCTTCTAAAGCATCTTTCTTTTCATCTATAGATTCCTCACTTTCTAAAATGCCAGATATATATGAACCAAATACGCTTTCATCAGTTTTTAAAGATCGTAATTTATCAATTAACCACGGCTGAAATTCTTCTACGGCAGCCGCCATGTTGACATATCTCCATCACTAATAAGATGACAAAGACATTGTCATTTGTCAATTGAATCAGAATACATGCAGAATATCCCTGTTTTCCAATTACAGAGCATAATGCGACTCAGTGGCGCACAATGCCGATTTGTGCTGATGCTAATTGGAACGTGAATATAATGATTCGATTATATATTTCTGCAAAATAAATATGTTTATAGTTTTGAATTCTAAAATAAAATTGTATTCGCATTATAAACGTGGAATATAAAAAAAAGTCAATGTTATTACTCTTGTAACCTTCATCGATACACTGTATATGTATTTTTTTAACACAGCATCACGCAAAAGCAGTGCTCGATTGTGCGAAGCGTTGCTGTAGTTGGAACATTCAACGTTGAGCATTATGCTGCAAAATGCGCCTTAGTGCTGTAATTGGAAAAGGCCGTATGATGCAGAATACGTCATTTACATTTTACTCATAGAATTTGTAGGCTGTATGGACTATAGTCTTTTGCCTTTCCCTATTGGGGATAAATTTTAAAAACAAAAATCATAGAATTTGTGAATGTAAATTCTAAATACTGTAACATAGTTCTATGTTGAAAAATGCTGAAATTATTATAAAATGCTACATTCCCAGAATCACTTTTTCTTTATTGATAAATGGAAACTTTTAGACATTACTGTAATATTGTAGTGTACTTTATAATCTGTATTTAGGATGTCAATTGTCATTTGTCCCATCATGCTAGATAATCATTAATCTGCATTCTGCATCGTTCATACTTGTGTCGGTATAACAATTACTAAGCAAATTCACTATTTTTAAAATTAATTATTGAAAATATATATTAATTTAAATAATGTCTGCTAGATACGACAGAGCTATTACTGTATTTTCTCCAGATGGTCATCTTTTACAAGTAGAGTATGCTCAAGAAGCTGTAAGAAAAGGATCTACAGCGGTAAGTTTTTTTGTCGTTAAATAAAGTGATACATTATGTTGTGTCTGAATGTCAAGAGTTTTTATATTTGTTTTCAGGTTGGCGTAAGGGGCAAAGACGTTGTGGTGCTGGGGGTTGAAAAAAAATCTGTTGCAAAACTGCAGGAAGAAAGAACAGTGAGGAAGATATGTCTACTCGATGATCACGTTGTTATGGCATTTGCCGGATTGACTGCAGATGCCCGCATTCTCATAAATCGCGCCCAAATTGAATGTCAATCCCATAAACTCACTGTTGAAGATCCCGTCACTCTAGAATACATAACAAGATATATTGCTGGTCTTAAGCAAAAGTATACTCAAAGCAATGGGCGGCGTCCATTTGGTATATCATGTTTAATTGGGGGCTTTGATTATGATGGACATCCTCACTTGTTTCAAACAGAACCATCAGGTATTTACTATGAATGGAAGGCTAATGCCACAGGTAGATCAGCAAAAACTGTTCGAGAATTTTTAGAGAAAAATTATACTGCTGAGGAAGTGGCTTCTGAAAATGGTGCTGTAAAGGTAATATATATTGTGCACATCTTAACTGTAATAAAAAAATTGTAATAGTAATTTGCAAACATTTTCATATCTGTGCTCATATATAAATCTTAATTTACTATGAAACTCTTGAATAATGATTTACTGAGACAGCTACCTACAATATTATTTTCCATATATATAAATCTGATACGCCTTTTGCCAACTGATATTGTTTTACATATAATTATTTTGTTATAGCTTGCTATTCGGGCACTTCTGGAAGTAGTTCAATCTGGACAGAAAAACTTAGAAATAGCTGTCATGAGACGTAATCAGCCTATGCAAATGCTGGACTTGGATACAATAAATTCCTATGTTTCTGTTATTGAGAAGGAAAAGGAAGAAGAAGCTGAGAAAAAGAAACAAAAGAAATAAAGGATTTTTGTATAAATACTTTTTAATACATTGCAAAAAGTATATGGCATCTTTTATTTTGAACAAATTAAAGTATCTATGAGTTAAGTAAATCTATAGTTTGAGAAATCTGAGAGTAGAGATCCTTCAGATTAGAAGCACTTTCCTGATTAGAGCCTTTATTACCCATTATATCAAAGAACATTTGATCCCATTCACCATTATAAGGATTCATATCATTTTTCTGTAACAAAGATAATAACAATCAATTACTAGTTGCACATACTTTAAATTAAAAACATCTATGTGGCCCTTTCACTTGTAAATATACATTATACTTTTACAAATTACCTCAACAACACCAACATCATCCATCTCATCAGTTACAGAGGGAAGAACACAATTTAATGAATTACATTCATTAAAGATTCTCTTTTTTGCATTATCTCCATCTATAATATCATGGTTTATATTGAACTCTGCCAATAATTCAACACCCTTGGACTCCTCGGTTGATTCTGGGTCCAAGTTTGACATACTTATGAACTGAGACTGGAAATTTTCATTGGTTTGTTGGCAATTTTCAATAGAAAAATCTATTAAGCCATCTTGAGAAGATTTTCTGAAAATTAATTTAATATGCTTTAGAAAAATTGTGAAATCATTCATGAATTTCAAATTATTTACAATATACAACATTTAAAATTATAAACAAATTCAGAGATTTATCACTAAACAATTAAATATTTGAGACGAAATATTACTAGGTACATAATATATACATATTTTACTTTTTAATAAGAATTTGTGCAAAATATGATAAATTTTACAGCCACCTTTAATATTTGGATAAATTTCAAAATCATTATATTTAGATAAAATTTATACTTACTCATAACCTGTATTTGTTGTAGTAAATTCCTTTTGAGTTTCAACATCTGTATGTTTAGGATAAATGAAATAGATAAGGAAAAAGGATTAGGATAGGATTTGTATATAAGATTAAAGTACAAAAGAGTGTTGTTACAACAACCTGGTTTGGAAATTTCGTGTTGCTTCTCTGAAGAATCACTTTTCGTTATAAACCAATCAAATTCAATATTTTCTTCATCGTCACAAACATCTTCTGAAGTATAAGAATAAAATGACAAAATACATCATATTAATTGAAAAATATGAAAAAATAAATCATTATGTACATAATGGAATCCTTACTCTCCATACCTTCACTTTGTATGTTGAAGTCAAATTTTGATGAATTCATTATAAGTAAATCCTGCGCTGCTTTTTTCAATGCTATACGCAAAGCACGTCGTGCTTTTTGCAGAGGAGAAACGTATATCAATTGATCCGAGGTGTTTAAGCTCTAAAACAATCATAATACGATTATAAGTATATCTAAATATTTATAAAGTACCTATTATGTACATGTCGCAGACCCTTTGATATAATCAAAGTTGCAGACCTTTGGCTTAAATCCCCTTTTAAGAGTTAGAGCCTTTCTATTAATTTTATTTAGTAATTCCGGTCTGCCATATTGAAAATAATCGTGGATAAACTCGTGCATGTAAGGATTACTGGAATTGCACAGAGGATCTTGCAGATGGGAAGTAACTTTTCGAAAACCATATAAATTTAACTGTCTAATGAAACTGGAAATGTTGGTTGTTTTAAATATGGAGTGATCACATTGTAAATAATTTTGCAACAGTCTATAATTTAATAAAATAGTTCGCCCCGTTCCGCCCCATATTATAGCAGAAGTTTGCAAATCTAGCAAATACCATAACTTTTGAGGAAAACGCATTTGAAATATAGCGTTCGTAGCTTCTTGCATTTTATACAAATAAATTTAAAAACTCGCGCCCTAAGTGAATGTTGAAATGAGCAGTTTAATTATTATAGTTGAGTCATGAGTGTTAACCATAGATTATATTGTTGTATAAAACGCCACATTTTAGTTATTTTCTTTCAATAAAAAAAAAAGTTTATGTTTAAGTTGATTATTATCGATAAAGTTGATTATTGAAAACACGAATAAAACAACATTTTCTGAAAATGAATCCTAGCTAGATCGATTTATTGCCCCCGAAATCCCCATCATACTAAATTTTATGAAAATCGTTGGAGCTGTTTCCGAGATTCAGATTATATATATACTTTATATATGTAGCAATAATACTCTATGATATATACAAACATATATATATATATATATATATATATATATATATAATATATATATATATATATATATATATATATATATATATATATATATATATATATATATATATATATATATATATATACGTACATATATATATATATACATACATATATATATATACAAGAATTGCTCGTTTAAAAATATAAGATTTGTAAGATGCAATACCTTTAAGGGCTCATTCACACGAGCAGCACGTTGCCAACGGCAAAGGTAAACTACAGCCGACACCATACGTCGGGGCCAGCTTTCGACCGGTCAACGGCAGCCACCGAATTTCAGCGTTGAAGACCGTCGTCGCCCGTCGGGCGACTTTCATTTCAGTTTTAACTAAAAACTGAAATGCCTTAAATTTAAACAAGGTTTTCAAACGTTTTCCGATTGACACCATATCCGTTGCTCTTATCAAATCAAATCAAAATATACTTTAGGTATTAAAATAGACTTTTACAAGCACTTTTGAATCGTCACTTTTACATTATTAATATAGAATTTAAATTAAATGTCAGTCTGTAAGTTTGGGAGTAAGCTACTGCTAGTTCTGCTGAGAAGATCCGGCGAGAAACTCAACAGTTGTTATAATATTTATTGCATTACAATATTTATCTATTTATCCTACGTGAGAAACAACAAGACATTAATGTGTGGGAACACATTTACATCTTCTAAGCAGTCCGTGATGGTGTAATAAGCCTTATTCGATAATGTATTTTTAATTTTAGATTTAAATTGTTCAAAAGGCAAGCTTAATATGGACTGTGGAAGCTACATACCTTGCCCCATAAACGATCTATTTACTTTTTGAAAGCGAATACTAAGTGTTATAAGTTTATCCTTATTTCTAGTATTTATACCGTGTTTGTCGCTGTGTTTTGAGTAGCAATTAATATTTTGTCGAACAAATATAATCTTATCTAGTAATCTAAACTACTGGGAAGAGCTGGCGACACTTTGTTGCGTTGGTGAAACTCCACAGTTGCTCTTATAAAATATTATTTGATTACAATATTGCTTAGCCATTTGCGTAGGAGGCACAAGTAGGTAGTATATATACATTCACAAGTGCAATGAACTTAGTGCACTCCTTGCCAACCTAGGCTGTTACTAAGACTCACCACTCACTAAACAGAAAAATTCAGAAAAATTCTTGGCCCTGCCTGAGACTCAAACCTCGGACCGGATGTGTAGCTGTATAAGCTAGCCACTATGTCAACACAGTAAGTTAAACAGTTGTTTAAATAAAAAAAATAAAAATAAGTATTTTATTTGAATTTTAACAAAAACAAAAAGACTTGACTTTGTTCAAAAAATGGGATCTACAGTAAACGATGTGGGCTGTTTATAAAATTAAAACGTTCCTACCGTTCCTATGTCTAATGAATTTATATCTCATTAAACAATGTAATACTGGCAGCACTGCCTTAATGCCAATTGCCATATATGAATAATTTTACATTGACAGTTGACACTTGACACCACACACTTGTTCTCTTGGTAGTCTGTGCTTGACACTTCTGACTTCTGAATCCGAGTTCTGATTCTTTGTGTTTTGTTTGGTAAATTTGTTGGCTGTCCGACTCGCCGCCACTGTTTATTACATAGAGTATATTCCTACATATATAAAGTTTATTATTTGCAAAAACATAATCTTGTTAAAAGGTTGAAATTGGCGATAATCGAGTTAAAGACTTTAACTTATAGTACACGGACGTTTCAGTTATTTGAATCGGTTTTTATATCATAAATTAATAAAATTATGTAAAAAATATAAAGTGAAGAAAATTAATGTACTGTGCATTTAATTTTAAAAAATATAATTTATATCTGATCAAGGAAAAGAAATATGGTTTTTATCACAACGTATTAAGTAAATCATTTAATAAAACTCTCCAATATGAATAGATCAAGGTATTTACGAAATATAGTACGAATTCATATAATATTATGCAATACGATTTTAAACTTTTATTTCTTTTAGATTTTCTATGCTGCTGTTAGAGCCTGGTGAAATATATTTTGAAGATTACTCTTGTACAATGAAAACGAATTCTTCAAAATTAGGAAATACCAAACAAGGTCGTTTAAAGCTTTGTTCAAAATCTCTTGTATTTGAACCTAGGGAATGGGTGTATCCACTTGTAAAGCTACATTTTAAGGAATGTATTGATATAAATACAGTGCAAAATAAATCTAATGATGAGAACATAATTAAAGTAAAAGTTGGGCAATATGCTGAAATGTTAGAAGAAAATATATTAGCACCATATAAGTTTAAATATGAATCAAAAGACTTTTACTTTGTTTTTGATTTTTCTTCTGCTGATGAATGTTTAAGACAAATGCATCAGCTTATGAGAGCATCTTCTCTACATGCCCCAGAGCATAATAGTATGATTGCAACAATTCTACATTCGCGATATATGAGAATGACTTTTGATCCAGTTATGATGGAAGATTTTACAGAAAAAATTATTTGTCAATTTCAAACTGAAAAAATATCTCCATTAGTAAGGCATAATGGAAAACTTGCTTTAACACCAACTTCACTTTATTTCCAGCCATTCAGTAATATAGAAAATGTAAGTGTATTCTTTAGTCATAATAAATAATACTTAAAGGAACTTGTAAGAAAGGAGATCCATGGATAATTTTATTAAGATCTTAGTGCCGTGAACTGTAGTTGTGGTCAGAGAAAATGTATAGTTAGCGGTTCAATATATATTTTTATTATGTACTGCTTTTTCTATTTGTGTTATTGAATGAATGAGTACTTTATTTTCAGAGCTCTATTTTAAAGATGAAGCTGGAACACATAAAGAGGATATATAAAAGAAGATTTTTATTAAGGCAAGTTGTATGTATCGGAATATGTTTTATTTGTTTTTTTATTTTTAAATGTTTTTAGTACATATATTTATATTTTTAATTATTATATTATTATAATAAAATTTGACAATCTATTTCATATTAATCATTTAAAGAATAAATGTTTTTTAGCTTAAATGAAGACTTTATTGTTGTGTTTAATTTTTTAATTTTATGTTTTCTATTACAGGGCCTTGAAATATATTGTTCAGAAACAAGTTCAGTACCTCACATATATTTATCATTCCAAACTGAGTCAGATAGAGACAGTGCTTATCAACTACTAGAAGAGTCCCCTCATGTTCAATTAGAAAGGGTGCATGTAGAGGAAATGACACTGCAATGGCAAAATGGAATTGTGTCAAATTATGATTACTTGTTGTACCTCAACTGGTATGTACTTAGCACTTATTATTATTATAATAATATTATTATTAACTTTAATTTTGTTGTACTTAACACATTGTTTTTTTTTTGCATGGATACTTTATAGATACATGCACCCTACTTTATTCAGATGAATAAGTACCTAAGTAGTCTAGTACTACTCGTGCCTGACCTTACTGACCTGAGTTTAATAGCAAAATATATATATGCTTCTGTGATCTGTACTGTTGATATATTTCATTTCAATTAACAATTTATAACTAACTTAAAACTTTTTTTGAGTAAGCATGCTATTATGAATTAATTACAATTCTATTATAATTATTAATTTTTATTATTATTATTATTTATGTTTTTTTAGAAGGGAATTTAATGTGATGAGGATATTGATTTTAATTAGTAATTAACAATTATTTTATAATACTATTTTTAATATTTAGTAGATACTAGATACACATGTTTCGTTTATATTATTGCATAATGTGGTAACCAGTAATAAAAAGTGCATTCATCTCTTTATAATTTGTATATGCAAATAATGTATGAATCAATGTTACTTTTGTTGGTTATCTATATTACTATTAATAAAGCTGAAGAGTTTGTTTGTTTGTTTGGTTGAACGCGCTAATCTCAGGAACTACTGGTCTGAATTGAAAAAATCTTTTAGTGTTGGATAGTCTGTTTATCGAGGAAGGCTAAAGGCTATACAGCCCGCTACGATCAATAGGAGCCGAGCACCAATGAAAAATTTTGCAAAAACGGGAGAAAAATATTCCTTTTGAGAGCTTCCGTTGCGTGCGCTGCGTAAACGGTTAAAGTTATGCAAAAATCACATATGACGGAATTGTTCCCCTTTAGAAGTTCTAAAAAAAGGCCGCGATAGCATATGTCTATCTTTTAAGGTTGACTCGCTGTAACCTTTTTATGGTAATAAAATTTGTTTTAAGATTACGCAATACTTGCGAAGGTGTTTAATAAACATGATATTAATCCTTATCCAAATAAATAAGTTATTCATCTCAAGTATTTAATTTTGAACAAAATTGCTCTTGGCATCATTTGATTTCAATGAATATCTTACGAGATATCATAGTTATAACATAACTCCGCAACAAAATAATGATCACCGCGTGCAAGACGGGCGGGCGGGACAGGCGAAAGAGTTTAGTTTCCAACCTTTAGAACGCGAGCGAAGCCGCGGAAAAAGCTAGTCCTAAATAAAATAAAATGAAATAAAATAAATGCCTTTTCTATTAACTGTCATTCATTGATGTTAATAACTATTACAGATTTTGTATTAGTGGATCAAGTAGCAAGATATTTCTATCGTAAAAAAAATTATTATATTGATAATAAGTTTCCAGATATGAGTAAATCCCCTAATAGCTAAGCTATTTGGTGATTCATGCAAAATAATTTGTGTTATAGTAATTTGTCATATTTGAAATTGATATATTTCTGTTTATTTATAAGCATTATTTACAAACAAGGAAATTGTAAATTTATTCAATTTAGTTTGTATTTTATTTTCTCACTATAGAGGTATTTGTTTTTCTTCAAGCCTTGCAGATAGAAGTAAAAATGACCTCACTCAATACCCAGTCTTTCCTTGGGTAGTAGCTGATTATATATCAGATGAACTAGATCTAGAAAGTGTGGAAACATTTCGGGACCTCTCCAAGCCAATGGGAGCACTCAACCCTGATAGGCTAGAAAGATTACTTGAAAGGTATCATGAGATGTCTGACCCGAAGTTCTTATATGGATCTCATTATTCTGCACCTGGTCTTGTCTTATTTTATTTGGTAAGTGCAATTTTTTTACTTATGTTGAGAAGCTACCGATTTATCACTATTAAAAATAGATTGTATGGATGTATTTTTTCAGGTTCGAAAGTACCCTCAGTATATGTTGTGCTTACAGAATGGAAGGTTTGACCATCCCGATAGAATGTTTAATTCAGTGAGGGACGTTTACAATAATTGTTTAAAGAACATGTCGGATTTCAAGGTGTTACTGTAGTTCTATTATTTAGTCAACATTTTATTACAATTTACATTTTTTTTTTTGTTTTATTTGTTTATTAATTATAGGAATTAGTCTCTGAATTTTACGATACAAATGCGAAAGGAGATTTCTTAGTGAATATGTACGATATTGATTTTGGGGAAAGACACGATGGTACAAAAGTCGACAATGTGAATCTACCTCCCTGGGCTACTTCCCCTGAAGATTTTGTTGTCAAACTGAGGCAAGCCTTGGAGTCGCAATATGTATCCAGACACCTACATTTGTGGATTGATCTTATATTTGGATATAAGCAGCGTGGAGAGGAGGCTGTGAAAGCTAATAATGGTTTGTAAGTTTTAAAGATATAATGTATAAAGTGTATCCATAGTGGAAATATGGTTGCTTCTTTTAAGCAATACATAGGATAGGTTTAGTTTTAGTACCTGGGGTAGTATGGTAGCTGAAGTCAAATAAGCGAGCATAAGCGATCCTACGACGCCCTATTAATATGGGGGTGATTTTGTTGGTTTGACTTTGTCCTACATATTCCCTTATAGTTAGGTGGTATGCGTAAATTAATTTAAAAAGTTAACCCTGTACAGTACTCTGTTAATTATATAACTTTAAATTACTGATTGAATTTTATGTTATATTTACAAAAAATACACTGTAGAGTGGAATTCATTGACAGTAATACATTTCAGTATTTCACCACGTATGCTACGAAGGATCTATAGATTTGGAATGTATTTACGACATGAACGACAGACACGCACTAGAAGTGCAAATAATGGAATTCGGTCAAGTTCCCAAACAAATATTCACCAAACCACACGTAAGGAAAATCGTACCGAAAATCTTGAAGCCCTTAACCACTAAGCACTCGCCTGAATATACTATGGAATGTACAAGTACTATACGGTTACATAAAGAAGCAGTGACGTCTGTTTTACGCAAAAACGACAGAATAATTTCAGTATGCAAAGATGGCACTTTAAAAGTGTACGATTTGGTACAAAAAAAGCAAATTAGAAGTGTCATTCTATGTACAACGCCATTAAGTTCTTGCGTCATGGTCGATGAGCATATCGTAGCAGCTGGTTCTTGGGACAATGAAATGTGAGTTAAATTAAACGGTTTTAAAAAATGTCTATAATAAAATAAAAAGCAGCCTAAGCTACTCCTTATACAACTATTCTGCGAGTGAAAATCCCGTCAAAATCAGCCCAGCTGTATCGTATGTATGTACCAGATTCGTCGGAACAAACAGACAGACAGACAAAAATTTTAAAAATTGATTTTTTAATGTTATTACGATATTTTTTTTAACGTATACGTTATACGTACCTAAGATCTTTGTATGTCGTTTAGTTTCAGACTTTCCCATACTAACCCATTTAAATGTTACGCCCTGTATATTAATTATTTAAAAACTTTATTTTGCAGATATTTATATGATGTTGAATATGGTCGCGTCGTGGAAAGTTTCCGGGCGCACGATGACTCCGTCAGTTGTTTGAAGTGGCTTGAAAGAGGTATTATTAATCTATTATTATATATACATATAATAAAATTCTCACTTAGTCGAATGTGTACGTTAAATATGTTTTGGAAAATGTTATGAAATAGTTTTTATTCAATACAGAGGCCGAATCTATAGTTTTTAGAATTTTTGTTAATCTCTGTATTGTTATATGGTAGGTAATCAACTTACCATATAATATATACAGCGATATATACCGTTTTATTATAAGAAGGTTAATTTTGTTAATACTTTAAAATAATTGAATAAATTAAAAATGAGCGCATGAAACTTCTTTAGTGCTCTTTGATAAACTTTTTGGCCATACCGCAATTAAATCTAAAATATAATAATCTAAAATATAAATCTAAAATATAATAAAAATAATAAATTAAATCTAAAATATAATAAAAATAATATGCCTTAGTAATATTTTAATAAGTTATAATTATTATAAAATTATTAATAAGAAACATATGTTTTTATTTACATATTATTAATAATGAATTTGACTCTCACTTCTGCGACACTAATTTTTAAATGTATTAATTCTCTTACCCCTTATCTATCTATGAACATCATTATTTTACATAATGTAATGAAATGTTTCTTAGACCATCTTCTGATATCCGGTGGGTGGGACGGCGTGGTGCGTGTGTGGGGGAACGTGGGCAAGAGCGGGCAAGCGCTGCGCGGGTTGAAGGCGGAGTTCGATCATGACGGGAAAATCACCACTATTGCTACCCGGTAAGGATATATTTTTGAGTGTTCAACCGTTAAACTATAAATTCTCAGCAGTAGATATGTTTTAAGCAAAATGCTGTCAAATGCAATGGTTTTCAAAAATACCAAGTCTAATGGCGGAAAAATGGTAGTGTAATTTACGCTAGTATTTTTATATTATTTTTATGTATATATATATATATATATATATATATATATATATATATATATATATATATATATATATATATATATATATATATATATATATATAGCTTACTTGCTTTAAATAAATGAAAGTTTATAGGAAATAATAATACTATATTTGCCATTTGTATAATATTTTAGAGCATTACATATTATTTAAAAAAAATATCTTTGTATGTAATGTATTCTTTCGCTTTCAAAGGTCGCTTATTATTTATTCCTGAGGCTAACGAACAATAATTCCTTGATCTGTAAATAACCTTTTAATACGAATTCACTTAGCATAAATATTCAAAGATTAGATTTTTTTCACAGTAAATAGTATTTAATAGTTGACCCGAATAACCAGCTATTATCATCGTACCATATTTTATCAAAATCTGTCCAGTGGTTTTCTCGTGATGTGGTCAAAGACAGACAGACAAAAAAACAAAATTAAAAATTTTGAAAAAACCCACAAAGGATATTCTTGGTTTTTTTAAAAAACTACTAGGACTAGTTTTGGTTCTGCACTAAAAGTTGTTTACTGCAGCGCCCCCTGGTGAGTTATCACCGTAACAACTATTTAAGAACATGCACGAATCAAACCCAAACCCATAGTTGAAAATTGCATCAAATTCAGACAAGTAGTTTTGAAGGAAAATGGCAACATGGATTTGCACTTATTAGTGTTTTCTGTAGCGCCCTCTGGTGAGTTGTCACCGTAAAACCTATTTAAGAACATCCACCAATCAAACCCATCACTGAAAACTGCATCAAAATCGGACTAGTAGTTTTGGAGAAAAATGGCAACATGTATTTGCACACACAACCTCTCCCCCAAACGCATATACCGTCTCTATTTACAGTATTTACAGATTTAACTAAGTTAGAATTTTATTATACATATTATGTTAGATTAAAAAAATACTCGATGAAAAACGACATTGATAATAATTATTGCCTTTTGTTGTCGCATTTTTTTTATTTCCACTTCATGGTTATTTATCATAGTTATTATAATAATGATATAAATTATGCCTACATACCTAATATTATTTTGATGTGAATTGTAACAATCAAAATCAAATATTAGTTCGACCTTGAGACTTATTCTCGTTATATAATATTATATCTATACTAATATTATAAAGAAGTAAAGTTTGTGTGTTTGTATATTTGTTAAATTGTAAGGGGTAATTTCGGGATCTACTGAACCGATTTTATAAATTCTTTTACCAATAGAAAACCACATTATTGCTGAATGTCATAGGCTATATAAAAACCGAAAAATAAAAAGGCTTTTACGTGGTAGTCCGTTTTGCAAAGTGAATCGGAGAAAAAACGGTCGAATGAAAGCGTTTCTTACACGATTATATTATATGGAAATTACGTCATTTTTAAACTATACTAAAGAGGTTACACTCGGGGACGAACCCGAGCGAAGCGAGGGTGAGTCGCTAGTTAATAATATAATATTATGAATTTTACGAGTTACATGAGAGTTATTTTTGCTTAAAAGGTTTTCCATGTAGGTAAATATACGCTCGATTATATGTAGTTGCACATTTTAACAATACTCAATACATTTTTTTTGTAAAAACACGAGGTAAAAGTAGGCTAACTACAACCTAGGCCACTTTCACATTCATAATATTAGATTATGCTAGCGATATTTTTTTTGATCGAAACCCTTTTTCTATAGTAAAGGCTTAAGCTAACTAAGTAAAAAAATAAAAGAAGCCAGTTAAAGTATCGTTAAAATGGGTCCAGTCATTTTGGCGATTAGCCGCAAAAAAACAGACAGCCATTACCATTGAATTGAATAAAAAGCTTACAAAGAGACACTTCAATTTATTTTTTGTATAGAAAAATAGTAGGTACTACGAACCCGTAGTACGCGACAGCTCAGGAGTGCGGGCGACGTATGAGGTGCGACGGGGGAGGTACACTCCGCCCGCGTTCCCCGCAAGCGTCGTTCCACCCTAGTCTCAGTGTTGTTCATTGCCTCGCTGCTACGCCATGCACATATATCGATATTTCTCAATTATTAGGTGTTTACTCTGCTTACTTATAGTCTCAGACACAAAACTGACATTACGTGGGTTGCCAGTTTATTGGAATTCTTAAATAATGATATACCATTAATCATTATCGAAAATTAACGTTAGTAAAATCAAGTATCGTTTTTTTATAAGTTAGTTTTTTTGTAATAAGCTATGCTGAAATAATGTATAGGTATTTATTTAAAATGTAATAATACAAAATTAATAGTGCAAAATAAAATTTAATAATGTGACTATCACTTTTTTTTTATTTTATAGAATTTATTATAATAAAATGCTTCTAATTATTTGCAGGTACAGACGTCATGTAGTGGACATACTGGCTTGCACGTCCGATGGTGAAGTATTTATATGGGACTATTCCACAAAGGAGTTAATCAATAACATATCTATACACAAGTCAGCCGTGACCGGCTTCTGTCTGTTGTCAGAGGACAGGATAGTCACGTCGAGTGAGAGTGGGGACTTGAGTGTCACTGACCTTAGTGTTTTGAATTCCGTAAGCCTATGTATCTTTTGTATTCAGCCTTCTTTATAGTCCCACTGCTGAGCATGAGTCTCCGTTCAATGTGAGGGGGACCAAAGCCATAGTCCACCACGTTGGCCTAGTACGGGTTGGCGGACACATGTCTTTCTAAAACTTGCTAAGTTCTCTCAGATATGCAGGTTTCCTCACGATGTTTTCCTTCACCGTAAGACAAGTGTAATCATGTTTGAAATGATGGAAATAATAGAGGCGAGATACCTGTTATCCTAGCGAGCGCGTTCCTACTTGGCTACCACTGCCTTTATAAATACATTGGGACATTATTACAACAGCGCCATCTAGTTCCGTGGTAAGCTACGAAACGTAACGGATACCAGATAGTTAATATACTACACATATAAATTTTAAATACATACATATTATAAATATAAACACCCATGACTGGAGTACAAACATTCGTGCTCAACAAATGAATGCCCCCGCGGGACTCGAACCCGCGACCGCTGGCGAAGAAAGTAGGGTCACTACCAGCTGAGCCAAACGTGTCGTCAAATGCATATAATATAATAAATCAATGCATATAATTAAATTCTAACTTAGTTGAATTTATTCACTGAATATTCTTTGGAAATTCTTATCGAAATAGTCAATACAGAGGCCGAATCTATAGTTTTTGAATTTTTGTCTGTCTGTCTGTGACCGCATCAAGAGAAAACCACTGGACAGACTTTGATGAAATTTGATATGGTGATAGCGTATCCGGGTCAGGATATAGGCTACTAACCATTAAAAACCATCTGTAAAACATCACACGGTATGTAAAATCTAAGAATTTAGTCCCGTTCTTTAAAACGCGGGCGGAGCCGCGGGGAATGCTAGTTTATATTGTTATATATTATAATAGAATTCTGAGTTGAATGTGTATTCAAGTTTTCTTTTTGGTAAATCTTATTGAAATTGTGTTTATTATCGAGAAACAGGCTAAATCTTTATCTCTCAGATTTTTTGTCTATATCGTTAGTAGTGTATTTGGTAAAAAGCTGTTATTTTGATATTACAAGCAGACACTTCAATTTTAAATGAACTTCAATTTTATTGATCGGTACAGATGACATCATGCATGACCATAATGTTTTTTTCCATTTGTTGTATAATTATTATAATTCACTATATCTTATTTTATTATGCAAAAATGTTAGTGATAGACAGTCCTGACAGATACTGTGTGGTTACACGAGCCAATCTGTAAGGGTCAGGTTTTTAAGATAATAAAGACGAAATTATATTAGTAGAGATAAGATAAGTTATTTGCATTTCTTCTTTTGCATATGAGACGATTTCATATATAAATAAACATACAGACGTTTTATTTTTTTTATGTTGTTATTGTTAAATACGTAAGAATAATTGCAAACTGTCAGTTCCGTAAACAGCTACAAGAGAAATCTAATCACTGCTATTTTAGGTCTTGAGCTAAGGTCATTTTTTATGCTGATGATATCAAAATGGAACGCTGTTGCTAGAAGGAAAATTTAAAATTTTATTTTAATTACAGTGTTGAATAAATCAATATAGATAAATATAATGAAGTGTCTATACATAATCTCAAAATAATAGCCTTTTTTTAATTATACAGTGCTTTACATTAAAAAAAAACAACTTTGTCAGTCTGCTTATTCCGAAACGGCTGCACCAATTTTGACGATTCTTTCACAAGCACATAACTGAATATAAAGAGTAACTTGGGCTACTTTAGTTTAAAAATTGTATTTGGGTTCTGCGCAAAAAAATTAAAACCCATAAAATCCCAGACCCAGTACATCCAGTGCAGCATTAATAGCATTTAGCAAGTCCAGTCAAACAATCCATTCAGCTTTTGATTATACTAGCGACTCACCGTTGCTTTGCTCGCGGTCGTCCCTATGTATACATTTCTCCTACCTTAGTATACATTTCTCAGAAATAAGATAATATTTTCTTGAAATAATAAGTACCCTAATACCAAATTTCATCAAAATTTGTCTAATGGTTTTGTCGAGATGCCGTTACAGACAGACAAAAATTCTAAAAACCATTGCGTCTTTCGTATCAATATGAATGACTTTCAAAAAGATTTAAAAAAAGAAAACTAAGTTCAAATTAATTTCATTTAGCATTTTATTATAATTATAAGATTAGTGTTTTCTTTTTTATATGTCAATGGGAAATTTTCATATTTCTTACAGGTATATGAAAAACAAGTTTCAACAGTAATATCGGCGCTGTGTTGTGATGGATCGATGTTGTGGCTCGGCGGCAAATCTGGTACACTTTTACACTGGAACATTATAAGTGTCGAGCAGCTGAGTGAACAAAAAGCTCATGATGGTACGAATTTTAAAATTTTTACATGTTTTTAAGAAATATACATATCAATTTATATTTTGGTGGCTCAATCACTGATTTATTATAAAAAGATATATTAAATGAATATGTATGTATAACATATACATATATTTCCGTAATCATCTATTTGGCATTATATTATGTAATCCTAAAGTTCAACTGACCATTAATATTTGTGCTAAATATATAAATATGACGTACGTTATTTTTTAATTTAAAACTTTATATATTTTTTGTTTCAGATTTGATTCAGAGTATTTATTTCGACAGCTCTTCAAAAACTCTTATCACAGCCAGTGAAGATAAATCAATAAAAGTATGGCAATTGACTCAAAGATCCTGACCCCCAGTTCTTAAGTTTATTTCAGTATTATTTCTATGTTATCATTGTTTATTATCATTTTAAATAGGACTCAATATTTTTGTAAGCAATTTATGTTATTATAGAATACTAATTGATAAAATTAATATAATTAAATTTTATATAAGTTGATGTTTATTATTTACACCACTTACATTAATGTATTTAAATGGAGGAAGGTGATATGACGCAAAATTCTGATTTCGAGAAAATTGAGTTCATAGTTTATGTAATGTACTAATTGCATATATAAAATGGCGAATACTTAGCTGTTTTAAGATTTTAAACTTACACTGTCATTCGTGCATAAAACGTGAAAATTGGAAAACGCAATATATCACTTTCACCCATTCACGTCTTTCATTATTCTACTATTGGGATAAATAGTGAATCGGCGCCGGGGGTGTACTTGCACCCTTCCCTCTGCCATTAATAAAAAAAATATTAAAAAAAGCGATATTGTGAGAGTTTAAATCCTTTTTATTTAGCTATCTTGAAAAAATAACGATAAATAAGATATGAATAAAAATTATAAAGTTAATCATTTAAAGATTAGTTTGTAGTTTAGTGTGAAAAGCCGCTTTTGAAAAAACATGTTAGGACATTGATACACAGGCCACAGCACCAACTATTATGGGTATATAATATATAGATAGTTGATACACTACACTTATATAACTTTAAATTCAGACATAGTATTATTAATATAAATGTTCATGACCAGAGGTCAAACATTCGTGCTCATCACACAAATAAATTGCTAGCGGGACTCGAACCCGCGTCCGCTTGCATATCAATTACGGTCACTACGAATATTATAACAGTTAAATTCAAAATAAAATACTTATTCGTAATCATAATGCCGCAGAATTAGAATCAAAGTATTTCTTTGAGATGAAAATATTTGTTGTTTAATATTTTAGGAATGGAGTCATTATGAATTCTTATTTCTATACGCCAGGTGGAGCACGAACTGGGCCTCGAGCTATGAGTTATTTATAAATTATAACCGATTTGGTACACAATATGGATAACAGATGGCGCTTTTTGCTCTACATTTTTAAATATATTTTTGTGACTCACATAATCGATATTTTAAGATTAATATCGTCATTCATCCATCACGACTTGCAGTAAAATAATGTTTTTACACATATATACATATGTGTATAATTAATTTACGCTTAGAAATAGTTGTCGATTACTAACGTATTGACAAAACGATTAAGTGTTTTCAATATTATTCATTACTTCCTGCTTTTAGTTCTAACCATATTTACTAATGATTCAGCTTTATTTGCAATGATAATATATTTTTTACAAAAGTATCTAGAATTTTAATAGCTAACTAAAAACACGCAAAAGAAATATACACTAAAGTATTATTTCACAAGTAAATACTCTTTGTTATTACGTATACTGTATAAATAGCTTTGAGTTTAATAAGATATAGAGCAGAAAAAAAAACAGTAGTGTAAGAGAAGCTTTTTTCGCTAATTATCTACTAACTATATATGGGGAAAATAACATAACAAGCATATTTTAATAACTATGTATATTGTAGGGTACTTATGACAAATTAATTATAGTAAAATAAATAGGTGTAGATCCAATTAATGTAATTAAAACTTAGCAACATGATAGTCCATTGAAATCATTAAAACAACAATTCATCTACACTGAAACAGATTCTACCATAGTTTTTTTAATAAGTTCACCAAAGTTTTCAGTGGTGTCACAATTTTCACTTTCAGCCATGTCCGGGGCTGGTTCTTGTTGCTCAACAGGAGCTTCTTGTGTAACCTGAACAGAGTGATCTAAGTTT
Organism: Boloria euphrosyne; assembly: GCA_951802675.2. Taxonomy (NCBI): domain Eukaryota; kingdom Metazoa; phylum Arthropoda; class Insecta; order Lepidoptera; family Nymphalidae; genus Boloria; species Boloria euphrosyne. Next base: position 11,201,960 of record OX637873.1, on the reverse strand, counting down.
AATAGTGTATTGTGGCTAAACCAATTTTCATCATTATCTATAGCTTGCAATTTATTGCTTTGTTGATATGGCATTGTCATCAAACTAGAATAGTTTGTATCTGTTTTGTTTTCTGTTGCACACTCTGATGTATTTTTGTACATATAATGAGTATGTAACATCGAAGGATACTGCATTAAATTGTGTTCAGACATACTTGTACTCGGCTTTTGCATATAATCCGTCATGTACATGTGACCATAATGATTAAGTACAGATATTTGTGAGTTGTGAGCGAATTCTTCAAAACTAGCAGCTGAAAAACTTTGCAAGCCCTTGAAATGATGGTCGGAGTGTTGGTCATATGTGTAGTTGATATCACATGGGTACCTTTGCATGGTATTTGTCATTGTGTTGTATTCCATTGTATTGGCATTGGCATAAGGAGGTCCTTTTCCTTGCAATATGTTAGAGGTGTAAGGATCATGATTGCGGTGATCAGATTTATCTTCAAAACTCAACATATTATTTTTTAAGTTTCTATGGTCAAGTGTTTCACTTCTAAAACTAAATGTTTCATTTTGATTACTACTAGAATTGCTTAAATTGTGATGTATATTATTAAAATTAGCTGTGTTCATGCAAGATTCCATGCCAAGCCGGTGTGGTGTGTTCATATTGGATACAGTGGCTACTTCATGACTATGATGGTTTTCTTTGTCATAGGTAATGGTGGTACATTGGGTGTTGATACCATGAGCTTCTGCCCATTTTCTTTTAACAGTTTCCTGAGCTTCCTCAGTTTTCTTCTCCAGACCTATTCTCATTATGGTGTTAATAAAGTGAGTCCTTACTCTCAAAGGGTTAAACTCTATCCTCCCAGAAGTATTGCCACAACCATCTCTTGTGCATCCACATGGAAAGTTTAATCTGTCAACTTGGCATTTAATGCCACCCATACTACAGGAGCAATTATTGGGATTACAGACACCTTTACAGGCGCAGCCACAAAATTCACGAGAAGTCCTAATGTCTCTACATTCATCTTTCTCATAGCCTTCAATTTTTCTAACACCAGCTGCTCTTAGTAGAGCTCTTCTTTGCCTTGTTGGTACTGGTTGTAGAAAGTAATAGCTGTCTAAATCTAGTTCAGATTCTGATATGTCACTTGTTTCCTCCTCTGTGTCACTATCTTCACTGGATGAAAGTGATACACCTTGTAAAGTATGTCGTTCACTTTTTAATTGTTGTAGGACTTGTCTATGTAACCTCCTCTGTTCTAGTGCATGTTCTGCTAGAGTGAACTTCTGTGAATGGCTATGTTCCCACTCCATTCCTAAGGTAGAGCCTCCTTGAGAAGGAACGCAAGAAAAGCCTTGAGCTCTAGGAAAGTAGAAAACTGTAACATTGTCAAATTGTATATTGTGTTTTATTCTCTTTTGTTGGGGTTCATCAGTAGTTGCATCATCACACTTTCTTTTGAGACTACTTCTCAGGGGTTTATTGTTTGTTGTGATATTGTTATCTGTACTTGATTTTTCATTACTATTTGAAAGTGAGCTCACATTATTTTCTTCAGATTCTATTTGTTTATTGCTATCCTCATTAGGACATGGTAATTGAAGGTTAAAAATTGGAACTTTACTATCATCAGGTGTTTCTGAACCAATTCCTGAGTCACTGCCATCAGACCTGTCTTGAACATCTTCTTCTCTGTCATTTGGTGTACTGTCTGGCGGGAGACTGCCAAGAGCTGAATCCTCGCTATCAGCTGATGCAGTGTCTGTTTTAATATCTTCTATATCACTTAAGGTGTCATTATCTTCTAACTTAATAGCATATTCTATTTTACTATCACTGCTCTCATAAAACGGAGAGCTGTTTACATTATTTTGTTCATCATTAGAGTTAAGATCTTCACTGTCACTAACTTTCTCATCTTTTATCACAGGTACACGTTCCTTATCGTCTATTTGCTCCATTGTGGGCCCCTCTAAATTGCTTTGTGAATTTGATTGTATTTCTAATATTTCAGATGATTTTACAGGTTTCGTGTCCATTGTTTTCTGTAAAATAAAAAAAAGCAACTAAAATATTGGAATCATATATTTAAAAGTATTACTAGTCGAATAAATACTCTACCTAATATTATACACATCTAAAATGGATTTAGCATTTAAAAGTCATAATTATTTATAAAAATCGAGGTCAAATTTGAAGTTAAAAATTGTTGCACTAAAGTTCGGTGCAAGATATCCGTCGGGTTTGAACGGAGCAGCATTATAAATCAAACAAAATGATAATACAAAACCGGTACCTGTTTTAAAAGCCCGTGGAGGCCTCAACGGGCTTCGCCGGCCTGACTATCTTCGAATTCTCCAGTCCATTGTGAATCACTACGCAAGGCACTGATCATGTCTATGCGTTCAGATCAGCAGTCAGCAACTAGGCAGACTCATAACTTTATTAAATTTGGTTATCAAAGTTCTTCGCACTAAACAAATTTCACTTTAATGTTAAACGCAATAAGGTCCTTTTTATCACTGGTAAATCGATGGTGACGCGCCGTATCATTCCCTATTTATTTATTTTCTACTTTATTTTGATAGTTGTTCCACAAATATTTTTTACACACAATCACTACAGCCAGTTACATATATTTGATGACATTTTAGATGTAGGTAGCACTTTTTTTAATAATAGTTTGAACATTAAAATGAAATATCAATTTTGAAATTGCACAGAGAGAGCCCACTTTTACTACAGCAAAGTTGCCGTTCCCACTCGCGTAATCGTGTACAACGACTCTTGAGCGACGCAGGCAAGTTAGAATACGGCAAAAATTAAAAGACGTCAAACGTACGTTTTAGGATGGTTACAGTCGTCTTCTTCATTTGGTAGCATAAAGCTTGCGTTGTTCGACGTGACGTTACCTCCCTCTTCCCTCCTCCCCCCGGCCTTGCGACCCTCGGCACCGCGTTGCCCGTCGAAGGCGCGCAAGCGCTATCCGTTTAGTAATACCAGCTCTATATTACAATTTCCCGCTAACATTTTTTTTATTAATTAATTATTAATTATCTAAAAAGAGATTGTATTTTTTTCTTTAATAATGATACATTTTTATTACGAATTTGAAACAAAAAGGATAAGTAGGCAGTATAATTACATACCAAATTCTTCAGTAGTACATGTTTATATTGATATTTGCAGATAAATAATGAATAAATCCACAATTATTCAAAATATGTAAATAATTATTAACATAATCTACGAATTACTTATTTTTAAACATATATAAGTAGTAAAAAAATATCACTCTATTATTACAACATTATTACAACAGCGCCATCTAGTTCCGCAGTAAGCTACTTAACGTGCTTGTGTTGCGGATACCAGATAGTTGATATACTACACATATATATTTTAAATACATACATATTATAAATATAAACACCCATGACTGGAGTACAAGCATTCGCGATTAGCAAATGAATGCCCCCAGCGGGACTCGAACCCGCGACCGCTGGCGCAGAAAGTAGGGTCACTACTAACTGAGCCAAACGAGTCGTCTATGAAAGTTTTTTTTTGTAAGCTGATTATACTTTATCCCTTCACACAGTGTCGCATGATTGAAGATTGATTCCCGTATAAATTTAACAATCTTTTTACCTGCTTAGGGTCCAAAATATTAGGCTATGTTTTTAGAGGAAAATTAAAGTTTTAGCCTTTTTCGCAGTTCGGTCTTGGAGTACATGAAGTAGTCATGCTGCATGCTGGATTAATAAATAGGTACTTACCGAACGTATATAAGATTAATCCAGCGAATAATAGACCTCGCGAGTATAAACTGCATCTTAAGGAGGCATTTTGTTCATCAGAGATGGATATATAATATCATCATACCAAATTTCATCAAAACAATAGACAAAAGTTCTATAAACTATAGCTTCGGCCTTTGTTTCGATAATAATGACAATTTCAATAAACTTGACCGCAATATTTGGTTCGACTCGAGTTCGAGTACGTATGAATAAGGATAACATAATATAGTTAACAGTTAACACTAACACTATCCATACCACAATCTGAGCAATTTGTGGTACACTTTACTGAAAAACTATCACGCCTATAGATTTGTGATTTAGCATAGTAATTTAATTTCATATCTGAGAAAAAAAATATAATTTTATAACGATTAAAAAAATAAACATTAATAATTTTGTATTCATTGGATAGAATGTTATTGTACTACTAACATCATCTGTTAGAGTTAGTTAGTGTTAACCAAAGAGTTGACATCGCTGTAACATTATTAAAAAAACTACGCAAGTCCTCACAAAGCTCAGCTTTTTGCTAGTAATATAATGCCTCACAATAAAAAACAAAATAGTAGGTAATCTTAAGGCTGTAACTAAAAAATTTTATGAAATAAAATAAGTGATGATGATATAGGTTTCATCCCTATAATAAATAACATAAGTATTGATTGTTAGTATACTTCAAATTGATATTGAAAAAATCCTACCCTATCCTCCCATAATTTTCATTCTATCATGAGATTTCAACGTTTTATCTTAATAAATTCTCCCACAAATCTGGGAGAATTTTATTTGCCATACAGTTCACAACCTTTTGCTCTCCGGCCAACTCAACACCCGACAGGTCTTGTTCAACACAAGCTCTACGTCCTATTATTACTACTGTACGTATGCATAGCTTAAAAGTATACGAGCTTAGGCTATACCAAGAATACATATACAAATATATAGATAAATTTTTACATATATAAAATTTCCAGCTTTAATCTGTAGGTATATATGAAATATTTTTTGGATTTGGATATAGAGGAAAAATCTATAGTTATTAGTATTTTTGACTGTCTGCCTGTCTGTAACCGTATCACGAGAAAACTACTTTACAAATTTTGATGAAGTTTGGTATGATGACAGCAAGATAAATTTTAATGCGGAAAAATTTCTATTTTCTGAGGAATCTATACTAAATGTTAATGCCTAGAACCCGAGCGGAGCGAGGTGACTCTATTATAGAATATACCAAAGACTATAGGTATTATAGAAAGTGTTTGCTCTACATACATAATTGTCTCTACATGTACAGATATCATAATTTTGAGTTATAAAGTTTTTTTAAAGGACTGCTCTTAAATCATTACTTTTATACACAATTTACTAACTACAAGCAAAGTCGGCCCACTTCAATGAGCGTAAATTAAACGGTTTTTTATAATTTTCTAATAAATTAAAGGTATCTAAGTTCCTCCTTATAACATTAGCTATCTGCGAGTGAAAGTCCCGTCAAAATCGGTCCAACCGTTTTAGAGATTAGCCGAAACAAACAAACAGACAAGTATTTTAAAAGTTGTTTTTTGATGTAAGTACCGTTTATACTACCGTATACCGTATTTCATATGCATTTAGAGAAAAGCTGTTAATTTGAAATTAAAAGCAGACACTTCAATTTTATCTCTATGTACTGATTATATTGTTAGTATTAAATTACATTTAAATCCCAAAATCACCAACAGCTTGCCTTTCTATTAAAAATTAGGGTCGTACGGCACTTCCAGAATTATCGTATAGGTAGGTTTTATGGTTTCGGCGTGCGCAAAAAACATTATTAATTATAACTAATAAATAATAATAGAGTGATTAAAAACTGTTTGAATATAAAAAATATGCAAATTGCAAATTTTTTATATTCTAACTCTTTTTTTGAATAAATAAAATTTTCGAATAATAAGATTTTTGTACATAGAAACTATCTAAACTACCTTTTCGGAGTTTTTCTTGAAGTAATTTAGATTTTTGGTTTTCTAAAAAACATTAAAATATTTAGAATTAAGATCAACAAATATTGAAAGGTACGTGCGATTTATGAATTTTTTGAAATCAAGTCTAAGCCAAGCCTTCATGTGGCCAGGAATTCTGTAAGCGTAAGGCATTGGAAAGGGAACAAAAATGTAAATGAATGCGCGAAAAAAAAGATACAAACGAATATCGCATCGCACCGAGAGATTTTTTATCTCTTTCTATCTGGTTGGATTCTAGCAATTCTAGCATACAGCTATTGCATCTACTCAAAGGGATGAACCCGACCGAAGCGAGGGTGAGTTATTATAAATATTTCTCATAATATTTAAAAAAAGAATAGTAAAACGTTACTCTTTGAAGATGATAGTATCTTAAATATCATATTTTGTCAGACAATAATGACGGTAACTATGGCAATCTAATCCGAGCTTCACGAGCATGACGGTTTTTCGTGACGCGACCTTGAAAGACCTCATCCCCGCAAAGAAGTTTTAATTCAAAAAATAAATAAAAAATATATCAATGTAAATATGTATCTCTTTACTAAATTAATCATCTATATTAAAAAAGATATAGGTATTAGGAAATATTAAAATGAAATTGAAGCAAGATATTGTCTACTTCCCTCGCAATATTAACATGCTCTGGAAAACTGTATAATTTGTCGCTGAACAAATTAGCCTGATATTAATTGCTGCCAATGTAAGTATGTAGAAAATTCGTTATCTAAGTCTTAGAACATAATATCCTTTTTAATATACAACTTATATGTTGTATTCATAAAATATAATTATTTTTACTTTAAAATGATATTTAATTTTTTTGGTCGAAAATAGAGCTTCGTAGGTTTAAATAACAGATAGCGGAATTTAATTTTTAAAATAAAGGTTTTAAAAAACAAATTGATAAAAGATGACTTTTATTAAAAATACTAGAGATAGACTTGCCCTTGCTCCGCTCGTGCCCTTCCCTAGATACATTTTGAAGGTCCTATATATTGACCCGGAGAATCAACTTCCGGAATTCGTCCAGTGGTTTTCTCGTGATTCGGTCACAGGCAGATAAACAGACAGACAGACAAAAATTCAAAAAACGACATATTCGGCCTCTGTATCGTCAATAATGACTATTTCAATTAGAATTTCATTTTAATTAAAATTTATATATATATATATATATATATATATATATATATATATATATATATATATATATATATATATATATATAATATTTTTATTTTTTATATTTTTTTCAAACCAGACCAGTACTATCCGATATTAATGCAATCAAAATTGAATTGAAGTAGATATACCTATATATCGTATGTGTAATGTATATAATATGTAGATATTATATAGGTTGTGGTATATGTATTTATGTATGTAGCAAATTCAAATTCAAATTCAAAATATTTTATTCAGCATAAAATTATTACAATTTTTTACTGAACGTCATGAGTCTACTACCAGTTCGGAAAGAAGAATCCACTGACCTGAGAAGAACTGGCGAAAGAAGTACACCGTTTTCCATTTCATATAATTACTCCTTGTAAGAGATTGCTTATAGCGATAAGGCAGCCTCCCGAGAATCATCTATTTCTTGTGTTCTTCTCGTGTATCTTTTTGTGATATACAACAAGTATCTTTCTATCTATTCATCCATCTATCTATCTATATCAATGTGATTAGCGAACTCCGCAGGAAAGATACACCTAATAGTGTAAAAGCTTGCAAGCAAGAACACGCACAAACGCATTGCACGCAGCATTCTTGTCACTGTCATACTCTGGTGGAAGATAATTTGAGACGACCGGTAAGAGATCTGCAAAAGACGCAGGATCGACGGCAACAACATTCATGTAAAATGCATGGTCATTGTAAATAAATGCTTTTAATTGTTGCAATTGGTTGAATTTACCTTTGTAAATTTTCTTCGACCCTAATACTAGCAACTATCTCCACATAAAATCTTCGCCAACCCGTTGCTCCATTTCGACGTGAAAGAAAGACAAACAAAACAACAAACAAACACACTTACACTCTTAAAATATTATAGAATTGTTTAAAGTATAGACATTGATGCTTAGTTTATAAATTTTCTGTATAGAGTGTAAGCCGAACTTTACAGTGGGATTTATTGTTGGGAAACGCATTTAGGCATATCACCTGTACACAACATTGAATCGATAATGGACTCACCGGCTTAGTGCTACCCGCTACTCAACGTAGGTATTAGGTACCACCTAGAACGACGACAAATCCGTGTGAAGCGGGAGTGAGTAGCTAGTATTATTAATAGAGGTCTAAATTTGATTTTTTATGGTTCTTAGACATTATCATGAGCTATGACTTTATTGAGGTCAATTAATTATTAACGCCCCCAACGTCATAATTGAAAGCGAATTATTAACATTTTGACGAGCCTGCACAATAATGTACAAAAAAATAGTAAGTACTATTAAAATGTGTGTTTCTTATTCTAAATTAAAAAATGAGTTATACGTCATAAGCGAGCATGAATTCCTAATAAAAATAGCATTTTGTTATTCAAGGTAATCGACGTGAGTATTAATCTATTTTGAGAAACAGTATAAGTGATACATAGCTTTGTAACAAAATATATTATATCTATGTAATATGAATAATAAATTAGCGATTTGGAAATTTTAAATGAAATTGTCTTTTCAGATTTTGTCGCGGATTATCAAAATATGATTTTTGGTTCCCGACGTTTCGAATGCTTTATAATAGAGTGACGAAAACCAAATAGTTTCATTTATGATGTCAAATAATCGTGTAAATCTAAGAAAGTATTAAATTGGAAATTCTAGAATATTGTAGGTACAAGCAGTAGCTTTGTGCTTGCCGTGCGATATTCTCACGAGTACATAATTGTCGCATGCAAAAAAGAACTCCTTATGAGACTTTTATATGGAACGAACGGAGTTTAAAAATAATAAGAAAGTAAAGTTCATGCGTCAAAAATGTCTTGTAGTATATTTTTGGGTTTTATGTCGTCACTAATTACATCTAAGTACTTAGTGTCATTTACAACATGGGATCGTTCTTCAAATAAATTGGCACTCTGCGGTAGACATAATATAGGGCGAGGGCTATACGTACCAAGCCGCACGTATACGATAATCAATAGATATTTTCAGGAGGCTTTCGCGGAGGGCGAACGCGACGCTTGCATAGGGCTTTCTCGCTCTCGCCTGTAATTTATACAGAGTAAGCAAAAACTTAAGATGAAACTGATGTTTTTTTAATTTATAGATATTATTTTCCTTGTGATGATTATATTTATTTAACTTAATTACGTTAATAAAATGATAATATGAAAAGCAATAAAATGATAAATTAAACAGTTCTAAGTTATTGACTAGCCTATAAATAATAATTAACAAGCTAACCTCATTTTCATCATGTTTACCACTTCCCATTACGATAAAGACAAAGATTGTGAAAAAACTGCACGTCTGAGAATACATAAACAAATCCTTGACTAGTAGAGTAATAATTGCCTACTTTACTTCTAGTGTCACATACTCATGCCACATGTAGACGTTAAATAGAGTTAAATGATATATTAGGACAATTATGTGTTCGTATTTTTAATAAACCTACTATTATAAATAATATTTTAATATATACACTAACTTAAAGTTCGCACATACGTATCTATTTGAATTTATTTACATTATAGTTTTATTTATATAGCAACTGGATAACTTATGAAGATGAAAATAGAAAATACTTACTCGTAATTTCGTTTTATCTCTATAACTACAAACTTTACTTGGATTCGTTCGGGAAGATCGACATTGACAGTTAGAGTAACATATAAATATAAAATATGTATGTCGTACCTACGTTCTACGTATTTTTTATTTTATTTTTACGTTTTATTAAAAATTTTACCAATCATTGCCTAACGTTCAGAAACCGTATTATCAAAAAAAAAATGTAATTTTGTTAGTTAAGTAAGAAGGTTAGATAAGGTAGTGAACAGTTATAGGTTTTAATATATATAAGACTTCTGATTACAAGACTAAATATTTACTTAATTGGCAATACCGAGTTCGAATAAAAGATCAATCCCATTTTTAGCATTATACTGCGTCTCTACCAGTCCCTGTGTACAGTGTAGATCTGTAATAATACATATATAGCCCAGTGCCGTATCGCTTCGTACCTAGGTACTATAATGTAGCCTGGGTCGAATAGGGCATTGCTTTCGACGTTCACATGGTAACAGCAAAACAAACTTCTTCACATACCGGTCATTTAAGTTGGAATATCCATTAAAAAGCCGAGTTGACATGAATAAATTATTTTTATAATAGACATATAGGCATGCGGCGTTGCGGGGTCGGCACAGGGCGGGCGGCGGAGAGGGTGGCAGACGGGGGTAGATTAAATTTCGTACTACATAGCTACGTTGCCTCAAGCTCTCTTGTATTCATCACCGTTAGGGCTGGAATTGCTTCCCGGCTTATTACATCTCACAATGTTCTATCGTGCATGTTGAAATAAATAAATACAGGTAAACAATATTCAAATATATTTAATTGATGTAACTCACGATATGTCGGTGACGACAAGCATTTTTTAAGATAAAACAAGCTATTCACGTTCATTTCGCTCAGGCCATAACTACAACTTTAAAATACTAACAAAAAATACTAAAAAAATACCCATTTACGGACCTAATAATATATAATTATATAAGTGTGACTTAGGCACCATAACATTAAAAAAACTGATTTATGCAATATATTTATAGTAATATGAAACTCAAACAACCGAATAACTCATGTCTTAAAAAGTATTGAAAATATAATTTTATTATTATCCTGTTCATTTAGTTAGTTTTAGTTACTCTATTGTTGTGTAAGAGAAGGACCAACACATTTCCGAATGCCTAAATATTAATGAGAATAATAATAATAGAATAACAATATTGTTTCCTCAAAAATGTCATAAGTATTAAAAATTAGGACGCGTAGAATTGTTTATTTGAATGTTATATAACGTTGAAGTAATATTGTTGTACAGGTGGAATGTATTTCGTCGGTTTACGCAATTCCAAGCCAATACGAAGGAAAAACTTACTTTATAAAATAATCTTTACAAAATTATCAATTACCTTACTTTCCAGCAGCGACATTGAAAACTAGTATATATTTCGTCATCTTAAACTTAAATAAAGATTTATTATTTTTTAGCTATCATAGAACACTTAGTTACAGTAACTATACAGACAAGTTACTTCGTGAAGGTTGCATATTCGAAAGGTGCTTACTGCATTGATAATGAGTGACCCTATTCGTATCCACTAACTTTAAAGTTATAATTTCACAAGCCCTCACTTTTAACAAAAAGTAACTCGTTGTAATTTTTTTATAATATTTAATAAAAAGTGAGACATTTCTTTTATTTTATAGGTCACATAGGCTAGCATATAGATTAGTATATAAGCAACAAATGTCATGTTAGACGTCATATAATAAGACGTCAATCCCCAAGGTAGCTCCAACTTCGTAACTACCAATGATATTATGCCACTATTTTACCATATGAATAAAAACATTTAATTTTTCTTAATATTGCCTTTTAAATATTTAAATTAGAAGTTAATTTTGGTATTTAATTCCATTATCTACTTTATTTTACTAGCCAGCCTGGCCAGTATGATTATAAAGTAAGACTGATCTTGTTTAAAGCAGTGTTGAGTTACGGAAGCCTATATCGAGCTTTGTTTTACACTGAGTGACTATAATGACCCTAACGGGCGTCAAACTCCCTCCCAGCCTTTAGTACTTTAATACAAGGTTGTTTTTTTTAATGCTTAAACTTTTTATGTTTCTGACTTTTTCTCACCAAACTTTTTCAATCAACTTATTTTGATAACTTGGCTATGGTATTTGCACATAAAGCCCCTTCCTTTGATTTCCATATAGTGGGAGGGCATAAAAATACAGTCCGCCATCTTTGGGAGTTTGCCATATTGGATGTATGATGATGTCACTTCTCTTATTTAGATTTGCTTATTAGGCCCTTCAATTTCATATTCATATCATGGGAGATCAAAAAAAAAGCGTCGGCCTTTTAATTGATGAGATTAAAATGGAAATGATAAATGACCATGTTGAAACGTCCACCATATTGGATTAAAGACTAGTTGTCTTCCAGAATATACATCACACTATATAAGTTACACACTGTAGCCACGCATCGTGAAAAAACACTCATGGTATTTATTAATTTTTCATAACACGCCAAAAGAAGTGCTATAACTTAAAAAAAAAGTGCGTGCGTACAAAGTACACATATCAGAAGTGAAACTTCTTTGGGAAAGTAATTTTTAAATCTCGTTTACATTTATACTAACTAACCCCGTCTAAGCTCGTTGAGGGAGGGAGATGGCGCAACGGTCACACCCACGAGTTAAACAAAGTTAGAAATGACACTGATTTGCGGTGGGCGAGACCCCCTGCCTGCGCATCTTGACCGTCTGGAGGTGGTGGCGCTAACTCTTCCGGCTTCCCCATCTCTGAGTGCCTGGTACTTGTACTGGTACTCGTTTATATTTATATTAATCTAAAAGGAAGGGGAAAAGGAAGATAGAAAAATAAATAAATAAAATTATAATTATTTTATTATAATTTTATTATTAAAATAATAAAAGTGTCGAAAATTAATACAAATGCCCTTTCTCGCTCTCTCCCAATCGGTTTCAATCGCACTATCCCTCTTCTCAAAAACGTTTCACATCCGTTTCATGTCGCGTTTCATCCGTAAGAATTTTACCCTCATGCGCGCAAAGAAGTTTCACTTCAAAAAATTGGATGCATGGAATACAAAATTTTTTCTCTTCCGTGATTGGATGTTATTCTTTTATGCGTTATCAAACTATTTAAATACATTCAACTACAATATTTTCATAAAATATTTCTTAATATTTAACTAATAACTACTTATATAAATAAAATGTTATATTTTTTTAATACTTATAATGTTTATTAATTCAATAAACAGCATTTCTTGTGAAATTCTATACCTACAGCCCCTTACAGCCTATTCAATTTATAAATATAATTATTACACATTATAAATTGTCATTTTCACAAATTAGTAACATTTGATAAATCATAAATACATTCAACAAGTATATATTTTTCTTTATTTATTTCATAATGAAATTGCAATGTTAATGGATTACATTCATTAAACATTTCTCTTTAGAATCGCGAAACGAATAACGTTTCTGTAAAAGGAATAAATTCTTGTGCTCTAATTTCTCCTTGCACATTGTTTAAACGTAACTACGTTCCATGATTGCATAGGTCAAATGTCACAGCCTTGTGGAGGAAGGTTACGATGTCAATGATTAGGTTGCTGTGCCTGGTTGTGCCTATGTAGGAGAAATATGGATCGACGTTATGTATTACTAAGAAGTTCTGATGTATTATATTATGAATATATGGAAAATGTTGGTTAAAGTTTATAGAGAACATTTTTGTTAATATAGTAGTTATGTTTTTCTCAGTCCTTTTTCTTCACTGCACAGTAAATTCTTTTAATTTATATTCAATTTTCTATATAATTTATTTTATTTAATAGGATAGATTCAAATATATCAAAACTTCACACTCTACGTTTTCCGTATGATGTCGTGTCATAAAGTAAGGGTCATGCGTGGTAGTGAATTTAATTGTACAAACTCTTGACCTATGATAATAAAAATTGTCCTTATACACGAGACTAGGGCAATATAACATTTATAAGTAAGAACGAATATTATTAGTGAGGTTATTAAAATAAACTATAGCTGCATTACGAATATATTGGAAGCTGCGATTAGAACATGTGTTACATATGTATAGAGACCTACTTCCGTAACTACTTGACTAGAGTAGAGCATTAGCGAATGTAAAGTTTTAATTAGACCATTGTAATCGTTATTTTTCATGTCTTTTGTAAAATTACACACCTATTTAAAATATGTAAGACATCTCTAAATTCTCTTTACAGACTCTATTTTTTAATCGATAAATAAAATGTTGTATGCTTACATTTTGACTCTATCATAGCGATTTCTTTAATAGAAAAAATATTAAATTAAACTAGCAAGCCTATCCTACCAGAAAACTTCGTAATCAGCACAAAACGTGAATATTTTATATTGTTTCCCTCTCGTTAACGTACCTTATATCAATCTTTAGAATATTTATAGATGTTAGTCCATACATATTTCATATACACGTAATGCACTGGGCGTGGTCAGCGTGAATCACTACTGAGGAGCGCCATCTGTCGACAATCTTCGTAAACGTTTTGAATTTAAATAAAAAATGTCATGAACATACGTTTTCAGTTGAGGGTATGAAAGTTTCCTTAACTAGCTGGATAATTTATGTATAGATGGCGCGGATATAGCATTTAGCGGATGTAGGGTTATTTTTAATTTATTGTATTAATTATTTATGTATTTGTTTAACTGTATAATATTCTTTGTTTATGACAAATGAATAAAAAATGTTGATTAAATATTATTATTTCATACGAATAGCTTTTAATAATAAATTTTAAAACCTTCATATTATGTGTATTTCACACACTTTCAGCGTGAAAAGGTATATGTTATAGTTAATAATAATTAATATATTAAATATATTTTCCTATTCTTTATGTTCGTTTTTATATGAATAAAAACTCAAACTATTATGAACTATATCACTAAGCTCAGCTTTTTGTTAGTATAATATACAAAAAAAAATATATTAGAAGATGCACAAAATACTAGTGGAGTCTGATCTACGGGTATCGCTTAAATTATTGTAAATGAATATAAGTATTTTTTATTCATTTTCGGTGATCACTTACATTTTAACTAGGCCGATCCTGTGAAGATATTTTTATGTTTTATTCAATGAAAATGCGTGAGTATACACCCTATAATTGTATTTTATTTTTGTTAGGACAATTAACTATGTATTATAATTGCGTAACTTTATTATATGCTATTTATTGCTAATAACAATCACATTTTACTTTGGCTTATATAAAATTCATAAATTATATTAAACTTTATCTAAGTATAAATAAAATAAGAATAATATCAGTAGTCTATACAGTATCATGTTAAACCAATTTAGAAAAGGTCTTTTTATATGGGTTGTATAAGTAATAAAAAAAAACAGTTTTAGTAAATGATAATATGTTTTAAAAAACTGAAATGCATAATCAATTTTTATTAATATTGACTACGCTGCAATTATGATCGCTAAGTATTTATTATGTTTGATAAACTGCCTCGGTGGTGTAGTGGCTAGCATGTACGGTCATACACCGAGAGGTCCTGGGTTCGAGTCCCAGGTCGGGCCAAGTATAGTTATTGAGTCTTTCTGTTTCGTAAGCCTCAGTAACAGTCCGGAGTTGGGAAGTTGGCGGTGGTTCACCCCCGTGCCTCGGAGAGCACGTAAAGCCGTCGGTCCTGCGCCTTAGCTCTCACTGGTCGTGTCGAGAAGTCGTCCCACCGGAGTATGAGAGTGATAGGAAGAGAGAGTGCACTTGTGTTTGCGCGTACACTTGTGCACTATAATATCTCCTGCGTACTTGGCCAGTCTCAATGAGAATGGCCGCCGTGGCCGGAATCGGTCGGAGAACATTATTATTATTATGTTTGATCAATTTACAAATTCTAACTTATTTAGACTAATATTTTAATTAATTTGAAATAATGAACTTAAGTTATTAGTGCAAAATAACGATAAATTATGTTTAAGTTACACTGTTAATTTAGTTATTTACTTATTAAATATTTTAGATTAATAAATCCGTTAATCATCCAAAAACCGAATAAAAAAATAAATAAAATGTTTAAATACAGACCATTTCGCGAGACATTACAGTTTAGGCTACCACTATTCTACTTTACTATTATTATTAAATGTTACTTATTTAGTGGCGTTTTCAGCCATTTACATAATACCAGTCCTTAACTCCTTATTTATTTAATTTACATTTTAAATTTTAATCATAATATTGTTTTATAAAATTATTGTGAATAATAGGTACATTATCTTAATTATTTTGGCACATGTATTCACAGTTCTCTCTTGTTCAGAGAGTTGGTTATTTTGTTTGAAAAGCTAGCAAGGCAGGCTACTTATTTTAGTTAAAGAACATTTAAAAGTTAAATTGATTTATGCAATAATATCAAAAATGAAGAATGTATTATTTACTTTTGCTATTTCAAAAAAAAAAAGAATAATCAAAATCAGTTCATCCAGTCGAAACTTCTGAGGTAATAAACATAAAAAAAGTACTTACAGACGAATTGAGAATTCCTCGTTTTTTTGAAGTCGGATGAAAAGAAATATTTATTTATAATTTGTGTACTTCAGTATGATTAAACTGCCTTGCAAGCTCTAGCAAACTTATAATTAGAATTATTCTAAATTAAGTCTAAGAAAATTAAAAGTGCCTAACTAATCTAAAGTGTTTTAGCACAAAGTATAAAATAATCTACACTTATACGTGTATAAAGGAATTAGTTTAATTAGCATTATGAATTTAGTACATTATGAATAACATACATATAGGTAAGTTGACAAAAGGCTTAACTGCTTACTAATTTTTATGAGCAAAAAGCAAAAAAGCCTTTTCAATTATCTACGCCAACGTTTTTTTTATTTTTATAGACAAAAAAAAAACTTCATTTAATAAACTATAATTTCGCAACATGACTGAGCATGACTTTGAGAAGTTTTTAGCTGGTTAAAGCGTAAATTATACTCCTTGAATATAAAAAGGAATCATGCTACTTTAGTATTAGCAGTTCAACTGCTGGGAAATGTTTGAGTAAACCATATTGACATTATATAGATGTAACAGAGAAGAAAGTATTTATGTTTGTTCTAAATATATTTATATACTTATTATAAATCAATCCTATTCCACTCTTCTTATTTCTTATATTACCTTAGGACATACAGTAACTTATAACGATGTACATAATATTACAAAGTAGTAAGTACATATTTTGTTAGTACCTTTAGTACATATAGTATGCCTTGCGGTCTTTTTATGTTTCATATTTTACAATTGAATCTCAAGAAGGTGGGTCTGGAGGCGCTGGAGGCCCAGGAACTGGTGGTTGAAGTAGCTTTGCAGCAGCAGGAAGTGTTGTTAGGTCAAACCCTGGGGGTGGAACTATACCAGCGGCGGTTGCAGTACCTTGGAGGTAGGCTACTAACCTGTAAGTCATTTTAATAATTTTTAAATTAAAATAAAAAATAATAATTCAAAAATAGTAAAGTTAACACAAATTTCTCAAATATTTATGTGATGTTTATCAATTTAAAGTATTCGTTTACCTACCTTCTTAACTCCTCGAGTGCGCTAGCCTGCATAAGAATATAGTTCTTTGCCAACAGGAGTGTTGCTATTTTTGACAGCTTTCTGACCGAAGGAGAGTGTGCATATGGTATTACGCCACGTAACTCGTCTAAAGCATCGTTCTGGAAATAAAACCATGTGAATATTATATCTATTTAACTTTATTGTTACAATGCATATTATTTTTATGTTAATATAGATATTAAAAATGTAATAATATGTTCTATACATACTAAATCGTGCATTCGTCTCCGTTCCCGAGCATTTATGTTCAGTCTCACATTTTTTCCTTGGCGCATTTTCTGTTTTGATTTTCCTTCACCCGGACTGAAAATAATATAATATTAAATTTTAAAATTAATATGATTCTATATTAGATTTTAAAATGGCCCCACTATTTTTTTTTAATTCCCCTTTGGTGAATTTGGGTAGTGTAGCGAAGCGTAACAAGTTCTACGCTTGCACAATTAAAAAAAATACCATTTATTTTGAGAATAGGCTGGTATTACAAATAATAATAACTTTGAATACTTTTATGATATTAGTTTTTATATAAAGTAGAGCAAATACTAAAAAAGTTACGTAATACAAGGTTTATTTAATAAGCTGTATTAATATATAAATATTTAGGTAACTCTAGGGAGAAGAACGGATTTATTTATAAAATGCTGTTTTAAATAAATAGAGTAATAATAAAGACTATACCGGTAAGTTAACCTACTCGTACATAAAAATATTGATAGCGATTAATATACATTGTTCCGGTCACCGGTGTTACTATATATATTAAAAATATATTTAATTACCGTTGAGCATAACTAGTTCCTGGTTCGGGCTGGTTCTCATCAGTGGGATAGCAGTGTTGCGGAGGCGGAGGCTGGCCTCCTTGCATGTAGAAGCCGCCGAGGCCGACAGCCCCCAACGGCGTCCGTCGCCCCGGCACCGACTGGGGAGGAGAATGTGACTCCACCGGCACTCCATCCCAGGTCCTCCGCCCCTCCATCATAAAAAAACTAACACATAACACTAAATACCAATTCTAATAGGACGAACTTTAAAACATTATAAGGAATATGAATGATGGACGTTTGTATTTGGAACGGAGTTGACAGACTGAAGCTTAGCAGCGAGAAGTTAGAGCGGTCCACAGATCGATAGGGACGCAGCTGGGGTGCGCACCCCTCTGATCTCGCATTGTTCGAGATGCGAATGTGATTTATTTGAGCGCGTGCACGATATGACCCGCCGATCGGTGCGCCTATTGTTATAGCACAATCGCGGTATGATGCTTACCATTTGTACTCTACATTTTTAATAATTAAAAATATATATTGAGATTTTAAAGCAAATCATGTTTTTCCCTTAGTTCTCTCTTTTATTACGCAAGTATAATGTTATTAGGACAATAATAGTATATTTGGTACATATTTAGTTAATTAGTTATCATCCGTTCTCGTACCTACATTTCTTCTATAATTTACTAAAAGTCTTAATATACTTTTCGGTCTACTGAAAAACTTACGTATAGTAAAGACGACTTAGGTAGCCACTATTTACCAGTTTTTCAAACTTTGTGTAATAACAATAACAAACAAAATTAATATTTGTATTTAAGTTTTAATATTTTAAATATTCAATAATACATTTTCTATAAAAAATAAAATTTTTAGATTATACGATCTGTGGCCGCAGCGATCGTGTTTTGATATATTTTATTAGGCTTCGTATGTGGGTTAAATGCAGATGAGTGAAGTCTTAAATCACACCAGAGAGCGATGTTGTTATAGGGATTTCCATAAGTCGAATACTAAGGAAAATCTCTTCTTGTTTTGACAGATATAATATTCTATACTTGATTTAGATGAACTGTTGATTTGTTTAACTGCATTTATTTCTGGCTAACATATCTATAAATTAGAAGAATTGTGTTTCAACTGCGTATAGTAATGCAATGTATTATTTGTGAATGTGAATGTATTGACTAATCGACTGTTTTGTTAATCAGCAATCGCATATTATGAGGGTCTGGATTCGAGTTTCGGATGAAAGAAGTAGAATTTATTGTTAAGAAAATTTTAAAAATCTAAACTTCGGAAATTGGTAGTCTGCCTCAGATGTATTCGATGTGTGATTACGTACATATTACTTATATAGATATACACTTTAATATTTTAAGATGAAATTATTACCTACTTATTTTAATCTCAAAGATATATAGGGCGCTCTGACAAATTTATGAGGAACACATTGTTTTAAATAATTGCGACACTAAAAGAAATTTATTATACAGTTTTGTCTTTGCCTAAATGACTATGTTGAAAACGCGGCTATAAATTTAGTAGCCGACAAAAAAATCATTAAAACTACCATCCTGCAGGTATAAAAATATCATCTACAGGTATATTTACCTATATAAAATCAATTCACTGCATATTTTTAAATTAAGTAAAACGTTCTAGCACATATAACATAATAGCGTTATTAAAAGGAAGGGGAGGAAATGAAAAACAAAACATATTATTCATTAAACATTTAATACTATAACATACAATTTATTTACATCTTAATCCAGTCAGTTCAGATTTCTTAGTGCTCTAACAACATGTAATCTCCACTCTTATTATTCTACACGTCTAATTATGATAAACATAATAGTCTTCAACATTCTTATATTCCATCAATCATTGTCTTACTACACGTAATATTTGCTTTGGTATTTGTAGTTACAACATTGTTTTGGCTTTTTGGATATGATTACGACAGAGATTACGTAATAACATTATGAAGTTAGAATGAATGACTACAAAGTAATAATATAGAACAGCAAAGACAGCATTATTAAATATTTTATATATTTCTTTTTAAATTATAATTATTTACATATATTACTTTCATTAAACAACAAGTAGTACATACATATTATGTAAGTAAGTACTTTTACGCCCGCACTCATAGTCACTTAATGAACCATTAAGCTGTTCTTTAGTATGGAGATTCTCGACTTAATGGTTCATTAAGGGACTATGAGTGCGGCAGTTACTCTTACAAATGTCACATTCTGTCTTTTCACAGCCTATACCTAATGACTAGACAATGACTAAATTTTAAACACATAAAAGTATTTTAATATTGAATGTTTTGCGATTACATTTACGTAAGAATTAATATGATATTTACATTTAATCAAATTAAATAAGTTCTATTAATATTCATTTCTTTCTATAATTCAGCTCATAGTTTTTATCTATGCACAATTACTTTTTCCGTCTACATACAAATCGATACTGATATATTGAAAAATATGTATCTACCTACATATATTTCATTTTACATAGCAAATATATATTAAAGTAGCTTTATCGTCTTCATTATTTTAATAAAAATCTATGTTAACGTATATATAGTCGGGAATGTTATATTTTTCAGCGTAGTATAATCTGAATAACATTAAAATATTTTTCATTATATAAACGAGCACATTCCTATTTTAAACAGTTTATTAAGTGTACCTAATGATTTTATTTTCTGGTAGCTTCTACATATAAAATTTTATATATTTAAACAGTTTTTTTTAACTTTAAGTAGGTACAAAATAGTAATACTGTGTAAAAGTAGAAAAATCGTGTATCAAATTTGTTTTACTTTGATATATAATTGTTATTAAAGACGTTTCGACAATACAATATTTTGTTACCGATTCATTAATTGTAGATTCAAAAATGTAATTTATACGGACATAAAAAGGATTACATTATTTTTATAATAATATAAACGTGATATTTGATTTTATAACTTTGTCGAATTTCAATTACACAGTATAAGTAGTTTATATTAATAAAATTTAGATTTTCTGTTTACATTAAATTTTTAACATTCAACAATCATAGGTATAAAATTTTATAAATCCGTAAATATCTATTGGATTATAGCCGTTTAGGCACAAATACATATACATATCTTAGAAATGCTCAGAACAAATTCGTACCGTATAATTTGTTATTAATAAATACATTTTATAATCTATTCTTTTCTATCATATATTTGGCACGACGTTTTATTCAGGTATCTAAACTTCCGTGATGACTCCAAGACGCGATTATTGTCAAGATTATATACGTCACTTTACTATTTCAATACACATTAAATATTTACACTGGCTCAAATAATATGCCACTAGTGCAAAATTAAACAGCGTTTAAAGCTTAGAAAATGCACCAACACTAGTCTCAAAGACTTCATCCACACTCATAAGTTATGCTATAGTTCCTTTTAATCAGTGAAGTCTTAATTCAAAGAGCTTTTTGTCTGAAAGTTCTTAATTACCAAGAAACGTCAGTTTCATAGTTACATTGTAGACAGTGGTTTAGGAGACGTGAACCGTGATGGCACCGGGAGACAGACGAGGCACGCGGCACCCGCGAGGCGTCAGCGCGCGCGGTGCGGAGGCTCGGGCGCCGGTCAGGGCGCCGCCGCAGCCAGCGGGGCCCGCGCCGGCGCCGGCACGCGCGGGCACGCCACCATCGACCCGCGCGTTGTCTGGCTGCTGTTTGTGGCTACACCTGTGGATGCAATATGTTGTTGTAAATAATTGGACTTCTATGTTCTAATTTTGAAAAAGAAATGTATATATTTTTGTAAAAAGGGTTATTGTGTCGACCCCACATAGCGTGGGTTAAGGACAATGAAAGGAAGAGAATAGAACTATTATAATTACGAAAGTATGAACATATTATGTGTATACGTTTTCTTCTGGCTAAAATAGACTGGCTTAGATAAAATGTAAAACTCAAATAGTCTATGACCCGGAGCAACATCCGACCAGTGGAGTGAGAATAAGTCGACAGTTGTTTGATAATCACGATGCGTAATAAACGCCTAAACACATTGTAGTAAAATTTTTAATAGTCTACAAAATATTAAAATACGAGAGTGAATTTTAATTGTTCGGTATAATTATAAAAATCTTTGTGATTTTTATATGATGCGCCCAATTCTTACGTCATTGGATTGTATATTTTGACTATTAAAACTATGAAAAGAAAATATTTGTGATTCACAAACTCGGAACTTTTAAAATCTCCATTATTAGTACGCGACACCTAATATTCATTCTCGTGCCAAGTTAAACTACGTATTTATTGTACATTCTACCACGATTTTTCTCTTCCGTGCATTCTACTTTACCACTTTTCCAATACTACCTGTTAATTTAAAAAAAAAGCAACGTAAGCAAAGTAAGATATTAAATGAAATAAAATTCTACCTATTAATGATCCCAGCATCTTCGTGACGGAAAATTTTCTTGAACGTTGCGGAGTGCGTACTTCAGCGAGCAATCGGTCGACGCACCTGTAGAGGTCGCCCGAGTTGTCGGCCACGCTCGCTTCGCTGAACGATGCACCGTGCGCAGCGCTCATTGCTTGGCCCTCCTTTGTTGGTACCTGTAAACAAAGAAAATGTATGTTACAAAACACTTGCTGACCCGGCACGAAAAATACTTTACGACCAATTTTCATACTTACCAAATATACAAAAAGTAATAATATTAATAATAAAATCGGTCGAGCCGTTTCGGAGAGGTAGGACCACAAACATCGTGACACGAGATATTTATATACCTATTGGATTTTATAAAATCAAAAATAAAAACCTAAAATATTTTTTTATTTAATTTTACGATAAAGTTATGCCCCGGAAGAGTGAACTATAAAAAGAAAACTAAAACGTTAATTTATATTTTCAAATAAATCATGAATTAGTACCAGTAAATCTCCTGGATTTATTAAGCAAGACGTTGACTCATTCATAGCAGACAGATCTACTTATAGCGGGAGAAAAGGAATTTCGTTTTAATTTATTTTGGCCTGGTATTTATAGTACCTAAAAGATTTTTCCACCAATAATATGCACCAATTGTTTTACTAACTTTACGTTTGCATCGAATTTCCGACACTTGACTAGATAGACCTAAAATCGAAGAACATCCTAAGCCTTTGTGCTCTATCACGTATTATTCGTAAATTGTAAGTTCAACTCTTTTGTGAATGCGATGTCAAAATCCTATATCAAGTAATGTAAAAGGAAAGTAACGTAAATGTAAAAATATTATTGTTAATATAAAAAATTTAATTACTGCATAAAAATGTTTAAGTTATTTAAAATTATAATTATTTCTGACATAAAAGTATTGAGCGAAGATATGTTACATATTTAACAATGAATCCCATATATGGAATATGAATTTTCCTAAAATTATTTGTTAAGTATATGCCATGTCTGAACAAAGAAAATTATTTTTACGGCAATAATAAAAGTCGCGTTGACATTTTCTTAAGACCTGTCTGTGTACACTGCCTTTGAATTCGACATTGATTTAATTCACGACGTTGTTATATTTCGAAGTAGGTATAATAGAAGGTTTATCTAATAAGATTATTCGCATATCCATTTGAATAAAATTTTTCACCCTCACAAAATCATAAGGAAAGAAATAATTGAAATTAAATTAATAATTAATTTTAAGACTTTTTTATAGGAAAATACACGGATAAACATAATATTAACTGAAGTTATACAGAAGTAAGAAGGTCTGGAATTTAAATGCCAAATCAATAACTTTTTAACTTAGTAATATATTTTTTTAATATACCAACTTTTCTATACATATTATGTTACACAATCGCCTTTACTAACCGTTACAACGTACCTACTGGACAAACCAGAGCGAAGCGAGTTTAGTAATATTTTCCTAAATTCACTACAAGTTTTTTAAAATTATAGTACAGCAAGCAATAAGTGGTTTATTTATTTGCCATGTAAAACTTTTATAGGATAAATACAATTATAGGAATTGAAATACTCGTGTGGGCGGAACCGGTTCCACAATAACTGTCAAATGTTTACGCCAATAAATCCCACGCGATTGTTGTGTAACGACGGAAAACATATTGGAAAGTCAAGGTTTTCAAACACTTCAGTTGTGATTTGCAGTAGCTTTATATTTTAATAATAGCAATTCATGGACAAATATAGATTATGGAGACCGTAGATGAGATTGTATGTAGGAAGTAACTCGACTAACATGTTTAATGGAATTGATAATGAAATAGCTATCATTGATACAAGGTTATTAGATAATTTTAAGGACATTTGAACCTTGTTATATTATGGCTATTTATTCGTAGAATATAAGTATATCAACATTATTTTACTTTGGTGGTAGAGTCGTTAAAATCGAAATTTAAAAACTTTTGCATCTGTTTTAATTCAATAATGATAATAATTATTAACGATACGAAGTAAATTGAATTAATTTAAAATTCTTACTTGTCTTAAGTGATCCAAATCAGTCTTGTTTCCCAGCAATGCTAGTGGCATCCCTGATGACGCTCCTGCATGCGCAGGGCTGCTGTGCGTGGGCGTCCTTTTCAATTTATTTAATATCTCTGCGGCATATTCGAAACTACTCCTGTCTGTTACTGAGTACACGAGGAGACAGGCGTCAGCCCATTGAATCTAAAACAAAAACATAATATATGATAGTATATAAAGTAGATTACTTGTAGTAGTATAGTAATATTTATTATGGGTGACGAAGGAACGACAGATTAGGGCCATACTTGCTTGATTACACACTTTCTACGTCGTCCGAAAACTAAGAATAGGTACGCAAATTTCCTCTCGATATTTCCTTCACCGTGTTATTTTAACACAAAGATTATGCTAAAATTTAATGTTTTATAAAGTCTATTCTAGGTTAATTAGGTCTACTGATGTAGAACGTAAGGTAAACATAGTACGAGTATGTTTCTGTATAAATTTTCCGCAAGTAACAGTTACAATAATTTTCTCTTCATTTTCATCGTAGCTGAAGCTTGAAAGGTTTCATCAAACACAAAACGTAAAACGTGAAAGTAACAATAATGGAAATATTTCATAGTACAATAATGTCCTGCTCGTTTATATAATATAATTTTATATTATTGCATAATTTTCAATACAGATATTTAAATAAATGAAAAGTAATGTTACGCAAAATCATGTCATGGAATTATTAAGATGTATCAAATATGGTAATTGTTAGATAATAATAAATCCTTTCCCAACACAACCTTGAACATATCGAGATACAATGCTATCGATTAATGATCAGTGTCTCGTCGGCGCGGCGACTAGGTTCCTTCACGAACATCTAGCCTATAAATAAATTATTACTGAAATGCTGGCTTAATCAATTTACTTAAATGATATAAAATACGAATGATAAACCTTTAAAATAATTTATAAGATTCTTTGGAATACAATAACACTTAATAAATTATTTTTACATTATTTTCTTTAACGTAGATCTTTCACGATCCAGAGGCAATTTGAAGGCAAAGGAAATATACAAACGCCGACTCAGGTAAGAGAAATTATTAATTTAGCACTTGTGTGGTGTATAAACAAAGTGAGTCATAAGGAACGCGTTGTTCAGGTCACTGGAACGACTTCACTCCTCAGCCATTCGTGTTACATTTATGACGATTAACCCACATGCTGGAACACTGAGCTTTCTAAGTCAAAACGTATGTAAATTGTAAGACTATGGTTTTGTTACTACATTAATTTATTATTTCTTTATTTAGAGTCCAGACTAGCAAAAGATATCTATCATTGTAAAAAGTGAGATGTTGATACAATAATACAAACATACGGAAGCTTTTAATTTAAAATAGACAGAAATAAAAAATATTATAGTAGATGCCGTTAATGTGCTCATAACGTGTGGGCCGTTAAATCGGGCCTTTAACAATCGACCTCGAAGAATGATTGTTGTTATTTTAAAATAAAACAAAAATATCCTTAATCTCTCTATGATTTAGTTGCCGTAGTTAGGGGTGCCAAAGGTCGTCCAATGTTAGGTTTTATGAAGGTGAATATTACTGAAACTGAGCAAGGTCTCCGATCGATAAGCTTTTACTTTTTATATTCACAGATATCTTGTTAAATAGCAATAATATTGATTTGATCTGCTTTCATTTAATAAAAAAGCGAGTACAATATAATGTGAGAGACAACCTAAATATATATTTTATTGAATTACCTGTTCCTCCGGGAATGTGTCAGCGTTGGAGCCAGACACATCGATAACTTCTAATTCAACTGGAGTACCATTTATTGGCACCGTTTGTCTGTATAGGAGATCTGTGGAATAGTACGCTGATTAATATCAACATATAGAAAATAAAATTAGGAAAGCTGTTGTGTGTTATTTTTAATACTAACCAGTGTTTGAATGGTATTCTCCAATGTACCTTCTTGTGAGATATCGAACGATTAGAGCTGTAACAAAAATTAAATATGATTTTTTGTCAACTTTTTCTAATGTAACTGTAAAAATGATCAAAGAACATTTCTATTTTACCTATATGAATATTTTGGCTTCAATTTATTCATGGTAAGCCACAAAACATTAGCATCTATTGTTCAGAAGCTCACGAATAAATATTAAATAGAGACGCCTGAATGGAAAACGCTATGGGTGCTAAATAATTAAAATCTCATCTTTATGTATTACAGGATATCATATTGATCAGTAAAATATTTTGTCACGACGTTCCTTTAACACTTTAAATGATCTATGTTGACAGAGTAGCAGTTGGATGTATTTGTTTAGTTTGCTTATATTTTTAAAAGCATATTTGTTAGATGAGGTGTTATTTCATTAAATAAACGAGGTCATATCAACACGTTTTCACATTAAGATGTCGTGGTATCCTTCTTTATCATGTCAGTAAATGTAGAGTTGGATATATTGCATAGTTTCATATTTCTAAAATGTGCTAAAGTATGTATGATTTGAAAATACTTTTAGACTATTAAACCTAAATATTTTACTGCCATTCAAAGGCATTTAGGTCATAAGATATAAGCAAAACAACTTTAGGAGTTATTAGCAATAATGAGTTACAATTTTTGAAATTACTCGTATGTTACAAATATTATGTTAACACCTGTAGCTATTTAATAAAACACAATTTTCACTAGGAAGTCCCACATAAATTCATTAATGAATTCCTCGAGAACACTAAACTGTGCATCAAAACTATATTTACTTCGGAATGTTTATTTGCAAAAAATAAATAGAAAAGCATTTTCGCTTACCGGACTTGCCAACACGGGAACTGCCAATGACGGCGATGCGCACTCGAGGGGGGCTGGCACGCTCGTCTCTCATGATTGCGTAAATATCGCCCTGCTGAAATCAAACAAAGATTTATAATAAACTGTTATTAGTAATCTTATATAATATTCTATATAGAATGAAGTCTACAAATATTACGAATAAATATATTCTATTTTTTGAAATATTGTTTTTTATAATATGTGTGAACTTGGGTAGTTAGTTTTCTCTTTATTTACGCAGGAATGGAGTAAGCTCGAGAAGGAGACTGAATTGGAGGAACTGAAGGCTTGTTTCAGTTAAATTATTATTTTTCCATAAAAATCTGCGCTATATTGTTTCTTGTGTTTCTGTTATTTTACGGTAAATTTTTATCATCTTCATTAGTTAAAAATATCATACAGTATGTCACTTGTTTAAGTCCCACGTAGAGTATAAAGGCGGCTGGCTGGTGGTTCATTCATATTTAGTTTTGCATGCTACTGCGATGACGTCTGACCACGATTATACTTACCTACTATTCAGTCTAAAAACGTCAGAACAACGTAGGTACCAATTTATTACAATAACAACATTTTAAAACTAAAGCTTCCCGTTTGTAAACATCTTTTGTAAGCGTAGGTATTTTATAAAAATCTCGGTAACAAAAGGCAATTGGAGTAACAGATGTGTTTTTTCAATTTTTTTAAGTAAATAGTAAAAAGCTTAATAATAATGAGAAGTAGAGGCATGGGTGATATTAATAGATAACGTAATTTTTTCTTGTCTGCTGACTAGTTGAAGACGAACGTGTAAATATTAATCATACAAAAATGATGTTTGCGAGTATTCTATATTTATAAAGTATATACGAGTAGATAACGTGTATCATAAACACTTAACAACTTTGGCATAGTACGCAATTTAATAAAGGCTGTGTACTATATAGGTTTTTTTCTTATAAATTTTGAAAGGCATTTTTTGAATCACAAGAATCTCATTAAAATTTCAGGACGTAACTAAGCTTTGATGTTTTATTTTCATTGCATACCAACAATAAATCAATCTAATCTTGCGGAGCGGTCCATGACGAGTACGAAGTTGCCACTCGACACCGCAATTAAAATACCGTTTATGCCGACTTCAAATCAAATTATTTAGGCGAACTTTATTATCATTTTTATTGCATTAATATTTTTGTAATTTATTATATGTACTTTACATTAAATGTGCTTAATTTATTATAAATAGTAGCTATTTAAAAATTGTTGATATAGAAAATACGAGGTAAACATTTATTCTTTATTTTATGTTCTTAATGAAGTACTTTGTAGTGAGGTGTTAGATCACGCCCTGAGGAATACTTATATATTTCTCATAATACCTTCAAACGATAAAAAAGACCTTTGACTATCTTATTCGCTTTACAGTAACTATTTTCATATTAATACTAATGCATTCATTGCGAATACTATACATGTATGTACTCGTACATACATACATATGTATACGTATTTGTTAATTTCATATTTCTTTAAAATCTAAATAATATATAGAAGCAAAAGTTCACTCACTCATCACGAAATATCAAAAACTTCTTGACGTATAAAGATGGCAGGGTGGTAGTTTAAAGTTAGTAGACGTCCAGTAAGAATGAATTTTGCGAAAGGACCGGACTAAGGGGGTAAGTATAACTTTGTATGAAAATCTTTTATTTTTTGTGCTAAACATTTTAATTTTTGGCAGGGAGTTGAGCCGCTAGTATACTAACAGCGAGTAAAGAGTAATAAGAAAAAATCACCTATTGTCAAAGTTATGCAATGATAATATTGTCGTTATATTTTATGTAATAAAGTGGAGCTAAAGTAAACATATAATAAAAAATATATTTTTATATGAACATTGAACCGAGATGCACTACGGTAAATACTCCGGTAGTGAATATGTCGCGACGAATGTCAAGTCTGATTTATGTTTGGCGCCAAGCTATAATAATTTCAGTGTTGCTACAAAAAAAGGGTTTGGAAGCTGCCAAACTTCTTATACGCAGCAGTATATTACATAAAAATGTTAAAAAAGTATTTATTTTGGTATCGCCTTTGGTATAACTAGCAAGCCTAAGTTCTACCTAATAAAAATATGCATATAATACATAGTGTACCAACTACCAGTTGAACAGACAAACCTATCCAATATTGTACTTTATTTAAGATCCCTGAATTATGAATTCATACAATAATCCTACAAGAATAAGCATTATAATTTTTATCTAAATTTCTTAAATTTTTGGCCAACTAATTATACCGGACTATAACAGTATAGTATTATGTTATATGTGACGTTACGAATACAAATAATATCTAAATCGGTCCAACAGTTCGCATGTAAAGGCCAACGAACAGCATTTTATATTTATTAGATTGATTATTGATTATACTTAGGATTACTTAGATTTTAATTAAGAAACTAGTCTGAACGAAGCGAACACGTGATCTGAATAAACGTACTTTGAAATAGTAGCGTTTCATTGTTCAGCAAATAACTGACTCGTGGAATACTTGAATATAATCGATATTGTAGCTAAGTTTCAAACACGTGGCTTCTTCCCGCAGCCGATATTGCATTGCAATATCTGTGGCATACTTGCTTATACTTATAATGTGAAAAAGACTACTAATAGACTTATCATGGTGAATTATAACATTTTACATTAGATAGGTTATTGGATTATAAAATTCATAATTAGTGACAGTTTTCCACTGTGTAGGAAGTTACTAATTGTCTGTGTTTAATTCCTATTCCTACATCTAAAAGTCTTAAAAGTGAATAAACAAAAGATTAGAATTCAGACCATAATATGTTTCTATAATGCTGTTTTAAAATCTGTTAAGAAAATCGCTATCTGTGATATCAATTGTAAAAGAGGAGGTATTTAATGTCTTTTCTTATAGATGCTTGAAAAATGAGATAGACTGGATGAAATAATTACGGTTAAAACTAAGCACTAAACAATCTTCAAAGTAATAATAATATGACCTATGTAAAGAGTAGGCGGTTATTTGGAAAATAAGTAATAACTGTAAAGGTCACGGTAGTGGGCGGCGGAATTTTTAATAAAGGACTATTCCACGCTGTCTTGGGAAAGATTACATCTGACACAAAAGTCCCGGCGAGCTGGAATACGTGGGTGAAACTGCTTAACGCTTCGGAGATAGACGCAGAACATCTACCCACTCATCTAGCTCAAACTATGAACTTGTAAATACCATTAACAAGATGCAAATTGAAATAAGTTCCTGTCTTAGATACATCAGGCATTAAACATAAAATATACTTGAAACATTGTCAGTTTAGATTAGAAATTTAATTAAAACAAAGAACGCAGTTATGTAACAAATCCTTATTAATTTTATCATAATACTCTACTCAACTTACTATAAAGTAAAGACTTGCGAGGAGCGTGTTTTGTAGCAAGCTTTCATAGTAAAATAGAAAATTGTAAAAATCTAAAACGATTTTAAGCGAATGTAGATACTAGATACCTATACTTGTTGCGTAACATTTTAGTTAGTGATTTTTCAAAATGTTATTTGGTTTATTTACTTTAGTTTCATTGCACGATGCGGGACGACGGCAACATCAAAGTTGTGCTTTTAAGCTTTGTAAACTTTAAAGCTGATATTTTTCACAGAAAGATAACAAATAAGCTGTAAACCTACTTAACGAGACTTGAATAACTCTGTGTTGCGGTACATTAATTTTAGTTTTAGGGTTTGAAGCCATTACACATTATTTTTTAATATCTTACATTAACGAAAGAAAAATGTGGTAAAAGCTTTATCATGTAATAGATTAATGTACTTTTTAAAATAGGTAACATCAAATGGTGGTCAAATAAAAAAGTAAATAGGTCACATAAGGTTTTGCCGTAAAATATATTAATTTTTAGCGTAACAGTTTAATACTCGGTACTATAATAATATGATTCTTTATAATGGTTTTATAAATCTTGATATTATAATAAGATCTTTGAAGCACCAGTGAAAGACTTTCTGTTTAATGTACATACATTTATTTATATTTATCGTAACTTTCAAACAGATCATAAAGTAATGAACTAACATAATGAATTTAGATTTGTGCCACCTATTGCGCGCCAATAGCATGAATGTGAAGTGTTTATATCTTTTTATTTTGCCCAATGCTTTAGACAAGTATAATGGCTTCATCTATTCCTACAGATAAATAAAACTCAAATATCCGTGAGCAACGTCAAAAACTTTTCACTAAATCTATGTGTATATGCGGTACATATAAAGAAGAAACAATTTATAAAACCCTGTTAGCGCTACTACGCTAGCTATCTAGAATGAAATAGAACAGAAAGCATTCTTCTTCTCATTCTCTTTATTCATTTGCTAATGTAATTTTATTATGTATTTTTATTTCGTTACTCATAAAAGAAAAGCTTTGATTAACAGCTTTATTAAAGAAAAGTATGACTGTAGTGTCAATAGTCAGTATCTCGCATCAAAGAGTGCGGGATTAACAAGAGGTATGTGAATCGAATTATATTTAGTGCACGAGGTGAATGCCTCCAAAGTTATACCCAGCAAGACGGATATCTGGACAACTATTTATGATACCTTTGACAGTCTGTGTCTCTTTATATTTGTCACGATTATGCGTATATAATGTGGCAACAACATATTTACATCTTATTTATCGTTGATCACCATAAGCTGTAATTTTTTAGATTATTTATTTTTCTCACTAATACTATAAAGACCCTAATAAAAGTTTAATGTATGAAGTTTGCGTGTGCTTTTATATGCAGGATACTGTTAGAAAAAAAATAGCTTTGACTAATTTATGCACTGAGTATATAATATTATTAAAACAAAAGGCGCCTAGTGAAACCAGGGTAAGTCGCTAGTCTGAAAACAATATTCAAATGAGCCAATTACTTGAATTAAATTATGTATTTATTGATTATTTACACAACACCCTACCTATATTGGAGTTGTTTGTGAACAAGACAAAATACTTAAAAAGTTTTGTGTATTTATATCAACGAATACTAATGTTCTCGTTAAGATGATATTTACAAACATTGTCTAATATTAATTCATCAATGAAAAGAATTTAAAGTACTAGCACACTTTACATTTTTTGTTTCTTACTAATATTAGCTTTAACTATATATTCATAGAGCTCGAAGATTTACTATAAAAATACATGCACAAAAATAATTCTTCCGATTCGTTCTAAACAATTTGAAATATACATTACACAACGCTGTGTTTATTTACTTTTGGCATTATTTTCTAGAGTTCAGTCAAATGGAAAATGGGAGTAGAGTTTTAATTTGAACGTTATATGAAGGGCTGGGTACGTTTCTGTTTACATTAACGAGATCAAAAGGGCTAGTTGAACTTGAGTATATATTTTCCGTTACATGTACTCGTAGCCTATACATCAGTTATTACTGGCATTTTGTGGTAAACTTGACCTAGTTATTTGCCTAACAATAAGATCCCTTGGTTATGAAAATTGCACAATGTTTCGGCTGAGTCATATGTTAAGCGTTAAAATTAGGCTAATGAGGATTTATGTAGTAT
Organism: Boloria euphrosyne; assembly: GCA_951802675.2. Taxonomy (NCBI): domain Eukaryota; kingdom Metazoa; phylum Arthropoda; class Insecta; order Lepidoptera; family Nymphalidae; genus Boloria; species Boloria euphrosyne. Next base: position 11,168,977 of record OX637873.1, on the reverse strand, counting down.
TCACGTCTACACAGTCGTCTTTAAGCTATTTGATATAAATTTCTTGTTATTGTTGCTTAATAAATAGTTCGATATTTCGAGTAAATTTACGAAAAAATTACATTATGCAGTCCAGCTCGCCGAGAATCATATCGTTTAGCACTTAGAGATGCTAAACCTGTAGTTTATTTACAGACGCATAATTCTCTTTCTCAACATTGTAATGGACCACATGGTAAATAAATGAAAATTTGAAATACATTTTCAGGGTGTTTATCCTCCGAGATCTACGTCCGGTCACATGATTGAATATCGTCTTGCTCGTCTTTATTATTTGAAAGTCGTTATTTAAATCTTTGCGAAATATAGGTATATTTTGATACGATTTTAATGGAGTGCTGAAAAGCTAATAAGAACGCAGACATCTTTAAGTGTAAACAGGGAATTAATATTTTTAGATCTTTATATATAATAGTTATTTTCCGAAAATTTTTTTGTAATGATAATATATGTTAATGTTAATGTCACGTGTGATAGCAATTAAAGAGTCTCAGGTGCAAATCATTTTGTAAGTCTTGACAATTACTTTATCGGGATGGGATGGTTCATGGTTCCCATTCCCGAAAATTATCTTCTATACAGCTGAAAAAGTCTTGGGTGAGATGAAATCGCCTTATCCGTTACCTTTCCAATTCTCTATTAGTTATTCATTTCCTAGTAATTCTTACTATTCTGGCTTATCTAGTGGAGTTTGTTGTCAAGGATGTTAATGCAATGGTATCTTTTGTTACTCTAAATTTCTAAAAATATTTAATTTCCTTCAAATAATAATTGCTCGATATTGTATTTTTCTTTTGATTGTAAAAAACAAGAGCATACAATTTGCAGTAATTCAACATCTTTTTCTATAGAAATCTTGCTTGTATCTTAGTGGAATATTAGTCGAATTTAAGTAGCATCTATTATGCTTTATTATGCTTAAATCATATTAGTATCTATATAATAAGCATGGCCATTTGCCTATGGCGTGAGTGATTACCACGTGTGTTAGCTATCTCGATCTAATTTATGGATGGGAAAGTTTTGAAGGTTAAGAAACTTTAACCTGCGACAGAATTTGTGTATTCTCTAGGTACGAAATGTTAAATTATAAGAACTGTATTAATTGCATTATCAAAAATAATAACTAATATTTAGAACACTTGGGTGTTTGTTATGAAAACACATTACATCAGTGGATGAAAGATCTTGTTTAAATATATTTTTATTTGTTTTCATATTTGTATAGAACAGCTGTTTGCAACTCACGAATTGCTAACCCGGTTTCTGTAGAATAATCAGGTAATAAAAATATATCCATTTTATAATATAATACTTAGTTATAGTGCACGATGAAAACATGTTTACTGCTATTTTATATTGACAGGTAATAAACATTGATCCAAAAGTGAACTTATTCTAAAATCAAGAGAATAGATGGAGAATAGATTTGACGAAATATAAAAAATATTTTTTTTATTTCGTATACTAAATTCTACAGCTATGAAAATCTAAATATTCCAGACTTATATACAGTATTTGAGATGGAACGATGATTTACGTAAATGTAAATTGATTCCAGTTTTTGACGTAGAAGTTGAGCGTCATTGCATTAAAATCTAAAATAGTAAAATATAAAGTCAAGTGCAATGGTCATGAAATGTGTTTACGATTCTGTCTACAAGTGATTTGTTTGATTTTGAGATTTTCTTAAGCTAAATTACACATATTCACAGCCAAATTGTATACTCAAAGCTTTTGGCATTCGTATGAAGTACATTAAAAATGGTTTATGTTAATTCCTTTAGCGATTATTTTTTACTAAACAAAAATTGACAAAACATTTGACTCTTATTGTCACTAAGTAAACTTCGTTTTATAATGTCCATATATTCGTACTATAATGAAATGAGAAATCTATAGAACACAGCATATAACGCATGTATACGAGTAGTATACGCGTACATATTTATATTGATGAATTTCTAAAGCAAATTATTATGCAAATGTTATTTATGAATAATTAGTGACACTGGAAAAATACTCCCATGTTTTGATTGGGGTTATGTACATTTATTTACTTCACGTGGAAAATTATGCGATACGATAATTTTCCACTTGAGGTAAAAGCTAATAACAATAATGAGTACAATATCCGCTAGCTTCCAGTATTTATTATTACATTATACCTATTTCATTAATTAAACTCAAAGCTTTGACTGCTTTCTTCAATTTCCTCGTTTTAATTATATACAAATTAATATATACTTAAGTTTTCCTTCTACTTGATGAACAAATTTTTATACTCGCTGATCGTAGCATATTATGTATGTGTACTCAGCCCCTTTTTAATGTCTCCCTTCAGGGGATCAGAGCGTAATCCACTAGGCTGGCTAAGTGCAGGTTGGCGGACTTCTCATGTCTATCGAAAACATTGCTAGTTTCTCTCAGACTTTATGGTTTCTTCACGAAATTTCCCTTCACCGTTAGATCCGCACCACTAAAATAATCACGATGGAAAACGATTTGCACATGGAAATATAACGTGTGCGAGACTCGGGATTCAAACCAGCTTCACTCTGTTTTTTAAGCGAGCGCTATACCATTGCCTATTTCATATAATACAGTCTATATTCTTCGAATGAATGAGATAGGTGATTCAAAAATACAGAGCCTAAATAAGCGAAAATTGAGAATTGTCGGATCTACTAAGCCAATTATTTTTTAATATTACATGAACATATATTTTTTATATAATTTTTTTATCTCATATTATAACGTTCTTATAAGATTTATAAATTTTTATAATGAATCGAACCATATAGAATTGTATCGCGCTCAAGATTGCATTAGTATTAGATGTTATATTATTACAAATACATGCTAATTACCCTCTTTTTGCGAATAAAATCCTATTTTTATTTACAATGATAATAATCATAAAAACATTACGTCGCCGAATCCCATGGATGGGATTTTTATCTACACTAATATTATAAAGAGGAAAGATTTGTATTTTTGTATTTTTGTATGTAACGAATAACCTCAAAAATCTAAACCAATTTAAATAAAATTTGGTACACATGTAGTCTTGAGCCTGAGAAAGGACATAAGCTACTTATTAAGGCAAAAAAGAGCTGTAAAGGGTTGAAATAGGGGATGAATTTTTGTATTGAAATTACGTCAATTTTAAAGCTAGAAGCTTGTAACTAATTTTTTAGGCTTTTGATTATATATAAATTATTAAAGCATTCAAAGATTGAAAAAAAAAATTATGCTAAAGGGGGTACCCAGAGACGAACCCGAGCGAAGCGAGGGTGAGTCGCTAGTGTATCATAATTTTGTTTTTAAAATTTAACTAACAATAAATACTACTTAGATTTTTTACTGAAAAAAGTAAATATCAATTTACTGTGTTAAACAAAAACCGATATATATTTTAAGGTTTCAAGTTTAGACATTTCTACCATTATGTTAAGTATGCAATAAATATTATTTTGACTTTAAAATTAAATGAAAATATTATATCAATAACATATATGCAGACAAAAGCTTGTTAGTTTACATTAAAGCTGCCTGCATATAAGCTTTACATTGTGATTAATGACATAATGTATCGCATGGCACTAAATTACAATACCACAAGAGTATTGCGAAATATAATAAATAGAATAATATACATTCTTGTTAAAATACATTTTAACGAAAGCTGAAATTCACTTACCTAGTAATGTAAGGAAAAGCGGCTGACACGAGCTTACAGTTTCAGGTCAAAAGGAGCCGGTTACACTTATACGACCAGTTTATCACAAAGCACAAAAGTTTATCACTTAAAATACAAAATAAAATCCGATACTATTAACAATCAATGATATATTGCAGTATTGTTTATGAAATACACTGCGCACGGAACTCTACGTGCGTGTAGAGGCAAGGCTTGCAAGCGACTGGGCGGCGCGCACTTACATCGCGGTATATATACGCATCGCTAGTAGTTACATCTGCCCGCCTTTCAAACGATTTTCATACATAAAAATACCGGAGGAATCCGTAGCCCAATTTTCTCTGTCACTACCTTCTCGACACAATGGGAGCGTTGATCTCCGTGTATCGAGACTCAGCTGACCAGATTTTTTCGATCTCTAATGACCGGTTTTTTGTAATGTCCTCAATTTTAGCAAAACCATTTATGGGCAGGAAGAATATTTGTATATAGGTCATTTCTGAGACTCTTCAAAGAACATATGTTATTCTTAATTTTATTATATGCACAATTTATTTTCATTGTATAATTTAAACCAAACTTGCAAGAAAATTGTGATTTAAAGAATTGAATGCGACACTCAGAAGAGAAATCGGTCCAAGGATATATTTTGCGCTCAGGGCAATATCGATTCTTACATGTAACGAACTAACATATTTGTATTTTATGATTATTTTTATTATTGTTATAAGTCTTTTTATTTGTTGATGATAATGTTCTTGTTTACGCGAACATTTGAATAAGAGTGAAAAAACAATTGAAATCTTGAATAGGCTTTTCCCTGTACTTGTGCGTAAGCACAGTATAATATATTATAAGCCCAGTACGGCTTGCTTTGCCCTTTATGAATACGTAATGGGTATAAATTTAATTTAATTTATAATATAATCAAACTAATAGAAATAAACAAATCATACTTCAAAAATCTTACGAGCAAGGAAATTATATATTTTTTTAGGTTTATATAAATATGTAATATATTGAGCATTTTTATATCAGTACATCAGTACGTAAAGTAAAATTAAATTGTCTATTTTTAAATTTCAAATGAGCAGCTTTTCACTAAAAGCATATGAAAGTATATACGGTACTAATTTCAAAAAATCAATTTTTAAAACTTTTGTCTGCTGTCTGTTTGTTCCGGATAATCTCTGAAACAGCTGGACCGATTTTAATGCGACTTTCAGTTGCAGATAGCTAATGTTATACGGAGTAATTTAGGCTTCTTTTATTGTACTACATAAGTATAAAAACCGTTTAATTTATTTTAACTTACGCTCTGTGAAGCCGAGTTTGCTAGTTTATTATAATGGTTTAACGTTTTGTGCAAAATAACATTTAACGAGGAAATACTGTATGTTCATTACAGTATATAACACTGTTGTATAATATTTCTTATCAAGTTATCAGCTTAATGATAGCGTGTTGATGAGTGGGTCAATCATAAAAAAGGACATCGGCGGCAACTCTAGTCTACTGATGTTTTTATTACAAATCGAACTTGTATTAAAACATATCACGTTGTCCACCTACGTTTCAATTTTGAACTAAGATTAAATCAAATAAATTTTGGCAATATAATTTTTGGACTTTTTCGGTTTCGAAATCCATGAGACCGAACCCTTTTATTGCTTACACGGCACTTTGTTCGTCCATGAGTCCTACTTTGTGAACACATCTAAATGCTCGTATTGCAATAAATAAAAAAATAAAGTATTTAGTGTCTTGGTTATATATAATACACTGTACATTATATAAGTAGTAGCTTAGCTATATATTACATAGCTTGTAATATAATTAGCACTTTAATATCTGCTTACATGCAAAAGAGGATAATATAAAAAACAATACACACGAAAAAATATATATTTTAAAGTAAAATTATTAAATGTGTAGTTTTTGTAGCCAGGTAGATACTACGTCGTAGAGACATTCGGTGTAGCTGTAGAGCCTTCACAAAGATATTGTTTATGCATTGACTCAAAATAAAAATAGTATGTCTTAAAGTTAATTTTTATATGTAGAAATATTTAAGTAATGATTTAGAACAGTAATGTTCTTTACCCAAGCAATAAGGAATAAAATATGTTGGCAAACCCTACTAAGAATTAATAATAAATCTTTTTATATTCAATTTGTAAGAAAAATAATAATTACGCATTTTAAGCTTTAAAAATTGTGAAAGTTAGCTCCAATACTAATTACCTTACTGAAAATAAGTAAAGAAAGAGGCACGAAAAAAAAATTTCCAATAAAGCCAACTGTTATTCAGTCAGCTAAAGACGATTATAAAGAAAATAAAAAGGGCATTGACTTTTTTAAGAACCTTTGACTTTTCAAATCGTTTCAAATCCAAAAAATCGTAATTTCCTCGGGAGGTCTACCGAAGTAGACACACGGCCAAGTCACAGTAAAAATATGAACAGTACGGAAACTGCATACTTAACGTTCGAAACGGCACACTCACACAAATACGAGCATTAGCGGACGCTGCGGTGCTGTCAGTCGTGTGTGCCGCGTTTGAGTTTATTACCGCGATCTTTTTAAAGATGCCACGAACTTATTGCGTAGTATACGGCTGTTTGAACTCTGCTTCATCAAAACCGGAGATTTCGTTTTTTAAACTCCCTACTGATTTTGAAAGGTAAGAATGATTTATTGTTTTAATCGATCTATATTATAAAAATGAATCGCAAAATGTGTTGGTAAGCGCATAACTCAAAAACGCGTGGACCAATTTGGCCAATTCTTTTTTTGTTATGTTTGTTAATGTTAGGAGAAGGTTCTTATGAAAGAAAAAAATAAGAAAGTTATGCGGAAGATTAGAAAATTTAAAGAAACTTTATAAAATTAACGGCGTTTGACGTATCAGTTATGTCCGTTGCCATGGTGCGTGTCCCTGTTTTCCAAAACTTTATTTAATGAAACTTTTCATAAGAATGCGAATTTTTTATATAATAAAATTTAACAACACAGCATTTAAAACTTGTCGCAATAGACGCAAATATTTATCTGTTACCAACTTATAACATAAATATGTAAAAAATAAATATTAAATTAACATAATATGTTTCATTCCTAAAAAAAATTACCTGTTTTACTTTTTGTATGTACCAACCCTAGCGCTCCGCTCAGCTGTAGGTGTAAATTTCAAAAAGACGGCTGAGTTACGCTACTGTTCTATCTCTGTATTGTGGCCAAGTGGTTGCTTCACAGAGCTCTCTGCTATCAGACAAGTACCAGGCGAAACTCTAATGACACATCACCAACCGAAGTGGGCCTCCTTGCGCGTTTCTTGGGTTCACGTCCGGCTAGCTTGCTGGTCAGTAAGTACAATCATTAAGTGTGCATTAGTTCTTAATACCTATATTAACATACTTAGTATTGTAATTTCTTTATTATAAGAATACACTTATTTATAAAAAAAATCTATTAAAAATTGACATCCATTTAACATTCCTTTTAGTGTCGAGATTGTCAACAAGAACAATAATAATTGTCCTTATTATAAAATATCATCGTACAACAAACGTTGGGTAAATATGAGATAATTATGTAATATAAAACAATATCAAACAAAGATATTTATATTCGGTGTGTCATATTTGTATTCGGTAAGCATAAAAAATTCATTACACCATCCAAATTCTTTCCGCTTAATTTAAGCGAGATGATTGAATTTCTAATAGTTTGGAAGACTTCTTTTGTATGTTTTTCTTTTAACTTCTCTTCTTAATAATTACGCAATAATGCTATTTTAGGTTTCAAACACAGTTTTTAGAGCTTCTCTTTCTTAAATTTAATTTAGTTTTAATTTTTAAATTAAAAAATGGTAGAGAATTCAGGTGTTACTATACCTAGTACGGTTTTGTATAGCGATTGTACTACTCCTATATATAAAGTAATCTCGTTTTAAAAAACCTATATGGTAAAGTTTACTGACACTAATAAGAAACTAAAACAAAACACGTTAATCACATAATATACGAGTAGCTTTAGTCCCTCATGGTGCGTCCCTGTTATACCCTGAATGTTCCGTCATTTATTATTATTTGGTAATAGGATCAAGTCTTCTAATTAACCTTGTTGTGACATGGATTCTGTTTCATGTTTCCGTTATATATTCTAGAATAATAACCAATCATTTACCATGTAAAAAATAGTAAGCTTGTACAAGAAAATATCAGTTAGGAAAATCTGTTTATATGACTATTGCCTATAATTTTACACCTGTGCTATAAAAATGTAGACTTGTGTTAAATAAACTATTGTACATTGCATTTATCAGCTATCTTTAAACAGTGATAAATCCGTGCTTTGTGTGGGTTTTGTTAAATGCAAAGTGTAAGTCATAAATATTCCCTAAATTTTCGCAAGCAAAATTGCCTCCTGTTGCTTTATTGTAACATTTTATAGATACATGTTATTTTTTTTATTTAACTTATCTATGAGCATTCAAGTATATAATAGATATAATAGATATAATATATATAATAGATCTGATATAAAATAGAACTAGTGCGGGCTTGACTCTCGCGCTGAGGGCTTTGTAAGTATATACATATTATATACTCGTAGTTAGGTACGAACCACCAAAGATTATATATGGCGCATGTTTTAACTATAACTATAAAGTAAAATATTTACCCATCAACATACTTTATAATTGTTTACTTTTGTCCATTGCTTAGTAATTTATGTATAGTTATAAGGATTCTAATTTATCTATACTTGTTGACAAAGTAAATTGTGTGTTACTGACACTCCTAGAAGCCAGTAAACAAAGAATTAAAATGGAATATTTGGGCTACGAACAGCTGCTCTGCTCTAATCGCGTAAAAATACATCTATACCTATACATCTGTAGAATATCAGCATTAATTCATTTGTGAATTTAAGTAAGAACTAATTATATTTAAGAAAGAAAAGCTAAAGTAAGTGCTTTTTGTACTTAATTTTAATTTCAAAGGTGCGCACAGAAAAAAATATGTTGAATTCAAACAGTTAATTTTAAAACGTTTGAAACGTTTGTTCCAAATGTAGTAAATCAATCACTTAGTAAATCCTTAATTTTTAATAATATTCTCCAGTGCATAAGTACTCGTTAGTAACTCAGCCACTAGTTGATTTTGTATTTAGTTAACATATATAAGATATTTTTTCCACAGATTATAGTATCGTATGCGTTAACCAGGATAACTAGCTATTACCGTGGCTATTATCATACCAAATTTAATCAAAACCTGTCTCTCTCTCTCTCTCTCTCTCGCTCTCACTCTCTCTCTCTCTCTTATGGTGTGTTACGAAACAGTTTATCTGTCAGTAAGATGAAAACTCAGACTTTATAAAAAATATTTAATGTACAGATTAAACTCGGTTAGAATTTTATCTCATGTATGTATAGATCATGCAGGTAAAATCATATTCATAAGTTTGTATATGTATTTTGTATGTATTTCTATCAATAATTATAACATCAATAAATTATAACATATTAAAGAGTATCTAATTTAATTCACACTGAAAATAAACTGACTTCCGTCGTGGGTTTAGAAGAATTTCAGTTTATTACTCAATAAAATTCTTAAACACATCAAAAGTCGAATCTCTAAAACGTTAGTGCATATTTACTATCTAAACTACGAACGTAAAAATAGTGTGCCTCGCAAGCCACATGGTGATGGAAATACAATTTTATTAGTTAAAAATAAATGCTAAATGAAAAAGCGCATGAATGACAAACAAGATAATTACTACCAAGAAGTACAATGCTCAGATTTATTAAATTCAAATACCGGATTACACATATTTTGTTCAATATGATTCTCGCCAATGACATTCGTCGTTCTTAGAAAGTGTGACTCACTAGAACGGAAGATACTGTTAGGATGAAAATGTTGAATGTTAATAATTTAAACTTCATTAACTTACAAATAAAATTCGCTTACCATGTTCAAAAGATTCTCTATCTTATTCTCTATCGACCTATCTTGATTTTATACAACTGCTTCTTTTTACTCAACTGCAGTATCCCCAAAGGAGGGTTATGTATTTGACTTGTATATACTCGTATGTAGTATACCCATAGGATTAAAATTTAAAATAACTCGTAATTACCTTAGTAATTTTAATCGATGTTTATTTATAATTCATACGTCGTTTGACGCCTTACGCGAGTGTATATGAATATCATTAAAAATCAAAAGTGGATGATAGGCGCCAATTTGTGTATTAATGATTCCACTCAATCGATTTCGACTATTGAGTAGAACCGAAATAATATGCTAGAGTGGAGACTGTTTCTAAGCAAGCAGTTGGACATTCTACAGCAACATGGACAGATTACCTAAGAAAGGTGGTGGACAGTGGATGAATAGCTACGGGCTGCATAGGACCAGGATACTTGGCACTCAATAAAGGTAAAATAACATCTCTTGAAATTCAGAATCCAGTTTGTAAAAGACTATACTGTTTCTCAATCCTCTGGAATCTGGATACCAGAAGAACAGTTTTGTTTTTCACATATTTGTCACATGTAATATGCTAAGCCTTTTTGGTCAACTTTTTTCAGCAGTTTCCGAAAATTATGATTGAGGTGTCATTCGATTGGCATCTAGATGATTTTTGAAGAAAACAATTAACTAAAAAAAAGCGGTTTAGTTTTTTGCAAATATCTCAAAAAGTAATAAACATTTTTCAAATTTGAAAAAAGATTCAAAACTAATATTTCTAATTTTCCCAGAGGTTTAAAAATACGCCCGAAAACGGGTACTCGGGCGTGTGCAAGCCACGTTCCCTTCAGACCTTTAATGAATAAATAATATTTTAAATTATTAAATATTTAATAAATTAATAAAAAATTGAAAAAATTCAGGCGCCTACATGACAGATCAATGAACAATAATCCGTGGTCAAAAAATTTTATCGCGATTTTTCAATAAGTTACCCATTAATTAATTAACAATTTTTTGTAGCATTAACATTAACATTTCAAGTGCGATAATTGTTAAACTATTAATCTGAGAATTTTTTCCTTTCGTGGAGCTATTTCTCAAAGGTCTTAGAATATATTCCCGTTGGAAAAATTAAAACTTGTTAATTTTCGTTTTGTTATTAACAATTTACTAAGATGAAAAATTATAAAGCTTTATTAAACGTTGAAACATTTTTTTATTATAATATTGTTATTGATCCGTTTTCTTATGATCAGAAGCTACTTAAAAATAATTTTTAATAATTTTTATCTCCTATTATTTAAATAATTGTTATAATCAAATGAGTTGTTTAGGCTTTTGATTAGATATAAATAAGTTAGACATTCAAAGGTACCTAGGGACGAACCCGAGCGAAGCGAGGGTGAGTCGCTAGTACATTATAATATTGAACACATAATCATTTGACAAACTCAATAACGTGTTACAAAACATAAACGTTGAGTTTTTAAGATCAAATAAGATCTGTACACGTAACATGTTGGTGGTAATAAAGTGCAATAAATATGGTAATACGATTATGTTATGATTATCTTGGATTGTTTTTAATCCAATTTAGTGCTTCTTAACTGATGATTTGTGGTATCTCTAATTTTGTTTACACACAGCGCCTTTGTCCGGCACTGAGGGTGGAAGAGGAAGTGGCTTTAAAACTTTTCACTAATTTCACGATTTAACCGGGTCTTACTTATAGCATTTTAATATTCCTGTAAAAGGGTTTATTTCAGTATATGTAATTTTACATCTTACATACTTATAGTATAGAGAAGAGCATTTTCTTAAGCATACATTTTAATGATATGATTTTTACATACAGTATGTCAAAAAGATTTGGGTGCCGCTAATCGCCTATTATATCACCAATCTGGGACTGTCACATTGTATAAAGGATGCGCACGTTACCAAAAAGGAAAGATATATAAATAAACACAGGGACGTAGCCAGCTTTCTAAATATAATTTCTTATTGTATCACAAGTCAAGTTGTAAAAATAAACAGGATTACTTGTCGCCCACTACTTTCAAACCCTGTGATTCACCGGCGCGTCAGTGATTAATGGTTCTTCCAAGTATTGTATACGATTTAACTAATACTATATTTACTATCCTCTTGCATTTAAAAATGTTGATATATTTCAATATTTATTTATATCATTTAGCTGAATGTATGGCTGCAATATAATATTATCTATAACACTCACATGAATTACTGGTGTTAAATGCTTCATAATAGAAATGTTTGGCTTACAAAAGCAAAACTTTAAAGCACAACATTAAAAAGTTATGCCGAAAAAATTTACGACTTTTGCCGTCTGGCATCATATAATGTAACCGAATTATTCTTTATTCATAATAATGTCGAATACGGAAAAGCTTTTTCGAAGCTTTTAAGAAGTGTTGTACGGCGGTGTTCTTTTGTAAACATACATTAATTAAAGATTTTTATTCGGCAGAAAACAATTTATTTTTATAAAATTGATTAGTTTTTATGTACAGTAGCTAGCGGTAGAGGAACATTTATTGCATATGCATATCTATTAAGAGTGCTTTAACGCATGTTACCGACTAAATGTTTACAAAATTCCATAGTGACATCTTAAGCTCAACACCCTAATTTGTCGGGCGCCACTCTGGAATCTCCATGATGTCAAAAGCTCCGGTCAAATACCTTACCTGGGAATGTAAGGATATTTGTGATCCCTGTTGATTGCGTCCCCTTTCTGTCATAGTAGGGCACATTACCATCTTAATTCACAGTTCAGTGTCCGCAAGTTCAAAGAAACGTTCTTTGTCAAGGTATGAATCACAATCTTCATAAAAAACTTAATTAAGTTACATTATTTTCTTCTAATAATTACTTGATTTAGCTAATTCTTTAAGATTTAAGATTTATCTTTTTATTATAATTAAGTAAATAAACTAATAAACTTATATATCTATATATAAACTTATGTTTCTAATATACAGTATCTTAATAATTGCAAATAACGTCAACTTTATTTTAACTATTCCGCCCTTTTTTTCATTTGTTACCCTATTGAATGCTTTTAAAATTAATGTACCCACCATACATATAATCGTATTTATTTTTGTCTTATTTCGTTCAATTTACATTTTATTAATATGATATTAAATTTTTTTATTAAAATAAAATACCTCACAATAGTAATTTTGCACGTGACTGAATCAAAGTACTGAGTGTTACTTTGGCTTTTCTTGGAAATATTTAATTAACCATATCATGCTTGTTTCATATCTCAGTTAATGAAGGATTTATTGTGTCTCTACTCTCTAGTCATGGTACTTCCATAATTATTTCAGTTCGGAGTTAAGTAAGACAGGCTCATAGGACTTCAATTCCTTGAATCTATAAATCCAGACCTGAATCCTTATCAATTTTAATGCGAACTTATTGGATAAAACTTAAACGCTCTTGCTTTGGTTTTGAGTCATCAGAACTTATACATGTTTTATTTAGAACATACTTTAAACAACTTTAGGATGATATTTCAACTTTTAACAATTATTACGTGAACCAATTTTAGACATAATTTTTCCAATATTACTCTTATATAGTATTTAAAAAACGTGTTATAAAAATTTGGTTAAAATAAGACATTTGAACTTTTTAGTATAATTTTTCATTTAGAACTTACTAGCGGTGCCCGCGGCTTCGCTCGCGCTAAGAGTGAATAAAATAAACATTTTTGCTTATATACTGTTACTTATAATGTACCAAGGACTGAATCCCCATTTAAAGTTCTGGCCCTCTTTTCTGAAAACTACTGTGTAGCATCCTGCCGTGCCGCCACTGCTGCGCTTTCTAAAACTTATTTCCTATTTTTAACCAATTTTGCTACTATGTGTGTCATAATTTCTTTGTGTGTTTTTCGTTAATGATAAACTGATGTACGTGGTTCATTGTTATGGACTTATGGTAAAAATTACTGTTAAATATTTTTCCTACGCAAATTGTGCCACCCCCGTTAACCCCCATAGGGGTTGATTTTCAAAAAACGCTTAGATATGTATCTCATAATTTGTATTGCAGAGCATTATTTCAGTGTCACGCAAAATATTTCAATAGAATTAAATTTCCCATACAAACTTAGCCACCCCCTTTAACCCCCAATGGGGGTGAATTTCGAAAAACCCTGAAATACGTGTTTTATCATTTGTACTAAAAAGCATTAATTCAAAGTTTCATGCAAAAATGTGCAATAAAAATATTTTTTTCATACAAACTTTGCCACCCCTTTTAACCCTTTTAGGGGTTGAATTTCCAAAAAATAATATGCCTATTTCCTTCTCATGAATGCAAACTATCTACATACCAAATTGCAGCAAAATCGGTTGGGTGGTTTAGGCGTGAAAAGGTAACAGACAGACAGACAGACAGAGTTATTTCGCATTTATAATAAACAAGATGGTGCTGTACATTTTTTACTACAAAGTGCCACGCCGCGTCAGTTTCTCTCTGTGCACGACAAACTCAAAAGCTACCGAAAAGATTATATATTTTATATGTTGGGACATTATCATACAGCACCATCTTGTTCAACGGTAAGAGGTACGATCCCAGTGTTTTGGAAACTACATAGTTTAAACACTACACATATGTATTTAAAACATACATATTATAAATATAATATACTATAATGTCTATAAACTATACGAACAAACTATTAGTAGTGAATACTAGGTATCTATGAAGTTTGAAGAGCTTAATCGCCCCTCTCAATTGTTGGATCGATCTATGATAAATCTTAAGACAATATTTCTCTACAATCGTAATGTAACATTTCTTAGGAATTAAAAATGTAAGTTTTGGCAAAATATTATTCATCGTAATGCAAAACAATATTTTACAAAATTTTCCTTAAATTATCATTTTAAGTATATTGTTTGTTTATAGATCAAGAGTGATTTAGTTCAGTTCCAATTTCTAAATGAGCCGGAACTTAAAGGCCAGTTGGAAATGTAACGTTATGCGAAATAATGTTATGACTTACGAACATACGTATTCTTTGTAATCTTACAACGTTGTTATACGAATTTGCTTGGATGTTATATTGGCTAGGAACATTCGGAAAACAGTGAGTCACTGGTGTTGTTCACAGTGCGAGTACAACGCAGCGTGGTAAATTCAGGTCGAGCGTGGCCTCGGTTAAGGCCAGACGAAACAACTTCTTCTTTTTTAGTTAATCCCTATTGACATTCTGAAGTTTGAATTCGTAAAAAAGTATTTTAGCTAAATGCAGTCAATATATTATGTAAGCAATTAGGGGCCAAGATCCGTCTCAAATTTCGGCAGCAAAATGTTATAGTAATCTACTTATAGGTAAGCAGGTATAGTAGTATTTCTCAAATATTCATAGAACATCTATACGTATGCATTTTAGATTTCTTGAGTAGTACGAGTAATTGTATTCATTCATCAACTTACTAACAGTTTGCATCTAAATTTAATAAGTAAACGAATTAAAATTTTTGTACATTGTTTACTTCCTTTACCTACACCGTATTTTTGTTCGTAACGAATGGGAATGACAATGTTCTTGGCTCACGGTCCAGCAGCTGTGTCTCATACTGTTAATTGCCACACAATATCGCGGATGTGTTTCACCACCTTGCGACCTCTGGCTATCATCTGCCAAATGGAATTAATATTGTAGCTAATTATTTCAGAAGATTGGAAAATAATGGACATTGATTTATATAAGGTCCTTAAAATCTCTTAATTTTATGCACGAGATAACATTTTACTTAATTTTATTCCGAACACATTTTTACATAAATAATATTTAGTTAACTGATATACTTAATTAAAATTATAGTACTGAATATTATGTAGGGATTTGATACTAAACTGCACAATGAAAACGACGTTTTCACTTTGCTTCATCATAAATATAGTCATAATTCAAAACAAAAATAAGCATAATGACACAGATTTCTTCAAATAAAGCTTTTGTTTATGTCCTTACTTTTCAAAGGATCTCCTCTGCAAGGTTACCAAGGTACGCGTATGAAAGATATTATTAGGGCTATAATTTAGCCTTGTTTTGGGTTATTAAGTATGTCCTTCTCTCCGACTCTGCAGTCGTCGACTCCAAGTAGACAGCAATTTTAACTTATTCCATATGTCACCCAAACGTAAATTTCACGGTAAATCAGATCTACACTGAATTCCAGTATTAAATTAACCCTATCGCTGATTTTCAAAGTGGCAGTAACTAAATTTAAAGAAAACAAAAACTTAAATTCTGGTAATCAAACAAAAAGCTCTACAACGGTTGCTTTAAAAATTTGACACTTAATCGTTATTTTACATTAGAAATTCCTAGTCCAAGGTTGCCCTGCTGCAAAACAAGAACATTGTACATCGTTCGTTTGTACTGTTGGACGATCGGTAGTCCGTCTAAATATTTCCGCTTTATCCATTTAAGCGGGCGAAACCGTGAGCAAAAACTGAAAACGTGTCAATGAAGAGATCGCATCATGTAATATACAAAGGTGTCAATGATCTCCACGTGCGAGATAACTTTAAATATTCCGCGACCCATCAACCCGTTTTCTCATAAGCAGTTAATTGCTCCGGAATTACGGAAACTTTATTGCATGCACATTTTCTTAAATTTTCCATTGAGTATTTATTAAGTTATAAGTATCTGCTTTAATGACGAATATTATATAATTTATAGTATACTTTTCATTTGTATTTGGATGGGCACATTTTAAGTTCAGTTGTAGTGCGGTTCACGAGCGTCGACAGAACGCGACGCCAACCATGTTCAAATTTGAATTCTTCAGAATGAACGGCATCCGGCGCACGAGTGCAATTGGCTACGCGCCAACAATGTGCGTACGCTGTGAATATACTGTGGAATCTACCGGGCTACGCTCATTTAATAGTAAGCTAATCTTGAATAGAAATGTTGAAATAGTCAAAACAGTAATTATAATCGTTTATGCCTGTTTGACATTGAAGTTCAAAGAAAATCGACAAAATCCGAGGTCTTTTAGCAGAGGTATACTGTCTCTAAGAATGCTTTACTCATATTTTATATTCAATGACGTCGCATTAAAGTATGAAGTGCGGCATTGACATGGATCTAACAAAAAGCTTTTATTACTGAGATGTTTAATGTTTATCTACCTTTATCTAAGAACAAACATACATTTTAAATATATCTATAGTATTAAGAATAAGTATTAAACAGAGAAGGACGCAATAAATAATGATAACCATTATTGCAAAACTGAATTATTAATATTGCTTGTTACGGCAGTTTTCGTATATTTTATTGTATGGATTAAATATTTAATGTATAAAACATTAGTGAAAATATCGTTCAAGTCAAAGAAAAGCTGATTAAAATTATTTTAGGAAAAGAAATGAAATGTACCAAGCATTGAAATAATTAAGAAATAAATCAAACGAATAATTTGAAAATTTATAGAACAAAAGCAAAAAAAAACATATATATGGTTTTGTATACGTGTTTTTTTTAAAACACAAAAAAAGCTATTACAAATACTTACATACATTATTTGAACAAAAATAATAAGTACATATTGGTTTCAAATGATTAATATGGTAAAGAGAAGAATTTACCGGAAAAGCTCAGTGTCGTTTCGTGCCAAACATGCAGTTCAGTTTCAACATCTCATGACACAGACGCGTCTCACGTGGCGCACGTGCAATTCAAGTGCACTGAACATTTATGATATGCGATATATAATTTATAATGAATTATAGTACATATTCAATCTACTGTGGTAGCCCGGTGGTAACGCGCTCACTTGGATAACCGAGTGATGCGGGTTCAAATCCGGGTCTCGCACCTCTGATATTTCATGTGCGAATCATTTCTATCATGATTACCACTTGTCTTACGGTGACGAAAAAAAAGTGAGGAAACCTGCAATGTCTGAGAAAAACCTAGCAAAGTTTTCGAAAGACATGTGAAATCTGCCAACACGCATTAGGCCAGCGCGGTGGACTATGGCCTAAACCCCTTCGTACTGAGGGAGGCCCGTGCCCAGCAGTGGGACGTTAAAAAGGGCTGAAGACATTTAATCTACACATATAATAAAATTCTATATACTAAAATATCGTTGAAATAAAAAGAAATAAAGTCGAAGTCGTTGAAATAGTCATTATTATCGATACAGAGGCCAAATTGAATATAGCTTTTAAATTTTTATCTGTCTGTCTGTGATCGCATCACGAGAAAACCCCTGGAAAGATTTTCATGAAATTCGGTATGATGATAGCTGGTTATTCAAGTATATAAAGGATACTTTTTACTTCGTTAAAATATTTCTAAGAAATGTATACGTATGGACGAACCCGAGCGAAGCGATGGCGAGTCGCTAATTTGTTATAAATTAAAGAACTATATTAGGCATTTAAGCTCAATACTATTTACTTATTTTATAAACTATCTTTAATTCACGGCTCTGGTCAAGTAATAAAAACGCAGAAAGAAGTTACCAAGGTTTTAATTTCTAACTTAACTACTAAATAACAAAGTGAAAAATGAAATAATAATAACTAACTTTAATTTCACTTATGTAGTATTTACTATTTGCAATCTTTTTAGATATTAATATTTAAATCCATTTTTTCATAAGTTTGACATTAATGTTATGTTTAACATATTTCACATAACTTATTTCATTATTGTTATGAGAAACAAAGTTAACATTGCGGCCGAATGCGTGAAGCTTTTCATTAATATATGTCACATATCTCAAAAACTTTTGTGTGTACAATGTACATACCATTATTGAATTTTCTTCGTTGAAAGGTTTTGGAAGCTTAATTATCATATAATTTTCTGAATAAACCTTTCCAAACGATTGCTACATTATACAAAATAAATAAAATTAAACTTAAATAAAATTAACTACAGAAATGTTTAGTAATATTTATTAATCAAAGGAGATATTTCACTTACGAGTATATGTGGAACCTCAATTATACTTTGTACACCTTCAGGAAACATGAGAAATAAACACATAAGTAAATACAAGTAAAATCTAGTGTCTGATAGATAGTGATATATTAAATGCATAAAATAAAAATTAAAAAATAACGCTTATCATAATATTTATGACAGATTGGCTTCTTTCAACCTACAAAATTATTTTAATAGATAATACTATTATAATATTGCTAATTGAGAAGAACGAAAACGCTTTATTACATGTAAAATAAATAAGTGCCTATAAAATTAATTGAAGCTTTTTAATATTTATTATCTGGATTCAGGATTACATCATTTTATTACATTAAATAGAATCGATACACAAAAAAACAAAGCATTATTGATTGATTAAAATTGTAATAATAGATTTTATCAGTCAATCAGAATCATAAGGCACACAATTATAACTTATAATAGTTTTTTCAGACTTGATACACTACAAAATGTTTAGAAATGGAACAACTTATTTCGACATTTCCGCATGGAGGTTGCCAGAGAATGGTTGAGTTAGACAAGAAGAAATTAGTTTAGAGAGCACAATCATTAGTTTCTGCCTATTTACGCAATATATCATGTACATGCTTGTCGTAAGAACTTAAGTATTTGTCGAATTTCAAGTACAAAATATTTTGTTTAGTATTTTACATTTCTTTTTGAATCTATAATTGGTTCAGAAGGAAAATGATTCAGTTCTGACTCTTGAACTAGCGAAAGAAACTCATCGAGAGTAAGCTAGCTGGTCTCTTAACTAAAATGTAAGGAAATCCTTACATTTTAGTTAAGGAAATAAATCTCTTCTCCTTAGGACTTACTATAATATTTATTTTAAAAATTTGCGACCTGGTTCTGGTCTGGAAGACAAATAATTCAAAGTACTTTGATAAAAGATAAACCAAAATTATTGTTTTACTAGTAATTTCCGCCCTGCGACCTACTCGTAGCAGTGAAAGTACTTAAAATAAGGTAAGGAACATTAAGAGAAATATGGATTACTCACCTCATTCAGCGCGGGTTTTTTCCTAGATTCCCCAGGATTTAACGGTTATTATATATTCCTCAGAGATTTCATATTTTTCGGTTATAAAAAGTATTAGACAGACAGACAAAAATTCAAAAAACTAAAGATTCGGTTTTTGTATCGATACTGACTTTTTAATAAGATTTAAAAAAAACTACTTTATAACACTTAAACTATAATATGTACAGATGAGGAATTATTACAAAATTATTAAAAAATAAATAGAATAAAATCATCATATCACATAGAAGTGCAGACCCATGCTAACATCAATATGCATCTGCCTTTAAACTGTTGGGAAACTTTTTTTATGAAGGCATAAATAAAGTTTACGGTATGTCTAACATGTGATCAGACTTCATTCATAAAAGTTTTTACACTTCGAATTTTGCAATAGTTTATATGAGGAGCTACTCTTACCAACAGTATTTTGGACGAAAAATAAATCTTAATTTACAAAAATAAATTGTACCTTGTGTATTATGTACCATGGGCGCCGGCAGAAATATTTCCAGGGGGTGCATCTCCCTCTTCACATTAATTTAATGTCTTTAAACAATGAATAATATTTAAATGAATAACTTCATAGAATAATTTTATTCATCGTTTCTTCTTTGAAAACATTAAAATTTAAACGGTGAATTATCTTATAGTAATTATTATGATTTTATTTTTTTTTTATTTTTTCTATCCGCTGGGTGCGTAAGGCATGGTGGGGGAAACAAAAGTGATGTCAGCGCCCGCTGCGGACCAAAACAGAACTACGAGTGGCTCTTTATTATTTATGACCATAAAAATAACACGTGTCAGTTAAATTAAATAAATAAAATAAAATGGGTCATCAGGGTTGTTGTGTAGTCGATTGCAAAAATACTAGTAGAAATAGTAATTGTAAATTTTATAAGTTTCCGGTTGCCAGACAATGAAGTGATGGTTTGCTTATGAGATATAAAATAATTAATAATTGAGAATTTAATTGTTTTTATGAACGAACAATCACCAATAGTCGTCGAACCAACGATAATTGATCAAAATTAATTAATCTGAGCGATAAAAATAAAGATATCTAGTAAAGGGGGCCAACTTAAGGGTGAACATTTGTTTAATTACAAAAACAATTTCTACATTCGAACATTAACGAACAAACGACGAACAAATAATTAAAAATAAAAAAAAACCGTAAATCAAAAAAAGTTGGGCTAACCTAATTCACTTATTGAGACTTGTTTTAGTTGTTGTATTTATTTTACTTACTGTTTTCAGCTGACCCACGGAAAAAATTTTAATTGAATGTACACTCTGTGTAATATATCACATTTAACATTGAAAAAAATTTTTTTTCAAGTTTATTTTATTTTTTCAATAGCTATTTGCATACAATACATGTATATTTTCTCAAAAGAGCCACCGTGAGTTGTATCGTTAGATGGCGCTAGAGTCACGCACCCAGCGGATATAACTTATAGTTTAGGTACTGTTCGAAATAATGTACAACGCAATCTCTTGTAAATACCTATAATACAAGAGATTGCGTGCGTGCTATAGGATTTACTTATAAATCTAAGAATCTATACCTAAGGATCTAATCTAGAATTAACTTTAAAATTTCTTACTACTATGATTTAAAAACGTGCGTGAAATAGTATTAGTTCGATCAATAACTTTGAAATTACGATACGGCCAACATGTGTTCAGATTTCATTCAATAAAGTTTAGCAATGGTTTAAATGACGCTAGTTATATATTTGCTGTAGGATATTTTCAGAACATGTGTAAAATATGTTGGATAAATTACCAACATTGACAAAGAAATTTGTAATAATTAAAATTATTATTTTTTAAACTACCTACAAAAACAATTTTCACAATAATTATAAACTAGCGATTTTCCCTTACTTCGCTTCTGGTTTGCTTCTGCTGAAAAACAAAAAACCTATCTCACGAGAATAATTTGTATACATCTTTTCAGGATAATAAGTAACCTAGGTGTTATTGGTAGGTAACCTAGGTATTATTTATATTTATATTATTTACACACTGGAGTTTGTAATCGTTCTGGAAAGAGTGCCAAATATTCATTCAACCACTCAAACTTTCACATTTATAATATTGAACACATAAAGTTTATAAGATTTTCAGATCAGAAAAATCAGACTTTTGAAAGCGTCGGAAGCAAGAATGAGATCCTGCTGCCTGAAGTGTAATCTATGTAGCCTACAAAGATACTGTACCTTGTTCATCCACTCATGTTCATCTTCTCGTAACACGTATTGGGATGTGTCTCGGGTGCCGCGTGTCGCATCACATAGTCGTCACGCACGTGGGGCGAAGATGTTACTAAGGAATACTATACTCCTACTGCGTGGAGATACTTACTGTCAAAAATACCTACTCATGATTCTGATTCTATTTCCATTATTCCTTTGTTATCAACAATATGATATATATTTAAATCTATCATTTACTTTTTACTTTTGCTATATAACGGCACAAATAAAGAGCTGAAATTATTTTCATGATGTTTCCAAAAGCTCAAGTGTATTTAATTGTATTTTTAGACTTACATTACATATGTACAATGTAGGTACATGAGTCATTTGTTAACTTGGGCGTATTCGCAAAATGTATTAATTATAGTGTAATAATCAATTTTCAGTCATCGCAATAGTCTTCAAAGAACATTTTAATCTTCTTGGACACTTTAATATTAGTTTACGTTTAGGTTTCAATGCCATCTGTAAATGTGCGAAATGAAACTCAAATATGTGAGTGTTACTATTAACGCGGAAATTAAACATTATTATTTATTTAAAGATCCTTGGATTTCAAAGTCGTTTTTTTTATTCGATTACTTTAAGACTTTTTCTCCTATAGTTCAAAAGTTTACACTTTTGTTGCTGCAGTGAACTATTAAAGTTTATTAAAAGCATTTACATTTTTTTAAATCAGTTTACAATATATACTAGCATCTTCGTGCGGATCTGCCCAGTGGATATTTTTGTGGGGCTACAATTAGGTATATTACCCACGTTTTGTACATTGTGCGAATTGGAAGTTACAATTACTCTGATTTTCACAAAAAAAAATTTCCAATCAATGTAGTAAAAGGTATCCTAAAAGTTGGCCCGAATTATAAGTTATCACTACATAAAATCAGGCTAGAACTCGCAGACGTGCAGAGAAACGGACAAAAAATTATTTAACTATTATTTTGGGGTCTGTGTTCTGAACACATCCTACATGACTCTTGTTTTTAAGAAATATTTCATGTTCAGATGTCTCTATGCTATCGTTATATATATTATAAATATTTATATTTTTAAAGTGTTACTTTTAAGTTTACCTATATAAGCATCTTTACCGAAAGAACTTAATTTTTTCAATATTTTCAGATAATTCAAGCAAAGCGGTCGCCCAGGTACTAAACTAAAAACAATTTAAATACAAAAAAAGGTATAAACAAAGATATTAAAGTTTCAACATTAAAATAAATATTATTGACTTATTTTAAAATGACTATCGCTTAATAATATATTAGCACTCCGGTTGAGAACACTGCAACAATAATAACGACAAATAACGAAAATCAAATCACTGCCAATAACAACATATTTTCATTCGTAACGAGTAAGAAGAAAATGTTACCTATATTTGCTGCTAACTAAATTATCATCGCATATTTCATAAAATTATAACGTTTCAAGGAAATGTGAAGTTGTTGATGTTTTGCGCGAAATTAAAATATCTTGCGGATGATGGAAACAAACACTGTGATCTTTTTATCGCGGAACTATTAAACCAATACGCGTAGAGCGAGTGCCGAGCCATGAGTCATGAATTTCTCAAATACATTTTCTTACTTTTAAAGAAGAATACTCTCCATAAATTATGTGAATAATTACATTTTTAACTGAATTTTCTCGCGGTGAAACCGTTTCTACTACGACAGAATCGTTTATATTTTTGTCGTGAAATACGATTTTTCCGCATCTATAAATAGTAAATATATTACCGAATAGAGTAAGGTTTTTGACGTCTTCCCTTTTCCGGTATTACAATCTTAAATCTACCCCAAACATTTTACATTAATTACGCCAAATAATTCTGGCAGCTTTGATACGCGGGAAACACAATACAACCTTCGTAGCTTATAATACTGGCAATGAGTGTCGTATCATATTCGCCAGAATGTTTCGCGGGTTTAGTTGCCTTCATTGTGAAAATAGTTAGCATTAACAGAGTGCTGATATATGTATAGTCGAAGATGATACATGCGCTATCTTATTCTAGGTCGTATCTTTACAACAAAGTTTTATAAGGTCGTTTCTTAAAATGATCCTCTTTTCTCAATAATAGGTATCTCCAGAGTGATTATTATGATTTTTAAAATAATTTAAAATAGTTTTCTCTCAAAGGTATAAGTAGAAAGTAGTGTCTGAATGTATCATTAAGGTCGAAATACTAAAAATGTACATAGTATGTAGATAAATAATATCAGCTCAGTTTTGGTTTACGTTAGGTATAACACTATCAATGCATAATAATATTTATTTTTTTCTTGTGTTTAAACTCTTAAAGACTTGTTTTTTTACATTAGGTACTCGTATGTGTAATGGAGTTAAAAAAAGCCGAAATATTACAGAAAATCAAGACACACGACATTAATTATTACTTCATTTTGTTTCAATTGTTTGAAAGTATTAATTAATTCTGTCGAGTCCTTCTTGGAAAATTACATGTCTATATGGATAACATAGCGCGTTGGGTTTAAATGCCGGGTAGGTACACTTTAGTTATTTAATATTTCTGTTTAGTAAGAGCCCTGTGTATTGTAGTTAGCGGTATTTCACCCCCATGCTCCGGAGAGCACGTAAATCCGTCGTCACGTAAATCTCATTGGTCGTGTCTAACAGCCGTCCCACCGAAGTTAAATAGTCACTGCCATAGATAGTGCACTTGTGTCTGTGGGTATACTTGTGCACTTTAGTATTTCTTGCGCAGATAGTCTCAGTAATATTGACCGCCGGCGCGCGTGACCAAAATGGGCTTGGGCTGGTATGACTTTATCTTAGAAGATAAATAACAAGAATGTACTACAAAATTGTACATCTAAAAAAGGCTTACATTAAAATTTACAATAGCTTAAATTTTACTTCTAAGGTTTTTTTTTATAGGACAAAGGGGGCAAACGGGCAGGAGGGTCACCTGATGGTAAGTGATCACCTCCGTCCATGGACATCTGCAACACCACAGGGCTTGCAGATGCGTTGCCGGCCTTTCAGGAAAGGGAGGGAGGTAGAAGGGAGGAGGGAGGAGGGATGAGGGAGGAGGGATGGGTAGTGGGCCTCCGGGACTCTCACTTACCGGACTTCACGCCGGTCTTCTGTGAGAGAGTGGTACTATACCGAGCGTGCCGGCCCATTCGGCTGCTACCCGAAGGTAACAAGCTTGGCACTACCACTTACATAATAACTTGTAATATATTTATTTACATTGTACGAGTATGTAACTTTATTATTTCCTTAGACAAATAAGCCACAGGACTAGACATATAAGTGGACGTACCTTTACCGGTCTTGTCAGTAACCAGGAAATTCTAGCTAAAAAAATCTTGGTCGTTTGCTTTTGCGTCAGTCTCAAGCACTTACCTGTCAACAAAACATCTCCCACAAATGACTAAATGTGCTGTTAAATGTTGTAAAAACTATAGCGGCGGAAGCAGCAATATTTCTTTTCACTTGTTATTACATTTACTGTTATTTATCCCAAAATTTAATCAAATGTAAATTAAAATGTCGTACTATCCAACTACGTTAAATATAGTCCATATTTCTATATATTATTGACATCTGACAACAATCATAAAATGACTGGATTATACCATTCAGAACAAATGATAAAACTGTCGAGTGAGTCCATTTGACATCGACTAGTGCTTGACAATGTCGAAAAATATATCGATATTTAACGATGATAAAACCTATTTATATAATTTAAACTTTTAAAAAGCACTAGAAATAGAGTGAATTTTTATGTAGTGTGTATCTGTGTTTATAATAATGTCATAAGATCTTTGTGTGCGTTATGCTTCACTTGGTTGAACGAGTTTTCATACATTTGTATTTTATGTTGAGTCCAGTGGCTTATTGGTCTAAGATTATTTCATAATATGAAGTTCGCTATAATTCTAGCGACATTTTTTTATTTATTGAATAGTGCTCGTAGTATTGTCTTCACTTGTTTTTAAAAATAGTCGACGAAGGTCTTGTTTTCTTGCGCATGCATTTACATCAAAGCTAATAAATATTACGTACATACAATTTTGAATTCAATGACATTTCCCTAACACCACGTAAGGCCGAAATGTGTTATTATTACATAAGCTACACTTATGCGATGCTGACAGATAGATGTATAAATACCCATACTAATAACTTAAATGAAACAGTATTTAGAGGCTATTTAAACAACGTAAAACGTAAAGTTAAGGTACTTCTATAATTGCCTATTTATAATAATTAGCGTATCGTGAGAGTGTACTAGTGAGTTTGAAACTCATTTTAAAATTTTTTCATATATGTACTAGTATATAATATAAAAGATGAAAATATTACATTTTAGCATTGTCGGTTTGGGGATGTTTGGTATTATCCATATTCTAAGGACGACTCGATAAGTCGATACGATAGAACCACTTATTGTGTTTTTCCGTGTGATTGAAAGATTTATCTGTAGCTAAAAGTAACCTAAATGTTGACCCGAGTAATCACTTATCAAGACGCTAAGATAAAAGGTTAAAGTCGTTTCAGTAGACCGTATTGCGTGAAACGCGCACATCTATTTCGTAAACATATTATGTTTTATTTTATATACATTTTTTATTATTGTATATTAAGTAGATATAGACCAATAGGTATTGCCTACGATTTGTGTCACAAATGAACAACATACATTGTATTCGAAATAATTCATTAACATTAAGAATTTTTTAAACACTAAAGTTCAAATTAAATGTTAAAACAAGTCGAATTAATTAAAATTAAAGCAGGTCCAAAACTAAAAATAGTGCTGTTGATAAAATATAAATGTTTTCTCAAATCATAAGAACTTCTTAATTAATTAATATTAAACAAAAGTAATACAATATTAAACCAAACATCTATTTATTATGTTATTTAAACAAATTACTACGTTCTTGTTATGTCAACATCTTAAATTAAACCGACATGATCATCTGGAACAAGATAATCCGTTTCTGGATTAACCTCGTACAGACTACAGACATGGATATTGGATAGTCTGGACGCCGTTGCGTAGAGTACTTCCGCAAAAAGGTCACCTATTTGTTTTTAACGTAAGCATTGATACTTTATATCATTTGCTTATTTAAAAACGATCAATCTTTGAAATCTCTAGGCCATGCTACGAATTTAGCACTTACCTTGATTATAATTAGCATACTTATGAGTTTTATGGCATGATAAAAAGTACTCATATTTGCCCAATAAATACCATTTTTTGAAGTTTCATGGCAGTAATTTCTGTTTATAATCTTGCTAACTACAAGCAGATTTTTATAATAAGGTACAGAAGAATAAGCAGATTTTTAGAATAACATCAATTCGCCACTTTTGTACTACATAAGTATGATTGTTCTTTGATTATTTTTTTGGCTATATTTTTACAGCCTATATTTATTAATAATTTACGGTACCGTAAAAAGATTTTTGTTGGACAACCTACTCGTATAAGACAGATACGATTATTTGAATATTATATAATTTTAATTTAGTAAAAAATTGGTAATAGTATTACTAAACTATTAAAATAATCGAGATAAAAATACTTTTCGTCCTTTAATCTACGTCAAGACTTACAAAGGCAATAAAAAAAGTTCCGTTCAAAAAGGCGATGGAAAAAAACAAAGTCGCTTAAATTAGATTTACCTACGTGCGAAAAATCGATAAGGCTACTATCCTCATTTATTGCAAGCGATGTAAAAGCTGTTGACCCCTTCTGAAACGGTAGTCTAACTTCTAATCAAAACTATCCTTCTTTATCAATGTCCGCCAATATTACCTACCTAATTTCGGAAAGTTTGCCTTTTTGAAGAGTTTCTTCGGTACACATAGGTAATGCTTTATTTAGTTATAGTTCGCATAATTATTTTTTATCAAATATCGAGAAGATACGTATATATGCCTCCCTTATTCAAAATTATATTTTTATACCCTTTGCTGTAGAAACCCTTGACCCATGGTGTCTAAGCGCTAAGCGCTTTTTTAAAGACACAACACCTCGTCTTATTGCCTCCACTGGACAGGAGAGCTGGCTCATTTTTCGCCCAAAGAATCGGCATTGCCATTAAACGGGGGAATGCAGCTAACATTTTTGCCACTATTCCACACGGACACGACTTGTACATTAATAATTAAGTGTACATTTGCTTTGTATATATAGTTAAGTTTACTTTTTTTAAAAGTAAATTTAATTTTTAAATTACGATTTATTTGCGAATTTCTTTCAAAAATATCACATTGTGTTATTTCGCATCGATTAACACGGGTCAATATAATTTTAAATTTAGTCAAACACGGGTGTTGACAGATTTACTTTTCTCCAGTTCTTGTTTACTAAATTGTGCACAAGGTTTATGACTCCAGACTAAATTGAATTAGAAATGGCATCATTAATAATTTGAAAGCCAAAATTCGTCTGAATAGGTTGATATTTTTAACGAGTGTATTTTAACCTTATTGTTTTTAATAACCGAATATATACCTAATTCTTATAAATGTAGTTAGAAATAGCCAACACGCTCTTTAAATTTCAAAAGCCATAGATTTTAAAGCTATCACATGTCACTTCTACTACATTTTAAAAGCAGAATTTCAGGATGGAAAATACCATATTTGCATTCTTGATAAAACGTTTACCGGTAAATATTTTACTTTGCACAAAAATATATTTACATTTCTCTCAATTCTTCACAATATAAAAATATTTCAAATAATATATGTTTGTCGAATTTATAAAACGAATGTTCTATATTATTAAACAATCATAATATATAAATAATAAATAAAAATTAAAAAACTATTTCATTATATAAAAAAGGTTGTTCCGTATGAAGAATATTGTATCCAGAATTTACATATTATGTAAGTACATAGATATACGTCAATTAAAACTAAGAAAACCGCAAATTACTTTCAACATCATGAAATTAAATGATCGGTACTATAAATCCATAAAATTAAATACGTGTGTTTGTTTATTAAAGCAAAAATAACATTTTTATATTTCTAAAATTATTATATTTAGACTGACTAAGCAGTTATAACAGCTATGTGTACTTACTATTAAGTAGGAAATGTTTTTAAAAACTAACAAATATTAAACACCGACTTCCATGATCTAAAGAGTTCAAAAATTACTGTCGACAATGCTTTCAGATATTAACAGGAATCTAATGGGTAGATATGACAAGGTATGAACTTTAATTATATTTAAAATAATATTATACATTAATTTGTGATGTATTAACCTAATATCTAGTATAGTATTATGTAATCTGTGCTATTATACAGGTATATAACGAAACACATTTCCTTTGCTTTAACTTAGTTCGATATAGCTTTTTTTTCTCGGGAGATTCTCAGAGATTCATCCCAACCAAATAACGTTACAATACATCCACGACAATTATTTATCTATTTTCTACTAAATGTCGAATCGTATACCGAATAAGTTCGAATAAGTTACGATAGAATCTATATAACCTTATTGATATATTATGCAGGAATCTTAATTCCGTGCTAATTTATGATTTTATGTACAAACTTATGATCATAAATTAGCACGGATCAATTATTTATTATTGTAAGTATCTACTTTTGGATTTCCTTACGTCTCATATTGTTTTATGCCTTACGTCAACGTAGTACTGAAATATTATAGTTAGCTCAAAAATACCTGTAACCCCAATATTTCAATGATCAAGATATCGGAATGTCCCCGACGATGAAATGTCTTAGGCAAACAAACAAGTGACCGGAAAATTTCGGCAGATGCGCAATAAGTTGTTTGTCATCATTCGTCAATAAAATTCCGCCTACTGATCTGGGTAGATTTAATTTTAGTTCTTCTATCTAATTTAAAACTGAGTGATCCCTTAAATTAATTAATTAATTTATGGCCGCGAAATAAACGTGGGTGAAGACTTAAAGTTATCTAGACGCTCGAAAGACAATATGATTAGTAAGGGTTGTTGTTAATTACTAAGGGTTGTTTAATACTATTCGGACAACTATTATATATGTTAATGTATATATGAGTGATAAATAATGTGATGTATGTAAAGTTATATATGTGTAGTGTATCAACTATCTTGTATCCGTAACACAAGCCTCGTAGCTTACTATGGAACTTGATGGCGCTGTGTGTAATAATGTCCTATTATATTTATTTATTCCTAATAAATAATATAATAGTAATCCATTTTATCGGATATGGCTTTTAATCTTTGAAATAACCATATATAACAAAAAAACAAAAACCGACTTCCAAACTTAATAAATCTAAACTAAAAAGTAGAAAATAATACTTTTAAGGACTTTGTTAATTTTGGAGTCGGTGCCAGCCAGGTATTTTGATTATGTTTACAAATTGATAGATTAATCGAATATGTATCTATTTAGGGCTATTTTGCTTTGGCTGGCACCGACTTCAAAATTAACAAAGTCCTTAAAAGTATTATTTTCTACTTTTTAGTTTAGATTTATTAAGTTTGGAAGTCGGTTTTTGTTTTTTTTTGTTAAAAATAATTTATTTTTAAATTTTTAGCGGAAAGTAGATACGTATTGTGTTAATGACTATAAAAATTTATCTTCTATTATGAGGTAAACCTAATAGCCTGAAAGTATACAACTATCGGTCCATAATTGCGTATTATATTGAAAGAATTTTCTTTAAACTGCTCACCGTTGAGGAGTTGTACCTTCCATCATCAGTTACGGTACGTGACTCAAATATCCATATAGCCTATAAAAGATTCGGCCGAGCATCGTTAATTTGCTCCTAAAAATAAAGAGTTCCGATACTTTGTCATGGATCCCATCATCAGAACCTTACCAAACTCTCATCAAACTACCCTTGAAGTATATCCTTTCCATTAAAAAAAGAATCATCGAAATCGGTTGGCGTGATATTGAGTTATTCGTCCATTTGTCGCGCAAATACTTAATGCTAATTTAAGACTTTTATGGTTTTCTCATGGATGCCATTGTCAGAACTGGAAAATATTAAAATGGGACCACATGGGAAGCACTACCTTTCAAATAAAGAAAGAATCATCAAAATCGGTTCACCCAGTTCAAAGTTATGAGCTAACAAACATAAAAAAAAAAAAAAAAAAAAAATACAGACGAATTGATAACCTCCTCCTTTTGGAAGTCGGTTGAAAATGCGTTGAAATCAATGAATTGTCGACTGAGTTTAATCTTAGCTAGTTTAAAAACATTAATTAAAATAGAGCACCGTAAATAACTCACTTTGATGTTGAGTGTACACTCAAGCGTGGTATAACGATGTCACGAGCGTTCGAAGTTAAATTGCTAAACTATTTAACAACGCGTAAGTAAGTTACATATTTTGTGATGTCAGCTATGAGCTTGAAATTTACCACATTTAATATACCCACATGAATAAATAGTGCATTTTGTTTGGACATTTAATAAAATCTGTGATAATAAGCAGCTTTTCCGCGTGGAAATATACCTAATAATAATTTTATTGACTTTAATGACGCAGATTTTAATGACTTTAATTTAGAGTTTGATCTACATTTGAGATCAATTTAAATATAACTAGAGTAACTGACACTAAAAGCAACAGAAAATTTGATGAGATAGGTACATTTTAATATAGCAATGTAGGTATAATATTTTACAATACATAGGTAGTTAGCTAATGGGTCATGGGTGGTAGGTATGTTAGCAGTCGTTTTAAAAATATAAACTAGCAATTCCCGCGTATCCACCCGCACTCGTAGGATGAAAATGTGGGGGTTTTAAGAGTTTTAAAAAGGAAAATAAAAATTTGATCTAAAAATAAAAAATAAAATATTTCGAGAGGGCCACCCTCATCACATAGGGGAATAAAAAATAGCCTACGACATATTCTCAGACTATATACTCATACTATATGTACAAAAAATTCATGAAAATCGGTCAAACCCTTTCGGAGGAGCTCGATAACAAACACTGAGACACAAGATTTTTATATAATAGAATTAAACTAAAAACATAACATTTTCATCATTATGTATCGTATATGTATCTTTATATAACACATGGATGTATCTTAAGTTATAAATTTTTAAGACATAAATATATTTTATAATTCTTAGAACAATGTTAAGAGATCTTTCATGGCCGGTATTTGACAAAACCTCCCGTCAAACGCGGATGCAAGGAAGGGGTCAAAGTTCACGAGCTTAGATTGTGGAGCGCTGAACTGAGTTGAACCTTGCCTATAAGAAGAGGTTACTTCCAGGTGAGTTCCTTAGCGGAAGCGGAATTTACAGAAGTTAATTTAATTTAAATTAGCTTTCTCAAGGGATCTGTGAAACAAAAAAGGACTAATTAAAAAAGTGTAACATTGTTCGTAATTATTTGTTTCATTTAAAGAAGAAATTTAACATAATTACGAGTCCAGTAAAGATAGTGATTACATCCATACTAATATTATAAATGCGAAAGTAACTCTGTCTTTCTGTCTGTCTGTCTGTTACCTTTTCACGCCTAAACCACCCAACCGATTTTGCTGAAATTTGGTATGTAGATAGTTCGCATTCATGAGAAGGAAATAGGCATATTATTTTTTGGAAATTCAACCCCTAAAAGGGTTAAAATGGGTGGCAAAGTTTTAAAATATTTTTATTGCACATTTTTGCATGAAACTTTGAATTAATGCTTTTTAATACAAATGATGAAACACGTATTTCAGGATTTTTCGAAATTCACCCCCATTGGGGGTTAAAGGGGGTGGCTAAGTTTGTATGGGAAATTTCATTCTATTGAAATATTTTGCGTAACACTGCAGAGCATTATTTCTCTGCAATACAAA
The DNA here is from genome assembly GCA_951802675.2 of Boloria euphrosyne. Lineage (NCBI taxonomy): Eukaryota > Metazoa > Arthropoda > Insecta > Lepidoptera > Nymphalidae > Boloria > Boloria euphrosyne. The sequence continues at coordinate 11,136,062 of OX637873.1, read as the reverse complement.
TTATGAGATACATATCTAAGCGTTTTTTTGAAAATCAACCCCTATGGGGGTTAACGGGGGTGGCACAATTTGCGTAGGAAAAATATTTAACAGTAATTTTTACCATAAGCCATAACAATGAACCACGTACATCAGTTTATCATTAACGAAAAACACACAAAGAAATTATGATACACATAGTAGCAAAATTTGTTAAAAATAGGAAATAAGTTTTAATATACTCGTAAAATATACTCGTATATAGGTATCACATAGCAGCAAATATCGTATCATTTTCTATTTCATCTACAGCGCCAGTTATTACAAAATAACTGGCACTGTAGATGAAATAGAAAATGCTACACAGTAGTTTTCAGAAAAGAGGGCCAGAACTTTAAATGGGGAATCAGTCCTTGGTACATTATAAGTAACAGTATATAAGCAAAAATGTTTATTTTATTCACTCTTAGCGTGAGCGAAGCCGCGGGCGACGCTAGTTTTTAATAAAAATTAAAGCTACGTATAATACAAATATATAAATTGCAAATTGTTAACTGCAGTAGTAGTTAAATGTATACAGTTAGTATACATAAAGATAACGAAGTTAATTTTTATTTGTAAAAGAAATTAAATATATAATACAAATTACAATTCCTGACTTTTTATTTAATTTCAAAATTTATTAAAATTCTCTACATAATTGAAACTATAGATCTACCTAAATAAATTGTGAAAACTACAAAAAGACTGATGCTGAGTATTAGAAATGACTCATTAAATATTTAAGTACTTACTGTTTCTGATATTTTATTTAAGTTTAAGTTTTTTAATTTTTAATTAAAAGTAATAGAGCCAGACACTTTCCCCCTTAACCCTCACCTGCTCGCGTATGTCCCTGGGTGCCTTTGTTACCTACTCGTATGGGTGTGTTGCTTCAGCTCATTTGTGAACTAAAGGTCATCCATATCTATCCGGTCGTTAAACGTGAAGACATAAATACACATACATACTTATTCAATTCGTAAAATATATGAATTATGATTATAATAATAGTGTCATAAAGACTAAGAGCGTAAAATATTTCAGGTTAATAGAAATGAGATCTAATTTCATCTCACTATTATTAGTGAGATGTGAATTGGGTTCTTATGAATCAAACATCATGTAACTTCCTCAAAACTGTGCACATCTCAAGTTTCTTTTTTATTGAATGAATTTATCACGTGATGTAAGAATATTAAGATAGCACTTGAAGTCCTCTTGCGTTTAAGTGCACAATCAAATGCATTATTCACTTTTATAAAGATGAATGTATATTTTTAATTTACAGGTTGATCTGAAAATACTCCAGCAATATACATTAAATGAGGTTAAATTTAAATATTATTAATACTTTTGTTGTTTGTACTTACAACAGTTTTATTTAAGAACATAAGACTAGAGTCTCTTCTCTCGTTATGGTCGGGCGCGCCTCTAAGTACCGTAGTCCATGTATTACCTCAGGTATACCAACGCATGCACGCATGTACGTACGCACGCATGCACGCACGCATGCATACACCCGCACAGGCACACGCTTACATATGCACAGCCATTCTCAATAATACTAGTCCGAAAAAGTCACAGCAGTCACAGTCTGAGAGTAATGACCTTGCTCTTTTAGATAATACAAATTAATATAATTTACAAAATATTTAACAACTAAATTAAGCTCCTACACAGCAAGCAAAATTAATTTAATTATAGAAGGGAAGTTCAACAGGAGGAACTGAACCGATGCATGAAGGAAAAAACATTTGGTGCTGTTTACAAACATTTGCGTTCAATTGAAAGGTCAACGAATTCGGCGCTTTTTAATTCCACTGCTAAATTATTAAGTTCATCTGTAAGTAACATTGATAAGTATTACATAAATTAATTTACTAGTACTTAATTAGAGTAGTTTGTAAGTAAGTATATAATATTTGATGATTTTTTTCTACATACTAAGCTGTCCCAACCTCTTTCTACCTGGATCGATTACAAAATTGGCGTATTTATTTTTTTCAGGTATTTTTTCAATTTTCTTCTTAATAAGAACCTTCGTCGGACATTAGCAAGTACTTGAAAAAAAATTAGTCGAATTAGTCTAGTTCTCGATTTTTTTTGTTAAGCAACACATTTGGCGGCTTATTTATTTTTATGAAAATAAATTTGATGAACTTTCATTTTATTCATATAAAAATAAATTTAATGAACCTTTGTTTATTTAGGCTAATCTCAGGAAGTACTGTATGTTCATATTTTTATGTAAATACCTATCCAAATAAGTTGATATAGAAAGTTTGGCTATAATTTATTAAAAAAAAATAACAATAAAATTTACCGGTATGATAGTATTTTTAAATTAATAAAAAAATACTGTTTAGAGATGCATTTACTAGTATCTAATAATCTAATAATTATGGCTTTTAAAGTACATAATGCATTTTACGTAGATTTGTACGTCCACTTTTATATGTACCAAAATAGAATTATAACATAGTTAATATTATTTTATTAGTTAATATAGTTAAGTAATCAAAATAATATAAATTAGCTGAAATCTTTCAAACCAAACAAACATTCAGCTTAAAACCCTCACAATTTTACACGTGTTTCATATTCGTACTTAATACCTTCCGGTATAATATAACTTCTGTATACTGTGAAAATTGGACAGGCAATCAAATACACACGTGTAACCCAGCGATATGCTAGGAATTTCTGTGTCGAAAAATATTACTTTATTTTGCATTCGTCGTCAAATTCTTTTTATTAATCTTGTTTGTGAAGCGGTTGTATTATCTTTGATGTAGAGGTCCATTGCTAGAGAAAAATTAACTTTTACATTTTTTAGAAATACTTAAGAGTGTTTACGTGACTTACGCCAGAAACAATATTCAATTTCAAATCAATTTAGGTATGTATAAGTGCGTATTTGTTCATGGGTTTGTGTAATTAGTAACATATTTCGAAACATAGCATTTCCCAACATATTTATATAATTTATTTATTAATAAGAAACATCGTTGGAACAAATTACAGCACAGCACAAGCGCCTCGAGGTCCAAAACTTAGTTTCGTCATAACTACGCCTATTATAACGCAGTGTAAACAATCAGTAAGATCAAAGATAATAATTCGATTTTATTAAGTAAATTTTAGTTAAGGTTTTTTCTCGAGGCATATTAAGGGATTGTACGGGATTGGGAATATTTTTTTCATTTTTTCTGAAAGAATTAAAAAATGTGTTGGAAAATGCAATTACATACTGATCTTTCTTTTTTATTTCAAAAAAAATTAACGTTGCAAAAATAATAAAACACCACAAAAAAGTTTCAGTAGGTACTTCTGTTTAGTTTATATTATTGAACGTATTCTTGAACAAAGTCACACAAACTAAGTTTAAGTACAGGTACTATATTTAATTACTGACTAGCGACTCGCCCTTGCTTCGCTCGGATTGGTCCTTAGATTTAACGCGAGCGAAGACGCAGGTTCCGCTAGTAAATGTGTACAAAAACTTGACAAATATTCTAAAACCTTCCTGGAGAACCACTCTATCCATCGGTGAAAACAGCATGAAAATCGGTGCAGTAGTTTTTGAGTTTTGCGCGATCAGACAGACAGACGCGGCGGAGGACTTTGTTTTATAGTATGTAGTGATGATGATTCTCTCTTGAGGAACTCTCACGATCTTTTATGCACTTTTTGGTAAATGAGACTTGAATAAAATTTCAATTTGGAATATTAGGTGCTACTTTGTGATTGATGATCAGATGAACAGATCAATCAATGCTAAAGCAACAAAGGATATGAACAGCTTTTAAGTAAATAATAGTTCAGCGACCCCTTTTTGTTTTCTATATCTTTTAAAAGAACCCTGCATTGCTTTAAATTTATAAGAAAATTATCACTTACTCATGATATAATATTTTTGAAATCTATAAATATAATAAAGTTTTTACTTAGTTAAATCTGTACATTGATTATGTTTTTGGAAATTATAATTGAAATAGTCATTATTAACGATACAGCCGAATCTATCGTTTTTAGAATTCTTGTCTGTCTGTCTGTGACCGCATCACAAGAAAACCACTTGACAGATTTTGATGAAATTTGGTGTGGTATCACCACTCTTGGTTCTCCGGGTCAATATATAGGATACTTTTTACTTCAGAAAAATATCTCATTTCTGAGATATCCATACTAACCCTCAAAATGTATCTATTTTTTTTTTAAATTTTAAATAAAATAATCTCTCTAATCTTATGAATAATTTTGTAATAATGTTGTTTTAAAAAAAATTGTTTCTTATTTTTATACTTAAATACTTAATGTTAAATATTTTTTAAGGTTTAGTATTTATAAAAAGGCAAGGCAGGCAATATTATAAAAAGTAATTTCGGCGCGGCCCATGTTAAACGATTAAAAAGGTGGTACGAGTATTTACGGCGTGGATGCGGGCTGCCCAGGATCGGGATAGTTTGTGTTTTATGGCTTTCGTCCAGCAGATTTGTTTGTGTGAATGGTCTCGATTTTTTATTAAACAATTCATTTTATTATCATCTTTATTTGACGAAAATGAAAGAAATACTATAAAATGTTCTCATAAAATATGTCTTAAAATGACAATTGTACCCGGATTAGAGATTCATATAAGTTCATTGCTCGGATGAGTAAATATCCGGTGAGGAAATTACTATCTGTGCTTGTGAACTATTTGATGAAGCGTAACATTTCCATTACTTGTATTTTACGAACTTATGTTTGTTTATGACAACTCATTAAGAACCTGTTTTAATGTTGGGAAGTGGGTATAGGTATAGGTACAGGTGGTTATGTGGGTAGAAAAGCCAGTATTACTTACTAAAACCCAACAAAACCCTACCGGTCTTATTGGGGTGTCGCAGGATCGCTTAAGCACCCAACTACGACGCCCCGACAGGTTTGCCAAAGCAGACTATATCAGCCATGGGGTTGCTCCAGTAGTCCTCTCTACTATCAGAGAAGTACCATGGACAACTCGCATGATACACCACCCACCGCGGTGAGCCACCTCCCAGTGCATTTCTTGGCTTCGCGTTCGGAAAAGTTGAAAATATTACATCTATGAAATGTACAGCTTTGTATTTCGCGTACTTTATAAAATAAAATAATACAAAAAAAATACCTTTCAATCGAACTTCGAATATTTTTTTCGTTGTATATTCCATTACTGTAGAAGGCCTTTCACACCGCCTAAATTTCGGGTCATTTAACCTAAGGTTAATAGATTCCTGAAAAATTTTGCTTAATTCCTGTTTGTTTTTTAGCATCCGTCCCATAGCCTATTTAAATTTAAAAAATCTGAAGGTCTTTAACCTGTATAGACATTGAAAACTTGACCGGCACTTAAATATATTAGCTGTTGATAACACTTAATAAGACTTTTAACCATTATGAATTGCCATTACTATAAAAGTAATGAAGTAATATTATACAATATTATGTATATACTATAAAAGCTCCTTGTTGCTTTCACCAAAAATATTTTTAGCTATGACGGCTAGTTGACTTTACTGTTGTCAGTGTCAATTCAGTAAAAGGTAAATTGTGCATGTAGAATATAAAAAAGATATCTAGACTACTTAGACACGTAAAGCTTAATATTAAAATGCAAATAAAGTCAGCAATAGTAATGACTAAGGTATGCAACGACACATTCTAACTTCGTGCTCAAAAAACCCAGGAGCAGTCATACAACCTTCACTAGACATTGCTTTAACAAAACCTGATGACTTAGAACTTTTTTATACAGCAAGTGTACAATTTCTTCAGAAGCGACTGCAAGAGAAATGTCTTAATGCTACAGCTAAATCTCAGCTAAATACTAGAAGCTGTTGCAATTTGCCTTCCAGCAGTAATTCACAAGAAAATAGTATCGAGAAACATACAACTTTATCTATGCACGAAATTTTACCATTCCCAAAACCAAAGGGAGAAAGCTTCTTTTCACGTATACTTAACTCATTTCGGAAATTTACAACAAAAAGAGTTCCAGACAAAAATATTGCTGACTTAGAAATGGTCAACGGCAGGTCTAATTACAAGTTTTCACGATGCAAAGAGGATAATGGTCATTTGTCTTGCTTAAACGTTATTTCAGAAGATGAGGCTGAAGTAATCCGAGCAATATAACCATCTGAGCAATATGTGAACATTACACATCATGCTAGAAATTCCTTTCAACAAAGTATAAAAGCTACCAAAAGATAAGTTTAAGCTCTCGCTATATTCAATAAATGAAATTTAAAAATTGTTTATTAATTTTAATTTGAATACATTATCTGTAATTTTAGTATGCCGCTAGTATATAGGTACGGTACATATACAACGCGAGCGAAGCTAAGTGCTGCATTTTAAATGTAATTATTGTTATTATATATATTTGGATATTAATAGGTTGCAATTTTGAAAAGATATTTGCATTTAATATTATGCTGATATCTTTATTTATATTATAGTAATAAATAAACGTATTCATGGTTAATTTATCACTAACATATTAGTTATAAAAGAGTCCTCCGCCGCGTATGTCTGCTCGCGATAAACTCAAAGACTACGTTTTCCCTACTGTTTTTAGTGGTTCTCCAGGAAGGTTTTAGTATAAAATTTGTTAAGTTTTGTATACGTTGGCTAAAATATAATGATATGGTGTCGAACAAAAATAAGCCGTTTAGGAGCTTTCAACGAAAACGCTGCCTAATCCTTTGATATAACTAAATGATGAATGGTGGAGTTGTGTATCTTATATAAGTCTATAGAAAAGTCAGCGATGGCATATGTCTATCTCTTAAGGATAAAATACTTTATCTATTTTAATACTTTAAAAAAATGAGCAATCATAAAGCGGTAATCGAAAAGGTATTTTTACAAATACGGTATTAATCCTTATCATTTTAAATATGTCAGAGGCTTAAAGCATTTCATGCACATTATTTTACTTTTTTACACCATACAATTTAAGCCAATCTCTTAGGAAAGTAATCGCCGACTTACAAATCGCCGACCCTCCCCCCACACCGTATAGAGACGAGCCCGAGCGAGGTGAAGGCGAGTCGCTAGTGATCGGGATAAAATAAACATGCCTGTTCTGAATTAAGTTTAAAGGTTTCATATTTTAAATTGATTTTTCTCGAGTCGGGAAGTCTGAGCTTTTGTAAGGTTTCTGAATTTAATCTTAGACTTGTACGTATTCGGCTATAGTTTTCTTATTATGTATTTTTGGGAAATCTGTTAGTGATATTATATAGGTATGTCAATTTATTGTCAAAATCCATCGGTATCACTTTGTAACTTAGTTAAGTACTTTCTACTATCTATACATATAATAAATTTCTAACCAATGATAATGTATATAATATTATTGTTTCTAAGCTAGTTAAATCTGAAAATTGATTTTTTTAAACTATATTAAAATAGTCATTATTATAGTTACAGAATCCGAAATTCTTAGAATTTTTGTTTGTCTGTGACCACATCACGACAAAACTACTGGACAGATTTTGATGAAATTCGGGATGATGATCTAGCTGGTTATTTGGGTCATATATAGGATACTTTTACTGCAGGAAAATATCTCTGAGAAATATCCATACAACTACTAATAAAATATTAGATCTATTGTATTCCTCTACTACTGCATAAACCAAAGAGTCTAAGAAAAAGAAAATTCATCATAAATTTTACTAATTATTTATTATTAAGTAAAATAATTAAGAGTTATATTTCATAAGTATACTTATTTATGACTGCTATTCTTTAAAAATATATTAGGTACAGTTTACACAGTAAACTAAACAGTTTAATCACAGGTTTTTTGACGAATCTTAATTAATAGATTTATTAAAAGTATTTATTTATATTACAATAGTGAATACATAAAAGTATTTATTTTATAAAAAATACTTAATTATATATTAAAAACTGACACAAGACCGACTTTACACTTATCACTTTAAAACTATTTATGCCACCATTAGCGATTAATTATTATATGTAATTAAAAATAAGACCACCCTTGAATGAATAGAGTAGGTATGCATATTACCCTTTATTAGGGTAAAACTTTACACTATTTGTATAAAATTAATTTAGATTTTAGCATGTATCACACACATAATATAGGTACATACAAAGATATAAAACCGATACACGGATACCACCTTCTTGTCTCGACTCTCGGTTAAAAACGACGAACTATGAAATAATTAGGTGTAATTAGAAATTTAATTAAAGTAAGTAGGTACTTACTACTTATGACTTGATAAAAACATACTAAACCTTAATACTAACTTTCCTTAACCATGACCTGTCTTCAAGATAACTTTATGCCTTCCTGCTTCAGCCGTTTCACTACATCAGGACAAATTTCTTCTTCCCGAAATTTATATCCAGATGCTAAAACTTGTTTTGCCACTGCATAATTCTTTTTCAACGATTCAAGCCACACCGTATAAGGGTAATCGGGCCAAATGCCCCCGTAACGTTTTGGGAGGCAGTTGGGATGAATGTGCTTGTGGAGGGAAGTGAGGTCATAGCCGTGGAAGAAGATTTTAGAGCTCATCTCCGAAGTCAACAATGGCTTGAATATGCTGTATATTATATCGAAGGTCCATGAGTGGTTTATTATGTGTATAGCATGGGTAACTGCTGGAAAACTCGACTGGAAAGAAAAGTATAATTTATAGGTTAAAAATCGTATATTCGAAAAAATAATAATTTATAATGAAGTAATACAAAATTAATCAGGAAGAAAGAAATAGTATATTCAATATATGTAGATTGTTATATTGACGTTTATCTAAAGAAAAAACTAAAAATGGTTTATAAATCTTTAAGTGAAAGAAAATAGTGGAAGTGCATCAACCATCAAATAATAAATCAAATATAAATTTACATGAGACGAAAATACTGATTATTATCAAAGAGTCAGGCAATTAAGGTTTAATTATTTCAAAATCAGCAAAAGATTAAAATATTACAAATTAATCGAGTTTCGATTTTTTTATAAAATAACATTTTTTTTGGCAATGTGCTGATCAACATCACCAATGGCATTTTTTTCTATACAATTAAAAAGAATAGCCTGAAATCATCTATATGTATGCTTATGCAATCGACAGATTTAACGTTTCCAATTTTAGTAAAAAACCAAGTTATTCAAAAAGTAGTGAAGGTTTCAAACTCAACATTAATGAATTCTTCTACTGAGACTTCTACACTGGTAAGTGGTAGACTAAACTGTCCAACATAATCAGTCCAGTGTTTTTCCCGTAAGGCGGTAATAGAGAGACGAGAAATCTAAAAAGTATAAAATCGGTAAAAGATTCGGTAGATTTTTACTATTGTACGTTTTAGGTAAATGAAGAGAAGCCTTACGGTCTTACCAACAAATTACTGTTGTTTATGAGAAACTTTGACGTGTATTGTATTAATAAAATCAAAGAAATAGTTGATGGACTTCAATTTAATTTAGTACGTTTGTGAATATTTGCGTGCGTTGACCACAGGCGTTTAGCGCCTACGCACAACGAACCGCCTAAATTAAAGGGATCATTGCCCTTGCCACCCTTATTATTTTGCTGGAATTTATTCCTTTTATATTTGTATTATTTCCAATATTTTCATTACAAATTCGAGCATTCGATATAATTTTTTCAATATCAAAAAATAATCAATAAATATTATCTTTTAATTAAAAGTCGACCAGACTGACCGTCATCGTTCGTTCCGTCAACTCAATTGTGTAGCCAACCGAAGAAAAATAATATTTGTACGTTTTTCCGAGCATTTTTTACATGTTTATCTTCATTCGAACCTTCCTCGGATTTAAGCGATTATTTTAATTAAAAAGTTAGCCAAATTAGTCCAGTTATTCTCGAATTTTACGCTTAGAGAAATATATTATCAATTCATTTTCATTTTTGTTTACTATTCATTAAACAAACGATTTTTTTATTTCAGATTTATCATTAAGATACTTTTAACTAATAAAAGCTCACCATAAGGAGTTTAATCACTTTGCTAGCAACAGAAGGTGTGACCTGCCACGCATGTTGCATGCCAAAGTCTTCCAGGTCAAACAAGGCCACTCCACCGAGAATCTGAGTACGTTGCTCCAGCAAACCCAATTCCATCGCAAAAATTGTCGCTTTAAAGATATCTGTTGTAGTAACCGTTGATGGATCCCAACAACCTTAAAAGGAACAAAAATTATAAATAATTACGATTTTGCTCTAACTTGCTTTCTGTAACTTATTAAAAATATTATTTTACGCAGGTGTAAGAATAAAACTAAATTGACTAACCAAATCAAATTCCTTTTCTTGTAAGGAGTGATTTTTTAAGCGTTTGGTTTTTCATTTAAAAGAAAAAACCATAATATAGTGTAAAATATAAAATTTATATTGGCAAGTTAAAAATCATTACTTGCCATTTCTTTTTTAAAAATTATTTCTTGCAAATGTTGTCCTCCACTACGTTTTAAATGATCCATACACGAAGCCCAATTGTGAGGTACTTTTTCAAGCATATCGGCTGGAATATCACGGATCACGTGTTTTGTAGTGCTCGAATTGATGCTGGTTTATCTGCATAAACAAGAGTTTTTACGTACCCCCACAAAAAATAGTCCAAGGGCGTTAAATCTCACTATCTAGGCGGCCTACTAACTGGTCCGAAACGAGTTATCCAAGCAGTTGTGACCAAATTCCGCACCAATTTTACACTATTGGGTATTAAACTGTACCGTACGCGTACAGAAGAGAATATTTAAGCTGAAGCCGGAAAAAGTTTTTAAAAAATATATGGCAGGTAATGATTTTTAACTTTCCAATATAAATTTTATAATAAACACTACATTTTGGTATTTTTTTTTTCAAATAAAAAGCCAAACGCTTAAAAAATCACCCGTTATAATAAAGTTTTACCCTCGCTTAGCTCGGGTGCTTTCCTAAATACGTTTTAAATGGATAAGAATATTTTTTGTGAGTATATCGTAGGAATTACACTCATGCTTAGGTGGACTTTTTAGTAGTCTTTAAAGACTAAAAAAAACTTCCAGTTCAACATCGTCGCCACCACCGAAGAACTCGATTACATTATATAAGCATAGGCACGTGCCTCCGCCGCTAGGGCACGGAAACCCGAATATAGTTTTCTGGTAATATGTTAGTTAATATGATCATTATCCATTATCATATATTTAATAAATAAATGATAATGAATAATGATCATATAAAAAAGTTACTGTAAAGGGTTATGAGTTATCCGTAAAAACAGACATTGCACAGAAATAGACATTTAATGCTTTACTGCCGTATTCTGTTTCACCGATAGTTATGATCGTAATATTTTATGTTATTAGCGTAAAACCCATGTAAGAGCGCCAACAACTTAATTAAAATCTGTGATAAAGTAATACTCAATTGTACTCATTTATTAAATGATACGATACTTGCGTTTCATTTTATATATGCAGCTTACTACCAAAATAAATAGAGGATAAAATAAAATATTTTTCGTATAAGTTACGTAAATACTACTACTATGATAGTTATTTATAAAAAGGATTTATTTTAATATTACAAACAGACGTTTTATTTTTATTTATATGTATAAGTAAAATGTTTTTAAAGTTCGAATATAAATTTCTTATCATTTCTGAACGATAAGATTTTATATCATGATGGTTTTAAGTTATGAGTATTATATACTCATGTCTATTATACATATTTATATTATGTATAGAATAAAATATTTGTAATATAAGTAATTTTAGAAAAGGATTTTCTTAGTTTACAGCCACACAATACAAAGGATAATTTTGTTAAATGCCGTGTTATTTCCATATTTTACTTATATTGATAGAAAATTATTTTCGTAACATATACATTATACATATACTAGCATTTCGCGTGGCTCCGCCCGCATTCTAAAGACCGAAAACCAAGTTCTAATATTTTTCATTTAATATAATAGAGATAGAGATCTGTAGTTAATTAATTAAAACGACAAACATACGGGTACTTTATACGCATATGCGTATGTGATGTACCTACTAGAAATCTTGGCGTTTTATGCTTGATATAAGTACCTACATATATTTACTATTCATCTTATAGGTCTTCATTAGGAAGGACAAAACAAGTTAATAAATGGACACCATGGCATTGAGTTATTGATGTTTATATAAAACGAATTAAAAATACATTCATTAGTGAATATCTGATGATAATACGCTGTACAAACAGAAATAACCACAAGTATATTTTAGACGTAAATAAATTAGGTAAATAAATTAGGTATCTAAATAGTGTGTACTCGTATATAAATTAAAAAAGCCTCTACCTTAATTAACACTTCCATGAAATTATAAATGTACGTACATTTTTTGTTTCGCCATCGACTCTACCATAGTCTAATTACGTAGTCTACAATTGTCTATTAGTAGGTATCTATGAAATTTTATACCTCAAGAGCTTTAACCCTGCGACTTTACTCATAGACGTCGCTGATGTGTTTCTTGATAGCCTTCTTGCTATGAAATGAAATCATCAATGAAAAATGAAAAAGTCATCAATTTTATCATTAAAAATGATTTGAAATTTCTTCATAAAATTGATGACAGTGAACTGTTGAGTAGATTTAATATTAATGTTCCTCGGAGACCACTTCGCGACTCATGTCCTTTTTTCAATACTGATAGAACACGAACAAAACTTGGACAGAATGTTTCAATATCTCTACACACTCTAACACTAGACATTGGTTGTGACGGACTCTCACTATTTATAAAAAAATGTACCGATGCCCTAGTAAATTAATTAGTCTTTAACTTATTGTGATAAATTTTTGTGATATTAACTTATTTGTTCCTATAATTTTTTTATAATTAGTATTTTTGTTTTTTCTTTTTTAATTAAATACTTATAGGCAAGTTATAAACACTATAATTATATTAGAATGATGTGTTCTCCTGTAATTGGTAGTTCATAGTAATTTAAGTAGATGTAAGGCATGAGTTAGATTTAAGTGAATATTATGTACAACTGTTGGAGATCCATATAAATAAATATATAAAAAGTAGAAAATAATACTTTTAAGAACTTTGTTAATTTTGAAGTCGGTGCCAGCCAAAGCAAAATAACCCTAAATAGATATATATTCGATTAATCTATCAATTTGTAAACATAATCAAAATACCTGGCTGGCACCGACTCCAAAATTAACAAAGTTCTTAAAAGTATTATTTTCTACTTTTTAGTTTAGATTTAATTAGTTTGGAAGTCGGTGTTTGTTTTTTTGTTAAAAATAATTTATATAGGAAAACTTGTATAATATTCTAAATATATTAACATCTTCGAAAACCTAAATATTAAGTACACTTATATTCAATGAAATCAGCAAAACTCAGTGGTTTTTTTTGAGTTAATAAATTATTTATCTACTATTTATAGTCTTAAGTCTACAAGGATATTTAGGTTAAACAATTTGAAATTTCAGTGTTAGTACTTAGTAGGTTAGAAAGCAATAATTAATTAAATACTTATTCTTACCTATCCTGAAAAGAAGCAATCTCCGTCCGTTTTGATCACGATATGGAGGTACTGCTATAACATTCGACTCACCGAGTCTACGTAAATCTAAAGGATAAACATTTTCAAATAATTCAGGGTTTTCATTCTTGAACTTGTAATAATTCACCATCTGAAAAAAATAAAAATAAATGTTATTTTTTGTCCCTAGGTAAGTTTTATTTTTTTAAAGCGGATACCTATTTTTTTTCTAAAATTAAAGTTATCTAAGTTACTCCTAATAACATCAGCTAGCACCTAACAAGCGGGTTTAAGCGATAAAATTTTTAGCAGTAACAAGCAGACAGACGGAAAAATGTTTAAAATTGTATTGTAATTGTCTTCAGCCTTTTTAACTTACTACTGCTGGGCACGAACCTGGGCGCGCTGGCCTAATGCGTGTTGGTGGACTGCACGTGTCTTTCGAAAACTTGCTAGGTTTTCTCAGACATGCAGTTTTTCTCACGATGTTTTCCTTCACCGTAAGACAAGTAGTAATCATGATAGAAATAATCGCACATGAAAGTATCAGAGACCCGAATTTGAATACCCGCATTACTCTGCATCCAAGCGAGCTCGTTACCACTGGGCTACCACTGCCTATTTTATTGTAATATTATATGTAATTAGTAAAAAGCTGCTATGTTTATGTTACGAACAGACGCTAAATTAAAAAAAAATATATAAAAATTAAAGTAGTCGTTTTAGATAGTGGTATCCCTGTGGTTCAAATCCGGGTCTCGCACCTCTAATCTTTTCATGTACGTATCATTTCTAACATGATTACCACTTGTCTTACGGTGAAGGAAAATATCACCACCCTCGTATTGAAATTAAAGAAAACAATACAAACATTAAAAAAAACAAATTAAGAACAGTGTTAAAATTCCCATAACTTATGTACGTACATCCGCTGATATTTTGTCAAAAAAACTCATAATTTAGCACTCTGCATAAGTCTAAACCTCAGTTATTATGTAAATTTACTGTATACATATTCATGGTTTGAATCAAACGAGCCCACTAGGTGTTTTCGTACAACCGTGACCGTGAATTAAATATACTTTGTTATACAATTTCAAAAGTGTAAAATTTGATTTAGATATTATATACTAACTTTTAAAAATGCATCACTCATAACTGAAGCTATTATTTAGTTATGTTTATTATTGAAATCTAATATTATTGTACGGTTAAATGAAGCGAGTCATAAGTGTTTTGTAAAAAGGACGATGAGACCCACCAGTCTATGAGCTCTTTGTGGGATAAAATTTCTAGATCGTAAAAATCGTAACAAGTACTCATTATCCATCCGATGAGGAGTACATTCACCTCGTTCTGAAAAAAAAATGTTGCTACTTTATGGAAAATATTACATATATTGGGAAATATAAAATGTTACAGAATTATGTTTCTTAAAAGAACTGTGATGTCTTAGAAATGACATATATTCCCTTAGTAAAAAGTATATTTAATTTATATCGAAGTATAAATAAATAATAAATAAATAAATAAATAATAAATTTTTTTATTTATAAAACAGGTTAAACAAATACATAACTTTGTTGTTGGGACATCCAACAGTATAGTTTCTTTATCCCTATATTTTGATCCGGATAACGAACTATCCTCATACGAAATTTCACCGAAATCTTTCCAGTGGTTTTCTGGTGATTCAGTTACAGACAGACAGACAGACGAAAATCTATGGATTTTGTCTCTGTATTGAATATAATGACCATTTCGATAACATTTTAAAAGTATATTGAATGTATAGATTCGACTTGTTTGAGAGTTTATTTTTTAGTGTGATGTTTTTAGAGTGTTTAGCTTTTATCATAATTTATTAGCATAAAAAGTAGTCGAGTCGTGTAACGTGAAATCAAGTAGGCCGGCAGACGGGCTTACTGCTTAGTTCCAATTGTATTAATACATTTACATTTTGCATATTTTTCAATCGCTTTGTCTTTGTTTGAAGAATACACATACAATACAATAAAGCTACATTAGTCAGCAATGTCATTGTTGCCTTCTAATTACTAGCTCGTACATTCATCGCTCCACTCTATTTGTGATGGTAACGCTTACCTTGACACCAATACCAAAAATAATTGATACCTCTTCCAGCTATTTGTTTCTATATCGTATTAAAAATTTAACTATTACTGTTAGTAAAGTTACTATTCATGTAAAAAAAAACATATTTAAGGAAAAAGTCAAAACACTATGTACCGTATATCATATCTTTCAGGTCACATATGGACTGAAGACGAGTGTTAGGGTCCTCTCCGCACTGGATGCGAGCGTACTCCCGCAACTCTGGTGGTGGCTCACCAAGATCCAAGTCAACATTGTAATCCGGAGTAGGCATGCTTGCTTCCTAATAAGAAAAAAAACAAATAATTAAATATATCTATACTTATAATAAAATTCATACCGAGTTAAATTCTTAAGGAAGTAGGGACGAATTCGAGCGGAGCGAGAGTAAGTCGCAAGTTATTTATAAAAATGAACACATAATATTAAAAAGATTGCATAAAAAATACCCATAACATTTTAAATATAAAAAAAAATACATGTAATATAATTAACTACGAATACAATCCGTATCTTGCAAGGTTAACGAACGCAAAAGTCATTAACTCAAAATCGTGCTAAAGGTTAGAAGGGGCATGTCAATTTTTTTAAACACATAAGGTATCATAAATTGTAAGGCTCTACCTCGAATTTACGTGCGTAGTAAATTTTATTTGGCAAGTCAATAACACTTTTCTGTCTACATTGTTGATTAGATGAATATAAGATTTCGAAATAGGTAAAATTATTTTATAAAGGTCCCCACTTTATAATGAAACCGTACGTACCATTTTCAGGCGGTTTTCTTCGTACACCTAACAGTTCGAGAAATGTTGTACTTAAGAAGCGAATTTAATAAATGGGATGTATAGAAAACTGTCATAACATGAATAAAATCCTTGGTCGAAAACACAAATCGGATTTAATTTCTAAAGATTAGATAATGTGGTTATTATACAAAGCTGTTATAAATGACATTGATTGTTAAAATATGAACAAATAATACTCGTAATATTTTGTTGAGTAATTGACATATGATTCACCTTCTAGCCGTGTCGCTAATCGGAATGTAAAGAAAAATTTATATTTATTATAACGCTGAAGAGTTTGTTTGTCTGGTTTAAAAATCGTACGATTTTTTTTGTGTTGAAGGCTGTATTTCGAAGTCTTTAAAACGCGGATGGAGCCGCGGGAAATGCTAATTTGTATAAGACGAGTAAAAGTGATAGTATAATTATCTCTATTTAGATTTAAAATACTCCTGTTCGTAATTCCTGCTCCAGTAATTTTTCTACATACGTATCTGAGGTTATTATAAAAACATTATCAATACAAGTAATTTTCGCTATGTACTACAAAACATACATACTTTATCATCACTTGATTTTCATGTGTTATCTTACTTACTTTTAGGTCGATAAATAAATTTAATAAAATACCTTTTAAAAGTAAAAGTTATTAAGAGTATCTGTCTGTAGTGTAGTCTGTTTGTTTGTTCTGGCTAATATCCGAAGCGGCTATACCGATTTTGTCAGGACTTTCACTGGCAGATTGCTGACAATATAAGAAGTAAACTAGGGTACTTTTGTTTTAGAAACAGAAGAAAAAACGTACCACGTGACGAACCCGAGCGAAGCGAGGGTGATTCGCTAGTCTTATTCTATTTCAGTTTAACAGATTTATCATAGAATATACAATTAAGTCTAAAAATAATAAGATTATTGCAATAAAAGACTATTTTTATTAAATATTCGAAATAGTATAAGTACCATATATAGTAATTAGGCGTGAACAATACAATTTTTATAGACCGTCAAATTATAATATCATAAATCAAGTCACGCAACAATTTTCTTGATGGTTGTCATTAATTAATGTTAAGTAAAACTAGTTGTTCACATAAGTGAAAAGCGACGTAATAGAAGTACAAATAATAATATGCAAATGAAGAAATCCAGAAATTCTATATTTGTATTATACCAGTTCCTTGATGTCACTTACTTCAAATAATTTTATTACTTACTTAGAATATAATCATCTACAAAAAATTATAATGCACTAAGTGTCGGTTACATTTTTGACTACTAATACATAATATATTTTTAGCTAAATAATTGATGACTAAGTATACGAACTTCCTTGTATTTATTTATATAAAATGATCATTAGTTTTTTTTGTATAGGTATACCGTACAAGCAATAATAACGTTTAAGCGTTATTTGCTTGTGAGAAATAAATTCAAACCAAATGTAATTCTATAAGCGGGAAATAGACTGCCTTTTACCTGTACCTGTACCTGTTGGCTTTGTCTATGTAATCGATGCAATAAATCAATAGGGCGGATGCAGCAGGGCTGAGAGAAAGCGGAAGAGTTAAGGCACCACTCACCACCGGTTTGCGCAAGTCGATACAATGGAACAAGGCACGAACTATCTATTAACACGGCCCTGCTCTTTCTTATTACTCCTCCTTTATAGATAATACTATAGGAAAAAGACAGTATATTTTTTTGCAGTAACCGATTTCCAAAACATACATTATAAATAACTAGCGACTCACCCTCGCTTCGGTCCGGTTGTATACTCGTATATTTACTTCGCACCGCCCGGTATATATTCGAGTTGATTATATGAATTGCACGCACCATGGCAACGGTCATAACATGATACGTCAAACGCCGTTAATTTTATAATGTTGTTTTAAATTTCCTAACTTTTTTCGATATAATAGAGTCCTTAAGAGATATGCCATCGCGGACTTTTTGTAGACCTATATAAGATACACAATTCCACAATACATCATTTAGTTATATCTCAAAAGGTTTAGTCAGAGTTTTCGTTGAAAGCTCCCAGACGGCTTATATTTTTCCGACACCTCCAACAGATATCATTATATTTTAGCCAATTTAAACAAAAACTTGACAAATTATATATTAAAACCTTCCTGGAGAACCATTCTATCCATTGGTGAAAACTGCATGAAAATTGGTGCTGTAGATTTTGAGTTTATCGCGAACAGACTGACAGACAGACAGACGCGGCGGAGGACTTTGTTTTATAATATGTATAGATATAAATCATCAATCAAATTGCTTAAAAGAAAAAGAAAACTGTTTAAAAAACAGTTATTAGTCTACGTAAAGTCCGAGAACAAATTGCCATAATACATGTCCCGGAAAAAAAGCGGAAATCTCAATATAGTTGCTTATTAATTTTGAGGTAAAGTAGGTATTTCTAATGCTATCATAGCTGTTTACATTTGATTAGGGTCTTAAACTTTTATATCTTTTAGTTTAATATTGTTGTTAATTTCATGGCCATATTATCGTCTACAATTATTTAATTCCTTAAACGAATCTGAAATTGGAGAGACATTTGTATTGGGTAATGACACGGAAAACATAAACCTTGAACTTTTTGAGTATTTTTAAGCACGGTCTGTTAAACTTTAAACCTTTGTAACCTAATTGTCTAATTAAAGGGCATATTATCAATTTATTGAGGTTACAATAATTTGTCCAATTATGAAATACTTAGGACTCACCCTCGCTCCGCTCCAGTTCGTCCCTATAGGAACGTTTTAACTGTTAGTATAGCTTTCTTAGATATGAGATATTTTCAGTTTAGGATAGGACTTAGGAATTAACATCCTTATAAAAAATAAACAAGACATCATGTGCGGTGTGCCGTGGGGTTTACTCCAGAGAAGTATCTCTGATAGCAGAGATGCCAAACAGTAACAGAGAACATTATAGTTGTTATGGTCTGCTTTGGCAGACCTTTTTTACTATTGGCAAATGCATTTACGCATACCTCGTGTGAGGCTCACTGGTGCGGGGTGCCTCACATGAGATATGTGTAAATGAAGCCAGTGCTACCCAATAAACCTCTTCCGTCTTAATGGAGTGTCGCAGGATAATTTACGCATTTAACGATAATATAAAAATCTATTTTTTTTATAGAAGAGTACATTTTTATGTACAAAAGGATAATTAATATAAGTATCAGGCACTATTCAAATATTTAGAGCATTCTAAGCACAGCGCTCTCATTTTTTGCAAGGAACAATGAACTAGGATGAAAAACCTTTGTTCAGCGACTGCTATGAAGAACAAACAAAATCTGAACTGGGACACACGATTTCACACAGTGTTTTATCTCACATAGTAGCTTTATTTTTTATTTTGTTTCTGCATTCACGTTTTTTTTAATTTTACAGTATTTTCTTGGCAATTACGGCTATTTCATAGAATAAAGTATGTATATTTTTTTTTATTTATTCCGAAATGGAAAAGTTTCATGATCTTGTTAATATCATATTACATAGAATAAGATGTAAGTATCTCATAACTAATATATCAGTGTTTTTTAATCTAAAAAAATACCAAAGAAATTATTTGTTTAAGTTTAAGCATTTTAATGTACCTACAAAGATTGCGGTCGTGTAAGGTTATTTTAACTAACTGAGATCTTCACACAAAATATCACTCAATTGTTCAATTATTTCTAAGTCCAACGTGAATTGCGTATTTATTGAATGTAAACCTACTTATTTTTAATTTAATGGCAGTATTGTTGTTAGTTGAAATTTTGGTCCTTCAATTTCTATATCGTCACGAAATTATTCTTGCAAGCACAAAGTTTTCTTTCGGAATTAAATTCTTATAATATAAAATATACATTATTATTAATTATTTGTATTGCAACTAGGTATGTTTTACATAAAATCACGTCTATGTTCAATTTGTTCTAATTGAATTCATAGAATTGCCCTTGGTGTGTTACTGTAATTGTATGGTGTGTATTCTAATAAAAGAGTGTTTACTATGTACTTACTTATTCTTTGTTGCAAGTCGATTCGTTTATACGAGTATATAACATTGATACGCTAAGGACTACAACTCTTACTCGTACAAAGTAAGCTGCGATAAAATGGCAATAAAGTACAATCGTGTTAAAAGCTTCTTACATTATAAAACTCATAAACAACTACCGAACACTACTTTTTGCAGCCTAATTACGAACTTTATCGTATTTTTTGTGTGTATTAATAATATAGCTACGTATCTCACTCATCATCACTATCATCACTACATACCTAGTATAAAACAGAGTCGCTTTCTCTGTCCCTATATCCCTATGTATGCTTAAATCTTTAAAACTACGCAACCGATTTAGATGCGGTTTTTTAATAGATAGAGTGATTCAAGAGGAAGGTTTATAAATTTATTTAAAACATGCATAATATAGCATATATATAACACTGATAATTTTAGAGGTTTCTAATGACTTGTCGTAAACGCTGGCTGAACCCATCGAGATAGATCAAAATAATGTACTACAGTATTGTAGACCTTAAAAGGGTCTATAAAAAAGTTTGCTATGGTATATGTTAGGGATCTCTTAGGGATATCCCACAATAACCATTTTTTATCCTTAACTTTTTACGAGTAATAATGGCTTATTTAAGAAGCAATTTTAGGCAGTACAGCATTAATCCTTATCCAATTAAGTACCTTAAAAACATTGTGCATTAAGTATTTCATATAGATCATTATGGCCCTTTGCAGCATGTAAATTAAATGAATATTTTCGAAGTTATTACAGATTTAAAATGCAGGTAGCGACTGCGGCCGCAAGGACGAACGAAACTTGAAAAACGAGCGAAAAGGTTGCATTGCCTTATAACTATTTCAAATAAAAATGAAACAGTTATATAAAAAATGTACTTATATACATATAATTGAATGTA
Organism: Boloria euphrosyne; assembly: GCA_951802675.2. Classification (NCBI taxonomy): domain Eukaryota; kingdom Metazoa; phylum Arthropoda; class Insecta; order Lepidoptera; family Nymphalidae; genus Boloria; species Boloria euphrosyne. The sequence continues at coordinate 11,114,615 of OX637873.1, read as the reverse complement.
GGAGCCTTTTTTCATGTTTTTTTTTTGTTTTTTTTTTACTTTTTTTATTTTTATATAGCATTTATTATTTACGATACATTATTACACTATGGAAAAACACAATAATTTGTTCTATGGAGTTCTTTCAAAATATGGCTAACTCTTGCTAAAACTTAAGAAATATATCAAAACTATGTACTAGAAAATTATAATAACAAGGTCTTGCAATTTTGTGTAGTATATGTCTGTCTACCCAGGTACACTCGCGATAACTGTTTTTATCTGTACATATTAAAAACATTAACTTTGCAAATCGATCTTTGCAGAAAAACTGATTTTAACTAAACTTTGTGCAGTGATAGATCATTACTAGGGTCTATACTTAGGATAATTACAGGAAAAAAATATTCTCACAGGGATACACAGTAACTGATTCTATAAGAGTAATTCTCATAAAAGTGAAGTGGAATTATACTAAACTAAATAGGATTTAATCGTTGATACATTATAAGTAATAGCAAAAACCAAAAATATTTATTGCACTTTTAGCGCGAGCGAAGCCACGGGTCCAGCTAGTATACTATATATTACGTACCTACTTTATAATAATTACTATGCTTCGATCTTCGTAAAACAAGAAATAATATATTTGTATACCGCATATAATTTATAAGCATTTCTTTAAACATTTGCTCTTTCCGCCGTCAATAGTAAGTATTGATATACTACAAATAATTGCATTCTAGGCTATATTTAATATTTGATTTCATACTAAGCTATTTTGATTCCTTGCACGATGAAATATACAGTAAATATGTTTAAGGATTTCCTTAAATTAAATGAAATGAATATTCACCGTCGTATCTAGAGTGAAATATTGTTTGTATATCTTTAAATTGAAAATATTATTTAGTCCGCGAAAATTATTAAGTACAAAGCTTAATCTATACATCTATATTGAAGTGTCTGTTTTTAATTTCAAATTAATACCTTTTCACTAAATGCATGAAAATATATATATGGTACTAACATCAAAAATTCAATTTCTTTTTTTTTTTGTCTGTCTGTCTGTTTCATCCGGCTAATTTCTGAAACGGCTGGACCGATTTTGACGTGCCTTTCACTCAAAGATAGCTTATCTTATAAGAAGTAACTTAGGCTACTTCTATTTTAGAAATTTCAACTAGAGGCACCCGCGGCTTCGCCCACGCTAAATCTAGGGACGAACCCGAGCGAAGCAAAGGGTGAGTAGCTAGTTTTTACATATAAAGCGTTTTCTTATCGTATCAGAATTATTGATTAATAGATTTAGCCCTGACAGTTCATGCAAGATTGTATTATTTATTGTCTTTAAATGGTTAAACGAAGGAGAGTCGCTAGCCATTTTTAGTCATATAAAACCTGCCTAACATAAGATTTTGTAATCAATATAAATATGTATTACAAATCGTATATCTAAGTATTTATGTTAAGATTAAAACCAACTTATAAACTAATTAATAAAGACCAATAAAATGATCGGATTAACACAGCACAGAATAAGTTTGAGCTTATCCGTTATCTCATTTTCTCATTATTAAATGTAGCCTTAACCGATCTTTAGCAAATACTTAAGATACAAGATAACTAGAGCCATAATTTTTGACTTAACGAAAAAAATTAAAAGCAGTACAATGAAAATGTAATATTTAATGTTTACGGCCATTCTAATTTAAAAAAAAAACAAATCATATTGTGTAAATTCTAAAAGTAATTAATTTCTTATATATTTAATTTCAATTTAATTGTCTTCACCCTGCAGCTTCTTATGATATTATCTACTACGATTATTCTGTTTCTATATCTGTTGTTAGTTATGAATATTTAAAAAATATTTTTTTAAAATGATTTCATGTACAGATTCGATTAATGATAGAAGTTAGAACTTTATTATGTGTATGACTGCCAATCGTTATCTGAATAGTAAAATAAAACAAACGAGTATGTAAGTTAGTTAGAAATTGCTATTTAACTAACTGTTTCTTTGAGTAACTGGTTACTAAGAATAGTTAAATTGAATTAAAACTCTAATATGAGTATGTCAAAAACTTCTAATTTGACATAAATTTTATTGAAATGAGGTCTTATACTTTTGTGGAAACAACAACATTATATTTGTTTTGGTTGACCACACTATAATTCCTATTGAGTGACCCAGCCTACGCATCCTATAGTATGTATAGATACGAGCGTATACTGCCCCTGAGTAACCGGCGTCAAGGTTATAATATCGTCATGGGCTTGTAACAAATGTAAACTTGTTGATCCATTTTTAATATCAGAAAATTATTATACTCTTCAGTAAAAATTAAATATTTGGCAATATTTTGTATATTTTTGTTGTGTTACTATAAATTCGTTTGAAATTTTCTGCTATATCATAGTTAGCTCTGTCATTTTTTTGTTGAAATTCATTCATCCCGGTTAAATCGTGTTTAATTGTTTATATTTAAAATAAATAAACCAATAAACAAATATTGCATACATGTGAACAATAAACATGTAAAAAGCCATATAAAGAAATTAAATAATACATTACAATTTATACATTCCAAGGATAAGTTTTAACTTTACCTATGGGATTAGGTTATGGGTTAGCTTAAATCCACACATGTTTAGTCACACTTAAATTAACATGTTGTTATAAAACCTTACACAGTAGCCTAACATATTTTAAATAAAACTATATTTTCATTGGTTTTCACGGATTTTTAGATTTTTCATTCCAAAGCTTTGAATGAAATAAATACAATTTATTTCAAAAGTCGAAAATATATTATATGTTTCAATTTTTAAAATTTTATTTAAAATGACAAATGTTCGCGTGAATCTTAAAAAGTAGTAGAAAACTTTTTAATAAGAAAGAATACTTACAAATATTAAATTAAAGCTTCACGCAATCGAACGTCTACTCACTTCAAATGACTCTGGCTTTATATATGTAGCAATATACTCTATGACTCTGGCGCAGTGCGACTGCGGACTGCTTAGCTGCACATTTACAGACAAACTCATGTTTTTCCATGATTTTTTAATAAATACTATTGGGACTACGCTAATTTATTTCGTGTTAATCGTATTATGATACATGGTGGTCAGTGACAATTGTTTTGCTTTTAAACTTTTTTTTGCTGTTAAACAAAAATAACTTGATTGAAATAAATAAATAAATCCAATCAATTCCCCCAACTGTTGCTTTTATGCATTTATGAATTGACTAGTAATTCACCCTTGTTCCACTCTGGTTCGTCCCTACATACGTTAGTTTATATTTTTGAGCGATTATATATTTTTAGGCAATCAAAAGTATCAAAGATGTCAATCTATGATCATACCGTTATCGGTATGATCATAGATTGCTATGATCATACCGAATTTCATCCAAATCTGTTCAGTGATTTTCATGTGATGCCGTCACATATAGACAGACAAAAATTCTAAAAACTGTAGATTGGAGTCTATATCGTTAATAATAACTATTTCAATTAAAAATTTCAAAGGATCTTTAATGTACAGATGAGACTCAATTAAATTTTTATTAATTTAAGTATAGATAGGTGGGTAAAAGGATTATATTACAGGTTAAGTATCAAAACATCAAGTTGGTAGAATGGTTGGTACCTGAAACTAAATATTTAGTTACGTCAAATAAGGTCTGAACCAAAAATCAAAAGTTGTAAACTTTGCATTTTTGGATAAGTTGTAGTCTAAACTCTAAAGGATACAAAAACATTGTGTAAAGGTTTTAGCGTCACCAACCCCCGGCAAGGGTGTTAAGTTTCAGGGATAAACGTAATATTAAAAAATCCTACATAGTAGAAAATAAGCAAATTTTATTTCTTTTTTAAAAAAAGAGGCTTAAAAGAATGTTTAATCATAGAGATACATTTTTTTTTTGTTAGAAACAATTAGAAAATTTCAAATTAGAGTCTTCTTCAAAGTTAAAGAGTAATTTATATTTTGCTATTTTTATATTTCTCGTGAAATTTCTATAATTGTAAGATTGAAAACATTTTAACATGATATAGATAGAATGGATGAAGATCAGTAATTGTGAATCAAACTTGTATCATAACAATAATGAGGTTCTTATTGCCAAAGAAAAGGCGATTAAAACTTTTAAAAAAAGAAGTATTAATGAAGTTGCGGTCGTAGATACGTAAGTCAGCCCCTTTCCTTAAAGGTGGTGGTGGAGGTGTTGCAGGTGCCTATGGGCGACGATAACCTTCAGGTGAATCGTTTGCTCATTGGCCAATGACCTTATTAACTATAATAATAAATGTTTTACGAAGCTGAACTACATAAATCAGCCGAGGAATTTATTGGATAATCTTATGAAATAGAAATGGAATTTAATCAGTATTAAAAAAATCAAAATGCCCATGTTTTACTTTTGATTATTATTAATGAAAAAAAATAGTATTTCTTTTATGCCAATTATATTTTTAGCAAGCACATTCTAAAATCGTGAGTTTCAACGCCACTAAAATACAGGCGTGCCTGTTCACCACAAAAAGGAGTCCTTTTACCTTGACTCCTACTTTCCGTAATGTACTCTGGAATATAATTTTAACCATCTGCAGTTGCTGGGGATGGACATTACTCCCAACATGAAACTACGGGCGGTTCATCGAGTCTGAGGCTAATGTAGCAGCGAGGAAAGTTGGCATCCTTGCAAAGGTCTGATAGTATTTCACGCCGGGACAGCTTCTTGATTTATATAAAGCTCAAGTCCGGTACTGCGTGGAATTCTGTAGTCACATATGGGCTGGTGCTGCGCGAAATGCCATCTTTTAGCCTTGGTCTCGATTGAAAGGCGTGCTCAGTCTCCCTAACTCGGTTAATTTTGACCGGAGGAAAAAAAGTCTTGATATATTTTTATATAAACTTTTAAGCGCTACAAACTTTTATTTGAACTTTATTGACTAATTTTTACCGTTTTCGAGTAATTGCGAAAAAAAGTTTTTGACAATTTTTTTTTCTACCCTTGCCGGGGGTTGGTGACACTAAAACCTTTACACAATGTTTTTGTATCAGTTAGACTACAACATATCAAAAATGCAAAGTTGTAAGTAAATTTATGATTTCACACCTTATTTGACTGACTTAAAACAATAAGTTTCAATTAAGGAGGAGAACAAAAAAACGTGACATAATCAAAAAACTTGACAATTGAATTCAATAACTTAGTTATTTCGAAGCATCTTAATGGTTTCGATCATTACGACGGAAAATTTTTGATTTAATTGCATTTAGAGTAATTTCTTACTGACGTAAATGCGTGTGCACCTAAGACATTTTTTACAGCCAGATTATAATTAAAGATTACAAATAATCGAAAATTAACTATACTTAAGCAGATTACTTAGATAAACACTGATAGCATAGCTTAACAGATTACTTATATCCATATACTTAATTATATCCATATGCTCTTAAAAAGCGAAAAGGCAGGACGAGCTTTTCCTTATTTTTATTTTGTTGGTTTGTTTCGCTCTGCTGCGTTCTTAAATGATATTCATTTGACTTAAAAAACTTCTTATTACTCATATTACTTACAATAAAGGCAATATATAGGCGATATTTCAATTGAATAGTGTAATTTTCGTTTAGGTAAAGAGTAAAATAAGTAAGTAATTGGAGTTTGTGAGTATTTAATAAACAAACAATCGTTTTCTCTAAATTGTACGGACATAATATGGAAATCTATCACTAATATAAAAATAAAACTAAATATTATACTTATTTGACATATTATTAATGTGATGGTGACTTGGTGCATGTACATTTATTTAAAAATCAAGCGCGAGAGTAATTTTGAAATCAGTCATAGTTTAACATGAACAAATGAAGACTGCCAATTAACTTAATGATCGAATCAAACCAAGCGGAAATCCACACAGAATACACGAGGATACCAAGAAAATATTTAAAAAGCCATCTATATGAGATACATATATATAATTTATGTAGGTTCAATATAACCAGGCATGTCTATAATAAAAAAATGATGTATAGTGTATACCCATTGTAAAAACATAAATGCTAGAGCATTTATCCCCGAAGAAATTGTACGGTCCTAATTTACTATCCCTCACTTAATATATAATCAAAACATATCATTTCGGGGCCTATTTTTTTTCTTTGAACTACTACTGAATAAGTATTCCTTGTTAATGATTACACCCACACGTCGAGCCTTCTTTCATTAGTACCTACCTACCTATGTATAGATTTTTAAATACTTAGTTTTTTTTTGCATTTATGTATGGTTATTGAGAACCCTTAAAGTAATGTTATCATTCTTCATTAAAAATTCATTGAAGTCTATTTACTATACTAGATAAATCTTCTACTTTTTCTCTCAAGATACCTTACACTAACTAGTAAAAATATTTTAAGATATATGAAAAATGCCCCTACAGAATTAATTCATATTCTCTGTTATTAGTGACCGAAGATTATTTAGATTCGCTGGCTTACATGTTGTTTATTAGATAAAATTAATAATAACAATAATGCCAAATCATCATGTTAAGGTCACTTTGCGCAAAATATTGTTTCAGCGGCCTTCTTACATTGAGCCTTTTTAAATGCTATTTTTGGAAGGAATATGTATAAATATTGATAAAAATAAACACTTTTTATTGGCATAATAAAAGTCTCTTAATAATTTTTTATTTTGAGTTCCCCACGTTTCGAATGATTTAAGTCAATCATAGTCATGGTTAAGGCGCTTTCTAAGAAGTTCTCAAATATTTATTGTTTATTGGTGAAATTGATTTAATTATTATATGAATATTACGATAAGACTTCAAGGCTATAAAACGAGTTCAGAAATATTATTTCATTTATAACCTGTTATTATTAATGTATATTTATATCGAAACAAGTTTTTTTCATTTATATCGAATGCACTTTACAGAATCAAAAAAGGTACGAATGTTTTATGCGTACATTTATCACTATAAAAACTAAAATATGCATGCATTATAAAGTTAAGTAACTATAACTCTACAGTGCGTGTAGCATGACCTTGACAGATAGAAAATCATAATAGCTCTGGTTGTTCTCAGCTTGCTAACGGAGAATTTATATTAGATCATACTAACTTATTCTTCAAAAAGGTTATATTAAAGTAATTTTAGACAAATTATGAAATGTTCGTTACTATGCCAAGGAGAGTTCTAATTAAGCAGAGCGTTAAAGTTCGGTAATATGTATTCTGAATTTAAGGCCATGAGCGACCGCCGCTTCCACCGCCGTGTTGGAAAAATTGTATGTACCAAAACCCAGATTTATGATAATGTCTTTTCTCCAGCGTCGTCTAGGTTATAAATGGTCATTACAAAAGTTATAGAGCATGGAAATATTTCCTGCAACTTTTTCCTGCGATAAACTCTAAACCTCTCTAAGATTTCTCGTTGACTTTTTGTTAATCAGAACATACCCAGTGACTGGATCATCATATAACTAACTATATGAATGAATTTATAGATTAAGCATTTTTTCAATTTCGACAACTAGCGCATGCTATCGATGACATGCTATTTATAAACAGCGACATCTGGTGTTAGTTAGCTATAACTTTACGTTTGACAGAAATTTTGTTTTAAAGTTGTGCTATTACACGCTAGATGCCACTTCTTAAATTATGAGAATAAATGATTAAAATAGTTATGTTTTTAAAAACGCTTAAAATGGGAAATAATGCACATTTAATTAACACTTAATGCGCATTTTTTTTTAAGTAAAAATGTGGAAATTTTTCTTGTTTTATACTTTCTGTGGCCTTCATGAACTTTGAAGTTCGTACGAGTTTTTACCTTCACGGATTTTATCATGACGTATATTTTCTTTAACATAACGAATAATAACTCTAGACCAATACTTATTTTGGTAATTTTAATATTAAATTTTCCATAAAATAACTATTTATATTAGTCATACTTAAACAAAATTTTGAGTAATTAAGTAAAATAAATTGGTGAATAAATCTAAATGGTTATATGAAGGTAATTTTGTAGCAGGTATATTATGTACCTTTGATTATAGACATGTATATAATCAAAGTTATGTAAGTACCTACCTATTAATTTTTTATAAATATTTTAACAGATATTGCAAAATTTACCCTTGAGACATGCGTACCACCTGTTTTCTACATGTGGGGCTCACTGGCAAACCACTAAAATCCAAGCACATGTCATCTGTCTATGTCTAGTAATGGGGCATCGGAGGATCATTCTACCGCAATGTCCCGACTGCCCGGCAGGTCTGGCGAAGTAGACTACACATGCAAAAAGTTACTCTACAGTCCACTCTGCCATCAGAGAAGTACCAGGAGCAACCCGCATGATGAACCACTCTCCCCTCCTTGCGCGTTTTTTAGCTTCATGCCCGGCCGGATTGTCGGACGCTACTAATTCTCCTCACACGACAAGGTGAACGCACGTTGAGGGGGAGAACATTGCTTAGACTTCTAAACACGTCCTTTCCGACAACATTTCCAAAGGGAGAAAGGGTAGTATTAAAAAGAGAGAGGATTCGACAGACTGCTTCATTGAGTTTCGCTAACGAGTTACTAAGCTAGAGTAGCAACGGCTAGAGCTTATGAAAGAAGCATTGAAGTTAGAAAAATATTTTAGTGATGAGCACTGAATATTTTGTAGTGTAGTGTTACTTTTTATGTAAATGGTTAATAAAAGAATCTGTTAAAGTCAGAATTAGTTTAATTTTCAAAAATATATTTTCATAATTATATTAAATGAGTTCTTGAATTTTTTAATTTGTTAATATGATATTTGCACTTATAGTGATGGAAATTGTAATAACCAATATCTATAAAAAATAATTCATATAAAACTTAATGTCAAACTAAATATCACTATCAGCAACATAAAACTATAAATAATTTCAATTTTCAGCCAATTTACAGAAAAAAATAATTATAAATCATTCTGCACTTATTAGTGAATATGAAAATCTTTTCTGAGGTTTTAGAGTTTATCGCTTTCAAGCCGACAGACAGATGGAGTAACAGATGGACAAATAAAATTGTAATGGTTAATTTACAAAAACAAAAATAGGTTTTAAAAATAGTGGATTGAATTAGGAACCATGAATATCAGTTATAAACGTAATAAAAAATACCTACATAGGTAGGTATGTCATATTTTGGTAATGCTTGCCCTTACGTAAACTTAATTAAAGAATGTAAGAAAAAATATACTTTATAAAATACTAACATTTTGAATTCTATAATGTTAAATAAATATGACATAATACAATATGTCCCACAAAAAAAAACTTGTTCTATTTCGAGTCTAGTTCTCTATTATTTTCATGATTTCTTATAAACATTTATTCTTCCACAATAATAATAGATAAACAAGTTAAAGGTATGTTATACTCATACTTTTCTTTACAATTTTATATGCATTACGCTAACGCAACGCAGTCTCTACTCTACTATACTCGCATCTTCGTAAAGGAGTCTTTACCATATCTCCCATAAAAAGTAGGCATCTCATCAGGCTATCTGTACCGATCATCGCAATCATTGCAAGATGATAATATATATGTACGTGCTTTCTTCTGTGATGTAAAGACGTCATTTATCGGAGCTTATAAATGAATATAAAAGTACAGTGTCGCATATAAGCGGAACATGCAGTAACGGCGTCAACGAACAAGTCGTGCCAGTCACAACCCAACTTTGAAAGCTAACGCACGTTTCTTTTCTGTTTTGCTTTAATTTTACACGTGATTGTGAGAAATAATAAACTATTCCAAACTGGAATATTAAATATTAACGCAAAAGTTAAAAAGTACATTATAATAGACATTTTTATATTATAAAATCTGGTGCAGTTTTCACGATGCCGGCCCAAGCTCAAACAAAAGTCATTCTGCGACCAGTAACGGCAGAAAGTAAGTACTTATATTTTTACTTATTTTTTTATGATTTATACTTATATTTAAATAATTTTAAATATAATATAAGTGCATTTAGGTTCTTTTTTAATATTAGTAACAAAAAACACAAACGAGTAAAGTGGTGCAAAATGTTATTCAAAATGTAAAATTTCTCCTTAAATGCATTAAGCGTGAAAATAAGGTTTAACTATAATTGTTGCATATCAAATATGAAAGTAAAACACGTTATTTTTTTATAAAGGCACTATGAATAATAAATGTAGAGCTTACTTCATAAAACATTTTCCAAAATCTACTACTGTATAGTTATTAAAATCTTAAATATATTAAAATCTTTGGGTTAAAAATATGTAAGAAGTTTAATTAGCAGAGAGTAAACATAATTATTAATTAAAAACATAAAATAAAATTTGGTCTAGAACTAAAACAAAAAACCTGGAGAGGACTATCCTTATCACCTAGGGGAATAAAAAAATAGCCTACTACCTATTCTCAGATCTACCAAGTATACACAAAAAAATCATAAAAATCTGTCAAGCCGTTTCGTAGGAGTTCGATAACAAACACTGTGACCCGAGATTTTTATATATGAGAAGATTAGAAGAGGATTATATTGTTATTATATACTACAGTTATTTTTTTTAAATATGTATTCAATCTGCAATGATTTTAATAATAAACTTAGTATCAAGTTATTGCTTTGTTCATGCTGCTCAATAATGCGCTAATATAACTGAAAATACTTAATAAAAAAAATGAAAACCTGCAAGCAAGAAAGGAGTTTTTAGTTTCTGTTTTTTACTCTAGTTAAAATCCTACGCAGTAGAATCGAGGAACTTTACAAAACATTTACAATTTTCAAATAGTTTTTTCGATTCATAAATACGTAAATAAATATCATAATCTTGAAATAATTATGGTGTAGTTAACAAATGTTAATACGTACCTACCTACGTAAATATAATTAATATAAATATTATAGATTGTGTTGTTGTATGGGACTCTATGTAAACAAGTTCCATTTTGATCTTAAAATTGTGAAAATTGATACTATATCAGTTGGCAATGCTCTAAAAATGTATCTTTTGAATGTTAATTTAAAAAATAACACAAGACCTCAAACTAAGTGACGAAAATTAATTTCGAAACAAAGACCACTGAATATGTAAATATTGTAATCACTTGTTAGGTACCTACTGAATTTAAGGTTTTCAGCAAACAATTAAATTATAAATATAAATTCAAAATACGTGTGTAAGTTTTTTACTTACTCACACTGATATTTGGCATATATGTATAGTAGTATGTTCACCTACTGTTGTGCAAGTAATGGTACGGACATAAAATAACGATATCCTTATTAAATGGTACCTAATACTACATTAAAGTTACTTTTTAAGGCGTGCATCCATGGAAAAGAATAATTATTATAATAAATTTTACAATATTATACTTATTGTTCTTGTAACGCCAATCGTATACCTATTAATGATATTGATTCATAATAATTTATTACACATCGATTACTCAATATTAGTAACTATTGTTTATTTGATGAACAAAATATATTGACCTTATGTCATATAAGTATATCGTCAAATATTTGCTTTATATTTTTTATTTTTTCAAAAATATGGAGAATATCCTAACATGGAGTTGTGGAGGTTTGCAGAGAAAGGTATTGATTTACTTTTATATTTATTGTAAACGATAGAGGTAGGTATTTTCTGTGTTCTGTTTCAACTAAGCGGACGTTATTGATTTACAGGAAATAATTGAATTGAATTGATTTACATATGGCAGCCCCTCTGTTTTGATTAAGTTTCATTAAAGCAATGATTTAAAGTTTAAATCAGTATATCATTTACCGTTACTAAGCAATTCACATGTTTTTTTGGATATACTCGGTTACCCAATATTGAGTTCCGAGTCTGACGATGTTTTCTGTCAAGAAAAGTATACACAAAGGTGCCTTGAAGATTAGGTTAAGCCATAGGTCCTCTTTTTTATAACGTCACACTGCTGGGCACGGTTTTCCCTTCAATATGAGGGGTTCAGGCCATAGACCACCACGTATAATTCTTAAATTAATACAATAACGAGTACAAAAAGCAAAAAATAATCATATTTTATTCAACAAAAAGCTTTGTTTATGTTGATTTGGTGCAACTCTATACCATCTAATAACCTAAACATCGAAAAAATCTTGACTTGACTAGTTTAATGGCTTTCAGTTGTGCCAGTGAGGCACGATTGATTCCGCCAATGTCGCGTAGGGTGATCGAAAAAATCTGTCACCATAATGATGTCGTAATGACATTTCACAAATCTGTATTGAGAAATTCTGAAAGACATATTATGTCTGAAATTTATTTGTAGTTATTCTTTTTATATCGAGAATATCGCACTTTTGAGACAAATCACATATCGTTTACGCAATACCACAAATCGTTCAGATTGTTTTGTAACACACAAATCAAATGTCTATTAGAATGTGTGACACCGCCAAATGGATACTAAATTGAGGAAGAGCGCTGAGCTGTAATATTGTAGTCGATCGAGTTTGAAACAGGGTCACGGTTATTGAACTGAGGCTCTAGATAGGTTTTATGCAATTTTGTATTTTAAAACATTTAGATAGGAATTGATTGCATAAAAAAATCACACTGTCTTTAGTTTATCATTGGAATGATGTTAGATGTTCGTAAAATGTAACCTCTAAGATTAAAATCTTAGAAAACATTATTCTTTCATTATATCAATATCAAACTATAACGTAGGTACAAAGTACAAGCAAATTTTTATATCACTTATTATTAGTTTACAACTACTAAATAAGGGTTATAAAATACCTATTTCCAACAAATAACACGTATTTTTCACTACCACATTTTTTTACATTTTATCATTTTTTAAATATGTAATTAGTAATTTTAATGATTGTCTCATACACAAATATGTAATAGGTACTTACTGCAACTACAATCTGTTCGAACTTTAAACTGGCCTAAATAATATAACAAATGGTTATCTAAATTATTCATATTTTCTGTTGTTTTGCTCTATTTATTCGCCCATCTGCATAGTACGATAAGAACACAACTTCCACTGTTATATTGTTATCATATTATTTGTAAAAATTTAAATTAATCTCGAATATTATTATAATTAAACTACTTATATATAACAGTAACCGTTTTCATTTTTTTATTCATAACCCAAAGCTCTTCAATAAACAAACAAAATCTTTAAAGTATATTAATTTTTACCTAGTAGGTAATATAATATATGAATAAACATTTACATCACTAGGTTAATTCCTTTCGTTTTTCATAAAAAATCTTAATTATAAACGTCATTTAATACGTGACGTAATAAGAGCAACGCAAGACAACAGCAAGTTGCTTTATTAATCTCTTACAAAAATCGCAGAAGTAAACGTGATACGAAATACTTAATTACTCCAAAATTTGCCTCATATCCTGGCATGGAGGTTCGTTTATACATATGAGTAAGTACATACCTGGTAGATACATATGTAAGAAAAAAAAATTAAAATGGAAATTAAACATGTAATTTTTGAATTTGGGATGAAAATGGAAAAATAATTATTAAAATATGCATTATTAACGATGACATCCAATCGCAAAATAAAAATCAAGAATATGATTTTTCTTCTTCTTCATTATTAAGAAAAGTTTTATAAAGTTTTTTTATTGTAAACTGTAAAGAAAATAATACAATCAGCTGTAATACCCATTGCTTTCTTCACTGTCCTATAATATCTGAATTATCTTTTATGGAAGATAATATTATAAACAAATGATAATGGTCAGATAAATTAAGCACGTTCCACTTTTAAATCACGCCCGTACGTTTTTCTTATTAGTAGATAAGTGTGCAAACGCATTTAGATGTTTTATCTACGCGTTCATACAAATACTATACAGTCGTATCTTGATTTGACTTTCGATAATACGAGTATATGTATTATGTAATGGTACAAAAAAGAAAATTTAACAGAAATATATTTTTCAAAAATTCGTTTACTTTACATGCTTGCTTTTTAACCTAACCTTTTGACTACGGAAGCCTAAAAACGGGACACAGACATCCTGTAAAGTTTTTATTTATTTATATTAACCATTGACATTATAATATTATTAATAAATATTAACTAATAAGTAATAATATTAAATTTGCGAAGATTGTGCGTAAGGGTCCTTTATTTTTTTACACAATTATTTTTATCTTTGTTTTGTTTATTGAATATTGACGAGCTTTATTGTCATTCATAAAAAATAAATATAAAAAATAAATAATAAGTTGTATTAACGACTAGGTGAACACTAATTATAAATAATGCATATTATTTCAAAAGAAAAGCTCAATAATTGTTGTATAAAAAACTAGCATTTCACGAGGCTCCGCCCGCGCCCTACAGACTTGAAACCAAGTTCTTATATTTACGTATTAATATACGCGTTGTTCACAACAAAAAGGTTATAATAAGTTTACCTTAAAAGATATACATATGATGTCGCGGACTATATTTTAAAACTTTTTACCTGGAACAATTCCATCACACATGACTCTTTACGCAGCGCACGCAACGGAAGCTTTCAGAAGGATTAAATTTTCGTTTTTGCAGTATTTGCCGTTGATGGTCCGTCCCTATTAGTCGTAACGTTATGTTACATAGCCTATAGCCTTCCTCGATAAATGGGTTATCCAACACTAAAAGCTTTTTTCAATTCGAACCAGTACTTCCTGCGCGTTCAGCCAAAACAACAAACTCTTCAGCATTATGAAATTAGGATATATATATATATATATATATATATATATATATATATATATATATATATATATATATATATATATATATATATATATATATATATATATATATATATATATATATATATATATATATATATATATATATATATATAAATAATAGCATCCAAGTTATTAGGACTCGAATGGCAATGTTAGTGTTTATTTTTAGTTCACAATAGAATAATAATATTCGTTTCAGCACGTGCAGTCGGTGAATAACCTGTCGATTTGGCCTAGTACCAAATACGAGTGTTCTTATGATTGGGATTACGGCTATGGGCTTCTACATCGATAATATAATACATGGTATTTTTATGTAAGAGTAGGTATGTGTCTAGCACGTGCAATTAAGAAATTTCGATGTCACTTACTCTTTTTTCAAATGTTTATGTCGATTATTGAAATTTGTATTGTTTTATTATTATTATTTGAAAGTATTATTTTAAGACTTATTACTAGGAAAGAAAAGAACTATTTTTTACAAATACTTAGCGTTATATATAATTCCATGGTAACGTACGGGCCTTTTGTAATGGATACCAGATAGTAGATACACTTTAAATACCTTAACCTAAAAACTTATAATATGTATCTAAAGTTGATATAATTTTAAATACCAACATATTATTATAAATATAAACACCAATGACTGAGAGCATTTATTAGTGTTCATCAAACACTAAAAACCTATATGCTATGTATAAGGTTACCGTGGATACATTTATTTTAGTCTTTCATTAGGAATGAACCTGAAGCAAACTAGGGAGAGTCGCTAGTATTTTATATATTTCCAACGATATGATGTACCCGTATGAATACCTCCTATCTTTGATAAATATTAAAAATGTATGTAATTGTATTCGCAAGGCAACGTAGCCGTTTTTGGCGTGGACACAGATTATCTTTTTTAAGAGTCCTTCTACGGCTTCACATAATACATATACACTAACTAAATAAACATAACACGCCTAAAAAGTCGATTTCGCTGTCCTTTTTATTATTCGTATATATTTGAAACTCTATCATTAGGTATATGAAATCCGAATGGCCATGAAATAATTTGTTAATATCTTTCATTCGGCCATTTTTTTATTTAAAACTATAATCAGGCTATTGCAAAACATGTTTGATAACTGATTTTAACGTTCTTACAGCAATGGTATCTTGAATCTGGTTGAGTATTATTTAACACAGTCTTAATGTTCGACGTGCCCATACGTAGCATAAGAGTAAAGTTCAGGGGTTATAGAATATAGAATTACCTACTTGTAATTCAGCCCTTTTTAACGTCCCACTGCTGGGCACGGACCTCCCTTCAATACCATCTTCAATACAGGGGGAAAGAATTACCTACTTACAGTATACATACTATACACACTTGGGTGAAAATAGAGGCTATAGGTAGTAAGAAATAAATTGAAATGCAGTGAGATCATCCAAATGCGGACAAGGGCCGTGACCGAGTATGATACAGTTACAAGCTTTGGCTCAGAGCGCAAATAGAACAAACACGTGTACCGTGTACGTTCAAATTGACGGAAGTCACGATGTAAACAAATAAACGTAGACACTTTATTGAAATTATAATAATCATAGTTCACATAATGTAAATTCAAATACAATTTATAATTACAATTTTATTTATTCTTTTCCACGTGGGTACGCTGCTTTATAAATTGATACATTTTTCTAAATTAAATCTTAAAAAAAATTGCATGTATTACAAATACTAAAACACTGTCACAGATATAAAATATCGTAGTTTCACAATGTCACCACTTTCTACATATTTATAATGTGAACAGATACCTAAGACTACTAAATTATCCTTCATAAAATTCTTTAATCTACATTACATGAGGTTTTATATAATTGGTATACGTAATCTTTTTATATAATTACTTTTAATATTGATTGCAGTTTTCAATGTTATCACATAGGATGTCACAACGTTCCAAAAGGCGATGTATAAGGCTTTACCGTGCCGACCTCACGCAATTCTAGGTCAGGTGCAAACAGAAAGTACCTTTGGGTTCACTTTATTCAATAATAATGGATACGAAATCGAAATGAAATCGTAATCGATACAGTTCAGCAAACTTTATAAAAATAAAGTATATATTTCAAGTATTTATATTTGATATTAGTATTACACAATGTGAATGAAAATAATGTGAAGTATTTCCTTACTAGCATTTTGAAACATTTTTTCAATGCTATAATTTAGTAAAAGCAATATAATAACAACATCATTTAATATAATATCATAAAAAGACGTAAGCACTAATTAACCAAGCTTTTCAATTAAGTAGGGACCAATAGTTAGTTATTTTATGCCATTGCCTTTGTGCTACATTAGTGCACGTTGACCGGAATAATTAACATTAATTTCCTGGGAGTCATAGTCACAATCTTCGATGCAATAGACGTTATTAATAGGGCAACATACAGTATAATGCATACAAAATGTAAATTCACTAATTTTTTATTGAGTTCTAATTTAATTGTTAGCTGTGAAAGACATTGACACGGAAACATATTTTCGTTTTAATGAAACTAAACAATAAAGTCTTGATTTTTAATGTAAGATTTTTAATTGAATTTCATTTATTTTATATTTTTAAATATTTAACAAAATATAGACCTAAAGGAGAATTTTTAATGAGGCGGTCTACCCTCCGTGAATTAGAAATAGGGGGTATTCTCGTAGTTCACTCTTCTGTAAGACTCTAAGAGAAGTGTTAGGAATACTCCACATACTTCACCTCCCTCCCAATGAGGTGGGCTGCCTCCCTTGTGCATCTCTTGGCAACATGTCCGATTACCGCATTGGGCAGTCGAAGGGCATGTAACTGAGCACTTACTCCAGAGCGGTTAATAATTTTTATAAATACATAATATTAATTCATCGAATATGTTTTGTTATTATTATCTTGAATGATTGACCTCGGAAAAATCCTTCTATTTCTAGGTATTATTGTTCACGGAAATGGCAATTCCATTATGGACTATAAAGAACAAATTCAAAATCAACACCCAATACCTAACAATAAATTATCATCGTTTATTAGTGAATGCCAAATGCGCATATTGTACAAAAATATATGTAGATTTATTATATATAATTGCAGTTAAGTATAGCTTATAAATCTTAATTTAAATTGTCTTTTTGTAAGCAGTTATCATTAACAGTACCTAATATTTTTATGTTTTCCTCTCAGGTTAAAGAATCAACATACCTACACAATAAACGGAATTAGCATAATTAATTACTAATAATCGCGTCTTAAAAACATGTTTATAACCCCACTTGATTTTCTCGAATAAAAAAAATCCTAAGTCTGAGTAAAACAAAGTAATTATATTATATAATATATAGATACCCTATATACATATTACTTACGTACCTAAAGTCTAATCACTACATTATACATATTATAAAACAAAGTCCTCCGCCGCGTCTGTCTGTCTGTTCACAATGAACTCAAAGACTACTGCACTGATTTTCATGCTGTATTCACCAATAGATAGAATGGTTCTCGACTCGAGGAAGGTTTTAGTATATCATTTTTAAAGATTTTGCATACATTTACTAGAGCAACCCGCGGCTTCGCCCGCGCTAAATCGATAGTTACTAACCCGAGCGAAGCGAGGGCTAGTCGCTAGTTAAACTATATAAATCGGGTAAAAATAATAGCGTGATTTGCTATTTATGCCTCTCTTCGCGATTTTGCCAAAGTATATATATGTACTACACTAAAAATCAAAGACATTTTCTTTTTTTTTAGTTTATTTATGAACTTACACACAATACACACGAGACATACTTACAAATGGAATGGAAATAAGATAATATGAATAGTACTAAATAGTACTATATGCTTTTATATTTTTTAACCATTAGTTTACTTTCCCTCGAAAGAGAGATAGTATTTAAATTTTAATAGTATATTTCCACACTATTTATTTTGTAATTAATAAATAGATGTAACGCCATCTCTTGATGAATAGTAGTATCATGATGGCATTTGACCTTTTCTTTCATTAACTTCATAATAGATGGCGCTGGCAACAGCATTTGTTTTCCTCATACAAAAGTGCTTAAAAACTGATAACGGGATAAGATTATCATTTTTTATCAGGTAGGTCTTTTTATAAATGAAGTTATTTTTACCTCCTTTTTTATATTAACGTTGGGAAATACATTTATGCATACCAGTTACCACCAGGGGGTTATGCGAGACTCACCGTCTTAAAAGAATCCAGTACTACACTACACACTAAAATCCAACAAAACCGGAGACGTAGGGACTTAATGGGATTATACTACATATCTAATACATTCAACCACAACGCCCCGAAGGCAGGGCTGCTGAAGCAGATCACACAGCTGAGGGGTTGCTTCACAGTCCACTCTGCTATTTGCGTACTTGGAGCAACCCGTATGACATACCGACTACCGAAGTGGGCGTCCATGTGCTTCTTTTGCCTTCGCGCCCGACCGGATTACGTACACTTTTAAGCCCTCACCACGATTAAACAATAAAACGTAAAATCACCGAAGAAATTATTTATTTTTGTGTACACGGCGATATGACGTAATAAAGTGGCATCTACTATTTCGTGGTGTTTAAAAACAGATAAACTGAAAACTTTGAATTTAATTTTAAAATTTATTTTGTTATTTTGTGTAACTAAAACCAACCTTTTCTAAATGCTTTTAGCTTAAGCTATCTTAATAGTATATTTTTAAATTGTTTTTCATATGGTATGGAGTAAATACCCTATTAAGCCCGACCCGGGACTCGAACCCAGGACCTCTCGATGTATAACCGTACACACCACGATGTGGAAATGTAGAGCCGTGATTAAACATTTGTGTCTATCATTTATGTACCATCTGATTTATCTATAGGTATTCCTTTCATACTTAACTATTTGTATGTTGTCCGTTATGTATTGAACTATAATTTTGTAAAATACAAAGAGTGGTTGGAAGCATTTTGAATGACTGTGCAAAATTCAACTTCATTAAAAAAACCCTTGCCATTGTTTGACTCATTTTTTGTACCTACGATGATTCTTGTAAGCTACTACATTACCATTAAAATCGAAAATTCATTGCAAAGGCAAGATAAAAACGTCCGTCCTGGCTGGCAGCAACTCTAAAATGAACTGTCTAAAGTAATTAAAAGTATTATTTTTTACTGTTAGTTTAGTTTTGTATAGTATTGAAGTCGGTTTTATTTAGTTTTATTTTTAGTTATCGCTTCTTTATACTCTCATTCGTACTCTCAGATTTAGAATGACGTCATAAAGCTAACTATTTATATATGTATACAGTGTATATCAAATTTGAGCTCAATCCCGAACAAATATAAATAGGTATACCTATGTAGTTACATAAATTGCAAATTAAATAAAAGCTTGTAAAATGAAAAAATGACAAGACTAACGCTCAACTCAAGTGTATCAGATTAAGATGTGGTGGACTAATTTTATGCTGAATAGAATGCTATTCAATTATCTGCCAATTTCCACTAGCCGAATAAACATAAACCATGATTTTTGCTTCTTTGACTTGTAAGAATCGGCAGATTATTAAATAAATAAATATGTTGATACATTATTACACACAGCACCATCTACCTAAGCTACGAGGCTTGTGTTACGGATACCAGATAGTTGATATACTACACATATAAATTTTAAATACATACAGTATGTTTCGGGGCTCGAACCCGCAACCGTTGGCGCAGAAAGTAGGGTCAGTACCAACTGATCCAAACGTGTCGTCAAAATATTGAACTGTTCATGTACACTCTTCAGCTAGTAAGTAGCTCACCATCTGATGGTTTCGAGAACTTCTATATACCTACTGGCGGCTCAATGTGAAATACAAAAATAATATGTCCCACGGGAACCTTACATTTTTTTTCAGTAAGTATAAAAGGTAGTCTATGTATTATGTCACTCAGACCATAATGTACCTATCTCTGGGCGAAATTTCATCCAGATCCATTCAACCGTTCTGGCATAATTGATTATTGAATAACAAAGAAATGTATAAATATTATGTGGAGTTAGTTTCAAATAACGTAGAACTAAAATTAAATCTATTCAAAATTATTTAAATGCCTGTTTAAGATAATCATGTATGTTAATGAATTTCTAAATAGGTGTATGACAGGGTCAAAGTCGGTTATAAAAAATGTATTGTCTTGCGTTTTGTTAAATTAAAATAAGTTGCGTTTTGTTATATATATATAATTTTTGTATATCTGTTTAATTGTTTATTTGTAAAAACCTAGATGAAGTTTTAATCCTTTTATTACTAAGGTGGGTGGACCATGGAAGCCACCTTAACAAATAAACAGTTATAAGTAATTTGTTTATTTACTGGATAAACAAAACAAACTTATTTTTAATAGCACTTTGTTTTATTATGTAACATATTAAACACTTTTTTTTATTCTAAAGATGATGACTTTCTAATAAACGTAGGTTTTAGAAAGCTCTTCATTACCTTGCTAGGAACAGGGCTCTATACAAGGCCAATGCTATAAAATCTGTCATTGAACTGAAAACTAACGTTATGATTATCAAAATATCTGCTTATACTTAAACTATATTAAAAGGTCTTTCATCATAACGGAATATTAAACGCTCGAAATTATATATGTATACATTTATAAAACATTCAACGAAAATAACTTGATCACAATAGTATAAGCTTGTATAGTATTATGTGATATGTGGTATAACTAAGAATATTTAAAAATATATATAAAGGAATGTTTTTTAAAGTAATAGTAATGAATTTTATATTGATAAAAAATAAGTTTTCAAATGACCTTAATAGTAAAATTATAAAAAAAATTACTGACTTATATAGATTGTCCTTACAAGGAACCGTTGACTTTTCTCGGAAAACTACCGATATTTTGACTGAAATCATAATAAAGTGGTAACTTTTTTCATTACTATAGCCAACCCTTATTATTAATTCAGAGTAACAAAAATTAATAAAAATATTAGGTTATTTACTTAAAAACTTAAGTTTCTCTGTGAGCGCGACTTACTAATTTTAACGTCGATAAACAGAAGTCAATATGTCCATGGACCGCATTTACATAATATCGGCGTGAAGGACTTGCCGCCGCGTCTATGTCCTTAAGATAGTTAGGTATTAGTGTAATTAAAATGAATTTGTCATCACGTGGCAATAACTATGACTTTTTAGTAATTGCCCTTCGAAGGAACATGGTCTTCCATGGTCCACCCACCTTATTGTAAAAATGAAAAAAAAAACTATTTGTATGATTAATAGTAGGTACTATTAACCATACAAATAGTATATTCATCCTTAAATCGTTAATGATTTTGATTAGATTTAAGAAAAGTATACACTGCATCATTGGGAATTCCAAGGCTTACTTCTATCCCCACTGCGTTTTTAATTCACGAGTGGAGCCGTAGTACCTAACTAGTTATAAAAAAATTTACAAACACGTAAACCCCCGACTTCGTTAAATGCGAAAAAAGAAGATTTGAACAAGTTGACGAAGAAACATATAGTTGACGAATACCCTACCAAGTAAATATAAAGAAAACATTTTTATATCCCTCATTTTGATTTTTAATGATATTGGCTTACACTATGACACTTACTTACGCGTGAACAAATAACCCAAAGTAGCTGGTATTATTTTAATCATTCGAGTAAAGAAATAATTGCGGATTTCCAAAGATAAAATTCCAGCACGTTCCACGCACTCCTACGAAATGGACAGACAACTTACTAGGTAAATAGAAATACTCAAGCAGACGAAACAGCAGGCTGAGCTAGTAAAAAATAAGAAAATATATGTATATAGGTATCTAATATGTTTAAATTCTCAATACTTTTCTTATAAAAAAACCTTCACCAGTTCATTGTATTTATTTGTGGTTTGGTTAAAGGTGAATCTTTCAAATATGCATACATATACACTACCAAGTACCTAATTCAATGAGTGCAAATGTTATACAGTGCAAGCAATGTAGTGATATCAATAAATAGTATTAAAACAAAGTCGCTTCCCGCTGTTTGTCTGTCCCTATGTTTAGATCTTTAAAACTACGCAACGTTTTTGATGCGGTTTTTTAATAGATAGAGTGATTCAAAAGGAAAGTTTATACTTATACGTATAATACAAGCATATGCATAATATATACTTTAGAGGTTTCTAATGTGATGTCGTAAATTAACTCATTTTTTGCACTTACATTGCAAATATTGCAGGCTGAACCCTATGACATACATAAAAAAATGTAGTACAGTATTGTACACCTTATGTCTGTCTCTTGATAATACACTATGATATCTTTTTTAATACTTTAAAAAACGGTAAATTATCAAGCGGTAATTGGCAACCTATTTACACAAATACGATATTAATCCGTATCATTTTAAATAAGTTAGAGGCTTTCAGCATTTCATCCATATTATTTTACTTTTTTATACAATATAATTTAAACGAATATCTTAGGAGTAATGCAAAAAAATTACGGACGCTAAAGTTAGGCATAAGTTAAGTCCGAGCGAAGCGAGGGCGAGTCGCTAGTACTAGTATAAAATATAAATCAACACGGATGTTCGTTCGAGTGTGCAGTCTGGTCACACGCGCGGTCAGCACCGTACCTTTATTGCCTAAGTGTATACCGATATTTCAAAATCTTGTTATAACATTATTAAAGGTGACATCTTTTTAATCAATTAAAATGGGAAAAGGTAAGTGATCATATCATTTTTATAATTACATTTTGTTATTACTTATCCACAAAAATATTTCACTAAAGATATATTCATAATCTGTTTAAGTATTAAAAATAAGGGTGGAAAATATTAAAAAACGGATTAAATATACTTTTACAAGCGTAAAAATATTATAAAATCAATTTAGAACGGTTTAAAATTACCTTAATATACAAGACTAAAAATCTATCACGCACTTGGCCTTATTTTAAACAAAATTCATGAAATAAGTAATTTTAATTGTTTACAAACATGAATCATTTAATAACACGACACCAATCTTAAAAACTAATATAACTTCAATAATATATATTTTTCTAATTTTTATTAAATTTTGATTGAATCATCAAATTATCTTTATATTTTTATAAAACTGTTGTCAATTATTTCTACCCGCCTATTACTTTTCTTAACAATGTTATTGACCATGAAATTAATTTTAATTCAAAATAATAACATGTTATACCTACTTAGACTAAATTAAGCATGTATACTTTGTAATACTTCGAGGACAATGGATTAAATATTATTTTGAAGGAAATAGGTAGGTACTAGGTACCTATATGTTGGAAATTCGTGGGGAATGCTTACCTATTACATAAAACTGCGAAGTCATTACTGAGTTTGCAAAATCATAATTAGTCAGACATGCCTATGATTCATTAATTAATGTATCCAGCAAGTAAACTGGCGAATATTGTGCATAGATTTTATGTACCCCTGTTCGTAGATGTTGCTTAGTTCTATGTTTGTTGATAACTGAAAATATTCTTAAAAATACCTTTTAAGAATATTTTTTTTTTATTTTTATTTTTTTTTATTTTTTCATAAATATTTTTTAAGCTACGAATATTTAATGACCATGCCTAATACTAATACTATCAATACCTAATACTAATAATAAACCTTCGAGACATACAAAACCTTAACCTCTCTCCTGTGACCATGATTGCTGTTAAGCATTTGGAACATTGCGTCGCATCGGGAACATACAATAAATTATTTTTAACAAAAAAACAAAAACCGACTTCCAAACTAAACAAATCTAAACTAAAAAATAATACTTTTAAGAACTTAGTTAATTTTGAAGTCGGTGCCAGCCAGGACGGACAGATTTATCTTGCCTTTGCAATGGACTTTCGAACGGGATTATGATTATGCTTACAAATTGATAGATTAATCAAATATGTAGGTATCAATTTAAGGTTATTTTGCTTTGGCTAGCACCAACTTCAAAATTAACTAAGTTCTTAAAAGTATTATTTTCTACTTTTTAGTTTAGATTTTTGTTAAAAATAATTTATTTTAAAACATTTGGCGGAAAGTAGATACGTATTTTGTTTATTTAAATATAAAATGGGTATAGGGTAGGCCAACTAAACCACTGCTCTCATAAGTCAACGAAGTTTCGGAATAAACGTTAAAAAGGCAATTGAGATTTTCCCATGTCCAGTTTTCCGGTTAACTCCCAGACGTTAATGATTTTAAAAATTTACCTACTATTATCATGTAAACCTAATAGCCTGAAAGTATACAACTATCGGTCCATAAGTGCGTATTGTATTGAAAGAATTTTCTTTAAACTCCTAACCGTTGAGGAGTTGTACCTTCCATCATCAATTATGGTACGTGACGCAAATATACGGATAGCATATACAAGATTCGGCCGAGTATCGTTAATTTGCTCCTAAGAATTGAAGAGTTCCGTTACTTTGTCATGGATCCCATCATCAGAACCTTACCAAACTCTCATCAAACTACCCTTGAAGTACATCCTTTCTAATAAAAAAGAATCATCAAAATCGGTTGGCGTGATATTGAGTTATTCGTCCATTTGTCGCGCATATACTTAATGCCAATTTAAGACTTTTATGGATTTCTCATGGATGCCATTGTCAGAGCTGAACTAAATTAAAATGGGACCACACGGGAAGCACCAGCTTTCAAATAAAAAAAGAATTATCAAAATCGGTTCACCCAGTCCAAAGTTCTGAGGTAACAAACATAAAAAAAATAATTAAAAAAAACATACAGACGAATTGATAACCTCCTCCTTTTTGGAAGTCGGTTGAAAAATTAGAAATAAATCCATTGATGAAACGTGATAACTAATAACAAATAACTATACAGTCGATGCAATGCACCTTTGTTTAGACGGATATTTTTTTTCAACTAGACAGACAAATGATAATATTCATCTCACGTGGGATTTGGGAATCAGTCTTGCCTTCAAGTCAGCGTGACCTGGCATGTGATGTGATGATATGTACCTACTTATAAATATATTCAGAAACGCATGAGTTAATATCACTGAAGTCCCGATCTTTACTATACCATTTATGTATAATCTATCACATAATATGTCTTATTAATTAATTTATATTAATATTTTTATCTATGACAATAAATTCAAACTTTGTTGAATCTGTACATTGATTTTTTTTCAAAATCTTATTGAAATTAAATGTTAAGCTATCTGTCTGTAACCGCATCGTGAGAAAACCGCTTGACATCAGATCTTGATGAAAATTGGTATGATGAAAGCTGGTTATCCGGGTAACATTCAGGATACTTTTTACTGGATGAAAATATCTCATTTCTGAGAAACTCGACTAACCGTTACAAACTGATGTTTTAACAAACATCACACGGTATAATAATAATATATCACATCTAAGAACTTGGTTTGGTCCTTAGAACGCGGGTGAAGTCGCGGGAAATGCTAGTTTAAAATAATTTAAAGGACAATTTCATGTCTTATCTTATATATCACTTAAAAAATGTGCACTTTACGGCACTAAAATAACGTCCCTGATTTATTGTCAAAAATTCTTCTTTTTTTCTTTAAAGGCATTAACAAATTTGATTTATAGTTTATTACCATATCTAAAAATCAATATCTCGTTTTCTGTCGTAATAATGCAAACCATACGAATGAATTTCAACTGCCTGCAAGATAAAGACAGCATTGAGATTTAGGACACACAAAGACGGATGGACCACGTAGTCTTAAGGCCTGGTTACATGGTGCGTGCTACTGGCGTTGACAGTAGATAACTACTGCCACTTGCACTAGTATGACAGTAGCTCGACTTGCCTCACCCTGTTACACAAGTGCGAGCTGCTTGAATACTCGCATGTCTCTCGGGGCTTACACGATGCGTCAGTCATATTACGTTGTCGCAGAATACAACAATATCGACTAATCATAGTTTATACCACAATAAAAGCGGTTAAAATACAGCTTCGAGCTGAAAGTACCTGAGTATACGAGCTACTATTGCTGTAATTTCGGTAAAAAAACTTGCAAGTTGACATCCCAGTTGTGGTGACATGAGAAGTGGTGAACGGCGAGTAAAAACAAAAAATGTTGTACTAACTTGGATGTAAGCAACTAACCGACTTCCACATGTCACTTGCTAGCTCACAGCATGTAAACAGGCTTTTTGTTATTCTCAACCGCACCGATCAATCTCCTCCGTGTATTCTCCACCCTACGCGACATTGGCGGAATCAATCGTGCCTCACTGGCACAACTGAAAGCCATTAAACTAGTCAAGTCAAGTCAGGCTTTTATTAATAGGGTTTACTACAAGATACGAGTTTGAGTGATACTCGTTTCCTCCTTTCCTGTTTTTTCCTTTTGAGGTATGGAACACTAAAACACATTTTGTTTGGAAAAATTAAATGTTCTTTAAATATTCTATTAAAACGCAATATTCTTCATCTTAATGGCAATAATTTTTTTTTCTTATTTTTTGCCATTGAGTTTAAAGAAACATTAATGTACAAGTAGATTTTATCTCATAATTATTGTAAACAATCACAGATACCTCATTTTAATTTGTGAATACATAATATAAATTTTAAATTAGCAAAAAAAATTGTTATATATTAAATGTTAATAAATTTCGTAGGTATTTTATATTTCTTGATAACCGCATAAACTAATTTAGAGGCCCATATTGTACTAATATTATAAATAAAATCTAAATCTAGGGACGAACCCGAGCGAAGCGAGGGTGAGTCGCTAGTAATAAAATAATAATATTTTGAGCCGATTCTGTGCGTTAAATATTTCTGGTAAATATTTTTTTAATAGTCATTATTGACACAGAGGCTGAATCTATAGTTTTAGATTTTTTGTCTATCTGTCGTCTGAGAGAGAACTCGACAGATTTTGATGTTTGATATTGATTGATTGATAGCTGGATATCCAGCGTTAGGGCCATGGAGGTTAGATACAGGAGAACCATCGCTTCATACTAAAGCATTACCCGCCTGTCTCTGAAAATTTGTAGAATTTATAGCGCGCTGCCGTCAATAAGTAGTATCTGTGAAGTTAGCTATTTATGAGTACTGTCACTATTGTGACAACGTGAAGTTAGGCATTGAGACAACATAGCGATCGCAGCGCCTCCTTGGTTTGACAATATTTCTGAGACACTACATTCTAGGGCCTTGGTTCTCCTGTATCTAACCTCCATGGTTAGGGCTTACAACAACAAAATATCACATCTCTGAGAAATTACACTAACCTTTAAAACTTTTTTAAAACTTAGCGTAAGTGGAGGTCTTGTCCTGATCCGAACCAAGTGAACAGCAACAACAACACTACATAGTATATTCTTGTCCCTAATTATATAAATAGACCAACAAATAACAAGACACTTGTATTATTATGTACTCAAGTAGTATTTATAATTATATTATATTACTAGCGACTCACCCTCGCTTCGCTCGGATTCGTCCCCACGTGTAACCTCTTTTGTATAGTTTAAAAGATTTTCCCGCTTTTCTGTTGAAATGTTTCCTGAATTTTCTTTGCTATAAACCTCACGGAGCCAGAGACCTTTCCAACGAATGCAAAACCGTGAAAATCGGTTCGTGCGTTCTGGAGTTATAGCGTCAGCAAGGAAAACCCGACTTATTTTTATATAGTAGATTATATATTAGTAAAATCAAATGTCCTAAGAAACAATACATCAAAAAACCTCCTCCAAAAATTGATTTAATCAAATTATTTTATAGTGAGCGTCTTCTATTCTACACTAGGTAGCGATTAAAGACAAGAAAATTCACTAAAACTACTGTTATGGCTTCTTTTATAACCAAACTATTTATACTATGACTCTACAAGGTCTTCATTTTGTGAATAATAAGTTTTTTTTTAATATTTTATATTAATTTTACTGTATGAAGATTTTGGTCGTTCATAATATTAATTACTAATCATCCTTTACAGTATCACAGCATATGCTATCGGAAGTAACTACGCTACCTGGTGTTCAATTGGGCGATTTCTTACTACAGTTTGAGTTGGAGGAACCACGTGATTCTGTAAGGGAAATCGCAAGATGTGAACTGCGAGAGACGCCAGAAATTGTTAAGCCCGCTGTGGACGAACTGAGAAGACTTCTGGAAGGTAAATCTACTCTAAAGATTTTTATTTATTACATATTTAATATTACACAAAGAAATTGTTGTTACAATTACACAAAGTTCGTATTTAGAATGTTGCTATTATATATTTGCAAAATTTACCTAGTATGAAATACCAACAATATTCTCTAATACTCAACTTATTTGTCTTTATTTAGTCTGACTCTATAGCAAAAAACAAAAATCACCATAACATTTAAATATACATATTAGTGACAAGCAGTCATAACCTTGACTTGACTATTAACATAATGTAAAGGTAACCTTTACAAATAAGTTTAGTTGACAAAAAATTTAAATGATATGAATTCCTTAATTGCTAGGTGATTTTTAAATAAAGGTAAATTTACTTAACACATTAAACAGAAAAACTCCCATTCAAAGTTTTTTAGATCATTTTTATATTTATTCTAGCGGACAAAGATCTGCTGGTCCCGTTAGAGAGCGAAGCGTGGCTGATCAGATTCCTTCGACCCTGCAAATTCTACCCGGAAAGTGCATACGATTTGGTACGTTATGGACTAGTTCACATACTAGTCCACATATTGACATACTTAGTTATTCCAGAAGCAATGTTTTAATTTTACTTTAAATATTGATTAAAGTTAAATCAAATAACAAACTCTATAACCTAAGAAATATATCAAAGCTTATTGCATCTTGAAATATTTTATAAGTATTTAAAATTCTCTTTTGATGTAAAATATTTTTTTTAGATAAAAAGATACTATGCATTTAAATCGAAACATCACAAACACTACGACGGCCTTACACCAAGCAAAGAACAGAACGTTTTTAATCAGAACGTGCTCCGAGTTCTCCCTAACCGCGACCAACATGGCAGACGAGTACTAGTCCTTGAATTAGGCAGTAAGTATACGGCATGCATACCTTCATAAGTAGGTTTTCGTCATTAGCACATGTACCATGTACATTGTACATCTCTGTACATATAATAAAATACGATACAATTATATTTTAGGACAATCTTATTGCAATAGACATTATTATCCTTACAGAGGCCGTATCTATAGCATTACGTAAAATCTACTGGATGAATTTTGATGAAATTTAGATTGATGATAGTTATCCGGTTCAAGTTATAGAATACTTTTTACGGCGGAAAAATATCTAATTTTTGAGAAATCTAGACTAACCGTTAACATATTATGTAGGGACGAACCCGAGCGGAGCGAGTGGCGAGTCACTAGTCCTTTAAATTAGTGAATTTTTAACAGTCGTGAAAACATAAGACGTACTCGTAAGTACATATAAAGATAAACTTATTGCTGACGACAAGTTCATTATTAAATTTTGAAATTTTTAATCGTTCAAAGAACGAATTATCACAATCGTTAATAAAATATTACATTATAATGATATAAATTTTCCAAAAGTACAATTACCTTAATGACTTTTAAATGAATTTAGTATAACAAGAGAATCTCGTACCGGAAAAAGTGTTATCAAAACTAATCTGAACTAATTACACTCGCTTTATTAATTGTTTGAAAAAAGCATCTAGTCACGTACTGTTGAGATCTATCAGTAATTATCTCCCAACTGCTAACAATAATGCGCATACGTTTGTGCTTATAGAAAATTACGATGTCATTATGGTTATATCCATGCTACTATTAGCCTTTTTATTATTTTACTATACAACTAAGTATGTAAGTTTAGACTCTAAGACTTAGAGTCTAAGTTATCATTAAAATCGGATTTTATGAAGGTAATTTTATTTTTATATTACACTTGCTTGAAACTTGATCATCATTCATCATTCATCATTGATGTTTGTTCCAAGGTTGCAACAAAATGATCCTCTGCAACACTCTGAATAATATAACTACATATTTCTTTAAAATTATTTTGATAATAATTGAAATTAAAATTTTCCCATCGATTGAGGATTATTTATTAAATAATTAACTACACTTTTAAAATTTCAGAAAAATGGAATCATAGCAAGTGTTCATTAGACGAGGTGTTCAAAGGATGTGTGCTGTTCTTGGAGGCCGCGATGTTAGAGCCCGAAACGCAAATTTGCGGTGCCGTCGTTATATTCGATATGGACGGCCTCTCAATGCAGCAAGTATGGCAGTTCACTCCGCAATTCGCTAAGAGGATTGTGGATTGGCTACAGGTATTATCATAACAAAAAACTTTCTTAATGATATATTCTCACTATGTAAATATAATTTCTTTTATTTTTCACACGTCTTTAAAAAATAAGGTTGAATTAATAAAATATAAATTCATTTTACTTTTTATAATTTAATCGATCGAAATTTGCTCAATCCCAAATTAGTAATTTCGTTTTAAGAGTACTGTTAAGTAATTCTATGTATATTGCACTAGAATAGAAAATATCTAATGTCAGTAAGATTATCCGCTGTATCCGAAAATTGGTCTGGACATATTTTATGGCTGAGTCTATTAATACGGTTACCGTACGAACAATTTAAAACTATTATTACGGGTACTGGACAAAGTAAGTCGTCCGATAATCGGATGAATAAAGAAAATATTATTCGTCGGACAATTGTCGGTTTATACGAATATCTATCATTTTTTTACTTTCTAATAAAAAATAAGTGAGTTTTAGGTGCAGGATATATGCAAAATATAAAAAGAAAATAACCTTTTAACCTACCGAGCTGAAAATTTGTTACTTAAGATTCCACCGGCTTTTAACATAACATAAAATAATAAAATAAACAAGCTAATCCGATAAATGTACGAATAAATATGGTTTATTCGTCTTCGATATTTTATTGCTTAATTATTTGTCGACGTCTCTTGAATAATCTAGAATACTATAGTGTGACTATATTTTTTACAGGAAAGTATCCCACTCAGGATTAAAGGACTTTACATCGTCAATCAGCCCTACATATTCAACATGGTGTTTCAACTCTTCAAGCCTCTATTAAAAGAAAAACTTCGCTCACGCATCATATTTATGGGCTCTGATAGAGATCTTCTTTACAAGTACATCAGCCCCAAGTGTCTCCCGGATTGCTACGGAGGCACGCTCTGTATACCTAACGTCAGCGGCCCGCAGTGGCTGGAACTACTGATGATATGCGACAAGGAGTTTCATGGTACGCTATTTGATATTTTATATTTTTGTGACCCCTGCCATAATAACCATTTTCTGTAGATCATGGTTCATTTTTCTGTAGATTAAAAATACTTGTGTAGATCATATTTAAATATTGGTCCCAGTTCAGTTTAACTGAAAGCGTTGAAAGGCAAAATTGAAAACAGAAACAAAGTGATAGACGCAATGAACAAAATAAATATATTATAAGTATTGACTATATTCATTTTTTATTTCAGAAATCAACAAGTACGGATATAAGAAGAAATAATTTCTTAGTATGTGAGACGATATTTTATAACTCTAATATAATAAAGAAATTGTGATATTTTAGTGTAAGATAAAATTAGGTGTAAGCGTGCGATGTGTGGAGGTTTTAAAATATTTTTGAAATGCAAAAATATGTGTATATTATTTTAATAATGTTTATTTCATCATTATTTTTTTATCATTTAATTACCGAACTAAAAGTTTATTCATAATATAGTTTATATAAAATATCTTAAAATTTGTTTCTTTTATGAATGATTTCATTCTTCATAAAACTTAGCACTTCTCCTCGCTTTGTTTTGAACACATAAGAAAAGTTTTTTGAGTGTCTCTACTATCTAGGAAACATTTGTGTCATAGTGGAGTTTATAGGCATCCGCCGCCGTAACTCGGGTATCACAAATATTATATACGAGTAGTTTTTGGATAATTACTAATTACAAATCTGTGATATCTTCTAAAATAATAATGATATTGATCTTGCAGTAAAGTATGGATATTAAAATCCACTACACTAAATGCCACCGCTAAGCTTTCTTTAGTATTTTAGAAGAACTGTAATTCTATAGTAGACTATTTTTGTACGTATTCTATCTCAAGGCCCTTTTTAGCCTTGTAATTTTATTTTCCGGCGGTTGCAAAATATTGTTTTGTCTACTTACATAAAACTTAATTTGGGCTTACATATAAGTAAACCTTCCGTAAAAAATTATCCAAGTGACAGTGAAAACCTAAATCTGAATCCGTTGCATGCAGTATGCATACATTTAGGAGCTGGCGGATATACACAGACAGACAGACACACATACAGAAATATAGACAGATTGGTTTATACTCTGTAAAGATGATTATCTTTTTTTCTCCAGGCGTTGGCTGTGATAGATTGAATACTTATTACATTCTGAATCATTTTGCTTCTTAAAATAATAAGCAAAGTATTTAGTATAGTAGTAATATTAAAGATTGCTTCCAATTATTTTTAGGCGTTCATATGTTCGCTAGTTAACAATCAAACGTCAAATATGCCTGTCATTTTGTAAAGTCATTATTCTGATAAAATTCTTCCTTTAAAAGAAAAACGGAACAACCATTTTCTTCACTCCTTTTAACAATAATTGTCATTTACTCAATAATTTTAATAAATAGAAAGGGAATAAAAAGTAGAGTAATCCCATTTCCGTCTTTGGTAGAGTTTGGCTTGTAACATGATAGGTATATATAATTTCTATTTCTGCTTATATGCGTCATTCGTGTTCACATTTTTCATTCGCTACTCTGTAATAGCAATTCTTAATTGATATAGAGTTGGACTGACATCAATATTAAACAATATGTAATTTAAAATAGCACAATCGTACCTACCTAATTATACCTACTTCGATTTATACGAATATTTGACATTATAATTAAAACTATCTTTGCGTATTGATTTTGATTTTTTTCTGCCGTGACCACGATTGCTGTAAAGCATTCTAAATGTCAGAAACCAAATTTCAAAATAAAGCGAAAAGGCTGAAAATATAGTTTTGCTAAAAATGCCGTATTTCTTTTATATTCATCATAAAAATTAAATATTTCTATTCATTTACGTTTTTATAATTAAACTATACTGTACCTACGTTTTATTTTTAATAAGATTTCATATTTAGTATGTTTATTCAAAATATTGTAAGAGCAAATTCTTTATTTTACTTTATTTTAAATGTAATCTGAAAAATAATCTCAAATGTTGCGATTTGTCGTTACTTTAGGCTTAGATTACGTAGTTAATAATGTAGAATTTTGCCATAGTTATACGGTATTATAAGTTTATATAATATAATATTATTTTCCTAAACTACACAAGTGGTATGTCATATTTTTTACCTTTTAAGAAGCAAAAAAAATTTTTTTAAATGAAATATAAATATTTTTTACATTTTTATTAAAACAATAATAAGTGTACTTCTACTTATATCATTTATATACTTCTTACCTAAGCTATGGAGTGTAGAGATTAAGAAGTACTATCAGTGTATGAATAAAATATGTCTGTAAAAACGCGTCCAATAAGGGTGGCGCTGCGGTATGCTGCCGCATGAATTATAAAGAAAGCGCCAAAAGTAATTACTATAAGATGGAGAAATAAACAAGGACCAATCAATTTTTCCAAACCAAATGGGTCTGGCGCACTTTTCAAACAAAATATATGGTCGGAGCACTCTCATTACTCATAATTATATAATTGTTAAATATTTGAAGTTTGAACTCAGCATCACTCCGCTATACATTTTGTAGATTTTCGTACACCAGCGCCATTCTGGTAGGTATTTGTACTGTATTATTATATATGGACACTTTTTCAACTTGTTTTCCATATCCGCTTACAAATGGACACTTCAACTCTGTGTTTCCGTCCGGTTATAATATG
Source organism: Boloria euphrosyne (assembly GCA_951802675.2). Lineage (NCBI taxonomy): Eukaryota > Metazoa > Arthropoda > Insecta > Lepidoptera > Nymphalidae > Boloria > Boloria euphrosyne. The sequence goes on along the minus strand of OX637873.1, from coordinate 11,079,791 downwards.
GGTGTCTTCAAGGCAAGAGTGAATAGGTGGCTACTGAATTAGTGCGACTTACCATCTACGACTACGTTACCACTTACCATCAGGTGGAACGTAGTCAAGCACTAATTCAGAATGAAATAATAAAAAAAAACTCGTCTCTCATATAAGGATGTACTCCTTATACCTCTACCCTCTATATTCTTACACAAATAAACTAAATCACAGATTATATAATAATATAGTACCTGTACCTAATTGTATTTATCTTCGTTCGTTATATAAGACTATAATATGTATATCAATAATTTTAATATAATTTCTTATACATCGTGTACAATAACATAAAAATAAAAATAATGTTATAAAAGTACTTATTTGTATAATTTTACCCAATTTTCACTATTTTAACATATTTTACATATTAAGTACCATACTAAGCAGGGCTTTTTTGTGTAGCACGCGGGGGTACGCAGTGCCCCCAAAGGGAATATCGAAAATATCAAAATATAGCCATAAAAAATGAAAATCTGGAGGAATTCGATAAAAATGAGTAAAACTCAAAACAAAAGTGGGGGAAGGTGTACAAAAATTATGGACTTACTACTTTCGAGAATCAGCGTGCCCCAAAAAAAGTAACAAAAAAGGTCTGACTATAACTATGTATGTATATAAGCTTAAGCGTACTTGGTCGTTAAACAGTTGACTTAAAGAAATACAAAATTTTTTTTTTCTTATTTACTTTAGTAATCGATAATCGATTATGTACAGATAACAGAATCGATACACATATAAAATCTTATAAGCATTATTATCAACCACTACCAAATTGGTAAAGCATAAAATGAGTCTTAAATATTTTGCTTTATAAATTTAATATATAATCTCATTGACTTTCATTACTAAAATTCTTTGGGTTCCATACATCAAAAGAATAAAGTAACCGTTATAGAATATTATGTCTTCTGTCCGTCGAGACCCTTTATCCCAGGAAATCGCGGAGGTAATAGTATAAAGTTGAAATAATGTTAAATATTTAAATCTGCTTCGAAAAGTTACTGCCACTGCTTGTCAAGAGGTCTGAGGTTCAACTTTCACTCATACCTTTACGAAACAAATAGGTTTATATACATGTTTCGTTAAATAATTCGTTCTATTTATCCTAAATAACCTTAATGTCTTACAAAAGGTTAGATTTTTGTGAGAAAAATGGTTATATTGTTTTTAAGTATGACTTATGTAATTTTCATTTAAATCTTACTGACTTTTAAAAAAAGCCAAATTTACTTGTTATTATTTGATATATATCCATATGAATCGGCTCCTGAAAAAGAAAATCGTAAAATAAATAAAGAAATTTAAATCACATCTTTTACAAAAATTAAATTAACACCTAATGTTTTTTATTCAACGTAGGTAAGTAATTTTTCTCGGGTAATAATCGAATTTTGCTTTGATTCATATAAGACGCACATCTATTACGTTATGTTTACAAGGTAAATAAATGTCATGCACGATATTTCGTAGAGCAACTGCTGAGTTTCTAGCCTGCTCTAGGCAAGTAAGTACTCTGCCGAAATAAGATTTCCAAGCCGTCAGTAGTAACTTCTTCAAGAACTGACTACTCTAGGATTTTTTGAATTAAATTTACAATTCAAGTATACACTCGTAAGTCTAATTAAATAAAGTTCAATTTCAAATAAATCTTACGTTTGAAACTTTCTTCATAATAGTGAAGCATTTCCCACAAAACCTCGCCAGATATCTCGTTGTCAGGTAGAACACCTCCCACTCTCTTCATCAGAGCCTCAGCATTTATATGTTTCAATAGGGATTTTTTATCAGACCCATGGAGATAGATGCGTGATCTAAGTTTCTCGCGCATAAATGGTTTGAATATAGCGAACAGCATATTAAAGATGTAGGGCTGGTTGATAACATGTACACCTTTTAAGCGAATTGGTATACAGTCCTGTGGGCATAATTAATTTTATTTTAATAAAAATAATATAATACCTATAATATACATGATTTCTTGACAACAAAAAAATGCAAATGATAGATGCCGCTCTGCTTCATACTCAGTATGAAAATTTTAGAACTTATAATACCTACTTCTTTCACAGTAAGGAAGGAAGATTAAGTTATAGACTTTGACACTATCCGAACCGATTTCATTAGAAAGGCAATAATGCGAAGGTGTATTTTTTTGTATTAGGCATATCGGTCCATTCATGAAGTCAAATTTAGATGATTAACGTCACACTGCTCCCTTCAATACGAGGTGGATCCTTCTTATAGTGAAGTTACTTCTTACTGCGATAAAATATCTCATCTCTCAGAAATATAAAGAAACCTCTAAAACGTACCTAGGCCCTAGGACGAACCTGAGCGGAGCGAGTGAAAATAATGTTTAATTCATTATGAGCAAAACAATATTCATTTCGTAATTTAAAAATGTACAAAAATTAGGCCTTCCTAAGGCTTAGAATTCTTGACAACACAAATATAACATGAACTCTACAATCTTCATATGTGCGCTGTAGTTTTTATAACACTTTGCTGTAGGTACAGCGGTAACGCGCTCGCATGTAAACCGAGTGATGCGTGTTCAAATACGGGACTCGCTCCTGATCTCTCTGAATCATTTCTATTATGATTATCACTTGTCTTACGGTGAAGGAAAACATCACGAATGAGAAAACCTGCATGTCTGAGAAAACCTAGCAAGTTTTCATACGACAAGTGAAGTCCGCCAACACGCACTAAGCTAGCGTGGTGGACTATCCTAATCCCCCTCATACTGGCCTGTGCCCAACAGTGGGACGTTAAAAAAAGGCTGAAAAAACTCTTTCGAATGTCATTAACAACGGTCAAACAATTATGATTAAACTAAAAATCATATAAAAATATTTACAACTTTGCAAGTAGTTATTATACGATTTACTCAAATATTTGCGCTTGAGGAACAACTATTTTTTCTGACTATTTGCAGTTAGTTCCATTTGGATATTTGGTTAGCGATGTATTGATTGCTATAGAAGCTGTTCCATCCAACAGTATAATGCTACCTAAACTAAACCTATGTAACACTCTGGGAAAAAACTTGGGCTTTTCGGCTCATTTTTATAACTCACAGGAATTAAACATTCATAATAAAACCGTAAAATATGATACCAAAAAAAATATTACTATCAAAAAATTGACGACACGTTTGGTATTATGTGATCTGTGGTTTGTAGTGACCCTACTTAATATGTCAGCGATCACGTGTTTGAGTCCCAGTGGTAGCATTCATTTGTTGAGTATGATTTTTTGTACTTCAATCACGGTTGTTTATATTTATGTGTTGTATTTAAAGTTACATAATATGTATTGTATTTGGCAAAGCCTCGTGCCGTGGAATCAGATGATGTGTCCCAACATAATTATTTATTCATTTAATGGAACTAAAAATCAACCATCGATCAAATAGCATATTAACTAAACCAAATAAAAACAGGGTAAAAATGATTACAATTCTAAATTCTTTGTTCTATACATCATAATATAATCTTCATAATATGTATTGTTACTTTAAAAATACATACGAAGGTACTTACTTTTTTATGTCCAATTGAGTAAAATTTTATAATTTCTTATAACATGCATATCAATTACCTGAATCCAATCCACGGACATCTTAGCAAATGATGGTGTAAATTGCATTACGTGCGAAAAAGAGAGCCCCTTCATGTCCATTATAACGGACACGCCGCAGACCTGCGTACGCGGCTCTACCATCGCCGCCTCGAGTCCTAGTTGCACGCCGCGGAACACTTCGCGCAATGGCACGTCACGTGGATTCCAACGCTCTAAAATAATAATCTCTATATTCATAAGAGGCGAGAAGTTTTTTGTTCGCTAATACTAGTATATATATACATTTTAAGACTAAAAGTATTTATGTCTTTAATAGGTGCACAATTACGTCTTAGAGTGTTGTAGAGTCTAATTTATGCTTTCCATAAATATTGTTGTGTGTGTTGAACGAATGTTTTATCATTTATGTTCGCATCAAAAACGCCTAAACGACAAAATAATTAAAAAAATGTATTGTTGGTATACATAATACAATTGGAGCAGTTTCAAAACGTAACAAATTAACTTCATGACCATTTTACCTATTAAGTATAATTTATTTACATATCATACGTCCATATAATCTTACTTCTGAGCATCTTTTACTTATCCATGTTTTTGTATTATCTATGCAGAAAAATCATATCTAATTTAACTTTACGATATTGCGTAATTAATTAACATCTTTACAATTTACAAACAAAGTAACGTAAATCAATGTTATTAAAATTGTAAATCTACATTTATTATAAATTTTACTATCTGATTCTTTATTACACTTATTGAGTATGAATAAATAGTCAAAGTTTAGTCACGTAGCTACAATCTACAAACATACTCATATATTATGTACTGTGAAGAATGTAGTATATAAATAAATATTACATTTAAATTTTAAACATTAAGATAGTTATTTATTATTATATACTTATTTTTATTTTATATGGTATACAGGATATTTAGGTAGATTTGTCACAACGATTGAGAATCTTAATTTTACTGTAAAAAGTATGATATGCGAGTAGAAAAAATAAAATTGCATTTATTTAACAATAAAAATATTATTTGCGATAATTATTATAAGCTTATAAAGTTTTCCTATCTTAATATATATAAGATAGAAATTTCCATAAGCGTCCTGTTTTATTTATTACACTACTGACGACTTACCCTTGTTTCGCTCGGGCTCGTCCTTACTTCTTAACGGTTAGTATAACATAAAATTTCCTTTACTTGAAAGATGATTAATTGCAAGCACCATTCAATCTTACTTACATCCCCCTTTTTACCAACTTAAGGGAAGATTTCAGGAAAAACCATCCTATGTGTATCCATTCCAAGCAGACATCCGAAATGTAGATAAAGGTATAGATAACATTTCATAGAAAAAAATCAAAATAAAGATCAGTCATAACTCAAGGCAATCAGTCATTGGGCAAGGCCAAATTGGCCCAAAAAAAGCTTGGCTCAGTAAGGCTTCTAAGTACTTCACGTCGAGTCAGCGTCTTAACCGCTATAAGGCGCAAATTCGGCCTCACATGGAGTACTGTTCTCATCTCTGGGCGGGAAGTTTCCAGTACCAGCTACTTCCATTTGACCGCAATCAACGTGGGGCGGCTCGAGTTATCTTCGATCAAGCTCTTTCCGATCGGTTTGACCCTTTAACTCTGCGTAGAGATGTTGGTTCACTGATTGGTTCACTCTGCATCTTCTACCGCATGTATCATGGAGAGTGTTCCGAGGAATTGTTTGAAATGATCCCAGTCGCTGAATTTCATCATCGGACATCGCGTCAAAACTGTAAATTCCATCCACACCACCTCGATGTTTAGCGTTCCACAACAGTGCGATTTTTAAGACATTTTATGCCCCGCACAACCACTCTGTGAAACCAGCTGTCGCTGGCGGTCTTTCTGAACCGTTACGACCTGGTAACCTGGCCGGCAACGCATTTGCAAGCCCTGCAGTGTTGCAGATGTCCATGGGCGACGGTGACCACTATACATCAGGTGAGTCTCCTGCCCGTTTGCCCCCTTTGTCCAATAAAAAAACTCATATAAGAAAAATCATACGTGTTTATTTCTAAATTACTAACTAGCTTACTTCGGCCCTATTTGTCTTAATACCTATATACCTACGTAAAGTTGATTAAGATGATGTTTCATGACAATATCAAGGCTTATAGGCGTATGTATGAAACACATGCAATGTTTCCTCATCTTGAACAGTCAATATATAATATTATGATCGGTTGAAGTACCCGTTCCTACTAACTGTCTACCTTAATTTTACAAATTAAGCATTTATTAAATATTCTCACAGAAGCAAAAAAAAATATAAACATAATTTTAAATGCACATTTTTTTTCATTAATTGCTATGGCTTTAATTGGTATTCATGAATTAATAATTTACCACCAGATTCGATGAACATAATACGGCGTCCTTGCTCATCCCGGGGTGAAAGGATGGAAATGATGGAATGTTTGAATGCTGAACGTATGGAACAGGGAAACAGATCCTGGCAGTAATCTTTGTGCGATAGTCTAAATTTATAATACGCTTGGATCTGCAAATATATAACAATAACATTAGTTACATTTATGATTGTATTCATTAAATATAAGTATAAAATAATATTTAAAAAAAATACATATTTTAAACACGAAACACATGTAATAAACAATTTTGGCTTGGATATTTTAGGTGGGTAATTTCACGCTTGCTAACCCACGGTATAGGTAGGTATTATAAGTCGAATAAAGAATTTGGTGCAAGCCAAACTAAATTCTTATTCATTTTTGTAAATTAACATTCCTTATGAAACATTTTTTTATGAATTTACAACATTTCTTTTGTAATATTTCTACAGGTTGAAGAAATTTCGTAAGCCTGTCATAAAAATTAGAATATTCTTAGATTTTAAAAATAAGTAGATATATCAACAATCCACACATTTAACACTTTTCCTAATCTAGAATCTACTTAAGATTGCATACTATCAATTATATTTGCAAAAATTTCTGACGAAATGATTGATCGCCTAAAAATTATAAAAAACACACTTTAACAACATTCTTAAGTTAATAATTTTGCAACATACAAAGCCTATTAACTTACTCTTTTGAATGCACTTTCTGCATAAAATTTCGAAGGCCTCAGAAATTTTAAAAGGAACTCGTCGTCTTCTATGGGTAAAACGAGATTTGTGTCTCCTGAAATCAAATATTTCAAATGTAATTACAGTAACGATGTTGTTATCTCTCTTTGTTGTGATGAACTAGGTGTTTTGCAACAAATTAGTATTTTGTGTTTCATTCAATTACCTTTTTTTTAATGTACATACACAACATACTATAAAGTAGCTATTTGACTATGATTTATCGTCATTAAGTCAGTATAAAATTTGATGTAGGTATATACTAGTATGGATAAAAAGTTTATATTTTTGTACACAAAACTTGAAACTAAAAACCTGCTTGAAAATAGGAAAACTTTATAAACGACGCACCATTTTTTTCTCTATTATACTTTGTTTAAATTAATTGCCTTACTGTGAAGAAAAACATCGTGATGCTTCACGACCACAACTTTTAGAAAGACAAGTGAAATCCGTCAAACCGTACTTAGCCAGGGTGGTCATCTGTGACCTGGTATTGAAGGGAGGCCGGTGCCCAGAAGTGGGTCTATATATTGATATTATACCTTTTTAAGCTTTATCACACATAAGTTTTTGGCACATAAATTTATGAACACAATACAAATATACTTTACGAATATGTCACTATATTTCAAAATAAATAAACCAATTCTATAGTAAGTGGAGACTAGTTTAGACTGCACTATAATACTTATATTTTGATATAGCTTGATTAATATGGCCTTTTTTTATTTGTTTAACTACATGATGATGCCGTAACAGGTTCTTGCTATTAACATTTATCGCATGAATATTTTCTATTTACTTCATGACTCATCCATTGTTAGATACTAAAGTTACCTAAGTGTCGCCAAAATTTTACGCTTTGCCTTACAAATTAACCTACCTAAGTATTAAATTATGATGATTTAACTATTAATTATTACAATTGATTTTAAAATCTACATAGTATTTTTTTAAATATGATGTACAAATACGAATACCAAATGTTTAAATCTTTTATAGTCCCATATTCATAACATATTTTTTACGTAATGCATATATTATGTACCTGACATACTACGTAAATGAATATACCTACTAGTAAATCAAAGAATAAGTACTTTGCCTAAAATTGTTTTTTTATAAAACCAATACAATCTTATAAAATTTCAATTAACACAAGATAAAAATTATCTTTCAAAGAAGATAATTTGGTTGAAGAGATTGCAAGTGCTCAATAAATATTGATTGAGACAAACATAATTATCATATTCATTGATTTCACTCTCGTATTATTGAAAAGATATTCGAGCACGATTGCGTTAAAACTATTTCTTAACATCTAGAGTAGGTAGGAAGTAAGCTAAGTAAGTGGAGTTTTGTTGCTACACAGCAGCTTCGGATTGTGACGCAAAATGCTTATATCATATGCAATATTTCAGCTTTAGTATACGAGACAATAATTTAAAAGTTAAAATAATTTTACTTAAATGAAACTATCTTTTTGGATTTTTGGTTCAGTCATGGTCACGGGAGAGACTAAATAAAAAAATATTATTAAGAAAAGAAGATGTGTTCAATACTCAGTCTTCTCTTGTCACATTGTACGTTATAATTTAGAATGACTATTATCGTTGATACATCGGCTTATTAATTGTATGTGGAACAATAAACTACTAACAACTTACAGAGGCAAAACTATTTATTGTCATTCGAAAGGTTAGGAACAAAAATGAAATACCCGAAAATATCCGAAAAGCTGGTTTAATTTAAAACAAAAACAAAAAGGTACAATTCTTTTTAAACAATTAATTTAAGTGTCGCAAAGTTGCTACAAAATATAACGAAACCTAAAATTATTCATACGAAACAAACATTGGGGTAAATAAAATTATAACTGAAAAATTTAGAGCAATATATAATAATAAGTAGCTTACGTTTAATGAGTTCTCTCAATTCGCTCAGACCTTTTTCTATATTTTCTGGTGTTTCTCTTAACTCCGACTTTGCCTTTTTCACATAAAAATCTTCAGTTATTGGTTCTTTTTCTAATTTAATTTTGTGTTCAGCCCAAATAACAAATGGGGTACCATCAGTTTCAAACTGTAAGGCCATATTGTATACACTTTACCTTCGTATTGAAAATAATTTCCAGTTCTATAAATGTGGGAAAGAAAATCCAAAAGTGCAATTGGGTATTTTCTCAAATTATGTGTATGTATGTACTTTAAAAAGTGAAATCAGATGACGTATTAGGACATCATTAAACCGGCTTTCAAACCCTTCACTCAGATTTTTTTAAAAGAAATAAGTTGACACAGATTTCACTGTATTATAATTTACTAGAAAACACCTTTTTATTATAAGATTAAAGTGGTGTTAAAGTTCCATAAAAGTTTACTGTTAAATAAAATAAAGGAATAATCACGTTATTTTAATAAAGACTTATGGATAAGCTAATCGTTTTTATAATAGGCGTGCGGATAAAGCACGAAGAGGCTCGCGCACAACTGATTGTAAGTTGACCACAGTCGCTCGGCATAACGGAGAACGTCCCACCACCATAAGAACTATCATTCACGCGACATACTTACAAAAAATATTACAAATTATTCCAAAACGGCTTGGTCTTCGTAAAAAATTAATTATATAATAGGTAAATATATAATATACACTTTTTTCCGACTGCGGTGGGTCCAAATAAGAGTCATTTGAATGAAATTATAAAAGAAACTTCAAAATCTTTTCGGATTTTGTCGCGGATTTCTTTTTACTTTTGGTTTCCGACGTTTTGAATGGTTTTTAGCAATCACTACACAAAACAAAAAACTTTACTACTACATTATTTTGACATATCTCCTAAAATTCAGTCACTCTCACACCACAAACACAGCTTTGTAAGGATGACCTAAAAACAACTAATATTATGTTTTCCTGTGAAAATTAAATACTTTTCTGCAATAAAAAGTATTCTTAGTGATGACCCGAGTATTAAGTAATCACCACACAAAATTTGGTTAAAATCGGTCCAATGTTTTTTGTGTTAAATGATAACAAACAGACACAAATTTCAATAACCGTTGTTTTGGTGTCTATATTCAATAGTTTACAGTCATTTTTTTCAATATTTCATGTAAAGTCTTTTTCTAAGTTACTGTTTTATTATAGGTATCTATAGATATTTAAAAATTATTTAGAATAAGAAATTTTTGAAATTAAATTTTGGGTAGGGAGAAAATCTTTCATCGGAGTTGTATAATAATTCACATAATATGTCCTGTAAGAATATAAAATGAGAAAAATATTTAAACAATGACATAAGTAAGTAGGTATAACCGATGCTTTGAAATTCTCACATGCTTACATATTATTATATATATTTTTTATATACAGCACTTGGAAAAAAGATGAACAAAAGGTGGTGTTGTAGCGTATCAACTATAAACGAATACGCTATAATGTACGTATGTATCCCTTTTTTTAGTTCCAAGCATTTGATACACGGAATCAGACTCGCAGCAAGAATAAAACATGTATGTTTACAACTTTACATGTATGTCTTCGACACCATGACGTGTTTTAAGTTTTTATGTCAACTACTTAGTTTTCATTTGTTTAGCTTATTTCATATTCGTGTATTTATTTTCGTAAACACAATTCAACTACACATTACCGATCAGAACACATTATAAAAGCATTGGCAAAGAGCATTTAGAAACTCTAAAAGTGGAGCTGAATTTGATTCAACGCTAAGTACGTAGCAGCTAAACTATTGTTTCTTTGTTTAAACTTTAAACGCCTCAATAAACAAAGAAATTAAATAAACTCTATTAAAACCCTGATCTAATTATTTACAACCTATAACAAACTATTTTAAATCATTTTTATTTTTTGCATGTGTAGATATATTATATATATAAAATATAATTTGCTTTGCGTGTTTACACTCGTATGTATATATTTTTACGGCTCAGTTTGTAGCGACCTTACTTGCTGTGCCAGCAATTGCATGTTCGAGTCCCGCTGGGGGCATTCACTTGTATGATGAGCACGAATGTTTGCATTCCAGGCATGAGTGCTTAGATTTTATATTTATGTATTTCAAAGTTGCATAGATATGTGTATCGACTAACTGGTATCTAAACCACAAGCCTCGTAGCTTTCCATGGAACTGCTGTGTGTTAAGGTCTCAACATATTATTTTAATTTATTTTTTACAAATTTGAACAAAATATTATTTTTTGTAACTTTATAACGGTAATAAATCTACATTTACAAGTGGTAGTGCCATGCTTGTTACCTTCGGGTAGCAGCCGAATGGGCCGGCACGCCCCGTATAGTACCACTCTCTCACAGGAGACCGGCGTGAAGTGGCAGCTATACTGTCGCGTTTCGTCCGGTAAGTGAGAGTCCGGGAGGCCCACTCCCCACCCCTACTCCCGTCCTTCTCCTTCCTCCCTCCCTCCCTTTACTGAAAGGCCGGCAACGCATCTGCAAGCCCTATGGTGTTGCAGATGTCCATGGGCGGAGGTGATCACTTACCATCAGGTGAGCCTCCTGCCCGTTTGCCCCCTTTGTCCCATAAAAAAAAAAAAAATCCTTAATAGGCGATAAAAAGCACGTAAGGATAATACTACAGTATCACGCAGCCTGCTAAAGCAGGCTTATGAAACAAACAGTAATAATATTCTCTGATTAAACTTACAACTTGACACTTAGAAGCAAGAGAGATCTCTTTGACTTTAATTATACTAGGAGGACTATTACTTTTTAAATACGTCAGGAAAAAAAAAGAGAGGTTAGGAAAGTGCATATGCGGGTTATTTATACCTCTGGTAGGTATGAAAGTGAATACGTAATATTTTTTTCTACGACATTTATTTTTAAAATTATGGGCCTTTGAAAAATAATCATCCATACTGTCTCACATCATACATTCCATACTATCTCAAAAACTCCTTAATGCACATTCCAAAAGGCAATAATTTTCGTTAAAAGTATTTTTAAGATATCTCATTAATAAGCGCGTTCGGCGCTACTAGTTACTACTACCAGAGGCCCTAGACAAAGTAACAATCGATTAGCGAAAGCGATAGTAGAAAAGTCCAAAATGTATGGGCTTGACATATTATGACTTAGATATGTCACGTGATCTGTTGTCAACGAATAGATGATGCTTGACAATGTACATTCATTTCAATTATTAGTGATTTAAAGTTCAAGATGCATACGCTGCGTTTAAGCGATGACGATTGTAGAAATCGAATCGCTTCATAACGAATGCCGGTTGGCTATAGGCCCAGTTACCACTTACCACGTAGCCCGTATTAAATAAAAAATAAAAGCGGGCTGTTCTGCGCTAGTTTGAAATGATCCATCAACAAGATATGAAGTTAAATTACTATATAAAAGCACAAATCTATAGGCATGATAGTTTTCAGTAAAGTGTATCACAAAATGCTCAGGTTGTGGGATAGTGTTAGGTCTTGCTTCGCTCGCCCAATTATATGTTTACTACTGAGTACAACATTTTAATAACAAGCAAAAGGAAGGTTTGACTCGTTGCAACCATATTATTACAGGCGCTAGAGTTTGAATTATGAATCTTCTTCCTCGTAGCCGTAGGTGTCCTTCAGTATTCTCTAGGGTCTTATATCATCTATAGCATACTGATAAAAATAAAGATGTCATCTTATGAATTATAATAGGTAATTGTAAAATTCATTTTTACATAATTTACTAATAGTATGGTAGAAACTTCAAACAAAAGGTCATATAAAAAAGGAATGGATGACTTATTGAAAAAGAGAGTAAAAATAAAATTCGTTAATAGGTAAATCGCTTATATTTTACAAAAATAAAATTTTACAGACCGTTAAAAGTTATTGTAATGCTTCGATGTAAGATGAATATTATCTATAAGTATTTCAAATAACTATTTTAATATCAAAATAGGTATTTGTATTTTTTACCATCTATTCAGACATCTTATGCGCCAAAACATTACAGAGTTTTTAGTACATAACAGTTTGAGCAAATCATCGTTAAAAGTTAAAAGTTATTAGACAATAGGAATGTATATTTCGATATAACCACTGTTTATTCAAACTATAACTTATTTTATTGATAATGACATGACTTTGGTTGAATTATTGCAAATCAAATCTGTTACTTACAAATAAAAAATATAATTAAGTTCAAGAAATGAATTCTAACAGTGATTGTTAGATAGGTCCTTTTAAGAAGCATATTTAAAAACAGGTTTATTAAATCACAATTCACACTTAAAATGTCATGAAATTCGCTTTCAACTTTCACTTATTCTACAAGCATCAAACAAATGAACTTACTATATTCTATTCCTTATATTTAAAATTTTTAACTAAAACATCAAGTCACTAAAATATATATCACTATATGTTATGTATATGTAGGTATATGTTTATTGATAACAACAGTACACATAATTAGAGCATAAACATTAAACAGTTATACAGTATAAAAATATTACATTTATTTTCTTTATATATTTTAAAAGTATTAACAATTTAAAAATGATCAATTAATACGCGAATTCTAGATGTTATTCTAGTTAATTGAAAGATAAATTTTAAAATAATTTTTTGTCAATCTTAAATAAAAACAATTCATATAGGTATTCGTATTCTTATTTTCATAAATAATAAAAAGTGGAAAAAAATCGTAAATGATAAAAAGCTATTGATAGGCAATGCAAAAAAAATTTAAAATTCAAAATATTTTAAGGGAATACATATTCATCCATAACATTAAATCTTAGTCTTCTCTAGCCAAATTATCGATTATAATTTATAAATAAGTGGGAACAAAAATTAAAATCTCAATAACGCACTAATTTTTGGTAGATAGTAATAAATCGAACGATAATAAAAAAATTGTCGTATTACCACCGAGACATAGGTACAAATTAATATATCAATATCTAACTTTTATGAAATAAAATCTAAAAGATAATCATTTGTACAAAATAATAATTGTATTCTTATTAACGTATAATTATCCTATTAAATATGCCAAATGTCATGTTAAATTTTAATCTTTTTTCACAATAATTCATTATTATCTATTAAGCCACAAAACGGACGCGCCAAATCTAAAACCCTAAATTTAAAATCATATTTACTATCACGAAATTTATATAAAAAGCAATAGGTACGAATTTTGATTTTATCTACTTCACTCTAGAATCTAGATATGGCAAATAGCTAATCAATTAAATCTAAAAGGAATTAGGAACCAAGACCCCAATGACTACTATATCTACTAAAATATTATCTGCCTAAAGTAGGTACATGACATAAAACTTGAACTACAGCAGTGAAAGTTTCACATCTTCTGGTACCTCCGTGTATTTTGCATGTTATTCGAATTCCTTGGCCTTCATTTTAAATAATTTTTTAGAAATTTCATTTTAGTCAGTCATAATCACACAACTGGTCTTGGGGAACTATTCCATAAAATTACGTCTTCTTAACAAACCCGTAGGAGTTCCAGTTTTGTATATGGGGGAGGGCTTCGTTGATTACGGGATACCAGTCTGCGCCGGAGTAGTCGATGGCGTTGAGCTCGCCGCCGTAGTCGGACGGCAGGTGAGAGGGAGCGATATGCTTGTGGATAGACGTCATTTTGGACCCATGGAAGAATATCTGAAACATCAGGTCATTAATGTCATGTCAACTATACACTTTTTATTTAGAATCTATTCAGGTATTTTTTTCTAAAGCGACTAACGACTACTTTCTTAATTAGCCATAAACTAAAATGCCTTCGTATTCGCGTAATCAAATCAAATGATCACAACTTATTATTAACTTACTCTGTTCTTTAGTTTTTCCCTAATAAAAGGCTTGAACATTTTCCAAACAACATTGAAGAGCATAGGCTCCTTTACAAAGTGTACCTCCTTCAATCTAAGAGGCATAGCATCTTGAATAAAAGTGAGCAAACGTTTAGAGAATGCTGGCGTGAGACCCATTGTCTGTAAAAAAAAACAAATTAATAATTAAATATGTTGGCACATTAACATGCAGCACCATCTTTTAATCATAAGCTACGAGGCTTGTGGTATGTATACCAGATAGTAGAAATATTATACATGTTAGTTTTAACTATAAATACAAACATATTATATATTAAAAACCATGACTGAATTGGAAACATTCATGCTCATCACACAAATGATTACCTCGAGTGGGGCTCGAACCCGCGACAGTTGGCACAGCAAGTTGGTTCTCTACAAACTGAGTCAAACGTGTCGTCAAAAACATTTTATAATATATATGCAACTTGCAAAATCTTCTTGCAAATATCCGTTATTCTGAACAAGTTTTCCTGAACAGGTTGCTAAGAGGATCTTTAATTTGCACAATAAAAAGTAGTTTCTTAAAACCCGACTCGCATCTCGCAAATGTGATAATAAATACGTCTTTCTTCAAAATTCTCTTGTCACATTAGAAGACACATAATAAACGATAATTATTCTAGGATCAATTTGAACAATTAATATGATCCTTTAAGACCGAATAGTGAAATGTGGCCAATCCTTGTTACACAGAGAGGGTAGGAGACATTATACCTTACTTAACAACGAAAAAAATAAACACCATATAATAATTAAATGTTATTAGTTACTCTTACTACCTAATATGTTTAAATCTAAAATGTTTAATTTAACAATATGGATGGTTGGATTTTACTCTGTAAATCATTAGATACACCGTTACACGGCGTAGTTTCTGTAACAGTGCGGTGAAAAAGGTAAGGCTTTATAAGATGGTACTTACGCGTTACTATTTATTATTTTTTAAGTATTTTCAGTCGTTATAACCTTTCAGACCATAAAAATATTTTATGACCTAGTATTTGATTAGTTCTAAAATATCATTTTTTACTATCATTGTACATGGTGAAGTGGCATGAAATATGAGACGCTTATTTATTACAACAAATAATCTAGTATTTGCATGCTATCATTACGTATCACATTTCCTTAACAAAAACATTAGATCACTAAGACGAAACGTGGCATTTGTAATATAAGACTTATCCTAATTGTGGACTGTGGTAGGTAGAGGTCGACAGAGATCGGATATACGAACTTAAATGGAATTGTATTCAAAGAGGATCTATTGCGTTGTAGCTTTGTCATTGACACTTCTCAAGGAAATCCAATATCCTGCACAGAGTGGCCATGACCGGAAGTTTGACTAAAATATTGATCCATGTTCATGTGTAAACCGGAAACGTGCCTAAGTGCTTTTTAAGCAAAAATATGTTAGTGAAATATTCAAATTTAATTTTACTTAAGCCTTCAACATTTTTCCTTTGCTATAATGACTCACATAATATAAGCAGTATTAATGATATCTATTTGAATAAAATTTAAGAAAAACAACGACTATTTTAGTTCGATCAAAAATTATACCTTAGAAGTGCATTTATCTATCTAATTCAGTGATCTCTATGTTTTAATCTTTAGAGCGGTGTACGGTTTGTATATGTCGGTATAGACAAAATTCTTTTGATTCATATTTAAACAAGTAAAGATGACATCAATCTTGATAGTATACAGTTCAATTAGAAAATGATACCTTAAAAACATCTATAACCGCAAGATAACTTGTACATATAAGTAAATGGAGACGTTTAAAGAATACAAAACCGATTGACAGCCTCGAACGTGATGCCCCTTGAGTCGAAACCTTGCAATGAAATTTTCCTCTAAATCTTCTTTGTTCATTGATATATCCTTTTCTTAGCATATATCCTTAAGGGGAAATATGCTCTATACGACGATACGATGAAGATGAGGAAGTTAGTTTATTTCTGTTTAATGCCATCAATAACGTTCAATCAACAATGAGAGTCGCTACGTGATCAGCAACGAAATTTATCTAATTAAGGTACTAGTGCAGTAACGTTTGACCGAATGTATCATTGCAATAATGATAAGGTCACTTACATATGAGTTATGAAATTATTTTTATTGATGAGCAAAAACCTACAACAAACTGTGCAAGTTGCAAACCGAGAGAAATAATTAGGCATTTTGATAAATTAATCAGTAAATATAAATAAAATTTAAGTGTCTGTTTGTAATTTCAAATTAACAGCTTTTCACTAAATGCATAATATGAAAGTATACACGGTACTTACACCAAGCAATCAATTTTTAAAATGTTTGTCAGTCTGTATATCTCTTAATTCCGGCTAATCTCTGAAACGGCTGGACTGATTTTAATGACTTTCACTCGCATATATAGTTAATGTTATAAGGAGTTACTTAGGCTACTTTTATTTTATTAGAAAATTATGAAAACCGTTTAATTTATTTTAACTTACGCCCAACAAAGCGGGCTGGGTTTGCTAGTTTAAAATAAAAAAGTTTATAATATTATGTTTCCATTATTATTATTATTTTATAATTATAAATATACAAAGGCTAATCAGCAAATTTTATTAATCGTTTATTGCTCGTAATAATCTGAATTAACAAATCAAGGCCGATCGATATCAGATCCTGTTTGAAAATAGTACGTCATAGATATATCATTTTTGAAATGTACATTACAAATGCATTGAATCGAATAATTATGAATATTATTTTAAAATATGTGTTAATACAAAATAATCCGCTTTTTATAAGTACGAGTAGTTCATACAGAGAAGTCAAGGCACGTGCTCCAGTATACTAAATAATTCTAACAATTGTTTTGTAACTACGCAACAAGCGATAAGCAGACAATGAAGAATCTTTGTATAATCCGTATCTTTGTCCTTAAATATAGATAGGTACCTACCTACTTTGTCATTATTGTACTTTGCTTCTCCCTAAACACTTTGTTACCAACTCCATCATTGCGTCCAAAGGGCGTGTATTTTAAACAAAAGATAAACACTGTAGAGTGCTACCAGATATACCTAATATAAAAATAAATATTTTATTCACGTCAATAATTGAACCTACAAATAGTCTTTTTTAAAAAAAAAACGTGTTCAAAGGTATTTGCTATACATTTTAATTTAATATTATATTATATACATAGATACATATATAATGAGTTAACAACTATAATATTAAAATATATGTATTAGCATATATGTATGTATTTTGCAATCAGCGCGTGCTATAAGGTAGGTAGATAGGTGCATGCGCAGTAAAAGTGCTGACACATGTATTGTCTTAATAACTGCTAATATTCATGTCAATGTTTATTTAGCATTTAGCTTTTTTATGATTGTAAATTGTAATTCATTAATCTTCTATATAATTATACCTAAGCTTAATAATAATTGATGTAATTCGAACTGCACAATTTAACAATTTACCTTAAAATAAACTACTAAGAGTCGTACATAATTGGTTTTAAAATAATGTTTTTATAATGAGGGTAAAAAACTTTATGTTAATGACTTTATTTTGATGATACGAGTAGCTTTACAATATGAAAATAGTAGAGTCATCTTCAACACACTTTCTAACACTTTGTACTTATCGTGCCAAATTTTAAATATACCTACATATATACATATATATATGTACGGGAGTGTAGGTTGAGAAGTTTTAAAAGAAGAATTGTCATAGTTCATTATAATGCAATTAATGATTTACAAACACTTGTATTGTTACAACCAATACCTAAGTATATGTTAATATGTATATTATAAGAAAACCGTTGTGGCTTCGCCCGGTATAGAAAGGAACATAATAATTTATGTAGCTTACATACATGCTAACACAACCTTATATACAGCCTTTTTTAACGTCCCACTGTTGGGCACTGGTCTCCCTTCAATACAAGGGGAATCTGGCCATAGTCAACCAGGCTTACCAGGCAATTAGCGCGGGTTGGCGGACTTTACATGTCTTTCGAATACTTGGTAAATGTTCTCTCAGACAGACAGACATACAGTTTTCCTTCACCGTCACCGGGACCGCAAGTGTGATTTATTTTCGCATTTTATAAAATTATTGTAAAATTGACGCTTTGCTCGTATGTAATTTCATATTAAGATTTCTAAGTCTATTGCTTATTATTTTTATTATGAGAATTACATATTAATATATTTATGAATCTCGTTTAAATATAACTAAGTATAACCTTTAACTCTAGATATTATTAATAAAGTAACCACTTATAACTAATAGCAACGCAAATTGTAAAACACTGACAAGATTATTTTTTGATTTATAGTAGGTAGGTATGTCTTAGCATGTATATTATAATAAGTAGGTACCTATTCAATATTTTTAAAAGTACCAGAGTAATTACTTTTATTATATAAAATTTTCAATATCAGGCGACCGAGCTTCGCTCGGTTGTTTTTTTTCGGAAAAAATTAAAAAAAGAAATAAATAATAATCGGACTGGAAACACCTGGATTCGAACCGAGGACTTCTGGTTAGAGACCGCCCGGTTTCCGCTGTCAATCAATCTGAGCTATTATTCTTGTGGATGACAGCGAAATTTACCTTCGTATTCTAATGGTATTGTAGCTTTTTTTTTCATTGCCTAAAAATATTGATAAAATAATGTTTTCTAGAAATAAAACCTAGCTAGATCGATTTATCGCCCCCGAAACCCCCTGCATGCTAAATTTCATGAAAATCGTTGGAGCCGTTTCCGAGATTCCGATTATATATACATAGGTATATATATATATATATATACAAGAATTGCTCGTTTAAAGGTATTAGATACGCAATAAAAAAATAAAATTAGATAAATGTCAAAAAGTCAGTACAAACTACTTATAAAGTTATTTAAATATTACCCATCTTGACTTACAGCTGCTATGTAACTTACTTATACATTTTTTTAAAAATCTGTGAAACAATACACACCTGGGTCCAGCCCATGTTATTGAAGTCCATGATGACGACAGTACCGCGCACTTGCGACTCAGGTTCCAGCATGGCTGCCTCATGGATTAAGTAGAACAGCCTGAACATCTGATCCGCTGACACTTTTTTTGGGTCCCACGAACCTGTTAATTAAACATGTTAATAAACGTAATTTTTTTAGATAATGTGACATTGTATAATATTATTTTGAGGTTTAAAAATGTATTCTTTATTAACCACAATTTTATGATAAACAAATATTGAACTGAAGTAATTATATTTCACAATGAAAAAAAAATAATTTATTTATATCCTGTCCTCTTGTTAGCTTTACAGATCGTTAAAAAATATAATATAAATATAACATTGCCGGCAGACGAATAGACCATAAAGATTAATGAGTTTGTCTTTCCATACATTAGGTACTACCTAATGAACTAAAATAATATCTTAATATTCTCTCGTTACAATAACTCCCGAATAGCCATTTACCGATAAATAGAGCAACAAAATAAGAAGAAGAGAAAGAAGCAATAATAAATTAAGCAAATTAAAAAAAACCGCTACACTCTATAGGTACACAATTTTGCCTACCTCCAACATTTACGATAAGTACTCGTCTTCCCTTATCGTCACGCCCTTTCATGACATTCACGACTTTGTGCTCGAGAAAAGCTTCCTTTTCATGATCCGGTAGCAGCCCGTCCAAAAGGCTTGCATTGTCACGTTTGAACTCTGCTACTCGACGCATCTAAAATATAATATTAAATGAAACTCACTATTTTGTATTTTGAATAATAACATGATATATTCAACTGACAGACGAGATGTTACTACGAGTAGGTACATCTCGTATGTAGAGATAGGAGCACTATGTTTTCAATTTATAGCTAGCATTGTAGAATGTTTTTAAAATATTCTATTCATTATTATTTTTTTCTTATTTAATACTCAATAATAACTAATATAACTATATAGTTCTAATGTCCGTCAAGATGTTGTTGTTTAGTATGTATTTACCTTCTACTACAGTATCCTAATATTATTTAAGTATTTAAGTATAAAATAATTATACTTAAGTTAAGATAAATTGTACCAAAATTACAAAGGCTATTAAACGAAAAAAATAAGACCTTCATTATAATGTAGGTATACCTTTTTCTTTTCGCGTGTCTGTTTGTACTTGATTACTATATGATTAGTATCAAAGAGTCTCATTCGATGTCCTTAGTAAAATACATAGACATTAATATACTTACGCTAGTATATACCTATAATGTCTATGGTAAAATATCAAAATTATTAAATTACATTTCGTAGAAATTATCGAAAAAGTTATACACAAAATATTAGCCAATAAGAACTCTATTATTACGTCGAAACTTAACAAAGCTACATATTGTTTCGAAAATGAAGTAAATTAATTAATCACAAATGTATTAACTTTCATTAGGCATAAAAACATTTTAGAAGTAATAAATCTTTTACATGTTGTTACATGATATTTCCACAATCGGCATTAAAAATAAAAAATATTGACAATTGATACGAGTGTTAGTATTGTAAAGGGATGTTTATATTGTGTTATCATAACAGTCGAACAGTTTACGTTGGCAAGTTATACATAATGCCCCTCATTTTCTTGTTACTTTCGATGATATGGAAACTGAGCAATAATCATTACTGATGAGTAATTTGTTTCATTGTACACAAAGGCAACTTAGATAAACTATGAAAATTTATGCTATTAGCAGGTAAACGCCATGATTTCCGTGTAGTTTTCTGAAGACGTCTTTACTTTTTACAATGAAGGCTTACAAAAATAAATATTAAATACCTAACTGAAGGAAAGATGAATATAAGACACACGTTTTACCTATTGAAGAAGGTTTTATTGTTAGTCTGTACGTAGATAGGTTTTTATAGCACAGGTAGGTTCGTCGATTTCTCGGGTATGGCCAAACCGATTTTGCTACCTTAAACTCTATGTACTATAATTGTTCTTTTTTCCAACTGGTTTTAACCTTTTTAGAAGAAATGAAAAAATAATGAAACTTGAACTATGTTTCAATAGGTAGCGTCCAACAATTTAGCCGGGCGTGAAACCGAGAAACGCTCAGGGAGGACCTACTTCAGTGGAGCCAGCCTTTGGCTGTGTGGTCTGCTTTGGCAGACCTACTGGACCGTCGAGAAGTCGTGGTTGAATGCGTTAGCGATCCTGCGATGCCCTATTAAGACGGAAGATAGGTGGCTTTTAGTGGATAGTACTGGCTGGAATTTTTCTAGCCGATGAACCCTTTACATTACCACCTGTTTTCTTCAGGTGGTAAGCGTAATTGCATTTTCCAAGGATAAAAAAAGTATTGAATTTAATAAGGTCAATCACTTATAAAACAATTGTTGCATATGAAAGCGAAATGACCTTCATATTATACACTAAGTTTATAATTATACTACTGCCGTATTCAAGCAGTGCTCGGCGGCATGAATTTGTTACCTAATAGTCAGGTTAACGACTGATTGCAATAAACAACCAACAACCAACACAGTGACCGACTAGCGACTAGCATTAGATCTTCCGTGCCTTAAACCGGTTTAGCATTTACTTGACCTAATCTTCTTGTTTAACTTTTAGCTTTTTTTAAGACCTATAGGGATATCCACTACAAAAATAATGTAGGTAGAAACTTAATGAATTCTGCTTCAAGCTAAACATAGGAAAAAAATATTTTTATACAGTACTAAAAAGGTATGTACTTAGGTAATAATAAACAACAAAGATTTATGTGACTTCAATTTTACATTCATAGTGAGACTTTAGTTCACCTGAGTTGAATTTAGCAATCAATCTCACTTATAACAAATGCATGACGAAACGAGACATTGATTACAAAAACGTGTTATGCTAAAGATTTGTAATTGCTTGATCATATTCCATTGGCTCTAAATTCAATTAGCTTAAAAAAACTCTCAACAAACCGAACTAAGGGACTATAAGAAGTAAGAATATTACATTGATTGATTATATAATATCTCTAATTTTTCATACATTTTCCCTTGTAATTTGCAAGGCAACCAAAGGGACTAAATGACTGACTGACTGACGAGACTAAGGTGCGAGGATATAAAATTGAACCATACTTAGACTCAGTGCGGGGATCCTGCTATACTTAGCCACCACCACGACCACCACCACTTCATCCATCAAATTCTATTATATGCTTTTTAAATATATTCGCATAAATCAAAAAGTAAGTATGTTTCAATTATAAATAAAATAAATAAATGTGATGGGTCACAATGAACCCACTATTTTTGTAGTACAAATCACTTCCATTCAAAGGATACTTATCTCACTAGTCGCCACTATAGATATTACGCTGGTGGCATAGTCAAACATTAGGCAATCATGTAAGCAGGTGTATTATATAAGACCTTTTCATTATGTTTGCGCTTAGTTATTTTACCAGTTACCTATATGCATGTCCCATTGATAGAATTTTCTATATAGCTATTTATAAAATAATAAATTAGTTTAGACGATGTAGGTAATTCAAATTTATTTTTAATTTTTGTAATATTTTTATCTTGACGTTTATTTAATAAGTATTGAAAAATTATCTCACTGTTTACTGACGCATTTCAAAAACAAGATAATTTCTTTAATTTCTATTGCTAATGCCCGGATGCCGGATCTTGGTTATCAGACAAACCTCGGTCAACTACTATCAGCTGTGTTTATCACACACTAGAGATAACGTAAATGTACAAAGTGCACTAATCTTATTTATTTGTAAAGATTCCATTATTAGTACTGAGTGGTTCATTTAACTCAAATATAATGGCTTTAAACGATTATATTATAGTCTAAAATGTAGACTCTAAATCGATACATTTGTCCTTCCCTAATAAAAGATTTCACGTCAGTCTTAATTAAATTATTATAATGAAGACCATTTTATGTACAATGAACAAAAACTACGACGTACCTATTTGAAAAATAAATATTTTCGTGTAACACAAGTAAGTAATAAAAATGTAGTTATACATCCATAATCTTGTAGAGCCTTGGATTTCTTCAACATTACAATATATTCTGTATTTCATATTGTATTTTATTAAACAGAATATTACTTATTTTTACTCAGGTCTCCGATATTTACCAATAATAATGTATACACTTGCATAATTTTTAAATTATGATTCTAAAGTTATTCGACACATACTATTAAAGTGTTCTGAAACATAGGAAATTTATTTCATATGATAAATCAGCAAATATTAAGTAGTTATGATATATGCGAGTATGTATAGGCTTTACCCAATATACAATAACAATATATGTACTGGCATATTATGATGTTTAATCAATTATTCTTATACCCTATCAATTAATTAAGATTTCTTATAGATAAAAATATAATTTAATGTAGTTGCTAGGCAGTAGGCACTAAATATGTTGTGTTCAAAACAATTCAATTCATTTATATTCTTGATGTCACACTAGTAATGCTGATAGCGTTATCAATGTTGATATGATGCATTGCCCTTTGACACTATCCCATTAGCCTATCTATGGCTTGTTGTTCCTACCCCAGAAACACATTCCTATCTCTTATTAATTGATAATTAACTGATTACAAAGTGTCCTGTCTTAATTTCTATTTCCTGAGACATCAGTTTTTTTCTGTTTTTTTTTTAATTATTTGGACAACTTTTCCAATTTTTTGTTACAACTAACAACTACTTTGTTAATTGATCAATGTGATACCTTCTTAGATCGGGAGGGTCTTGTTTAAGTCTGAAACCAAAAATTAAAATATCTGCGTCAAAACCGAAAATATAGTTTGTCTGCACATTTATTAGTCTAGGACAGTGTTCCGCAAAGTGTGTACCGCGGCACACTGATGTACCGTGGTCACTAGTTGGTGTGCCTCGGAAAAATAAGGTTATCTTATAAACTTAATTTTTGTAAGTCAGTAAGGGTAAAAAAAATTATTCCACATAATATAATATTGTAAATAACACGAGCGCACGAGTGAAGCGATTTGTTTCGTTTCGTATGGTTAGGGGCAATGATATTATAAGTAAAAAGGTGTAGATACGTTACCTAAACGACATTCTACCTTCAAAAACGGCACACTAACGCACACATGAATAACTAAAAATATTGCAATAACACTGAACACACTACATTACGATTAGTTGTCAAAATAGGATGGCAAGATTCAAGTATCGCCAGTGAAAAAGAGACAAATATAATTCGCGACAGTGCGTCGTCAACGCGTGACTATGTTCAGGTGGGCCAATTAGCCTAGTTTTGGTGTGCCGCTTTTTGAGCGCGTATGACTTATCTACACCTTTTTTCCTAGTATATCAATGGTTAGGGGTTTGGTATGGTATGAGCGGGCTGGTATCCGCAACTCGACTACTGTGCGCCTATTTTGCGTGCTTGGTGAGGGCTAATATTCGGCCAATATTCGTTTGGATTAATAATAAATGTTGATTAATGTTACTTAAAAACTGATTTTAAATTGTGGTGTACCTCCAAAAATTTTCGTTTTCCTAAATGTACCTTGAACATAAAAAGTTTGCGGAACACTGGTCTAGCCTCTAGGAAATATAGAGATTTTTGTAACTAAATTAGTATCCACTACTTGAGATATGATTGATTCCGCATACAAACTTTCAACCTCTTTTAACTCCTTTAAGGGAAGATTTCCGAAAAAAAAACTATCCTTTGTCCTTCCCAGGACCTCAAACTTTTTCCATAGAAATTCATCATTTTAATGATTTTTTATGAAAATATTTCAAGCGGATTTTAAGTTTTCCATGCATATTTTTTAATGTCTAAATAAATAATCTCAGTAGGTATAGTTATTTATCGACTAAAGTCCACAGGATACATCGGAGTTAGCACTCAATGCCAATTTGTTAAAAAAACTGAACGATATAAGTACCTACCCCATAATCAATTTAGTAATCTTCTTCTAATATGGTCCTTATCCTATTCGAACCATTCCACAATATTATACAATCGTAATTTTGTTTAGTTCATAATATTATATTTCGTTTTTCATTTTGTATATAAGTAAGTAGGTAGGTATTTAAGATCGTAAATATAAATTACGAAGTTAATACTAGAATGCTACAGTAATTTAAAAATATTATTAATAATAGGTAGGTAGTATATTACGAAGCCAGAACGCTCTATTTATTATTATGAGATTACTAAACATTTTTTATACCTAATTATCGCAACTTTTATACAAAACTTATATAAGATATTACAAAAACAAACAATCTTGAGAAGTAGGTAATAAGCACTGGTAATATCAATCGTATCTATGCACATACATAATGTACCTATATCCAGTTTATAGCAGTATTCAATTCAAAACAAATATTACCCATATTTTAAATATAATAATATCTTGTATATTATAATATCTACATGTTTACTTTAAGCTTATCAATGAAATGATATTTAATTAAAAGTAGTTTTGTGTGCAGAAATCAATGTATAAAGAGAAAGTGATATTAGCGTTCGATCGTGTTTACTTATTATTTAAAAAACTTTATTCAACTATGTAAAGTTATTCGTTCATTTTATATTTTTAATTTAATTGATAAAAAATAAAATGATAAAAATTACCAGAACGTCTTTAAACTGTACTGGTTATAAAGGTTGAAACATTTTTCATATGCAAATATAAATGATTATTTTCCCCTCCTTAGTGAAATTGAAGTCCGGTTCAAGCACGACTCTCATACCCTATAATATTCAAGAAAGTATGAAAGCTCTAGCTTTCTAGGCTACTTAGAAAAATATTATTTGCATGTTTCCTTTATTTAATTTTTTTTTTCTAATAATATGAATTCTTTAGTTTTTTAGAAATTGGTATGTTTTTAATATATATTTTTTGTCATGTGAATTGGAAACGAAGAGACCCGAAATATAATTATTTAATTAATCTTAATTGTAACATGAATGCAGTGTTATTTATAAATAACAGTTAGTTTAATTTCAACACTAAGCAATAACGGAAACCTGCCCAAGTAACATAACGCAGATAATTAGAAAAATGTTACAAAATTCTCTTACGTAGGTACCTAATCATTATAACATGTACATTGTACAAGCTCTAGGCTTTAGCGCTTTTTACGTAATATTTACCTTTAAAATTGAAAACTTAAAAAAACTTTACCTCAAGTCGTTATGTTATGTAAAGATCTGTGAAAATATATCTAATAGAAAAGTATAATGACATTAGTGATTTAAAAATTGATTATTTTTGTATTACAATTTTTATAATCTATTAAAATACGTACTCGGAAATTAAATCTTTAAAAAATATTTCTTTAAA
The DNA here is from genome assembly GCA_951802675.2 of Boloria euphrosyne. Taxonomy (NCBI): domain Eukaryota; kingdom Metazoa; phylum Arthropoda; class Insecta; order Lepidoptera; family Nymphalidae; genus Boloria; species Boloria euphrosyne. The sequence goes on along the minus strand of OX637873.1, from coordinate 11,052,803 downwards.
AAGTGATGGTAACATTTTGAGACTAAGAATAGAAAGGGTTATACTCTCATAATAAAAGCAGTTTCGTATTATACGTTATATCATCCTATACTAAAAACGAAAAGATAGCAATGGAGGTCTAGGACAAGCGAAACGAGTACTTGCAGTTACTTATTAACTGAGTTGTTGCTCCAATCCTACTATCGTTACGCAAATGCATACTCGGCCTTTTACAAAATATTATATTTATAGTGAGACCAATCTTCGAATGTATTTAAGTTGTGGACGAGAGACTTTTCTGTTTACGTTAATTACTTATTTATCGATCAGTGTTATATAATTATGCAAATTGTGTTATGTGTGTAATAAAATCGAAATCTACTGTTTGTTTTACGCCGAGTGATAATAATACAGTCACTTTTTACCAAAGAAAAGTTTAAATTATTTAACTGTTGGCCAAGCCTTCTTCTATTGTTATGGGGCTTATGCCAAATATCGCAATTAAAGGAGGCCCTGGCAATAAAAGAAGGCCCCAATCTCGAAAAGTTTCAAACTTGATAGTTTGCCCAGCATTTGATATTTCACAGTACAACCGGCGAATACCGGGGGGTTTTATTCTGTTACACATTCTTTCCAATGTTTATGTGCCCTCAAACAGGACACCACTGTTTTGTAATTAAATAAAGTGCTCAAGCATTAAAATATATTTATGTAATGAAAAAATACTCACGAGTGCTATGGCGCTCTCTGGATACCACTTGCAGGGGCGCAAAAATATTGTGAGTATTTCATCGTCATCCCCGAAATATAGATCTTTGTTTTCTTTAAGAAGCTCCCTGAGCCTTTCTAGAGCCTCGCGAACCCTTTCTGGCGTCTCTCTCAACTCCTTCTCAGCAATCGCCTTTGTTTCGTCCGATAACTCCAAATTTCTCTCAATCCTAAACTCGCTTGAACTCATTTTGGGTACTTATCTGCAAAAAAATATTAAAAAATATATTTAAAAATAAAGCATTTATATTTTTGTAAATATCTAGGTATTTACCAACAAGTTCAAAGAATAGCAAGACATTTAGAAACAGATAATCAGCAACAACACAACAATATATCAAAACAGCTTATATTGTCAAGACTGCTGCAATTTATTTTTTATTACTGTTACAGGTTCCATTTGAATTTTAATTTTTAGTTGGTTACCTATAACTCATACTAGCTTATACGAGTACCTATTGCAAAATTTTTGATATCATTATTTTTAACGCCAATAGAATAAAATAGTTATGCTTACTATTACAAATATTTACTTGCAATATTCGCATGTTGATTAAATAAAGCACATACAATTACTTTTATTTGATTACATATAAAACGAGAAGAATATCATATAACAATGATTAATCGGTTTAACTTGGACGTTTACAACGTCAAAAATATTTTGTTGTTTACCCTACATTTAATATATTGAAAGTACCTACATTTTCCAAGTCATTAGAGTATATTGACATTAATTAACACGTTCAATAGACATGACCAGGGTTGTCACTCAAATTAAATATATTATAATAATTTAAATAAAGAAAATCTAAATTAATCTAAAATATTTTTTTTATAATTTCATTACTTAAGTAGGTATTTTGTTTGCCCATTAACGTATAAGTGCATAATAATATTAAATTGTATGTGCATAGTAATATTTAATTGTTGTCAAGTTCTACAATGATTTCCATTTTGAACGGCTTGTCCCTACATGAAATAATTCATAGTTACTATAATTTTCAATGACTACTTGCTTAAAGCTTATCTAATCTTATTACTTATTAGAAATTGAGAAAGTTTTTATTTCCAAACGATACTTCCATTCACCAGTGTAAAAACACTATAATTTTATGTAATTATTTACATCTCTAGCTAAGACCTTAGTATGTAGATTGTAGGTACCTATCGACTTACATACCTACACATAGGAGTGAAAATGTAAATATTATAATTATTATTATGCAAGTTGTCATAATTAATTAAGATAACATAAATCTGCTCATATGTATGTACATGTTAAAATGAAATAATTCGTCCGTTATCATTTTTCAAAACGAATGTAGGTAGTGTAGGTCATTACTCAAGCACTCCATAAAGCTTTTTAGAATCCCTTAAACGTCATTTATCCTACAACGAAGAAACCGGTAGGTAATGTAGGTATATCGTTAATTGTACGTTATGTTGTTTGATTATGTCTACATATACCTAAATGAAATTGAAGTATCTTAATGTCTGTCTGTCTATCTGTTTGTTCCCGCTAATCTCTGAAACGGCTGGACCAATTTTGGCGAAACTTTCACTCGCAGATAGCTAATGTTAAAAGGAGTAACTTAGGCTTCTTTTGTTTTAGAAGTTTTATTTATTTTAATTACGGGACGGATTTTTGTACTACAATCTGTAAATTTGGCAGGGAGCACCCAGGAACGTACCTGAGCGAAACGAGGGTGAGTCGCTATATTTAAATAGAATAGAACAATTCTTTTTTACTTCAACATTGACTGGTTTCATCCCGTCTGTAAAATAAACCTACCAGGCACCAGCACTATTAGCTGTGCCAGTCAAACACTAAACCACAAAATGGCTTCAATGAAAATTCGAGTCTCAACTAATATTTTATAGCAAACTTAATATTTTAATATTATGAATGCGCAAGCTTGTCAGTATCCATGTTTGTGCTTATCGCTTCTTTGTAAAGGCTCAATAGTGTTCTTTATTCTTTTTTAGAATCTAACAGATTAAAATGCGAATACATATTTAAGCTATTTAATGCTGTTCCTAAAGTTGAATCCTAATAGTCAAACTGATTCTATGACTTTGGGTTTAAATTATATTGTTATCGTTTTATTTTACACACCAACAATTTTCATTAAATTTTACTTCACAATATCTTATTAATAAGAACGGTAACACTATCCTGTGTCTTGCATAAATAACTCGCAAAATGACACCTCTCTAATCTATTTAATATGAGATGATGATCATTTCTGCAACATGAGGTACTTAAAAACAAATAATTACGCTTACGTTTGTTATTCGTTTCTGCTGTGCGATGATTTACAAAGTAAACTTTTTAAGTAGGTAATACATATAGTCTGTAAAATATACTTAAATTATTATTTTGTTTGTATATTTATCTCAAACTAATGATCTAAGCATGAATCTTAGGGGAAGAGAATTAATGCTTTAAAAATACAAAAAAATATTATAGTACTATATTTTTATATAATTCATTAATATTCATATTTTTTATCAATAATTGTAAATTAACGACTACCAATATAATTTTTTTTAGCGGGCTCCGTTTCTATAATTCTTTATTCTGAGTTATTTATTAACTAGGTAATTGTAATACAACTTGCGCAAGAGCAGCGTATCTAACAAAGTCATTAATTTAAATTCCTATTCGAAATTAATGTTTGTATAGAAAAATATGTCAACTAGGATTCCAACCCAAAATGCATGTAAAAAAATCCATGAGAATGGCTCTACATATTCTCAGCCTGACTCTAGGGAACATGCAGTTGTTGCTTAATATGTTAAGTTGTTTTATAGAATCTTTATAATATATTTCAACTAAGCAATATAATAAACAATTAAACTATATTATTTAATGCATAAATAGAAAAAATAAAACGCAAATAGGTACGTACATGTAAACAAAGAATTAAGTACATAATATAACTTACGCGTGTTTACGTCAAAGTGTAAAATATTTAAAACACAACACAGTCAAACTAGTCAAGCTATGCTCCAGTTTGTTCACAAAATAAATAAGTGGCGGAATATTGTGAAAATCACACACTAACCTCACTCGCGCAGTAGAAATTCGCGCCAATGGAAATCACAAAGAGTCGGGAAATTGGTCGTGCAGTGTGAGAAATAGCGGTGCGAATGTGCGCGCGCGCAACTTGCCTGCCGTTTTATACATACTTGATAACGTCGCATTGTTCCCCCGAGAGTTAGCGCCTCTTTGTGCAGAAAGGTCGCTAAGGGGCGGAAATTGTGATAACAAATGAAAACATAAAAATACTTTAAAAGTAATGTACTTATCGCTAAGTAAAGAATAGAATTCGTTAGGCTATTTGTATTCAACGGATAATAAGGGTCAAGGACACCCATGAACAAAATGATAGTCCATAAACTTATTTTATATTTCAATTCAATCGTATCTTAAAATATTCTTATAAACAGTTATTCTTTGTTTTGATTAAAAAAACTTTATCTATTTGTCTTTCTGTACATAATAATCTTTGACCTAATCAATAATCATATTTAGTACATTTTTTTATTATATTTCTTAACTTGATATACCGATAGATATATATCATACACTATTTTAACATTATATACCTAAATTAGAAGCCAAAACAATACCTTCATTTGAGTAAAATATCACTACATATTAAAAAACAAAGTCCTCTGCCGCTTCTGTCTGTCTGTCTGCCTGTTCGCAAAAAACTCATAAGCTACCGCACCGATTTTCCATCATTTAATGATGTATGGTGGAATTGTGTATCTTAAATAGGTCTATAGAAAAGTCCGCGATGGCACATGTTACTATATCCATTTTAATTCTTTAAAAAATGGAATATTATAAAGCGGTAATTGGAAAGCCATATAAGAAGGTATCCATATCATTGTAAATAAGTAAGAGGCTCTAAGTATTTCATTCATATTCTTTTACTCTTTTACACCATATAATTTACACGAATATCTTAGGAGTAATTACAAAAAATACAGTGCTTTCGCTCGCGCTAAATCTAGGGGTAGGTTTCATTTTTTATTATTTTTGAGTCCTCGGAACTATAGTTCGATATAAAATATTTTAGCATTTGCAAGGGTAAGCTACTACTACATTGATCAATTATTCTTTTGTAGATACAGGCAGCAATAGGTTGGGGACTTTTTGGTTTAACTTAGTTCTTTATGTAATTGTGATAAATATTTTAATAAATAAAGTAGCTTAAGCTCAAGTACTGAAAATGCATAGGTACCTATAAAATGAATCATCAATTGAAATCAAAACCTAGCTCACAGACTGCATCTATTTATCGAGTACATAGGTCCATGGACAAAGTACGCTTATCTGCTACGTTAGAAATAAATACTGACTGTGTACTCAAAACATCCAAAAACAAAGCACTATCTATGGAGTAATATTATTTATTCATATCCTTTTGTGTTTTTACATTTGTCATATTCATTATTTGTTCATGTTATGTACATACTTTTTGCGTGACTTTTTGCAGATTCTTTCTAAAATCAAAATAGGGATAGAAATTACGTACGATACTAGAAATTCACCCTCGCTCCGCTCGGGCTCGTCTCTAGGACGGTTGGATTAGATTTCTCCGAGATGATACACTTATTTTCCAACTAGCTTTTCATCAAAATCTCTCCAGTGGTTTTCTCGTAGATGGGTTCTCACGTCACTTCTCAGACATAAAGACAAACAGAGAAAACTTCTAAAATTATACGTTCGGACTCTGTATCGTTAATAATGGCTATTTTAATAAGATTAATTTAATGTTCTATTCGATACATTTTCGATAAAATAAGTATACATCAGTTAAGTAATATTAGAACCACAAAATTTCAATGTTAAGGTTTTCTTAATATACATTTAGTAGGCCTAGTCCCTCCTCTTCCTAGTTCTTTATCAGATTTTACACATACACAGCTTACCTAATGACAACACTGGCAACAATACTGTAAGAATATAATGTAAGAATGGTTTCGAACGGAATATTTGCTGTTTTTTTTTATTTTAATTTCATATTATACTAAGAAAAAGCACTGAATATTGTTATTACATTACAGTACAAAAAAAATGTTTTTTTTTTATCAATTAATAACCTAAAAATATTTATTTATTTTATCTAAAATTTAGTTACTAATTATAATTCTAGTTTTTATTTATCTTCGTTTATTGCATAGTTACTCAGTTCATGGCTATTAGTTATAATATTAATTGAAAAAGTCAAGACTAAGCTTGAGATATAGACTATATCTCAAACTTAGTCTTGACTTTTTATCATATAGTAGTAGTATTCTGCCCTATTTACCGTCTCGTTGCTAGGCATGGGCTTTCCTTCAGTACGACAGGTATCAGGCCATATTCCACCACGCTGGTCAAGGGCGGGTTGGTGGACATCATTCTTTCTCAGACATGCAGGTTTCCTCACGATGTTTTCCATTACGATAAGACAAGTGATAATCACGTTAGAAAATATCAGAGATGCGAGACCTGGATTTAAGCCCGCATTACCCCTATATCCAAGCGAGCACTTTAGGTACCACTGGGCTACCACTGTCTCTGAAGTTTGGGATGGCCATCCATAAAATCAACTAGCATTGTCCCGCCCGTGTGGTTCAATGAGACATTACTATATAAGTTATAGCCTATATGTTACTTCAATGTATAAGCTATATTACTATATTATAGCTTATACATTGAAGTGTGTTCGCGTTAAGAATGCAGTAAGTAGTCAGTGTAACTACACGGTAAAAGTACAATCACAGTGGTCTCAAAATTACTACTACTATACTGTCCGCAGGCGAATTTAAATCATACTGTTTAAAGAATTTAAAAATTAGTTTTCTTTCTCCGCTGAATTACCGAACCACTTATTTTGACTAATAGGTGAGGTATTCATTTTTAAAATTTAATTTATTAACAATCAAAGGAAAGCACAATGTTGCGTTCGAAAAAGATTTCATTGGTTAAGGAGCGTTGTAGGCCTAGGCCGGTAAACAATGTGTCATTCACTGCATTTTTAACGTGAACGAGGTATATAAAGTATTATCAAAATCAATTCAGAAGTTTTTACGTAAAAAAATATTAAAAATAACATACATACTAGTAGAAAAGGATCAAAATACTAGTAGGAATTATGATAGGAACTTAAATCTTGCACGAAATTTAAATAATACACTAGATTTTTTTAAATTATTTATTGTATAGAAGAATCATCTGCTTCAACAACAGATGTACTCGCGCTGTTGCTGCCATTATCGCCATTTTCGTCTGAACTACTTTCATCTCCACTGCCGCCATCCTAAAAATAATATAAAACGAATACTTTAATTTCATAAATAGATAAGTAAATATATATTATTATAAATGTCACTAATCGATACGATACGATATTCACGATGGAACTGAAGAATTATAATATGATATGTTGCATTTTCGAATTTTCGCTGTTTTATGCATAGATGTCGGTCACATCACTTGACAGCCATTTTATACATGCACTTCGTACATTACAATTTACATTCAAACTTTAAACTCAATTTTCTCGAAATTAGAATTTTACGACACATCACCTTCATCCATTCATGTCTTTAATTATTATTAGACAAGATCTCAACAAACAATATATTTATTACTCATAATAACTAGATACTTACATAGCACATTACATTAATATGTCAATCAGTCCCAAAAAATAACCAAGCAAAGAGCAGCAAGAATCTTTTACTTTCCTATTCTATCAACTCCTTTTTAAAATCTAATATAAAAAAATTCCATGTCACGGTCTTTATCTCCTTCGAAAAGGCTCGACCGATTTTGATGATTTTATTGTATTTTGGAGGTATGAGAATAGGTTGTTAAGTATTGTGCACACTCCTATCCTCACTCCACATTTATATGGCAAATAACCGTTTGCCGGGTCGGCTAATATAATTATAAAATTAAACTTACATCAAACTTTAGGTCTGCTTTATGCGTGGCAAGGAGTGTTTGTTTGACGTATCGGAATATATGGTCGCGACATATCTGGTCGGTGTCCGGCGGCAGCCACCCGCGCTTCTCGTGGCACTTGTACCCCGCCGGCGGCTCCAGCGATAATAACTCTTGTACCTCTGGTAATTGTACGTCACAATACTGAAACAAAAAATATATTTTAATCTATATATATAAAAACGAAAGGTCATTCACTCACTGACTCGTCACGAAATATCAAAAAAACCGGCGTGTTATAAACATGAAATTAGGCAAAGAGGCATTTTATATAGGGAGATAATTCAGTAGAAGTCCGCGACGAACGGATTCTGCGACAGGGCTGGATTAACGAGGTTTAAGGGCTGTCGCAAGTTTGTACGAAATTCCATTATTTTTTCTGCTACAAACTTTTTTGGCAAATAGCACATAAGGAAGAACCCGAGTGAAGCGAGGATAAGTCGCTCGTATAGTATTTTCTATAATCAACTCTCCCTAGTTTTGCTCTGCATTTTTTTTGTCTCTAGTGAAAAATAAAATAAACCTATCCCGCCGCCCCGCGGTCATCATCATCATCAGCCCTTTTTTTTTAACGTCCCACTGCTGGGCACGGGCCTCCCTGAGTACGAGGGGGATCAGGCCATAGTCCACCGCCCTAGCCCAGTGCGTGTTGGCGGACTTCACATGTCCTACGAAAACTTGCTAGGTTTTCTCAGACATGCAGGTTTCCTCACGATGTTTTCCTTCACCGAAGACAAGTGGTAATCATGATAGAAATGATTCGCACATGAGAATATCAGAGGTGCGAGACCCGGATTTGAGCCCGCATCACTCGGTTATACAAGCAACGCGTTACCGCTGGGCTACCACTGCTGCCGCCCCGCGGTAACTGTACAATTTTCCGGGATAAAAATTAACCTATATGCTATTCCAGGCGGCAGGCTATAATCTATCTCTGTGACAAACATCAGTCGTAGTGACGTGAACAAACATGAAAACATTAGCATTTAAACATAACGGGATTAATGGCCATATTTTTAGTACATATTACTTAGGTTACATTTAAAAGAGTCAAGAGACAGTTTGCTATAAGGATCTATCTTATGATAGTTTCAACAGAAAACAAAGTTTTATTATACCCAAAAGCTTTAAAATTAAACTAAATATATTACCTGATAATAGACCTGTCGTTGAGTCGGGGCCATTCCAGGTTTGAAGTAGACTGCTCCTTCATAAACAATGTCGTCTTGAGAGATTTCATCTGTATCAGCCTTTTTGAAATTTCGTACACGATCTGTTTTCTTACAGTGAACAATTTGATCGCGAGTCATTACCATCGCGTGCACACCAGCTGAAATAATGTCAAACTTAAATTTAAATTCAAAATACTTTATTCTTCATTAAATTATTAATTTTTTTTACTAAATGTCATGAAGAAGAAGCCTCCAATGATATTTAATGTACAGATTGGACTAAACTTTAAATTTTATTATATTGATTTAGCATGAGCGAACCACGGGTTCCGCTGGTTAAAATAAATTAAATTTCTAAAATATATATCCTCCTTTTTTGAAGTCGGTTAAAAAGTAGCCTAAGTTATTCCTTACAACATTAGCTAACTACTAGTGAAAGTCCCGTCAAAATCGGTCCAGCCGTTTCAGAGATTAGCCGGAGCAAACAAGCAGATAGACAGACAAAAAAATTTAAAAATGATTTTTTGATGATAGTACTGTATAAACTAATTTCATATGCATTTAGTGAAAGGCTGTTAATTTGAAATTAAAAACAGGCACTTCAATTTTATTTATACTGCATTCCAATTCCATTTCTTTTATCTAAGTTTGTTAGCTGACTCTTTATTTGATGTTTTACTATTGGATTAGATTGCATACCAAATAAACAACACTTATACTACTGTATTTTCATTTTATTATACTATAAGAAAAATATAAACATGCTCTAACATGTTTACAATATTCTTGATTTATAAAAATAATTAATAGACAAACATAAAAATTGATACCTGCATGTCTCATCCTAAAATCTAAAGTTTGGTACATCCTTGCACTGGGTTCTTTCCGAGGATCGAAGCCAAATTTTACCCACATCATTCTCCAAGGTCCCTCTCTCATGTACAAAGCTAAACAGGGTAAAATTATTTTCAAGGATGCTATCTTTATCTTAGTTCGAAATTTAACAAGATTTAATGACCAAATAGGTCTTTCTTCGAAGAGCTAAAAAAAGTAATTAAATTAACTAATGTACTATTACATTTTTGAAATAAGCAATTGTATACTAATCTATGATGAAATACCAAAGTGTTAAATGGTATATAAATTAAAATATAGTTACCTAGTTACATACATTACTAAACAAAGTAATCTAAATGTACAAAAGTAATTTAGGTCAAGTTTGCACTCTTTTGATAGTTGGATTACATGAAATCGATTAAAATATTATAAAGTAAATTTTATAATGTAAATGATTTTAAAGATCTTTTTGGATTAGATAGCCTGTTTATTGATGAAGTCTATGAGTATATTTCATCATGCTACTACCCAAGGAGAGGTGTGGTAATAAGTAATGTCAACAAAATACATATAGTCCTTTCTATAATATGGTATGGTATGGTATGGTATAGTATGGTAAGCACGGGCTGGTTTCCGCAACTTGACGACCTAGCGCGTATTTTGCGTGTGTGGGAATGTTCTTTATTTACTTTTGCCACCCAAGCTCCTTCAGTAACCTCAGAAGGTTTTTAATATATAGTATCTATAGTAACCATCAAAGCTTACCTTTCTGACGAATGTCGATGTTAACAAATACAAGAAAAGCTAGGGTGAGAAGCTGCCTACCTACACTTTTTTCTCAAGCTCAAAGGTTTCTGGTAGAAATGTCTTAAAGAGACAAGTTGTCCTTTGTGTATGTACACAAGGTATGTGTACCTTTTTTATATGTCTATTTTACATTAAATTTTCAATAGTAAAATTATAGCTAAAAATACCTTTGCTACAACTTGATGTTCTTCTTCTAGTTTAGGGTATATTGAAAGTCTTGAAGATTTTTGTTTCAAGTAGTATTCATTTGGTTCTAAAGGCAAATCATCTGATAAATTAAAAACATATCTAGAAATGGGCAATCCTCTGTCAGTTCTACATTTATGAACCTCATCATTTTGATTGTTTTCACTTTCTTCTTTGACTATGTCCTTGTTACCATATCTCTTATCTGAATAAGAGTAACTGGTAGGTTTATCTGATCTTGTGAAGACAAATGGTGTAATATAAGATGTTGTTGGTTCCCTGTATAATAAATATAAAAATATATTGACTAACAGTCTATGGCAATGTTCATTTCATTTGCTAACACACATACACAATAAAGCAAAATATATGAAGTTAAGAATATAAAACAATGTTTAGAGGGTTGTTTAAATAAGTTTGGTTTTAGAATTATTTACCTCTCAAAAGAAATTGAGAAAGTACCCTGATGAAACAAGATTTTTAATTAGTATTTTTATTAAAGATGTATTTAAACTTTTAAATAGCTGAAAGTTTGTCAAAATTTAACTACTATTAGAATTGATGATAATTGGCTTCTTTCAGGCCATAAATTATTAATTAAGGTAAAAATAAGGGATATATTTGTTTTATTAATACTTACAATAAGGAACTAAAGTGGTCTACACCTGTTGGTAGAATTTGTTCTAATATACATTGTGGCTTACTGGTTTGAGAAGTATTTACAGGCATATATTGAAAATCACACATGGCTGGAAAAAAGTACAATGTCATAATGTAAATACAATTGTTTTAAATTAAATTATAACAAAAAATAGTACTATACAGATACTTAAAAAAATATATTACATTCAAATTTATGAATTTGTATCACACATCCTATAACTGATGAGGAAATAACTTCTCTTTTCACTTCATTTCCAGATTTTGTTTTCTTCACTTTTAACTTAAGTAAAACTCCTGAAGTAGGCTTAATATCTGCATACATCTTTTTGATAAAAGGATTATCGGGCTGAAAAGACATTCCTAACCTCCTTTTATTAACTTGTGAATACACCTGAAAATCATTTTTTATTATGCTTTGGCAAATAATAACAACACAATATACATTTAAAAACATTATAAGAAACCTGTGAAATTCCCTTGATTCCTCCCATACATTGTATAGCTTTGTCTTCATTTTTAACATTGCCAGGGAATAAAACACAAAATAATTCACGATGAAAATTTTTCGAATCGGACCGCAACTGCTGATTTTCGTTTTGCATTGTTTACTTGAAAGTTGAAAGTATTGTCCCAATTAAATTTCACTTTTCCTTAACTTTTAAGTTTAAGTATATGTTGAAATTATCTGTATATCACTTATTATGCAGTATATGTCAAAGTAAAGAATATTAGAAGAGTCGATAATTCACACGATAACTTAAAATATTTTTTTAACATTTGAAATTAATTATTCACATAACCTAAAATAAACAATTTAGAAGTGTCAACTGTCAAATGTCAGCTGTAAAGTCAAGACACAGACAACCATGGAGGTTAGAGACCAGGAGAACCATCGCTTCATACTAAAGCATTACCCGCCTTTCTCTGAAAATTTGTAGAATTTATAACGCGCTGTCAACGGTAAGTAGTATTTGTGAAGTTAGCTGTTTATGAGTATTGTCACTATTGTGACAACGTGAAGTTAGGCATTGAGACAACATAGCGATCGCAGCGCCTCCTTGGCTTAACAATATTTCTGAGACACTACATTCTAGGGCAATGGTCCTCCTGGTCTCTAATCTCCATGCAGACAACAAAGAATGACTATTAAAGACTATATCAACCTTTCTCTAAAAACAACCGTTCAAAAAATCGACTATTGTTTTTTTTTATAAATCACTTGTCCTTCACAGTTTCGCCTACCAGATATGGAGGGTAGAGATAAGGAGAACCGACTCATATGGGGGAAAGTTGAAAACGTGTCCAGCTGTATACTGAAAATAAAGTTTCCATTACCTACCACAGTAGCGCTGGCGTGCGAATAGTTTCAATATGAACATAGCAGCGGTAAACTGAGTGAAGTGTGTTTAGCCCACTTGCACCGTGGCGCCACCACGAATAAGATTTTAAAATTTATCCATTAGCAATGTGGCGCCACCCTAATTTACCGCGTTTTTACTGCCAGTATTTCGCGTACGAGTTGGGCCTCCTTATCTCTACCCTCCATACTACCAGACCGGCGCGGCGAAAATACATTCGCCGTGTTGTCATGGTGCGGAGTACGGGACGCCAAGACCGAGGCAACGTTTCGGCACAGATAAAAAAAAAAGTTTCGGTAATCCACCAGTACGACTTCTCTCATAGTACCGATCGCAAGGCTTATTGTCGGGTTAGCTCCTCAGTCCTCTGTATGTAGTATCTATTTATAAAACTAATTTAGTAGTCTTTATATTTTTATTCAGAACTTTACGTCGTCAACATAAGGTCCTTCGAACCAGATTTTTTATTTATCTAAAGCTGTACGTCGCCAACACTACTAGTGAAATACTTTCAGAGGAATGAGAAAAGTCATCTGTTAAAAGTTAAAGGTGCTCTTAATATCAATACTTAGAGGTCGCTCATCGCGGATTTCTATTTCCCAAAAAAAAAAACAAAATATAGTGGAATATAACGGAAAAAACAGTTTTTTTTTACTTCAATAACTGATAGGCCAATGAACATATCTAAATACATATCTACATACATATTTTTGTAGGAAATTGAAAAACCTACAAAAAAACGCCTCTTATCATTTTACACTTTTCACTATTATTTGAGTACAAAAGCCTAATATCTAATCAAATAAAAATATTTATCATTTATTATACGTAATAATTGAATAAAATGCAACTTTAAATGCAAATCAAGCTTTATTTAAAATGAGTTTTTAACAAATAAAAGCTAATCAATGCATGAGTATCTGCATCTGTGCTAGTTGGCTGTAAGTATCTCCAGGCATTCTATAGGCAATATTTCCAGCAAAGGTATTCAGTACTTCTGCTTGCTCCCTTAGCCACTCCAATTGCTGTAAAAAAAATATTGTAGATATATATTATGTGATACTGAAGCTTACTAAACTAGGTCCGACCTGGGACTCAAACCCAGGACCTCCAGATGTAAAGCCAGCCTACACCACCAAGGCATTTAAATTTGAAATTGACTACCTTATTAGCAGTATGTGCGGGTAGCGTGGGCTGTGCGGTGCGCAGCTTCTGCCGCTGCGCGAGCAGGATGTGGCAGAGCGCGCGCAGCACGGCGGGCAGCGCGCGCAGCAGCTCCCCGCGCGCAACACGCGCGCCCGCCACGCGCGCCTCCACCTCGCTCGCCGACAGCGGCACCAGCTCGCACGACCGCACCGTCTGGTTGTGCATTCATATTTGTTTAAAATTAAACAAATAACCGAAATGGTAAATGGAGTAATAAATTACCCCTATACAACATTTGGTTAAAATCGGTCAAGTACTTTTTGCGTGAAACGCGCACATAAAATTTTAATTAAAAAAATATTTCATATACAAATTCTGCTAAGGTTTTATTTTATTATAATGCATAATGATAATGCTAATGTCTGATGATGTTTGTAACACAATCATATTTAAGTGCATTGTGGATGCTGGGCGCTGGCACACAAATAGGTAAGTCTTGAAGTAATTCGTGAGATATTTCATTATAGAGAAATCTAAAATAAGTATTTTAACTCGACATCTCACAAAACAAACAACAATACCTCCAGAGCAGCCTCATAATTCTCAGCGTGGAACTGGTCGAAGAAGGTCATCAGCTTGCAGAGCTTGTTGTAGGCCTCCAGCAACGGCGCGGGCAGCGCCAGGTCGGTGGCGCGCAGCCGCCGCGACACGCGCTGCGCCAGCGCGGCCAGGCGCTCGCGCAGCCCGCCCGCGCCGCCGCCGCTGCTCACCACCTGCGCCAGCAGCACGCAGAACAGCTCCAACACTTTCTCCAGGTTCTGGAATATAATAATATGTATTACTTGACGACGATTGTATAACGACACGTTTGGCTCTGTTAGTAGTGAACCTACTTCGTGCGCCAGCGATCGCGGGTTCGAGTCCCGCTGGTTTGTTCGGCACGAACGTTTGTACTCCAGTGATAGATGTTTATATTTATAATATGTATGTATTTAAAGTTTTAAATCATGTATAGTTTATCAATTATCTAGTTTCCATAACACAAGCCTTTCCACGGAACTAGATGGCGCTGTTTTTAATATTGTCTCAACATATTTACTAAAGTAATTCTGAGCCTTTCAAAAGTCACCATTCACTACTTAAAATATCTAATATTTTAATATAAGTAGACAATAATATATTGTACTATTTTATTTACAGCCTTTTTTAAAGAAATGAGTTTGAATATTAATTCAAACTTATTTATTTAATTAATGTAGTATTTAATTTTCATTTGATTTTTAAAATAATACAAATTCTTACCCCAGCAATATCATACACCATAATGGCATCTTCAAAAAGACCTTTATTGACTAATTGCTCAGCCAAATTTAGTGCAATAACCTGTAAAGTAAGCAATATGTGTTATGAAATATTTATATGCAATAAACTTGAAATAAAAGACAAAAAAGATTCTTACTTTACTATCAATATGAGTATTATTGAATTGGTCTAAAAGTCCCGAACTTCTCATATTGGTCATGGGATCCAATACACCAAACAGTAAGTCATAATCACGACTTTCCAGGGCAAGGTCTGTACAGCAGCACATAAAAAGATTTTTGCCACTAGGATCCTTAAGATTTCTAAAAAAATTTAAGCATTAAAAATATGTACATACTTAGTAGAACATTTATAATAAATAAGAAAAATATTAATTAAATAAATAAAAATATTTTATTTTACCTTAAAAAGAAGTAATAATGCAGGGCATCTGAAGGATCAGAAAGCTCAAATTTCCTTACATATAGCAGTATAAGTCTGGCCAAGTTCAACCGACGAAGAGGAATAGGATCGTCGGTGTCTACAGAGACTGTAAAGTAACAAGATTAGCAAATTATGTAATATTTATTAAGTTAAAGCACAATTTACACATTTAACAACAACTAGAGAAGATATTAACTAAGAGACGAAGTAATAAAGAAATTTAGAAACAAACAAACAAACAAACATACATACATACATACAAGATACACGCGAAAACATAACGCTTCCTTGGCAATAATAAAATATTTATAATAACTAAGGCATTGATATACTAGGAAAAAAGGTGTAGATAAGTCATACGCGCTCAAAAAGCGGCACACCAAAACTAGGCTAATTGGCCCACCTGAACATAGTCACGCGTTGACGACGCACTGTCGCGAATTATATTTGTCTCTTTTTCACTGGCGATACTTGAATCATGCCATCCTATTTTGACGACTAATCTTAATGTAGTGTGTTCAGTGTTATTGCAATATTTTTAGTTATTCATGTGTGCGTTAGTGTGCCGTTTTTGAAGGTAGAATGTCGTTTAGGTAACGTATCTACACCTTTTTACTTATAATATCATTGAACTAAGGCATATCGAACTTACGTAATGGAGCTTGCACGTTACGCGGAGTCCCTAGCATGTAGACGTCGTGGAGGGCCAGCGCCATGTGGACGGCATGCACTTGGTACCTCGGTATCCTCGATAGGAATTCTATCGCGGGCTCAAACTGACCAGTCAGTGTTAACACTTGGAAGTACACTAGGGGTTTCTCGTAGGCGTGATAATGTGTTTCACCTGAAATATGATAAAAAAAAATATAATTTATTAAGATATGGTGTCCGTAATAGTTCCTTTTCGTTTTATACAAGTTTGCCAATCCTATTTTTATTCTGACTGTACATAGGAATATGTCATATGCTTTTAATAATTCAATCCTCTCCATCCAGCTGTATGTTTGTGCAATTACGAATCAGGCAGAACATATACTTGATATACATATATTTACTTACGGATCACGTTTATTTTTAGTTTAATTTATTTAATTAATAATACTTTTTACATAATAGGTACAGACTCAAAAAAAATTGCCAAAAAAATTCATCATGCTCTAAGTTATTATCTTTAGACTTTAATGTTATTTTAACAGTTTGTTAACGCACACTTTTGCCATATTGCTTACCATATTCTTCCAAGATCATCTTTTGCAAATCTGAATATGAAAAAGATTCAGATTCATTGTTCGTTCGAGTTTTTATAACCGACAACTTAAGCCAGAGATAGTCGTCAGCGGTGCGCGCCACTTCTGAATGTTCGTCGCTTACGTCACAACATCCCACTACACAATATACCTGAAAAAGTATTTCATCTCAGCCAAAACACGTCCACTGCTGGACATAGGCCTCCCCTAAAGATCTCCACGACGACCGGTCTTGCGCCCTCCGCATCCAGTGGGTTCCAGCGACTTTGACCAAGTCGTCGGTCCACCTTGCGGGAGGCCTGCCCACGCTTCGCCTTCCGGTACGTGGCCGCCACTCGAGAACTTTTCGTCCCCATCGATCATCCGTTCTGCGAGCGATGTGCCCCGCCCATTGCCACTTGAGTTTGGCTATTCGGCGGGCTATGTCGGTGACTTTGGTCCTTCTGCGTATCTCCTCATTTCTGAGTCGATCTCGCAGGGAAACCCCGAGCATAGCCCTCTCCATTGCTCTCTGTGTGACCTTGAGCCTTCTTATGAGGCCCATCGTGAGCGGCCACGTCTCTGTGCCGTATGTTATCACTGGCAACACACACTGGTCAAAGTATTTATTGTAAAGAAATTTTGAAACTTTCAAATCTCATTTTGTATACAGTATTGAATTCAGCCCTTTTTATCAACCCACTGCTGGGCACCGGCCTCCCTTCTATATAAGGGGGATCAGGCCATAGTCCATCACGCTGGCCTAGTGCGGGTTGGCGGACTTCACATGTCTTTCGAAAACTTGCTAGGTTCTCTCAGACATGCAGGTTTCCTCACGATTTTATACTTTACCGTAAGACCAGTGATAATCTTGTTAGAAATAATTCCCCCATGAAAATATCAGAGTTGCGAGACTGGGATTTGATCCCGCATACTTGGTTATCCAAGCGAGCACATTACCACTGGGCTACCAATGCCACTGAATCTCATATTAACTATATATGATAAAATTAAGAAATAGAAACTTTAACAAAAACAAGTTTATACTTACAGCTCTTTTGTATGGGTCAGTAGAATTACGGACTTGGATCCTATATTGAAAGTTTATTGCCGTTTGCAATTTGTCACTTAGGGCCTTCTCTGGGTCTCTAATGTGCTCTTCTAAAGCTGCAATAAATTCTTCATGGTCCCGGCTAAATTGTAAATCAAGAATATTAAAAATAATAAGTTAAAAGTTAAGACAAAACATTATACATAATGTATTGTTACCTATTTACAGTTATTATAAAAGAAATAAAATATAAGAAATCCAAATGAGTTTTCTATAAGAATGTATTTTATTAACAAACCCAGCTTTTTTCAAGCAATGCAGTGCTGCATTAGGATCTCCGCTTCTCAAGCAATAATAAACCATAGGCCACAAAGGACGATCTTCAATCACTCCATCTGTAAGACCTTGAATGTTTTGGCTTTGAAGTCTTAGGCCCACAAAACCTCGCACAAGTGGAAAAGTACCAGGTTCACCACCACGCATAGCTGCTGCTGGATTTGATCTAACTACATCACTCATGTACTGCTTATATCTGAAAAAAATGAGATAGAAATATTAGAGAGCAATAGATTATTGACATTTTAAATTTTACGAATATCTAAGACAAATTATTTGAATTTTAAATCATGTTAACATCAACAGATAAATAAAATTGTCTGTTAGTGTAATTTCAAAATATCAACTTTTTAACTAAATGTATATCAAAGTATAATATTACACTATACATATTATAAGGGAAACTACAGTGTAAACTCTATATAACAACACTCAAGGTATTGCCCATATTTTGACATTATAGAGAGTTGTTGTTAAATGGAAAGAAAAAAAATCTGTATTAGAATAAGAAAATGCTTATTTTAAAATAATTTTAGTAGTTATATACATTAAAATAATTCTTATTAAAACGCTATTGCACATAGTTAGTTATTTTCGTCTGATGCCTTTTGCTGAACCAGTAATTTTGTTGTATTTTTTACGTATTTTATTCATATATACTATTTTATTCGTATATTGAGGCATCTTGGTGATAAAGAAAGGACTTTGCCAATAATTTTCCTCCTTCCAGAGCTTCTTTAATGTATGGCAGAGTTTTTAATTATTTTGACAACTTCGGCTATTTAATGTTTAATTGTTGTTGTTATTAAGAGTGGGTGTAATGCTAAATAGAGTGTATCACTGTTTGAAAAACAAGCTAAACCAACCAAAGCAGAGTAATTTTGAGGCTTTAGGGAGTTTGTCATTAAAGCGAGTGATGTTACATGGAGTCAACACTGTATTTAAAAAAAATCAATGGTTCAATCTAATTTCTGAAACAGCTTGACTATTTTGACGGGATTATATTATGGAGCAACTTAGGAACTTTTATATAAAAATAAGGATTCAACACAAAAAAATAAAAAAAACACACCTAGGAACACACCCCAGTGAAACTAGGGTACATTTGTAGTTTCAAACAAAAGGTCTCAACAATGATTCTAGTTAGAAATAATAAAATTATAGTCACCTTTTTTCTAAATATTTTTTCCCTTGTGCAATGAGACAATGTTGAATGGTTGGATTTCCTCTTGCTTTGAGAGGATCTTCATCTCTAACAAGTGCTGGTATGTTAGCCATAGTTTTAATTATTTCCCACATTTCTTTTACTTTCTACAAAATAATAATAACATTGATATAATGAAATAATTATCAAACTTTTAATGTGAAAATATTTTTTAGACCATTTAAAGAGACTTACAGGGTCATTAAATTCATCTACAACTTGTGAGAATTTTTGGTGTAAAGCTGTTCTAGACTTAGCTCCTTGGAATACAAGTTTATTAAATTGTTGAACTTGTCTAGCATATGCTGCTTCAATAGTATCAAGCATGGAATGACCAAACTTTTTAGGAGTATCTGCAATACTTGGGGGTTCTGGGGTGCGCTTTATATCTAGCCAGTTCTGTGATGGTCCAATCATGGCATTCATTAACTTAATTTTCTCTTTATTCCATTCAGATAACATATGCTCCCACTTTTGATCTTCTGTAGTTTGTAAAGACTGTAATTTTCAGTAAATTACTAAAAAGTTATTTTAATATGACTTGGTTATTTCTTATCTTAAATATTTATACTTACATTTTTATTAACTTCATCTATTAATGACAAAATAGCATTTTCTCGTTCATTTTTAAGAAAGCTTTCAATATCTGAGTCTGCTATAGGTTGTAAAGGTTCAAATGTTCTCTTAGAAGATAATGTTTCCAACTTTTGTGAGATCTGTTGTAAATCTATACCTTTAGATCCAAACAATAAATGACTGAAAAAGATATATTAGTGTGTTTTCTATTACATTACCAAACTATTCATACATAATTGTAAAATAATAATGCATTTGTTTACTCACGCTTGAATGTCATTTGCGCCGGATTGAATAACTCTGGAATATAACTCATGTGAGGCTTCTAAAACCTGGCCTAAAGATCGCTCAACTCTTGGTAATTCTTCATTGCCTTCAATTTCTGTTGTAAGTTGTTCTGCTTGTTGTAAAAGTTTGCTAAAATCATCGTCTGCCATAGTTCTAAGGTTAGAACAATAATACGAGCACGATCCGAAAGGACAGAAAGCTAAATGATTTATAAAATAGCTCCGAATTTTATAAAACAATTAGAAACAAGTAAAAGTTCGTAAATTAAAACATATATTTGAATTTCAAATCACAATTGTATCAAAATATCTATGAAACGCGCCGAATAACCGAATTGCAATAATACGTGACTTTGACAAATGACAGTTGACATGTGTGATTTGAGCTGGATTAAAATTTTAAATATCAACAGACAATGGAGCACGATCTGCGAGAGCAAGTATAGTAGAATTATTGATCATCTGAAATACTCGGCATTGTAAAAATACAACCAAAATAAAATAAATACCTACGCTCCATAGTCCATTGGAGTGTTAGGGTTGTCGCTCTTAATGTTTTTGAAATTGTTTATTTATAAAAACATTTTGTTTTCTGTAGTGATCTAAGAATCGAGTAATTCTACTAAGATTAAATGAAGTTTGCCTCCATTTAAGAGTTGAGAAAGTTTCCCCTGTAAGCGGTAAATAATAACAGTTCAAAAACCCTTCAGAATGCGCTAGTGTAGTACAAGGGTATGATATGAATTAGCAACTGTAAACTAAGTTGTTTCTAGCGGGTACGGACCGGCCGGAGTATTAAAAAAGATCGTTTTTTATGATGATCGAAAAAAGTTGAATGTAAAAGTTGTAGATAATAAAGAAACTAAAACTCTCTGTTAACCTCCAAATCTCCATGCTCCAAATTATCGAGAAAAACGCAGAACACCGTTTTTTCGGTTTTTAATTTATAACTCTGGCTAAAACTTTTTCGTTTTCATGAAAATTGGTGAGAATGTTCTTTGAGTTACAAACAAGACCAAATTTTTTCATACCGAAATATTTATTTTTCGATTATTTATAAAATACAAAAAAAACACCTTATTTTTCAATCGAAAAATTTGGTTAACAAATTTTAGATAAATTAACTTTACCAGTGCTTATTTTTTTAGTTGAAATCTCAGCTTTGATATAAAATTAAAATACAATGTTTATCTACAAAAATATAGTTAAAAAAGCGAACTGAAATTCGACCTTTCGGCTACCGCTAAATCCTAATTTATTTGAAAAAAAACCTCCAACTGAAGGAACAAGGCAACATTGGCTTGGTAGGTAATCATCTTTATTTGCTGCAGCTCCGAAACACGATTCGGTAAAAACAAATGTGGGCGTCGCAAGTTAAAGTTCACAACAATGTTCCAAATTAAAATGTTTCAAAGGTAAATTAAAAAAAAAACCATGTAGATTGGTACTATAAAGTTTTATTTTTTTTATTTATTTTTATACAACCTTACCAAATCCAATAGGCAAGCTATAAAAATGAAAATAGTGTATATAAATTATTTTTTAATGAGATAATATAGCAATAGTAATAATGTTTATTTAAACTTTTTAGTTCCGAATATAAGATCTGCATCAGGTGCTCCTTTAGGATGTTGATATTTTTGGCGAACATGTTGTCCTCTGTTAGGGTTGCCAATACCTCCAGATCCACCTCCACTCTCTGCACTGTATTCTTCTTCTTCTTGCCTTTCCGATATATTTAATGTCAAACTGTAAAGTAATTAATCTTTCATAAAACATCATCACACATTTAACACTTTAAATGAAAAACCGTAAACAGTTAATAACGGGCGGAAGACGTAAGGATCGTGTATGACGGCATTAATGCTCCTCTTAATTTCTAAAAGAGTCTTTTGACCTTTAACCGGTTACTTTAACCTTTTTTTTTGTAGTAAAAAATTTAAAAAAAATAATTTTTTATCTATAATAACGCATTATTTGCGTTAATTTGCATTATAATCTAAGAATTTGGCGTTGGTCGTCTAAACGCGGGCGGAGCTGGTAAAAATGCTTATTATATTGGTTAAATTTAATAATCATTTGGGCGAATAGGCTAAGATCCCTTACTGAATAATTATGTGGTGTTCAAACACCTGTTAAGAATAATACATAATATTATATATTATGTAATTCAATAAAACATTAAAAACAACTTACCGTTTTACTCTTTCCATTTCTTGCTTGTCAGCTAGAGCCTGTTGTTGCAGGTTACTGGCTAGTTCAGGAGGTGCATTAAAAGATTTGTACTGCGGCTTACTACCTTTTCTAACCATTAGCACAAATTCCACGCCTTCTTTGCCTTGCTATTATTACAAAGGAGTTATGACACTTTTATAATTTGCCAAGTAATATATTAATAATTCAAGTGTTTACATAATATAAATAAAAAAAAAGGTAAGGAAACCTACCAACAACTGCTCGTAAGTTTTTTTCGTCGTTTGCCGACACGTCATCGGTACAGCAATATCTCTTTGTTGTGGTCTGTTTTCTCTTTGCCTTTCAGCAATATTTTCCATTACCATTTTTTCAAATGCTGATTCAAATTCTACATCCTCCACCTTGAAATATTAAAAGAAATATAGTATTACAGTAATAAATATTAAAGTAAAAAGAACTTAGATCAAGATAGATACCGGCTTAGGTATAGGTCTTCTCGGTTCATTAGCCATTTCATCATTTTGAACTTCATTATCATCATTGCCAGCATTTTCTGTAACAGGGTCTTCATCTGAACTTTCTTCATGCATAGTTGGGTTGTCAGTTTCATCATCTGTTTCGATTATAGTGTTTAATCCATCAACTGTACTGTCTTCACCTTGCTCATCATTATCATACTGTTCTTCCTCACCTAATTCAGGGTATAAAGTCAATCTAATCTCTTCAATAGCATCTTTACACTGCTGCCAACTCGTAAACAAAGTTAATTTTGGTCTTAAGGTTGTCAAACACTCTTGGTATATGTATTTCACATATATTGGAAACTTATTATCTTCTGTCCAAAATGGATCGGAGCATTTATACCAATAGTAATTTTGGAAGAACACTAAGAAATAATCTAGCCTCTTTTTGCTTGATCCACTATTAAAGTATGCGCCACACGTTTCTAGCAGCGCACAAACTAGTCTTATTCTGAATACATTATCTGGTGGATCTAATGGGGAAACATTATTATGGTCATTCGAAACACCAAATGTTATGAAAGAGTAAAGAACGGTGAAAACATCCCGTGAGTCTAGAAGTTTATAGTTGTAGAGTTCACCAAGATATCTGACAGTGGCAATTCTTCTCTGGTTGTATCTAGGATGAGGGTCTTCCATGGTCACCCGTATTTCTTCCAAAATTGTGTCAACGACTGCTGGTGCGACTGCCTCTTGCCAAACCGCCAACTCAGCAGTTAAGCGTGCTAAAGCCCTTCGTGCACTAGCTCTAACTCTCCACCCACCAGCTAAATGTGTAATGGCTACAGATAAAATCTCTGGGTCATCCCAATTCAATTTTCTCATTAGTCTTAATATTTTCTCTTCATTACTCTTCTGTAAATCTTCATGAAGAATTTTCCTTATGAATTGATGCATTGGAGGCTCTTCTTCTTTTGGCTGTGCAGGAGCCTCCGGAGGGCATACATAGTAGAATGCATTCTCAATTTGCGTTACATATCGAGAATCTAAAGCCGAAACTGTCTAATTAAATGGAAAACAGTGTTAGTATTTAATTTTAAATTACATTCATAATATTATTAGTATAATAGTTTTACCTTTTTTCTCATCATTTGCTGTAGATATATCATAGTTCTTTGATGAGTGTCAGGATTGCAGTACAGGTATCGACCACAAGTTTCCAACAAGTTGCATGCCATTTCAATATGGTGATGTTTAAAATCATGTAAAAGAACTTTGAGGCAAAACAATGCTTCTATTTTAGAGTAAAGTCCAAATTTTACTAATTCTCCAATAAACCTGACCACTTTAATCTGCAAATATAGAATGTAGATATAATAATAGTGTACAGTACTAGTTGGACTAAAATAAACAAATGTTAACAGAAATGTAAATGTCATAAAATTTTACTCCCTCTCGTTCTCCAGTCTCCAGTTTGACATCAATTAAACATGACCTGTGAGAGATCAGGCTCCTAGCTTCTGGAATGGACCTCCAGGTTGTTCCTGACATTGTGTCAAAAAACAAAAAGTATACTAATATATACAAGTACCTTAGATTCAATATTAATTTGATCCTTTTTTCTGACATGATATTTAAAATCTTGCTTCAACATTGCACAAAGATCTACACAGACATCAGGAAGAACAGGGTACAATATAGCTGCAAATCTTGAATAAAATGGCAGTAAGTCAAGTCTTGTTCTTGCAACACTGAACAAAACTCTTGTCAATTTTTTTCGATTATTTTTTGTGTTCAGATTTAATACAAAATCTACAGCAGCATTGTCTATAAGTTCTCTGTTTATGCAGTTGGGCAGTTCATTCAAGCAGGCATCAAGAGCATACCTGAAATTAATATCAACTTTTAATTGTTTTTACTGTGAGAACTATAATGGCAACCTTTTATCAACAGCACTGAATCAATACTACAGACATGCTTTAAAATGTTTTTTTTTTAAATATAAAATGTATTCAACTAACTTGTTAGATACATTTGTAGGCTGTACTTCTTCCTGTTCCACATCAGGTACCACTGGTGGCTCCTCACTATCACTGAGTTCATCTTCCTTCAAATCTTCATCTAACATTTCTTCAGTTACAGTCTCTGTTTTATTTTTTATAGTCTACAAAAAATATTTTTTTATATGTATGTGTGTTGATCAGAAGTATTAATAAAATAACAAACAAACTTTTTTTGAAATATTTGTTTTAAATAGAAGATATACATTTTTCATACTCTACTCTGCATATTTAAAAAACAAATAAATATGAACCATATTTACCTCTTTCATTTGAGAATTTGGCATAAAGACTTTCAAATCTGGTAAACAAGTATAAAATGTTCTGGTATCTTCATCTTGCCAAGGATCAGTTCCTGCTTGCATTATAAACTCTTCATTACCCCCTATAGTCACTGTACCTTGAGTTTCAATAACTGTGAGAGACAAAGTAGGAGGATCCCCAGCTTCCCCTAATTCCTCACCCAGAACATCAGCAAAGTTTTGTGCTCCCGTTAATAATTTATCATAAGTCGCCTAAAATTTAAAATTACAGTTTACTGTATTACTTTCAATCATAAGGTTTGCTCTAAAGAATTAAATCAATGTATCTAAATTACCGATACTTAAAATCAATACAACACAACAATTAGAACAGGATTTAATTGAGCTCTAAGATTTGATTAGATAGTTACTATTACTGGTTACTCAGTTACAAATTAAGTTTATTTATAATGAACCTGATGCTGCTCTAACTGGTCTTTTCTTTCTTGAGACAACTCTCCTCTCGTGTGTAAGGTTCTCTGATTTGCTGCATGAAGGGCTTGTAGTTGAGCCCTTTCCGCCAGCAAGTGCTTAGTAAGAGATGAGAAATAATCCTTAAGCAGTGATCTAACAACAGTTTGTTTTTCTGCTGGCAAAAATGTATTTCTTGGTATAATGACATTAAGTTTCTGAAAAAAACAATAAATATAATAAAAATGCTATAATTATGTCTCCCCATAATTGATCCCTTTAAAGTATTTGAAACTTCAGGAACAAAACATCAAAAGATTTATTTGTCTCCATTCTACATGACATTGGCGAAGTAATCTGTGCTCAACTGACACGCTTTGAAGCCATTAAACAAAAGAATTGAATTGAATTGAAGACTTAATTGTATTATTAAAATTATCAATATAAATGAAGACAAAATTAAATTAAATAAGTAGGTTTTTTATTTAATATTGTTATTTAATGCAAAAACATACCTCAGCGGTTTCTTTAATCTTTTTAGGTACTAGACCAGCATAATCTTCTCCACAATGTTTACAGAATGATAATAATATGGGAATATTATTGTGTTCTTCTTTGTCCATGTTTATGAGAACCGTAAGAACATTTCCAAGTAATGGAAGGCCTGTTTTGTTAGTAAAAATTCCTACAGCAATAAGTTCAGCATAAAATCTTAAGTCTACTCTAAGTTTTGAAGAGTTTGTAATTTTGTCTGTTGCTTTAAAAGACAAAATCTTTTGCCAATTTTCAAAAAAATTTGTTGAAAATTCAGAATAAGTTTTGTGTAAGACAGAGCAAAGGTTTATTGCTGCAGAGATATCAGACATTTTAAGCTTTGCTTCCGCTATAGCTGCTGCTACTTCTGAAATGTATTTTGTTAGATTAAGCGCCCCTAAATCCTTCAAAAGCGTATCTACTTGCGGTGCGCTAAAAGTCTTTAATTTCTTTACAAAAGTTGTATTTTTTTTCAAGCCAGAATCTAATTTAGAAAAATAATTATCCGGCGGTCGTACACAGTTTAAGTTTTGATTTCGCAATTCGGTCTTTTGTTTTATTCTGATTTCTAGGTTAGATATATATTCAGAAAGCGCTACTTTCTCGTTCTCTTCGGTGTTTTCTTCAGATGTGTTATCTGGTAAAGTTTCTTCATTTTTATCCATTTCTTTTTCGTTTGAAGCCATTTTGACTTTTAAAGTTTTCTTAGTCTACAAAGAGCATTTAAACTTTAAAAGGAGATATTACTGTGCAAAGAATATAGTTATAAACATAAAACTAGTGTTTTTAGACTGTTTACGTTACGTATCTATCAATGATAAAATCTATATTCTATAAATTATAATTTCATTTTTCTATGGTATTATCCACAGATACCACTGACCTCTATAAGTTTATTTTTCATCTATGCTCTATAATACCACTGGACTGGCTGTTTTCAACGTGCTTATGTGGCTGCTTGATATTTGCCATTTTGGCGCTGTCCGCCGCTGTCGGACGTAGCGAGAGTTCGTGGTACTAAAACTAATGATGTCGATATAAAGATTTTTATTTTTTATTTTTATTAATCAATAATCGTATCATCATAATTACTACTTATGTTATATTAACAACGAAAATGCAAAATTACTTTACAGTAAACAAACACTTCTTCTTCTCGCTGTCTTTTGCAATATACGTCAAAATTAGTTCTCGGGACTCTCGCTAGTGGCGCTTCAAATGGACACAAAAAAATTGCTGTCAAACGCTTAGAACAGCCAGTCCAGTGGTATTATTCCCTATATACTTACTATACTCTATGGGTATTATCAGAGACATGTAAGTATCATGTCTCTGTTTAATACCTATTCATCTGTAAGCGCAGGACGGTTAATATCAGAAGTAGGTCGTAGATGTGGGCGTGATCGTTAGTGTCTTTTGGGAAGCACAGTGCATAAATTACTAAATTTAACTTAACACACTCATAACTAAGTACAACGTAAACACATTAAAACATTATATTATCAATAATAGTTCCATTATTCGGATATAAGTAATTCGTCGATGATACGTGGTGCATCGGCGGTCCAAATCTGACATTCCCCTTTTTTTCTTTCAAATGGTTCTCTAATTTAATTTCTTTTTAAAACATGCCAGTTTGTATCACCTTGCTACCATCGCTTCGACGCTTTACAAGAGTGCGCTGTCAAAGCTTGATTTCACACTCTTATCCGATAAGCTTACCCAACATCTCCAGATGGCGCACTGAGTGCGCCGTCACATCTATATTGGTTGTTAACAATATAAATGTCAAACCAGAGGAAAAGTGTTCTGTGTGTCAAATTATATATGTAGCAATATACTCTATGGTGTCAAACTCACAAAGTGACATTTCTGAATTCTATGTTTTAGGATTTGGGAAAGTTTAATTTACATTTTACAAAAATATGAAGCAGAAAACTCTTTCATAATTGATAATCAATAATCATTTTATTTATCCATGTTGTGTGATCGAAACCATATAAATTTACAAATTTATTATTTTTAATACAATGTGCGGCATTTTCTGTGAAATAAGATACAACAAACATGCCATAACAACGGTAAACTATTTATTCCTTGAAACTGATTTTAAAATTGTTTAAATTTAATGTTATACAATTTGATTTTTAGGACGATAAAATTTTAACAAGATTAAAAAACAGAGGTCCTGATTGTACAAACAACTTCGAGTTTGTTGTAAATAACGAAATTACTCTTTGCTTCTCTGGTTATGTACTATGGATGCAAGGTGCTATTTTAACTCCACAACCTGTAGAAAATGAAATCGGTATTCTTTTATTTAACGGTGATATTTTTGACGATACTTGGGATAAGAAATATAGTGACACTTACACTTTAATGAAAAAATTAGCCACTGTAAGTTCATAAATCTTTTATTCCAATTTGTAATTGTTAAATATAAATATTATACAACATAGTTTGGTCAATTTCTGGTTGCGGTTTAGAATCGTTTGGCAGGACGATGGTGGTGGTAGGTGGGGGAGGTAAAGAGGGAATGCTCCCTATTATCCCTATATAACTCCCATTACAAGGTAATTCATAGTTCCTGAGAAAATAGATTTTGAAAATAGCACTCGCCGGCCGCTGCCGCGGCACGCTTCGCTCGGCTCGTGCGATGTGGTCATATATCTAACCTAACCTAACCCACCTAGAAATAACAAAAAATTCTTAAGATTAACCCGCAAAACCTATGTTATCCAAGTCGAAAGAAAGAAAGTCGGACTATGGCACTCGCGGGCCGCTGCCGCGGCACGCTTCGCTCGGCTCGTGCGATACCTAACCTAACCTAACCCACCTGGAAATAACAAAAAATTCTTAAGATTAACCCGCAAAACCTATGTTATCCAAGTCGAAAGAAAGAAAGTCGGAGTTCGGACTATGGCACTCGCCGGCCGCTGCCGCGGCACGCTTCGCTCGGCTCGTGCGTTGTGGTCATATATCTAACCTAACCTAACCCACCTAGAAAGAACTAAAAATTCTAAGGATTAACTTTCTGAACCTATGTTATCCAGATTGAAAGAAAAAAATCATCATACAACACTATTAATATCTGACAATAAAAACACATTCACACAAATCGAAAGAAAAGCGGAACTAAATTTGGCGCCATTTAACATAGATAAAACATTTTTTTTTTGACATAATAATCGTACGTCCTTGTCTAACATATACGATATCACATTTGTTATCCTACTCTAACAGTGATAATGTTACGTTAATTTTCTCTAAAAATATGAATTACCTTCTGTTGTGATTATTATTATTGTGATCAGTGAATATACCTCTATCAAATATATAAATTTCAACCACCAACTCCTGCCAAACGATTCTAAACCCAACCCCAATTTCTCATGTAACATTAAAAATATTACTATTTTTCAGTGTAATTCATCAGAGCAAATTATTTCACTAATCAAAACCCTCAAAGGCCCTTTTAGCTTAATTTACTATGATAAAATGAAAAATAAGCTTTTTTTCTTAAGAGACAAAATTGGACGAAATTCATTACTATTTTGTAAGTCAAGCCATTCTTATGTCATAAGCAGTGTATTAGGTAAGCCTATTTTTATTAAGATTTAATTGACTTATTTGCTATACTAAATATATAAACAGATAATTGTTTAAAATATTGTTGGTCTATTGTTATTGTAACCAGTAAACTGTTGTGGGTTAAAAAAAAAATAAAGAATTCTTTTTAAGGTAGAAAATATTCTTGCATTGAAATACCAGCGACCTTTATTTATGAATTTAATATAAATGAAGAAAGACTGCATTTACACTCTTGGAATAATTCTCCTGAATTAGTAAATACTCTTTCAATAGATAATTGGGCACAAATAGTTAAAGAACAGCAAAGTCAGCCAGATGATGAATTCATAGTTGATTTTGATAACACATCAAGTCATTTAAGTGAAGGAGTATGTATAAACCAAACCATACATTTTTATTAGTAAATTAATTTTATGATTATTATAATAGTATAATATATAATATAGTATCATTGCAGTATTATTTGGATTTTTTTTTTTTAAATATATTTTTTTGTATGTCATCTTCTCAAAAGACTACAGTAATATTAGTAATATTTGATGTATTTTTAGGATGATGTTGTCCAGCAAATAGAAAAAATCTCACAAAACTGTGGAGATAAACTCTTAATATTAAAACAATTGTTAAACAATTCTGTTATATTCAAAACTGTTTTAAAAATAATAGAACTGTTAGAAAAAAGCATAAAAGTTAGGGTAGAGACACAACCAAGTAAATGCAAGGACTGCATAAAAACTGAAATAAAATGCAACCATTGTACCACAGGAATATTGTTCTCTGGTGGCTTAGATTGTACTATTTTAGCATTTCTTGCAGATAAATATGTACCTAAAGACCAACCTATAGACCTGATAAATGTTGCATTTGAAACAAGAAATAATGATTCTTATGATGTCCCAGATAGAATAACTGGCAGGGAATCTCTACAAGAACTAAAAAGAACCTGTAGTTCGAGGTAAATAAATTAAATTTGGTTACTTCAAACAGGTACTCATAGTACAAAAATATTTTAGTTCTTTATTATTTAAAGGCAGTGGGTCTTTCGAGAAATAAATGTGCCAAGAGTTAAACTAACCGAGTACCAATCATCAATTATTGGAGACTTAGTGTATCCAAGACGCACCATATTGGATGAAAGTCTTGGATCAGCTTTGTGGTTTGCTGCTCAAGGACAGGGTGATTATGATGAAACTAGTTGTAGGGTAAGAATTTTGCTCTTAATTATATTACCACCAAAAAACTAAACAAATTCATTTATTTAAAATCATCCTATTAATATTATATGCCTGTAATTAAGGTTAATTTTGTTTTAGATATAAATACTACATTTTAAAAAATAATATGATTCTTGTTTAGGTTCTATTACTAGGATCAGGAGCTGATGAACTGTTTGGTGGCTATGTTAGACATAGAAATGCTTTTAAACGTCAAGGTTGGTCAGGCTTAGCCAAAGAACTGTTATTAGATTGGAAAAGAATATCATTCAGAAATCTTGCAAGAGATAACAGAGTTATTTGTGATCATGGCAGACAACCTAGAATGCCCTATCTAGATGAAGATTTTACGGAGTTTGTTTTAAATTTGAAACCATGGCTTAAGTAAATAATTTTGTATTCTCATTTTAGTTATATTTAATTAAAAAACAACAAGTAAAATGGAATTTATTTACAGATGTTTCCCTAGCAGTAAATTGGAATGTGGAATTGGAGATAAACTAACATTGAGGCTTGTTGCATATTATCTTGGACTTCATAATGTTACTACTCTTCCTAAAAGGGCTCTGCAGTTTGGATCAAGGATTGCTAATAAAAAAGAAAAAGGAAATGATATATCTAAAACTTTCCAAGATATTAAAATTGTGTAACTAATTGATTAGTTTTTGTTTTCATTAATGAGCTGAATAAAGTATTTTCGTAATATGTAATTATTAAATTGAGAAATTATCTCATCATCAACAAGAAGAATCCTTAGAAGCACAAATTATTGTGGCTTTGCTTAGTCCTATTGTTTTTTTTAAATTATCTGCCATATATGATACTAGCGGTGCCCGCGGCTTCGCTCGCGCTAAGAGTGAATAAAATAAACATTTTTGCTTATATACTGTTACTTATAATGTACCAAGGACTGATTCCCCATTTAAAGTTCTTGCCCTCTTTTCTGAAAACTACTGTGAAAACTTATTTCCTTTTTTTAACCAATTTTGCTACTATGTGTATCATAATTTATTTGTGTGTTTTTCGTTAATGATAAACTGATGTACGTGGTTCATTGTTATGGACTTATGGTAAAAATTACTGTTAAATATTTCTCCTACGCAAATTGTGCCACCCCCGTTAACACCCATAGGGGTTGATTTTCAAAAAACGCTTAGATATGTATCTCATAATTTGTATTGCAGAGCATTATTTCAGTTTCACGCAAAATATTTCAATAGAATTAAATTTCCCATACAAACTTAGCCACCCCCTTTAACCCCCAATGGGAGTGAATTTCGAAAAACCCTGAAATACGTGTTTCATCATTTGTACTAAAAAGCATTAATTCAAAGTTTCATGCAAAAATGTGCAATAAAAATATTTTCATACAAACTTTGCCACCCCTTTTAACCCTTTTAGGGGTTGAATTTCCAAAAAATAATATGCCTATTTCCTTCTCATGAATGCAAACTATCTACATACCAAATTTCAGCAAAATCGGTTGGGTGGTTTAGGCGTGAAAAGGTAACAGACAGACAGACAGAGTTACTTTCGCATTTATAATATTAGTATGGATTAAAGATAGTGCTTCTTTCTTATTTAATTCATAATCACTAAAGATCATAAATCTTTCATTTAATTAATAGATTATGGTATTGTTATGTTATCCTAATAAGACACTGTTTGTATATTTGAACAATAAATTCGTACCAAATGAAATAAAACAATTTATTTTACATAGAAATTTATTGTATTAGCTAAGTGTGATAAATGATAATCATAGTCGTAGTCCTGTGAAATTAGTCATTATAAATAAAAACAAACTGTAAACATAATCCCTAAACTTTGATTATATAAAATGTCTAGATCACAGATTAAGGAGACTAAAGTCTAGATGGAGCGTTAAGTGCGCGCAAACGTGTCAGAAAGTGTCAGCCATAGCAATATACTCTATGGTGTCAGCCAACTGCAACACATGGAGATTAGAAACCTAACCTATCTAACCTCCATGCTGCAACAGTTGGCTGACAAGTGCTTACCCGCCGATTAGTACAGATCGTGCCGCTTTACTTCCCAGTATATTATCTATACTCTTTGCGCTTTACTGTCACTACGTATTTTAATAAGTCTATTTTTACGATTGTAGGGCGACGCTCCATCTAGACATTTTATATAATCAAAGTCCCTAAAGTCTGAAAAAATACAATGGCGATTGATGATTTTCGGGGACTTCCACAGGTTAAAATGAGACACCAGAGTTCAGAAATCTTCCAGGCTTTATTTCCTCTTCTTATTTCTAGTCGTATGAAACCGAATGTAATGAACGGAATGCCAACTCGTTTCAAGATGCGTGGGTCCGTAGCTTTGAGCAACACCTTAACGAGAGCCGCTGCATTTTGACACGAGTTTTACAATAATTTTCACTATCGTATTACGATATTTTTGCGTCTAGCGCCTAAATTATAAAAGTTACGGTCTCTAAAGTTTTACATAAATATAGATTTTAACGTATTCTATCTATATACATTAATTTTACATAAGCTACTTATATACTTTTTAAGATATTTGTACATTTGTTTGAAAGAGGGACAATATTCGGTACTTGCCGTGGCAGGCAATTTCTTTCAATTACATAGACTTATACTTATCCTAACTTATTTTTCTTTGCTTACCTACTTACTATCTAAAGGAAACACACGAAATTTCAAACTTTATTCACTAGAATAGTAAATTAAAATATATAAATAAAGAAAATAACAAATATCAAAGTACAAAGCTTAGCCTATGTTCTGTCCTACTCTAATGCTTATATCTACGTATTTCGCCATCTCGCTCGCGCCGGCCGTGGTAGTTTATCGTACTTGTGGCGTTTTCTCGCTGTCTGCAACAGTCTCCCCTCGACGAAGACCAGTCGTAGTCCCATTTTCTCCAGCAGCAGCGAGCTTCTGATCCTTCTCTCCATCCACCCGTAGCACGGCGAGTCGTGAAGTCGGTCTTCTGAAGATTCCTCCTTGCGTGCGGACGTCAGCACTTCGCACGCCTCCATCTGGTCCCGAGTACACGCGCTCGACGACTCCCCTCGGCCAGGTGTTACGGGGGAGTGTGGAGTCGACCACGACCACCAGGTCTCCCTCAGCCAGGACGCGCTCGTTCCTTGCGACGTCTCTCCTCGGCACCAACGACGGCAGCTATTCGGCATCGGCCAATGCTTGCGACGCTCGCCAGGCTCTCTTGTCGGTGACTTCGCAGGGTCCGGTGGTGGGCAGGCCCGTGGACGAGCCGATCAGGAAGTGGTTCGGTGTGAGCGCCTCGGGATCGTTGTGATCGACCGAGACGTGCGTGAGTGGCCGGGCGTTAATGGAGTACTCCGCTTCCACCAAGAGCGTCTGGAGAACTTCTTCCTTCGGAGACTTTTGGTTTAGGACCGCTTCCAGCGCGACCTTCACCGATCGAACTAGTCTCTCCCAAGCTCCTCCCTGGTTCGGTGCTCCTGGTGGGATGTATTTCCATTTTAAGTGATGCTGCAGCCTCAGGTCTTGCAGGGCTGGTAGCCACTCCTTGTATGCCGTCTTCAGCTCGACGTCTGCGCCGCGGAAGTTCGTCGCGTTGTCGCTAAACATGATGGCTGGCCATCCTCTTCTCGCAGCCATCCTTCTCATCGCCATCAGCGCAGAGTCTGTAGATAATGAAGCCACTGTTTCGATGTGGACGGCTCGTGTTGTCATGCACGTGAAGAGGGCTCCCCATCGTTTTTCATGTCTTCGCCCGATGGTCACGTTCATAGGTCCAAAATAGTCCAGCCCGCAGTTGCTGAAGGGTCTCAAGTATGCCCCAAGTCGCTCCTTCGGGAGATTGCCCATGATCGGCGGTCTCGGGTGGGCTCGTCGTACTCTGCAGAGGGCGCACCGACTCATCGCTGCTTTCACCGCTGGTCTTATTTTCAGGATCCAATGTTTCTGTCTCAGGTCGTTCACGACCCGTTCCTGGTTCGCGTGACCAGCTGCCTCATGTTCCTTGATGATCAGCAGCATGACGTAGTGATGTCTCCCGTCTAGGATGGCCGGTCTTTTCATCTCCGATGGCACGTCCGCAGCCCCGATCCTCCCACGCAGCCGTAGCACTCCGTCTTCAAGCACTGGATCCAGCTTGCGTAGTGGGCTTGACTGCGGTAATGGTTTCCCTTTGGACAGCAGGTCTATTTCGTTCTGGAAGCTGTCCTGCTGGGCCTTCCGGATCCAAAGATCTTCAGCTCTCTTCAAGTGCTCCACGTCCAGCTTCTCAATTTTTTTGTTCTGGCCTCTTCTTTTGCAGTAGTCCGTAAATTGCAGCACCCGGGCCGTCGTTCTGATCAAGCGCTGCTACTTGGAGAATCTCTTGACATCTGGCAGACCTCGATCGTCGACTGCAGCCTCTCCCATGTGCAGCACCAACTTCTCCTGGGGATAGTAGTCTTCCAGGCATTCTGGGGTCTGTGGCCACTCCCTCTTTGGTTTCCTCAAGAATGTCGGCCCGTTGAACCATCGGTCATCATTCCTCGGAACGTATCCTGGTCGAGTAGCGAGGTCGGCGACGTTTTCATCCGTTGGAATCCATCTCCATTGTCTCTCCGACGTCAGCTCTGCGATCTCCCCAAGGCGATGAGCTACAAAGGGTGTGTAGCGGCGGCTACCATTCTGGATCCAGTGGAGTACGGTCTGTGAGTCTGACCAGTACCAGGTTTCCGTGACGTCCCATCGGTGTTCCTTCCTTATCGTCTCGGCGAGTCTTGCTCCGATGAGGGCGGCTTGCAACTCCATCCGAGGAATTGTCACGGCTCTGAGTGGTGCCACTTTAGCCTTGGTCCCAGCCAAGACCACATTCGTTTCCCCATCTTCGGTTTCCAGCCTCCAATATGCAGCCGCGGCGAAGGCCTCTTCGCTCGCATCGCAGAAGATGTGTAGCTGCCTATTGGTTACGCTCCTCCCCTCGTAGCATCTTGGAAGGCGTAAGGTCTTGATATCTTCAAGCTTCGCTAGCCAGGTGATGAATGACTCGGCGACGTCCGTTGGGATTGGCTCGTCCCAGTCTATCTTTCTTCTCCACAAGTGTTGAAGAACCACCTTTGCTGTGATGGTGTAGCAGCTGAGCAGTCCCAGTGGATCGAAGATGCTCATGACAGTGCTCAGAGCTTCCCTCTTTGTTGGTGGTCGCTTCAGGCTCTTCACTTCTTCTGTCACCCTGTTCAGCGAAGTGTTGAAGGTAAGTACGTCGTCTCTGGCGTTCCATTGTAGCCCCAAAGTCTTTTCGAATTTCTCGTCGTTCGCCAGAGGTGGTGTTGGATCTTCAGCCTTAAGTTCTTGTGGGATTTCTCGTAGTGCAAATTCAGAGTTGCTGTTCCATCCTCTCAGCACGAATCCCGCTTGTTGATGCACGTAGTCCACTTGCTGGACAGTTTCTTTTGCTTCATCTTCATTTTCAAAGCTGTCCACGTAGTCATCCATGTAGTGGGCTTCCGTGATGGCTTGCAGGGCCTTCGAGTGAGTTGCAGCGTGCTCTCTCGCATTCTTGTTCCTCACGCTGTGCGCCAGGAAAGGGGAACATGACGCTCCGAAGATCATTGAGGTCATCTTGTACTTGCGAGGTGCTTCATCTTCTTCGTTTCTCCACAGGAACATTTGAGCTGGCTGATCCTCTTTTCTGATTTTCACACGAAAAAACATTTCTTGAATGTCTGCTGTGACCGCGATGACTCCTTCCCGGAACCTGAATAGCACCCCCTGCAGTGATTGCAGCAGGTCCGGACCTTCCAGCAGGTAGTCATTGAGGCTTCTCCCTTGTGACTTCGCAGCAGCGTCGAAGACGAGTCGAATCTTCCCGGGCTTATTAATGTTCTTCACCGGGAAGTGTGGCAGGTACCACGCGACAGGACTGCTGTCTTCGCTTCCATCGCACTTCTCTGCGTAGTTTTTCGTTAGCAGGTTTTCAATTTGTTCCTTGTATTGCTTCTTTTCATCGGGGCATTTCTTAAGCTTCTGTTCTAAGTTGTTCAGCCTTCTCATAGCTGTGTTGTAGCTGGCGGGAAGCTTGGTATCTTCATGACGCCAGGTGAGTCCAACTTCGTAGCGTCCATCTTCCCTTTTCTTTGCCGTCTTCTCGAAGATGTCTTGCGCTCGCTGATCTTCAGATCTGATCTTTACTTTCGTTGAGACTCCCAGGGCGTCGATGTCGAAGTGTTGCTTGACCATTTCTTCAATTTTCTGGTCTTGACTGGTGGTGATGATGTGTAGGATTTCTTCTGGTCCCTCGGTAATGATTCTCCTTGGGACCGCTCCATGGATCACCCACCCGAGCTTCGTCTTGGATGCAGCTAACTCTCCCTTTTTGCCTGTTCTGATTTCTCGGGACACGATCAGCTCCCAGTTGTCTGTCCCTATTAAGAGCTGGGGTCTTCCTCGCGAGTAGCAGAGTTCTTCCTTGCTTAGATCCTCAAGGTGTTTCTTCCGCAGCAGCTCTGGATCCACGGATTGAGTGGTCAGCTTCAGCTTCCCAACCGTCCTTGCCGCGATGTTGAACTCCTCGCTGCTCTTCCCGCGAATGCCGATCCTCACCAAGCGGCTCTTGTTTTCTTCTCGGCTGGTGTTGATCCCACTCATGCTCATTGGTTTCAGTGGCCCTTTTGCTCCAACTCGTTGTGCGATTTCTTCATCCAGTAGTGTTACTGTAGATCCTTCATCGAACAACGCCAGGGTTTGAGCTTCTCCATTGGGACCGCTGACTGTCACTGGACACATCTTCAGCTTGATGCCTTCTCTCTCCGGGATTACTGTCGCCGCTACCACTTCTGAGGCGTCTTGGTCTTCATTCTCAATCATTGCCACATTTTTGGTCGTGGCTTCAGGCGCTCGAACCAGGTGCAGCATCGCATGATGTGGTCGCCGGCATTCCCCAATACCACACGTCTTGGCCTTGCAGTACATCTTCCTGTGCCCTTTGGTGAGGCATTTGAAGCAGAGTCCCGATCCTTTGACTTTTCCCCAGCGGTCTTCAATCTTCATCAGTTTGAACTTGGGGCACCTTGGTACCTCGTGCTCCTTTTCACAGATAAAGCATTTGGTTTCAGCTTCTTTTTCTTTTCGCATTGTCTTCTGCTGAATCTCGTCTGTCGTTGCAGTGAAGACTGTCCTCTTGTTTCTGACGGCTGGTGTCTTGAGGCTGGTCTCTGGTTTCAATGCCTCCTTCTTCCCAGACAACGTTGTTCCGTGCTTCAAGGCCCGTTCAGCTTCCTTCATCAGGAACTCAGAAAGCAGGATGATCTCTGGAACGTCTTCGTGCTGGTGGGCATCGGCGTAGTCGTACCACCTGGACTTCTGGTGTGGGCTCAGCTTTTCTAAAATCTCTGCTTTCAGAGCCGGGGCGGCCAGGTGCTCCTTCTTCAACTGCAGTAGCACGGTGACGGCGTTCTGCACTTTGACTGCGAACATGTTGAATTCAATCGCTGTCGGTCCCGGCCTAGGCAGGCGCTTCAATTCTTCCAGTGCCTTCGCTATCAGCACTTCCGGTCGGCCGTAGCACTGCTCCAGGGTCTTCATAATCACGTCGGGGTGTGTCATCGTGCTCAGGAGAGACGATACGAGTTCACTCGCCTCCCCTCGTAGACAGTTCCGCAGGCGCGCCAGGTTGTCCCATGGAGTAATGTTGAACCTCTTCGTGATGTATTCCATTGCGGCCTTAAACCGCATCCATTCGGTTTGTGCTCCGGAAAATGTTGGCAGGTCTGAAGATTGTTGCGTCGCAGGCCTCTTGTTCATCATCTTCTCAATTGCCTCTGCCAGCTGTTCGAAGTCGGTTCTCCCAGCTGCTGGTGAGCGCCCTCTTCTTCTTTCTTCAAAGTCTTCATGCCGCTTGAACCTTTCCATTGTGGTTTCTTCTCTTCCCGGCATGCAGGCTTCTGGGTTCCGGGTTCTGGGTTCCGGGTCCCGGGTCGCAGGTGCAGGTGGCTGTGGAGGCCTGATGAGATTATTTGTCGTCTCTCTTCCCTCCATACTTCTATCCAGCCAGTCGGTGACCCGTCGCGCCACCTGTTCAGGTGGTTCATCTTCCTGGCTGTCATCGTCATCCAGAGCAGCCACTTCAGCGGCGAGCTTCTTCCTGATCAGCTCTGCTTCTATTTCCAGTTGCTTCTTCCTGATGTCTGCCAATTGTTGCTCCGCTTCATACTGCAGTTTTGCTCTGGTGCTGGCGTTCGATCTACGCGAGCGGACTGAAGGGGCGGATCTGTTCTTTCTTCTTGCTCCGGTTCCCAAGTCTTCCTTCCTCGCGTCGTCAGCTGGCAAAATTTCGTCCGCAGTCCGCCCGAAGGTGCGCCTCTCCATGGCAACACTCGTAACCGCACTCGCACCCACACTCGTATTCACACCCGCCGCGGTGAGGTAGCAGCGGAGTGAGGGGGGGGGCGTGCGGGTCCACGAGCTCTGAGGGCACGCTTAGCGTCGGCGGCGTTGGCAGCACATCGTAGCTTCGTAGCCCCGGTCCGATATACCTCTTAGCACCGGGGGGGGCGTCGGTCCCTCCCCCCGCCGCTTCTCCGGACGGGGGGACCCGTAGCTCCGTCGTTGATTCCGTCCTGGTCTCGATTCCCGAGGGGGAGCGGGGGGGTTCGTTGAATATCAGTCTTCCGTCTTCTTTCCCCCCGCCCTGGCTTCTGGTGACCACCATTCCGTTGCTGTCGAAGATCCGGCTCGAAGGACCAAAAAACTGATGATTTCCGGGGACTTCCACAGGTTAAAATGAGACACCAGAGTTCAGAAATCTTCCAGGCTTTATTTCCTCTTCTTATTTCTAGTCGTATGAAACCGAATGTAATGAACGGAATGCCAACTCGTTTCAAGATGCGTGGGTCCGTAGCTTTGAGCAACACCTTAACGAGAGCCGCTGCATTTTGACACGAGTTTTACAATAATTTTCACTATCGTATTACGATATTTTTGCGTCTAGCGCCTAAATTATAAAAGTTACGGTCTCTAAAGTTTTACATAAATATAGATTTTAACGTATTCTATCTATATACATTAATTTTACATAAGCTACTTATATACTTTTTAAGATATTTGTACATTTGTTTGAAAGAGGGACAATATTCGGTACTTGCCGTGGCAGGCAATTTCTTTCAATTACATAGACTTATACTTATCCTAACTTATTTTTCTTTGCTTACCTACTTACTATCTAAAGGAAACACACGAAATTTCAAACTTTATTCACTAGAATAGTAAATTAAAATATATAAATAAAGAAAATAACAAATATCAAAGTACAAAGCTTAGCCTATGTTCTGTCCTACTCTAATGCTTATATCTACGTATTTCGCCATCTCGCTCGCGCCGGCCGTGGTAGTTTATCGTACTTGTGGCGTTTTCTCGCTGTCTGCAACAGCGATAGTATTTCGAAATATTTATTTTAAAAATGTAATAGTTGGTGCGATTTTTGAAATCGTTTACAAAAAATTTATGGATATATAAAAAAAATAATAATCATCAAAATCCGTTCAAGTTCTGAGGTAACCTGTAACAAATTTAAACAAAAAAAAACAGTCAAGTTGAGAACCTCCTCCTTTTTGAAAGTCGGTTGAAACAGGTTTATGTTTTACAACAACAACAAATTACCATCAAATAATAGAGAATATTTTTATCTCGATGGTATCTTTACAAATCGAATATATTATTTGAATTCTATTTGAATATAACAAGTATTCTTCTATAAAATTATTTATGCATTTAAGCCACAGTAGGGGTATGGAAAATTAATCAACTAATTGTAAAGACATGACAGTGTATAATTAGTTTGCTTAATTTCATTGTATTAAGCGACTTGCCGATAAAAGGTTATTATTATTTTCATAAAACAATATGATGCTGAAAATCAAAACAAAAACGTTCAACAGTTGCTTAGCACCAATTCACCGAGGCTAACTAATGAGTTATGTGATACGCCAATTGAGATAGGACATCATATTTAGTCTCCTTAATCTGTGACATCATAGGACATAGAGTTATCTTTTTTTCCCTTTGTCTTCTTACATATGCCTATCTCGTTCCTTCACAACTTTTTTGTTCCATAGCTTATCTACTGCATTTTCTATCAAACATCTATGCCATGAATAGATTGACCATGGAGGTTAGAGACC
This sequence comes from Boloria euphrosyne, assembly GCA_951802675.2. Taxonomy (NCBI): domain Eukaryota; kingdom Metazoa; phylum Arthropoda; class Insecta; order Lepidoptera; family Nymphalidae; genus Boloria; species Boloria euphrosyne. Next base: position 11,011,536 of record OX637873.1, on the reverse strand, counting down.
AGGAGAACCATCGCTTCATACTAAAAGATTACCCGCCTGTCCCTGAAAATTTGTAGAATTTATAACGCGCTGTCGTCGGTAAGTAGTATTTGAGAAGTTAGCTGCATAGAGTATAGTAAGTATATTGGTTAGCTGTTTATGAGTATTGTCACGTTTATTTTTCATCTATGAATTATGATTGTCACTACTGTGTCAACGTGAAGTTAGGCATTGAGACAACACAGCGATCGCAGCGCCTCCTTAGTTTGACAATATTTATGAGACACTACATTCTAGGGCGATGGTCCTCCTGGTCTCTAATCTCCATGAGATTGACAGTAATGACAGTTATCTGTAACCAATAACCATAGAGTGGAGAAAAAGTACATACAAAGAAATTGTATCACTATTTTACGTCGAAAATGGCTGCAAGCCGTCGCAAACAAGATGACAAAAATTTAGAAATTTTACGTGAACTTATATCTGTGAATGGGAATAAATACTGCTTAGATTGTAATCAGAGAGGACCCACATATGTTAATACCACAATTGGTTCTTTCGTGTGTTCAAAATGTTCAGGAATGTTGTAAGTAGTTTTCTACGTTATTTGATATTTATATTATAACAACAAATAGATACTACTTACGTCTCAAATTTCAGGCGGGGTCTTACACCACCACATCGTGTAAAATCTATATCCATGGCTACATTTACGCCAGAAGAAATAGAATTCATTAAAGTAAGAGGAAACGATTATTGCAGACGCGTGTGGCTAGGCCTTTATGAGGGTGAAAGTGTAAACTTTACTGATGAACAAAGCGTTAAAGATTTTATGTCCGATAAGTATGAAAAGAAACGATATTATCTGGAGTCGTCGCTTAATACTACTGTTACGAATGGTAGCGCAGTCGGAAAAAATAAAATTAAAACCAAATCAGCTGTTAGTAATATTAGTACCACACCTCTAATATCTATTTCACCTCAAACTTCTAAAACACCTTATAATAATAATAATAATGTGGTCAACACTGCAAAAGTAGTGAGCAATGTTTCCGTTGTAAATGAAACAAACCATAAGCTGCCTAGGCCTGTGAATAACTTTACTCAGTCATCGCTGAATAAAGTAACAAGTATTCCAGCAGCTCCAAACCCAGTCCCTGTACCTGAGTAAGTTTTTAAATGTCTTATATGTATATCATATTTTGATTGATATTATTAATTAAATTTCATGTTTGACTTGTTTTCTACTTTTAGTTTTCCTGTAGATTTTTCTACTGCAAACATTTTTAATAGTGCCCAGTACAACAACAGCATTAATAATAATATTAACAACAATATAATGGTTCAGCCAATATCCAATACAAGTACACCAGCTTTTAATGCATTCAATTCTTCTTCTACAGCCTCAAGTAAGAATTTGATTATTCTTTTAGTGCTTGTAAAACCAGAAAGTATTGTAAAGATTAGATTTTAATAAATACAATTTTTCAGATGATCGTTATGCTGCCTTAGCTGATTTAGATCTTGCTTTACGACAGCAAAATATGATGAAAAATATGGGTAAGGGTTTCATTTTAACTTTTATATTGACTACTCTAGAGCCTGTTAATAAGTATAAAACAAAATAAGATATGCAACAAATTGAGGAAAATTTGTACTGAATTATTTTGTGTTTGTCTGTTATATATAGATCTAATGAAAAGATATTCATGTTTAAATATGTAATAATAATCATTTAAAAATTATATGATTCAGAGGAAAATAATTTAATTAACTTTGCCTTATTATTGATATTGATTATAAATTATACACTAGTATATTATAATTATTTTAAATATATTACAGAGGAAAATAACAGTGTCAACAAAAATCCCTTTCAAAGTCCATCAAGTAATGACTTGTTTGCAAACAAAAACCCATTTTTTAATGGAGGATGGAGTACTGTTGCAACACCCGTTCCTGTTAATCCTTTTAAGGTACATTTAATATGACAAAATATAACATTTTATATTATGATATTTATAATATTATGTATTTAAAAGTTATACTCGTATATGTGTAGTGTATCAACTATCTGGTATCTGTAATACAAGCTTCGTAGCTTACTACGGAACTAGATGGTACTGTTATTACATATTTATTAATTTATTTAGAATTGACAATATACATCTATTTAACCAAGTCAAAGTTGATATAATTGTTATCAGACATTTATTTTAATATCATACATATTTAGAAGTATAATATGATTCATGTATGAAAAGTTTTCAGAGATAACATATCTATGTGTGTTAAAATAAAACATTGTTTTCTAGCCGGCCAACAATGGAGCCTTTGTGAATTCCAAGAATCCCTTCCTCTGATAATATCTACACATGCATGCATGAGTCTAGAACAAAGAGAAATGAATGCAACAAAAAGCACAAACAATGCTACAATTAATAATGATGTCTATATTATTGTATAATAGAATGTTATATAAGTATTTCTATTTACATTTCGCCATAGTGTTAAATAAATGTGCTTATAACGGTTGTTAACTTAAGTGCCTCAATCTGCCTTACAGTAAATTTAAAATCCTAAAATGATATATTCTTATATTATGTACTGTTGATATTTCAAAAATATTTAAATCATGAAATGACTTGAAGGAATTTAACCGTGGATGTATAAGTATTTACTATTTAATATGCTGGTCTTAGCTTTATTTAATTTTAATGAAATAGTATTTAGTTAGTTATTTTGGCCTTAAGATAAATTGTCATGACAATTTTTAACTGTTCTTTTATATTTGGCGTACAAATAATCATCGTTTAGTGTTATTGAGATGCCCAAAATTATTGTAGTTGTAGGTGTTATTCAGATTGTGAGTCAGAATATTAGCATAATACGCCATTATGTCATCGCGCCTATGAACTGCGGAATATGAATTAGAAAGGCAGATACACACATTCACCTTGACCTTATAGATAAAATTGTTATTTGCTAACACTTACACGTAAAAGTACGAGTTAAAAACACTAATATATCCTTATTCCTTATATTTGTTAGCTTAATAATATATTTTTTACCTGAAGCATTTTTCGATAAGTAATTTTCATTTTTCTGCTTTAACCTAATTTATGTTGAAGTGTGGAACTGTCTTTAGAGTAAGGGTACACACCATTTTCTAATCATGACATTAGTCGCAAATAGCACGAATGTAAATATGATATATATTACGAGAGGCTAGTAACAAATAGAGTGTACATCAATTTAATAATTAAATCCTCGTATTGAGTTTCATCAGATAGAAATGTCATGGAGATTGTGAATATTAAATCGAAAGCTTTTGCTTTAAAAAATGTATGAATTATTTGTCTGATCTTTTTTTTTTAAATTGGCGCAAATTATACTAGAAAAAGTCTTTCACCCGTCCACAAAATACCAAAAAAGTGTATCGCACAAATAACGTATGAGACTGTCTAATATAGTTTGCGTCTGTTTTATCATGTTCATTAAAGCTCCTCAATTTCGTGCTTCATCTGTGATTTTATCATTAGTTTTATAATTTCACGCATACTTCTTGAACAATTTATTTCATTAATTAAATCAACGCACTTGACTATTTATTTAATAATTTTAATGTAACTATTAATTATTTTTACTTTTTGAGCACTGAGATCTGTTAATTTGTATGAAATATTAAAAATAAATCGATGTTTTTATTAACATGAAGTTATTACCTATTATAAAATCCTACTCCTACTAATTTATAGTGATAAAGAGAATAATACATATTATTGTTTAATGTTTAAACATATAATTTATTTTTATAGTTCGCTATATGTAGTTGAATCTAAAAAATGAATATTTTTGGAAAACCTCAATGAAATATTCATTATTATAGATACAGAAACGATTCTACAGTTTTAAGAATTTTTGTCTGTCTGACCACATCACGATAAAATTAATGAACAGATTTTGATGACATTTTGTATGATAAAAGCTGTTATCTGTGTCAAGGGATAGTTTTTACACAACTGCTCAAAAAAGAGTGTTATTTTTCGAGAAATCTACTAATGCCTACAATCTAAACCTATGCCATTATTATATTACAATTTACAGTTAATATAGTCTTTGGTAAGAAATTAAAAAAATATAATGGTAGTGATATAGCTTATTTTATTTTACATTTTGCATTTGTTATTAAATATATGTCACATTTTGTATTTACTGTCTTTCCGTGAGGACATTGGACTGTGAAAGAGGCATTTGCTGATTTGATTTATTGTCGAACTTGAGGACAAATTGTTGATGGATTCAGGCAAATCGACTGGAAGTGTGGCTGGTTGTGACGACGATGCGGCTAGACGCTGTTCTGATATTGTCTTTAAAATGTTCTTTCCAGCTTCTTTCGTCTGAAATGAAAATTTTATAAGGTACTCTGATGCCATTTTCAAATTTTTTTTGTAAATCGTGGGTAGGCACTGTCTGTAACAAGTATGAGACGTCAAATACCTTAGTCTCTTCCGTGACCATGATTGCTGTAGAGCATTCGAAACGTCGGGAACTAAAAATCAAAATAAATTCGCGACAAAATCGAGAATATTCGCGTAGACCTAAGAAAGTATTATTTGAGAGCGCTAGTCAAAAGCAAAACCTTATTTATATAGTCACTGTTACAAAATAAAAAGATCAGTCAAAAACGAGTTGGACTTGAACATGAAGGGTTCTAAAGTATTCCGTTGTGTAGCGGCATTAAAACTACACTCAAAATTTAAATGTTGACATTACATATCATGAGAAATAGCCCGCTGGCAGAGAGACTGACGAATAACGGAAGTTTAATAATGAAGTTCCTTTGGTATCCTTCAAATACGGAACCCTAAAAGCTAAGAAATAAAGAGCTTACGCTTTCATGTTCCAAGCACTTGTACGCGTAGTGCGAGGCGTGGTCGAGCAGGGAGAAGCGCAGGTAGTAGTCGGCGAGGTAGCGCAGCGCGGCCGGCAGCTCCTTGCTGCCAGCGTTGGCGGGCTCCTGCACCGCCGCCGTGTACGCCGCCGCCGCGCTGTTCGGCATACTCGACTTCTCGTACAACCTGAACAGAGGATATATTCAGCCTTTTTTAACGTCCCACTAATGCTGGGCACTGGCCTCATTCAATATGAGGGTAATCAGGCCACAGAGCACAATGCTGGCTAAATGCGGCATGGCGGACTACACATGTCTTTCGAAAACTTGCTAGGTTCTCTCAGACATGCAGGTTACCTCATGATGTTTTCCTTCACTGTAAGACAAGTAGTAATTATGTTAGAAATGACTTGCACATGAAAATATCAGAGGTGCGAGACGCGGATTTGTACCTGCATTACTCAGTTTCCCAAGCAAACATTCCCATTGGATTTTGGCAGGATTTTTACCTTGCTATCACTGTCGTGCATACTCACTTTGCCAGTTTAAATAACGCCATGCCTTCAATATCTCCCGTGCTATGAGCTTTGTAGTAACACTTCAGTGCATTGGGAATTTTCTCCATTTTTTCATAAGCTTCTCCAAGTGAAACTAACATTCTAGAGTCATCTGGCTTAAGTTGTGCCGCTCTTGAGTAATAATATATACAGTAACCATTGAGACCTAATATTTCGTATGCTTGACCAAGACCATTCCATGCTCTGTAATCATTTCTGTTCACATCTGTAATAAGTAAATTAAAATATAACTTTTACAGAAGTTAAAAATATCTTTATTATTACACAGGTTGTACACTGTTCTTACAGCCAGTGTAGTAATAAAGATAAGACCTATTAAATGCGAGATTAGTGCCTAATCTTTAAGAGTCAAACTTAACCTTTGCCTTGATGGGTGAGTGTGTCTCACACTTTGATGCTTGACTTTAGCCTAACATTCTACTCAAGGTGGATGTGGCAAAATTCTTAAACATTGAAAGTAAACAAAGCAAATAACATTTTTACTACATATAATGTATGACATATTATTAATATACATGTATTAATTATTGACAGCTTAATATTGTGTTATAATAGAAAATAAAATTGATAGAAGTCACTTCTACTGAGTCAATTTTCTTAGTATGCACAACCATAATTTAAGAAATAAGTGGTTACATTTGCACATGTGTATAGTACTTTGATGGGAGTATACAACAGCTATCACTTTTTATTTAAATCTCTTGAAATATATCAAAAAGTTCTTTGGTCTTTTTTTCTAAGTACTTTTTGATTATAGAAAATAAATGATATATATCACATAAAAAACAAAGGAAATAATATTTACCAATCGCTTGTCTATAGCACTGTATGGCGGCATTGGAATTTTGTAGTTCAATAAATTCATGTCCCATCAAAATCCAAGCCGATAAGTATTGTGGATCCAATGACAAGGCTCTCTGGAAATATAACACTGCTTTCTGATGTTCACTCCTAAGACTATAGTAATTACCTGAAATAATAAAGAGTCTATACCAATAATATAGTACCAATATGTTGAATTGGTAACAAAATTTGCCAATATGAATGGTATCTGTACTCCATATATCACTTTATTTGTTGGACTATTATAACAAGGAGTAATAGATATACACATACACATTCATTCATATGCACAATAACTATTTAATTTCATTTATCATTCTACAACTAAAGTATGCCAAACAATTTATAAATATAAATTACTTAATATACTAAATGTTTAATATTTTTGAAGCCAATCTCCAAACAATATATTGCATATGTAGAACATTAATTACAATGAAGTATAATAACTGACATCTCACCTATAACACAACATGTTTCAACTCTATATTTATCAATTGAAACTGCTTTTTGTGCTAGATTTGCTAGTTCCATTCTTTTTTCTTTAAGATACAACAAATGAGAGAAAACATCCCAGTTATCTAACCGGTAAGGATCATTTTGATATAAGTTTCTAAATAAACATAATGATGAGTCAACATCTGTAACAATATTATATTTTATAAATAATTTTGCTTATATATAAGGATATAAAATAAAGGTTTAAAAAAAGGATACCTCTTCTGTCATGATGAGCAATAGCCATTTGGGCTGTAATATAAGTACTTTTTTCAAATCCAGCTGCAGCTAGAACAGTGTAAGCTTCCAGTGCTTGCTCAGATAGCTTAAGCTCAACAAAGGCATGTGCGGCAAAGAAATACATCATCCAATGCTTAGGTAGTTGTAGAGAATCTAAGGCTTCATATTCATTAGCAAGACCTGCCAATTCTACCCAAGCAGCCCATAAAGTAGGAGCAGCAGCCACTGCAGCTTGAAGTACTGTGACTGCCTGACTTCTTAAATCTAATTTTTTTAAAACTACACCTTCTAAATATAAAAGATATCCATCAAGACTGTTACGATTTGCCTGTAATTGTAAATGGTAAATTATATTCCACTTGTTAAAAAAAATTATAATAGAAAAAAAAACAAAGTTGTTCTCTAAATTGAAGTACACCAGTTACTCAATTAATTTTTAATGTTCACATTATTCTTATAAATAAATATAATTTCACCTTAAAAAATGACAATAGATCTAAAAGTACTTGGGTAGATTCCATATTTTCAGTACCAGTATCAGTAGCATTGTCTAATCTCTTCTTTTCACTAGACATATATTGTGAATATCTGAGTAAAAACACGCATTTTGGACTTGTGCAGTTTTCTATAAAGTGTGCTGCTCTATCATACTCTTGACAATCAAAATAGGTCTTTGCTAATGTGTATGCCTCCTTCTCTTCTGCTATAATTCCATCTTCAGGTGTACTCAAGTCATCATTATGTGGTAATTTATGATCTTTTAATGCAAAATTTAATTCTGCTAACCACTTCGAAGTTTGTATTAATCCACGATCGTTACACTCTCGAATACCGTGCAAAATATCTATTCTCACTTGATTTATATCTATTTGTATGTCACCTTTCGTATTAAGTAGTGGTTGCATGATTGCACTATTATCTTATGAACTAAAATAATGAATATTATTATGCTCCAAAACTGATTTAACATTTAGCATGGCCTCATCATAGTAAAAATCATCTGAGATTTTTTTTTACTTCTATAGAAATGCTTCATCCGTTTGCTGTCTTCGACAGAGTCATAGATGATGATATCAGAATTCAGATTAAAATATTATTTATTAATACATAACAACATAACACAACATAAATATATTTTTTTTAAATAAAAGTACGGTAGGGATACCTTAATTATAACGTTTTTTTAACATTAAAAAATTTGACATTGGTGATTGCCTGATTGGTCACATTGACACTGACAGTCAGTGTTGCCAACCCCAGCATAGAGTAAAGCTGTAGATATGCTTAAAAAAAACTGTAGAAAACTGCAATTATCAAATTAAAAAACAGTGAATCTACATTATATCTTTATACTAGCTTTTCACGCGGCTCCGCTCGCATTTTAAAGACCCTAAACTAAATTCTCAGATTTCACATACCGTGTGATGTTTTACAGTCGGTTTTTAACAGTTACTTGAGATTTGTCAGAAATGAGATATTTTCCAGCAGTAAAAAGTATCCTATGTATTAACCCGGGTAACCAAGTATCATCATACCAAATTTCATGCAAATCCGTCCAGTGGTTTTCTCGTGACGCGGTCACAGATAGACAGACAGACAGACAGACAGACAACAATTCTAAAAACAATAGTTTTGACCTCTATATCGATAAAAATGTCTATTTCAATTAGATTTTCCAAAAAATATTTAATGTACAGATTTGACTCAGTTAGAATTTTAAAGATGTATAGATTATATTTTATATAATTAATTATAGTAATAAATAGAATACATTATAGGGAGGGAATTAAAACTTTGCATATTCGTAAATTATTACTCAGCTATAACAACGTCAATCAACAAAAAAGAATCTAATCAGTTATCAGACTAATGACGGAATGCATGGACAAGTCAATTACATTTATTTCGAATCGACAAAGCATTTACGGGTTTCCCGGCTAAGTAAAAATAAACAATAGAATGTCGGTAAAACAGACTTCGACCGAAACCTCGGAGCAATTTAATTGCTCCGAGACCGAAACGATCTACCACTAACGCCATCTATTAAATCACCTGACCATTACCTCCGGTTCGATAGTAGTCAGTTTTATTAAGGCTGACTTAGTGTACGGACTAATAAAATAGTTGACGCTAGCATTTTACATAAAAAACTGTAGATTTCGAGGCCTAAACTGAAAACTGAGAGAATTTCCGAAAAACTGTAGATCTACAGTTAAAACTGTAGGGTTGGCAGCACTGCTGACAGTTCACAAATAAACAAAATCATAGAGTAACATTTTCAAATCTCAACTAACTCGTTATGAAGTTTACCTACCATTACTTCCACCCGACAATAACATTAAATTTTGCCAAAACGGCACTCCTACGAGCCTCTGAACAAATTAATTAAATTAAAATACCTCATTTAATAGACCAGTAACCTTTATTAGCGCTTTCCTTTTAAAATGAATAAACACTTATTAGTTAGCCAATAACGTTAGCCAATAAAGGGGGTCATTGATCATTTTTTTCGGCTTTTATTTAAATTATTATTATTAAGACTTTCTTCATTTTTCTATTTTTACACCACCGCCGTCGTTGTTTGAGCAAAAGTAGCAGTAATTGTACTTCTTCCTCAAAATTCATGATGCTACTGATTTCAAAGAAATTTAAATTATCTATGACTGCAAGAACGATCGGTTTATGTTGATAAACGCATTTCGACGGACAATCTTGTCAGTTAGAGAGATTCCTCCTTATCTCTACCCTCCATAAATACTATAGGCCTATGCGCAAAGAGAATGCAAAGAGTATAGAATTAATATACCCTATGCGATTTGAAGTGCATTGCTGATTTTACGTGTTTTTATCTGGTTATTTTAAAAATAGTACAAAATGATCAGTGCTTAGTGTAAATTGCAACGCTTAAAGATTAAATAATGTCCGGCATTAGTGAGATGTACATTTTTTGTCTATGACAGTGTACACTTCAAATGTCGTAAAGCGCCTTCTCTGCTTTAGTTATTGTCATGGAGATTAGAGACGAGGAGAACGATTGCTACATGCCCGCATTACCCGCCTGTCCCTGAAAATTTTTAGAATTTATAAAGCGTTGCCGTCGGTAAGTAGTATCTGTGAAGTTAGCTGTTTATGAGTACAAGTAGATCAAGTGAGTTGAATAATGTACAAATTTACAAAATAACAATAAATATTTATATTTATAATAATTTATTATATTTATAATAAAGTAATTTTTGACTTAGATATATTTGACGATTCTTTACCTAAATTAAAAAAATAATTAAATAATCACTTTTCTTTAAAACTTAAATAATTATCTATAATTAAATTTTTATTGTTTTAAATTATAATATGTTTTTGTTACATTCAATTAATTATTTTATCTTATTTGGTTTAGTTTATTATTTTTAAATTAGAATTATTTTGTTTCTTTTTTTTTGTTCTGTTCTGTTTATGTCATAACAATGTTGTGTTTACCCGTAATTGGTATATTTAAGATGATCCTCGATTATAGTCATGATTATTTTTATAAAACACATTCTTATATATACTGTTGGTAAACCTATATAAATAAATAAATAAATAAATAATAATTAAAATGGTACTTACGTACTAACGCCACCGCAATTTCGTTTTTCTACAGATTTGTGTAAATGTGCTTATATCGTAAATAGCTGTTCTTTGGGTTTGGATATAATAGGTTCATAACACTGACCTCGATAATACCACTGGACTGGCTGTTGTCAACGTGCTTTTGTGGCTGCTTGATATTCGCCATTTTGGCGCTGTCCGCCGCTGTCGGACGTAGCGAGAGTTCGTGGTACTAAAACTAATGATGTCGATATAAAGATTTTTATTTTTTATTTTTATTAATCAATAACCGTATCATCATAATTACTACTTATGTTATATTAACAACGAAAATGCAAAATTACTTTACAGTAAATAAACACCTTTATTTTTCATCTATGATAAACACTTCTCGCTGTCATTTGCAATATACGTCAAAATTAGTTCTCGACCCTCTCGCTAGTGGCGCTTCAAATGGACACAAAAAAATTGCTGTCAAACGCTTGGAACCGCCAGTCCAGTGGTATTATAGAGGTCAGTGGTTCATAAGGTTAATTTTAAGAATCTTTCTTTATTGGTTGGTTAGGTTAGATATTTGACCACATCGCACGAGCCATGAGTGTGCCATAATCGAATACTATCATAAAATAAAACACTATTAATATGTAATCAAACATTTCAAAAACAAAGCTAAAAAATTGCGCCAAAAAATTAGCCAAAATTATTTTAGATGTAGAATGGCGGCAATCGCCGCATTATTTATAAATGCGGTGGCGTTAGTACGTATAACGTAAGCACCATTAAAATTATAAAGACAATTTATAATTATAATAATAAGACAACTTAGCGATCGCAGCGCCTCCTTATTTTGTATATATTTCTGGGACACTACATTCTACACGATCGTTCTCCTCGTCTGTGCCCTCCATGGCTATTGTTCTGAGATGACAATCTATAATGAATTGTCAAACTAAAGCCTCAAATCTCAATTGACAATTCCTCTGTCAACTGTCATTCTGTTATTTCTGTTGTCTAATCTTATTCTTCAATCTTCACTATTGTATATTGTTAAAGAAGTAACCTATAACAACACATTCAACATTTTACTTTGAAACATTTTAGCAGTTACTTGTGTTGTATTGTGAATAGGTAGACTGATTTAAATATAATTTTAATGTATGGAATCAAGAACCATTATAAATTAATTCAGCATAAGCGTAGACTAATAATAAGGAACTTTATTTAGGAAATTATATGTAAACAATTTATTTACATTATTAAAAGTGTATGCTTTTTCAGGAGTTGGAGCCTATACTATTTTTTTGGAAGTATTTTCGAGGTTAAGGAGCTTTATAATCTATTATAATGTCTGAACAGAATGTAGAACCTGTTTCGACCGATGTAGAGAGTAATTATAGTGCAGCAGCTAATGATCCAAAAAATATGCAAGAAGTAACGCAATATGTGAGCATTGTTTTTGTTACAAATATGTACCATTTTACACAATATTTTTTTAAACTATTTCTTTATTGCTTTACAGGTACAGTCTTTACTTCAAAATATGCAGGACAAATTTCAAAGCATGTCAGATCAAATTATAAATAGAATAGATGAAATGGGTTCGAGAGTTGATGAACTAGAAAAAAATGTTACAGATCTTATGACACAAGCAGGTGTAGAAAATGAAAAGTAGGGAAGGCTAATATTTGATTGGTTTGCTGTATGCTTAATTTTATAGCGACTAAAAATAATTTTGTGCCTGAAATAGAAGTATTAACAAGATCATATTGCTAATAAAATAGTATACAGTGAATGAATTAGATTATAGCATGAATATCACTTAGTGTACTTGTGTATTAATTTTGGTACATTTAATACAAAATAATAATGCCCCTTTTTGTATTTTCATGTAAAAGGCTTAAGTTAATAATAGTAGAATTGTGACAATATCACACACCAACTTAAGTAAATTTTCATATATGGATAACTATCTGTATTAACATTCCGAGTTATGACTTATGAGAGTCAATTATATGACTTTAAACACCAGAACTAGCCTTACATTGTGATTAAGACAAGATTTTCATACTTATTATAGGATTAAAATAAGCAATATTGTTAATAATAAATGAAAATGTAAAGTTGGATATACACATGTTTTATTAATATTTAAAAAAACTTTTACTTATAATCACTTATTTTCATAATTTTTTGCTCTATATATAGTTGTTAGCACATGTAACTGTGAAATTTAGCTTTTAAAATAATACATTTATATGTATAAGCACACAAAAAATACCATATATTGATATGATAATTTAATTTATATTTTGGCTAACATTATTTTAGTGCACTTTTCAAGGGATACTAAAATTGCTATATTTCAATAAAAACTTAGATATACCAACATGTGGTCGATTAATTCTAGAAATATTAATAGTGGTAACTAATCTGCAAAAAGGACCTACTAGTGGTTAATTTATTCATATTATTCATATTCATATTACTATTCCTATAATAGGGTGATTGAAATTCCGTTCTTATTATTAATTAATTACTCTTTCTTACAATTGGCATTACAATCTAGGAATAATAACAAAGCAAGAATAAAAGACTTTGTATTTAGTACTACCTATATGATATATTGACATCAAACACTGTATGCATTAAAAAGAAATATCACCTAACGGCATAAATTGACTAGTCGCAAAAGCGATCGACTAGTCTGCTAGTTGGATAGTCGGCAAAAATCATAGTCGGCCTATCTCTAAAAAATATCTATTTTTCCGAAATCATGATAATGTGAATTGTATTGTTTACACAAGAAGTATTATTTTGGTAGCCTTTAAAAAGTTGACTAACACAGAGTTAGCTGACTTGCAAATTAAAGATTCAATGTTTTTCCTTTTATTACATTTTAAAAGATGGGTTTTATTTTAGATAAGTAAACTGAATATCTATCAATCATTGAAGTATTGAAAGAAATTTCCATTACGATTTTTCTTTTAATAAATGTGTGATTACTATACTTACTATTAAGTTTTGCACAAATTTTATACCAAGTGTAGTTTTTTTATTTGTTCTCTATTAATAGCTATACCTAATTGTAAAGGTTTGGGTAAATTTTGTCTAATATATAATGTGTGTGTGTGATATACGTAATTAATTTTAAAGTTTTTCATATTTCTTTTTTTATAAATAGTAAAGTTTTTTTCACAGAATTTAATTGCAGTGTATCACCGGGTCTGTGAAAACTTATTTGTACTTTTGAGTTTTATATAAATAAATTGTACCTTATACAAATTAGAAAATTCTTAAAGATAGTTTTATTTTGTTACATTTACCAATAAAATGGTACCTATATGATAGAGATAATTGCAATCGACTTTAACCCCACGCTGGTACAAACTGGTACAGTAAAGCGAATGTTACTAATTCAAATCAATAGATGGTATAAGCATGTGACAGGCACTACAGTCCATAACAAACTTTGAATAAGTTCATCCGTCACGGTCTCAAAAGCTAGCTAAGGAAATAATAAATTGTAGCTGATCGCTGTCTGTACATGAAAGATATTTGAAAAAATTGTTAATTGGCGGTCTTTATTAAGTAGGTATATTAACGCAATAGAATACAAACACTGTAATTTTTTAGCATTTTTGTCGGTGTTTGTGCGCGTTCTAAGAATCTCGGAAACGGCTCATCCTATTTGGGTGCGGATTGAGTAATGTCAATCTAAATTTTAAACAATAACCTTTTAGGGACTAGACCGACCGACCATAACGAATATCATTAAATTCTGATTTAGCATGAAACTACTACATGCTGATATGTATTTATTTTTTTAATTCAATTGTTTCCTACTGTCTTATTTCGAGGGTTCCACTTGGCACTTTGACGTGTTTGGATTTATTCAGTACTAGCGGTGCCCGCGGCTTCGCTCGCGCTAAGAGTGAATAAAATAAACATTTTTGCTTATATATACTGTTACTTATAAGTTATAATGTACCAAGGACTAATACCCCATTTAAAGTTCTGGCCCTCTTTTCTGAAAACTACTGTGTAGCATCCTGCCGTGCCGCCACTGCTGCGCTTTCTAAAACTTATTTCCTATTTTTAACCAATTTTGCTACTATGTGTATCATAATTTCTTTGTGTGTTTTTCGTTAATGATAAACTGATGTACGTGGTTCATTGTTATGGACTTATGGTAAAAATTACTGTTAAATATTTTTCCTACGCAAATTGTGCCACCCCCGTTAACCCCCATAGGGGTTGATTTTCAAAAAACGCTTAGATATGTATCTCATAATTTGTATTGCAGAGCATTATTTCAGTGTCACGCAAAATATTTCAATAGAATTAAATTTCCCATACAAACTTAGCCACCCCCCAATGGGGGTGAATTTCGAAAAACCCTGAAATACGTGTTTCATCATTTGTACTAAAAAGCATTAATTCAAAGTTTCATGCAAAAATGTGCAATAAAAATATTTTTCTCATACAAACTTTGCCACCCCTTTTAACCCTTTTAGGGGTTGAATTTCCAAAAAATAATATGCCTATTTCCTTCTCATGAATGCAAACTATCTACATACCAAATTTCAGCAAAATCGGTTGGGTGGTTTAGGCGTGAAAAGGTAACAGACAGACAGACAGACAGACAGAGTTACTTTCGCATTTATAATATTAATATTAGTAAAATTAGTAAAATTAGTAAATTAGTAATTAGTAATTAGTAAATTAGTAATTAGTAAATTAGTAAATTAGTAAATTAGTAAATTAGTAAATTAGTAATTAGTAATTAGTAATTAGTATTAGTATATTAGTATATTAGTAATTAGTAATTAGTAAGTATATTAGTATATTAGTATATATTAGTATTAGTATATTAGTATAGTATAGTAAATTAGTAAATTAGTAATTAGTATATTAGTATATTAGTATTAGTATATTAGTATATTAGTATTAGTATATTAGTATTAGTATTTATAGTATAGTATTAGTATAGTAAATTAGTAATTAGTAATAGTAATTAGTAATTAGTAATTAGTATTAGTATATTAGTATTAGTATATTAGTATTAGTAATTAGTAATTAGTAAATTAGTAATTAGTAATTAGTAATTAGTATGGATTCTCTATTTTGGAAGTTGATTTAAAAATAATCACAATAATATATTCGCGTCGACCTTTGTTATGTGGAAAAATGATAAAGCAACAAACATATAATTTCGTAATAAGTAGGGAAATAATTTTAAGAAATAGGTTTACATTATAAGTTGTATGATCCCTTGTTTATTATTAGGCACAATAACACCCCACAATAGATATAATATCGATTTTTCTATTTTCCTGGCATATATAATTTTATGACAATAATAATAAATTATAAATAAGGAATCATTATGGAATTTAAATATTTTATTGTTGAATAAATCATTTTTTTGTACATGACTTTTGATCCACACAATGTACTTCAAAGATACTTTAATAAATAGTCGATGCTTCAACGAGATTCTGTATCATCTGTTGTACTTTGCTCTTCAGATCCATCAGTTTCCTGTTTAAAAAATAAGCAGTTCATTAATTGGTAATTGTATTTATCTACAGTATTTTGCGTGGTTTACGCCCTAATTTAGATATAACATGTATAAAGTTTTGGTACTCACTTATCACAAAATATCGAAAACGGCTTGACGTAGGTATAAAGATGAAATTTGGCAGTGAGGTAGTTTCTAATTAGTAGACGTCCGATAATAACGGATTTTACGAAAGGGTCGGATTAAGGAGGTCTAAGGGCTGTTGAAAATTTGTATAGGGATGAACCCGAACGAAGCTGAAGCTAGCGTCCCTAGTTATTTAATGTTAAAATAAAATTAAAATACACTCGGGTTCGTCTCGAGAAGTAACTTTAACCGTAAGTGTAGTTTTCTCTGAGATGTGATATTCTCGTGCAGAAAAATCTGCCTACCATCTTACCAAATTTCATCAAAAACTGTCCAGTGGTTTTCTCTTAATGCGATTACAAATAGATAGACAAAATTTTTAAAAAGTATAGATTCGCGATTATAAAGATCGTCTTTAAGATTCTTTATAAGATATAAAGATCTTCAATAAGATTTTCCAAAAAAAAATATTTTATGTAAAATTTCGACTTAGAATTTTACTATAAATGTATAAATGTGTTTATACCGATGTTTCCTCATCGTCTTTATTAGGGGAGTGATTCATTAAAGCTGCTAGCGAGCTCGATCGCGCTTTACTCGACCCTCTTTTTTCTGGAGATCGCACTCTTCCCAAACTCTGTGTCAAAAAATGTAAATTGAATATTATTTAAATTATAAATACTTATAACGTTAAAACTATAATAGTTTAGAGTCGTGTCACTTAGTGTAGGTAATTATTATAACTTCCCCCAACATGAGTTCACCTTCTCGTGGTGGGGGAGCTAAGTAGCATCCGGCAATCCGGCCGGGCGTGAAGCCGAGAAACGCGCAGGGAGGTCCCACTTCGGTGGGTGTTGAATAATACGGGTTGCTACTGGTACTTCTCTGATAGCAGAGTTGACTGTGGAGCAACCCCGCGGCTGTGTGGTCTGCTTTGGCATCCCTCCTGGACCTGAATTTGCAAGCGATCCAGCGACGCCCCATAAAGATGGAAGATGGATACTTGTGTTTTAGTGGGTAGTATTGGCTAGTTTATCGCTGGTGAACACAACAAATAACACCTGTTTACTACAGGTGGTACGCGTAAATGCATTTCCCAAGGATAGACAAAAAAAAAGACAAGTTGGTATAATAATAATTGCTTACCGCAGAATCTTCATCATCTCTAGTTGGAGACTGTGGATTCATGAGAGACGCTAAAGAAGATGACCGAACAGATATTCCTGTGCTCACTTGTTTTTCCGGAGATCGTAGTTTTCTTTTAAAATTCTATAGATATGTAAATATATAAAATACATAATTAAAGCATTATATTTCCACGATCAACATATAGAAAGCTTATATATATTTCAGTTGTATTTACCGTCTCATCCTCTTGATCTGAAAGACCTGTTATCAAAAGCTTAAACGAAAATTCGTAATTAAAAATAATTTTCCATTTAAAATAATAATTTGGACATTTATATCATGCATCTATTTTAAAAGATTGCAAAATCATGAAATGATCAAAAAAGCGATGATAGTGTTGCGCCACTTGTGTTTGTACCAAAGTATGCACGCAAATAAGTAAGTACCTACCTATAAGTTATAACCGAAAGTGCATTATAAAATATCCTGTGGACATATCTCAGTAAGATGTAGTCGAAATCGTAGATTTCAGTATGCATTAAAATAATATTTAGGTATTTAATCCCTACTTATATCTACAGAATTGTAAAATTAGCCTCACCTCTAAATCAGCCTTGTCGTTGATGTTAGCAATTTGTTGGTAAGCGACAGTGAGCAGTTCTACAGCTTTAGCATGAAATGTCATTTCGATCATCACAAAGTCCGAGAGGAGTGATTTTAGTTGTAGTAATTTGCGTTTTTCGAAAAATTCTGTTTGCTCACTCAAACCTTTTGCAGTTCGGGACATTTCTGCTGATGCTTTTAATAATTCGGATTCCGCGTAAGTCTTATCAATGGTCACCATGAAATGTAAGGGGTCTAAGTTAGTTACTTTCTATTAAGTAAGTAAGTAACACGTGTATGTATTGTATAGTATAAAATATACCTACTAACGTAGGTATAGGCACTTAGATTTTCAGAAATGCTTATGCTATACGTAGCACATTAAATGTTTGTATATGTAGGAAAAGGTATGTCGCAGTAAGATTTTCCTACGATAATATAATTATAATCATCAACAATAATTATTCTGTACATTGTTAAATTTTATGATAAAACCTAGCACTTGTGTAATAGCTGCTCTCTAAAATGTTTCTTCTATTATTGTTTGTTTTGTATTGTTTGTTTAATTTTCTTGATGAATCATTTTGTGATGTAATATAAATTGCTTAGTTTTTAACCCCAGCAAGATAATAATAAATAATTTTGTACAACTTATCATTCGTTATGTTTCCGATATTTATTTAGTATTCAACTATGTATCTTATTGCGACATATAAACCATATTCTCTATGTTTTTTTTAAATGTTCATACATACTGATTTTAATTAATAAGATAAGCATAGTTAAGAGGTACTCCTAAACATACAACTTGTTGCCTGTTGAATGGTTGTCGTTCCCGGGCTTTGTCTAATACCTTCTTTCTAGCCATTTCCTTTTCTCTTACATTCATAGTATGTTTCAGTTCTTCCCTCGCGTGCTTACAGATACTTTCGTACTGAGAAAGCTCCCCTATAACCTGCGAAGAGTTATCATAATCGTACCATCGCGTACCATCGCGATCGTACCAATCTGTACATAAAATATATCGATTTCGAAATGAACCAACATTTTTTCAATACAATATTACAGTCCTTACAGTTTTTGTCTTTTACTTTCAAAGCTACAACAAAGATACGTTAAGGGTTGTCTTTGTAAAATATTATGGGCTATAACTAGGAAACTGTTGCATACATCTGAATTGCGACTTTAACAATGTCATATCTCTTTTTATAGAATTTTGCACATAAATTACGAAAATGTTTCTGCCTTTGTTCGTTATAACGTCCACCGTTTCATTAGAAAGGCAACAGTACGAAGATGGTTTTAGACTATAAAAAACCCCTAAAACGTACCTAAAGGGACGAACCCCAGCAGAGGGGGGTTAGTCGTTAGAAAGACACTAAGGGACAAAATATCTCCGAAATATGTAACTTTTATACTAAATAACAAGCAAGTAAGTATAATGCGAAGTGTCTAATTCTAAGTGTATAATATGTTAAAGTACCTACTTTACTACCTAAAATATTATAAACTACTTTATTTAGTACCATAATGTTTGTACATTATTGATAAATATCTAGTTATAACCTTAGCCTCTAAGCGTTGTACTTCACAGTTTCTATATTCTTCTATAGCCATTAGAGTTATGGACAAATTGTCGAGACCAGCGCTTAATGATTTATTAACTATTTCATTATTGGCATATTCCTTTAATATTTTTGCCAGATCATCTCCCATATCTCGTAATCTGTAATGATGAAATCATTTTGTAATTGTTTTCAGTTTAGATTACTAAAAATTAATGAAAGGAGTAAAACGGAAGTACATCGACTTTTAGCATTAAAAGCAAAAAGAATTAAGCAAAAAGCAATAACAGAAAGTAAGGGTAAACATTTATACACCGAACTAAGGACTTCGGTGCATTTATATAAAAACTACCTAATAAGTAATAACTTTTGACCTAGTACCAACAGTTTTTAAAGTCGAAAGTCCAATGTCAATAAAATTAACTTTGAACTCCTAATGAAATACATAACTTGAATAGGTATAAGATAAAGAAGTTGTATTGTGATAGTAAAAAAAGTATTTTCTAACGAGCCGTCCTGTATTTTGTTAAAGTCGATTACAAATATTTCATTGACATTAGATATTTTAAATAATAATAATAATAATATTAAAAAAAATGCATTATAACCTTGCAGTTTTTCTTGCATAGTCACCAAATCCAACACATAATTCACCAAAATTTTTTTCTACATTAGAAATACGATCTTGAATAAACTTTGCCTGTTGTTCATAGCTCAATGAATGCGAGTTGTCTCCTCTAAACATTGTGAATTAAATATTATTTTATTAGATACTAGAAATAAATGTTATATTTCATTTAACCTATTATAATTATATCGATTATTCACAGTAGCATACACATAATAAATAATAATATTATACCAGTATTATACTATACTTGTTATGGTTATTGTAACCAAGGTAACCAAGGTGATTTAAGAAGGTAGTTGAACAATACATAATAAATAGGTTTTTAAAAATATATTTCTGCACATGTATTATAAATAATTATAGGGTAAACGACCCAAATGTTGGCATACACCCAATTATTGGCACTTATGCATTTAAACTATAATAATAAGGTTCCCTTTGGCCCAAGATAATGTTAACAACAACAATATTTTAGTAGTAATATTGCATTATTAAATTGCCAACACTGAATCTTTGATGCCGTTGTACTTCATTCAAAAGTAGCCGCTTAAAATTTCGCTGTGAATGAAAACCGATTTTGTTATTGTTTTCATAAGGTAAGTCAATTTGATTATACATTTCTAATTATGCTCGTATAATTAGAGACCAAATGAGTGTACTTGCTTAATATTGTATTATGCTTAAAGCATAGTATGGTAACGATTTTAAGTGATAAAAAGTTATGTTTTCGCTATTAATCGGGGGTGCCAATTACTGGATGCCAAATAGCTCATAGTCCCATTCTTGGCACACTATGCCAATAATTAGTCGTTTTATAAATATTTTATTCCCGTTCTTTTTTATTCATTACCTTTTAACATTATTAACTTTACATTTCCTCTGAATGAATAACAATAAATTATTTGGTTATCCTATAATTGGCACAGTGCCAATGAGTCTAATACCTATTATGGACACTACGCCAATAATTGGGTCGATAATATGCCAATAAATGGTTTATTACATATATACGAATAAAGACGAAAATGAAGACCAAAAGTAAAGCGAAGCCTTAAGAAAAGAGAGTGAAATATGATGATGAGAATTTAAAAAAGGCCTTAAATGCAGTCGAATTTGGAATGAGCAAGAAACAAGCTGCAAGAGAGTTTCAGGTACCCAGATCCAACACAGAAAAGAAAAAGGCAAAAAGAGTTAAAAGAAGAAGGTGTTAAAAAAAGAAAATTAGAATTAGAAGAAAAAAATACTTACACAGACAGTACAGTACAAAAGAAGTAATGTGTGTGCATTAGTAATGCACATGATGTAAAGAAAAACTTACTAAATATTCAAGAAGCGGAAAAAGATAATGTTTTTGAAAATGTCGAAAAAGTAGTAGAGCTAGAATCAAATGAAGAAGAAAATGTGTACGAAACAGGATGATGATGTTGTGCCTTCTACTTTAAGAAGGGTAGTTAGAAAAGCCTACAGTGCATCAGAAATTTTTAAAATGCTTGCAGATTCAAACGATGATGAAATGTAAAAATCTGTTAGAGATGGATGAGCTGAGCTTTGAGAAAGAACCTATTTTTTAACTGTTTTAAGAGAACTATTCCTTGTATATAACCTACTTACAAATTAAATTATAATTTACGAAAATATCGATAGTTATATTTAAAGACAAAGTAGAATTAGTAAACGAATTAGAAGTGCCAATAATTAGCATTAACTGTGTCAATGATTAGGATTATAGGTGCCAATAATTGGTTTTTCCAAAAAAAATACACAATCTTATTTTTTTCTTTTATACGACAAAATAGATTTGTTTTAGCGTATGTTCTTAAAAGTAGATTATATTAGAAATACTAGAACATAATAAACATCGACATAAATAGTTTAAAGACAATTCTACATTCATTTGATTAATAGCCATGTCTTAAAGTGCCAATATTTGGGTCACTTCCCCTATATACAGAGTATTTGTACCTATTTATTTAAAGAGTTTACACCTAAATAATATAATTTGATTTGATTGTATTTATCATGGAGGTTAGGTCTCTAATCTCCATGGTACCTATTTATCATGGGTATAATTTTCCGATATATACTGCGTTGTCAATTTGACAAGCGACATTGACAATTGAATTGATAATCATTTGTCATAGATTGTCATACAATGATGCACAGCTGTTGCCTGTTTGTTAATTTAGTTTATCAATAAGAACTAGAACATTGGGGAAAATGAATGAAGAAATAGATGAATACGATATTTACCATCAGGATTTTACAACTGCTTCGGAATGGGAAGTACTAATAGCACGTATAGAGGAGATTATTACAGAGTGGCATTTATCTAAATCTAAAATGCAGAAAAAATATTCAGATTACACAAAGAAATGGATTACCAAATCAGAGGAAATAAAATATCGAAGTTTAACCCTTACATTTTCATTCCACGCTCTAGAACCTGTGAAGGGTCAAGATGATGAAAAGGAATCTGATGAGCAATCTTTACTAAACGAAATCCAGGAAGGCTTGTGGAAGTCCACAGCAAATTTCTTGGATGATGTGGATGGTAGTCCTTTTCCAGTGTCACATTGGTTTGGTTTAAAAAGATATTTAATGCTATATTCTAAATCACCTCTTGTAGATGGAAGCTTAATCAAGCTTATCATGAGTGCTGTAAATATTGCATTTGCCAATATGGATTGTGGTATTCCACTTTTTGTAAAAATTAGAGAGCATTGGCAAAATACATTCTTAGGATTTTACGAAGATATTGATCATAAAATAAGTTTTGACACAATTCATTTAAAGAGAATATCAAATCAATGTTCTCATCTTAGTGGCCTTGTAAGCTTATTTAAGTCTAAAATATCATCTCCTATTCCTCTTGATGCAGTTGTAATATCTACAAAGTTTTCATATGAGCTAAAAGATTCTGACTCCTTTGCTTGGAGAAAAAGGAGTAATTCAAATGAGTTTTTATCAATTGATGGCTTTAATGTAAAAAAACTAATTGAGTTGCCTTTTGGGTCTGAAGATAATCCCTTGCACAGTGCACTTCTTAATGCAATATGGCCCCATTTCCGAGAAAGTGCTATAGTAGATTCTTCAACATTTTCTGACATTGATCCCATGATGGCGCCAACATGGACTATTACATTAAAATTAAAAAATAATTTAAATTGTCAACTCTCAGATATTATTGGAAAAGTTATGGGATTGTTAGAGAATAATAATTTAATAATGGATGTATTGGGGCTAAGTCGGAGCTTGGGTCTTGTTAATCCATTAAACAAAATTACAGAAGCACCTATTACTATATCAAAATTAGTTAAGGCTGCTGTTGGTCGAAATACTCATATTACAGAATTCAAAGGACCTATAACAGATGATTTACTGATGCCATTACTATATTATGTTTTTCCTGATGCTATTGAAGAAAATACATTCCCCTACTCTGATACAATTGATGTTGACAGTAAAAAGGTTAATATTTATTGTATTATAATAATTAAATATTTATGACATAAATAGTGATTGTACTTTATATTTAAATATTTTTTTATATCCTAGTGTGATGGCCATTTAACAATAATACAAAGTTCAAGTATTCAATATAATAGTTTAATTATGATAAATTAATAATGTGAACAAATAATGCTTACATATTCTTAGTAGTCAAATACTTATATACCTTATTATCTTGGTGGTCAGCTGAACCAACAATTAGTGTATATGTGTTCAATTGGCAAAGAAATTTTGAATATTTGTCATTTTGCACAAGCAAACATCTACATTTTATTTATAGAGATACATACATTTACATTTTATTCAAATATTCTCTTAATTTCTTTTGCTCACTGAAATGTGTTCAGTTCTTATGAAAATATATTGTGATAATTTTTTGTGTTAAATTTTCAGGAAGGAGTGGATTTGAAACTATGTAGCTATGTGAAGACAAGTCCAGTGGATGGTTTGGCTTGGAGGTTGTCAGTAACATCAGCCCGATTGATGGATGCAGGTGGACTGCCATATATTGCTCACTTTTGGTATGAGTTTACTCAAGAACTTCAATATCGTTGGGAGCACAGAATACTTGTTCCTGGGTAAGTAATAACAATACAAAAGACAAATATATCTGTTTTATGTTCATTGGGAAGAAGAATTTATATAGCCTAGTAAATGCTTACTAATTCTAATTAAAATTAAATTCTATTTCCCTATCCATGGGTTCTCGATTGGATATAAGTATTTTCGAAAAGATATACATATTTTTTTTTTCATTTAAAATATCATCGGTGACCTCATCCCACGCAAAGAAATTATGCCTCATCCACTAAATTGGGCTTCTCTTTGGGCTATTTTTGTTGTTTGCTTGAATTAACAATAGATGTCGTTAATTCGCAGAAACAGCTTGTTTTATTTTATAAATATGAGCACACTAATTAATATTATATATCGTACAATTAATTTTGCATATAAATGAAAAATGAAACAGAAACAGCGATGTTATTAATTTTTAATTGCAATGACCAATTCGTAAAAAGTAAAAGCGCCATCTATGATATACACAAACCCGTTACCTATCTGATTATATTATTATGATATTTTGAATAATTAATCAGTCAAATTACGCAAAATTAATTTTTGGGCGTATTATTTCCTTTCCCGCCACTTAAAATTATTTTAAAAACAATAATATACCTTTTTGAAAGTAACTCAATGTATTACAAATAATACATCGATACTAACGAAATCTTTGTGAACTAATTTTTCTTTGTTCGGATTGAAAAGTCATGGTAACACCAAAAATCTATACTTCTATACTGCTATATAAATCTGTAGTCTGTCTGTACACTCAATTTTTTTGTCGAATTTCGTCATAAATATTCTGTTCATGTCTCACTGACATCAATTTTACCATTTTTGAAATTTTTGTTTCTCTGTCTGTATGACCCGCTTTAACTCAAGAACGGTTGAACCGATCTTTATAAAAATTGCTATACAGTAAGAACAAGTGATTGCGCAAATGATAGACTGTATTATAATGCCGGTAAACTTTAATGTGTGTGTGAGTGCGTGCGCGCGTGCGTGCGTTCGTGCGTGCGTGCTAGTCAATCTATTAAAAATAAAACTATTTTGTTTGTCAAATTATTTACTTGTCAAAGGAAACCAAATAAAACTCGAATCGGTTAAACTCAATGTATTTACTAATATTATAATATAATATGTTGGGACATTATTACAACAGCGCCATCTAGTTCCGCAGTAAACTACGTAACGTGCTTGTGTTGCGGATACCAGATAGTTGATATACTACACATATAAACTTTAAATAAATACATATTATAAATATAAACACCCATGACTGGAGTACAAACATTCGTGATTAGCAAATGAATGCCCCCAGCGGGACTCGAACCCGCGACCGCTGGCGCAGAAAGTAGGGTCACTACCAACTGAGCCAAACGAGTCGTCAATCGCTGTTGTAATAATGTCCCAACATATTTACTAGTATTCGTTGAATAGTTTTGGCAGATCAATTTTTTGGCACTAAACAACAGTGCTATCATCAGAAATGGAATTATAATAGAGCATTTAAAGTAGCAAAACTCATTTAAAGTGAAAAGTCGGTGAACGTACATAAAAACATTGGACCTCTTCTCAACTTTCTGGAAGTTGGTTAAAAATAAAACACATGTAACTGTAGATTTTTCTGTATTCATATTACATTTAACATAATTATTTACAACTTATATTATTAAATATTGGTATAAGAATAATTAAATAGCACCATTTGGATTGAGCTTCAATTTGTTTAATTTTTCCAATGGTAAAAATATATACAACAAACACTTTTTTTTAAATAATAATCTATGTACTTAACTAATATTATTATTTAATTTTTATAAAAATCAACTTCTAATAACAAAGTTCTTGTGTATATGTCATTGTTTAACATATTCATCCACATTTGGTAAAACAGTTCAGTTATTATTTATTTATCAACCTATATTTCGTAATAATTGTATTTTATTACTCTTATTGCTATTATTGCCATATATCATAGAACATTTTTGCGACTGACCTCTTGTTTCATATGTTTTCGGTTATGACAGTAAATATGGTGACAAGGGCAGATGTGAACCCCGTGTTCACACCGTGACATTTTATTACAATTTTCAGTTGGTAAGCAATGTCTATTTCTGCTCTCCACCATATTTCTTGCACGCTATAACGGCACCAAGCCACCTCTCGTGGTAGCATTACGTGCCATGTATATGTCCATATCGTGATCTGTCCAGTTATCAGAGGTATCGCAGTAGCCTAATCCTTGGGAACCAACGCTGTATCTACTGGCAGGTCTTGATCTAGATCTTGGTCTCCTTCTTGAACCAGCATTTCCAGTGGTAGCACCTCCAGCTGCTCCGCTAAGAGACAAACGTGACGCTCGTTCCGACGCCGCACCTAATGATTGTCGGGATTGTCGCAGATCTAAAAAACAAGTCATTATATTATAACACTAGTCTTTCCCGCTTCGCTCGCGTTCTAAAGGCTGGAGACCAAATTCTTTTCGGCGTCCCTCCCCCCCTCGCCACCGCTGTCTTGCACGGGGTGATTATTATTTTGTTGCGGAGTTATGTTAAGACTATGATATCTCGTAAGATATTCATTGAAATCAAATGATGCCACGAGCAATTTTCTTCAAAATTAAATACTTGTTCTGAATAACTTATTTATCTATGTAAGGAATAATATCATATTCATAAAAATACCTTCGCAAATAATGCATTTTCTTAAAACAAATTTGATTACCATAAAAAAGGTTACAGCGAGTCAACCTTAAAAGATAGACATATGCTATTAGGGACTTTTTTTAGATCTTTTAAAGAGGAACAATTCCGTCATACATGATTTTTGCATAACTTTAACCGTTTACGCAGCGCACGCAACTAAGCTCTCAAAAGGAATATTTTTCTCCCGTCTTTGCAACATTTTTCATTGGTGCTCAGATCCTATTGATCGTAGCGCGATGTAATATAGCTTATAGCCTTCCTCCATAAACGGACTATCCAACACAAAATTAATTTTTCAAATCGAACCAGTAGGTCTTGAGATAAGCGCGTTCAACCAAACAAACAAACAAACAAACAAACAAACTCTTCAGCTTTACAAATAGTATATAGATACATAGATAAGTAGGTAGGGAAAGTTCAATTTAAAAATGTTATATTTACCAGTCCTTGATCCTAATAAACTTCCAGCATATCCAGGAGGTCCATAACGGCTTGAATGTGGGTAGCTATGTTGTGACTGACCGTCTGCTAAAGATCGGGCTCGCCCAGGGCGGCCTGGTAACGGCTCAGGGGCAGCAGGTTCAGTATACGATCGTGCCCGTGGTATTGACCGCGCGCTGTATGCTGATACTTGATCCCATTCTCGTTGTTTTCCAAAAGCACCAAGCGTAGTTAGTGATGACAAAGGTCCGGTCGGGCTTGGTGTCCCTGTAAGTCCTCCGCAGCAAGGATTTGAAATTTTATCGGGCAACTGAGAATGCAACCGATGTACAGTTCGTGATCGACGCCGAGATGCTGCTGCAAAGACGAGCACTGCGACTACGATAGTACCACATATTGCAGCACTCGCTGCGATAGTAATTTTGTCCATATTGGTAGCAGCAGCGGATACTGTTCGTACTTCTCGGCACTGCGAATATGGTACAGTTTCTGGACTCACATGAATTTCTTCTAAAGAAATCACGCAAACAACTATACATTCCTGTAAAAAATAAAGCGTACATTACAAACATATTCATAATTATCGTTAAGAAGTATATAAAATCAACATATATTTGTTATACCTGGGACGGAACATTTTTTATTTTAAATTCTCTTTCACTTGCTTCAAGAGGTGGTCCTTGCTTAAAACTTTTATCTCCAAAAAGACGATATACTACGCGAAATCCAAGTATATTAGCAACATCTGAGTCCCACTGAATAATCACTGAATTATCTTGTCTGTAAGCATTTTTAACTATAACTTCATTTGAGTCATCGATACTTGGTTTTTGTTGAGGAAAGTTCATTATTAATGGTGGCCTTTGATTGGGAGCATGTCGCCAATTGGGTGCAGCAGGACGTACAGGTGGAATTCGGTTTGTTTGGCTTGGAAGAGACGTAGTTGAAGAGGTAGTAGTAAATTTATGAGTTGTTGTTTCACTTATGTTATTGATCATGGGACTTGATGATAAGGTAGAAGTTGAAATCGTGGATGGTACCGTAGTTGTCGAACTTGACGATGTAATGACTTGAGTTGTACTAAAATCATTAACAACGGTTGTTTGTGTCTCCAAGTTTATGTCGTTTGCGCAGACAAGCTCACTAGGTTCAAAACTATAAAACCCACGTTCGCGAAAGTGTGGAGGACTACCGCAAAATTGAGGATTCCTCTCCCTAGATGTAACTTGCAATTCACCATTACGAATCCACTCAATTATCCACCGAAGACGACAATCACAGTTTAAAAACCTCCCACCAAGACTCAGACCTCTAAGCGAATGATTTAGATGAGCTAATGCTTTTTCTGGTACAGTGGGTAATGGATTTCCGTCTAAAGCAAGTAGCGTTATTGAAGGATTTTTTAAGAAGGCATCTGAAGGTAAATTATTTAATAAATTAAATCCTATATCTAAAACTCTTAGATCTGATAACGTTGCTATTGCTTCAGTGGGAAATTCTGGCAAAAGATTATTTAAAAGACTTAATGAACTCAGCGTACTTCTTATTCCATAGAATGCGTCTTTTTTCAAATTAACAAGTAAATTTCTTTCTAAGTTGAGGGCAGTTAAAGAATCTAATCCCTCAAAAGTAAGTGCTCCATCAGGCCCTGGAAGTTCCCTTATACTGTTTTGTGAAAGGTCGAGGAAAGCAAGGCTCCGCAATCCTCTTATACACTCTGGTACAATTTTTTGTTTAGTCCCTTTAAGGTTAAGGTTCTTAAGAGAACTCTCTAATCCAGATAGAGCGCGTGGCTCTAATGTTACATTGTTATCAGATAATTTTAAAGTTGCCAATTCTTGCAAAGTTGAAAACGAATAATCTGCAATATATGTTATTTTATTTTTGGATATATCCAAAAGTGATAAAGTAGTTAAAACTCTGAAAGCCTTAACAGGGATCTCTGTCAATTCATTGTCTTGTAAATTTAAGTTTTTTAAAAACTGTCCTTGGCCTTTAAATGCATTATCTTCAATCTTTTTAACTTTGCAGCCAGATATTTGCAGATTATGTATTGCTAAGTTTGCAAACATTTCATTGCTTATTATGGGAATTGATGAATTATTTACGTACAAAAGGTCTATCGATGTTTTTCTTGCGCTTACATTCAGTGTAGATAGCAACATAGGGAAATCAACCTGAAAAAATAGGAAATTAATTATTTATGAATTCAACAAGAGTACTGTATCTATACATATTATAAAATTCAAACTTAGTCGGTTCTGTACATCAAATATTTTTCGGAAAATCTTTTCATTATTATCAACATAGAAGCCTAATCTATACTTTTTAATATTTTTGTCTGTCTGAAATTTGGTATGATGTTAGTTGGTTATTCGGTTCAACATGTAGGATACTTCTTTTATTGCCAGAAAATATCTCATTTCTGAAAAATCCATTCTAACCGTTAATACGTACATAGGGATGGACTTGAGCCGAGCGAGGGTGAGTCGCTACTCGCTAGTGTATTATAATAATAGATGAATATTGAATGGCATTACCTGATCACATTGCACTGATAACTGCCTGGCTAGATTTAAGGCACACACGCAGCTGGCTTGTAAATCAGGGAAATCTTTCCATGGGCACTGTCCTTGTGTGAAGTGGACAATAGTCACTAGCATTGTTGCCGTTAACAGGTGGAAACGAGTACATAAATATTTAATCTGTAAATAAAAAGAAATATTTAAATGATTTTATTTTTAAAAATATGTATTTAATATTTAAATGTATTCGGTACTGTAAACGAAATGTGACTGTTGTAATCGTTTCTGTGCCGACGAGACGGAGCGAAAGTGACTCAAATATATTTAAAAAACATAATATGCACTATAAAAATTGAACACACAACAATTAAATAAAATTCACAATGTCGCCTAGGTTTGTTGATGAAAAAAAAAACATAAGATTGATATTAGAAAATATATTAAACATTACATTATAATATAGCAACACAGAAAGAAATGGGTAAAAACTTTAATATGACAAATCTGTTAACGTTAACTTGTTATTATCGATGATGATATTAGACTTTAATACAGATTAGTAATAATAGTTCGTTACGTAACGATTTATATTCTAACATCTAAGAGAAGTTGTTGAATGACGTACTCTAATCAAGCAGTGAATGGTCCGTTGCAAAGAGAAGTGCATAGCAGCCGCTCCGAGCTACTAGCCCGGAAAACTGGCTTTCCCTGCGCGAGTAATGTTATAGTACGCGATATTGTGTACCCGACCAAAACAGCTACTTTTAGTAAGAATACTGCCCCTTAACAGTTCTTCACTCAATTTCACTTACTAAAATATATCTAATACAATACAACCTGAGTAAATATTAAGTGAATTAAGCATATTTTACATTGACTGTCGTTGTTCTAAGTTCACATTTACAGTATTATGAGTCACGTACATGTAATGTATACAAGTATGTTGGCGTTAATTATAGTTTCCAACTTTTCAAACATACTCATAGGCCCAAACATTTAACAGAGAGAAACTCTTGAAAGTACTTTATTAAAAATGTACCGTTTTGTTTGTAATTGAAACACTAACCTGGGAATTATTTTAGTCTCAGCTGCTCTTTATTATACGGGCTCGCTTGATGTTTTTTAATTTGAATTAGCATACAAATTATTTAAGCAAGTTGTTCTAACGTTTACGACTGGGCGGTAAAGATGTTCCACTAGCCTATTTAGATGAGTCAACTGCCGGCCACCATCCGATTTCGCCGATAACGGTACTCGCTCAGAGGTGACTGTGCAATGTGAGAGAGCAAGATGTTGACGATTCACTTTCTTGGACTAACTAAAGTTGAGGTTGGCGCCTCTTGAAAACGATTTCATTTTGACATTTGCCTATATAGAAAGTAATCCTTAGAGTTAGACGCAACGTAATAGATTTTATATTAAAGTGTCTATATTTTTTTTATATTCAAAATGAATTTTATAAAAATGGTTATCATTTTACTTTTCTTGTGTTTCAAAAGTCAAGATGTATTATAAACTGGGTAACTGCTAGGCAATAGAAGGTAAATTGAAACGAATTGTTTATAGAGTGTTAAACCTTAAACTGATAAGGTGTAAGTTATGTTCGGGTAAAAAAACGCTTGTGTTTTCTTAGCTGGTGTAGCTAAGAACAACATAAACGTAAAAAATGTACCTACTTCGTTGTTTACCACATACATGGTTAGTTAAATACGGAAGTTTTTATTTTATGAAAAGCGAATCACATACTTATTTTTTTTTTCTTACTGAAAAATCTAATGCTAGTATGTACATTGTACATCCTTTTTTAGGGATAGAGCTAAACCAAGAGAATGTTTGGAATACCCTATATTTATATTTTCTTCTCGCATTTTCCTATAAACTTGTTGAAAAAGATAATTTAAATGTTCCGTAACATTACAGCTGTATATTTCTTAACGGTGTAAAATGTAGAGCTCTTTAAAATATGCGAACGGACAGGCGCGATAGATATTTTAACTATGGTGCTCTAGTAAAAATAGACATTATTTATGTTTATGTTTATTCTAATTCTTAACATATTGTCTTTAATAATAAGTACTATGCTTCAAAACACAAAAGTTCATTAAATAACTCTTGTAACTTTCATAGAGTTTAATTATACATATAAATAATAAATAAATAAATGTGTTGGGACATTATTACAACAGCGCCATCTAGTTCCATGGTAAGCTACGAGGCTTGTAGGGTCAGAGCCACACGTGTCGTCATTCACGTCAACAGGCAGGTGTTGTTGATCTAAACAATATTATGGTGTTTGTAACGTTAAAATATGCAAATAAATTTATAAAATGATTATTAATACGTTTAAATGTATTTTTGAAATAAATATTATTTGCTATAAAAATATTCTTTAAATTATTACTCATGTAAAACACAAAGCATGATATAAAAATATAGCAGATAAGGTAGCGATTAAACGACATAGTTCTCTTACTTCAAAATAGATGGCGTTACGTGTACTCTGAATCGCGCTATGGTTTGGTTCTTCTGAATATTACAAGTAAGAAGAGTGATAATGTTAAGTCGATCTTTCTAAAGGTTAAACGGGGGATGATGATCGGAATAATCATGCGTCTGCGTGAAGTCCGCCGCCGATTTGTTACGCAATTCAGGCGGGCTAAAATCCTTCTGACCCCTAATGAAAGATCCATTTTAATTATTTATATAAAACCCGACTATAGAGTGAGAGCGCTCTTATTGCATGAGAGTCTCGAGAGCACTCGCTCGAGAGAGTCTCATGATGAGACTTGAGAGTAGACAATTTTACTTGAACTAGGCAGTTTTATACTGCTCGTAACTATAATATTATTGTAGTATTTTTTTTTAATTTTAGGGGTATTAACTTCGATTTTTAAAAAGGCACTTTTTATTATTCGCTTAGCCTATACTAAGTATAGTAAGAGATTTTTGTTTTTTTTTAAAAAGAGATTTAAAGAATTCAAAGTCATCAAAGAAAGTTGTTATACCGATTTATTCTTAGTAGTTTTAACATTTATTAAACTAGCATAGAATATTCGTATATTCTCCAAAATTCAAATCGATATCTTATTGGACATTCGTTTTGAATAACAATTAACAACGAAAAAGGTATTTGTAAAATTATTTCTTTCGAAGACAAATCGACATTATTGTTGGTGGTAAACACATCGTGGATTATAGATTTAGAAGATATAATAATAACACATTACGTTACATAAGTTATTAGTGTTCCTGTTAGTACGAGTATCTCACATAGCGGAGTGCACGGCGCACACGCGAACGTTTTAAATTACACTTTCTAGTTAAGTTAAATCGTTTATTTTGAAATTCATTTCAATTACTGGATGTATAAATCTATACGAAATTACAGCTATCAATCTTTACCAAATTAGGCACTATAAGTTAGTAAAAATTGCATGTGTAGCCGTTTTTAGTGATTCTACAGACGTATGACTTACACTTGCTTTGTTCAGGCACATCTCCAGATATGTACGTATATTGTTGAAGACAGATATGGAAAATTTTATACTACTTATAGTTAGTTTTTATTCGATATATTTCTATGATGCCATGATGATTTTCGGGCAAATTATTAGGATACTTATATTTACTTATAGAGTCGCTGTAATGCAAGGAAAGGTAGAGACGCCGTTAGTGAGCTACGATCATCTAGATATTTTATGAATCTAGTGATAAATAACTTCGTTATATATTTTAATAGACTTCTTAAGAAAAGCAAATCAATATGATTTTTTATGGCACTCAGATCCGATCATGTATCTAGTTTTAAAGTAGAGACTTAGAAACCGAGTTGTAAAATATAAAATTGCTGATGACCTCTGATAGCAATATGAATTCTCTAGTAGATAATAAGAAAGTAAGTTTAGCAAAATTGCATGAACTTGTCTTTCTACTTTCACCTTTATAGTATCCAGTTTTCTTATTATATTTTAACCTTCAAAATAAATTAATGTCAGAGAATCTTTGGTATTACATTATTTTTATTAATTCTTCATATTATTATAATATAGCATGCCCAGTGGTGTCGCCTGAGCGATGATTAATCAATCAAGACAATTATAAATTGTTAAATACACTGCATGAAAAATAATGATTTAAAGAAGTTTCGTACTTTTGCTATTACGATTTTCAGATAGTATTTTGAAAAGGTCAATGATTTAAAAAAGGCTTGGTTTCATTTTACATTTTTATGAATCGTTTGCAACTTTTAGATGAATTTTATAATAGTAAAATTAGTAACATGTAATGACGAAAAATAAACTATAGATATTCATAGAAAATATTTTTTCATTGCAGTACATTAGTTTATACACATATATCTCTATATAGAATCATTTCAAGATAATTTATTTTTATACTGTACTTTGTTATTATTTTCTATTGTGTTGAGGGCACACTGAATATAAAGAGTTAATTATGATTTAATATACTATAAAACCGGTAGTTTAAATAAACCTAAAAAATGTAGATTGCCTTTTAATTATTTCAAATAAACGGACGGGAAGTTTTCCGGATTTATTGAAGGCTAAGACAATATCTAGTACGATTTTTATAAGCCAATTACCCATAGTAGGCATTACTTAATTTGTGCAGTATATTATACAATAATGTTTTTGTGTATTACAGTTTTAGTTTCCTATTATCAACACTGATAAGTGGCTCCTGATAATTGCTTAAATTTGATTAGGGTTTTGAGTATAATATATTCATATAATAGATATACTAAATGTAACAATAATGTATTTACTATACAAATATATATGTTCTTATATATATGTGGGAATATGATTAATTATTATTTAGGTTTATTTTTATTTAAGACACAGTAAACCTCCTTTTACTTTTAAATTAAAAAGAATGTAGTTAGTTGTCAAGATGTAAATATAAAAGGAAGATGATGACTTATGATAAATATATTAAGATGTGTTAATAGAAGATGATGACTTAAGACGAAAATATAAAGATGTTTTAAGAAGAATTATAATTACAATCCCGCTCTTTCCAATTTAACGATCCCACATCTTTTTTGGGGGCTCGTCCGGGATCGTAAATAATATTGGTTTGAAACGGATTGATAATTTTGAAGACGAATAATGATGAAAAGATTTTGAAGATTTTGACGACGTTTGAACAACTATTATAAAAGAAGTAAAGACTAAAAGATTTAGATTTTAATACGAGAAACACATTCAAGATGCCACCGAAAAAAGATTCACCACGCGAAATCGAAAATGACGTTCAAAGATATGACGAAAATATTCGTTTTGAAGATTTAGAGAAATCAATGAATATTTTCACCGGAGATGACACCTACCCAGTAAGTTTGTTTTTTGATGAATTTGAAGATACTGCGAATATTATGAATTGGAGTAGTATTGAAAAATTGGTTTATGCTAAAATACTTTTAAGAGGTACTGCCAAACTGTTTTTAAGATCGTTCGGAAGAGTAAAAGACTATGCCACGTTAAAGAAAGGACTGGTGGAAGAATTTGGCCCTAGGCTTAACACTGCTGTAATTTCTAAGAATACGCTTAACATACAGAAGAGACAAGAAGAGGAAGTTTCTTTTAAAAATATAAGTATTGGAGAATTGGACATAATGGCGGAGGTAGATACAGTAGGCGATGTCAATATAATTACGGAAAATGAATTTCAAAAGAAAAATGGACACAATATAGCATTAGTAGTAGACAAAGATGTTAAAGATGTATATGACGAAGGAGAAAAGGAAAACACGGAGAAGACCATAAAAATGAATGAAGATTGTGCTATTGTAAAAGAACACATAAGAGTACTGATGGATGAAGAGATAATAGCACCCAGTGAGTCTAATTTTCCTATAACTAATAAAAAAGATGGATCTCGAAGACTACATACAAACTACAGACAATTAAATAAGAAGGTTATTTTTAAAAAAAGATGTTTTATAATAAATAAAGTTACTGCACGACTAAAGAAAGTACAAGATAAAGACTACCATAGTACTAAGACAAAAACAAAACAAAGACTGAAGAAAAAAGTTCAATTAAGAGGAAAAGGTGACCTACTTAAACAGATAATGAAAGAAGAGACTAGGAATTTAGATACTAAAAGAAGACAAAAACTCGGAAATATAATGAATAAATCAATACAGACTATAAAGAAAGAAAATGTAAGAAATTATAAGAAAAGAAGAAAGAAAGAGGTAAACTTGGTTTCGACTAGATAGAGTTCATCTGAGGCAGATGAATGAACAGGATGGCCGTGTGGGAATATGATTAATTATTATTTAGGTTTATTTTTATTTAAGACATAGTAAACCTCCTTTTACTTTTAAATTAAAAAGAATGTAGTTAGTTGTCAAGATGTAAATATAAAAGGAAGATGATGACTTATGATAAATATATTAAGATGTGTTAATAGAAGATGATGACTTAAGACGAAAATATAAAGATGTTTTAAGAAGAATTATAATTACAATCCCGCTCTTTCCAATTTAACGATCCCACATATATACAAATATATATGTTAAAATATAATATGCGATATAAAGAGAAAAGAGATAGAGTTCTTGTAGATGCGTTCGTAACAAGTATGTGTATAAAAACCGCGGCATGCGGTGATGCGTAATGACGAGTGGGGACGTAAAAGCCGCGACCGCGATGCCGAACGACGCGCGACCGTTTTGCCGTACCGTTCCAGATATAGATATTATGCCGATGTTTACTCTTACGATGCCTATAAAATACATATTGCTACTACAAAGAAATCCTAACAACCCTTAAATAACCAAAATATAAATATTTCTTAGGCAGCTCACTTTTCACTCAATCAATTCTCGTAATAACATAGATGTTGGTGGAAAGTGAATTAATTAAATAAATTACTAATTTAATTATTCACTTTCCGTTATAATATGATTTTTGCAATTTTGTTATCTCGAAAGTGAAATTATTTTTTATTACCAATTGTAATATCAGTTCTGAATAAATGTTTAGCGACTTGCTCTCAATTCTCGTATCGGTCATGTTTTGAGTAACATCTTCAATATTTAATGGAAAATTTTACTATGTAAATTACGTGTTACTCGGACTCGGAAAGTTTCACTAGTTGAGTTATCCATATACTTGTAGGTGTCTTTTCTGAAAAAACTTAATTTTACAAAAAAAAAACACCCAGAGCGAAGCGTCAAGGTACTAATATTACTAACACCTTACCAAAATTACCTGACACAAAACACAAGAAATTTAATTTTTTATGTATAATATGGTTATGAAATATCGTATGGGGTACCGGGTAAATCAACAATAGTAAGAACAACATGGTGCGGATAACGGTTTTAATACCAAACTTTGTGAAAACGAGGGTCGCAATTAAAAATATAACATTCTACCACGTAGGTTATATTATATATTGGGGCTTCTAATGTATTCTTCTATACTAATATAACAAGATAAAAAGTATATTTTATGTTTACTTTTTGTACATATTTTGAGCCTATGAAAGGACATGGGATAGTTTTTTTTTACAGAAATCATTAAGGAGGTGAAAAGAAGAATGAATATTTGTATGGCGGATCTTATATTTCTCAAGTAAGAGATATACATATAACTATTGCCGTTGAAAGGTAGCTAGCTAGCAATGAACCCGAGAAAATCCAGGATGACTCGCTAGTAATCAATAGTAGGTAAATTATATTCTTAAAAATAGCCAGCAATATTCTTATTACATAAAAGGAGCGTTTTTTAAATTTAAATAGAAGACCTTGCAGTCTTTATTAGAAATTTCTTCGTAATAAGATCTACGAGACCGAGGCTAGGGAGGCTCTAATGATCGGTGTCCATCAATCTTGTAGGCACGTGACGTGAAAATGAACGTCGCTGCGCTCCGCACCTGACAAGTTTAATAAACTATTATCGAATTCCATTACTAATAGGTTGGACATGTTATCGAGTCGATTTGGTTTGTGTTTTGTGTTGTTATTTTGTAGTTCCCTTTAACATAAATAGCTAAGTTTAAAACAAATAACTATTAATATTAAAATGTAAAAGGATTTCGCCAGTAATTTATAAAATTAAGGTAAACTAGGATTAAAAGAATTAAAATCTGCAATCCGTAATCATTCTACAAAAAAATCTGGGTATTTATTACTAAAATATTAGTTTTAGTTATACTACTAATATTATTTATTTATTTATTTTAAACGTAAGTAGTACTTAGGTACTAAATACTTAGGATGTATAATGTATTTGACTAGGTTTCTATCATTCTTTATTATACTGTAATAAAACGAAAAATGCTATTAATTTTCATGTTAACAGCTAATTTATAAGCGGGAAGTATTGTTGAAATGCACATGATTGATATTTTCTGTAGTATTCTGTACACAATATTGTTCAAAATGAAATATTGTCTATACGCATATTGTCTATTGTCTATTAACTATTACATATTCAGCAAGTAGCCGATTTGAGTAATATACCGAATATATTATACATTAAATAATATCTCCATATTAATACCTTTACCACCAAGCTTTATTGCAAAACTCTATGGTATAGGAATAGATAAGTTACAAAGAAATAAAACGGAGGAATAACCGAACTTACGACTACGTTAATATATCGATTTTATGTGTAATAGTGAATGAATATTTCACTATGAATAGCTAACCATGAATAATAATGCAGACGCTCTCACGCACAATCCGACGCCTTCTGTAGGAACTTCACGACACAGTTACTCAGTTCATTGTCTCGGGTTCGATGCCATAGGGTTTTTGTCGGTTTTGATCTTCAGTGAAATTTGCGGAAGCAACGTTGCTTGATACATGAATGAAATGAATTGGTAATTATTGACTTATAATACGTGTCTAGAAGTTTTTAACTCTGTTTGTTATACTTTATCGTTTCTAGAATAAATGTTAAATGAATTAGTTATAGAAGATATATTTTTTTGTACTGAAAAATACATATAATAATTGTATCGCGATTTATATTATTTTTAATGTAAAGTTAAGTGAACAAGTGATTCGGGGCAAGTCAAATTAGGTGTAACTTGTTAGTTTCCTATCTTTTTTGTAATTCAGCACGTGCGGTTAATGTTTATAGTTACGAGTAGGTAAGTGGAGAAAAATATAACGTTGGATAATGACCACAACTTGTACCTTGGTTTTATCAGATGGCAGTCGGCTATTTTTTATCTTTAAATTAATCAATATAGAAGGAAGATGGATTCATTCACGGAAGAGAAAATTTTTATATTCCGTGGATTCATTACATAAATATTTAGTTATACTTTTTATTCGAATTGACATGTAACGATTCTTTTAAGCGCTTTCAATCGTACTTTTTGAGTAGTATAAAATATAAATAATGGTATGGTGTGGTTGAAACGGATTGGTTTCGCAGTTAGTGATGATGATGTAGTCCTATTATTCCGTTACGGAACTTAGGTTAGGTTAGCAGTTGTTTTCCATGCCCTTCTATCTTTGACTAATGTTTCGACATGGTTCCACGTAATTCCCGTCCTTCTAAGGTCTGCTTCAATGGACCTCCTCCAGGTGTTAGTTGGTCGTCCAGGTCTTCTTCGACCGGCAGTCTGCCATTTGAATGCCACTTGTGCAGTATTCCCCTTCTCTCTTCGTAAAATATGCCCGACCCAGCGCCACCGCCTTAAACCTATCTCCTTGTATACTGGGAATTGGTGGTATGCTTCCCACAGGTCTTCATATGGGATAGGTCAGGCCAAAATATTCGGAGAATTACCCTCAAACACTTATTGAGTAAAACCTGAATTCTATGGATTAGCATATTACACATTAGTCTAGACAAACTTCATCAAAGAGTCAAATAGAGAGATCAAATCGTTCGTCAATCGTTCGTAGTTAGTAAAGATGACAAATATTTGATGTTAGAAGATTATAGGAACCAATATCTACAATGATTGTGCTAGTGTATTTCACCAAATTACGATTTATAAATGTTCTCCACATACATTATATATAATAATTGTTTAAAAAGTGAAAATTAAGTAATTTTCCCCATGATGGTAGTAGAGGTATGTAAAAATAATTGTTATGACGAGAATATTGTTAAAGTTTCTAGATTTAAACGCCTTAAGGTTTCTTATTTTATGATAGGAATAACGGTACTGTGGAGGTAATTATATCACAAAACAATATTGTTTGATAGCCATATAAAGGAGAGTTAAATATTGTAGAGATAAAAAATAGATGTTTATTTTTCAAGGAATTTTTATATACGATTTCTTATTAGTTCATATGATGATATTGAAGTATCTGTTAATTTCATAAATCAAGTCGGTGATAAACCTAGGATGTCCCACGTAACACCTGTATGTACTATGTACTACATAATGAAGGTACGTCTGGTATAATTCAGGTTGATAAGGGTTTTAGCTTTTAAAAATGTTTTATTAGAATAAATTTTACCCATTTCGCTCAATTCTAAATAATTTAGCGAAAAAAAAACCTAAATAGAAATAATGGGATGTGAAATTCATTAAAGTACTATTACGTATAGAAAGTAAACCTATTATTTAATTATCTAATTGATGCTAAAATTTCGGGAATCGATACTTTAAGTAATAATATTAATTCAATTTTTTTCCCGGTTGGTTAATTTTCCTAAAGAAAAACTGCAGTTAAAACGACATCAACAAATCAACGTTTAGAACTAAGTATCACCGTTTTATATTATTGATGAGCAATAATATCAATAAAATACGTTTTTAAAAGGTTTCTTTTAAGCAGGAAATATTGATTAAATTTATTAATTCTCGTATTGATTAAAGTCATTAATCATTATGTTTTAACTTTAGTTTTGGTGCTTACAACAATATAATATACAATGAACAATGAAGCCTTAGTTACCTACTTATTATAAAATAATATTATTTCATTTTAATTACTTAGACTCACCATTTTGAGGTAAATCCTTTTCACTTTTCAGAATATCCTTTGAAACTGACCACTTTTTACAATCACTGTCACGGTAGAGATTTGGTCATCACATATGTCATTATTAGTTTACAACAGTGGGAAAGAGGTCACTTTCGTAGCTTTTGGTAACGGTGTCAAGCTGGATTAGGTCGGTTTAGCCCATGGCTGTGAGTTGGATGCGCACGCGGCTATCGTTGGCGGCGGACTGCCGCGCGCGGTCCCCACTCCGGCGCCCTGACCTACACACGGTTGCTGTGGACGCACCGGCTCTGGTAAACAAACGGTTCACCGACCGATTAGACATAAAGCATCTTAAAAAAGTTGCTACACTCAGTTTCTGGTCTCGCTTCATATTAGTAATTCAATACGATAACGGTTCTCAGAGCGTTCGCGCGTTAAAGTTACTTCGCATGGATTGTGGGTCATGGCCCACAATCTTAGAAGTTGAAGATATTGTGACGAAAAATACTATTTTACACTAAAGACAGTTATAAATGATTATTATTTCTAATTATTATATTTATATTTTAAAATTAAGTGTCATGTCATCTACAAACATTTATCTAAAGCTTATTAAAAAGAGAAAATATTGTCCCATATTGTGTTAGCCGACGCGCATTCTTTTGATTTATTCGCTTTCTTTTCGGGGCCATGTATTTTTAAAAATATTTTAAGAGAAAGTGATATAGAAGTGGTATAGAAATTGTGTTTGTAGGTGTAAATATATTTTTATAAGCCTTGGAATTATCTAAATTATATGTTTATAGAGTACTAGATGGCGCGCCGAATGCACGGACATGTCTGTTACATCAAAAACTTCAGCTTCTTAACTGCTGTATCAAACGGGCCCAAGAGGCATCTTCGAGTGCAACGGGAAATTCGTCCGACGAAGAATTTTTCGACTGCTCTGAAGACGAAGGTACAGACGATCAATTGCCTTGGGATAGGCCTGTTGGACGTCTTAGCCGTCTTGAAGACGCCACTCTCAAGAATGGGGCTCCACTTTATATTCCGCGTACCCAGGTATATGAAGCACTTATTTTTAGTCGTAATTTTTTTATTTGTAGGTGGAGACAAAATTCATTTTGTATAGAAAAGAAAACCCTTTTAGGTTTGATCTTTTTATAATTTAAGTTTCTTACAAGTAATAAATTGTGGCAATTTATTTATTTAAATAAAGTTTTCAACTTAAATGTTAATGATATTATATGTGACGTTCGGGTTCCCAACGAGCAATAACAAGGCTATTAAAAGCTAGTAAAAATTAAGCATTACTCTAACATAGTTAAAAAAGTTTTCATAGTTTGGAACGACGATTACGATTAAAACGATTACTGCGATTCACAGGACCCAGCTCCTAAAACAGAAGACCAATTGGAAGAAGATGCTGAACTCATGGTTAGGTTAGGAGACAATGCAAAAGCATCTGAGCTTCGAGCAAGAATGATGAGCGCGTCTCTTCTGTCTGACATGGAAGCATTTAAGGCAGCAAATCCTGGCGCAGAATTATGTGATTTCGTAAGATGGTACTCTCCTCGGGATTGGAAACCAGATGATGGTGGTTCTCTAGGAGATAGAATGCTTTTACCCGGAAACCCCTGGGTCGAAGCTTGGAATGTAGCGCGACCAGTACCCGCAGCTAGACAGAGACGACTCTTTGATGAAACACGAGAAGCAGAACAAGTACTGCATTTCCTTCGATCGCGAACCGTAGGAGCGGTGGCAGAACTTTTGTTACCAGCTATTTTGAGGGCAGGTGCAATCAAGGCAATGTCCGAAGGGGCTGTGGCTAATAGTTCATTGATTGGTGGTGTAGATAAAAGGCGAACCTTCGAAGTCGCTGCAAGGGAGTTGTTTGAAGCTGAAAAAGAAGCGTGCCGTTCTATTTGTGTGCGGAAAGTATTAGGTAATAGTGCAGAAGGCAAACCTTTAGATGTCGCTGGAAGATCAAGGGTTTTAAATGCCATGGGTGGTGCATTGCCCGCGCCCACTCGCCGTGAATTTACTTTAAGAGTTAAGGATGAAGTTGGCCCACAGGTAATGCGCGCGGCTCTCGCTAACGATATGACCATAATTGGAGCGTTCACTGAAAGAATTGTATGTTTGTAGTAAAGTTGGAAAAATTATGAATTATTGAATATTATGCAATTTATTTAAAACAATTATTGTCAATTTTGCATCTTTTACTTTAAATAAATTCATTAATCGCTAATTATATTACTCGCTATCTTGCACCCGCGATATAGGAATTGATGAAGATTTGATATGTATAATACTTGGCAAAATTCTCTTAATTTTTATAGCTCCTTTATTATTATAACTACAATCTGAGTACATTTTAATCTGCAAACATGATGGTTTGTACTAATTATTTTGTCAATTAGATAAATAGAATTTTAATATATATATCTGTAAAGTAGTTAGGTCCCAATGTCTAGATAACCTTTATAGAAATGCTAGTTTGACAGGTAGGTTAGAAAAAATAAATATTAATAAGATACTATTGTTGACAAGTTGAAATATTATATTATACAAAATATATAGGTGAAAGTTAAACGTTAAGTTAATGGAAACTTTTGAAAAGTAATAAAAAATGAAATCGATCTCAATCGAAAACATGTTGTATGTAAATAAACATCTTCCTTTTAAAACTATGAATCTGTTTGTATGGAAATTATTTGCATCACTTAAAATTATTTTTAATCAGCGATGTTGTTTAAATATTTATAAATTTTATACATGTAAAGATATTAATAAAAAAATATAAATATTATAACATTGTATTTTTAATTTATACACAATTCTAAAATCATATAAATTACGAACTAAATAAACAGCATATACACACTTTTTAATACTTACTAATCGTCTATTGTCAACACAAAAATTCTGCCTGTGCAGGCACCGAACTTTTTATACGTTCAGCTCTGAAAACTTCAAATAAATATATAGAATTACAAAATGTATGTTAATGGTAGTGTAGAGCAGATTTATAGGATACTAGCGAGTAGCGACTCACCCTCGCTTCCCTCGGGTTCATCCCTTAATTTAGCGCGAGCGTAGCCGCGACAAATTATATTAAAAACTTGACAAATTATATCGAGAACACAACCATTGCTAAAAACAGCATGAAAATCGGTGCAGTAGTTTTTCAGTTTAGCGCGAACAGACAGAGCGGCGGAGCCTCGGAGGACTTTGTCTTATAATACGTAGTGATAATGGTGTAGGTCCAAGAAATACCGAAGTGATGATGATTTTGCCGTCTGATGTGTTTACCTGGTCGTGATGGGTTATGTCTAGGACTTATATCGTCTAGCAATTAAGCAGGTCATGAAGCTAAGAAATATACTGTGAGGCGGCCCACCTCGGTATCGTGCGGGTTGCTCATGGTACTTCCTTCCTTTTATAGCATAGTGGATTGTGGGAGCAAGCTCTTCGTTGTGTGGGACTGCTGTGGTTGGGCCCTTTTGGCTGAATGCATAAGCGATCCTGCAGCATCCCATTGAAACGGGAGAGGTTCTGTTGGATTTTAGTGGGCAGTACTGGCTACTCCAGTCGGTAAGTCCCACATAACCTGTACGTGCAAATGCATTTACCAACGCTAAATTACGACTATATTTCATCCGGAAATCGGGCGAGACAGACAACAAAACAAAAATAAGAATTACCTATTAACATCGGTCCAGCCGTTTTTGAGTTTTAGTGCGACTAGGTAACGATTAACGAACAGCAATTCCTTTTTATTAACCTATAGGACATCTACAGAATTGTGTGTATAATTAAAACGTTAAATAAATCGAAAACGTTGGAATAAATCATAAAGTTACGTTATTCCTATTTATTTGTAAATCATTAGACATCGTTCCAGTCCTATTATTATAAATAATGATATCTGTATTTAACTATAATTTACACCTCTAACCTTGAAAGTCG
Organism: Boloria euphrosyne; assembly: GCA_951802675.2. Lineage (NCBI taxonomy): Eukaryota > Metazoa > Arthropoda > Insecta > Lepidoptera > Nymphalidae > Boloria > Boloria euphrosyne. Next base: position 10,966,680 of record OX637873.1, on the reverse strand, counting down.
GAAAGCGACTAGTTAGTTGTTTTTATAGAAAGTTATTTTTAAATAAATATGTAAAATCTTAGAAGATAATAAGCTACTACGATACAAAGTTGTAGTAGAGCTCTTTTCATAATGACATAAGTACCGATCTAATTAACCCTATGCAGTATGCACGAATTCAATATGAAATATATACGTCTGCATATTATGCTTTAACGAGATGACGGTGAAATCCTCGAATCGGCATATTATTTACGAGGCATTCAGTTCTGCTCGTATATGAGATATTAGATTCTGAACACGCGGTTGGCAATATTTGTAATGCGGTATATTGCTATTGAAGGTCATGGGAGATGTACGCGAGCTTTACGTGGGCAAGTAATGTAAAGGCAAGTGCGCGGCAGGAGCGTCGGGATACAGATTGCGGGCGGTGTTGTGGACGGCGCGCAGTACGCATGCGCGAAGCAGCGCGGGCCGGGAGCCATCGTTCAGTGGCGCGGCGGGACGCCTGGTCGATTCCAGGCCCTTTGCACTCTGTGATAACATTCAAAGTCATTAAAAACTGTATAAGACAGTTTCTCTAAAAAACACTTGTTATAATCTGATAACTAATTGTAAGATTTCGCTGATTATAAAGTTATGAACGGTGATTTTATGAGTGTTGTGTGAGAAATCGTATTTTAACGATGTATTGAGCCATTTAATGGTTCTTGAAGGCATAGGAATGATTCATCTCTACATGGACCTTTTCAGTCAAGTTTCATCAACATAGGTGGGTACTCACTGGTTGCGATTGTTTGTTTTAAAACGACATTAAAGTATTGTATTTATGTTTTACTTTTGCTTTAGTGGTAGTGTCATTATTTCAAAAACAAAATATACAATCTATTCAAATGAAGAGAAATTAGATAACTCTTGAATCCTTAAATATAAAGTTTCAAGGATTCAAGAGTTATCTAATTTCTTTGTTGTGTTGGTACTCGGTATCGCATGTTCAATATAATAAGCTACTCTTATGTAAAACCTAAAACATGTTCATTATTGTAAAATATTTTTGTTTTATATGGGTTTGTCGTAAATAAAATGGAAAATTAATTAAAAATAAAATCACGCTTAGAGAATAGGAGTTTTTATTAAAAAACTAAATTTAAATGCTAAAAGACATTTAATAGATGCTTTTGTATATATATATTCAATTAACTAGAGTTAAAAGAACGTACGCGAATTTTAGTTCCTATCAGGTAGCTATATTTTATCCTACCAGACTTTGTTTACATAATCTTTTGGTTTTTGAGGACTTGTTATTACATAAAAAATAATAATAATTGTGTTTTGAAAATAGACTTTAAAAAAGGTGGATATTATTGTTTTATGTATCTAGACACACAAGCATGCTTATTATCAGACGCATGCTGGACCTGCTGGACTGATTATGCACGTGAAATAATGGATAATTCATCTTAATATACATTGGCAAGGTAGATGCAAATCAAGAAACATGTTGAGAAAACGCATTCTCTGATTCTGAATAAATTTCTTCGAGACTAAGTCATATGAAGCATGCAAGAATGTTAAATGGAGCGACACTGGCAGTGTCCTCCATGTCCACTGAATGGTTCCAGAGACTATTATAAATAGGCACATCACCTTGATCTGTCGGCTGGACAATAAGAGCGGTTATCCTCATAATTAATCGGTGACATTATGTCTTTTTGATTTTTACTCTAAATGTATAGTTACGATGTATGATATCGAATATCTATTGAAAATAATGTACTTTTTCTGTAGGTACAATAATTTACTTTCAGTCCTAAGTGTATATTCGTGTCTTCTGTGTTTGTTTAACTTATTCTTAACGCAGGTCAACATAACACCTCCCAACATGCGTATCTCAGTAGCGTCCGGCAATGCGGCCGGGTGCGAAGCCAAATTATGCACATTTGATTGCTCTGTTTTAAGTGGGTAGTATTTACTGGCTAGCCGGTGAACCCCACATAGGTAGCCACCTGTTACGTACGGGTGGTATGCACTATGCGTAAGTGTATGACTCAACATTACAAATAAATTGGTACTAGGTAGGTACTAGGTAGAATGCGTTAGCGATCCTAAGCCCCATTAAATCGGTGGATGGTTTAAGGGTTGTTGATTAGTGGGTAGTACCTGGCTTTTCTAGCCGATGAGCCCAATATAACTACCGGTTTCCTACAGGTTACCTACATACATTTTTTTGTTTACCTATATAAAAAAGTAATGAAGGGTTCTTAAATTTCTTTATAACGTCTGTATAAAGCATTAGCTACCTACTACATGCTAACTGAAGTGTTGAACTGTTGGTTTTGTTATCAAAAATTACATATTATCATGAAATTCATGATACTTAGATTTTAATTACACGGTTAGTCAAAGCTAAGTAAGTAGACACTAGACAGCTTTACCAAAATTGTTTTTTTTTTTGCAAATCAGCTGGCATCGCGTGGGATAGGCATTAAAGATATACTCGTAGTCGTAATTATGAGTAATAGTTCTTTCTTTATTCTATTTTAATGTCAATTATTCTATTTATTGAATAAATTTCTTCTAAATAAACATAGCTGACGTGTTATACTCCTAAAAATAATTATGTAAGTAGGTGTATTTTAATTTGGACGTGATGAAAAAGTATATTTTCATTTGATAGTAGCTAAGTGTCGGCAGAGACAAGAGAGCTCTTGAAGTTGTCGATACACACCCCAAGAGTTACTGAAGAGATCTTTTCCCTTTTTTTAGTACATTTTTGCTGTCTTAAATGTTTGATAAGAATGCTTATTTAGTATGCCGAGTATGATATTCATGTGTTTTTTAATAGTCCGGTTAAGTATTTTGCTTTAGTACCTACCAATACTCGTTTGGTTTGGTTTGGTTTGGAAAAACCTTTGGTTTTTAACAAATCTCACGCAATTGTGATGAAAAATGTTACAGTCAGAAAAGTTGGTTTTTCACGCATTCTCTTATATATTTAAGCGAACAATTCTTGTATATATATAATCTGAATCTCGGAAACAGCTCCAACATTTTCATAAAATTTAGTAACAGGGGATTTCGGGGTCGATAAATCGATCTAGCTAGGATTCATTTACAGAAAATGTTGTTTTATTCGTGTTTTCAATAATCAACTTTATCGATAGTCAACTTAAACATAAACATATTTTTTTTAATTGAAAGAAAATAACAAAAAGGTGGCGTTTGGGTAGCCCAATATTGCCACTTAAACAGAAAAATATGACTCTTCCCGACATCTATTGGCGAATAATAATAACATTTTTCTTAAAAATACCGAGCAAAGCTCGGTCATCCAGGTACTAGGTAAAATTGGTATGTCTTTGTCGCGATATTTTTATATAGGTGCGTACATTTTCCGGTGAAATATGTTATGACTTATGGATATTTAGTCGTAACTGTACACGCAATGCTTTAAATAATTAATTATTTAGGTAATAAACTACTACAAAAAATGCCTCGAAATGCTTATGATTGTAGTTTCTCTTTAATAGATTTTCAGTAGTATGTTCAATCGTTCTTGACTACAGATATTAATTTATTTTATACGTTTTGATGGAAAATAACAAATAATGCTATCATATAACTTGATTTTAATAAATTACATAAAAATATTTTTAACTATTTCTGCCTGGTTGGTGTAGTTGCTATTGATAGTACATGCTCGTATTTACAGTTAGTGATACGAAATGACCGTGTATACTGAATTAGCCTCACAACCTCTCGGTTTTGGCCTAAAACTTTCTAACTAGTCTTAGGAGTCTAAACATAAAAAAAATATTATTTAACAAACGTTCAAGTTCGTCCCTAGGTAAGCACGTTCTAACGGTTAGTTAATTTCCCAGAGATGAGGAATTTTCCCACAGTAAAAGTATCCTATAAGTTAATCCGGATAACCAACTATCATTATACTATTCATCAAGCTCTGTTCAGATAAAAAATTTAATTACTATTGTTTTGGGCTCTATATATTGAACACCAAGAATAACTGTAACATACGTTACAGTCATTTGCTAAATTATGTTTTATAACTAGAATTAGAATTAGACTAATTGTTTTCCTTCTCCCTCGTGTCTTCTCTATTCTATGTGAAATTGAAATACCTACCTGTGTTCAAGAGGCACCCTTTAAAGTCATTATTTTATAAAATTACAATGCAATGTTATCAACTAGCCTACACTTATGTCGATAAAAAATATCCATATGATACAGATAGATTCACCTGGACTACATAGTAGGTATCATTATATTATGTAAGTAACGATTGTATATTTTAATGAAATTAATTACGTTGTAAAAGTAGATAGTGTACTAATAAGCAAATGGGAAGCACTAGAAAAAATATATAAGAAAATTTTACAAAGCAATGTGCCGTTAAATGTTAATATCTCGAGGCCGAATTACGTTTGTTTACCTCACTGCCGCTTCTAGCCGGGTTGAAATATATCCGCCGCTTTTCATATCTTGTAAACAGTGCACTGACAAATATTGCTCTTTAGCTACACTGTCCAAACCGATACTGTGTAAACATAACGAACTGGCAGATAAATTGTAAGGGATCACCTCAACTAACTCTATAAAATACCTACCTACTTATTGTAAACCTTGTGCCCTTTACGCGTAATATTTTGCTGTTTAATTTTTTACCTTATATTTTACGGACTATTGAATAGTGATCAAATTATATTTTTTAAATGTAGTGTACATTGTGTTTAGCTTTAAATAACAATAAATGGTTCTGCCTATATTAAATATCTACTTTAGTTTTCATATTTCAATTAGTTCCTTCTTTGTCTAGTCAGTAGGCTAACTACAACTAGACCACAAACTACTAGACTGTATAATGTATTACCTAGCATATATGTGGCTATAGATATATACGTCGAGCTCAAGTTACCGAAACCACGGACCAAGTTCATTTCGGGAGTTTTTAAAAGTATTTTTCCTCAAAATTTAAGTTTCTGGTGAACGTTTACTTAGCGTCAAAAACAGCTTCATTTAGATAAATATTGAAATCGATATACATATAATATGTATGTACAATAAATGTACATTGTACGATTGCTTGAGGTACAGTGGCGGCTTTTTATTTGTAGCCAAAGACATATGGTACGTCTTAAATTTCGTTAGCTTTAGATTTTTTTGACGATATTTCGGACACCCATGAGGGTCCTGGCCGTACACCGACAAGGGACTTTGACATTCTTTCTTAATAAGAAAGCCTGTCGCTGCAGTGTAATGGAGTGTTGGAATCATTTGTGGTTTGTAAGTAATAAAATTATAATTTTAAAGAGTATGCCATTGAAAAACGATTTATCAACGCCCTGATCGATCGCTTTGGATCAAAGACTGATTTAATGTTGATTTTAAGTGTTAAAGGAAATCAAATCCCAAGGTGGTAAACCCATGATACATAAAGTTTATATGTTTACAGGTAGTACGGGTCGGTTTTAGGTGATTATTTAAGGAATTTTAAAAATCGATTCATATTAGTTGTATTCTCAGTTTCTTTATTATATTACTAGCGGACCCGACAGACGTTGTTCTGTCCACATATAAATTTTTTATAAACTTTTCCTCCCGGTGAAATGTTTTATTACGCATTCGTAAAACAACATTTACTTCGCACCTCCCAGTATGTATTCGCTGATTTAATTACACGTATTATATTGCACGCACCATGGCAACGGTAATAACATGATACGTCAAACGCCATTAATGTTATAAAGATTTTTTTAATTTCCTTTTTTTCCGCACAACTTTCATATTTATTCACCTTTAAAACCTTCCCTGGACTTCCACAAATAATTCAAGACCAAAATTAGCCAAATCGGTCAAGCCGTTTTCATGCTATGTCGTGACAACGGAAAACGGGTTTCATTTTTATATATATAGATTATATACAGTGTAAACTCTATATAACGACACTTAAGGGACCGTACATATTTTGACGTTATAGAGAGTTGTCGTTAAATAGAGAGAAGAAAATCTGTATAAAAATGAAAATCTGAAAAAGAAAATGCTTATTTCAGACTAGTGTTAGTAATTACATACATAAAAACAATTCTTACTAAAACGCTATTGCGTATAGTTTGTTAATTTCGACTGAAGTCTTTTGCTGCACCAGTACTTTTGATGTATTTTTTACTTATTTTATTCATATATTGCGATATTGAGGCGTCTTGGTGATAAAGAAAGTAGTTTGCCATTAATTTTGCTGCTTCTAAAGCTTCTTTAATGCACAGCACAATTTTTACTAATTTTGACAACAAACCAACCAAAGCAAAGTGATTTTAACGCTTTAGGGAGTTTGTCGTTAAATCGAGTTACGTTACATGGAGTTTACACTGTATTGTGCTTAAAGAACTTTTCAATGAGAACTTTTTTAAATAACTTTAAATTCGACACTATTATTCATACACGAGGTATTAAATTAATACTCGATTTAATCATAAAACAGTGACTTTTTATACAAATGAAAATCAGGAAAAATACTTATTACAAAGCTTTATCATTAAGGCATAGTGTAAGACGTAAAATTATGCCACATTTTCTATTTTTAATGATTTCTACATTCAAGCACTGTACGTCGACCCCGCATTTTACGGGCGGTTGTAAAATGGTACACATAAAAATCTAGATGTAATTATTTAATGGACACGATCGTTTATACTACTGTCTATCATAAATCACTGAGCATGCGAATATTGGATGTTAGAAGTTGCCAAATATAAGATTATAGTTGCAACATATTTTCGACATGCATATATGTACATCTATATATATAGATATCCCATGGATATTTACCGCAATATTCTAGACAACAAACTTTACGCGATTCATTTCTTGTGAATCACCATTTTACTCGATCTCCAAATCAAAGACAACTGGAACTGACAGACGATCTGGTATCAACTATGTACACTTTATCGTTGTAATTTCAGTCGTCGTGATATGATATTTGAATATTTCACCAATTAAGTTTATCTTGGTTTGAAAACTAGTGGGGAGAATTCTCGACCACGACAAAAAAATCTTTAAAAATTTAAGCCTTATCAATTCCACGTCTCTCTTATATAAGCGACTAGCGGGTCACACTTGCTTCGCTCGGGTTCGTACCTAGGTGCTCTCTGCCAAATTTAAAGTTTGTAGCACAAAAAAGTAAAGGGCTTTCATACAAACTTGTGAGAGCCCTTAAACCTCTGTAATCCGGCCCTGTCACAAAATCCGTTCTTTGCGGACGTCCACTGTCTATTATTTACCTCTCTGCCAAATTTCACCTTTTAACATCCAGCGGTTTTCGGACATTTCGCGATCAGTGAGCGAATTAGTGAAATTTGCTTTTATATATTGGGCTCTTTCAAAGTGGAGGCGTGCGGGCGCGGGCGCGTCTAATTCAAATGCATGTAGACGCCCGTTGCGTTCACAGTCACAGATTAAGTATTAGTTACTACGTAATTCACAGTATATCTAATGTCTCAATTCGCCCGTATCTTTCACACGTGATCAAGCGTCTGCTAGGTGACTGCGAGTGTGGTTCTAAGCCATTTTGATTTACCCGCCGAAGCTTCATCTTTTGGCAAAGCAAACATCCACAACATTTAAATAGAGCAGCCATAAATAAATTATGGGAACAAATAAAACAATTAAAATAAAATAAATAAATATGTTGGGACATTATTACAACACATACTAATACCTACTACACATATTAATTTTAAATTCATACATATTATAAATATAAACACCCATGACTGGAGCGCAAACATTCGTGCGCAACAAATGAATGCCCCCAGCGGGACTCGAACCCGCGACCGCTGGCATAGAAAGTAGGGTCACACCAACTGAGCCAAACGTGTCGTCATTTCATCAATAAAACAATTGTTTCCTGTAATTATGCATTACATATATTGTAATTTCCATTTCAAGTACGAATTTTCCCTAAATAAATCAAATTTTTATCCATGTCGTTTTCTAACTACGAGCAAAGTTCGAGAACCACTAAATAAGACTCGTAGCTCGTTCGGCAGTGTCGTGAACATGCAGACGCCAAGACCAAAGCGCCCGCGCTCGCGCCTGCACCCGCTAGTTCACTCTGATTGAGCCGATTTAGATAAGAATTGTCAGTTTATATCACTCTGTGTATAACACAAGGCTCTAAGTGAGTGTAGCTACATTCAGATTTGCCTGTATAATTACAGGTTTATTATATTTATGTATTATTTAAAATACTTAATAAGTTGATTTAATGATTTTAAGCTCAGACTACACTTTATTTAATGTAGTCTGAGATTTTAAGTATTGTTACGAATACACAAGTAAAGGAGCCTGCGCCATCTAGCGTGGAGCGAGGGAACTACTTTGTGTGCTGTACAAACCACTTCATTACTAAGACAACGTGAAACCTCCGCTCAATACTAGATGGCGCTAGAGGAGCTATATAGAGGAATAAACTCGAAAATCTAGTACACGCGCGAACATTCCAGAATGGTCTGGGACTAGACTCGGCCGGTATAAATAGGCCGCGGGTGGCCGAGCGAGGCAGTTGAGTTCAGTTTGAGCGATCAACAAAGCGACTTCGAAGTGAAGACTAGTGATCAAGAGTGATACCAGCGGAAATCTACGATATTGGCTACGACCTCGGACATCGTTAGTGCTTAGTGAGTGTACCTAGTTTTTTTTTTTTTTTTATGGGACAAAGGGGGCAAACGGGCAGGAGGCTCACCTGATGGTAAGTGATCACCTCCGCCCATGGACATCTGCAACACCACAGGGCTTGCAGATGCGTTGCCGGCCTTTTAGGAAAGGGAGGGAGGGAGGAGGGAGAAGGACGGGAGGAGGGATGGGGAGTGGGCCTCCCGGACTCTCACTTACCGGACGAAACGCGACAGCATAGCTGCCACTTCACGCCGGTCTCCTGTGAGAGAGTGGTACTATACGGGGCGTGCCGGCCCATTCGGCTGCTACCCGAAGGTAACAAGCATGGCACTACCACTTGAATAACAACCTAGTGCTTAGTGAGTGTACCTAGTGCTTGTGTCGGACCTAGTGCTAGTGAATAAAGTCTCTGAAAGAGTCAGCAGGTCTTTCTCTCCAAATCGTTCGAACCCTAACACGTAACAACTGGTGTCAGAAGCGGGATTTGGAGATGCCATTGACTCCGAGAGAGAACCCCAAGGAGGGGGTCAGGACGAGGGCACAACGAGCTCCGGATGCCACTGGGGGCCAAGCTCCGCCCACTGTGGGCCTAGCCCCGCCCACTGGCCCCGCCTACCAGGTCACGCCCACTGGCCACGCCCCGCGGGCCCCGCCCAATGGCCCCGCCTACCGGGCTCCGCCCACTGACCACGCCCCCGCAGGCCCCGCCCACTTTGACTCAGGCCCCGCCCACTTTGGCTCAAGCCATGCCCACTGGCTCCACCCACCTTGCCACGCCCATCGGACAGGCCACGCCCACCAGCGGCACCGTAGCTTCTACAGACCCTCAAGTGGCACTTCAATTAGGAAGTTTATTTGAATTAATGAAGGTAATGCAAGAATCACAAGAGCAACAAAAAGACCTCCAAGAAAAAGCGCTTTTGGCTATAAAAGATGTTAGTGACACGGTGGGTAAGCTTCGAAAAGATGTCGACGAAGTGGAAGAACGAGTTATCGGGTTAGGATTGGATGTTGAAAATGCGAAAACCGGTCTCGCTGAACTACAGAAGAAAGTAGTGCGCCTTGAAACCACGGGAGTTGCGATGTCTAGTGGAACTACCGGAGGGGCGCAAGGACCAAGAGTGAAAGTACCGCCATACGACGGCACTACTTCGTGGAACGCTTATCGTCAGCAATTCCAGACCTTTGCCACTGCCAATGGATGGACGGAAGAACAATGTCTGACCGCTCTCACTGTTGCGCTCAGAGGGCAAGCCTTGTCTGTCTTGGAAGCACTGCCACATTCAGGAAACGGGTTCCAAGACCTGATGGAGGCCCTTGAATCCAGATACGGGGAGCGACACCTAGAACACGTGTTCCGTGCCCAACTGCGTGACAGAGTCCAACGCTCAGGAGAAGGACTTCAACAATGGGCGCTGGAAATTGAAAAACTCGTCAGGAAGGCACACCCAGGAGCCGAGACTAAGATGGTAGACACGAACATTGTTCAAGCATTTGTCGACGGAATCAAAGACCTGGAGGTCAGAGCTGCAGTGAGGCTTCGTCACCATACCTCGCTAAAGGAAGCATTGGCGCATGCTTTGGAGGTCGAGGCTGTTCGCCATGACGTACGGCAGACCCATAAGGTCCGTGAGGTCTCTGAGGAAGCCAAGCAGGTTAAGGCTCCTACGAAGAGAAGTTATGGAGTCATGTGCTACAAGTGTGGCGAGAGGGGGCATCTTCAGCTCAACTGCCCGCAAAAGGAGACCCATCTGACAAGGATGAAAAGGATCGAGGATCAAATAGAGGAGCTGAAGAAGCAAGGGGCTTCGTCCCCTGCCCGGGATCAGGGAAAACGAATAAAAGCCAGGACTATGGGGCGAGTACTGGCTGCCGCGGAGGAAGCCCCGATAACCATTATCTCCCAGGCATGCAGCGGGAATAGTCTTGTGATTCAGGGGACTATAAACGGGACGGATTGCAAAATGACTCTAGACACAGGAGCCTCTAGAACAATAGTGAACCCAAACCTGGTAAAAGCAGCAAGGGGACACAAGAGGAGAATTAACTGTCAGCTTCTTACGGCCTACGGTCAGCCAATACCCGTCCTGGGAGAAACATCAGTTACGATGGAGGTAGGGGGGTCCTCATACTCCCATAACGTTATCGTAGCTGAGATTATGGATGATTGCATCTTGGGTTTGGATTTTATGAAGAAACACAACTGCAGAATTAACGTTGCTGATGGAGTTTTCAGATGTGGTGAAGAAGAAATTTTCATTCTCGGAGGTGCCTGCGGGAAAGTCGCATGTATAAAGAAAGTCATTATACCTGGACGAGCGGAAGCTCAGGTGCTGGTGAAACTGCCGCCAGCTGGAAAGCAAAAGTCAAACAGATGCGTGTTGATAGAAGACACACCTACGAAGACATCGGCGCAAAAACTGATGACGGCGAGAACCCTTGTTAGTGGAAGCAGTAACGCTGTGGTCAAGGTTGTTAATCTTGATGATCGCGAGATCTGCTTGAACAAAGGTGACGTCATTGGAAAGTGCGAGGAAGTTGTCTGGATGAAAAAGTGTAGTTCGATAACAGGCACAGACTTTGTAAACAACAACAACTACGGAATAGTGACGGAGCTGCTCGATGACTGCAAGAGGAACCTAACGTATTCGCAAGGCATGAAAACTAAGAAGTTTTTACAGCGCTACGCGAATATCTTCTCCAGTCACGATGGGGACCTTGGAAGAACGTCGGTGGTTCAGCACAGGATAGATACCGGAAGCGAGAGACCAATTCGTCAACGAGCAAGACGGATACCAATTGCTAAGGAAAAAGAAGTTGAAGGCCTTTTGGAGGACATGAGAAGGAATAAGATTATTGAACCGTCTGCAAGTCCGTGGTGCTCACCTGTTGTATTAGTGAAGAAGAAAGATGGTAGCACTAGATTTTGTGTGAACTATAGGCGTCTCAATGATGTCTCTAAGAAGGACAGTTATCCGTTACCTCGAATCGACGACACTTTGGATACCTTGAGTGGCATGAAATGGTTTTCGACCCTAGACCTGAAATCTGGATACTGGCAGGTGGAAATTCATCCAGAAGACAAGGAGAAGACAGCTTTCTCGACCGGTAAAGGTTTATGGCAATTTAACGTCATGCCCTTCGGATTGTGCAACGCACCTGCCACATTCGAGCGACTCATGGAGGGTGTACTAGCAGGCTTAGTTGGAGAGGCTTGCTTAGTCTGCTTAGATGACGTCATCATTATCGGCCGTGACTTCGAGGACCATTTGCAAAACTTGGAGCGAGTTTTCGCAAAAATAGAGGGAGCTAAATTAAAGTTGAACCCGAAAAAGTGTCATTTATTCAGGAATAAGGTCAATTATCTCGGCCATGTTATCTCCAGTGATGGAATCCAGACAGACCCGGAGAAACTGGAAGCAGTTCAAAAATGGCCTACCCCTAAGGACAAAACCGAAGTGCGGGCATTCCTCGGCCTATGCTCATACTACAGGCGTTTTGTTAAGGGATTCTCAGAGATAGCCAAGCCGTTACATCGGCTGACCGAAGATAAACGACAATTTAGTTGGGATGGGACTTGTGAAGATTCTTTTCAGAAACTGAAGAAACATCTGTGTGAAACACCAATCCTGGGCTATCCACAAACTGAAGGTCAGTTTATAGTCGACACGGATGCAAGCAACACGGCCATTGGAGGGGTGTTATCTCAAAATCAGGGTGAAAGAGAAGTTGTTATTGCATATTTCAGCAAATCTTTATCCAAGCCAGAGAGAAACTACTGTGTAACAAGGAGAGAACTCTTGGCTGTTGTAAAGACGCTACAACATTTCAACAAATATCTCATCGGCAGACAGTTTTTACTGCGAACTGATCACGCAGCCTTGAAGTGGTTACTGCAATTCAAGAACCCAGAAGGTCAAGTAGCTCGATGGATTGAACAGCTTCAGGAATATGACTTCAAGACGGAACACCGCAGCGGAAAGATGCATGGGAACGCTGACGCACTCTCACGAAGGCCGTGTTCGGAAGACTGCAAACATTGTGTTAAGCAGGAATCTAATGAAGTAACATTAAAGCTAACGAGAACAAGTCCTTTGGGTCGCTGGGAGAATGATGCTATGAGGGAGGCTCAAGAAACAGATGACGACCTTCGGCACATCATCACATGGAAGAAACGGGGTGAAGTAAAACCAATCTGGAGTGAGGTTGCACCCACTGGCGCTGTCACTAAGTCGTACTGGGCGCAATGGGACAGTCTGATACTTCAGAACGGAATACTCTACCGGAAATGGGAGAAGACTAACGGCAGAGAGTTCCATCTTCAGATAATTGTACCAAGAGCGAGAGTACCAGATGTTCTCCGTGAAGTACATGATGGCGTATCAGGAGGTCATCTAGGTGTCAAGAGGACGTTAACAAAAGTGCGGGAACGATTCTACTGGTTGCATTGTCGAGATGATGTACAGGATTGGTGTCGCAAATGTACTACTTGCGCTGCTGTAAAAGGACCACAGACCAGGAGCCGTGGGAAGCTGCGGCTGTATAACGTCGGTGCACCGTGGGAACGAATTGCAGTTGACGTAGCCGGGCCATTTCCTGTAACGGAATCGGGAAACAAGTATTTTATGGTCGTCGTTGACTACTTCACCAAATGGCCCGAAGTGTTCGCCATACCAAACCAAGAAGCTACAACAGTCGCTTCTAAGCTAGTCGAAGAAGTGATATGTCGCTTTGGTGTGCCTCTAGAAATCCATTCTGATCAGGGCAGGAACTTCGAATCGCAAGTGTTCCAGGAAGTGTGCAGAATTTTGGGCATGCATAAGACGAGGACCACCGCGTACCACCCACAGTCCGATGGAATGGTTGAGAGATTTAACCAGACTCTTGAGAGGCATTTGGCGAAACTGGTAGACGAAAAACAAAAGGATTGGGACAAGTATATACCACTCTTCCTTCTGTCGTACCGAACCGCCGAGCATGAGAGCATAAAAGCTACCCCGGCGTATGTCAATTACGGTAGAGAACTACGAATACCAGTAGACCTATTGACAGGAGGGTCACCGGAGGAACCAGAGACCGTACAAGACTATGTCAGCAATTTAAGGGAAAAAATGCGCTATATACACGCATTGGTTCGGGAAAATGGGTTACAGTCAAGTGAGAACATGAAAACCAGATACGACCGGAAATCGAACACGAGAGGATTCGAGGAAGGGTCACTGGTGTGGCTGCATAACCCAACCCGCCGGAAAGGGAAATCTCTAAAGTTGCAGACCAACTGGGACGGTCCATACAAAGTGGTTACCCGAATGAATGATGTGACTTACAGGATTCAAAAGCAACCAAGAGGGACATTCAAAGTGGTATACATAGACCGTCTGGCGCGTTACCATGGCAGTAACAACGATGCTCGGGACGAGCATCTCTAAGAGGGGAGTAGTGTTACGAATACACAAGTAAAGGAGCCTGCGCCATCTAGCGTGGAGCGAGGGAACTACTTTGTGTGCTGTACAAACCACTTCATTACTAAGACAACGTGAAACCTCCGCTCAATACTAGATGGCGCTAGAGGAGCTATATAGAGGAATAAACTCGAAAATCGAGTACACGCGCGAACATTCCAGAATGGTCTGGGACTAGACTCGGCCGGTATAAATAGGCCGCGGGTGGCCGAGCGAGGCAGTTGAGTTCAGTTTGAGCGATCAACAAAGCGACTTCGAAGTGAAGACTAGTGATCAAGAGTGATACCAGCGGAAATCTACGATATTGGCTACGACCTCGGACATCGTTAGTGCTTAGTGAGTGTACCTAGTGCTTAGTGAGTGTACCTAGTGCTTGTGTCGGACCTAGTGCTAGTGAATAAAGTCTCTGAAAGAGTCAGCAGGTCTTTCTCTCCAAATCGTTCGAACCCTAACACGTAACAGTATCATTCCAAGCTCCTTCAACTTGATATGATACCGTAGATGCACCAAATAATCCTCAGGATTTTTTCTTGCTTCGTGCCAATTTGCAAACTTTAACAGAGGCAAAGCTAGCCAGGCTATATCACCTAAGTATAATTTATAATTATTATTTTAAACATTTTATTTTAAAATAGTCTTTAATAAGTGCTTGGCGAATAAAATTTTCAGCTTTATCACTTTCATAACAATGATATAGCGAGATTATGTGGTCTGAGTTTTTTTTTACTTTCACAACTTTGTACTTTACAGTAAATTATTATAAGATACTAAAATATCTTATAATCATTTAACGTAAAGTACATATAAAAATAAAAAAAATATATATATAAAAATGGGAATTGGTGATAGATGGTTGAAAATTTAGGATTATAAGTATTTTTAAAAATTAAAAAATCTGGAGAGAGCCTTATCACCTAGTCCTAAGGGAACGAAAATAGCCTACGACCTAATCCCAGACCTACAAAATGTACACAAAAAAAGTCACAAAAATCGATCAAGCCGTGTCGGAGGAGTTCGATACCAAATACTGTGACACGAGATTTTTATATATTAGATATTTAATGTAGAAAAGAATATTCTAGAGAGAGGTTAAGTGACGAAAGGGCAACGATAATTTTTGTGTTACAACAACAAGTGTGATTTGCGACATAATATTATGTGTGTAGATTACCCCTGTTAGACATGTTTACGTGAGTTCCTTTAACACATTCAACGCCACTACTATTTTCTAAGAGGTCGTAGGGATGCCGCTCAAAAATTACTCAAACACGCTGGGCGGCACCGCTATAAGAAAATCGTAAATATTGATATTTGGTAACAGATTGTCAACATTTTATTATTTTTATAAGAATGATTCTTTTTTAAAAAATACGTTTGTATACGGTTGGTAAACCTATATAAAAAAAGTGCGTGCGTACAAAGTACACATGTCAGAAGTGAAACTTCTTTATTTATAAATTTAAATATCTTATTTCTTCTATTTTTTTATATCTTTATCTATTTATCTTTACTATAATGGAGAATGGTCGACATATCAATGCATTAACCTCTATCAATGATCGTAATACATTTAGTGTGACTCACAAGTTCTTCTTTTCGTTCTTAAAATTAATGCTTATATTATTTTTTTAATTATAATGAATTATAAATTTGATTGCATATGTGTCTGTCTTTTTGCCACCTAATCTCATTTATATCCCTGCCCAAATTTTGATGAAATTTTCACATTTTCTTCCTTCCGCTATCACGCTAACGAAGTATTGGACAAAAAGAAAGAAGTATGAAAGAACCTTAGAGAAATCAGGATATACCTACTAGGCCGCTTAAAAAGTACGCGGACGAAGAACTAAAAGAGGCAAAAGAAGGAAAGAAGGCATGACATTCAGCTCAGCAAGTCATAAAAGTGATTATTGAAAATGCCTATAAGACGAAATATTAAGCTAACTTTAAAAGAACAACACACTAACGTTAATACCACGTTCAATGAATTTCAAGTGTTCATTAATTTTTTTGATAATAACGTAGATAATATATAATAGCTTGGTAGTATTTTCTTTAAAAGCACAAATTAGCCAAGTTACATAATTCTTAAGTTGTATTCTCTTGCTCTAATTTGGAAAAGGTGTGGTAGATTTGTTAATACATTTAAAATGAAAATGGATTTAGTATAGGTATACGTAAAATATGTTCTTTACAGATACGGAATAAAGTTACGAACACATAAATTATATTATTTTCCATAATTATTCTTTAGAAATAATTTTTATTTATACAATGCTTAACTATTAAGAATCATCGATAGTCATTGGCTTGGTTATATCGGGCTCGTAATTATAATTGAGTTCATGGGACCGCACGATCTCCTTGTACACAAAGGCTGACTTCCGTGGTGTCCGTGTGCGTAGCGGTGAGCTGTAGTCCACTTCATATAGGCCAAATCGTTCTCTGCAAAAAATATAAATATACAAATTTATATTTCTATAACAAGTACCATGAATACAATTGACACTTAAATTACACCGAATTTAAAATCAATTAAAAATAATCTTTGACAACTTAAAAGATTTTCTTAACGTTCGAAGATTACCAATTTTATTAATTTTATGTTTATATAACCTAATTCATAAATAGCAATTGAAATACCGCTACAGTAGTAGCAGAATTTTTTCAGAAGAATTTTGATGAACCCTACTGAAAAAGCATTGTGTCAGTGTGCGTATAAAATCAAAAATATTATAAGTAAATGAATGAATTACGTGTATCCGAACGCCCATTCGAAGTTATCTAATAAACTCCATGCTGTGTATCCTTTGACATCGCAGCCATCATCCATGGCGTCAAGCATGGCAGATAGGTACCCTCTATAATATTTGACGCGATCATCGTCGTTCAGCCCACCAGTAGTCGCAAAACCATTTTCAGTGATGAAAATAGGAGGGTTTCCGTAATCGTTTTTAATTTGCATTAATACTTTGTAAAAGCCCCTTGGAACGAACTATAACCAAATAATAATCAATCAATAAAATGAGATTTATGTACTGCTAGCAATACCCGCGGCTCTGCCCGCGTTCACTACTAAAATATAGGGATTGGAGGTAGAGGGATGAAGATTTAGGGTTATAAGTATTTTTTGATGCCAAATCATAAAATTTTTGCCTAAAACCTTAAAAATTTTAAGAGAATCTGATCTACCATTATCACCTAGAGGAATAAAAAACAGCCTACGAACTATTCTCAGAACTACAAAATATACACAAAAAAATTCATAAAATCCAGTTAAGCCGTTTCGGAGGAGTTCGATAACTAACACTGTAACACGACATTTTTATATATTAGAAGAGATTGGATGTATTGATAATACAAATCATGATAAGATATAATATTGTAAAAATCACCCCTTGGCTTTTGCCCAGGATTTTTCATATAGAGTTTGATAATCTTAAGTAATTATAAGTATAATTATAAAGATTATTAGAAAATTGATAATTTTAACATACCTTGGTAAAGTTTGATTCACCAATTTTCCATTCAGGCAACTGATAACTTAATACTTCAAGATCATCTGAAAACGATGGTTCTTCATAGGAATTAAGAACGGTTTCATTTCTGTAAACGTAATGTGTGGAATAATGATTTAATCCGTAAAAATCGGAGCTTCCTCGGATAAGCTCAATCTCTTCAGGTGTAAATTCAGGCAGCCTCGACCGTGGGAAGCCTTGAGCAGCGCTTTTTAACGCTATCCTTTCCTTCATTAAAGGAGGATAATCTCCTGTCTTTGAAAAAATTGGATGGGAATATATTGCCCACTAAAACAAGAAAAAAAAAGATTAATTTATATAATTTGATTCGAAATTAAAATATGTTTATATACGAGGCATGCCTTTTAAGTTTTGTAGTTTGAAGAAAAAAATATAAATATACTACAACTAGGACCTTATAGTATTTTTTATGGTTCTTTAATAAACTTAAAGTATTAACCACGTAGCTTAATACACTTTTCCATTCGCTCAAACCAGTTATTATAACATTTATTCCACTTTAAAGTGGGGGTGTTCAAAATGGCTGACTTGAAAGCGTCGACTGCTTCTTCACCAGACTGGAACCTTTGACCACAAAGACTTTTCTTAATTTTAGGAAAAGTAAAGAAATCGTTAGGGCTTAGGTCAGGACTGTATGGAGGATGGTCAAGAATTTCTACTTTTGCCTGCTTCAAATACTCAATCGTTTGACGAGCGCTATGTGAGCTTGTGTTGTCCTGGTGCAGGATGATGCGTCGCTTGAGTTATATTTTCGAAGTTTGACGATGAGTTATGGTAAGCAAACTGTGGTATACCACTCTGCGTTAACCGTTCTACGATCTTCAAGTGCAATAGTCGCAACATGACCGGTTTTTGCAACGAACGTGGACACCATCTTCTTTGAAGTGCTTCGAGAACGAACAACTTTAGTCGGCTGTGGCTCGTCTTGAAAGACCCAGATTGTAGGTTGTTGTTTGGAATCAGGATCATAGGCAGAGATCCAAGATTTGTCACCATTGATGATGTCGTAGACGTGATTAGACTCTCCTCGGTTGAACCTTTGCAGAATTTTCTTACACCACCTGAAGCGCGCCGCCTTGTGATCGTCGGAAAGCAGATGCGGTATCCAACGGCAAACTAGCTTTCTGACACCGCTTGGTGTCTTGGCTTCATACAAGATCTTCTGAATGGTTGTCCCTTAGATGCCTAATAGAGCCTCTATCTCTCAATACGTCACATGACGATCTTCGAGATTTAGTTGTCTCACAGCAATTATGTTATCTTCAGTGAAGGCGGATTTTAAGCGTCCTTCGCGAGATTTGTCACTAACACTAGTATGTCCATGCTGGAATTCTAAATACCAGCGTTCGACATGCCGCAGACATGGAGCTTCATCACTGAACACAGATGTTAGCTCTTCAAAACACTGAAGCCTCTTCTAAAGTTGTAGAAAATTATTGCACGAACATTTTCCTTAGAAAGATTTATTTTCGTACGTGACCTGACAGATTCTAATCGACGCTATGGCTAAACAATAGCATTAATCCTAACCCCCGCTACACACGTAACGATATATCGTAGCGATTTCAAACTGTGCAGATAAATCGAACGTTCATAGTGTCTCCACACGCCTCCGATATCGACGTCGATCGTCAGTTCTCCGTAGAAGCTCACGCAAGAAACATGTCGTCCACGATGGAAGATGATGACGTACTTGCGATATTAGGCCTCGTTATGTGTTTAAAGAAAAAAAAAAAGAGCGGAGTGTTTATAAAATTAATTTAATAAAATAAAATATAATATTTTTAGAGCGTCATAGTCGTATATTTAACGTCTAAGCTCTTTAAACGGAGATTAAAAAAAATACTATTATAGCATGGGGTTGCAACTCGAACAAAAGTGAAATTAGTTCAAATAAATGATAATAGATGGCGTTACATGTATCGATTTGTTTTTATAATTATGTTAAATTTAAAATACAAAGAAATATTAATGACTAAAGCATTTGTTTTAACTTCGGAAAGTTTCTTAAAGTAGGAGAGAAATAAATAGCTGATGAATGTGCATTATTTTAGATTTTTAAAATTCGATAATATCGCTTTATTATTTTGGCGGAATTAATTTGTACTACGTTGTAATGGATCGATCTTGCTTAATAACTCAGTATTATATGTTAATAGATGGTGCTCCAAGCAATAACGATAATCGTTTTTTTTTGCATTTTGATAAGTTTTGTAGAAACTCAAATTATAATGTAATAATTATTATTTTATTGAATGATTCCTTCATAAATGTTACACTGGAGACATGTTCTGTTGTGTATTTTGCTGGGTGGTTGGGTAAATCATGTGTCGATAAATTTAATTGTTTAGATTGCAAGGAGGTTTTATTACAAAGTGATGTTGATTTAAATGATAAAAAACAATTGTTGTTGATTAACAAGACCTATTCTAATATTATAACACCTACCCTAAAATCTCCTAGTGATTATTTACATCAATTAGTAAACAATGTGTTAGAATTTTATTCTAAAAATATTGAAAATTTATACAAAGTTAATTTAATCACCGATTTAATGCATGGGTTAAAAAATGAAGTAAATTTCTCAGAATATCACAATCTAAATCACTTTGATTACTTGATTAAAAAATATTAGAATTCATGATTATTGTAAAAGTCGCAAAAAATCGTTACAATCAAGATTAAAAATTTTTCAAAATACATGATATTATTATAGGTACACGTGATACCTAGGTACATGATATTATTGTTTAGTAGTTTGATAAAATAAAAGCTGCCCAGAAAAAAAATATATTTATATCACTGCAATACTACTAAAAAGCTGCTAAATATTCTTCGCACAACTTAGACCCGTATGGCAATCACGGAAACTGATAGGTACGAAGAATAAAGCTCAAAATGTATCCGGTCCAATATAAAGACCATACTGCTATACGGGTGTGAGACATGGAAGGTCACCATGAACATCTCGCAGCAACTCCAAGTCTTTGTAAATCGATGTTTTCGCAACATCATTGGTATTTACTGGCCCGACAAAATCTCCAACCAACTTTTAAGAACGCTGCAATGAAGTCGAAGAGAACAGATCTAACGACATACATGGAGCTGGATAGGTCACACCCTACGAAGAGACCTTTCATATACCGAGGTAAGCCCTAGAATGGAACCCCCAAGAAAAACGTAAACGTGGCCGTTCAAAACAAGACCTGGCGGTGGACTGTGATTAATGAAGCGAAGGCCATCGAGAAAACCTGAAGCGAATTCAAATTCCAAGCTCAAGTCCCTTTCGTATCCGGCGCCCTTTCCTCTCCGGCGCCCTGGGCGGTCGCACCACCAAATCATGCGCGCGCCGCCGCGTATACACAATATGTACTCATTTTGTGCATATGCTGGTACAATAAAGACTTGACGACTCGTTTGGCTCAGTTGGTAGTGACCCTACTTTTTGTGCCAGCGGTCGCGGGTTCGAGTCCCGCTGGGGGCATTCATTTGCTTAAATCACGAATGTTTGTACTCCAGTCATGGGTGTTTATATTTATAATTGAAATATATATTCTATTATATATTTATTTAATAAAGAGTATTGTTGTTATTATTGTGTTCACAGGTCGATACTATAATCGTACCTACAAATACTTTTAGGAAACAATATTTCCTTATTCCTATCTTAAGCTGCTTTAAGTAAAGGTTTAAATAAATTATATCTGCGGTGGCACAGCAGGTGGTTAATACAATCTTAATTACTTTAACTACATAATCTATACATCACTACATATTATAAAACAAAGTCCTCCGCGTCTGTCTGTCTGTTCGCGATAAACTACGAAACTACTTGCGCCGACTTTCATGCTATTTTCAACAAACTTCCAAAAGGAGGAGGTTATCACCAATGCATACGTGGTTCTCGAGAAAGGTTTTGTCACTTTTGGTATAAATTTTTCAAATTTTATACACATTTACTAGCGGAACTTACGGCTTCGCTCGCGCCTGAGCGGAACGAGGGCGAGTCGCTAAAAATTTAAATAAAATAATTATTCTTATTGAAATCGATACACAGGCGAATCTAAAATTTTACAAGTTTTGACTGTACGTCTGTGACCGTATGACGAGAAAAATACCGAACACATTTTGGTATCTGTGACGATGTTTATTCGGGTCAACATATAGGATACTTTTTACCGTGGGAAATATCTCATCTCTCAATAATTTATATAAATGTACGTAAAGAATAAATAGAAAAATAATGGGAAATGTAAATTGTTGAAGAAAAAAAAACAAAAAACACGACTGTGTAAGCTGAATTGGGAATTTAAATTTTTCAAACCCTTGATAGGTTTCAAAATACAAAAGTCAGTCAAAATCTTATAAAGATTTATAATTTTGATATATACCTATAGGCTATATAGCCTATCTTGTGCCACACACACAGTCGAGTCTTGAGACGAATTTAACGCCACCTAAAATCAAGCCGTTTAAGCTACAGAGCATGCCAAAGAAATATACCTACGTAGGTGGTCATACATACACTACACTAGTAAAACGCAAAAAAAAATTCATAAATATGGTAAAACTCCGAACAGTCATAATATGTCAATATCAACTCCAAAATGAGTAACCTTACATCCTAGTTATTAGCAGTGCATTTATTATACCACCGGACTATACATACAAACCTAACATAATTTTTTTATTTAATTTATATACTTTATAATATATTACTGCGAGAGAATATACAGACATACACATCTGAGAAATCCATGCTATCTGTGAAAACGTCAAGTAGGTATTTACTATTTAGTACCCGTACCCAACCCAAACAGAGCGAGGGTGAGTCAATAGTTTAATCACATATCAAATACTATAGGTTTATTATATAATATAAATAAAACAACTACCTATACAATTACAGATCATTAAAATATTATGTATTTACAAGAAATTTGTAAGCGCGTTTTGTTGCACTCAATTACACCTACAATAGGTACTTTAAATATACCCTTTTTAAGTAATTGCCAATTGCTATTATGATTTACGAGTGGCCTGTGGCCTTGAGAATTGGAGGCCTCAAAGGTTGGCAGTTGGCTACAATAATGCGCAGCGGCAGCTCGGCGATAAATACCTTTGCTTTTAGCGCCATCTATTGTTTAAAGGTTTTTATTAAAATTTATTTACAACAATGGATATTAGATGTCGCTTCATTTTCACATCTCACTTGCGACATCTATTATGCGATTTAGGTAAAAAAAATAGTGCTTATAATAGTCCCGGTTCAGGATGTTTGACTTTTTTGTATGACGTGGACTATCTGTTTTTTTTTTATCTGTGATTATAGCTAGAAACTATAGCTGGAAAAGCCAAAACGGGAGAAAAATATTCCTTTTGAGAGCTTCCGTTGCGTGCGCTGCGTAAACGGTTATAGTTATGCACAAATTATGTATGACGGAATTGTTCCTCTTTAAAAGTTCTAAAAAAAAGCCCACAATAGCATATGTCTATCTTTTAAGCTTGACTCGCTATAACATTTTGTATTGTTATAAAATATGTTTTGAGATAATGCATTATTTGCGATGGTGTTTAATAAACATGATATTAATCCTTATCCAAATAAATAAGATATTCATCACAAGTATTTAATTTTGAATAAAATTGCTCTTGTTCCTCATTTGATTTCAATGAATATCTTATGAGATATCATAGTTTTAAAATAACTCCGCAACAAAATAATTATCATCGCGTTGAATATGGGCGGACGGGCGAAAGAATTTGATTTCCAGACTTTAGAACGCAACCGAAGCCGCGGGAAAGGATAGTTTTTATATATAGCACCTTGAATACTGGCGCGAACTGAGCGATCTCCATCCACACGTGACGATAAAACTGTGCAAACGCAATCGACAACGATTTATTGGATAGAAATTGCAACTGCCACCGATGAACGATAAACTGCAACGATTTACCATACACACGATCGATAAATCGACGCAAACCAGTTTGCGCAGTTTTATCGCTACGATATATCGTAACGTGTGTAGCAGGGGTAATACTTTCAACTGTTTTGAGATTCAAAGTTGATACACATTCGAATATAGAACAGTTCCAAATTCAAAATTGCCGGGAAATATGGAAACGACAGAACTTAAATGGCATGCCTAGTATATCCCTGATTACCACACCATTATTCATCGGGGATATAATATCTTGTATAATTTAAATACCATATACTTATAATGATGTGTTGTAAATTAAGTCCTCGTAGATTAGCATATTTTTTAATTATTACTTTATTAAATTAAAATTGATTTCTACTTATTGTTATATCTATTGTGGAAGATGAATAGGAAAGAGGATGTTAGAGGGTGGGGAGAAATCTATAAAAGTCGATGTATAACCGGTATCGGGGGGTAGTTGTGTCTTGACACTTGTCGCGGTAGCATTGTTAGGTCGTTACTCTGTTGGTTTATTTCTTTAAAATATCATTGTTGGTAGCTTAGTGGTCTTTTTGGTTAGTTTAATTGTGTCTTAGCGTTTTCAGATACTAACAATAAATTGAGGTCGATTTAGTATGCTTGTTTTTTTAAAAGAAGCTCACTTCTGGTCTAAATTCACAAGATCAGAAGTGGGATAGGTCCTGTTTCGCCCACAACTTTTGTTAACATGAGGTATTTGTAGGTTGTATGTGCTTAAAAGTTTTTTCGGAGGGTACCGTGATTTTGGTGAATTTTCATTGATTTTGGTAATTTGTGTTTTGTGTTGGTCGCTGAGTATAGTTTAGTTTTGTTTTGCTTGTCAGGCTTAAATTAGAAAATTAAATTACTTGAATTAACGGTTATTTTTAGATCGTATTTTTATTTTGTTGTAATGTTAGACAACCAGTGACATCGTAGTGAGTAGTAGGTGCCGCGCCTTTTTCCGGGCTTGTATAGAAATGTTAACTGTAAAATTTTTATTTTATTTTTACTGTGTATGTAAAAGATGCTTATTTTGTGTTTTCTCATTGGGGTTGACACATTCAAGGGAAGATGCATCTTGCGGTCGGGGATAGCATGTCTCGCAGGTCTTTGTACTCGGATATGCTGTCCTGGCCGACAGATGCACTTCAAGTGGGGTACGGTTTCATATTATTGGATGCTGTCTTGGAGTGCGCTCAGACATGCGATCCTAGTATATGGGACATACCTTGTGTAGCTTAAAAGATTATTTTTTGTGAGCTCGGACAGTGTCTTGGAGGTTACTCAGACATGTCGTCCTGGAGCTGTGAACATACTATGAGTTGACCGTTGCATATGTTTGTGTAGTAAACATTAAACGTATATTTGGGGGTAGGTTGGATTGAAACATGCTTTTATAGGTACTGATTTACACACGCAAAGCTATGACATGGTTCTCTGGCGAGTCGTGAGGGTGCACTCCCCCGACGGGTCCTGCCCCGGGTGATTGGTACAGATATCTGTTGTTTTACATCCACTGTGCTTAGGTTATGCTAGGTAACGTATATTTGTGGTTAGGTTGGGTTGAAACATGCTTTTATAGGTACTGATTTACACACGCAAAGCTATGACATGGTTCTCTGGCGAGTCGTGAGGGCGCACTCCCCCGACGGGTCCTGCCCCGGGTAATTGGTACAGATATCTGTTTGTTTCACATCCATTGTGCTTAGGTTATGCTAGGTGAGCTTAGCCCATGAATAAATCAAATTGAAACCTTTATATAGACACGCAAGTTTGAGAAATTTTAGTTAGTTAGTTATTTTATCGTTTATATGGCAGTAGATGATGAGAGTGTGATGTCTATAGTTCCTGGCGTCATT
Source organism: Boloria euphrosyne (assembly GCA_951802675.2). Classification (NCBI taxonomy): domain Eukaryota; kingdom Metazoa; phylum Arthropoda; class Insecta; order Lepidoptera; family Nymphalidae; genus Boloria; species Boloria euphrosyne. The sequence goes on along the minus strand of OX637873.1, from coordinate 10,941,199 downwards.
CTGCATTTCGATGTCGGGGTTCTGAATCCCAAGGTTAGAAGATAAAGGAGCCCGAGGACGGTCTCCTGTCAGGAAAGGCCGTGTGGAAGATGAATAGGAAAGAGGATGTTAGAGGGTGGGGAGAAATCTATAAAAGTCGATGTATAACCGGTATCGGGGGGTAGTTGTGTCTTGACACTTGTCGCGGTAGCATTGTTAGGTCGTTACTCTGTTGGTTTATTTCTTTAAAATATCATTGTTGGTAGCTTAGTGGTCTTTTTGGTTAGTTTAATTGTGTCTTAGCGTTTTCAGATACTAACAATAAATTGAGGTCGATTTAGTATGCTTGTTTTTTTAAAAGAAGCTCACTTCTGGTCTAAATTCACAAGACTATAATAAATACTTAAATGTTAAGTTACCAACGTTGAATTGAATAGCATCTTGTGCAGCTTGTCTGTGTTCTTCGGATTCTGAATCATACCATGGGGTGTTTATTGAAATAAATATAGAACCTTTTTGCTTTGGCCTGAATTCTTTATTATAAATGTGATAAGCTTTAGCATGAGCCACTAGTACGTTTTTAGCACACATGTACTCAGCAATTCCTTTTATATTAATCGCAGGAGCAAAATATGTAGCACCATATCCACTATTACATATTTCACGCGGTTCGTTTATAGTAATCCAATACTTCACTTTATCACCAAAGAGGTCGAAAGCTACACGAGCGTAATCAGAAAACCAGTTTACAATCTCTGGATTTGTCCATCCACCTAGTTCTTGCAATTTTTGTGGTAAATCCCAATGGTACAGAGTTATCATCGGCTGAATATTATATTTCAGCATTTCATCGATTAAGTTATTATAGTACTGTACGCCAGCCTCGTTGATTTTATCCGGAAAACTAGTAGGTAGAATTCTAGTCCAAGATATAGAAAATCTGTAGAAATCGAGTCCCAGTTCTCTCATCATTTCCACATCCCTCTTGTATAAATGATAAGAGTCATCAGCGATATCCCCATTTGAACCATCAAGTATCTTGGACGGATTATTATGGGTCATATGATCCCAAATATTTTCAGATTTACCTGTAATGGGGAATGACTATTTTATTATAATATAATACAATACAATACCCTGTGTTAATAATTGTGATCCAACTGTGGTATCAGAAGAAGCTATTAAATATCCAATACAGCCAGCAAAAAGGAAACTCGTTTCTTCAAACGGTCGCAGTATACCTATATTCTTACCTACCTGTGTAAAGAAAACCGCCTTATACTCGTATACAAATGCTATTCTTAAGCACAAAGTACTAAATTTCAAATTATGCTGTTACTTTTTTATACATAGAATTTAATAATTGAGTTGTGTGGTATTTTTTAAATTAAGAGAGTAATAATATATATATATATATATAAATATATATATATATATATATATATATATATATATATATATATATATATATATATATATATATATATATATATATATATATATATATATATATATATATACGGTACTAACATAAAAAAATAAATGTTTAAAACTTATGGCTGTCTGTTTGTCTGTCTGTCTCTCTGTTAGTTCCGGCTAACATTAGAAACGGCTGGATCGATTTAACGGGACTTTCACTCGCAGATAGCTAATGTTACAAGGAGTAACATAGGCTTTATTTTAGAAATTTTATTTATTTTAACTAGTGGAACCTGCGGCTTCTTTCGCTCTTTTACTATATGTATATTAACATAAAATATTGTTATTTTTTATGCTAAAATTGATATAAATAAGGTAACTTTTAGTTACTTCTTCAAAAATTCTCAACTTAAGAGACCTGATGCTGTGTAATTTTTGCGAATTAGATTTGCTTCTTTACTAGAGAATTAACACAGATTAGCTCGGAAGCATCTTTCACATTGTTTTTGTCCCAAAAAGGCCTTAATGATATCTATTAGTCTTCCACAGAACCACTGATGTAAATAAAACATTAGATATTTCTGAGTTTTAGATAGAGATTCCTGAGATTAAGATTAATTTTTACTTATACGAGGCATATGCTTTCTTAATTATCGAAACCATAGCGTTCCAAACATTAAATTGAGCTCTCAACATACCCACTAAAGACAATAGCCTTGTCACCTAAGATCCCAGTGCCGCCAGACTTTACCTTAATAACCAAATGTATGAATTTTATTACATACATAAAAAAATAATAAGGATTGCTCTTCTACTTATATTGGCCAATCTCGTGTAGAATAGTATAGACAACTAACACGATAGAGATAGGTAGGTAAAACAGGATTATTAGGCATAAAATTTGTTGTTTAGTTTTTAAAGGATTTCTTCAAAAACTATATAAATTATTTAATAATTATAGTAAAATTAATTTACCATCAGCATCCCATGCACCTTCGATTTGATAAGCCGCTGTGGCTGTTCCAAATAAGAAATCAGCGGGAAACTTTCTTATGGTCTGGCGCGAGATTGTGTTGCATTGCGATATTTTTATGCAAGCGCCTGTTAATAAACTGCAAAAAGTTTCAAAAAAATTAATCATTACCTTTGTTGCAGGTACAGACCTGTGAGGTTTTCAAGATCCATTTATATTTTAAGAAACTCACATAAAATGTATCAATATGAAATTTCCCATTGTTATGATAAAATTAAGTTTTTTGCCAAGAACAGAGGGTTATATGTAACTCCGTATCGGAGATACGAATATTATCTTATTTTTTAGGATTTATATAATCAAGATAAGACAGTATTACGTACTACCAACATAAACTAGCTAGTAGCTACACTGGGGCTTGACCTTAGGTATCAGACAGTAGCCTGTATATTTACAACAGCACGGACGGCCAGAACCACGCGGAAATTACAGGTCGGCATGGTGATGTGCAGGGAAGAGACCCTCCAGAAGAATCTTCTCTAGAATGGCAGAATATGCGTATACCAGCGCCTTCTCTTACCCTAGGTCCTACACGGAGAGAAAATTCTAGTTTAGGTAACCAGAATATAGTTAGCATAAGCAGATTGTCGTGTAATATATACGACAGCTAACTATTTTGTCGAGTTTACTAGAAAAATCTGGTAATAGCTTACAAGAATATCTAGCACAGTTAAACATAAAGCTGGTACACTTCACTAAAATTAATGTATAGTGTACAAAAACCTATTTGTATTAATAACATATTTTTTATTATAAATATAACGGAATCGGTATCGTTCGTAACACCATGCTTTATTTTCGAGATAACCAGATTTTTAGTAGAGACTATAGATTATTATAGTGACCATTAACAAATTGAATGCAAATATTACCAAGTTGAGATTTTATCAAACTACATATTTTTTACACTTTATTATATATTTTGTGTGTTTGTGTTCAGTTTACTATATTTTATATTGTTCAGTTTACTATATTTTATATTGTTCAGTTTATTATATTTTAGTAATTACAGCAATGTTTTATTCTTTGTTTCACATTATAATAGTAGGAGATTGATTTGTTAATTTTTTTAAAGATCCAATCAATCACCTATAGTCTGGTCAAATTAGACGAAAAAATAGGGGTGAGGGTACAATAACTTACAATAAGCTGCTTACAATCAGCTTACTGTAAGTTATTGTATCCTTGGATGTCTAAATTGACCGGACTACTACTAAATAATGTGAAACGAAGAATAAAACATTGATGCATTTTTTTTAAAACAACCAATTACAGCAGTCTTGTAGTACAAGCCATGGACAACAAGAATTTAAAATAAAACAAAACAATCGTTTGTGACTTTATATTATTAAAACAAAACTGAGCTACAGGCTCTTGTCGGTCTTAGATATTATTATATTGGTAACCTTAAAGTTATGTAACTTATATTTTGCATTGGTATGTACTCGGCCAACTGCCACGATTCTAAAAGTTGGTTGATATCCTTGTCCATCACAACACAAACAATAGTAATTAGTAACTATAATAAATAATAATTAAAGTAACTATTTGTAACACACTCGAACCGCACGCACGTTCCGTCCATAGAGTATATTGCTACATATATAAAGTTCCGTCTGAAAGAAAAATGAAATGACAACTTGACAAGACAAGCATAGCAGCCAGTCAGTGCTGCCAACCAAAGTTCAAGCAAACCATACAATATATTTGGCAAATGTAAACAACGTTTCGTTAGCTAAACGATACTTATTTTACACAAAACATAATAATCTGGTTAACAATACTATATGATATCTAGCTTATTTTAACAACTAAAGCAGTTAGAGACAACCTAAATATCGTATTGTTCAATTGACAGCTAGCAAAAACAAACAAATTATGGAGGGTATACTTTACAATTATTGAAATGTTCTCTTTACATTAATAAAATGTACTTTTAAATAACTGTTAGCATTGGTTACTAAAATGTGTTTACTAGAACATTCTGGTATTTATTATAATACGATTATTTGTTGTTAAAAGTCAATCCGGTAAATTTAACTTAATTCTGTTTCTATAAACTAGAATGATATTTACAATACGTTCTGGTAGTATTGTTAAAATAATTTCTTTCCGAGTAGGGCGCTGGAGATTAGCGTGTTCAAAGAGGGTCTGCGAGGTATTTTTGCTATTTTTGCACCAGATCAAGTAAAAAAACCTAGATAACGCATTTAGAGTAGAAAGTGTAACCATTTTTTTAAGTATGCACGACTAAAAAAATGTCCCTTAAATAGGTAATATGCGAATAAAATAAAATAACAATTAGATGTAAATATAAATAAGAATGAAATAAAAATGTTTTTATTTACAATGAGATTATAAATACATATTAAGGAGGTGTGTAGGTACACTCTATAAATAGCTTTAATAGATTGTCTTGGGTTGTATGAGTTTGTTAAATGTTTGGCGCTTAGAACTCGGTGTCATCGTCAGTGTATGCATTTAACAAGTATGATGTAGCCTAATGTTCAAATATATTTCAATAATTATTAATCTTATTGAATTGGAGGATGGCTGCCATTGTGGGTCATTTCGACTCAGTCTTATAGCAGCCCATATACCCATTCATCTATTATTAAAATATAATCTACAACCAATAATATTTGGTAGTACAAAACTAGAAAGCACTGGAAAATGTAGAAATAATTAATTAATAATAATTTAAATTACATGATTAAAAAAAAACTATAATTATGTCCACTTATTATATGTATATTACGTTAACTTAATTATTTTGCTATAAACAATGATATTATAAGTAAAAAGGTGTAGATACGTTACCTAAACGACATTCTACCTTCAAAAACGGCACACTAACGCACACATGAATAACTAAAAATATTGCAATAACACTGAACACACTACATTACGATTAGTTGTCAAAATAGGATGGCATGATTCAAGTATCGCCAGTGAAAAAGAGACAAATATAATTCGCGACAGTGCGTCGTCAACGCGTGACTATGTTCAGGTGGGCCAATTAGCCTAGTTTTGGTGTGCCGCTTTTTGAGCGCGTATTACTTATCTACACCTTTTTTCCTAGTATATCAATGGCTATAAATGTATAATTGCAATTTACTTTCCCACATTTTTGGACATCATTTCGGGACATTGTCATTATTTATGTCAAACAACCTCAAAATTTTGTTAAAATAAAATGAAAAATTATAGTATTGTGTGTATTTACATGTGTAACGATATTCCATCAGACTTTTTGTTCACTTTTGAATTGTTTTTACACCATTTCATTAAATAGGACGGCACTTTTTAGGCAAACTTACCGCACGACGACCCGTAAGATACTAAAGAAAATGAGCATAGTTTGGTGCATATGTGTGCTGTGTTTACACGAAGGAGCAGACTTTTGTGGCTTCAGCAATAATGAAGGCGGTGCGTTCTCTAGGTTTTTTTACTTGATCTGAGTTTTGCACAAGCTATTGCGCCGACCTTAACATATTTTTGGAATTTACGCAGAAACGAAAATTGCTTAAATCCCAAATGCACATTATGAAACATGTCGTAATAAACTGTTAGGTTGAATATTATAACCACTTCATAAAGTATACTTTAATAGCTTGATTTGATTGTTATAAATAATACTCTTATTAAAAATTTCAGAGGGCGGGGAGCAGGAGAGTGATGGGGGCGCGGTGGGCGCGGTGTGCGGTTCTGTCGCTGGCATGGTGCGCGTGCGCCGCCGCGCCCGTCGGCACGCCATCCGCGCCCCCGTTCGCTCCCGTCCCCTGCGACCCACTGATGCTTAAAAAAACACCACCGTTGCCTCCGGTATTTTTTTATAAATTTAAATTGTTCCACAGATAATAAATAATAACATTAATATAAATAATAATGTATTAATACAGATCGTAAATATATAACTTTTAAAACAAACATATTATTACAATTTTTCCTTTATTTCCTAGAATGTTCGAGAGTATGAAGCTGCAGTTGCACAAACAGCGCGTGCATTATCAGAGCTGGTGGAACAGGGCGCAGCGGATGAGGCGAGAGCAGCAGCACTTGCCAGAGCCGCTTCCCGCACTCCCCTCCGACCACCTCCAGCTGCTGTAGCTCTGGGCGCTCCTCAACTACACCTTGGGATACTCTTCATTACAGAACCACAAACTCTTATTGTGTTCCAACAAAACAACTCAGCATCTCTTCAACAATTCTGGCGCACTTTAGCCTCAGCCTGGAATGCCAGCATGGTCCTTTGGTCCAATACGTGGTATTCGTGCGAAGGGACTGCGGGATGGTGGGGTGGGACTGCGGCGGCGAGAGGTGCAGGCTCATTTCGAGCGGCTGCTGCTCTCTTTCGGCGTATACCTGCCTTACCTTGCGAAGAAGCTATGTATGATTGGCTGGGTGGGCAGCCTTTATGCGATCCAATGACAACAGAATGTGAAGCTTTTCCATCTGAAGACAAAGATCGAAAATTAGAGGTAAAAATACTTACGAAAAAAAAAAAGCTAAATAAAATAATCTAATAAAAAAATATAAAGTTTATGCACATTCTTGTTGCCAGCATATGAAATAGAAACCGTTCAAAAAAAGTACATCCCAATCAAAAAAATCTTATTATTGGAGGTATACATGTTTTCTTCACAAGTAATAAACACAATTTGTCACTGAAATAGAATGTATCTTGTTTTACGTTACATTTAATACTTTTGTCTGTCTGTATGTCTATCTTTTTATTTCATCTAATCTAAGAAACAGCTGTTTTGATTTTGATAGGACTTTCAGTGGTAGATAGCTGATTTTTATTTTGGAAAAAGAGTAATAAGTAGTATATGAATCTTATATGAAAGCGAGGGTGAATAGCTAGTATTTACTAAAGTTTGAAAACGTATATGTTGCAGTACCATTGTAAATGCAGCTCCGGCCACTGGCACGCAGGGGGAGGAGGATGGATCAGCAGAGCGACGCTGTCTCAAAGAGGTCAACTGAACTGTACGCCCTGTGGCCTGGGCAGCAACCCTGCCGCTTGTCTCGCAGATGCATATCGCGCCTCTCTTCTGGCAGTAAACCTTAGCGGCATGCTTGTCTGCATTGTTATCGGATTTATTATATTTAAAAAGAGAAAATGTAAAGTAAGTTAAATTGCTAGATTTCCGAGTAGTAAAAAGAAAATTTTAGTTTAATGAGTAACAGATGATACTTTAAAAATTTATGATTTATGAATTTAATGACGACGAACTGCTTACGTAAGCCTTAAATTGGTATATTTTGATGTAATGTACCCAAATGCTTCAAGTACCTAGAGACGTTGTTGACTAACCTACATAGTCCAGTCAAACTGAAATCAAAATTTGGCATACAACTTTGTATTTTTGATATGTTGTAGTTTAAAATTTAAATGATACAAAAACATCGTGCAATGGTTTTAGAGTCAGCAACCCCCGGCAACGGTGGAAAAAAAATTGACAATTTTTTTTTCGCAATTACTAAAAAATGGTAAAGATTAGACAAAAAAGTTCAAATAAAAACTTGTAGAGCTTAAAAGAAAAGTATATAAGCGAATTTAATTTCTTTTTTGTTTATAAATGCTTAAAAGAATGAAATTTTTAATTTTAAAGATACAGTTTTTTGTTTGTTTTTATTGTTAAAAAATATAATAATTAGACATTTTCAAATTAGAGTTTTAATACTTAAAAAATCAGATGACTCTTTTGTTGAAAATCTAGACACCGAGAATCAGAGAATGATGTCAATTATACGCCCTTTATGTAGCAAGTGGTTAACTGAAACTATCCGTTGATCATTTAGGATAGTATCTTTAAAATGAAAATAGATTTTTTACAAGCGTGAAACCAATAATATAATGTATTTTTATCTATATTTATCATATATCTATTTGGTGTTATCGTGTTGAAATTTACTCACGCAACACAATGTGAAAATATAAATAATATATTGTGTATTATAAAAATACCATTTTTTGCAAATATAATATAAACAATGTTTTCATCGATACATTATTATAAAATTCTAGCTTAGTCTGAACTGCACATTGAATATTTTTTAGAAAATGCAATTGAAATAGTCATTAAGGATATATGTAGAAGTCGAATCTATAGTTTTTAGAATTTTTGTCTGTCCTTCTGTGGCCGCATCACGAGAAAACTCTCCAACCATTGGACATATTTTGATGAAATTTGGTTTGACAGCTGGTTATTCTGGATAGGTAAAATATAGGATACTTTCCACTGCAATATCTTTTTTTTGAGAAATATATACTAACAATTAAAACGTATTCTTCAGTAAAAGATAAAGTCTAAGAATTTTGTTTCCGGTCTTTGGAACGGAGCCGGATATATTATACGCGAAGTACTGCATAATATAAAATAAACGTAAGCAAATAATTCGCACATTTCAATTTTCAGGCGGTTGCTATGGGCATGTGGACAGTACTTGAAGTAGTTCTTCTTGGTGCATTGTTAATGTATGCATCGGTGAGTTGTTTTATAATTGGAATCCAATGAACTATTAGACCGATATATTTAATGAACGTTGTATAAGTGTTATTGAATATTATTAATATTAAGCCATTTTTGTAAAATTGTTAAAATTTATCACAATTACCTACTAAGTGCTATTTTAAAGGAATTACTTACATTAACTATTAGTTTTTAAATGCACGTGACTCGTTCCCAAGAACCTTTTACTATAGATTATTGTCCCGTAGTAACTTCTTTTGCTACCCTGATTTAAATATCCTATGTCTATCTGATAACTATCAGATTCTTAATAGAAAAAAAATGATATCGAAATAACACAAATCTACTGTTTCGTAAAATAAAGACAAACTATTCGATGATTCCGTAGAAATATATTTTTTAACATCTGTCAATATACGATATAATATATACAAATACCTTTAGGTCATTAATTCTCTACAATTGACATTGTTTACTTGATGATATGATATTTCTTGATAAGCTTTCTAATTTATCTACTCAATAATATGTCAGATAAATATATTTAGACGCTCAACATACTTGAAACGTAGGTCTTTGCAGGGGATCTACTTAAATAAAAACAAAAAAAAATGAGTGTTATTTGACGTAAGAGATAAGAAATATTATCGAATAAAATATTTACATGTCAATCAAGTAGATATTATTCTCTTATTCCGGATTTAGTTAACAAAAACAATCGAATAATATAATATAATAATAATAAAAAAAATAGAAGATCTCAAAACGAATATTTTTCTTCCGTTTTTGCAACATTTTTCATTGGTGCTCAGTCCTATTTATCGTAGCGGGATGTAATATAGCCTATAGCCTTCCTCGATAAACGGACTATCTAACACAAAAATAATTTTTCAAATCGAACCAGTAGTCCCTGAGATTAGCGCGTTTAACCAAACAAACAAACAAACTCTTCAGATTTATAAATAGTATATAGATTACTCTGACTCTGTTTACAAAGGTTTTATGCTTGCTGTTTGATAAGAGACTTATCCATAACATTCTTTATAATTTCATTTATCGGACTGATAGTTGCAAAGGGAATTTTGAAACAAATTTTGAAAAAAAAACAAACGAACACACAAAAAATCTTCATTTTCAAATTTTCATTTTTTTCAAAATTTTAAAAATTAATAAACTTCCATTACAGGCCGCTTCCCAATACATATCGGTTGCTCGATGGCGGTGTGTAGCGGGCGCTTGGTTGCGGGAGCTCGGATTCGTAGCGTGCTACGGATCCGTAGTGTTGCGGCTGTGGGTGCTTTTGGCTGAATTTCGCACACGAAAAGCACATCGCTGGACACCCAGGGACTCTGAGGTATGCCAACTAATTGTCTTGGGCGGCTACGACCGTGGCTCTGGCTTAGGATTAGATTGTTTACGCTTAAACAAAAGAAGATCATAGACGTGATCAAGTCTAATGCCTTTAGTATAATATTGGTACTTAATGCCGAAAAAAGTAACAGTAATAACTAATACTACTATACAATGCACTAAGAGGAGATAATGAACAAGAGTGATTTTTTTTACGATGCGACCGATTTAGACTACAGTATCGTTAATCGTTATTAGCTATACTGTTAAATTAGTCGTTAAATCTCTTTTTAGTATAGTGTGTATGTGTGTATCTCGCGTGTCTCCTTATCTAACTTTACTCAATTTATTTTTACTAATTGAGATTAAAAATTAAAAAAGTAAAAAGCAATTCAATGACATACGAGTAGGTACATGGTACGGTATATGGCGTTAATATATGATTTCTAATCATGGGATCTAATTTTTTGGGTCACAATAAAAAAAATTATGAAATCAAGTTTGTTAGTGCATCTCTTACATTGACTTAGCCTCGCTTCGTACGGTCTCGTCCCTAGAACATTCTTAAAATAGAAACTTTTAATTTATGAACCGATAGAAATAAATTAAACCCTTAATGTAATTAAACATAATACAGTGTAACCGCACATTTATTGGTTAAGCCCTTACTGAGATTATTGCGCACAAACGTACAAATAAGCTGACCAAAACCGACAAACAATCAAAAATCCTAAAAATCTATATGCAGAATATCTATACAGTACAGAAAGCCTTCAGTGAAAATTGTAAGATTTGTATGATAATTATCTGATTTTTCAGGTTCTTAGGATAGTGGCAGCAATGGTGCTTGGAGCAGCGTGCTACCTCTCTGCCTTCACGGCGACAACAGCGTGCGAGGCAGATGTCAGTGGAGGATGCGCGCGCGCCGCCTGGCATCACGTCACGGCCGCTGCAGAGTTTCTGCTCGTTTTTGCCGGACTTCAGATAGCGCACGCTGCGAGAAATGCTAATGTACCCTTTCAGGTATATCTACATATTTTAAATACATTTAGTAAATATAGATTTTTAATTTTGTTATATTTAGCTAAATTCAAATTCAATTTATTTTATTTCTTCAATAGTAATACATATAATTTAAATTATTACAAATATTTATTGGACGTCATACCCGCTACCAGTTCGGATAGAAGAAGCATATTATAAATATTTATTTACCTACTAATCGATCAAACGAATACTGATATATTTGTTTTTCTGTTCGCTCTTCGCGTGGTTTATTTATGTTTGCTATTGCTTAGTTCCTAAAGAACGTAGTTACATGCTAGATAGCCTTTCTAAAAAAATGCCAAAAACCATTTCATGCCGCAACGGCTGGACTGGTTCAGAACGATATATAGTAAATAGACAGACTATGACATAGAGTAACACATAAATAAGCTCGTAATAGTCACTTAGGATCTAGAGATGTAATCGCAAAATAAGTTTAGCTTAACAATGTGATAGTAAAGACTACTATTATACGTACAGGAGCGTGGGTGGTTAGCGACGGCGTTATGGGTGGAGGGTCTCTGCGGGGCGGCGTGGCGGGCGGCGGCGCTGGCGGGCGCGGCGCCCGAGCGCTCCAGCCTCGCCGCTACCGCGCGCGCTCAGCTATCGTCGGGCGCCGCGCTGGCCTGCGTACTCGCTCCTCGGCTGTGGCACGGATACCGTGCACGCTCGCTTGCTCAAGAAGTAAGACATTGGTGACATTCATAGAGTATATTGTTTCATATAGTGACATTGTATTATTTTTTTTGGTTTGTTTAATTAATTAAGATGGTCCTAATCTTTTGTATAGTTATAATTAAAAAAGTAGTTTAACGCAATCGATGTACGTTTCACGCAAAAAAACAGAACCGAATTAAACTAAATTTTGTGTAGCAGCCAGCAGGTAATAATATTACACAGGTCAACATTTAGGATACCTCTTACGACTGGTTCAAGATATTTTTGTTTGTTTAAAAGATATAAAAGATGGTGTTGATTCGCAGACTGAGCAACATCACGAATATCATTTGACACTTATTTAACTTATTTTTCCTGATGAGAGCCGTTGCCCTGCTTGTTTTAAGTGCACTTTAACATTTTACTAAAGATATAAAAATAATAAGTGGGTAAACTTTATTCTTCAGACGGTTTTCATCCTCAAATCATCATATTTACATCCCCGATCAGAATGTTACGCTTTCTTACATATACCATTCGGCACTTCCAATAGAATGTAATACAATTTTGCAGGTATCAAGGCGCGGGCCCGCAGAAGGCTTCGGCGCGGAAGGAGAAGAAGAGCCAACATCGGAAGAAGTACGAGCAGAGCTGAAAAGGCTTTACGTACAGTTGGAAATTCTACGCAACCAGACGCTACGTCGCGATAACCCGCACATCAGTAAGAGACGTGGAGGTAGAAAACCTCCACATAGGCGATTTTCGTTACAGGTGATTAACATATTATTGTGACAAAATATTATGAGCATTATCAAACAACAGACCATACAAATCAAATTAAAATTCTTATTTTTTTTAATGTGAAATAGTTTTAGAGATAATTTTATATCAGAGAGAGATTTTATATCAGAAATAATAACGAAGGAACTCAGTTTAAATGTCTCCTAAAATTAAACCTAATTATTTGTGTATTGGTTTAAAACTTCCTTCCTTCTACTTATATATACATTGATGTAATATTATGTAATTTTGAATAAAGGCGAGTTTTATCTATGTCTAATTATTAACATAAAATTATGACTTGGGTACCGTAAGGTTTATAAGTCATGGAATAACTCTTGGCTTAAATACTAACTTTTATTAAACCCTGTATTTTCTTATTCATACGAGTCTTACACACCCTTACCTACTGGGTAACAATAGTAAATCTAGGTTACTTTCTGCTATGTAGGTATACCGTTTTACCAAATTTTAAGAGCCCTGTCCCTTAAAACCTTTTAAAGTTAGAAATGGTGTCGTATATTTGATGTTAGATCACTTTCATTAATTTAATGTTTCATATTCCATCCTTCTCCAACTTTAGAAAAAAGGCAGTCGTGAAAAGGTAAGGTTATAAGTGGACTATATCGCATGCGCACTGAATTGGAGCACCCGCATGCCCCCTGTGGATGTCAGCCCACGCCCCGCCTATATGAAGTCCCTGTACTATATGTACCTATATGTATTTGTTGACGTGGAACTGCCTTTAAAAATACATACGTATTTTAATATATCATTTTGGAAGGATTCTTTACCAACAAAAATATATTATATTTTTTATATACATACATAATGCACATATACCTACATATCACTAAACTGATAAGAAAAACCGGTATAATACATATAAACGATTATTTTTATAGGGCTGTGGTCAAAGCCCAAGTCATTTCTGCGTCAATAAATTAAAAAAACACACATAATGGTTTCGTCCCCGCACTATCGACTATCGAGTGATCTTACTTTATAATGTTTCATATTCATGTTAAACGCTTAATGTATGCTCTGGCATAACTATATTTTTTTAAAACAAAATAACGACGCGTCGCGCGTCGGTTTGAACCAAATAGCTAGGATTCGTTTATTAAATCTTGATTATTTTAATTTCTTTGTATACTTGTGTAAGTATGTAATTGCTGAGAGATTAAGCTTTTTATCCTAAAACACGCTAAATTTCCACTACATTGACAATAATGTTTTTATTACCTACATGGCTTTTGGTGCACCTACTTGCTGTAACCTGCTATTGTACCAATACATTATAGGTACTTACCTACATTAAAAACTAAAAACACGATAAATTAAAAAAAAACTAGGATATTTTTTTTATGATACGTGCGTAGTATATGTCTACTCTTAGCATTATTATTTAATTTGATATAGTACTTATTACAGTTGACAAAAATATGAACTTTTTGATGTTTTAAAATGTAGGCTCTACAAGCTCGACGCGGCGCTAAAAATAAAGGGGGTAGCGCAAGCGCGGTAGAGGCGAGTGAGGCGGGAGACGCTTCTAGAACTCCTGAAGACTCTGTGTGCTCAGCCGAGGGCCCGTCACATTACACCGACGGAGACACGTAGACGTGAATGTACTGGATATACGAATATATTAAGTGTATCTAATAAAGACCATTCAACAAATCTACTTTATTGTTAAAAAGGAATTGAAATACGTAGTCGTAAGCAACGGGGTCACTAAGTTTTTGTTATTATGTTAAAAATACATGTGATTATTAATATTGTATAAAACTAGTTCGTCTCTAAATGTTAAATTTATATTTCATGTCTTCATATCGTTGTCTAATTATGAATGTAAGTTTTGTCAAAAAATAACACTCTTACATTGGTTAAATTTCCGTATAAATATATAGATAGACACATAACACACTTCCATATATATGTATTCTGTAGTATATTTTTAGGTAGGTACTTATGAAAGTAAGTATGCAGTAGTTTATTTATTGGAAATTTACTGTTGTATAACCTATTTGTTCTATTGTATCTCGTTCTTGTTAGTTGAATCCAAAATATATGAAGCCCCTCCTAAGTCTGATTATGACCCAATTGACTTTTCCTTCAAACAGAATTATTTACAATTTTTAAATCTAGACGAGGAATTATAATCGTATCTTAAGATTAAGTTTAACTTTTATGCGTGGTTTCAATATAACAGTATCGTAGAATTTTTTGTACAAAAACAGTGACAAACATTGTTTATTTCATCATTTTTGTGTATTCATAAAATTGCATTTTATAAATGTCTGGACCCGTCCGTCTTTTATTAAATAAATCCATCTCACTGTAAATTACACCACAACTCGTCATAAAAAAATAAAGGAGGTTTTAAAATAAGAAAATATTACGTTAATTTGCTTTGCCGTTAACTATAAACTTTTATTAATTGAGTACCACTACATTTTCTTAAAAAAGTGATACCTAATATTCCAAGTTTTTAATTTTTATACACTTGAATGTTACATAATATAGAGAAACGAATACTTCGTTTAAAGTTTCAATCATTGATTTATCAAATGACTATACCTACATTGACTCCTAATACAGTATAACACTAATTCCAGAGAAATAAAAAGTTCTTTCTCTGACTAATTCATAAATGTAACAGATGAACCAGTTCTTTTGCAAATCTTTAACTTTTCTTAAGAAATGCGAGTTAAGGATTTTATAAAAAAATGTTATATTGGTCATTGCGATATCAATAAGTATTGAAAGTAGAAAATTACATCATTTAAATTTATATCTAACATAACAATATGCATTTGTAATATACTAGAACTGCTCTGGAAAATAAGGAATTACTAAACTTATTCCTAATAAAATAGTTTTTATGACAGTCTCTACCAACAACCTTATTAATTTTTACGTACCTTTTTACAAAACCTAAAATAATATTTCATAGTAATTTTATTATGATTTATTCTGGACATTCATTTAATACGTTGAGCTTTATTAAATGTATGCGGTGCGTGAGGCGTTGTGATGCCAAATATTTAACATGATTATTGATTATTAATATATGTATTTGTTAAATAAAGGAAAACATTCAAACAGGTTTTTTAATTTCCCGATTAGTCTTACTTATAAGCCATATAAATCACCTGTATATACGTGCCAAATGGAAGTGTACCTACGAGGCTAAATATTATGTAGTCCTTTTTATAATGTCCCACTGCTGAGCACGGGTCTTCCTTCAAAACTGGGAGGATCAGGTCATAGTTCATCACGCTGGCCAAATGCAGGTCTTTCGAGAACTTGTTAGGTTCTCTCAAACATGCAGGTTTCCTCATGATGTTTTCCTTCACCATAAGACAAGTGGTATTCATGTTAGAAATTATTCAGACAAAAATAACAGATATGCGAGACCTAGATTTGAACTCGCTTCACTCGGTTACTCAAGCGAGCGCGTTAGCGCTGGTCTACCACTGTCTATAATATATTTCGAATATAAAACAATAATTATAAAATCAAGTAACTATATAATGTAATATTTTACTTTTATTATTATTATCTACACTTAATATTATAAAGCGGAAAAGTTTGTTTGTGTGTTTGATTGTACGCGCTACTCTAAGAAACTACAATACGCAATAGGGAAAAAAACCATCGGCCTATTTCGGTTTAGTAGAGTGTTATCTCTGTCTTACAATATATATGTGAATCACAGATTAAGTATTAGTTACTACGTAATGTGAATGGACTGGAAACTTAGAACATGCTTAGAACAGTTAAAAAATTAATAGTGTAATTTATTTATTTTACACCCGAAACATGTGCTTAAATTTATTAGACTATAAGTCGTAGCACGAGATGACGCTACGGTCGTATCATCAATCCAGCAGTCCACTACACGCATACTAAATAACTTTGCATTCAAAAATTACTTAATTTTAGAAAAAAAAAATGCATAATATCATATAAATGATACTGTTTATTACTAAAAATAATAATGGATATGACTAATAATAGATACAATGAAGTAAAAAAAATAATTTTCTTGTATTATTTCTCACATAGTACGACCAAAGTCAATAAAACATAAAATCAACCAACGGACGTGTCTAGACAGAGCAATCGTGCGGGGTTTGCCGAGGGGGTAGCCGTACCGAGCTGCCATACATTCCGCTCAGTACGCGTTAGCTAGGGTTGACGCTTTTTAATTGATTGATTGTTAATTTAATTGATTGTTCTAAGTGTTTCGTTTGACTTGTACTTATCTATAACTAGGGGCTCACTCTTGCTTCGCTCGGGTTCGTCCCTAGGTACGTGTTGTATATATTTACTTCGCACCACCCGGTATATATTTGCTGATTTAATTACCATTGCACGCACCATGGCAACGGTTATAATTGATACGTCAAATCAAGCTTCTAGCTTTAAAAATGATGTAATTTCCATACAAACTTTCATCCCCTATTTCAGCCCTTTAAAGCCCTTTTTCGCCTTAAAAAGCCTATGTCCTTCTCCTTGCTCTAAGCTACCTCCCCACCAATTTTCAGCCAAATCGGTACAGCCGTTGTTGAATTATAAATAGTGTAACTAACACGACTTTCTTTTATATATGACGGCGCACTCAGTGCGCCATCTGGAGATGTTGGGTAAGCTTATCGGATAAGAGTGTGAAATCAAGCTTTGACAGCGCACTCTTGTAAAGCGTCGAAGCCATGGAGATTAGAGACCAGGAGGACCAACGCTTCATACTAAAGCACCCGCCTGTCTCTGAAAATGTGTAGAATTTACAACGCGCTGCCGTCGGTAAGTAGTATCTGTGAAGTTAGCTATTTATGAGTACTGTCACTATTGTGACTGGTGACAACGTGAAGTTAACCATTGAGACAACATAGCGACCGCAGCGCCTCCTTGGTTTGACAATATTTCTGAGACACTACATTCTAATCTCCATGGTCGAAGCGATGGTAGCAACGTGATACAAACTGGCATGTTTTAAAAAGAAATTAAATTAGAGAATAAAGTAAACTATTGGAAAGACAAAAAGGGGAATGTCAGATTTGGACCACCGATGCACCACGTATCATCGACGAATTACTTATATCCGAATAATGGAACTATTATTGATAATATAATGTTTTAATGTGTTTACGTTGTACTTAGTTATGAGTGTGTTAAGTTAAATTGAGTTAATGTACTGTGTTTCTCAAAAGACACTAACGATCACGCCCACATCTACGACCTACTTCTGATATTAGCCGTCCTGCGCTTATATATATATATATATATATATATATATATATATATATATATATATATATATATATATATATATATATATATATATATATATATATATATATATATATATGTATGTACTGTGGGAGACTGCATGTCATTATCTGGTTTAGATAAGAATTTAAAATTTCCTCAGTTTCCACACGCTGAAGAAAAGTAAAAAAATATTAGCCCAGCGATATTAGGCCGCCATACATATAATACTAGTGAACCCACTAGCGGGGTCTTCGGCATGGGGTATGCGCTCTGCATATAACTATTCCTTTAAAAACGATTTGACGAGTTTATTTACAAAATAAAGTAACTAAAACTATTAATCAACAAAATAAAGTAACAAAATAAACTAACAAGTCATGCGGACAAACCGATATATTTTTATTCTTTATAACATAAAACGAACAAATCAAGCTATGAACATATTTCACTTACCAGATTTCTTACATTTATGAATATCAATTCTTTTTAATAATTGTTCTTAATATTCGTGCTGATATTTGACGAATATGAATATTCGGTAAATACCTACTATTCGTATTCGTTGCATCACTACCTAATGATAATATTTTATTGCATGTGTGTGTAAGTATTAGTCTAAGAGCTAGCGAACTACTTATTAGACTAAATTTTTGTAACTAAAGTTACAATGCTAAGAAAATATTATTATATTTGATGTTTTATTTTTTATTGGAGAGCGTTGGCCTGAGGATCAGTCGAACGAACTCAGAACATCTGTTCTGTGACTTACTGGGCCACCAAAGTCTCACTACACTACTTTTTAATTATTTTTATTTTATTATGATGTAACTAAGGCAGCAGGCGATAATGCGCTCTCTTGGATATCCGAGTAATGCGGGTTCAAATCCGGGTCTCGCACCTCTGATATGTACATGTTCGAATCATTTTCTATCATGATTACCGCTTCTCTTACGGCGAAGGAAAACATCGTGAGGAAACCTACATGTCTGAGAAAAACCTAGCAAATTTTCAAAAGACATGTGAAGTCCGCTAACTCACACTAGGCCTGAGTTGTGGACTATGGCCTGATTCCCCTCGTACTGAGGGAGGCCCGTGCCCAGCATTGGGACGTTAAAAGGGTTGAAGATGAGATGATGTAACTATTATTTTTCACTTAGTAAACTGTAAAATCAATCGTAATATGGATACTAATCAATAAAATTGAACTAAAACAGATTTATTTAAAAAAATATTTATTAACATTATAGTCAATAAACGTACAATATCACTTAGTTTACTTGACTCAAGACTAAAGTTTATTCTCATTAAAATGAAGTAATGCTGTAAGTAAGTAATTAATCATGCTGGTCCTAACCCACATAGCGTGGGGTAAGGACAAGAAGAAGAAGTAGATTATCGGTAAATTGAGGAGTGTTATCGTTCTGGTTCAAAAAATAAAGAATTTTTAATCTACCCACAAGGCTATAATTTTATTATGTAGTAATTTTCATATGTTGAAATGTAAAAAAAAGAAAACCTATTTTTAGGGTGCAAATATGTAGGTACCAGACTAGTAAAGTTGACCTCGGGATTGTTGTTAGCAATAGTAATGCTCCCACAAGGCTAACGTTTTGATGTTCTTTCATTTTTTTTAAAAGTATATGCAAGCAGTCTGAATATTCTAGTACTTGCAGAAGTCTGCCAGACGAGGATATATTGGGCATCACG
Organism: Boloria euphrosyne; assembly: GCA_951802675.2. Lineage (NCBI taxonomy): Eukaryota > Metazoa > Arthropoda > Insecta > Lepidoptera > Nymphalidae > Boloria > Boloria euphrosyne. Next base: position 10,921,471 of record OX637873.1, on the reverse strand, counting down.
CTTGAGAGCGAGCGCAACAGACTTCTACGGGTTTTAACGTTAAAAAGGATATATTTAATTGATAAGATATGATTAAGGATTACTGAAATTAAAGATAAACAGGGTTATATATAAAGCGAATTTATTTTATAAAACAAATTTATTATGCAAACTTATTATTCGAATGATCTCTATAAGTGTATGAAGAATGAAGTTACATAATATAATAATATTATTATTACAGTATTTTATTTTTGGGAAACGCTAGCTCTCCTACTATATTACTGTCATTGATTGTCATCCTTAATTATACACAGTATGTTTCATTTTATTGAAGAACCTATATTTAGGTAAAGTGAGTATTTGTTTTTTTTTCTGAATATTTTTAGCAAACTAAGTTTTAAGGTATACTGTACTACTGTATACTTATAGGTATATTGTCAATAAGTATAGTGAACAAAAGGTAAGACAATAATAAAATAAAAATACCTCGCAATTATGTAGATACTTTGAATCCGTACCTATATTTTAGATTATGCCAAAATGTATTGGTATGTTTTTCTTTCACGTTAAAACGGGACAAAGGATTGGCAGTGACCTAGGCTAATTTTTACCTTGGCAGATTATCTTGTTCCCAAGGTAAACACGTTAAAATACATATCATTAAAAATGTTGATGGAATATCCTCCTTATAATTTGCTTTACAATGACGATTTACAAATTTTGAGGCCAGTTGTTCAAAGAAGCAGGTATAGACTTAAAAAAAGATTATTTCTTACATTGACCTCTAGCAGAACTCAGGATCAGACGATCAGAGATATACGAGTACCAGTATGGTATATATATATATTCGCGACTTTTTGTGTAGTCTAAGTGAATCGATAAATAACATATGTAAATGATAAATTTAAGCAATTATCTAAGACCGCGCGTATGCAGTCACGGGCAAAATGCTTTACAAAGTAAAAATGGCACTTAAAAGACAAAGATTCAATTTTAATAACTGGATATTTTGAGTTGTAAGTACGTTAACTATAATGATTTTCATAATACTTTACGAAGCGAAGATATTTTTGTAATGTTTAAATTATGTACCTACTGCGAAAACAAATATATTATTAAAATAAAGCCAGAGCTTTTTTATAGTATTAGAGACAATAACTGTCCAACAATATTTTATTTCTTTATTTTAATATCAAACTACTGCGTAAATTTAGAACATGCTGTAGCAAGCTATGGCATGACAGCCGTGTATAGACAATGTAGCGGCCATATTCGTTTCTATCTATGTGTGCGTGTAGTGTTGGATATGTTCGTTTTTATCTAAATTTTCAGCAAAATACAATTGATCACCACGACTCGATACTATTGAATAAAAAAATGTGTATAATATAGAGATTACAGTTTCTTTGTTTTTCTTGATCTAGTAACAAGAAATCAAATCGATATTTATAATAATTATTATAAACAGCGGTTTCTCACGTCTGAAATACGATCTACGACGTAGGTTGAATTTTACTAAAAAATAAAATTAAACTGAATCTTGAAACCAATGGATATACTAAAAAGAACTTGTTAAAATAAATAGTTCACTTTATTTTGTAATCGTATAATAACGTATTTACAAAGAATGAGCTACATTTATAAAGAGCCCACCACGCGGGCTCTCGGCACCGCAATAGCGACATACGTGAACCGGCGCCGTGGGTCACTGGCACTGAATGGGTTAATATTACTAGATTTTTGTACAGATTCAATATGACGGACGTGAATTCTTTCGTAAAATCGATATGATTATTTTTTTCCGTTTTTTTAATGTTTAAAAACTATGCGCCTGCTTCCCGTCTGTCTTTTTATTAAAATTGTGTCTACGTATGAAAATTTACTCTATCGTCAAATTCAACAATCGCAATCTGAAAACTCGTAAATCCAAATATTAAAAATTCCATTCAGTTTCGCATTTGTGGATTTTAATAGAATCAGTACCTCAGTATTTTTCTTACTAACCTAGCTAACTAATTTGATTTTTTAAGCTATTGCATAGCTTCTATCGCGGGCCTTGAGCGTGGAGACCGAATCCAGAAATTCCGTAACGAAAATAACGTGATATTTCATATTATTTTACAAACAGCTCCCTTTAGTATTGTATACAGATTACATATTGTATTCAATAGATGGCGCTTTTTAACAATTTTTTTTTCAATTATGACATGGGTGTCATTTTCAAGGTTTCTCGGGGTGCTGATTGCGAAAATGAGGTCCATTTTCAAATCCAAGATGGCGGACATCCGGTTTTTTTCAATAATGACATGAATGTCATTTTCGAGGTTTCTCGGGGTGCCGATTGCGAAAATGAGGTCCATTTTCAAATCCAAGATGGCGGATATCCGGTTTTTTTTCAATAATGACATGGACGTCCTTTTCGAGGTTTCTCGGGGTGCTGATTGCGAAAATAAGGTCCATTTTCCAATCCAAGATGGCGGATATCCGGTTTTTTTTCAATAATGACATGGGTGTCATTTTCGAGGTTTCTCGGGGTGCTGATTGCGAAAATGAGGTCCATTTTCAAATCCAAGATGGCGGATATCAGATTTTTTTCAATAATGACATGGGTGTCATTTTTTAAGCTATTGTTCGAGGTTTCTCGGGGTGCTGACTGCGAAAATGAGGTTCATTTTCCAATCCATGATGGCGGACATCTGGGTTTTTTTCAATAGATAATAAAAATATTTTGAACAATATTAACTTCTTATTTATTTAATAAAAGAAAAAAATTGTTTTCTTATCGGTCACCACGCTCAAAAAGTGTAACTTGAAATAATATCAAAGAAAAAAAAACAAAGGAAAAAAATACTGCATAAATAAAATAAATAAATAATTATAATTGCATAAGTTGATAAAAACAGCTATGCAATAGCTATACCGCGGCAGTCTCCGAGTGCCACACGTCTTTTTTTTTATATTTGTTTATAATAAAACTCGTAAAAATAATTCGTTATTTTTATTATATATAATATTCATATATTTCGCTATTCAATATTTTTTAATTTTATTCCTGATACCCTTTTATATACTCATTTTACGAATACACAAATGTAGAACTGATGATATATAATATATATGTATATATTTATTTATTTATATATTGTGAAAACCCTTCAGCAATAACAAATGCCTACACAAAAGCGGCATTTCGCGTGACTTCAAACGCGTTGGACCAATATTCTTTATATTGAATTCTTTTCTATATATCTAGTCTAGGGTCTATTCTTTACACTGTGGTACGACAGTCATCACCCCTACATGATAATTTAGGTAGATCGATTTTAAATTTGTAAGTATAGTGATGGTAATTATATATTTTTATTTAATATATATAATTATCATCACTATATTTGCAAATTTAGAATCGATCGACTCTATTTTTTTTATTATAAGGAATAGTTAGTATACGGTCAAGACTTCCAGATGGCGTTAATGTCTTGTTGGCAAAAAAATCGGTAGAGTAGGCTCTATATTAGGTATATATTACTTTTCTCTATGCGTGCGTTTGTCACTCATTATTTAACTGCGGTGGAGTACAGACGCGTACGCGCGAAAATTCAATTCAATAAGGTCATTCATAAGAATATATTACTCGATTAACTGTAGGCAATGGTTGCATAAACTATGAACTATACAGTGAAAGAGCTTTTACTAATAAAATAAGTATATTTCAATCGCTGATTACCGCCTTTAAAAACACTTTAAACTTATCACTTTAGGTTTGAATTTAAGTCTACGGATATAATTTAAGGTCATTGGTAACTAAATAAACAAGAAGGTACTAAAGTACTAACTAACAACTAAATTGAAAATTCAATAAAAAAATCAATCATCGATAGCGATTGGCTTTGTCATATCAGGCTCGTAATTATAATTGAGTTCATGGGACCGCACGATCTCCTTGTACACGAAGGCTGACTTCCGTGGTGTCCGTGTGCGTAGCGGTGAGTTGAAGTCCACTTCATATAGGCCAAGTCGTTGTCTACAAAATATTAATATAGTTTACATTTGTTGTCTATAACAGTAATTATAATGATTTTAAACTCAATTTATAATATTAAAAAGTAATTTAGTTATTTAAGGAATTAAGAAAAAATTAGGTACTTATTAAAAATAATAACACCGACTCAGATATAAGCAGGAGTATTGTTTTGACCCTTTCTTTAATAATGACGATAATTTTCTATTGTAAAAATAAATATTATAATAAATAAATAATGATAACGTTTGTAGACTACAAAACTACAAACTACAAAAGCTTAATTTGATCGAGATCTTGGTTTCCAGTGATACATAATATATTAAAATGCCAAAGTTTGAGAACCCAACATCTTTTCTTTATTCAATTCTTTATTCAACAATCTTTATTCTCTGGTCTTAAGGTTTATTTAGTAAATTGTGAAGGTGTAAATCGACATAATTTACAAATGTAAATCGTACTTTGGGAGATATTTTTAATATCCTAGACTCCAGCAAACTAGGTATTACGATAATAATATAAAATTCGAAAAAGTATTAAACATTGATTACAGAAATAATTAAAATAACCATAAATAACCGTCTAGTTTCATGGTAAGCTACAAGGTTTGTATTAAAATACCAAAATATGGTTTATATACTACACATACGAGTATACTATATAAATTTAAATATTGTATATTATAAATATAAACACCTATGACTGGAGTACAAGCATTTGTGCTCATCACACAAATGAATGCCCCCAGCTACGAGTATAGCGATATTTCCTCCAGGTCAATCCTGCTACCGCTGGCACAGCAAGTAGGATCACTACAAACTGAGCCGCTTGCCAAAATGTGGCATGTGTTTATGCATATAATTTGAAAAATATAAGTGAAAAAATTACGTGTATCCCAGCGCCCATTCGAAGTTATCTAATAAACTCCATGCTGTGTATCCTTTGACATCGCAGCCATCATCCATGGCGTCAAGCATGGCAGATAGGTACCCTCTATAATATTTGATGCGATCATCGTCGTTCAGCCCACCAGTAGTCGCGTAACCATTTTCAGTGATGAAAATAGGAGGGTTTCCGTAATCGTTTTTAATTTGCATTAATACTTTGTAAAAGCCCCATGGAAAGAACTATAATCAAACAGAAATCAGTCAATAAAATGTACCTACATGTTGAAATCCTCCACCTGAACTTTTGTTAGGTCTTTTTAGGGTTCCGAAAAAAGAAAACCTCAAAAAGAAAAAAACGGAACCCTTATAGTTATACTAATAATCGTAAGTTATAATCTTATAAAGTTACATTAAATTTATTGTAGATTAGTGATGTTGAAATACCGTGGAAGTGCTTGAATCATCAATTTTCCAACTAGGCAACTGATAACTTAATATATGAAGATCATCTGAAAATGATGGTTCTTCGTAGGCGTTAAGTACTGATTCATTCCTATACACGTAATATGTGGAATAATGATTCAATCCGTAAAAATCAGAGCTCCCTCGGACAAGCTCAATCTCTTCAGGTGTAAATTCAGGCAGCCTCGACCGTGGGAAGCCTTGAGCAGCGCTTTTCAACGCTATCCTTTCCTTAACTAAGGAAGGAAAGTCTCCTGTCTTGGAAAAAATTGGATGGGAATATGTTGCCCACTAAAATAAAATAAAAAGAAGTTATAGGTATCTATCATCTAATGTAAAAAATACTAGGTATATCTATTCTACACTAAGAAAAGAGCAATATTTGTTATCACGTGCCGCGCACCATGTTACGCTTAAAAGTCTGTAATATTATGCATGATCTACGAGTATATCGTAAGCCTTACGACGTAAGGTACCTTCACTCAAAATAACTAATTATATTTAAGCGCTTAATCATGATGTTTCGTACTAAGTTCAGTTGTAGCTGCTTAGCTTATTTTCATTATTACTTTATTTACTTGTTATTTTTAACTTTTTTATCCAGATTACTATTAAGTGTTAAGTTACTAACATTAAATTGATTAGCATCATGTGCAGCTTGTGTATGTTCTTCAGTTTCTGAATCGTGCCACTGGCCGCTTATAGAAATGAATATAGATCCCTTTTGCTTTGGCCTGAATTCTTTATTATAAATGTGATAAACTTTAGCATGAGCCACTAGTAAGTTTTTAGCACACATGTACTCAGCAATTCCTTTTATATTAATTCCAGGAGCAAAATACACAGAACCATATCCATAATAACAAATTTCATGCGGTTCGTTTATAGTAATCCAATACTTTACTCTATCACCAAAGAGGTCGAAAGCTACACGAGCGTAATCAGAGAACCAGTTTACAATTTCTGGATTGGTCAATCCACCTAGTTCATGCAATTTCTGTGGTAAGTCAAAATGATAAAGAGTTATCATTGGTTGAATATTGTATTTAAGCATTTCATCAATTAGGTTATTATAGTACTGTACGCCAGCCTCGTTGATTTTATCCGGAAAACTAGTAGGTAGGATTCTAGTCCAAGATATAGAAAATCTGTAGAAATCGAGTCCCAGTTCTCTTATCATTTCTACATCCCTCTTGTATAAATGATAAGAATCAACAGCGATATCCCCATTTGAACCATCAAGTACAATGGATGGATTTTTATGAGTGAAACGATCCCAAATACTTTCAGATTTTCCTGTAATGTAGAAATGAGTATTAAATAATAATAGAATGTTATGTTACTACGTAACGATATTATATATGTAGAGAATGTGATGATCTAACTTTAATTTGGTTTGCCTGTTAATTATTATCCATGGACTGCATAACAATTCTTTTCGTCAATTAATTTAAGCCTTTATATTCTCTTAAGTACGGGCTTTAAGTATTTAAGTTAGTTAAATGACTTAATTACCACAACAATCACATATTACAAACATATATATAATAGAGTGACAGTAAAAAGAGATTACCTACTTATGCCAACGCTATATATAATATGGAACGCTTACGCCTGTTTCTTGACATGGTCACATTAGGTATAGGTATATGTATATTTTAAATACAGTGTATGGTTTCTTGTTGTATCTTCTTTAAAAATACTCATTATAAAAGAAATTAATGTATATTTTAACGAAATCAATTAATTACTTTATATTTTTTGATAGAACTTCTAATAAAGTACCTAAACAAGAGCGTTAAATTTCTTTAAAGAGAGTAGCTTTCAATACGGTGATACGTGTTGCTAAATACTTGCAATAGGTAACTTGCATTCCCCCCATCCTACGTTCACTTTGTTGTGGTGGGAAACGCACATGATGGTGTATCACCTACTTCGGTGGGCGGTGTGTCTTGCGGATTGCTCCATGTTGTGAGGTTTTGTTTGAAGCAAGCCGCATGGTACATCGCTCTCTGAAATGGGTGACTTCCAGTGCGTTTCTTAGCTTCGTTCCGGGCTGGGTTACCGGATAGGTACAGATTACTTATCTAACGTGCCTTAGGTTGGAGTAGACACCGGGGAGATAGGCAGGTAAAACTAGATTATTAGGCATAAAATTTGTTATGTAATACTAAACTTATGTAATAGGATTTAAAATAATAGTTATAGTAAAATTAATTTACCATCGGCATCCCAAGCACCTTCTATTTGATAGGCCGCTGTGGCTGTTCCAAACATGAAATCAGCGGGAAACTTTCTTATACGAGTTGAGTTGCATTGGGATATTATTATACAAGTGCTTGATAATAAACTGGAAAGAGTATCAAACAAAATAAATAAATATATTTTTGTGTTTTACGCTTCTAGATGAAGGCCTCAAATTTCAATTATACTTATTTTAAGAGACTTACATAAAATAAATCAATATGTTTCCCATTGTGATTATGAATGACTACATTAAGTTTTTTTGCCAAAAAAGTATAGCATGTAACTGATACAAATATCAGTAGATATAAACACTATCTTATCCTTTATGTCTCTCAATAATCAAGATAAGAGAGATTTTAAGATAGGTACTGCCAACTTAACCTCGCTACGCTAGTGTGGTGTCTAGGTACCGTAGTCCGATATTTTATTTTTACTCACTCTTCGTATCGAGTTTTTTAAAAATCATTAGATGAGAGTAAATTGTTATGACGCGACAGATTTAGACTACAAAATGAAGTCAGTCATTAAACTCTTTAACACAGTATAATTTCTATTTTCAAGATAGTTATTCCTGTATTTCTATATGCACAACACTTGTTTTATTTTGATGGGAGGGTCACATTAAAGGGAATCAAGTGTGTTGGCGTAGAAGTAGCATCAAGCATGGTCCCCCCAACGTACGTTCACCTTGTCTTGGTGAGGGGGCTCAGCAGCGTCCGGGAATCTGGCCGGGCGTGAAGCCAAGAAACGCGCCCATAAGAAAGGGCCCACTTCGATGGGCGGTGTGTCATGTAGGTGCTCCAGGTACTTTTCTGTTAGGAGAGTGGACTATGGAACGACCACTTCGGCTGTGTGGTCTTCGAACCGTCGCGCGTCGTGATTGAATGCTAAGGCGATCCTGCGCCGCCACATTAAGACGTATCGTGGTATGCGTTAATACATTTCCCAACGTTGAAAAAAGGAAAGGCCATGGTTTCGGAACATCGTCACGCCGACGTTTGTCGTCATACATTTGGTTTTAGACGCGCCAATAGATTTTTCACATTTTTCACCTAGACGCGCCAATAGATTTTTCACATCTAAAAAACAATCTTTTATTAAAATGCTCAAAAATCATTACGTGCGTACATAAGTACACAAGCACTTTTATATAAATATATTTTATCTAAAACGGTTGAGAGTTCTTGTTGTGTCAAATGATGTTTAACGAGATAGTACATTTTATTATCATCAGGACCGTACGCTACTATTATTTTTAACAAAAAACAAAAACCGACTTCAAAACTAAACAAATCTAAACTAAAAAGTAGAAAATAATACTTTTAAGAACTTCGTTAATTTTGAAGTCGGTGCCAGCCAAGACGGATAGACTTATACATTATATCAAGCTTAGATCAGGTCGTGCATGGAATACTGCAGTCACCTCTTCTATGGCTTTACTAAGTACCAACTTGCGGCTCTAGTTGATGTAGATCGTCGGGATAGGAAACTAATGTGCAAGGACTCACCACTCTTAGCCAAACTTCAGAGCCTCAGAGCATAAAAGTCTCAAATTTACATTAAGTATGTGCGCGACAAATGGACGAATAACTCAATATCACGCCAACCGTTTTCGATGATTCTTTTTTTGTTGGAAAGGATGTAGGTACTTTGATGTTGATGAGAGTTGATGAGAGTTTGGTAAGGTTCTGATTATGGGATCCATGACAAAGTAACGGAACTCTTCAATTCTTAGGAGCAAATTAACGATACTCAGCCTAATCTTTTATAGGCTATCCGGATATTTCAGTCAAGTGAACTGTTGATGTAAGGTACAACTCCTCAACGGTTAGGAGTTTAAAGAAAATACTTTCAATATAATACGTTCTTATGGACCAATAGTTGTAGATTTACCTGATAATAGAAGATATTTTTATAATCATTAACGTCTGGGAGTTAGGTGGAAAAATGGACGTGCATAAATCTTGATTGCCTAATAACATTTACTCCGAAACCTCGCTGACTCATTAGAGCAGCGGTTTAGTTGGCCTACTTAATTATTTTTAACAAAAAACAAAAACCGACTTCAAAACTAAACAAACCTAAACTAAAAAGAAAAAATAATCCATTTAATTACTTCGTTATTTTTGGAGTCGGTGCCAGCCAAAGCAATAAAACCTTAATAGATGATCGATTAATCTATCAATTTTTTTTAATATAATAAGAAGTGGACTACATCACATCAAAACACACTGAAGCTATTACTAAAACGTATATATTTTAACAGACAGTATATACTTTAACGTTATAGATTTTAACAGAGTATCTTGGTTGCTTAGTTACCAATTTGGAGAGGTACGCATTGAAATAAACGTTTTTATTTTTGTTATTATTATTAAGCAAAAATGTCGCAGTGTATCGTATCCTGGCAACAACAAATGAAACTGTACAGGGAAGAGGAATATGAACATTTTTGGCAATTGTTTGTAGTTTACAATGTATTAGTGTTCAACCTTCATTATTTATATCTTGTTCTTATTTTAATGAAGATTAAATCGTAATGTCGGGTAAGTGCTTAACTTTTATGCATTATTATAATAGGAAAATAGTTATTATATTATGTACAAGGTAGTAGGTACAAACACATAATACATACCTATATGTTATACCAAAGTCTCATGATAGCATTTTCTTTCATTTTCACAATCATACTTTTCGAACGATTTTGCATTATCTTTTATTTTGGTACTTACGTACTAATGATGACACACTTTTATTTTGCTTTTATTTTTAATGTGTTTATATCGTAAAAAACTATTTTCTTTGGGTTTTCATATAATAGGTTCATAAGGTAAATTTTATGACTCTTTCTTTCTAGGTTGGTTAGGTTAGGTTAGATATATGACCAAAATATCGCACGAGCCGAGCGAGCGCAGCGAGCGTGCCGCGGCAGCGGCCGCCGAGTGCCATAGACATGTCATATTGAATCTATGTTGAATTCAATATCAATCCATTTTCCACCACATAATTCAATTGACTAGTACTTAACTACTTTGTTTTTAAATAAATTTTTTGATTTCAAAAGTGTTTTTATGGTAGTTTTCATCATATGGTCATATATCTAACCTAACCAACCTAGAAAAAAAGATTCTTAAAATTAACCTTATGAACCTATTATTAAATTTTGACTATGGCACTCGCCGGCCGCTGCCGCAGCACGCTCGCTGCGCTCGCTCGGCTCGTGCGATATTGTGGTCATATATCTAACCTAACCTAACCAACCTAGAAAGAAACATTCTTAAAATTAACTTTATGAACCTATTATTAATTTTCGATTTAAGATTTTACGATATAAGCACATTCACACAAATCTATAGAAAAAATAAAAGTGTGTCATCATTAGTACGTAAGTACCTATTTTTAGAATTCGACGAGGTAAATAAGTTATTTCGTAATTTTATTTAACAATTCGTATTTTTAGCATTAATAATTTGTGAGGTAGTCCAGTAATAGCACGCTTGAGTGGAAAACCGAGTGAGGCGGGTTCAAATCTCGCACCTTTGATATTTTCATATGCGAATCTTTACCAACCTGTTTGTCTGAGAGAACCTAGCAAGTTCACCTATGGCATGTGAATTGTGAAATCTTCCAACTCGCACTTGGTCAGTACGATTGGGTATGGCCTGATCACCCTAGTAAGTGTAACCTACATTTTGATACCCTACTTGAGTAATAAATTTGATATAAAATTGGAGTAAGGTCTACAATTTTTTTAAAGAAATACGTTTAATATCCCATGATATTAACTAGTAATTACATTGAGGTATGTACGACCATACGGATCAAAACATATTATCATTTGGGCTCCAGGCACTTGTGGAAAAATCATGAATTTTGATGATCATATTAGATATATATTTTTTTCTTGATAACAAGTACCTATAATTGGCTGCTGCTTTATTATCACGAAAGGAAGTTTGACGGTGAGCACTAATGTAGTATTTAATATTTTTAATATTAAATATGAACATGTAATATAGGTATTTAAAATGCCCTTACATCCCAGCATAGGCTCCTCGTCTCCGTTATGAGCTTCTCTAAACTAATAAAAACGCACATAGAACGAACGGAGAGTATAAAGTAGAAATAACTTCACAACCATATCCAAAACGAAATATCACAAGGCTGCTGAGCCCGACCAAATACCAGCAGATTTATGGAAGAAGTTGAAGAAAGCGGCACTACCCTGGCTCTAGTGAGCTCTTAAACTGCATTATTAAAGAAGGAGACATCCTAGAATCCTGGCGTTATAGTAGGTCTTATGCCCTATATATAAACAAAAAGGGGATGTTGCCCACTGCGGTAACAACAGAGGGATAAAGCTTACACCACATACTCTAAAACTGTTCGAAAGAATTATTGCCTCCCGAATAAGGCATTACTCCCGAATAAGTGAAAATCAGTTCGGGTTGACACCTGGCAAATCAACCATTGATGTCATTCAAACTATTAGAATTGTGATGGAAAAGCACCGTTCAACAAAGAAAATCTGTTTGTATCTCCTATTTATCAACCTAGAAAAGGCCTTTGATAGAGTACCCAGAAGCCTTGTCTGGCAATCCATGAGAGCACAATATACCCCCGAGAACTACCTAGCAATAGTCCGACATATATATAAGAACACCAAAACGCGTGTTAAAATCTCCGCTGGTCTGAGTGACTTCTTCTGCGTAGAAGTAAGAGTACATCAAGGATTAGCCTTGAGCCCCCTATTCAACCTTTGCTAAGATTACATCACACGATACATACAAAAACCTCCTAGTCCTAGTGTCAAACAATGCAACAAAATTACAGAAATTACTCAATCAGTTGGTAACACAAATAATGAATAACGGACTGCGCATAAGCCGTAATAAAACCGAATATTTAGAATGCGACTACGGAGGGACAGCGAACGGGCTGCGAGATTCACATAGACAACCGTGCACTTCCCAAAGTGGACAGTTTTAAATATCTAGGTTTTGTGCTCACACCGGATGCTAACATAGACAAAGTCCAAAGACATACCATCACTTAACCACCGTATCACCTGACAGCTCGCGAGGAAGACGAGGACGAGGAGGACGACCACGCGCCATCTGGTGGTCAAATATGTAAAAAGAGATCCAGAGAGAGAAGTTGAGTGCACAGACAAGCCAGAGTAGAATTCTTTGGCGCAACCGTACAAGGAGACCCGACTCCGCCTAAACTGGGAAGAAGGTTGGACAAAGAAGAAGATAATATAGGTATAAGTCCTACAGCTATAAGCTTGCGTGACTAACGCTCCTTTAAGAAAATGCCTTAGCCGTGTTCGTGTAAGGCGTTCGGCGGAAATGTGATACACATGAAAATTGGCTCTTTACAGCGCACCTACTTACACATACGCTTAGAATAAAGCAATGAACTAAATTGCGACTAATATCGATTATTATTAAGGTTAAACTATACAATCTTTTCGAAAATGATATTTAAATCTTTAATTTATAAGTCTCGTATGCGTGTGACAGTGATTGTTATCGAATTCCTCCGAAACGGATTGACCGATTTTTATTTTTTATTTTTAGACCAAATTTTTATTTTTTTATGATTTGAATCAAAATTACCTAACTACACCCAGCGAAGCGGGCTGGGTTTCCTAGTATGCATATAATAATATATGTATGTACTATGTATCTATATGAAGGTAATTAACAGGGATAATTTTCCATAATCAAAAGTATCCCCAGTATATTGTCCCGGGTGATTAGCTCATTTCATCAAAATCTGTCTGGTCAAGTAAAAAGCTATAAAGCTATAGGTTCAGCTACTGTATCGATAATAATTCATAATTATTGTTTCAATATGATTAAAATAATAATAATGTACTTACAGATTCGACGCAAATTTTAATTATACTCGTACTCGTATGTCGTATGTATGTATAGGTACACATTATCGAACTTTAAAATGAAAAGTACGTAAAATATGGAAATCTAAACCCATTTAATTATTAAAAACTTTTGTTTTACTGCCTACTACTTAGGAGCTTACAAATCTATTTACATGTAAAAACTGATTTAAATAAAAATAAGTACTTATATATATTTAAAGTAGCCATAGTAATATTTATACTTTATAACATAGCAATGTGTTTTGTTTAACTGAGCTACTTTATAAATTGAATGTGGATTTTCAATTGCTTTTAACTCATGGCGTGTTAGGTAAACTGTTTTCTTATTGATGGCTTGCTTGGTATGGTTGAGGCATTTTCTTCAGAGTTCGGTAAAGATTACACGTAGCTGATAAAATACTAAAAATATTATAAATATAATTTAAAATAATATACTTACGATCAGTTTATATAATGGATGTATTTTTAGACGACCTAGAGCACACCACAATTTATCTCCGGCCTCGTAACGGTAGTTGAAGAAAAACAAACTTTCTTTGCTGTATTATTCTTTTTAACGCATCTAGTTTTTCTAAGTCAAATATAGATTTTTTTTTCTAAGTCAAATATAGATTTTTTTTTTAAACACAAGCCAAATAAACGTAGCTTTATCTGTAATATTTCATATATTCTTAGATAGTGAAGAAAGTGACGGAGAGGGAGGTCTCGGTAATCTCAACCGCTTAATCGTACGTCCTCCTGGGCACAGTGGTAAAGCAAAACGCGGTCATCTCTGCTTTGACGCAGCCTTCGAGTGTGGTAATCTTGGCCGGGCTGACCACATTACAGAGCTCGAATACGATCTTTTCGTTAGACCAGACACATGTAGACCACGGTCACGTTTTTGGTTTAATTTTACTGTAGAGAATGTTAAGCAAGAACAGGTATTTATTTTTTTTACTCTTTTAATCAACGTTACAGTACTTTAATAACTAAAGTTTAGATGACCTATAAGTATTTTTATACACTTTATTTTCAGCGGGTTATTTTCAATATTGTAAATTTAGGAAAAGAAAATAACTTATTTAATGAGAACATGACACCATTAGTGCGATCTACATCGCGGCCAAAATGGTAAGATGCTCTTGGAATCAGAAAAACAGTAGTTTTAATTAAATTAATAAAATATTTTAAAAAAATTATAGGCAACGTATTCCTCGACGTCTGCTATTTTATCACCGATCACTGGTACATCGCGGCCGCAAGATACTTAGTTTAGCCTTCGGATTTGACAAAGAGGAAGATGTATATCAGATAGCAGCAGCTGCCCCATATTCTTATTCGAGATTGCAAAAATATCTGGCACTATGGGAAAAACGTGCTCTATCATTCGCCACAAGAGAGAGCATTGCGCAGACAACTGTGAGTGATTTTTCTTTAAATTTATATGTGGTTTATAAAAAAATGAACATGCGAACATACGAACTCAATACTTATGCAGGTAAAAGTGAAGGTAATATAAGCTTTTAACCTATCAACGGGCGCGCGGTCAATATAGATTTATAACAATTGAAAATTTATTGTGTCTCGTTTGTTCGCGTTGACGGGTTAATTTTATAATAATTCATCTCTTTCCCTTATAAACATCTTGTTCTTCTTCCTACCCTTATCCCATCGTGGATATGTGGGGTCGGCACAACATGTCTTCTTCTTCCACTCTCCTCTGTCATTCGTCAACGTAACATCCACCCCTTTTACACGCATATCCTCTTTTGCACAATCCATCCATATCTTTTTCGATCACCTCTACTCTTTTTTCTCTCATAAACATACAAGATTAAAATATTTTACTGGTTGTGTTTATAATATAAATTATAATGTTCTTGTTTTTGTGAAATAGTAATTTTTCCCATTTAGTACGTAACAAACTTTTTATTACGTATGTTAAGCTAGCAATGTCAAGTGGGCAGAACCACATAACACACTTGCAGTAATTAAGTGCTCATTTAGTGCTAATTAATGCTGCAAAAAGTAAATTTTACGCTGCAGTAGATTTATCAAAAATTAGAACACTGCCAGCTTTATATTAAGCTAGCAGTGTCTGCCTCTTACAACACTAACCGCATAGCACATCATCAAATCAAACTAGTATTAATTTAGTGCCTAATTAGTGCTGGCCATTCGTGAAGACAAATATACAATTTTATAGTTTTTTCTATTTTTATAGAACAAAACTTGCAAATTTAATTTAGCGCCTGATTTTTCGAAATAGCAATTGTTTTTATTGTTAATAATATTGCCTTAATAAAATTAAAGGCTTTATGATATCTATACTAATAGTCTAAAGAAGTAAAGTTTGTGTGTTTGTATATTTGTTAAATTGTAAGGGGTAATCTCGGGATCTACTGAACCAATTTTAAAAATTCTTTCACCAATAGAAAGCCACGTTATTGCTGAGTGTCATGGGTTATATAAAAAACCGAAAAATAAAAAGGCTTTTACGTGGTAGTCCGTTTTGCAAAGTGAATCGGAGAAAAAACGGTCGAATGAAAGCGTTTCTTACGCGATTATATTATATGGAAATTACGTCATTTTAAAACTATACTAAAGAGGTTACACCTAAAGACGAACCCGAGCGAAGCCAGGGTGAGTCGCATGTTACTTAAAATGTACCAACGAATGATTTCCTATAAAGGTCCACCCTCTTTTATGAGGACTATTCTATAGAACCAGCTATAGTGTTTTCCTGTGAGAATAAATATTTCACTCTACTGTACCTTTTACATATTCTGAATATTGACCCTAGGAATAATATATCACCACACAAAGATTAGTTAAAATCGGTCCAGTACTTTTTGTGTGAACGCGCACATCGATTAGCTAAGATAATATTGTTTTTAAAGGTACCTTAGGAGACAGACGTATACTATTATCTATTGCAAACTTTTCCGTAAGCCTTGTCAAGACCAAAGAAGAAGATAGAAGAAGATAATTTTTTAACATATAGTTTTGATATATCTCTCAAGTCTTAAGTTTTAACAAGAGTTTTATCGTTATCGTTCTTTATCCTTATCGTTCCATAGAACCAGTTATTGTGGTTATAGGATGGTGTAGGAATTAAAAAACATGCTTCAATAAAAGGTATTTTAATCTAATTAATTATGTCACGGGGCAACACCCGTGAGATAACGTATGTTATACCTAATTTAGTTTAAATCGGCAAGTACAAGTAAGTAAGTAAGCTAAGAAACCTTTGGCGGTGTGTGTGTGTGCCTGACTTATTAAACTAATAATTAAAGATTAGCATCATCATGGGGTTGCAACTCGAACAAAAGTGAAATTAGTATTTAGTGCAATAAAATGAAAATAGATAGCGCTAATGTATCGATAAATTTTTATATTTATGTAAAGTTCAAAATACTAAATAAATAATATAATAAAACATATTTTCTAACTTCAGAAAGTTACTTAAAGTAAGTGAAAAATAAAAAGTGAATGTGTATTATTATGTATTAATATCGCTTTATTATTTTGGCGGAATTAATTTGTACTACGTTGTAATGGAACGATCTTCCCTTCCTTTTAATAACTAAGTAATATCGTATGTTAAAAGATGGCGCCCCTAACAACAACAATGATCATTTTTTTGCATTTTGATGTTTTGTGGAAATTCAAATTAAAATGTAGGTAATTATAATTGTTTTATATTATAAATTTATTTTGTAAACCTTTTCCTTTAATTACATAGTCTAAACATAATTATAACAAAATTCTCTGTCGAATCTGTACCTATTATATAATTCTTTTTGGATTTTTTTGAAATATGGTAGGTCTACTTATCGATACACAGGCCGAATCTATAATTTTACAAGCTTAGACAAGTTTTGATGAATTTTGGTTTAATGATAGCTGGTTATCCGGGTCAACATGTAGGATACTTTTTACTGTGAGAAAATATAATGTGATCTGAGGAGTGAGGGCTGTGGCCGGTGGCATCATTTACTAAATTTCTACTATTTATATTAGGTACTAAATTTTCCTTTGTGCATTTATACACTGGATAACGCTAATCTATATAATATTAATACGTGAAGCAAAACCCTTTATTTGTACCTACCCCATTTGACGAAAATTGCGCGGACGGAGGAGCATGAAATTTCGCACACTAATAGTTTATATTATAGAGAAGGAGTGCAGCTTGCTAATATTTTTTTTAAATTGTGCATAAAAGATACATTAAATCAATAAAAAACATCACATACACACCATACGCATAAATATTATTTGTTTATAGTGTTACTGAATGTCAAATATAATCATAATTAATTCATTTATTGCAATATTATAGTATAGGTAGGTACTATATTAGTTAATAATTATGGTCGAATGTCGACCACAGGCCGACCGCTAGTAGGTAATTCTAATTACCTCATCAAAGGTCTTTGCTAGTATATTATAATCTAAGGGTCTTGTGCGTTTCTTAAACAAAAAAAAATCTTATCTTCTATCTATACTATTTATAAAGCTGAAGAGTTCGTTTGTTTGTTTGAACGCGCTAATTTCAGTAACTACTGGTCCGAATCGAAAAATTCTTTTTGTGTTGGATAGTCCGTTTTATATCGAGGATGGCTATAGGCTATATAACATCACGCTACGACCAATAAGAGCGGAGCATCAATGAAATAAATAAGATATTCATCACAAATACCTATTTAATTTTGAATAAAATTGCTCGTGGAATCATTGGATTTCAATAAATATCTTACGAGACATTATAGTTTTAAACTTCGATCTCGAAGGTTTTAAAGTAACACCGCAACAAAATAATGATGGCGTTGAAGACGGGTGGACGGGCGAAAGAATTTGGTTTCCATACTTTAGAACGCGAGCGAAGCCGCGGGCTAGCTTGTTATACAAATGGAAATTGGATTAAAAACTGTACTGTAGATTTGGCCAGGTCGATAAAGAATCAATAATATTGGCTATTTAAATAAAGATTTCTATAAATATGTGATGCCTAGATTTGAATTGTTTAGAATTTTATTACCATACAGGCTCAGATTTTATAATAAGAGTATACGGGTATAACAAGAAACATATAAATTACTCTAGGGAGGTGGCGAGTGGCGACACTAATTGATAAACGTTCCTTCAGGCTTCAAACCACATATACCTACTCGAGATAAATTACGAGTTGAGTACAAAAAAAACTAATTGAAAATATTCAATATTAAAGCCACAGGATTTTTTTCTCGTTTTAAAATTTTAACCAGCTTATGCTGGTATTACAATAATTAACAATTATTTGTTATTTTTAGATCTTTTATTATTTAATGAAGTCGGTTAAAAAATTTAAGTAATAACAACCTAGTAGGTACGCCGTTAGTTGGCGGCGGCGCGCGCGGCGGTGCCTTTGGTGTCAGAATTTGTCATTTGTACACCATAGAAGATTTTCTTTCACATCTATCTTTACAAATGAACAGCACTAATTAAGTACCTACTATATAATTGTCTAATCTTAGAATAATTAATCTAAGTGTCTAATATTATCTATACATATAATAAAACAGTAGCTTAGAAAAAATCTGTACATTAAATATTTTTTAAAAACGATGACTAACGTATTGTGTATTGAATATAGACCGCAAAACTATCACTATTAACACTTTTGTCTGTTTGCACATAATATGTTATCGTTTAACTCAAAAAGTAAAACACTGATTTTAACTAAATTTTGTGTAGTAAATAGTAAATAAATATGTTGAGATATTATTACACACAGCGTCATCGAGTTCCGTGGTAAGCTACGAGGCATGTGACGGATACCAGATAATTGTATTATATACGACCGTGGTAAATACACACCTATCTATAAATTTATCTAACTATCTATCTATTTATCTATCTATATCTAATACTTGAAACGAGCAATTCTTGTATATAATATACTAGCAAAAAGCTGAGCTGTATGAGGGCTCGCTCGCTATTTTTTCTAAATTTTCATTTAACAAATCGAATCATACGCACTGACCTCTATAATACCACTGGACTGGCTGTTGTCAACGTGCTTTTGTGGCTGCTTGATATTCACCATTTTGGCGCTGTCCGCCGCTGTCGGACGTAGCGAGAGTTCGTGGTACTAAGACTAATGATGTCGATATAAAGATTTTTATTTTTTAATTTTATTAATCAATAACCGTATCATCATAATTACTACCTATGTTATATTAACAACGAACATGCAAAATTACTTTACAGTAAACAAACACTTCTCGCTGTCTTTTGCAATATACGTCAAAATTAGTTCTCGAGACTCTCGCTAGTGGCGCTTCAAATGGACACAAAAAAATTGCTGTCAAACGCTTGGAACAGCCAGTTCAGTGGTATTATAGAGGTCAGTGGTGTGCGTGCTTTCCATTGTAATTCCATGACAATATAAGAAGTAAGAACACTGTGAACACATACACGCTAACAGATGATGTTGTTAGTACAATAACATTCTATCCAATGAACACGAACACGATTTTTAATGGTTATAAATTATATTTTTTAAACAGATAATGCATCTAGATATGAAGTTAAATTACTATGTTAAAGTACAAATCTATAGGCGTGATAGTTTTTCAGTAAAGTGTACCACAAAAGTGCTCAGAGAGTGTGATAGTGTTGGGTCTCGCTTCGCTCGACTTATAAATATAATATGATCTGATTCTCGGAAACGGCTGCGACGATTTTCATGAAATTTGGTATGCCGGGGGTTT
This sequence comes from Boloria euphrosyne, assembly GCA_951802675.2. NCBI lineage: Eukaryota > Metazoa > Arthropoda > Insecta > Lepidoptera > Nymphalidae > Boloria > Boloria euphrosyne. The sequence continues at coordinate 10,901,224 of OX637873.1, read as the reverse complement.
CGGGGTCGATAAAGCGATCTAGCTAGGTTTCATAATTCATTTTTAGAAAACGTCGTTTTATCCGTGTTTTCAGACCATGAAAAACTGCTACAATATCATTAGAATACGAAGGTAAATTTCGCAACATTTTATGTATAAAATCGTAATAGCTCAGGTGGGAAATCGGGTGGTCGCGAAACCAGAAGACCCCGGTTCGAGTCTAGATGTTTTCAGTCCGAAGTGTTTTTTCCTTTTTTTTTTTGAAGTTATACTTCTTTAGGCGCGTTATGAAAAAATGATGAGAGCGAAATTTTAAGAATCACTGTACCACAAAAGTAACAAGTTGAAGTTGCCTCTGATCACTGTTTTCATATTATTTAGAATTATTTTAATATTATATACCTAGTATCTAAAAAATATTATAGCAAAATACAATTGACATTTACTAAAATTAAATAATAATAATATATTATATACTATAAATACAATATTATAGCAAAATACAATTAACACTTACTAAAATTAAGTAATAAAAATATTAATAACGCCATCTATGAGAAATCATTATGCGTCATTTGATAAGTGAAAGTACGGAATTATGATTTAAGAGTTAAGACCACATTATTATATTATTCTTTTTTAAAAGTATATTTTATAACCGAAGTATACTTTTTAAGGAATTAAATATTCTGTATCCGTTTGACCGACTTCATCTTTCTTACTGCAGATATTGATTTACAACTAGAAAAGAAGTCTAACTTCTCACGCGCGTACATAAAGTACACGCACCCATATTTTTTTTATTATTTTTACCTAAAAAAATACCGAGCTCGGTCGCCCAAGTACTATAACTTTAAAAACATACATATTATTATAAATATTAACAATAAAATCAATTGCTATTTCGAAAAATCAGGCGCTAAATTAAATTTGCAAGTTTTGTTCTATAAAAATAGAAAAAAACTATAAAATTGTATATTTGTCTTCACGAATGGCCAGCACTAATTAGGCACTAAATTAATACTAGTTTGATTTGATGATGTGCTATGCGGTTAGTGTTGTAAGAGGCAGACACTGCTAGCTTAATATAAAGCTGGCAGTGTTCTAATTTTTGATAAATCTACTGCAGCGTGAAATTTACTTTTTGCAGCATTAATTAGCACTAAATGAGCACTTAATTACTGCAAGTGTGTTATGTGGTTCTGCCCACTTGACATTGCTAGCTTAACATACGTCTTTTTATTCAGAATGTAACAAAGTGCACTCAGTGTTTAAATGTTAGTATCTAAGAAAAAATTTTGTTTCTCATGTATTGGTGAATTTTTTGTAATTTTTTTGGGAAATAAATTTTTTAAACCTATATATTAAAATGGATGTTAGTATTTTATCTGAGTAGCTAGATAGATTTAGAAAAAAATTGCCTTGCTTTTTCAGTACTTATTATTTTTAAAATATTTTAGCAAAAACGCCGAATAGATTTAATTACTATAGGTGATCCGACTTTCAAAGACGAAATTAAGGAAGATCACAATGTGAAAGGAAAAATTGATTCAAAGAAACATGTAGTTCTTATATTAGCAAGAGTACATGGCGGTGAACAACCAGCTTCCTTTATTTGTCAAGGTAATATTTCTCATTAATCTGTTGACAACTATAATATTATTCATAGAACAATAGCGCAGATCACATTCCTAAGGATAATACCTACTAAGTATACTAGTACTTTTCAATTTTCCTAAAAGTATTACCTGAGTGATTTTTGGGATCATAAATGAATTTCTTTAAACTAATTCCAGGTGTTTTGGACTACCTAGTAAGTTCTTCAGAAAAAGCGGTAGCTTTAAGAAATGGAATTGTAATGCAGGTAAAATTCACATACAACGTCCTTAATTATGATCCTATTCTAACTAACATATGAAAATAAATATCAATCATTGATTTTAGGTGGTGCCAATGTTGAACCCTGATGGTGTATTTTTGGGGAACCAGCGATCTGACTTACTCGGTTCGGACCTCAATCGTTGTTGGAATAGAGCCACCACCTTCGCTCACCCAGCTCTTATTGCAATCAATCGACTTATACAAAAAATTAGCGCTGAAAAGGTAACTATGTAGATTATTATAGATTAAAAAAAATTATGGATTAGGCACACACACAATGATATTTTCAGTGGCTTTTATTACACATACCTATATAAGGTAGGTGTAAAGTAGGTACATCTCTTAAATAAAGGTATGTGTCACTAAAGACTTATCGAAAAAACGTTGGTATGTTACTCTTACTGTCCCCTGAATAAAGTCATATTTTTAGGTCTTATTTATTTGAAATAAGACCTAAAAATTTGATTTAAAATGCTAAAATACCTATTAACATTAATAAGACGTACTTAAAACATATTTATAGACATTGCAACTGGATTTTATCATTGACATTCATGCTGATGTAAGCCACGAAGGCGTTTTTGTCCGTGGGAATTCCTACGATGATGTTTACAGGTAATAAGTCCGATAAATAATAATCACAAAATGCACCTGCTAATTATTCTAAGAAAGTACCTACAGCTGCATCTCATTTTTCCTTTACTTATCTAAACTTTAAAAAGTATCAGTAGGTAGTATAATTAATATATGAACAGGTTTGAAAGGCATGCAGTTCTCCCTAAGTTTTTCGGGATGCGCATAGAGGCTTGGAAACCAGAATCCTGTTTATACAATATGGACAATTACGCCGGAGGGAGTGCGAGGCGGGCATTACCAACGGGTGCTACTGACGCTTATTCATTTCTGGCTTCCTTCGGCGGTCGTCGCTTGACTCCAACTGGACCTTATATACATTACACTGAAGATGCATGTATCCTTTATTTTGATATAATTGGTTTACTCCTATACCTATTATATAATACTTACATATAAATATATACAGATTTTAAAATAGGAAGATCACTAGTTAAAGCTCTGTGCGACTACTACAGACATGTGGGAGTAATTCCTCCTCGTGAAGGTATCAACACAAAGAAGAAGGAATCACGGAGAAGGCACAGACGAAAGAGGCCGAACAAGGAAAAAGAAAGGTTTACGTATTTTACTTATGTATGTATCTATGACAATAACAGATTATCTTAGGACCTACCTACGTAATAGGCACTTAAGACAATATTAGTCTAAATTGACGTATGTAGGTATATGTCTTTTTCCGACTCAATTAGTTCAATATAAGTCTGTATAACCTTATATTGATATATAAGAATTAAAGCACTAGACGACACATTTTGCTCAGTTTGTACTTTGAAGTGACCCAACTCGCTGTGCCAGCTGTCGCGGATTTAAGTTCCGCTGGGGGTATTTATTTGTTAAGCTGTAAGCATGAATGTTTGTACTCTAGTCATGGGTGTTTACTCGTATATGTATGTATTTAATATTAAATATATCAACTTAATGGTATCCGTAGCACAAGCCATGTATGTTACAAGTTACAACGGAACTAGATGGCGCTGTGTGTAATAATGTCCCAACATATTATTAAGTAAGAATTAAAAGATTGTCTCAACATGTTAGGTCCCCCAGTTCATCACCTGAGAGGAGAGTGCTAGCAGGGCGCGTCTTATCGCCTCCTATGCCTGTGACGTCACCGCCCGCACTGCGCGCGCTGCCCGTGCGCACTGCACGCAATGCTACACTCAGGGCTAAGCCGCGGACGCCTTATATTGAAGATAATATTCTACCTGTCATTACTGGTATATTAATGAATATAATATAAATTCTACAGCCAGATTATATCCCTGCTGAAATAAGAACTTCAGCAGCAACACTACTGCAAATATAGATCACGCCCAGCCTTTTTTAACTTTTAGTTAAACCTGTGATCCGTGTATCACTGGGATACATAATTTATTATTATAATACAATTATCCAATGCGCAAGTCAAAACAGTCTTTAAAGATAAGACTAGATTCAAACTGGAATGTATCAAAAGTGCTATTGACAGTAATTATTAATTAATTTGAGAAAACATCACTTACCAAAGAGCGTTGGATTATTTAATAATTTAACTTAAATGTCATGCCTTTTATAAACAACGAAAATCGTAAAAGTTTTTATTCGGTCTGCTAATTTACTATAGCTTTTTTTATGAATAATAGGTAAGGCAGTTAGAACTCCCAGGCTGTCCGTGGTGGACCTGAGCGCCTACATCCGCTCGCCGCCGCGCGCGCGCCGCCGGGCCAGTGCGCGGCGCGCGCGCCTCACCAGCGACGAGGGCAACACGCATGAATCTGATTCCTAATTAAACACGTTAATTCTTTCCCTCTTAAGCTCTTCCATTTTTCATAGCCTCTTTTTATAGCAAAATATCTCTAACACATATTTAAATTGATGTCTACTCTGTATCTTAATGTATATTTTTATTGGCACGATTCTTATTATAACCTTCTTACTTGTTTACCAATTTCGGGATATTAAATGATATAATAAAACAAACAAGTTTTTTATTTAAATGTATATTGTCTAAAGCTTTCGTATTTACAATCACTAACATCTAACTTACATTCAGTCATTACTTCCTTACAACGTTATCGTGAACATTTTTATCACTACAAATTCATCAATCACAACGGCAAATAAAAAACGAGACTGAGTATCGGTAAAGAGATTTATTCTCTCATTCTTTATCATTTACGACAATTTGGTTTAGTATCAAACGAGTTAAATGAATCAACCGTATCTACACATGCTAATAGAGGTCACAGGAGCGTCAATACATCCGCTGGACGCGGCGAGTCGGCGTCCGTCAAAAGCGCGAAGCACCTCCTCTAATAAATATCTTTGGCATGAACCGAAAAGAGCTCGCCGACAGTTCACACGCGATTGCACTAACAACCGATAGTTATTGCTTTATGCCAAACGGGAGTCCGTCGTTTAATAGCGGGGTGGAGGGCAGCGGGCGCGTCATTCCCAGGCGTCGCCGTCGTCGTCGGACAGCGTGACGAGGTGCATGGGGTCGTCGCTGGGCGCGGGCGCGGCGCTGGCCCCGGCCGCCACCGCCGCCGCCCCCGCGCCCCCGCCGCCGCCCGCGGGCCGGCGCGCGGCGCGGCGCTGCCGCAGCTGCTCCTCGTCGGCCGCCGTACGCGGCTTGCGGAACTCGTACACGAGAGGGAAAATGCGCTCCACCGCCGACTGCACGTCGTTCACACTTCGAGCTGCCATTTAAACAAATACACGTCTTAGATATAATTAGACATTTATTTCCACTACAGCAGAAAGGTATTTTTGTGACAGAAGACATTGTATACTTTACTAGCTGCTTAGCCTCGCTCGGGTGCGTCTCCTGTACGTTTCTAGTAGAACTTTATTAAACAATTATTTTTTGTTCGTGATTTTTTCGATGTTTCAATATGATGAAAACAAATACAATAAATCAAAGGTCAGAAAGATAGGTCCAGCCGTTCTTGAATTAGTAATATTGGAACTAACCCGACTATGTTTTGATACAAATTCAACGAACTTACATATTACATTTAAGTATATTTTGGAATGTACATCAGAACATCCCATACCTCTGATTAATTTTATTTCGACACGCTGATAACTAGAGCCCGGATTAATATATAAATACATATTTTTAATTTACATGATTTTCGGTCTCGAATGTGTTCTCTATATCGATTATCATATATAGATTGTGAAAAACTAATTTTTATTTTCCATATTTTTCCATATTTCATGGTTAAGTCCATATTTTAAGAAAAAATGTTACAATCATCCATATTTTCGATTTTTATATCATAGAACATCAGTTAATTCACAAAAATTGATATAATTTTACGTGTTTGCATTCTCGCCACCACACGGCCTCGCGTGTTTCATTACTCTCGCGTATTATTTGACGTAATTTGATTTTTGATTCTTTAACTTCATTTATTTCACATTATCTGCCCCCGCGCTGTGGTACAAGCGAGTAGCGGCTAGCGGCTAGGCGCGCGCGGCGTAATAGCGTAATAGGAAAAAAAGTTTATGAAGCGGAAGGCCGTATTGCTGAAATAGCTAAACAAAAACTAAAGTATATTTTAGACAAAAATAAAGGATTTGATTGTCTAAAAACAATTAATAAACTTCTGTGCGGAAGTTTTGAGGGTACTGCAGACGTGCCTTACACAATTACGGAACTAAGCGTCTTTAAGTATGCTCCCATTACAATATCATGTGACGTGGAAAGATCTTTCAGCCAATATAAGGCTATGTTAGACCAAATCGACAGAGTTTTAATTTCGATAATTTAAAAAAGCAGGTGATTGTGTACTGCAATCAATTTAATAAGTCAGATTTAGTGGAAGATTAATAAAACTTCTTTTGTTAATTTGTATTAGGTACCTAAAGATTTCGCTATCTTTTTATATATTTTTTTAATGTAACTTGTAGTTACTGTAGTCATTTTTCACAATAAACAATGTTTAATATGAAAGATATTCTTATTTTATACTCCATATTTTTTCCATATTTTACATTTTTTGATCCATATTATATGTACATATTTTGAATTTTTTAATACATATTTATCCGTGCCCTACTGATAACGAATGTAATAAAAAAAAAACATTTTATAGGCTGCAACATTTGTAGGAATCATTTTTCTTTAAAAATCAATATCTCAATTAACATTTATTTTTTTATAATTTATATTATGTTACTTGCCCTTCATGGGCGAGTCCGACTCGCACTTGTTTTAATTTTTATTTTTTAGCTTAAATTATAATATTTAGAAATCATAAAAATAATATCACATAATTATGTACATCCTTCAACCACCGTAGATGTAACAAACTATTTTTAAAACTACGCTCTCTTTAAATTTTAAAAGGTCTCAACGTTCTAAAAATATTACAGAAAAAATGAATATAAACGATATTTTATAAAGGATTCTCTTAATAATTGCGAAAAAATAGGGGACCACCTATTCAAAGGATTTTGCAAAAACACATCCGTAATAGTCGGTGTGATTTTAGTACACAGTCCGATATAGAAAAATATATATTATAAGCTATAGTCTTAGAAAAAATATATTGGAGGGTCCAAAGTGCCCGTTTAAGCCGAGCGGGTCAGGAAAAGCATTTGGCAGAAGTCTACGAATTGACGAAGACGTTCATTTGTGTTTTAAAAAATATTAAGGCGGTATCTACCTCGACGTGTATTGTAAAATTAACTATAAAATTGATAAAATAAATGGATAGAAGTGGGTGGTGTAAGTAAAAGATTAAACAAAATACGTAGAGGATGCAAATGAAGACAACGTATAATTAAAAAGAGGACGAACTGCCGGAAAGTTGCTTCAGTTGACTAGCCGCGAGAGTGGTGATTATCTAATCAAAGTTAGGAAATTAAACAGCTTTTATAATGAGTCTCACATAAACACCTGCAAGTTAATAAAAAAACAAAACACGGTGTTCAATGCAGGGCTTTGTTTGGTGGAAATTATTAATACATATTGCATTATACATTGCGATAAAACATTTGTATTTTGTGTTTTAATTATTTTGTTAATTTTATTAATACTTTAAAGTTTTATATTAAACTCGCCAATACATTGATATGTACGAATGAAGCGCAAAACCAGACTTTATTATTAAGAATAGATAGGATATAATACTTATAGTATTACAACTTTCAGCAGTCATTATAAACATTTAAATCGTATTTAACCATTTGTTAGTTTATACACACATGTATTCAGCACATTCATATAATGTCCCACAACTGGGCATCCCTTCTATGCTAGAGGGATAAGGTCGTAGACCAATATGCTGGCCAAGCGAGGGCTTGGCGGACTACACATGTTCTAGTACACGCAGGTTTCCTCACGATGCTTTCCTTCATCGTAAGACACTGTACGGCATATCTCTTGCTTATTTAGTGAGTTTATTAAATTAAATAGATATCTTCTTGTTATATTTACAAGTCGCTTTTCGCTTTTATACAACTGCGACTAAATCGTATTACGGTTTCAATTTCGACCTTGATTTGAAGGTGGAGTACATTTTAGTGCAAATTATGTACAAATAGAACAAGTTAAATAATCAAAATAATAATAGCCTTCAGAGAGAACTTATCATTTTTAATTTAAAAAAATCCATTACGCCACAACTTTTGCACTCGGCATTAACATAATATTAGATACTTTGAATAGGCATAATCAACTTTCTCCTAACGGGGTTTATGTTTATAAGTAAAAACAGCATGTTCATATAAAATAAATACGTAAAGGTTTACCTGTTATAGTGACGCCACCGGTAGAGAATATCTTAAGTGTAGCTTTGGGATTATACAGCTTATACGTGACACCGGGATGAAGTTCAGGCTCGTAGCTATAAAATTATAGAAGAAAACATTAATAACACAAGAAGTTAAAACATTTTATACGGAAATAATTATAAGTATACATGGCATTTAAAACATTCTGATATTGTTTCAATGAATGCATATTACTAAGATCAAATCGAATTTTCCTTTCTGTTGGTTTTTATTGAATTATGAAACCTAAAATTTTCTATAAATACAAATATGAAATAATTAATAAAATTAATATAAGGATGATTTTTTCATTATGATTGAGAGGATTACGTAATCCGACACTTAAGTTATAAAGAGGATCATTGAAAATGGTGCATTAACACTTATTTCGATAAACCTATGTACTATGTAGGTACTTAGTTTATTTTTAAATTTTAACCATTTAACATTTTTTTCATTTAGTTTTTTTAATCTCATTAAACAGGTGTTTATTAGATATATTGCTATCAAAGAATAAGTACTCTGTTCTATTTGCTACGAAAGTGAAATAGAAAAACACGAAATAGTACATACATCAATACCGCGTGTAAGTAACAAAAGATGTAAGCACAAATTGTTCAACCCTACGTTTTATTTATAATCTTGTCCAAAGCCTTGCCTTACTATTAATAGAATAATAAAAAAGGGTTGTAACTTGTATGTAATTTTAACCAGTTTATAATATAAAACTACTAGCTATTCCCGCGGCTCCGCCCGCGTCAGAAGGATGAAAATTTAGGGTTATAAGATTTGATGACAAATCATAAAAAAGTAATAAATAAAAATTTGGTCTAAAAATAAAAAATAAAATATCTGGAGGGCCACCCTTATCAATTAGGGAAATAAAAATTAGCATACGACCTATTCTCAGACCAACCAAATACACATTAAAAATTTCATAAAAATCGGTTAAGCCGTTTCGAAGGAGTTCGATAGCAAACACAGTGACATGAGATTTTTATATATTAGATAACTTACTATATTAGAACTTTTATATATATTATGTATATTATGTCAATTTGTAGTTGCTATTTATTTTAAATGGTAAACATATTAAACTATTGCTAATATTTTAGGCCAAAATTTTCACATTTGATATGTCAGATAGGAGCAAAAACACACATTATGCAAAGTGTTTGGACTATTTTTATAAGTTAGTAGTATCTAATATCTATGTATATATCTAACACTATATAACAATAACACTTCTTTTATTATTATATATCGAAAACACATATTCGGACGACTCGTTTGGCTCAGTGACCCTACTTTCTGAGCCAGCGGTCGCGGGTTCGAGTCCCGCGGGGGGCATTCTTTTGCTAATCACGAATGTTTGTACTCCAGTCATGGGTGATAGTTGATATACATACATATTTATAATATGTATGTATATCAACTATCTGGTGTCCGTAACACAAGTACGTAACGTAGCTTACTACGGAACTAGATGGCTCTGTTCATGTTGTAATAAAGTTCCAATATATTTATTTATTTAAACATACATAATTTTATTATATACAGTCATATACCTACCTAGTAACTGAAGTCAAAGTTATATTAGTACATAATATTATATTTACTAATTCTTTAAACATAACTTGTTGATAATATTTGTAAATATATCAATATATAGTGTCATAATAGTATGATATACTGAAAATATACTAAGGATTTTTCATTTTACATTACTGCTTTATAAAAAGTGTGACTAAAATGGATTGATGAAAAATTTTGCTATTTTATTTTCAAAGTTAGCGCCAGTCGACAATTGCTTTAGTTTAAAATATTAAATAATAAGTTGTGATTTAAGATTTGCTTTGTTTTGTAAATTCAATAAAAATAGAATTATCAAACTAATTAATACTGATCGGACAACACTGAAAACATTGTGTGGTCAAACATAAAAATTTAGTAGGCAAAAATTCAATCAATGACAAACATGACAAGACAAAAAATCAAGCTTATTTTCTGACTATCATTTTTATTTTCAAATTTAAATGAGACCAAAATGGAAGTATAGGGCTTCAAACAAAAAAAAAAGTTTAACAAATTAAAAATTAATTCATTAAAAACAAGTTCTCAGGTAACTAACACACAAAAAAATACACCAAATTGAAGCTTCTGCTTTTTAGGGTTCCGTAGCCAAATGGCAAAAAACGGAACCCTTATGGATTCGTCATGTCTGTCTGTGTGTCAATCCGTCCGTATGTCACAGACACTTTTTTCCGAAACTATAAGAACTATACTGTTGAAACTTGGTAAGTAGTAGTAGGTATTCTGTGAATCGCATTAAGATTCTTATACAAAAATAGAAAAAAAATACTTAGAACTAAAACTCAACATTTTTTTTATTATCAAACCCATATGTGTGGGTTATCTATGGACAGGTCTTCAAAAATGATATTGAGGTTTCTAATATCATTTTTTTCTAAACTGAATAATTTGCACGAGAGACACTTCTAAAGTGGTAAAATGTGTGTGAAATACGATACAAATGTTAAAATATTTCACAAAAATCCTTCTTCAATCCATAAAAAATATTGTCAAATAGTTTTAAAATAAACAATAAAAATACAAAAATGAGCTTGTCATCCATCACAGAGGAAGTAAGGGGTGTATTAAGATAAGGGGAGTCCAAAAATAGCCGTTATTATTAGGGTTCTCTTATTTGTCATCAAATAGAGTAACTGATTGGTACTAACAACTGTCACTAAAATAACCTTTAAAGGAAGACAATTCCTCGAAGTTAACATAGGTAGCCAAAAAATAGTAAGGTGTTTTTTTTGACATAATAAAAAAATTAAAATATGATAAATACAAAAATATCTTTATCTCTTCAATAATATTTAATAGTTTGTGTCTCAGCTCTCACTCCAACTTATAAATTTACTAGCGGTGCCCGCAGCTTCGCTCGCGCTAAGAGTGAATAAAATAAAAATTTTTGCTTATATACTGTTACTTATAATGTACCAAGGACTGATTCCCCATTTAAAGTTCTGGCCCTCTTTTCTGAAAACTACTGTGTAGCATCCTGCCGTGCCGCCACTGCTGCGCTTTCTAAAACTTATTTCCTATTTTTAACCAATTTTGCTACTATGTGTATCATAATTTCTTTGTGTGTTTTTCGTTAATGATAAACTGATGTACGTGGTTCATTGTTATGGACTTATGGTAAAAATTACTGTTAAATATTTCTCCTACGCAAATTGTGCCACCCCCGTTAACCCCCATAGGGGTTGATTTTCAAAAAACGCTTAGATATGTATCTCATTATTTGTATTGCAGAGCATTATTTCAGTTTCACGCAAAATATTTCAATAGAATTAAATTTCCCATACAAACTTAGCCACCCCCTTTAACCCCCAATGGGGGTGAATTTCGAAAAACCCTGAAATACGTGTTTCATCATTTGTACTAAAAAGCATTAATTCAATTTCAAAAATGTGCAATAAAAATATTTTTCTCATACAAACTTTACCACCCCTTTTAACCCTTTTAGGGATTGAATTTCCTAAAAAAAAATAATATTATGTTCTTCTCATGAATGCAAATTATCTACATACCAAATTTCAGCAAAATCGGTTGGGTGGTTTAGGCGTGAAAAGGTAACAGACAGACAGACAGACAGACAGACAGACAGACAGAGTTACTTTCGCATTTATAATATTAGTATGGATGATCTAATTTGACATATTATATTTACCTACTATTTTATGAAAATTTAAAAATAATTTTATTGCACACAGAACAGAAGTTATCCAAAAAAGACATAAAAAGTGATGGATAAAGGTGGACTTATCTCTATAAGAGTCAGTCAGTCCAGTCCACTCATGCATGTGGGATAACTATACACATAAATAAAAATGAAGTATCTATTTTTAATTTCAAATTAACAGCTTTTCACTAAATACATATGAAGGTATATATGGTAAAAAAAATAATACCTATTAATAAATTCAAACATTTTTATCTGTCTGTTTGTTCCGGCTAGTCTCTGAAACGGCTGAACCGTTTTTGACAGGACTTTCACTCGCAGATAGCTATAAGGCGTAACTCAGCTACTTTTATTTTAGAAATGTTATTTATTTTAATTATGGGATTAAAAGCCTTAAAAACGAACCCAAGTAAAGAGGGTAAGTATATATAAAATAAAATTTTAACTGAGTTGGATCTGGACATTAAATATTCTTTGGAAAACGTTCATGAAATAGTCTGTATTATCAGTACAGACAATAAAAATTTTTTGTTTTTTTTGTCTGATTGTGAGAAATCCACAATAAGAGAAAATCTATCTATCATTTATAGATTTTGCTGAAATTTGCTATGATGATAGCAGAACAATAGTTGTAAAGTTGCGACAAACCACCAATTGTAGGAAACCATCATCTATATTGCTATGAAAGTAAACAACTTTCATTTTACACTTGTAAGAAGTCTTTTGATATAATATGTATATAAATTATTCTTATATACTCAACTTATATTACATAAAATTATAAAAACAATATTATATTACTTACTCTGCTTCTTTGTATTTTTTGGAGAAAGCTATAATCCGAATCCCGAATGGCATTCGACAAGTTCCTAGGACATTGACCACGCGGAAATTGCGGAAGCGCACTTGGAACCCCAGCTTTTGTAATGCGCGTGCGTATCGTCGGGCAGCCACCTTTGCCTGCTCCTCACTGGTAGCGCCGGTGCACGTTACTCGGCCTGATGACCAGATCGATGCCGTGGTATACGGGCGCCGGAGTTTCATTGTCACCATACCATTCTCACGTCTAAACTCGACGTTAACACCATTCAAAGCAATCTCTCTTAAGTTCAGGTGACACTTAACACTAAAACTGCACACAACATTGTTTATCATTATGTCTATTTCAGGAGTTTCTTCTTCCTCCTCCTCCATAGGAGCTTGTTGAACTGTCGTCTCCCCAGCCTCGAGACATTGCTGTGTTGGTTGTTCTGGTTTGCCTGTTTCACAGTATTCATGATCTGGTACCATATGACTTGGAACTCCATGAGTTGTCACCATGCCATGGTTAGTTTTAATACCGTTCTCTTGAATGAGCGTAGCCATGACCACCACAGCAAGCTGAAAATATGAGCACAATTTATTATTTGAAAAATACTTAAAAATTTTCTAATTTTATTTTTAGTTAAAAAAGGTAACCTATTTCGATTATAAATAGGATTAATAAAAAACAGGAAATTAATCATATAAAACCATAAAAACTGATTAGCTTAGCACAATCTAAGTTGTTTCAGTTATCGCTCATGTCCAGCAACAAACCGTTAAAGGAACTTTATTGAAAATGCTTGATTACACAACAATGGGTAATGCCAAACATACTCATGTAACAATATGTGCACTTTATGTGACTTATGTCATTAAGTAATAGTTTACATTACTTTCTTAAATGGAATTTACAACATCAATTACAAGATAAAATGCCATAATTTTATTAAATGTACATTACTATTAAATTTAATTAAAAATTGAATGGAGCTTTGTTAAGTCTTCTTAAATATTTTTGGGGATAATTTAAATTATTATAATAACCCTAAATAAAGAAAGGTATTAAAATAAAGAAAGGCTCTATACTCTATCTTATATACACCAAATTTCACAAAAAATTAATACTGCAAAAATAAGTTGAACTGCATTTTTAAATTAGTAAATTAGATATTCAACAGGATTATGGGGAAGAGATTATTAGCTTTTTAATTATTATTTAAATATAGAAAGCATATAAAATCGTATCAAAAATCAGATTTTTGCTATTCTCAAATTTTGTTTGTTCCAGACAACACCCACTTTTAAATGGTCTATAATCAATATTTTAAACTGCAGTGCTTTAAAAGCATATGTGGGTAATGACCTTTAAAGACAAGCAATGGCTTTTATAGACCAAAATTTTGCAAATATTCAACGTAGGTAGTAATTTAGGACACTTCCCACGACGCAATGAGATGCGACAACATGACACTCGCACAGCTGACTGCCGGACGGGTCCTCGCCCCTCACCGCCTCCCCGCACGCTCTACGCCCCTTACCATACCGATCTGTGCTACAGATCATCAGGTAATAATATATAGAACAGATTGCACTTGCACTTAGTAACACGTTTGTCATTCAAAAAAAAGCATGCATCACACGAGAAAACTATTATGCGATCCGCCTGCTCGTGCTTTCTGTCAGTGCTTATTGTGTATGAACAAAGCAATTAGTATTCACAGCGAATATAACTTTTAGGAATTTAAAAAATAATGAGACCTGAGACGAGATCAAAAAAGAAATAGACTCTAGTCAGCAGTTATTGACCCCATAATAAAGATTAAATCACACGTGATTGAGAGCACAAAGATAATATATTTTAGGCTTCTAAATATATATTTTTTAATTTTAATAATATTTAGATATTCACGGACATTTTAAAATATCATATCCATAATCCTTAGCTATTTCAAATTAAATATTAGGATGATATATTATCTAGAACAAGTAAGGATCAGCTGAAACTGAATGACAAAGCAAAGGATGCTGCGATGAAACTTAATGGACTTCAAATGTTGCTAATACCTCTTAAAATTAATAAAAGAAATATTTAAAGTGTAAATTACCTGAATTTATGTGCTATATTTGTCACAATTATTTTTATACCACCAATGAAGTAATAATTTTCATTGCAACTCGGTCCAGATTATAAACTGTGGGGCAATCTTTGAATAGCACACTAATAATGGCAATGAATCAGTTACTCAGAGTAACGTAAATCTCCTAAAAAACAAATCACTAACGCAATTCGTTACTCGTAAAGATCAAAAGCTTTTGCACATCCTGCCTAGCACCGCCATATTCTATTCGTACGAGAACAAAAGTGAATAGTGATACCATTCGTTCATCAACTGCAAGTGAATGGAATGAATCGCCATGCAAAAATAAAAACGAATGAATGTGACTGCAAGTGCAAGATAAAAAGATTGAAAATAAACAAATTTTACATAATAATTTTGATTTGAAATTATTAATATTGAAACTGAAAACTAAATCATGCTCTATGATTATTATAAATAGATTATACTAGCAAAAAGCTGAGCTTTGTGAGGGCCCAGCTCGCGTAGTTTTTCTAACGGGTAATCAAACTAATCATAGATGAATAATAAATCGAGTAATAATGTTACAGCGATTTTATATCTTTCGTTTTCTAACAGATTGTGATAGTAGTACAATAACATTCTATCCAATGATGAATGAACCACAAGATGATTTTTGTTCATTTTTTAATGTTATATAAAATATTTTTTTTGACAGATAATACATCTAGAAATGAAGTAAAATTACTATGTTAAAACACAAATCTATAGGCGTGATAGTTTTTTAGTAAATATACCACAAAATGCTCAGGTTGTGGGATAGTGATAAATAACTATCAATATCCGCGGCAAAATTTAGGGTTATAAGAATTTTCTGATGCCAAATCTTAAAAAAAAATTTGGTCTTTAAAAATAAAGGAGAGGGTGGCCACCCTAGGACGATGTATCACACCACTGACCTCTATAATGCCACTGGACTGGCTGTTGTCAACGTGCTTTTGTGGCTGCTTGATATTCGCCATTTTGGCGCTGTCCGCCGCTGTCGGACGTAGCGAGAGTTTGTGGTACTAAAACTAATGATGTCGATATAAAGATTTTTATTTTTTATTTTTATTAATCAATAACCGTATCATCATAATTACTACTTATGTTATATTAACAACGAAAATTTAAAATTACTTTATAGTAAACAAACACTTCTCGCAATTTACGTCAAACTCATTTGCAATATACGTCAAAATTAGTTCTCGGGACTCTCGCTAGTGGCGCTTCAAATGGACACAAAAAAATTGCTCTCAAACGCTTGGAACAGCCTGTCCAGTGGTATTATAGAGGTCAGTGATGTATCACAATACATCGTCCTAAGCATTTTCATCTATGGTCCTAAGGGCTACCCTTATCACCTAGGCCCTAGCGGAATAAAACGATACGACCTACTCTCAGATAATATTATGTAAATACAGAAAAATCATGAGAATCGGTCAAGCCATTTCGAAGGAGTTCGATAAGAATTACTGTGACACGAGATTTTATATATTGAGAAGATTATCAAGAAGTAAAGTAGGTAAAATCTAATTTAAATCAAAAACACATGAATTTTAGCATTTAAAAATTTGCACATATATTAAAGCGAAAAGCAATTACTTCATTTTATATTTAAAAAAATTTAATTAGTCATCCATGATTTAAAAAAAAATGTAATAGATTCCACAGATATAAAACCGATTTTTGACTTAAGAGAATTTCACTCCAGTCGCCATCGCGAATCTTTTTATATTCTGCCAACTTCAGATTATTGTTCGATCATCGTTCATCAATCAAGCGGTTTTTATTAATTCGTCAATTTACATTATTTTTCAATGTTGTGCCAATTAGTCATATAGATAAGTGATATGAAACTACTAAAAATAATTCTGATGTGTTAAAAAAGCTAACAAATCGGTTATGTTTGTAAACGTGCATATGCTTTGTTGTGAGAACCACCTTTATCTGCTGTCATTCTAAAGTATAGCAAGTAAAATTTTTGATAATGGAACATACGTTTCTTTTCCTATAGCATGTTATTTAATACTGGATAGTACAAAATAAGGAGACAATAAAGTTGTTGATGTGTCGTTATGAGAGTGGTGTTCCCATTCGTTGTGCTTATCAGGAGAATGTATGGTGTCGTTTAGTGGCCGACAGAATCAGATCCAGGGTACAGTATGGAGGTAGCGAAGGATGAAGACCGCTTGCGGCGCTTACGTGCTTTAGAGGAGAAATTATGCGATCCTCGCTCCACCGGCAACGTGGACTGTTTGCTCGACACCGTCACCGCGCTCGTCTCCGACTGCGATCACCCGGCCATTCGACGTATGAAAAATGTCGAAGCCTACACAAGCCGATGTGAGCAATTAATAACTTCTACTAATAATAAATTATAGTATCTAAATAAGAAGAAAACACTAATTTCCCATAAGCTCCAAAATCATTAAGTACATTACTATTCAACATTTGTTTATGATCTCAAGCAAAGTTATTTAAATAGGAAGAAAAGTAAATTTGTTTTTATACACTTAAATTTTAATGTTGAAAATATTAAATAGTTGAGAAATAATCTCCTTTTAATATGTTTAAGACTTCATTTTTAATTAATCAGCTTTAAGAAAATCATATCATATCAATTAATTACAAGTTAATAGAAAAAGAACAGTTTATTGGATTACAATAATTTAATGATCAAAACAAACCTTGACTTTGCATTGATAATATGTTAAGTCATTGCAATGTATAGCTAATTATTATTTTTAATGAGATAATGTTTAGTATATTGAATATATAAAATTTTATTCTATTGTTTGTTTGGATAGCTAGATTATATACTATTCAATATCTTACTTATATTACCACCAAGAATTATTAGTTTTTCTCCAAATAAAAAATAATAACTATAAACGATTTTAAAGTTATTAGTTATGAACCTATAATAAGTATAATTTTATATTTTGTTTATGTATCTTTGCAATGTTTTGAATATAATTTATTTTTACCAAAGTAAATAAATCTATATTAAAATCTGAAACTTTGAAATAGTGTATATCTGTTTGTGTAAATATATTCTTATATAAATAGTACAAAAAATGAGTGAAATATTTTTTTATAATAATTAAATTGTAAAAAAAGAAAACTTTTAATTCTTGTTTTCTCTTACAGATGAAGAATTTGCTTCTGATATAGTAGATTTGCGCATGAAAGCTGCTGATTTCGACCTAATTAAAGTAATAGGAAGAGGTGCATTTGGAGAGGTGCAACTAGTCAGACATAAATCTACTCGTCAAGTATATGCTATGAAACTTCTTAGTAAAGTAGAAATGATTAAACGATCAGATTCAACTTTTTTTTGGGAAGAGAGGCATATTATGGCACATGCAAATTCTGAGTGGATCCTTAAACTTCACTTTGCCTTTCAAGACCATAAATACCTCTATATGGTCATGGATTATATGCCTGGTGGTGATCTCGTTAGTCTTATGTCTAATTATGAAATACCTGAAAAATGGGCGAAATTTTATACAATGGAAATTGTTCTTGCATTAGATGTCATACATGGTATGGGTTTTGTGCATAGGGATGTTAAACCTGACAATATGTTAATTGATAAATATGGTCATTTGAAGTTGGCAGATTTTGGCACTTGTATGAGGATGGGGCCAGATGGACTTGTGCGGGCTAGTAATGCTGTTGGTACTCCAGATTATATATCACCCGAGGTATTACAATCTCAAAATGGTGAAGGAATCTATGGACGTGAATGTGATTGGTGGGCCGTTGGAATATTTTTATATGAAATGCTTATTGGTGATCCACCTTTCTATGCAGACAGTCTAGTAGGAACTTATGGAAAAATAATGGATCATAGAAATTCATTGCAATTCCCAGATGATGTAGAAATTTCTAAAGAAGCAAAGTCTCTAATAAGAGGTCTATTAACTGATAGGATAAAAAGACTTGGAAAGAACAGTGTAGATGAAATAAAGCAACACCCATTTTTTATCAATGACCAGTGGAGTTTTGATAATCTAAGAGATTCAGTTCCACCAGTTGTACCTGAACTGTCCAGTGATGCTGACACCAGAAATTTTGATGATATTGAAAAATCAGATGCATTAGATGAATCATTTCCGGTTCCAAAAGCATTTGTTGGAAATCATTTACCATTTATAGGATTCACTTATAATGGAGATTATCAACTATGTGGAGGAAAGCTCAAACCTGCTGATGTCGTAGATACGATATCCAACAATCATATAAATAGTGTTGGTTCTGAAGCTATTTTGCAACTAGAAAAACTTTTAGAAAGAGAAAGAGATGGAAGACGTAAACTAGAAGATAGACAAGTTATACTTTGCAATCAGTTGGAGGAGCTTTCACAGAGAGAAGCAAGAAGTAAAAAAATTGTTGCCGATACTGATAAAGAACTAGCTCTTCTCAAGCATGACCTTAAAGAAATTCAACGTAAGGCCGAAATAGAAGCCGATTCTAGACGTAAAATAGAGCTAAACTACAATGAAGTTAAACAACGTTTAGATGAAGAGCAAAGCAAACGGGCAAAAGAAATGAGTAATTTACAATTTTACAATGAGAAAATTAATGCCTTGGAGAAACAACTGACGGAGATGCGTGAAAAATTAAAGCAAGAATCTGAAGCTGCAGCTAAATCAAGAAAACTAGCAGCAGACTTGAATGCTGCTCACGTTGCCGCTGCGGCAGTGAAGGATGGTACCTTAGCTAATTTGCGAGCTCAGAGAGACGCTCTTTTTGAAGATTACAGTAACCTGTCTGAGGAACTCGGAACTGTGAAAGCAGCGAAGCAAATGGCAGAAGCTTCGGTTGCCGAAGCAACTAGTCGTTTAAATGCTGCCCAAGCTGAGCTGGAGCGCTCATCGACTAGATTATCACAAATAATGACAGATAATCGACAGTTGTCAGAGCGTGTTGCTTCTTTAGAGAAAGAGTGTGCTTCTATGACTCATGACTTAAAAACAACGCAACATTTATATCAGCAGGAATTACGAGCGCATCAAGAGACTCAACGCTCACAGATGCTTTCCAAACAGGAAGCTAACTTAGAGCTTGTCAAGGGTGAGAATTTTTTATGTATGTACCGTATTAATACCTAACCTTTGTATCTAGAATATGCTATTGTCCCTGTAATTTAATTCATGCTATATTATATAGAAATATTACCCCTATCATATTATCATGGTTACTATTTTGCATGCCTCAGGAACATTGGAAAAGATCTTTACAGGTTTGTCCATTTTGCTACTAATTTGTACACTTCATTCTGATAAGTATGTACATATATATTTCTGACTCTTAGTAGTAAATTTATATTTATAGATTGTATTGCAGTATAATATTTGTAGTTGCATTGCTACAATCATGATACATATTATATTGTCCATATAAGCTTAAGCTAATGAGTTAACTTAAAAAGTGGTTTATAATATTTAACTAATATATTATTAGATAAACAAACATTTTTGAAAATTTTGTTATTTGCTTTAAAAGCACTCCAAGGCAAACTGAACGAGGAAAAAACAGCTCGACAGCGAGCCGAGTCAGCATCGCAAGAGAAAGATCGTCAGATGTCAATGCTCAGTGTGGACTATCGGCAAATGCAACAACGTCTGCAAAAATTGGAAGGCGAGCACAGACAGGAAAGCGAAAAGGTTCCTTTTTTAATATTATCTTAGTTATTATTACAGATATAAATATTATTATAATATTTATTTTGACTCATAAGGTTATTAATATACTTATCACAAGATATTTACATGATAAGCTTGGTGCATAAAATAACAATCGCAAAATTGTATCTAACTTTTTTGACGGTACCTACATACAAAGCTTAAAGCTTTTAGCAGTTATAGCTATATGTACCTACATATTTTCTTTTATTAAATATACTGCTTTTCGCATAGAATGCGTCATTATAAAACAATGGTCGGTGCTGTAAGAAAGTAATGTTTTTTTTTTATAAAAATCAAACGCAATATTTTGATTGATTTTTATAAAGAGAATTTCTATTGAATCACAAATTATTCACTATTGAATCACACCAGACTATCGCAAATCCTACTATAAACACGAAAGTTTGGTTTATTTTTGTTACTGTTTTACGCAAAAAACTGGAAATCTCCGCCTTATGAGACCTGATTTGGTTGGCTCTTTACTTAGTGGTATACTAATCTTCTAATATATAAAAATCTCGTGTCACAGTGTTTGTTATCGAACTCCTCCGAATCGGCTTGACCGATTTTTATGTTTTTGTGCGTATTTTTGGTAGGTATGAGAATAGGTCGTAGGCTATTTTTTAATCCCTTAAGGCGATAAGGGTGGCCCTGTCCAGATTTTTTGATTTTAAACCATTTTTTTATGCTGTGGCATCAAAAATACTCACTTATAACTCTAAATTTTGAACTTTCTATAACTAATCCCTATTTTTTAATAGTGAATAGAACGCGGGCGGAGCCGCGTGAATAGTTAGTTGTTCTATAAAATTTTGTAGAATACTACTTGAAGAATTGTTACTTATGTATTATTGATAATAGGTGGTAGGTCTACAAGCGGCGTTAGAACAAGAGCGCCAGGCGCGCCTGGCGGCGTCGGCGGAGACGGCGGCGGCGGAGGCGGCGAGCCGCGCCGCGCACGCCGACCGCGAGGCGCGCGCGCGCGACCTGCAGGCGGCGCGCGCCGCGCTGCACGAGGCCTCGGAGAAGCTGGCCACCGCTGCTGCGGAGAGGGATATGCATTATGCTAGGGTGAGCCTACAAACTTATCTTTTAAAACGAATTACTTATCATCATTATAGATTTAATTTCGACCATAATTGATGATGGTTTGGTATGGATGTAGGCTTTTGCTGGACGTTTGCCGAGAATAATTCTATTCCACTGATCGTCGGTTCTGCAAATATACTTTTAACCCAATGATATTATATACAAGATGCGTTACGTTCATACTGCACGCAGAACATAATTGTTCCGCGACACACACATACACATTTAATAACACTGTACATCTAAACACACGCTATAAGTGCGACAGGAAATACGCGAAGCGTAAGAGTGAAAGAGATAGCTATTCGACACGCGTGCTCGACAGGTGATAGCTCGACTGACTGGTGACAAATGGAACCAATCCACGGCACGCGTTTGGTGCGTTTGTGGCGTATCTTGTATATAATATCATTGCCTACAAACTTATCTTTAAAAACGTATTATCATCATTAAAGATTTAATTTCGACCATAATTTAATGATGGTCTGGTATGGATGTAGACTTTTGCTGGACGTTTGCCGAGAATAATTCTATTCCAATGATCGTCGGTTCTGCAAATATACTTTTAACCAATCTATATAATATAATACTTTCTTAGATTTACGCGAATATTCGACATTATAAATGAAACTACCTTTTCGGATTTTGTCGCGGATTTATTTTGATTTTTAGTTCCCGACGTTTCGGAAAACGTCGGGAACTAAAAATCAAAATAAATCCGCGACAAAATCCGAAAAGGTAGTTTCATTTACAATCTATATAATTTTAACCAGTTAGTATAAGTTTCGTCGAAATCAGTACTAGTACAGTCACTAATGAGCTCAAACTCAATAATTTTAAACGTATTTTAATAATTAAAGAGTTTCATTGTTTATTGACTATCGAGCCAAGGTTCCATCCGTCCATTTCAAGTTCCATCATAACGGCACCTCGATGATTTTAATACTTTGTTCATAAGCTTAATATAACAACAGGAGTTTAACTATTTTCTATATAGCAGTAGTGTGAAAATAATAAATTACTTATTATTTAGTATTTAATAAAGCTTGAAAGGTAAAATTCCTTAATTCTATCTGATTATGAATACATTAATTGTAAACTACAAATACCTATTACATCAATACAAACGTGAGTCACTTGCTTGCATAAAGCCAATTATAAACTTATCGTCAGATGCACCATTTTTATTCAATTTTATCGTCAACACCAATCAGAAATTTCAAATTAAGAATATTTTAACCATCTACAAAAAGGGAAAATGAGGAATAAACACTAAATAAATATGTGTGTAAATCGAGAAAATGTAATGTTATGTAACATACATTATATGTATGTAACACTTCAGTTCAATTCACGCAAGAACAGCAGAATTTGTTTTTATAGTTTATACTGATTCTTTAAATTAATAGTAGTCGCATCACGCCGAAATAGACTGTCCTTCGGCATTACGACATAGTGACTCATTGATCACACTACAGAAAATATTCACACACACTAGCAAACTTTTGCCTTATAGGAATACATCTGCGAGTGAAACGTCTCCAAATAAATAAACATTCACAAGGATTACGTATTTAGCGGTTCTTCCTTCGAATATTCGTCATTATTGTGTGTACATAAAATTGGATTGAATAAATTAAAATGAAAGATTTAGGAATAACTAATAAGTTTCATACAATCCAACAAACTACAATTTTATTATCATCGTATTTCGTAAAATACGCAGAATTGTTTAATTAGCTAGGTATACATATTACCCATATAATATATCATTATTGACTGTGGACTTTACGCCTATTTTGTGATATTATATAAGTGGAGGTTTGTGAGGATGGATTGATGGATGGATGGGTGTTACTCTTGCACGCTAGAACGGCTGAACGGATCTAGAGGAAATTTGCTAGAGATAGATTACATACAAACGGGAATAGCACTAGGTTACTTTAATCCCGACAAAAATGTACGGTTCCCGAGCGATAGATTTGTTTTTGTTTGTTTTTGTTTTTCGAGAGACAAACCAGAAACAAGGCGAGAATAAGTCGCTGGATGGACCTACGTAGTGAATAATGATATAATTAATGGTACATTGATTTCCCTTCTTTATTCAATGTTACTATTTCCTTTCTGTATTCTAGTTATATTACTCGTTATTTATCATTATTGGCTACTATTATTGAGATACGTTAATTAGTATACCTAGGTTACATTTCGCTTCTACTGACCAAATCGGCGCATAAAGGTCAAGCATGATACATATTATGATAGATAGTCCATTGTAATACAACCTAAATGCTATTCAATTAGAGAGGTCTGTATCATGTTGTATAATTTTCATAAGTCTTAGCGCGTGACTCTTGATTATTTCTCGTACATGAAGATTGTACGTAGGTACTATTATGAATACAACATTTATGTCAAAAAGAATAATATGATATACAGATATTTCTTTAGAAAGAAACGATCTGGAAGTTCGAGGAAACGGGCCGAATAAGTTTTGACCTAGGTATGGGTAATATTTTAGATTTCCCTTCAATGATTTTAATATTTCGTAAAAATGAAGTGTCAAAACTTTTGTTAAACAATTTTTATGATAGTATTCTAAAAATATTAAATAGGTTACGTAAGTAAAATTAAAGAGTTAGTTAAAAAAATGTAATCATTATGTAGATCGATGTTAGTGAAATTAAAATTCTCGTACTCGATTTTCATGCTCATAATAATAATAATATTATCATAATCAGTTATGCGACTTACGTAAGAGTTTATAAGTTTGTTAATAAAGCAAATACAATAAAGAATTCAAGTCAATAAAACAGCGACATTATTGCATAGTCTCTTGCAAAATATCTTGCGCGAGTTTATTTCCTGCTCGTCCTCAACTGGCTGTCATTTTATTAGATCTAGTTTATTTACATTTTTATTTGATCTTCAACTTCTATTAAGCATATTAGTTGATATTCTACTTCTCTTTAATGAAACTGAATACAGCTTAAACGATTTTAACGATACAATTACGTGTGATGTTCAAGTCCCAACAATTGAAATAGGAATTGAAATGTTGAGAGCTACTTACGGCCGAATGCGGTTACTTCATTTGCATTAATGACGCGTGTATCATAGAGGTTCGTTACCTTACGAATTTTGTTTTACACATTGTTGCCGGACGGCAGTTTTAATGTATACATATGAATGAGTCATAATATGCATAGATGATGAACATTCTTAAAGGCCATTATTGCTACTAATCCCAGAACAAGAAATAAATTTAATGCTTAAATTTACTTGGGTCAGTCACGCTTCGATAAATCAGGCGTTTCTCGTTGAGCGGTATTAAAGTAACGGTTAAAAACTTCTGAAGCTTTACGTTTAAATTTTCCCAAATTAATTTATAATGGTAAAGAAATCAAAATGTAATCATAACAGAATTACATCTATTTCACAGTTTATTTGCGAAAGTTAGTGTTAAATGCGTACATATTAAAGAATGTCGAGATATTATAAGAAATATTCTATACAAGAGAGATAATAAAATGTAAAAATTCTTAAGATAAAAACATGCACACACACCTATAGAGCAGTGTCATTACATATTATAAAGCAAAGTCCTTGCGCCTGGTTGTCTATCTGTTCGTGATAAACTCAAAAAATTCTGCTCCGATTTTCATGCTGTTCTCACCAATAGATAGAGTGTTACTCGAAGAAGGTTGTAGTATATAATCATTTGTCAGTATATAATAAGAAGTTTTTGTATACAGTTACTAGCGAAACACGCCGCTTCGCTCGCGCTAAACTTAGGGACGAACCCGAGCGAAGCGAAATTACAATATATATTTATTTTTTTACTGAATTCACATCGAGTTTATGAAATGATTGTGAGTGAATTTAGTGATTTTCTACTTCTTAAAATAAATAATTTATCATCAAATTCTCCCAAATCCTTTGAATCAAGAAAATAAATCAATTACCTTTTCCTTTTAAGTAGTGTTTTATTTCGAACGCCTATAAGTGATTGTAATGTTTATTTATGTACCAACGCAGCAGATTATTTTTTCTATTGAAAATACCTGTAATTTAGGAATTTATTTAAGAACCTATATTTATTTAATAGTTATTTAAAGAGCCCTGTTCAATATCTAATGATATAAGGATATGAACTTGTATATTAGGATAAATATATATTATATAATATATATACAATACAGTGTAGTTAATATATTATAAATGGTAAGTGTAATTGGGTAATGGGTTGTGTTCCAGAGTGAAGAGCTGCGGTCTCAGCTGGAGAACGAGCAGCACTACTGCGTGGTGTACCGCAACCAGGCGAGCGAGGCGCGCGCGCAGCTGGACGAGAGCGCGCGCGCCAACCGCGACCTCGAGCAGGAGCGCGCCGGCCTCATGCACCAGCTGCAGCTGGCCATCGCCCGCGCCGACTCGGAGGCTATTGCCAGGTAAAACTTAGGACTTAGATGTATTTAGTATTAGACACTAGGGACTCACTATTGAACCTAAATTGTGATACATTTTGATTTTTTTATTTGTTCATTTAAAGTTATTTGGATTTCGGATTGAAAAATCCTATATTTTCAATATTTGACATGCTAACAATGGTATAATATAGAATGGTATAATATGGTTTTATAATTTGTATTAATTTATTTTACGTGAATTTAAGATTGGTTACACACCAAGAAAGTTTACGTGACTTTATACAAATATAAACACTTGTTTCCTGTGAAGGTAGCATTGTTTCATGATGACATGTCTGCATTCATTCATGATATTAAAAATATCAGTATGCTTAAACTTAGAACTTAACTTTTGTTTTATTTATTATTATTTAAATCAATATTATACAATATAAAATAATGAAAAATATGTCATTAATCAAAAATATTTGTATCAATTTAAACCACTTGAAACTTTAAAGCATTGTCATCTAAGCAAACTGCCTACCGATCTGGTGGTTGGTCTCAACATATTATGTACAATATATTATATACTATCTAATTGAATAAGGTATATTTAGTGTATATATGCAATGTGTGATGTGTACAGGTCGATAGCCGAGGAGACGGTTGGCGAGCTGGAGAAGGAGAAGACGATGAAGGAGTTAGAGATGCGCGACGCGCTGGCGCAGCACCGCGGCGAGCTGGCGGCGCGCGACGCGCTGCTGCAGGGCCTGCGCGACCGCGACCACGAGAACCGCGCCACCATCGACCTGCAGCGCAAGGTATGCACCGCTGGGCACGGGCCTCGCTTCTATACGAGGGGGATCAAACCACAGTACACAGAGTACGATGAAACAAAAATTCGTATTATATTAGTTAGTGGTCGATCGGCCATTGATTTCGACTCTAAAAAGGTTATAGAAAAGGACCACTAATAATAATAATCGTGCAGAATATATAGGACGATGTATATATGTATATGTTTATAAGAACTATCTAATAGTTTTGTATGCCAGGTACATACGTCATACATAATACTTATGTTAGTAAAACTTGTCTTTTTGTTTATAGAGCATACGAAAGCTCGGTAGTGTAGTAGCTAACATGTAGCCGTACATGCTAGCCACTAGCACTTCTAGAGGTGCTGGGTTTGAGTCCCGGAGTCTAAGTTTAGTTATTGATTCTTTCCGTTTAGTAAGCCTCGGTAACATCCCGAAGTTGAGAAGTTGGCGAAGTTACTTCCCCTTGCCTCAGTAGTAAGTGAACCTGTTGTTCTGGCGCCTTAACTCTCACTAGTCGTGTCGAGTTTCGTCCCATTGGAGTATGAGAGTGATAGGAATGCAGAATGCACTATAATATCACACTCACGTTACACGTAAAAACACACTCACATACCAATTTTCTTTATA
Source organism: Boloria euphrosyne (assembly GCA_951802675.2). Lineage (NCBI taxonomy): Eukaryota > Metazoa > Arthropoda > Insecta > Lepidoptera > Nymphalidae > Boloria > Boloria euphrosyne. The sequence continues at coordinate 10,873,648 of OX637873.1, read as the reverse complement.
ATAACAAATACAAAGTTTTTGTCTATTTGTTTTATAAAGAATGTTAATATGAGTATTACCTGAGATAGTTGGTACATAATGTACGTGTTTCTCGTGCAGGAGGTAGACGAGCTGCGGCGCAGCGGCACGGCGCTGGCGGAGCGCGTGGCGACGCTGGGGCGCCTGCAGGAGGACGTGGACCGCCTCACCAAGAAGCTCAACTCTGAGATAATGCTCAAGCAGCAAGCCGTCAACAAGCTTGCCGAGATCATGAACAGGTTCGTTTTACACCCGCTTTAAATTTTAGATATAGAATATTGTGGTTTTTCATGTTATAATATGTCTGTAAAATAAATATTTTTTGGAAAATCTAATTGAAATAGTTAACATCAATGATACAAATGCCGAATGTATAGTTTTTAGAATTTTTGTCTCTCTTTCTGTTTGTCTCCAGCAGCATCAAGAGAAAACAACTGAACAAGTCTTGTTGATTTTTTTATGATGATAAGTGGTTATCCAGGTCAACATATAACATACTTTTTACTGTAGGAGTGTCACATTTCTGAGAAATCTTGAATAACTTTTAAAACATATCTAACGAAACTGTCTTACCATAATAAACAATTCTTATTACCTAATAATAATAGTATTATAACCCCCGGTAGTAGTAGTAGTGACGGAAGTATTGATAAGGTAATATTCTATTATATTGTGAACACATTGTGTGAGAATATTGCCTTTAAGTCTCTAACAGGTATCTTTGAGGGCGAGGGAGAGTAAATATCTAAACCATGTCTATTTGACGACATTACAATTATACATACAATTCTAATTGACGACACGAGTGGCGCAGTCCCTACTTGCTGCGGCAGCGGTCGCGGGTTAGAGTCCCGCTAGGGGCATTCATTTGTTGAGCACAAATGTTTGTACTCCAGTCATGGATGTTAATATTTATAATATGTGTGTATTTAAAATTATATATGTGAAGTATATCAACCATCTGGTATCCATAAAACAAGGCTCGTACCTTACCATGGAACTGCTGCTGCTGCTGGGTGTAAACGTCCCAACATATTTATATTTATTTATTTATATTTATACTAATAATTAACTTTCATTAACAGAAAAGACATGAACCCAGCATCAACAAAGAACAAGAGCAAGATGTCGGTCCGCAAAGACAAGGACTACCGCAAGCTGCAGCAGGAGCTGACGCGCGAGAAAGAGAAGTCCGACCAGCATATCGCCAAGCTGCAGCGCGACCTGCAGGACAGCCAGCAACAGCTGCTCGAGGAACAGCAGACCAGGATCCGGCTTGCTATGGAGGTTTGATAATCATTTATTACATAGTGGTTTAGTTTTACTATTCCTTTCTTGATTGAGATATATTTAGTGAATAGAATCAAAAGTGAGATAGGAATATTGTCCATACTACGCCAGTCATCATGCTAAGGAATTTATTTGCCTCAGTGTTCTTATTCTAATATGCTTATTAGGGATCACTAGTAAAAATACAAAAACGTAAACCCTTATGTTGATCATGTCTTATTATTGGCTAATAGGAATTTTATCTGTACACAAAAAATACCTAAAACATAATTTTAATTTGAAGGTGGACAGCAAAGACGTAGAGATCGAACAGCTCAAGGAGAAGCTGGCGGCGCTCACGAGCGAGACGGCGTCGCAGTCGTCCGCCGACGCCGAGGACGGCGAGACGGAGCAGACGCTGGAGGGCTGGCTCTCCGTGCCCTTCAAGCAGAACATCCGCCGCCACGGCTGGAAGAAGCAGTACGTCGTGGTCTCCTCCAAGAAGATCATATTCTACAACTCGGAGAACGACAAGCAGAATACTACCGATCCCGTCATGATATTGGATCTGAGGTTGGTTTCTCGATTTAATATTATTTTTTAAGTTATTGTTATTATAAATATAAAGCTGTCTTTGAATTGTTAAATAATTCTCGTTTTCTCTCCCGTGACCATGATTGCTGTAAAGCATTCGAAAAGTCGGGAACTAAAAATCAAAATAAATCCGTAACATAATCCGAAAAGGTAGTTTCATTTATAATTCTCTTTTTGTTTACATTGAATATAAAATATTTTTCATGCAGTAGTAAATCGGGTTGTAGGGTAGTTTTAGAATCTTTGAATATAAATAAGATAGGGGCTGGGGGCACAACAGTAAATTTTCCGTTATTATTAGATGTTTTTCAATAGGCTTGTGGGGTTCACAAACTTGCACTTTACCAGCGCTTGATGGACTATGGCCAGATCACTCTTGCATTGAAAGGAGGCCTGTGCCCAGCAGTTAAAAAAGAATAAGTAGAACAAGGTAAGGTCTGCTGGATCAGCTAGCAATAAAGTAAACATGTACTGTGTTTCAGCAAAGTGTTCCACGTGCGGTCGGTGACGCAGGGCGACGTGATCCGCGCCGACGCGAAGGACATCCCGCGCATCTTCCAGCTGCTGTACGCGGGCGAGGGCGAGGCGCGGCGGCCCGGCGACGCGCAGGACCAGCCCGCAGACGCGCAGGACCATGCCGGTCGGTGGAGTTTTATATATATATGTTAGAGAATGATTAATATTAATTATCTGTGTTACCGTATTCGTTATTTCATACATGAATGAGGGTAGTTGTGAGACGGTATTTGACAATAGTGTTTGACACATGTCTTTGGAAATGTTGTAAAGCGTGAGTCAATAGCGCGAGTGGGTCCACTTTATCGTGAACACTCGACTGTGCCGTATGAGCACATTGACCATGACGGAAGGATATCGTGACAGTGTAATATTAAATCCATCGGCATCCCTAACATATATTAACTATTTTTATTAAACAGACTTTCTTAGATTTACGCGAATATTTGACATCACTACTTAACACTCATAATAATAAACATCACTAATAATAATATTTTATTTTTTTTTTTTTTTTTTATGGGACAAAGGGGGCAAACGGGCAGGAGGCTCACCTGATGGTAAGTGATCACCTCCGCCCATGGACATCTGCAACACCACAGGGCTTGCACATGCGTTGCCGGCCTTTCAGGAAAGGGAGGGATGGAAGGAGGAGTGAGAAGGACGGGAAGAGGGATGGGGAGTGGGCCTCCCGGACTCTTATTTATAATTAAAACAAAGTCCTCCACCGCGTTTGTCTGTCTGTCTGTTCGCGATAAACTTAAAAACTACAGCACCGATTTTCATGCTGTTTTCTCTGGCAAAAGAAGTGAAAACATAATTTTATTTAAATTTATTATTATAATAATTTTTTTATGTATATACCTACGTTAGTTTAAAATTGTTACTTACACTTGTAATGAGCATTTCTTATTGTGATGTGAATAAAATAAAAAAATAGGTTGTTATAAAAGAGTAATGATATTATATAATAGAATTTATTATAAGAGAACTATAAATAACTGCCATATATTTCTCTTGTTATAATTTTTTATTAAACTTTTCACATCTATTGCATTTTAATCCACTAGCATGTTATGAAATAAAGTACAATGCGATATGCATCCCCTCGACAGGCAACACGGTGCAGCACAAGGGGCACGACCTGGTCAGCATCACGTACCACATCCCCACGGCGTGCGAGGTGTGCACGCGCCCGCTCTGGCACATGTTCCGCCCGCCGCAGGCCTACGAGTGCCGACGTGAGTACGCTTCCTATTGCTTCGTGTTACACCTGTTTTATACATTATATTCTGATAGTCTTGTTAAGTTGTTGGCATATCTTTATCCTTAAGCTTCATTAAAAATATTTTAATTTGGCTATGTAATGGAAAAACTGTTGTCATTAGAGATAATAGATTATTGACAATGATAAAGAGCATTTGATAAATAAAAAAAAAATAAAAATAAAAGTGAAGTTACCGCAATGGAAATTCTAGGTATTATAAGGATTACAACATACGGTAGGCATAGCATGGTAGTAGCACAATATGGCAATGGAAATAGTAGGAATTCGCCCTTGGCCGTATCGTTTCCTATATATCTACTATATAGTGGCGAAGGGTCCATACAAGACGATTCCCACCGTCTTACCTTTTAAAAATCCAATAAAGTTTTAATTATTCTACATGATATTTATTTTTTAAATTTACATGATTACTAATTAAAATAATAATTTATAGTAATAATCCTTTTTTAAAAATAACATAATGCCTACAATAAGTCAAAATCAACAAAAATGTATACTTTGCTAAAATGCGCCTTCATAGAAATGCCGCGGTAAGACGTAGTAATTCGGCTTACCTTTTCCATACGAATCGTGTTTCATTCATACTTTTGTATTGGAACATTTTCAAGCGATTTCATTCTTAATTACTCAGATTTTAGGTCGCGGTTAAGACGCTCCCGAGCAGCTTATTTTGCATGTGATTGGTGGAAAGTACAAAACGTCACTATGATTGACCAATGACAAGCGACAAGTATTTAAACAAATATGGCGATTCTGTTTACAAGTGCTTAGTGCATTATTTGTGTTTTTCTTTCGTTTATTGAGTTTTACTCGATTTTAGCGTAATAACTAATATTGATATTTTGTGTTGAGTCTGTGTAGTGTATGGTTCATATATTTTTTAATTATGGTGAGTTCTATAAGCCATTATTAAATTTGCGTATTTTATTGAAGTTGCATTGTATTTCTATGCGACTTTGTTTTCGTAACTTGGATAAGTCAAGAAATTTGTAATAAAACTTTCTATTGAAATTGTGTGTAAGTGCTAAATTAGAAAAATATTTTGTTTGATTTCGTTTATGTTGCAGTGAAAATATGTTTTAAGTTATTTTATATGCGTTTCCTTAACAAAATTATTTTACGTGTATTAGCTTAAAACAGTTTATTCGGACTGAATGGAAATATTGCTATAGGATATTGTAATTAAATTTTAAAACCAATAAAAACATCTACATATTTCAAAATAATTTAACTTTGATAAATAAAAAATAAATCAATCTCTTCAATAAGATAGCAAACTGACGAACTACGAAGTACGAAGTTCTTCAAACACTTGTCACTAGATGGCGATAGTTTTTAAAATAATGATTAAATTATAAATATATTAATGTAAAATTAACAGGAGGGAAAAAGAATATTTAAATCTCACTAAATTATGTTTAGATTGAAATTAATTATATTTATAATGAATACAAAATAAAATAATGTGGCCAATCAAATCGCGGTACTTTCACTTTTTAAATGATGCGTAATGATTTCTCATAGATGGCGTCATTAATATTTTTATATTATTTTAGTAAAAATGAATTATATTGATTATTCTGCTATAACTTTACATAAATTAAAAAAATAAACAATGAGAAGACTTTATGAACACTTTTTTACTTTTTAATTATTACGAAAAAAAAACTTCACTACAACATAAGGGATACATACGACTTACGAGGTACTAGTAGGTACTACGTACTTTTGCATCGCATTTATTTATTTAGTTTTTGTCATTTTTTTAGACAGCTTACCTCTGCTAAAATTTCACCCTTCGCCACTGCTACTATAGGTTATAATTATACCCATCTGACACCCGTATGACATTCAGGTGAAGTCCCACATAGTCAAGAAGGTATTTTTAAATTTTTGAAGAGGAGATACTTTGCATTCTCTTGAGTACCTATAGGGCCATGCATTTGCTTGAGTCAATCAAAAACTCTCTTAGCCTCGCGTACTATAATGTGACACGACAGTAGCGTGTAACGAGTGTGTGTGTGTGTGTGTGTGTGGCAGGGTGTCGCATGAAGATCCACGCGGAGCACGTGTCGGAGGGCGAGGGCGTGGCGGCGTGCAAGCTGCACGCGGACCGCGCGCGCGAACTGCTGCTGCTGGCGCCCGCCGCGCCCGACCAGCGCCGCTGGGTGGCGCGCCTGGCGCGCCGCGTGCAGCGCTACGGGTACCGCGCCGCGCACACCAACCACGACCACACCAAGCTCTCGCCCAGGTACGTGCTACTGCTCTGAGACCACAGTGGAGTATTACCTACAAGTGATATACGTACATACATGTTTCAATTTATTATATAAAAAAAGGTATGTTCGATCGAACAACCAGCCTTGGTGGTAATGTTGTGGCTAGCATATACGGTTGGAGGTGTCCGGTCAGTCTCGTATTAATTCAAGTTTATTAATGAGTGTTTCTATTAATTTATCCCACGGGAATATGAGAGTTATAGGAATAGTACACATGTGTTTTCTTGCATACTAAGCATTACAATGCCTTTTACCCAGTTGACTAGTCTCAATTAAATTAGCTACTGTGCCTGTGACCCGAAGGACATTGTATTTTGGCTAGTAAAGTATGATATAAAATAAAAGTGCCCTGTACGTTGACGTTGCAGAGATTCGATGCGGTCGAACCTGAAGGCGGGCTACATGAACGCGTCGCAGCGCAGCTCCACGCTGCCCGCCAACGCGTCGCTGCCGCGCCAGTGACGCGCTGCGACACTGCCTCACTTATATATAATAACATCCTAATATTACCGTCATTATTGACATCGTTACATGTTGCGACATTTATATACTTACAATTTAAAATTAACAGTACAAGTTTTGCCATTTTAATATACTCGACAGTTGTGGCCAACAAACGTGAAGTGGTACACGCATATATCTTCATTTAGACTGATCGAAATGTACCTTAAATGTTCAAGTGTACTTTAGCTAGTCTCGTTCTTATTTGGGCTCAACTAGTAAATTCGTCCAAATTTTTAAAAATTAGAAAATGGTGATAACACTTAATTATTATGTATACTATGTGCCTTCGAAGAAGTAATTGTAGAAAGATCTGAGATGTATCTGGACTTAAATGACAATATATTATTGCTAATAGAGTTAATGGTATGTGACATGATTTTAAATACTTTTAATCTCAATGTTAATAACTCTAATAAAAGATATTCGGGTATATGCTAATATCAGCTCTTCATTGGAAGGCTTAAAATCATGCACGCGTTGTTTTTAAGTCACGAGTAGCAGCGTGCTATCGAATTCGAAATTATTAGTATTTTATCTTCGACTTAATCGTTTTTACTCGATATTTTTTTGTGTAAATAATAGTTACATTGTGTTGATATTATATTTTATGTTATAAGCTTGTATTATAAGTTCGCGTCGGCGACGCCGTTTCGCCGTTACTCTGGTGCGATTTGCTTGTAGATGCTTCGCGGGACTAATGAATTGTTTGACGCTTCTAGACGCGCGGTTTATAGAGTTTCACTAAACCCAGTAAAGAACATCGATGCCCATCTTTGGCCCGAGCTCCGATTTCATATACGTATTGGAAGCTGACATTGCTAAATGTTCATACTTTGGAATTGAATTTACCATAAGGATTTTAATATCTTTTTAACTCATAAGGTAGATAGAAAATATTTTTATACACAATTTTATAAGCACTTTTATTAAAGAATTAAACGTCGAAACGACTTAAACAATGTAATCGCAGCGAATCGCGAATTTTATACTATAACTTTCCACGCGGCCTATTATGACAAATAATTAAAGTTAGTAATTTTATATAAAAACGAATTATAAATTCACGATTTTATATCGAAGTGCACTGTTATTTTAATGTAGCACCGCAAGTGATACTGATACTTGTGATATGAAAATTAAAAGGGAATTGATTTTAAATAGTACATTTTTATTCACCTGCACTAGTTATTGTACGCGTCTTATACGAAACAAAACACGTTGGAAACTAATAAATGGCTCAAGTTCTTAGTTTTCACATTATTAACGAAATAGTGCCATACAGGTAGTTAATTTGCTCAACTGAAGTATTCCATCTATCGCATAGTGCCTAATAATAACAATATATTATAGGATACGTGCTTCCCTAACCGACTTATATACAGTAGGTAGAAATTATAGTAATCAAAAACTAAATGTCAATAACTGAATGTATGTGTAATAACTGTTACTTTAAAATCTTTCTCAAGCTACTTTTTTTCTAAGTGTTTCTCACACTTAAGTGTCAGTTAAATTTAAAAATTAGCCACACTAGATGAGCTCCATAAAAATTAGTTCTGCATAAAACTATTTATGTACAAACAGCAGGTGGCTGCATTGTTGTATGGTTTATTACGATTTAATTTCTTGGTGCCAAAATTCCACTCTTATCTTTATACAGCACTAAGCGTGTACAAATTATTGTTAAATAAACTTTTATTTACATATAAAAGCGTCAATGGTTGTGTAGTAAATGTCATCGAAACGAGATTATTCGTGTGTGAATTAAGAATCGGATAAGTACGAAGCTAAGTTGAAAATATTACACAGCCTAAAGTGATCAATGAAGTACAAAACTGGATGTGCGGAGGCCCAGCTCGGACGCGACAGCTGTGATATGACGTGTGACAACACCTGGTGCTAAGCGAACATGCCCGACGCATTGTTGTTACTAGTGGTTCTTGTTAAACGTAGTGAATTATTAAAAAAACACTTTATTATTGCTCTACGAACTGTTAACATTCCTGCAACAAAAGCAATGTTGATTTTTGTTTATCTTAGTTTTAGGTCGACTCGAGTTCGACCGGCGCCGTGACTCGACCGGTTATCGATTTTATATTATTTAGATTTAAGTTCGAAATCTCTAATCGATATATACAAACGCGAATTTCATTTTTACGTACTTAAAAGTTTGATATATTGAAATTTATTGTAGTCGTACGCCGAGATGCATTTTTAAATTTTATTTTGCTAGGCAGCTATCGCTTTGTTCCCGAGTCGTCATTCCATCGTGTACCCACAAAATATTATATTTTTTTTATAATCGATTTTTTTTTGTAATAGAAAACCAAAGAAATTTTGGAAATTTTAATTTTACAAGTACAGTTGCAAATTATTATTATTTTAAAATTCGACAATAATTATTAATATATAATATTTCAAGCTTGTCATTATTGTTAATACAGTAACAGAATAATATGTTGTACGTATGTTTACAATGCTTAATACTGTAAACTCTTTAGGTTTGGCATTTTGGGAGCATTTCTTTTTTAAGTAGAAATGGTTTTGGTGGTGGTTCAAGAAATACTCTCAAAATGTCGCCAGTGTACTGTGAACAATGCTTTGTAAATTCATCATTATGTAAATTATTTATTATATTATTACAACTATAACGTTTTTATTTATCAATTTAAAAGTGTAAGTTCCTAACTAGCTAGCTTATCAATATCTAATTCCGAAGATTTGTCATGAAGTGGGTATTTTTGTAATGCTATTAACACGAGTGAACCTTCTGAAATGCTTAAATATATATCTGTAGTGTAGTGCGACCGCGCGGCGACACTGATGTGTTGCTGGATACTACTGTACGTGCCTTAGCGACTTCAACTTGACCCCATATCATCTAGGCATACTATGTTATATGTATTGATAGTTATTATTATGTACATATGTTTTAAAATAAACCAATATTTTATGGATTTTTTAAGGAATTTGTATATTGTAAAGAATTATTAATTTTATCATAAAATTAATGCCTAGCCCTTAAGTGCTATATTTGTGTAAAAATAAATAACATCTGAAAACTCGCTGTTTTATTTCATTTATTTATATTTATTCATTATAATAATTAATTACGTGATTATTTTAAAGCGCAACAAGTAATGTGAAAATTATAATAATTTATATTATAATACACTCTTAATCTATAAATTAAATAATATCAAATGCAACGTAACAATCTTGAATGTGTTACCATTCTTATTGCTAGAATAATAATAATTAATAAGGTAGGTATATAATATAATTTAGTTATATATCAAATTGATTATTTTGCACTATTTTATGATTAAAAAATTGAAGGTATAATGTGCTCCAATACAAGTCTTAAAGTACATCTAATATTATGTGCGAAATTAAAACAGTCCTACAGACTTTTTCAGTTCCTTTTGCTTCCACGAGGTTAATGTCCGGAACTCGTTGTAGGTCATGTTGAAAGTTGACACAAAATCATCGTGAGTTAAATAAAGCTGTAAAAATAAAGTCGTTAAAAAATTGTGGAACAAGGCCCTTTTAAAACGATAACTAAAAATATATTAAAGAAAGATAATCTACTGTAAAATTAAATATGTTGGGATATTAACTATACATAACACCATCTAGTTCCATGGTAAGGCAGAAGCCATGACTGGAGTACAAACATTCGTGATTGATTGAACACGAATGATTGTCCCTACCGGGACTAGAACCTGCGACCGCTGGCACAGAAAGTAGGATTTTATTTTTATTATAAATTAAGCCTAAAGTGTCGTTAAATAAATAGGTTAAAGATATAGAATAAGTAAAAGCATGATGTTTTTTATTATGTTATTTCAAATTGCCGTTTTTATAGATCGGTACGGAACCCTTCGTGCGCGAGTACGACTCGCACTTTGCCGGTTTTTTCATTGGCCTCATTTACAAACAATACCGAATTAACGCATAAAAAATTATATACGTACTTCTTTCGTAAGAGGATCGACGTCTGAGGGCATGTGCTCTTTTGGTCCGCGTAGTACGGACAGCGGGTACTTCTCGTGTTGGTCAAAACTATTTTCAGAGTTTCCGCTTTGCAACGAACTTGTACTGCCACGAACGATGGCTTTTCCTTCGAGAGCGCTTACGATCGCACTGAATGTTTTGTGACTCTAAAATAAATGAAAGAATAACAATATTATTATTAATAATCACTGCTTATTTTATTCAATTATAGTGTGTTATAGAAATAAAGAAAGTACCTTCCACATAGAATTTTTCCAGTGCGGAAAGAATCCAGTGAAGTTCGGAGGTTCGCGCCCTTGGCTTATTACTATTATGGGTGTTTCAAGATCTCGCGCCGCTGGATCTGTAAGATATAGTTATTTTATTTATAAACTTTTTGTTCCGTTGTGTTGAAACTTATTATCATGGGCGCTAGAGGGTGTCACGAAACTCACTTGCTGTGAATTTCGTTTCTAGCCAGGATAAAATGTACGTCTCCGACTGCAGAATACTATTTCTTTGGTAAATTTCTTTCCTATTTAGTTCGTTGTAAGTTGTTTAATTAATTCTGATCTCGTTAAAATGTAATATTAATATTTACCATGCGTTAGATAAGACAGCGCCACGGCGCGCGCTTCGTCGCGTGCGCGCGCGCCGCAGTGCGCGCCGAGCCACACGAACACGGCGGCGTGCGCGTCTAGCACCGCCGCCATCTCCGGCGCCAGGTCGAACTGGCTGAATGAGATTATTTCTTCGACTAAGGGAAAGATGATATAGGTTAGAGCGATATAAAAATCCCTTTCTGAATATAAGTATACCTATAATGTGTATGTGCTCTTCGGAACATCACTGCTGCATATTGTTATTATTCTTCTCTCCTTCTAGCTTTCCCTTACCGCATTTATAGTTTAATTTTTATATATTGTATATGAGAGGTGAAAATCTTTGTTCTAAGTCATAAAATATTTAAAAACTCCCAAGTTTTATTACAAGTATTGAAATAAACTTGAGAAAGCTTACATGAATATTGGCCTGCCGCTCCAAACGAAACATAGAACAAACGCGGTGGTAATGGGCGTTCCACTTCTTTCAAAGGAGAAGGTTGCAGCAGCGACCGCCTCTCACCCAACGCTGACCAAAAATCTGATTTTTCCTTTCCTACAAAAAATCAAACAAATATGTTATCATAAGTATTAATAAACATTATCATTTTACAATTGTACTTATAACATTTTAAATTAAGAAGTACGATTGAGTTACTTTTTAATCGACGTCATCAGTAATTCAATTGTGAATAAATTTGATACTAATAACATAATTATTTTTTAATAGTTAAACCTGGAGAGTGGTTCAATATTAACATTTAAAAACCCTACCCCCTGTCGAAGACGGTGTCATTATGTAAGTACAAAGTACATAATACATATTATGTATATGTTTCAATATTTTCTGTCACTTGTTATTAGTGAAGCCAGCCAGGTCTCCGTCTCACCCTGCATGACAAGCGTGTGGTCCGCGGCCGCCATGTTCTTGGCGACCTCCCGCTCGTCGCCGGTGGCGCTGGCGGCGCACCACACCCACACGCGCGCGCCCTCGCGCATCACGTAGCACGCGCCCCCCGCGCCCGCGCCCCCCGCGCCGCCCGCGCCCGCCCCGCGCGCCACCTCCGCGCCGCGCGCCTCCCGCGCGTACTGCCCCGACACGCGGATGAGCGCGCGCGCAGGCGCCACCACGCGACGCCCACTTGCTACCGAAACAGTAATGCATTTCTTGGAGTATTATAGTTACAGTAAAAATGTTTTAAAATAATGCTTTTTACGTATTACTGGAAATTTACGTAATTAGGTAACTACATGTAAATTTCCTAATTCGTTCAAAGCCAGCCTTCTCAGGATGTAAAAGTATATATTATGTAGTCGAAGCTTATTGCTTATCCGAAATACATAGAGCCGAGTTGTTAGTAATAACATAAACTTACGATCATAGTCAGTGGCACTGCCGATATAGGTAATCATCCGGCCTTTGAAGATTTGTAAGAAGTGGGCCGGCTCCTTGCCTTGATAAACCCAAGCCTGTTTGAAATTAATCACAATTAAGTTCCTAAGTTTTTTTTAATAATGACATGCTGCCTTCTTACTAAATAGTTTATTAGGCAGCTTTGTAAGATAAATGAAATATTATGCACAGGTTCTGGTTTTGAAATACGTATTTAAATTTTCAAGAGCCGTAAAGAAGTAAAAGACTGATTTAGCTCGTTAGTAAGTATGCCCACTATGGAAATAAATAGTAATAAAACATTACCTGGATAGGAAGACGCCCTAATTTTATGTAAAGATCTTTGGCTTCTTTTGCACCCAAATTTCTCAGCTCATTTGGCGAAGAGCCACCCTAAAATTAGATACAAGAAATTAAGTTTTTTATATACATTAATGTAACATATTTTTTACTCAACTTTATAACTTCATTTAATATCATCGTATAAAAGTCCTACCATCCAATAGTACAATATGGTCTGATCCCCAGTGGGCGCGTGATAGGTGTATAGAGCGATGTAACAATCCTGATCGTAGAAGACTGCTTGCTGCGGTCGCTCCAACTCCTGCAGTGTGTACTCTTCAGGCCGCACGCGCCACATGCGCAGGGAACCCGATCCGTCGTCAGGCAACTGAGCCTGGAATATCGAATATTCAATTTACTTTGTAATATGTAACTATTTTAAAATGTGCATCTTTTGATGTGTACCTAATTAAAATTTTTTTTAGTAGGTACTTTGTAACTAGTAATTGTAGAAAATTTTTGTAGTTATACTAATGTAAGTATATTTCTTATAGTATCTATCCATTTAAAGTTTAATTAATGTTAACTTACTTCAGCAGCGAGCCATGCGTTAGAAACAAGACTAACAGCATCAAGTTTCGTAGTGGCAGAGCGCGCGGCGCGCACGCGCGTGTCCCGCCGGGAGTCCGCCCAGTGCCAGCGGTGGAACAGCGCCGCGAACTCGAGCGGCTCCCGGCCGGCCGCCACCGCCGCCACCGGGCCCGCCAGCCGCCGCGCCCGCGCCAGCCCGCGCGCCGCCGCCAGCGCGCCCGCGCCCGCCCCCGCCGCGCCCGCCCCCGCCCACGCCCACACCCCACGGCTGCCGCCGTCGACTATGTACACGCTCTATAAACAACAAATGCTCCCTATAAATATTTTTAAACTGGTTTATTTTATAATATTACTTAAAATATTATAAACTTACATCATCCCGAAGATCTTCTCTATATAGAGGAGCACGTTTAATTTCTTCTAAGCGTGCAGCTGGTTTTTGGGAAGGCATGGCGATAGGCGATACTCTTGGAGGTTGTGTGACTTTGTAGAGTCTCGCAGGCCGAGGGGTCTCGGAGAGAGGAGGCGGGGGACGCACGGAGCGAGCTCGAAGTTCGAGCAGATCGTTCAGGAGTTCACGATCGGCTACTGGTAATGTTTGCTCATATCCATCGTGGGCTATTGCGATACGACGAACCATTATACATTTTTCTGGTCCACGCGCCATACGGTAAGCGATCTGAAACAATTTGTTTTAAAAGGATATAGGTGCCTACATATTATAAATTTGAAGTTGAAGAGTATTTTTATTATTTGTTTAATAAAAAAAAATAAACCTTAGCACCAAAAATCTTCTCAATCAAATTAGCAGCACGACCCAGCCATAAAACGATTACATTGGGGGAATCTAAAACAAAAACGCCATCAGAAGAAAGCTGAGCCCACGACACCGGCTCTAGCTGCAACACCACTGGCCTGTGTCCGCGCACGCGGTAGAGCCGGGCACCGCCATTCAGAGAGCCGCCTCGAAGAATCCTTAACACATAATATATGGTTTAAAACGCGTACTTACTGTTAAAGGTAGATAAAAAAAAATATTATCAATCTAACATTTTTTCTTATTAATTAATAAGTAAATAAACAAACAAAGGACTGAATTTGTTGTAGTGTACAGGAATTTTGGAACGATATAAATTATAAACAATGCATAAAAATAAATAACTTAACGGTTGAAACAATTGAGAATATGTGATTAAAATTTCACTTTTACTTTCTTATTTTGATATAATATACTGTGGAAGATAAATAGGAAAGAGGATGTTAGAGGGTGGGGAGAAATCTATAAAAGTCGATGTATAACCGGCATCGGGGGGTAGTTGTATCTTGACACTTATCGTGGTAGCATTATTAGGTTGTTACTCTGCCGGTTTGTTTCTAAAAATATCATTGTTGGTAGATTAGTTGTCTTTTCAGTTAGTTAAATTGTGTTTTAGCCTTTTCAGATACTTAAAGTAAATTGAGGTCGATTTAGTATGCTTGTTTTTTTATAAAGAAAGTTCACTTCTGGTCTAAATTCACAAGAATACAGTTTAGAAAAACGCGCTACTTAATGTAACCTCATTAATTAAACATGATTTAACAGCATCGTAACTTTCAATTTCAAATTATATGTATATGAAGATGTAATTATTGTTGTAAAGAACCTTATGCCGTCACGAAAATATGAAAGCATTCGGGGTGATTCCTTGGTGGCAGCTTCTCTATGTAGCACGAGCGGGCTCCCGATGTGGGTGAGGAGCTGCGTGGCGCGGCGCAGGGCCAACGCCGCCAGCGACGCGCTGCGCTCGCTGGACCAAGCGTGCACGTGACGTTCTGCGCAATCACCACTCCCGTTTTCCTTTATTTCACGACGCTACATGGAAAATGAATAAAATCATTAGTTTTTTTATAATAGATAAGACATTTACTGACTGTTTGTGAAGTATTATTTTACTTACAATAACGTCGGGTCCAGCAGGTTGACCTGGAAGCGAGCAGGAGTAGACCAAATATGCGTCAGTATCATAGAACGTGCCATAATGTGATCGCGGCAGAAGCTCAGTTCCGAATTCCTGTTTCGATACAAATAGATTAATTCATTAGTATTACGAAGAAAATTGTAATCGGACTACTATTATATTAGTAATATTATATTAGGTATATGTGATTTTTTTGAATGTGTTCTTTATCTTGGATTTGGGTAAACCAATGATATTTTAACTATAGATATGTTATACGCTCACTAAACAACCGAAAAAAGTGTTCCGCGCTGCACACATACACACTTTTCATTCAAGGTACATGTCAAAATGATAGAAAGGGGATAGTCGATAAAATCAATAAGAAAAAAAGAGACAGCTAATGTTGTCAATTGCGCGTCAATGTAAACAAACATTAGTCTAGCGACCGATGACATATCAGAATATTAGGCAAATAATTGAAATATATTAATAAATCGAAGTATTCTGCGTTCTTACATGTGGTATGAGATCCTTTGTGTTTTATTAACTTTGGTATCATAATTGGTGCATTTCCTAAATACACAGGATGGCATATTTTTAAATTTTGTAGCAGCGTACCACTCGTCGCCATGAGGTGACACTGACTAAAGGCAATACGTCCTAATTAGGATGTTTTCGAGTTTTCACGATTGCGCGCTCATAACATATCTATAGTTAAAATATCATTGGGGTAAACTGATAAAACTCCTTGCTTACGACTGCGTCAGATTTTGGCCAATACCAATTACCGTATTAATATAACTTTGATTACTTTCGTCAGCAAATTATTCGTAATATTAAAAAGTAATGTATCACATTGAAAAATTAATAATAATTATCCATGCGGTTACTTCATATATGGATTGAAAAAAATTAGTGCGTCTGCATCTCATCGTAACAAGCATCATTCATGCATAATAACTCCTTTACATTCTCTTTGGCATAATAGCGGTTCAATTACGACAGCAGCGATCGATAAAATTGATGACGTTTTTGTGTTAAGTGGCCAGTATTGCACGAAATACATTTAATCAGTTTTTTTTATTAACGTATTGTGTTAGAAATGCATATAAATGCATTGAAACGTGAAAGCATTTGCATGTTGTCTTATTATGAAATGCTAAAACTGTATGTCTTAAAGACTTTACATAATAACTCTTTTAAGTCTTTTATCACTCCATTAATCGTAATTTTGCTATCATAATTTACCATAAAAGCTTGCAATTAAGCTTTGCGAATTATTAAAATTCTCGCTCTTTTAACCAAACGTTTAACAGCAAATTTCATTGGCTTTTACTCAAAAGGGGCAAAAAGGGAATTCCCCTACTAATACCTTATTCATGGAGCTTAAAATTTTAAAACGATTTATCATAGTTAATGGAGAATAATATGAAAACAATTATTTTAAATTGCGCATAATGTACGGAATACTCCGTCATGAGAATTCGACTTGTACTTGACTGTTTGTTTTATTGTTTGGTTGCGGTCTGGCGACTTTTGTCGTTCGCCGACTTTTCTAGCGGTATCGAGATGTGGAAATGAATCACAGTTTCCGTTACGAATGGTTTATCATTCACAATAGACTGTAATCATAGCGTCCAATGCATTACTTTTAAAGCAAACCATTAAGGAATGACTTATGTAAGTTAAGAATGTTATAAATGCAAAAGTGTAATTTATTGGTTTGTAATATTTTAATGTAGAAACAAATAAAGTAAGCAATAATTTTAACCTTAAGTAGGTAAGTAGTTTACCTGCATTAAATTAGAATTATTATTAAAAGCAACGATATCTGTGTATATACCTAATGTGTAAATAGAATGTAGTACGTATGTACCTAAGAGACAAAAGAGTTCAGAATCTTTCTATCCTCTGTTTGTTAAGTGTTATTTTAATTAGGTTGTTTCAGTGTTATCAATGAAAATAATTTAGGAATAGTTTTTTTTATATACAATAGATATTATACTTACTAATTAATAAGTTATAATTCTGTTTTTATATAAAAATGAATGCCTGTTTCCCTTGGTCACGACAGAACTTACCTATTTATTTGATTCTGATGTTTTGTAAAAGGTCATTACGAAAAAAAAATTTAGGAAATTGCGAATTTTACTATGTAAGTATGTATAGATTGTGTATGTATTTATTATAGAAGTGTCGAAAAAAAAGTCGAGAAATCATAATTAGGTAAAATGTACGTACTTTATCATGTCTTAATCACCAAACAAAGCCTCATTAGATAAGTCAGAAAGAGAAACATCTGTCGGCTATCAATCATAAGAGGCAGTTTAAATCATGTCCAGTAGCATTGTGGACGGCTACCGAGCGTGCGACGTCGACCACTTCGCTAAGCATGCGTCTCACTGCAATTTATTGCACATAACTGTACCTAACTTTCCCTCGCTTTGTTTATTGAAATATCTTTATAAATAGTACCTATTAAAACATCAAGAGTACCTATTTAATTGCTAACATTGACATTTTAGTACGAAATTATGACTTAATATTATTTTTATTGCTTTTATAATACACTATACTCGTAATATTATATCGTGTGTACGTATGTCTATGTATAAATGTTTTTAAATAAGTTTTTCAAAGCTTTTTTGATTTAAAAATCTATTCATGTACGTAATGTTTTGATATTTTTAAAATAATTAATAATTTACAAAGATGATGTAGATATAAATATTAGTAATATTCATAATTATATTGCGCAATAGGGAAGGGTATATAAAGACTGGCACATTAGATATGCCTCGAGATAAGAAGCAGTAATTCTAATTTCCTTTCTCTTCCCATTATTCGCCTAACCGATTGTTTCCACGAGACCACGGACCACTAAAGTAAGCTAATGCAAAAATCTGATACTTCATTTTATAATAAATGTATTAAATCGAATGTTATAGTGTTCGCTTGGGAAACTGAGAGAAGCTAGTTCAAGTCCTTGGTTACGCCTTTGATGTTTTCATGTGCGAATCATTTCCAATATGATTACCTACTACTTGTCTTATGGCGAAGAAAAATATCGTGAGGAATCTGCATGTCTGAGAAAACCTAGCAAATTTTCAAAATATGAACATGTATGGACTACACAGAAAGACCCACAGCAGTAGGACCTTAAAAAGAGCTGGATACAAACAAATTTACATTTTTTATCTTCATTTATATAAAAGCTTAATGAGCAACTAAGTAAGCTCTTCGTTCGCATATCAAAAAACTATTCCGAAAGCGCAGAGCTTTCGATTTAAGAATTTAAAGCACGTGCACGCAATCAACATTATGTTACATTAATTATAATTGGTTATTTACCTATATAATATTATGTTTAAATGTAAAATATTGAAATAATATTAAATTAATGAGTGCTGTAAAATGCCAAATATTCTCATAAATCTAAGGAAGTATGTATTCTAAAATATTTACTTCGACCTATTACAACTACCGTTGCAACTTGCAACGTTAATTAATTATTACCACATAAAACTATGACCTCAAAGAAAAAATTTTTTTTGTTACAAAATATTATTATTTTGTCTGACAATTGACAGTGACAAAGTCGCCAAGTAGCGTTAATTCGCAATTGTTAGATGTATTACAATGTCTGGTCGTGAGAATAAATGAGATTTTTGTGTCAGCCTTTCACAAAACAAACTCAGTGCCGAAATGTCAATTACATAAAGGAAATAATATATGAATTATTCAAACCATATTATTATTGTTCTACATGTTATTTAAGAAGTCACACTGCCTCGGTGGTGTAGTGGCTAGCATGTACGGTCGCACACCGGGAGGTCCTGGGTTCGAGTCCCGGGTCGGGCCAAGTTTAGTTATTGAGTCTGTCTGTTTCGAAGGCTCAGTAACAGCCCGGAGTTGGGAAGTTGGCGGTGTTTCACCCCCGTGCCTCGGAGAGCACGTAAAGCCGTCGGTCCTGCGCCTTAACTCTCACTGGTCGTGTCGAGCATTCGTCCCACCGGGATATGAGAGTGATAAGGAACAGAGAGTGCACTTATATGCAAATATTTAAATAGGTACCTAATAAAAATATGATTCTATATTAATTTATATATACCTATACTTCCTTCCTTTTTTTATTATAAATAACAAGTTAAGACATGTGCCAAGTAGCCGCTGGCTTAATCGCCGGAGCTCAAGGGTTAAATCCATAAGGGTTACATAATTTAAAGATTTATTTAAACAATTCCCAAGGAAAAGTGAGCGAAAAGACAAAACAATATTATGTAATTCCTACAGATGTAGGTAGTAGGTACAGGTAGTGTAAACAGAATACTCTAAATAGAGTACCTTACCTTACCTCGCTTAATGCATGTATTTTTTTAAGAAAATAGTCATTATGAGTCGATTTTTCATTTGTTACTTCCGGAAAACATGGGAAACGAACCATGAGAAAATGTCTGAGATTATAGATAGTTACGGTTTAGTTATATTAAATTGTCAAATACAGTGAAAGTTAGTTTTAGACCCGACATGAATAAGATTCATATAACACATGCGTGATAGTTCACTATAGTGCCTTTACTCTGTAGTAATTTGTTAATCGTGTACAGAATGACGGACTTTTTTTCATACAATTGTTAATTTAAGCTATTTAAATTAACAATTCATACATGTGTATAATAATTATCATAATATTATTTTAATTTAGACGAGTGCATCGCATTTCTTTATTTATATATTATGTTTAGATAATTATTTATTAAAAAATAATTGGCAATAATTATATGATTGAATTAAAAATACTAATGAATTTATTGTCCTACATGCTCGTATAAGTAAAGAGTAATTTTAATATTATGCTTTGAGCCTGTAACATATTATGTCTATTTTGATATCAATATTTTAAAGTGTAGTGTATAACAAAACGTACAAGTTGCTTTAACCTACATAGGTAATACCCGATATTCTTTACTGAACACTCTACAAAAACGTTTTCACCGTTGAAGATTAATTATAAGGCTGCGGCTGCTAAGAAAAACCCAATAATTTAAGTAATAGAATCGGTGTGCTAGCACTGGTAGTTCTACCCTATTTAACAAGAAAAATAAGCTTATGATTATTTTTACCTTACTAGCTTTACATCGTTATCTTAAGTTTGTTGTAAGTCTTATTTATTATGAAAATATCTATCTACGAGTACCTATTATAATTAAAAATGAAATAATTTCTTTAGGTTGGCTTTAAAACAAACCGTTTTTGGGGATAGTCTTCAAAAAATTACCTAGTATTCAACGTATAGAAAAATCTAAAAACTGTTTTTAAAAAGACTTCTTTACTCCATTGTAGGTATATTGTAGACACTAAATATGAAGAAAAACTTAATAAGTAGGTAGTTACTTTAACTTGAAAAAATTACGCCATAGATGTGACTTTTTGCGACTCGTACTTGTTTGTTTTAAAATTCGTTTATAATTAAATAAATAAAATAAATAAATACAACAATAAAGAAATAGATATGTGTCTGATGCACTACTATTAATTAAGAGGCTTTAAATTATAATAATATAGGTAATTGTACATTTCAGCAAAAGTTATAATTCTAATAATATTTCCTATTTCTTTATATAGGTACATATATATACAGACTAGTAACTAACTATATACTAAAAAATATCTAGATAAGTAGATAGTATTTAATATTCATGTCACTCTGTAAATGTAGTAGTAACCCTTTAAAAATAAATAAACAAATAATATTACCGTGACTCTCCATATAAGAAAAGTGGTGTTGTCTCGAGGAACGGTGCGGAAGGCGGCCTCCGGAGGTACCGTTCGCGCCTGTCCGCCCTCTTCTTCCTGTGTCACATCATGCACACTATAAATCACCATTCTTTTAAAATTAAATATTTATGATTTCATAGATAGCGCTATTTAAATGTGTTCATTCACACTTCATTGTTTCAAAACATTTTATAAGTACCCTCAACGAATTTGTCTCTCATGCTACAAATATTCTTCAAAGTGTTTAAGTGTGCTTAGCTTGAACTTATTTATGTATCTTAGTAAAGCTTTACTGAAATAAGTTCCTTCATAAAGTTCTTTCAGGTAACTTAGTAATACACGTATAATATTACCTTTATATTTAAGTACATAATATTTAATTCAATGTATTAAAGTTTCTATACGAAATAAAATTCGTTAGTTTCTTATTATTTAAAGTTAAGACTTCACAAGCCTTCACAATGAAATCGAATTGGATGAGGAACGACCGCACAGGGGATTTAGTTAGGTACTATGAAATCCTATACGCAATATATTAATTTGTCAATGGTAGAAATTTAATAAAAATATGTAATTAGATAATCATATATATGTACGAGTAGATTCACACATAATTGCACTGAATAATTTTAGAATACATATAATATTTACTAAGTATATCACTTTTTCATTCACAAACAATCACAAATGATATTACTTGTTCAGCGCCAATTTCCAGGATATGCATATTCTTGGCCGTGGTCTGCCGTGGTCAGAGGCGTACTGATCTCATCACCAGACACCACGAGACGCGCACTCCCACCAGCCACAGCCAACCGAGTAGCCTCTTAAGAAAGCACTGACTAAGACGACCGTAACGTCGATGCACACTCCGTCGCGTAACTACTTCGAACAGACTAGTCGCTGACCGATGTACGAGAAAAGAAAATATTTTTTTCACGCTAACTGAACAACGCACATTTTAATAAACGCAAGAACAAATTATTCTTCGCGAAAGTCCGAGTGGCGTGTGGTCGATTGATAGCTACGGCGCGACGAACACAATATCGTGATTTCATCTACATTAAAAGCTCAATTAACTTTGATAGGTAAAAGGAAATTTGATAACTTTCCTGAGATTTCAGTTTGTAATAATTCCTCATAATTATAAGTACTATAATAATAGATAAAAATAACTTAGCCCCCTTAAATTGAGCCCAGAAAATTAAAAATACTGTGCACCTGAAATATTATGTCCATTAAAGTTTTCTTTAATTTTTTTACACTTTGCTTGAACGCAGGTTTTTTTGGTAATTACTCGTACATATCTACAATGGTAGGTGTCGATACTGCATGTTGTCTGTCGGTTACTTCTGTTCACTGACTAGAAGTTGGAAAAATTCGCAGGATGATACATCTGGTGCAGGAACCACGGTCCGACGCTCGCTTTGTGTCCACCGTGTATACAACACTTTCGTTTGTTAGATACGCGACGTTAGGCTATAATGACCAATGTCGAAAGGCATGTTATTTTGTTTCATAAGCTCATTCTTTACGCTCTGCGTGTATCATGCAAATGAATTATTTTAATTGTAATCAAATGAAATTAAACAATGATACTTATGCTTTGGATGGTTTAGGTACTCGTTTGAATAGTACAAGTACCTACTTTATAAACAATACTAGGTTATAGGTAATAAGTAATAACTGCTATGAGCTATCCCTTTGGTAAGGTAGGTATGTGTAATGTGACTGATTGCGGAATGGCTCAGACCTGCCAGCTTCGATAAAGATAGATAGTTTGATTCTTGTGAGTTTTAGTAAGCATCGTGATATTAATATACAAACTTTGATACTTATAACTAAAGATGAAACGGGTAGTGGTTTGGCCGGATACCGGAAATCCGGCAAGCTGCCAGGCCGGAGCACCGGATATCCGACCGTTTATATTATAGAACTTCTTTGAAAACTGAATTGGAAAGTAATTTTAAATTCTTAGGAGAGAATCCAAACTACCTAATTGCTACCTTTTTAGACCCAAGGTTTCAAGTCAGACTATTTAGGAGTTCTTGAGACTGAAAAAGTCCGACAGAAAATCATCACAGAGTACCTATATAAAATACTCTTACGACGAATCTTCTTTTGACAGTAACAAGATTATCGCTGTCTTTAGCACCTGCTAAACGAATTAAAGAAGATGAATCTGGATCCAACTTCACACGTGAAGCTCATGACACTTTTTGGAACTGTTTCAATGAAGTGGTAAAGGGCAATACTAGTGTTTGTCGCGACTTAGTTAAACAAATACAATTGCTAACGAGATTGACTTTTTTTAAAGGCATCTCGAATCGACCGCAATCACGACCCATATATTTGTTGGTCAATTAATTAATTTAAATCAGTGCCCGCACTTGTCAAAGTTTGCTAGAATTTATCTTTCAGTACCTAGCAGTAATAATTGTTTACAGCGAAAGGTTATATGCAGAAGCTGGTCTGGTATATGAAGCCAAGCGAAGTCGCCTCTTTCGTCGAAAAATTTAGTATTCATGCATCACAATTTGCCAATTGTCAATTTTGAGTACTAAACTAATTAATAAAACAAACATTTTGACGTGCGATTACAAATAACAACGACAACTAAACCAACAACGGTGTCCAAAACCTATTGTGGTATGATTATCCTTGTGTAAAATAATGAGATTTTTTTTAATTTTACTATCCGGTATCCGGCCCAGCCGGATACTGAATTACTGTCCGGTATCCGGCCGGATAGTGAAAACAAGGCCGGATACTGGATAGTTGCCGAATATCCGTTTCTTCTCTACTATATGATAACGCATATAAAAAGGCAACATATAAGAAGTAGGTACATGTTTATTTCTAGGATTATGTAATAAGTAAATAATTGTCATAAAAATAAGTGTGAATTACATGATGAAGATATAAGATACAGTAAACTAATACCGTTTTTAGTTATTGTGCTTCAGTGAGCTTGTTGTAAGTCATCATTCGATACACAACGTATTAGATTTAAAGCCCCATTGTTCGCATCACAATAACTGCTCGCAATTCCGATTGCGGTGACACGATTAGATTAGGAAACATGTATTGTACAGTATTATGTTTGAAAATTCAAGGCTGTTCAGTTCAGGAAAAAAACAAATTAGTTTTTTAAGTGACACCCTTCGGGAACCCGAGCGAAGCGAGGATGATTCACTAGTTATTTTTATGATGTAGGTAGGTATATGTCATACAGTTTTACTTTATTTACATGGTTTAGGCAGCGATTTCACAAATCAACAAAGCACTACTTTGTCTGGTTTCTCTTCTCATTAAGTACTTCTCATTACGTAAGTAATTAGTAATAACGTCAAAGATGTTTTAACAACAAATGCTATTGTAAGTTTTAAATAATCAAAACCTGGGAACTGCAACTGCACCTATTGAGGGGCTAGCGAATAAGCTATGCTCTGCAGCGTTCGCGGTTAAAAAAAATTAGACTTATTACTGACGTAGATACAGCTCGCATAGTTAGTATACTTTAATTATTTTCATAGTATTATGTGGTATTATGTCATATGGAATCTTATTATGGGGAAATGCAGCTACCGTTTAATACAATTTTTGTCCTGCAGAAAAGAGCTATTCGTGCAATTTATAGTTTAGGTCCTAGAATATCATTAAGAGATAAGTTTACAGAAATAAAAATATTGACTTGCTTCTCAATACGCGTACATAATATGTTATGTATGTTCATAAAAATATACACGAATTTCCCAGGAATTGCGACATGCATAGAATTAATACTAGGAGTAAACAATGATATTATATACAACTATGATAGTAATATCATCATCATCATCATCAGCCCTTTTTTAACGTCCCACTGCTGGGCACGGGCCTCCCTCAGTACAAGGGGGATCAGGCCATAGTCCACCGCGCTGGCCTAGTGCGTGTTGGTGGACTTCACATGTCTTTCGAAAACTTGCTGCTTAACTTCTTTCTTAGTATTTAATATATATCTATATAATATCATTGGGAGTAAACATAAACTTTTAAAGGCAGTGACTCGCTTACGCCGACTCAGTAATTCTTTTTATGGACAATGTATGTACGCTTATACAACAGGATCCCAGAAAACGTTCAAAAAGCTCCCATTGCCAAATTTAAAAAAATTGTGAAAGAACGTTTGTGTACTAAAGGATAATAATAATAATAATAATAATAATAATAATAGCCTTTATTAACAATCTTATAAGTTACATTTCATCTTATAACTAACTTAGTACAGTTTTTTTTTTTTGAAAAAGTAAACAAAGAATTATTTTTATATTAGACACCGGTTTCTTGATTGTCTTGCTTTCCAGCATAGGCCTCCCCAAGAGTTCTCCACAATGATCTATCCCTTGCTTTCCTCATCCAACCTGTTCCCGCCACCTCCTTGATATCATCTTCCCATCTTCGGAATTGTCTACCTCTACTTCTCTTTTTATATCTAGGACACCATTCTGTCACTTCTTTGGCCCACCTTTCTGTTTTACTTCTTATTAGATGCCCTGACCATTTCCATTTCAGGTGTTTTATTTGGTATTTTACATCTATAATCTTGGTTTGTTTCCTTATTGTTTTTAACCGTATTTTATCTTTTAATTTTATGTTGAGTATGCTTCTTTCCATTCTATGTTGACAGGTTTCTAGTGATTTAATGTTTTTCTTTGTACAACTCCATGTCTGGCATCCGTAGGTCATGCTTGGTAGAATGCATGTATTAAATATTTTCTTTTTTCCTTCCATTGGTATATCTGGGTTTTTCATAACATCTTTTAGAGCCCAGTATCTTTTCCATCCTATGTTTATTCTATTGTTGATTTCTTTTGTTGTGAGGTCTATGGGAGATATTATTTGGCCCAAGTATGTATACTCTTTGACATATTCCAGTTCTGTAATGTTGTTGGGTTTGATTGGTGTTTCAACAGAGTTTGTCATTACTTTGGTTTTACTATTGTTCATCAATAATCCCACTTTTTCGCTTTCGTGTACTAATTGTTCAATCATAACCTGTAGGGTCTTTGGATCTCCACTTATTAGTATCAGGTCATCGGCGAATCTTAGATGGTTTAGTAATATTCCATTCACCTTTATGCCATATTCATTCCATGCAAGTTGTCGAAATACATGTTCTAGCGTTGCCAAGAAAAGTTTGGGTGACAAAGGGTCTCCTTGTCGAACTCCTCGTCTGATAGGGAAATATGTGCCTATCTTTTCTGTGCGTATTTTAGCTTTCATATTTCCATATACGGCTTTTATTATGCGAATGTATTTGTTGTGAACCCCTTGTGATGTAAGTGCTTCCCAAATTTTCTCATGTTTAAGCGAGTCGAACGCTTTATTGTAGTCAATGAATGCTAAGTAATATTTTATTCCGTATTCATTGCATTTCTGGATAATTTGTTTGATGGTATGAATGTGGTCGATGGTTGAGAAGCCACTTCGAAACCCTGCCTGTTCTTTTGGCTGATTTTCGTCTAAGGTCTTCGTTAGACGTTCTAGTATTACCTTTGAAAAAATTTTATATATATTGGACATTAGCGAGATAGGTCTATAATTCGAAATATCATCTTTCCTCCCTTTCTTGTGAAGTAAAATTATAGTGGAAGTAGTCCATTGGTTAGGTATAAATTCAGTTGTTATAATTTGGTTAAAGAGGTCAGTCAACTAAAGGATATTATACGATTAATTTAGAAGACAGTACGCCTTGGGAATGATGTGATCGCCTCCAGGCTGTTTCAATCTATAGAATTATTGTTAATTTCAATTTAATTAAAAAAAAGAAAAACAGATTAAGACAAAAAAAATATTAGTCCCGCTGAGTTTCTTTTGCCAGATCTTCTCAGGTCAGTGGTTTCTTCCTTCCGAACAGACGCATGACATTCAGTAAAAAATTGTAATAATTTTATGCTGAATAAAATATTTGGAATTTAAATTTGCACCCAAATTCATTAATGCGGTTGCAAGAAAACTTGTTATTTTCAATATTAAGGTTACTTTTCATGTTCCATTCAAATAAGGTATTTCAGTTAAATATTTTTAGGTTTTATAATAAAAAAAAATTATGCCGTAATGTTAAACTTGTCATTTTAACATACATACTCTTTGCATTTTAACTACTATGTCATCGATTATCAATATTATTAAATTTTATCCCTTGATTTTTTAAGCTTAAATTATTTTTGGCGTTGCTATGTTTACTGATAATGAGGATCGGAAGAGTGTACAAAACGAAAATTTAATAGAAGAACAGAATGTAACAAAAAAATCGGTATCGACCGTTGGTTTTCGTAATCCCGAAAATCAAAACGCTAGACCTCTTACTTTACGTTCAACTCAATCATTTACCGGGGCTATTGAGGAGCTTCGATTTTGCAGCGACTTTCAACGAGTAAATGTGAACGGCCGCCCGAATGTGGCGTCAGTACCGCGCTTGACTCCAGTTTGTCCCTGCGGCTGCCTGCTGCGAGCTGCCGCGGTGGGACCCTTTAGGACTAGGGAAAAGAACTCCCTTGCTCTTCACGTTGTGGCACCTGATGTATTAAATTATCATGGGTACAATTTCCAACCGTGCCAAATAGCTATGTTTTGGAAGAAAGATTGTAGAATGTTTTTGTGGAAGGGAAGTGCAAAGAAAACAATAAAAGACGGCGCTGCAAAGTAGTCACTGTTTAGAACAAACATTTATGTAAAATTTAGAATATTAAATAAAACAAGAGTTTACAAACAAAAATTATATTTATTGTTTATAAATAAAATGCTATGCATCTAAATCCAACACTTTTATTACTGCAGAGTCTGAACTGTGTCCAGGGGTTGCTTCTCTACTCCAGGCATATTTTCTTCAGCATTTTCACCACATGAGAATCTGATGTAATCTATTACTTCAACTTTATTCTTTATTAGGACTTCTTCTACAGTTAATGAGGGGTCTAGCAGATATTCTTGATATATAAGGCAAGTTTCATCATCAGAATTTTCTGCTGGTTTATCTTTTTCCTTGACTCCAATTTTCTGTGGAGCACAACCAACAATATGTTGACAGATTTGTTTTCCAACATCTTCTATATCATTGGGTTGCTTATAAGCTAGTAGTGCGCCATATTTGCCAGTCAAGTAGTCGCTGGCCACTGGAGGAGCCGGGTGAGTATATGCAGTTATCTTCACATCATTGTTATTTGATTTCCAACATTCTGCTCGACGCAGAACAGCATTTTCACCAACTGAGCCAATAAAAAGTGCTAATATTTCTGAAAGCTTTTTACCACCTTCAATCGATAGATTTCCCATCTGCTCACTGTCCAATTCCATCTGGAAGTAGACATTGAAATTGTTATTAACCATTATAGTATAATCTGTATGAAATACTGGTTATAAAAATTGACATTTATAAGCATATATAACAAATCACACCTTAGTTATAGGTCCTTTAGATTTCAAATGAGTGTGAGCAAATTTGTAACAAGCCAATGTAGCATCTTCAAGCATTTTCTGGAACTTTTCATTTTTGGCTACAAAGTCTGTTTCACAATTGAGTTCTACAAGAGCTCCATGATTTTTATCAAATTTCACAGCCACCAACCCTTGAAGTGCCTTGCGTCCAGCTAATTTTGTAGCTTTTGCCCAACCCATAGCTTGTGCTTGTTCATTTAGCCACGCTTCAGCCTATTAAAATGTGATATAATAGAATTATTTACTTTATATTGATTTTTTTTAGTTCTAAATTTGTAGCTAAACTAAAGATAAAGAATAATCTCAATATACTCATGCACATGTATTGCTAGGGTTTATCACATGTTTTGTTTGCTTAATACAAATACACCAACATTCCTTCTCTATTAAATTTAATATTATTTTAACATAATTATCTTCATCTATAAATATTCTACACTCTTCATATTTTTGAGAATATATTCTATTTAAAATTGATAGAAAACACTGATAGATGACGTAGGCTAGTAATCTAAGCAATTCAAATAGGGAATAATAAAAATTATTCAATAAATATATTAGTAAATATATAATAATATTCTAATATCGTTTCAAAATATAATTTTTTTATAAGTTTAACGTTACCTTGTCTGAGTCATTGTTATGCATTTCAAGAGCTTTTTTACAGTTGGCAATAGTGTATCCAGTCTTTTTTCTAAGCTTTGCCAACAATGAAGATTCTGCTGCTCTGCAAAAATGACTAGTATGGAAACTCCTTACTAACTGAAATATCATCTGAAAAAATTAATAACTGTAGGCACTATTGTAATAATTGTAATGCTACTTTGTCTAATCAATAAAAATATTTACATATGTTCCAATATAGTTGACTAAAACCTCATTAGGTTACAGGCAATCTTTTGATTTTTTATATATTTTAACAATCTAAACAAAATAAGAATGATTATAAGCAGTTCATGTTATTTGTTTATGACATTATATGGGCTTTGGCGGACATGACATCATCATGCTGTAAGTTAAATCTATCCAAGGACAAACCAACACAACACTACTATTATAATATAATATGTAGGTATGTAGTTGTAGCAGCCATTGTTATTAGAATTTAGATGCTTAGCAAAATGACATTTAAACATTTACCATGGAATATTTAATTTTCTGCTTCATCTACTCCTAAATATTTTATCCTTTTATATTAAGACGTCTATATTATGTCAATTATTGAGTACTGAGATAGCTGTATTTAATAAAATAAAGAGTATTAATATACCAGATCTGCAATATTATTTTTCGATTAGACCGGTTATAAAAAAAGTATGTTGCCATGGAGAACACAATAACAAGTTCTGTTGTTAGGTGTCATAGTCAGTACATTTCATATATCTTATAAAATAAAATATTTGATAAAATAATAAAACTATTAAAGATTGTGTAACTTGAAGAACTGATGAGAGGATATTTTACCTTTGGAGGTTAGTAGATCAATAACTTTGACGCAGTTGAATTGACAAGTATATAAATATATATGTGAAACTGTAATTAATTTTATATTAAAAATCCAGTACAGTATTGTTTAAATGTACGTCTTTAATTAAGTAGTTATGTATGTTTTAACTTTTAAATAGTTATGACTTATGAAATATTTATAATTTAAAATCTGTCAATATGCTATTGGCAATACAGATTGTATAGACCGAGTAGTGAAAACGTCACAGTCCACAGATAAGCAGACTAAATAATATACTAAAAACTTTAAACATTTGTATAATAATTTAATTAATAAAAGTGAATAAAACGTTCCTCAAAACTCATAAATTGCATACTTAATCATATTAATAATAATATTATTAAACAATTGTTGACAGCTAAGACAGTAAAATGCAGCGAAATAAGCCAACACGAAAGAAAGAACAGCCAGGCCCATCAGATGTTAAATTGCCAAAAATACCGAAAATTAAAATGCCAGAGGATTTTAAAATCCGGACTCAACCATTATTTTCTCTTCCAGAGGAAATTTTAAAGCTTCCTCCTCCCATTAAAAGAACTTCTAAATCACAAGCTAGTCGATCATGTCCAAGAAAAAAATCTAGTGGTAATTAAATATTTTATAATATTCAAATGTCATAATCAAGATGTTGATGCATAATATTACGTCTTTGATATTTAAGTAAATAATATGGAGGGTAGAGATAAGGAGGACTAACTCGTACACGAACAAGTGGCAGTAAAAACGCGTCCAGTAAGAGTAGCGCTGCAGTAGCAGGCGATAAATTTTAAAGAAAGCGCCAAACGTAATTAGAAAAAAATTACGCTTCTCTCTGCAGTATTTTGTTTATATGTATGTACTAAAACATTTTTTGGACTACGTAAATAGTTGAGGTTTTGTATACTAGCATTTTACTAACTACTAACTAGGTATTTGAGTCATTAAAATTTTTAAATATTTGAACCACTGACCTCTATAATACCACTGGACTGGCTGTTCCAAGCGTTTGACAGCAATTTTTTTGTGTCCATTTGCAGCGCCACTAGCGAGAGTCCCGAGAACTAATTTTTCCGTATATTGCAAATGACAGTGAGAAGAGTTTGTTTACTGTAAAGTAATTTAACATTTTAGTTGTTAATATAACATAAGTAGTAATTATGATGATACGGTTATTGATTAATAAAAATAAAAAAAAAAAATCTTTATATCGATGTCGATTAGTTTTAGTACCAAAAACTCTCGCTACGTCCGACAGCGGCGGACAGCGCCAAAATGGCGAATATCAAGCAGCCACAAAAGCACGTTGACAACAGCCAGTCCAGTGGTATTATAGAGGTCAGTGATTTGAACTCACCTAACTTCACTCCATTTATAACAGCTATGTTCATATTAAACTATTCGCACGCCAGCGCTATTGTGGTAGGTAATGGAAACTATATTTTCAGTATACAGCTGGACACGTTTTCAACTTTCCCCCATATGAGTCGGTTCTCCTTATCTCTACCCTCCATAGTAAATAATAAAAAAGCGAGCTTGTCTATTAAATTTGAAGTTTGGCGGTATTTAGGTAAAATTTGAATTCGTGATATAAAAATTTGGTTCAAATAAACCAATTGAAATGGAAGTAAAGATTACCTAATCTATACTATTTATAAAGCTGAAGAGTTTGTTTGTTTGTTTGGTTGAACGCGCTAATCTCTGGATTTATTGGTTCGATTTGAAAAATTCTTTTTGTGTTGGATAGTCCGTTTATCGAGGAAGGCTATAGGCTATATTACGTCCCGCTACGATTAATAGGAGCTGAGCACCAATGAAAAATGGTGCAAAAACGGGAGAAAAAATATTCCTTTTGAGAGCTTCCGTTGCGTGCACTACGTAAACGATTAAAGTTATGCAGAAATCATGTATGACGGAATTATTCCTCTGTAAAAGTTCTAAAAAAAAGTACGCGATAGCATAATATGTCTATCTTTTAAGGTTGACTCGCTGTAACATTTTTTATGGTAATCCTTACTTAAATAATTAAGTTATTCATCATAAGTATTTAATTTTGAACAAAATTGCTTTCGGCATCATTTGATTTCAATGCATATCTTACGAGATATCATAGTTTTAACATAACTCCGCAACAGAATAATAATCACCGCGTGCAAGACAGGGCGGACGGGCGAAAGGGTTTGGTTTCCAGCCTTTAGAACGCGAGCGAAGACGCGGGAAGATTAATTATAAATGATAAAGAGAGCTGTAAACAAATATAAAAATATTTGTTTATATTTTAGTAATGCAAAGTTTCACGGCAATGAGGAAAGCACGAGAAGATTTTAGAGCCAAACTAATGAATCTTATTTGTAAATCTGCTCCTGGTGAGGACGGTGACATGATCCCTTCGGGAGAGGAGAAAAATATGTTGAGATATTACTATTATTTGCGTTATGGTATAGATACAATACATGTGGCACCTCTGGATAATAAAATGATCTTGCGGTATGGTAATTTAACTTATCATGATAAATAATCATTAAAAGGATTTTTACATTGGATATTTAATTAAATTTTGTTATATTTTTTGTTTTGTAGAGTTCACAATTTAATATCACCAAAATTGAAGAAGTGGCGTGATTGTTTGCTCACTAGCACGGATGAAATGCGCGAGGATTTCATGATGAGCATGAAGAAAGCTATCGTGGATTTTGTCCTTAAGGATCCTAATACGGTTAAAATAATTTTATTTTTGAAGCTAGTAATAAGTATCTAAATAAAATGAAAATTAAAATATACTAATAAAAAATACGCGGTGATTAATAAATTCTACAAGTTTTCATACAACGAAATAAAAGCTTCGATCGATCTAAATTGTATTCACATTGAAAGGCGTGAGCGCACACTATTCTCCATTGGAACAATATTTTGTTATTTTGAGTGAAAGAGAACGAACGTTTAGATTTACTTGGGAGTAAAAAAGACAACATGTATTTGTCGGTACGGTTGTGTAATCGCAATTTTGCGACGTTTTTCAAGGTCAGGGTTTTAGTTCGGTGGTTTTCATAATATAAGTTTATAAGTTATTGTGAATGTATTTGGATAGGATATATAAATTAAATAAAGTTACATTTTGTAATAGGTAATGGAGATTTAAGATGTCCAGAATTTGCATCATCCTACTAATATTATAAATGCGAAAGTTTGTGAGTATGGATGTTTGTTACTCTTTCACGCAAATACTACTGAACCGATTACGACCTACTAATATTATAAATGCGAAAGTTTGTGAGTATCGATGTTTGTTACTCTTTCACGCAAATACTACTGAACCGATTACGATGAAATTTGGTATGTAGGTAGCTGAAGACCCAGAATAACATATAGGCTACTTTTTATCCCGGAGTTCCCGCGGGATTGACTCCTAATATTTAAAAAATTAACGCGGGCGAAGCCGCGGTTACTGCTAGTCATTTATACTATTGGTATAAAATCAGTAATTTACTAATATCGGGCGAAATATGTCTACACATAATATATTTACCTAACTAGTGTATCTTTGAATGCCTGTTTGTATGGAGAAGATGGATAGCATTACAAACAATATTTTAGTATCATCTCCGTGTTTTCTGCTTCTAAGTTCAATTAAATATCTGCTTGAAAATTATAAAAAAAATCTAAGGCGTTCTGTTATTCTAGGAAGAATCTTTAGAAGAAGAAGATACACCATTGAAACGTGAACTGGCAATGAAAGACGATGCTTGGAGAAATCGTTATACTGTCGCTAAGAAATATCTACACAAAAATCTTCACAGTGTCAATCCCTGTATAGCACAAGTCTTACAGATCTGGTGGAAACAGTACAAGTATGTTTACATCAGAAATTAATGTTAACCAACTAGTTACTATAACATGAGTAGGTATGGTTAGAGTCCTATAGGTACATGAAGATCTAATCTCTCTATACCCTATAATCTTTTTAAAATATGAAGTACGATGTTTCAAAGAGTCGTCCATTCTTACTAAAAAACAACTGAAATAGAAATTTCAATTTGACCTAACTTATGTTCAAATGTAACTTGTATCTTAAGCGAGCTGCGGCTGATCAGCATGAGGGACATAATGACGACGCACGAGGCGTACGAGCTGCAGGACTTCTGCTTCGTGTGCAAGCGCCACATCGACGCGGCCGGCGGCGTGCTGGCGCTGCAGTGGCTGCCCGCCATACAGGCCGTGTTCCTGCAGGTCACACATCGACACGGTCTACTGTTCATTATTACACTAAATCGTTTGTTAACAGCTTTGTATTTTTAAGGATATAGCCTTAGAATAATAAAGCATTGAAAGTGAGTAGGTCCAAACGTTTCCCGATTACCGATATTTCGGTACTTTTAACAATCATCCTCGTGAATATATATAGCTTGCATGGCAAGTAGTATAAAGAGAAGAATTAGGTACCAGTTTTCGTATAACACTGATAAAAATAGAATAACTCTTCATGATGTTGTATATTTCCAATTCTTGTTAAGCCTATGTATGACTACAATGTGTCATTTATATAGTAGGTACCATAGTTAGTCTAAGGTAGGTACCTATTGTCCTATTATTCCTATTATTTACACGCATCAGTAACTCTGCATTCTTTATCTCGTCCTACATAATGTTAATGTTCCACCCACATTCTACAACGAGTCTATATACGTAACTATGGTTTAATACTTCTAAGGGCTAAGGCTGTCTCGTAATTGCGGGAGTCTATGACGTAGTAGGTATAAGTATTTAATTCAATGTAGGGAATGTCTTTAAACGATTGAAATAATTTATACGTTTTGTAATCTTCCGACACAGGGTACGCTCGAAAAGGTACTCAGAGAGTGCGTAGGTGCTAAAATAAAACACATTTATTAATTATTATATGAAATGAAATTAATTCTAACTATAATACTCTAAATATGAGATAGGTAGGCTTTAACGAAATAAATTTCAATGATCACAAATTATACATACAAAATCAATCTCTATAAAATATTCGTAATAATTTATTTATTATTGCTGGTTTTTACCAATTTCAAAGAAGGAGGTACCACTAATTCGTCATTTTTTTTTGTTTGTGTTGTCTACTTTATATTGCCATTTAATCGTGTTCAGATTTTCATTTTTATTTTTTCAATAAGTACTTAATTTTGTAGTCGGTCCACTTTCAAATTAAAGAAGTTCAATAATATTGTTTTTAATTAAGGGTAATAAAAAGAAGCAAATACCGGACCCGAAGCAAGTGTCCCGTATGAAGCGCTTCTACAACTGCCTGGCTTGCATCATGACGTACAACCTGCAGACGCTGTGCTTGAAGTCCATGCAGGAGTTCACTGAGTACATATTGGATGTTGGGGTAATTGTGACTTACTTTTGACTATGTTTTCCCAAGCTTGTTTAATTTTTATCTCATATTTTTATACCCACTTTCCATCAACCGTGGACACGTGCCAATTTAACTGCTGATGTAAACTCTCTGCTTCGGTTTCATCGCGTTTTATTTCACTAAGATTTGAAAAATAATTGTTCATACAAACTTTGCTCTTCTTCTCGCCTCTTTAAGGAGTTGTTTGTCGAAATTAACTTTAAAATGTTCTCAGTGGTTTCTTTCTTCCGAACTGGTAGTAGACTCATGATGTTCAGTAAAAAATTGTAATAATTTCATGCTGAATAAAATATTTTGAATTTGAATTTGAAAATAGATGTTCTCTTATACAAATCTCCGACTAATTATGAATCCATCACAAAAGCTATATAAAAAGCGGATCAATGAAATAACTAATGTGTTATGTGACATTTTATTCTTAATGTAACGCAGAATCAGGTAAATATTATTTATTACGTAAATATGAATGTGATGAAAGTAAAGAAAAAGGCTCTATTTTCAATTATATTCTGAAAAAAACATGTTATTGTTAATTAATAGGATATGAATCAAGGCTTCGTGATTAACTTGGCATTTAAAGACGACACCATCGGCTTCGAGCCAACGTTCAAGCAATTCCTGGACCAGCTCTGT
This sequence comes from Boloria euphrosyne, assembly GCA_951802675.2. Taxonomy (NCBI): domain Eukaryota; kingdom Metazoa; phylum Arthropoda; class Insecta; order Lepidoptera; family Nymphalidae; genus Boloria; species Boloria euphrosyne. The sequence goes on along the minus strand of OX637873.1, from coordinate 10,837,605 downwards.
CTTCTGTATGACTTCATCATAGACGCGTGCAGGCAGTCTCCGCGCTTGGAGACTTTGCTGTACCAAGATTATGTTATCACAAATAGAGTCACGCTAAAGGTATGTTCAATATACTGCTCGCAATAACCTACTTCTGCAGATGTAACTGCACTTCGACCAAATTTAATTTTTATGTTTTAAAAATTAGGCTAAATCGTTCTTTGTACCAAATTTGAAACATAATAAAAAAGTTTCAATTCTACTACTTCCATAAATGAAATAAAAGCCACAAGTATCATTCATTTATTATAAACATACTGTTTTATTTTTAATTTTAGCCAATAATTGATAATGACCTAGTTGAAGATTACAAAAAGAAAGTCGCGGACTTAATAAATGACCAAAGAATTGGACCGGAGCTGAGAGTGCAGGATTTTGATAATTATGTGTGCCTTTTAAATGGTGACGTAAGTATAAGTACAAAGTAGGTCCTACCTTTTAGATTTTTTAATTTCAAATCGTATTTAAGAAAAAGCAAAAATAAACTAAACAACTTGATCCTCTGTATATGTTACCGTTGGGAGGCAATGAGTAGGTATACTGTATACAGTATACACATTACCAATTTTGTCAAAAAATAATAAAATGTGAACTTTTTCTGAAATACCAAGACCTTACGCACACAAAAACTTCATTAAGCTAACAGGATAAAAGAAACGGCGCTCATTAGGAAATTGCGAAGTATGTACATAAAAATAATATTCCAGTCGCAATCACAAGTCGAAAACTTCATAAATTCGGTACCGGAAAAAACGTTTGAGGAGTTTTGCGAAGAAGCTGTTAAATATGTAAATGTCGCCAAAGAGATACCTTCAAAGTTGGAGGGGACCATTATTATTGGTATGTTTCGAATGCAAAGGGGCGATCTGATAAATTCCTTACGAGGCGCTGCCTCTCGCCTCGCCAACACCCTGCTGAGGAGAATGACTGAGGACTATCAGAACATGATAAAAGCGTAAGTATTTATAAAATACTAGCGACTAAACCTTGCTCCGCTTGGGTTTGTTACCTAGGTACGTTTTAAAGGTTACTATACACTTACTATATATACTCGTATATCTTCTATGTGTATTATTTAATTATAGGCTATTATGCATATTTTTAATCCGGTAAATGATAAAACCTACTGTTAGAAATTATAACAACTTTCATTAAAACCTGAAAAGAACTAGCTTTTTGGCTCTCTGCGCTGCATAAATGTACTCCAAAAACACTTAGGGTTACACCCGTGCGAAGCGTGTGTAAGTAGCTAGTTATTTTTTTTATATAATTATACGTGATACGCGTTCCGATAAAAAAAAATCTGCAATTAGTAATTGTAGTTACTATTTTACACCGCCTAAAGAAATTGCCAAAAAATCATAACTCACACACGCTGTCACAACTCGATTCGAGATTATTTACCTTAAGACAATGTTCCTAACATTGCATAAGCCGTGTAATGGGAATAATATTTAAACAATTATATATTTTAAAGTAGTATTTAGTTGGTATGTACTTGTTGAGATTTTTGTTTGTTTTGGTATTAAATCTAGCATATACGACGAATATTCAACGATAGCCAACACGCTGCTGACGCCGCCGCAGGACACGGCCGCGTTGATGGAGCTCCTGGCCTACTGCAAGAAGGTGGAGACGGTGTTGCTGGACGAGATGGAGGACAAGCTGCGGAGTGTTATGAGATACATCATCTTTTTGAGTGACTATACCGTGTTCACGCCGCTCGAGATGAAGGCTAACAATCAGTCTTTTCATTGGTAAGTTATAACCGACATTGATTTTATATATGATGTACTATACTAGGCAAGTAGGCTGTAGTATTGCCAGAGTTTAGGTATAAATAAGATATAAAAATGGAGATTGCGGTAACTAATAGCAGTAGCTTAAGAGTTAGAATCGTTTGAAAAGATTGGCAAATTTTATCTCCGCTGATTGCACTTTTTATCTCACCTTATTAATGAGTCATCTTAAATGCATATCTTAGTTCTAGCACAGAATACATAATATTATACTAGTACGAATGCCTCATCTCATACAAAGAAATTTAACATTTCTAATTCGGGCTATCCTACCGGGCTATTTTTGTTTGCTTGAAAATGTGATAGATGTCATTGATTCTAGAATAGTTAAACTGTTTCATTTTATAAATACATATATGCAAATGCAAACTAACGTATGATACATTTTTTTTCTTTGTTTGTGATGAAACCCCACTATTCTAGTAATATCTTCACCATTACAGGTATGCTCGCATGCCCGGCGTCATTGAAGAATGCAAAGTGATTTGTGACCAAAAGAAAGTTGAATACCAAGAACTATTACAAGTAAGTTTCTCACATGACGGAGTATGTGCGTTAGTTGTTTGGTTCACCCTAAAACGGCCAAACCAATTTTTAGTGAAACCACTAGAGTACTCTGTGTAAATAAAATTGGTTTACTGTGAGTCGTCAACGCCTAGACTGATCCGATAGATCTAAAGAATTTCTCAGTTTTCCACGATATAACAAAAATAGGTGTAAATAGGAATAGTAGCTGGTTGATACTATAATGTGTTGGCACTAGCTACCTAGTACTTACGTACCTCACGTATTTGTAAAAAAACATACTTATATTACTTTTAGGTGCGAATCGCCAAATTCATCGAAGATCTTGATATTTACGAAACTCAATGTAATGAACTTCAGTATTGGGGAGATATCAATGAACTTTCTAAGTACGTGACGCGAGCGCGGCGCCTCGACGAAAAGTAAGCTTAACGTAATGTACTTTACATTGCTTTTCTAATTAGCATATTTTACTGAAATCAATCCAACTTTGCCAGGCTCGCTAACGCTTTAGTGAAAATTGATCAATTCAACGAAGAGGAAACCGCCTTCGGGTGGGAATTATCGCAGTACCCCAAGAGGAAAGCCGTCTTCGACAGGCTCGTTCCGTTCAAAAAGTTATATGACGCAGGATACGATTTTCTCGATAAGTATAACGTTTGGATGACGTCAAAGGTGATTATTTTAAAGAACTCGTTTGCTTATCGATGTTTTTGAAATTTTATACGGGATACTTTTTAAAAAGGTTAACTTTCTTGTTTTTATACGAGTTTTACTTTCACATTAAGTGCAAGGCTAGTGAAAGTTGTTCCAAAATTATTTAAATTTGGGATTTAGGTTTTATTAAGTAATAAAATTATAGTGTAAATATAAAAAAAAATCGGTTTTTGTTCTAATAATTTAAAATTTATTAGGTTGGATGTTTCGATCCTGAAGACATAGAAGGTGACGTCAGTTACTACTATAAGATCGTATACAAACTAGAGAAGTCGTTCCAAGGCATGCCCGATACATTCCAACTGGCACAGTCTGTTAGGTGTGTAAAATATAAATATTATTTTCTAATGTTTTATATTTCTTCTGAACGGTTATATTTGTTTTAGAGAGAAGATGGAAGAATTTAAAACGCACATGCCTATAATACAAACGTTGGGTAACCCCGGTATGAAACCGAGACACTGGGAGAAAGTTTCAGAAATTGTCGGGTTTCCGATCGTTGTAGATGATGAATTATCCTTAGAAAAAGTCATAGACTTCAACTTGGTTGATTATATAGAAAAGTTCGAGAATATATCGGAAGCTGCTACTAAGGAAAATAATCTCGAGAAAGCTTTGGACAAGATGATCAAAGATTGGGCCGAGTTGCAATTCGAGATATTGCTTTACAAGTTAGTATTTACGAACAAAACGATAAATAGTTTTGTGATAGTTTTTTAATTATTTAGTATTTTACGTTATTTTATTCGTACAAAATGTTTATTTTCAGGGATACTGGAACATATATTCTTTCAAGTGTCGATGAAATTCAGCTTTTGTTGGATGATCACATTGTCAAAACGCAGACGATGAAAAATTCGCCGTACATTAAGCCGTTTGAGGAAATTATAATGTAAGTGTTTATTTTACAACAATCATAAATTAAATCTACAAAATAATGAGACCTACAGAATAGCGATACGTAGCTACTGCATTATAACATATCTCCCTTGTATACTTATATAGCCTGAGTTAGGTCTGATGCCATCACTATAATTTATCCAACAGACCATTATTTATATTACACTTACAATATATTATATATTTATTCGTACAGAGATTGGGAGAGCAAGCTAATTTTGCTGCAGGAGATATTGGACGAGTGGCTGAAGGTGCAAGCCACGTGGATGTACTTGGAGCCTATATTTTCATCTCCTGACATTCAGCAACAAATACCGGAAGAAGGAAGAAGGTTTAGTGCTGTTGATAAGGTCTGTATTAAATTATGATATTTTAAAATTTAACAAAATATTTTTCATGACAATAAAAAATCTGCCTAAATTATTTTTATTTTCCTTCCTGCCTATACAGTTTGTTAATGTAACTTGATTCACACATTTTAATTGTATCGAGTAGTTTGATTTATTCTGAACACAAGGAGTTAAAAGGTTATTACTTATTAGTTAATACAAAAGTTTGTATAAGAACACATGAGTATCATTAATGTACGTCATATAGACAATGCCAAGGCGGGTCGTTAGTATATTTATGTCATAAACAATACGACGCTGATAACAGATGTGGCGGGAGATAATGAAAGCGGCGTCCGCGGAGCCGCGCGTGCTCGACGTCATCACCATCGAGAAGATGCTGGAGCGCCTGCGCAAGTCCAACGGCCTGCTGGAGATGGTGCAGCGCGGACTCAACGCCTACCTGGAGAAGAAGAGGCTGTACTTCCCGCGCTTCTTCTTCCTCTCCAACGACGAGCTGCTCGAGATATTGTCGGAGACTAAGGATCCTATGCGGTAGATGACAACAATTGTTATACGTTTTCTTTTATGGTATTAACGTAGATTACTAATCTATACGGTCGTTTAATGAAGGCTGTTGAGCGAAAGCTTCAGTTCGAAAAAGGGTCTGAAGATAAAAGCAATGTTAAAAGCGCCATGAAAATTGGTGCTTCAATTTGTAATATACAATTAATAAAATAAAAAATGTACGTGATTACTTACAGAGTACAACCTCACCTGAAGAAATGCTTTGAAGGTATCGCCAAACTCAACTTCACCGAAGACCTAGTGGTCACTCACATGCGCTCCTCAGAGGGAGAGGTCGTGGAGCTCACGACCACAATAAATACGGCGGCTGCTAGAGGACAAGTAATATTAATTCTTCTTTTATGTATTGATAGATGTTTTATATTGATTGTATTTATATTTAAGCATTAATATAATACAATTCTTTTTAAAATTTACGAGTATATTTGATATTTTTAATAAAACTACCGTCATTTTATATTATGACTGGAATATGAAAACTTAAAATTTCTCAATTCAATCAAAATGTTCACAAACGTCGTGAGAATCTGTTCAATCTGATATGGACAGTGCTCTATAACATAATATGAATAATAATATTCTTCGTTTAATGGAACAATATAATTATGTATTAAAATGTAAAACGACTGACAAATGCCACAGGTGGAGAAGTGGCTGCTAGAGCTGGAGAAGGCGATGAAGGCGTCGGTGCACCGCGTGGTGGCGCTGGCGCACGACAACTACCTGCAGCGCGCGCGCGAGCGCTGGGTGCTGGTGTGGCCGGGACAGGCGGTACGGCACACACATTACACATGTCTATATTTGAAGTTTAGGGTTAAAGTTATGACTTATCCAATAAGCGATATAAGCCAAATCGGCAGCTGATAGATAGTCTTGTAATCGATGCAGCAGGTATTACCAGTTAATGACAATTAAAGATTTATTGTAATGTTGTCTAAAGTAAAAATATTTGTCTTACAAATATAAATCTTAAATTCGAATATTTGCGCGCTCAATGTATGCAGATGTATGTTTTTTGGTGCCTAGTCTCAACAGATCAAAACAAACTGCAAAGTAATTGCAGAGGCACAGGTAGTTGAAAATCACATATCATATGTAATGAAATTACCAGGTACAATGTATAGCGATGACGTTCTGGACGTCGGAAGTGACGGAGGCGATCCACATCAGCATAGCGGCGATGAGGGAGTACTGGGACAAGTGCAACTATCAGATATCTAAGATAGTCGATCTGGTGCGCGGAGAACTCAGTTTGCAGAACCGGATTACCCTTGGTAAATATTATGACAAATTAAAATAATAATCAATAAGTAATCGAAACTCTACCGCCGATATCTACCTTGTGATCTATTTTGTTGGGTCTAAAATACATAGTAAGTAATATTTACAGGCGCGCTCGTAGTATTAGACGTGCACGCGAGGGACGTGCTGATGGAGCTGATAGACTTCAACGTTCAACTTGACAATGACTTCAACTGGCTGTCACAGATTAGGTACTATTGGGAGGTAAGTGTTAATGTGGTGGTTGTTGAGACCTAAATAATTCTTGATTTTACTTTTGAAAAGTGAAATTATTGTTCTTATTGAACAAATATAAAATGATGCAGTCGTAATACTAAGTTTAATTTTTAACCGACTTCCAAAAAGGAGGAGGTTATATGTTTCGATGTATGTATTTTTTTTTTTTTATGTATGTTCACCGATTTCTCCGTCAACTGTGGGCCGATTTCAAAAATTTTTCTTTTGTTCTGTAGGGTATAGTTCTGAGGGGGTCCCATTATCACAAAATCAGGATCTGATGATGGGATCTCAGGGAAATCCAGGGCAACTTTCAAAATTAATAGGCACCTATTATGTTTTTTATATATTTTCTTAAGCTGTTCAAGCATTTGCGTCTGAAAATCGTCATCTCATGTGATGAGCTGATGATGGAAGGTAGAATTCTTCAAATGTTATTTTTTATCTGTGTTCACCGATTTATGCGTCAATTGTGGGCCGATTTCAAAAATTTATTTTTTGTTTGGTAGGGTATACTTCCAAGATATTCCCATTGTCACCAAGTTAGGATCTGATAATGGGATCCTAGGAAAATCGATGGCAAGTCTTAAATTTTATAGGCACTTAGTACATTTTTCATATATTTTCTAAACTTTTTTAAGGATTTGCATTTGATAACTACCATCTCATGTGGATAAGCAGATGATGGAAGGTACAACTCCTCAACGGCTAGGAGTTGAAAGGAAATTCCTTTAAAATTATACATACATATAGACTGATAGTTGTGTTCTTCCAGGCTATTACGTTAATATGATAATAGAAGGTAAATCTCATTAACCTGTAGGAGTTAGGTGGAATAATGGACGTGGTTTATTTAAACTATTTCGTATGGGGAATGTAAACATAAAGATGAGCTCGTAGTTTAGTTACAGCTACAGTAGTCGTAGATCGAGTACTCTTTGGACACCAACACTCCCCCCCCCCCCCCTTTCGGCAGACCCGATAATTACTATTTTCGTCGTTAATGGGTATGCTCCTTGTTTAATATAAAGCTTAAACAGATTTTAAATTAGTGACATATAGTAAGTCACTATAATTAAATCAGCTAAATAAAAGGCACACTAAAAATGTAAAAATAAGTTATTTAAAAAAAAAAATTAAACCGACTTCAAAAAATCTGCACTAAAAAGAGAAAAATAAAAAGTAGAAAATATTACTTTAAAGAACTATGTTAATTTTGGAGTCGGTGCCAGCCAAAGAATAATAACTGTATACTTATTCGATTAATCTGTCAATTTGTAAACATAATCAAAATACCTGGCTGGCACCGACTCCAAAATTAACATAGTTCTTTAAAGTAATATTTTCTACTTTTTATTTTTCTCTTTTTAGTGCAGATTTTTTGAAATCGGTTTAATTTTTTTTTTTTTTAACCATTATAGGTTAAATCATAAGGATCTATAATAACAACGGTAACTTAGCTAAAGTAATATATTACTAGTAACTTGAAAATGTTATTCAAATGAATAATGTTCAGCTTCAAGAGGAAGACAACAGCATGCAGATCGCGACGCGCATGATCAACTCGCAGCTGCTGTACGGCTACGAGTACCTCGGCAACACCGGCCGCCTCGTCGTCACGCCCCTCACCGACCGCTGCTTCCGCACGCTCTTCGGCGCTCTGCATCTCAACTTGGGTTATACGCGATTGGTTTTTGTTTGTGTTTCTGGTTGTTTATCTTCTCGTCTTTCTATTCTATGTAAGACAGAATGATTTAGCGTAAATAAATATATTTTTTTATTCAGAAATTTATGGATCAATACTATAAATCATCTTGTTGTGAGACGAAATTATGCAATACTTAAATAAATTGCAAATAAGTTACACAATTATTTTACAATAATTAATCAATAACTTAAAAAAATCTCTTAAGTATAAGGATAGGCGTAGCGATCCCAAAAAGTAGTATATATGTTACTGTAAAAGCCCGAATATTGGTAAATCTTAGGTTTTACCAGTAAATCTTAAGGTTTACCAACATGAGTCGGTAAATGTAAGAATATGAAAAAAAGAAACGACTTTATCGGGCTTTTACCATTAGAATTTAGTACATGGGTAAGGCTATTCGGACACTAGCGTGACTACAGCGGTAATTTAGCGTGACTGGTACAAAGATTATTTTCTTTCGATTTAGATAACATAGGTTCAAAAGGTTAATCTTAAAAACTATTCTTTCTCTCTAGGTTGGTTAGGTTAGGTTAGATATATGACCAAATCGCACGAGCCGAGCGAAGCGTGCCGCGGCAGCGGCCGGCGAGTGCCAATAATTAAATGTTAACGCTAATTCTTTAGATAATTTATCTCGAGTGCCAGTCACGCTAAATTACCGCTGTAGTCACGCTAGTGTCCGAATAGCCTTAGCCTTTACCAAGTGAAAGGTGGTAAAAATCCGAAATATACAATGATTATAGAACGGTTCTGACTTTTACCATTAAGAGTTGGTAAATCTTAGGATTTACTGTAAAATCTTAGGATTTACCGTAGTTCGGGATTTTACAGTAACATATATATGTGGTAAACAAATGCTACCTCAAACAACAGGAGGAGCCCCAGAAGGTCCGGCGGGTACCGGCAAGACGGAGACAACGAAAGACTTGGCGAAGGCAGTTGCTAAGCAATGTGTCGTCTTTAATTGCTCCGACGGACTTGATTATCTCGCTCTTGGAAAGTTCTTCAAGGTAATTGTTTCTTTTAAAGATGAACAATTAATATTTACATTTTATTATTTTATTATTGAATTTGTACGAATTCTTATCGCAATAGTCATTATTATTGATGCAACGCCTAAATCTATAGTTTTTAAATTATTTTGAAATGTATAATACTTTTTACCACGCATTTTTGAGAACTTATATAAACCGTTTGACGGGGACCTAGGGATGGAGAGCCGTGGAGCCGCTAGTTGCTAATAAATATATAATTTTCAGGGTCTAGCATCTTGCGGCGCTTGGTCTTGCTTTGATGAGTTCAATCGCATTGATCTAGAAGTATTGTCCGTGGTGGCGCAGCAAATATTGTCGATTCAAAGAGGAATAAACTCCGGTGCAACGGAGTTATTGTTCGAGGGAACACTCTTACACTTGGACAAGACTTGCGCTGTCTTTATCACTATGAATCCTGGTTACGCGGGACGGTCAGAACTGCCGGATAATTTGAAGGTACGATTTAATTGAAATTTAACTTAAATTGACATATAACACGAGTATTACTAAACTTTTGCCATGTAACTGTTTTACGAAGACGAAGAATTTTTATTTTAAATTTATTCGACTGCTCTAATTTCCGAATGTAATTTTGGTAGATTGTCTAAACTCTAAACCGTCATGTAGAAAAATCATGCATAAAACGTAGAACTGCGAGCAAAGTCTAATAATAATAATGAAAAAACTTGCTATTTTAGGCATTATTCAGATCAGTGGCGATGATGGTACCGGACTATGTGCTCATATCAGAGATTGAACTGTACGCGTTTGGGTACTTGAACGCCAAACCTCTTGCCGTTAAGATCGTCGCCACCTACAAGCTTTGTTCCGAACAGCTCTCTTCGCAGAGTCATTACGATTATGGTATGAAAATTATATTTAAAAATTAATTTGTAGTAGTACATACTGCTTTTAGTTTTATATTTAATTTTACATATTAATTAATTAAAAAGAATTCCATAAGAAAGAAGAAAATTCATAAAAAATAATATTTGCTTTACTGTTCTCTGATTATTGTAGATGTATTGATTTAAATGCAACTATACTTAAGTGTTGTAGATAGTGAAATTCTCAAAATTATCAAGACTTTTAGTTTTCATCTCATTCAATTCATGACAGTAGTATAAGGCATGTGTTTTAGTTATTTAAAACAATAATTATTAATGAAAATTTAACATGTTGAGTCAATTCGCAAGGCATGCGCGCGGTGAAGTCGGTGCTGCGCGCGGCGGGCGCGCTGAAGCTGCGCTACCCGCACGAGGTGGAGGACGTCATCCTGCTGCGCTCCATCAAGGACGTCAACCTGCCCAAGTTCCTCGAGCACGACGTGCCGCTGTTTATGGTCAGATGTTCCAGTAAAAAAGTCGACTAAGTCTGCTTAATATGACTACTAGGATCTCTAAATATATTATGTTTATATACCTACTCGTAAAACAGTATGGAAACCGTTTTTAACTTTTGTTGATATGACTACGACTGTTACCTGTTGGGAGTGCAAAAATAGGTTACTTTTTAATGAAAAAAAAAAAACAGAAAAAAGAGCTGTATGTGTACAATTGCCGAACACATTGTTTACATACATAATAAACATATGGGCGAAATCTGTCAGATATATGATAATATAATAATATTGTCTGTGCAGGGTATAATAGGGGACCTGTTCCCCGGGCTGCCGCTGCCGCAGCCGGGGCTGCCGCACCTCGTGGCGTGCCTCAGGGAGGTGTGCGTGCCTCTCAACCTGCAGGCCAATGACTTCTTTATTGAGAAGGTACACTTTTTTCAAGTGTTATTGATAAATTTTAATTAAGAAAATATATTTTTTGTGATTTTTTCACTCATCATTGTAAAAAAGTAGAATAATCATTTTTGGTCTCTATATATTTAGAAATATATGTGTTAGGAATACAAACTTCTGTTTAAATGTGAACTTAAGCTAATGTGAATATTTCACTCAAATTTTATTTACTATGAAATTGTTTGAACAGGTCCTGCAGTTATACGAAATGATTCTAGTAAGACATGGTTTGATGTTGGTCGGGTTCCCATTTTCCGGGAAAACCAAATGCTATCATGCTCTTGGTCACGCCTTAGGAATGGTGTCTGAAAAGGTATTATATTGATTATATTCTGCGTGTGCATCATGTATTTTGTATTTCATAAGTTTAATTTTAATACTAAACCCCTTATTTTTAAAATCACATGAAAAATCTAATGCATCTTGAGACTCTATCAACAGATAGCACTTCTTGATTATGTATATTTGTAGGGTTTAATGGATGAAAATCCAGTGGAGTGGACGGTGATCAACCCCAAGTCCATCACCATGGGCCAGCTGTACGGGCAGTTCGACCCGGTCTCGCACGAGTGGTCCGACGGGATCCTCGCCGTCAGCTACAGGGCTTTCGCTGTTTCTACTAATGATAATAGGTGATACTTGTTTCTATACCGGATAGCTGATAATGGGAATTAAGTAATATTTACTATTATATTATATTTCATTCTATGTTTAAATAAATGACACACAGTTAGATGTTTAATACTTAGCCCCTAAAACTTATTCATCACGAATCACACTATAACTTAAAATAGTTGGTACAAGTGTTTTTGCTTTTAAAATGGCTAAATAAATTCTAGATTTACAAAATTGTTACCTTTGACGTTTTCGTTATTATTCATATTTTACTAGAAAATGGCTAGTATTCGACGGCCCAGTAGATGCCATTTGGATAGAAAACCTGAACACAGTGTTAGACGATAACAAGAAACTGTGTCTCATGAGCGGTGAGATCATCCAGCTTGCGCCTACCACTAATCTCATCTTCGAGCCGATGGATCTTGAAGCGGCGTCGCCGGCCACGGTGATTATACCAATGATTTGCTATCAAAATTAGTGAAAAGTTTAAATTTTCTATGAACATGAACAATTTATGATGTCAAGTGTCTATACAATTATTAAAGTCAATATTAAAATATATTTAGTCTAAATTTTATATCAAATCAAATTAGTGAAAACATTTCATAATTGTATCTTAAACGTTAAAAAAATGTATTGTAAAATATATGTATTGTAAAAGAAAATGTATTGTAAAAAGACAGTGGTAGCCCAGCGGTAACGCGTCGCTTGTATAACCGAGTGAAGCGGGTTCAAATCCGGATCTCGTACCTCTGATATTCTCATGTGCGAATCATTCCTATCATGATTACCACTTGTCTTACGGTGAAGGAAAACATCGTGAGGAAACCTGAGAAAACCTAGCAAGTGTTCGTAAGACATGTGAAGTCCGCCAACACGCACTGGGCCAGCGCGGTGGACTATGGCCTGATCCCCCTCGTACTGAGGGAGGCCCGTGCCCAGCAGTGGGACGTTAAAAAGGGCTGATGATGATGAAAAAATATATGTATAAGTATATTGAAAGCATATTTATTATATTTACAGTAGATTTTTTATGTACGCGGTTTACTAATTGTTATAATTATAATCCGTCATATTTTCGTTATAACTATTAAAACTTCCACCTATTGAATGATAATCTGATATGTTCGATGGTATCGAATTGCCTTATTAGGTAATAGCCCTACGTCACCATTATACATAAAAGCTTTTTTGATACGACGCTTAAAAAAATATTATAATATATTAAATCAAAAATGCTTAGGTGTCTCGTTGCGGCATGATTTACATGGAGCCCAAAGGGCTGGGATGGAAATGTCTGATGGAGTCTTGGCTCAACACTTTGCCCGCAACTCTTCACGGCTTCAACCGGAATTATATTCGGACGCTGTTCAACCGCTTCATGTCGCCGCTGCTTTGGCTTGTGGAGTTATCTGACCAAGTTAAGGTATTTGATACTTTGACTTTACAGCAATCATGGTCACGGATACAGCTGATTGCTGTAAACCATTCGAAACGTCGGGAACTAAAAATCAAAATAAATCCGCGACAAAATCCGAAAAGGTAGTTCCATTTATAATGTCGAATATTCGCGTAGACCTAAAAAAGTATTATGTTTTAGAATAGTTTTATACATTTTCAAAATAAAAAAAAAAACCCCTGAACGCTGATCATATTTTGGTAGTGGCGGCTATGAGATTACCTGATTGAGATTGTGATATTGTAGTTCAGGCGTATATGCCGCCGGACATTACGGCGTCATACTTCTCAGAGAAAGACCGTTGTATGATTACATGGGAGTAAGCCTCGTTAACTTCTTGCTTCCTTGTAATATAAAATTTTTTTGAAAAGAAATATATATTTGGATTTGTCCTTATTTCGAATTTGAATTACGAGGTCCAACTTCATGATTAGTAGTCGTTATTTCTACCCACCAGGCAGCGGGACAGTGGCATAATAGACCTTAATCACGAGTACGTGTTTTTTTCAGCAAATGTATATAACTTCACGTACCAATCTGGTGAAAGCGTGCATGAATCTTTTTGATACTTTCATGGATGATTTTAATGATGAAAAATATGTTGAGCAATTATCAGATCTTGATGTCAGAGCGCAACTTGAGGTAATATATCAGTTTGTCACTTATAGTATTCATATATTTTAAATAATTATTTCATATTATGATATCCTTTTCAGGGTGTATTTTTCTTTTCGACTATTTGGTCTATTGGAGCTACTTTAGAGAGTGAAGGGCGCCCAAAGTTCGATATGTTGTTCCGAGGTTTGTTAGAAAAGGAATTTCCTGAAAAGGTGCTAGAAACTTTGGGCTACCCGAAAGAAATAGCGAAACCAGAAAAACAATATATATTTACAATACCTAAAGATGGAAGTGTCTTCGATTATCGCTTTATTAAAGAGGTAACTTTTTTATATAAACTGATGACTCTTACTTTCTCTCCTCTTTATATCAAAAGAAAGAAAAATTTAAATAGGTACTTAAATAAATACACATTCCATATTACAGTTTAATGAAAGAGACTAAAATGTCAGTAGTGGTGGCTACCGGCTGGTCGAGATTGCTTCATTATTTTTTTGTTGCTAGATTCCTTTAATATAATAAATAACTTTTCAGGGCAAAGGGAAATGGAAGCCATGGAATGATGACGTTGTCGCAGCACCTCCCATAAGCCGGGACACTCCTCCCAATCAGATATTAGTGACGACACTAGACAGCGTCCGCTACCTGGCGCTGTTCAAGCTGCTCGTGACGCACCACAAGGCTGTGATGATGGTCGGTCCCACTGGCACTGGGAAATCTTCTTATATTATTGTGAGTACAAAATATGTTACAAATATATACAATATACATCTCAAGATAAAGGTTCCCTGAATCTGGTATTTTATTACTAGTTATTTAATGTACCGTTATGTCATTTGTTTCAGGATTACTTGGTGAAAAGAGTCGACACAAAAGTGTACAAAGCTCTCATAATGGCATTCTCAGCACAAACAAACTGTAACCAAACGCAAGATATAATTATGGCAAAATTGGACAAGAGAAGAAAAGGTTAATTTGGCTATTTTAGTTTTAAATGACTTTGAATAAAAGCACGTTAGTATTTTTTATCATGTAATCATCAAACAAAGAATAGAATATCCAAGACCTAAGTTCTTTTGCGTTCGTATTAATGACGGCTCTTATATGTCTATGCAAGTCAACAAGTCGACCGCATCTGTGATTTCAAAAAGATTTTGTTTTTCTTATATTTCCTGTGCTTTAAAATAAACGTTCCTTTTTTTGTTGAAATGAGTCAAAAATGAGAAAGGTGGACCTGTTTTCTGCAGGCGTGTTCGGGCCGCCGATAGGCTGCCACTGCGTGGTGTTCGTGGACGACGTGAGCATGCCGCAGGCGGAGGCGTACGGCGCGCAGCCGCCCGTGGAGGTGCTGCGCCAGGGCATCGACCTCGGCCTCTGGTACGACCGCAAGACCAACGTCGCCATGCACCTCGTCGACGTGCAGGTAACGATACATAGTCGATGTAAATACCAGAAAGAGAGCATCCAAATCATGAACTTTAGCATTAACTTTTAATACACGAGGTTGAAGTTAACAAAAGTATATAAATAATTATTATGATCAATTTCACCTGGATCAAGAGCGTCCCTAGATGCATATGTATGACTATGAACTCTAGGTCATAGACTATCTATGCATGTATTAAGTTTTTTTTAATACATTTTTTTTATTGACGACACGTTTGGCTCAGTTGGTAGTGACCCTACTTTCTGCGCCAGCGGTCGCGGGTTCGAGTCCCGCTGGGGGCATTCATTTGTTGAGCGCGAATGTTTGCACTCCAGTCATGGGTGTTTATACTTATAATATGTATGTATTTAAAATGTATATAGTAGTATATCAACTATCTGGTATCCGTAGCACAAGCTTAGCTTACCACGGAACTAGATGGCGCTGTGTGTAATAATGTCCCTTGTCCCTTGTTAAAAATCCGTCCAGCCCCTTTAAGCGGAAATAATAATAAACACATGACAACTTTTCTACTAAGTAATAACAATAAGTTAAAATTACGTACAATTAAAATTTTAAATGGAAAGCTTTTTAATTTTTATTTTTAATTGATACATGTAGAAGTGTTCTTAAGAATGCATATTATGTAAATTATGCAACAAAGTCTTAAAACATGTTTCCTTTTTCAGTTCATGTGTGCGATGGGCAAGCCCACGCCCGGCGCTAAGCTCGTCACGCCGCGCTTCTCGCGACACTTCTCCTTCTTTTGCATCGACGAGTTCGATGATGACACTCTTAAAGTTATTTTCGGCAGAATTATGCTCTGGCATTTAGATACTAGGTACCGAAGCATAAATCTAACCATTTAAATTTTTATGCTTTAACTAATATTGCTACTAATTAAATTTCAATTTAAGGGGATTTTCAAAGGAATTCGATCCTTGTATAGAAGAAATAGTAGCAGCGACGTTAGAAGTTTATAAACAGTGTAGATTGAACTTGTTGCCCACACCTTCAAAGTCACATTACACTTTCAATTTGAGGGATTTCTCCAAAGTGATATTGGTATGTATGTGACGATTGAAGAATAGTAATCCCATTTTCACGTTACGTTTACGGTATTTTTCAGTCTACTACGGTATTCTTCAGATTTTGCCCAATTTTAAAAAACGAGGATGTTCCGTACTTTATCTTACTATACCTTTATACATTGGTAAAAATAAAGATCTTTTATAAAATAAAAAAAGAGCGTGCGTACAAAGTACACATGTCAGAAGTGAAACTTCTGTTCACTGTTTACACACTGTATAAATACTAACGATAAAGTAATTTCACTACAAAAACAATTCCTCACGATTACTAACATGAGCAGCCACGTCATAAGTTAGACTGTATATTGTAATACTTTTGCTACACATAACGTCACATTAAAAATTACCGACTTGCGGTGGGCGAGATCCCCGACCTGCGCATCTTGACCGTCTGAGGGGTGGTGACGCTAACTCTTCCACGTCTATGAGTGCCTGGTATTTGATTTACGTGTACGTTTAACGAACAGTGCTTTCATACCCCCTCCATGGTTGCGTTAAACGTTTAACGCAACCTTGTTGGAAGTCGCATAAGAAGTTTCACTTCAATAACATGTTTATTGCTAAGAATTAAATAATTACATTTACTTTTCAGTTATAAAGTGCTTGATTTAATTTTATCTAAATTAGATGAATTTTCTGTATATTCAATGATGTAATCGTTAGGGGGTGCTGCTGTCAGTGCCAGAAGTGACCCCAGACCTGCAGTCGATCAAGCGGCTGTGGGTGCACGAGTGCCTGCGCGTGTTCTCCGACCGCCTGACGGAGGACGCGGACCGGCGCTGGCTGGTGCGCTGCCTGCGCGGCGCCGCGCGCGCGCACCTGCACGACGACCTGGACCAGCTGCTGGCGCGCCTGCTGGACGGGCCCACAGACACGGTGAGCCTGCTCTGGACAATGTCCAATGTGTACATTAAATATTTATTGGAAAATCTTATTGAAATAGTCATTGTTACTTATAAAAAGGCCAAATCTATAGTTTTTGAGATTTTTTTGCTGTTGTTACCAAAAAACCAATGGACATATTTTGATGAAATTTGGTACGTAAGTAGTACGGTATACGTTTTATTTTCCAATAAAGTTAAAAATAATTAAATGTACAATATAAAATTTTGATACCATTTTCCATAATGTTTTATGAATATTGTATGTGATAACTCTTGTTCCTTTGATTTTAGATAACGGACTTACATTTGCGAAATTTGATATACTGTGACTTTGCAAATCCGAAAGCAGATACTCGGTTCTACATGGAGACAACGAACATGGAGCATTTGAACTCGACAGTAGAAGCGTATCTCGTGGAGTATAACAATATGTCTAAGAAACCAATGAATCTTGTGCTGTTCAGGTAATATTACAATCTTTTAAATCTTCTCAAAGTTGAATGTATTAATGAGTTTTTTTTATTTATACACTTCAATAATTTATAAAAATTTCTAATATTCTTATGCTAAATATATTCTAAAGTTCTATCAATGTAAATATTTACATATTCAATTAATTTACCAGCACTATAAGTGTACAGACTACAGAAGGCTATTAAGCCTCAGGATTTAGCAATAAGCACGAAGCACTTAACAGTACTTACTATAGTATTAAGCAGCTTACAAACATGTATATTTGAACTAGGTGTTCTGTCTTACGGAGGCGGGTTAGCCTTTGTCGTTCATCAGTTTAGTAAATGTAATGTGCTTTACCCGTACATATGCACATAAGGCCAGATCCTCACTATAATTCCTTTCACAGTTCTTTCTTGGTCTGGTAAAATAATATCTAGTAAGAAATATCTGTGTGCATTCATACTACAGTCAAGTTTCACTCCATCACATTCCAATCAAGATCAATGTCGAAATTGTACTCCAATCCATTCGTAAGTACTGTAAGAATTTTTCTGCATCAATAGTGAATCGTGAATAGAGTCAGATTGTATAATGTAAACATGATATGACTTTACCAAACCGAGATTGGATCGAGAACGAACTTTAGACGGCGTTATAGTGAGCGTCGGCCCTTAGTTTGCATCAGTTTTCAGCGCTTCTCATTGGCTGTGATGTAAATTCACTTTATGTTAATCCATCGCAATTTACTTCTATCGCAGCTCATTAGCCTTCCTGAAATAAGTTGAATAAATATGACACTAAATTAATTTAAATATAACATTTTGTAGTCATTATTTACTAGTAGTCAATAGAGTTCTTTGCAGCTTTGATTTTTGAAAATATCGACTAGAGAATTATATTTTAGACAAGAGCTTTCAAAAGAATTTTATAATACGTAAAAAAATATTTAGTACATATTTAAAAAATCTAATTTACCATAACATTTTAAATAATTTATTATAATAAGTAAGTAATAAATAAAATTATGGTTATGGTTTTCTTGTTAGGTTCGTCCCGCTTCTTACAAGTCTCGTAAACTCTTTGTAATACGATGGTACAGAGAGCCTACTAATTGACTATGATAATACTCGTACCTACGATGGATTCCAATAACCAAGCCACCTATGATGTTCTTAACCATAAATAATGAATATACATACTTACATAATACATTTAATAAAGTTTCAACAAAGTCGAATCGTACCTTATCTTATGTTAACAAATATATATTTTGAAAAATCTTATTATAGACATTGTTATCGATACGGAGTCCGGGTGTATTGTTTTCTCTTACCGCATCATGAGAAAATCACTGAACCGATTGTGATGAAAGGGTCAACGTATAGAATACCTTTTACTGCAGGAAAGTAGGTACTTCATATCTGAGTAATGGGGACGAACCCGAGTGGAGCGAGGTTGAGTCACTAGTAGATCATAAATGACTTACATGTGTAGCTTGTCATATTCTATCAATTGTAGGGAATTATTGAGATAGGTTATTGGGAAGTCATTGTGCAGGTTCGCGATCGAGCACGTGTCGCGCGTGTGCCGCGTGCTGACGCAGCCGCGCTCGCACGCGCTGCTGGCGGGGCTGGGCGGCTCCGGCCGGCAGTCGCTCACGCGCCTCGCCGCGCACATCAACGAGTACGACCTCTTCCAGGTATCCCGTATACTTGTAACATGACCTGCCCGGGCAGTCTGTGGCTAGCGACGTACACACTTCTGGGTTGGGACAAATTTGATTGCTGAATTTTCTATTGAGCTATTCTTAATAGTTCCCCGGTGTTGGGATGTTGGCGGTTCACTCTCGTTTCTCAGAGAGCACGTCATGTCGAAGTATCACCCCAAAGGAATAGAGACAGCAATTTTGTCTGCGCGTGCGCTTGTACACGATGATAAATCCTGCGCAGTCGACTAGTCGCAATGAGATTGACCATTATTTTATTTTTATTTAAATTATATAATATTACATAATCAATTTTAAGGTAATTTCATAAAATAACAGGTTGAAATGAGTAGAACTTATGGTAAAACCGAATGGCGTGAAGATTTGAAAACCCTACTAAGAAAGTCAAGCACTCCGGATTTACACATGGTGTTCTTGTTTATAGAATCACAAGTAAGTAAAAAATATATGATTGAATGACGTTAACAATATACGTCTATAATGTTTGGTGTTCTTCTTCTTGAAATCTTTTATTTAATCACATTATATTTTTATTAGATAAAAGAAGAGGGCTTTTTGGAAGATATAAATAATATGTTAAATTCGGGCGAAGTCCCAAACATATTTGTTGCGGATGAAAAAGCAGAGCTTTGTGAAAAAATGCGTGTGGTGAGCTTATACATATATACATATATTTTGATACTTAATTTGAATATAGAGATAGATAAATCGGCTAATTCAATCGTTTTGATATGTAACGAAAAGAAATCTAAGATAAGAGTAATGCTATGTGAAAGGTATTTAGCAAGCTCTACGATCTCTGTAGCACACCTCAATGTTCCTTATTCAACAATGTTTTTTGGGTTCCGTTCCCATAGGGCTACACTGACTATTATAATTACGTCATTTTCATCTTTCTATCCGTCCATCCGAAGACTATAGGTCTCTCATGGTACTTGGTAGGTATCTCATGTTTACGAGCACTTTACAAGACTATTCCATACTTAGATTAGTATTTAGTAAAATACAAAAATAGGGGTGGACTTTTATATTTGTACGTATATTTTCATGTGGAAGTTTTCATTTATAAAAGGTCTTCGTTTTGCGACTCAGACTTGCACTTGCCCGATATGACACTAGCTCTCAAAGGCTAAAAGGATCTAATAAGAGAGAATGGTACCGCCGTCGGCAGATCGACCGGCAGCGCGACAAGTCGCTGCAGACGGACGGCAGCCCCACGGCGCTGTACGCGTACTTCGTGTCGGTGGTGCGCGACCAGCTGCACATCGTGCTGGCGATGTCGCCGGCCGGCACGGCGCTGCGCACGCGCATGCGCCGCTTCCCCGCGCTCGTCAACTGCTGCACCATCGACTGGTTCCAGGTTTGTACCGCACTTGCTCTTTGTAGCTTACTTATGTATAACTAATTTTTCTTACTAAACGTCAAAATTTAAAATTATTTTTATACGAAATATATTTGAAATGTAACCAGTAAGTTTAGCAAATTTTAGTAAGTAATATGTTAGAAGTATGTATAAGCGTTACATTTAACAAGGATTTAATTCACAGGAGTGGCCACCTGATGCTCTTCTCGCAGTAGCGACTCGTTTCCTTAAAGACGTAGAATTGACTGAGCTCGAAAGGGACACAGCAATAAAGCTGTGTCAAATGTTCCACACCGACACTCAAGAGCTGACCAGACAGTTTCTATTGAGGTTGAAACGATACAACTATGTGACTCCTACCGCATATTTGGAACTTATTAATATGTTTAAATCACTATTGGGAAAGAAACGAACGTAAGCAAATAATACTGCTATATTATTTTATCTAAATTAAATATCAATTGCAACTAATATTCAAAAACTTCGAAAGGGGAACATTTGGACTTCACACCGTTTAACACGACAAAAACTTCTCAGAGAGTTGCTCACAAGTGAGAAGCGGTACATCACCGGGCTGGATCAGCTCGCCATCGCGGCGGAGTCGGTGGCGGCGCTGCAGCAGGCGCTGGAGGTGCTGCAGCCGAAGCTGGCGGCCGGCGCCGCGGCGGTGGCCGACACCACGGCGCAGGTGGAGAGGGAGAAGGAAGAGGTGGCGCTAGTGGAAGCTGACGTGCTGGTAGATCAGGCTGCGGCGGAGGAACAGGTTGGTTAGTTGTTGGGTTAAATAATAAAAAAAGCTAATAAGTATGTTAGAACTAATGCTTCAAATACAAAAAATACTATAATATTTATTTTTATTCATAATTTCTTCTCTAAAGTTTAAATTAAAGATCTATGTCCTCGTATACATTAAGTACGTGAAATCGAAAATATTAGCATAAACTGAAAAATCGTATTTCTTTAAGTAGAGTTATACTGCAAATATTTACGCATTGCCATTGCCAAAACATTAGGCGAAGGAAGCGCAAAGCATCAAGGACGAGTGCGACGCGGACCTGGCAGAGGCGATGCCCATCCTGAACGCGGCGCTGGCGGCGCTGGACACGCTCACGCCGCAGGACATCACCTTCATCAAGACCATGAAGAGCCCGCCCAGGGGCATCAAGCTAGTCATGGAGGCTATTTGTATACTCAAGGTGAACTTTGTGTTTAGTTGGTCATTTTTATTTGATGATTCAAACTAGGTAAAGCTATAAAAATGTTAATGATGAATTATTATTTTTTTACTGCTTACATACAAAGGATGATCCGGTAAGTTAATATTACACGCTTATACATATTACGCATTAAACTTTCCAAATCACAAAACTTTTTAAATAATATTAGTTATAATAAATTAATAGATTAATTTAAAATGTAGGAAGTGAAACCAGATAAAGTACCTAATCCATCCGGAGTAGGGACGATAGAGGACTACTGGGGTCCGTCCAAGAAGTTACTGAACGACATCAAGTTTCTCGAGTTACTGCAGAACTACGACAAAGATAACATCCCACCAGCGGTGATGAAGAAGCTCATGAACACGGTGATGCAGGACGATGGCTTCGTGCCAGAGAAGATCAGGGCTGTGTCGGTGGCTGCTGAAGTTAAGCTCATATTTCGTGTTTTTGCATAGCTATTTTTAAAAGTAGTTCAGCTACGGTGACAACACAACAATCTGCGCAGGAGATATTGTAGTGTGCAAGTGTTTGAGCAGACACAGATGAATTGATGACTAGGCCATAGTTCTTTGCGCTGGCTTAGTGTGGGTTGGCTAACTCCTCATGTCTTTCGAAAACTTGCTAGCTTGCTAGTTTCCTTCGATGTTTTTCTTCACCATAAGTAGTAATCATGATGGAAATGATCCGCCTATTAAAATGTCAGAGGTGACGGACCCGGGAGTAGAACCCATTGTATTGGTTTTCAAGTGCATTAACATTAAGCCAGTAATGCTACACGCATATATAACGATAATTAGTTTATAATAATTGATACAGGAATGTGCAAGTGGGTGATAGCTATGACAAAGTACGACAAGGTGGCGAAGGTGGTGGCACCCAAGAAGCAGCGGCTGGTGGCGGCGCAGGCCGTGTACGATAAGGCCATGACCGCGCTCGCCGTCAAGCAGGCGCAGCTCAAGGAGGTCACCACTTTGCTATTTGTGCCCACTACCTAAACAACTGCTGAACTGTTCCCAATATTCCACGGTCCCAGTTTTTTTGGTACTGGTTGATTACGGACACCGGAATGACAAAGGAATTATGTCTTTACTCCATTTTAGAGTTCCTTGAAAGAAAGACCGACTTATGTACCAATAGATCAACAAACATTTTGGAAATTTCTATAATTAGTAAGGATTTATTTTAGCAGAGTGATAAGCATTTATATAACTCAACCGAAGTTGTAAAATATTATAAGAATTCATTTCTCGTACCTTTGAATAATAATTAATTGGTATATTAAAATAAATCTGTGGATTATTATTTAATTTAGATTCAAGAGAAATTAGGCCGTCTAGAAGAAGCATTATCCGAACAGAATCGTCAACAAAGACTATTAGACAGCGAAGTGATGGATTGTAGCAATAAATTGAAGCGAGCTGAGATGCTCATATCAGGGTTGGGCGGTGAGAAAACCCGATGGACGCAGATTGCCAAGACTTTGCGTGAAACTTACAATTCACTTACAGGTTATTTATTTATGTTAATAATAATTTAATACAACAATAGTTCTTAATATATTCCAACTTTTTTGTATACTATTTTATGACCCTTTTTTATGAATTGAATTAATTTTTATTTTTAGGTGACATTTTAATCGCTGCTGGTATCATTGCATACTTAGGGCCATTTACATCGGCGTTTAGAAATGAACAGGTATGTAATTTCTATTACACGTAACACAAGTATTGTTTTTAATATAATATGTATAGGTACCATTCGTTTGCACTTTTAACAAAGACGCTTCAAAGTCTTAAATGATAGGTATAAGGTGGTACTACATATTACAATAAACTCAACATTTATTGATAAAAGATTAAGCTTCGCCTGTAACTGAATGGCTTAACTTAGCTTCAAAATGAAAAAAAACCAAAACCTTAGTAAGAGTGTCGCAGGTGGCGAAGTGGGCGCGGGCGTGCCACGAGAGCGGCGTCGTGTGCACGCTCGACTACAGCCTGAGCAAGTCGCTGGGCGAGCCTGTCACCATACAGCAGTGGAACATCGACGGCTTGCCCGCCGACGACTTTAGCGTGGAAAGCGCTATCATTATTATGTATGAATGTTTTTTACACGCTTTTTATTAGCTTCATCTGTATGTTTGTATGTTTGTATGTTTGTATGTTTGCAACCGACTTCTTTGGGCGCGATTTTGACCTACTTTAAACGGCCATATTTCGTTCAAACTTTGTAGCACAACTTTGCTTTTTAAGATATTATCAAAATGATAATCAATCTACTCATATCTGTCAATAAAATATTTATAACTATTGACACCATGCACCCCACGCTTTTTTAAAAATCAAATAATTAATTTAAATTCATTATTAAAATTTATTTTCTATTTTTTAGTTTGGTTTTCTATAAAAAGCGTGTTTTTAGTTTTTTTAATTTTTTATCAAAAACTATTTGGATAGCCATCACTAATATTAATGGTGTCTCATAGTACTAAAATAATATATTGAACGTCTAGTATACTGTAAAAGTAGTTTATAAATTGACAGCATGTGGAAACTAATCAAGTCAAGCTTTCTCCTTATATTAAACCTTATGTAAGTAATGTACAATATAAAAATATTCAAGGACTAGGTAATTTCCGGTAAATTATTGAATATAAGTGCCTTGGTAAGGCTAAAATGTTATTCTTTTGTAAATCTCATATAAACTTCAGGACAGCTCGTCGGTGGCCGCTGATGATAGACCCGCAAGGCCAGGCCAACCGCTGGATCAAGAACATGGAGAAACCCAACAACCTGTGCGTAGTGCGCATGACACAGGCTGACCTCAGTCGCGTCTTGGAAAACGCTGTACAGTTTGGACAACCGGTAATTTGTTTTTTTTTGCAGCATGTATATTTATATTAATTTTTCTTTGCCAGCATTCTTTCGGTTACGCGCATTTCCAATTTTATGTACTCGCTAGTTGTTACTTTCTTTCTTTTTTCGAGTGCTAATTTCACACGAGAAAGATAACTTTTTTTAAATAAATTCATTTTGATATTTGTAGGTTTTATTAGAAAATGTGTTAGAAGAATTAGATCCAATGTTAGAGCCACTGCTGCAACAGCAAACATTCAGACAAGGCGGTGCGCTCTGTATTAAGATCGGTGATACTATTGTGGAGTACAACAAGGACTTCAAGTAAGATGATATTAATCATTATATCGGTACATTTGTATCTAATTATTGCTTTTATAGATTATAGAATTTTCCTTACGATAACAACTAGGAGACAATATTGAGGTCAGTTAATACACATGGTTAGTCTCAATGAGGTTGGCCGCCATGGCCGTCGGTCAGGAGGACATCATCATTATCAGTTTTACAAACGTTTACATATGGGGGTATATCTTTGAAAATCTCTTTAGGTCTACATTAATAATTTAATATTATAATTTATTATCATTACAATTCCTTACTACCCATAAATCAGTAGTAATCAATAGTCTGAAAACTCGTAAATCCTCCAAGTGAAGTTTTATAGCTAGAAAATTTCTCAAATAAATAATGAAACCATCCAGTAAAGTGTCAGTAAGCGGTGTGCGTGCGCAGGCTGTACATAAGCACGAAGCTGGCGAACCCGCACTACCTGCCGGAGACGGGCGTGCGCGTGACGCTGGTGAGCTTCCTGCTGGCGCGCGAGGGGCTGCGCGCGCAGCTGCTGGCGCGCGCGGTGGCGCGCGAGCGCCCCGACCTGCAGGCCGCCAAGGCCGAGCTGGCCGCGCAGGGCGCCGCGCACCGCCGCACGCTGCGCGACGTCGAGCGCCGCATCCTGCACGTGCTCGCCACCTCCGAGCGCCTGCTCGACGACGAGGAGGCCGTGCAGGTACGTTTCTTTACTTGCTATATATAGGTTCCTGGTTCTATTTAAAAAAAAAACAAATGTCACTTCAAGAGTAAAAAACAACTAATAATTTTGATTGGTTTTTCTTGAATAAATTTTATGATATTTAATTTAATTCTAAAATTCTTATTTAGATTTTAAACTCTGCCAAAGACATGGCTAATGAAATCAAAGAGAAGCAAGAAGTAGCAATGGTTACTGAAAAACAGATAGATGAAGCTCGAAATGACTATGTACCCATCGCAGTTCACTCTACGAATCTATTTTTCCTAATTGGTAATTTGTAATTTTATTCTTAGATATTAAATATTAAATAAATGAAATATATAATATTAATATAATTATATTAATTTCTAAGAAGCGATTTAAGCAAAACATATTATGATCATAAAGTCCTGCGATTCTGTCGTTATAATCTACCCACATGCACTGTAAATATCTAATTTAAAACGGTACAAAATACAGGTGTAAAGATAATAACCGTACATTTTGGTTGACGGATGGCTGTGTCTAGCAAAGGAACAGAAAAATTGCTGAATCATTTTTTATTTGTATGTTTTATCTTAGCGTCCCTCGCAAACATCGACCCGATGTACCAGTACTCCCTGGGATGGTTCGAGGGCTTATTCACAGCCTCCATCGACAACACGGAGAAGGTGGACCAGATCCCCGAGCGTCTTGCCATCCTGCGCGCCCACTTCACGTATTCCTTGTACGCCAACATCTGCAGGAGTCTCTTCGAAAAGGTTTAAGAACAAGATTATGTCTCATGGAGTTTAACAAGTGCTTGTTATTTCTTTGTGCTTCAAAGGGTCATTATTTGAGTAGTTCATATTAGATCGTAGTTATAACACTGCATTAGAATACAATAATAAATATAAGTCACTGTCTAAATAATAACATATTATCTTGAACAAAAGATATCAGTTCAAGGATTCTTTTATTTTTCAGATGAATGAATAAGGTAAAGTAGAAACTTTTACTATCATTAAGACTTAAATAACAAATTATCTTACTCATGTTCTTGTTTTCTAGGACAAATTGGTGTTTTCGTTACTTCTAACTGTAACCATAATGGTGGCGGAGGATCAGCTGAAGCAATCTCATGTAATGTTCCTCCTGGCCGGAGCCCAGCCCAGAGTGGTTCCGCCCAACCCCGTAAGCTTCCTCAGCCCGCAAGCTTGGGCAGAATTTAACGGGTTCGTTTTTTAATAAATGCTGTGTAACGATCAATGATTTTAAATTACTTTTATATAATAGTAATGCAAGTAGAAGTAGCAATTAAGGTTGTAAAACCTTGACTTGACAATAAGCTTGTATTCGTACAGTACTTTGCGTTAGCAAACATATTTTTGCTTAGAAGTTATCTATTGTGCCAAGAATTGAAAATTATATCAACTTTATGTTGATAACTTATAAGAATTGAAAATTTGGGCTAACCTTGCAAACGTCATTTCAATTATTTAAACACAGAACAATGTATGTGTGTGCCAAGGTATCGAGTGTGTCCACAGACTGAACGAGCTGGAGCCGTTCCACGGCATCGTGGAGCACTTCACAGATCAGCTGCCGCAGTGGCAGGCGTACTGCGACGCGGCCGCCCCGCACGAGTGCGCGCTGCCTGCACCCTGGGATACCAAGCTGGATATGTTTGAGGTGCTGGCCCCCTAAATTAAAAAACCATCTATGTTTTTTATTGCTTTAGATGTTTTATGATTGTTCCATTCCATTAAATTCTAAATTTATTCTTCTACTATTTAACGTTTCGATGACACGTTTGGCTCTGTTTGTTTGAGTCCTGCTGAGGATTCATATATTGTGCATGCATATTTGCACTCCACCATTCATGGTTGTTTATATGTTTTATAATTAATTATTTGGTATCCATAAAACGAGCCTCGTAGGTTATCATGGAATTAGATGGTGAATGGTGTTAATAAAAAATTATCAAGATGAAGTCAATCAAGCTACAATTGCATTCATGCGCCTTATAAATGCGCCTTCTAAGAGCTTTGCCCAGATTAGTTTACATTTAATTTGGAAAAGTATTGTGTATGGGCCAACATTATAAATTGTTAGCCCATGTATTTTTACAGATCAAAAACACTAGAAAGTGTATAAAATTGCAATATATTTTAATTTTAAATCGCGAACTTTTCTATTTTAGAAAATGATGGTTCTACGATGTATGCGTTTAGATATGATGGTGCCGGCGGTTCAAAATTTTGTTGAAGGTAAATATTGTTTTACTTCCCATTCTGATCTATTTGATAAATTATTGACTACATTAAATAAAAAAAAATTGCAGCTCAAATGGGTCGTCAGTTTGTCGAACCGCCGCTTTTTGATTTGGCATCATCGTATGCGGACTCACACTGCTGCATTCCGCTCTTGTTTGTTCTAACTCCGGGATCAGATCCGATGGGCACGCTACTTAAGTTCGCTGATGATCAGGTATACCTAGATACAAAATTATATGCAATTGGAGTAAAGTCCAGAATCCGGGATAATCGAGATTTCGCGGATTTTGCTGCCGACTTTATGTTATGACATATCGATCATTCACTTCATCCATATTTTATTCCATTCTGTTCTTATAACAACCATTTTACTATTTTTACTCTTATAAAGATTTTATTTCACGTATAGTTATCATCTTGTCAATTTCACATATATTAGCATATAGTATAGCATTTACAATATTAAAAAACTTTATTGGCAAATAAGACGTTTAAGACTACAATTTTAATGAAGGGCTTTGGATCGTCGCGTCTGTTTTCATTATCTCTCGGACAAGGCCAAGGACCGATCGCAGTGAAGCTAATTGATGAAGGCGTCCGAAGCGGCACGTGGGTAGTGTTGCAAAACTGTCATTTGGCTAAAAGTTGGATGCCCATGTTGGAAAAGGTATTTAGTATATATATGACTTTTCCCCTATCTTTTATTTATATTAACAAGAGTTGATAATAAATGTAGACAAATACTTCTTATATTTCTTTTTATAATTATTTTAGAGTATTTAGGGTATTACATTATATTAACTCATGCGTTAAAAATAGTAAATATCGGCTTCAACTGTTATCTTTTGTTACAATGATTGTAGCGTTTTCATTTTCGATATAATTTTTATGATCTCTAAGTGATTATTTAATGCATTTATTTTTTATTTATTTAATAGCAGTATACCAGTGTTTGTGAAACAGGTTATTATATTATAAAATACATATATCCAAATGTAGATCTGCGAAGGTTTTACACCGGACTCTACGCACCCAGACTTTAGGCTGTGGCTGACGTCGTACCCGGCCGACTACTTCCCTGTCTATGTTTTGCAAAACGGTGTAAAGATGACTAACGAACCGCCTCAAGGTAATTGATTACAATAAAAATTTCAAACAAATTCTTACAATAAAGAAGTTGTTTGAAATTCACAGCGCCGTATAAGAGTAGTGCCTTCACGAGTGGCTAGCCTATAGTAATTTAAAAATAATTGAAGCCCCCATTGTCTATTTTGAAAACGAACGTGATTCACAGAGACAGTGATCGATTTTCTTAAATTTTTTAACAAAAACACTCAAAAAGGAGTAATGAATGTAGAAAAGTTTTATGAAATGGTAAATTTTACATATATTAACTGTAATTAATATTTAAAATACTCTACAAGTAGGCAAAATACTTTATAAATAAAAATGTTTAAGAAATATTTTTAATCTCTACCCAAAGTATACATACATGTGTAATGTGTACATACGGTATCTGTTTCAATTGAGTTGAACGGCGACAGGGCTCCGCGCGAACATCGCGCGCTCGTACCAGAGCGACCCCATCAACGACGCGGAGTGGTTCGAGGGCAGCCGGCAGCCGGCGGTGTTCAAGAAGCTGCTGTTCGCGCTGTGCTTCTTCCACGCGGTGGTGCAGGAGCGGCGCCAGTTCGGCCCGCTCGGCTGGAACATCCGCTACGAGTTCAACGAGACCGACCTGCGCATCAGCGTCGCGCAGCTCTACATGTTCCTCAACGAGTACGAGGTGGCTCACTGCTCATATTTATTAACCTATATTATATTAGCATTAATACTCTAATAAACTGGATGCTGGGAGTTAATTAATTATAAACATTTTTACTTCATATTATAAATCCTAATGAGAGGAAAGTAAGCCTCAGAAAGACGTGTTACGTCCTATAAAGCGACGTCGAACCACTTGCATGTTACATATTATTGTTTAATATCTGTAACGTGTATCATAAATTGTGGGAGGATAGAGTGCCAGTGCCGGTGCTAAATTGAAATTCAAAATATTTTATTCAGCATGAAATTATTACAATATTCTACTGAACGTCTTGAGTCTACTACCCGTTCGGAAAGAAGAAGCCGCTGACCTGAAAAGAATTGGCGAAAGAAACTCACCAATTACAAAAGAAACACAAGTCATATTTTCCTTTAAAAATGAAAATTCAAAATGTCATGTCATTCGTTTTGCACAAGATATTTTCAGGCTATAACGTTTATATTATAATGAACCGATCAAATGTTTTAAAAAATATATTGTAGGTACATAATTTTCTTGACATTATGTTATGAAAAAATATATTAACATTATAAAATTCAAAGCTATTCTATTTGAAATAAATTCAAACAAACAAGTTACAATTCATGTCACGAATTTCGGACACAGCTGGTAAGAGCTCCATACAAATATCCCTGAAAATGACGCCTTAAAAGCCATTATAGCTGTCATTACAGATTATGTTTGAAAGGACTTATTTTTTAATTCTTCTACAGCTTATTTAAAAAGGAAAAAATTATACTCTATAATTTGAAAATTCACTTAATTGAATTTTGGCGTAGTTGGTAGAAGTAGTTACTAGTTAGAAATTACATACAGGCTTACTTATTTTGAACACTATAAACATGAAAGCGTGTTGGTTGATTTGTTTTATTCTTTCGTGTGACAGAAACAGAGAGTATTTTTGCCCATATAGGGTCGGACTTCAAACGGCACGTGGTGTACTCGGAATAAAGCACGTGAACGAAGCGAACGTGTAACGTTTATCTACATATACGTCTTATAATAAAATTGTAAGGGAGTTGAATCTTTACATTAAAATATATCTTTTGGAAAATCTTATTGAAATAGTAATTATTATCGATACAGAGGTCTTATAGTTCAGAGAATTTATAGTTTTTAAAAATTTTCTAATTTGTATATCTTACGCCGCCGCATCACGGAGAAGGACTGGACAAGTTTTGATAAAATTTGATATTGTTAATGATGGCTGGATATCAGGGTCAACATATTACACTTTTCAATGCGCTTTTCAATACCTAACTGTGAAAGAGGTACGGTGGGTCACTAGTAGTGTATAAAATAAAATCGGTGTGTGCAGGACGTGCAGTTCGTGGCGCTGCGCTACCTCACGGGCGAGTGCAACTACGGCGGCCGCGTCACCGACGACTGGGACCGCCGCTGCCTCAACACCATCCTGCACAAGTTCTACAACCCCGACGCCATCGCGGACGAAAAGTATTGTCTCGATCCCACTGGTAAAACATTTTGTGACTTGCTGTTACCCAGTACCCACTACTGTTACTACATATTACTTTCTCGTTCAATAAGAAACTGTATGTTTGTTACTATATAGTATACATACGAGTTATACCCGTGTAAGATATAGGTTTGACGACATGTTTGGCTCAGTCGGTAGAGACCCTACTTTCTGCGCCAGCGCTCGCGGGTTTGAATCCCGTAGTAATGTTTGTACTCCAGTCATGGGTGTTTATATTTATAATATGTATGTATTTTTTTTATTATTTATACGTGTAGTATATCAACTATTATCCGTAACACAAGCTTAGCTTACCCCAGAACTAGATGGCGCTGTGTGTAATAATGTCCCCACATATTTATTTATTTATTTAAATAGGAACTATTTGGTTAGGTATACTATTTCTTATATTTTGATATGTGCATTTTAATACAATTATAAACATTTATTTACCTGCAATATAAATCAGTGTAAACATAGTATTCAAATTATCTACTCAATTACTAATAACTTTATACAATTTTATAATAAAGTTATTAGTTACTTTGAAACATTATCGCGTAGAAAGCCGACGGCAATATCGGGTCACGTTATTAATTACTCTTCCGACTGTGGTTCAAAATTCAAAGTGCTTTAATTAACTACATTATGCCTAATACAATATGGCCTCTTTGATATGGTCCGTAGGGCATAACAACATTTCATAACTAATCGAGAAAACTGTTATAGAATATATTTAATGTTATTATCTCAATACCAAAAGCTGAGTTCGAGTTCCGACTTAGGTACTGAGTTTTAACTCACTAGACATACGAAGTATTGCTCCATCAGACTTTGAGAATGAAAGAAATCCGTTACATTGTATTTGCGCGCATAATTATTGTGCACTAAAACATTGCATACGTAATAATTTCTTAGATTTTGAATACTTTTCACGAATATTTAATCAGTACATCAGTATATCAGTACATATATAAATAAAATTGAAGTGCCTGTTAAAAACAGATATGGTAATAATAATAACTGTCTGTCAAAGACAAACAATTCAATTTTATTCATATGTACTGATCTGCTGCGCAGTTAACTAGTCTACAAGACTGTCATAACTGGCACTAGGCACGTACTACATCCCGACGCTGCGCGAGCACGCGGACTTCGTGGCGTTCGCGCGCGCGCTGCCGGTGGCGACGCCGCCCGCCGTGTTCGGCTTCCACGCCAACGCGGACATCACCAAGCACTTCCGCGAGGCCGAGCAGCTGCTCGCCACCGCCGTGCTCACGCAGGTACCGCCGCACTACACTACACTACACTACACTACACTATACTACACTACACTACGCCACGCTACGCTACGCTACACTACACTATACTACAATACTTATGCAAGTGCCACTTGATGGGTATAGGATTATTGTTTAGTATGTAGTGTCTAAAATAAACGTAAATTGATTCGTTGTAATGATTTTTATTAAGGATTTTGTTTATTGTATTTTTTTGCATCATAATAGATTTCATGGTCATTGGTCATTCTGATTACTTAATTAGTTACCACGCTTCGGATAGTACAAAATAATATCTTTTTCATTTTACTCGTTTGTAAAATTTAATTTTTAAACATAGTATATTATGTTTCATATGTATTTTATTTATTATTTAAATATGTTGTATTTTGTTTCATTCGTCAATCTTCGCCGGACTCAAGGACCGCACTGTGAGTAGAACTTCATGTAATTTCATTAAATATAAATATTCCTTTCATGTATTTGTAAATATAATTAATTATATTCTGTTTGATTTCACGGGAAGGATCGTCTCAAACAATATCTGGTAAGTAATAAATTAATATGTCCTTACCACCTTACAACCTACTTAGTACAATTATTATAAGATTATTCATTACCATATAAGTTTGCTAAAAGGTACCTAACAGGTACGAGTATTGATCAATTTTGTATGTTATTGATTTTTCCCTTCAATTATAACGCAAGTTAAATAAAATTTACATAGAAATTCATTAAACAGATAGCACAGTTTGAAAATCTGTACTGTAGACGATCGTGCATTGATTTAAATGGAAATGCTGTCAAATACAAGGCTTGTCAAAATACCAATTATCGTAACGAATGGGTGTGATATTAAAGCTTTGCAGTATAAATTGTAGAAAACATCCGTCACACCTAAAGCCGTTTCTCAACTGTTATATTTTAAAAGTATGCAGGACAGTTCAGTGTGTTTCACTTTCACCCGTTCCTAATCTGCACGTCTTGCACTGTGTGTTAGTAGCTGTAGCACGTACTCGTATAATCGACCAAGATCAAAGCCCCGTCAGACTTTTCTTATTTTCTCATTAACCAAATCAATGGGATTAGGTAGTTTATGACGAATGGTCTTGACTGTACGCATACCCGCTAGTTTCAACCGAGGGCCAATTAAGAGGTACCCGGTGCTAAAGTTAGGTCAAAATAGTATTTACTTTTCTTAAAGTTTCAGTACTGATTTTTACGTATGTTTTTGTAGAAAAAGCAATAATAAATGTAGATAAAGTTTAAACAACGTTTATTGCTCGGTAATAATATTTACAGTGACATGGTATATGACAGTATCTAAAAAGAAGAAATTATAGGCACACAACCGCCACTAGTTAACAAGGAGGTTTACAATCAAATACTTTATGTTTAATATTCCAACATCCTCCCTTAAACATAAATCGGAGTTGATTGATCTTCAAATAAGCCAATTTTACGCATTCTAGTTATTTATATTTAACATAAATCACAACAACGCTTATATCTGACCTGGAAATCTAGAGAAATATACAATTAACAACCAACATTCTCTCGATAAGCGATTCTATTTAATATACACGATTCCTCGAGATTTCTTTAAATTTTGTATTAGGATCTATTGAAGTCTTAACACTTTTACAATCTGACATATCATACTTATTTAACACTACTTGTATATTATTGTATTTCTTTTGATCTAAATATAAAACTGCTTTGTTCCTGTCTCTCTCTACATGTATACCAATACAACAGATTATATCTCCCAGGTCCTGTATTTTAAATTCAATATGATCAGTGCCTGACGAGACTTCTTCAACAGTCAGTGGATCTAAAATCTGTTGAACACACATGAAATTGTTGTGTTTCTGGTGAGATCTTAAGGTGATATTTCTTTTAAAATCATCATCGATACCATCATCATTTGTACCAGAATGGTATGTTTCATCACTAGTCGTCCTATTCAATTCCCAACTATCAAAAAACGTTTCAGCACTCGAGTATGATAGAGCATCATCTTGAATCTCATTCTTTGGGCAATCGTTAACAGTTATATCATCATTTTTTGCATTTAGAGGGACATTGATAAGCTGTTTTGCTAATATGGGTTGCACTGTGATATTATCATTATTATTCATTGTTTTCTCAATAAATATCACATCCCTACTAATAACAATCTTTTTATTTGTTGGATCATACAATCTATAGCCTTTTGTCTTATCGCAATATCCCACTAATACTAATTCTCTTGACTTACGATCCCGTTTTAAACGATTTTGTTTTGTAATATGCACTATAGCCTTGGAACCAAACATTTTTAAATGTGAATTGTTTGGCTTCTTACCAGTCCATTTTTCATAGGGTGTTACCTCAGCCAAAACTCGTGATGGTGATCTGTTGATGATATAAGCTGCAGCACTTACTGCCTCTGCCCAGAATTGTTTATGTAGCTTTGCTTCAAATAACATGCATTTGGCATGTTCCACCAACATCCTGTTTACCCTTTTTGCTAATCCATTCTGCTCAGGCGTATATTGAGTGCTGGTCTGATGTTTGATGCCGGAAGCTGCTAGAAAATCAGATAAATTTTTACTATCATACTCTTTTCCGTTATCACTCCTTAATACTTTTATTTTTTTATCTAATTCATTTTCTACTTCTTCTTTAAAAGATTTAAACACTGACTTAATATCCAATGTGTTCTTGAGAAAATATACATAAATTTTACGGGAATAGTCATCTATGAAGGTTATGAAGTACTTTGCACCACCAGCAGACGGTGTCTCCATCGGACCATACAGATCAGTATGTACTATTTCTAGTAATGTTTTTGCTCTCTTTACATCAGCCAAGCTTAAATGCCCCATTCTCTTGTCCGATTTAATAATGTCTGTCTTATTTTCACACGAAACAGCATAAGAATTCCCAGTAACAGTATTCAGTTTGTACATGTTATTGGTAAGACTTGCATTAGCTATTAAGATCTCATTAGCGTTGTATATATTGCAACCAATTTCAGTGAATTCCACTTTACAGCCATTTTTGGTTAATTGACTAACAGATATAATAATAGGTTTACGCTTAGCTCCGGAACATATAAAACATTTCTTACCTGGATAGGACGCTCATCTTTGCAATATTTAGTTTGAATGTTAACTTTACCCATATTTTGCACGGAGATTCCATCATTATTAGCAAGTTTTATTTGCTCAATCGGAGATGGTTCTAAATCGTACATCCAGTTAGAATGTTTAGTCATATGCACTGTGGCACCTGAGTCAATATACCAATCATCTTCACTTAAATTACTGAAAGCTGAAAAAACCGCTGAAAACGTATTGGGATTAGTTGTCTTCACTGTGCATTGATTTTTAAAATGTCCATATTCGTTGCAATTAAAACAGTGTGGTCTCTTTCCTTTGTACTTGACATTATTATTAGAAGTATTCTTGTGCTGTGCGAAGAGTAGAGAAGAATCGGAAACTTTCACTTCCTGTAAAAGTTTTGTTTTCACGAAATCTGCCGAAATTTTAATGCCAGAACTTTCCAGATCCATGATCATAGGTTTATAATTTATTTATTTATTTATTTATTTATTTATTCAGGTAAAAACAGTCATATACACAAAAAAAAATATATTTAAACAGTAAGAATACAATTAGACCTACATTACCCTAATTTGTTACAAGTAAATTACTGATTTGTCATCAAAAGTGACGGATGCTAAAAAGTATGTTTTACAGGCAAACCTAATTTAAAAATTGAATAAAAATATTGAAAAAAATAAAATAAAATAAAAATAAAGTTTATACAAAATTTCCCAAAAGTAAAAAACTAAAAACATTGATTGGTTTATACCTACTGGCAAAAAATGTAACAAATAAATGTTAATAATATTATCATAGTACAAACACTTAAATTATTATTATAGTAAGAACAAGAACGCCTGAGAAAGGTATTTTTGCATACCTAGTATGATAAGAAGGTATATGAAAGGTATCTTTGGAACGAGAGGAACGAGAGGAAAAGGAGCGGGGAATTTTGAAAAATATGAGGTTTAATAAATCTGTGGAGTTTACATAGTTATTAAGAATTTTGTATAAGTATATGGTATCTAAATAATTACGTCTGGAGTGCAAAAGCTGCATATTATGTCTTGTCAAACTCTCCTCGTAGTCGTTATAATAAAGACCAGTACGATATTCCAGAGCCTTCACGAACTTCCGTTGCACTTTTTCAATTCTTTGGATGTGTACCATATATTGAGGACTCCAAACAACACTTCCGTATTCGAGAATGCTTCGCACATATGCGTAATATAGTATTTTTAGTGTATTACTCCGAGTGAAAGGTTTGCTTAGACGGAGGATTAGTCCTAAACGGTTAAAAGCTTTAGCTACAATTTTGTCAACATGAAGGTTAAAGTGCAGTTTGTAGTCTAGCGTGACGCCAAGGTAACGAACTTCGGTGACTCTGTTCAGAGTGTTCCCTAGTAATTTGTAATTATAAATATGAGGTTGATGTTTTCTAGAAAAAGTTATTACGCAGCATTTATCAACATTAAGGAACAAATGATTATTATTACAATATTGCTCAAATTGATATAAATCTTGCTGTAACTCAAGACAATCATCATCACAACGGATAATTTTATAAATCTTAGTATCATCGGCGTATAACAAATGATGTGAATTTCTAATGCAAGAGTTCATATCATTTATATATAAAGTAAATAAAAACGGCCCTAAATGAGAGCCTTGCGGGATTCCAGACGAGATTTCCACAAAACCTGATACATAACCCTTAAGTGCAACATTAATGATCCGGTAAACCCGCCAGCATGAGTGTTCCCAGCCATTGGTCGTCGACATCGAAACCGATATTACGTAATTTGTATGCAGTACTCATTATTTTATTAACGTAATCTTCAACATTCGCGCAATTATCTAGCGATGTGTTTATTAAATCCCGCAATAAGCCGACTTTCCTTGTTAGCCCGGAGTCATCGAAAGCATTTTGTAGGTTCGTCCATACTTCTTTTGACGTCTTTGCATTTTCAATATGGACGTAGTTAATTGGTTCGACTAACAAAATGATTTTTGACTTAGCTTTAATATCCTTTATAAAATCGACTTTGATACCGGGATCGACACATTCCCACAAATCCTCATGTTCTAGATAAGCTTTGACCGCGAACTTCCATGTTGAATAATTTTCCCGTCCAGCTAATTTCTCAATTTGTAAATTAGACGTAGCCATTTTTTCCGGGGTGACGTTCGATAAAATATTTCCAAATTACTAATATCAACGACTGTATAATACTTTATAGCAATAAATATTAAACTTTAAATCTATTTAGCCTTTCTGGGCCCATAACCTGTAGAAAAAGCAATAATAAATGTAGATAAAGTTTAAACAACGTTTATTGCTCGGTAATAATATTTACAGTGACATGGTATATGACAGTATCTAAAAAGAAGAAATTATAGGCACACAACCGCCACTAGTTAACAAGGAGGTTCACAATCAAATACTTTATGTTTAATATTCCAACAGTTTTAAAAGCTTTTAATCAATACTGCCAGACACTTTTCGTCTACGGTAACTTATACCAGACGCTTTAAAGGTCCCAACAAACAATGTAACGCCACTTATAGTTTATGTATAATACCTCAGTCTTAATTTTTATATATGATATTCAGGAGACTGGTCGAATGGGCCCAAAACAGACGCCCAGACGCACGAAGTGTAGCTATGCCTATGAGTAACAATAAAAACGTGGTAATGGACCAGGTACATCTTAATTGGCCGTCGGCCTAAACTAGCGGGTATGCATAGGTACAGTCAAAGACCATATTACATAAACTACCTAATCCCATTGATTGGTAAATGCGAAATAAAAAAAGTGTGGCACGGCTGGGATCTTGTTCGACAAGTAAGATGTGTGCGCTGCGCGGCACTCGGCAGGACACGCTGGCGGCGGAGGGCGCGGGCGCGAGCGCGGAGCAGCAGGCGCTGGCGGCGGCGCGCGACGTGCTGGCGCGCCTGCCGGCCGCGCCGCGCCCCGCCGCCGCCGCCGCCGCCGCGCCGCTGGCCGTCGTGCTGGTGCAGGAGGCGGCGCGCTACGAGCGCCTCGTGGCCGTCGTGCGCTCCAGCGCGCGCGCCGTCATCGGCGCCGTGCAAGGTTAGTGCTTGCACGGCTCTTTTTATACCCTCAATTAAAATCACTTTAAGCCCCCTCTTTGTCTATTTTGAAAAAGAACGTGGTCCACAGAGACAGTTTTCGAACTTCTCAAAATTTTAAGACATGGAGTAAAATTCAGTTACAAAACTTGAGCTTAGAGAAACACTTATCATTTTATAGGTACGATTTCATCGTAAATTAAAGTACTTTTCTTGCGATTTTTTTCTAGACTTCTATGAAATTTATCCATTAAAAAATGTTTGGAAATAAAAGAATCGTTTGTGGCCCTCTTAAATCAGGAATCCCATGGATCGTTATTGGTTATGCCATAACGGCAAAATAAAATCTACTCTTAGTTTGCCTAAACGCTGTCTCCACCCTTATTCGTGTCGAATATATCAAAAAAAGAAAAGCGGTGGGCAGCAGATGAATACGAGCTGGCCAGTATCGAGATGGGCTGAAGAAAGCCAGAGAAAGTCTTCATTCGCTGATCGATTGACTATATCGATCAATCGGTGTGATACTTTAGGCTACCAATATGACATCTTATGAATGAACTTCGTCTCAACAGTTTAACTGCCTCAGTGGTGGACTGACTGCACATCGTGGATTCGTGTCCCGGCTCGGATGAAGTGTCATTATTGAGTTTTTCTGTTAATCCTGTCGTAGAAAAATATAATGGACGTAATGACCTTATCTTAGTCATCTATAATAATGTATAATAATATAGTGGTTAATAATATAATAATAATTTTAATTACATATTTATTTTTCTACCTCCCTTTTCTCCTCCCTCTAATTCTCGAAAATCTAAAGCTTTAGATTAGTATAAATATAAACGAGTACCAGTACAAGTAAGAGTTAGCGCCACCACCCCTCAGATGGCCCCTGCGCAGGTCGGGGTCTCGTCCACGCAAGTCCGTCCGTCGCAAGTCAGTGACATTTGTTACTCTGTAGGTAACTCGTGGGTGTGACTGTCGCACCACCTCCCTATCTCAACAAGCCGGGTTTCTTCGAGTTTTCTCAAGTAGACGGGGTTAGTTAGTATTAGTATAAATATCATCATCATCAGCCCTTTTTAACGTCCCACTGCTGGGCACGGGCCTCCCTCAGTACGAGGGGGATCAGGCCATAGTCCACCGCGCTGGCCCAGTGCGTGTTTTGTACGCACACACTTTAAATTTCAATAATATAATAAATTAAAAAAAAAAACATTTCTTATTTACACACAATATTATGTAATCGACAGCTTTTATATGACATAATGATTAAACTACGAGTACAAAAAGCCTTATGTACTTTTCAGGCTTGAGCGATGTAGTAACCATCAAAGAATACAATACAATTCAGCAATATGGTTTCTTTGTACAAAAGAAATCGTTGTATATAAAACATAATATGAAATTGATATTTTTCTAATATCTCATAGTATTATATTATAATACAAAGCAAATAATATATTTGTTAAATATGTACTTACAAAAGTCTGTGTAATGAAGGTGATTCTTAGATAACTGTGATTTTTACAATTCAAAATTTTAATAAATTAAAAATGCTCCAAACCTTGTGTTCTGGGTATTATTGGACCTTAATTATGGTCAGAATTAAGCTTATAACGTGATTCTACTACAGCTTAAATAGCCAAGAAACAAGAACAAAAATTAAAAATTTCAACGCCACGGTACTGACATCTAAATGAAATATTCAAAGTACTTGCCTAAATCTTTAATTAATAAAACACATGATAAATTATAACACTTTAATAATTAATAATTATCCAGAGATAGTGTTGGCATTTTCTTTCTTCATTTTAATAATCTTTGGAATTTATTAATACTAGAAATAGAATATCAATTTTTATAGTAGTCTTAGAATAAAACCAAGTTTAACATGCGTTAATTAATGGAATTAACTAAAATTTGTTAAATAAATTAAGCACTGGAGCCATTTTTATAATACCTCCTAGAACAATTAAAAATGATAATAAATTCCACATTCCAAACATCCACGGTACTGACATTTTGGGTATATTTCTGTAAGTTATTCATAGTCCATTAATACTTTTACTTCAATGTCGAAAGTAAAATACTATCAAATTTATTATATTTATAGTTTTTTGATCGAAAAAAATCATGTTTTGTAATAAAATATAATGTACAAGACACAAAAAATCACAGTTATCTGAGAATCACCCATTTAGGCACATAGTATCAACAAAGCCTACGGACGTGAAAGCCCAAGCTGGCATACACTAATGTCCCAAGCGAGTGTATGGGGCAGCTTGGGCTGGCTGTCACGTCCGTTGGCCGACTATATGTTTCATAAGCTTTGGTATCAATGTATATTTTTATGAAAAAAATTTTTTTTCTTTCTCGTCTGAGAATAACAAGTAAAAGCTAAAAGTACTAAATAAGTTTTCAATACATTGACGTATTTATATTGTAGCAGACAAACAATAATATTAATGATTTTATTATGAAAAATTCCTTTCAGACAGGCGGTTAGTATAAATGTCTCAGAGATTAGATTTTTACTTACAGTAAAATTATACAAGTACGTTGAATCGGGTCACCACTTACCAGCTATCATCATACCTATGATCGAAACCTGTCCAGTGGTTTTATCGTGATGCGTTCTCAGACAGACAGAGATAGAGAGAGGGATATGATATTTTCTAGCAGTAAAACGTATCGTGGAAAATCGACTTCATGAAGTCCGAATGTGCCTGATGCATTGTTTTAGTGATCTAAAACATTATTGCCTTTCTAATGAAATCGTTTTAGGGTTGTTTAGATGGTTGCAAAGTCTTGAAACTTGAATAACATTGGTGGCCGTGGCCGAAATCGTCAAGAGACCTGTATTTTTTATTTAATCTATGATTTTATCTTCTACCGCTTTTCTGTTATCGTTGTACCTCGACGTCCCGCAGGCGAGAGCGTGCTGAACGACACGACGGAGGAGGTGATGACGAGCCTGGTGCGCGGGCGCGTGCCGGCGCTGTGGGCCGCCAAGAGCTACCCCTCCCTGAAGCCGCTCGCCGCCTACTTCAACGACCTGCTGGCCAGGCTCGAATTCTTACAGGTGCTACTCACATTATATTTTACGGTTTCAATACTATTTTGTAGACCTTATAAAAGATAGAGGAAAGATGGTAGTATTTATATGGGTAAAATGTTTTTTTTTATTTTTCAAATAATTTTAAAGACATATTTCATAAGTTTATCATTATACAATGGTAATTTATAAGCTAACGGAGGCAATCTATTTGGTAGCACTGGCATCAGCACGGGCCGCCGGTGGTGTTCTGGCTGTCGGGCTTCTACTTCCCGCAGGCGTTCCTCACGGCGGCGCAGCAGAGCTACGCGCGCAAGTACCGCATACCCATCGACCAGCTCGCCTTCCACTATGAGGTCGTACATTTTTACTGCTTATTTCATGCCAGCGATTTGATGTGTCGCTAGACACCTAAGAGTATATAGCTTTAGTGTTACTAAATTATATCCAATTCTGTCCAAAGGTCTAAACACCCGAACACAAGCACGTTTATATAAACACGCACGTACATATTTCGAATCCAAAAAAAACTTCAACTTATTTTTTTTAATTGTGAATTTCATGCTTTTTTTTGGATTAACTCTGTAATAGAACAAC
Organism: Boloria euphrosyne; assembly: GCA_951802675.2. Lineage (NCBI taxonomy): Eukaryota > Metazoa > Arthropoda > Insecta > Lepidoptera > Nymphalidae > Boloria > Boloria euphrosyne. The sequence continues at coordinate 10,795,250 of OX637873.1, read as the reverse complement.
CAAAAAAACGTATATTATCAAGAATAAAATATATTATTTACAATGACAACACTCAACATCATGGTGTTTTAAAGCAAATGTATTCAGCCATTGCACGGCCTCCTTTTTATACCAGAGGGATCAGAACATAGTTGACCACGCTGGCCAAGGGCGAGTTGGCGGAATACACGTCTTTCAAAAATTTACTAGGGTTTTCTCAGACATGCAGATTATAAATAAATATAAATAGATATCTTGGGACATTATTAAAAAAGTGCCATCTAGTTCCGTAGTAAGCTACGAAGCTTGTATTACGGATACCAGATAGTTGATATACTTACTACACATACTTATAAATTTTAAATACATAGGTACATATTATAAATATAAACAGCTATGACTGGAATACAAACATTCGTGCTCAACTAATAAATGCCCCCAGCGGGACTTGAACCCGCGACCGCTGGCGCAGAAAGTAGGGTTACTACCAACTGAGCCATACGTGTCTTCATCAGATTTCCTCACCTTCACCTTAAGATAAGCGGTAAACATGTTGGAAATTATTCGCACATGTAAAAATCAGAAGTGCAAAACCTAGGATTTGAACCCGCTTCACTTGATTTTCTAAGCAAGCGAGTTACCACTTTTCTTTGTACCACTGCCTTAAATGAGCAGGTTTTATTTTTATTTTAAATAATCGTAAAAAACAACTAATAACGATTACTTTTTTAATAGAAATACATATTAAGTTTGTTTAAAAATATACATGTGAATATGTACGTGTACTTTAACATTATTTAAATACAAGTTAATATATTACTTACCTACAGGTACAAAGGAGTACGAATATTAAATATGATGTTGACTGTTGACGGCAGCCATTGTTAAATATAATTTGATATAGAACAGGAAGAACGTGTGTAATTGGATTTCATGTAGCCTTTTTGTTGAGTGCTTTACAAACAAATTCATTTCGTTCTGTTCATAATTTCAATAAAATTCCAATTAGCTTCTCGTAATTGGGTTGAAATTGTAGATACTGTGATGAAAAATATATTTTACTTTACCTTAAACGAGATTTTCAGCGGACAATTTTGTCAAAGGCAATTATTAATTAAAAAACGGAGGGTCGGGTGGGTGTGTCGGGTACGTCCACTGTGTAGGCAGACATCATGCTAACGCTTTATAAAATAAATTAAAAGAGAAAAGATGAACATTTTTGTGCCAATTATCCATAATTTTTTACAATTAATTATACATGCTTGTAATGTTACGAACATCAAAGACCTACAATTATAATTTGAGCCAATTTGACTATATCAAAGTGTTTGCCTAAATATTTTCTTTTTACTTGTATTAAAAAATATATTATGTAGTTAAGATTTAAACATCAAATATTACATAAGATTTGAATCATGAATTCACAATCACAAAATGTGAGATAGTTTAAATTTCATAAAATTGGCACGAGACTACGAGTTAGGTCAAGAAGCGATGCACAGAGGTCAAGTTCCCTCGATTGGTACTCGATGGTGTTGTAACTTGTAGGTCCAGCGGTCTTTCACCCTGGAGGAGCCGCCGGAGGAGGGCGTGTTCGTGCGCGGCCTGTTCATGGAGGGCGCGCGCTGGAACATGGACGAGTACGTCGTGGACGAGTCGCTCCCTAAAGTGCTCTACGATGATTTCCCGCCGGTCAGTTTAACTGATCACGTTACTCGACGCGATATTCGATTACTAAGATGCACGTCTGACGTCGCACACCACAATGTGATGTACAGAAACAGAGCTTTATTATTTTGTGCAGGATTACTTTAATATTTTTGGAGTGTTTTAGGTTGGGTTTTTAGTAATAGTTGGTATTTTAATTGAAAATGATGAAGTAGCTCTACTTTAAATAGCCAAGAATCGAGTGCACTTTAAATATTAAAATATATATTATTAAATGCTTAAAGCGTTCATAGAGCAAGTTCGTTTACCTAAAAAACTTAAACTTTACCGTTTTTATCTACCTATGTATACTAAAGTTAATATTAACTTGATGCTACTAAATAAAGCGTGCATTGTTGCACCTAAGTAGGTACCTTTATCTTCACTGTATTAAATTTTCAGCTTGATTTCTTTATGAATGATTTGCACTTCTCCGGATACTTACTATCAACAGTAGACTTTTACTAATATGACGGTGCCTTCCGAATTCAACAGTATTGCTTCCTGTAACATACTTCCGTCCTATTCACGAAATCACTCCCACGGATTACAGAAAACGCTTTTTATATGAACGATGCAACAAATGAGTATATTGTAATGTATGTCGCACTGCCGCGGGCGCAGGTGTGGCTGTTGCCGATGGCGCGCGAGCAGCTGCCGCGCGCGGAGAGCTACGAGTGCCCGCTGTACAAGACGGGCGCGCGGCGCGGCGAGCTGTCCACCACCGGCCACTCCACCAACTTCGTGCTCAGCATGCGCCTGCGCAGCGAGCGCGCGCCCGCGCACTGGGTGCTGCGCGGCGTCGCGCTGCTCACGCAGCTGCCCTTCTGAGTAACTACGAATACATTATTTATGAATTAAATTATTGTTAGTCTTTTGATGGCTTTTTATTTTACTTCCACGAATTCCTCTTTCTTGATATTACCGATATTATTTGTTTAATAATAAATTATTATCATAATCGTGTAACCTTATCCAACTGCGGCGAAGCCCGAAGAAGGGTTATGTCCGACCCTACGTTCCCATTCGTCGCCTGATTCGTCTTGAAATACAGAGAATAATTATGGAGTTCATATCTATTTGGTGGAGCCTGGAGGTCCTATTTTTCTATCGAATTTTAAATATTGTACAAACTAAGAGACATTTTCAAATTGCTGTAACTAGACATTACGCGACTATAATATGAAAATATAAATAATTGGGCCACGATGTCATCTGCTTGCTCATTAGAATGTGGCAACGTTAAGAATGCACAATGACTGACTGACTACATTGCACTGCATTTCCTCTGAAGTGAAATGATTACTTATTTAAAGTGAAGTCAGTTTTAATTAAGACTAAGCCACTGCACTTAGCAAATGCAAATAATAATTTATATATTATGGATTAGTCTCTGGTATTTTATTTTTACTCGACTGATGAAAAATTAAAAATGAAAATGATGGATCCTAGGCACCAATTTGTCCGTCTTAAAAATAATATCGTCCGAATCAATCGAGTGGGGTTATACATTATAGGTTTTACATATATGTTTAAAAGTATTTTATAACGTTAATGTCTCTTAATAAAAAATATATAGAGTACCTTTAACTATATATAAATTCATTTAAAAATTATCGAAAGGAGACACTTTTTGAGTGTGTTATGGTCAAAAAATGCCTCTTATCAACCCTCCTCCTTTCTTTTTTATATTCTAAGAGTAAACCTAGATACTCTCTTTTCCTATGCTTTTCTTTTGCTCGTTAGGTACCTTTGTATTTCTAGAAGTAGTTACTTCATTCTTTTTAATATAAGAGGCTTTTTAATTAATATGACTTAACAAACAAATCCGTTTTAAACTTCATAAAACCTAGGTATTTTATTTACTTAATGTTCTTAATAAAAGGCAGTCTTTGTTCTCGACGCACTACTCTTTGTAGTTTGTCCGTAATTATAAGGTAATCTTGCCTTGTCGCAGGTCAAGTTAATTAATATTAATTATATTTCGTCTTTATGAGAAGCTCGCTTGTGAACAAAAGCTTAATTCGTATTGTGTTGCTCTTAGAGAACTTATTTCTAAGAGTGTTTTTAATTTACGTAATAATTTAAAGCAAAAAACTTCTTCAAATATTTTTGCAACCTACCTATTATTTTTTTTATTATATGAAAAGTCTTGTAACTATAAGCTTTTGAATAATAGAAATCTGTGGTTAGAATTAATTACAAAGTATAAAAAATAAAATGTGTTTGAAATGTTGTACTTCATAATAGGTATCTGTAGCGATGACTGTAGAATAGATTATTGATTTTTAGTTTTTATGTTCAAATCAAGTCTGAACGCTTGTCTTAATGCTGTTTTTATAATTTTGGTTTATAATTGTTTATATATTATAGCAATCAATTTGACAAGCTAAAGAATATTTTTGAATTGCAAATGATGGTGCGAGCAATGTAGGGTAATAGGCGCGGAGTAATTCGAAAGCACCCCAGTGTAGGGTCAATGTCATCGTATGAGACGCGATATTTCGTCGAGGGATTTCACTCCATAGTCGCGACTATTGCGATGGCTCGGAATTAAAGCGTAATATGCTGCCCTGTCATTTAACATGAAAAAGCTCGCATCCCAGATACGATGTATTAAATAAGCGAGTAGTGGGTAGGGGGGTGTAGTACGGGTGGCACTCGGTCTGGCGCGGTGTCGCCCCGGTAACGCGAGATATTGATCTGCGCGACCTCCCGCGCAGCATCTCTCCCGGGCGCCCGGCCCTGCTCTCCCTCGCCCCCGCACGCCCTTGATCTGCTCGACCGCCGCCCTCGCCACCCCATACAAATACTTATTACACTTTGCACTGCATACTCCACGTAATTCAATGAAGAAATTTCTCTTGTACCATACAAGAGAATATGCAAGAGCTCACTACTCCACCTTTTCTTCTTACCAATTATTAGTTCCATTCTGAGTTGGATTTTGTATAAAAAAATACGCTGATGTATGTTTAACAGTCTAAATGATTTATTTCCTTATTTACCCGTTGAAAGAAAACTAATAATAGAAAAAACATCTCAATAAAACAAACTAATAAAACCGCATTTTCATTTTTCCAAGCACATACAAAGAGCTTTAGAAATTTAAAGGAAACAAAAGCTGTAAACGGAATGGAACCATTAAATACGTTAACAATACTAACTGACGACAAACTACGTGAATAAAATGCATAAAGGAAATTCTACATCGTTTCGTTTGTAAGAGATTTCCTTTATAGAACCGAGCATATCTTTTTATGAAAGAGAGTTACCCCCTACATCAATTTATTGATTTGAAACGCCCATTTGATAAACACGAACTATGTATTTAAAATACAAACAGAAATAGAGAATTCTATATTTTATTAAACTACATGTTCTTTAGTTGTCTGTATTTGAAGCATCTATACATCTACAAGAGTATTTTATATAAAATATTTTAACAACTGGCGTCCTGTTGTAGACGTAATTTTTAGAAATCGCTTTTCATTATAACTTTAGGAATTTTAAGGAATGTTCATATAGATTTAAATTTAACACTTTAGTGTAGGTATGCACGTTTGTATAGTGTACGTTTACTGTATAGTACGTATGCATTGATATATCAGTTGGATTTAATATGAAGAACAATAGTGATTATGATATTTAGGTTTGTATTGATGATAGACACGGGGAAAAATACACCAGCGACCTATTCGTGTGTAATTACGACTGGTATTAGTTGCTATACCTCTATGCATTTCTATTATTTTTATCTCAGAGCAAAACAGCAAAATTGAATGGGGCCGTGGTTGATACATGACTACGAACTATTCAGAAATTTATGCGTTTTACGACTTACCGAGACTTTTTGTTCTGTAAATAATCTTAACAATATTATAATAACCTATTATTCTATGTTCCGTCTTTATCTTTGCTTATGAAGCAGTGGTATGTACCTATGTATATCAGAGCCAAATAACTCTCTTGATCTTCTAACATAGCTTAGGAGACATCAACAGGATTCCATTGTTTACCGTAATCACTTTGTCGTATTTATAAAACATTAAATTAAAAAATAATTCTTTATTGTTGGTTTATACTCTTTATTATTATAATTCTTCTGAACTTCAATATGATATAGGGTTTGGTTCACTACTATCTATCTGAATAGTATATTTTCGTTACAAGCGAGTTAAATCTCCTTCAATTTATCAAGCTGCGAGCAAACCACTGGAAAAAAGCGAAAAATAAAGTCAACAACGTGCGCTATCTCTCGCTACGAGGATTTAATTAAAATGCAGCACTTACATCTGCCCATTCGTTCTCACAGCACTGATCCAAAGTATAAGCGCTCAACAAAACCTTTCTAATTAAATTATTACATTTAAATACTACGCAATTTTATCGCTTATTTGTATTTAATTATTGCTTAAGCAAATTTCACTAATGACTGAAGGTTCAAAAAATTTTCATATATTTGCTGAGTCGAAAAAAGGATGTTTAATAATGTACTAATGTATAAGTATACATAAACGTATTTGCAAAAAAAAAACGAGCACCTAAGGAAATTACCGTTCTAAGTCCGACTTGAGTTAATTAAATGATATTTAATTGTTTACTTAGTCTATCCATACTAATATTATAAATGCGAAAGTAACTCTGTCTTTCTGTCTGTCTGTCTGTCTGTCTGTTACCTTTTCACGCCTAAACCACCCAACCGATTTTGCTGAAATTTGGTATGTAGATAGTTTGCATTCATGAGAAGAACATAATATTATTTTTTTTTAGGAAATTCAATCCCTAAAAGGGTTAAAAGGGGTGGTAAAGTTTGTATGAGAAAAATATTTTTATTGCACATTTTTGCATGAAACTTTGAATTAATGCTTTTTAGTACAAATGATGAAACACGTATTTCAGGGTTTTTCGAAATTCACCCCCATTGGGGGTTAAAGGGGGTGGCTAAGTTTGTATGGGAAATTTAATTCTATTGAAATATTTTGCGTGACACTGAAATAATGCTCTGCAATACAAATTATGAGATACATATCTAAGCTTTTTTGAAAATCAACCCCTATGGGGGTTAACGGGGGTGGCACAATTTGCGTAGGAAAAATATTTAACAGTAATTTTTACCATAAGTCCATAACAATGAACCACGTACATCAGTTTATCACTAACGAAAAACACACAAAGAAATTATGATACACATAGTAGCAAAATTGGTTAAAAATAGGGACGATATAATATTACATAGATTGCAAGAAAATAATCCTAATGTCACATACAATGATTCTATTTATGATGAAGCCCTAACAAAGATTGAAGACCAAGTGATAACTATTACTGGTAAAGATTTATCAGATTTTGGGATGAGTAGACCACGTAGGACAGGGCAAGTTTGTAGTGATGTATTACGCGAACTAAATTATGACCATGCTTTTTTACAACAGCAAATAACGGAGTCCGTTCCACGTTTGAACCCAGAACAAAGAAATGTCTTTAATAGTGTGGTGCAAAAAAATCGAAAACGGCGTAGGTGGTTTGTTTTTTCTTGATGCTCCTGGAGGCACTGGCAAAACATTTCTTATAAATCTCCTTCTTGCTCAAATCCGAAACGATAAGGGAGTTGCTGTTGCAGTAGCGTCCTCTGGCATTGCCGCCACACTGCTCAGTGGTGGCCGGACAGCACATTCAGTACTCAAGCTTCCTTTAAACTTAGCTCATGAAGAAATGCCAGAGCGCGGAAGAATGTTGCAGCAATGCAAGTTGTTGGTTTGGGATGAATGTACTATGTCTCACAAGAGAGCAGTCGAAGCATTAAACCGGACAATGCAAGACATCAAAAGCAACAGAAGTATTATGGGAGGGATGGTTGTTCTTTTGGCTGGTGATTTCAGACAGATTCTACCCGTGATAACTAGAGGTACACCGGCAGATGAAATAAACGGATGTTTGAAGGCCTCTACGCTATGGGCGCATGTGCAAAAATTTAGTCTGACTACAAATATGAGAGTACAACTGCACAACGATTCACAATCGGGGCTGTATGCGGCCACTCTCCTGAAAATTGGTGAAGATCGTATGGCCACAGACATTAACGGTATGATCACACTAAATCACGAATTCTGTAATATTGTTCGCAGCACTGACGATCTAAAAAACAACGTATATCCTGATCTGCGGACTAATATTGGAGACCAAGAATGGTTGTGTGAAAGGGCAATTTTAGCACCAACGAACGAAATTGCTGGACAGATTAATGAAAATATTATGTCAGAAGTGGAAGGTGACGTCGTGGAATATCTCTCTGTAGATAATGTAATGGATACAGAACACATAACATCATACCCTGTCGAGTTTCTTAACTCTCTAGAATTATCAGGCGTGCCTTCCCATAACCTGAGGTTAAAAGTTGGTGTCCCCGTTCTATTAATGCGTAATCTTGATGCACCTCGGCTATGCAACGGCACTCGATTGCAAATTACGCACTTGGGGAAAAACATCGTTAAAGGAACAATTATGACTGGAACGGCAAAAGGAGAAAATGTTCTGATTCCACGTATTCCCATTATTCCAACAGAATTGCCGTTCCAGTTTAAAAGAGTGCAGTTCCTTTTAAAACCCGCCTTTGCAATGACTATAAATAAAAGTCAAGGGCAGACACTGAAGGTAGCAGGTGTGCACTTAGAGAAAAACTGCTTTTCCCATGGGCAATTGTATGTGGCGTGTTCCCGTGTATCTAACCCCCAAAACCTGTACATATTGTTAAAAGACGGTAAAACAAAAAACGTAGTCTATAGAAACGTATTGTAATAAAATATCGCGTCTATAAACATATATTCCTACAATATACACGTCCTCAGTAAAAAATGACGCGGACGAAGTCGCGGGTAACAGCTAGTCTACTTATAATCGTGTAAATTAATACGCGTGAAGTGAATCCTGGCAATTTTTAAAATAAAAAAGGGGAATTCTTTGAAACCGATGTTCACGGCCGAACAACCAGAAGTGGTAATAAAGAGAGAAAAAAATAGGGTACTTACGTACTAATGATGACACACTTTTATTTTTTCTATAGATTTGTGTGAATGTGCTTATATCGTAAAATCTTAAATCTAAAATTAATAATAGGTTCATAAAGTTAATTTTAAGAATGTTTCTTTCTAGGTTGGTTAGGTTAGGTTAGATATATGACCACAATATCGCACGAGCCGAGCGAGCGCAGCGAGCGTGCCGCGGCAGCGGCCGGCGAGTGCCATAGTCAAAAATTAATAATAGGTTCATAAGGTTAATTTTAAGAATCTTTCTTTCTAGGTTGGTTAGGTTAGGAATGTAGATGCAAATTGGCGGCATTTAGAAATTGCCGCCATATTTATGACATGTCTATTGTGGTCATATATATCTAACCTAACCTAACCAACCTAGAAAGAAAGAGTCATAAAATTAACCTTATGAACCTATTATATGAAAACCCAAAGAAAATAGTTTTTTACGATATAAGCACATTAAAAATAAAAGCAAAATAAAAGTGTGTCATCATTAGTACGTAAGTACCAAAAATAGTTTACTTTTTTTAATTCAATAAAGTTACAAATGTAAAAACCTAATAACGAGTGTAACCTCCTCTTACCAAAATCACATTTTGGATCCTTCTCGGCATGCTTCCCACGATATTTTTCAGGGCTTCGAGCTGGCCAATCTAAGCGACGGATCCCAACTTCTTGCATGTACGCTTCCACGTCGCCAGAACGGTGCGGGCGAGCACTTTCGTCGTCAATAAAAATGGAATCTTCCCCAAGTGCAGTCAATGCGGGTTGTGTATATGGAATTAGGACTTGCATTATGTACCGGTGTGCATTTAATGTTACATTTTCTATGAAAACTAACTCCGTACGCTCCGTCAAATTAATTGCTGTCCAAAACATAACTCCGCAATAAGGAGTGATTTCTTCGAAACGCACTTCCGCATAACGTAAACATAACGTAAACGTAAACATACGTTCCTGTGGTCCTCGCAGCACTCGCCGGCAGTGGTCCTCTCCACACAAAGAGATTCTAGCTTCATCAGTAAACAATACTTTATTCCAGTCCTCCAGAGTCCATGAAGCACAGTTTCGAGCAAACTGAAGTTGAGCAACACGGTGCTCACAAGTAATTTAGAGCCCCGAGTCGGGCGGTAACTCAGGTCTCTCAATCTCAATCAATCAAAATCAGGTCAACTTCAGGTCCACACTTGACACCTTACGATTCCACGATTGCACATTGCACAACGCCTGACTCACCAGAAAGCAGTCATATCTTGGTTCTGTGCATCGTTTTCTGCCCGAACCGGATCTTCTTTTGACCGAACCGGTCTCTTGATACCGTTACCAAGTCCTCTGGACATTTGAACGACTCACATTTAGCCACTGAGACACGTAAGTTGGCAAACAACCTTCTTCAAGTAGGGCTGTTATTTTACCTTAACGCTTTATCACTCATAACAAACAGTGGAATTTGATGTAAAAAGAAAGATTCAATTGTTTAATTTGTAGAGAATATCCAAAAAGTTTTAAAATTTTAGTAATCAGTAAAAATCGTTTCAGCAATTCTCGTCATTAGTAAAGCAATTTAACAATAATCCACAATAATCAATACTTTTCTTTTGTTAATTTCTAAAGTTAAATTTGGAACGTAAAGAATCATGCCAGGATGCTTCAAATAATACGCCAATACATCGTCAAATTAATAAAACCTCTTTCTTATTCTTCTTCATCGATGTAGAGAAAAAAAATCTAGTGCTCGTTTTTTTTGCAAAGGAGTTTATAATTAAGCTCTGTTTTAAATATGTACTGTATTTAATATTTTTCTGGAAATTCCTACGATGTTGAATATTATTGTTAATTACGTCTTCTTACTATAAAAGCTTAGGAATATGACAAAATACTAATAAAATACCCGTGATATGTCGTTTCTAGTAAAATGAGAAAATTGTTGCTGGATAAGGCAATAAAGCAAAATTTCAAATTGATTGATTTCAATCAACTAGGTAAGCCTTCTTCTATAGTGTGAATTCGTTTTTAACAAAAATACCAAGTTAGACTAGATAAGTTAAAAAACTAACTAACACTTAAGGCGACGACGAACTCCTTTTCGTTTTGTCCGTCAAAACCACTGACCTCTATAATACCACTGGACTGGCTGTTCCAAGCGTTTGACAGCAATTTTTTTGTGTCCATTAGAAGCGCCACTAGCGAGAGTCCCGAGAACTAATTTTTACGTATATTGCAAATAACAGCGAGAAGGGTTAGTAATTTTGCATTTTCGTTGTTAATATAACATAAAGTAGTAATTATGATGATACGGTTATTGATTAATAAAAATAATAAAAAAAAATCTTTATATCGACATCATTAGTTTTAGTACCACGAACTCTCGGTACGTCCGACAGCGGCGGACAGCGCCAAAATGGCGAATATAAAGCAGCCACAAAAGCACGTTGACAACAGCCAGTCCAGTGGTATTATAGAGGTCAGTGGTCAAAACGAAAATGTTCATTTGAACTAGGAAGCGATTTTTGGCACATGAAATTAGATAAAATGTTTATTAACCGACTTCAAAAAAAGGAGGAGGTTCTCAATTCGTCGGGGACTTTTTTTTTTCTAAGTATGTTCCCCGATTACTCGACGATGGCTGGACCGATTTGGAAAATTCTTTTTTTGTTTGAAAGGGTATAGTTTCTAGTTGGTCCCATAGTCACCAAGTCACGATCTGATGATGGGATCCCAGGGAAATCGAAGACAACTCTCAAATTTTATAGGCACTTATTACGTTTTTCATATATTTTCTAAAGCTGTTCAAGTATTTGCGTCTGATAATCATCATCTCCTGTGGTTGAGCTAATGATGGAAGGTACAACTCCTCAACGGTTAGGAGTTAAAAGAAAATTCTTTCAATATTATACGTAATTATAGACCCATAGTTAAATTCTTTCAGGCTCTTATTAACCGACTTCAAAAAAGGAGGAGGTTCTCAATTCGTTGGGGACTTGAGACACCGACTTCAAAATTAACGAAGTTCTTAAAAGTATTATTTTCTACTTTTTAGTTTGGATTTGTTTAGTTTTGAAGTTGGTTTTTGTTTTTTGTTAAAAATAATTTATTTTTTGCAATTTTTTTTTTTGGTTTTGCACTGAACCTTTGATTTTTCACAATTACATTTTTAATGTAGAAACTCTTCCAGCTCAGTGATAGCTCGATTTCTGGCACCGGTTCTGTAAATGTTGTATCTGCTTTTGGAACTGAGTTCCAGAGTAACCAATACTTTAATATACCAGCAGAACTCCAAATTTATTATGATGTTCATTTTTTTAGGGTTCCGTAACGGAACCCTTAAAAAATGAACATCACTTTGTTGTCCGTCTGTGTGTCTGTCTGTCAAGACCCTTTTTCTCCGGAACGCGTGGAGGTATCAAACTGAAATTCATATCAAACACTCAAGTCTACTGTCACTTTGAGCTATGAAAAAATCAAATTTCTAAGCCAACGCAATCAAAAGATACAACCGTTTATGCTGCAAATTTTCGACACTCGCAAGGGAATCTAAACCTACAGGGTACTACGCGTGAACTCAGAATCTTGAAATTAGATAAATATAAATTTTTAGTTACAACATATAATAAAAATATTCTTAATAGTTTTAAACTTAATACCCCTTTCCTCATGAACGCGTTGAGGAATTAAGTTGAAATTCATATCAAATACTCAGGTCTATAATCCTGTAATAAACAAACTTCAACGTCAACGGAATCAAAAGAAACAGTAATTTAAGCGCGTATCTTGACACTTGCAAGTCGCAACTACTCAAGGGAATCAAAACCTAAAGGATACTTCCAGTCGAAATAGAATCTTGAAATTTGGCAAAAAGCAAGGTCTTACAGCAATAATAAAGCAAAATTCCAAAAAATAAAAAAGTTGAAAATTTTTCTCCATGCCTAACATATTTTTGGAGTCTAACAGTCACCTGTCATCATTTTAGTATATCAATTAAATTTTTCAAATTTACCGAGTTGATTATTTGAAGAAATATTCTTAAGATTCTTTAAAATACATCAGTTAATTTAAAATTTTGTTTTATTGTTCTATCCAGCAACATCTTTCTTATTTTACTAGATTTCGTGTAGTGAAACGACATATCACGGGCGTTTTATTAGTATTTTGTCATATCCCTGTCTCTTTTTAGTAAGAAGAGTAATTAACAATAATATTCGTCATCTACCGTGATTCCGTGGTATCCCTAAGGGATTTCGTGGTATCCCTAATGGATTTCGTGAAATCCCTAATATCCTCAGTGTAGAAACTTTAACCTTTCTTTTTTTTCTATCTGCTGTGACCGCATGCGGTAATATATTAGTTTGTTATCTAGGTCAACATGTGGGATATTTTTACTATGGGAAAATATCCCATCTCTTTGAAATATATACAAACATACGTTAGGACGAACCCGAGCGAAACCAGGATGAGTCACTAGTGTTGCAAATAAATTCTATCTGTAAAAATGACTTCAAAATGTAATATGTATTTCTTAACGTTTTCAAAAGAGAGGTGTAGTTTCCGTTGCTCACGAGAGAATTGCGTCTGTAATACATTTTAATATTTGTGTGTAGCCATTAATGTTTGTCAGTAATGTTGATGATTATTTTCTGTAGTCTTTTTCAAGAACTCAATATATTAATCGTATCAGAAAATGATACAATGTTTTGACATTTATATATTACATATATAATTTATATATAAATATGACATATGAAGCTTATTAAAATATATATACGAATTATGAAAACATTCAAATATGAGTTCGCAGGGCAAACATGAATCGCGGTGAACCCCTTAGTAAGGGAGGTTGGAAAAGTTTAGCCTGTCTGATCCGATAAAAGCTTACATTGGGCCCGCTTCGGCGCGCCGTATTTAAACGCTCTATTTTAGATGGTGTTCCTATAAACCTGTCGTAGATATGGCCGGCCAGCGGAGCGCGGCTCACCAATCGCTTATAGGGATTGGAAGCAAAGCCTTTTGGGAGACGACCGCCAGCGGTCTTCCAATTTTAATGTTATGTTAGCGAACGGTATTAATCTACACGAGGCCTGATCAAACATGAAAACCAATTTAAAATAAATAACGCTCTTTACCAACAGATATGGTTTCAGGGTAAAATTATATATTAATGAAAATATTTTGTTTTAATAAAAATTAAAAATCTCTAGACACAAGATATAAGATTATTTGTAAGATACGTTTAAACGAAACTTCTGACGAATTCCTTTACGTCTTAAAAATTCTTTACGTACAAGAGCGTTTGTATGTATATTAAAGTCATTTTAGTGGCCAGCTAAAATTAGCCAGCCTTTACATATGACTCTAGCCCGTCTATATAAGCTTCTAAGCCTATCTGATGTGAATTGGTTAGGAGTTTATATTGAATACTAGAAATATATCCACTCCAATTTATTCAAAGGAAGAAAAAAAGATTTTTCTCATTTGAAATGCTATAATCACAAGGTTCTGTTATTGAATTAATTCATTTGAAAACTACTTCATTTTCCGGAACTTGAAGTAGAGGTTCGCACCTCTACTTCAATTTCCAGGAATATATTTTATATGCCGATATATTTAACATGATTACCGCTCATCCTATGGTGATAAAAAACATCGTGAGTTGCTAGAGGTCTGAAATCTTGGCAAATTTTCGAAAGATACGTGAAACCTGCACTTAGCCCGTGTGGTTAACTATGACTTGATCCTACTCCAATTTAATCTCGGTTGTACGATTTTTTCTAAGACACAAACTTAGTAGTGAAACGTAAAAAATAACTACTATATATGTGTATACTATATGGTATAGGTAGGTATATACGTAAGTATAAAATGCTCATTTTCTTCTTATTACCTACAAGCAAATTCACAATTTAGAAGCCCCACAAATACCTGAAATAGGTTTATACTCGAATGTAGAGTCCAAAACGCCGCCACCCCTTTAATGCCTGTATACCAATATAGCAATAGTTACAGTTATATTTATTATCTGAAACAGGTTTTGATATAATGCGTATTCATCAAAGCTAACGTGTGAATCATTATTTAATTGAAGGAGCGCAGGGAGCGCGGGCGGAGCAGATCGATCGTCTCGCGTCGCCATGGAAACGTACACCCCGCTCGTACCACCCGATTCATTTGTAATCATTTGTTTCACAGCTTTCGAATAATGGCCTTGTCAAATCATGATAAATTATCTCTACTTATCTACTATAAGTACATTGCCTTACAGGCTCAGTAATGCGTAAACTATCATAATTAAGTAAAAAAATTAACCTACAAAAAAAAAATTAGGTTAAAATTTGAATGAAATAGGGAATTTGATTACAATCAAATATAATAATACGTGATCAAGCGGGTCTCACTTTAAGTAACCCTAGAGAACATGAGTGGAATGTGTGGAGAGAATGCCCGGAGCAAGTGCTCTATCATGCAAATATTTCGGCGCTTGGCGCTCCTTTATCGAGAATCCTTGAAGCATAAGACGTAATACACCCCTACACGCTCCGTAATTTGTAATCTGCCAAGCAACCAATACAATATTTTGCATGTTCCTCGTGTATAAAACATGACACAGATGTTGTGAAAATTCTTCGCAGAAATAGAATTTACAGTACAGTAAAAATTCGTGTCTAGCTTTTCTATTTTTCACATGAACACTAAATAATTTTACTCCATAAAAAGAAAAAAAACTACTCTTAAAATATAATATAAATAAAAGAATTAAAATAATACTCATATTAAATATTAGTAGGTAGTACATAATCTTTTTTATGTTTAGCAAGGTTATAATGAAGCTAAATTAAATTTTGGTGAATTCAACTACAAAGAGAAATTAGATTAAATATACAGAAAAAATATAATAAGAATATTAAATTGTTTCAAAAAAAAAGATTTTTCTACTGCATACTAATGATTTATTTTTGCATAAATGATCAGAAATTTTAAATTATGCACCAGCATTTTTAAAATACTAATTTTGATTTTTTTTAATTTTGTTTGAGCAAAACCTTTATTTTTTTGTATAAAAAAAGTCGCCTTAATCACTACCTATAACATAACATAATAACATATTCATAACACCAGCTTCCAGTGAAAGTCCCGTCAAATTCTGTGTAGCCATTTCAGAGATTAGCCGGCATAAACAGACAGACAGACATAAATATTAAAAATGTGTTTTCTTATAAGAACAACATATATTACATATGTATATTTAGTAAAGAGCTGTTATGTTGATGTTCTAAACAGGCACTTCAATTTTGTTTATCTGTACAGAATATTTATTAAAAGCTAGCTTAAAGTATAAAATATAGTAAACAGGGGTGATAAACTTCGAAGGCGAGCGCGGCAGCGTTGAGTTTCCTCAAGTAATTTTAATGGAAGTCCTCTTTGGATCGTTGCGTGGGCGGCGGTAGGCGGCGCGGGCGGCGGGGCGCGGGGGCGAGGGCAGCCGCAAAATGAGATTTCCTTTGAGCTAAAACGCAGCGAGTGGTGACCGCCAGCAGCTTCGCCGGGATCATGTCCCTCATATATCATGCGAGTTGCGACGCACTCGTAATATGTACCTACTCGTTTATTTCGTAATAAATGATGTAACTTTGGTTTGGTTTAGTCAGTTACATGTGTACGGTGTACCTTCGATAAAATAGACACAAAAAATCTGTACTGCTGTAATATAAACGTTCTCTCAAATTGATTTATCATTTTGTAAGGTCAATCTGTCATTTTATGATTATTAAAAAATAATTAATATAACAAGCTTAATTTAAAAACAAAAAATATAATAATTTAGCATTTGATAGCTAAATACAAATACAATATAGAATTTTCTTGAATACAAAATCAATCTTAACCAGATAAAATTCAATTTTGTCGCTTGCTTTCAGGTGTATAATTGGAGAAATAAATTGGTTCTCACTAAACATTAACGGCACGGTCCGGCGAATCCCGGGCGCTGTTTATCGACAAGCCCCGGCAAGAGCCTGACGCAAAACCTCATCGATGCCACCCTTCCCCACCCCGTGTCATCGAGCCATTAGAGGCTGTATCGGGAGGGATCCACTCAATCACGCCGGACGTCCGTCAACTTTTGTATGCGGCCGCCGCTCGCCGCCGGCTGTTTCATATAACCCACGTAACCTCCCTTCGCCCGAAGCGGACATTGGTTCGTTTAGAAACAACAAAATAATTCTCATAGCATAACACTAAATTTAGCCCTGGATCAATATGTCTAGCTGACTGTACAAACCTAACAAAAATAGGATAATTTTATAAAATATTGGTACTTGTCGCTAAAGTCACAAGGGATAAGAGTAGTATAAAATACCATGGTAATAAGTTTCAGTGCTCGTATACGTGGATTCGGAGGAGTTGTCTCAAAAGTTGTGCTCCCTTAGCGATAGCGTTACTAGTGGAGTTTGGAGTTATCGCCCGAGGCGACTCGGCACGTTTTGTATTAACTTTCCGTTACGTGCCACCTGATACCAGTCTTGTACGAAACTTTCTAGCACTGCTAACGATCTGTACCATATCTGACTACTACAACATATACATACACATACAACCATCTGTATAATATAAATATGATATGATGATAGATGAGAAAATTATAAACATAACTCTATGTATTTTTTTATATTAGGTACTTCTTTTTTATATTCTCATGTAAACGACTTATGTACATGTCTTTTTGAGAATAAAGGTCTAATAAACCTAAAAATATAAACGCGAGTAAATATCTTGATCTACGTCTTAAGCTTAGCTTTGCATTTATGTATTTGGTTTAAACCCGTTCATACTGGCCCTTAAAGCGCTGCTATTGGCTTTTGCCTATCACTCACACAAATGCAAAGCGGAGCTTACGTCTCGAGAACTGATATGTCGTATGATTTGTTTGGGAGTTTTCTTTAATAAGTTATACTGTGAGAAAAGAATTTTTTTTCGTTTTAGGACAGACATAAACTACTCATATGTCTATATAAGGAACGCAATAATTTAAAATTACATTGATAAAGTAATGAAACTTTTTTCTATGGACTTGTTATTATAAAATCAGAATCGATAAATAGTAAACAAGAACATGGAAACCAATGATATTTTAACTATAGATATGTTATGAGCGCGCAATCGTGAAAACTCGAAAACGTCCTAATTAGGACGTATTGCCTTTAGTCTGTGTCACCGCATGGCGACGAGTGGTACGCTGCTACAAAATTTAAAAAAATGCCATCCTGTGTATTTAGGAAATGCACCAATAGGGAATATGCATAAAATTTAATTTTGCTTCAAATATCTTTTTTTCCAATCTTTATTATCGTCACATTATGATTAAAAGGTATTTTTTTATTTAGTTATTATTTAAACCCTTAAAATATTGTATAAAAAGTGAATATTAACGGCGGGAAATCGAAACTTCCTAAACGCGCCACCATTGGTTGAAAGCAAAATGACGTCAGTTGTCAAAACATTGGGTTTATCGGCGTCGATATTCATACTAGACCAGGTTTAGGCAGCTTTTCTGAGAAAATTTACGATGATAATGTATATATATATTTTTACACCATCACAAAGTAGAGATTTTAACAAACAAAAAGCCCACTAATTTTTTTAAGAAAGCAAATATTTTGACGTGAGAACTTTCGATGGAAAACTAGGGTGCTTTTTCAATATTAAATCAAAATAAGGTGAAAAAAATAAATATTTTAAATCAATAAAAATACAGTGTATTTAGAACATAGAAAGGTAAGTTTTCACAAAATTTCGTAAAAAATATTTTCTTTTTGTAAAAGATAAAAATAAAAAACCAAAACTTGTTTTTTTTTAATTTTTTACATAAATTTTGAAGTTATGTAAAAAAAGTGTGAACACAAAAGTTTTAGATCTTTTTATTACCTACAACATTGCCATTTAACTTTTTTCCATAGGACTTGTAGTTTTGCCGGAAATCGAGATAAACAGTTTTTTACCCTTAAAACACCCCCCTTCCCCCTTCCCGACCTCAGATCGCCCGTAATTTATTTTTCCTTTCATTTTTATAATATTAGTGGGTTTTATTATTTTCTAGTGGGTTTTATTCTACTATTATTTTTTTGGTTTCAAAAATTATCGACACTGGTCTATACTACTAAAAAGTAGTATATGTTAGAAAAATTTTAAAACTGTGTTCCTGTGGTGTTTTCTAGTGAATCAATATTAATAGTGAATCAAGGACGGTGACTTAAACTGGTTTTATCAAAGCTTTTAACAAACGAAAAACATCTTAATTCATCTTTCTTTCTTTTACTTTCGCATCGCTTGGAATACGAAAAAACACTTTATCGGGTGTATTTCTAATAATGTTTTTGTACTTACAATACTTGTAAGAAGATTTTTTAATTTCCTCAATGTTGTGTATAGCAATTAAAACGGAAGATATATAAGAAGTAACTGAAAAGCTTAAAGTAAAAAAGACATTCGTGTGACAAATGACGTCATCGACGTGGCGGCGCTACTGGTGGCGTTTGAACGGCTTAAATTTAGTCAATGTTTTAAATTTCACTTTGCATAAAAAAATATATATTTTCAAGACTATTTATATATTTTTCTACTTTATAATGATGTAAAGGATGGATTTAAGTCATAAAAAAAAATCATGCATATTCCCTATTATGATACCAAAGTTAATAAAACACAAGGGATCTCATACCACATGTAAGAACGCAGTATATTTCGATATTTCAATTATTTGCCTAATATTCTGATATGTCATCGGTCGCTAGACTAATGTTT
Source organism: Boloria euphrosyne (assembly GCA_951802675.2). Lineage (NCBI taxonomy): Eukaryota > Metazoa > Arthropoda > Insecta > Lepidoptera > Nymphalidae > Boloria > Boloria euphrosyne. The sequence continues at coordinate 10,775,742 of OX637873.1, read as the reverse complement.
GTTTACATTGACGCGCAATTGACAACACTAGCTGTCTCTTTTTTTCTTATTGATTTTATCGACTATCCCCTTTCTATCATTTTGACTTGTAGTGAAATGTACATTGAATGAAAAGTGTGTATGTGTGCAGCGCGGAACACTTTTTTCGGTTGTTTAGTGAGCGTATAACATATCTGTGTATTAAAATATCATTGATGGAAACATAATAATTATACATAATAATTATACATTATTATGTTTCCATTAAAATGTAAAACTGTAGATGACGGTCAGTCCTTATCAGTTGTTTCGTAGTACCTTACTATTTTAATATATCGAACATATTAAAAATATATTATAAGTTTATAATAATTTTTCTTATATTTTTTTATTCTAATAATATCATTTAATCTTTTCAATTAATATGCAAACCCCATTCACAAAAAGAACAACATTTTTTAATCAAAACCCTTCTTTACTGTTTCAGACAAAAATTTATACAATTTTACGTAGTAAAAGCTCATGAATACGCAAAGATTCTCCAAACAAAGAGACAGCTACTGTTCAGCTCCGCCCGCCTCAGGCAGCGCTCTCATATTTAGGCATAATTACACTCCTGCCAATATTTGTACCGACTCCAATATCACGAGGGTAACAAATTAAACGCACTTCAGTTCAAACAAGCCCAGATTCAATTCCGCCTGATTTGTGCCAGACAGGATTTATTATTAATCTTTTATATACATTGTACATTCATGCTACAATGTATGAATTATTTGTAGTCACATATTTGTAACCGACCTTATATAATTGTAATAATGACATGGCAGGTAGGGGTAGCCCAGTAAGATAACAAGCTTGCTTGAGAAGCCGACTGAAGCTGGTTCAAATCCGGGTCTCGCATCCCCGATATTTTTATGTGCAAATCATTTCTTACACAATTACCACTTATCTTACGGTGAATCTGCATGTATGAGCGAACGAAGAAAGTTTTTGAAAGACATGTGCATCCGCCAGTCCTAGTATTGAATAGAGGCCCAGTGTCCCGTGCTCAGTAGTGTGGTGTTAACTAAAGTCACACTTTAAATATTACGTGATACGAAAATGAATTCAAGGGTACTACTAAAAAAATGAAATTTACGTATACCTGGCGGCTGGCGTGTTTTGCTTACTTAGTTTACAGTTTGTAGGTGCTTGTTGATTTTGTTGGTGGTGGTTAGCTTTTACTGTCTGTTTACGGATGGACAGTCACGTTACGCGCACCGCTGCCCGCTACCATCCGTTTAAATGCAAAGGTATTATTTATAGAGATATACTGAGTGCTGACTTTTAAAAGGGTAAATATAGTTACTGAATAATAACTAATAGAATATTTAATTTAAATTCGTTTTACTGTAAAAAAGTAGCTTGAAATTCTTCAATGCTCAACTTTTTATCTAATTACAATTAAATACTGTCACTACTATACACTCTATAAGAAGACTTATTGTAAACTTTAAACACCTTTTTATTTTAATTTTAATTCAAGCATCAAGAAATACGCGTAAAAGATAAAAATATAAAATGATATTAAAATCTTTCCATTGAAAACATCCCTGTGCTCCTCATTTATAAAATCTCATCTCTACAGTAAGACAAAGCCGACGTCTGTTAATAATCGGCTTATATCCTCCCTCTTTGAAAGCATTTATCAAAAATTCGAGACAGATGAGGGACGAGTCCATTTAATTTTGCTTTGGAGTGAATCTCATTATGAGACATAACATGTTATAAATGATATGCGCAAACATTGACAGGAGTACCTTTACCGGCGCTACCTTCTTTGTCTTCATATGTATAATAATATAATTCACATATATTAGGTTAAAATATAATTTTTAATATATATTATATCTTTATTGCACTTAAATATTATACAAAAATTAAGATAAATAAAATTAACTAGCAAAATTTTCTCTTTAAGAGATCTCTTTCTGTCAGCCTAAATAAGATAGAGAATAGTAAGAGTATTGGTGCAACCAAACTCTAAAAGTTATATGAGAGGAAGTAGGTATATGATATCTTATAAGAATATTTCTTATCAGGGCAAAAAAAAGAAGTACTTCTTATATCCTCAATAATGTATATCTATTATTATGAGTTACAGATCCTTTATAAATGTATATTAACTCATTTCTGTATAAAGATATGGATTTTCCTTTGTGGAACGTATCGCAAATAAGTTGGTCTTATATGCTATCTCTATTAGATTTAGAGTGTCACTATAGCAACGAGCTTGCCCGGGCTCGCGCCGCCCTGAGAGTCGGCACGCGCTGCTAATTCACCTGCCTCCCACGCACACAGGCGCGCTCACCTGCCCCCGCCGCGCCGCCTCGCCCGCCGCCCGCCGCTCGCCGCCTGCCGCCCACGTCACCTACACAGCACACACACATTACACGCCACTATGCACTTACAACACAACCTTGTGCATACGACACAACGCGTAACATCAGACTCTATCGCGTGTCACAAGAGTCGTGTTTTTAATGAGAGCAATTTAAACCCGGCGGTAGCGAGCTAGCTGGGCCCGGGCATTGGGCCTGGATATGCTTGTTAAACCCGCCTGCAGCCGACCGTAAAGAAACTGCATCGGAAGCGAAGCAGTCACCTTAGAGATTGCTCCGGCCTTCAAACACGGAATTTTAACCCGTTTTTGCCATTTCGCTTATCACTAGTTTCCTACTACGTTTGCAATGTGCAAATTCAATTCGAATAGCTTTACGACTCGCCGCGTGCCGTGTAGTGAGCGGAAATTCCTTGTGCAGGTTTGTGGAAGGCTTCTCTATGTGGCATGCCACTGTGAATTTTTGATGTCATGAAAACTTAAGATCTTGCTTTCTATGCTGGCATACTTCCAATTTTTCCGAACTTCGTAACAACGTGACTGTTCGTAAATATTGACCTATTTTTATATTCTCTCTTTTGTATTAATTGTAAACTGATTGGTTAAATTTTGTGCAACAGTTGCGGTATGTACTTAGTTCAAATCTTTTATTATTTTAATACGATTACGTTATATTCCATTTGCATGTGTTTTGTGCTAGATATCTCTCAGAAATTTAAGAAGCTTTAAACCGTACGGTCTAGTGAGTTACTAGTCCATAATAAGGACAGACGCTGCTTAAATAGTTTATTATAATGTAGAATATATGCATAAATTAAAATTTTCAGGACAAAGTCAGATTGTTATTTGTAAAAAGCTTAGAAGAGCTTAATAAAAACGATTCTATTTTTATGTCGAGGAAATTTCACTAGTTTACTACTTTATATATGTGTTCCACTAGTCAATAACTTTATATGTATTTCATATTGCTTTGTAGCTTGTGGATTTATATTAAAAATTTTTGAACATAAAAAATGATCTTTAGGTTTAATTTTTCTATTTCCGAAAGTACGAAAAAATATATAATTTTTTTTTAGTTATGAATCGAGCAATACCAACAGAGTAAAACTGGTTAATTACGTAGTCCCTTCACAAAAAAGTTCATTATAACTAATTCCACGCTTGAAAATGCAACTAAGGACTCATCGCTCTTTCTTGTGCTCTCAGATGGCATTCATTAACATCGCTCTTTATCTACTTTAATTAAAAATTCTTTCGTGCTTCATTCTTAGCAATTTTGTCATAGAAACCTTAGTTTTTCAATCAAGATCAATCTCTTACAAATTTTTTAAGTTACTTTCTATAAATAAATTGAAATTACTAAATAGTAGTTATAAATTGCAAATAAGATACTTGGAAAGAAAATCAAGCGTGATCTTCGAGTATAACTTAAATTAATTAATTTCGATTCTCTATATAAAAAAAAAATTGCAATATTTTTTTTTTCTGTCGCACATAGTATGAGGTTTTCTTTCTTACACCTTTATTCTCCATAGAAAAAAAGGAAAGTAACAAACTATATTATTTATCGCAATTAATTACTTACCGATTCCTAGGCAATCAATAATGATTACTATATTTTAATGAAAGTTCCTACAAAACTCTAGAGTACAGAACGCTAGGACGTTCCATAATAATAAAAAACCTAATAAACTAAGTATGAACTTATGAATGAAGATATGAATCCTTACGAATCTAAAGTTTTGAAATTGTTAATAAATAAGGCACAAAATCAAGTTTGGTGGACCATTAATATCTTTTCCTAGGCTAGGCTGTTACTGTGAAGGGGCACTGTTCAACTTTCTAGCCAGTTTCATCAGGCGTGCCGCAAGGATCCCTTCTGATTTAACTTGTATACCAATGATATTTGTGATGCTCTAAGGAATTCTACAGTACTCCTTTTTGTAGACGATATGAAAATTTGTCGTAAAATCTCATCTGCTACTGATTACTCCCTTTTGCAGGATAACCTATATAGACACTACAAATATTGTGAGATCCTACATAACCATATAACTATGACATCTTTTATGAGTATCATTTGGTTAGAGATATTGTTTCCCGAGTAACTGAAGTTAGAGATCTGGCGATTTACTTGGACAGTAGATTGACATTTGTTACCCATATTAACCGATCAGTGGCTAAAGCTTATAGGATGCTTGGCTTCATCATGGGAATGGTAAAGGATTTTAAAAGTCCTGTTACTCTGAAACTTCTGTAAAACTCGTTTATACTTTCCATACTTGACTATGGGTCGTTAGTGTGGAATCCGCATCACAAAATTCAAAGTGATAACCTTGAGAAGGTTCAGAGAAAAATTAAATATTTAAATTATAGGTGTTGTTCATTTAATATATATTTTTGACTAACCAACGATTACTGAGAGAACAGTTATTTTTATTTTTATTAATAAATAATATTATTGATTTCCAATACTTATTGAGCCAAATTAATATTAGGTGTCCCAGATTGTCCTCTCGCAAGAAGTTGCTTTTTGACACTCAATTGACTCGTACTAAATTTACTCAAAATTCAGTCATTAAATCGTGCATGTAGTAACAAATTACATATAATGAAAAATTTATGAATAGACCTTTTTAACTATCGTGATGTATTAAAAAAGTTTTTAAATTTTTTATTTAAACAAATATCATATTTAAATCTGCCTATTTATATGTATATTTTTAATTATATTTTTTATTAATGTTCAAGTATATTTTAAGTTTTTTCATTTGTTTTATATAAATGTTAATAAATAATTTATTGCTCATCTTTTTAACGTTTATTTTCCATTGTTCACACAATTTTTATTTGTTATTGTGTTTAACCTAAATTATTATTAACTCTAGCTGTGTAAGTTATAAGTGGAAACTTTACATGCGTATGATCTCAGTTTTTGTAACTAATTATAAGGATTAATACACTGTTTCTTTCCTGAATATTAAATAAATAAATAAGATAAATTTCGGTACTTACAAGTTTTCGCGTTCCTGTCCTGTTCCTGTTGACTCAGGACATTGATTTTTATACACCTATTAGGGACGATAGACCTCAGTATCTGGTATAAATTTCAATTTGCTAGATTCACCCGTTCCAGAAAAAGGGTCTTGACAGATGTACAGACGGACAACAAAGTGATCCTATAAGGGTTCCATTTTTTTCTTTTAAGGTATGGAACCCTAAAAAAATAGTAATTAAAAAGTGCGAAAGAAACGGCCACGTTTCCTACATGTAAAATCTATCGGGGTGAAACCGGATAGACGAAATCACCCGTCCTTCCGGGGTATTTCTACCCCACAGGTATAACGTTTGAAATTTTTATTACATACTATCAGGGTAGGTAGGGTTTTAAAAGGTTAAAAATGTATTACTTCCTACTAAATACAACATTTATTAATAGTACATAGCGAAACTCAATGAGAACACTAAAAAAAACTTTTGTTTTAAATTTTCGTTGATAGACGCTTGCGCTGAGAAGTTCCGTCGCCAATATTTGCAACGTTACTGAGCAAGCGTTCACGCGTATTTCTCTATTAGTTAGAATAAGATAGCTGAACGCGGAGTAATGAAATAGCAACTATCTGGTTTCGCCCCCCGACTGATTTTTCTACTCACATTACTATAAATATATTTTCATACCGCTAAATTTTGACGACGTTATGAAACTTCGTAGTATTTCTAATGACATTATTTTTAATCATTAATTATTAGTTTTTATTAGACTAAAAGTCATTCAAAAACTTTTAATAACGTATAATATCCACCCAGGATCTGATCCATCTGAATTAAATTTTAACATTGGAGCTGTCACAATAAGAGGAAATAAAAATATAACTAACGCACAAACTTCCGCTTTTATAATAATAGCGTAATACGTGGAGTGGTTTATTATCAGAATATTTGAACATTATATCTTATGATAGGAAAAGAAGTAAAATTATTTATTTCGGGTGAACCCTCCTGATACTTGATCGGCCACTTGTTGCGAATGCGATCTTAAATAATTGCTGGCGTTAGGCCTAGTATCTTCTTTTTTTTGGGGATAGTTCTAGTTGGCGTACTAACACAACTTTTTTTTCGGTGACATGCAATTTTTGTTTGTCACACTTTCTCGTTTCCTTTCAGATTCATATTCGTAGAGCAAAGCCGGTCTTACAGTCAGTGCTTTTGTGTTTTAATCAGCAGTTTTGCGTCACAGAATGTAACATTAGGAGATCTTGACTTAAGCCATCCTGTTTTATTCTAGTTTGAACATCACTTTCTGTATTATTTCAAACTATGATGAAGACTTCAATAAAATACACAATGATTTATAGTATAATATTTTAATTCGTAGTTAGACAACTTTTGTTGCAACTTACAATTTACTGGTCGCGTGCTTCCTCTCAGTGCTTACCAAAGACAAAACCCCTTGACCAAAGCATAGACCAAACTATCTGAAATACAGACTATATAAAACTGCTACATCTTCCTCCTTTTTAATTTAAACCTAAATAACATAATCTTTTAAATAACTAGGAGGCTTTATGATTTTCCTAGGTCGTTCAGATATATTTAATTTATTTTGATTATTTTCTACACTATCCTCCACAAATATACTCTGTTTAAAAGGTTTTAACTGCGACGTGTTTCTTCTAATCAAATTACCTTTATCCTTTATAATGAAAGACCTTGGAGACTCATGAGCACGTACAATTTCTGCTGGACACCAGACATTATCCTTTAAAAACATAACCTTATCCCCTTTTTCAAATTTATAGTTATAATTTTTAGCATTTTTATCATAACTTTTTTTATTTTGTACATTCTTTTTTGTTTGATAATCAGTAAAATCAGTTACAACCCTCGGTATCAATTTTTTCTCATGAATTGGTAATATTGACCGAGTATTTCTACTCAACAATAATTGAGACGGAGTATATGGACAATCAATCACTGGATTATTACGGTATTCTAACAAAATCAATTCAATATCTGTCTTCTCTTCTTTAGCTTTTTTAAGTTTCTCTTTCAATTTTAAAGGTATGCGATGAGGTGGTTTAGAGACTGGTTCTGAACCTTGTTTTAATAAAATTTTAAACTCTTTTGGAAATTTACCAGATCCAGTAAATATGTCAGCATACTCACTTACCAGCTTTTGTTTTTCATTTTCTCTATTCAAAGCAACATGTTTGGCATCAATACTACTAACCTTTTTTCTTTCAATCAAACCTAACAATAAACATGCATCTTTACCTAGAGTGGGCTGAAAATTTGAATTAGTGACTATGAAATCAATATAAAAACTTTTTTCTTTTAACCTCACTTCTAACAAAACACTGCCAAAAATTTTAATACTTGAGTGATTATATGCATACAAATTAAATTTACAAGATTTTAAATTAAACTTTTTAGTTTTGGCCAAAGTTTGGAATACATTTTTAGGAATTAAATTTACATCAGACCCGGAATCCAATTTAAATTTACAAAATAGCTGTCCTTCTAATAATAAAGTCTCTGACCATTCTGTTGAACCACTACCAAATACACTGCTACAATAAAATTCATCAGATTCTACCTCAGAAGGATGATTTACACTCACTGCTTTGACATTTCTAGTGCGGCACACTTTACTAAAATGGTTATAGAGATTACACTTGTCACATTGCTTTCCTCGCACTGGACACTTTTCTAATTTACGCTCATGTTCTTGCCCACACCACTTACACCGAATTAGTAACTTTTTTTTTTTTTTATGGGACAAAGGGGGCAAACGGGCAGGAGGCTCACCTGATGGTAAGAGATCACCTCCGCCCATGGACATCTGCAACACCACAGGGCATGCAGATGCGTTGCCGGCCTTTCAGGAAAGGGAGGGAGGGAGGAGGAAGAAGGACGGGAGTAGGGATGGGGAGTGGGCCTCCCGGACTCTCACTCACCGGACGAAACGCGACAGCATAGCTGCCACTTCACGCCGGTCTCCTGTGAGAGAGTGGTACTATACGGGGCGTGCCGGCCCATTCGGCTGCTACCCGAAGGTAACAAGCATGGCACTACCACTTGGACTTCTTTTCCACACATTTTTTTTCAACTTTATTAACCTCTATATTAGAAGTTCCTTGAACCTCTGCAGCATGCTGATTTTCTATCTCTGCCAATCGCAAACTTTTCATAACCACATCTAATGTGACATCACCTTCTTTAATAAATTTCTTCTGGGTTTTCTTATCCTTGGTACCAAAAATCAATCGGTCACGAATGGCTTCATCTTCAGAACTAAATTTGCAATCTTTTGCTAACTTTTTTATATCCGTTACAAACTGCTCAAACGGTTCATCATCTTTTTGTCCCCTCTGGTAAAACAAATATCTTGAATATAAAATATTTTGCTTTGGTTCGCAATATTCCCTGAACAATGTTATTACTTTATTATAAGAAACGACCTTTTCACATGAAAAATTGTTATAAATTTTGACACCTTCCTCACCAATAATGTTTAATAAAATGGCTATCTTCCGATCATCATCAGCTTTATGTAGGTTCGCTGCGAGTAGATATATGTTTAAATTTTGTTCAAAAAATTTCCAATTCTCCGCCAAATTCCCATTAACGTTTAACTTCTCAGGTAAATTAAATGATGAAACAGCCATCTTTGATTTGCTTTTCCGTGAATCGTGATGCGTATTGCGTAATCACTTTTAAAGTACTACTATATTATAGGCTGCGCCATGTATTATTTCAAACTATGATGAAGACTTCAATAAAATACACAATGATTTATAGTATAATATTTTAATTCGTAGTTAGACAACTTTTGTTGCAACTTACAATTTACTGGTCGCGTGCTTCCTCTCAGTGCTTACCAAAGACAAAACCCCTTGACCAAAGCATAGACCAAACTATCTGAAATACAGACTATATAAAACTGCTACACTTTCAGTTTTGGTTTTAGTGTTAGCTACAGATATTGGAATTGCTTGACCTTATGCAAAGAGTTTCCCTGGATGTGGTGACTGCAGGTGTGATGTCTAAGAGAAAAAGTTATATGCTTCGAAATTTCTTTAAAATGCAGGTTGTTATTCCCCTACTAGCCTACAGAATATCTTACTTATAAAGAAGTGTCCATTGGGCCGGTTCTTAAAGAGCTTTAGTAAAGTTATCCATGACAATATACTACTACATAAAACAACAGAGAAAGGGGACCTCAGGGTATATTCCTGATAAAAGAAGGCTTATAATTCGAAGGAAGGTCAGAATAGCAAATGAAACGATTTGGGTGGCCACGTTGTTGATCTATGCAGATCATTTTTAAAGGTTTAGTATTCGTACATCGGTATTTATAAAGTGTGTATCACAACCGATGTTTGCTGTAAAGCCTCAAAAGAGTGTTTTGATGAGATGACTGATGAGAGATTAGTTTATCCCAAATTTTAAAGGTACATTGATGAGGATATGTGGTTTCCACACTTTCTACAGAATGGTTTCATGTGGCTCAGTCGTCACATATCTGGCATATTTTTGTTAAATAAGGTATAATTTGAAATGCCGTTTAAATTTTTGTACGAGTCACATTGATCGCTTTTTATTTTTAACATACATGGGTATGCATGGTATAGGTAGACATTAAAAGCTTATTCTGATAAAAAAATCTTTTTCACTTTAAGCACCTGTTTTATTCATAGCTTTGCTAGTATTTTATCATGGTCTGCAGTTTTGCGATTTTTTATTGAACTTATTGCGGTTTTACCTTTAGTAGGTGTAATGATTTCTAAAGGACCAAGAATTGTACTAAATAGTGTCAGTAGTATCTAAGATTTGCAGGTGTGGAAATTATTCATTCTGCAATTTCTGAGAATATTCTTGCCATGTCATTTTTTCTTTGTCAGTAGTTAGAGAATGTAACGTAATGTAAAATGTATACCTAATATGTCTAAAACACAATTTACTTCAAGTGAATCCTTGAATCCTTATTGAAATAGATAATATTTCAAACTGAAAGATCCAGCTAATACTGTTAAAGATTTTTAGTCTATCAAAATGTTAAGTGTGACATAATATAAGTCAACAACATAATCCCCTCGGAGATATTACACGGAGATCCTTTATAGCTTAATTCAATTACTTGAGTATAGAATTAAATAATAAAGCAATATCATTGTTGGCAACTCTCATAGTTGGTAACGAGCTCGCGTCCGGGGACCACTCGCGATAACGTCTGTACTTAATTTTCAATTCAAGTACGACAAGCCACTCTCTGCCATGGCAGAAGCAACTCGTGCCCTCCACTAGCTCATACAGAGACACTACGTGATGAATAAATTAAATCTAATTCTTTAAATGCTAAGTGGCCCTATAAAATCTAATATATAAAAATCTCGTGTCACAGTGTTTGTTATCGAACTTCTTCGAAACGGCTTGACCGATTTTTATGAAATTTTTTTTGTACATTTGTTCTACATGTGAACATAGGTCTGGGAATAGATCGTTAGCTATTTTATTCCCCTAGGTGAAAAGATTTGCCTCTCCAGATTATTATTTTTTTATTTTAAGACTATATATGATTGAGCATTCAAAATTACTTATAAGTTATAACCCTAAATTTACATCCTTCTACCATCAATCTCTAATTTTTAATAGTAATTTGACGCGGGCGGAGCCGCGGGACTTGCTAGTATTTTATAATTTAATTAAGTCATCCATTTATGAGCGAATATTCTTTATAATTTTACTATTTACTTAATTCTACTCATATAATTTTTTAAAGAAGTACAAAGGTTACTTGAAATCTGGTCGCCTAGACCGGGTATAAATAACGTGATCAGCTATAAAGAGCTTTTAATGAAGGGCGCTCAAAGGCATCGAGGCGGCATCTGGGGCGCGGATGCCCGGGCGACCGGGTGGCTGGGCTGCTAGGCAACCTCGCGAGATGCACCGAGCAACCCCTAATTGAATAGCCCGGCCGGGGCTAATCAGGGCTCAGCTGAGCGGTACTGGCGGGCGAGGTGGGTGGGTGTGGGGTCAGGGGTAGCACGGCGCGGGTGTAGGGGTGCGGGGTAGCAGGGGTTTCGCCGGAGCCACGCGGGCTGGCCGCGCCCCCTGCGCGCGCCGCTTTGCCCGGGGAGCTCATTCAAGTAGCGAGCGCGCCTGGTACCAGCCGCCACCCTCAGGTATGTTCACTTTGCTTTTGGTGTTTGCCCGGCGTATACCGTTGTCCGCGCGCTCCGCGAGTGTCAGTACCGAGTCAGTGAGTGAACCGTGAGGTACGTACGCATGCACCGTCCGTGTCGCACCATACTGATCTGCGCTCATTTTAAATGTGACCGCTGACAAACCACCACGAATATAATCGTATCGTTTCACAACTTTAAAAAAATAGTGACGACCCTGTGAATACGCGTTTATACATTTAATAAAAAAGAAAAGAAAATTATTTAGACATAATTAAAGAGAGTATTAAGTGAGTGTACGCGAAATATTCATTTAACCGAAAATAGTTAAATTCGAAAATGATACCGTATAATAATATTGTTTTTTTTTTATTAAACTGATATTATTTAAAATATTTAAATATCACAATGTTCGCTTTATGTTTTGCATGATCTGTCTAAGCTTTCTATGTTGCGAAAATTCGTTCAATGTCCGTATCTCTTCTGTTTCATCGGAGCGGGGTTCAACATAAGGTAAGTGATCACTTTTATCCTTTTTTTATTCATTCAACAAAAACATAGATTATTATTAACAAAGATAAGATATTAATGTTATCACTGAATTAAAACATAGTAAACTTCATTCGCGACATGCGAAATTTTTGTTTAGCATAAAGAAATTATTTCTACGAAAATGTTCAGGTCAGGCAAAGTTTTACTTAGTTATTTCAAGTATATTTCAAGAAATATTAAATATTTTAAATGCATAAATAACTTTGATCATTAATCAAAACAACATAATTCAGAAAATATAATATGAATAGCCTTTCTAAATATTTTATTTATAAATAATACACATAGTCCTATACTATTCAAGAGTACTTGCTTTATGGAACTTTTAAGAAATCCTCCCATCCTGGGAGCGAGCAGGATCTATAGATGGAGATCTAAAGCATTGCTGAAGCGAGTGGGAGGGAAGGGAGAAACTTTCACTGGCGCCACTTCACCCTGCCGGCTGGCTCGCTGCCAGCTCAGCCTTCGAGACACATCGCGCTTTTTATGTTTAGCTTTATGTCGCTTTTCCGTTGTCTTTGTATGTGTATGTAGTGCGTAGTTACTTGCTCGATGTTTATAAAAAAATTATGTAACTATTATCGAATTCCTAACGAAATTATATCAAACACAATAAAAGAAGCTATTGTTCAATCTCTACATAAATCGTTTAAAACACGCAAAATAAGTCATATTTCAAAAATGATTATAACAATATTCTAGGATGGGCATGTTCTTGCACAGCGATATTTTATTTTTGCGAATAACGAAGTAAAATTTTAATAACTACGGCAATTAAAAACGCAACTTAAAGTATGTTTCAATTTAAAATATATTTAATAAGTCACTACTTTCTTGAAAAAGCCCTCAATACCGTTGTCTTCTAACAGCGCAAAATATTAATCATTAAAAAATTAGCACACTCGAAACAAACTAACTATATAGATTAATGAGAACAGACATGTATAAATCCTTAATTATAACGCCTATCACGATAACGCGCTCGTTCATAACGAACGTCGACGTAGCACGTAGCAGTCGCTACGATACCGCCGTAGAGAAAAGACCACGTCGCGAATTTCGATCACACAATTCTTTATGAATGATCAATTTCTTAATATACCATTACTTTTAATATCGAAATAACTATAGTTTAAATTATCTTTTAAGCATTAATAGTTTTCACTAATAGAGGAACAACTGGAAAGACGTGTGATTTTGGAATTCAATTCAGGATTAAACTTCGGTATGATTTCTTTAATTAAAATTATATTATTTAAGTTACCTAATTAATATATTATTATTAAAATCACATGCAAGCTATAAAAATATAATTAATAAAAGAAAAATAATTATAGAGAATAATAAATTAAATGTTTTTTAAGACTTTTTAATAATTTCTATAATCCAAATTTTTTTCTACAATATTTAAAGATTGCAAAGATTAGTATAGTTAAGCAAGGGTCACTCAGTGATAAGCGCCTTATCTGGAAATCAATGGTTGTTATGATAAACAAATGATAAAACGCATCTGATATGATATAGATTTTAATTGTAATAATATTAAACTTTGTTAGATTTTCTTTGGAAGATAGCTTAAATATAATTTGAATTTTTAGGTAAACCATAATAAAGTATTTCTATAAACGTACTAGTATATCAACCTTTATAGAAGAAACTTTTGGCCATAGGGATATTGTTTTTATATAAAAAAAAAAATTCCCAAAAACCACCCAAACCACCCCCTACAGACCGACACCATCCACTCCCCCCATGCCTCCTAAAGGCGTTGAAGTTTAAACAGTATTTTCTTAGCAATTATAGGTAATTTATATATGCATTTGTAATAATAAATTAGGTAACAAATTTTAATCTAATACAACAATCTAAAATCTTAAAAAACAATTGCAAAAGCCCAAGTAACGTCGTCGTAGATACATAAATACAGTAATAATTAGGGGTAACGCCGGTATTTCGTCATTTTCAAACTGAATGACCCTTTTTGAATAATAATATACATACGTAACTTTTTAGGGATTTTTGTATAATTAGATATAGCTACTTACTTGGTTCAAGTCATTTATTTTATAAAGCGATGCGGTGATAAGTGCCTAATACAATTTTTAAAATAAAGATTTTATTTCTTACAACATAACTTTTTATGAGTATATTTTATAACATATATACCAATATAAATTGTTATTTTTTTGATCCAAAGTTGTTGCAAAAAAGGAATACATAGAATTACAATAGACCATTAAAAGCTCATCAATATGAAAAGTGACGCAGTTGACAGCCGGCTAGTTTGCCATATTGCGTGACGTCAGAGCGCACGCGTGACATGTGCGCGTATCAATTCGCCGCGCCTGCGCCCGCGCAGCTGCGTACATCGACCTCAGCCTAGACAATTGAACTACCCAAAAAATTCACCCTGTATTTTGGATCATTAATTCAACGCTTTGTCTAGGATCGGGTTTTCATCACAAGAGTTGCACACGCGCTACCTATCTACATAAAAATGCATATTGCATTAAATGCACGCTTAAATTTTTAATTTTAAATGGTTATCTGGGAAACGGGTTTTATTGCAAGCAGAAATTAATGTATTATTTCCTCGATGACTTCTTATTATTAAGGGCACCCATGGTAAAGTGTTTGACTCTATTTAAATAGAAATGTAGTATGCATTAAAAAATATTCGGGGTAAATATGTACACGGAACGTTAAAACTTAAGAAAACTACAAAGAAATGTTTAAAATGCTCACTTTAAGCAAAAATAGACGTGTGAAATATATGTACGGTTTACATGACGACTATTACTATAATAATAATAATAAAAGATAGTCAACCCGATGCAATCGCGACAAAGAGCGTGGCGAACAATCGACAGAACAATAGCAGCTCTGAATCAAACAATCGATGCATCGAACTCGCCATACATTATCGCGACAGCTGTGTGGGGTGCGGACTCAGGGGAAATTTCAGGGTTCCGTCTCCCACGGTCTTTGCCAGCCCCTTCACTCTAGTCATAGAACTATATCTCCCAAAATTTGGACCACATAATGCGTTGGACCAATCCAAATAGCTAACAATTTTCATGCAAGCTTTTATACTCGTAGCTTAATCGGAAATATTTCTTTAGAGTCATATACATATATGTATAATAAGAATGATTATACATAAAATACATATACATTTTTATTACATGTATCCGACATCAAAATTAACTAAGTTCTTAAAAGTATTATTTTCTACTTTTTAGTTTAGATTTGTTTAGTTTTGAAATCGGTTTTTGTTTTTTTGTTAAAAATAATTTATTTTAATTTTTTTTGCGGAAAGTAGATATGTATTTTGTTTATTTAAATATAAAATGGGTATAGGGTAGGCCAACTAAACCACTGCTCTAATGAGTCAACGAGGTTTCGGAATAAACGTTATTAGGCAATCGAGATTTGTCCACGACCAGTTTTTCGCCTAAATCCCAGACGTTAATGATTATAAAAATTACCTTCTATTATCAGGTAAACCTAATAGCCTGAAATAATATAAGTATCGGTCCATAAGGGCGATATAATATTGAAAGAATTTTCTTTCAACTCCGTTGTGGAGTTGTACCTTCCATCATCAGCTCATTGACATGATAACGTCGTTACGGTAGGTGACTCAAATGTACACAAACTATAAAAAATTCCGCCGAGTATTGTTAATTTGCTCCTAAGAATTGCAGAGTTCCGTTTTTTTGTCATAGATCTCATGATCAGAACCTAACCAAATTCTTATCGAACTACCCTTGAAGTAAATCTCTTCCAATAAAAATACGTGCTCATTATTAATGTAAATTTAAGGCTTATATGGTTTTCTCATTGATGCCATTGTCAGAACTGGAAAATATTAAAATGGGTGGTCCCATTTTAATATTTTCCAGTTCCAGTCCCACTGGAGGCACCACCTTCCACCACCACCAAAAAATTTCAAAATACATTCACTCGGTCCAAAGTTCTGAGGTAACAACATCCTCAGCTAAGTATATAAAAACTCAAATCGCAATCGGTAACGCGGTCAGTTGGCTCTCTCCATATCCTTGGCTTACCAAATTTCTGTGATCCATTTTTAGCTTAATACCAGGAACTAAAAACCAATGTACAGTTATTGTAAATCACATGAGAAACTCAATTTTCCAAAATAATATAAATAGGCTCCTTGCGATAGTTTTTTCAAGGATTTACAATGCTGACATTTATCTTAAATAAATCTGAAATAAAAAGATAAAAAAGTAATATTAAATTGGGAAGGAAGGATCTATATGTTACTAAGAGTATAAATGTAATAAAATAAACTATATTACTTAGGGATAAATAAGTTCAGTCTAGTTTGTATTAACTAATACACTATACAATATATTATGTACCTATAACCTAAAACATGTACATGTTGTAGGTACATATTTATTTGCATGTTGTCATTGTTGTTGTCTGTGATGTTGTGCTATGCAATGTGCTATTTTTATTTAGTTATTTAAAATTTTATTAATTATGGTAATAGAGATTCCCCTCGTATTGAAGGGAGGCCCGTGCCCAGCAGTGGGACGTTAAAAAGGGATGATTACAAATTACATGGTAATAGATGAATTCTTAAGTTTAATAAAAATAAAATTATTTAGCTAATTATCTTTCTAGTAATCTATTTATTCATAACATTTTATCAAAAATCTCAATGATATCAAAAAATAATTGTTTAATTATACAAATTAATATTTATTATAAAATTAGTAAAATAAAACATTAAAATCTAAAGAATTACGCGTAGGTCAATGTCCTGATGCCTGATGGTTTATGTCATATAGCGCCACGCGACTGCCAAACCCTTTAAGTCAACCCTTTATATAAAAATGTGATATAAAAAATTAAGTATGCTAAGGTCGCCGAGTTATGACTATGAGGGTCCAATCTTTATTATTCGCATGAAGTTTGATGTACCCTTTTTTAGTCCACTCAGATCCCACGAACTTTGTATTGGCTGATTTTTATAATAATTTTAAATGGGACTTTTTTTAAATTACCTTCATTTTACTCCTGGATTATTTTTTATATAAGTAATGACTATAGGGAATCTGTTATAATACTCATAATAACACACTAGTAAAAAATATTATTACTTGTGCATTGATTAGGCTTAGCATTTTAAAATAAAATCACATTATGAAGTTAATTTCAGCACTGTTATTATAGCACGTTTGTTAAGTTGATTATGTACGGACTGTTTTATAAATAATAAAAATCGTTCGTTGTTTGCTGTTAGTGTTCACAAGTCATGACAT
Source organism: Boloria euphrosyne (assembly GCA_951802675.2). Classification (NCBI taxonomy): domain Eukaryota; kingdom Metazoa; phylum Arthropoda; class Insecta; order Lepidoptera; family Nymphalidae; genus Boloria; species Boloria euphrosyne. The sequence goes on along the minus strand of OX637873.1, from coordinate 10,758,346 downwards.
CGTATAAGTAGTTAGATATTCGGGTTTATTCGAGTACAATGATCGGATACGTGATCGTAGACGCACTTGTGTGATGTCATCGGAAGCGTTGAGAGGCTTCAGGCCTCCCCTTCTGTCCCTCCCTCCTTCCTCACGACCTCCACATATTGCTTACATCGTACCTATCCTGCTTTATTAATCTGCCTACCATTAGTACTTAGTTATATTCTGACCTAATTACGCCAAAACAAAAAAAAAATCATAACTTTAATAAGTACAGTACATTAAGACTTTACGCTCAGTAAAGCGCCAAGATTTAAAAATCCTTATTAACACCTCATGATTGTCTTTTTACTGATTATTTCCCTAGTCCTTACCTAAGTAAATACGTACTGTATACTCATGACATACCTATTGTCCAATGTCCATATTCCAATATTAACTAAGATATTTATAATAATTAGTAATTTTGCCAATGCATGTAACTTTATTACAACAGCGCCATCTAGTTCCGTGGTAAGCTACGTTACGTGCTTGTGTTACGGATACCAGATAGTTGATATACTACACATATAAATTTTAAATACATATATATTATAAATGTATCGTCAAGTCGTCAATTTATTCATCATTATATTCATTACTTATGAAGAGATGAGATGAGATTTAAATTGTTGTTCTTGAGTACAAATCTTCTAAAAATATTTATCTTCATGTATACATAATACTTATAATAAAATTGTTACTGAGCCGAACCTAATGTACTTATAATTAATAAAAAAGATTAAATAGAATTATTAACGTCGGACAAAGGCCAGTCTAATTCGCAACATTTCATCAACTATACGGTTAAGCAAATTACTGTTTTGTTTTTACAATACTTACGTTTTGTTAATATAAACTAAAATAAAATACGAATATTTTCGTTATCACAAGATGAACATTTTAACGATCTAAAATAAGTTTATGTTTTAAGTATTCTATTTTTTTAAATATATAAAATGAAGATTGCAGCAAATAATATAAAGCAGATGTCTAAAACTAATCCAAATTGTTGTTTCATCCGAGCCGTGGTTGCTAGTTTGATATGTTATCGCAATAATATAATCAATATAAAAAAGGTATACGCAAGACGTGGTCAATGCCTGAAAACTTTAAGGCACTCGGTTTAATTTACTACAATCAGCTCCCCCTCGAAAACGTAGTAGTAAGTAGTAGACCCCTCGCTTGAGGGAGGTTAATTGCCCCAATGTTTACATTCTTTCACCATGGAGAGTGCACCACCGTAAACTTTACCTAATTTTACCATTGCTTAGTAATATATACGTTTGTCTGTAAATAAATATCTACGCATGTTTTAAGCTGTTTAATATAAAAATCAATAAGTTTATAAAACATGTGCTCTCTAATAAGCTGTTGCTTATGCACTCTAATAACTGCGGTTGTTGTTGTTGCATAATAAGTATTAGCTTTCCTCGCGGCTTCGCTCGAATTCTAAAGGCTGGAAACCAAAGTCCGCCCGTTTCGCCCTTCCGCCCGTCTTGCACGTGATGATCATTATTTTGTTGCGAAGTTGTGTTAAAAATATGATATCTCGTTAGATATTCACTGAAATCAAATGATGCTAAAAGCAATTATGTTCAAAATTAAATACTTTAGATTAATATCATATTTATTAAACACCTTCACAAATAATGCATTATCTTAAAACAAATTTGATTACCATAAAAAGATATACAAAAAATAATTTTCAAACTCTAGATTCGACCTCTATATCGATAATATATAATCAACCTCTGATGACGATATTATATCAATAAGATGTTCTCCAAAATGATTAATAGATTTGACTCAGTAAGAATTTTATTATATATAACGAATAATGTGACCGCAAACTAATAATAAAATAACAGTAAGTTAGTAACCGCGGCTCCGCCCGCGTTCTAAAGACGTAATTGCAAGCGTGGTTTTATTTCTAACCTTCTTTTTGTATTTTTCTCAGTAAAAAGTATCCTATATATTGACCCGGGTAATCATCTAACATTATGCCAAATTTCATTCAAATCCGTCCAGTGGTTTTCTTGTGATTGCACTTACAGACAGACAGACAGACAAGAATTTCAAAAATGGTAAAACTGATGTCAGTGATTCATGAAACGAATATTTATGACGAAATTCGATCAAAAAATTTAGTGTACAGACAGACTACAAATTTATATCTAATAGTATAATATAAATAGTAAGATATAGATATGCCATTCTCATTCAATGATTATCCACGCTTTTTAAATTAATACATAAAAACCAAACTTTTAATATCAATCTGAAATCACACCGGTTCTATCGAACTAGATTTCTAATTCAGTAAAGTGCAGCCCCTCTAACGTGCAATGAACGTATGACAATACGCCAGCTGCATCTTGCACCTATTGTGTTGCACAATGAGCCCCTAAGCCACGAACCTTGGAACCCCTGATCTATGTTCCACGCACGCTATGCTTGCTTAGTGTTCGCCGTCATAGTTGAAGCTACTTAAATTATTTCATTGATTTAATTCCTATTTTTGGTTTTTTTTTAAACTAAATAAACTATATTTGCATTGCTTAAATGTTGTAATTATTAATTAGTAAAGAAAGACTCGATCGACTCGAGAGATTTTGATTAATATGTTTGTACATAGTTGTATATATTCTTGTGATCTTCTGTCTGTTACTTTTAAACGGTTTGACAGGTTGAGATTGAATTTAACATTTACATTCTTTATAGCTTAAAGATAGAATCTGGTGCCAGCGGTGAGATAGTCAACTTATCTATTATGACAATGAAAGTTTGTATTAGACGTGTTTGGGAAGAATGTAAAACTATCACTACGATAATGTGTATGGAAAATTGTAAGGCACCTAGGGATGTTCCATACTTCATTGATTGAATTATAATGAATTATAGTTATGTGCTAAATAAAGAATATCACGCAAACGGCAAATTATGTAATAAGAAGTATGATATGGAAAGGGCAAAGTAAGACAGCTTATTCATAAGTGCGATATCATCATAACATAAACTAAGTAGGTATGCCACGCCGCGTGGCACGCGAGATAATTTTTGTTTGCTTTATTTTTGCTAATTTTACTTTACCCTATTTTTTGCTCATCCATGATCAGAGAGTAAAATCTTTATTTAAATATTAAAACTATTACTTCATTGTTATTTTCGATGTTGAACTTGAATATAATATTAACGCCTGCAGTTTTAAGTGAGATATATTGTAAAAATAAAACTTTGCATTTTTAAATATTATGCCCGTGGACAGCCCGTCTTTTATGTATTTTTTTTTTTTAGTTTTTTTTATTAGTTACAATTTGTAATTTCAATTTCACTCTGAAAACCATTTTTTTTCAATGTTTAAATTTTGTAAACTACTAATATAATATATACTTAAAATTAATTATAACGTTCATAAGCGCCTGCTATATTTAGCATAGCTTAATTTGTAAAGTCACTATTGAGGCGGTTAGAATATTGTTAATTTGTTTTTAAGCTTTACTTTAACAGTGTTAAATTAAAAATGTCACTCTACGAAGCATTTAATTATATGCATTGAAGAAATGGAAGATGAATCACAGAAGAGAGCATGAAAACAGAGTCCGCCTCCTCGCGTTCACTGCGCTGCCATATGTGTTCATACCCATCATAAGGCACGCGGTGAATGCCAAGATCGGGCTCAAACGCCGATTGCTCTTCAGTCTAAGTAGGAACATTGTGAAAACGACTTTCGAAGATAATATGAACTATGAAGTCTCTTAATTAGTTTAACTTTAATATGTATTAAATATTAAGTTTATTATTAAGACGAGTTGTTGATGTTAATGTTTGATACTACATCTTTGATGCGTAAGCCTTGTGTTCTGTTGTTGTGAAAATGATCCAATATTGTAATTAAGTATGATCTATAGGCTCATACAGTCTTTTTTCATTTTCATGTCAATTTTTAAAAATAAGCCGCTCCTATGTCAGAATTTAAATTCCAGTTTTAATATTTAAAGGCAAGGAAGCATCCATTGATGCCTCCCTGGCAGTGTGGCTAGAAGCGGTTATGTCAAAATTAAAATAACTTTATTGCGGGTTTTTTTTTAATTTGCTACGTTTGCATATCAGTTGCAGTCTCCAGATGACAGACAAATTGAGGTCAAAATTTGATATGTTACCTAATGATAATTTGGTGATAATAAGAATTTAGTCTAATAACAATGAAGATTGAAGAGTAATTTATCAAAACGTAGTATGTATTAATAATAACAACAGTGTTAAAAAAGTTTTTAACCTGTTTAAACCTAAGGCTTTGGTGATTTTCATTTATATTTTTTCTGCAAACATACCCATTTATTTACTATTATTAGTTAACATTGACATACACTTCGAGCACGAGGTGACGTACTCGCACTCTCGCGTCACCAACTCCACGCAAGAGCTACACGTGTGTAGGTTACATTGTTATACAACGTGAAGTCGGTCAATTACCTTGTTCCAAATAAAAGAACCGAATTTGCAACTGAAATATGCAATGTTTGTACCATTAGTGACAGCAATATTGGACCGCTTCTTCTTTCGTATCAATAATATTAAGTATGTATATTGTATATAAGTAATTAAGTATTATCTATTATTATAATATCATAACAATTGTAGAATTTATTAAACAATGATTGTGTAAAATATGTTTAGTTCACAACTTGTTAAAAAAAATAACTGTTTTCAATAAATAACCTCAAAAGTCAAGGTACTCTTATCGACAAATGAAAGTAAACTGTCGTAAAATACTACTTTGAACTTGTCTACCTGTAGTTTTCAACATAATACACGTATTATAAGCCTGACGCCTATCAATACTAAGAAAAGCCATAAGTCGTTATTAAGAACCTATCGAAGGAATTTTCAACGGTAATAGGCATATTATGTTATTATTGTATGTAATTCAAATTTAATAAGCAATTTGATTTACAGTTGCTAGTGCAGCTAAACCATTGATAAGTCAAGCGCTTTTTACGCTTTTCACACAAGCATGGTGCTTACGGACTACTACAAGAAATCGGTGGAAAACAAGAGGGATCGTGTGAGTTACTCTGGTAGATAAGCGTATGAAATATGTGACTTTTATATGCCTATAATTATTTTAATATACATTTATTAATAATTAGCGAAATAGACATCATATAAAATCTAGAAAGATTATTTAAAATGCACTCAAGATTATAATGCATGCAAGTATTATAGGAAGTCACGTAGCGTCCGTGACCAAGGTCTAATAAGTTTATCTGGTATCAGCTGTACGTGCTACAGTAAAATAAGTGAATATATTCTAATTAATATACCTACCTTCATTTTTGCTAAAATAATAATTAATCTTTAGATGTTAGTGATTGAAGTAATTGACTATGGAGTGTAACTCTACCCTCCATAGTTTAAAAAAGGAAAAAGATTTCAAATACTCTATCATGGCTTAGACGGAATAATACTAAGAAGCTTTTTATTTAAATTCAAATGATAGTATGATTTTTTAAGCCACTATATTAACATTAAGAGTTAAGACCTTAAAAAATATGAGTGACTATTGATTTCAAATGAAGCTTCGTCTAATTATGGTCTAATTAATTATGTTTCAGAAGAAAATCCAAGCCAAGAACGTTAAATAAAAGAAGAGCTACTAAACATTTTTAATGCCATATGATGACAAAATCTATTTAAAAATATGAGTACGAGTATGGTTTCTACAAAAAGGTGCAACAAAAGGAGAGATATTAATATATAAGTATACCTATATCAATATTAAATTGATTTTAGAGAGAAGAAGTCATTTATACTTTTAACTTTATTACGTTGTTCTAGTTTGTATTTGGCGGATGTGGCCAGTCTTATAATTTCATCCGAGGCATGCCGGTTATGGAATACAAATTCTTTATAAAGTTGAGACCTTGGCCTGCTCTTATTTCAATCATCGCTATCGAATGCTACATATTCTTATATCTACATACTTTGTAATTCTTTTAGTGTTAAAGACTCAATCATTGATTTACTTATAATGAAATTATTAATTTAATAAAATTGAATTAAATCTATGTAAGTGCATTCATTACGTTTAGCATAGGTATAGTTTTTTGTAAAAATATTGTAAGTGCGTATAAAACAATTTAATTTTAAATACCTACTTGAACGACAAAATAAATTAAATGTATTTATGTTAATACATAATAATAATAATGTTATTTTATAACAATGTCCATATTTTATTGGCAGAAGCAATAAAATTTATATGATTTATTTCATGAAACGTGTTTGAGATCACTTAAAACTAAATTCGATAAAAATATAGTAAGTAGGTACTTCATTGAGTATTTTCAACTCAGACTACTTTAATGTAGTCTGAGATTTTCAATTCTTTTAAATATTTACTCGTACCTATATAACTCAGACTACATTAAATTATTTAATGTAGTCTGAGCTATATAATTGTTACTAATACTATTATAGTATATTTTTTTATTCGGGTTTTTTAAAAGGGTTAGTATTTAGTAATAAATTATTAGTTTTACTTAACTATTTAATGTACGAGTAGGTATTGAACTATTATAAAAAAAATTATAACGAGTGTAGCTGTATAATATACCTATATATAAAAGAAAAAAGTGAGTGTCTAAATTACGTAGGATTCGTATAAATCAACATAACAATGTGGATAGACAAAGAAGCAAAAAGTAAACCGACAAGGGCTTGCAATTGGACAAAAAGAAAAAAGTTAAATTACTGAACTATATGTATGCCTACCTATTATAATACCTACCTAAGTACTAAGCAGGTATTAAGTTATAAGTTTAATAAAAGTTCAGTTGTTTGGTATTTTATTTATTTATTACACATTCAAGAGCACAATAGTAAAAAATAATATTATGTACATAAAAAAAACAATGAGAAGTCAATGTACATTTGCCAAATATATTTTATTCTTTTGACTTTCCCAACAAATGTGTGCATTGAATCGGAGTTCAAAGGCAATTATATATTCAAATTAAGGCATATAATATAGCCTTCTATTATACAATAGTAGGTATATAAATAATTTAATTTTTAATAAAAATAAATACATTATAAATATTTCAAAAGGCAAAAATCTTTTATTTGTCCTGTTCATGCAAATTTCCGGTGAATTTAGTTCTAAATGGGTGATTCTTCAAAATTTGGTTAACTTGGTGTTAGCAGCAATTTTAACATGTAAATATCAATTTTATCTAATATTCGCAACTACTAGGCAATATGCTAAGGTTCATGTTATTTGGTCACTCACTTTGATTTATATCACAATATTTTTTAGTTCCGAAAATCACTTCTTCCTACTCTAAATATCAGTCCCTAGCCATGTAAGATCTCCCAAATTCAGTAGGCATTTCACTGTTATTTTAATTCTACATAATGCTTTGACTTAACTCGAATTAAACACGTTTACTATTACATTACTAACCTTGTTAATACTATTTAATTTTTAACTACAATACTTTTTTATCACATTAGTTCAAGTCAAAAAGTGTAAGCGTTTAAAAATATCAGGCCCTAGCTGTTTGTGAAATTCAAAAATACGCGACATCTAAACATAAGGCGTTTTTCATAACTAACTTAAGCGAAAGCATCGATGTTGAGTAAGATGAAAACACGACCAATACCGCGTCAGCTATCTTGTTTTTAGTGCGGTCGCCGACTTTGTCGTGGAAATACGTGATGTGCCAGTCAAACTATCAGGCCCTAGGTAAGTCGTTTTAAAGATAGTTAATTAATAATTGATCTCATTACTTATTGTAAACTTGGGCTTTGTCTGCCTTGTTATTTTTATCACCTGCTGGTTTTAATGTTTACTTTAAATAATAAGTTACTTTTGATTTTGCTTTGATTCGTCAGTCCCTAGACCGTCAGGCCCTCGTCGTAAGTGTGACTAGGGACTGATGCCCGAGCTAGGGACTGATTTTCATACTGTTTGATCGGTGGCTTTAAACGTAAAATCCGTATATTTGTTATAGAATATGGCGCTTAGAAAGAAGACATTACAGTCCAAAGAGGAACTCGCATAAAAATTTGAACAGGCAAAAAAAATATTGGAAAAATAAATAACGAATCCGTTTTACTTTACTTTACGGTACAGTACATAGAAAAAAGAACGACAAACTCTTACGGAAAAAAGATAAAGGAAATGTGTCAAGGACATGACTCCACATGAGCTCAGAAGAGTTGGAAAAAAATGGATAGCCTACTCATCAGGTTATAGAAAAAAATAAAAAAATGTTAGAAGTGCAAACAAAGACCAGATACGCCGCCGTCATCGGACGAGGACAATATTCCTGAGGTTCCTGTTATAAATAATGAAAGAAGAGTTAAAGCTAGAAGAAGGAGTATTGATCCACGGAAAATAGGGAAATAGTATACTAAAATGGAAGGACTCGTTGATAATTTGACGAAAAAGCTTGCCAGCGAACAACAAAGAAACAGAAGATTGAAATGTAGTATGATAAAAAACTTAGGGACTATAACGTACCAAAGCGATAAAAACAGGCTTCAAGTATCAGATATTTTGACGGAATCCGAAGGTGATGTATTAAAAGTCTAATACGAGCTATGGCACTTAGTGGAGTTTATGTTCTAGCCAAGTTATTACTTTCTTAGGTTTACGCGAATATTTGTCATAACAACTGAAACTATCTTTTCGGATTCGCTGTCTCTCCCGTGACCATGATTGCTGTAAAGCATTCGAAACGTCAGGAACCAAAAATCAAAATAAATCCGCGTCAAAAGCCGAATCCATAGTTTCATTTACTAGCCAAGTTAATTATGAGAAGTAAAGAATATCTATACGCCGAGATTTACGCTAAATATGATGATAAAGATGGAGGTCTAACAATTACATTCCTTAAGGTTTGTTATGGTGATGTTACAGAATTTCAAATAAATGGGAATGATATCGCTGTCGTGCCTTACCAAGATGTTGTAGAAAATCTTCCAATTCCTAACCTAATAGTTTTATATTTACAAAATTCAGAAACCTGTTAACGTTTACAAATAAGTATAACCAACAGTAATGTGATTGTCTTTGTGATTAATTAGAGAAAACCTGGATATTACGTTCAAATTATAATTTTGTTTGTTACTTACAAAGCTATTTTTAAATATAAGATTGTGGAAAGATAATACTACTTACCATAAAAAATTACTTATATTTTGACTGTTTGTTACCATAATGAGTAATAATATAACAGTTTTTTGATTTTATTTAAGTTAATTTTACAATAAAAATGTGATTAAATACCCTAACCGTGTTTAGCGTCAGTCCCTATAACGTCTCGTCAGTCCCTAGAAAGCTGATTTCAAAGAAACTTAAATTTTCCTTAAAATACTTATTAAAGTGACTGGCCCTTTTAGATACAACCAAGTAGATATTATATCCGCAGTATAGAATTAGAACTTTAATGATAACCGTCTAAACATACCTTTGTCAAAATTAGGACACAAGTTAACCAAATTTTGGAGAACCACCCAAATATATACTTATGACGTATCTCGTAACCCAGAAGATATTTCATTAGCTTTTGGAGCTGTTGGAGGTGTATTCCGATTTTGATAATTCTTTTGTTCTTGAATAAGATATACCGAAAAGGGGGGTTTGTTCAGATTTAAAAGAAACATCCACCCCTATGTATAAAAAATAGGGGATGGTTAAATTTTCAACTACGTACTGATTTTTTAATACTTTCTTCTTACTTTGCTACTATGACGTCTACACTAAAAAAACTGACTTCAAAGTAATAAAACAAAAAAGGTAACAAATAGTTGATCGATAGTTTTCACTTACTTACTATACATACCTAACCAGATATATTATTTTTTTTTATTTCAAATTACGGAACTACCATTTACCAAGTCGACATTGTTTTAAATTACACTTAGGAAGTGTCTTTTATTTGCTGCAATGTTGTGAAACTATCCATATCTAAGTTATTCAATTCAATTCAATTCTTTCCTTTAATGGCTGATACGACCAGAAACAATATGACGCGGCGTAAATATTTTTGTTATATTGGCTCTAACAAGAAGATTTTACAAATGAAGAGGTTTTTTCTAAAAAAATTTTTCAGCCTATGGATTATTTGAAAGAGATTCCTGCAATAGAAAAATAATTTTTAGTATACCCGGTGTTAAATAGATTGGCAATAAAGGGCATTCACCCCTCGTCAGTAGCTAAAAGTAAACAAGTGTAACTTTAAAATTACCAATTTCGTAGACAAAATAACAATTTATTGTCTACTTTCGTTACAATTTCACATAGCACTTGTTTGTTTATTTATTTAATTTTGTTGATATCCATATAGTATTGTCTTTGGATATAGGGACTTTTTGGATGTTGCGACTTGTGACCGCTATCAACAAAAGCTTTCTTATCTTTTGTTTGCACAGATGTTCAGTTAGTATATTTTTCTTACACTATACTTAAATGTATTTTTAAAATAAATGACATTAAGTAATACTTCTATTTTATTTTATTTAAATATTATTTTTTATGGTTAGAAATAACTACTACTATACTTTTAATACATACATACACTCAGACACATAATAAATATCTATGTTCAAATATAATTAATACTATAAGAAATAATAAAAAATAATATAATTATTTTGAATATAAAAAAATAATTACTGTGATAAAAGGTTTGTCACCAATGTATGAACAACCGAAAGGTTCCCTTTATTACCAATCTATTTAGCACCAGGTATAGTAATTATTGTAATTCTGCAATAATATGATAATAAAAAATGCAGCATTTTACAATTTACAGTTATTACTATTTTTTTAAGTCTTAGTTTTTTTCATTGAAATTTTAAATTCCAGAAAGGTTTATTTTTTATTTTGCTAAAATGGTTTCCCTTTTTTATTGACAGTACTTAAATTTTGGCAGCACTTCTGAAATGTCAGAATTCCGTCGAGTTAAAAATCAGTAAGTAATTAAGTACCTACTTATAGAAGAAAAGAAACAAATATTTGAACAATATCTTTATTTTAATTACAAACACTCAGATTAATATTTATCTACACTTATAATATAGGAAATAAGATTATGAGTCGAATCTAATATAAAACATCAAATTTATTTAAAAAAAATATGAGAGGGAAATTACGAGAAAAACTAGACAGTACCTATTTAATGAATTCTGTTTCCTACTGGTCAACATAATATGAGTAGAAATACTTGTTACTACAGGATACTATAAAATCATTTATGAGAAATTAATACAAAGAATAAAATTATCTACGAACCTAGGGATGAACCCGAGCGAGGCGAGGGTGAATCACTAGTCTTAAATGAGTGTAAATGAAGTAGACAATATTAAAATTTTACGTCATTGAGATTAAGTTATCAGCAACTAAATAGCAATCAATATCATCAATACGATCAACCCTAAACATTTTGTTCGGATAAGATAAACAAATTCGTTAAAACAACATAGGTACATAAATAAAAACAAAGGTCATGCGGAAGAATGAAGGACGATTAAATACCTAATTCTCACAGTATCTCAATTCGATAACTTGATTCCACACCTCAGATAGGCGAAGATAGTTTACAATTGTATCTTTAGATAAAACGGTAACGTCTGATAACTATAGCATGAAAAACATAGGTACTATAAAATACTAGAACTATAAAATACTAAGAAGTAAGAACACACTAAGTACACTAAAAATCAAATGGTTATTAAAGTTTTCGAATAAAAGATAAAATTATTATTACGGAATATTTCATGATAGTAGAGAAACGTATTGCACGACGTATATACAAATTACTTATTTTAATTTTAACATTTTAGTACAAATTTATCTCCTCTAAAAATAATGTTTCGATTTTTGTAGTACATTACCTGCAAGTAATATTCACTATAAGCATAATATCTTCTATATTCATACCAATCTACAAAAGATATAATAATTTCCTTATAGAACTCATTGAGCAGAGTATCACCTTTAACAGTAGGTGGATAAATTATATATCTTTTCATATAATAACCAGTAAGTTAGCGAAATCTGTACATGTTATATTTTTAAAAACAAATACTTTTACGAATTGTGTACAGAATAAAGACCTCAAAATAATACTTACCTGTCTATAAAAAAATATCTCTTTGACTGGTTGACTAACTTCTTGTTCGTGTTTCTAGCTGAAAGTAGGTACTCAACTAATTTGAACTAAATTTTACGTAGAGATTTTGTAATGATTTTTGTTTCAATTTATTATTTGATTACCAATTACTCAAGGAAAATCTTTCATTATTACGCGAAATCAAACTAACAGCTTATGTGGAGTTGTCCTTAAAACGTACATATAATATGATGCTGGCAAACCCTAAGAGATATACGAAAACAATATACTAGAAAATTGTAGTTTTTAAAAAAGGCCTATAGAAAAATCCATCAACCACAATTTCAATGTCTATCTTCTAAGGTACTTGGCACTTGCCATTGTTTAGATATAAATAATTTTATTTTTATCTATACTATACATATACAATTAATACTATAAATAGAAAAAAAGTTTTTTTTTTGGTTGCAAGACAAAGAACCAATTACGATAAAAATGATAACAATTTGAGACCCTAAGAAGGATATACGTTTTATTCCCAAAACAATCCCTTAAGAAATGGAACAAACATTTGTATAGGGAATCTATCTTTTCTCAAATAAAGGATGGAAAACTCATTATACCTATGTATGTACTACATATATTATGTAATTTTAATACATGAACAAATCCGAGCGAAGCAAGGTTTAGTCGCTAGGTATTTCATAAATCTGCCAATACGAGCCAAAGGAAGCGCAACTAGTTAAGCAAAGACCACCAGATCCCATAATATTATATAAAGTTCTCGGGATACTGTGTCAATAGCGGACTTATTAAACATATAAAGTTACAATTCAAATTCAAATTCAAATTCAAATTCAGTTACAATTGCATAGCTCTTATACTTTAGAATCTAAATAATCTAAAGTTTAGATTTATGGTATGGAATAGCCATTATTATTATATATAGCCATTATGATAGGGCATGGAAAGTATGAGACTTCCGCAAATTTTGATGATCGAGGCCTGAAAATTAATTAATATATCCTTGTCAAAAATTGTAAAATGTCTTTTTTTTTCTTTAAATAACTCAAAACTTTATTTGTCATAAGCAACTCACAAAAAATATTTAAATGAAAAATGTTGCGAACCCTCACGCTTCACAAATTCTATACCTTAGTCAAAATATTGACTTTAGCCGTTTCGTTACCACAATAACTATTGTATAACAGAAAAGTAATGAACAGTGAATATTTTTTTCATCTTACGCCCATATAATATTATATCGAAATCAAACCGTCTTCTGTAGCGAAAATATGGACAAGCCACATTTTTTTATGGGACAAACGGGCAGGAGGCCTCACCTGATGGTAAGTGATCACCGCCGCCCATGGACAACTGCAACACCACAGGGCTTGCAGATGCGTTGCCGGCCTTTCAAGAAAGAATACGCTCTCTTCTTGAAGGTTGCCAGGTCCTAACGGTTCGGAAAGACCGCAGGCGACAGCTGGTTCACAGAGTGGTTGTGCGGGGCATAAAATGCCTTAGAAATCGCACTGTTGTGGAACGCTGGACATCGAGGTGGTGAGGATGGAATTTTCGCTTTTGGCGCGATGTCCGATGATGAAATTCTGCGGCCGGGATCAGTCCGAACAATACCTCAGAACACTCCCCGTGATAAATGCGGTAGAAGATGCAGAGTGATCCAACATCTCTACGCAGAGCTAAAGGATCAAACCGATCGGAAAGAGCTTGATCGTTGATAATTCGAGCCGCCCTATGTTGAATGCGGTCAAAACGAAGTAGCTGGTACTTGGGAGCTCCCGCCCAGAGATAAGAACAGTATTCCATGTGGGGCCAGATTTGCGCCTTATAGAGATTAAGACGCTGACCCGACGAAGTACTGTCTCGTCTTACTGAGAACACCAAGTTTTTTAGAGGCCAATTTGGCCTTACCTTCCAAGTGACCACGAAACTGGACGTTACTCGGAGTATCGACGCCAAGTATCCCGATACTGGCTGTGGCAGACAGAGCAGTGCCCGCAAATTGAGGAGTTACGACAAACGGTAACTTTTTGCGGTTAATGCGTAAACTTGTCTTTTTGGGGTTGGATTGGACTAAGTTTAGTCGACCCCAATCCGAGACTTCATTTAACAAGGATTCGACTTCAGACACAAGCTTGTTCCGGCACTCGTCGACGTATTCCCGAGAAATATTAGCGCGGCCAGTGTACAGTGCATCCACAGTGCTATCATCTGCATAGCAATGAATGTTGCTGATTTGCAGCATGTCGTTGATATGCAGAAGGAACAGAGTAGGAGATAGTACGCAGCCTTGTGGAACACCAGCATTGACATATTTAGGATTAGAGCAGGCACCGTCGACAACGACCTTGATGCTCCGATCTGCCAAAAAGCTGGTGATCCAGTTGCATAATTTCTCGGGGAGCCCATAGGAAGATAGCTTCGAAAGAAGCGCTTTGTGCCATACTCGATCGAAGGCTTTCGCCATGACTTTCGACATGACATATGTCCAGACTGGCTGCAAGCGCCTCCCCCTTGAACTCAACTGCTTCTGCCCATCTATGTGTCAGGTAAACTAGAAGATCACCGGCTGAGCGACCCCGACGAAAGCCATACTGGTGGTCGCTGATCAGCCGGTGCTCCTCTAGGTACCGCATGAGCTTGCAGTTGATAATGGACTCCATTATCTTGGAGAACAAGGAAGTAATTGCTTTAAGCCTGTAATTGGACGGATCCGAGCGGTTGCCTTTTTTCGGGATCGGGTGCACTAAAGCGGCCTTTCAGGATTACGGGACTACGCCTAATGAATAGGAGTGCCGGAAAAGACGCGTTAAGACCAATGCCAACTACGGAGCACATGTCTTTAACACGATCGGAGGGATGCCATCAGGCCCACTCGACTTATGAATGTCCAAGGAAAGGAGTGCTTTGCGAACTGCACTTTGCCGGAACTGAACTTTCGGCATCGTAGTATCAACCGCGGGATTATCGGTGGTGAGTTTCCTATATTATATTTTAACGGTGTCGAGTTTGTGAAGTTAGGGCGTGTAGAGTTAGAAGCTTGGCTCTACGTGAGATTTTATAACTTTTTGACAGTGCGAGTCATATAAGGTCGCGTCTTAGCATTACTCTTAAGCATTTAATGACCATATTACTAACTAATTGTGTATTTGCTTATCACCTCATTTAAGAATAGCAATAAAGTAACTGCGTTATGTTTAGAATCTTTATTATATTTCATTTAATTACGTAAATGACAGTCATGTCAAATCAATTTCATAAATTAAAGTGGAACTGTTCTTTCCTCCTCCACCTCTTGACCTTCATATTACGGTAAATAATAATATAAGAGTTAAATATAAATGAAAATCATTTTTTATCTTCTAGGATTTACGACGTCTTTGTGTATTAGAAAACTTAGCCCCGCTGAGTTTCCTGCGCCAGTTCTTCAGAGGATTAGCATTTTCATCGAATTTATGGTGTGTAAATAAGCCTACACTTTAAAAAGTGAATATATTTAAAAGGAATTGTAATGACTTACTTCTAAATAAAATTGTTTGAAATTGAAAAAATGCTTTTACATTTTAGGTACCTGGTTATAATTTTTTTTTATTAAAATAACAAAAATCATTGAATTGAAAAGTATTTTACTATTTGCCCTTGCAAAGTATTTTCCATACTAATTTATTATTTGAAATAATATAAATAATAAGATTATTTAAAATATAGGGTGTCCCAAAATTAACGCAAGATTTGAATTAAAAATAAAACACAGTTTTTAGTCTTTTGATTGTTATTTTTTTATTGAATCATAAAGTACATAGGATAGGGTTATTTATAGAATAACACATCAGGCAATAGGCCCCCACGGCTACGCATGCACATACGCACTCGTTGGTCGAAATTTCCCATGACCATTTTGCATAATTGTGGCTGAATTTCTCCTTCAATATACTGGTGGTTGTGGGTTTGTTAACATAGACCTGTGATTTCAAATAACCCCATGAAAAAAATCTAATGGTGAAAAATCACACGATCTTCACGGGCCGCATGGCATGTGGCACCGTCTTGTTGAAACGACATACTGGCCACATCAATATCATCCAATTTCGGAAAAAAGAACTGTGTTATCATGTCGCGATATTGAGCACCAGTAACCGTCACTGCTTGACCAGCCTCATTTTCAAAAAAATATGGTCCAATTATGCCTCTAGCCCAAAATCCGTGAAACAATTCAATTACTGCATGGGACATTTCCAGGTCGTGTACTCTCCCGTTTCGGTGATCAGAATTGGCCCCCTAGATCGTGTGATTTTTCACCATTAGATTTCTTTTTATTGGGTTATTTGAAATCACAGGTCTATGTTAACAAGCCTACAACCACCAGTGCATTGAAGGAGGATATTCAACGCTGCATCAACGAAATTCAGCCACAATTATGCAAAAATTAATGGTCATGAAAAATTTCGACAAACGAGTGCGTATGTGTATACAAAGCCGAGGGGCCATTTGCCCGTAGTGTTATTCCATAAATAACCCTATCCTATGTACTTTATAATTCAATAAAAAAATAATAATCAAAAGACTAAAAACTGTGTTTTTTATTTAATTCAAATCTTGCGTTAATTTTGGGACACCCATTATTATAAGCATAAGTAATTTCGAAGAACAAATACGAGTACCTTCATTGTTCATCATATTTTATTTATTTTAAGGAAGGTGTTAAATAACGCAGAAACTCATTTTATTTGCACATTTAAAAATATTATTAACCATTAGTATAGTCAAATTGTAGCTAACATTATAGTTAATTAACTCTTGTTTCTATATGCTCCTACCAATTTAATTATAATTATTCGTTAAATATTAAAAAGGCTTCTTTTTTTGTAATCAAAACGAACTTATAATGTAATTGAAATTATATATTTTTTTTCAGCTATGTACGTATACTTCAGAAGTGTATTTTAAGCTAGTACAATATTATGTGATCTGTGATTTTAAGTAACTCATGAAAATAATAGAAGTCAACGTTCACAGAAATTTCATTCGTGTCCTTCTAAAAAGTTTTCAATACCCAGAGAAATTTTAAATTATGTATTTTTTAAATTGTATATTAACTACAAATTATGCAAGAAGCCAACTATATTTTTTGAGGATCATACGAGCTTAGACAAAGTTATTTTATTCTAAATTTTATTTTCTAAATTTATATTCTAATATCATTCTAAGCTAAAACTCAAACACTGCTGGACTGATTTAAATAATTCTTTTTTTGTTTTATTGGGGGTGAGTCAAGGGTGATTTGAACAGAAAAAATAGATACCCTATAAAACAGCTGTAAAATCGAAAAGCGTACGTTTTAACACATTTCCATAGAACATTAGTTGTTTATTTTCAAAACGAAACGTATTTAGTATTTACCATCGTGTTACATGTTATCCTACGAGTATTATAAAATAAAACCGTACCTTAGAACTATATCAATAAAAATAACCTAGTCAGAAGGTTATATCACAAGATAGACTAAAACAATTGTTATACATTTACTTATAATATATAAGTAAATATAATATGTATTATACCTACTGAACATGTGATGTAGTAGGTATATTGTATTTCCTCATGTTCTGAACGACAATAAATAAATAATAAGAATGTCGGTTAAAATGGAATTTCAAAATGAAGATATTTTTTTATTCATTTTTGTTTAATAATTTCGTTGTCGTTGTCGTTTAGAATTGACCTGGGTATCAGGTTTTTCCATTCTACTTATTTTCTCATTTACACGATATAATATTACTTAAACATTTATATTAATATTTAATACTAGCTTTAGCATTTTTTCCGCTAGTAAAAAATAAAATTAAGAAATTTTAGAAAATAAAAGTAGCCTAAGTTACACCATATAACATTAGCTAACTGCGAGTGAAAGTCCCGTCCAGCCATTTCAGAGATTATCCTGAACAAATGGACAGACAAAAATTTTTAAAATAGATTTTTCGATGTTAGAACCGTGTATCTTACTTTCATAATATGAATTTAGTGAAAATTGAAATTAAAAACAGACACTTCAATTTTATTTAAATACCGTATAGATAGTTTTTTTAATATTATCTAACATATAGGTAATTATATGTTTAATGTTTAATATTAATGGTCATATTTGGCAAACTTTCATTGTTTTTATTGTGTGTTTTGAACATATCTTTAATTCATATAAACTTTAAAGTTTTATTTAAAAAGGTTTCAGGTTCAAAATAGTCTATTTTACACAATATAACATTAGCTGTGATAAATGTCACTTTTATAAAAATGTACATAGTGTTGTATAATGTATATACCTACTAATTAGTATCGATAGACGTAGCTCGATGAAGTCGTGTACGTAATAACTAATACAAGACGAAATCAGAATCATGATCTACACATTTAGAAATGAGACATTTTTAAAATAACTTCATTTAATAAAGTAAGTTATTGAATTAAAAGTAATACCTATAATATGTCATCGTAATATTAATTTTATCCATATTTTATATTTTTTGGTGTATTTAAATACATTTTTAAAAAGACAAATATAATAAAATATAAAATCTGTAATTGAATGTCAAGGAATAAACATTGATAACAAGTATGTAACTCTTATCTAAATGGTCCACGAAACTCAGGGGATAAACCCGGTGTGCTTCACAGGGCGTCATTCTACTTACTGTCATGGAATTTCTTGATTATGTCATCCCTTATGTTTTTGCCAAAATTTAGTACTAATTTAGCTTCTAGTCTCTGCGATATTTTGAAGCTCGTTCTTGATACATTTCGGAACTCTATCTTCTTAAATTAATTTACTGCTGCTAAATAGGCAACACTTAATGATAGGTAATAATGACTTTTTTTATATTGTATGTATTTTATTTGGCATTTCTTAAAAATATTTTTTCACAAGTCACTCCTTTTGTCGCTTTTATAAGAAAAATGTAGAAATTATAAATTACATAAGCGCCATATTTCCATCATATCATATTTTAAGTAAAGGTAGCTATTATCAATTCGATTTAAATATCTAACAATGCTCAGAACAATAATTAAATTTATATTTAATCTTTAATTTTTAAATGTAAAAATGTTAATTTATGAATTTATTTACATTTGAACACATCATTTCTTAATCCTTATGCAACAAGTAAATTCAATGCTAAACGGGAAAATTACTATTAATAATAATTTATTATTTGAATATTTAAAGTAATCTAGGTCATTAGCATTTACCTCTTTACTTTAAGGCCCAGGTGAAAGATTTACTCTAATTAAAAGCGTATTGTAATCTCTTGTATATTAACCTGATGAAATGCTCTACATAATATCGTAAGGCATAACAAAACTAAGCTACTGGGTATGGGTAAGGCAAGCGAGTAAGTGTACCTAGTGAAAGAGCAACTTTACCAAAATATTTTTGTTACACAGTAGGTAGATAGGTAATAGCTAATTATGAGTCATGTATAATTTGCACATAACTTTAAACAAATATAGTAATAGCATAACAACCTATACCATTAATTATTCTATGAGATTGTGTAGGAACAAACCAGATTTCCTTTTCAGTACAAAACATATGATTGGACAAAGGAAGGCGATAATTAGTCGTGGACAAAAATAGTCGTGCAGCCGGGCCCTGGGCCAGGTGACGTCAGCGCGCCAGGGCCGCGGCGGGGCAAGACGGGCCCCGCGCCAGTGTCGCGCGCGCCGTCAGTCTGGCCGCACGCCGCCTCGCTGCCCGCGCCCGCACCGCCGCCCGCTCGCCACCCGCGCCACCACCGCCACCCTCGCGCACCCTCGCTCCCGACGCACTACCCGTGAGTACAGACACCCTTTTATTCCTACTTTATTTACTCCTCCTAAACCATTTTCGACACTGTGTATGGAGTTGTCGTCCTACGCTGGTTTCACTTCTGGCCCACCACTAGATGGTTGCCGCGCACGCAGATGCTCTCTCTTCCTTAACATTTTACATTGAATTAGCTAGCTATTGTTTAGTGAGACCTAGATTTCTCGTGTCGGTAGTGAGGAGCGTGGCAACCTTGGCGCATCGTGCAATGCAGCGGGGACCTTGCAAGTCACGCGTCACAGTAACCTCGGCTCACGCCGTGCTCGTGCCGCTACAGTGACGTCTCAATACCTATCTTTATCTCGATCTGCTAAGTTGTTCGCTGCTCATTGCTCTTTTAACAATAAAGTTGAAGAACAAACGCTTGCCTACGGAGCAATGTATCGTTATTTGGACAATTCCTTCACGTTTCGAAAATTCTTAGATATATTCGTTCTTAGGGATGTGTTGATAGATGTATATAATACAACGAATACAAACAGCTGACCGAACGTGGACGTAGTTTTTTTAACAGATAAAAAATAAGACGCGGTCATTCAAGGACGGTCAACAACTATCGAGTGGTATTTCCCGTTTAACGGGCAGCGGAGTGAAACACAAATGACGTGCAAACGACACTAGTCATTATCGCTACTAATGTACCTTTGAGGCACGTAGGTTGTGGGTCATACTTCGACGAAGTAATATTGCAGTTCAATGTGTGCAGCGTAGGGGCCCCCGAAGCGCGTTTCCCAAGTTATCGCACTGGAAAAACACGCCACACTTTATCGCGTACTGTGTTCACTATCAGCTGTTGCGAGCGATGCGGTGTGCGGCCGCCAACACGGTTAGTCATTGTTGTTTACGCGAATATCGCCTTTATTGTTACTGATCTAAAACGGCTACTATTGAATATCTAGTATTGACAGCTGACCGAGACTACGTCAATCGGTATAATCAGCTATTTACATTACAAAAATAGTTATTCATAGAGTATCTTGTAGTATTATTGTTTTATATAGAGCTTAAATTATCTATAGTATATTCTTATTGTGTTTTTAAAATAAGACAAATAAATACACGGTAAAGAAAGAAGTAAAGCAAAGCTTTACTTTTTACAACTTGAATTTTTATATAAATTATATAAATGTTATGATAACATTAATATGTAAATAAAATGTGCGAATACAGTTCGAGAATTTGAGGAAATTTACAGAAAAATAATAAAAAATATACAACTTACGCTGAATAATGACGAGTCACATTTACATATTTATAAATATTATTTCAAAGTTACATTGAAGATAGCCTCTAAAACAGCTCCAGCTATATTACCTCGAGTCGACATTGGCCACAGTTTACAAAACCGGTAGATACTAGATAGCCTACGGTTACCCTTCATCGAACGTTACAGATGTCGTGTTTATTTTAATTTAAATTATCTCCACCTAGTAACTACATAGTTGACATGAGCCTCCATTTAAATACTTGAAATCATTAGCTTATTGTTGTATGTTTCAAACAGCTACCCATTTATTTATAAGTTATATTTAAATGTCTTAATACACTATAACAAAGTGAATTGGTAATTAGTAGATAGGTGTTTTAAGTAAAGCCAACGAAAGTTAATTTAAGAATCGTGGTCATGGCCTCAATATATGACACCTACTTACGCAATAGTTCCTAAGTACGAGCTAGTCTTTAGTAGGTAGGTATTTATGGTTTGTTTTATTACAAAAAATATTTTATTTCTTTTGTTTTTGGTTTCAGATAGTCATGGTACGGAAATACGAAAGAATGAGTGGTCGCCAATCCTGGAACGAAGAAGAGATGGCAAAAGCCGTGGCTGCCGTGGTATCTGGCAAAATGGGCTACAAGCTCGCTGCCAGAACGTTCCATATACCACGCTCCACCCTCCAAAGACGAGCCAGTAAAGTTCGCTATCAACAACCTGATGAACCAAAGCCGTTGATGGGACACTATAGACGTGTATTCACAGAAAGTCAAGAGAAAGATTTAGTAGGATATATTAAAAGCATGGAAAAATATTTCATGGGAGTTTCGAGGAGAGATATTCGGGAACTTGCATTCCAATACGCGGAAGATAACAATCTCAATCACCCATTCGATGTCAACACCCGTATGGCTGGCGAAGATTGGGTGAGGAATTTTTTAAAACGGAATCCTGAACTGCTTCATAAATCAGAAAAAGAATACGAACTGGAGCCGGTGAACTTCGATCAGTTCTACCACTTCATGTGTCAATCGTCATGATCATAATTTTAAACCATTTAGTCCTAACGAAGGTCGCTAATATAATGAAGCCCACCTAACGGTGCCTCCAAATGTATGAAACGGTGTATTAAACGGCATAGTAGATACTAAATCTACTTAAAATTTGTTTGCTCTGATGTCGCAAGGACTAGATCACTAGAGAATAGTAACTTAACAACGGAATTTATTAATTCGTAGATAATTATTTAAGACTTATTATGCGCTACAAATAGATAATTTTAATATTTAAATTGAAACAGAGCCTGGCTCTATTGATATTTATAGTTCATAAATTTTTCATTAATGATATTCCATTTGTTTATCTACTTAATAGTAATTATATACATTTTGAGTACTTATCGAACCTAACATTCTATAGTTATCACTTGTTTAGAGTTTATATTCTGTTATTTAATGGTAATCGGTTAAAGGGCTGTGATAATGGAAAGGTGTTAGTTAAGGGAACATATCAACAATGAAAAGATGTTAGCAATGTATACAAGTGTCTCTTATTGTAAAACGTCCCATAACGAGAATATCAGGAAGTAAATTACCATCTTGAAATATATTCAATAATTAAATTTCATTCATTTTTTTTTAAATAAAGTAGAAAACATTTATAGGTAATTGTTTGTTTTTAAATAGAACACTGAAAATATTCGGTGTAAAAGTATTTCTCGTTCTTAGAGGTTGTTTTTCTTACCAACTTGTCATAAAAACTATAAAGTTTTGTTCTTCAGCAATGAAACTTTTTAAGTTCTCTAGTAAAAGTATACATTGTAATAACATTAAGAATTGTGATAATGGTGATTGGTGATAGTAGCGGAAATGTTTATATATCATTTAAATCTGTAATTAAAATTCTAAAAGAATGTAAAAGATATTTTTCTAATTTGAAAAAAAGATAACGTTGTACCTTTCAACTTACCTGCAAAGTTGTTGTTACCTGATTTAAGTTTTGATCTCTTAAAACTAGTTTTAATAATTAATAAAATCTATTAAAATGTAATATATATTATATTGGTTTTTAAGTCAAAAGATAAAGAAAAAATAAGTATGTTTCGTGAAAAGTTACAAAACTACGAATGCCAAACTACGTTATTATTTGAGATTTATATTTAATTTGTTAATTTAAGTACTTAATAAGTTTAATGCTAATAAACAATAAAACACATTAACAGCTTTTATTTTACATTTTATGGTAAGTCTTAATTGAACAAGAAATACTTAGATACATATCAATCAGGATTACTACCTTCGTGTGTGCTAGCCTCCAAATTGCTCTTCATTGATTTATTTGCTTTAATCGGTTGAGTGAATCTAAAAATATAATGGTATTATATTTAAATTAATATGTAGCCTAAAATAGAGTGCCATATCTTCATTATGCCAATAAGGAAGGATTGTTGTCTTTGCATCTATGTAATGTGTAGAATATTAGTATAGATGTTGTTTTTAAATCTATTCGCTACCATATAAATAATAGAGCGCTTTATAAACGCGAGAAAAGTCACAGGCAGCATAAAAATTATGCTGCCTGACTTTTATTTTAATTGCTCTAATTACCTAAGAAAAAAATAGTGTAGAGTCTAGACTCACATTATGTTAAAAATCAAAGTCCGCCAAACTCTGCTACAGGCTTGTTCCCAAAAGACAATGCTGTATCCACAGAATTGTATCCGGTAAAAATAATTCTAAATAAATCGATGGACCAAAATAATAGATTTGATTCATCATCAAGTTGAGTTAAAATCTATAGATCGAAAGGTAAATGGTCAAAAATACGAAAAGTACAGTAAATAAATAATTATAATTCATAAGCTTAAGTTAAATATGATAATTATCAACATATTATATTATCATATTTAGTCGAAGTACCTATAAGTACATACTGTTTTTTTAATACTAAAATAAAAAAAAATCAAGACAAGCATAAACTGAAATAATGATGCATCAAATCATTTCTTATCTATCTTATTTGACGTCGTGTCTTAATCGGTAACAATAATATATTTCATAATTACGTTGCAAAATATCATTACCGCTTTTATATATATACGTTCTTGTAGACAACAGTATAGAAAGCAAAAACTTCGTATCAGCGACGCGCATATCCCAATGCGCGCCTAATGACAATTGCTAATGCGTTTACGGGCTAATCCTCTTGCGTGGTAACCTGTGTATTTAGCAACAGGCGCTTATGTCTGCATAAATCAAGACAATACTTTAGTTTTTAAGCAAAACACTTTTACTCGATACAGAGTCCAAATGTATAGTTAAAAAAAACCACTGTCCGTCTGTCTCAAAAGGCATTACGAGAAAACCACTAAACAGACTTTGATGAAATTTACTAAATTGATCATATAGGATACTTTTTACTATGGAGGTTTATCTAATCTTTTATAGAAATATAGACTTACTGTTAAATTTTCAAACTAAGTAAGTAAAGTTCACAACATTTATAACAAAAACGTCTCAACACCAATGACCAATTATAGATGCCTACAAAGCTTGTAAGTTAGCTAGTCTTCGGATTGAGAAATAAAAATGAGTTTAACATTACGATATTTGAAATTACGATTCTTTGAACGAATGAATAGGAAAAACAACAACATCTTATAAAAAAATCTTTTTATATGGCTTCTAACTCCATTTAAAGTCATAGTTTGTCTAAGCTCCATTCCAAATGTTATAAAACTAAATATTTTTTTTTAATAAATATACCGTCTTGTATACCAAAATTTAGTATGTTCTAGACCAGTGTTCCGCAAACTTTCTATGTTCAAGGTACACTTAGGAAAACGAAAATTTTTGGAGGTACACCACAATTTAAAAATCAGTTTTTAAGTAATATTAATCAACATTTATTATTAATCCAAACGAATATTGGCCGAATATTAGCCCAGCGGTAACGCGTCGCTTGTATAACCGGTGAAGAAAAACATCGTGAGGAAACCTGCATGTCTGAGAAAACCTAGAAGTTTTCGTAAGACGTGTCCGCCAACACGCACTAGGCCAGCGCGGTGGACTATGGCCTGATCCCCCTTGTACGGAGGGAGGCCCGTGCCCTGCAGTGGGACGTTAAATAGGGCTGATGATGATGATTAGCCCTCACCAAACACGCAAAATAGGCGCACAGTAGTCGAGTTGTCGAAACCAGCCCGCTCATACCATACCAAACTCCTAACCAAACAAAACGAAACAAATCGCTTCGCTCGTGCGCTCGTGTTATTTACATTATTATATTATGTGGAATAATTTTTTTACCCTTACTTACTTACAAAAATTAAGTTTATAAGATAACCTTATTTTTCCGAGGCACACCAACTAGTGACCACTGGTGTACCAGTGTGCCGCGGTACACACTTTGCGGAACACTGTTCTAGAGTCTAGACTCTAGAGAGTCTGTTTTTAGAAGTAAAATAAATAGCTTCCTAAGTTCATCGGTTAAAAATAGAAGAGTACTGACCATTTTTCCAACTTCCAAGACGAAGGAGATTATATGTTCGTCTATATGTATCTTTGCAGATGACCTCAATAATTATATTTATTTTCAATTATAGCTTCTATCAATAGTTTAATAACTAGAATTAATAAAAAAAGTGACAAAGGAACAATCTAAAAGAATGTCACTTTCGACAAGACTTTGGTTCGATTTGTAAAAATTAGTTTCGGTCGCACACCAGAAAAGTAAAACTATACAACTTTACATTTTTTATATTTTGTAGTTTAAATGATACAAAAAAATTGTGTTATGGTTTTAGTGTCAGTAACCCCCGGCAACTGTGGAAACAAATAGTCAACATTTTCTCTTCGCAATTACTCGAAAACAGTACAAATTAGACAAAAAAGAAAAAAAAATTCAAATAAAACTTTGTAAAGCTTAAAATTTTACATAAAAAATATTTCATGACTTTTCCTCCGTTCAAAATTAACCGTGTTAGGGAGGTTTTAAGTTTCAGGGATGAACGTAATTTTTAAAAATCATAGGTTGTAGAAAAATAAGCGAATTATATTAGGTACCAACAAAAAACAGAAAGTACATCGATGACCATAAGCGTCTTTTCTTCAAGTAAAACTGACTTGTTTGTTGTATAAAAAAAAAAGCTGTATTCTATACCTATAGCAAAATATGCATTGCTATGAAAGGCAAAATAATAACGTTATTATAATAATAATCCTAAGAAAGTATAACGACCTCATCCCACTGATATAATTATAGTAACTATATCACAATGTCGTCCTCGTAGTATGTACAATGTACATATTTGTCAAAGCAGTGTCGCTGTTAAAGCGTCCTCGAGTGGCTGTTAGCGACATCGGAGCTGCGCGCTGAGTGCAATTTGCTTCCTAGTGGACTCAAAGAGTGTGGTAGTTACACTCATTATCAAGTCCGTGCGTAGCTACTGTTCCTTCATCTCTATTAAAACGAAAGATACTTACAACGTCTATTAGTCTCTTTCATCACATTATTTTTCTTATTGGCAGAGCTAAGCAAAAAACATGCTTTGCAATACAATTTGCAATAAAAAAACAAATAACAAAATATTTTTAAGTCTGAAATTTAAACATAAAATACAGTCTTAAAAATTTTATTTGAAAAACAAAATATAAGTAAATTACAAAATGGAATCAGGTTATGTAAATAGAATTGAACGAATCTAGCCCAGCCTTAAATCAGTACTTAAAAAAGTTTTTTTTTTCTTAGACACTTGATTTTTAGGGTTCCTTACTTCAAAAAGAAAAAAACGCAACTCTTATAGCATCACTTTATGGTCCGTCTGTCTGTCTGTCAAGACCTTTTTTTCAGGAACGCGTGGAGGTATCAAGCTGAAATTGATATCAAATACTCAGGTCTACTATCCCTTGGAGCTGTAAATAAAATCAAACTGCTAAGCCAACGCAGTCGAAAGATACAGCCGTTTATGCTGCAAATTTTCGAAACTCGCAAGGAAATCAAAACCTACAGGGTACTTCCCGTGAACTCAGAATCTTGAAATTTGGTACGAAGCAACGTCTTATAGCACACATAACGGAAAAATTCGAAAAAATAAAAAAAAGTTGAAACTCGTAACTACTCGTAATCAAAATCTAAAGAATGCTTCCTAGAGTCGACCTAGAATCTTGAAATTTGATATGAAGCAACGTTTTATATTCACATAAAGGAAAAATTCCAAAAACATAAAAAAGTTGAAAGAAGGTGTCCC
Source organism: Boloria euphrosyne (assembly GCA_951802675.2). Taxonomy (NCBI): domain Eukaryota; kingdom Metazoa; phylum Arthropoda; class Insecta; order Lepidoptera; family Nymphalidae; genus Boloria; species Boloria euphrosyne. The sequence goes on along the minus strand of OX637873.1, from coordinate 10,730,855 downwards.
CATATATACATAGTTGACGGAGTTGTATGGGCGCTCATACAATTTAGAGAACCAGCTTATTGTTATAGATAATGGTATGGAACCCTTCGTGCGCGATTCCGACTCGCACTTGGCCGAATTTTAATTATTTATATAACTCGTGTAGCCTAATTGCTTTTAAAAAAAAGCTTAGTCCTGAGTGACTGACGAATCAACGCAAAGCCTAAACCGCTGATCGTTGAAACTTAGAGGGTGTATTCTTTGTATGACGTAGGCATCCGATAAATATAAAGGATTTTCCGAAATTCTATCCCTACGGGGGTGAAAAAAGGGGCAAAGTTTGTATGGGACAGCGTGATTCCTTTTTCCAATCTACTTCTGATTTTGTATAAAAATTATTTAACAGAATTGTTGGAAGACGTGTTACGTATTTTATAGAATTCATTGCCTAACAGGGTTAAGAAGGGGTAGAAAGTGATTTTGGGGGTGATATACATAGAAGTCGTTATCAATACTCCTTAGTCCTTAGTGTACTACAGTAACTTAGCTCATTGATGTGCGCGTTCACACAAAAAGTACCGAACCGACATTAACTAAACTTTGTGTAGTGATAAATTCCTACAGGTAAATCTTTTATTCTCATCAAGAAAACACAATAACTGGTTCTATAGAGTAGTCCTCATTATAAAAGGGATGGAATGGTAAATGGAGAATCAATCGTTGGCACATTATAAGTAGTAGCATAAAGCCGCGGGTTCTGCAAGTCTTTCTATAAGTTTTGATGAGCTACTTGTAACTATTAGTTATTACCTACTAATATAACCTAACCAGTTTTGGTGTTTATTACTAATACTCCACTCTACTTCTAGGCATTATTTCATTTCATTTGTGTGTTTTTGTAATTTGCTTCTAAAGGCATGAATTGCAAGATTTTAAATTCTTTGCCTCTCCTTTCCAACGTATTTGGTAACTAGGGTGTAATCATGACCCCTATATGGGTCCATTTACAGAACGCTAAATATGTTTATGTTATAATGTATTTTGGGGCTATAAGTATGAGAGAAACTAATTTCAAAATACCTTAGCGTCAGGTATTTGTAAAACCAATCAATCTACATTTTTAAGAAGACACAGAAGACACAAACACAGACAGTATTTCAATGACTCGTAGACTAATAGTCTACGAGTCATTGAAATACTGTCCAATCTGCGATGGTTTAATGGAATTGGATGGTAGCCATCCAATTTCTCGTACCTGCTTAAATATATTTAAATATTCGCTTTGTTTAAGAAATTATAATACTCTCCTACCCGTATCTAGCTAAATACAACTAAGTTTATATTGGAAAACTCATATTAATATGAAAGCGAATAGGCCGACAACTTATATCGTGTGAATTTTACTCTTTGAAATAAAGTGACCTAACTTACATAACTTAAATTCCAATGTGCCCTAGATGAGGCAGAGGGCCTCCGGAGTACATCCCTTTCGGTCTTCGCGTTTAGAAGATTTTAATCATATTGCAGGAGTAATTCTTGTACAGGTTCTGCTGATGTTAACTATTTTCTTGGGGACGCCAATTTTGCGTAGTTAGGGCCAGATAAAGCGATAAATACTTTAGGAAGATTGAAAGGTCTGAGAATAACTCGTTTGAAGTAAGTCGGAATTATAAACTAATCCACTTTAAATTATTTGCATCGCTTTTTGGTGTTGTAATTACAATTTAATCCATAGTAATATTACCAAATATTAAATACCGATTGTGTTAAAAATCATAAAGTATTATCAGTACTACTTTTATCAGCTTTTTAAGTCTCCGTTCTTAGAAATGTCCGTGTCCCTCCTAAGTGCATTAAATAGAAACTTCGTTCGCTATTTAGTTAAGAATCCCGAGGCAATCCAATTACATCGATGCTTGCTCTTCCAAGACTCAAAGTCTGCGAGCGTGCGCTTTTCAAAGGACTTCGAGAGTAGGTACGTTGCAAAGGTCTTCCGCTACCTTACCCAGAAATGTTTCATTGAAACTTGTGTATATATTTTATTTTCTTTTCTATGAAATTCGAAATCAAATAAAATACTTAAGTATTTTATTTTATTACAGAGCTTTTAACTTTTTTAATGACTACTTTAGACAGACAACACGGGGAAAGTAACTAAAACGATATCACATTTAAAGGAGATCCGGAAAAAATTGAAATTGTTTATTACAGAAAATAATTTCGAATATTTTGCGAATCCCACCCGCTTTAGTCATTACTTGTAACATTTAACAAAATTAAATAAAATCGAATGCATGATAGGTACCACTTTTCTCTTTGAAAATTAAAATTTTAATATACGCCGCAGGTGAGCTCGGTGTCAGATAAACAGACTTTAGAAATGTCAAGGGGCACCGGTGTGGAATTATACCTGCATCCTAGGGCTGCCTTTATACATTTAAAGAATAAAATGCCTTTGTTATAATATATCAAAATAAAAAAACAAAGTTGCAAGCCCGAATTTTATCATGTCGCTCAAATAAGTATCAATTTATAAGATTATAGATTTAATTAAGATTCAATTTTATATTTAAGGACTAACAAATTAATTTTAAGCGCATACTTATCTAACTATTATTTTCAAGTAATAAGAAACTCGAAGTTGATGTGTCACGAATGATATAATTTATTTTTTATTGTTTTTTCTTTAATATTTCAGCATCAAAATTTTAACGAAGAAACTACTAGATAAAAGCCCTTACCGTTCTTCACACATATAGAAAAATAAATTTTCATCCAAAGAAAATTTTCAAACCCTATATGAAACTCAGCAAGGAAGGTGGAATGGGATTTTCTTTTGTTGTGGAAAAGAATGTGTAACATTTCTCGACGTAGGTATATACTATGATATAATATGAAGTTTAGGCACATAGAACTTTACCTTCAAAGCATACTTACCTTTAGTGTAAAGGACTTCACTAAACAAAAAAAATGTGTCATGTAAAGCGGGAGTTGCTGGACGTAATCAAGTAGAAAAAAGTACCTTAGACTATGTAAACTGCTTTTTCCAAAAACATGAAAGTACTACAATAAGAAATAAAAACAGATATTATTACCTAAATAAGTTCATTGGGATTATTTTGAGGTAAGATGTAGTTTTCGATAAATTCGAAATATACAATATTAATTAAATTAATAAAATCTAAGATATTGTACGTAATTTAAGCACAACAAATGATTTTTTTTAATATATTCGCTTCAATAGAGCGTATAATAGAATAAATTTCTTATAAGAACAAAAATATATATTTGTATATAGATCAAAAAAGAACAAAGATATATATTTGTATATAGATCAAATATTTGTAGCTCTTTTCATTTTAGTGTTACAATTTCTCCTCGTCAACGATAATACTCGTATTTATTTTTAATCAATGTATGGAATTAATTTTGCTATTGCAGAATATATCACAGAATTATCTTTGTCTATAAACGGCATGTATAAGCCTTAAATAAAAAAGCATGCAAAGAGCAAAAACAACTTTAGAAAATATTAATTACCTAATTATTGCCATTAAAAAATTCTACATAGGTAGACTCTACATACAACGTATTTATATAAAATACGTTGAGTTTTGAGAGCGAAATAATGCTGGAAACTTTAAAATACCTTATAATTTTTTGTGTTTATATACTTGTAGTTTGTTTTCTATCTAATACGATAAAGCTTAGTATATTGCGTAGACTTTTGTTTCTAATAGATATTTTTTTCTAGTAATCGAAATGTGTCTAGTATATACTTAATTAATAGTATTAATCATTACCCTCTATACAATAAACCTGTTTTTACGTTGGCACACTATTAATATATGTTTATTTTCATTACGAAATTAATAATTATTTATCATAAATTCAAAATAATGTTCAAAAATTGATAAAGGTACAAAAGAGTGCTTTTTTATTATTATAAAACAATACAAAGCTCAGTTAAAAGAACGAGAATCGTCATTGTCCTAAAGAACAAAGACTCGCGAGAATAAATATTCATGTAAAATGGTGAAAACATTTGAACGTGAATTCTATCATCCGATATTTAAATCGGACAGAAGCGTGCGGTTGGGCGGGCGAGAAGTTTCCTCGGGCGAGGCAAGGGGGCGGGTGGCGGCGCACGGAGGCTGGGCGGGGGTGCGGGCGCGCGGGGGCGGGTAATTAGGTGGCCCGGCGGAGGCTGTATTGATCGCCGCGTATCCTAGCAACGCGCGAGATGGCAGTACAGACGGCCTTCGCACTGGGAACGAGCTTTTTGTTCGAGCTCGCTCTAGGTGATACCGTTTTGATATAATCGCTAACGAGATGATTCAATTCGATTCACCCGCAACATTCGACAGGAGATTATGATACCTTGCGGTGGGGCTGTTAAAAGGATTCGGAGTCTTGTATGGTATACGTATAGAATATTATTAAGTACTCGTATCGTAGGTATTTTACTATATTCTATATCACTGTTTCACAAGTTTACAAAAAAGCGAACAAAAGGTTAGGGATGGCATATCTCCAACAAGATCGAGATGAAAGCTGTGCAATCATAACTAAGAAAATATGATAAGATGACAAACATATCCTAGTCATCCGTGAAAGCGGCCGCAGGGCACGTTTTGCTCCACGTCATCTCCTTTTACACATTATATTATGTAAATCCGTTCTATATCTAGCATTAAATAAAAAGAATAACACACAACACATTTACGATGAAAACGGCAACATCACAATCTAGTAACTTGTAAATGTAATATATATTTTTTTATTATACACGAAAAATATAAGTCATAAATTAATCGAAAACGTGTATAATTTATAATTAAAAGGAAATTAAACAATTATATAGGTATTGCCTTGTCACTTGTGCTATCAAAAAACCTACATAATATTAAGACAATGTTAACGTTGAATCTCTTTGCAAAATATTTTCATGTATACTTTAAAATATTTTGCAGAAGACATATTAAAATAGAAATTTCTTTGCAAGAACACGATCTGTCGCGAGCGCCTAATGTCTTGCATATTTCTGGCATAGCATTTCCAGAAAATGTAATAATGTTACGGACCGCCCTTCTCGATTCGTCCTGGATTCTATTCAACATTATACAAAGAGGCATGCCGCCTGTCGCCTTTACTTAAATTTTATTTTTAAAATTACAAAATACTGAAACGCACCCGACATTCATTGTACCTACAGCATTTTCATATAGTAGCTTTACGATTTTAAAACTTGAAATTAAATTAAACTATAATATTTCACGATTTTTTCAATCTTTTAGTAACATGTAACATAATATTTTTCATTTAGTATCTACAAAAAAATAAAATATTTAATATTTATATTCTATGAATACCTACTATGTTATTAATACTGTATGTGAATAGTACTCTACATAAAGTTGAAGAAAAACAATTATTACAACAATTGTGTCGGGTATGTTTGTGTTCTTTCTTGTTGGAGCGGTAAATTGTTACCTAGTAAAATCTAGTGCTGAAGCTGTTTCGAAATTTATATCTCCGAGAACAAAGAACTTGTGCGTCACCTCGAGAGCAACATGAAATTCGAGGAATATTGTAATAATCCAGATTTTTCCATTCATTGATTAATATGCCTATTATTTCTTAAATATGATAATATTAAAGACAGAAAAAAATATAAATCAGCAAATATAGTTTTGATCATGACCTTTTTTTCAAATTTGGTCACAAAAAATATTATTTAAACAAAGGATGTATTCAAAAGAAAAGAAAATCAAAAACATAAATAATAAATGATTCGCTAGATAATATAAAAGTGTTCAGACGAATATATCAAATTCCGAGCCGATATGTATCCAAAACCTCGTAATTAAAAAACCTCCCCTTCGCTGTCAATGCCTGTGACGTCTGTCGAACTACCGAAAACCTTACAAAGCTAATTAGTAACTCGTAGTCAGGAGCGGCTATTTTAAACGAAAAACCAATTTCCACTTCCATTTAAGCATTATTCCAGTATATGACTTCAGCAAACTTTTTTTATGTTCAGCTCAGTTGCTATTTATATATTTAACACTTTATTCATTTAGTGAATATTATTTACTTCTTTAACAGTACAATTAGTCCTACATGTATTTTTGTGCTAAAAAGTCTGTCCTTTAAAAAAAATATTCTCTATATACTTGTAAGTACATATATCGTATCGTAAAGCATTTTTATTTATATGAGTTTATTAAAATAAGCTCATTAATCTTCAACAATAACAATATTTCTAATTCTTTTTTCATTATCTAAAATATTACTTAATTACTATCAACAGTCTACACATATTAAATCTGATATAAACATAAAGAAATTTTTACTGTGAACTATAGGCATATTCTATTCAGTAAATAATAAACAAAGTTCCTATTAAAAAACCTGAATTCAAAAACATCATACTCAATCAACCCCTGTAACGATTATTCCTTTGTCATACGCCGAATCAATTCGCCGCTGTCCGATTTAGCTGGAGGCGTTTACGGCAACACAATGGGTATCGAACAATCGTCTACTCCGAAAGTAATTACTACACATCAACGCTGTCGTGTGCACTCGCCAACATGGCTGAATGTACTTATTAAATAGGTACAAAGCAAGCAGGCGGCAAACAGCCAGCGGTTCTCCCTCCGCGCCGGGAATCAGGTGGCGAGAGGTGATGCGATTGACAACAGGATACAATCGTAACTTCAACATTTACCATGCAATTTCGGGCCGTATCTCTGGTGAGTTTATTCGCTAAAATAGGTCGCAGAGGCGAGGGAGCGGCGGAGGGCGCGGGCGCGGGCCAGACGTTGCCAATAGCTACATCCGGGCTACGAGCCCCGGCCGACACGCTCTATATCTACCAACGTTATATACTCGATAGATTATTATATACTACGATTACGTACTTATGTACTACAGTTGCATATGATTGCGATCAATATCCAGCGTTACACATTAGTATCTTATTCTAAACGTTCGTTCGTCATTTAGACGTAATTGTCAGGTCGCCGGTACTGTCTCATAGACAAATTAGTTATTACAATCTTTATAATCATCTCCTAAGAAAATTACTACACACTACGTTTGTTTTGCAGACTTTTCAAATATTATAAATGTCATTTATATTTAGTTATTCATACCAAACTTAAACCAGTATCCTAACATATTACTATATTTTTGGGCAACATTGATGATTTTTAAGGTTCCGTACCCAAAAGGTAAAACATGATCCTATATAAGACTCCGCTGTCCGTCTGTCACCAGGCTATATCATGAATCGTGATAGTTAGACCGTTGAAATTTTAACAGACGCTTTATTTCTGTTATAGCTATAACAAAAATTACTAAAAGTAGAATAAAATAACAAACATGATTTTTTGCCGTTTTAAAAGAGGAACCCTTTGTACGTGAGGCTGACTCGCACTTGGCCGTTCTTTTTTTAATTTTATTCAAGTACTATTTTAAAACAATTCTTTTCTTCGTGTCTTCTAGAAGTACCCATTGTGCACAATTTACTTCACGAATGTAGCATTTACATGCTGAAGCTGAAGAAGACACGTTATATAAAGAATGATCAGTAAAATATTCCTTGACATATGAAAATCTACATATACCTATCGTATAATGATAAATGAAATAAGTTCTATTAAAAGTTTTTCATACAAACTATAATCATCAATGTTTTTGGCAATTCCCAACAAAACAGTAATACGGCGAAGCTGTGACAGGCCACTAGCTTTAAATAGAGCTTATTTCAATTTAACGTACAACGTCTGCTTCAGAACGTCCAAACATATCACTCTACAACAGCAGTGCGGTAAATCCTTTGTGGAGTGAAATTGCTTTGAATCTTGCGTCTGGTTAGACGCTTTGATTTCTAACCATTAACTGCCCTGACTCCATTCTAAATTCACCAACACACCGACGTCTAAAAAATCCTTTGTATGTTTAATCTATATAGGTATTTTACTATATAACCTTACGTGTTTCCCACACAGACTCAGCCCACTTGACATTCTTTCACCATTCTTGACGATCTCGTATATAGAGAGAGAATACTTATAACATATTCCTTTATAATATAAAATATTTCCAAGCAAATAACTCACAATATTGGAAAATGTTAATATCTTACATACTTCAGATAAATTCTAAGTGAATAAAGGCACCTAATCATATTTTTGCAAACAAAGGGTAGATTTATAGATACTCGTAGCTTGGTTGGGCAACATTATGACAGAGATTACTGCTTCGAGGCAGTTTAAATATTAGCTGAGATTATTAACTGTTTATGGCAAATAATAACTATCAATGATAAACTCTGTATTTTATATTAAAGAGAACTCTATCTAAACTTTCATTCGCTTTTAATGTACTCAACCTAAAATTGTTGGACTTAAAAACATAGATTCGTTTACAGGCACACGTACCCTTTCATTTCAAAGCTCTCCATTACACCTATAGTTTTAGAAGTAGATAAAGATAGAAGATCACGATTAAGGATGTTGACAATAAAAAAATTTGATCTAATGATTTGATGTTAGTATAAGTCAATAATAATAATAATAATAATTTATTGTTTATTGAATACCACAATAGAAAAATAAAAATTTACATTTACAAAAGACACAAAGAAAAGATGCATAGCAGGCGGCCTTATCGTTGGAAGCCATCTCTTCCTGCCTTCAAGTGGAAGAGTAAGTTTTCATAAAACGGTAGGCGGTTTACTTGCTTAACATGTCATCGTTAAATAGATACGAATACAAATCAGTAAAAAATCAGCGTTTTACACACAGTAGTAATCGAATACCAGCCATTTTATTAAAAATGTACTACACGGAGTGGAATTTTTCGGCATTGTGACTAGAGTTTTCAATTGTTTGTAAGTGTTGATGCTTTGCGGCCTCGCAAGAAGCATAACTTTTTATTACCAAATCAAACAAAACGGAAGAAAATGTATTTTTAAGGAAAAAGAAGTAAATATCATCGGTACATGTAGGTACTTTTAATGATCCATCACTCAACTTTGACTACGTTTACTAAAAAATATTACACTAAGCCGAGCAGACAAGCTAAATCAAAAAATGTTTGATTTCACGGAGATTTTAAAATGCTATAACATGATATAATAATAGTAATAATTTATTTTTACAAGCTTTTGCAATGTAACAATATTTGTTTGGAATCTTGCAACTTAATCTTGATCTGTCTGAGCGAAGAGGGCCGGGTTTGCTAGTATATCATATAAATTGTGGATGTTAATAGTAAGAAAATTAAACGAAAAATTTATTTTATTCTTTTTAACGCATTTAAATAAAAAAATGAAGTTTTTTTTATTTGTCTGAGTGAATAGTTGGCTAAAAAGAAAGCTTTTCAACATCATCAAAGGAAAATTATTTTCATTAAAATAGTTTAGCAGAAGATGTGTTGAGTAGTATTTGAAAAGTTCAGCCACAAAAACAATCAAATCGTGAGTAAAAAGTGCTCGTTTTTGCTCATTACTAATTAATTAATTAAATTATTCATAAAATGTTATATAATTTGTTATGCAGTAATTGTTTAAAAAGTCTTTATAAAAATATTCTCTATTCTTGGGCATCTATTATTATTAACAAGCGAATTTAGCAGGGGTGTACTGAATATAATCTCTATAATCCCAACGAAGAGCCGTCCATCATCAAGCGTACGTAAGCGTACATGGGGACGAAGGGTCCAATAAATCATTAATAAGATTCACGGCTCTCGTTTCGCAACCACCCTACACTCTACAGAAACGGCTTCGATATCACTCAAAAGGAAACCTGTCAATGATTTTAACATTCAATTTTTTCTTTTTATTACGTTAAAAGCTCTTAATATGATTAATATTTTATTATAACATTTGATCGTTTTCATTTAAAAATATTTCAGCGTCTGTGATGAACATAAGAAGTTTCCTTATTTAACTACATACTCATAATTTAGTGTTAAATTGATACCTAATATTCATAACCATTTTATTTTTTTGGTTTTTTGTTGTAAGTTTACCTAACCCTTATTACTCTTTAGAAAAAAACGTTGCTTTTAATATATAATCGACAATATTTTCAATTTTAATTTTGACCATTAACAATATATAATTTTAATATAGTACATATACTTTTAATATAGTAAACACTAGTACTTATGATGCTTTTATAAATGCCAAATGTAAAATCACCGCAAATTTCATAATACAAACCATTTTATAATAAAGCTCTAAGGTATTCATCTAAAACAAGAAAATGTCGTGTGTTCCTGAAAGTGACGTTAAAAGAAAATAATTAAAAACCTTGTTAGTCTCAAAGCAATAAGAGGGCTCCGTAAAAGAGCGTCGAGCGCAGAAAATAAAACACAATCTCTGTGTTAGAAGCGCTTGGAACCTGTATAAATGCAGCACATTTCCAGGCGTCTGCCTCTTTATTGCCTGCCGTGAGAGACAAAAGAGCTAAAACTGCGCCAAGGGAATAATAATAAGGAATTATCTCGTAGTACGGTACAAGCGGCTGGACTTGCAAATTTAAATGACATACAGCTACGAAGCATCTACTAAATGTTCATAAAATAAAATCTATTTAATTTGATTCTTGATATCTATGGTACTAGAATAAAGTAGGTAGTTTGAAGAACCCCTATTAACTCACCCTTAGCAAACTGAGTAGTCGCTGACCGTGCTTTGTGATGAGGGCAAACAAGGGAGGCCAAAAAAACTAACGTTATCTTTATGAGAGGATATCAAAATATATTCGATGCTCTAGAAACTTATCGTAAATATTTTGCAACTAGGAATATAATCTATAACAATACTGTATAACATAAAATCAGATAATGCTTTTATCTAATTCAAAACGAATTCGCATTAGTAGTTCCTGAGATTATATAATTTTCAAACAAACAAAGAAAATCTGCCTTTTTATTTTAGTATATTACAAAAGATATTTTTTGATGTTTTTTTAATTGCAAATCTATAATTAATATCAAACAGTAAACGATTCAAAACAATCTATTCTAAAAAATCTCCCACGAATACTACGAGCGCTAGATTGTAAATAATTCTGTAAACGTACAACCGAAACGGTACCCACTACCCCATTTGAAATGGCGTCACGCGGTCTGGCAAGATGGCGATGGAACGATATACAAGTACCGACATTATTTACAGGCACGTTTATAACAGAGATCATGGTGTAATAATATTTGTAGTAAAATAATAGAAGGTATATTTAAGGTTTTTAATTTCTAAAAATCGGGTGGGGTGGATGAAAAAATCTCATTATAATAACATCAAACACTTTTTTAAAGAACATTTTATGATCAAAAATAAAGTAACATAAAACCATTAATAAGCCTCTTACCCTATCCGTCTAAGTCAACATCGGTGTTCTCTGAGATGCGCGGGGGCGGGCGGCGCGGAGGCGGGCGGGCGCGTCGTCATGGTAACGCACGGGGGCGCGGACCCAAATTTTATCGATTGGGATACATACAGCAGCCGGGAGAGCTTTACCCGAGACTAGCAAGACTCGCCGCCCGTGTTTGCTGATTTTAGAGGTTAAGGGAGCTTTGTCATTCGGCTACATGTACATTTTGTTCATTTTATGATCTTCACGAGTTATAGAATAAACAATTAACATCTCATATCACGTTATACTTTTAACATCTCTAATATTAAATGTGTTCTTAAATGAGAAACTTACAAAATATATCTATACTTATAATAATATTAAAATTTGAAATTATTGGTTTAATAAAAAATGTTATTGAATCTGAAGCGAAGAATAGGAAATCTATTTGACTCTTCTCTCTACCAATTTTGTTTTTCCACGAAAATGCAAAATCAAATATATTATAGATATTAATTCCATTTTAATCATAATATTCTAATAGAACAAAAGATCATAAATTATGTGAATATTTTCTGTGAAAGCGTAGCACAAACACCGCTTCACCCTTATAGCATAATTTGAGAAAAAACAAGACCAGTAGGGTAGGTAGTTACTCCACATCGAAAACACGGCTCTCGAAACGATTTTTGAGTAGGGATAAAAGGAGCGAAGGGGAACAAAGGGTTCGAGATATAAACTACTTTATCCTTGCTTCCCCTATCAATTGTTACCAGTTACGCATATTTTTACAAAGAGAAACAAACTGTGAGCCCTGAGAATTTTATATTAAAATGAGAATAGTTTTTTTAATAATAGGTAATAGAATGCTTAGATTTACAAAAGCTTATGAATTATAAAAATTAATAGAATATAATGAACAAACTTACTTATCTACATACTTAATAAAAAAAAACATTTTTAACCCCTCCTATGTTCCGAGGTGGCCGTAAATAGCTGCGACACAGTTTATACTAATGCAGCTAATTACGAACTGTTTTTTTAAGATGTATGTTACTATGTTCAATAAAATCTTTAAAATCTTTAAATTTTATAAGAGTTCCACGTGACTAAACTAAAATTTACCTACGTACTTTAAATATAAAATTAAAAATTCAACTATGAATTATTATGAACTAGTGACTTGCCCTCGCTATGTATGTTTTCACATAACTATTAGTAAACGCCGCGCACGCCTATAAAACTTCATGTCATGTCAATGATTCTCTTCGACATCTTTTTCATTTATTTATTTATTCTTTTTTTTATTTATTTATTTAAAGCAAAAGATTAGGTTACAAAAATATACTCTTTACATAACTCTTTCTGTTTGACATGCAAGAAAAAAATATCCAAAGAGTGCTTAGGAGTGCTTTAACAATCATCTTTATATTTCACATTGATATTTTTCATGTACTCTAACACTTCGACATAATTTGTAATTTGTCTAGTCTGACGTAACTGTAGTCTTGGAAAACTTAAAAAATCTGGAAAATATGAATCCAACAATTTTAAAAGCTCCATACTTTAAGAGCAAGACTTTAAGACCACCTAATATCTAGTAATTAATTGACTCATAAAAGTTGCTTAGAAACACCTACATAGTACCTATAATAAACTTTAAAGACCACGCCATGACGTACACACAGATACTGACATGGTGAAATTAGGGGGAACCTTAATGTTTAAATCACTTATACCATTTTTTATACTTATCACAAGAATGTAAGTTTTTCGAAATAAAAAACATCAAATGTGAAGCATTCATTTCAATTTTCTTCTTTTACAAATAATTATAGTAAATTCAAAGATAAAATGGGCTGGTCTCGAAATAAAACATATATACCAAAGATAATAAGTATTAATATAAAATACAGGCTCCGAGTTATGTTCGGACGAAAAAAGTGTTTTTAAAAATTATTTATTTATTTTACACTTCTATTAATTATAAGACAGTTACATACTAAGTTAATAATAAAAATTATAAGTAAACATCTTTTGCAATATGAATTCCCCGACTCAGCCCTTCTTACGCCGATGGTGGTCTGGTAACGTCCGTTGCAAATAAATTTATCGGTGTAAGATAAAAAAATCGTTTACCAAAAATTAAAGTAACTGGGTGCGATTATTACGACTTCCTTATCACTCACAAAAAGAGACATAAGGATATATAAAAGTTCCTGAAACATTTCTCATCGAGTGGGGATGAGGGTGGGCGGTCCCGAGCGACACCCTGCTACGTGGCACACTCCAACCAAGGCATCCATAATTTATGCTTTTGAGCGGACCACGAAACATAAATGAGCATCAGAAGTAAGAGAAAATGGAAAAGTGAATTACGATTGAGATTGTGACATCCTACAAATGTGGAAAGAAAACATTTACCTAATTTAATTATTTTATCCTGACCTTTACGATGATTAGCTTAAAACGATAGGCCAAATGTTTTTAAAATGCGAATAATTCTTCGTAATAGTTGGTTTATGTAAAATTTTAGAACAAATTTCACACCTAGTAGTGGCGAAGGGTCCATACAAGACGATTCCCACCGTCTTACCTTTTAAAAATCCAATAAAGTTTAAATTATTCTACATGATATTTATTTTTTAAATTAACACGATTACTAATTAAAATAATAATTTATAGTAATAATCCTTTTTTAAAAATAACACAACGCCTACAATATGTGCGTTAAGTTGGCCCCGCAATTTTCGATTTTCCAAAAAATAAAAAATGTGCTGTAATGTGCCCAGCTTGTGCTATTATGTGCCGCTAATTAAAAAAAAATTAGCACAATAAAAATCATTTTTATGATGTGGTCCTTTTTTTCAAGTACAGTTGGCCCCGACATTGTGGTGTATCGGAAAAATTAGAATTGTGCTGCGGTGTGCTCATGATGTGCTATCGTGTGCCAGTGTTGAAAAAGAAAAAAAATTAAAAATGTTGCACGGCCATATTATGATGACCCCACAATTTTTGAATTTCTAAGAAATTGAACATGTGCTGAAATGTGCCCGGTGTGTGCTATTATGTGCCACTTAAAAAAATAAATTGAAACAAAAAATATTTTTTTATGAGGAATTCTTTTTTTTCAAGTCCAGTTGGTCCCTACACTTTACTGCATCGGAATCATTAGAATTGTGTCGTGGTGTGCTCAAGATGTGCTATCGTGTGCCAGTGTTGAAAAAGACAAAAAATTAAAAATGTTGCTCGGCCTTAATATGATGACCACACAATTTTTGAATTTCTAAGAAATTGAACATGTGCTGAAATGTGCCCGGTATGTGCTATTATGTGCCACTTAAAAAAATAAATTGACACAAAAAATAAATTTTTTGTGAGGAGTTCTTTTTTTGGTCAAGTCCGGTTGGCCCCGACATTTTACTGTATCGGAAAAATTTTAATTGTGCTGTGGTGTGCTCAAGATGTGCTATCGTGTGCCAGTGTTGAAAAAGAAAAAAAATTAAAAATGTTGCATGGCCATATTATGATGACCCCACAATTTTTGAATTTCTAAGAAATTGAACATGTGCTGAAATGTGCCCGGTATGTGCTATTATGTGCCACTTAAAAAAATAAATTGACACAAAAAATAAAACCGGACTTGACAAAAAAAAACTCTAATTTTTCCGATACACCACAATGTCGGGGCCAACTGTACTTGATAAAAAGGACCACATCATAAAAATGATTTTTATTGTGCTAATTTTTTTAATTAGTGGCACATAATAGCACAAGCTGGGCACATTACAGCACATTTTTTATTTTTGGAAATTCGAAAATTGCGGGGCCTACTTAACGCACATGCCTACAATAAGTCAAAATCAACAAAAATTTATACTTTACTAAAATGCGTCTTCATAGAAATGCCGCGGTAAGACGTAGTAATTTGGCTTACCTTTTCCATACGAATCGTGTTTCATTCATACTTTGGTATTGGAACATTTTCATTCATAATCACTCAGATTTTTGGTCGCGGTTAAGACGCTCCTGAGCAGCTTATTTTGCATGTGATTGGTGGAAAGTACAAGACGTCACTATGATTGACCAATGACAAGCGACGCGAGCAATACCAATTTTTAGTAATAACTAATAAACAAATTAATATGGCGATTCTGTTTACAAGTGCATTATTTGTGTTTTTCTTTTGTTTTATTGAGTTTTTACTCGATTTTAGCGTAATAACTAATATCGACATTTTGTGTTGAGTCTGTATAGTGTATGGTTCATATATTTTTTTAATTACGGTGAGTTCTATAAGCCATTATTAAATTTGCGTATTTTATTGAAGTTGGATTGTATGCGACTTTGTTTTCGAAACTTGCATAAGTCAAGTAATTTGTAATAAAACTTTCTATTGAAATTGTGTGTAAGTGCTAAATTAGAAAAATATTGTGTTTGTTTTCATTTATGTTGCAGCGAAAATGTTTTGAAGTTATTTTATATGCGTTTCCTTGACAAAATTATTTTACGCGTATTAGCTTAAACAGTTTATTCAGACTGGAAGGAAATATCAAGTAATGCTGTAGGATATTGTAATTAAATTTTAAAACCAGTAAAAACATCTTAATATTTCAAAATTTTAATTTAACTTTGATAAATAAAAAATAAATCAATCTTCAATAAGATAGCAAACTGACGAACTACGAAGTTTTTCAAGCACTTGTCACTAGATGGCGATATTTTTTAAAATAATGATTTAATATAAAGGGAAAAACGAATATTTAAATCTCACTAAATTATGTTTGGGTTGAAATTAATTATATTTATAATGAATACAAAATAAAATAATGCGGCCTTAAATCAAATCGCCGTACTTTCACTTTTTAAATGATGCGTAATGATTTCTCATAGATGGCGTCATTAATATTTTTATATTATTTTAGTAAATATTAAATATATTGACTATTTTAGGGTATTTAGTTTAATTTAATATGATAATGAGTTCTTTCTTTTTTTTTTTTTTGTTTCATCACATTATTTGTTTTTCCTTTCTTTATTTGCACGTTTGTTTGACGTTCTTAATTTAATTTTAATAAGTTGGATGTTCATAATTAGCCTTCATAATTATTGTATATAGCTTTTTTTTACAACTTTTTCTGTGCTGTGCATCATCCCTTATAATAAATAAATGAATAACTTTACATAAATAAAAAAAATAAACAATAGTCTTATGAACACTTTTTTACTTTTTAATTATTACGAAAAAAAAATCTTCACTACAAAAGGATACTTACGAGGTATTAGTAGGTACTAGGTACTAGTAGATACTAGGTACTTTTGCATCGAATTTATTTATTTAGTTTTTGTCATTTTTTTGGACAGCTTACCTCTGCTAAAATTTCACCCTTCGCCACTGACACCTAGTCACCCTGTCCTGAGTTCAGTACAGATCAAGGTATGGATACTAGATATATCTACACATAATACATCATTGAATATTGTAGAATGGTAGGCAACATTGGGCTGCACCCCGGACCCACTGCACAGGGAGGTGCCCGAAACCCTTTTTTAAATATAATACTTTTGCAGTTTGCTGTAATTAATTGAGACCGAAGGATTGAGTGCTTATTTAGACTTATTATTTTATTTCATCCGGTTCTAAATTAAAATTTAAAACAAACATATGACATACCGCAATTTATCTAATTTATACGAATTTTTGAAAATTCTTTATTCAAATCAGACTTTATTTTGGCGACCTTACTCGTACATACATATTACATAATAATGTAGTCGACATTTAAATATAAAGCTAATTTTACTCTCTATTCGAGACGTCCGCGTCAGTGGAAACCGTGAGTTAAATGTAAATCTGTATACTTACCTAGAGTACCCAATATAATAAAATTAGAACTTAGTTGAATCTGCACATTAAATATTTATTGAAAAAAATGTTACAGAGGAAAAATCTAGTTTTTAGAATTTTACCTCTCCTTCGGTGTGTCTGTCGTGACTGCATCACGAGAAAACCACTGGAGCTGGACATATTTTAATGTTTGGAATGATAAGCTGGTTATCCGGATCAATAAAGAATAAATTTTACTGCAGCAAAATAGGTAAGTACCTCATGTTATCTCAGATATCCATACTAACGATTCAAATTTCAAAGTACATACATGATACAAGCACAGACGAACCGAACGGAGCGAGGGTGAGTACATATTTATATCCAATAAGTTACAAAGCAATCAAGGGAAATCCTCTTCATTCATTAAACCCCTCAATTCACTTCGCTGGCGCTCGCGACACATCGCGAATACACATCAAATAATATATTATATTATCTTAGTAGGTAGGTAGATATGTACTTAAAAATCCCGGTGAATATAAAATAATTCTAAGTTATAACAAATGGATCAACTTAGTTATTTATTGTTGCTTTAATTAAAACTAGCAGTACCCGCGGCTTCGCCCGCGTTAATTTTTTAAATATTAGGAGTCAATCCCGCGGGAACTCCGGGATAAAAAGTAGCCTATATGTTATTCTGGGTCTTCAGCTACCTACACACCAAATTTCATCGTAATCGGTTCAGTAGTATTTGCGTGAAAGAGTAACAAACATCCATACTCACAAACTTTCGCATTTATAATATTATTAGGATATAAAAGTGTACCTAATAAAAAATTAAAGACCGAAACAAGTTGACAAAGAAACATGATGTCGTAGTCGTATCTACATACGTACTCGAACATCTTTCTCCTCGCTGCGAGCCTTACTACGTGTTTCCGAACTTGTTCCAATCATTTATGTTTATTTTAACAAAGTCTGTCTTTATTGCTTTTATTAACACCTATTTAGTTTTGGTCGGTCAAACCAATTTGAGATATTCAAAATTTTACTGCAGTGGCGTTATCTAAACCAACTTCTTAAGTCTGTTACCTGTATAATAGGTTAAACAATGAAAACATACATATGCATATAAAAAGTCGTTTATTAAAAAAATATTGTCATTACATACATTTTACATATAAAAATACTTTTACTCAATGTTAAAATCACTTAACAATTCAGATAAGTTTCTTATAATTAATAGGGATCCATCCGATACCGAACCAGCAATATACTCACTTTTCCAATACATTGGTATCAGCCATAGTAGCTTGATAAACCAGTACGTTTTTTCTAATTAAAGGGTTTAAACAAATTTTTAAGGTTGGCAGAGCGCACCTCGTGAACACGAGCGAAGCAAGGCGAGCAAATTGAAAGACTTCCATACAGATTTGCGAAAGCCTTTACACCACCATAATTCGGCCCTGTCGCAAAACCCGTCCTAAGCAGACGTCCACTTACTATAAACTACCATCCAGCCAAATTTCATTTATATACGTCTAGCTGTTTTCGATACTTCGCGATGAATTAGTGAAAAACCTTTCGCTTTTATATATCGTCGACTAATAAGGATTTAAAATTATTTAAAATGATTTAAAATTACATATAATTAGGAAACGACTGCAACATCTATATTCTAATTGATAGATATTGTACTAGTTCCTATTAAGACATATTTTTTTTAATATTTTCTCTTTTGCCAAAAAAAGTCAGTTAAGCCACAAATGGAGCTAACAGCTTCAAATAACAATGAAATTTCAAGAAAGCATCATAATTATATTATAAACTATAAAAATATTAATTGAAATCATTATTTATTTAAAGCATTTATAATTTTTAAGTATTCATTCGGTGGACACTTAACCTCTAAAATTAAAATTTAATGCAAAAATTAAAACAAACTTAAAAGTATCACTATCAACTACACTACAAGAAATATTTATTCAGGTCACGAATACGCGACGGATTACTATAACCAAGAGTTCCCAAGATGGCGGTCCATTTATTACTAATTGTACTACCCGGTCAGAAATAGAATTAGAAATGGAGGTTCGCCCCAATTCTATATGATAAACATATTACGTATTGGTTTAATATACATTGTATATTTACCAGTATATTATTGTTTCTAATACAGGATATTAAACCATCCACTTTTTTTTAATTTAAAGAAATATGTTAAAAAATTATTGGAATATGAGATTTAATTGGGGTAGACTGTTATTGGTTATTTAAAAAGAGAGTTCAAAAAATATCTAAAGGCAAGCCCTGTTTTTTTTGTAAATTCCACCATCTTATTGTAGAAAGTACAATTAGAGCCTTGGTGAGATGAATTAATATCATGCGACAACGAAGAAAAAGAAATTCCACAAGCAATCAACCGTAAACTTAAGTTCAGAATTTATTTCAGTTTTTTATCCATGATCGTAAACGTTTATTAGAAAACAGTGTTATTTTCCATTTATCAACTAAAACTCATGTCAAATTTCAGTGTAAGTCAAGCATTGTCTTCATCACAAACCGACTTAAATTCTTGTATTCCTCCTTCACAACGGTTTCAAAGCACAACTTATTGTCTGCTGATATATAGTCAATTGCCTCTAACTGAACGTAAGTAAACGGCGCTAGCGCCAAATGGTTACGTATACTCAATTTAGAATCTACATCTGGTATTAAATCAGTTAATTTGCTAACTAATTGTGGATGTAGTTTGCTAAAAATCAGTCCCTTTTTCCTACCGCTTAGGAATTCTTCACAGAAACAGCTGACAAAATCTGATGTAAATGCTTTTAGAACTTGCATTTGTTCTTTATAGACTTGATTGCGACCGATCTTCGCCTTCATGATGGAGAATATGTCTTTGTACCTGTAAACAACAGTTAAACAATTTTAGATTATAGTACAAGCATTAGTAATTAATTAGCTTACAGCTAATGCTATTATGCTGCTATATTGCTATGCTATATTGCTTAGTAATGGTACCAGTTAACTGCCGATTTCTCGTCTCGAAAATCAATTGAAGAATGTCTACTCTATGGATATTATAAATTTATAAACTTAAATATACATAATATATAAAGTATATAATGTACTGACAACATAATGAGTTCAGCTAAGGCATCCAGCGCGGCTCCGGAGCTGGCCAGCAGCGGCAGCGCGAGGCAGAGCGCGCGCGGCGGCGGGTGCGGTGCGCAGGCGCAGGCGGCCGCGCGCGCCGCACGCGACGTCGATGCCGTTGTGCTGTACACCATACGGATGTCATCTGGAAATTAATACAAATTTAAATATATAACGACACTTGACGACACGTTTAGCTCAGTTGGTAGTGGCTCTACTTTCTGCGGCAGCTATCGCGGGTTCGAGTCCCGCTGGGGGCATTCATTTGTTGAGCATGAATATTTGTACTGCAGTCATGGGTGTTAATATTTATAATATGTATGTATTAAAAAAAATTATATGAGTAATATATCATGTATCTGGTATCCGTAACACAAGCACGTAACGTAGCTTACAACGGAACTAGATGGCGCTGTTATAATAATGTCCCAACATATTTATTTATTTGTTATCATTATTTAAAAGCGAAAGGTCACTTACTCGTCACAAAAAATTGAAAACTGCTTGACATAATATAAAGATTAAATTTGGCAGAGAGATAGTTTAGTTAGCAGCCATCCGCTAAGAACAGATTTTGCAACCAAACCGTACTAAGGTCTAAGGTCTTTGTATGAAAGTCCTTCTTTTTTTGTGATACAAACTCTATAATTGGCAGGGACCACTTAAGGACAAACCCGAGTGAAGCGAATTAATATTTGATACCATTCAATGAGGACTATCATTTTTGGCTCACCAGGTGGCGCATTGTGGAGGGAGGTCCTAAAGTACGGCTATAAAAATTTGTTTTTACGGGCGCCAAAACAACAATTTACATTTAAATCATATTTAATACAAAAGAACCGTATAGTAAATGTATTGTCATGGAACATTAATTTAAATAGAAATAAACCGCGTAACCAAACGACAAACAGTGACATTTGACATTTCGGAGAGCTCACGCTACAAGCGCCCCTAGCGGCAAATTCATACGCGATAGCCCTCATTGAGTTAAGATACTAATTTATATTTATATAGGGTACCATTTTAATTCTCATTCACTAATTTGCTGACATGACCAAAGATCTCACTTTGTATTCCCTATATAAATACTGTCTTTGTTAAGATTTTCATAGACAGTGCATGCTATGTTAAGTATCTCCAACATTGGAGTAAAAGACCACCTCCATCTAAATAAGCTCTAAATTGAATGAGTAAACTAAATGTCCTCACCTGGGGAAGCTTGCAGGCCTCTACTACACATATCACTTATATTTTCTGTGATTATAGTTAATGTTTCTGCATAGGTGGTTTCAGATGGCTGCAAGTCAAGAAAATGGTGGCGAGGTCGAGTACTCGCATATGCCTATTGTAAAAAAATATATAATTAACTCATATTTACACATAATACATATATAAAAATAATATGCTAAAAAAACAAGATTATTAAAGGATATCAAAGTACTTAACTATTAATTTTTACTTAACAATTCTATATTTTTAAATAATTTCTTTATATTTTATAATTACTTTTTTGAATTTATATATACTAGAAAATGAAGATTTTTTATTTACCAAATTCATATACATAGTAGTCAAACTTTTCAATATAGCACATTGCTCCATTGGCTGAGCCCTGTAGAAAATCTTTGAGAAAGTGTCCAATATGATAGTTACATGCTCTGCACCTTCAACATTTACCCATTCCACCAGTTCCAAGATCTAAAATAATAAACTGAATTTTACTACTAACATAATTAATAAAAAGAAAATATAAAACAAAATGGTGGTAGAAAATAAAAGTAAATTAAATAAGTAATATTAGTATTTTTTTCATAAAAAAATTTGAATAATGTCTTATTTTGAGATTACATAATATATCAATTATAAAATTATTAAAATACTAATTTATTATTCAATATTGTACAATATTACAAAAATAATAATACCTCAGCAAAAAAGTCCTTTTCATTCCAAAATGGTAAAAACTGTGCCAAAAAACGAGTTACAACAGGAAGCCCTTGCATAAGGGTGGACTGAAGTACGGCCAACCTCTGCAACAGATCTTGCTTCTGCTTGTAATTGTGAGGTGATGATTCTAAAAAACCTATAATAAATAACAATAATAACAAAAAAATTAATTTGAATAACAAAAATATAAAAATCATAGTGATTGAACATTTCAGTAACCCTTGTTTTCTAATTTCTGTATTGATCTTGTCGTAAATCTTGGCAGTTTTACAGTTCTCTGGGTTGTTCTTCGTGTATCTAGCTTTCTTATTAACTTCATTATATGTGACCACATTTCAGTTTAATTTCACTGGCTCCATGTGCTAATCAATTATTTTAGTTTTGAGACATTGCATGTTATTTTCTGTGAAACATTACCGCACAAGACTTACAATTAGTCAGCAAATGGTGTAAATCATGCGACATAAAGGCGTGGTCGGTACGCGTGGCCAGCGCAAGCAGCGCGAGCCCCGCCGTGTTGCACAGCAGCGCGCGCAGCCGCGCCGGCCGCCGGGTGGCGTGCTGCGTGCTGTACTGCACGAGGGATACTGGACTGGAATACAACAATAACGTAAAGACCTCAAGTCAATCTAACTGATTAATAAATCAAGCCATCCAAATGAAGAACAACAATCAAGATCTCACTGAGATTAACCATGAGCAAAGTGCTCCTAAACCAGATGTTTGCTTTTGGATACATGAAAAAAATCATAGTAGTAATACCTTAATAACAAAGTTAAAAGAAGGGCTATTAAATCTTGTTGTGGACTATGTGTATATGAAAATGAAATCATAACATCCTTTCAATAAGCCAAAAAGCTTATTGCGCATTAAAGTGAAAGGCAGCTATGGAACCTTACATTGTCTGGCCAGACAATTAACCCTGTTTCTTTTCCAATTTCTACTTGGAATTTTAAAATAATAGAGCGAATTTATACCATCCTATTAAGCAAGAATGTCCCATCTTATTAAGCAAGAATGTCAAAATATATGCAAAAGTGTGTGCTGTTTTTGTTTTTGTATGTTTTTAATTTTGCACCAATATAACTCAAACGATTTGGGTGAAATTTAATTTGGAATAAAACAGGCAACTGCGCTTGAGTTAAAATTAATTTAATGGTTTTTTATAATTTTCTATTAATTTTTGGTGTAAGTACAGTATATACATACTTTCATATGCATTTATTGAAAAGTTGTTTATTTGAAATTAAAAACAGACACTTCAATATTATTTTTATGTATTGATGTAATGATAATGTAAATAATGTTACTATGGTATGGTATGGCCCGCTCATAAGCGAGCTGGTTTCCGCAACTCGACAACTGTGCGCGTATTTTGAGTGAAATATGTTACTAATGAAATTAGCCACAAGGTAGTATCAATCATAAAGAAAACTAGATAATTTAAAAGAAACACGCACAAGAGAATCACTTTGTGTAAAATCACTCACTCAGAAAAATCTAGGTATGTCTTTTGACAATCAGTATCATACTGTCTTGATCCTATGTGAGTAAATTCCATATCTGGAACCAGTGGTTCAGCTTTTCTATTTCTTCCAGCTTCCTGTAATAAAAATCGTACCAAAAATTATTTATTAATTATACAATAATAAATAAATAATAAAATAATATATTGTGGAATATGAACAGATTTTGGAGTGAGGAAAAAACTATAAAAGTCGATGCATAACCGGCATCGGGGGGTAGTTGTGTCATGACACTTATCGTGGTAGCATTATTAGGTTGTTACTCTGCCGGTTTGTGTCTAAAAATATCATTGTTGGTAGATTAGTTGTCTTTTCAATTAGTTAAATTGTGTTTTAGCCTTTTCAGATTCTTAAAGTAAATTGAGGTCGATTTAGTAAGATTGTTTTTTTAAAAAAAGCTCACTTCTGGTCTAAATTCACAAGAATTTCAATATATGATGTGAACTGACAACTTACAGAATTTATTGGGTTAGTCCAAAAGAGACGATCAGGATTCAAGTTGTTCTGATTATTCTGACTCTGAAAAACATAAAGTTAAGATAAATTGATGTTTTATACTATTTTTTTAACTACTAAAAGTTTACATACTTGGCGATGCCTAAATCTTTGTAATAAAGTTGCATTAATTTTTCTGAATGCAGTATGAATTGATAATGAAGGTACATCCTCAGGTACATATTCTGGTTTAAATGATTTAAACAGACCCAATAATACTTGAATCTGCCTGTACATATTCTGAAAAAATAAAAACATAATATTGCATTATTTCAATCTATAAATATGAAGTAAACAAATAATAATGAAGCCACTATAAGCATTTACTAAAACTTACATTTTTTCCTTCTCTGAATTTGGCATATTCAAGTAATTCAAGAACCCTCCTCCTTGTCACATCTGCAGGCTTAGTCAAGGTATAAACAAGTTTCATAGCATGCACTGTCTGTAAAAATTAACAATATTTATATTATCTATTTAATATTAATATATTAAATCTTTTTAAAATATACTTACAAGTACTTCAAAAGTCAGCATAGTGTAAAACAATTCATATCCAACATCTAAAGCCTCCATATCAATAGAATCACAATCCATAGCAGCTAAAATAAAATACTAATAATGTTAGTAATGAAAACTAATGTAAATGTATGTAACCTAAATGTTAGGTTTAAATTTATACTACCATACCAGTGAGCCAGTCTAAAAGAAACCCGATTCTTGAAAAATTACTTTGATTTTCATAATTGGCTAGTATCCACCTTAAAGAATAATCAATGGTAATTTGCCCTACTTTTTCTTGAGGAATTAAGCAAGTGCCAAGATTTACCCATTTTTTTATGGCTGAAACAAAATTTACATTGTGGTAATAATGAAAATGAAATGAAGAGTCAAAATTTAAATAATATTTGCATAAAATTGTCATTATTTATTACTTACGTATACTTAAATTTAACCAAACTTTAAATAGAGTATGAAAGTCGTCATAGTCCAAGCCAGTGTTTTCAACTATGTATCCCAATTCGTCAACTTTGTTTTGAAATAATTCCTTGTCAAAACCCTTTTTTAAAGACTTAATGTATATTATAATATCTTCAACATCAGCCATGTCTTAATCCAAACTTAACTATTTCATTTAATTAGCAAGCACTATATATGTAGCAATATACTCTATGGCAAGCACTAAAATAAAATGAAGACAAAATTTAAAATTCAAAACAGAAAATACGTTTCAACACTGACAAGTGACAATACGCGTCGCGCGATAACAGCATTTTTGTCTATGATATTTAGGCACTGACCTCTATAATACCACTGGACTGGCTGGTCCAAGCGTTGGACAGCAATTTTTTTGTGTCCATTTGAAGCGCCACTAGCGAGAGTCCCGAGAACTAATTTTTACGTATATTGCAAATGACAGCGAGAAGTGTTTGTTTACTGTAAAGTAATTTTGCATTTTCGTTGTTAATATAACATAAGTAGTAATTATGATGATACGGTTATTGATTAATAAAAAAAAGAAAATAAAAATCTTTATATCGACATCATTCGTTTTAGTACCACGAACTCTCGCTACGTCCGACAGCGGCGGACAGCGCCAAAATGGCGAATATCAAGCAGCCACAAAAGCACGTTGACAACAGCCAGTCCAGTGGTATTATAGAGGTCAGTGCAAAGAGTATAGATAATATACTTGGGTCAGTGTATTTAGCCATGGTATTTAGGATGTAGTTGTTGTTTTTAAAATTTATCCCACATAGGGAAAGGCAAAGGACTATTGTCCATACAGCCTAGTCAAAATTTGATTACCTATATAGTTGGGTCGCGGAGCAGCAAGAAATTCGAAGATTAATCTTTTATCATCTGTCTCTGTCACTCCCGCGTTATATACCAATGTACTCTGTGCGCGTAAATATAATACCGCATGCAATGGGAAGTCTCACTGCGAGTTTTAGCCGATGGTGGCGCTACAAACGTATAACGTAAACAACGTCAAGTATGTATGGTATGTAAGTAATGTATGTCAAATTTTAGGTCAATTTTTTTAATTCAACAATAGTTAAAACACCGTACTTTTCCATCTTATATTTGATTTTACAAAACTTAACTAAACTATTCTATAATAATAAACGCTTCTGTCAAAATAGGCGGCATTGAGGTTTTCGTTGGTGACGTTATGCGCTGGTAGCGCCATCTGAGCCGAGCTTGGCGTGAAACCTCCAATTACCGCCATATTCAGAGATTGTATACTTTTTACCCTGTAAGGTTTGTTCTTGTTTGCATGGTTTTTGGTTGTTAACTTGTATTTTTTATATCGGCCAAATTTGTAATTGTACCTCGATTTTTATAAATGTTTATATAGTTAAATCAAAACAAATAATTTATATAATATCAATAATTCATTTAACAAGTAAGAAAATTTATTTTTTTTCTCCTTCAAATAATTTTTTTAACCGCACTTAATATAGCCCGCGCCAAACTTTGTGGCCGCCTTGAATGTAGCCGCGAGTCCGAACTTGCGCATCGTATAGTCGAGTGGGCAATACGTAATCAACCAAACAATTTTCGTTATCTAACATTTTTAATACTTATTATATTATGTCAATTTATTTTTATTTGTTGATTATAAAGTTCGTGTTTATTTCATAGGTTATTTTATTTAATTTAATATACAATGTATGTGTTATTTGTAAAACATATAGGTTAGGTAATAATAGGATAAATGTAAATAAAAAACATTAATATAAATAAAAACTATATTCACAATGGGGCCACACCTTCCATAAATTCCGCATCCGAATCACTCTCTTCTCAAAAAATATCCAAATCTTCTTCATCTGATTCATTATCGCTCACGTGAATTATTATGTTTTCAGTTAGGTCATCTATGATGACATCACATTTTCTTATATTCTTTCTCATTATTAATAACTCTTAACAATAACAACAAGTAACAATAACAACAAGTAACAATAACTAAAAACTACAACAACAAATTAACGAAACGATCGAACGAATTCTGAACGCGATAGTACTCTCAGAGCTCAACAAGTGCATGATTTGTGTACGGACGTAGCACTCACACTACCAGCGCGCGTCGCGGGTGAGCGGTGCGGGCGCGCGGGGTGTGGCCCTGCCCCCAAGCTCTTGTGCGTCCCGCTAATACCTGATTTTGAGTTCTGCGCAATGCAATGAGCCTAGTTCGGGACGGCCAAGAAGTTTGGCGCGAGCTATACAAAAATGTTTGTGACTACTGCAGTAAGTAAAGAGGTCATTGAACAAAATTCTTTCTACTCCGCGACGTCACTTTAGGAATAAGCATGGAGGTTAGAGAACACGAGGACGATTGCTTCATACTAAAACATTACTCGCGCGTCGAAAATTTGTAGAACTTATAACGCGCTGCCAGCCGTCGGTAAGTAGTATCTGTGAAGTTAGCTGTTTATGAGTACAAGTAGATGAAGTTTTTAGAAGAATGAAGTATTGAGACAACGTGAAGTTAGGCATTGAGACAACTTAGCAATCGCAGCGCCTCTTTAGTTAGTCCATATTTCAGAGACACTACATTCAAGGACGATCGTCCTCCTGTTCTCTAACCTCCATGGGAATAAGGATTTACCATAGACTTAAAGAATGGAACGGGCGTCCCGTATCCAACTGGTAAGTAAATACGGGCAGAGAAGTGTAAGAGAGATGAAACGCGAAAGCGAGTGGCCAGTAGTGGTCCTTTTCTAGGATCTTGATTAGTCTACGTCTACGTGAGGTACCATACTTTTATTAGAGAGGACGTAAAGCCGCCGATCCTCTGCCTTAGCTCTCACTGGTCGTCAATGCTGGTCGTGTTTAGTAGTCATCTCACTGGAGTATGAGAGTGATAGGAATAGAGAGTGCACTTGTGTTTGCGTGTAACCTCATGCACTGTAACATCTCCTGCGCAGTTGGCCAGTCTCAATGAGATCGGTTGGAGATCATTATTATATACGTTAAAAAAAACGGTACTTACGTACTAACGATGACGCACTTTTATTTTTTATATAGATTTGTGTGAATGTGCTTATATCGTAAAATCTTAAATCGAAAATTAATAATAGGTTCATAAAGTTAATTTTAAGAATATTTCTTTCTAGGTTGGTTAGGTTAGGTTAGATATATGACCACAATATCGCACGAGCCGAGCGAGCGCAGCGAGGGTGCCGCGGCAGCGGCCGGCGAGTGCCATAGTCAAAAATTAATAATAGGTTCATAAGGTTAATTTTAAGAATTTTAATTTTAATTTATTTTGTCTGTGGCCGATATTGTGGTCATATATCTAACCTAACCTAACCAACCTAGAAAGAAAGAGTCATAAAATTAACCTTATGAACCTATTATATGAAAACCCAAAAAAATAGTTTTTTACGATATAAGCACATTCACACAAATCTATAGAAAAAATAAAAGTGTGTCATCGTTAGTACGTAAGTACCAAAAAACTATAGCGTGATTTTTAGCCGGGCATTGCTTGGAACCAAAGTTGTGGCTTCATAATAATTAGTCTTGAGGAAAAACACTGCGTTCGTTAATATCGCAATTTAAAAAAAAAAATAATAAGACACGGCTTAAAACCGAATGCGCATGTATGCATAATACTAATGCAGCCTAATACTAAAACAAAAGATATAAAAAGGTATACATTTTATTAGAGAATAATTATTGAAAAATCTGATAATTTGGATAATTTTGTCTATGGTCATTTAAGTGTCTAAAACAGATAAAGTAATAGTTACTACGGTGTCTAAAATTAACCAAGCGCTTGCTGAATTATCAGCAGTTTACAATTGGGCTTTTTTGGAATCATTTTTTATTATAAAAATTAATATTTAAAGTAAATTTAGATTAACAAAATTATTCTTTAAATTAAATGATTAAGATATTTTAATAAATCTACTATTAAAGTTTAACTATGTTAGGCTATATATGTCACAATTTTGTAGTAATATATTTTACAAATTTTAAATAAAGACTGATTCAAAATCATAGATAATGAAATATTTCATTTAGCATTTTAACAAATGTCAAATTTAAGTAACTGTCGTTAAAAAGCAAGCGATAAAAGTTTCATATCGATATTTAAAAATATAGGTAGTATCGATATAAAATCGCTTTAATAATTTTATAAATTAAGATGTTTAATAAATATTTCAAAATTTTTGTTTTAAATTTTTGAGTTACAATCTTATTTGGAATATTTTCCAAAAACATTGTACTAATATTAAACTTAGTTATAAATATAAAGCTCTACGTATTTTTTAATATCCATAATATTTTTTGGAATCAATGTAAAAATATTTAGTTAATATTATAAATATAATTACTTATAAGACTATTGTTTATTATTTTCTGAATACTATTATATAGTAAATGGTATAATTATTATGAATGAATAAAAGTCATGAATCGATTTGAATCGAATCGCTATTCGTATTTACTAGTATCGGTTATCCCTAGTTTGAAGTAAACAGTATGGATATTTGCCAGTAGAGTATTTTAGTAAAATATGGTTAAAATCAAACAAATATATGGTGATTTATGAGTGTTTAATATTAAAGATTAAACATGTGGCCTATGCTTCTTAATATGACACGCGACGAATGTCGTCGGACGCTAAGAAGACTTGGTATATATTTAGTTTTATAAATGGCATTCGTTTTCCCTCCTATGGTTTTCTTCCACAACGCTTTCATCTATATGCTCTCATTGAATACTTTTTACGCTTAATATTATCTCCTTTTTGTAATACATTCATGTCTACTTTTAGAATTAGAAGCCTACTCGAATATGATCAGTGTATTCAGGGCACAAGGGGCATTAGAAGACAACAGAAAAAAGTTGCTTGAGGAACTACGCGCCGTTTTGCATATAAGCAATGATCGACATAGCGCTGAGGCGCGTCGCGTGTCTAATGATGAACTCCTAGCTACTATTGCTGAACAGTAAGCTTAACTTGAAAATTTGAATCCTAGTACTTTAGTTTTATTTTAAGGTACACTCCATTAAACTGCAATGTAATGGCAGACAGAAATTGAAAGTGGATAATGTTACTACTATATTAAGATGTAGTAAATAATCACTTGTTAGTTCCTATTCCAATAGGATTATCTAAGAAATGTATTATGATTTCAGTTTATTTACAGTTTTGCATTCTTAGCCTTATAGATTATGTTAAATATAAAATGAAAGATCTGATATAATATGACTTAATATTTTTAGAGACTACAAATTATTAGAGAACATAATTATTTTGAATATAGATTTAGAGATTTGTTAAGCATGTTTTTGTTCTTTTTACAATATTTTTTTAATTGACACATAACCTTCAGTATACCTTTACAATCACTGTCATTGTTTAAAATTAAGTACTGAGTCAGTTTTGTAAATATCGAAATTTACATCTACTTTATATAATTCTAAAAACAGCATTGAAAATAGATATAAATTAATATTTTTATGAGGACTGTTTATATAAATAATATTTTCTATAATTACAATGTTATGACATTTTTACCTTGCGGTTAATCAACTATCAGTAAAATCTATTGCAATAGTTTTATAAGTTTCAGAAAATCTTTTTTGTATAATAAATAATAAAATTATATTCAATACAATATTGTTTATTACCCATTAAAGCTTTCATGAAAAAAAGAAAAAAGTTATTTTATAATGATATTTTATATTTATTAGTTGAATGCTAAGTACAGAAATAAAATATTATTTTACTTTTGAGCACTCCAGCAGGTTTAAATATAAACAGTGTGGTATATTTATTATATTATTGGTGCCTATTAAATAAAACACACCACCCACATTTTTAAGATTAACTTGAAAGTTTGAAACGTTGAATCACAGTAGTTAAAAATAATATTTTAAGTTATACTGCATTATACTGCTATGTAATGGCAGACAAAAATTGAGAGTCGATTGATTTGATTGTATTTATTAGTATTAGTAACAACTTAAAATAGTATTGGAATTAATAGAGTAAATATTTACATACTTTAGGCTAGCTGGTCCAAACACAGGCTTAGGATGGATCAGTGAGGGCCGGAGACGAATCCCGCTAATGCCACGAAGCATCGCACAAACCATGTACACAGAATTAGCAGATAAAGCGGCTGAAGCTGCAGCAGCGGAAAATAAAGAAATCAGAAAAAGACTTGAGACTGAAAAACTAGTAGCTCCTAAATCAAATGAAGAAGATATGCCAGATCCCGAAAGTCAAACTGCAGAGGGAGCTCTTCATTCAAACGAAGTAACAGATGATATGGAACTTTATCCACCAATTGCCATGGAAGATCATACTGCGAAGGTAAGAAGATAACAAAATTTTAATATAATAAAATAAAAAAAAAAACAATTATGTCAATACTTGTAATATGTAAACTTTAAATGCTTCTTATTAATAACCAGCAACCCTTGCTTTTAGGATTTGTCCCTAGGTGCTCCCTGTCAAACTGCAAGTTTGAAAGGGCATAAAAAGAAGGACTTTCATACTAATTTGCGAGAGCCCTTAGACCTCCTTTATCCAGCCCTGTCACAAAATCCGCCCTTAGCCGATATCTACTAACTATAAACTACCTCTCTGCATAATTTCAGCTTTATATGTCAAGCGATTTTTAGTATTTCGTGATGTATGAGTACCAGATTATAGACAGAATTACAAACTTTAATTATAGTAATTATTTAAATCCCCTACTTTTATAAAGAATAAAATAAATAAACTTTTTTTTTAGATTTGGGAAACAGAGTTAATTTGCCGTAAAAGAAAAATACCTGAAGGAGGAACAATACCTGATGAAGCAACTACACCAGTTAAAAACATGAGAAATATACCCTTAAACACTAACCAAAAACACTTGAATTTATCACAAGTGTACTCCAGATTTTCACAGCCGTCTGCAAGTAAGCATGCTTGAATTAATTGTTATTTTAACATCATATTTTATGACAATGATTAAAAATATTAAGTTACACTGTAATTAAGAACTATATTTTTAGAATTGTTTAATTCTGACATTAATTTTAATTTTAAAATATTGGATTACAATCATTAAATTTATAATTACAAAAAAAAAACAAATTCTTTACAGTTATTTCCATTATTCTATTCATATATATAAAATTTTAAAATTTAATTCAATTAAAATGCATCGTACAATAATGTCATATTATCATGATTTAAAGAAAAATGGGGGTAATTATTATCTTTATTTGCTAGAATAATATTATTTATTTAAAAGTATAAACAAAATAAGAAAGAACTAAACTTCACATTTTAATTTAACAGGTAAATCATTGGGACATTCGAAACACTCATACAACCAAGTGAGCAAGGTATCCACTAGTAAGTCGAGCCAGCCGCACGGCGGCCGGCCCGCGCACCGGCACCGCGCGCACCGCGCGCCCGCCAAGACACACGGGAAGAAGAAGAACCAGGACATGCCCATGTCTCCCGGCAAACATCAGGAATACTCCGGCGCGCCCAGCTCGTACCAAGCCAGTTACGCACAGTCTGTCGTAGCTGGTAAAACCAAGCCGGATTACATGGACGAGATGAAACCTAAAGCGATGTCGCCGGGTGTGGCGGCTGACTCGCCCGCCACGGTGCCGCACGAGCTGGCCGACAGTGCGCACCCAGACGACGCCATGCCCAAGCAAACCCATGCCAAGCCTTGTCAACTTATCGTCAAAAAACGCAGCGATATACCTGACAGCAAAAAAATTCAAATGTCAGAATTCAAGGTCCTACAGAAACCCCCCGACGATATCAAGTTCGTAACAAACAGGCAAGTCGTGGCAGCCCCGAGCTCAACGCCGAAACCTCTTGCCGCGAGCAGTAAACTCGTCACCACCAAAGTCATCAGTTCCCTACCGAAGTCACGTTCAACCAACGCCCCCGTCATACAATCAGATAAGATGATTGTTGTATCAAAAACCTCTATAGAAAATAGATTAGCCAATTCAAAAATTATTATTACCTCCTCGGCAATCTCGACGCCGAATAAGGATAGTATACACACAAGTACAAATAGTATAGCGAATAAGACTTCGGAGGCTTTTACTCCTAAGGGCATACCGGCTACCGATTTAAAAGTATCCGCTAAAACCTTCGTTCTTAATCCAAAGTCCGGACAAAAAATGGTGGTCCTGCCGGCGAAAGCGAGCAAAGACGTGCAATTACCGTTGTTTCATTTCAAAGGAATCCCGACGGCGATGAAACTTGTTTCTGTGAGTTCGCATCCCAACACTCCCACGACGAAGGCTCCGGCTATCAGCGTCGTGTCGAAGCCGGCGGTCGTCAACGCGATACCGTCTAGCGCAAAAATAATCGGCGTAGAGCCGATAAAAACTGCCAACATGGCGGATATTGTCCCAGTAAAGGGGCTCGCATCTCCCATACCTACCACTAAAATAAGTAATCCAATCGTAAGACCATTAAGTACTAAAGGAAATGTTATAGTCGTCCAAAAAGGAGCTACGCTAGGCAAAACTCTCACTTTCACAAAAAATGGGAACGATGTATCTAAAATAATTATGGGTAAAAACGTAAATAAATTATTACAAACTTCTAAGTCTGATCAAGGAGATCCGACTAAATCCGGAAATGTAATAGTTTTAGAACTAAACAATGAACAAACGGGACGGACGACGACCATGTCCGAAATATTGGGCAGTCGTCACATCGCTCCTTGTCCTGTTAAAGAGAAGAAGACTTTAGATCAAGAAATCACCCAAGAAACGCCTGTTTTATTTGAAAATCAAATGACGTCTGAAATATGCAACACGAGCAGCTTAGATTCAACAACCAGTTTGCAAGAAATGGAAAGGTTAGAAGAATCTTCTCTAGGTATCATCGAGAAGAGTGAGAAAGATAAATCGGAGTTCCTGAAAGACTCCGACGGCGGTAAGGACTCTTCGAGTGTCACCGACTGGGAGATGGAACTGGAAACTGTTTCCGGAAAGAGTAAAGACGACGTAGATAAATTAAATTCGTTACATTTAGATTTGGGTATGTCCAGCGACAGCGAGAACGAGTTTATGGTCGATGGGTGTAAGGCGGAGAGTCATCTCCCCGCGGAACGCGCGCACGCTGAGGTCCCGGGTGAGTACCGTAGTACCCATAAAGGTACATCGTGACTTCAGTTATAAGATGCAGTTTTTTACGAGGCATCAATAAATGAAAGTAGTAGTTTCGCATCTTGAAAATAATCATAGACTAAAATTCGTTTTATGTAAAGAGTTTTATTGTGTCATAAATGATTGTAAAGAATATAAAATGTATTATTGGTTTTGTTTTTAAAATTGGTGATAAAAATGGCATGGATAGTCTCAAATCTCCGCTCGTCGAGAAACTTGTTGTCGTCGTTTTAGCAGTGGTGTGGCATTGCAGGTGAGGGCGGCGAGCGCTACGCGCCGGGCGCGCTGGCCCGCACGCTGCTGAGCCAGCTGCAGGACGACGGCTCGTCCAGCAACGACTCGCACTTCGCCATCAAGGCCAAGCCCAAGCTGGACAAGTGCGAGTCGGACGCGCTGTCCAAGGCGCGGGCCAAGCTGTCGGAGAAGGTGGCCGAGGCGCGCTCGCAGCAGAAGCGCATCGACGTCTACAGCACCGCCATCTCGGCGGAGATCAACCTCGACTCCTTCTCGTACCTCGACGAGGCCATGATGGCCGGCGACGAGGAGCGCCCCGACCACCTCGGCCGCCTGCTCGCCGAAGACTCGGCCTCCGCCGACTCGCAGACTGTAAGTGAAACTTTGCCTTTAGACAAAAATGAGCAATAAATTATTAGTTTTAATAAAAGCTGGTTGGTATTTCTTTAAAATGTAAACCGCCGATGGAAAGTAAAGGCAGACGGGGCAGGCCCGCCCGAGCGACCGCGAGGAGTTGCGGCTGTACCTAGACATCATTTTTGTGAAGTTCAGTTTTTTACTACGATCGCGCCGAATAAAAGAGGCTAAAACTTAAAAGTTAATTGACTATGAATATTTGGCCATAACCAAAGTTAGGTTTGTGTTAAATTCGATATTTTGCAAATGCATAATTTATTTATAAAAAAATACAGCTGCAATCTTTATACTATTTACAATAAGTAGCAAGAATAAAAATATAGCACAATTGTAAATAAACAGCGGAGCTGATTTAATTTTTTATATCACCTGTGTAGTCGTCGTATAACAATGTCTTGCCAGTATACATTTTAACTATGGAGTCATAAATTTAATTTTCTATACAAGATGCTTGTAAATCTACCATATTGTCTACTTTACTGATGTTATAATGTAGAAGAATTTAGAATGAAATTATCAAAATTGACTCAAAATGTATATCTATTAGCAATAACTATGTTTAAGAATTAAAGTAAATAGTGTCTTATATGTTTTATATTACCTATATACTTAATTTGTTTTGCAAACGGTGATAAATTGTAGAATAACTTTTGTAGTATAAAACTAAAATATGTTTTATAATACGGCGTATAAATAGTAGTACTACAGTAAATTTTGACGGGATAAAATATAATAATCGGAAGCTGTTAATATTATTGAAGTCGATATCATGTTATGTTTTATTATTTCCTGCGAATTAAAATAGTTTATAACGGTTTTAAGTACGCTCATTGATTTAAAATTGCTTGTGTTATACGGCCAATATAAAATTCGTTTGGTATCGATTATATGATTGAACGTATGGAACTTCAGTATACATCCATGAGCGTTGCTACAGAACGCGCTACTACTACGTCAGTTATTCATCTACATTAGGAACTATTCAGATGTGTTCAATTTAAAGATAAAATAAATTAATTACATTATAAAGTATCTAAAATTAAAAATTTGCAGCATTGTGAGTCTATATTAATTATGCATCAAATAAATAAAAGTTAACAGTTGTATAAAGTATAATTCGGGTCACGTAAAAAGAACGCTGGAAGAAAGTGGTGGAGGTGTGTTTGCACATGGGTACATTCGCGCACGAAAGTAATAGGCTTGTTCTTTTATTTTTAAACTAGCCTTGCGCTAGCGACGTATATTGGTTATTGGCAGGTACATTGAAAAATATATTATATAGAATATAAATAAATAGAATACTATTAATTAATAAAATACGTTTGATTCAGTGTAGAATGTTTTATCTACTTACAAAAAATTAAATTAATTCGTTTAATACATTTTTTAAAATTTGTCAACTGCATTATTATCAGACTCACTTTTTATAACACAACGTCAAAAATAATTTTCTATGTAAAATAATTTCTCAATTAAAACGTGCGATAGTTTTTGAAGTGACGAACCAATAGCGAGCCGGCGCGCGTACCCGCCGCCCCGCGCCGCACCTCATACCATCAAATTGGCCGATAAATCGTCTCTGCGCAGCTTGACAGCCAGGTTTTTTTTACATGACGCGAGCTCTATGTACTTCATAAAAACACTGGAAGTTAATGCAAATATACAGACAGTTATAGTAGACAGTATTATAAATATATATTCAATCTATTTTGTAGATATTTGTATGGAATATGAAATTAAATTATTTTTGAAAAAAAAATTAAACCGACTTCAAAAAATCTGCACTAAAAAGAGAAAAATAAAAAGTAGAAAATAATACTTTAAAGAACTATGTTAATTTTGGAGTCGGTGCCAGCCAGGTATTTTGATTATGTTTACAAATTGATAGATTAATCGAATATACGGTTATTTTTCTTTGGCTGGCACCGACTCCAAAATTAACATAGTTCTTTAAAGTATTATTTTCTACTTTTTATTTTTCTCTTTTTAGTGCAGATTTTTTGAAGTCGGTTTAATTTTTTTTTCAAAAATAACTTATTTTTACATTTTTAGTGTGCCTTTTATTTAGCTGATTTAATTATAGTGACTTACTATATGTCACTAATTTAAAATCTGTTTAAGCTTTATATTAAACAACGAGCATACCCATTAACGACGAAAATAGTTATTAATTATCGGGTCTGCCGAAAGGGGGGGGGGGGTGTTGGTGTCCAAATAGTACTCAATCTACGACTACTGTAGCTGTAACTAAACTACGAGCTCATTTTTATGTTTACATTCCCCATACGTAATAGTTTAAATAAACCACGTCCATTATTCCATCTAACACCTAGAGATTAATGAGATTTACCTTCTATTATCATATTAACGTAATAGCCTGGAAGAACACAACTATCAATCTATATGTATGTATAATTTTAAAGGAATTTCCTTTCAACTCCTAGCCGTTGAGGAGTTGTACTTTCCATCATCAGCTTATCCACATGAGATGGTAATTATCAAATGCAAATCCTTAAAAAACTTTAGAAAATATATGAAAAATGTACTAAGTGCCTATAAAATTTAAGAGTTGCCATCGACTTCCCTAGGATCCCATTATCAGATCCTAACTTGGTGACAATGGGAATATCTTGGAAGTATACCCTACCAAACAAAAAATAAATTTTTGAAATCGGCCCACAATTGACGCATAAATCGGTGAACACAGATAAAAAATAACATTTGAAGAATTCTACCTTCCATCATCAGCTCATCACATGAGATGACGATTTTCAGACGCAAATGCTTGAACAGCTTAAGAAAATATATAAAAAACATAATAGGTGCCTATAAATTTTGAAAGTTGCCCTGGATTTCCCTGAGATCTCATCATCAGATCCTGATTTTGTGATAATGGGACCCCCTCAGAACTATACCCTACCGAACAAAAGAAAAATTTTTGAAATCGGCCCACAGTTGACGGAGAAATCGGTGAACATACATAAAAAAAAAAAAAAATACATACATCGAAACATATAACCTCCTCCTTTTTGGAAGTCGGTTAAAAATGCGGAAAAATGCCTATTAAATAAGTAATTAAAAGCAATAATAATGTTAGCAAAATCAATAATTACTTAAGTAGATACTCGTTTGTCGGAGTATCATTTAGTGTAATTATAGATGAGCAACCCAAGGGGGTTTTGGGGCTTGGAAACAATACTCGGTGCTTATAATGTACCAGCTACGCGCTGCTACACTTAGACATCTCTAAATATCTTATAAGTCAGCATGATACTAAAATCCAACAAATATAAAAAAAATATATGTTGGGTCAATAACACCGCCACCACCATGATAAGCTTTGAAGCTAGTGCTGTGGATATTAATTTAAATACATACATATAATTATATATACCTGTATTAATAGATAATATAATCCTATCTTATAATTTTACTAGCGGTGCCCGCGGCTTCGCTCGCGATAAGAGTGAATAAAATAAACATTTTTGCTTATATACTGTTACTTATAATGTACCAAGGACTGATTCCCCATTTAAAGTTCTGGCCCTCTTAATTTGTATTGCAGAGCATTATTTCAGTGTCACGCAAAATATTTCAATAGAATTAAATTTCCCATACAAACTTAGCCACCCCCTTTAACCCCCAATGGGGGTGAATTTCGAAAAACCCTGAAATACGTGTTTCATCATTTGTACTAAAAAGCATTAATTCAAAGTTTCATGCAAAAATGTGCAATAAAAATATTTTTCTCATACAAACTTTGCCACCCCTTTTAACCCTTTTAGGGGTTGAATTTCCAAAAAATAATATGCCTATTTCCTTCTCATGAATGCAAACTATCTACATACCAAATTTCAGCAAAATCGGTTGGGTGGTTTAGGCGTGAAAAGGTAACAGACAGACAGACAGACAGACAGAGTTACTTTCGCATTTATTATATTAGTATGGATAGTACAGATATCCCGTACAAATTACTGGGTTCGGAATTAGCACTAGATGGCGTCTATCAGCTCGTCTGCTCAACGATTTTTTAACAAGAAATATGAAAACTACTTTTCTTCCACAAACAACTTGCTCGACTTCATCTCTTCAACTATATAAAATTCGGGACAGAAAATATTCTTACAAATGTCACATTTGAAAAGCTCAGACTTGCCGTCTGTATTTACAATATTTGCTTTGGACAAGCCTGTATCGAGCTAAGCCAAGTGTCTTCCAACGACAGAGTATTCGTGAACGATGTTTATTTTAAAATAGAAAATAGTAATCATTCAAGATGATACACATTTCGCTTTAATATTTTAAAATAATAACATCAAAAGTAATAAGTTATACTTTTAGGTAATAAATTATCCCATGATAAACATAACATTTAATATAAAATTAATCAACTTGGCTAATATTAAATCGAAAAACTTTTTTAACATGTTACCTACTTTTTATCACTTTTATGGTATGGTATACCTATAAGGTATGTGTAGTTCTTATGCGTATACCTAACTTAATTTTACCTGCTATCGTCAAGGTGTCATCGCTTGCATTAGTATAGGCATATGATTAGAGTAGACATCGTATGTGATTTTCTTAACTAAAATCCATTATTTACCTACCTTTTTTGGTAATTTGGTGACGAAAAGTTATATGTACTGCAAAAGTAACTGTAATCGCATAATATATCGAGTATCTATTTATATAAGATTACAAAGTTACTAATGCAGTTTATTGTAAATCTAGAAAACGGGACGGGAATTGTATGATGTATTAGTTTTTCCTTGTTTTATAGGATAAACACTAATTGTGTTCAAAATTTGAAGCTCGTGTGCCTGCTAAAAGCACCTTAGAATTTTGATAATCGGTGAATGAGTGAGTTATGATATTAAAGAACTTTGACTAGCACTAGTTCTCAAACTGCAGGTTCCAATTGAATGTGATTTGAGAATATAACTAGTTCAGTAACTACTAATATGTTCTCTTAGTCATTGAAAATGAAAGCTTTTAGCTTTATACATGACGAAATTAAAGGGGATCGAAAATTTCCTGAATGGCTTCAAAAAGAGGATGTTACGGCTGTGACCGTTTTAGTCCGACTTGGCAAAGGCACTGCCGTGCCCCAAGATGTTCTTTAATACTCAACTGAATATGCATACATTCTTTCTTAATATTCATGAAACGTAATTCACTTTTGTATTTTAATAACAACAAACTCAAATACCTAAAACTTATATATCAATATAATTGTTTGTTTAATATGTTTAATATTTCAATGCTCAAGTTAAATAATATATCAATCTTTTATGAATATACTCAAAAAAAAATCTAACATGGCATCTACGTAAAGACTCTGTTAATTTATTCTCTGTATGTCCCATTTCTTCATATATTTTTTAATCATTTAAAATAAAAATTATTTAATATTTCTGAAAAAATGGGCTAAAATGTAGTAAGCCATATATTTTTACTATTGGGTTTATTAAAGATGTATTTTGTGAATTAAAAATAAAAAAAGGTAAATTAATGGTTTATCTTAGCTTAGTTTTCAAAATTAAAAAATAAATCATTTTTATATTAATCATTTCATCATCATCGTTTATATAATTTAGTTGTAACTTTGTGATAAAATCTATATAGTATTGTAGAGAAACGTAACGCACAAATTGCTGTTAAATATTTAATTTACATATTTATGATAAGTTATATTAAATATTTGTCAATTTTAATGTTTATTATTATTCTGAATAGTTATAACATAGCGGCGGATGGGATAAATATTCCGTAACTCAAAACAGAAATCAGTGACAACTGTTTTAAAGTAATATGCAGGTTATTTTGAAAGGGAAAATGGTAGTTGAAGACGTGAATGGATAAAGGTGAAATGTCGCATTTTTTAATTTTTGCACTTTTATGCATAGATGTTGGTGTTAGGGATGTATAAATAGTTTTTAATCTTAAAACAGCTATATTTGTCTACAATTTCCTACGGCTATGCCAGCGTTTTTAAGACCCGAAACTGATTTCACATGTCGTGTGATGTTTTACAGCCGGTTTTTAACGGTTACTTGAGATTTCACAGAAATGAAGTATTTTCCAGCCAGCCAGACAGACCGAAAAAAATCTGAAAACTATAGATTCGGCCTCCGTATCGATAATAATTACGATTTCAATAAGAAGTTCCAAAAATATTCAATTTACAGATTCGACTAAGTTAGCATTTTATTATATGTATAGGTAGAAGATAGATATAGAATAGTTCAGTTCACGCTACATGACTTGACATTTTAATATGTGCACAGGTACCCAAACTTTGACCTAATTTTTTTTGAAATTAGAATTTGGCGACATATCACCTTCATTCACAGGTCTTCAATTATTTTTTAATAAAAATACGTATTGAGTTGTTAGTGGTTTCCTCTGTAATATGTTATATACAATCACATCTCAACTGCTAGCGTGTACCCATAGATTTATACTAAAGGTGCATTACTTAAGATAGTCGTAATAGAATGTGTTGCAATATAGGTAATTTTATGCATGTAGTGCAAATGTAATTTATTTCATGCTATATTGTATGCCTTATAAATATTTATAAGCTCTGTCATTTGAATTTTGATGTGTACAGCTGCAACTAACGCCATCTTATGTATAAAAAGCAGAATCATCTAAATACTGCATTAGCTTATCCATTTTCTGCAACAAATTAAATACCTCGCGACAAAATTTTCTGCAACAAATTAAATACCTCGCGACAAATAGTCTCCCCAGCATTTTTTTTAAAATAAAACTTCTTTAGCACTGTTGTGATTTAAAAATTCGATGAAACGAAAAAGCCACCACAAAAAGATACAATCATATTCATAAAGAGGATTTAGCCTGTGAGAGAATGAGATAGAATACAAGTCTGCGCCTGCGTACTACGAAGCCTTCAAAAAAGCCTAGTCAATGGTGTATTCTCGAGTAATAGTAAATATATGAAATGTAATATTTTGCATTAAGATATAAAATAATTTTTGAGCTTGGCAAAACCTAATAATAATTTATCCTAATACACATCATTCTCTTGTAGGTTATTTTTCTGAAGTTTTACTTCTGGCGTTCGTGAATTGTACACACACATTTTTTTAAATAAGTTGTAATAATTAAGACGAAAATATGCTGTTTTTGTTTTATGTGATAGCTTACTGACATAACTTTCCCATCAAGTCATGATGAAAATCTAAACGAAATCCCCAATCTCGAATTGTGTATATTTTTTACAGTATTGTCAATTTATTTATAGTTAATTATCATTAAAAATATGTAGCTCTTTTATATTTATTTATTTTTATATAGTATTTGTTTGCTTAATTCATAAAATACAATAACGTACACGAAGTTTTTTTTATTAATAATTAATTGTAACTTATTTAGTGAAGTGCAAAATAATAAATACTACTTAATGATAACCAATAAGACACT
The DNA here is from genome assembly GCA_951802675.2 of Boloria euphrosyne. Classification (NCBI taxonomy): domain Eukaryota; kingdom Metazoa; phylum Arthropoda; class Insecta; order Lepidoptera; family Nymphalidae; genus Boloria; species Boloria euphrosyne. Next base: position 10,688,265 of record OX637873.1, on the reverse strand, counting down.
ATGTAAATATATTAAAAGGTATTTCAGATTTTAATCATTATTTCTCTTAACACCAAAATTTATCTTTATTCTAGGAATATATACAAGTGATAACAAAAATTTACTAAAAACAAAAACAAAAATGTCAAAAGGTCAAAGCTTTTCCTATATTGGGGCCTGGGGGCTCGCTCTGGGGACGGGTATGGAAATGGTATGTGTTCTATGAGATAAATGTTACATTCTAAAGAAATAGTGCCATTAATAATTAAGTCGTTTTATGACAAATTGTATATAGATATATTGTTTTTATCGATATCATTAACTAATAGTTAAGAATGTGTTTAAACATTTGTACCATATTAATTTAATAAACACATTTTTAGATGTGTGACGTGTAATTTTAATGTTGTACTTTATTTAAGCTAAGTAACACGTTATACATTTTATATGTCAATGCAGGTTAATAAAATACCGTTAAGATTGTTATTCGATTTGAAATAAATTGTTGAAACTGGGTTTCCGAATTCTTCTATGAATTATATAATTATACAAGGTTATAGTGACAATTTCGATTATTATTGATCTGCATCCATTTTAAATGTAGAATGACGTTATATCGTCGGCTGTAAATATTTTGCGTAGAGTTTAATTTCTTTTTAAAATCATTGATAAATATGTTACTACGATTTGTGTTTCGGCATTAAGTTTATTTCATTTACTCGTATTCCAAATAAACAGTTACAAAAATAACTATTTTTTTTTATTGTGTTCCACAACGGTGAAATAAAAACATTCAGTATAGACAATATTATATTTTATATCTTATACACATGATCGATCAATAAATATTCTTTATTTTTTTTACTTCGTATCAGTGAGTGACGAATAATAAATACTAGAGGACAATCTGTACTCTTTTCTATCTAATAGAAGCTATCATTAACAGACTGGCTATCACTTATTCTTATGGCAGTATTTGATATGTAGTTTAGGCGGTGACCTTGTGCATGGCCTCGGCAACGTAGTTCACGTTGTTGGAGGAGATGCCCGCCACTGAAATACGACCGTCTTTGGTCAGATAGATGTGGAAGTCCTTGGTGAGGCGTTCCACCTGAAACAAACAAGTTCTTAATTACTAAAATAACACAATAATATATCTACTAGTACTAGTATTGTTATAACAAGTTAAAATTAAAATGTTAATACTAAATATATACTGACGACTCGTTTGGCTCAGTTGGTAGTGACCCTACTTTCTGCGCCAGCGGTCGCGGGTTCGAGTCTCGCTGGGGGCATTCATTTGCTAATCACGAATGTTTGTACTCCAGTCATGGGTGTTTATATTTATAATATGTATGTATTTAAAATGTATACGTGTAGTATATCAACTATCTGGTATCCGCAACACAAGCACGTTACGTAGCTTACTGCGGAACTAGATGGCGCTGTTGTAATAATGTCCCAACATATTTATTTATTTATTTAAATATAAAAAAGTAAATAGATGTATATAAGTAACTTTTCGCCTCTCATATTGCAGTGGAACAATAATAACTTATTTGTACAAATAATAAAATTCTGAGTTGAATCTGTACATTTTATATATTTGGGCAATTTTATTGAAATGAAATATGTAGTCATTATTTTCAACACAGAGACTGTCTATAGATTTTTTGTCGGACTCTCATATCTAAGTTATCCATACTAGCCGTTAAAACCTGTATTCATAAAATAATTAACAATATAATACTAGGATATAAAGATTACCTGTTCAGGCTTGAGGCCGGTGTAGCAGAACATGCCGATCTGGTCGGTGATGTGCCGCCAGCTGTTCTTGTTGCCGGCGCCCTCGATGCCGGCGCGCAGCTGCTGCCGCATGGAGATGATGCGGTCTGCCATCAGCTTTACGTCACTCAACCTGGAATATAGGGGTTGTTTGTTGATATACTTCACATGTCTAAACTTATAAGGAGTCAATATTTATTTCTTTGTTGGTTATTGATAAGCTTCGATACAATATGGATAAATATTTCACTAAATGCCACAACCTGAGCATTTTGTGGTACACTTTACTGAAAAACTCCTATAGATTTGTGATTTAACATAGTAATTTAACTTCATATCTAGATGTGCTATCTGTCAAAAATAATAATAATTTTATAACCAATAAAAAAATGAATACTAACAATTTTGTGATTATTGGATAGAATGTTATTGTACTACTAACGTACATCTTTTGGAAAACCTAAGAGTTAACATCGCAGTAACATTATAACCCGTTAGAAAAACTATGCGAGTCCTCACAAAGCTCAGGTTTACGCTAGTAGTTAGTTACTTCTATCAAAGAGCTTTAGACTAAAAATATATTTGTATAGAGTATTATTATAGATTTTTGTCTAAAACTCTTGTCTTAGTCAGATGATCTATCTACAGTCGCCAGTGATGTTATACGTTGTACCTGATTTATACGGTTAACATACAAGATACTTTTTCTGCAGAAAAATATTTTATTTTCGACAAATACCAACCGTGTAAATGTAGAGACGAACCTGAACGAAGCGTCTTTATTATAGTGTATAGGTCACTGGCCTCTACCAATACCACTGGACTAGCGGTTGTCACAGTGTTTTTGTGCCTGTCGGACGTAGCGAGTGTCTGTGGTACTAAAACTAATGATGTCGATATCAGCGAGGAAATATCGATAAAATTACTTTACAGTAAACAAACACTTCTCTCGCAGTCATTTGTAGCGATGAAACGATACGAGTAAATACAAATACATACTCGATACTTTTCTTCGATACCAAGTACTTTAATAATCGTATAATTTTGTATTTAAAAAAATATGAATGCCAATACTTGTTAGAGTTTTTGCTCTAAATTTTCCATAAACTATTCGATACGAGTAAGTATCATACTTTTCAATTGATACAGAGTATGATACTTGACGACTGATACAGTATCAAGTAAAAGTATCGATACCTCAATGGTATCAATCCTAGTCATTTGCAATATACGTCAGATTAGTTCTCTGGACATTCGTTAGTGGCGTTTCAAATGAACACAAAAAAATTGCTGTCAAACGCTTGGAACAGCCTGTCCAGTGATATTATCACTGACCTCTATAATACCAATGGATAGGCTGTTCTGGCTGTTTCAAGCGTTTGACAGCAATTTTTTTGTGTCCATTTGAAGCGCCACTAGCGAGAGTCCCGAGAACTAATTTTGACGTATATTGCAAAAGACAGCTAGAAGTGTTTGTTTACTGTAAAGTAATTTTGCATTTTCGTTGTTAATATAACATAAGTAGTAATTATGATGATACGGTTATTGATTAATAAAAATAAAAAAATAAAAATCTTTATATCGACATCATTAGTTTTAGTACCACGAACTCTCACTACGTCCGACAGCGGCGGACAGCGCCAAAATGGCGAATACCAAGCAGCCACAACAGCACGTTGACAACAGCCAGTCCAGTGGTATTATAGAGGTCAGTGGTATCCGCTGGGTGCGTGACTCTAGCGCCATCTAACGATACAACTCACGGTGGCTCTTTTGAGAAAATATACATGTATTGTATGCCAAATAGCTATTGAAAAAATAAAATAAACTTGAAAAAATTTTTTTTCAATGTTAAATGTGATATATTACACAGAGTGTACATTAAATTAATTTTTTTCCGTGGGTCAGCTGAAAACAGTAAGTAAAATAAATACAACAACTAAAACAAGTCTCAATAAGTGAATTAGGTTGGCCCAACTTTTTTGATTTACGGATTTTTTTTATTTTTAATTATTTGTTCGTCGTTTGTTCGTTTATGTTCGAATGTAGAAATTGTTTGTACGTCTTTTATTTATTTATAATTAATTAAACAAATGTTCACCCTTAAGTTGGCCCCCTTTACTAGATATCTTTATTTTTATCGCTCAGATTAATTAATTTTGATCAATTATCGTTTGTTCGACGACTATTGGTGATTGTTCGAACATAAAAACAATTAAATTCCCAATTATTAATTATTTTATAATATCTAATAAGCAAACCATCATTTCATTGTCTGGCAACCGGAAACTTATATTTACAATTACTATTTCTACTAGTATTTTTGCAATCGACTACACAACAACTCTGATGACCCATTTTATTTTATTTATTTAATTAAACTGACACATGTGTTATTTTTATTGTCATAAATAATAAAGAGCCACCCGTGGTTCTGTATTGGTCCGCAGCGGGCGCTGACATCACTTTTGTGTCCCCCACTATGCCTTACGCACCCAGCGGATAGGTATAATACAAGTAGGCAGTACCGGCAAGCGGCAGCACTCACCACTGCTGCTTGAGCTGCGGGTCGGTGAGTATCTCCTGCACGAGGCGCGCGCCGAACAGCGGCGGGTTGGAGTACATGGTGCGGATCATGATCTTGACCTGCGACATCACGCGCGCCGCCGCCTCCGCGTCGCCGCACAGGAACGTCAGCGCGCCCGCGCGCTCGCCGTACAGACCTGCCGTTATGTTTTGTTTAATACCACCTTTTCCTCGCAGTTTCACTCGTTTTGTTAGTTTTGTTTTAATTATATATTACTTTATTGTAATTGTGCAATTTTATGTACATTTGAGTATTTAATATGTATGTCTGATGATATGTCTACCTGAATTATTGTTTTATAGTTACGGCTATGTGTATTAGTTCTCATCGTGTTATTTAAAAAAAAGTCTGATTTTATACCTTAATTAACCGTAATTACCTTAATTTATGTACACTAATATCAAGATTATATAGTCAGTTGAAAATATTAGCAATCACTGTAATTTCTCAGAAACCCGTTCAGCAGTTGTGGCTTGAAAGGGTAAAGTAAAATACGAACACCTTCCTTTAATTTTTTTGAACAAATAATTGTTTTGTGTAAATCTAGCAATTAGACTAAGTATTTGATGGCATAATTCCTCTCATTAATAAAACAATAAATATAACTCACATAGCAACTATTGGCAAATATATTAATATAACATATATGTGCCTATATTAATTATCAATATTCTAATAGAAATATGTAAATATATTGCAAATTAAATAAATCCCATAGACAAAAAACACTGACGTAAATTAACCGATAAGATAAAAGATGTCAAATGTGAACAAACACTATTATGAATAATTAATAGTTATTTCAACATCTACTTACATATTATGTATGTAGTTTTAAAAATATTAATATAATTATTTATTTGCAAAAGTTAGTTTTATTAAATTGCCTTGACAACATTCCTCATACAAATCTATACTATTTATAAAGCTGAAGAGTTTGTTCGTTTGCTTGAACGCATTAATCTCAGGAACTACTTTTTCGATTTGAAAAATTATTTTTGAGTTGGATGGTCCGTTTATCGGGGAAGGCTATATATATTACATCACGATTCGACCATTAGGAGCGGAGCATTAATGAGAAATGTTGCAAAAACGGGAGGAAAATATTCCTTTGGAGAGCTTTCCTTGCGTGCGCTGCGTAAACGGTTAGTTACGCAAAACTTATGTTATGACGGAAATGTTACCCTTTAAAATTTCTAACAAAAAGTCCGCAATAGCATATGTCTATCTTTTAAGGTTGACTCGCTGTAACATTTTTTATGGAAATCAAATTTATTTTAATACAATGCAGTATTTGCGAAGGTGTTTTTTAAACATGATATTAATCCTTATCCAAATCAATAAGTTATTCATCACAAGTATTAAATTATGAACAAAATTGCTCTTGGCAATATCTTACGAGATATCATAGTTTTATCATAACTCTGCAACAAAATATTGATTACCGCGTGCAAGACAGGGCGGGAGGGCGACAGGATTTGGTTTCCAGCCTTTAGAACGCGAGCGAAGCCGCGGGAAAGGCTGGTATAACAATCAAGGGTGTTAAAACCACTCTGTGTCTAACACAAGCTCGGGCACAACTGGCAATAAATTGTCTAAGTGCATAAAACGTCGTAAAGAAAAAATAAAACAAAGAAGTAGAAATAAGAAGAACAGGAAGAAGAAAAAGATGAAAAATGAGAGTCAATCACATACCCATGTTCTTGGCGAAGCTCTGCGCGAGCATGACCTGGTGGCCCTCCTGCACGAAGAGGCGCACGGCGAAGGCGTCGTTGTCGACGCTGCCCGTGGCGAAGCCCTGGTACGCCATGTCGAAGAACGGGAACAACTTCCTGTCTTTTATTACCTGTAGATAGTTTGTTGTATATTATTTGACGAAGTACTATAATATAAAAGCAATCTAACCGAATTAAATATATAAGAAAAAATTCAGATCCTGGCTATGAAGAAAAATAACATCTATATATTCTTTGAGATGTTTGCGATAACTATTAGGTGATATGTATTTCTACTAAAAATACTCATTCACTTTGTTTCATTGTTTTAATATAATATACATAATATAAATATATATGTGTACGGATCATTCGACGACGGCGTAATTTTTACATATATTTTTTAAAATTAATACTTCTTTTTCTCTTAATTGAAGAGCACTACAAAGCTTAATATTTTCCTTCTAAAATTCAAACTTAATGCATAATCTATATATTTAAAATTACGATATAGCAAAATATATGTAGAAAAAGAGATTGGTACCTGTGACAGTTGTTTCCATTCTTCTGGTCTCGGGTCAACACCAGTAGGGTTGTGGGCGCAGGCGTGCAATAAAATAATGGAGCCTTCCGGAATTTTCTAAAAGAAATAAATATTTTATGTTCATAAAAATACTACAACAAAAAATGTTACATAATATGTGCAAAGCATTTAAATAGAGCTAGAAGTTATTTAGAAGAGCTTGTTATCATGTAATTTAAAATATATTAAATAAACTGTTTTAACGACTTGGCTACTTTAGAAATCGTACAAAAGAAATAAGAAATGCAAACTGTATTATATCAATCTAACATTCCATCCATGTCGGTATTTAAAAAGACAAATACGACTTGTTGAGTTTTAAACATTTTAAGATGATGTAAATAAAGAATGCAAATTTCCGTCAAATATTAAAATAGCTTTGACATTTTTATTTATGTACTTTTGCATTATGCAATGTCGCGCGAATGTCTTAAACTTCCTAAAAATGTTCACCGGATGAGATCATAGTGAGTGATCATACAGATGTGTGCATTAAAACTCCTATAAAACAAGTATTTTCGACGTAAATTCGGGTCTGAGTTCTGACTTGTTAAACCAATATTCTAAAAAATGAATGAAATTTTAAAAAAAATCGTCCGTCACGTAGGTCACCTATCTTTCCCCAAGTAATAATCATTTTAGTATTTGTAAGTAACCCTGATATTGCTCCAAAAAAAGCTATTAGAGGAATTTAATCATCGCTAATAGCGATATTCGTACGTCTAAAATTCCCAATCATGTTATCAGTTATCAGTATTATATTATACAATATGTTTACTGATATATTACGTTCATTTATCTTTTATCTTCATAGCTAGCTATTCTCTTTATACGACTTCTATTTCGCGCAATATATACGTACCTATATGCTTTGTGTAGTGGCGGTGGCACTTAATTATCACGAACACGCAATCTCACCACACACACTAAACTTGCATATTAGTCAAACAGGTTAAATTCACGTATTCTTTTACCAAGGCATTTTTTTCTTTATACTATACAAAAGTAACTGCCATACATTAAAAAAATTGAACCTTATAATTACATTAATCACACACATCGCAACTAAGCACACAATCAACGACCGCACATCATTCATCCACATCTCAATCAATGACACAACAATCATTCGATCAGCACTCATCTACAGGACTTTTATTTACTTGTGAAGCTGTTGCTCAAGAAACGACCAATGCATCACAATCCTACATTTTTTCACAACGTTAGGTTCCAATTAATATACTAAATTTCCTTTTTCCTGGGGGTCTCGGGACGGGATATTTAGATAAACCGACAAAGTTAAGAAAAAGTCGAGGAATTTTAATAACCTATACCTACATATAATAAAACTGTAGAAAAGTCGTTTTTGTACATCAAAAAAAAATTACAAAAAAATAGCCAGGGTGTTAAAGGACAACCAATAGAACCCATTTCCAGCATTTTCAGAATTTTTGTCTGTTTGTCGGTTTGTCGGTTTGTCTGTTTGTTTATCCGGGCATCACGTAAAATGTACGAAAGCAATGTAGATTACTTTTATACACAACGATTGAACGTAACTTGAAGTAACATTTAGTTTTTGTTTCATTGCAATCGGTTCAGTCTATCAAAAGATATTTGAGTTTAAAGTGAAGAAGTAGAGAAATTCGAGAAGTAAAATTAGGGTTATGTGAATTTGGTCTCACTCAGCTACACATAACACACCTGAGTGTAAATATGCGTGCACAGTTAGGAGGCTGCGAAAATGCACAGGAGTTTTCCAATTTAGTGTTACAAATAGGCGATGGCACATACCCCGTACAAGAAGATGGAAAAGTTATTTTGATTGATAATTATTTGAATTGATGGTTCCACAGCTAATGTTGTTTATAAAGAAGCACTAGCATAAATAAAAAAAAATGATTTGTATCGGTATCCTCCAACAGCGCTTCGCACTAAAAAATACATTGTTAAGTTCCGAAATCCACGCGAACGAAGTCGCGGGCACAGCTAGTAAAATTAATAAATGTCTACGTCACAAACTGGTGTTTCTGTTCATGCGGACCTGGGTCGGTCGATGTCATCAAACGGGAAGCACTATCCATCATCGAGACAACCATAATTTAAAAAAAGTAAATACATATACAATATGTAATATGTATATTGTATACGTTGTTCTACTCTATCATGATAACAATTGGTTAAATGCGTATGAAGGATATTTTTAACTCACACGTCACTTTTTGATCTCGTTTCCACAACATTATTAGAGATAGAATTTGCCCATTGACTATAGTATAATAATATATTTAAGAATAGTGAATCACCTCGCCTTTCGCACGCGTTAGTGCCTACGTACATTTAATCGGTTAGTTTGCATTTTTCTGAGACAAAATATTATCCTGACAAAATTCAAAAAAAAAAACCAAAGGTTCAGCCTCTGTATCGATAATAATGACTATTCCAATAAGGTTGTCAAAAAATATATAAAATATTCATTCAACTCTGTTAAAATTATACATAATGAAAAATGAAATATATTTAAACAACTAGCGCACAAGTACCACCAGGGACGCAAATTAGCGGAACGAGAGCGAGTCGCCAATGAGTCAATTCAGACAATAGTGCTGCTTACCAAACAGAAATAATTCTATCTTTTAGCATATATACAAGTAAAATATTTGTGTTTGCTTAAAAATATGGAGATTCCCTATTTCTTTTTTAAATTAATTTCTTATAATACAATTCTCTACTTTTAATCAACGTTTTGGATTATACCAGGGCCGGATTTAAGTGAGGATACTCTTAAAAAGTATTTAGCATATACTGAGACTTGTCCTAAATCTCAAAATATAAAAACTAACAATAAGAGCAGAAAAAAAACTTTTCCACACATGATTATGTTATCTTTAAGTTAGTACTGTTATTTGTAAATATGTTTACTATAACAACAAGATAATTAAAAATAATATTGCTGGCACAAATGATGTAAGTATGTAAGAATATTAGTGTTATTTATAGTCTTGATAATTGCAGCATGTGTTGATAAGAAAACAAATGAAGCCAAAGCTAACAGCGGACATGTTGAAGTGTAAATAAATTTTCTAAAATGTCACTTATACTCATATACCGACTGAAAAAACTTCTATCAAGCAATATCTGCCAGAACCAAAAGAGGGCAATAAATTAAGCTGGTTAATATTGTTTTGTCCTTGTATAGTACGATGCAAACTTAATGGCGGCTCGGAAGTTAGCTGCGAGTGCAGGTACGCGCATGTACAGTTAAGTCGACGTCCCGCTGATTGGATGATACGTAAAAATTGCGATCTGCGCAGCGGAACGTACGATGTTCAAAGCCGCCATTAAGTTTGAATCGTACTATACCATTATAATCGACCTACTATTTGTCAGGATTTAGACATATGTATATACTTATTGAAAATAAAAATCAAAATAATACTTACACTAACATCTTCAAGAGCCCCTTTTAGATCAAATCCATTTGTTTTAGCATCAAAGTATCGGTACTTCTTATGTGGGAGATTAATCATATTGCAAATCTGGGGGTGATTGCCCCATGTGGGTGTCGACAGCCAGATCTCTTTTGTCTTGGCATAATGTTTCGTGATAAACTCCAAACCGAGGCGAAGGGCACCAGTACCAGATAGGGTCTGAATAAAATTAACAAAAATATAATTGATTGTAATTTTTTCATATTTCATACTAATATAAAAAAAAAGAATTTCTATCTTACATAATCAAGATCAACATCATCTTATATAGAATAAAAAGATCAACAACTTAAAACAAACATCCATAACATTATATTTATTATTGTGTAAGACATTACTAATCCATTATCTCTAAATGGAACTAACACATTTATGAATAAGAACTGTGATAGATCTTTATGTATTAAATGTATCATAACTGATAACAGAACAATAAACAAATATATTTCATACCATAGCAAATCATATCTCAATCTAACTAAGGTTATATAACAATTAAGATTAAATTTGGTACTAGTTTTAATTCTTTAGCAGTATTTAGTGTGGCACATCAATAATAACATAGCATGAAGAAGGAACAAATGAAGTATCAAAAATTCACTTTTTGAATGTGATTGTTAGTGTACATTTTACAAAAAAAATCTATATTGAATATATTTATTATTTTTATATACATTATACATAAATGAAATAGTAGTGAGTGAATCACTATTTTTAATATGTAGTGAAAGTTTATTATTATCACAAATTGAAATTTGATAATAGAGCTTAAATAAACATTAAATTAAAATCACAAAAGTTCAACCCTAACATCCATAAACGATAACAAGGTGGTATACCTGAACAGTGCAGTTGCTTTTATTTTTAAGAACTGGGCTGTCTTCTCCAAATGCAAGTTTTGCAACTGCATCAGTGTAAGCAGCTTCTCCGCCAATTGGGGCATACTCATGGTTTAAAGCTTTGTTGTATACAATTTCTTCAGCCTATAAAAATATTTTTTTATTTTTTTCAAACTAATAAAAAATATTAATTATGTATAAATATTTTCATGTAAAAATTTACCTTTCTTACTGAAGGCAGAATAAAAGGTTTACCCTGGTCATCTCTGTAAGCTCCTACTCCCAAATTAACTTTTTTTGGATTGGTATCCCGTTTAAAGGCTTCCGTTATACCTAAGATGACATCAGGTGGTCCCATCTGAACATTGCTCCACCAGGTGCTGTTATTTAATAAAATGTTTTCATCTCAATATAATTTTTATTATATTAAAGGTTCCCATTTGGGTACGGACTTGTCATAATTATTTGGCTAGATCCTTTCATCAAAATTTGTCTAAAAGTTTTCTTATGATGTGTTGTCAGACAAACAGGCAAAAATTTTAGGAACTTTTTATGTTTCTGCCTCCTTTAGTAATAATAATGTTAATTAATATAAGACTTTCCAAAAAATATTTTGTGTTATATTTGAATCCATTGAAAGTTTGTTTAATTTGTAATGATTATGACAGGGTCAAATTGCTACATAGAATTATTTGGTGAATATTTGTGAAAATCACAGCTTTTACACATACTTCTAAGTTTGAGGCTAAACTATGGACTTCTAAAAATATAGCACAGGACTTTACAACTTTTACAAATTTTTCATACAACGTATAATGTACTATAGAATCCCTTATTATATCGTTATTGGATAATACAAAAGAATAAATTTGAGGTAATATGATATAGAGCATCTATACTATGATAGGATTTTAAAATTCAATGTCAAGGATCAAATATCAGTTATTACGTAAATATGCCGGTACATTACCTGCTTGCTCTGCTTACAATACCGGTTGTAAAAGCCTCAGCATAATTATTTTTTAGAGCTTGCGCCGATAATTTTTTCAGAGCTTGAGCCATCGTGAAGTTATATTACTAAGTGACCGTCAAGAGTCAAGACACAGTTCTTGATATATACAGGCCGGTAGTATTATACAAAACTATACAATACAATATCTCCCGTGTCGTCGAGACTCGAGGTCGAGTGCAAAATGCAAATTTTGATAAAATATAGCTAATAGCAAGTACCTATATAAGTAGCAAATTTATATATGTAGCAATATACTCTATGGTAGCAAATAGCACACTGTCAGTTGTCACTTGTCACTGTGCTGATGGGTTGCCAGTGTCAGATCTATTTATAATATTCCAAAACTTTTACTTATTAGGAAATTAAGATTATCTTTATATATAGATCAGAGATCATTCGTTTTTACTAAAATTTATGTTTAGAATCCACTTAATGCTTTTATTTCTTGCTAATTGCTATTGCTATTTTTAGCCTTTGACTTCCTTTGATCCGTCAAATACACAAAACAGTATAAAAATACTCTAGAATCTAGATAAACCAGAGACATGTTACTTCAACAAGACTGCACACTGTGGCGCAAAATCCGGTCCGAGCGAGAGGGCCCCCCGTGGTAGTGTGTCCCTTTCTAATGAGGTGACCATGACCAAACAGAAAATGGGACTTCTGATAATTTATACTGATGCTACGTACACTACCTATAGTTATGCATGTACTTAATTTACTTAAAAGTAAAAAAAAACACCAAAACATCGTGTATATATTTTATGGAATCTACATCACTTACTAGGAATACGACGGCTGGGCAGAAAAAAAACTGAAATTGTAATATTTTTTTTATTATTTGTTTCTAAACATTGCTGAACAATACAGTTTTATGCAATTTTTGTCGTAATGTAGCCTTATCTCCCATGTGCTTCAGGGTCAAGGACTTCCCATAGCTTTTAAGTAATAGCTTAGCAATTCAATTCAATTCTATTGTTGAGCACAAGCTAATTTTTTTTTTTTTTTTGGGATTTTTTGACCTGGTAATTACAACCTTTAGGTCAACTCTTATTAGTGATGGGTAACTAGCCAAAATCTCAATAACTTAGCTAGCCGGTTAGTTGTGGTTAAATAACTAGCTATATAACTAGCTATTCAGCTATTTGGCTATTTGGGTAACTCACTAACCGACTGATAGTACGTTAGCTCCGCAGCCGCGACAACGTTCGAATCCCGCTACGGAACATATTATTATCGTTTTTTATTTTTTTATTTTATTTTATTTTATACTTCCTTGAAAAGAAATGAATTTCTATTAAATGTATTATTAAATTATTTTATTAAAAACTGTCAATCTAAAATCAATCTATCTTTAATCTACAGCGCCATCTATATTATATATGGGTAACGTCAGACCTAAACAACACACACCAGTACAAGTAAACTAAAAGTTTAACCATAGATGTCGCGCTACTTCATTTTTTTATTTCTAATGACGCAAAAAATAATTATTCCACCCTCAAATATTCTACTGACCCTTTTTTATTACAATATTGCTATTAATTTTTAATATAATAATAAAAAATATATAAATAAATTATATAAATAAAATTTTAGAATCTGTGTATAATAGAGAGGGCGCTGTTCGTAAAAAAACAAATACTTTGTGTCAATGTTTTTTTATTCGTTTGCCTAATAAGGCAATAAATAAAAATAAATATATTTATATATTTATTATTATATTAAATTAATGGTAATGTCATAATAAAAAAAGGGTCAGCAGAATATTTGAGGGTGGAAAATTCTTTTTCATATATCGCAATGAAATTAAAACAAATCAATAATAATAATTAAATAAGGCTGATTTCAATCATGTTTCTATAGAATATCTTAGACGAAAAGAATGTAATATTATTATATATTTGTCAGAAAATAGCAATGCACAAAAGAAATCCAAAAATAGAAAGTATGAAGGCATAAAAAAATAATGATAATACATATAAATAAAGAAAACACAAAAATCAAAAACAAATCAAAAATAATAATAATATTAAATAACTATAGACTATACAATACATATTATATGACATAAAAATGTACAGCCAAAATACAAGAAGCTAATGCTCAAAAGGTAACATAAATGAGATGTCAAATGACTTATGACATTGTCAATGTCAATTATTTATAATTGTTAATAAAAAAAATTAAATGGATAATATAAAAGCAAAAACTATAGAGACCGATATTGACCTAACGATAAAGAATGTAGAAATATAAAGATTAATCAGTTTCCGTTTCAATGAGGTGCTAATTTTTTTTATAGTAATAGTAAATTTAAAAAATTATTTATTAAAAAACCACAGGTGACCTACCAAAAATGATAAAAGACCTATACAGACCGAACGTAGACCTATCGATTCAGGTCATTTTGATTTCTAAAATCCTTCGATGGGGTGCTAAAATTGTGCAGCTCACTTTTTGACTAGTATATAATAGTAATCTGTGAACTGTGCTCCATTTCGAATATCATCACAGAGTACATACTACATTGGTATTTGGTACACAAAAAAATAATTAATAATTGGGAATTTAATTGTTTTTATAATCGAACAATCACCAATAGTCGTCGAACAAACGATGATTGATCAAAATAAATTAATCTGAGCGATAAAAATAAAGATATCTAGTAAGGGTGTCCAACTTAAGGGTGAACATTTGTTTAATTAATTATAAATAAATAAAAGACGAACTAACAATTTTTACATTCGAACATTGACGAACAAACGACGAACAGACAATTAAAAATAAAAAAATCCGAAAATCAAAACAAGTTGGGTCAACTTCAGTGAGCCCTACTAGCTAGGCTAAATAGCTTTAGCTATTAGCTACGTCCGTCGCGTTGGCTATAGAGACGCTACGGCTACCTACCGGCTACTCGCTAGCTATAGCTACTAGCTACTAGACTAGTTATCTATGCTACTAGCTAGTCAGCTACGCACGGCTGCATAACGTAGTGCTTATAATTTATATGTAATCTTTGGCAGCTGTCCGATATAGCTATAAAGTATATTATCTATACTCTTTAGTCTTTGGCTATTTAGCTAAATAGCTAGTTATCGTATTGACGAATATCATAGCCAGGGGGGGTCGACTTCCTAAGAAAACTTTAGAATGCCTACGGGGGCTAGAACTATGTTGCCAAGTTCTTGTCTATTCGGAGAGACCTAAAATTTCGGTCTCTAAAAATGGCGTTTTCAAGTATGGCAACATTAGTAAAACTGAAGAGGTGCCAAAATTAATAAGAATCTACCATTTGGTAGTTTTATTAACATTCTTTTCTAAAGTTAAAAAAATAATCCGGTATAATATTTCGCATTTTTTTTTTCATATTAATATATATATCATAATTGAATAAGTATAAATATCAGAATATAATAAATGTAAGCTCGTGTAGGGTACGTTTTTACTTTAAATAAACAAAAAATCATGCAAATAAATAAATTACATTTTAAATTAAATTACTGCAACGTACTGGGGAGAGGTTACTTATTTTCTTAATTTATTAATTTCAACTTTCAAGAAATGGGTGTAGTATTTAGTAGGCTTTTGTAAAATTGTCCTGGCAACCCCACTTTACAGTAACTAATTTGTTCCTTGGTAATAATAACTGTTCACAAGGAAAATGTCTGCCGGCTTAGGTGCATGTTATTTCTTGTGAATTCAGAATTGTCTTCTTTACAACATTAAGTGTTTTCTCGCCATTGTTGACGTTGAGTTGAGCCTAGGTTCCTCCGTTTATTGTGTCGCAAAACACCTAAGTGTTGTGTTCGAGAGTTCGTGTTTTTAGTTACATGAAGGAGAACAAAAGACAATGTTTTAAGTGCGGTTCTTCACCTGTCGATGACCCCGAAACCAGATTATTTAGGTTTCCAAAACCTGGTTCCACAAATATCCTACGGTAAGTGCTCTAAGACTGCATAATAAGTGAATACATATATCATTATAATATATCTATAACTGTTATGTTTATTATTGTTATTTTTGGACATAATTAATTTATCTATTCATTGCTTTATTTCAGTTGTGAATTGTGGGCAAAATATTGCTGTCCAGACAAATCATGGTCAAACAAGGACTTTCAGATGAAGCTACACACTGAACATAGAATGCTATGTCATAGGCATTTTGATGAAACAGCATTTGTGGACTTTACATCCAAAAAGTTGAGACGGTTTGCTTCACCAGATGTGAAAGTAAGCTGAACAGCCAGAACCAAATTTAAAGCAAAATGGTGTAAGGATACCTGACAGAAGTAGAGCTCTTACGCATTGCTTAAAATTTCTATTTAAGTTAAATACAAATTTAAGTAATTGAAAAGTTTTATATTAATACTGTTGCATTTCTTCTCTTTAGTACTTTGCCTAGCTTATTCTACTTTAGTAACAATATATGCTAGCACCACATATGTAATGTGAATATATAAATAAATTTATAAATGTTGACACTAAAACATAATAATAGATTTAATGATGTTGATAATGTACTTATAATTGTGATAAGTAAAAGCAAAGAAAGTGAAAGATGATAAAGATAGGGAAGAAGTGACATGAAGGCTGAGAGGTGATAGACATGAATGCATGATGTTAAAATTTTAAAAATTTTTACATAACTAATGCTATACTTTCTTTGCAGGATATTACTATGCCATTTCTACAAGATGACAATATTAGAAAACCTGTAGCTGGACCATCACAGCCTCTTGGGGATATATCTAACAGATACCTCTCAACAGGTGATCTTCCAGGACCATCTGGACTTAACAAAAATCCAGTTGAAAATAAAAATTTTATAAAATGCAAGAAGTACTTGCATAAAGTTAGCAGTTTAAAAAGGCAATTGAAGCACTTGAAAAATTCAAAATATCTGGAAAAATTAAGCACCAGTGATGCTGTGATGAAACTTACAAATAAAATAAGCCCAAATTTTGCTTTATTATTGCAAGCACAAATTAGAAATTTTAAAAAGTGTGCTAAGGGACGTAGATGGACAGAAGAAGATAAAATTATTGCTTTAAGACTGTATAAAAGGTCTCCCACTTGCTACAGGCTACTAAGGCGAATGTTTACTCTGCCAGCTCCAACCACTTTGAAAGTTTTGTTAGGAAAATGTAAACTTAATGTTGGCATCAACAAACGGCTATTTGAATTTGTTGGGAAGTTTTGTTCAACCCAGGAAGCTGTTAATAATGAATATGTTTTAATGTTTGATGAAATAGCTTTAAAAAAACATTTACAATATAATATTAAAGAAGATAGCATAGAAGGTTTTCAAGACCATGGTGTGCAAGGTAGAACTGCACAAGTGGTGTCTTATGCACTAGTATTTATGATTGCTGGGATTCGTAAAAAAATAAAGCAACCCATGGCTTATTATTTATCAGGCTCCTCAGTCACTGCCGATAGATTAGCAGTCTTAATAAAAGAGGTAATTAATATAATCTTAATAATTTACTGTCATGCATGGTGCTTGCATAAAGTTTTCCAATATGGGAATGACATAATGTTCAAATTATGTTTCATTTTCAGGTGCTTGGACAATGTCATGAACATGGCATTAACATAGCGGCCAGTGTGTGTGACATGGATGGAGTCAATAGAAGGGCTTTATGCATTTTAGGGGCAACTGCTACCTGTCCACATTTTCAGATAAATAATAAAAAAATATTTGCACTTTTTGATCCACCTCACTTAATAAAGTGCTTTAGAAATTTATTTTTAAAATATGACATACAATGCTCTACAAATATAACATCAGCTGATGGAATCCAGGGAACAGGTAAACATTACAATTTATAGCAGTTCTTGGTTCAAGAAGAACTTATTCAATGTAACAATGTAAACAACTGGTCATGATTATTTTATATTGTTTCAGGTGTAGCCAAATGGAGTCACATTGTTAAATTTTATGAATCGGACAACTCAAATCCTAACTTCGTGTTTGCACCCTGTCTCAGACATGAACATTTAAATCCTAATACAAAACAAAAAATGAGGGTAAAACTAGCTGTTCAAGTGCTGAGCCACACAGTTGCTGCGGGCATGTTTGCTAAAATATCACAAGGTAACTTGCTTTATTGAACTTTATGTATGTAAAGGATTCCTAGATATTTTTAGGGTTCCATCACTCTATAACAGCAAAAATGGAACTCTGTAATTTAGTTCTGTCTATGTGTCTGTAAGCTGCAGCAATTTTACTTTGAGATTATTGGCACAATGTGAAAAGCTATTTGCTCTAAAAATCCATAGTACCTACATAATTATAATATTACAAATGTGAAAATATCTTGTGTGTATGTCTCTCTTTCTGTCTATTTTTATGTTTACTATGTACAGCAAGAATACTATTGAATCAATTTTATTTTTTTTAATCCATTATAATAAAATGAAATATTATGTTCTATTACAGGTGAATTAACAGCTGATGCGACTGTGACGGCAGATATTATATCCAGAATGGACAAGCTGTTTGACACTCTCAACAGCGACACGGTGGACCTGCGGAGAGGAAAACCTTTCGCAACTAATATAAAAATTTCCTCACCTCATATAAAATTTATAAATGAAATGAAAATATTTTTACAATCACTCAAATTCCTAGGCTCCAAATGCACACCACCATCGCAAATAGGTTGGCTGTGGACGCTTAATGGAGTTGAAATGTTGTGGGAGAGTTTGCGCCAAAAACACCCATCTATTAAAAGTCTAGCAACTCGAAGGCTGCAACAAGATGCGCTAGAAAATTTATTTGGCTGCATTAGAGCAAATTGTGGTTCAAACTGCAGTCCTACCACTGGCCAGTTTATTGCAGGCTTAAAAACATCGGTTTTAAGTAACCTTTCACACATTGGGCCTGGAAATTGTGAAATTGACAGTAATGAGGTCATTATTGACAATTTTAAAATGTTTTTTAAAATTAATAATAATCAGCCCAAAAAAGATAATGAACAAATTTTATCCTCATCTTCAGCATGGAGATTAAATAATGATTTCATTCACCAGGAAGTATTTGAGGAGGATGGTGAATCGCAAGCATGTGCTTATGTTTGTGGATTTTTAATACAAAATTATAAAAATGATTGTGAGATTTGCAAAACAGTATTAACAACATCGGACCGAACAGTAATTCATTACTTTATTCAATTTAAAGAATATAATGATTTCAAAGAATCGCTAAAGTATGCCAGCAAAAGCTTTGTACTGTGTGTAGAATCTTGTGCCACTTACATAAATGATTATTTATTAAGTAATTCACATAAAATAGGACTAATTAATGAATTAACAAACTTTTTAAAAGATTCCATAAATTTTAACTTTTTAGATGATTGCATAGAACACAAACAAAATAATATAAATTATATAATTAAAAGTATTTCTCTAATTATTATTAAAAGATTTTGCACAAAAAGAAATATGTCTCTATCACAAGATTCTGCCACAAAAGCACTTAAAAAAAAAATTAATTTATTGAAGCATATGTAGTAGTAGTAGTAGTAGTGGTTTGTAAAACCTGTAAAACCAAACTGTTCAATACAAAATTTAATAACCTTCGACAATATAATTGATGCTAAAATATTGATGTGTTTGGTTGTTAATTTACTGGTTTGCTAATTATATTATTTTAGCATGAATATATTGTATGTGTATTTTGAAGACTAATTAAACAAAGACATTTTTTTTAATATATTTATTTATGTAAATTTGTTGTTCAATCTACTATGCATTACCAATTGTGTCATTTATATTAAAGTACTTCTGACAAAAAACACACTGCTGTTTTTTTTTATTAAAAAAATACTAGTTAAAAACTTGATCTTTATAAATCAACTATAAAACTTGTGATTTATGTTAAAATCAAAATGTTCCCTATTATTAAAAGGTTAATACCTTTTAAGTTATTTTTAAAACATTTAAGGCCACCAAAGCGGAGCTGGAAAATTATTACTAGTGAAATTCAGTGGTTACAATTTTCCAGTTCTGTTTTGGTGGACCTTGCTAACGTTTGAATAAATATTTTAAAGAAATTCGATTTTGATTTTCCCGCTTTCTCGAGTTTTTGTGGGGCGTTCACTAGATGGCACTAAAAATAGTGCCATTTTATTTGTACGTAGTTGACATTCTTCCCCTGGAGTAAATATGTTCCTTGATCATAGCCGTGGCTATTTTGAGAATAGCCGCTATTTAGCTAGTTAGTTAAATAGCTACCCATCTCTAACTCTTATTTATTCGTATACGTAATAATATGTCTATGATCACATCCCATTAAATTGTTTTAATTGTATTCTTTATGTATTTGTAGATGTGCTTATAAGTAAGTTCGTCTTGTAACAATTGTTTTAATGGCGGCGGGCGGGACAATAAATCACACTTATTTTCAACATCACTGAGTTCACTGGCCAACACTAGTCTGTCAATCAAAAATTTTTGACAATCAAAGATAACATGCTCCACAGTTCCATCACTTGAATTACAATGAGAACAGGTTCCATTCGCAATAATGCCGAGTCGAGCAAGGTGTGACGGTGTAGTATTATGACCGAAACGCAGTCTATTTATGATAGTAATAAAGTCTCGAGAAGCATCTGGCATACGATGATACCAAGGTCTTGCAGGTAAGCTTTCTTGTATGCTTCCATACCATTTTCCTTTCGTATCTTGATCTTTCTTCCACATTTCTAACCACAACTTTTGAATATTTTGGTCAATACATTGCAAGTAATCGGACATAGGAACATTCATTGTATTTCTAACGTCAACAGCATTAACTCCTTCATATGCAGTTTTATCAGCCATTTCATTGCCAGAGATACCTTTGTGGGAAGGCACCCATAGAAAGAAAATTTGGATATTTTTACTGTGGTATTGGTGAATTATTTGCTTAATGAAGTAAAGGATATAATTAGACTTGTTTTTGACTGTGAGGGTAGTTAAAGCTGTTATCAAACTTAAGGAATCAGAAATTATTAAAAAACATTTATTGTTATTGATTTCGCGAATACGCATTAATGCCTGATACACTGCATATGCCTCTGCCGTAAATATAGAGCAGGGTTCATGCAGAATAAAACTTGAAGAAAATTTTGCTTGTGGATCATATAGAGCAGCATGTACATAATCACTTGTTTTGCTCCCATCAGTGTAGATAACATAGTACATTGTATTTTCCTCCAAAAATTGAAGCATTTCCGAATTATTGTTTATTGTCTGTTGAACTACATTAATTGGATGTGAAATACACTGATAAGAGAAAGAGTAACATGGCCATAGAAACTGTTTTCTGATTTTAGAAAAATTATTGTCTATTTCCAGAAATATATCAGACAGTGTTGGAGAATTACCACATAGTAGACCGTGTGCTGTTGTTAATGGTCTTCTTGGGGATCTATCTATATAAGGTACAATTTTATTTATTATTTGAATGTTATTTGATGCTATTAGTTTGAGACAGAATCTTTCAGCAAGTAAAATTCGCCTCAAAATCAAAGGCATCACTTTTGTCTCAACTTCCATGGCCCTTATGGGAGTCGAGCACATAGCACCAGATATTATTCTTAAAGCCTTATTCTGCAATATGTCTAATTTATTTACATGAGAACTATTCATATAAGCGAGTGAGCTATAATCTAAGTGACTTCTTACAATACTTTTATACAATATTGACAATATTTTAGGATCTGCACCCCATGTTACACCACAAAGTGATCTGATAACATTTAGTCCTGTGTGAGCTTTTTTGGATCTTCTTCTTCTTCTTCTTCTTTGCACGGCTGGTTTCCGCACTTAGGCAGTAGATGCCCGTTGTGCGTGAGCTTGTGCTGAATGCGTTAGTCTGTCCACCCCAGGGCGTCCCAGTAGTCAAGCAGGCTGCCGGTGTCCTGAATGATTTCCTGAAGAGTCCTTCTGGGGCCTAGTTTTTCTTTTCGCAGGCGTTCGAGCTCGCAGCATTCTAGTAGAATGTGGGCCGGTGTTTCTTCCCCTTGTAGACATGCTCTACACAGGGGGCTGTCGGTGATACCTATATTAAACAAATGTTTATTGAGTTGGCAGTGTCCTGTTATTAGTCCCACCACCGTTTTGAGTTTTGTTCTATTTAGGCGTATTAGTTTTGCTGTTAGTTGTTTGTTTGTTTTAGGGAAGGCTAATTTGCACTGACGACAGTCGCTATTTGCTTCCCATAGTGAGTTCATTGTTTTGATTGTTAGTTCGTGTAACCATGTTTTGTATTCACTAAATGGTATTGTTGTCAGTGGAGTAGGGCCTTGTATGGTTAGTTTTGAGCCTCTCTTGGCTAGTTCGTCTGCCATCGTGTTGCCTTTATTGTTAGCATGACCCTTAACCCAGGATAGGGTTAGTTTGTTATTCTTTGAGAGACGTTCAAGTGTTTTGTGACATTCCAGAATGTATTTGGATTTTGTCGTGTTTTTGGTTAGTGCCTGTAAGAGTGTCTTACTGTCTGTTTTGATGTGTAAGGTTGTGTTTTTGAGGTTATTGGTTAGGAGTTCTTGGGCACTTACTGTAACCCCTGCACATTCTGCCTGAAACACAGAGTTGTGCGCTCCCAGATGGTGGCTGATTTCGATGTTTAATGTATGACTGAATGACTGAAAAGCTTTTTTGGATATATATTTAATATGTTCTTCAAAAGTTAATTTTGGATCTAGTAAAAATTTCTTTGAAGTGACTTTATTTATAATTTCATTATTGTAAATAACATTTGAGTTTGGGGTTTCATTGCCAAAAAACATAACACTACTTTTAGAGGGGTTAATTTTTAAATGTAAACAATCATTATAATATTGTAATAGTTGAAATAAGGATTTGTTCATGTTATCTATTGCAATCTCTAGGTTGTAATTACTGCTGTATAATACAATGTCATCAGCAAATTGTAAGATATTTACATTCCTATTATTTACATATTTACAAATTTCACTTGTGTATATATTGTACAGCAATGGAGATAGTGTGGCACCCTGCATTGTGCCTCTTGAGGCATATTTGGGTCCATATAAAATATTGTTATGTCTAGCATAGATTGTTCTATTGTTCAAAAAATTAAAAATCCACTTACATAAGTGCCCAGGCACACCTAACCTAGACATGATTTGAACTAGTATACCAGGATCAACACTGTCAAAAGCACTTTGGACATCTAGGAATACGCAAACAGTGTTTAATTTTCTATGTTTTGCATTTTTTAGGTCAGAGATTAAAGAGGTGAAACTGTCTGCACTACTACGCCCTCTACGGAAGCCATATTGTATATGTGGAATGAAACACTTTGATTCAACATACCAGTCAAGACGAACTTTCACCATATTTTCGAATATTTTACCAAGACATGATGACAAGGAAATTGGTCTATAAGAACTAGCAAACTCAGGAGATTTGTCGGGCTTAAGTATTGGGACAACACACTGTGTTTTCCATGACTGTGGAATACATTTATTAAGCCAAAGCAAATTGAGAATGTTAAGAAACAACTTTTGGGCAGATACATCTAAGTTTTTAATTACGATGTAAGGATAATCATCTAAGCCAGGAGTTGTATTTCGTCTAGAGTGCAAGCTTGTTAAAAATTCAGACCATGAAAAAGGATCCAGTAAAAATTTAGAATTTGGGTTATCATTGTTGGTTTCAAAAAGAATGTTCAGTTGATCTACTTCAATTAAGTTGCTATTATCTGATAATTTATTTAAGAGTGGAGATATAAACTCATTTGTATATGATTTATTCTTAGGTCTTATGCCTTTGAACATTTTTATTAAAAGTGTTACACAAATTATTCCATCCTATTTTTTTCTGTTCTGAAATTGTTCTCTTTTTCTGGGCATCTTTTCTTTTGTAATTAATATAATTTTCAATAGTAGACTCTTTTCTATATAGTTTTAGTGCATTATATGAAGCAATAACACTTTGTTCACATATACTATTCCACCAGGGAGCTGGTGGTCTGCTTATGAAAGTGTTTGTTTTAGTGAGCTTTGGAATTGACTTTTCTTTAAGAGTATCTAAATGAAAACAGAAATTATTATAGGTTGAAATAGGATCATGTGGTTGAAGTATCAAATCATTAAACATTGTTTTTGAAAGAGCTGTATATGTTTTCCAGTCAGCTTTTTTATATATGAACTTATCTACAGGGGAATTGAGATGATATTTATCTATATGTAATGAAAATAATTTTACTTACTGGGCGTCGCGCAAGGCAGACGTGTATCATTTGTGTTCCTTCCTATTCCTACAAGTGAAATTTCTAAATTCTTACTTAGCTCTTTGATATTAATCGCTAAAATCGTATAAGTAATTTTTGTGCACTTACGACATTCACTCCTACGAGACAACGAGTCAACGAGGTAACCGCTCTTCACCACCTCGGGGAAAAGAGACAAGCTCTTAATTAATCATCAACAACTATCACACGTAAGTCGCTGCCAAAGATATACTATGAGTTTACTTCGATCTCCTACTGGAAGTGGCCTTAGTGGTAGTCGTAGTGATTCGCAGCCGAATTTATCAAGTTGCAATCAACCTTCAGAATTTTCTGATTCTTCAACAATTACTTATCGTAGCAAGCGTAAATTCATAGATGATAATACCTATATTAGAGAAGAAATTAGTGAACTACGTACACAAACCTCACAAATCATGTCAATTTTAACATCACTTCGTGACAACCAGAATGAATTTATAGAAAAAATAAATAAAGACGTATTTGATATTAAGCAGCAGATAAGCGATATTAAAATTACAACTGATTATCTTAAAACCGAACAAAATATTATAAAATCAAATGTTACAGATATTGTCAATAAAAATATTGCTACAGAATGTAAGATTAAAAACCTGGAAACTGAAATTCGTATTCTTAAAGAAAATCAAACTCAAACTAATGCAACTACGATATCCTTTGCTGAAACTCATCTTGAGGACATATTAAACGAAATAAATGAACGCGAAACTAGAAATAAGAACATAATTATCAATGGAATTAAGGAGCAAGAATCAAACGATAAAGACCAACGAAAAAATTTAGATACTAAAGAAGTTATAAAAATAATTGAATCCATTAATAAAGACTGTCCTAGTCCCCAAAAAGTGTTTCGTCTAGGCAAATTTCAATCCAATATAAATCGCCCTATAAAAGTTTGTTTTGCATCTCAAAAAACTGCTAAATCAATATTACGTAACAGAAATAAAGCAAATCAAGATTCTATTTCCATCTATTCTGACCAAACACCTCAGCAAAGAAGATATTTAACGCAGTTAAAAGAAGAACTTAAGAAACAAATTGATATGGGTAAAAAAAAATCTTACTATAAAATATATCAAGAACATACCTAAAATTGTTGAAGTGCCTCCAAAAAACTAAATCATCAAAACGAAAAGAACATTGCTAGTACAGCCGTAACTATTAACAATATATCTTATGAACTACTCGATAATTATGAAAAATTAGCTAAAACTAAAAAATCCCTAAAATGTCTATACGCAAATGTTCGAAGTATTGTGAAACATGGAAGATTCGACGAATTGAAATGCATAACCCAGAGCTCCAATTTAGACTTAATCGTATTAACTGAAACATGGTTCAAATCTGAAGATGAAGCAGTACGTTACCAGATTGCCGGATACACACATTATTACAATTTTAGAAAGATTACAAGAGGTGGTGGTGTATCAATTTTTGCACATAATAAACTAAAACATTACCTAACTGAAGAACTATGCTTAAACGATAATCATTTCATATGGATTTACATAGAAAATTTTTCGATAAATATTGGTGCAATCTACAGAAAACCTGAATCTTCCAATTTTACAACATTTCTAGATAATTATTATCAACAGCCAACAAAAGAAGAAGGACAATAGTTTTCGGAGACTTCAACCTCAATCTTCTCAACTCAGATCATCAACTTACCTTATACAAAGATATACTAAATGAGGCTGGCTACAACATCATAAATAATATAAGTAAAGAATATTGTACCCGAGAAACCTCAACGTCTAAAACTATTATTGACCATGTTTGTTCTAACTTAAAGGAAATTAAATTTCATTTTTCACTCATAGACTCCTCAATGTCCGATCACAAACAAATTTACCTAGAAATCGAAAAATACTCATCTACTAAGCTACAGAAAATACAGTATAAAGCTATTGACTATAAAAAATTACACAAAACTATTATAGACCGCCACACTAGTAATGAGCTTAATTCATATAGTATATTTGAAGAAAGATTATTAAGAAATATTAGAGACAGCATAATATATAAAACTAAAACATTAAATCCACCAAGACAGGATTGGATAAATAAAACAATTATTAGGGATATTCAGAATAGGAACTACCTCTGGAATCAACATAAAAAGAATCCAAAGGATAAAACTAAAGAAGAGGCATTTATTAAGAAAAGAAATGAGGTAGCAGAAAATATACAAAGACTTAAAAGTATATACTATACAAAATCCTTTACAGCTTGTCTGAAAAAACCAGGGAAAATGTGGGACTTAATAAACAACCTATCAGTGAACAAAATTAAAACGACAACAGTCACAAAAACACTCATAACAGAAAATGGACCTTTAACAAATGATAAAGAAATATGTAATTATTTTAACACCTTTTTTTGTAGCATTGGTTCAAATTTAGCAAACCAAATTCCATTACGATATCGTAATAATCTTACCCTTACAACAGAAATATGCGCAACTGGTTCTAACAAACAGACGCTTAATACATTTAAATCTACAAATACTAACGAAGTCGCATCCATTATTGATAGCTTAAAATCTAACGTAAGTGCAGGACTTGATTGTGTAAATGTAAAATCTATAAAATGCTCTAAGTTCCTAATATTAGATGAACTCACAAACTGTATAAACAAATGTTTGGACGACGGAACATTTCCCAATAGCCTCAAGAAAGCTAAAGTAACTCCCGTTCACAAATCTGGTAATAAATCTGACCCAGGAAACTATCGCCCAATATCGGTCCTTCCTATTTTGTCTAAAATTTTTGAAAGAATTATATATACACGTTTAGAATCATATCTTAATTCGCAAAATTTCTTTTATGATAAACAATATGGGTTTCGACCAAAAAGCAACACTTTGTCAGCAACTATAGACGTGGTAACTAAAATCAAACTAAATATTGATAATAGAAAGGTAGCATTAGGTATTTTTATCGATCTAAAAAAAGCATTTGACACCGTTAGCCACGATATTCTTTTAAAAAAGTTGGAAGCTATTGGAATTTCAGGCACTGCATTTAAAATGTTACAATCCTATCTTACTGATCGGTATCAGGTAGTTAAGATTGGAGACACACAGAGTGAACCAGAAAAAATTACATATGGTGTTCCACAAGGATCAATATTAGGTCCATTGCTCTTCCTTATCTATATTAACAATATTCATACACTTCATTTGCGTGGCGATATTTCGTTATACGCAGATGATACATGCCTATTTTACTATGGAAATGCACTAGAATCGATCACAAAGGATGCTCAACACGATTTAGACATTTTAAATATTTGGTTCCAATCTAACTTACTCACAGTAAACGTATCAAAAACTAAATATATTATATTTTCTGCAAAAAATAAAAAAATATCTCATCAAGTATCTTTGACTATCAATAATCAAGCAATCACTAAAGTTGATCAAGAAAAATATTTAGGAATAATTTTAGATAGTAAATTAACGTGGAAGCCACATGTTCAAAAAATAAAAGCTAAATTGACTTCTCTGATGGGTGCTATAAGGAGTATTGTACGTTGTTTGCCACGTGTGGTACGCTTTATTATATATAATTCCCTTATTAAACCACATATTGATTATTTAATTGAGATCTGGGGCTCAGCAGCAAAAACAAATTTAGAATCACTACAAATAGCACAAAATAAGTTGATAAAAATTCTCTTTAAATACGATTTTCTTACCTCTACTCAAAAAATCTATAAAGAAACGGGTGTTATGAACATTTATCAAACCTACATATATTATAATTGCCTATTAGTACGTAAAATATTAAATAAAAATACTCATTCAAAAATTTCATTTACGAAAAAACAAGAAATACAAAAAATGAAATTAAGATCTGCCAACGATATTATACTCCATAAGCCACGCACTAACTATGGCAAAAAATGCATAATGTTTGAAGGAGCCCAACTATACAACAAATTGCCAAATAGTATTAAAGAAGCAAAATCATTACCGACTTTCAAAAAATTACTCAAAAATTATTTAAAAAATAGTTAGTAAAATAAATTGTAATTAATATTTAACATATAAAAATCAACGTACAAATATTATAAAAAGTATATTTAACTAAAAAAAAAAAAAAAAAAAACAATATAAAATTAAATTAAATTTACTAAATTGTAAATAATAAAAAAAAAAAAAAAAAAATAAAATAAAAAAAAAATATAAAAATAAATAATAATACTAAAAGTAATAATAAAAAAAAAAAAAAAATGTAGTAGGTACAATATTATCCAAATAGTAATACATTGTAAACGTTACAACAAAAATCTCGAGTAAAGGCTCTTCCAGTTGCGCTTATTCTGTAAACTTGTGTATACATTTTTTAGTTTCACCCTCAAATTGTAAATTGTCTGGCTTGTGAATTTGCGATGTACCCAATAGTGTTAGTTTTAGTAATTGTTAATTTCTCATATAAGTGAATTGTAATATTCTTCTTGAGAAATAAATGATCTTAAACCTGAAATCTCTGTTATTGTTGGATAATGGTAACTTCCCATTGTATCATCATGTACAGACCATTCACATAGTGGTGCGAGGCTGCCACTTATAAAGCTTACATCTATGGCAGAAGCAGTTTGTCTAGGGCGATTTATAGTTGTAGGTCTACCATCATTTAAAATACACAAATCTAAGTCATCAATTAAATTAAATAAATCCTGACCTCTACTTTTCGTTGACAAACAACCAAATGCAATATGATGAGCATTAAAGTCACCACTCATAAATATGGGCTTTGGTAGATCATTAATAATGTAACGGAATCTATTAATTCGTATCCGTCCACTTGAAGGTGGACAGTATACACAGAGAATTGTTAAACTACTATGTCCTGTTGATACAGATACAGCAACTGTTTGAATGTCTTCATAAAATCTGGTATTTAATATATTATACTTAAGGTGTGGTTTTATTAGTATTGCAACTCCATTATGTGTATTGTTTGAATTTTTATTGTATATATTATATCCTGGTATTTTAAAATTATTATCTTTGAACCATGTCTCATTAAGTAGGCAAATATCAATATTTTGTTGTTTTAAAAATTGGATTAATAAAGGTTTTTTACTATTTGCACTTTGAATGTTATACTGCGCAATACGTAACTTGGATTGTGTAGAACTAGGCCCTACACAATCCATTATGTTAAGTTTTTTAATAATGTATCTTTAATAGTTTTAATATTAGTCGGTGTACTATCATCTTTATTGCCTAATTCCACCAACGTCTGCACTAGGGCCATAAGTACATCGTTATTGGAAATTATTTGAGTTTTAAGGTCTTTAGAATTAACTATTTTAGCTTTATTTACATCTTGTACAGACTTATTTACAGGAATATTTATAGATTTATTTACAATAACATTACTATTTACAAGTTGTGATTTTGGTGGTGAGAGTGGAGGAAAATCTGTTTCATTGGTGATGACTTGTTTTGTAGAGGTGACACCTGCATAAGATATGTTGTTTTTCTTTTCAATGATCTTTTTTGCTTTAATAGGACATAATCTAGATATCGCAAGGTGAGGCCCACTGCAATTTATGCAGCTGATTTCTGTTGGTTTATCACATTCCTTATACATGTGTTCACCTCTGCAAATACTACATCTTTGTTTACCATTACAAATCCTTGCTGAATGATTAAATTTAAAACACCTATAGCACTGTAATAATGGTGGAATGTATTCAAAAACTCTATACGAGAATAGATCATATTGAACATTATCAGGTAGTACATTAGATAAAAAAGTAACGCTTACAGTCTGTAATGGAATGCGCTCTTGTCCTATTTTCTTTGTAAACCTTCTTATTGCTACTATTTCATAAATTGAAGAAAGTCTTGTATAGAGTTCTTTGTTAGATATATTCGTTGGAACAAATCTAATGATGCCGGTTTTTTCAATTTGCGCTGCCGGTATGAATGCCTTCATGTTATATTTTGTGAGGAAAGTAGTGTTATTAATAAAGTTATTGGCCGTATTATATTGCTTGAAAATAACTGCTATTTTATTGGCATTCACCCTCTGAATACCCGTCACACCTTTTATGTCCATTGAGAAAAGATGATTTAAGTATATAGGGCTCTTGTTACCCAATCTATCATCGTTTATGGATTCTACATACACTTTAAAGTCTGTGTTGGTTGAGTTTTCCGGATATAGTCTTTTATAATTCGGTTTGTAATAGGGCAGATACGCATCTCGCTCACCGCCGGAGTCCGATTGTCCTTCATCCCTAGGCTGTGTCCGTTTTATTTTTTTTTGAGGTGGGCGGGTTAGACCCGCCCCCCTCGTTTATCTCCATTGCTATTGTGCTTTTCAGCCGCTAATAGCAATATTTAAATTCACTTTTACTATAAAAAAATCACTGTATAGGAAAAATTTAAAATTAATTTTCTAAAGTCAACCGCGCTTTTTCAAGGTTCCCGCCAGAATCCTCAGCACAAGCTAAGTAAGTTGAGCACAGATTACTTCGCCAATGTCACGTAGAATGGAGAAGACACGAAGGATAATAGCTTAGCATAAGCATAGCTTAGGAAATATTGACAGAACAGCATCAGCTTTCAACATTTTCCTAATATATCCAGGAATAAAGTCGTCACATTTGAAATGCGCACTGCGAACAACAGACGACTTCGAGATTTTTCCAAGCACTACATTTTACCACTACAATTTTTCATTCTTCGGAAACCTAGGATACAAGAAATATAATTAATGATAAGCATATAATTAATGATAGAATGACTAGATAACTTCAACGAAACAATTTAAGTGTTTTATAAAAAAATGTAAGTTTCGGATACCGGTACATTTTCAACTCGAATTCATGGTTACCCTAAAGATTAAGATTGTTGCTTTTACTTACCCATGAAAAGAAAAGCGACTACCGGGATAAGAATCATTATTGCACACAACATGAATTCACCATTTTTCATGGAAAAACGATCAACTTTAGTTTGAAAATTAACACAATCGCAAATCGAAACACGACAATCAATCGAACAACCAAATAAGCAAACCACCATCTTACATTTAGTATTACCAGACCGAAACATCTAAGTACTACCTTTACTCAGTATTGAATTATTTTTTAAATACAACGAATTGATTTATTAATTATTGAAACTGTAGAAATACGTTTAAATACGTTTCTAAGTTTACTAATCGTTCGTTTTGGTAAATCATTAAAAAGAAAAGTATTTAATTTTCTACCATTTCTTTTAAACGAAATGATTATTAGAGCTGGCAAGACGTTAGACAAGGACACACTACCAGCGGGAACGCTCTCGATTGGACTGCTTTTAGCTAGCTACCGCTTAGAGGCAAACACCTGCCGTAAAATTAAAAGAATAGATCTCATTTTAGCAAAACAAATTTTTGTTATGCACTGTCTAGTTGTAAGTATCATGTCTCTGAGATAAACTCAAATATCATAGATAAATGTGAGTTAGAGATTGCCGTAGACAGAGAATGTATCAAATTATGAGCTACGAAATCAAGAATTATGGAGGAAAGAGATAGCCATATGTAAGGAGTAAGAAGGATAAAATTATAATGTCCCATCTCTGTCTGCGTATAACAAAACTTATTAACTTACTAACTTGTAATATTCGATATTTTGTACAAAAACCTACAGTGTTTTAGGATTTAAAAGCGATGCCGCTGAAAAATTGGAAAACATAACTTTTCATCAGAAAGTTGCTCAATTTAGATAAAATTTAGGCGTACAAATTGTCATTTTTTTTGTACAAATTTTCTATTCCCCTTTTATTTTGTTGTTTTAATGTATAATTCGCAATATTAAGTTGTACGAAAATAAATTGATTTGCAGTTATAAGCTGAATAAATTAAGAAAGTGGCTGATAATATCAGCCACTTTTTTAATTTATTCAGCTAATATAATATTATTATTTAAGTGGCATGTAAACAATATTCATTACATTGGTCCAAGTTGTGAAATATAAAAAAAACCTTATTTGATGGTAATTTGTTGTTCTCAAGGTAAATCATGGTTTTTTTATTTTGTTTTTTAAATGTTATCTTTGTTTTTATAAAAAACTAGGGGCTCACCCTCGCTTTGCTCGGGTTCGTCCCTAGGTACGTGTTGTACATATATACTTCGCACCGCCCGGTATATATTTGTCTTGATTATAAATTACCATTACACGCACCATGGCAACGGTCATAACTAATACGTCAAACGCCGTTAATTTTATAAAGTTTTTTTTAATTTTCTAATGTTCCGCACAACTTTCTTTTTTCTTTTCTTTCATAAGAACCTTCTCCTAACAATAACAAACATAACAAAAAAGAATTGGCTAAATTGGTCCAGGCGTTGTTGAGTTATGCGCTTACCAACACATTTTGCGATTCATTTTTATATTATAGATTATAATAAATCTCCTCATTTAATTTGCGCCCCTTCTATTTCGGTACTATTTCCTACACCTTAAGGTTGTCTTGCTGGGTGTACAATAAAGTATATTATTATAGATATAATATAATGCATACTCGGTTGACCCAATATTTCATCAGCTTTACCCCAGATTTAGTTATGATTAAGTTATTTTGTAATAGCTTAGTGGCTGTAACCTCTGCGATCTTCCTATACTAGCTCTGTGTAACAATTATGTGATTTCAAAAAGCATAACAGTTATTATTTTCTTGAAATAAATATTTAAAAATACCGACAAATGTATTTTTTGTAGACTTCAGAAATTATACTCTATTTTTACTTCACTGGACTATGGCTAAGATTATCGTACTTAGCTAATACAATTCTAAGAAAAATAAATTTTATTGCGTATTAATATACTGTTTTAATAAATACAAACAGGATCTTATAGTATGATATAAAAAACTTACTATGGTAGTTTACATTTAATAGAGTAGATATTCGTAGACGTATTGTCTGTCTTGCTCAGGTATACGCTCATAACACGTCTATAGGCATTAGGCACTCTGTCCACATATTATGTGACGTTAGACGAATTTGAAGTTTTGACTTCCCAGTATATTATCTATACTCTTTGCTATTGAGATTTGAGTCCCATTCTCAAATCACAAATGTCATATTCTAGAACTTGAACGAATAACGAAGGGATACGCATTACGAAATAAATTACGTATTTGTTATTTTACACTTCAAAGTTTTGTTTTTTCATTATTGACAGTACTAATTACTATTAAGTATTATATCTGTCGTGTCTAAAAGGTGTATAAAATTATTGTGTATAAATACCGGTAAGCAGATTAATGTTTTAGGTGTAGAATTTTATAGGTTTCAAATTTCAATTACATCATATTTTCATATTTATTCTAATTATTATAATTTACTTATAAAAAAATAATACTTTTTCTACATATATTTTATTAACCCCAATTTCTTATAGGTTGCATCATGCTCTCTCGTTTGTGCGTCGCTCGCTCAGCTTTTACAGTTTCACATACTTTAAAAACCCCAGTGCCGCAAAGATTTATCCCAAAAAACTATGTAGTAAGGAATTATGCACGCGAACCACGCTCTAGAGTAGCTACACGATCACAACCTACAGTATGGGAGAAATTAATGGCTCCTGCTGGACCCAATGGTAAGAATAAGATATGTAAAAAAAATAAGTCATTACATAATATTAGAATATCAATCGCAATATAAACAAGTATTTTTTACAAACTATTAACAATTTATACATGGATTTATTAATTTTTAGCTTTTAGCTTAGGAAAAGGAGCTTTAGCAGGAGCATCAGCAATAGGTCTCGTAGCATTATGTTATTATGGTTCTGGAGCTAAACCTGGCACACTACAAGAAGCACAGTGAGTCACATTTATTAAAACCTTAGTTTGTAAATATTGACACTGATAATGTGATTGATGGTATATTTGTTATTTTCATATGTTATTATTATCTAATCTAAAGCTTTTGAACATTGAATTTTTTTAAATAGTTGATTAATTGATATGCTTTATTTTAGTTTATGGCCACAATATGTGAAGGATCGCATCAAATCTACATATGGATACATTGCGGGATCTTTGCTGTTAACAGCGGGCAGTGCAATAACTGTCTTCAGAACGCCTGCACTACTTAATTTAGTGGCACGTAATGGATGGGTGGTAAGCTATGTTATAACAACTATAATATTATGACTAACTACAAAGGCAAAGGTTTATACCACTTTTTTCTAAGTGTTTTTTACATAACTAAGTAATTAGTGGGATTATGTAATACACACATAGTCAATGTACTTATGTTAAAAGATAGAGATACATAACAAGAATGATTTTTAATTCCAATATTTTCAGTCAATCATTGTCACCATGGGACTTATGATTGGTTCTGGCATGGTGGTTAGAGGCA
Source organism: Boloria euphrosyne (assembly GCA_951802675.2). Taxonomy (NCBI): domain Eukaryota; kingdom Metazoa; phylum Arthropoda; class Insecta; order Lepidoptera; family Nymphalidae; genus Boloria; species Boloria euphrosyne. The sequence goes on along the minus strand of OX637873.1, from coordinate 10,653,600 downwards.
TGGAGTACAAACCAGGCTTTGGAGCTAAGCAACTTGCTTGGATGGTGCATACTGGCATAATGGGTGCTTGTATTGCACCTATCTGTTTCCTCGGAGGCCCTATTCTAGTCCGTGCTGCCTGGTAAGTTTTTTTTCACTGCTTTAGCTTTGGCTATGACTTAGAGTAACACAATATGCATAGGCTAGTGTTAGGCACCATCCAGATATAAGAGCTTAATGTCCTAATTTATTTTTATAATAATTATCTTTGCAAGAGTGTTACTATATCAATATTATTGAACTAAAACATTTTAAACAAAAGACAACATACATATCTATGAAAAATCTCTTCCTTTGTCTCTTTCAATAATTATTAATTATATACATATTGTTGAGTGGAGTATAAAATAAATTTTGGTATTTCAGTTTTTGTGTAGTTATAATAATACTTAAATAAACTTAGTGATACAAAAAAACTTGGTGATAATAATACGTAAATCTTTAATTAGGTATACTGCAGGTGTAGTTGGTGGCTTAAGTACTATCGCAGTATGTGCACCGTCTGGGGAGTTCTTAAACATGCGGGCGCCTCTTGCCATGGGGCTGGGAGCAGTGTTTGCTGCCTCTCTAGCGGGAATGTTCTTACCGCCAACATCAGCACTCGGAGCAGGTAAAGACTTTGTTTTAAAAAAATATCCATATTTTTTATTTCATTTCTCTTTATTTAGTTGTTATTGAAACATTGTAAACTAAATATGAGATAGTGTTTTGTATTGTTGATCTGTGTAGTGCCAATTTCAGTTTTTATCATGTTTTCTAAATATGTGTTTATATTTTTAGGACTGTATTCATTGAGTTTGTACGGTGGTCTCATTGTATTTGGAGGATTCTTGCTATATGACACTCAAGCTATAATTAAACGAGCGGAGATGCACCCTGTTTATGGTTTCCAGCAATATGACCCTATTAACTCGTAAGTAAAGTAAATCTTGAAAAATAATCAATTTTTCACAAACAAACAAAGATTGGATTTATATGATCATATAATGTAACAAATAACAAAAACATTTTATTTATCATACTAAATTTTGGCACATTTCCAAAATCCTTTATTTAATAAATTTAAGTGTATGCTGTGTTAGCACTTAGCACACTCATGCCAAACAATGATAATGAAGAAAAATATTATAAACAAGTTGCATTTTGTCAAATTTTATTTCATTGAGATATATGTATTTTTAAACTATGAGTAATGTTATAGTACTATACATATACTTAATATAGGTACTACATTTGAGCGTAGTCAACGATTATATACATAAATACGCTGTGCACACCATGTTTCTTAATCGCGCCAACGACCCAAAAACGGGATATTATTAACGTGACGTATACGCGTAAATGTCAATGTTGCTTATTTGTATTTCTTTTACGTGAAAACAAAAGTGATGGATTGGCTGGCGTCAAAACAAGAGGGATGGAGAGTGCCAAAATCTACTTTTACCTCGGGAAGACTAAAAATTAATTTAAAAAATCAGATAAATTTGCGTTCGTATCGATACGAACGTCTGCCAAGCGCATGTCGATAGTTGATAGTTCAAGAACGCGCTTTAAATATCGATATCTGTTCAGGCTCTGTATGTTTGATGTAAAAATCTTTCAACGCAAAAAATAAACTTTAATAATTTCTTAAATTTTCAGAGCAATATCGGTATATTTGGACATCCTCAACATCTTTATGCGCATTGCGATGATCCTCTCTGGAAGCGGCGGAAACAGGCGGAAGTAAATAAAAAATTAATAGTTTAGTCATTATCTGTTAAAACCATAAATATTATTGAAAAAATATGCTTAGCTTAGCAAATTTTTCGTGCTTCGTATCGATGTTTGAAAGTGGAGGTTAATGTGATATTTTAAATGTAAGGTAATAAGGTATCGACAATGAGGAGAAACAACTATTTAATTTCGCTGTATTAATTTAGAAATAAATTTAATGAGTATTTCCTGAACTGTTTATTTTTGTTTTATTTCTTTCCTTCCTGTTCCTGTTTCCATTTCATAAAGTTTGTATACTTAACAGTTAACATGGTTCGCCATCCGGTGACCGAGACCAAGGCAAGGCGCTAGTTTCAATCAATGAACACAAGGGTCAGTAGGCGGATGCACTTGCGTCACACATAGATTTACGCGAATATATAATATTTTTTTGGATTTATTTACATTTTTTATTCCTGGCATTTGAATGCGTTAAAGCAATGTAGGTCACTTGTTTGGTCGTCACATGATCATATCTTCTCGCGGATAATTGATAATTATTAACTTAAATAAAATTATCCTATCGGATATTTTTACAGATTTAATCTAATATGTATTTTGATTTTTTATTATATTATGCTGTAGAGCATTTGTAACGCTGAGAGCTAATAAATAGTTTTATTTGAAATAGCTCAATTATCATCAACGTGGCAAATCTGTATCTGCATAGGGTAATTTCGCCTTTTCGCGTCCATCGCCCAATTCGCGTCCATTTTACGGATCTACCTTTGAAAACTCTTGAAATTAAGTATACTAACAAATTAATAAGTCGAAAAGTTATTACCGCCAATACCTCAATGTATAAGAGGTGTGCACACATAGGCAAAATTTTCGTGGGTTCAACCAATCTTGTGTAGAAAAAATAGTTAGTGACGGCTGTTCAACATGAGAGCGAAAACGCGCAAGATTTTGAGACAAAAATAGTGGGCGGCGGTGAGTTTGAAAGTAAGTCTTTTATTGTTTTATGCGTATTTTGGATACATAGCTGTTTCTAGATGTTGATAATGATAAAAGGAATTATATTAATTATGGATTTGCTTATTTTGTTTATAGTTAACAGTTAAAATACGGTGGACGCGAATTACTACACCGAATTTATAAAACTTTCACTTTGCGTCCGCAATGGACGCAAACTGTACCTACAGGGAATCATAACGAAAGCAAATCGCGTCCATTTTTTAAATAAATTCCCTATAGCCTTTTTTTTCTTACTTGTCTTAAATAGTAAGCAAATATAGCGTACAGGTAACCAGAGATAATTCATAGAGAATAAATAAATCTACATCTCTTCATTACACGAAGAAAACGAAAATAATCAAGCTAACCCATTATTACAGTCCTACTGTACAGGTTCAAACAGTATCAGCTCTAATACATTCACCACCAAAACCATAAGCCGAGACTTGCTCATCAAAAATAACCACCAGCAATAGAAATGTATCATCTGCTCAAATTGACGTGATATATCCAGATAATTCAACTTTCGATACCAACAAAAACGATTCGTTTCCTGACTTGACCCTTTCGACGTTACATCTTTCTGGCAGTGACCTCGACGTCTGTCGTGTCCTTAGATGACGATCTAATTCTACCATTTGAAAATATTGCATAATCACCCACTATGTCTAATGTTGAAAAAGAAACTCTTACTAAGGAACAAACGCCAGAAACAACACAGCAACAGTTGTATCGCTACCTCCTCGAGTAACACCAGCTTCATCAATTGTTGGAGAATTAACACAAAAGAAAACCTCTGGCCAATTTTGAAACCACCTGATGCTGCCTGAAATCTCTAACAAAGGAAAAAAAGATATTCAAAGAACTCCAGCACCCATATCAAGATCAAGAACGAAAAGCAGGAAGCAATACAAAAAAGGAAGTTAGAACGAATAGAAAAACTTAAAAACACTCTAAAACGGTTCGTAAAACTGCTCTGAAACGAAAAAAGGTTCCTGTTCAAGAAGTCACAAAGAAAACGGTAGATGTGGAAATTGAGAAAGAAAATTTTCCAGCCGTGGAACGAGTGAAATGTCCTGAATATTATGACGATGTACTAATTTCAGATGTAGAAGACGAAGATGAAAAAAACATTGGCTGTGACAAGTGTATTAGGTGGTATCATCTGAAATGCACGCGATTAGTAGGATTAAGTTATTTATAGACTAAGGATAAGTCTTTTGAATGTGACTTGTGTCAATAATTAAAATTCTAGGACTATAATAATCATACTTTTTCTCATAATTATTAAAATTTAACATTTCTTAGTAGTAGGATTAGATCAAATTATTGAATTGTTTTGTCGCTACAATATCCAAATAATAAGCCAAAATCTTAATATTAATCAAGGCTGATCTTTAGCTTACTTTAATTCCTTCTGATTTTAGGGTAAAATTAACAGAACTGATTATTGTTGAATTTGAAAGGAGGAATTACTATTTACTTACTACATAATTTGTATTTAAATTTTTAGTTCTATCAATATTTAGAAAAATAAATAGCCGGTTTTATTTTCTTTATAGTGATTTAATAAATAAATTGTTAAAATCCAATATCTCTTTACATTATCATAAAAATATCACCCTTAATTCCTTTTCTAAGTTGGTGGACGCCAAGTGGTCCGGCGGGTGGACGCTAATCGGATTTTATGGACGCAAAGTGGGTAAATCGCCTAATTCTGAAGTTTGTTTTTTTTTTAAAAAAAGTACAAGATGTTTCGAACAAAACTAAAAATTACCTTAAAATAGACTATTATAGTGAACACATTACATAAAGTGTTCAATGAAATTGGTGCTGGGACATTTTTATTTTCTCCTTCAAACTTGCCAACTGCACTAAAAGGACGCGAACAGGCGAAATGACCCTATAAACATATAATAGATGAGGTTGTTTCAGAAAGAAAACAAAATGTAGCTTTGAATATTTTATTTACAGACTTTAAAATAAGCTGTCATATTATAATTATGTTATGCGCGGTAGTTGACATTTCTATTGTTGAAATTTAAATACATATGACGAAAGAGATCAAATTTCTTAGTACCTATAGTAAGAATGAACGAATAGGAAATATTTCAAATTTTAATACGATTTATTAAGCCTAAATGTATATTTGTACAAGATAACAATCAAGTTTCTGAGCATTGTGCAGTTATATTATCATTCATAAGCAATAGCTGACAAGAAAAGCATAATTAAGTACCTATATAAGGCAAAAAAGTGACTTTAAGGCGTATAAACTTAAAAATATAAATAATATCACAATAGTTCGCAAGCAGGTTAAAAAATACTACATAATCTTTGGAATGCAAAAGAAGGATAAAATTAAATATAACTTAGGTATAAAAAGAATCGATGTAAACATTTGCGCGAAGTGTTATCCTGAATACGGCTTGATAAGAGTTCATTTTTCGCATTTCCTTTTAGATTTTGTATAATAAATACGTTATGTATTGCTTCCATACTTGACAAAAATATTCAAATCTTTGGATTCTAAATCTCCTTTAACGATTATTACTTACATTACATTTACCACAGCTTTACTTTTATTAGTTTTTACATATTATAATAATATACATAATATCCATTATAATTTATAACTCACGTTATATAAAATCGTAAGAACGAGAAAAGTTCATAGGATTATCATTAATTCGGAAACGAAATGTGTGATGATTGATAATAATTTATAAAACTATATTTGTATAGGTACGTACTCGATCGTATAAGACTATTTTTTACGAACATCAAGAAGGTTCGTGGCTTACTATTAATGACCCAATTTTATTTCTAGATAACCTGGACTTTTATAATCATTTAGCATTAACACACAAGGGAGGTTTTGTTGGATTATAGTGGGTAGTACTGGTTTTTTAAGCCGGTCGGTAAGTTGCAACTTGTACATAACCACCTGGTGGTATGAGTCGTTTATCTTTTCCTAACGTTAAACAAAAGGTGATCTGAAGTTTATTTCGTATATTTTATTTACCCTTTGGGAACTTCATGGATTACGTTTTATTACACTTAGTAGGTGTAGATATCGAATCACTAATCCTTAGGACTTATCGGAATCCTCACAATCAAACCTTATAGTTGCAACTCATCAAAATAAATGCATTACAGAAAAATCAATAACTGAAGTTCACTCTTCTTCGAATTAATGACGTTAAATAAGGCCTCATTTCTTCTTTCCTCGAGGGACATCAGATAACCTTATCACTATCCCTATTGGATTAAATTATATTGAAATTTAATTTGTACCTAATAATCTATATTTTGTATAAATGAGCAATAAATAAAGTAATTTGAGATCTTTCTATTAATTAGGGACAGTTTAAGTAGTTACGTCGCAAGTCTTATGTGCTTGTTGTTTCAAGTAAATCGCGTACATTTGCCGCGCTTGGTTCAATACCCTGTTCACGTTATGTTTACGGACCATTTTATCGAAATGCATAGCTAATTCATTATAATCCATACGATTTCTCATTATATAATCTCTGTGTTGTAATAATACTGTTAAACATAAATACATTAAAAAAGGATTACCACCCCCGAATACCGATGGCGAGGGAAGGCTACCAATACTATTCTTAACAGTGTGGTCACTCCCAACAGAAGTAACAGTAGGGTTTTTCTGTACAGGCGGCTTAAAAACTTCATACTTTTTTTGAAAATTGTTTATAGTAGACGCGACACTTTGTAGATTTGATTGTTTAACGTTCAGAAGTGATTCGCAATTTCTTTTTGCATTCTCGAGTTCATGGGACATATTAGAAAAAAATTTGTTCGATTTAGAATTGGCCCCATCGTGTAACTTATTACATTTTACTGTACTCGTGTTGAGAGACTCAAGGAGATCTTTTTCAGAAGAGTCAGATTCGCTGGACTGTGTATTCGATAAAAGCCGTTTGCAAACTTCTTGAGGTTCTAAGGAATGATTTTTTCTCAATAATCTTATAGGTGTTATAGACTTTTTTCCAGAATGTTCCTCGAATATTTCACCAGTATCGCCATCAAAATCTAACTCTGCTTGTTCATCAGGCGTTTGTGGACAGCTCGCGGTGGTCCTGGTCGTTGGAGTATTCCTGTGTAATGGGTTTTCCCACAAATATATATCTTCGGCACTTCTTGCGTTTGATTTTATTGTATCTAAGAGCGGTGACCTTTTTAATATTTCAGCGGGCTCAGCAACATCAGCTTGAAGTTCGATTGCTTCAGTGACCCCACAATTTTCTTTTGTTTCTGTGTAATACTCTGGCTTCTCTTCAGTACTTGTAGAATCTGAGGGTGAATCGCATATCATACTACAACGGTTCACATATGACTGGCCGAAAACTTGGCGATCTAAATGTTCTACTTCTAACCGTAGCTCGCGAGTCATTGACGTTGTCATTGGGTAATATTCTTGTGAATCATCAGGACTGCTTCCGTCGTTTGTATCTAAACTTATTTTACTAATTTTGGTCATTTGTGTTTTTAATGTGAGGGAATGTAAATCATTTTCTTCATAAGAAGTCTTGGTGAGAGTTATTTTGGGGCATTCTTTACGTTCGATTACAGAATGAGTTCTTTGAAGTTTTTCCTGTTTCATATTAGGAATCTTATTCCCAGTAGCAAAATTGAGAAATTCATTCAAGTTTTTTATCATTCTGACTTTGGGTTTATTTGTAACTTCGGCAGTGTTGGAATCGTCGAGAGTATCAAGGGACGAGAAGAACTTGTTATGAACAGATATTTTATCTCTCAGTAGCCTTATTTGATTTCCTAAAGGGGTATCTTTTATATCATTTTGCGTAGTTCCATTTGTAAGGTTCCCTGTATTTGACCAAGCTGTTGTTAAGTCTTGCTCGGGCACGCTCTTCATCCTTGAATTATTTTTAATATCCTTGTTCGTCGACAATGTCGAAATTGTTATTTCTGCAGCGTTTTCGTTATTATCTTCGTTATCTTTTGTTACCTTTTGCGATCGTAATACAGCGTCATCAAGACTTTGGAATTCTTTTGCGTGTTTGAGAGAAGAATTGTTTAAAACTTTCCTAGCAGCGTTTTCATCTAAACTGTGATTAGAGTGTTTAGTGGTGGCTAATTTAGGGGCCTTTACGTTGGCGAGGCTGAAGCTTGAACTTTGTCGCCTTATAGCACAGACTTTAGTATAAGCATTTTCTCGTGGTGCTTTCACTAATGGGCTGAGCGGCGGAGGGTCGATGGTAATTTCTACTGTACCGTCGAAATCTTTCTCTTTTAAAGATAATTCGACTGCAGGTGCTTTCTGTGGTAATGAAGCCCATAAAACTTCTAACATTCTGAGGGCATCATCGAAAGCGAATTCACGCTTCATTTCAAGTAACAGCCATCTGTAGCAAAATAGCAAATCGTCTGCTTGCTGAGATTTTAAATAATTGTAGAAATCTGGATCATAAACTTGAAGAGACTCGGTTAAATGAGTAAATTTAAGTGTCATGGCTTCGCCGTCGAGTAAAAAATTGGGGTATAATCTAGTCATAAGTGCGCAAAGACAGATATAGGCATGGGCTTCGTCGCCCATTGTTACCAACAGAGGAGAAGCTAAGTCCGACATACCTTGACAATAACTTACAGTCGGATGATATAATGCATACCTGTAATAAATAATGATTTTAATATAGGTACAATAATTATAACCAAATTGTTTATATCCTTGTTAAAAATTATAGGAGTACAGATAACTCACGTAGTAAGAATATTGAAGAGAGAAGCAATATTTTGGTTGTCATCACTTCCTGCGTAGAAATTGTGATGTCTATCAGTCCTGAGCACATCTTTCCGGACCATACTAGTTACATAAGCCAAATCAGCATTAACCTATTAAAAAGAATATTAATCATTGGATATGTTTTAAGTTGGCATGTCTCTGTGTCCCTTCATAAAAAAGCTTTTGATTATATATTATTTGTGACTTTAGCCAAAATATAAAGTTTACTAAATTAAGCCTTTTTAGATATGCTACAATTGTTTCTTATTTAACTTATCACACTTGTTCATGTTCTAAATAAAAAACAAATACGGGTATGTATATTGATTTTATAAGACACACTCAGAAGTTACCTTTCCTTTCTGAATACAATCTTTCCATTCAGCTCTCAATGAATAATATTCATTTGATTTTTTCTTCATGTAGTCCATCCTTTCCTTACCAGTCATTCCATCTGGGTATACATTTAAAATATGCTTCCATACCACTTTTCTGTGATAAAAAACATTATTTTGATTACAAATAAACATTGAATGTAATATTTTATATATTTTTTTAAATATAGTATATTTAAAATACTTATTTAACAATACCTTAAACTGGGTTCTATTCCACCACAGTAGATGACTTCTCTTAACTTAGTTGTGTTATTAATTTGCCCAACTGCATCTAAAAAGGCCCTAAATTCAATATCACTAAGAGGAGGTCTTGGTGGAGTATTTGGATCATCATATAAATTTAGAGCTCTTGAAACCATGTTAAAAGTTTTTTCTACCTGTGAAGTAAATACAGTAACCATATGTTTTTATTATCATATTATATACTTTCATAACATAATTTGACCTTGATATTTTATATTATTATTATTAATATAAATATAAGTAAATTTTTAATTATGCAAATTTCAAACAATGAACTTACATGGTTCATAATTAGGCCTTGGAAGCCAGTTTGGGTTTCTTGCTTTTCTACATGTGATGCTGGGCTTATGGTAGGCTGTTCTTTATAGTTTTGTGTAACAGGGGTGGATATTGTAGGTGGCTCCCAGTCTTCTGAAGCCTCTGCAAATGGCTTCATATCCACTTTTAACTGAACACATGGTTCTGATCTTTGGGTTAAAGCTATATTATGAGCCCTGATAAATAAGTAAAATGTAAGGTTGTCACACACACACACATTGTCACACATAGTCATTGTAAAGTTTGTACAACATAAAAATTATTTTTGGTACTTACGTACTAATGATGACACACTTTTATTTTGCTTTTATTTTTAATGTGTTTATATCGTAAAAAACTATTTTCTTTGGGTTTTCATATAATAGGTTCATAAGGTTAATTTTATGACTCTTTCTTTCTAGGTTGGTTAGGTTAGGTTAGATATATGACCAAAATATCGCACGAGCGCAGCGAGCGTGCCGCGGCAGCGGCCGGCGAGTGCCATAGACATGTCATATTGAATCTATGTTGAATTCAATATCAATCCATTTTCCACCACATAATTCAATTGACTAGTACTTAACTACTTTGTTTTTAAATAAATTTTTTGATTTCAAAAGTGTTTTTATGGTAGTTTTCATCATATGGTCATATATCTAACCTAACCAACCTAGAAAAAAGGATTCTTAAAATTAACCTTATGAACCTATTATTAATTTTTGACTATGGCACTCGCCGGCCGCTGCCGCGGCACGCTCGCTGCGCTCGCTCGGCTCGTGCGATATTGTGGTCATATATCTAACCTAACCTAACCAACCTAGAAAGAAACATTCTTAAAATTAACTTTATGAACCTATTATTAATTTTCGATTTAAGATTTTACGATATAAGCACATTCACACAAATCTATAGAAAAAATAAAAGTGTGTCATCATTAGTACGTAAGTACCTTATTTATAAATAATTGTATATACACACATACTATTATTTCTTGTAAGACTCATTTTTATTTATAATAACACAATATTTTATTTTCTTACTACAACACAAAATAAACTTAAATAAAAAAGTGTTTTAAAAATTGTAATACATTTAATAAGAACAGCTTCACATTAATTAAATAACAGTTCCAATTTCAATTATACAATTTAAAAAAAAAAATAACAAATATTGTAAGGTGCTAGGTGCCATTGTAAATATTGTAAATTTTGCAAGCTTAGTCTCTCACATTATGATAATTGCTGTGAAACTCAATCAGTAAAAAAATATGTTTCATTATTATATCTCTCATATTTTAATAATTAAAAAATGCTTACTTGAGAAAAGCAGCATCCAAATCCCAATCAGATAGAAGTGGTAAGTATATTTCTTGTCCATAGTCATCTACAGTTCTATAAGATAAAGTAAAATCAGATTTTATATCAAATGCTTTCACCAAAATGCTTTGTAAAACTTCCAGTGAAGTTATTTGGGGATCCACTGAGAATTTTCTCAATTCTGGTTGTAGTTTTCCTTCGCATTTCTGTAATTTTAAATCATGGTCAAGCATTTCACTTGGAAATTCCAGTTCTTATTGATTTTTCAGCATTATAGTGATTAGTATGATGAGTAGTATCTATTAAAGTGTACTTAAAACATTGTCATAAATAGAATGTAACTATACCCATAGCTTTATAATAAAAATATGTTTAATTTTAAACAATATGCACAATACAAACCTTGACTTTCACTCGAACTGCTTCTTTGCTATAGCCAAACATGTCTTTACATTACTTTTCACGACTAAATAAACCCTTCTACGTTGAAGTTTAGAAAATAAAAAATCATATTATAGGAAATAAGGATTTAAACATTTATAAACATGTATTCTCACAAATAATGATCATCATCAACAAATCCACAAACGGATAGTGAATTTTGACAATTGACATTTCGCATTTTTTTTTTTTTTTTGGGATTTTTTGACCTGGTAATTACAACCTTTAGGTCAACTCTTATTTATTCGTATACGTAATAATATGTCTATGGGCACATCCCATTAAATTGTTTTAATTGTATTCTTTATGTATTTGTAGATGTGCTTATAAGTAAGTTCGTCTTGTAACAATTGTTTTAATGGCGGCGGGCGGGACAATAAATCACACTTATTTTCAACATCACTGAGTTCACTGGCCAACACTAGTCTGTCAATCAAAAATTTTTGACAATCAAAGATAACATGCTCCACAGTTCCATCACTTGAATTACAATGAGAACAGGTTCCATTCGCAATAATGCCGAGTCGAGCAAGGTGTGACGGTGTAGTATTATGACCGAAACGCAGTCTATTTATGATAGTAATAAAGTCTCGAGAAGCATCTGGCATACGATGATACCAAGGTCTTGCAGGTAAGCTTTCTTGTATGCTTCCATACCATTTTCCTTTCGTATCTTGATCTTTCTTCCACATTTCTAACCACAACTTTTGAATATTTTGGTCAATACATTGCAAGTAATCGGACATAGGAACATTCATTGTATTTCTAACGTCAACAGCATTAACTCCTTCATATGCAGTTTTACCAGCCTTTTCATTGCCAGAGATACCTTTGTGGGAAGGCACCCATAGAAAGAAAATTTGGATATTTTTACTGTGGTATTGGTGAATTATTTGCTTAATGAAGTAAAGGATATAATTAGACTTGTATTTGACTGTGAGGGTAGTTAAAGCTGTTATCAAACTTAAGGAATCAGAAATTATTAAAAAACATTTATTGTTATTGATTTCGCGAATACGCATTAATGCCTGATACACTGCATATGCCTCTGCCGTAAATATAGAGCAGGGTTCATGCAGAATAAAACTTGAAGAAAATTTTGCTTGTGGATCATATAGAGCAGCATGTACATAATCACTTGTTTTGCTCCCATCAGTGTAAATAACATAGTACATTGTATTTTCCTCCAAAAATTGAAGCATTTCCGAATTATTGTTTATTGTCTGTTGAACTACATTAATTGGATGTGAAATACACTGATAAGAGAAAGAGTAACATGGCCATGGAAACTGTTTTCTGATTTTAGAAAAATTATTGTCTATTTCCAGAAATATATCAGACAGTGTTGGAGAATTACCACATAGTAGACCATGTGCTGTTGTTAATGGTCTTCTTGGGGATCTATCTATATAAGGTACAATTTTATTTATTATTTGAATGTTATTTGATGCTATTAGTTTGAGACAGAATCTTTCAGCAAGTAAAATTCGCCTCAAAATCAAAGGCATCACTTTTGTCTCAACTTCCATGGCCCTTATGGGAGTTGAGCACATAGCACCAGATATTATTCTTAAAGCCTTATTCTGCAATATGTCTAATTTTTTTACATGCGAACTATTCATATAAGCGAGTGAGCTATAATCTAAGTGACTTCTTACAATACTTTTATACAATATTGACAATATTTTAGGATCTGCACCCCATGTTACACCACAAAGTGATCTGATAACATTTAGTCCTGTGTGAGCTTTTTTGGATATATATTTAATATGTTCTTCAAAAGTTAATTTTGGATCTAGTATTATTCCTAAAAATTTCTTTGAAGTGACTTTATTTATAATTTCATTATTGTAAATAACATTTGAGTTTGGGGTTTCATTGCCAAAAAACATAACACTACTTTTAGAGGGGTTAATTTTTAAATGCAAACAATCATTATAATATTGTAATAGTTGAAATAAGGATTTGTTCATGTTATCTATTGCAATCTCTAGGTTGTAATTACTGCTGTATAATACAATGTCATCAGCAAATTGTAAGATATTTACATTCCTATTATTTACATATTTACAAATTTCACTTGTGTATATATTGTACAGCAATGGAGATAGTGTGGCACCCTGCATTGTGCCTCTTGAGGCATATTTGGGTCCATATAAAATATTGTTATGTCTAGCATAGATTGTTCTATTGTTCAAAAAATTAAAAATCCACTTACATAAGTGCCCAGGCACACCTAACCTAGACATGATTTGAACTAGTATACCAGGATCAACACTGTCAAAAGCACTTTGGACATCTAGGAATACGCAAACAGTGTTTAATTTTCTATGTTTTGCATTTTTTAGGTCAGAGATTAAAGAGGTGAAACTGTCTGCACTACTACGCCCTCTACGGAAGCCATATTGTATATGTGGAATGAAACACTTTGATTCAACATACCAGTCAAGACGAACTTTCACCATATTTTCGAATATTTTACCAAGACATGATGACAAGGAAATTGGTCTATAAGAACTAGCAAACTCAGGAGATTTGTCGGGCTTAAGTATTGGGACAACACACTGTGTTTTCCATGACTGTGGAATACATTTATTAAGCCAAAGCAAATTGAGAATGTTAAGAAACAACTTTTGGGCAGATACATCTAAGTTTTTAATTACGATGTAAGGATAATCATCTAAGCCAGGAGTTGTATTTCGTCTAGAGTGCAAGCTTGTTAAAAATTCAGACCATGAAAAAGGATCCAGTAAAAATTTAGAATTTGGGTTATCATTGTTGGTTTCAAAAAGAATGTTCAGTTGATCTACTTCAATTAAGTTGCTATTATCTGATAATTTATTTAAGAGTGGAGATATAAACTCATTTGTATATGATTTATTCTTAGGTCTTATACCTTTGAACATTTTTAATAAATTCCAAATTTTACTTATGTGAGTATTTCTATTAAAAGTGTTACACAAATTATTCCATCCTATTTTTTTCTGTTCTGAAATTGTTCTCTTTTTCTGGGCATCTTTTCTTTTGTAATTAATATAATTTTCAATAGTAGACTCTTTTCTATATAGTTTTAGTGCATTATATGAAGCAATAACACTTTGTTCACATATACTATTCCACCAGGGAGCTGGTGGTCTGCTTATGAAAGTGTTTGTTTTAGTGAGCTTTGGAATTGACATTTCTTTAAGAGTATCTAAATGAAAACAGAAATTATTATAGGTTGAAATAGGATCATGTGGTTGAAGTATCAAATCATTAAACATTGTTTTTGAAAGAGCTGTATATGTTTTCCAGTCAGCTTTTTTATATATGAACTTATCTACAGGGGAATTGAGATGATATTTATCTATATGTAATGAAATCTCTGTTATTGTTGGATAATGGTAACTTCCCATTGTATCATCATGTACAGACCATTCACATAGTGGTGCGAGGCTGCCACTTATAAAGCTTACATCTATGGCAGAAGCAGTTTGTCTAGGGCGATTTATAGTTGTAGGTCTACCATCATTTAAAATACACAAATCTAAGTCATCAATTAAATTAAATAAATCCTGACCTCTACTTTTCGTTGACAAACAACCAAATGCAATATGATGAGCATTAAAGTCACCACTCATAAATATGGGCTTTGGTAGATCATTAATAATGTAACGGAGTCTATTAATTCGTATCCGTCCACTTGAAGGTGGACAGTATACACAGAGAATTGTTAAACTACTATGTCCTGTTGATACAGATACAGCAACTGTTTGAATGTCTTCATAAAATCTGGTATTTAATATATTATACTTAAGGTGTGGTTTTATTAGTATTGCAACTCCATTATGTGTATTGTTTGAATTTTTATTGTATATATTATATCCTGGTATTTTAAAATTATTATCTTTGAACCATGTCTCATTAAGAAGGCAAATATCAATATTTTGTTGTTTTAAAAATTGGATTAATAAAGGTTTTTTACTATTTGCACTTTGAATGTTATACTGCGCAATACGTAACTTGGATTGTGTAGAACTAGGCCCTACACAATCCATTATGTTAAGTTTTTTAATAATGTATCTTTAATAGTTTTAATATTAGTCGGTGTACTATCATCTTTATTGCCTAATTCCACCAACGTCTGCACTAGGGCCATAAGTACATCGTTATTGGAAATTATTTGAGTTTTAAGGTCTTTAGAATTAACTATTTTAGCTTTATTTACATCTTGTACAGACTTATTTACAGGAATATTTATAGATTTATTTACAATAACATTACTATTTACAAGTTGTGATTTTGGTGGTGAGAGTGGAGGAAAATCTGTTTCATTGGTGATGACTTGTTTTGTAGAGGTGACACCTGCATAAGATATGTTGTTTTTCTTTTCAATGATCTTTTTTGCTTTAATAGGACATAATCTAGATATCGCAAGGTGAGGCCCACTGCAATTTATGCAGCTGATTTCTGTTGGTTTATCACATTCCTTATACATGTGTTCACCTCCGCAAATACTACATCTTTGTTTACCATTACAAATCCTTGCTGAATGATTAAATTTAAAACACCTATAGCACTGTAATAATGGTGGAATGTATTCAAAAACTCTATACGAGAATAGATCATATTGAACATTATCAGGTAGTACATTAGATAAAAAAGTAACGCTTACAGTCTGTAATGGAATGCGCTCTTGTCCTATTTTCTTTGTAAACCTTCTTATTGCCACTATTTCATAAATTGAAGAAAGTCTTGTATAGAGTTCTTTGTTAGATATATTCGTTGGAACAAATCTAATGATGCCGGTTTTTTCAATTTGCGCTGCCGGTATGAATGCCTTCATGTTATATTTTGTGAGGAAAGTAGTGTTATTAATAAAGTTATTGGCCGTATTATATTGCTTGAAAATAACTGCTATTTTATTGGCATTCACCCTCTGAATACCCGTCACTTGTCCTTCATCCCTAGGCTGTGTCCGTTTTATTTTTATTGAGGTGGGCGGGTTAGACCCGCCCCCCTCGTTTATCTCCATTGCTATTGTGCTTTTCAGCCGCTAATAGCAATATTTAAATTCACTTTAACTATAAAAAAATCACTTTATAGGAAAAATTTAAAATTAATTTTCTTAAGTCAACCGCGCTTTTTCAAGGTTCCCGCCAGAATCTTGACATTTCGCAGTATCTATCCCACAGAATACTAATAATAAGTAATACTCCTAACATTGACAATGACAATCATGGAGGTTAGGAGGACGATCGCTTCATTTTTAAAGCATTACCCGCCTGTTCCTGAAAATTTGTAGAATTTATAATGCGCTGACGGCGATAAGTAATATTTGTGAAGCTGTTTATGAGTATTGTCATTATTGTGACAACGTGAAGTTAGGCATTGAGACAACATAGCGATCACAGCGCCTCCTTAGTTTGACAATATTTCTGAGACACTACATTCTAGGGCGATGGTCCTCCTTGTCTCTAACCTCCATGGTCACATTTCGTGTGACACTGACACTTGCGCGCGCTTTGTTTCGACTAACGTCTAGCAAGATCTTCAATCGAACCAACAAAAGTTACTTCAAAGTTCAATCAACTGTTATTCATGATAAACGTAACAAAAAAATAACGGGCACGTAAGGAAATATACGTTCTAAGGTCGACTTGAGTTAATTTAAATGAATATTTTTTGTCGTAGTCTGTATACTTACAATCGTGTAAATTAATACGCGTGAATTGAATTCTGGCAATATTTTTAAAATTTTTGATGAATTCTTGAAAACCGATGTACACGGCCAAACAATAAGAAGTTGGCAATAAAGAGAAGAGGTTTTTTTTATTTTTTTTTTATTAAATAAAGTTACAAATGTAAAAACCTAATACTTTCTTAGGTTTACGCGAATATTCGACATTATAAATGAAACTACCTTTTCGGATTCTGTCGCGAATTAATTTGATTCTTAGTTCCCCACGTTTCGTCGGCGGAGACGGGAGAGTCTCTCCCGTGACTATGATTGCTGTAAAGCATTCGAAACGCCGGGAACTAAAAATCAAAATAAATTCGCGACAAAATCCGAAAAGGTAGTTTCATTTATAATTTAAAAACCTAATAACGAGTGTGATCTCCTCTTGCCAAATCACAGCTTGGATCCTTCTGGGCATACTATCCACGATGTTCTTAGTAACATTTTGAGGAATACGTCCTCACTCTTCTGCAATGTCTCTTTTTAGCTCCCTGATGTTTTGTGGAGCAGGTTGCACTGATCTTACTCGTCTCTTTAGAACATCCGAGCATGCTCAATTGGATTGAGGTCAGGATGTCGAGCTGACCAATCTAAATGACGGATGCCAACTACTTGCATGTACGCTTCCACGTCGCTAGAACGGCGCGGGCGAGCATTGTCGTCAATAAAAATGGAAACTTCCTCAAGTTCAGTCACTGCGGGTTGTGCATATGGAATCAGGACTTCCATTATGTACCGGTGTGCATTTAATGTTCCATTTTCTACGAAAACTAACTCCGTACGCTTCGTCAAATTTATTGCAGCCCAAAACATAACAGAGCCTTCACCATGAGGAGTGATTCCTTCGAAACACACTTCCGCATTGCATTCCCGTGACCTCTATAATACCACTGACCTCTATAATACCACTGGACTGGCGGTTGTCAAAGTGCTTTTGTGCCTGTTTGATATTCGTCATTTTGGCACTGTCGGACGTAGCGAGTGTCTGTGGTACTAAAACTAGTGATGTCGATATCAGCGAGCAAAATCGATAAAATTACTTTACAGAAAACAAACACTTCTCTTGCAGTCATCTGTAGCGATGAAACAATACGAGTAAATACAAATACATACTCGATACTTTTCTCCTATACCAAGTACTTATAGTATCGATACTTTGAAATTAAGTATCAAGTTGGTATCGGTCAAAAGTACTCATATCAGTATGCCAATATAACTATTTCATTTTAAGCGACATTGTCAACCAGTAGGTCTAAAGACGAAACCGCCAACGAAGAGTTTTGCAGGTTTTTTTTTTGGTCACATCACAAACAACTCACACTTGGCCACACACTTAGCCTTGGCTACAGTGTCAATTCATTTGGCTAGTCCAGTCTACGATTAAAAATCCAATCCATTAGAGGAATAGGAGAATTTAAAGCCCGTATTCTTATAGTTATATAAAAAAGCATGCATATATTTAAACGTATTAGGTATCTCTGTACCTTACAAAGGTTGTTTACCAAAGCTGGCGCAACATTCACTGCTTCCAGAAATCACCTAACATGCAAACATTGGATAATAATAAATATAAATATTTTTGGGAAGCATTACAAGCAGACTTTTTTATAAATTCTAATAATTTTGTATTTATAAAATTAAGAATGCCAATACTTGTTAGACTTTTTGCTCTAAATTTTCTATAAACTATTCGATACGAGTAAGTATCGATACTATTCACTTTTTAATCTCAATGGTATCGTTATTAGTCATTTGCAATATAGTACGTCAAAATTAGTTCTCTGGATATTCGCTAGTGGCGCTTCTAATGGACACAAAAAAATTGCTGTCAAACGCTTGGAACAACCTGTCCAGTGGTATTATATTAGTGTATTATCTATGGGTATTATAGAGGTCAGTGATTTTTGCTATGCTTTGAAGCCATCAAACAAGAGAATTGAATAGTATTTTTGCTATAATAAAATGACATTCAGTTAAACCTTTTGAGTTAACTAGAAACATGGTTGGCAAAAATATACGCCAACTTGATTATATTATAAGAAAATTTAATATAAATTAACATAATATACGGTATAAATGAGTGGCCAGTATTATTCACATTCATTCATGCCTTTAATGTATAACTTTGCGAAGTTGAACAATAATTAATTAAAAATAATATTAATTAGTTAATTTTAAAACTAGATCAAACAAAGTTTGTTAAATGCAAATGTGACTTTAATAAATTTTCAAGTTTGGCTTCAGTTCGTAAAATCAAATATAATGCAACATCAACCTTTTTTAAAAAAGTAAAAGAAGCTTGTAAAATCTGTTATATTTTTTAACAGTTTTACCTATGGTCTGTTTTTATATCCCATGGAGGTTAGAGAGAAGGAGAACGATCACCACGTGCTAAAGCATGAAATTAAAAGCCCACTTGTCCCTAAAAATTTGAAGAATTTATAACGCGCTGCGTTTAATTGCGTGCGTTAAATTAATATAAAGTAATAATAATAAATAATTTCGTTATTTTCTTTTTTTTTCTTAGAATGATGTTATATACACGTATATTAAACGTTAATGGATCATTTCAAACTAGCGCACAACAGCCCGCTTTTATTGAGACAACTTAGCGATCGCAGCGCCTCCTTATTTCTATTTCTCGAGACACTACGTTCTACAGCGATCTTTCTCCTGTTTTCTAACCTTCATGACCCACAGAGAATAATTTATATCTATGTGTCAAATTGCCAACGTTTATTTTCACCTGGCGCTGATGAGTTGACATTTGTCAATATTGACATTTATATTTGGCAGTTGGCACTTGGCACCGATGCACCGAGAATTCAGAATAGTGTTTTATCGTCACAGAATAGAATTAGTGAATTCAATAAATTGTTTATCATATTATACTAGAAATACATTAAATTAATGAACAGTAAGTAAAATTACAGTATAGTTTGAATATTATGTCTACTCCGAACAATGCTCCTCACGTCGACCGAGAGTTGGATTTATCAAACACTGGTCGCGGTGTTTGGCTCGTTAAAGTTCCAAAGTATATTGCAAATAAATGGGACAAAGCTCCAGGAGATATTGAAGTAGGTAAATTAAAAATTTCTCGAGTTCCTGGAAGAGCACAAGTACAGTTATCATTGTCAGAGGCAGTTTTATGTCTCGAACCTGGGGAACAAACAATCCCTAAAGAACATCTTCTTGACGTGTCCAATGTGACGAGACAATCATTAGGAGTATTCTCGCATGTCGTGCGTAAGTAAAACGATAATAGTTTTGAAATTAATATTATAATATTATTATTATAATATTAGTCAATATAAGAAATTTAATTGAAATTATTTAATTTAATTTTTAGCTTCAAATATAGATTCAGTAGTGCCTGAATCAGAAAAACTTTATATGGAGGGAAGAATAGTTCAAAAATTAGAATGCAAACCATATAATGCTGACCCTACATATTATAGATTAAAGTCTGAGTCTATCAGAAAGGCATCTATGCCTCAAAGACAAGTGCAGCAATTAGAACGCATTGTGCAAAACTTTAAGCCAGTATCAGATCATAAGCATAATGTATGTATAGTTGTCATTTATTTGTTAATGCCTGTTCTTTTATTCACTTTGCATTATGTATATTGATTTTTTTTAAAGATTGAATATCAAGAGAGGAAGAAAGCAGAGGGTAAGAAAGCTCGTGATGATAAAGAAGCAGTGCTTAATGTTCTTTTTGCAGCATTTGAGAAACATCAATATTATAATATTAAGGATTTGCAAAAGGTAATTTTTTTATTATATTAAGATTTATGTTCTGTGTACTCTAATGTAATAATTAAATAATGTAAATAAATTAAATAACGTAATTGTTTTCATAAATTATATCCATTTCAGATTACAAGGCAACCAATTATATATCTGAAGGAAATATTAAAAGAAGTATGTAACTATAATCTGAAGAATCCTCACAAAAATATGTGGGAATTGAAACCAGAGTATAGGCATTACAAACAGGAAGTCCCTGTGGCACCTAAAGAGGACAAAAATAGTTCAGACAGTGATTAAATATCCACTAATGTTTATATTTTGTATTTGACTAATGTTTACAATAAAACAATATTATATGTTTACAATTATTTTATTCCATTTATAAGATAATTTAATAAGAGAAAAATGAATATATTTTTAATATATCTATCAAGGAAAGATTAGAATGTAAAATATTAATAACAATCACTAATGAATAATAGACATTTTTTTCTATAATTTTCAATTTAACATTAAATATAATTTATATTTTGAATACATTTATTACATAATTCTATTCAGTCAATGGTAAAGATTGCCAGATTTGTAGCAGTAGGTAGTACATTTGCTAGTGAGAATTAAGTGATAACGTCATATTTCGATTTTTCAATGTACCGTGCAAGGGAACAAGACAGCAATGCTCCAAAAAGCGGTAGTGTCGCCGTACCAATAGCAATTCCAAGCAGAATATTCATATTGTTTGTCAAATATTCCGTTATTACTTCATAGCAACCCTGAAACATAAGGTAAGACACTTAGAAAACTGAAAGACCACCTTTGTGGTTATACTGAGAAAACATTTACCAAACCAATGGTGTTAGCAGACGCGTATTTAAAGATATAGCGCCCCAGACCAGTTAGCCAGCCAGCCCATGAAGTGAAGAAAGTGTTTTATTTAGGAAAAATAAAATGTAAATATTATTGAACGCAAATGTTATTTAGGTACTTAGTAGTAGCATTGATGGTATTTTTAAAGATTGGCTGGCTTTGAAGGGTTCGTGTTTTTAGTTAAATGTCAAAATATAAAATATAATAAATAATAAAAATATTGTAGGCTTCACTGCTTGCCGCCCCGGGCCATGGCTCTCTTGGCCCTATGGTAAATACACCCCCTGGTGATTAGCGATACTGACTTACTAGTTGCTGAGTGATTTACCTGTTGATAGACATTGCTATAGTTCGCCGTAACGCAGTGGTTTGTATCAAGGCAGCAAGAAATCGGAATAACTCGTTGAGGTGAGAGCCGCATCCAGTCCGTATAATTGGAAACCCCACAGCATTGTAACTGTTATGAATATATTAGAATTTTATTAAAGAAGACTTTATAAGATTCATACTAAAACTTTCTCTTCCGTAAAAGGATTGCTGTATAATGAGATGCTATTTTAATATTTCATATTTTAAGATCAATTTAATGGGCTTAGTAACGGATTTATAACAAAAAAGTTTTGCCTAATAATGACTTAATATCATCAATGATATTGACTATCACATGATATTTAATATACAAAACGTAGGCACTTAGTTCACGCCTGCACGGCGCCTTTATTAATGTACTCAGAGATCGTTCTCTGAATGTACTGATATAAATGTATCTAATTAATAATAATTAAAGAAGAAAGCTATGACCAGATTATGTATAATTAAATATTCATAAATAGAAAATCATACTTTAGATTGAGCGAAGTCGAAGTTAGCCTTTTGCGGGTCATATGTAGCAATCGTGTGCGTGAGTCCATCGTGAAGGCCCCTTGCGAATGTGGCTCGGTAGCAAACTACTGACGCACCCACCCCCGCGTCCATCATGAAAATGCAAACCAGGAATCCACTGTACTGTTCAGTAAATAATAAAGATTAATGAGAAAATAAGGCATGTAGATAGTAAGTAAGTTAGGATAAATCGCTAGGTACTGAAGTCTGAAACATATGTTATGAACCAAGTTAAAAATTGGGGTATTTTTCATAATGCCCTCTCAGACCAAAAATTTTTTTATAATACTTTCTTAGGTTTATTTTTTTTATTTGGTCTGAGAATGCATAATATATGATAATACCCTGTGTATTTTACATTGCGACTTGTTACTGTGTGATTAATTGCGACTGCGACTGTTTTATGTTTCTATAAAGACATCGGGATCTAAAACAATAGGTTGGTTTGTGGCTCGGTAGGTTAAGGTAATTTTTTTACTGGATATAGAAGGCTGCAAGCGGCACCTAAAAATCATTGCTAGGTAAAAGTTCATCGCACACCACGCTGGCGCAAGTGTGGGTTGGCGGACTTCACATGTCTTTCGTAAACTTGCTAGGTTTTCTGAGACATGCAGATTTCCTCCCAATGTTTTCCTTCACCGTAAGACAAGTGGCAATCTTGTAAGAAATGATTCGCATATGAAAATATCATAGGTCCCACCTATGATATTAGTTATGAGTTATGGCCCTGATTCGAACCCGCAAGTCTCTGTTATCCACCCAAGCGCGTTACCACTGGGCTACCACTGTCTTTTATTGTCACTTCGTCTTATTACCACTTTATTCTTATTTACTCACGTTTACAAAAAATATTAAAAAATAAATAAATATTTACGAAAACAAAAAACTAACTTTAGCTGTGCGTGTTTCACTTAAAAAGTACTGAACTTATTATTCAGGTCAACATTTGAACCTTTTACTACCGAATTTAAAATAAATGTAGTGCCTCAAGAGTCAAGGCATATGAGATATGCCTTGAGGCACCCCGAAGCATAACCCTAAAGTTTACTGTTTAAGTTTATACCATAAAGTAGGTATATATACTTATTAGAAAAATATTTGTGATCAGAATCAAAATTACTTCAAACTTTTTATACAAACGCTTTAAAAATACTACTAAATAAACAGGAGTTTAACAATTCAGGACCTAAGGGGGTTTAAAGAAGTAAAAGTAACGTTGGTGATAATGACTAAACAGTAAACACCAATTTAAAATATAAAAATTGAGCCATTATAGCAAATCAAACTAAAGACTGGGAAATAAATGAAAATTTCTTAAAAAACCGAACCGAACTTAAAAGTAAAAAGTATCTTTTAGTATCTATTGAGTCTAAGATACCTTGTGAGTGATTAACGACAGTTGTGAGTGATTAACGAGAAAAAGTGTTTGATATCAGTTGTTTTCAACCGACTTCCAAATAACTGCTCATAACTTTGAACTGGGTGAACCGATTTTGATGATTCTTTTTTTATTTGAAAGGTAGTGCTTCCCGTGTGGTCCCATTTTAATATTTTCCAGTTCTGACGGTGGAATCCATGAGAAAACCATAAAAGTCTTAAATTTGCATTAAGTGTGTGTGCGACAAATGGACGATTAACTTAATATCACGCCAACCGATTTCGATGATTCTTTTTTTATTGGAAAGGATGTACTTCAAGGATAGTTTGATGAGAGTTAGGTAAGGTTCTGATTATGGGATCCATGACAAAGTAACGGAACTCTTCAATTCTTAGGAGCAAATTAACGATGCTCGGCCAAATCTTTTATAGGCTATTCGTGTATTTGAGTCACGTACCGTACCACTGATGATGGAAGGTACAACTCCTCAACGGTTAGCAGTTTAAAGAAAATTCTTTCAATATAATACGCACTTATAACTTATGGACCTATTACCTATAGTTGTATACTTTCAGGCATCTGTATATAGGTTTACCTTATAATAGAAGGTACATTTTTATAATTTAAATAACACAATACGTATCTACTTTGCGCTAAAAATTTTAAAATAAATTATTGTTAACAAAAAAACAAAAACCGACTTCCAAACTAAATAAATCTAAACTAAAAAGTAGAAAATAATACTTTTAAGAACTTTGTTATAAATATTCCATTGGTACTAAAAATAGAGATATAAATAAAAATATTAATTGTCACTTACAATGTAGAGCAACACAGGTCGACCTTTGATAATACAGGAGAAAGCCATGGAACTGATGAGGATGATCAGACCTGCGATTCCGATGACCACGAGAGGAGCTGTTCCAGAGAAATCGGAAGACAACTCCATGTATTTATAAAGATCAAACTCAGCCCATAGTCCTACTATCAGGATAAGGAGACCCGTCATCTATTAAATTATAAGAAATTATAATATTATATTTATATATATGTAGGTATAATTTATAAATAAAAAATCTTATATTTTGTAAATAACTCATATTATTTTAAGGAAACAATTTTAAATTATCGTAGACTTAATAATAAAAATAAGCTTACCCAAAAGATTATGTTAAAGATGAAAAGGAATGTTTTCAGGCAGGCCATAACTGCCACGTTTTTAAACTGATTGCCCATTGTAGTGGACTTTGTTTTACATATTTATACTAAAACTAATTTTAGCAATCCATATGCTTAGGTTGTAAGGTGTACGAAATGAATGAGCTTATGATAATGATAACAGAATGCGCGCGCTGGTGCAGAACGCATGCGTCGATCCATTGGCGTCTACACTTTGTTTGTAAATATACTTAGTTATATTTCTTCATGAAAAGGTCATTTTTTACACTACTTCATTTATAATTTGTTAAACATTTTTTTATAAATGGTAACTAATTATCATCCGAAAGTAGGCGAATCGAATAAAATAGATCTATAAAAACTAAAAATTTCTACTTTATTACACCAAGAGCTTATTTGATAAAAAATAAAAATTAAACTAAGATTTTTCTGAATAATAATATTTATTTATCCACTGTAAAGTTCTGATAAAATATTGCATGTTATTAAATATATCTATTACAAAATCTTTTGTTTAAAAATTATATTTTTATTACCTTTAGATGGTTATTGAAGGTAATTTGTAATTACCAACCATGAAGTTTTAGTTAGTGCTTTTGTAAAAGTTATATTATACTCGATATGTTAGCAGTTACACCTTTCAGTTTGATCGTTTTGTTAGTCGTTCAGAAGTCACATAGCTGCGCTGGCGCATGCTTGCTCGCGGCTAGAGAAGGTTGTTCGCTACGCAAAATTACGATCACCTATAATTGCCATTAAGTGATGAATGTATAATCGATTGACGTTCAAATAGCGAACTGATTAATAGAGAAATTTAAACGCATCAATTTAGACATAATGGTGTATTCCGTGAATATCTTTGTAGTCGGATTAATATTGCAAATTGCATTGGTGTTTCCAATTACTGAAATTGAGCCCGATGATGGTAAGCGTAATCTTATAATTAGTTTAATTAAATATAGAAAATATTTTTTTATGTATTGTAATCAAAATTAAATTATCAAAAAAAAAAAAAAAGAAATGACGACGAATTCATTGAAATTACCTACAATTATTTTAAAATAAGGTGACGATGGAAAATATTAATTTAGAAAAACGTACTTACTTGCGTGACCGTTGCAGATTTGTAAGATTTAGTATACACGGTTAGCTATTCTTATTTCTTAATGTCCAGTTATAAGTAATTTTACATCATTTTCACTTTAACATGAAGCAGGTCAGGTTTTGTCACCTTTTATTGTAGTATTTATTTTTTATGTTTATTCTATATGTAAGCATGTGCGAAAAATATAGGTCGGTTTTGGAGGCTAGTCGCTATAGAGGTATAATTAGGAACTTAAAAACAATTAAAAAAATATGAAAAATTGAGATAGGATTCATATACGCACTTTATATAAATTACTGTTTATATTTAAATAAATTAAAAAACATTGTTAAGTACCTAATGATAAGTAGGTAGTTTATTTATATCAGCAGACAGCAAACTACAGCTTACTCCTCATATTAAGCTTATTATGCAGGTTAGGTTAGTGCTTGTGGACTGATGTTTAAAAAGTCGCAGTCAAAGTTGAGCTTACATACCTGTATCAAGATATTACTAACTTTATATAATAACTTATTAAATTTTATATATAACAACTTGTTTTAACATATAATTTTAATACTATGTATTCACTGTTTTATATTACTATATTAAAATGTATAGTAGGTACACTGTACAGCTATTAAACTTCGTCGATTTTAATATAACACGACTCACAAAAATTAAAAAACTAAAAATCCTTAAGTACTCGTAATAATTATATAGAAAGAACTTTTATTTTGTCGTAAAAGTGAATGTAGAGTATATGTTCAAATGTACGTAAATGATTTCACGGACCCCACTAAGTCATATCTATGTAACTGTAAAATGACAATTACTTATACGAACCACGATAATCGTTACATAATCGTCGCCTAACAATAGCAATTTACTGCAAATTAAGATATTCACACTCTTCTCCCATTAAACTCGCTAACGGTTAGTCTCCCAGGCGCCGCGGTATCACCAGTCGCTCCCGTTCCGGCTTTTATATGTGACAATTAGGTACATTGTCTCGATGCAACAATTTTGTGCAGCTTGTAGCGTAACGATCATCGTTGCAGAAATATCTTATCACAAACAGACTCAGGAAACGCTAATCTTCACTATCTGTGTCTCCGATCGCTGCACCGAGCACATAACATTATCTGCTAACTACAATACTGCTATGACCGAATTAGTCGTATACCGTATTGCACGAAACAAAGCACATTTTACCGCCGGCGCGGCGTTGTGCAGTATCGCTTCATCTCTTTGTGGTTCGATATGACATGGTCTGGTTCTTCGTAATTGAATTTATGCGTGAACCATTTTTTTTCATGTTTTTAAATTCTGTATTTATTTTAATGTTCCATTACTCACTTCCTAAGGCTTCATTGATTGAAGTACTAACCTTATATCTTTTTTTTAACACCATTGTTTTCAAAAACCTGTATTTTTTTCACTTCTAACGTACTTAATCTAAATTTTAACAATGATAAAATACGCATAGTAATATTTAAATGCAAAATCATGTCCTAATTATTTTAATAGTATGCGTTTACTTATTATTTTATATTAAGATCTTCCTTTCAGATGCATTTTAACGACATTAAGAAAGGTTATTTTAATAGAACCGTAACGGTCACACACTCGACAGCGCTGTCAGACTCTATCATATAGAGTTCGCCCAGTTGCCCGCTTGATGGATCACTCGTGAGCGTCCGCAAAAACATGTCGATCGTTTGAATAAGATTAACCTAGACCTTCAGTAGGCCAATGCTGAGAAGATTGATAGAACTTATCTTAATCACAGACCACAGTGCAGCTGCAAGGAGATATTTCTTCATAAATTTTACGACGTGAAGAAAGCATAGACGCATTACTTAAACTAAATCGACCTGGGTGCATTTCTATGAAATTGAAAAAAACTAAAAAAACTATTATGAAATTGTGCAGGTGTGGCACATGTAGGAGCTGTAGGCGTCTGTTTTTAGTTAGTCAGATACTAAATATTACGGAAACCTATAGGATAGAGCAAACTTCCTTTTTATATTATAGTACTCTTTGGAGCAAACCCGTTAGAGCTTTGCTTGGGGAAATGTTGGCACCTGATACTAAGATATAACAAACTGGCGTTTTCTCGCGGCTCCTATAGCCTATGTGTTACTCTTGTATTATAATCTATTTTAATATAAAGTTGCGTCAAAAGTGTGTTCAGTAGCTTTTGCGTAAAAGAGCGGCAAATATTTTCCATCCTCAATTTTTGCATGTACAATATTAGCAGAAAGTAGACTGGAATTATTAAAAAATATATATTTTTGGCATTCTATTTAAATTTAAAGCTTGTCACGAAAAGTATAATTGAGTAAATAATTAAGAAGTGCTACAACAAGCACTTATGTACGTATGCCTAAAAATATTTTCGATATTCTGTGTTTAGAGTGTGCTTGACCTAGTAGGTATGTTTATAAAGTTTCAGTTATAGCACGTAGCTGCCCATAGTGAGCATATCATTACGTCAGTGGAGCAATTCGCGGTTGGCATTATGCATGTACTAACGGTCATTTGACAGGACCGATACAAACTTGCTATGGCAGCTGTTCTAAATCTTGTGCATTACAAGGTTGCATTTTATTTTCAAAAAAACATTGGTGACAAAAATTTTTTTTAGTAATATTACAAGCACCTATTGTAATTAAATAAAACAATACTTTTTGTTTTCGACATCGCATTTTTTATTACGTTTCGCGTTTTGACCGGAAAAGTACTACTTTTTAACACCATTTCTATGTCATCACTATGAACAGCTACGAACTATGACCTCTAAAATGTTTTTGGTAGAATTATAGATGGGTATTATTAAAATAAATGTCGCGCCAGTTTTTTCTTACTCTCGACACTACAAAGAAATAGAGCATGCGTGAAATTTGCTTTCACTAAACATGTTTGACTAGTAGTGTTGTTTTAATTATTATTAGATTATTATTTTGGAGTAGTGTATGATGAATTATCATATGATTGATACATGCCTTAAAAAATGTATGCAGCAAGTATTTAAAATGAATTACCAGCTAAATGACTATTAAACCGGTTTTTGTGTAACTTTGAAAATAATATAAGTCGATAATTTTTGATTTATTATTATAGTAATTTTAAATTTAGTCCATAGCTAAATCTCTTATTGGATATTAAAGAAATACCAAAAATATATTTTACGTTATTTTTTATTTAGTAGTTTTAGACAAATAACTAATAAGTATACCGTATACTTATAATATCTACGCAGGTATCAAGAATGCAAAATAAACCATATTATATTCAAAATTAAAAAGTAAAGACAGAATGATGATAATTTTACTTTTTTTTATTTACAAACTGTAACAGGTGTTTTATTTAAAATAACATTCAATAAGTATTACTTTAAGAAGGCAAAAAAACACAAACTTATCGTAAAATATCAATGGACGGTAGGAATTGTCACGTATTACATAGCACATAGATGTACCTACTTTGTTCAAGTCAACAAAGACGAAGATTTGACACTGTTGCATAGGAAGAAGTTGCGAAGGACACTGTTGCATAGAGCTTGAGACCGTTACAACAAAAGTAATATTCCCATAAATAGATAAGTACACGGTGTAACATGGAATGTAGTTGGTAGGTACATACTTATATGTGGGTCGTCGAGTGGGACAAAAGTCCTGATCATATGCAGGTCGGTGACCGGACCTTCTGCATACTTGTTTAGGTCATAACGACTTAAAATTGCTAACCTTTTGTCTTTTCTAAATTCAAGCTTTGGCGTAAACGTTGATAAAAGCATTTGGCATATTGAGACACGATTCGTAACGGCTCTATAACCTTATTTGTATTTGCTATTTTCTATTACAATGCCTACCCACGCTAAGTTTCTTTTAAAATTTTTATCGAAGAATTCTTAGTCATGATTATGTTTATGGTTATTAGTATGAATAAAAATCTCAATATATAGGTACTCTAAAAGCGTTGTTAGGCTTCAAAATTAGTGATATCGGTTAAAATAGATTTTTTATTTGACCTCTAATACCGACATAGAAGGTTTTACAGTTAGATCCGAAAATATCAATTTTTCAGTGTCAAATAAAAAGAATACGAGTATAAGAACTAAGCCAATCAGGGATTCTCTATTATCATATTGAAATTCCTTAATTGTATGTAATGGTAAAATACATAAAACAATACGGTTCAAAATTACATTTATTGTTCTATTTTATACAGGTTGTTCCTTTTTATTTCTAACATAACATGTTACTTTATAGCGGATTTAGCTATAGTTGTAAGTCGTGAAGGAATGATGGCGTCATGATTCATGACATATCGTTTGTGTCCAGTTGCGCAATTCTAAACTGTTATATTTTTATAAGCAATAAACAGCCGTTACCCTATCTTCAATAAAAATTGATTGATTACATATTGTATATAATAAAATTGGAGTTTCTTTTATTATTATTCAACTTATTTAAACAATAATTAATTTTAAAACATGCTGCATGCATCTCTTGTTACACTCAACATAATATAATAAGTAATATGTCAACATTACATGTAATTATGTAATACGAAAAGTATTACTATTTTATTAGTGTTAGGCTGTTAACTAAATGTTAAAATAATAAAAAAGAACAGATTTGATTTTGCGATAAAATGCTATCGAAAGAAGTAAATTATCAATTGTATGACATAGATATAGCTATTGAACCTGTTTAATCCAATCACGTTAAGTAATTGCTATCTTAAAACTAATTTAGCCAGCCGTGATTCTATTTCAAGCGTCCCAAATTTCTTTAGTATAAGTAAAATGGCACCAAAGAAATAATCGGGTTTGTCATGTTGTGATCGAGACGTACAGACTACAATAACGCAGCTTTGTTCTGGCCACGACTACGACAGTGGGTCAATTTTTAATTGAATGCAGCAAAAACGGTGATTATACACGCACGGCCAACATAACAATGAGATTTGGATTTACAACGTTTCTACGCCTTGTAAGTTTAAAATTGAAATGAAGATGTACCTAACATATATCGAGGTAAATTTTATGCACTACTTCTATTTTATTGGATTTTACACGAGATGTTCCTAATTGCTATAGCTAATACTAGGTCATCTATTATGCTAGCTTTAAATAATACCTATTAATAATAGAGATAGCGCCTACAACATTTTAGGTTTAATATGTTAAGGCATTCTAATATAAATATGTATTTGTAATGGAAATTGTCCCAAGAGTTAACTAGATATTTTGAAGTTGATTAGTAAAATTAGTAAAGAACGACCAACAGATGAGCAGTATCCTCCCTTGATACGAGGGGGTTCTGGTCATTGTCCCCTATGCTGGCTAAGTGCGTGTTACCGGACTTCACCATGTCTTTCGAAAACAATATTTTTGTCTCAGACATTGTAAGTTTTCTTACGACGTTTTCCTTCGACGTAACACAAGTGGTAGTCATGTGGGAAATGAGTCACATATGAGAACATCAGAGGTGCGATACCCGGGACTTAAACCCGCTTCACTCGGTTTATACCATTGGCTACTGTCAAAAATGGTTTTTGATACAATGACAAAAATATGAGTTAAATTATTATTATGTGTGTGGAGTGTGGACAGGAAACAGTAGCGCGTAAAGCTTTTGTTTGAAAACAAACGTTCCGCACCAATCGCTTTATATGCATAAGCACTCGTATACTATAGGTACCTGTTCTAAGTATTGTATGTGATATATATAATTTATAATTACCTAAAGCGTGATATTTTTAGAATCGATTCGAACATATTTTATCTGTAAATAAACATATTATAGCGCAATTTTATACTTAGTTTATCCACATTTGGCGAAAACAAATGTCTCTACCGACATTTTTCCGTAATAGTTTCGTTTGCATATGGTAAGAAAACCTTACTTGTATTTACTTACTTAAATTTTTATTACTTTTATAAATATACTTATTTCTGGTTGGTATATATATACAAAAACATTATATTATAATATCGTTATTTTTAAAAGTTATCCATCAGATCTCGCCATGCGCGACTGACCGAAAACCTTTTCAATTTGAATAATGTGTACCAAAATAAGTGGAGGTTGGTTGCACACATCATTTTGCTTATTACGAATATGTCCTCTAAAAAATACCTATATAAGTACTTACATGTACAAAATTGGCTCATTATGTAGGTATTTTGTACAACGGCAACAATTACTTAAATACATATTTAAATAACAATCAATAATACTAAAAAATATAAGAGTTATAGAAATTAATTTACATACCTTCTTTAAATGTGGTCTGACAGTTTTAAACTACTTATAGATTAACTGGCGATTCACCCTCGCTCCACTCGGGTTTGTTTCAATGCACTCGTACATTTTAACAGTTAGTATAAATACATTTCCTAGAGATGTGATATTTTCCCAGCTATGGTCACACCCAGTTTCATCAAAATCTTTCCAGTGGTTTTCTCGTGATGCGGACACAGACAGACAGACCATAAGATATTTGTTGTAAAGATTCGACAAAGTTAGAATTATTTTAGGTACAGGACTATAGGTCCTATAGCTAAAATCGACAGATAGGTATGTGTAGATTTAAAATATACCTAAATGTATAATAGTTGCGAATCCGACTAGCGCTCTTTTTGTAAGGATTTTGTACCATCTCACAAATCACAATATACATACTATAAAACAAAACTGTTTCGTTCAAAATTTCACTGTATCATTTAAAGCTTTAGTTTGTCATTTATATGTATTAACCTATATGATACACACGTCATTTCAATTGTTTTCCCGTGCTTCCTCTCGCAGAGCATAGCGAAGGCACATCCGGTTAGAACAAAACTATAAATTATAACCGTCACGGTAAGATCTTTTTTTTTATTTAATTTAAAACTTATTTCATTTCATTATTCTAATATAAATAGAATAAATTTTGTAAATTGTAAAATTACGAACAAGGAATCTAGCTTTCTCATTATTGGTAGGTAACTAGGTACTTAACTACTTTCATACCCCAGATCACATTATACTATAATACTTATAGGTCGGCCCCATATCGTATTATTTATGCAATTATAAAAATTTAATTCCCATAGAATAATAAAATTATATATTATTACGACAGTAAATGATTATTATAATCAAAAGCAAAATTACGAGGTCATAATAATATTATGGTGTCTCATGTCTGTCTGACCTGACACTCCCTGCTATGCTAAAAGCTTAATCGATTTGCTCTTAAGCTTTTCTACTGATCATATCAATTATGAGACATTTCGTTAATGGTCGACATTTGGCAAAGCCACTCAAAGTCAACTCTCACTTAATCGGTGCTAGCGAAAAGCGAAAACCGTCAATTTGACCTCTGTTAGTATTCAGCAAGGTTGGTACGTGAATAAAAATTCTAAGGTAGAACAAAAATTGTAGGAATATTGGTATAATAGGTTTTATGTTGTAGATGTATATTTTAAAGTACATAATATGTTGCGACGTCTTTCTGTTTAAAAATACCTAACAGAATTAAAGCAAGCAATCGCTAGTAATATTACTACTCCTAGTTTAACAAATGAGATTGTGGGATCTCATTACATTCGTCATATTACTTGGTCGATGGGGAACAGCTCAGTGAGCAAGTCATTGGGTTAATGGTACACGCGGATCACTGCATTACCGGCGCTATCCATGCGTCTCGGGGGCTAAGGAAAACAATTACAGAAATTGACTTACTCGTACAAAATAAAGCACTATCAGACTAACGGTGTTCTAAGACAACAAGATTTTTCACTTACAATACGTGGTAAATTAACTGTCACTATCGTTAAGTATTTAAAAAAATATTAGCATTAAGCATCATTAATCTATGTAAACATTTTGATTCTTACTAGGTGACCCGATACCAGCTCTCCTGTGTAATAACTGAATTAATTAAAAATCATATAAGAACAAAAAAATATAGAACTATGAATTATAAAAATTTTAGGAAATAGCAAAATCATTCGAAATCAATAGAGAGTCAAATTTTAAGAAATACTACCTACTTGTAGACAATTTCGTTTGATTTATATTTGTTATTTGGTTTAATATTTTTAATTTGAGCCATTACTTTGTTGTGTAAAAGCCTACAAATAGCAGTATTATACCTGACTGCGAAATCCAAATGCAAGCTGTTTATTCGACCTTTTAGTAAAGTAATAAAATAAAATATGACATTTTATTCCTCAGAAGTACTACACTTAATCGGGGAACCAGATTTTCGCGATGTGCGACTACGATGGGAATACGGAAAAAACGACGATGAAAACCCGAAAATGTTGCTCGCATTTCAAATTCACTACTGCGAGTTGCAAGCTTGGGGACAGTACAGATGTAGGACAAAAGTAAGTGTAAAATAGAGACTAGAGTCATTTCCTAAGAAAATGTCGATCTTTATATTCTTTCATGTTTCGTGTAAATTTCCTAAAAATCATGACGAGTAGGAAGGATATAAAAATTAAAGCTCTTGCTAGTCGTCCAATAAACAGATAAATAAAATTAATCAGTCGTCCGAATTATCGGACGCACAGTTCTATTCGTCCGATCATCAGATAGCTAGTTGTTTGAAAGAGTAAAGGTCATAATTTTATGAAGATGAAGCGTTTGGTTAATGTTATTTTTTTTGTCTCATGTAATAGGTATTATTTAACAATCATATATAATTACAGTTTTATTCTTTATTATTTGATAATAATAAAATAAGAAATGTTTTGTCATTACCCATGCAAAGTGTTCAACTATTTCATGGTGGATAACTATTAAAGCCTCAGCCTCCCCGGCATGCTCAGGTAACTGTGATTCAGCTCTACATCAAACGGGGGATAATAGCGCACGACAATCTACGCGCACCACGCCGTGACCGTGAAGCCTAAACATTTATTTTATTAAAATATTGTATAAACTTATAAAATTTATTAAAATGTTTTATAAACTGATATTATTAAAATGTTGTATAAACTGATCTTGAAAAAGGAGGAAGTTTACAATTTCGTAACAAATTTCTTCTTGGGCCGGCAGTTATAGCCCAGTAGTAATGCGCTCGCTTGGGAAACCAAGTGAAGCGAGTTCAAAACCCTGATCTTGCAGACTTGCACATCTCTTATTTTCATGTGTGATTCGTTTCGAACACGATTCAAGGAGACGACGTCTTTATTCAAGGAGGAGAAAAACATCTTGAACTACCCTGCAAGTTTTCAAAAGACATATGTGTCAAGTCAAGTCTGTAGTTATGTGACCTGATAGTCCATATTAAATATACCTGAAAGAATTTTTGAAATCAGATGATTATGGTTTCCGAAATTACCTTTTACATCGGCTTGATTTTTTCATGCAGGTCGTTGACAATTTCGAAGAGGATCAAAGAACTGGTAGAATGATGATTGAAACTACAACAAACAAAGTACCAGTCGGAAAACGTGGTCGTACATATACGACGTATATCTCTGGCCTTCGCATGGCTACTACATACTCTTTCGAAGTTCGACCCGTAAAGAGAGATGCTAGGGATCTCGCAGATCCTCACTCTATTGGCTCCAAAATCATCATTGTGCCTACTAAAGGATGTAAGTCTATATTATTGTTTAAATATTTCTTTACTGTCTATTATATAATTAATATCTAATTATTAATTACATTTATACGGGATCCCTAAATAAAACCTGCGTGATAAAAGTTATAGTTAAATCTAGCTTATCCGGTATTGGATAAAAAGTGGGGCAAAATAGTTTCTCTCGGATAAGATTACGCAGAAGCAGGCGCGTAAGGAAAATTCAATTTCTGTGCAGAATTTAAATTTGATTTCTAAGTAATAATGTATAGGTAGAATTATTCACGTTCTTATAAGTTATTATCTATACTAATGTTATAAAGCTCAAGAGTCTGTTTGTTTGGTTGATTACGCCAATCTTAGGAACTACTGGTTCGAATTGATTTTTGTTTTGTTTTTGGATAGTCCATTTATCGAAGGAGCTATAGGCTATATTATAACACCACGCTACGTCTCATAGGAAGCATCAATGAAAAATGTCAAAAACGGGATTATTTACATATCCTTGAGTTGAAAAATACGCAAAAATTTAAGCAAAACTCATCTATGACGGAATTTTTCAGGACAGCATATGTTTATCATTTAAGGTTGACTCACTATAATCTATTTTATGGTTAAATCAAAATCTACTGAAATAATCATTAATTTGCATTAAAATCTGAAAATTTTATGTTTGGGTTGCCTGAACGGGAAATGCTAGTCCAATATAGTTTTATAAGCTATAAAATTATGATATATTTTATTATATTATTTCCCTATATTTACTAATAAGTGTAATCATTTTTTGCATGATATAGTTTCGGCGCGTGCTACACAATGCTTGCCTCACGCAAGTGAAGTAGAGGTATCAACGGGGCCATATTTTGGAGGCCGTATAGCCGTGGAGGCGGCCGACGGGGGTCCAGAGAGATGTTCCATTCAAGGAAACCCAAATAGTGCTCAAGACGCCTACATACTGCGTATACATCACGACGAATGCGGTTCTGAGGTCAACGATACAACGGTAGCCACTTATGTGATCGTTCAAGAAAATCTACCGATTCTCACTCACAGCACCCGCCGGTGAGTCAAAACTATAAGCAAAAAGCGTATGATTATTTTCACTTTCAATGAGATTGGCGGTTTATTATGTCAAGGTCTTCTTCAAAAATATCACTCAAATTGTTAGTATTTATGTAGTTTGTACTGACGTAATACAATAGCAGAACTTGTTAGAGCATTAACTTTCTTTACAATTAAAAGTGAAAGTAAGACATTGTTTTATTTATTTATTTATATATTTCAGGTTTCTTGTTATATGTACATACAAGCCAGAAACTTTGACAGTCCGTGCTGGTATTAATTTGCCAAAAAGCAACCCTGGGGACGTTCTGGTCCAGGCCAAGCCCTATGGTGTAGTGGAACCTTATGATGAGAATGAATTGAATGACAATGGTCTACAACCAGCGCGACTTAAAGCTAGTAAAGAAGGAACTAACCAAAGTAAGTTTATTAATAGATTTTATAAATTGAAAAATTGTTTGTTCTATAGTAGTTTTATAGCATCGAACGTTTTTGTGTGTAAATGTAGTTACTTCTTCACACTGAAACGGCTAAACGAATTTGGAAAATTAAAATTTAGTACAGGCTATGGCGTAGCACGTAGGCACCGAGGTAAATCGAGGCCGCTAAATTTGTTAAAAGCGGCTTTATTGTAATGTCATGCTCAGGGCCGGCCCTGAATAAATTTGCCTAGAAATCAAATTAGTTCTTTTGCCGAATTGAAAAATAGATTTCTATTGAGGGGAGGCTGAGCTGCAGCTTCAAGCTTGTCCAACGCCATAGAGTTACTTAATAGGGTCTTATAAAAGTATCGTTATTTTCGCTAAAGTATTGTCAATTAAAACTTTCTACAGAAAGCATAGCAAAGCTAACCCTATTTTTACCCAACTGCGGCAAAGTTCAATGAAGGGTCATGTATTTGACCTTTATGTAGGTAGGGATGTGTCCTCGTAATACCTTAAAGGTTTAAACTTAACAGATCTATACGTCGTTTATAGACTCATAAGGTACCTATCTATCATTAAAATAACAGATACGAGCCGCCAATTTATATTTAACTAGCTTTTCCCGCGGCTACGCTCGCGTTCTAAAGGCTGGAAACATAATTCTTTCGTCCCGCCCGTCCGCCCGTCTTGCACGCGGTGATTTTGTTGCGAAGTTATGTTAAAACTGTGATATATCGAACGGTAATTATTGAAATCAAATGATGCAAAGAGGAATTTTGTTCAAAATTAAATACTTGTGATGAATAACTTATTTATTAATTATTTGGATAAGGATCAAAACATGTTTATTAAACACCTTCGCAAATAAGGCATTATCTTAAAACAAATTTGATTACCATAAAAAAGTTACAGTTAGTCAACCTTATAAAATAGACATAATATGCTATCGCGGATTTTTTTTATAACTTTTAAAAGGGAACTATTCCGTCATAGATGATTTTTGCATAACTAACCGTTTACGCAGCGCACGCAACGGAAGCTCTAAAAAGTAAAAAGGTACATTTTTCTCCCGTTTTTGCAACATTTTTCATTGACGCTCCGCTCCTATAGATCGTAACGGGATGTTATATAGCCTATAGCCTTCCTTGATAAACGACTATCCAACACAAAAAGATTTTTTCAAATCGAACCAGTAGTTCCTGAGATTGGCGCGTTCAAACAAACAAACTAACAATCAAACAAACTCTTTAGCTTTATAAATAGTATAGATAGATTTAAAAAAATGTTAAATTACTTAAATAATGTAGCGGATATTCATCAATATCGATATAATAATAAGTAAGTATATTAGTTACAAATTTCAATGTGTAACAAAGAAACAGTATTACCCAGTTTACGTATACCTATTACCTAGCAAGATATTTTGTGGCTAGTGTAAAATATGTAGGTACACCTACCTGTGTCGTTATTAATAATTATTGTTATTAAATAATAATCGACCACTAATGAGATATTGAGAGTATTGAGTCCTAGTAAAATGCTTAAATACAAATGCTTACATGCAAATGGGATTGTACGACGAAAAACTTGGCATTTGTATTTGAAAACATAACTGAAATTATTTTAATTATATTACATAAATTAAAATAAACATTAAACACATACTTATTATGTAAAACTTTCAGGTATGTTCGGCGAAATTACACTCGTAATGTTCTTGGTGGTAGCTGCTTTTGGAGGGATAGCGCTTTTGATCTGGAAGATGGTGCCGCAATCTGACAAAAACAATGATAACGTTTCCACGATTTCTTCTCTATCGAGAAGCGGCATCTTCAGCCGGCGGAATATCGATAGATTTTCTGATCGAAGTTCTGTTTACTCTATTACTCTTTCCGAAAAGGACGAAGTAAAAAAACCTAACGAACGCGACGATACTTCTGAGGCGTAATTTAAAAATATATATTTTGTGTGACTTCTATAACTTTAAGGCTGTAATGTAAGTTGCACGATATGTGATTAATGTAGTGTTGTAAATATTTGGTTTAAGTATTTTAAATCTTAATAATTTATAGCGGATGTATTTGACACATCCGGCCAGTATTAAGACAATCTCTACAACACTGATTGCCATAAGCTATAGCACAAATATCATAAGTACCTACTACTAAATTTAAGACACAAAGTGAGTTATAATAAAATACTATAAATTATTCAAGACTTTTATTTGAAAACAATATCTTTTGTGTCGTTCAGCATTAAAATTTCTTTTTCCATCGGCAGTTTAGGCGAGAGGAATTTCTTCACAACATCATCTAGTTCTTCGAGAGCTATTTGCGCATGTAATTTTAAAATTGAATCTTCATTTGGATCTTTGTACAGTGTTTTTAATGTTCTATATATTGGTAGAATGTTTTCTTTTAATTCCACCAACGTGTCTTGACCCAGGCCTTTTATTAAGCTGGCAATAACCATCACAGCGGCTCTACGGCACTCTATTGCTTTATCGGTCTCTATAATATTCCAGATACAAAGAAGTACCTATAAATAAGATAATTGTTAGTAAAAGAATATTATGATTTTAGAATGTAGTGGATTAAGTATACTGAATGCGGTACGCTATAGTGATATGTTCTTCTCAAACTACCATCTAGTTCTACATGACGAATTTTTCTAATGAAACATTATAAGTATCTTACGCGCAGTAATTTTTGACACAACCATCGACATAGGCAGCAAGCTGAATAAGCAATGATTTTTTTATAGAGTAACACTTAATGTTAGACGATAGACCTTACCTCATATATAATAGTGCCCATTTTGTAATTTATTATTAATGCTATTTCTGCTAAATTGGATAACGCTGACGCTCGTATTAGTGGGTCGTTGTCTCTGGACGCGCACAGCATCGTGTTCAGTAACGTCGTCTTGTGAACTACTGCCATTTCTCCTAAAAATTAATAATTAATTAATTATTAATCTCCCGAGAAAACATTTAAAATTGATTGTCCTTAATTAATGTACCTCTTATTTCGGCTATTAATACACGCTTATAACTTACTCCTTTTGAGCATTCCAATGTTGGCAATACGGATACCTATTTATAATACTATGTATAGACTATAGGCATTAGACAGTGCCACTATTTATTTGGCTAATTTTATTAAAAGAGTGAAAGACTCATATATGAATTATGTTCTAATGGATAATGTCTTCAGCCCTTGTTAAGATCCCACTGCTGGGCAGGAGCTTCCCTCAGTACGAGGTGGATCAGGATTCAGGGCATAGTCCACCGCGCTAGCCTAGTGTGTTGGCGGACTTCACATATCTTACGAAAACTTGCTAGGTTTTCTCAGACGGCTGGTTTTCTCACGATGTTTTCTTTCACCGTAAGACAAGTGGTAATGGGGATAGAAATGTTTTGCACATGAAAATTATCAGAGATGCGAGACCCGGATTTGAACCCGCATCACTCGGTTAGACAAGCGAGCGCGTTACCGCTGGGCTAAACAGGACTAAGCGGAGAACTCTAAATATATTTTATGAAGGGAGCTACAATGGACCAGAACTGGTCGACGTAGCTAGGGCCGTCCTCGGCACCACACCCAACAACACAATAATAATAATAATACCGCTGGGCTACCACTACCCAGATCTAATGGATAAATTATTAGAAAGTTATTCTATGCACTATACAAGACAATAAAACAATTGTTCAAACTTACCCAATCTTCTAGTAACTTTAACTATAATATCGCCTAGTTTCATCCTCAACTCGGCCACTTTGTTTTGATTTTCTTGAGTCTCTATACTTGTCACTAATGATATTTCTAAATATTCTTTACAAAGAACACTTAATACTTCATTCGTGCAATGCATAGCCAAAGATGCTAGACCATTAACAGCAGATAAATATATGTATGAATCAGAGTCTTTGAGCTGTTCCTAAAATATTTCCTTTGAATTATTTTAAGAAAAAGAATATTACTACAACCTGCTATATTTTAAATTTTGTCCAAATCCATCCAACTGTTTTCCTGAGGTAAAAAAGTAACTTCCCAATTGAAAACTGCAATTATTGTGAATTTCTTCAAAGATAAAATCTTGGAAAGGTAGGGGACTCAAACACAGGACATTCAAGTCTGCAGACATATGTAAACTACTGTGACAAGATCAACAAGGCCATCCATCATTTAGCCTACTTAATAATATATGAAAGCGATCTCAAATTCACATTTGCTTTAACTAAGAATTCAAAATATAAAATATTATTTAACATACCTGAAACAAGCAGAAAATGTAATGTCTTTTAGAGAGTGTCTCTAGGTCAGATTTATCTATAAGCTTTGTGAGTTCCATAATGCCGTGTGCCCTCACTGGCAGTAAATTGTCAAACACATCTGAAAGGGCCTTTTCATAAGCACTTTTTTGTTTTGCGGGAAATTCTGATAAAATCAATGATACAGTTTCTTTACACAATATACTGACATATTCAGAGCAATTTTCCGACATCTGCTTCAATGTAGGCAGAAGTATATGTAACCTCTGTTCCAATTCATTAGTTTTAGGAATATTTGCCAATATTGTATTTAGTAAGACTAAAACAATTGTTTTACATTCATCATTTGAACTATCATTATCTGAAAAGAATATATTCTCCACAAAATTGAATACCATCAAAGGATTAGCTTTTATTGCACCTAAAACTTTCTGTGAAGAAGACATATTGGCTAGAATTTGTAATATTTTTGCATACATTTCGTCATTTGCAGTCAATAAATTACATCCATCTTTCGTATATTGCAACACATCTGCCTTCTTTGCTTTATGTCTTTTTTCATTTACATCAATAAATATCTGTAGACAAGTTTCAAACATTTTTTTCACTAGTTCATTATTTGTTGTAACTTCAAATATTTCTAAAAAGTGTTCAGCAGCAGCATCCAGCTGATGGTCTATATGAGACCCACTACACTTCATAGCTAATCCTGCATCAAATTCTTCAATAACAAGGTCTAATGGCTTGTTGTGTTTCCATGCAAATAAGAACTT
This sequence comes from Boloria euphrosyne, assembly GCA_951802675.2. NCBI lineage: Eukaryota > Metazoa > Arthropoda > Insecta > Lepidoptera > Nymphalidae > Boloria > Boloria euphrosyne. Next base: position 10,611,392 of record OX637873.1, on the reverse strand, counting down.
TTCTATGATATCTTTTAATTGGACATGACTTAATACCTCAAGACCTTTTAAAATAATATGGTTTAATTTGGATTTTGTTTCATCTTTTGTACATTTAATCTTAAGGAGGAAAAGCACATATAAATTTGAATATATATAGTCTGGTGGAATATCTGCATTTATTAAACTGGTACAGGCATGGAAAATTTGTATATTGTGATTTACTTCTTGAGGAGTCAAAATTATTGTACCCGGATATTCACATTTAACTAAAAGAGTTTCATAGTCTAGTGATTTTAATACTTCTGCGGCTAAATTAATAACACATTCATTTTCATCAAACTTTTCTAATAAATTCAACAGGCATGAAGTAGCAGTTGCAAGATAATGAGCATTGTTTAACATTAATATCTGTTTCAATTGAGAAGTTATATTCTTTAAGTAGTCTTTCTCTGTCATATTCCCATGTTTAATACATACTATTTTACAAATCATATCAATCTTTTTCCATTCAATGCCTGAGTCCAAGTCAATTGTTTCAATGAAACATCTTATTAAACTAAGTAATCCTCCTGGCATTATCAACCTCCTGCTCATCTCCTTTGATATAACTTTTTTTGCAAATGAAGGTGGCGGCGGGTCTGTAATACTTTGTAAAACCAACAGTTCTTTCATTAACATTGGTTGGAAACAATTATTAACTAGATATTCATAAATATGGACATATTTTTGCCTATCAGAATTTAATCTCTCATATAATTCTTCAGTCATAATAAATGTAGAGTAGACTCCAGGCTTTTTCAGTGGAGCGAACGCTAATTGAATAAGTGCAGCTAAGTAATCAGATAAATGTAGAGTAATGATAATGTTCTTAAGAATAGGTACATCATAACTTCTATACAGAAAATCTGTACAAATAGTCAAAATATCATATTTTTGTTCATCTGATAACACTATTTGTGGCAATAGCTGTGCAGTTACACATCTTTTTGATAAGCTAATACCTAGACCAGGTATTAAGCATGAAGAAATACCAAAAGAGGTCAGAATCTGGTAGCAAGTCCGTAAATTTTTTTGATTTTTCACACTTATAAGAACTTCATGATTCCTGATTTCATTAGCAAGTTTATCAATTTCATTGATGATATTTTCTAGAAACGATTTTAATGTGTTAAATTTAAGTGAATGATCTTCTTGGTCATTTATCAACTCTTTGGATTTAAAGGTATCCATTAAAGTGTTTAACGTAAACGTATTGTCATTCCCTAGAAAAATAAATAAAGAGGCAAGTAATGTTAAATGAAAATATCTTAATGATAGTACGAGTCACACGGATAAAAACAAAAGTTACCGACCACTTTCAGTAAAATCTTCAATTCTTTTAAAGATATCCGTAATATTAGACATTGTAAAAAATTCAAACTGATATTATATTTTTAATATTTACTTGATTAACGTAATGATAACTTTATATCTAGCTTTTTCCTATTATGCTATAAAACCATTAACCATTAACCAGAATTATATGATATTTACTATTTAAGGTATATAGAAAATATTAATTTAATTGAACAAAATATATTTTAACTTTTAACAAAGGTTTGAGGATTTACCGTTAACGTCAAATCAGAAATGTCAACACCATTGTTGTCAATATCAAATGTCATAAATATGATTGTCACAGTCCCCCTACCCCATGGAGCATGGAGGTTAGAGACCAGGAGAACCATCGCTTCAAAGCATTACCCACCTGTCTCTGAAAATTTGTAGAATCTATAACCCCGTATATATATTGTAGTCTTTGCTATAACGCGCTGTCGTCGGTAAGTAGTATCTGTGAAGTTAGCTGTTAATGAGTATTGTCACTAATCAGTAATCACTATTGTGACAACGTGAAGCTAGGCATTGAGACAACATAGCGATCGCAGCGCTTCCTTATTTTGACAGTATTTCTGAGATACTAAATTCTAGGGCAATGGTCCTCCGGGTTTCTAATCTCCATGCCATGGAGGTTAGAGACCAGGAGGACCATCGCTTCATACTAAAGCATTACCCGCCTGTCCTTGAAAATTTGTAGAATTTACAACGCGCTGTCGTCGGTAAGTAGTATTTGTGAAGTTAGCTGTTAGGAATTTAATTGTTTTTATGATCGAACAATCACCAATAGTCGTCGAACAAACGATGATTGATCAAAATTAATTAATCTGAGCGATAAAAATAAAGATGTCTAGTAAGGGTGTCCAACTTAAGGGTGAACATTTGTTTAATTAATTATAAATAAATAAAAGACGAACTAACAATTTTTACATTCGAACATTGACGAACAAACGACGAACAGACAATTAAAAATAAAAAAAATCCGAAAATGAAAACAAGTTGGGTCAACTTCAGTGGGCCGACAACCCACAATATCAAATCAAACCTTACCGTTCAGGTAAGGGTATTTGGAGTGATTAAAAGCAAACCCGCATGTCGGCGCGACAAAAAGTTACTTAAGAGATCGCCGTAATGTTAGTTCTTGAAATAATTCATTGATACAGATGGTAAGGGAAAGCGCTCATCTTTTTTACTATTATTATTACTATTATGATTAATATCATTATCATCTCTTTAGAATTCACGGGCTCGAAGGAGCCCGGTCCTTTGGAAGGCTTGCGTGGGGACACAGGTCCAACACGTAGAGGCCCCTTAAGAGATTCAAATTTGTGACGCATCGTCCGGGATCCATCTGTGAGTAACTTATAGGAAATTGCCTACAGATAGCCTTCGGATAATGCGTAGGGACTATGGCAGATGTGGAAAACAAAATAGAGTTATGGAATGGAGTTTGGATGGACTATAAACTGGGTTATTTTGTGAGACTAACGGACTCCGTCCGCCTGCTCAACAGTCTCAGATTGAATATTTGGCGGATGGTGACTCGCCTACCACTAGATGGGCCCCCACAAAGCGGCATAAAGCCTTGGGCGCAACATCGGCGTGGTCGGCTAAGGGTGTCGAGAGGTGTGCACCGGTTTCACCATCGCGAGAGTGCTCGTGAGTGGGTTTCCACGTTATTACGCAGATTGAGCACTTCCACCCTTTCGAGCACTAAGCTCTTGCGCTCCACTCTGGACGGCCAATGAAGGCAAGCCAGAGGCGGGGGACAGATGTAGTTTCCCCCGGGAGACCTCAGGTCCGTGGTGTCGCCACTCACTAACAGCTCGCCACAAGCTGCCCTGCGGGCTCATTAACATTATTATTATTGTTATTGTTGTTGTTGGGTGAGATTTAAATAGCCCGCGCAGCAGTCGAGAGTTCACGCATGCGCAGTAGTATTTATTTGAACATACCCAATGTAATGATATTAACAAAAAATTCATTATCAGCGTAAATAAGATCAAACAAATTTTTTTTTGATTGGACAAACGATAACTAGCTTAGATTGATTGAAAAAAAAAAGCTTAGTTACTATAATTGTCGTCGCTAGGTTCAAATTAAATTTTTGGAAATCATTTATAAAAAAACGAACATCGAACAAACGATAAATTTTATCGGACAATCACCAACTAACGACAGACAAACGAATTAGCAAAAAAAAATTAAAAAAAAAACATTTTCCTCCGCCAACTTAAGAGAGCTATAAAGTAGTGGCTGATCTCATTCTCTATCTAGGACAAGCTGTTCCAAGCGTTTGACAGCAATTTTTTTGTGTCCATTTGAAGCGCCACTAGCGAGAGTCCTGAGAACTAATTTTGACGTATATTGCAAATTACAGCGAGAAGTGTTTGTTTACTGTAAAGTAATTTTGCATTTTCGTTGTTAATATAACATAAGTAGTAATTATGATGATACGGTTATTGATCAATAAAAATAAAAAAATAAAAATCTTTATATCGACATCATTAGTTTTAGTACCACGAACTCTCGCTACGTCCGACAGCGGCGGACAGCGCCAAAATGGCGAATATCACGCAGCCACAAAAGCACGTTGACAACAGCCAGTCCAGTGGTATTATAGAGGTCAGTGACATAAACCTATTCCATAGATAAATTTTTGTTTTTTAATCTAAGGACTGAAAAATTATTTAATATGTATATTTTGATACCTTAGTAGTTTTCTCCATTACCTCATATGTGTATTTTTTCATATATACTCGAACGCAGCACTTGCTAATGTATGACCGACACAATTTTAGCACCCCATCGAAGGATTTTTGAAATCAATATGGCCTGAATCGATAGGTCTACGTTCGGTCAGGATAGGTCCACTATCATTTTTGTTAGGTCGCCTGTGATTTTTTAATAAATATTTTTTTAAATTTAACTATTATTTTAAAAAATTTTAGCACCCCATTGAAATTGAAACTGATTAATCTTTATATTTCTACATTCTTTATCGTTAGGACAGTTTTGGTCTCTATACGTTTTGCTTTTATATTATCCATTTAGTTTTTTTATTAACAATTATAAATAATTGACATTGACAATGTCATAAGTCATTTGACATCTCATTTATGTTACCTTTTGAGCATTAGCTTCTTGTATTTTGGCTATACATTTTTATGTCATATTTAATATGTATTGTATAGTCTATATATAGTTATTTAATATTATTATTATTTTTTATTTGTTTTTAATTTATTGTTGTTAAACGAATATAAACAAAGTAGAAAGTATGAAGGCATAAAAAATAATGATACACATAAATAAAGAAAACACAAAAATCAACAACAATAAATTAAAAACAAATCAAAAATAATAATAATATTAAATAACTATATATAGACTATACAATACATATTAAATATGACATAAAAATGTATAGCCAAAATACAAGAAGCTAATGCTCAAAAGGTAACATAAATGAGATGTCAAATGACTTATGACATTGTCAATGTCAATTATTTATAATTGTTAATAAAAAAACTAAATGGATAATATAAAAGCAAAACGTATAGAGACCAAAACTGTCCTAACGATAAAGAATGTAGAAATATAAAGATTAATCAGTTTCAGTTTCAATGGGGTGCTAAAATTTTTTAAAATAATAGTTAAATTTAAAAAAATATTTATTAAAAAATCACAGGCGACCTAACAAAAATGATAGTGGACCTATCCTGACCGAACGTAGACCTATCGATTCAGGCCATATTGATTTCAAAAATCCTTCGATGGGGTGCTAAAATTGTGTCGGTTAATGTATGCTACATTTTATGTCAAAAGCAAAACTCAAACGTCAAAAATCATAGAGATTAGAGACGAGGAGGACCATCGCCCTAGAATGTAGTGTCTCAGAAATATTGTCAAACTAAGGAGGCGCTGCGATCGCTATGTTGTCTCAATGCCTAACTTCACGTTGTCACAATAGTGACAATACTCATAAACAGCTAACTTCACAAATACTACTTACCAACGATAGCGCGTTATAAATTCTACACATTTTCAGAGACAGGCGGGTAATGCTTTAGTATGAAGCGATGGTTCTCCTGGTCTCTAACCTCCATGGTCAAAAATCAAATTCTTTAATTTATTTCGATATACAGTATATTACTCTTTGGATGTCAGTCATGTCAGTTGCGGCTTTAGTCTCCTTAATCTGTGGTTGCGGCAAAATTATAACTGCAGTTTAACTGATTAAGAAAACGGAGAAAACAAAATATTATTTATAGTTTATTGTTTGTATTATATACTATTTTCCTCTGTATTACAGTACAAAGAACGAATTAAATATGTTGATAAAAGTTAAGGTGTGTGGAAGTTAGTATATTGTACTTTTCTTGGGAGTTACAAATCACTTACGCATAACCTCGATTTTCAGACATTAACAGGCAAAGAGATTGAGATAGACATAGAACCCACTGATAAAGTGGAGCGCATCAAGGAAAGGGTTGAAGAGAAAGAAGGAATTCCTCCACAACAGCAAAGACTTATATTTTCGGGAAAACAAATGTACGTAAATACAAGGCCTATGATACTTATATTTCAGGTTCATTTTTTTTTAGTTTTAATTTGCTCTAAGATAAAATAAAAAATATATAGTAAAGTTATTCTATAAAAAAATGGCCTGTATTTAGTAAAATTAAAAATATTACAAAATCTATGAATTTCTTAAATTTGAAAGTATTCATTTAAAAATCTATACAGGTAACTAATTTTATCTTTATGGTTTTTTTCAGGAATGATGAAAAAACAGCCCAAGATTACAAAGTTCAAGGAGGATCTGTTCTGCATTTGGTTCTGGCTTTGAGAGGGGGCAAGTGATCTCTTGACAATCATCTCAATTTTATACTTAATTTAATTTTCTTTTCCTGTAAAAAGTTAAACTGATTAAAATAATGTATAACACTTACTTTTAATCATAAAACTGTTTTAATGTACTAAGTCCTAAGTTGATAGGCCCATTTTCTTTTCATTTACTGTGAAACATTTCTTAAATTTAGAATAATGAATAAGTTTTTAAAACTTTACGAAATATTCTACATCTTCTAAGTGAAAGAAGTATAAACTAAACCTACTATGAAGTTAATCAAGGGCCAAGGGTTTTGCTTCAAAGCATTGATCACATGTATTTTTTATTATGAAATATTAGCAAACCAAGCCCGCTTCACTGGGCGTAAGTTAAAATAAATTAAATGGAAAAATTTATAAATTTTCTAATAAAATAAAAGTAGCCTAAGTTACTTCTTATAATATTAGCTATCTGCGTGTGAAGGTCCCATGGAAATCGGTTCAGTCATTTCAGATATTAGCTGGAACAAACAGACAAAATTAAAATAAAAAAAATTTTTTGAAGTAAGTAGGTACTATAATATATACTTTCATACGCAGGAAATTCAATGTTATTTATATGTACTGATGCACTGATAATGGTAACATTTCATATCTAAAAGTAAGTACCTACAAGATTAAATCATCTTGTTAGTGCCTTTTCACACAAGCCATTTGTAGCATAGCCTGTGCCGACTGCCAGGTAACACATATCTTTCACACATTCCGATTTAGTATCTGATAGTGGCTAGACCATCAAGACGAGTAGAGTAACATAGTACGTAGGCATACATTAAATTGGTTGTACCTGGGTGATTGATATTGCTGATAAGCAACTAGGTAATGATTATCATAATGGTATCATATCATGATGTAACACACATCAATTTTTGAAAAGTCTCAATTAGATTCTGTAATGATAATACACCACTAAAAACACACCAAATTTTTATTCAATCGATAAGTGTTATACAAATGCATTTTAACATTTTCCAATTTCGCGCCTCATTCATTGATAACGCTGAACGCAGTGGATGCTATTATTACTCTGTGGTCAGTACGTCAGTGGATTTTGTGAACAAATGCGCTGATAATTTGTATGAAATTGATAATTGCTTAAAATGAGTTATTCTACTTATCGTTGGTGTGCTGTTTCTGAATGCAAGAATACTAGTGTAAAATGCAAGAATACTACTATAAAAACACCGAGCAAATTATTTATTTTTGTGTACACGGCGGTATGACGTAATAAAGTGGCGTGTACTATTTCCTTGTGTTCAAACAAATTAAAAAAACTGAATACTTTGAATTTAATTTCCTATATTGAACATAACTGTTATTTTGGGAGGATAAATAACATATAGGTAACTTATTTGGCCAGACACAGAAGGGAGTGGTCGTTGATACGCTTATTGATGTGTCATTAAAATAGTTATAAAATATAGTTTCAAGCTTTTAGCTTTTAATATGACGTAATTTCCGTACAATCTTTAAACCCCTTACAGCACTTTTTTCGCATTGAAAAGTAGCAGTCCTTTCTCAGGATCTAGACTATGTGTGTACCAAATTTCATTTAAATCGGTTCAGTAGTTTTGGTATGAAAGCGCGACAGACAGATAGATAGAGTAACTTTCGCATTTATAATATTTGTATGAATTTGTTTGATGTATTGCTACTTTTTGGTAACAACATACAGAACAATACTATCATAAGCCGAAGTTTTGATTATGAAGATTAAACATATTAAGTAACATCTGTATATTATATAAAAATGAATTGCTGTTCGTTAGTCTCGCTAAAACTCGAGTACAGCTGGACCGATTTGGCTAATTTTGGCCTTGAATTATTTGTGGAAGTCCAGAGAAGGTTTAAAAGGTGAATAAATATGAAAAAAGAAGTTGAGGTCTTTTATTTATCGATTGAGGCAGTACGAAGTCTGCCGGGTCAGCTAGTCTAAAATAAAAGTCGTCATAATTGAGCAAGTAATTTATTACACTCATAACATTGTTCATATACATATATAATCCATCTATACATAACTTGCACTGAATTGTTTCACTTTACATAAAAAATAAACATCTTTGGTTTACTAAAATCAACAACATCAATTTAGATTTTCCTTAATAAATTTCTAGAAATATACATATAAACACTAAGATGTTACCACAATTTTTGGTTAGTTGAATTTTGAGCACTACTTGAGTATTTTATAGATTTAAAAATTAACATAAAAAAGTATGTTCTGAATTAATTTTTATTAAGAATTTTTTTAGACATGAGTAAATTTTGTATTAGACAATTTTTAATTGATCTAAACAATTTTATATTAAAGACGACTAAATGACTTTAGGACGGACATATCATAATAAAAATTTTGACTTGTGGAAGAATAGAAAATAAATTCTTACTACAGTGCCATTATGCTGAAAAGTGGAGCAAGCGGCAAGCTTGAGGAGACGATGAAAATCTTACAATAAGCGCGACATTGATACTTGTAGCACAATGCATTTTGGCACACGATATTTACAATAATTAGAGACTAAAATAGAATTTATAAAATTTTTAGCTTTGTTGCGTTGATTACTTCTCCGTACTTGCGAACTTCTCTTAACTAAGTACAAAAAATAGAATTGCAAGGACATTTAATTTTTACCGTACTTAGAGGAAGTATTAATAAAATTACAAATTACACAGAATCATTTACATAACAAAAATAATTACAGTTACAGTTAATTAACTACGAGAGATCCATGCTGCATAGCTGATCAGCAACATCTGTAATCAAATTAAATTTCCAATGAGATTTATGAAGCAAAAAAAGTAATTCTGCCAATATATTTTATTGTAAAGCTCTTCAGAACAGTATAAATGTTTTAAAGAAATGATATTTTCAGATTAGATTGAAATATTTTCTTTTCTAGTTTGAAGATATCTGGCTTCATTCCCTGTTAGATAAGTTGCGTCTGTCTCACAATCTCAATTTAAAATGATGGTAAACGTGCCTTTTGTTTTTTTTCATTTTGTACCCATATTTGAAGATAATTATTAATTTATGTACCTAATTTCAACCATCGGAAAGTGCTGGGGTGACCCATCCATATTTATCGTGTGTCTTGACGAGTGAGCGGAAAGCCTCCTCGGCACGTCTCCGCGAGAACTCGCGCGAGGACCGCGGCGGCACGCGCGCCACTCGCCCTTGACCTTTCACCACGGACGCTGCGAACTGCATCACTACCGCTTCTACTGTGTATGCAGACGCCCAGCCGCGGGGCGTGAGTAGTTCCATGCATATAGCGCCACCTGTAACAATATATGATCATTAAATCTATTTGTTAGATTACCAATATGATAGGACATCTAATTAGGTAACCTAATTGTCTCCTCAGTCTAAGAGTCTAGACTCCTAAGGGCTAGCATTTTTGACGTAAATTCGGCGGTCCCAGGTTCAGTCCCGGTTGGAAGAAGTAAGTGTACTTCTCCCAACCGGATTGGGTAATTCTGTCTAAAAATTCTCAGTAAGACTGTCTGAGGGAATACCACCGGGGGTGTTGGGGGAGTTGTCGGCAATATATCCCCCTGCCTCAGATAGAAATGCCGTATTAAATTGTTATTCCACATCCTCTACGCACGAAGCCAGTAAGTCCTCAATAGAATTATGTACTTATACCTACTTCAGTGTGTATGTTACGTTTTAAGAATTTGTTATTTTTACAGTAGGTAATAACGATTAGTGTATAGAAAAGTAGCTATTATTCTTAATAACTAAATGCTTAGGTAATCCAATGAATATGGCATCATATAATGAGCATAAACTTAGTTTACCTTCCATTACGAATCCCTTTTCTATTCGCGGTTCAATAACACGCATGAAGGGCGGCGCGAAGGGGAAATTTTCGGGGAAGATGAGGTGTAGGAGTATATTAGGTATTTTCAACTCGCGCAGGTCTGCCGCCAAGTCGCTCTCCGGGTCTATTTGGTGCAGCCTCACGTGCCACTCAAACAAATTATCATTCACTAGCTCTACCTAAAAAATAAAACAAAATTAATATCATTTTAAATAGTATGAAATAAATAAAAATGTATAATAACATGTTTATAAATTTTGTAGTTATGTATTTTTATTTGGAATTTAATTTAAACCCTGAGATAGCATATTTGTAATTGATATTATAAGTGAACTAATATACAAATATTGTATTAAATGTAAAAAAAATATATATTACTGTAAAAATAGGATTAGATCTATGGTCCTGTGATCGTTGAATTTCTTTGAGCTCTTTCATAAGTCTGCGTGTGCGCACCGCCGCCGCCCTTTCTCGTATATCGTTTGCTCCTCCAGGCTTCTTCTTGGTAAGTGACGATGCTGCAGGGCTCGCCGGCAAACTTGCAGGCGCTTCTGCTGGACCAACGCCATCTCTGAAAGAAATTTTAGTAAAGATCTATTTATTCGTAGAGATTTTAACAACTTTTCGACCTCGGGAAAAAAGGTCGGAAAGAGACAACAACTGTTTTCACCTGCATGGTACTCGAACCTGAGGTCAGATACTGTAAAGCAGTACATGCTAACCATTCTTCATACAATTAGGTATGTTTTCTAAAATAAAATATTACTCTATACAAACTCAAGGTTATAAAATCGTCAATCAATACTAAGGAATGTAATGCATCATATTATTATGTTTACAGTTTAGGTAAGAAATCTAACAGCATAAGTGATTCATTTCTGAATTTGACCCATTTCAACAAGTACCTAGTAATTCAGGTTATCTAAAGTTGTTCTAAGAATTTGATTGATTAGTTTTCATATTGTCATATTGCTTAATGTAACCTGTCGATTTCAAATAGTTACCTACTGGATCTTTCTCTCTAAATATTTTGTTTAAACAAGATTTTTGTAATGATAAATGTTATCAAAGCTGTAATTCAGTTATGGTGTTTCAGCTCTAAATCCTTTCGGAATAACAAGAAGTATACTTATTATGACGTTGGGAAGATATTGTTACAATAGTCCAACGCTTTATTGAAGGTCTGATTGCAGAATATGCATCGACGGTCAATGGCCTCGATTACAGCATAATGTGTGGCATAAATAAAATTTTATTTTGTACTTATTTTATGTAAGTACCTACTTTTAACAAACGAAGAAAAAGATTATTTAAGTACCTAGGTACATTATACATGGGTTTTATTTTTGTTTAAGTATTTCTTAAAAATTTGTTTCTCTTTCTCTCTAATCTTACATTACACCATTGTACTACTCTGTCAAGAAAGTACCGGGAAAAGATCGATAATACACCAAATGTTTGTTATTCATCCAAATAATTTATTTTATCACCAACAAAGTATGCTCCCTCAGAAACGATACACTTACGCCAACGAATAATCCAATCATCAAAACATTTTTTAATCGCTGTTTCCGGAATTGAGTTCAGTGCTCGCCGCGAATTCTTTATGTCTATTACCGATTGAAAACAGGTGCCACGAAGTGGTAATTTCAGTTTAGAAAAAGAAAGAAGTCGGCTGAAGCCATATCTGGTGATTATAGTGGTTGCTCAATGGTATTTGTTGAGTATTTGGTCAAAAATTCGTTCAAAATGATGACCTTGTGCGAAGGTTTCACTTCAGGCCACATTATCGTGGTGCACAATCCAAGAGTTTTCTTTCCACAAATCTAGCTTTTTTCGTTGAATTTGCTCTCTAAATCCCTCTCAAAGTTGTATGTGGATTTTCAGTCACTATTTCCTTCACTTTTGCGATGTTAATTTCAGTTGCAGACGTTGATAGCCTACCAGAGCGAGGCAAATCTTCCATCACATCTCGACCGCTTTTGAACGCTTTGTACCACTCATAAGTACGTGTTTTTGATAAAGTCGATTCACCGTAAGCCTTCTGTAACATTTTCAGTGACTCCAAACCCGAAATTCCATTGGTGATGAAAAATTTAAGACAAACTCTTTGTTCGATGTTTTTGTCCATTATGAAATTCGCAATACACACTAGTCACTAGATATGATATAACTAAAAACAGCACTGTATTTAATATAAATAACAGATGCACCTCAAACTCCGCGCCAAAATGGAAAACAGTTGTGCCAATCTAATAACAACAAAAAGAAAAAAAAATTGAATTTGGAACCATAAACAAATTATCCATTCCCGATACTTTCTTGACTGAATGTAGATAGAAGAGTGGACTGTTAAGCAACCCCTTGGCCGAGTGGTCTGCTTCGGCAGACCTGCTGGGCCGACGAGGCGTCGTGGTTGTAACTTGTACGCGCAAGCGATCCTGCGACGCGCCATTAAGACGGAGGGAAGTTTGTTAGGTTTTAGTGGGTATTACTGGCTTCTTGTAAGCCGGTGAGCCCCAGTTAACCACCTGGTGGTATGCGTAAATGCATTAACCGACATTTCATTGAAATATATGTTTGAGCTCTCATCCATGCTGTCATATAATACGGTAGATTATTATGTTTAAGAGGTATGAACTATAAAGTAAATTGATGTGAGTCATGAGTACAGTTGCATAATTTTTTAAGTCGCATAGACCATGGTAACACGGACATCTAAATCTACTTGAACTGTAAAGGTTTATCCACAAAAAATACTATTTTAATTTGATTACACCATTCTTTCACATTCTTATCGCCATTATCTTAATTCAATACTAACATTTAGAGTCACTTCAGGTAGAGTTATAATTCTTTGAGTAATACTTGATATGACGTAATCAGGAAAGATCTATTTTCTTTGACATATGATTTATAAACAAACCTGGTTTTTCTGTTCCGCATTCGTGTGACGCAGTGTGAGCTGTCGTCACATTTGTACATATCTACTCTGTACTCACTATTCTTTGTCTCATACTGTTTTAAAATTGAGACTTCGGCACGGATTTGCACTTCCTTGACATCAGTTTACCTCACGTTTGTAGAGCTCTTCGTTTAGAAATACTCCGTCACAAGCGCATAGGTATTCAAAGTACACATTTGATGGATGTTGAATGGTATGATGATAGATACACATTTGTGACGCGGGTGGTTTATGAAATGTTTTAAATTGTCTAATAATTAAGCAACCTTACTAATAAATAAACAACCTTGAGGTATTATAAAGAGTAAAAGTTTTTTACGTCTCGTTACATACTAAAAATTATATATTTGTTTAGATATTCAACTCTACATTGGAGCACAATCCTTTGTGCTCCAATGTAGAGTTGAATTTTGATATTGCCTTATTATATGCCAATATTGATAATTAATTCATTGTAAGAACATGAAATAGGTAAGTACTTACGTTAAAAACGTTCAAGTGGTATTATAATAAATGCTTCGTCTATTTTAGATTTTTATTAATTAACAAATTTTGTTGTTTGGCAAGGAGATAATTAATATTATATGCTTAGAATCCTGAACTAGATAAGACAATTAGGTATTTTAAAAAAAATCTCGTATTTGGTCGACCATTACGTTTCCTGTTATTGGCAAAAATAACTCTGCGATTAAGATGCGAAACCCTGTCTATTAATATCAGAATCCAGTTTGTACAATGAATATTTATTTCATTGGTTTGTCAAATTAATAATTTTCATAAAAAATAACTAGACTTTAATGACAAAAAAGTCGTACTTCGTGGATGAGTTTCGTTAGTTGGATGATACAAACAACATATTATATTATGTTTAAACCTACACAAAACAAATATATCGGGTGCAGACGGCACGACGGCGGTCGGGAGTAGAAAGTATCTGCTTATTACTTACTACTTATGCTTATTCAATTTTTAAAATCAATATCCGTAATTGCATTATAAGTTATTATTTTACATTTCCCTTGTGTTGTTTTTAAGTTATGTAGTATACCTACATGTTTGTAGTAAAGTGAAATAAGTAGTATTATCGATTAGGTACCTACTAACAGTTGTGCTAGGTTTTAGGCAATTTCATAATGCTTTAATTTTTCATTTAACCGTTTAATAATTATTAATTAGTTATTATAAAAATATACTAAGTTAACATTGAAACTTAGTTATACTTATGTTATAGCTTTCAAATACGTACATCTATATACCTGGCTATATTATGTAACATTACGTACGTAGGCATCTATAGAAGGTATTAATTAAAATACATGTTGATCGACTCTAACAATGAAATAACAATAGTCATGTTATTAGGCTACCATGCATAATATAGGTCGTTCAAAGAACAATACTTTCTTATATAAAATACTAGCGACATACACTCGCTTCGCTTGGGTTTGACTCTAGATTAGCGGGAGCGAATAAGCCCCGGGTTCAGCGAATAAATGTATACAAAAACTTGACAAATTATAATATATTAAAATCTTCCTCGAGATCGAGAAGCACTCTATCCATTGATGAAAACAGCATGAAAATCGGTGCAGTTTTCGAGTTTATCGCAAACTGAAACAGACAGACAGACTCGGCGGAGGACTTTGTTTTATAATATGTATTGAAGTGGCCATAAAAAGTCATATGTAATCGACTACCTACGCGAAATAAAAAACTAATTAAATCAAATATTCCTCGTTATGTTTAATAATAAAAAACATTATTTAACATTTGGTGTATCTTAATTTTTTATAACAATGTACGCTGCTGGTTTGACATTATCCATGTAGCTGCGTATTAAAGCATCTATAATCTAAATTATAATAATGTGATTTGCTGATTTGTTTGGTATTCGATGTCCTGACTCCTGCCTGTGCAGAGTTTGATTGTGTTTATTAGTGTGAGGTTTTGAAAAAAAAAGTCGGCTTTACATATACGATTTGTACTACAACGCCTTTACTTTATGTAAGACTAGCCTTTCCCGCGGCTTCGCCCGCGTTCTAAAGCCTGGAAACCAAATTCTCTCCGAGTCGCGCGTTATGGTACCACGCATAGCAACCGGCGTATCATTATTTTGTTGCGGAGTTAAGCTAAAAGTATGATATCACGAAAGATATTCATTGAAATTAAATGATGCCAAGAGCAATTCTATCCAAAATTAAATACTTGAGATAAGTAACTTATTTATTTAGGTAAGGATTAATATCATGTTTATAAAAAGGCCTTCGCAAATAATGCATTTTCTTAAAACAAATTTGATTACCAAATGAAGTTAAAGGGAGTCAACCTTAAAAGATAGACATATGCCATTTCGGACTTTTTTTAACTTTTAAAGGAGATCAATTTCCTTATACATGATTTCTACATAACTTTAACCGTTTACGCAGTGCACGCAACGGAAGCTCTCAAAAGAAATATTTTCCCCCGTTATTGGAACATTTTTTATTGATGCTCCTATTGGTCGTAGCGTAATGAAATAAACTCGACTCGATAAACGGACTATTCAGCATAAAAAGATTTTTTAATGCGAACCAGTAGCTCCTGAAATTAGCGTTCAACCAAACAAACAGAAAAGCAGACAAACAAACTCTTCAGCTTTATATTATATAGAATATAGATTCTAGTTTATTAGTTAAAGCTTTGACGAGATCCTAAAGTACATTAATATGTAGTTTAGGATAATATAATTATCCTAAAGTACATATTAATGTACTTTAGGATCTCGTCAAATAATATAATTATCATATATGTGTTAAGTTTAAATCATCTTTAAATTCTATGATACCTAATAGTAAAAAAAACGTAGAAGTACAATATGTACATAGTTGATAGCTACTAGATTAGGTAGATACCGACTACTCTTTGTAGAAATCGACTTTGCGACTACGGCGTGAACGGACATGTTTAACTGCGACACATCACACAATTCATGTTTTCATTTTTTATCATTGAACTTTATTCCCACTCCATAAATACAAGAAAAATGTACGATTCCCGTGGGATACATTTGTTTTTCAATTAGCGTACGAACCCGACACAAAGCGAGGATCATAATGTAAAAGCAAAAGTTTGGATGGATGACGGCTGAACGGATCTGGAAGATTATAGCCTGGAATAGGTTACTTTTGATACTGCAAAAATGAACGCGTCTATGATCCCGTGGGATAGTTTTTTTTTAATTTTTACTACAGAGACGAATCCGAGCGCGCGAGGATTTGTCGGTAGTAAACTAAGTATATTTTTAACGATTCCACACTATTCACAGAGAAGATTGTCATCAAAATTTAATACAATAACACTTAGAATATGCGTTAAACGAATACCTTTTGTAAGTGTCGACTTACAAACGAATACAAAGGATGTAAAATTATGAATGTATTGTTGAATGGCATTACGGTATCACGCATGTAATGATTGGGTACTTACGTACTAATGATGACACACTTTTATTTTGCTTTTATTTTTAATGTGCTTATATCGTAAAAAACTATTTTCTTTGGGTTTTCATATAATAGGTTCATAAGGTTAATTTTATGACTCTTTCTTTCTAGGTTGGTTAGGTTAGGTTAGATATATGACCAAAATATCGCACGAGCCGAGCGAACGCAGCGAGCGTGCCGCGGCAGCGGCCGGCGAGTGCCATAGACATGTCATATTGAATCTATGTTGAATTCAATATCAATCCATTTTCCACCACATAATTCAATTGACTAGTACTTAACTACTTTGTTTTTAAATAATTTTTTTGATTTCAAAAGTGTTTTTATGGTAGTTTTCATCATATGGTCATATATCTAACCTAACCAACCTAGAAAAAAAGATTCTTAAAATTAACCTTATGGACCTATTATTAAATTTTGACTATGGCACTCGCCGGCCGCTGCCGCGGCACGCTCGCTGCGCTCGCTCGGCTCGTGCGATATTGTGGTCATATATCTAACCTAACCTAACCAACCTAGAAAGAAACATTCTTAAAATTAACTTTATGAACCTATTATTAATTTTCGATTTAAGATTTTACGATATAAGCACATTCACACAAATCTATAGAAAAAATAAAAGTGTGTCATCATTAGTACGTAAGTACCATGATATTGTTTATATTTCCCGATCACTTGCCATAATATGTTTAGGTACACTACCAAGATGGTCTGCCAATGCTTCAAACACATTTTAAGAGAAAATTGAAGGTTGAAATAACGCCGAAAAACACGTGTTATAGGTATATTTACATTTTATTATTTACCAAAGCTTTTTTGCCAACAAACTATATTTCGGAAGTTACTTAAAAATAGTTAAAGTAGACAAATTGTTGCAATTGAATTCACATAAATTAAAGTATAGAGTACGCAACATAAAGATTAGTTCAAATACCTATTCATACTTTGTTAATTTTATATACCTATAAAATGTTTTCTAGTATTTATTATTAAGTATTATTGTAATTCTTATATAAAATTTTCCTATTCTCTTTTATTTTAGTGTAAACAAATTGAGTCATAAAAACTGTTATTTACCTATGACGGCGAAATAGTCCACGTCTGGCTGGCGACCCGCTCGGGCCGGCTCCCTCCTTATCAAGTTTCTCTGGAGAGCGAAACAACTTCCGAAAAGCTGCCGCTACTTTCTCCTTGGAACGCGATGTCATTGTACACTATTTATTTATCACTTTTAATTCCTTTAATCACTTTTTTATAATTAAACGCACTTATGTTTATTACTTTACAGTACACATGAGCGTCAATCTGTCAAAAGAGACGTCGATTTGAATTTAGTATCAGTTCTCATTTAGCAGGCCAGTGCACTTTATTTTGTGTAAGGTGCATCGATACCGAGTGTTCTCTGCCACAGAGAGTGCAGTCTCGTACTGTGGTGCAACGCTCGGACGTCTACCACTCCACTGGTGTAGCGCACTCTGATGAAATTCAAACTTGGCACATTGAATGGAGAAGGTCGGTTATCGTCAGACCGATGCGCAATGTGGATGCGAACGTTGTTGTGTCACAGTCATGACACAAAGCGTTGACGCATATCGAGTACCACACGCCGCTGCGATCTTCGAGTGAATGAACCAAACGCTTACAGTTTTTATTACGATTCCATTATATCTTGCGTGAACTCAATAACTGGCCTAGCCCTGAAACAAAGAAACGAGCAAGTTTATTTTGTTAGTAGGTCAATATTAGCACAGGTAATTAATTTTGACCGTGAATTTAAGTTCCTGTTATTATTGATATGAATGAAATATTTTTGTTGATACTCATGTGTTTAAACAACAAAGGCATAACAAAACATAAGTTAAAAATGTCTACAAAATAAGGTACACAGAAAGGTACAGTAAGGTACCTAATAAAACTTAGTCGAATCCGTACGTTAATTTTTTTTAAATTTTTTCTTTTAGAAAATGTTATTGAAATAGTCATTATTGTCGTAAGAGGCCGAACCTAGAGTTTTAAGAATTTTTGTCAATCCGTCTGCTCCTGTCGGCACTTGGCACCACAAGAAATTCACTAGACATAATATTTTGATGACATAGACATTTTGTATAATGATAGCTGGTTATCAGTACAGTTACAGTATACTATTTACTGCAGTAAAATATTTTATTTAGTTAAAATATATAGTTGCATTATAAATTTTTATATTTGTAATTTGTATGGAGTAGGTACTAGGTAGGAATGATGCATATTAGGTATTGTTCAAATAAAATCGATTTAAATAAACCTTTGATTAAGTATATATCAAAGAAATTAACCTAACTTATCTGTCTGATACAATAGCACGTGACTTGGGCATTTACCTAGGTAGTAGGTACTAGTAATATATCGATAGAAAGTGCCTACTTACAACACTACATTGAATAAGTAAACAATCTTTGTTGTTTTATTTTTACGTCACAAATCGACCTTGACGTGTCCTTAATAGGAATAGAGGACATTTATTTAAGCCCACGCACATTGGCAAAATGCCCGATACGGTTACATCCCTTAGGGATAACACAGCCTTCGCTTTCTTAACCATTGTTTAGAAAACAGTAAATAAACAGACACCAATACAATACGTATCTACAAGTAATGTAGTACATAATATCATGGGTGCGTATCGACTTTCGACGTCACAAACTTTATTGGAATAACCTCGTAACTATGTTTTGCAGGAATAATTCATAATAATTGTTCTATCTTATAGTTTTTAGATAATTTATTTTATAGATTATCTACATCACGCTATAAACATAGACTCATAATTTTCATTATAGAAAGTGCGATATTCTGGGACTTCTCTGTATTCAATTTAGTAACTAACTCTTAGCAACATTTTTTGTCTTATTAAGTTTTTATAAGCCATTCTACAAATTTTTTTTTTTTATTATTTTATCCCGCATGTTTTTTATGCATGAAACGCCTTTTTAGACCAAGCGTTAATTGCATTATATCTTTATGCGTCACGTAGGTCCGTATTATTTTGAAATGCGCTTTCCAATAATGTTCGAGGGTGGAAAATAAAATTTAGGAGGGGTCTCCACGTTTCACCGTCAGTAATGAAAAGCGAGAATCGTGGCTGACACAGTATAATTCCTATTCGCACTTATGATAGTATGAAATTGTTTTTATATATTCTCTTAGATGAAAATATCCGGTATAACTACTTTACTTTTATCTTAATAATGTAAGAACATTAAGAAAAAAGTTATTTTTAATATCTATATAAAGCTTCTGAAATTCTGGGACATAGCAGTAAGCAGGCAGACAAATTAGTCTGGGTGAGTCACGAATTCGGATCATGCAATGCTGGTCAAAGGAAGCATTCAATGAACGACAAAATAGGTGCATGTCGATCCTTTATCTTATAGGTAAACACAGTGATAGCTAGAAAGAATGCTAAGATTTATATAATGATAAATACCAATAAAGTTGTAGAGTAATTTATGATAGGTTTACAGTTCAATACAATTTACAGTTCAATAGTTAAATTAAACAAAAATTTATGATTTCAACTATTTCTTTCTTCAGACTTTTATCAGATTCACACGAGCCTTTTCACACGGTTTAGGTGACAAGAATATAAAATTAAATGTAGAAGCAAAGTTTTCAGCAGTAGGTAAGGTACAGATAGGTACGGTTAGGCCGTTACATAAGCAATTCGAGAAAGACACGCCACTCCACTCAATGAATTACGGGCGGATGCCTTCACAAGTCTTTCCTCTTTTACGAGTAAGTACTATATACTTATAGCATATTGTGAAGATGATTTATTTACGTCTAGTATTATATAATAAATTTCTGTTATGAGTACCAGTACAGGGAGGTTATTACTTAAAGCAAATCATATCCCGTCCGTCCTAAATATGACTTAAAATAGAAGAGTAATTTTTTATTTTCTTTATAACTAAAGGTTATACGATGAGGGTGAAAATGAGGATAACCTTACATTTTACTGAAAAAAAATTCATAACCATACTGCACCGTCATATAACCCTACTATAAAAGCCTTCGTGCCACGTAGACACTTTAGTTATGACGCAAATGGACCGGCCTCTCTCGCTAACGTAAACATTAAATCAGCGTGGACATGGTTGCCAAAAAATATGTCAAATTCCTATTATACTAATTTATTAAATAATACTATTAAAATAGTAAATAAAAATTAAATGCGTTATACATGAACCTATGACAAGAGCACAGTGGTATAGCAAAGTTGGTATATATTATAACATCAGTCCTTAATTAAAAAGCGACCCTTATTTGATTTGTAAATACTAACAACCCTCCTTGTGCCTTTTAAAATGTGTGGTTGGCTGCACCATTTACACCACCGTGCCTCATCCCCCTTTGGCCATTCCGTTTTAATTTCTAAGCGGTGTCAGACCGTAGTAAAAATATCTTTACAGTGTCATCTTTACAATCTCCACAGACTATTGACTGTTCTAGACAAACGTTAAATGAACAAATATTGGATTAACTATTGTAAACAAGCAGAAATACTGTTATCTATATTAACCCAACCGTGATATCGGCAATAGGGAATATGCATAAAATTTAATTTTGCTTCAAATATCTTTTTTTTTCAATCTTTAATATCGTCACATTAAGATTAAAAGTTATTTTTTTTATTTAGTTATTATTTAAACCCTTAAAATATTGTATAAAAAGTGGATATTAACGGCGGGAAATCGAAACTTCCTAAACGCGCCACCATTGGTTGAAAGCAAAATGACGTCAGTTGTCAAAACATTGGGTTTATCGGCGTCGATATTCATACTAGACCAGGTTTAGGCAGCTTTTCTGAGAAAATTTACTATGATAATCTATATATATTTTTACACCATCACAAAGTAGAGATTTTAACAAACAAAAAGCCCAATAATTTTTTTAAGAAAGCAAATATTTTGACGTGAGAACTTTCGATGGAAAACTAGGGTGCTTTTTCGATATTAAGTCAAAATAAGGTGAAAAAAATAAATATTTCAAATCAATAAAAATACAGTATATTTAGAACATAAAAAGGTAAGTTTTCACAAAATTTCGTGAAAAATGTTTTCTTTTTGTAAAAGATAAAAATAAAAACCAAAAACTTGTTTTTTTTTTAATTTTTTACATAAATTTTGAGGTTATGTGAAAAAAGTGTGAATACAAAAGTTTTAGATCTTTTTATTACCTACAACATTGCCGTTTAACTTTTTTCCATAGGACTTGTAGTTTTGTCGGAAATCGAGATAAACATTTTTTTACCCTTAAAACACCCCCCTTCCCCCTTCCCGACCTCAGATCGCCCGTAATTTAGTTTTCCTTTCATTTTTATAATATTAGTGGGTTTTATTCTCTTCTAGTGGGTTTTATTCTACTATTATTTTTTTGGTTTCAAAAATTATCGACACTGGTCTATACTACTTAAAAGTAGTATATGTTAGAAAAATTTTAAAACTGTGTTTCTGTGGTGTTTTCTAGTGAATCAATATTAATAGTGAATCAAGGACGGTGACTTAAACTGGTTTTATCAAAGCTTTGAACGAACGAAAAACATCTTTTCATCTTTCTTTCTTTTACTTTCGCATCGCTGGGAATACGAAAAAACACTTTATCGGGTGTATCTATACATATAATAAAACTGTAGAAAAGTCGTTTTTGTACATCAAAAAAAAATACAAAAAAAATAGCCAGGGTGTTAAAGGACAACCAATAGAACCCATTTCCAGCATTTTTAGAATTTTTGTCTGTTTGTCTGTTTGTCGGTTTGTCGGTTTGTCGGTTTGTCTGTTTATTTATCCGGGCATCATGTAAAATGTACGAAAGCAATGTAGATAACTTTTATACACAACGATTGAACGTAACTTGAAGTAACATTTAGTTTTTGTTTCATTGCAATCGGTTCAGTCTATCAAAAGATATTTGAGTTTAAAGTGAAGAATTAGTAGAGAAATTCCAGAAGTAAAATTAGGGCTATGTGCATTTGATCTCACAACTTCAAGTAACTTTTATACACAACAATATGTGCGTAAATTGAAGTAACATTAAGTTTTTTGTTTCATAGTAATCAGTTCACACCTTATAAAAAATGTAAATTAATAAAATTATAATAGTGTTTCCGAAGTAAAATATTAAAACAGCGCTATCTACGAGTATTCGGACTAGAGATCAACTGCGTGCTGTATTGTTCGATAGATGGCGTTGTGCGTGTGAAGTCATTTTCTGAATCGCGGTGTTAAGATTTTCCTTGAAAGAATGACCTTCGCCCATGTCTGCCGGCTATCTTTGAGTTTTGTAGGAGTCATTAAAGTTCTGTCTTTAAAGAGGTTTGTCCATGTAAAGGTCTTGAAGTAAATTGATAGTATCGTAAATCGTTCGTTCGTTAATTCATTATTTCGTTTTATCTTTCAAAAAATTTTGGTTAGTTAGATTCGGTCTTAATTTCGAAATGCGAAGTAAATAATAACTTGCAATTTGAATCAAGTAGTTTTATTTACTTCGTAGTTTGAAATTTTATTAGTCTTCATTCTCATTTTGAAAGTTTGTGTTGTTGTAAATTGTTGATTTATTTGGTTCAATATTTTATTTGTTTGGTTCAGTTTTCAAAAAAACAAACCTTTCGCAGCGTAGCCGAGATGCGAAAAGGAAGAGACTAAGTAGGTCCCAGGTATCAGAAGAAGATCGTGAAGTGAGGCTAACAGCAATTCGAACATCCGTTGCGGGGGTGGACCTAAGTATTGGATGCTTTTCTCATGGTCAACTATACGTAGCTCTTTCCCGCGTAAACAACCCCAATAACCTTTTTTTGTACGCTCCAGATGATTCCACAGCCAATGTTGTTTATATAAATAAATATAAACAACAACAATATATAAATAAAAAAAAATATTTGTATCGGTATCCTCCAACAGCGCTTCGCACTAAAAATACATTGTTAAGTTCCGACATCCACGCGAACGAAGTCGCGGGCACAGCTAGTTTCTAATAATGTTTTTGTACTTACAATACTTGTAAGAAGGTTTTTTAATTTCCTCAATGTTGTGTATAGCAATTAAAACGGAAGATATATAAGAAGTAACTGAAAAGCTTAAAGTAAAAAAGACATTCGTGTGACAAATGACGTCATCGACGTGGCGGCGCTACTGGTGGCGTTTGAACGGCTTAAATTTAGTCAATGTTTTAAATTTCACTTTGCATAAAAAATTATATATTTTCAAGACTATTTATATATTTTTCTACTTTATAATGATGTAAAGGATGGATTTCAGTCATAAAAAAAAATAATGCATATTCCCTATTTAATAATATATACACGTACTTGTTCTGCTTGTGTGTTCAGCATATATAATAGAAAAGATTTGTGTAGTATATCTGCAGGAATGGTCAGTGTCACAAATCAATGAGCTTTTTACAGATGTATTCAGTCATTTTTTAAGTCCCACTACTGGGCACGGGCCTCCCTTTAATACGAGGGGAATTACATCATAGTCCACCATGCTGAACATGTGCGGATTATTGGACTTCACGTGTTGAACTTTATAGGTTCTCTAGGACATACAGATTTCACTGTGTTTTCCTCCACCGTAAGACAATTAATGGTAATCTTAAAAATGATTCGCACATGCAATTTATATCAGAGGTGCGAGACCCGGATTTGAGCCCGCTTCACATCAAGACCATTGGGCTACCATTGTCAAACACTTGATGACAGATAAAGCTACAGATGTGTCTTATATAACAGATATTTTGTTTTAAAACCCTTTCATCCCCATAAACCACTCTTTGCGGTTTTATAGCGCAGACAGTAACAAAGGTCGTTAAAGACTGAAATACGTTTCTATACACTGGTACACGTTTACATCAGATATATGGAATTGAATGTTTTATTTTATATATCGCTATAAACAGTTGCATACCTATTATCTAATATAATGTTTACCTACCTCTTGCTTCTTTTACTTAAATAGTAAAACATTACAGTATGAACACAAAGGCTAGTAACATTGTGTTACGATTCTAACGTTTTTTTAATGTGTTATTTGTACCAAACCTAAAAGATTGTATTGTTTTATCCTGGCTATTTATTTTGTTAATAGAAAAAATACCAATTTTCACATTTTACGAGGGATCCGTAGAGATAACCTAAGAAACAGCAATAAGCTGCCAGTTCAACCCCTAAGGCCTAAGCTAAAAGTTTATAAATGTGCTACCGTAAAGCGTGACCGGGCATGCTAGTTAAAACATTTTAAATACTCATATAAGAACATAAAAATACCGACCTCAAAATAAAAAATAAACAATACTTTGTTTTAAAAACACTTAAAATATCCCAAGCACTTCTAAATTACTCCAACTCTTAGGCGCTCCTTGAGGTACAGATTTATATAAAATCTACACATTTACTCCTATGTATGTATATAGTCATAAAAACCTAAGCTAATGTTAGAGGATAATAAAAATTAAGTGACGTGATTTCCTCATACAAATATTAGTACATATTTATTTTATTTCAGACGGCTATTAAAATGAGAGATCAAATACTACGCAGCATCGTTAAGCAGTAAGCTCAATGGCATTTATGATGGCGCCCGCTGGCGATTATCGCTTCGATGTCGTTAGACCCCTATTAAAGTAGACGATGCCCCTTGTTCTGTTTACTAAGAAGAGGCTTGAAACAATTATAATTATTATCATAATCTGGTCAGCTACTACGTACTCTCTTAGCAACATCTTCTCCGTACCCTATTAATTATCTATTGTTTAATGTTTTATTATACTTATAATGAGAATGATGACGACTCGTTTGGCTCAGTTGGTAGTGACCCTACTTTCTGCGCCAACGGTCGCGGGTTCGAGTCCCGCTGGGGGCATTCATTTGCTAATCACGAATGTTTGTACTCCAGTCATGGGTGTTTATATTTATAATATGTATGTTTTTTAAAATGTATACGTGTAGTATATCAACTATCTGGTATCCGCAACACAAGCACGTTACGTAGCTTACTGCGGAACTAGATGGCGCTGTTGTAATAATGTCCCAACATATTTATTTATTTATTTATAATCTTTGACCCTACTCCATGTACTTGTATAGGAGAAATAGAAATTATCTACTTAAAAATTATTTCTTTGAAAATACTCGACAGTCGACACTTAATAATCTTCTTTAAAAAGACGGCTTTAATAGACTGCAATTCTACCAGAGTCTGAGACATTTTTTTACTGATAGTCTGTAGACTGTACCTGTACCTTAGTACCTAGCTAGCTACTACATTGTATATGTCATCAGTCCTTTTTAAAGTCCCACTGCTGGGCACGGGCTTTCCTCAGTACGAGGGGGATCAGGCCATAGACCACCGCGCTGGCTTAGTACGTGTTGGCGGACTTCACATGTCTTACGAAAATTTGTTAGGTTTTCTCAGACATGCAAGTTTCCTCACGATGTTTTCCTTCACCGTAAGACAAGTGGTAATCATGATAGAAATGATTCGAACATGAAAATATCAGAGGTGCGAGACCCGGATTAGAACCCGCATCACTCGGTTATCCAAGCGAGCGCGTTACCGCTTGGCTACCACTGCCTTATTATATATACTTAATATTAGCACACATTGCTCGGCAGATACTTTCCATACCTCGGTTTTCTATTTTGGATTCACCTCGGCCTTACCATAGACTTTATACTATGGCCTTACGATGTACACAATTCATTAGGTCCATCATAATAGACTTTATTAAAAATATTTCCATATAATACTGCAGACTCACCCTCGCTTCGCTCGTGTTCATCCCTACTTACATTTTAACGGTTAGTATACATTTCTAAGAGATGATTTCCATCAAAATCTATACAGAGGTTTTCTTGTGATGCGGTCACAGACACAGACGGGCAGACAGAACGACAAAAAAAAATAATTGCTTTTTATAGATTCAGCCTCTGTATCGAAAATAATTACTATTTCGATAAAAAAATAAAAAAAAATGTATTTACAGATTGAACTCGGTTAGAATTTTATAACATGTAGGTATAGATTTTTCCAACATTTTTTTACGCAAGTAACAATATAACATAATTGGATCATCATCCATGTAAACCTTAAAACGAAAATAACTTTCGATAAAAGGGCAGTTTCTATTTCTTGCACGTTTCGTCCTTGCCGAGTTGACAGTCCAATGGTTACTGGTTAGACGATAAAGATCCATTCGTGTAATCGTTCTGCTTCTTTTTCTGTTGTCCATTTAATTAAAGGTATTTGTGTTTGTTTGACATTTTATTAAATTTTATTCGTGAAAGTGAAACAAAAGATCGTGAGGGAAATAAGGGCCGCAGGAGCCTACCCAACTACTAACCTACACAGTACACTATAATATTTGTTTTAAAGCTTTCTCGCACCGCATAATATTCTACATTCTGTCAATGATATTATGTATATACAAGTTACTTTACGTTCATACTGCACGCACAACGTAATTGTTCCACGACACAGGCATAGACATTTAATAACACTGTACATCTAAACACACGCTATAAGTGCGACAGGAAATTCGCAAAGCGTAAGAGTGAAAGAGACAGCTATTCGATACGCGTGCTCGCAATGACAGGTGACAGCTCGACTGACTGGTTACAAATGGAACCAATCCACGGTACGCGTTTTTTTTTATGCGACAAAGGGGGCAAACGGGCAGAAGGCTCACCTGATGGCAAGTGATCACCTCCGCCCATGGACATCTGCAAGACTGCATGACTTGCAGATGCGTTGCCGGCCTTTTAGGAAAGGGAGGGAGTGAGGAGGGAAAAGGACGGGAAGAGGGATGGGGAGTGGGCCTCCCGGACTCTCACTTACTATACGAAACGCGACAGCATAGTTGCCACTTCACGCCGGTCTTCTGTGAGAGAGTGGTACTATACGGGGCGTGCCGGCCCTTTCGGCTGCTACCCGAAGGTAACAAGCATGGCACTACCACTTGAAAAAGTTTGGTGCGTTTGTGGCGTATCTTGTATGTATATAATATCATTGCATTCTGTCATTAGAATATTTCTAAAGGAACGTTGGTTTTGATGATAAACATACGTAGGTATACGCGTATAATTTATATTTTATAGCTTTTTAAAAATGCTTTTACATTTGTTAATGTTACTTTCAGTACCATACCTACATAATAAAGATGTTAATTAGAACGCAATAAGTACACATTCCTTTTTAGTTTAGTACCTAGGTACTTTCCTAATTACAATTTCCTTTTATACGCTATATTATAATAAATTAGGCTTCTAAGAAAATTACTTACCTACTATTGACGAAGACGAAAGGCTTTTAGGTAATACAATAATCTGGGAAACAAGGTCACGCAAAAATGTAATAATGAATATCTGAATACGATTTAGTGTATCGATTAGAAATTATTATGTACAAGGAAACCCGGCCCGCTTTGCTGGGCTAAGTTAAAATAAATATTAGCTACCTGCGAGTGAAAGTTTCGTCAAAATCGGTCCAGCCGTTTCAGAGATTAGCCGTATATACTTTCATATGCATTTATGTGAAAATCTGTTAATTTGAAATTAAAAACAGACACTTTAATTTTATTTATTGGTTTATACTGATTAGTTATTATTACAAATATACACTAAGTACCTATTTAGCTTTAAAATGATGATAAAGAAAAGTATACATATATACTTAAATTTTTAAAAGTCCTTTTATAGGTATCTGTATTTCAAAATAAATATGAAGTAATCTCTGGTCTATTTTTTTTTGCTCATATTTTGCATATATATTTTTATAATCCGATTGATCCTTGGATCTCTGAATCTGTAGGCGTTACATTTTAACCACTTAACCGACGACATAGACGTAAGTACGGATCTGTATGAAATGCAAAGAGATAAATTATAGTTTGGATAAGTAACAGAACATTTTGTCTAGTAAAAATGGACGTTTCCCGTGGGATAGATATTGGTTTTCATGGAGGAAGAACCCAATCAAAACGAGGGCGAGTAGTTAGCATATGATATAGTTCGTACATGACATAATAATCGGAATAGGGTAATTAAAAAAATGTCTTAAGTATGGCCAAACTTTTTACTATATAAACGCACGTATTTTAATGCAACGTTACTTAAAATATTACGGGTAGTTTCATTATAAGGTCCAAAAATAAGGGGGCCTCCAGTGACATGAAATAACATACCTATGTGTATGGTTGGCACTGTTCATTGCGAAAGTTACTTTGTTTGTCGTTTTTTTACGCTGCACTGCAACGGTGAACGGGATAACTAATAAACGTGATTGTTTGCATAATATACGCTAACTATATAGAGTAACATAATATCACTCATGTTTATTTAAAAATTATGTAAATATTAGTTTCTCAAGAGATAATAATTAGGTAAGCCAGAAGTTTCTAAAAGAAACGAGACGTACTAATACTGCCTATAGGGGTCGTAAGGCGTATAAGTACATGGGACAATAAGACACACCATCTAGTTTCATGAAAAGGTACGAAGCTTGTGTTATGGATAAGATAGTTGACACACTACACCTTTATAACTTTTAAATATTATAAATATAAATACCCTGACTGGAGTACATTAATTCATGAACTTCATTAATAATGTGAATATGACAATTCAAAAGAGCTTGTAAAAGTCTATTTGAATAAAGAATATTTTGATTTCATACAAATGAATGGCCCAGTGGGATTTCAACCCGTGACCGCTGGCACTGCATGTAAGGTCCAAACGATGTACAAACTGAGCCAAACGTATCGTCATATAGTTAAATATTAGACTTAGGTTTAATAAAATATAATACTTAGTAAGACATAAAATTTGAAACTATGTACCCAATAAAAATTTAATAATCATCCGCGCATTGCGACGCGACGAACGGCGCAATAAAACAGGACAACTTTGGGTTATTCAACTTTATGGAATCAGGAATGTGGACAGTATTTTTATCAGTGTCAGAGATATAGGAAACGAGTTCAGTAATTGAAGTACGTAGTTGTAGTGCATCAATTGTAACGTGGTTGCCTTGAAGTAGCCACTAGCCGCATACGGCATACTATTCATATTATTTCATACGCCATTCAACAAGGTGCTCTTCCTATCTCCACTAGTCATTACGACGTACTTAGGTATATAGATACGAGTACGCATACTGTACGTCTGTTCAGTATACAGTAGGTTATACAGACTAATAATTATTGATAAGCAAGCCATTTGATTTTCAATATGGTTTGAACTTGTATCTTTGTGACATATTATAGTTAACTATAGTTCAACTACTGGCTATGAATAATTTTGTATTTTAAGTACCTATTTAAACTATAGTAGGTAGTAGTTACTTTATTGGGTTTTACATTTTGAAGGCAAATAGTATTATTAATTATGTATATAGGAAACGCAAACAATAAAGATCACACAAAGTTTTGAATATTTTGAATTTGCGAATTCGCCCGCATTCTATTTTACTATTAAAAAATTAAAGATTGGTGGGAGAAGGTTGAAAATTTAGTGTTTTTAGGATTTGACGCCAAATCATAAAAAAAATTGGTCTAAAATAAATAATAAAATCTGGAGAGGGCCACCCCTATCACCTAGATCCTAGAATATACTTAAATTATTAATAAAATTAAATTAATAACTAATAAAATAAGGAATAAAAACCTATTCTCAAATCTACCAAAGGTACACAAAAAAATCATAAAAATCGGTCCAGCCGTTTCGGAGTTGTTCGATAACAAACATAGTGACACGAGATTTTTATATTTTAAATATTTTAATTAGAAGCGCATATTGGTTAATTATAAAAATAAGAGTTTCACTTCACCACATCAGATAAAATTAAATGTAACAACAACAATATGAAATACTAATAAGCATTAACGATACGAGTGAGTAATAGAGGGTTTTGTAAAAATGAGGATTTGGCGTTAATATTTGACAAACAACAAATGATTTTAAAGTATTTTTTAATTTGGATCTAATAAGAAATAAATTCGAAGTAAAATAATTGAATAATGAAACACTATTACGTAAAATATAGAATATAAAATACCATTAATTAAAAATTAAAAGCAAAATATTGAATAATATATAAGTGGGCCGTAGAATAGTGCTTGAAGAATAAACAATGTCAGACATGTTTATAAATCAAACATACGATAATATTTACTAACCTGACATTCAAACCGAGCTCCGTGAATGGGAACACACACGGCCGTGCCACGGCGGCGGTCCCCGCACACTGACTGACGCTCCGGACCGCGCCGCCAGAGGTCGTCTCTCTCCAACAGACCATCGATCCACCCCTCATCACCCCATCCCTACGATCTCAACCATCTTATTCCAATGCAATAAGATCTATATTCCCAGCATCCCTATCTTCAATTCCCCAGTGGTCCTCACTGATGTAACGCTAAGCTTAGTGACGCTGATTGCCGAGCTTTATGTTTTTACGGACTGCATAGTGCTGTTATTATGTCTCAAGTTAAATCCATTTTACTTAAGCACGTGACGGGTTTCGAGGGGTGAAAAGAAAAAACGAATAAACAAACAATTTAACTATATTTCGTATAGTAATTGATAAATCACAACATAACTACATTCGTTTCGGGATACAATAATTAATTATATGTATACGTATAGTTGTAATTAATTGACCAATATGTCAATTTTGCGCACTGATTGTACATTGTACAGTTTTTATCTCTCTCTGGATATATAAAAATTAAGCTACAATTTGTTAATTAATGCTTTAAGATTTTATCATACCTTGCAAGATGTTGTATGTAACATTAACAATATTAAGCCACCAAATTAGGTACTTTACAAATATTGATCTCGTGTATTTAGTCATCTATTCCCAGGTTATATTTAAAAATATACCTACTTATAATAATTAAAAACACAAATTTGTCTTTTTGTTTATATATTCTTCACAGTTTCGAGGATCTGCACTAGGTCCCATTATTATATATGTTCTTAAAATATATAAATATGATATGTTTTATCTTTTAATGAATTCTCTCAGTTGGAAAAGTTGTTTTCTGTTTCGCATTTACTTTGATTACTAAGTTCAATGACAAAAAATATAAATTATGTTAAAGGAAGACCTTATGATTTATTTATTGCAAGGCTTATAATATTTTCAAGAGATGCATCACATTTACCAGAGTCTATATGAGTCGTAGAGTATTTTTGGATTTTTTCATAACATTATGTAAGACTCGTATTAAAATTGAATCTTGTGCTATGACCTATGCGGTATGCCTCACTTACATAAGAAATAAAACATTTTCATAATTAATATGATTGTAAAATAAATCTAACATTTTTTAAAGTAAATAAAATATTAACATAGAATTTCATATATTAATAGTTACAATTATATACATATAAAAATTTTACTTAACTACTAAATATTTTTGTGTACTTTATAAAATTCTTACTATAAATCAGAACAATTCCTACTACTTGACATATTACGATTATTTTCCAAGCCACATATTCATCCCGTTGTTGATCAGACTGTCACTTACGTTTCATATGTTAATAATAATTTTACTTCAACAATTAAAAAACATTCGAATCATTTGTTTTTCAAAAAATAACTACGACTGCGTAAAAAAACAAACAAAAAGATGGGAAGCAAGTCAAATATATAATAAGTCGGGTAGTAAAAAAATGACATAAAACCTAAGATCATCTTTAAATATCAAATCAAAATTATTCGTAATATCTTTTTTTGAACCTGAACAAGTTCTGATTTTTATTAAATATAATCAAAATTGAATTGCCATGCATCTACTTTGTACAATAATTAAAAGAAGGGTTGGGTTTACAATCGTTTGGCAGGAGTTGGTGGGTGAAACTTATATATACGGTAGAAGTTTATTTACTGATCATAATAATAACACTCACAACACAAGGTTATTCATATTTTTGGAGAAAATACATAAAATCTTAACATCCATTATAACCCCTTAAGCGTTATATTATTACTGAGAGAGATAACAAATATGATTTTGTATATGCGAGACAAGGACGTACGATCATTATGGCAAAAAAATTTTAAATATGTCAACAGACAGACAGACAGAACGCATTGCCTCTCAAGGGTTATCATTAATAATTGGTATAATTATTGCAGAGTCGGTGGTGATTTACCAAATAGAAAAACAAACATTCTAAGGAAAGAATGGTAGCCTTAGATAAATAAATTTATGAAAGAGAAATTTGAAAAGAGGGATTATAATAAAGGTAAGACACAACTATGAATAATAAAACAATTGTGTCGTTATATTTAAGATATATAAATTAATTTCATAAATTCGGTAGAAGGCCACTGGGCTCTGGGGATGATTGAAGACGAAAGTGAGGATTTAAGATTAGAGACTTTTCCAGATAATAGATCTGCTGCCACTTTTGGGCCCCTTATTCAAAACATGTGATTGAGGGCACTATCATCCAAACAGACGATGAGATAGAAAAATATAGATATATACGTAAAAAAGTTATCCATATTACACATAGTGACCAGGAAAACCCATTTGTGTGAATCGACGGCACGCACACTCAAAGGATTGGGTCAAAGTGTTGTCAAAAGATTCTTTGCAAGGCATAAATATGATCATAGACCATAGTATTATATTATAATTTATAATAATTAATTTAGAGCCAAGCGAGCGAAGCGAGCTGCCGCAACAGCGGCCGGCGGGTGCTACTGTCAAAGTCTATTTATTTTATCAGGAAATGTCTTTCCGTCTTCCCCTCTTGCCCTATCATCACCATAATCCTACCAAACGATTGTAAATCGCACCCAATTTTTTTTATATTATGTTATTTATGTTGTAAACTCATATATGTTTAACACCACTAACTTCATATATTGAATATAATATTTAAAACAGTATATACACATATTTGTAATTTAAAAGTTCTTTGACCCTTCAATGTTAATAATAAATACATATAATAATAATCGAATGTGAAACACATGTCAATATAAAACAATCTTCATATATCCAACACGCATGCTTTTCGAGTGACATCTTGATTTACAGTCATTAAATATTGCAATGGTCAATGAGAGAATTAGTTGTTATTATAATAGCTAGCTAGCAGCCTAAATAATAATTATCACAAGTAATACTTATAACACTAATACATTATTCTATATATCTATATATTATAATATAAAGCCTCTTGAAAATGTATTACTGATACTAAAATCGTCTGCAAAAAAAGTTAAGGCCTTTTTGCCATTGAGTCTAGAGACAACTTACGTAACATGAATTAATTCATTTTTATATCTTTTAAGACATAGAAATATTTAATATGTACACTTAATAACCGAAAAATTTTCTTATACGGTAAAAACTGGACATTATGCTTGAAAAATTGGAGAAAACTAATAGTGATTTTTTTAATATACCTAAGTGTCAACTCAAAGATCAATAACCTCCTCCTTTTTTGAAGTCGGTTAAAAATAAAGGAAAGTTAGAATTAAGTTGGCTGGTGGGTTTGACGTTTCACAAGCAGTATCTTGTGTACTTTTCCTCATACATTTATTTTTTAGGCATAAAGTAGTCTTTACAACTTCAAAAGTGTAAGGAAAAATCAAATCTTAACACATAATCTTTGCCCTTTTTCGGGGGAAAGTGATGTTTTGAAAAACAATACCTCCTTTTATTGTATTTTGGACATCTAGAACACTAGTTCTATATTCTAATACGAAAGTATTTGTAGTTTATCTGCTATAATACTGAAGTAACATAATGCAATATTATGCAGACGATTCTAGTAGCAGTTACGTAACTAATAAAAATTAAAGTTCGTATTTATAAAATCCCGATGACTACAAATAATTACTAATGCCTCTCAAATGTCGTTGTCTTGACAATATATGAGGAAGAATCAAATATGTACATTTTCTAGTCATATTTTTGTAATATTAAAAATTTCAATGTGAAATTTTTCTCTTACAAAAACTTCTAAAAATCTTATTTACATATTCCGATATTAAAATATACATACTTCATTGTACTCGACATATTTTATCACATTTGTTATAATGCATTTCACAGCGATTTTAAATCTTAATACAACAGGAAGATTTAAAGAGTTCGTTCGAGTTAGCGGTTAAAGTGCGGTCCATCTACTATAAAGTGCTTAGTATGAAAAAATGCTTAATCAACGTATCTAAGGATACACGAGTTTTAAAAAACGATAGATTATAAGAAAAAGTCTAAAATTATCAGTTACACGGTTATCAGTTCTGTCAACCGAAATTGTTTCTTAGTACGGTTGTCATTATTAATGAAAAATAAACAAAAAGAGACAACCGTTCAATACGTTCAATAATTTATATTTTCAACCGACTTCCAAAAAGGAGGAGGTTCTCAATTCGTCTGTTTTTTCCTTTTTTTTACTAATTATTACAACAACCAAGCTTTAAGATGAACAAATATTATAAATTTGGTATGAGTATTAACATAACAAACAACACTAAATATCATTTATGTATCTAATTTATACCTAATGAAAGACAAATAGCTGTTATATGAAGCTTATTCATCAGCACCTTTGACTCTTGTAATTTAATTAGAAAATATATATCAAAAGCCAATACTCTAAAGAACTAACAATAAGTTTATAGGATACATGCCAAATTTTTTACTAAAATATAAGAGAATAACAAATTACTACGGCAGTCAAATCTTATAAGATGTTAGTAGTGCCTTATGACGTCATTAAATTAGAAATAAGTATTGCAAATTCGTTTTTAAATACCGTACTTCTTAAAAAAATGTACAAAGATATTACAACTTAGTACATTTTCTTAACAAGTAAGTGTTGTAACATCCAGGAGTAAATAATATATCAGTACGATAAGTAAGCACAGTTATTAAAAGCAGTGCTGGATTTAAACTTAAGATTACTCAGCTTGCTTAGAATTTTGAAAATCTTGTAGGAAAATCTAAATAAAGTTCTCATTCATTCTCATGTAATCTCGTCGTTGATTACAAATGACAAAATCTACTAGGATTTTGAAATGAATCATTTTATCTTTCTAAAATTTACTTCCACCCAATTTCTTTATCCTTCAACACGTGTTACATTAACTACAACTAAAATATGACAATGATAAAGTATTACCCACAAAAGTTTGAGAAACTTAAAACCTAGGGAATACAGTCTCAATTACCTTGAGTATTAAGTTCGTAATCGCGGCAGAATGTGTCGGATCCCTCAAGTAATGAGTCAAAATCTGAGAACATATTAGCCTGCTAAGTATATGTAAATCCAGCACTGATAATTATTATAAGACAATTTGCTCTATTAGGCTTTTAGTATTAAGACTTAGCATGTGCAAAAATAGTTTGAAAAAAAATGTAACTTAAATAGCTCTTGTCAATAAATGTCAAGTGACTAGCGCCATCTTGGATCAACTTAATGTAAACTATTAAAATAGTCTACTGGAATGTACATAAGGCAAACTTGTATTCTATGCACACGACTTTTGCACAGTGTATAAAATAATTATATACCTCATTTATATTCGTTTAAGTCAAGTAACGCCCCCATAGCTGATGGGTGAACGACAAACTAACACCAGTGCGACTTTGCATCAGCTTTAATGACTAGCCAAGTTTATTTGTTGGAGAGCACCAAAATTTGTCGTAACGTAATTCTACATTTATTGACATCGCGTTTGACACAAGATTATATCTGCTTACAATAGCTGAGGTGACTAATACTCTGTTGTACGATAATAATAATAATTTATCCAATTACATAAAAAACCAAACACAGATTATCAATTAATTGATGGCAAAAACGTTATCACTTTCAGAGATATATGACGTCACCAGGATTAAAAATAACACTAGCAAAGTACCAATCAGCGTGGCGTGTGCGAGTCGTCATAACGTGAGGCCGGCGTGAGGCAGCAGCGACCGCTATAAGTCCGTCTCTGTCCAATGCTAGTCGCCGCGGCGTAGTCGACGCGCCGCTGCAGTATTGTGACGGTATATCCACACCTGAATATTTTTTTTTCATTAATACTATATTATACACTTTTAAACACACTGTGAACGCGCGTTTATATTACATTTGTTTTTAATTTATTATCGCAGATTATTATATTATATAATATTTAAAAGCAGACAACGTAGGTAGATATTATGTTCCTGATATACTCGTTTTTGGTTCAAGTTTATCAGATCACTATAGGAAGACGTGCGTTAATAATATGCGCGTTGGTAAAAACACGGTGTGCTTATTATATTTACAACCGGTACGTTCAAAAAAGCATGCTAAAACGAAAAAAAACACTGTACAACAAATCATTATAATAAAATAAGCAAAAGATAAAAACTGAAAATAAGAATACTGGAAATATCTTTTTTTATATTGAACTGTTAAAGTTTGATGAACTACTTAATGTTGTTAGGAACCAATTTTTAAACTTTTAAAAGATGTTCATTCAAAAGTCTGCACAGAAGTCTTAAAAGGCCCCTTTTTTCTTATTTAAAAAAAAAACACTTTCATTAAAAATGTAACAATGTGTTCGAAATGTGAAATCAAACTTAAATATCTGAAGTTTGTAATTTATAAAGAAAGAGTATCGAGGAAAATCAAGTGATAAATGTAGTTATAAATAAGCCAAAATTAAATAATTTAAGTAAATATATTTAAAGCCTACACACACTTACTACAATGAATTAAGTATTTCATATACTTAAGCGCAATATATTTACTATTGCATTTGTTAACCTAAGGTTAATGACATGATATGCGGAATTACTGGTACTTAACTGTTATCAGTATCTTACTGTCGTATAACTTTTTTCTATCAACGTCATCTTATCTATACGCACTCATAGTATAGATAAGGCTACAGCTAAGTGTTATATGACGCGCAGATTGTAAATTTAAATTGCTATATTTTGAAGAAAAGAAACACATTTATTAGTAACGCAAAAAATACTTTTTTTTAATTTCATTGCGGAAGCTTTAAAATGATATTGCGACCATTGTTAGTCTATTGTGATCGCCGCTTTGTATTATTCATAAAATTTGATTAACATGGACATTTAACATATATATTTCTTTAAGTAATACGTATTTGAGTTATTTGTACACCAAATCTTTATTTAGAAGTGAACTTTTAGAAAGATACTTTTAATTACTTACTTGGAATAGTATAACAATATCTAACAAAACTTGTAGAGTTCCACACAACCAAAATTGTGTAGGAGCGTCTCTTATAACGAAATACGCAGTCTTGAACAAATCTCCGCACGTCCACATTATTACCATGCTTACACTGAAAATAAAAAAATAAATAAATAATCTCCTGTACTGAATAAAGAAATTCAAAATACTGAAACAGAGTCGACATTTTAAGGAACAGTAATATATTTATTTGTATAAATTAATGTTTCTAAAAATCTGTCCAGAAGCTGAGCGAACGGCGAAACAGAACGGCTAGGGCTATTCCATTGCTAAGGATTAGAAGTTTCCCGCAATCGGGCAAAACCGCGGGAACTGTTATGGTAGGGAACCCATGTTGCTAAATGTGGATTTACTCGAGCGTCGCGGAAACCTATAAGATATTGTAGATTAGATAATTGGAAGTATAAATGGTTCTATAATATTTCCGTTTTCAGCGGTGCGGGAAGCGCCTACAGACTTTCAAAATTGTAAAAAAATCAATGACATGGACAATGGACATACTCAAGCGTGTCAGATATTGATATTTTTCATATTCTAACATGTAACAGGTTATTATAGAAATATATAATAATCTGCCGATTTGCGAGGTGGGGGTGGCCAGGCGGGAGGGGTGAAAAATATATATAAAAAAAAATACTCGTACGCGTCAGATTTTTTGACGGGGCGTTAAATAAACCCTACAGATGCTTCAATTTCTTAAACTGACGATTTGGTAGTGAAGCAATCTTGTAGTGAATTGCTAAAAATGTAAAAAAAACATCTTGAAATATTCGAGCACGTTAGATTAGCTTACTGAACATTTCATATCATTATCACTCATATTATCAAAATAACAATAAATATAACTCACCAAAATTGATTTATAAAAGCAACTTTTTATTACAAGCAAGCCGTAGCTTGCGTAAATCGTGAGATTATATATTTTTTGTAATTCCGGTATCATTACCCTTACAATATAAAAAAATCAACTGCGCTCGAGTAAGTAAAGGCATCGTTATTTTTACAACTTTGTTAACCTCCCACTCCCTTAAGCTTAAACCGTCAGATTATCAAATTTGACACTCTTTAGTTTGTAATTAACCCTTCTTATCTTAAATCAGATGCGCTCGAGTATTTCAGATGATCAATTGTTTTTTACCAATCTGATGTGTTCTCTTGAGCGTACCCACCAATATTGAGGCCTGATACTGATAGTTGGAGGTACTTGTCGATATGTAAGGTATCCTACCTAATATTAATCTGACGCTCTCGAGTAAATTCCAAATTTCTCTCTTGGGCTCCCCTACCATTAGTAGTATTATAAATACAAAAGACGAGATATACACCCGAGCAAAGTGAGGATAAATTGCTAGTTTTTTATATGAACTAAAGTTTTACCTCATGCCTTCAGTACTTTTGTTCTGATGGTTTTTGGCTATCTGAGGAACACCAAGCATAGCCTCAGTGAAAACCGCGAGGAAGCCAATCAGCTCTACGAACGGCGAGAATTCTATTAACAGGTACGTCATAGCCGCTCCTAGCACCGAGAAAACTAGCATACAGTCGACATAACTCTGGAAGTCAGTCCACGCCCAGAAATATTTTCTGTCCATATCTGAAAATATTGTCGTAATAATAAGATAATCATAAAATATGTTATACGAGTAGGTTCAGAATATGTTACACTTTTTGACAGTTAAATATCATTATTAAAATAAATATATCATTGATTATTACAAACGTTCGTCATAAAGGAAGTAAGTTATATCATTCAAATTGACACTTATGGATAAGATAGTTCAAGCACAAACACAAGTGACCTGGTCATTGCTCCTTGAGATGATGAGATAAAAACTATAATATATTCTAAAACAGTTAATAGTTACACATGCTTAGTTAGTAGGTTAAATGTTGAGTTAGAAAGTAATAAATAATTATAAATCGTCAATAACTTATCTTCTGTTGGAAGTTGGAACGCATGCCACATACATGTTGAAATACAAAACATAACATAAATATTTCATCACATTACAAAAAGAAACAAAGTAAGAACAAAAACAAAAAAATTACAAAGCCGTCCATTTATGATGTAAATGCACCACATTAACCAAAATGCTATGAAAACAAGCCCAAAGTGGATAGCATGACTCTTTCGTAACTGCAACAAAAAAATGACAAATGAACAAACACAAAGGTGGATCTTAAATTTTACATAGTATTCTATTAAAATGTGACTCACCATAGAAACGATGAGGTTTCTCTCCACCCACTATGCCGCTGCGATTCCCCAGCCAATGCGCAGTTTCGTCAGGCTGAGCTGAGCCATTCACACAACATAATAGTATATATAACATGAATATTGCACCTAATGTCACCATTACCACCATCCACCAAATAAAACATAAAATAAAGTTAACAAATAACAAAAGAATAAAAAAGGATAGAAAACACAAAGGGCCATTCATAAAATATTGTGGAAAATGAACAAAAAAGAGGATGTTGGAGTAGGGAGAAAACTATAAAAGTCGATGCATAACCGGCATCGGGGGGTAGTTGTGTCATGACACTTATCGTGGTAGCATTATTAGGTTGTTAATCTGCCGGTTTGTTTCTAAAAATATCATTGTTGGTAGATTAGTTGTCTTTTCAGTTAGTTAAATTGTGTTTTAGCCTTTTCAGATACTTAAAGTAAATTGAGGTCGATTTAGTAAGCTTGTTTTTTTTAAAAAAAAGCTCACTTCTGGTCTAAATTCACAAGATCAGAAGTGGGATAGGTCCTGTTTCGCCCACAACTTTTGTTAGCGTGTAGTATGTATTTGTTGGTTGTATGTTTAAAAGTTTTTTCAGAGGGTGCCGTGATTTTGGTGAATTTTCATTGATTTTGGTGATTCGTGTTTTTTGTTAGTCGCTGTGTTTAGTTTAGTTTTGTTTTGCTTGTCAGGCCTAAATTAGAAAATTTAGTTGTTATGTCAGACAATCAGCGAGATCGTAGTGAAAGTCGCCGATGTAGTTATAGTCCTCGTCATGAGCGTGGCGGTAGTCGTGATCTGTGTTATGTTAGTAGGTGCTGTGCTTTATGCCAGGCCTTTGTAGAAATGTTAACTATAAAATTTTTATTTTATTTTTTACTGTGTACGTAAAAGATGCTATTTTGTGTCTTCTCATTGGGGTTGACACATTCAAGGGAAGTTGTATCTTGCGGTCGGGGATGGCATGTCTCGCAGGTCTTTGTACTCGGATATGCTGTCCTGGCCGACAGATGCACTTCAAGTGGGGTACGGTTTCATATTATTGGATGCTGTCTTGGAGTGCGCTCAGACATGCGATCCTAGTATATGGAACATACCTTGTGTAGCTTAAGATTAATGTGTGTGAGCTCGGACAGTGTCTTGGAGGTTACTCGGACATGTCGTCCTGGAGCAGTGATCATACTATGAGTTGACCGTTGCATATGTTTTTGCAGCAAACATTAAACGTATATTTGGGGGTAGTTTGGATTGAAACACGCTTTTATAGGTACTGATTTACACACGCAAAGCTATGACATGGTTCTCTGGTGAGTCGTGAGGGTGCACTCCCCCGACGGGTCCTGCCCCGGGTAATTGGTACAGATATCTGTTTGTTTTACATCCACTGTGCTTAGGTTATGCTTGGTAACGTATATTTGTGGTTAGGTTGGGTTGAAACATGCTTTTATAGGTACTGATTTACACACGCAAAGCTATGACATGGTTCTCTGGCGAGTCGTGAGGGCGCACTCCCCCGACGGGTCCTGCCCCGGGTAATTGGTACAGATATCAATTTGTTTCACATCCATTGTGCTTAGGCTATGCTAGGTAAGCTTAGCCCACGAATGAATCAAATTGAAACCTTTATACAGACACGCAAGTTTTAGAAATGCACTTTGTGTTTTTTTTATCTGGTATTTTCATTGTTTATACGGTAGTAGATGATGAGAGTGTGATGTCTATAGCTCCTGGCGTCATTCTGCTTTTCGTTGTCGAGGTTCTGAGCCCCAAGGATAGAAGATGAAGGAGCCCGAGGACGGTCTCCTGTCAGGAAAGGCCGTGTGGAAAATGAACAAAAAAGAGGATGTTGGAGTAGGGAGAAAACTATAAAAGTCGATGCATAACCGGCATCGGGGGGTAGTTGTGTCATGACACTTATCGTGGTAGCATTATTAGGTTGTTAATCTGCCGGTTTGTTTCTAAAAATATCATTGTTGGTAGATTAGTTGTCTTTTCAGTTAGTTAAATTGTGTTTTAGCCTTTTCAGATACTTAAAGTAAATTGAGGTCGATTTAGTAAGCTTGTTTTTTTTAAAAAAAAGCTCACTTCTGGTCTAAATTCACAAGAATATATTTTTATAACTCTTTTGGATAACTCTCGTTATCCCTCTTCTGGATAACACCAGGCCGGGTTACATTTACTCAGTAGCGTCCGGCCGGACGTCGTTGTCAGGGCGTCGTAGTTGAATGCGCAAGCTATCCTGCGACGCCCAATTAAGACGGGTAAGGTAAGTTGGGTTTTAGTGGGTAGTACTGGTTTAAGTTAAGTGAGTCCCACATAACCACCTGTTTTGTACAGGTGGTATGCGTAATTTGCAATGCATTTCCCAACTTGAAACTTATTTTTAATTTAAGGCTTTTGATTAGATATAAATATGTAAGACATTCAAAGTTTGTAAAAATTTTATACTAAAGGGGGCTAGGGACGAACCAGAGCGAAGCGCAAGCGCGCGAATAAAAATGTCATTCATTGTACAAACTGTACATAATATGCCAGTAGTGAATTAGTATTTTGTATTTGATTTTGATATCTCATTCTAATGCTTTAAAAGTTGTGCCAAGTTGTTAAGGTAATTTCTTGTTTCTATCTTTCATAAAAGAAGACAAGTGAGTCAAGCCGGGCGCCAATCCAAGAAACGCACTGGGAGGTGGCCCACTCTTGTGGGCGGTGTACCATTGAAACATCCCTATAATTGTTGTGAGCTGTTTCGTCAGACGCGTGTCGAAGTGTCGTGGTCAAATACGCAAGCGATCCTACAATGCCCCAGATGGAATTGTTTTTGGGTTTATTGGGAAGTACTGGCTTATCTAGAGTCACAATAT
The DNA here is from genome assembly GCA_951802675.2 of Boloria euphrosyne. Classification (NCBI taxonomy): domain Eukaryota; kingdom Metazoa; phylum Arthropoda; class Insecta; order Lepidoptera; family Nymphalidae; genus Boloria; species Boloria euphrosyne. Next base: position 10,568,515 of record OX637873.1, on the reverse strand, counting down.
GCCTTGTATGCAGGTGGTATGCGTAAATGCATTTCCCAATGTGACAAAAAAGACACTTAGACAGGTAGGTATATAATATTCTGGTATATATTTAAGCTCAAGTCTATCTCAATCCTTTGGCTTGTAGAATTTTTTAATTGAACATAGAGTAGGTACTATCATGCATAGTTTTTTTTATTATCACACAATAATTTTTCACATTAACACATTTGAAAGTTTAAGAATAACATATGTGAAACCAAAAGAATAGATAGATTACTCAGAATTATTTGTCATCCATTACACATAATATTAACATTAGGTGCTTACATTTTGAAGGTAGGGTAATATTTATTTTAAATAAATTGGCTTTCTACATTGCATAGGGTCAAAAATAAAACAATGAAATGAATAATAAGGATATGAAATTTTGGCTATGAAACATCACATAAGCATCACATAGAAAATAAAAAGACAACAAAATGCCACTATTTATTACTACAAAAACACAGTGACATTTTTAATTAGCGATTCTTATCATGAGCAAAAATAATGTTTTTTATTACTTTTAGACAAGAAATTATAAATTAATGTTGATACTTTATTAATAACTTTGATGGTTTTTTCTCAGACCTTTCTCTATTGTTGTCATGCTAAGCTTTACTCAAACAACTCTATTTATGTATTTATTTTATAAATGGCCCCAGAGGCAAGGTCAACAAAAATATAGGATAATATAACTTCATTTGGAGAAATATGTACTTAACAAATTGAAGTAAATATGTATTTAACATTTATCAATTGTTATCATGAATATTATGTTATTAGAGAGTAAATAAATACTTTAAAGAAATAAATAATCTAATAACAAGCTAAGTATGTTGTTAAATGTGCAATATTAATGTCATTTATTAAACCCAAAGATTTACCTAATAGAAAATAACAAAACATATAAACTAATATAAAACTCACCTGTGAATATTCTATCTCTTGCTCTGATAATTTGATTCTTTTTTCTGACTGTGACACATAGGTGGATCATAGCAAACATTGTTGCATTCATTACAATACTCTGTATTAACAAGGGCAACTCATATCGTTTTCCAAACCTATAATTTGAGTAATTTACTTCAATTATATTAACCACACTAATATTATAAATAAGAAAGTATGCGAATGAAAATGTGTTAATAATTCACATAAGGTTCACTAATTTAAATATAAAGATGATAAAAAAGCTGTTTCATTAAAAAGTGTTTGTTTGTTTTATTGTGCTATACAATGGTGATATTGAGTTGTTTAAGTAAAGACAATTGGTTCTATTGTTTTTAGATATATCCAAGTTTATTAAAAATATATTTTTATGATATAGCATATAATATAATGACACATTATACATAAGTTTATATATGGAAAAGATTAATTAAGAAATAAAATTAAGAAAACTTACCAAAATAATATACGTAAAGTATTTGCTATTAATAACGTCAAACAAACATAAAGCGAAAATCCTTCAGCATCTTGAGTTCTTTTTATTTGTCTATATTGTGGAATGTAGGGTGCCACACCACCTACAATCATTGCTGAAGCTGCGCCCCAGCCCACTAAGTGACCCACGGTAAGCCCTAACTCATCAGATATTATCCAATCCATTATGATTAATATTTCCCAGGTCAATTTATTTCTATAATAATATTTTTATAATATATAACTTGTAATAACCAAGGTTTTTGCTCATATTCAAAAGTGTTTTAATTTTTAAATATCCACTTCACTCATTTCAATTTGATTAAATTTAACTATTCATAAGAAATCTTTGTTTATGGCCTTTAGACGTATTCAAGACCAAGCTACAGAATTTGTGATTCGTGAAATATGAATTCGTGAATGACAATTGGAATTGACAACCATATGATAAAACAGAATTTGACAAGATAAATTAAAACAAGTATTTCCACAGATAAATAATAGTGTACTCTTTCAATTTTTATTTTTCATCTATGCTTTCAATCGCAAATTATCAAAAATTGGTCCTACTCATACGGCCTTTTCCAATTACAGCACTAAGGCGCATTATGCGGCATAATGCTCAACGTTGAATGTTCCAACTACAACAGCGCTTCGCACAATCGAACACTGCTTTTGCAAGATGCTGTGTTAAAAAAATAAATATACCGTGTATCGATGAAGGTTATAAGCATGGAGATTAGAAACCAGGAGAACCAAGGCCCTTGAATGTAGTGTCTCAGAAATATTGTCAAACCAAGGAGGCGCTGCGATCGCTATGTTGTCTCAATGCCTAACTTCACGTTGTCACAATAGTGACAGTACTCATAAAATATAAATAGCTAACTTCACAGATACTACTTACCGCCGGCAGCGCGTTGTAAATTCTACACATTTTCAGAGACGATCGTCCTCCTGGCCTCTATTCTCCATGGGATTTATCAATAGTTATAAGGAACTTGTTCTCTTAGTAGTCTGTGATAGTTATTTTTGTCTCATTTGTCATGTCAACGCACTGACCTCTATAATACCACTGGACTGGCTGTTGTCAACGTGCTTTTGTGGCTGCTTAATATTCGCCATTTTGGCGCTGTCCGCCGCTGTCGGACGTAACGAGAGTTCGTGGTACTAAAACTAATGATGTCGATATAAAGATTTTTTTATTTTTATTAATCAATAACCGTATCATCATAATTACTACTTATGTTATATTAACAACGAAAATGCAAAATTACTTTACAGTAAACAAACACTTCTCGCTGTAATTTGCAATATACGTCAAAATTAGTTCTCGAGACTCTCGCTAGTGGCGCTTCAAATGCTTGGAACAGCCAGTCCAGTGGTATTATATTGGTCAATGGTCAGTGTGTCAACGGGATTCGTAAACTCGTCAGCTGATTAATAATGTCATTTTTGGTATCAATTGACATTATATTTTATTATTTTTTCTAATTTCTGTTAAAACAAGAGCCGGTCGAAATACATTTAAAGCATTTTTTTCTTACTAATTGTTAAAAATGACTTTTCTTTCGAAATTATCACCGATTATACGAGCAAATAAAGCTATTGACTTATTACCGCCGACGGCAAGTTTTTCTATAATTAGATCAGTTAGATATTATTCTGCTGAAAAAGGGTTATCTAGAAATCAAGAAAGAGCCGATGTTTCAACAGATGTAAAGCCAATTGGAGAAAAAATTAAAGAGACAACAAAGACAGTTTCATATACGGGTGTTATTTTAGCTGGTATAGGAGTAACCAGCATTTTGTTTTATTACATATTTCGGGAATTATTTTCAAGTAATAGTCCCAACAGCATATATTCAATAGCACTTGAAAAGTGCAAAAATGTAAGCAGTATTATTTTATAATAGATATCAAGAAGTAAATAAAACAGAAGATATGATATATAATTTTTGCCTATATAGGATCCTCGAGTAGAAGATGCTCTTGGTGCTCCTATCAAGGGTTATGGTGAAGAAACATCAAGAAGACGAAGAACACATGTTAGCCATGCTGTCTATGAGAAAGATGGCATAAAACACATGAGGATGAGGTTTTATGTCAAAGGTGTTAGAAACAAGGGTATTGTTGAGCTAGACATGAAACAGGTATATTTATCATTATGTTTTTCTGTTTTATGGTTTTAGAACGATTTATTGCACAAAACAGTTACTATGTTATATTTTTTTTTCCAGAATGACTATGGAAATTATGAGTGCAGGTACTTACTAGTACAGCTTGATGATTACAGTGGAAAAACCTTTATTATTGAAGACAATCGAGCATCTTTAGATCATGCAAAGTCAGATTTTGGTAGTAATTTACCTTCATTAAGTCTCACGTCATAAAATTTTTAATTTTGGAGAGAGTTTAGATAAAATGTATATTAATTAGACATATAAGAGCATGGTGTAAATAAAAATCACTTTTAGTAAAGTATAATCTATTTATTATCACAAATACATTACAATTTTGTTACTCCTTAGAACTTTTAAATTCATAATGTTTTTGTTTATTAAATTTACATTCTTTTTTTCCATGGCACTATTTCCCAAGCCATAAATAGCCTTTGCCTAAATATGACTTTCTTAATTTTTTCAATGAAATAATAAAAAATTAATACTAATGATAAATATTGTGGCCATGCCCATTTCAATTCTTGTAAAAGACTTGGTGTATATCGCAATTGCATTTCTGGTATCCTTAAAATAACAGTCAAGTCCATAGTTCCCATGTGACCATTTTGAGTGGTAAAATAAATGAGATTGACAGTTGAGATTACTGAAAAATTATAAATTTTGAATTATTATATTATTTATGGTAAACACACAAACATATTTAAGTTTTATAATCACCTTCTCTCCTTAGGTACTCTTCTAGTATAAAATCAACTGCATTTTTATTATCATTACTTATATGCTTAAAAAGTGAGTCATTATATTTTATATCTAATATATTTTTCAAACAGGGTAGATGTGTACTTTGATGTATAAAGAGGTCACCATAATATTTTAAGCTGTTTGGTGGAACATTGAACTCCTTGTTTATGATTGCAAGACTTTGCATTTGTAAGGGACATGTATTCTGAAATTGAATAATATTACATACATAATATTTTAAGTATTGGTATGTATTACATAATTCTTATATGTACTTAATATTAAGTAATCATAAACAATCTTTAAAATATATAATAATATGTAAATACTTTTTATTAATTTTTTAGTTGAAAATAAAATACTTTCTAAGCATTCAAACTTATCTAATACAAGTGCTTTAGTAAATAAAATATTACCAATATTTTTAGGTCAATGCCTAACATTAAAATAACTGAAACCAAGGTTCTGTCACTAGGTATAATGAGTTTTATCTTGAATTCCAAAATATCATTTTTGCCATCTACATTGCTGTCTTCTTCTCTTATCTTAAATAAACAAATACATATATATACTCCTCAATATAAAACTATATTTTTTTAAAAGAATTAATAAACAAATATTTAAGAATACTTCAGTAATAGCACATAATTCTTCATTGTGTACGTCCTTTAAGGCAGCAGCTTGTCCACATACAATAGTAATGCTTGGATCATCAGTTTCAGCTCTAAGTAAATATTCATAACTTGATTGTACCGAAGGTTGCTCATAAAAATAGTATGATTGCAACCAGAAGCCTTAAAAATTAAGAAAAAGATAAGTATGTTTATAAAAATACAAATGACCAAATATTTATTTAAGGTTTAAAGTATAACAGTAGGTACCTATTAGTACTTTTTACCTTTACTTTTGTAAGCAATAATAAATGGTAATATAAGGTTTATTAGTGTTGTAAATGCAGTAAACAATGCTGCTTTTGAGAGTAGATTATTTTTATATTGAATTTCGACATTGTAACTATAAAGTTTATATAACGCCATTTCATTGCAATAATACAAATGCTTTATAGCTTCGGTTTATTTAAAAGTAATCGCTGAACTTTAAAAGTACGATAATAATATCACGATAAACTGACACGTTGCCAATAGCAACCAATAATCAAAACTTTACTTATTGTAACTTACTAGGAACAATAACAGCATGGAACCCGGGCTAAAGTAAGAAATGAAATGTAAGTATATGTTATCTTTTTTTTACTTATGATGTTAACAGTGTGTAGGAAAGAGACATATAATGCCGTTCTTTTTCGTTATTATGCAGGTTGTCACAAGCTAATTTTTGGATAGCGATGGGCTTATTAAAAACATGTATTTAATTTTATTAGAAAATACAAATACCCGGCTAACCATCATATGTGTTGTATTACGAGTATGTCGTATGAAGATAGATTCACGAACCATTTTTTGCAAATTTTTTTTTAATTTTTATTGTCATTTGGCACAAAAGAGTCTTCCGTAAAATGCTTCGAACAAATTCTGCTGTGCTTTTTTGAAGTCCAGTTGAAACTATTGATGCACTGAATCCATTTAATTTTCATTTCATTACCGTTAGGAAATCTGCAACAGTATTGAAATGTTTATTGACACCATTTTTACATCACTAGTAACCTACCTATACTTACCGCAATTTATTTTTCAGAAAAATCAGAAAATAAAGCAAATACGTTTATTCTTTTGAGTATACTATAGACATACTGTACTATTTTATCTTACCGTTTATCACTTTTATATATATTTCCAATATTGAACAATATAATATCTCTAAACTAACCGATGATATGTTAACAATTCGTCCTCATTTTCTTTTCTCCAACTACGGGCTTTATACCCTATCTCAGAACACTGTACACATCACGAATAAACTTTCTAGTCACGTTCTTAGACAGAAAATAATAATTATATCCCTTTTTTCATTGTGAGTGAATTCGACAAACTCCCTCCAAAAATATGTCATATTATCAACAAAACATAATACTAAAAAATTAGGTTGATAGCCGACTTGAAGTTTTTGACGTCTTAGATAGAACATTAGTAATTTTTAGCATTATATGGTGACCAAAGGTGACCATTTGACATTTCTCATTTTTTGCTTTGTGACACGTTTAAAAATAATATAAACAAACAGCTATGTTTTTTTTTCACTCACACCTAATGACATGCTAACTGACCTAAATGAGTAAACTATAGATAACTCGGTTTTTATTTTAGTCTGACATCTACTCTTTAATTATTCTGAGGTAACTTATGAGTTGAGGGTTTTTCAATGTTGCAAACACTAATATTATTTTAGTTTAAAAAAATTCACAACGGGAAATAGAAATAGTAAAAATGGTCAGAATAAACAGTCACAAGGTCAGTATTTCCCAGTATATTATCTATACTCTTTGGTAAGTATACTCCTCGTTAACATTTGAATTCAATTCAATTCTCTTAACATTTGAAAATAGTGTTTACTATACCATAGTAGAGACTTGAGACTAGAGAGTACTATTTTTTTGATACCTACGCACATTATTTGATATTTTAAAAAAGTAAAACCATATTTTCGTAGGGTATGGTTTCCACAGTAATTATGGTCACGGAAGAGACTAAGGTTTTAGACGACTCAAAGGCATTGGGTGTACGTTGTTACAGACAGCGTTCCCACAAAATTATATTTAATGGTTCAACCATTGGGTTGGGAACTTGGGAAAAAATTATAATATATCCAACCAAGAAATCCGAAACGATATTTGGGAAATCATCAAGTAAAATAACTCAATTATTTATTTTGGAAAATTTTTAAAGTTTTGGGTCGAGTTAGTGCTGTCTGCCTGAAAATAAGTGTGCTAAGTCGAAGTTTTTTCTTATCATACCTATATCACAGATCACATAAACTATGGAGGGTAACGGAAGAAAGGAACGTCTCTGCAATATAAAATTATAAAATAAATAATGCGACTGCGTAGAAAGCATACAAAAATCATGAGAATAAGTTGACAAAGAAACATTGTGTTACGCAGTCTGAGACATATACTTACTTGCAGCTATTAGAAAACATATCGGTTCCCAGTATATTATCTATACTCTTTGCATATCGGTATTTGGTACATACTTACCAATGTATAGGTATATATATTGTAAATTGGTTGTTAAAATGGTTTCAAGTAAGGCAAGAAAGTTCTAAGTGTAAAAATATTGATATTAGATATAAACATTACTTACATATAATAATTGAAACTTATTCGAAACTAACGTATTTATAAATCCAGTGGGATAATGTACTAGTTGCTGTCTGCTGAGGCCTGAGACTAACTAGAATAGAATATGCGATGACCGTAAATCGTAATGGTGTCGAATATCGTGTTTTGTTTGGGACAAAAGGCAACCATTGTTTATAAGTAGTTGGTACAATAATATGGCTGTCTCATGTGACTGCTTCTTTTTTACTTTGCTATTTTAATTAAATGCTTAGTAATTATTATTAAACTCAAAATAATAATAAAAAAGGCTTATACCGGCAAAAAGGAATAACTATCAACGTCTAATTACAAACAAAAAACGTAGAAGCAAAGGTTAGTACATGCTTAACAATTTTTGGGTTCCGTAGCCCGCGATGTGCTGAAACGAAATCCTTATAATTTGTTCATGTATTTTTCTCATAAGTAGCTACCGGTTATAATTATAAATATACATTGCATGCATTTACTAAAAGAACCTTTCTAAGTTTTTTTTTCATAATATAGGCGCGGATTCCCGTGTCTCTTGCGTTAAACATTAAAAAAATGCATATATAAAGAAAACGTAGTAGGTACCTATAATACAGAAACGTAATTTTAAAGGATGATGAAAGAAGGCAATCATTTTATAATGATCTATAAGCTTTTAGTTAAATCAACAGGAACAGGATAATTTATTATTATTAATTCTTATAATGAATGCTTTGTCACTATTGTCAGTTTTACCTGTAATGCCTAGCGAGTGTCTTTTAATATTTTTTTTCAAAGGACAAATAAATTTAATAATAGTAAATGTGTTGAGACATAAATCATATATCAAATATATTTTGTATGTGCGTATTTAACTTTAATTGTGGATAAGTCTACTCGCCTACGACACAAGTGAGTGCATACGAACAATAGCTAACGTTCTAAGCTAGGCGCTTGCTGGAAACTGACACCAAAGCGGTGAATGATCCTGTCGCTGCCTTCACTATATAAACACAATCAACGTGACTAGAAATAACATTCGCTCTGGTACCATTCCGGAGCACAGTGTTATTTTAAATTCCAGAAAATTACTAATTTTTGTGCTACAAATTAAAAGTTCTTCATTTAAAATATTACGTCAATAGTCCGCAAGTCAAGTATGGATAGAATGTCTTCCAGCATGACATCCAGCATGACTGGCATGGGACTTGGCGGAATCACTGGCTTGACCACCGGAATGAGTACTCTTACTTGTATGCGGGAGCAACAAGTAACAATTGGAGGGATGCCTTCTAACTACGTTCCTGGATTGTCAGCGAATTATAATATTTCAAGCTTTTGTCAACGTCCAGGCCAAAGTCGTCGCTGGCCAACTGCTAGAGCGGGACCGACCGCACAATACAGACCTGGTCGCTCACATAGCACTGGTGCCTTACACCGCCTCAAGCACTCCTCGAGGAATAGTCCTAACAATCAATATACTCACAACCTGATCTGTAAGTTGGCTGATCAAAATGAACGACGTCGTCGCCAAGATACCATGGAATTGATACCACAAAGTTATTATTCACAGCAACCACTAAAAGTAGAACTTACAGAATTTTACTCACGAGATAACGCAAAAGAACACCATACTGATCAATACGAACTTGTTAATGATAACATTCTTCCTAATCCTGTATTGAGAAGAGGACAAAATTTCTTCTTTGCTGTTAGATTCGATAGGACTCATGATAAACAACAAGATGTAATTCGTGTTGTATTCTGCTTTGGTAAGTTATTTCTTCATCTTATTTGTTTATTATATTTGAATTTTTTTATTATATTTTAAATATTTATTGTTATTTGTTCATTTTAAATATTGTTATAAGTAAAATTTTTTTAATGATATTTGTAGGCCCCAAACCTAGTGTCACTAAAGGCACACGAGTTGTTTTGCCAATCAATTGGAATACGCAGCAAACTGCATTCCAGCACGCTCGTGATGTTATCGGTATGGGTATGGGTTTGGCTATGTCTCGAATGCAAGAGACCAGCACAAGCATAGCCCCAATAACACCAATAAGCACTATAAGTCCTATAAGTAGCATAAGAGAAATAACGACATACGGGGTCCGTCGGAGCTCCTTTAGTAATGACCCTTTACCTCAACAAAGTAGTCCACTAAGTCCACATGGGACATCAGTAGAAAGACCGGTAATTGAGCGATACTGTGCTACTAGCCAGCATTCCTCATGTGGACGTAACCATGGATCCCGTCCTGCTTCGATGCAAAACTTGGCATCAATAGCACATGAGATGGATAAGTGGGATATAAGTGTTCAGCACCAGGACGGAAACACTATAACATTTCAAGTCCACATACCAGCATCTGCTCCGGTCGGCGTTTGGAACTGTTGGGTTCAGACTCATCGCGCCGGTCAGCGGGATAATCGACATGACTATAAATGTGATGAAGATATTTATGTCTTATTCAATCCGTGGTGTCGCGAGGATGCAGTACATATGGATAACGAAACATCTAGAAAAGAATATATTCTTAATGAACAAGGGAAACTATGGTGTGGGACGTGGCGTCAACCGAAAGGACGTAAATGGATCTTCGGTCAATTTGATGATGTAGTTTTACCTGCTTGTATGTATTTGTTAGAACGAAGTGGTCTTGAGCATTCCGAACGAGGTAATCCAGTCCGCGTTGCAAGAGCTATATCTGCTATGGTATGTTATGAATATTATTTTTATAATACTTATGTATACTAAAATAAAGACAGTAATTAAAATAAAATAAAAATAATCTTTTTTATTTTGCTTCAGATAAATGCAAATGAAGATGATGATGGTTTAATGGTTGGCCGATACGATGGTGAATATAAAGACGGAGTCTCACCACATGCTTGGACTGGTTCTGTAGCCATTCTTGAACGTTATCTGACAGACGGAGGGCGACCAGTTGAGTACGGCCAATGCTGGGTATATTCAGGATTAGTTGTCACTATTTGCAGAGCTTTAGGTACTTTACAAGCTTATAAACTAAAACAAAAAATGCATCATTAGACTACAAAAAGAGTATTCAAGTTAAATAATGATTTTAACCAATTTTTCAGGTATTCCTTGTCGTTCAGTAACAAACTACGTGGCAGCACTCGATACTAATCGTTCCTTTACTGTTGATAAATTCTTTGATCGAGATGGCAATGAAGTACCAAATGGACCGGATGAAGACTGCTACGATTCGTGCTGGAACTTTCATGCATGGAATGATGTTTGGATGCAAAGGCCAGATTTACCGCAAGGTAATAACGTCCTCTCTAATATATGATCTTTATCGATGCACAAAATATTATATAATGTACTATAGCGTTAGTTTTTAATTTTTAGGATATGGTGGATGGCAAATCATTGACGCTACGCCTCAAGAAGAGGCGGAGTCTGTGTATCAATGTGGTCCAGCTAGTGTTGAGGCAGTGCGTCGTGGTGAAGTCGGTTTTCAACATGATACTCTTTTTGTTTATTCACAGCTTAATTCAGAATTATGCCTGTTTCAAGAAGAAGAAAACTCTGAATGGGGCTTTATTAGAATGGCATCAAATCAGTACCAGTGAGTAAATATTATGTTACCACAATTTATTTATTAAGAGCTACTTGGTCGCCCTAGCTCCTATCATTCATGTTCATGTTTTGTATGGGACATCTTGAGAGTTCAATTGAAATTCAAGCTTATATATAGGCTTAGCTTCCCTTTGAATTCAGAAAAAAAGTAACAAAAAACGCAATATGTTTAGTTATGTAAATGTCGAAAAATAAAATTGCCTTAATAGGTAATAAAATTTTATAGCAGTTCTAAAAAAATGCATGTAAAAATAATAATCTCGCAAATTTTAATAGTTAGAAATGCATTATCATTTTTAGAGTCGGTAGAAAAATTCTTACAAAGAACCCAAGCCGTGACGATGATGAGGGTGATAGTGATTTATTGGAAATTACACAAGAATACAAAGCTGAGGAGAACTCAGCTCCAGACCGTCTTGCTGTTATCGCCAATGGTCGCGGTTTTCAACGTCTTCAGCAATATTATGAATTTCCTGATCGTAATAATGAAGACGTCGTTTTTGATCTCATGGATATCGAAACCATACCATATGGCCAGCCATTTGACTGCACAATGAATATTCAAGTAAAGCTAATTTTTAATTTTAATCAATTCTTACATGTGTAAATATTATTTTGAAATTAATGTTGGCTAATAATTACTTACATATATTTTTAGAATAAATCCCATGAAGATCGTACCATCTGGTGTGTATTAACAGCGTCATCATGCTATTATACTGGTGCCGTCGCATCAAGAGTGCGTAGGTCCCAAGGAGAGTTCATCGTCAGGGCAGGTCAGCGTGAAGTACTGAAGTTGCACGTCACACCTCAAGAATATATGGATAAACTAGTTGACCATGCTATGATTAAGGTGCACGCTATGGCGTATGTTAAGCAAACACGTCAAGGATGGTCTGACGAGGACGATTTCTCATTAAATAAACCAAAATTACAGATTCAGGTGGGATATACATGATTATTAGCCATTCAACTGTAAAAAAACCTTAACGTAACATGACACTATTTTTCTCTACTTTTTTTTTATTCGCAGGTACCCATTATTTTCGTATTTAAATACTAATTCAATTCTTTACTTAATCTATAAAACTATCTGAAGAAACATGCCTATGGATGTTGAACTGAAAACAAATGAATTGTTTCGTTTATTCTCAGGTACGGAGTCAGCCGACCGTAGGACAAGAATGCGCGGCGACCTATAGCTTCCAAAATCCCTTGAACGTGCATTTGACTGATTGCTATTTCACTGTTGAGAGTCCTGGTGTACAAAGACCGCGACAGGTAAGTAACATTAATTAACTAAAAACTTCACATATTTAGTTCTTAGAAATTGAGCATAATTAAATTATATACTTATTGGGTATAATTATTTAAACAACTGTGTGTCTCTATTTTACGGAAAAGCTTTGAGTTATCGCCGAAAACTGAAAACCTACCTAGTAGCAAGAGCAAAAGAAGCATTTCTTTCCTATTTCTGAACGTGCTCGGCGGTTGCTCTTCAAACTTAAAAACTGACCGTAATTTCTTATTGAAAATATTTTGTAATACAACAATTTATCTTCTAAAAACTATAATTATATTCATAGATCCGCTTCCGCGACGTCAAGCCAGGTGAACTGGTGAACTATCAGGACAAAATCGTTCCTCGTCGTCAAGGGGAGCGTCGTGTGGTCGTGACCTTCTCATCCAGACAGATCGACGAGATTTTCGGCTGCACGACGGTGAATGTGCGCAACTAGCAACCCACCCCGCCCCGAGTGTCCTCTCCGCAGGCCTCGGGGCCGCCGTCTTCGCGTGCGCTACAGTTCGACCGCGTATACGTCTATGTAGCGCCTGAACATTTCTTTGTTCAAGAAGAGGAAGTTTTCATCTTAAAAACATAGTAAGCTTCCTCCACACGGTGTATTTGTGCAAACTATATGTGGACTGCGACCCGGCTTTGATAACGGTTATAGTATATTTCACTTAAGAGCACTATTCATATGAATAAAATACAAAAAAATATAACGGAAACACGACGCACGATTTGATTTTTAATTTGATATGTAACATTAGTTTTAAGGATTAAAAGGAAACCGATGCTTCGAGTGCCATTTTGCATTGTTATAATTATAATTTTTAAATAAGGTTTATTTATAAAGTGTAATGACTAATGTAACTAGGCTAAGATTAATTTAGTATTTAATGTATTTGTTATTTTTTTAATACTAAATAATGAATAAAAAATCATAAAAAAAATATGTGCACTCTGTTTGTGTGTTTTTGGGATCTCAAAAATAAAAGCAGTCACTGCAAATATTGTCTTTTACTTCATTTTGTAAATCCTTATAACCATTGTTGTACCTCTATTTATTGTACTCGTGAAAATTGGGATTGTTGGCAAAAACATTACAGTTTACACTTTAATAAAATAATATTTACAAACATTTCTAAATAATTAAAGTATCAGTAAGAGAGGAAGGTGGAAGTGGTGGTGGTCCATTGCAACGAAAATATAAGCAGATGCTCTTTTAAATATTGAGTCTCCCTAGGTACATTTAATTTATTTTATTAACATAACACTATACTAGTACTACTATATAAGTCAATATATCTCAATTTTATATATTTTCATAGATAAAGAACAACAAAGTACAAGATAAAGAAAATAGAGGTATAATTATATCAAAAAGGTACATATTAGAGGTTTAAAGTAAAAAGGGAAAAAAAATACGATTAATGAAATTTCAGTAATCAGGGAAGCGCATATTCATAGATGGCCCCTGTCTTTTAATGACTTTCGTACCACGTAAAAAATGTTGGAACCACTCATATGTGTTTAGTCGAATGCAGGATGAATGTAAATTTTTTTACCTCGCGCTAGTTTGTAAAAGAAAAACGGTTGGACTATAGCCGGAATCAAAATAGCATGAATTAGCATAGTCCAAATGCTTCGTATGGGTTGAGGCGTCTCTTTTAGTATAAGTACCTATATGAAAGTTTACTTATCTCATTAAAATATTTATAATTCATTTTTAAATTTCAAAATACTCTGAGAGACTTTCCCTCGGTAGTATATATGTATTATGTATATTATGATCTGTGCGGCACTGTGTGCAATTCTGATATTTGAAACGGGAAATTAGAATTACACAATTAAAAACACTTGCTGTATGTTTTACTCATCTGGTAGTTAAAATTGGACTGGAATGTCTATTATATGGACCATATAACTTTTTAAACTTTTGCGTTTCATAACTATATCATATATCGTACTCAGGACTTAACGCGTGTATCTTTTTATGGTGTGAATAAATACCTTGTTCCCGACGTTTCGACAGGGTTGCACCAGCCGTGGTCACGGGCAGATGTCTGCCCCGTTCCGTAGTACGTTATATGATAATATGTCTATGGACCATGTTAGGAGCAATACTCTCTTAAAAGTAAAACTATGCCTGTTATTTAAAATGACTGGCCCTGAGATTTATTTGATGGTTGTCATTGAGTGATACTGGATGATTTGTCCTAATTAAATTTTCATGATATCTTTAAGAATAATATGAAACAACATGAAGTTATTTTCGCAAATAACAATATACTTATCTATATTATTATTATATATTGTGAAAACGAATAAACATATATGTAATATGTTAGTAATAACAAAAGAATATTTGCGGTAAGGAACCGTCAATGGATGAGTCAAAATCATGCTCACATTTAAAAACTATTTCAGCTATCACTGTAATAGAAATATGTTAAACATAGTTACATACAGCAAAAAAGTTTGTTTTATTGGTAGTTTGAAAACATGAAGTTGCGAGATACTGCTAGTAGTGTTTATTTCTGTTCTACAATAAAATGATCCCATAAGACATTCTTTAAAACGTTTTCTCCGATATTCTCCGATCTTTCATTTCTGTCTTGGAACTTCTAGCTCTTGATACTTTATGAAGAAACATCAGTTTAAAATACTTTGGAAAGCACTTCTCTCTTCTTTGACATTTATGCTGGCTTAGTTAAGTATTCAATAACGACGTATTGTAATGATTGTGTGATATTTTTAATGTATGATGCAAAACACTGGTTTACTCATCGGGGTTTTTTAGTATTAATGTACTCGTAGTTACCTACAATTACTATCAGCAGCCCTTTGCAAAGTTCTTTTATATTTAGGCTCTATGTTTTACATTTATACATACATTATACTTATATCAAAATTAATGAATCATTGTGCATACTATGTTACTTATACGGTGCAAGTTACAATATGTAGGTACAATATTTTACGGGTTATATGTATATATTTAATCGGTAGAGTAATTTTAAACTTATGCATTTTACTTTCTCTCATTATTTGTATTGTTCATCTATACTTACATTTGGATTTTACTCGCTAGTCGCTTTGATAAAAACAGAAATTTTAATTCACATATATTGTTTCTCCTCCTTTTTCAAAAAGATTTTGTAAAAGGTGTTTAGTATACTTGTAACTTGTAAGTATGATACCTGTAGTTTATAAAAGTAGTACTACATTAGACATAGGTACTTTATCAACTTTAATTACCTAATCAAAGTTTACGAGCCATGTTGGTCTGCCACACCGTTCACTAGGTTGATATGAATTTAATGCGATAAAAACAAAATTAAGAGTAGTTATAACTACACAGATGGCAGCAGTGTTCCATGAACACAATTGATAATCAAGAAAAGTTTAAAAAGGCTAATTTAGTTTTATAAAAAGTTTTTGCAACATTTACGGAGGAATATGTAAGGAAATAAAATCTGTTCTTGTACCTATATTTTAATACCTAAATGTACATCTTTTACTATATAGTAATTTGTAGAAAACCTTTTTTACAAAGCTTTTTAAACTTTTAGGAACTTTTTCAACTTATTAAAAAAAGCGTTCTTGTATTTTCTGTGTAAATTTATGTGGTTGCGTGTATTTTTTTATCTGTAATATTAATTATCATTTATCACTGTAAATATTGCTAAAATTTCGTTATTTTTTAATTTTATTAAAAACTAGCAAACTCGGCCCGCTTCGCTGGGCGTACCTATGTTGTAATAAATTAAACGGTTTTTAAAATTTTCTAATAAAATAAAAGTTGCCTTTTAACATTAGCTATCTGCAAGTGAAAGTCCCGTCAAAATCAGTCCAGCCGTTTCATAGATAAGCCGGAAAAAACAGACAGACAAAAATTAAAAAAAAAAAGATTTTCTGATGTTAGTAACATATATACTTTCATAAGCATTTAGTGAAAAGCTGTTAATTTGAAATTAAAAACAACAAAAAAGTTGCTAATTAGAAATAAAAGACACTTCAATTTTATTACCTTATTTGCTTCAAGATTAACCAAAAGTAATTTAAAAAAGCTAAGCGTACTTATTTATTTATTAAAATTTCTTCGTCTCACTTTATATTTAGAAATATTATTGTAAAATATAAACCTTCTCCATCTTAACGGGCAAAAGTTTTGAATATTAGGTACGTACTTCCGAATTTAGGGTTGAAATACAGATATAGTAAAATGAAACTGGTGATTATATTCCGGTTAAAATCTTCAATATGTGTTGTTATAAGCTCTTAAGCTTATAAATAGCTCGTACGAAAGCAATCCCGAAATACATTATGGTGCATACAGCATATTATGTAGTGTATCGCATACTGATTTTAAACATTAGCTTATTATTCTAAGTATTTTTAAAAATGATTGGTGACTTTTATGAGTAATAAACAATGCAGGTCAAGGATAGTTGCATGTGACTCTACTTTTCTAAGAATATTTCTTGCATCAGTAATTCTATTACAATTTTCTTCATTTTCAGGAAAACTACGTCAAATAAATTGATATTTATTTTTTAAACATTATAGGTATATTTTATTGGCCAATATTTGTCAATGCCTCAATAAAATTATAATTTAATTTAATTGATTTTCTTCAAGAACTTCCCCACTGGAGTATGAAAGTGATAGGAAAAGAGAGTGCACTTGTGTCTGCACGTACACTTGTGCACTATAATATCTCCTGAGTAGTTCGTTAGTTCCAATGAGATTGGCCGCCATGGCCGTAATTGGTCGGAGACCATTATTATTATACACAGTTGTAATTAAACTAAAAAATGGGGGAGTGACTAAATCTCCCACGGTAAAAAGCCTGCCTGCCTGTTACTCTCCAGTTCAGCCTTCCGACTATCTCCACAGAAAAAACTCTATTTCGACGTGAAAGTACACGTTCAAATTTATAATATTAAATATAAGGATTTAGACAATATAAATAATAATTAATAATAATTCTTATATATAAAAATATACCTAAGTACCTATATTTTTATGTATAAAAATTAGTACAGTGAAAACATCTATGGACGGAGTCTAAAATATTTCATATAGTGCCCGTTAATAAGAGCACCGTATGAATAATAAGAGTAAACTGGGTCAATAATAAATCACACAGGACAGACACCTGTGTAACCGAATTAGAGGAAAAATTAATAATTATTTACTTTTGCGTAGTGAGTAAATTCCATTGATATTTAATTTAATATTGAATCATTGGGGCCTTCGATGTGCGTCTCAGCGGACAAGTCGCCATTGACATCATAGTAGCGCAGCATGTTTGGATGATGTCACGCGTAGTAAATTAACATAATCGTGTATAAGTTATATCACAAAGTCAAACATTGTTTTCTTGTTATCTCTTATAACAGGTACAATACGACCTTAATCTTGGTTCTAATTGCTATTAGGTAATATTCTTCTCAATTAATAGGTACTTAATGATTTTGTTCATAGTTTATAGGCATTTAGCTTATTGTAGTCGTAGCTTAATCGCTTCATCTGTTTTCTTATGTATTTAATTTTTTTTAGTTTACCGACTGAACTGATACAATATACCTAATGAAATCTGAGATACTCGTAATCTAGGCAGTGCAGTGATATTTGAAGGTCTTGACTTTTGTGTGCTTCTCCTTGACTTATAAAGGGCTATTTCGAAATACCCACGTTGTATTATGACTAATGATAGTCATGCATTGTGATTCAATATTTCAATGAATATTTTATTGAGGAATGTTATTATTACGGGCATCCCAATTTTCAAAACTACTGATAAGAGGTCACGTAGAGACACTTATAGGTTTGACGGATGGAGCTTCACGCAGATGAAAAGAGTCCAGCGCTTAGTGCACACGCGCTGATTGTTTTCCAAAATTATTTTTAATTGGATTAATTCGACTTCTAAGTGGGTTACGTCGAACTGTAAACGCGGCGAAGCACTAATTTAGGTTTTGTTTACATAGTGGCAAACTGTTTAAGCGTTGTGAATTCTTTCGATTGGTTAGAGAAGTGACCTAAGCGTTATAGCATGTGGGATTGTGATCGACGTGAAAAGTTGATTGGAAGATAAGCTTATATTCACTTCGATATTTATCTCAAAAGATAGTTTATTAATAATTAATATGGGTGCAGTGAAAAGTAAATTATCTAGGGTTTGCCCGCCTCGGTGTGAATGCTGTAGATTTCAGAGGTCCGACTCTTATGACTTAAAGGATTTGCCGCGGCCCCCACAATTAGGTAAGTATTTTTTATACTATAATTTTTGCTATAGAATAAAGTGAGAACACGTTTGTTTTTGATTATTAAATTCGTACCAAAAACATGTTATTGTCAATTTATAAAACAGAACAAGAATTTTTACATTATGACCATTCTATTTCACAGTATCTACCAATGTACCTACCAATTCAGAAATGGCTATTATGATTTACTAAAAAAATATGTATGTGCAAACATTTACAAAGTCTATGGATTATCTACAGCTTCTTGTATTTTTATTAGTTAATTGTTACATCAAAGTAAACATAAAATATAGAGCAAGAAATAGAGCACCATCACAATAAAATTTACAAACTTTTGTTGTTTGATGTATATCGAAAATAAAACTCTCGCGTTTAAGACGTTCTTGCGGATGTCTCAATGTTTTGTGAGGTTTGCTTTAATTCTTAGCATATCGTCTAAAATTGTCAGTAGCGGGGTAACCATTTTAAAACGTAGAAGAGTATATTTCCCTTTTATATTGTTTGATCATGTCAGATAACTTAGTTACTGTCTACCCAATGTCTATGATATACTCGATGTTTCATACAAGTTGACTCTTTATTGGGTTAAATAGATAGACATAGGTATGTTATAGAAACTTAAGAGAAATTAAATAACCTTAGGTAAGCAAAAAACTGGCATAATATTTTTTTTGTAGGTATGCTTAAAATTAAAAATTTCGTAAACAAGTTTTCTTTGCATGTCATAAATCATGGTAAATATTTGTATATCTGATCAAATGTTAGAGATGACAATTGTAGAGCAGTAAACATCTTAATCGATTTTGTTTAGCAAAATCTCATTTGTCATTTTTAAAATTACATTCGTTTACTTATTTTGTCAGCTGGCCAATTTGTATAAGGAATGTGACCCAAGAGCAAGCACTGTTAAGGGAATCATGGCTTTGGTAAAACTTGACAAATAGTGTGTGGCTGTGTGCATGTCGTTCAAGGTGAACTGCTGCACGCAACCGACCTACGTACAGTTATTTCATTAAAACATAATAGCTCGTAATTCAATACCTTTACAGTTCAAAATAAATTTAAATTTATAATTAAGTCTATTCGTAGAATATATCCATTAGTAGCCAAGATATAACAGGTAATTTTTTTATAGTTGCATTCCAGCTTAACTATAAATAATAATATACTCTTTAGAAAAATTTGCATAAATTTATTCATGTTTTCCTTGTTTTAAATGTTTGTCGAAATAAAATTTATCGGTATTAAATATTAGCATAAATACTAGTTTCGTTAAATAAAAATGTAAACAAATATTGTGAATTAAGGAAATAATATGGGTTCGTCTAAAAACTATCTTCGGCAGTAATTGATTGTAATATTTTGGTATTACAACTTAAGTGAGTTTTACATAGTAGATATGTATTCAGGCCTTTTAAACGTCCCACTGCTGGGCATGGGCCTCCCTTCTATACCAGAGGGCCACAGTGGCCTAGTCTGGGTAGGAGGACTTCACATGCCCTTCGAAAGTTTGCTACGTTCTCTCAGACATGCAGGTTTCCTCACGATGTTTTCCTTCACCGTAAGACAAGTGGTAATCAGGTTAGGAATGATTCGCAAATCGCAAATGAAAAAAATCAGAGGTGTGAGACTCGGATTTGAACCCGCATCACTCAGTTATCCCAGCGAGCGCGTTACCACTGGGCTACCATTGTATAAATAGCATTTAAAGCATAAATAGTGCTTATGCTGTTGACTTAAGAAATTGCAACAAAGAAACAGGTACATTAGTTTTAACAATAAGTAAGTAGCATTTTAACATCGTTCCTACCTACCTACCATGCATTCTCACATCTGATACGTATATTAAAATTTTGACTAGGTAAGTCAAATCCGTACATTAAATATTTTTTTACAGAAATAGACATTTTTAGTTTAAAAATTTATAGTTTTTAAAATTTTTGTCTGTATGCCTGGGAACACAGCACAGAAAACCACAGGTCAGATTGGTATGGTGGTGGCTGTGTTGTGGTGATCCTGGCAACATATAGAACACCTTTTATTGTAGGAAAAATCACGTCTTTGATAAATTTTTCTAACCGTCAAAACGTAGGCAAGCGTAAGTAGCTCAAGCGGAGCGAGGAAGACGCTAGTATTTTATTTATAAAAACCGTTCATCATGCAATCTTAGAATGATCTTAGCTATCCTTAAATGCATAAACCTACGCGTGCGTGGGAAAACTAATTCAGTCCTTTAGTGGATATTAATAATTGTATACAGATATACATCTCTTCACCCACACCTATAATTAAAATCTAAACTAGAAGTATTTTTCTATCTTTGTTATCAAAAATGATTGAATCGAATAGGCTGATGAAATTAAGTCATTAGCAGCAAGTTGGAGTAATTGATCCCTAATAAAGAAGGGTCAAGGGTGGTACTACTCGTAAAAGTACTTGTATGACTTTTTAATAGGGCCCTGGGGGATGTATAAATAAAAGTGAACTGAAAACTATAGTTTATTGCTGGCTAACAATCGCCATTTCGTTTAAAAAAAGTCGCGCCGTCTATTATTTTAACTTCTAAGGCGCAAATGAACGTTCCTCCACGTACTGGTCGCTCGCCGTAGGTCTTAATGTTGGGCCTGACTCTGCGTTCGCGGGCCCTTACGTGTTTCGCAGCGCAACAATGTTTTAGGACTTTACTTTTAACTAAATCTGTATGCCGTTCAGTAGTAATTGACTATGACCTTAACAATTTCTTACTTTATACAAACATACATACAGGGTAGGTATTTGGTTACACATTAAAAATTGCTTTTGGTATTTGTTGATTTTCTCAGAACTATTGACTTATTTGTGTGTTGCCCTATGAGTCAAGATCCTGAGGAATCCTTTTTTGGGTATGCATTTGATGTAAAGATGTGAGTAATAAAATATTAGATCCGTCAATGAATGGTTTGCACAGTATTTCTTTGTAGCACCTTTGAACCATGTTTACTCCGTGACATCACCGTCTCGGTTATAGGAGTATTATAGATGGAGTCTAGTGCGCGAGCTAACAGTCCAAGGCGGTATTCTTAAGTAACTGGACGTCGAGCTCGCTAATTACCTATACGAAAATCAGAATTAGTGTGGGATTGATAAATAAAAGTAGTGTTTTAATTATTTGAATATGCTAACATATTAAATAGTGTATGCAATAGACTTAGTTCATACAGTTGTAAGCATGGAGTATATCAAGAATCTGTGGAGACACTATTTCGGACATCGTCATAAGTACATCATAGTCCCATTTCAGCCAGGTAATAGGGCTTAGAATTAAGGAATAAAATCAGAGTAATTATCTACGACAATTTTGATTTTAAAGTTATTTTATCCTTATTATTTAGGTCCTAATTGTTTTGGCGCCGAACCAACGCGAGATGCGAAATTTTTAGTGATGACGATCGGTATTTAGCTTTCGATGAATGAGTTATAATTATTATTAATAATATTTAGGTATTTTTTTAAATAGGTAATTTTTTCTTTTTTATGTAAATGTTAAGATTTATAAAATGGAATAATGAATATGATATATATGTACATATACCTACCTATAGCTTACATCTGAATAGGATATGATGTAAATGTGTACATTAAGATAAAAACAAGTTATTTATTATATTTATCATTATTTAAAGTTACCTTTGATTTGTGTGTAACCAAATAATGGTTACACACAAATGAAAACACAAACAGCGCAACAAAAACTATGTGATTTTCCTGTGCACGTTGGTTTCGTACGCGGTAGTATAAAATACCTATACGTAAATATATGTTAATTATTAATATTTTAATCAATGAAAATTTCTGAGTTGATCTCCAAGGTAATGACGACTTCGCCCTACTGATTAATAAACGGACCAGTGATGGTCATATAGAGTTACGATTGCTTGATAAATTAACAAAACAATCTATTTATTCAGATGTCGTCGATGGCACAAGGCAAGGTGTGCTCTCCGTGCAAGGAATCGATTTTTGCATCGAAAGTAATGGGGAAAATCACAACACGAATAAATTCAATCTCATGACGAGAGAAGTTGACAGATGTCTTGTGATAAGACGAGGCCAGTCCTTCAAACTTGATATTCTGCTCAACCGGCCATATGACGCTAATAGAGACGCTATTTCCTTTATTTTTTACGTATCAGGTTTGTAAAATGTGGACATTATTTAATCTGAAGTATTAGATCATTATTTATTTTAAGAACAACAGACGTAATTGGTTACAATTTGTTTAAAGATGTGGAGAAGCGTGGGCCGTCAGATGAATCGAGCGCGGCTGTTCCTATGCTGGAGAAGGGTACAGAAACTTTAGGAATATGGAATGCTGTGTATGAAGGTCAAATAGACTCACACCTTATAGTAGCTGTCACAGCTGCCTCAGACTGTATCGTGGCTGCTTGGCGTTTTGACATTGACACCAAATTGAATGAAGGTGGATCCCTAAGTTACACCCATCCACAGCCGATATATGTGCTGTTCAATCCTTGGTGTCCAAACGACAGTGTTTATATGCCAGGTAAATTGCACTTCCTCATAGCCAATACTATTAAAACAATGTACATAATATAGTATTTTGTTAAAAAAAAACTACTAAGTATAAAAAAACCTTTTTTTTGAAGTAGCGTAATAATAATAATTAATAACACTTTTATATTATTATTATAGAACGCAGTCACCGTGAGGAATATATATTAGAAGATGGTGGTATCATGTACCGAGGAGTTTATAACATAATTAAGCCCATACCATGGTTTTACGCACAATATGAGAAGGATATTTTGGAATGCGCGTTATATTTAGTTCGAGAGATTGGAAAGGTGAGTGGATTTGATAATTTCAATACACATACATTGATTTGAGTATGATTCAGAATTAGACGACATCTTAGGTCAAAAGTTATCAGTTTATGTAATTATATAATATATTATTATGTAGAATTATAACTTACATTCTAGAATAATAAATTCATTTCATTAATTTTTCTTTGCACAAATCGAAATTTCACATTTATAAAATTATTTATATTTATAGATAAAATTACAAGTAGTCTTCCTTTTTTATTAATTCACTAAGAACTTTATTTAAGCACTAGTTCTCGCTTCGCTCGGGTTCGTCTCTGGTGACCCCCTTTAGCTAACAATTATTACAAACTTTGAATGTCTTACTTTTTTATATCTAATCAAAAGGCTAAATAATAAGTTTCAAGCTTCTAGCTTTAAAAATGAAGTAATTTCCACACAAAACTTCATACCCCTATTTCAACCCGTTACAGCCAGTATATTATCTATACTCTTTGCGTTACAGCCATTTTTTCGCCTTTAAAAGTAGCCTATGTCCTTTCTCAGGAGTCAGGGTGCAGACTATCTGTGTACCAAATTTCATTAAAATCGTTCCAGTAGTTTTTGAGTTTTTTCGTAACATACAAAAATACGAAAATAATATTAGTATAGATAATAAAATAACATAAACAGTTTCAATGTTACTACTGCAGTCTGCATTAGTGGAAGAACTAAGTCTGACAATTATTAAGAATGGGTATTTAGTAATAAAAAAATGATGCCGTAGAAATAAGAATGTCACAGAAAATTTTTTAAAAAAATTCTGTATTAAAAAAAATAATATATAAATATTTATTGCATATTTCATTTCTAAGGTCAAAGGACGTGCGCGGGGCGATCCCATCAGAATTGTACGAGCTCTTTCAGCTGCGGTTAATGTTCAAGACGACAACGGAGTACTGTTTGGCAACTGGGGCAAAGATTTGAGTGACTACAATGGCGGTACACATCCATTAAAATGGGTTGGGTCATTGTCTATATTGCAAAAATATTACGAAAAGAAAAAGCCAATTAAATATGCCCAATGTTGGGTGTATGCTGGAGTTTTAACTACGGGTAAGTGACAAATTAATTATTATAAAATATAATTATGTCTTATTATTTTTTTGCCGTGAGCTTATTATAAAAATAGTCTAAAGACTAAAATATATTGGAGAGATAGCCTAATAGGTACATATATGGAGCCTGATAGGTACATTTGGTATGCAAAAGTTTGATAAATAAATTATTATGAACAGTTTGCAGAGCATTGGGAATCCCCTGTCGGCCAGTGACCGGGTATGATGCCGCACACGACAGCCAAGGCAGCCTCACAATTGACATTATTAAAGACGAAAAAGGCAACACTCTAGAGGAATTCACCAGGGATTCAGTATGGAACTATCATGTTTGGAATGAGGTGAGAGAGCTAATAATAGAATTAGGTATATAAAATTATTTGGCCACCAGTATTAAGGGCTATTAACTTTATTGATTTCTTGCTCTATCGTCTCGCCATCTGTTTCTCGTGAAAATGTTACGAGAAGTTTTAAAAATAGTTTTCATAAAACATGTACAATTTATTAAGAAGAAGGAGAGCGCTTATTTAAAATTTTGAGTATTTAAAAGATTTGAAACAAATTATGTACTAATATAAAGATTTATAAGTGTTTTAAGTTTTTGTTTTTGTAAAAAGATTTTTACAAAAACAAAAACTTAAAACACAAAATATTTTTTGCTCTACATTCATATTCGTGGTTACATCAAAATGATAATACTCGATCCAATACATACTTTTTTTTTCTGATAGGTAATCTTTTAAATTTACAGGTATGGATGGATCGACCAGATCTAGGACCTGAATACGGTGGATGGCAAGCTATCGACTCGACGCCGCAAGAAACTTCAGAGGATGTTTACAGAATGGGGCCAGCATCACTACGGGCAGTTCGCGACGGAGAAGTACAAAGACCTTATGACGCATCTTATGTGTTTGCCCAAGTAAACGCAGATAAGGTTTGTAAAAATATTATTTTTCCAGCGTCTTAGAAAACTTTGTATTATATTCGGTTAGTTAAAATGGTAACACTGATTTAATCACTTTTATATTTTAGCTCCTATGGAAATATGCAGGGGAAATTCAACCATTAAAACTTTTAGCCAGAGATACTATTTCAATTGGAAGAAATATCTCAACAAAAGTAGTTGGACGAATGGAGAGGGAGGTATGATATTTTCAAATTTTAACTAATATAATTAACGTTTTAAATGAAATGAAGGTAATGCGACCCTTTGCTTTGCCTGTACTGAAACATAGATCATAACAAATAATATAAGGTTATGTGTGTGTCTATTATAGAAGCAATGGAATCGCAAGTTTTAATTTACTATGTTAATAATAATTTTTTTTCAATGACTAATGTATACTGTTGGTAATCCGTAATCCCATATAAATAAAATGAGAGCGATTGTGACTGCTATTCCTTTTTGTCAGGCGTTATTTTTTTAATAATTAATACTACTTTCAAACAGATTACATAAAGGGCTCGTTTTTAGATAACTTAAAAATATTGTATTTGTTATGGAGTTTGTGTAGTTTTTTGTTTTCTATCGTTATAAGTAAACATTCTTTAAAATCGAAATATACTTGAGTGATGGGTCTGGTTGACCGTTGAGGGCAAGAAAATATTTCTCAAAAACAAACTACAAAATCAAACAAAATTTAATGGAATTATTTATATATAGTCTAGGATGGCTACTGCTACCTATTTACTAAAAAATGCATTTTTAATAAGAAAGTTAAAAATTGATATTATTGATTTAACGTAGCGCCTGATGTAAAACTGTTAGCAATTTACAAACTAAACATCATAAATCATTGCTAAACTACATAATATGATGATGATCAAATCTAGTATTGTATTATGTGATCTGTGATAAAATAGTGATTTAATATCCGCTTTTCTTAAATTATATCTTTGATGCATTATTTTTTTAGGATATAACGAATTTATATAAGTACGCTGAAAAGACTCAAGAGGAGCGCGCTACGATGGAGAAAGCACTACGTAAATCTGAAAGCATTTTCGCACGATATTATCTTAATGACGTTTTCAATGATGTCATTTTTGATTTCGAACTAAGAGATGACATCAAGATCGGGCAAGATTTCAATGTGGTAAGCTAATTTTTATTTGATTACTACAAGCACCTAGCTGAGCTAGCATGTTCGTGAATTAGGTGCTTCCCTATTGATGTAATGTTAGGATTTGTGTTTGATAAATATTTGCATAGTATCAACCTTGTTTGGAAATAATTTGTGTACAAGACACAAATTAAATTATCGCTATTACGACAAAAAACTCGTGGTTTTAAAATTATTATATTCAGAATAGCGTTTATTTCTTAGATTTGCGTAGGTCTCTCGGATCGGACTCGGATCTTAAAATTTATTACATTTTACGTTTACTTTTTTCGCTCTATCTAACATATTTTCCTGATATTTTTTACATTATATGGGAATATTATAGAATATACAATTTCTTTTCAGATATTACATATAAAGAATCGTTCGACAACTAACAAGCATCAAGTTAAGGGAGTATTGCGTGTCGATGCAGTGACTTACACTGGCGTTACGGGTGACGGAGTAAAGAGGCATGAGTTTGACATAGTGATAACTCCCGAAGCTAAAGAAAAAGTTACCTTACTTGTGACCTTCGATGACTACTACAAGAAACTTATTGATCAAGTAAGATTGTATCTTTAATTCACTTAAACTTTAATAACTGTTTTTGTATCTAACTTTAAGTAGTTGTTTTAGTAGCTCTTAAATGTAGCAAACAAAAATGGCCCAAAGAATAGCCTAAATTGCTGTGTTTTTTTTGTTAAAGTGCTGTTCAATTTCTTAGTATGCGATGAGGCATCTTCACTAATATAGTGTTATGTGAGGTGGTATTTACATTCCATAACCCCACACAAAGATAGGATAGTGCTAATCGGGCTATTTTTGTTTGCTTGAATAGACAATAGATTTCGTTGACTGTCAAATAGTTATACTTTTCATTTTATAAATACCTAAACAATGTTAAATTGATCCTACATTCTAAATACAAAAAAAAAATTCAAGTATCTTTAACCATGATAAACAAATATAAAAGTGCTTATAAGCTCGATAAACAAAAATAAGATAGCGCCATCTGCTAATACACAACAAAGTACAAATTCATATTATCTAATTGCTGATATTTGAATAATCATTGAAATTATGCAAATTTACAGTCGCAATATATGTAACTTTTAGGGGCCTACTTATTTCTTTTTTGTTAATTTAACACATCTTTAACAACAAATTAATACACGTAACACCATCTATTAACATTTATTTGAACATTTCACTCCATGATATTATGTAATCTGAGATATAAGTAGTACATATTTATACCATTAATTAAAATATAAGTAATTCATAGAATTTAAATTTGTTCTCTGAAATAATTGGGTGTAAGTTTAATTACATATATACCTATTTACCGACCATCCATACTAATATTATAAATGCGAAAGTAACTCTGTCTTTCTGTCTGTCTGTCTGTCTGTCTGTCTGTTACCTTTTCACGCCTAAACCACCCAACCGATTTTGCTGAAATTTGGTATGTAGATAGTTTGCATTCATGAGAAGGAAATAGGCATATTATTTTTTGGAAATTCAACCCCTAAAAGGGTTAAAAGGGGTGGCAAAGTTTGTATAAGAAAAATATTTTTATTGCACATTTTTGCATGAAACTTTGAATTAATGCTTTTTAGTACAAATGATGAAACACGTATTTCAGGGTTTTTCGAAATTCACCCCCATTGGGGGTTAAAGGGGGTGGCTAAGTTTGTATGGGAAATTTAATTCTATTGAAATATTTTGCGTGACACTGAAATAATGCTCTGCAAATCAAATTAAGAGGGCCAGAACTTTAAATGGGGAATCAGTCCTTGGTACATTATAAGTAACAGTATATAAGCAAAAATGTTTATTTTATTCACTCTTAGCGCGAGCGAAGCCGCGGGCACCGCTAGTTTCTAATATCTAATTAAATTATTTTCAGGCATCATTTAATATAGCCTGTTTGGCGACTATTGTGGACAGGAATTTTGACTTCTTTGCTCAAGATGACTTCAGAGTTCGCAATCCTGATATTAAAATAACCATCGACGGCAAACCAACGTCAAGACAAGAATTTTCAGTAACGGTAACCCTGGAAAATCCCTTACCAATACCGTTGAGAAATGGCAAGTTTTATATACAAAGTTCAGGACTTGATAAGCAACTCAAGATTGAGCTAAACGAGGTAAGCATTTTCGTACAATAATCAGTATTACAAAACACACGTAATCAGTATTACAACACCATAATCCATGTAAAATGTTAAATGGGTGAAGTTATAGATATTTTCAAAAGTTTGAAAAGTTAGTAGAATTACAAAAATTTTTTTACAACATTTATGAATAAATACTTAAAAAAAATCTTTAATTTTAGAACGTGGCTCCAGGTGCTTTAGCGACAGCGCAATTCAAACTAACACCACCATGGGCTGGTCGACACCAAATTTCAGCAAAATTCACTTCAAAAGAATTGCACGATGTGGATGGTTTCCGCTCAATAATGGTCTCAATGCCTGACAGTAATGGAATCCCCTTAATTGACGCGAACGAATCTCTAAGCATTTCAGTTGTCTAAATCTTTTGAACCGTCGGTACCAAAGTACCTAACCTATAGGCTATATATTAGAAATTAAGTCGCGAACTGTATAAATCCAAATAAAAAATAGCTTTGTAGCTTTATTTATATTATTTATTTAAAAAATGATAAATATTTCATGTACATCTCTAATTAAAATTATATTCTTTTAAGCTAAAATAAACTACGTATATACAAATATTTCACGTAAGAGCCTAGGAGCGTAGAAATCAGACTTGCTATATTCTGTTCCATGAAGAAAAATTAAAATTATTTAAATGTAAATACATTTGTATGCAAATTTCAGTTTTTTTTATTTTCGAAAATTAATTATTATTTTTCTAATATAAACTAGATATTTTTCAAAGATGTAATAATGACGAAAACTATGTATTGTACTTTATAATGTATATCTAGGATAAATATAGAAAAAAAGAAAATGGGTTTGAAGAGCAAGACCTTTTATTGTATTAGGTATTAAGTATTGCTAGTAAACTAAACAGCTTTAATATAAAATTTAATAATTTATAAGATTATAACACAGTATTAGTCCATATTATAGTCATTATTTATATGCTGTATGTAAATGCTGATAATTTTGAATTTTATTGACGTAATGTGTGATACATAATGTGAAATGTGTGTGCCTTAAACAGAATAAAAAATTATATAGAAATAAAAAAATAAGTATTATTAGTCATTTTATTATCATTAACCTTACTTTCTTAAATTCAAATAAGTTCAGGAACCTCTGGATTATCAATAAAGCCTGGAGAACATGGCTTTCCACATAAATTCATACAAAAATTTTTAGTACGGGGCATTGTTTTTGTTTGAGTCATTTTAGTAAAATCAAGCACGCTATCTGAAGGTCCTATTTCCAAAAATTCTCTTTTTGATTGAGTCATACGTTCTTGACAATTCTTTAATTCTTTATTAGTTTTAAGGGGCGATAATTTTTCAGATGTTAGAAGCAACTTATCTTGTACATTTCTTAATTTTGGCATTGTGATTAATAAATGTCCAGTAATTTGTGATCTTTGAGCTGTTGAATTTTCAATTTGTATGTCTTCAGGAAGATGTAATTGAAAAATTTTGCCCTTAATCGTAACCCTTACATAATTTGTTTGGATGTCAATAGACAGTAGACTCGTATCTAAGTGCTTATAAATAGCTAAATCTAAAGTGTATACATTAGGTACCGTATCACTAAATGTAAATTTTATTTTAGGTTGATTTATGTTAAATGGTCTGCCATCAGAAGCAAAAAAATTAATCTTCCGTTTTTCTTGTGTTTCTGTTTCTGTATTACCAGTTTTTGATTTTAACATCCGCATACGCTCAATTTCATATCTTACTTCGGGAGCGTGTTCAGATTTTTCAGACCAAAACTTTTTAGTAATTTCATCAGTGTCCATATCCTTATATTCATTTAACCACTTATCTTGTATATCCCTTTCTAAACGTGATTTTTGTGCTTTTCTTTCACATTTGTAAATTTCTTGTTCATATAAAATATCTGATCTTATTAAAGGTAGGTTTTGTAGAGCTTTAATGCGTTCAGATCTTTCAATGTCTTTTCCATCGAGTGACGCTAGTTGTGGTAATGAACCAATAACGTAATCTCGATAGTTCTCATAATCAGTGCACGGGTTTCCTGTCAAATATAAATTCTCTAAATTATAATTTCCCGCTAAGGATTCGACACTCAAAATATCTCCGATAAAATTCAATGTCAAATCTAACTTTTGCAACGATTCGCATCTTTCTAAATTTTCTATAACTTCTATATTGTTTAATGCTAAATTTAAATAGGCTAGGTGTTTTAACTTGTTTAAATTTTCAATTTTAGCTATTAAATTACTTTGTATCAAAAGAATTTTTAGTTTTGGGCACCAATCTTGGATAAATTCAATTTTCTCAATATTTTCCTGGTGTAGAGCTATTTCTTCTAATGGCGCTAACAATCCATCGTGGTGTTCTGCTTTTTTACGCACTAATTCAACAGTAATCTGAACCATTTTTTATTAAGAAAATGATTGAAGCACAACACAACCCAGTATAAACATTAGCTTGACAACAGTTGCTAGGTAAAGTAAGCAAATCGCTACACGAGGACTGAAGAGGCTAGTTATTGATTTAATATGAAAATATTATTACTCACATAATTATTAATTTTATTATTTATTTAGATATTGATAAACCCATTAAATATTACGAGTAAGTAATGAGTATCAATTGCTTTTAAACATAACTTTATAATCACCCCTAAAACCTGTATTTCGATTGATTCTTAGAAAAAAAAACCTAGAACGTATTTTTATCGATCCATATAGGTATACCTGCTAAGACACTCGCGTTATCAACGTATGAATAATCAAAATAAGTTAAGCCCTTTAGTAATTACGAGGGGATATAAAGTCGGGGGGATATAATACATACATACAGATCAAACACATAATCCTTCTTTCGGTTTCACTGCAGTCGGGTAAAAATGAGTCTCATAGATTATTATCAGTTTTAAAAAAGTTACTGAGAGGCTATATGACTCCAAGAATAGAGGTACACTCTGTTACTTTTGTAATATTTTAAATTTTTATATAAATGAGTACTTTTATACGCATGCTTGCAATGTTTTCAATAAATAATAGCGAGAAACAGTTTGAAGTAAAAGAATAACGAAGGGTAACGATAGAATCGGCAAGATCTGAATTGGTTATCTCTCGATCTCGGCGGTCGGTAATCCGTCATTTAACATTCCAGCAGTGGCACCCAGCCTGCTCAACTGAAGCGTACTAAATTAATATCGCCGTGATGTACAAGGTATTAAAATATTTTAAACGATGCCATTTATAATACGACGTTCAGATATCAAGTCGCAAGAGCACAACATATTTTATTCCACGAAACTGCCAAAAGACAATGAGGATGAAGGATTACTATCATCAGAGACTCGTTTTGTTGTTATTGTTTGAGGTTAGGACGAAAAAACGAAGACATTGAAAAAACGAAAGACGTTCGGATGAAATAAGGCATGACGGAGGGAAAGACGGTGTTATTAGTAAAAGGCAGAGAGCGGCGCCCCGCGGTCTGTGTGTTTTTAGGGGCCTGACGCAGCGGGAAGCTTTGGCGCTTATCAACCCAATGAATACAGTCTCACATTTTCCCGTGTTATTTTCTAAATAAGTACACGCAGAAATAGTTCTTCTTATATTGTAGGAAGATACATTTTTATCTGTTTTCATATTATTTTAGGGTGTAATACAAGTACATCACTATACAAACGCGACATGCCCACTTATTGAAAGTAGTCAATTTAACATTTTGTTGTTTACAAAACACACAGTTGCTGTCCAGGAAATATTGAAATTAAGAGTGTAATTTATAGCGATAAATCAATATCATATCTTAAAGCACTTTTATGAAAATCAACCTTATTTGAATAAAATATTAAAAAACGTTATCAAACACATTTGTGCCAGTAGCGGTAGAGTTACTTCGTTTTAGTTTATTTCGGTAGATGTCGCTACTTGTATGAAATGGTCAGTAGTAATATATTTTGAGTTTACATTGTACCTTTGTAGTTGAGTTAGAAAGTATTTCTATTCACTTAATGTGTTAAATAATATTAGTAAAAATAGCTTCATTATTTTCTAGTACAATCAATTGAAATTCATTTTCATGAATTACCAATAATATCTAATTTAATGGTTAACGGTGATATGTATAACAATGTATAAAATTTTACTACCTGACTAACTGTATGGAAATCCTGATTTTCATGGGAAATTCGAAGGAAGATATTATAATTATAATAGAGGTCATAATTATTTTACATTTTTATTGATTGTTATTTTGGAATAATAAGTACAAGGGCCTCGTAGAATGTAAAATGAATTAAACAAATTATAATTACGTACACATTTTAATAAAATAATAAAAGTTTACATATTTCGCACAATTTGACGATCGCATTTTTATATTATTTATTCCATGAAGAACTAAAAATCATTAAACAATTATGTTGTCAGCGCGTAGACCTTTTAGGATTTTCGACCTGTCCTTACGTTGAAATTTTGATCTTAATTTTTTGCGCGGCGACCACTGACCCAATCTCAGCAGAATCCGGCTCACTGTTTTACACGCAAATGTCAGTACAAGTCAAAACAACCGTCATCACTCTATCACGTCTCTGTTAAGATAAAAGTAAAACAAAATTTCATGAAACCCCGTTGCTTCGTTCCACTTATTTCTCATTTCGTGCTAAATTGCCGTGTTAATGAGATATGATTTATATGCCAAAGATTTCATTTTGTCTCTTTTAAATACAAACTGCTATGGTAATGCGTAAAATTAAATAAATTGCTAGCGTTCTCCATAATATAACTAATGACTAATGTGTCTTACTTTGATTTTAAAGCGAGATAGTGCAGTACTATTATAGTATTATGTGAATAGTAGAGTGGACTAGAAGGGAAAGATTAAACAATTAATCATATCTAAATACCTATACTCTATTCAAATTGACTTTTTTACATGCACTTTTGAATTGTCAATTTTACATTTCAAATTTAAAACAAACTCGTTTATTGAGTTATGTAAAAAATGTAGAAATTAAATCTACATTATAAGATTATATTTCATGTATAATACAAAAATACTTAATTACGAACGAAACGTAACAGAAATATTTTGTAGGTATTTACTTTATTTTACAAATTGCATGATGTTATAAGAGTTAAGATATCATAAATCCTGTAAACTGAACATGTATAAAATATTAAATTCCCTCTAAGTTATATATAATTACTTTAATTTAAGAATTATGAATGCTTACGAAAAAGTCTCTTTATAAAATATTCTGGTAGCATTACTGTGAAAACTGACAAGTAGCAGGGCATAGATTTATTTCCGTGCTGGGCAGTAGTGCATGAGGAGCAATCTGGCGGCATCAACTCGGGCGCAATCAACGATTCGTCTCGCCGGGCGAGGAGAAGCGGGGACAGCCCATTCTCACGTAAATAATTACCGGCAAGGTTCAAATTACAAGGCGCCGTTGCGGCCTGCCGATACATATTCATCACATGTTCGCGCCGCGCGTGACTGCTTCCTCAGGGCAGTTGGGCCGAGTCCCAACTTACGGTACCAACACTTGTCTTAATCATTTTTACTAAGTAACTTACAACTTTATTATTTTCACCTGAATAACATTATTTTATACGCTTTTTGTCCCACGGCTCCGCTTGCATAGTAAGCAATGCGAGAATAAAAGATAACCTAGGTCCATGAGGACGGATGGACGCAAAGTAATGACGTCCTTATCTATATCTATAAAATCTTTTTAGCTGTTTAAGGCTGAAGCGGTAATAAGCAGTCAAGTAGATTTTGTGGTTTGACGAGGTCCACAATATGATCTTTGAGATGTTCAACTTGTCCCACTCATATCGGTTTCCTGTCCTTCTTAATGAAGGACAGGAAGAAGCATCAGAAACTTAAAATATACATAATGTTTCACCTCTGTTGATTTCTTTATAACTATGGAGCTTTAGTGTTCTCAATAAAATAATTTCGAAACAGTTTTTTTGTATATAGGTAGGTAAAGATAAAAGAAAAACAGCCAGCAGCAGATTTAGTGTTATTAATAAAATAAGATTGTGGTCGAATTTCGACTTCGAGATGAACTCTTATCAAAGTAAAACCATAAATATATTTAAAGATAGTCTTATTTAATGTGAGATGGGTAATAATTATTTAACTCTTTATTCTTACATTTATTAAATTAATATTAATTGTAAAAGCAATAGTTTTACTGCCATGTTAAATATGCATAAATAAATAAATATATGTATAAGGAAGGAAATCTTAACTAACTTGTCTTTGTCATGTCTATAGAATAATTCGAGTAACAGTTCCCGAACTCTTGGCTTATGATAAACTACTTAGGGAGTACGGTAAGAGGCAGGAGTCGATCATCAACATCAATGAATTCTTAATTAGAATCATCAAATTGCACACCGGATGCTGTTTAAGCGATAAATTATGCACTCGGAGAGGAGTACTAATTTCGATGCCGACAAATTTTCCACAACCGCGATTTTAATGCGTTTCAAATAATGTCTGTAGGCAACGCTAAATGATAAATCGTCGAGGGAACGCCTTCGAGTCGAGTTTAGTATAAATGACTGAAGGTCCTGCTCC
Source organism: Boloria euphrosyne (assembly GCA_951802675.2). NCBI lineage: Eukaryota > Metazoa > Arthropoda > Insecta > Lepidoptera > Nymphalidae > Boloria > Boloria euphrosyne. Next base: position 10,532,962 of record OX637873.1, on the reverse strand, counting down.
GACGAGGAAAGAACGAAGGAGACGGAGGCGTCTGGTAAAAAAGGAATGGGTAAGGTGAGAGCGCGATGGTGTTGAGATAATAACAGTGCAGTTCGCCGCGGCCGCTGCCCTGCTTTGAGATATGCCGCCGATGCGCCCGCTGCCGAATATAACATTAGTCGTAATTTGAATATAATGCTTGCGAAATATATTTTTCTATTAATCGAAGAGAGTGGAAGAATGTGTCACCGGAAAGCGGGTCGACAGGGCGTGTCGGGGTGAGCAAAACAAACAAGTTAATTGTATTTATTCAAATGCGGTGGGGAGCCGAGGGTGCACAGCCGTCACCTCATGAATAGGCATGGGACGATCGGCCTTTTGCGCTATGTGCTCTGTCATCCTTCGTTCTATAGCTCGACTGAAGGAGCTGGTTTAACATGTTGCATAGGGCTATAGGTACATATGTTTGTCCTGTACAGTTATTGTATAAATAATAACCACAAAATGTTTGAAAGCATATGAAATATCTATCATATATTAGAGCTATAAAGTGGGGAAAGAAAGTAAGTTTTTGTCAAATACGTTAGTTAAAATGTGAAATAAGAGCAAATTATATATTGTATCTTAAATAGTCTTAATTTGAAATATAAAACATTATTACATTATTCTATTAGCTATCGAATTATACAAATGAGTTACAATAGCGTAACTCAAAATTGATACTTTATCGATTAACGAAGTACACTGTACTGTGTACACAGAAGAAAAATAACTAATACTTACGCTAAATTTTTGTGAGCTTTCTGCATTTTAAAATGTAGTGCATAAAATTTAGATTTATGAAAAAAAAATGTTGTGAAAAGTGGTAGTAATTGCTACAGTTACTAAATAAAACACCAAGACAAAATTTGAAATTTCTATTATATTTCTTATCAGTCTTAATTGATTTATTAACCATTATAGACAGTTTCTGATATATCTCTCTAATAAAAGGGATAAGCCAAAAAAGATATAAGCTAAATTTTAGATAACATGGCCTTTTACTTTAAATAACCTATGGTAGAGCTCATGTTCAGGTAACATTTTAAAAGCAAGGAATTTCATACATTTTTTTAATAACACTAATAATAAGCTTTTTTAATTAGGTAAGCTCATATTTTACTGTGTATAGGTAAGTACATTTTTTTATTTTTCTTATATGGATTTCTTTTTTAATTTTAACTGTGCGTTATGATTAAAAAATATATAAAACGGAAGAAAACATAGCAAATTTAATATATGTGTTATCCAATATCTCTTATGATTAAACTATACTGATCTACATCACGCCTGACTCTATCGCTTCATTAGGAAACGTAAACAAAAAAAATGTTAACGAGTTTTTTGGCAAAAGGATAGGTTATGCCATTAGGGGCTATAAAGTTTTTTATGGCTGTATATGGAATGATTTCCAAATAACATCAAGGCTCTTGCAAAATGTCATCTACCAAGTTCGGTATCAAATTAAGATTCTTATTGTTTAGTAGAGAACAGCAGAATCACATTGTAATAAATTTTGTAAAACCATAATGTTTTAACTTTCTCGTGTTAAACTAAACATGAATAGACAAGAAATGAGCAAAATTATTGACGGTGGTTTATGATTTACATATTACTTCGTCGTCCATGAGCTCGACTGGGCGGAGTAATGTCTGACAATAGAGGCTCAGCATTGTTTGCTCATGTAAATTGATCCAAACGACCTCACTAACTGCTGTTTGTTTTCGGTAGTGGTATGTGACGGCTTCGACATTGCTCTATTCATGAGACCTCTGATGTTAAGCTGAAGTAAATATGTAAGTGTACATCCATAACAGTTTCACATTTGCTCCTAAAACTTAAAAGCTCAAGGAGCTTTTTGATTATTGTTGACGAATGGTTTTATTATGCGGCAAATAAATACATAACTCCATAAAGTCATTTGAATGTCATAATATATATCTACTTATTTTTAATTACCGTGCCATCAGGTAGAAGAAAAATATTCTACAATTTCCCAAAATATATAATAACCTAAAATTAATAAGCATATTACAGCATAAGCGCTTTTGTTCCAGATTATCTCATAAATCTTTCTTTTAATTAGGCACAGTGAGCCACCACACGCCGCGTAATCCGATTTGCAACAGCTACTCACTTCACTCACTCCCCTGACGATACAACAATCAGAATGTTTATTTGTACAAGATATTTAGTCACTTCCCCAACGGATCAGTGGACAGAATGGGAAGATAAAGTGAAGCTAATAGTAGGGGTGGGACGCCCATCCCCTAGTAGCTATCTATAATTATGTGACTTAGAAGATCATGCCTCATTATTTATTGCTCACGTATAACGTATTGGGTAAAACTAATAGTTAAGTATGGCATTTGTAAGAATTTTGTTTTGAGTTACTTGTGTATTAGGTACACCTTTAAGTTTATAAAGGTATATGCACGGAATAATATTTACAAAATGTAATGTGCTCTAAATAATTAATTGAAATAAATTATCTCATCCTAATAATCGTAAGTTTTTGTTATTTTTTATATGGAAACATTAACTTAAATAAAGTGGGACACGCGGAAGGACTATTTAATAGTAGGCTGTATAGAAGCTATAAACATTCAACGTTGGGTTAGAGATAAAGCGGGGTCGCCCGGGTTGTTTTCTTTTTATGTTCGTGTTATCTATAACTTCAAAGTTGTACATGAGCAAGATATTTTGCGTAAATATAACATTCACCTTGATGTTGCTTAAACTACGAGATTTATTATTTCACAAAATCAAAATTTTCTTTCATCTCTGTCAAATACTTGAGACAAATGTAGAGAAGAGAAGAATTTTATTTCAGAGAGGAGCAAGACTTACAATGGCAATATTTATTTAATCCTAACTAATGATCTGTATACGGACGGGAAACTTTGCCCTCTCGTGATTTTGTAACAGGCATGTGTCAGAACAACTTGCACGTTCTGTTGTGTAGAATATGAAAACTTTTTTGATATTTCTCTACCTATCATATCAGTTGTGCTTGTGTATCTAGTAGAGTAGGTTTTTAATATAATGAAAAAAAAATACTTTAAATATTGTAAGTAACGTTTTATTTTGCCGTTATTGTTTATCGTCAGCATACTACTCGTATAACTCACGTAAGTCATACGGTAACGGAAAAAGAGACTAATGTAATTTTTTGTATAGTAATTAGTGGCAGTGTATGGGCTGAAAACTAAATATACCACATTTTATCTCTGCACGTATTACATATTCGTAGAGATCATCGAACACACAAACAAAAATTATGCCTTTCCAAAATACTAATTTTAGATAATCATATATTATGTAGGTAAATATATATATTATATAGTACAGATATATTATTTAAGATGATTTTTTAATATCTACGACTTCTTAGATAGTGTGTCCGGAAATGAAACAGCTAAAAGATAATACAAGGCGAGACTATTGTGGGCGACAACATAACCATAAATAAAGCGAATTGTTTCTTTGTTGAATAATTCTAAATAACATTAGTGAAGAATGTTCAAATTGTCACTTTGTCACAGCTTTGGATAGAAAAAGGCTCTGCAGGAGTCAGGGTAGACGCGCGGGGGGCGCTCGCCGGGGGTCACAGGACCTCGTGCTTGTTTAACTATAACATTTTTTTAAATGCATTATAAATGTGTGTTGACATTGTTTATATTATACTGTATCGTGAAATCTCGTCAATTGTCTGTATTTGTCTTTCAAATATTTGGGCTCTTATTTTGGTACTCGTGCTCTTTTTTTTATTGTAAATTTTGTATTTTAATATTCAGAAACATTTGTAGCAGATACTTAATCTAAAATAATATAAAATTTAATTAATGGTTAACACTTAAAGATTTTTTTATAATCATCGTATTTGTCAATAAATATTAACTTTAAATATTACTAAATTAAAGTAGTAGCCAGATTTTTCACAGACGGCAGCAGCTGTCGGATGACGCTAGTTTATATTATTCTATTATTTAATTTGTCCATGCATTGTGTCGGTACCGAGGGTAATATTTCCGTATTTACATGCGGAATCCGGACAGAAGTCAAGTTTGACAGTGTCAACATGTCAACATGACAATGGCCGTCACACGTCACTCGCTGTCAATTGAGAGCATGAGAAGCGGGCCCGGTCCCGCGGGAAGACCGCGACCGTTCCGCCATCAAGGATGTTCAACAAAAGAAAATATGTAAACCTTTTAAATTTACAAATTCCTCACGTTTTGATGAGTGATCGGTCTCTAGGCGCGCGTTATTCCCTGCAATGTATTGAGCGCATTTAAATTAATTGCTTTTGAATTTGCCGCTACTGAAGTCGGTAAAGATTTCTTTCTTTGTTATGCTTAAAGTTAAAATAAATGTTTATCATGAATTAAGTTTACAAATTAGTAAAAACTAATAAATGTATTTTTCTTACAATGTACAATGTACATATTTGTTTAGTTTGGCATATTAGATACATGTAAATGATAGATATATTTTTCTTTTGACTACACGTTTGGCTCAGTTTGTAGTGACCCTAGTTGCTGCGACAGCGGTTGCAAATTCCAGTCCCGCTGGGGGCAAGCATTTTTTGAGCATGAATGTTTTGTACACCTGTACTGTTATGGGTGTTTATATTTATAATGTGTATATATTTAAAGTTATATACTACATGTAGTGTATTAACTATCTAGTATCCGTAACACAAGCCTCGTAGCTTACCATGGAACTAGATGGTGTTGTGTGTAATAATGTCCCAGCATATTAACGTTCAGACATGAAGAGGAGTCCAATAAACTAAATATTATACACAACATAAATCCACTTTTAGTTTCTGTTTGTAATTTGTTTTATATTGCAATAATATTTAAATTATAAAATTAATACCATAATAATAGGCAGTGTTTGTCCAGTGGTAACGCGCTTAGGGAAACGAGTGAAACGGGTTTGAATCCCAGGTTTCGCACCTCTGATACTTTCATGTGATTACCACTTGTCTTAAGGTGAAGGAACACATCGTGTGGAAACCTTCATGTTTGAGAGAACTTAACAAGCTTACGAAAGTCATATGCAGTCCGCCATCCCGTACTTACTCGTTTTGGGGAGAGGCCTATGCCTAGCTGTGGGACGTAAAAATACGACGGCGGGCTGAATGCAAAATAAATAATGTCGTCGGTTTTTTATAAATAATCTAGCAATTCCCGCGGATCCGCCCACGTTCGAAGAATGAAAGTTTAAAGTTTTTGATGCTAAATCATGAAAAAGTGAAAAATAAAAATTTGGTCTAAGAATAAAAACTAAAATATCTGGAGAGGGCTACCCTTATGACCTGGGGGAACAAAAAATAGCCAAGATATATTCTCAGACCTACCAAATATACTTACACAAAAAAAAAAAATCGGCCAAGCTGTTTCGGAGGAGTTCGATAACAAACACTGTGACACGAGATTTTTATATATTAGATTATATAAAAATTTCTGAACTGCACAAAGATATTCTAATTTTGTATGACAATTAATATAGTTTTCTTTGAAATTCGTTACGCCGTTGAATTTAATTTACGGTTTGTGTACATAAGTATGATGTATAGACAGTTATTTTCGGCCCATTTGTAAAGTTCTTTGTGTGTGATCACACCCGATCGTTTAAGGACAATGGCAAACTGTAAACGAGCGGTGTCTAAATAAATCGGGACGAGTCCGCAAACAAAACGGGACGTTTCGACGACGTCACACAATGTGAGATTAATGGCTCTCTTTTTGTTATCATTTGATGCTCTTTACGTGTTTTGTGGTCTCGTTTCACGGTTTGTTTAGCGTATTAATGTATCAATAAGCGTTAAATCACACGTTGTTAAAATAAAAAGAAAATTATAAAGTATTATTTGTAAATTCTAAGGTTCAGCTAAACTTAAAAATATAAGATATTTTATGTCTGTTCTCGAATGACGTTCGCTTACAGTAACCACGTGAACTCTATAAGGTCTTACAAAACATGGCTATTAGGCAGATACTTAAAAATTATTGACGGTATCCCATAATGTCAACTCGAGCCTATATCGATGCTCGTAAAATTGAAGTGTGTTGCGGTGTAGGAATCCACATAAAAGTATAAGCTTGGTGACGGATAGTCAGAGCTAGGTAGAGGTACTGCGTGAGAATTACTTTTTTGGCTATAAAACGCGCGTTTTTTGTGTCGTGCGATAACTGTCGTCTTATCGACGTGTCGAGTTGTCGACGCCTCCAGCCATCTGTAATCAAAACACCATTTGAGGTGGTCGTTAAAAATGATATAAAGTTTAATTTACAGCGCTGGCGCGTCTCGGATTAACTGTTATCGGTAATGTATCGGTAATGTAATGTCCACATTCAGTTTCAACTTAAATACTGTTTCTTTGTTAAACACGCTTAAGCTATATATTTATTACTTAATATTCTTCCAGCTCCTTTTGCTTTAACTACATTTGAAATTACTGTATTCGAAAGAACTCTAAAAATAAGAAATGAATATTTAAATTAAAAAAATAAACTTGAGTGGTGACTGGTGGTATGTTATAATGCTCATTAGTTATTATTATCTAAATATATTTAATATCGAAAGGTCACTCATCACAGATCTCGAAGACCGCTTAACTTATAAAGATATTTGGCAGGGAGGTACTCGTAGTTTATAGTTAGTATTAGTCCACTAAGACCGGATTTTTGGACAGGGCCGGATTAAGGAGGTCCTGTCCAAAAATGACTGGAGGACAATGGCAATCGTATGAAAATCCTTTAAATGTGACATGGATACCTTATATTATTACGCCTATATAGTCTTGTATAATTACGCCATTATGATTTTCCCAGAATACAAAAAACACTGTAATTAGAAAGAAAAGTAAAAACACGATATTGATTATAAATGTTAATTTTTATTATATTTACTTTACTAATATTGTAAAAGCTTAGATGTTTGGACACAGGGATCAATCATGCAGGCGGCTGAACGGATCTGGATCAAATTATGCACAGATATAGATTATAGTCTAAATAGATTTGTTAGTCCGATTCCGATAATTCATTTTTTATACTTTCTTCAAAGTTGATACCGTTTAAATTTAAAAATGCGAGCGCGTTAACACTGGGCTACCACTGCCTTAATAATAAAATATATCTATCCCTAAGTGTAGAAAATAGCGGATCACTGAATTCTGACCTGCTCAATTTTTAAATATTTTTATTTTTCTTTGGTACACCAAAAAAGGAAAAGAAATATATTAAAAAATCACCTTAATAAAAGACCTTAACAAAGAAAACACTATAAAGTTGAAAATAACTAACACAATGGTAGTTTTCATTTAGTTACTGTACATACCGAACCAGATATTTTCTAACTCGGTGCCAACTTACATCACTAATTGATGTAGGTATTAGTATAATAATCAAACTACGAGTATAAAAATAATTGTTGGCCGGCGCCATCTCCGGAATTATCTGATACTACAAAGAAGAATTTCAATTTAATATGTAAGTAATATGTTTTGTAAACTTGGAGTAGTATTTATATTACTAGCGACTCACCCGTGCTTCGCTCCGTTTCATCCCTAGATTTAGCGCTAGAGAAGCCGCGGGTTCCTCTAGTATATCTTTATAAATTATAGCCTATAGATATTCTGATGTATATAGCTATATTATTGTAAACTTGTTGTGTGAAAGAGTAACAAAAATACATCCATACATTCTGACAAACTTTCGCGTTTATATTATCAGTGGTTAAAAGGGCGAGAAAAAAAAGAAAATCATAGTAAAACCAATAATTAATTAATAAGATAAGCTTATTATATCTGAGTTACTAGATATAGCAAAGTAGGTAATAGGTATAGTAATAGGTACAGTTGTTTTGAAACGAGCAGCTTGTGACCGTCGTCGCCGGTGACCTGGTGCCCTGCGGGACGCGTATTGTTTACGATTGTACACCACTTCCACTACAATGATTTACGAACGCCTTGCACCCATAAAAATAGGGACAACGCACTAAAAGATACAAAAGGTGCTAAAGAAATGTAATATATTTTAAGTTGGAGTGAACGGATATAAAAGTTTGGTGAAATATATCGGTTTTTTAGTGTTCAGAATGAGAGTTTGTTTATATAGGAGCGATTACGCACGCCTCTTCGACGCTGGCTTCACACTTATTAGCTACACCTTTCATGCTGCCTCGTGTTACCTGTATATAAATGTATATTAAATGAAAGAAATAAATCGAAAAAAATCATTAAATTTGTATGATTGTGTTTAGAACTAAAGTATAAGGCATAAAAACAACTACCTACTTCTATTATAATCATTGTAATTTAGTCTCAATTTTTCATAAATTTTCATATTACTCTATTTTTACTTATACGTTATACTACACATAATATATGTTTTAGTATATTTTATAAATTTAAAAAGTACTTATTTCAAATTAAAACTTCTACAGCTTTTACCTCTTGGAAACTATTTTTCTCTTTGATTCATGGCATGAATATAATATTAGTAATTGTAAACCAGAGGTAACGACTCGTGATGATGATTTACAGTTTTTATAGACATTGGTTGATCGTGACGTGTTGAACGACGGTCATAAAAAATTTAATAAAATCCAGCTCTCGGAACTCGCAACCCGACACTTTGTCACCAGACGTGTGGCTTAGTCGCTGTCCTTTGTTTTTTCAGGAGACCTTTCACCGGCTGTGCAACCTCGATGTCGACGCAACTACCGCTTTGTACAAAAAATCGGCTCACCGTATTCACAATAATCTTTAAGGATTCATTCCAACCGCGTCGCCCACCCACATGGTGGCATAATTCTTCCTGAACGAGCTAACTTCATTATTGTGGCATGAGATACAATAGTTAAGAGCAGGATTTATAAGTCCAACACGTTGACTTCTGTTTATAGCTAGCGGCGGGGCGCGGGCGGGGATTACGTGCGTCTGCGCACCGATTTATGGCCGTGCCTCGATAAAAGCTTAAATACTCTTAACTGAAAATTATTCAATACTTTATGCCAGTGTGTTTGTAGTAAATCTATTGTGCTAATGTGGTTTAAATATTTACTATGAAATATGGTGATGGATAAGCAGTATCTCTGCCATTCGATACAGAATCTCTGTTCTTATTATTTATTCAACTAAACATCTAGCGTAGTAGTTGCATTGGTTTTAAATGCTTAATGGTCGTGGATTCGATTATCCCTTATGGTATACCCCATATTGGAAAATGCAATAACGTACATACGTAAATATTAAGGTGCTCCTTCCCTCCCTTCCTTGCTCTAAATTTACTCAACATGCAATGTCTTACTGTATTCATAAAATAGTCAATCTGTTTCTTTTTCTTCACTACATAGCTGAGCAGGTTTGTTAATGATGGAGCAATAACATCAATTATTAACATAAGAAACTTCGACTGTAACAAAAATATTGTGTTATTATCATATTTATATATTTTCTTATGTTTTAACTAAAGCAAGAGCTAAAATTAAATAGGAAGACTAGTCTCAAAGCTTTTTTGGCATAATAAGAGTCACTACCGCAGGCTCTCGTAGAATGTCCTTTTCCGTATAACACATACACGTAACAGCTATTTTTAGTTTAATTAGCTTGCTATAATTTTTATAATTAAATATATAAATGCTGATTCAGCTGTTTATTATGCCAATTTGTGTTAAGGAAAGGTTATTTCAACTATTAACTATACAAAGACACGTAGCCTATTTAGAAATTCATGGCGGAGTAGAGGTGGGCGGTAGTTACTTTCATGTAAATGGTGAACTTAAGCACAGATTGTGTGCCTAATAGTACATAAATAATGAGCTTATCCACGCAACAATGGCTGCCGTGGAGGCCTTCGCTACTAGTTTACAGTAATGAGGTATTATCGGCCATTTCTCAGATTGATCGAGCTTAGGTTGTTATCGATTGAATCTTGCGTATATTTGAAATCGTTAGGCATTTGTGTAGAATAATAAGCTTTGCTATAACTTTATGGATTCTCTAATATGATTATGCTTAGGCAGATGTTGATTAGACATAAGTTTATTAAATATTTTCACTTAAGAATATTAATAGAATGTGATATTATAAGCAATTACACTCTACGAGACTCAAGGTAATGTCTTAACTTCGTATGGATGTTCGTTTTATAAAGGCCACGCAGTATTCTTAAACGTAGCAACGCGTGAAGTGGCTTTCACTGTATAATTTATCCACATATATTCTCGTGTATTCGTCTAAGTCATTTAGTAAAGCTTTAATAATTATCTTAGCAATAAAGCATATTATTTTGCATATAAGTAGTACCTATGTAGGACCAAAATTTTAAATTACTAACTCGTAAAATTAAAAAAAACTAAGTCGTATTAAATTATTTCTCGTATTCTATTTCAGTACTTACAAAAATAGAATTGTTTTAACGATTGAATTATTTTAAGGAGTCGTATTGATGGCATGGTAAGCGTCAAGGGTAGAGGGCGCCCTATTTGGGGAGCAAGCGGAAAGTAAGCTGACACTTTGTTTCCATTGTACCATTCACATTTGTTAGTCGGTGCCTACATTATATAAGTGCAATGTTAAAGAATATTTAACTGATTTTTTAAGCAGATATAATCTAGGTTGGTGTTTCCACCTTCCATGTTTTAGACCAATGCAACTGAATAGTCATTCCATGTGCCATAAAATGTTATTACGCCATGACGATTTTAGATAAATTTTGACATTCAGACCCCCTATATATTATTCATAATTAAAAAAAATATATATTTTAATATCGATTTTTTGACGGATCAAGAAATTCGTTCTCCCAATAGCTGTAGCACGAAAGTAGAAACTAATCCGTCGCGCGGGTGGGCGCAACCCGACACCGGGCATTACATTTGTCATGTATAATGCGCGCGATTTGTTGCCTGCTGATGCTGCCTTTTTATGATGCGCGTATTCTTTATTCAAATGTTTGAGTATCGCAATATTTTTTTCAAATTATTGCATGTGTTTATATGGCCAGTGCTTTTTATGTTTTATTTGTATATTTAAGAGTTAAATACTTTTGAATATAATTTCTGTACGGATAATATTATTCTAATCATTAACTGCTTCGATATATTAAATTTGTAATTGTTATTATCATACCTAACTTATCTACATACTTATTATTATTATTGTATAAAATTTAATCGTCATTTAATTTTTAAAGTAGTTAGGTATATTTTAATTTTAAAAAGGATTCCTAAAATTTTTGCCTGTCTATTTGTCTGTTCGGTTCAGCTAACCTACGAAAGGGCTAGACTGATTTTGACGGGACTTTCACACTGGCAGACAGCTGAAGTAATAAGAAGTCGTTACTTCGTAAGGCAATTTTTTTAGAAAAAGAATAAGGGAATCGCGAATCTTTAATATTTGTATTTGGTCTCAGAATAGCTTATAGATCCTCTGAAAATGGTAGAGTTCATTAGGTAAGAAATTTATATCTATCTATTCTAAGAAAAGTTTCGTAAGTAAGTTCATAATAAATGACAATATTACATGCTTATTTGAATTAATCAATAAAAAACATAGCAATTTAAATAATGTCCTCTCGACCGATTTCAGCCACGGTGGGCAATCTAATAGAGACCAGCCATAGAAGACTTAGCTTACTAAACAGAAAGACTCAATAATAAAAATTGGTAGAGTCCTAGGACTGGAACCTTCGGAACTCCAGCCTTAGGTACATGCTAGCCGCTACACCACCAAGGCAGTTAAAAATAAATACTTCTAGGTATTTATGATTTAATATGTATTTAGCCATAATTATATCTATATAGAGCTACTGTTTGCTCTATAACAGAGCAATATTGCACAATATGCAACATGGCGTCCTGTGTGGTTCACTGCGTGTGTACAGTGAACAAATATTTGCACATTTAGAAATGTTATTGATGCTCTGACATTTTATCAAAGCGGGCGCCGTCCTTTACATGATTTTCTATACAATGCTTCTTTGTGCCTCACCACGATACCTATTCTAAGGTGTTTCCTATTTTTTACTGCCTTGTTGACTTTATGCTGAATTATGAGTTCCGGTTCGTTTTATTGTGTTTTGACTGGTTCTACAAGTTTATTTGAAAATAGTTTGCATTCGATTTTATATATAAAAAATATATCAAAATTAACAAGTTGCTTTTTTATAAAGCTATAATTAAGGTAAGTAATAATAATTAGATAAATTCACTATGTAATGTTAGCAAACAAGCTGTAATATAAGAGCGCACTGAAAAGGGATCGTCATAAAACAAAGTGCTCAGGAGCCATTTCGCCAAATTGAAAAACAGAGGGAAAATAACTTATAATGTCTCTTAATACCTTACCAGGAGAGTCATATCTATTTTTAAGAGTGAAGTATCTTTCATATTTTCAAAACAACGCCTACGCGATGTGCTCATGTTAAAAGATATCTCATGTAGAGTCAACAGTGGGGCTTTATATCACCACAGAAGGGAAACAATATTTAAGCAGTCTGAGAATTCTCATATTGCGTCTGGTTTGGATGCTAAAGTCGGCAGTCATCATAATGTGAGCCGACAAAGACAATATCTCACGGTTTGTATGCTTAATATATGAGCAGACGTAGCTGAAAAGAAGTTCCTTTCTCATTTTGCTTAAAAGAAATTGAATTATTAATTGTATCTACCTACCTTATACAAGAAAATGACGCTTGGTATCTTAAGGTCTCTAATAGTATATTTATAATAAATGTAATAAAAATTTTGTTACGAAAATAATATTTTTTTTAATTAATTCGTTTATGTATGTACATTGTAGGTACCTACTATGCATTTTGCACGGGGTATATGTAATACAAACGTTAATAAGGCAAAATCGATGATTTTTTATGATATATTTTAGGTTATCATCATCATCCACCTAGGTAGGTACCACATGCCAATGTGAGAAATAATGTTTAGTAAATACAATAATGTAATTTTATTTAATTTAAACTCGAATCTTGAAGTTCAGCAAGCAACGTTTGTTAGAAAAGTAAGTTTATTAGCAGCATGCGTATAGTATTAAATGTCAGAGTAATAGCGATGACGCTATCTTGCTCTATCATGTGTTTGTTGAGCATCATAGACTAATCCCCTCTCGCTCTAATCTTGTAATGTGTCTAATGGGCGGCGCAGTTACATTGAGTGCGCCCGCGTTTATAATATATACTTTATTTAATTATTTTTAATATCTCATTGTTAAAATTAATGATAGACGTTGATTAACATTTTATTCATCAATTACAAGCGACACTCATATAAATAGAAGCAAAAATGTTGCTTTTCACTGTAACGGAATTTCACTGTAACGGAATTTGTAAATTATTGAATGCTAATAATGAATTATGACGGGAGCGAGCAAGTGATATGGAATACAAATTAAATAATAATGTGATATTGTTATGAGTAGGGGTACCGGCCCCTGCGCGACAGCGGGTCCCGCGGCCAGTGGTGGATGGGGAGGCGGCCCCGCCCCGCGCCCCGCCCCGCTCGCGCCGCGTCTCCGCGCGCTCAGTCCGCGCTCGACCGCCGCGTTGCCATCCCTCGTGTCTATCGCTTTCATGCTAGCTCTATCACGACGGACTATCACGACTCTATTATCACGCTCGTGTCATAAACCAGAATTATGTGTTAAAAAAATAATTTATAGTGGATCCCTTATTTAATCTCCTCAATGTATAATATTTAGCTATTAGTAAAAGACGATGTGTCGGACGGAATGAAACGGTGAAGTTGGAACTGGAGTACTAAGTGTTGATGGATGTGGAAGGGTGGGGTTCCAGGATGGTGGCGGAGGAGGGCAAGACTCGGGCCACGGACTTCTCCATCGCGGCCATCATGGCCCGCAGCGCAGAGCAGCCGCGCAGTCCCGTCGCTAGGTCGCCGCCATTTCTCGGTAAGATAGGCCTAAGTTTCTAACTTTCGGAAAACCATTTTTCCGAGCAATAATTATGTTGCTTAAAAATTTGCGGAATATAACTGTTCCCGAGAGACCATGATTCGTGTTAGTTAGACGAATGTGTATAGTATTTAAAACCTTAACTACACTGGTAAATAGGAACTCTATCATTTAAGTTCAATTGTGCAAAGCCATGTTCGCTAGATTCTACCTAGACTAGGATACACATAAAAAGCAGCGTTTTGTGTGTATAATATTGTTTTGAAGTTAATTTTAATTTCTTTGTTTTATTGTTAATAAACGTTTATCCAGATATAGGTAATTATACCTAAGTGACCAAACTTTTTATATTAATGTACAAAACTAAATTTTTATAGGCACCTACTCTATAAGGTGCAAAATTTAACTTTTATGTTTTATGCAGGTACCTACGTGTTGATTTATGGACTACTTATATTTTAAAAAGCTGCTAAGTAGATATTCTTTTTATATCGACTTTTTTGCGTAATGCTAGTAAATAAAACTAAATAAAATAAGTGTCTAAGAGTCACTGTGGTTCCGAGTAGGTACAGTCTGAGTGTTAAGAAGACGTTATTAGATAAAAAAAAACATTTAACACATTAAATAGGTTATATTTTTAGTGATGCAATACATATTATTATTAGTATTTATATTTGTATTTTTTAATTTATTTGTCTGTTCGTGTCAAACAAAGAAGAATTCAAACAACAAAGCAATTCAGTTTAGTCATTACCGAAATGGGGACCGTTAAAAATATGATAAATGCATGTAAAAAATGGGAATCGCTGCTACTACATGCATACTAGTGACTCACTGCAGCTCCGCTCGGGTTCGTCGGTCGTCCCTCTGTGATGTAGGTACATTATATCAGTTCGTGTAGATTTCTCAGAGATATGATATTTTCCTGCTGTAGATAAAAAGTAGGTGATTAATCAAAATCTGTTCAGCGGCGGCTTTCTTGTGCTGCGGTTACAAACAGATAAACAGACAAGATTCGCCCTCTGTAATATAATGATGACTATTTCATTACGATTTTCCAAAACAAAAAATATATAGAGTATTATATAGTATAGTAAACATATTATATAGTACTAGCAGTTCCCGTGACTCCGTCCGCGTTCTAATCACTATTAAAAATGTAGCGTTATAACTATTTTGCCAAATCTTACCTAAAAAAAATAAAAAAGAAAAATTGCATCTCAAAATTAAAAATTAAAAATCGGATAGGGTCACCCTTATTACCTAGGGTAATAAAAAGTAGCCTACGATCTATTCTTAGACCTACTAAGTATACAATAAAAAAAATCATAAAAACCGGTCAATCCGTCTTGGAGGAGTTCAATAACAAACACAGTGACACAATATTTTTAAAAATAGATTATTGTAATAAGAATTACCTATTCTTCATTTTTATTAATTTATTGTGTATTAAATTTTAGGGTCCTACATACCTACTACCTGTATTTGGATTGTTTTTTTTCAGGATTTACAATTGTAACTTCTTTAGCATTTACAAAAGCCAACTTTAAAAATATAGGTATTTCTGAAACTAATTGATAAGTAAGTATATAGTTTAATATAATGCATTTATTTATAAAATTTTCTACATTATTTTACAATATAATATTGAACAAAATTGTACATTATGCTAAACTGCATTGCACACTAAGAATTTATATGTTTATGTAAATTCTATAGTATAGATAAATATAAAAAAACTGTAATATAGCCTTTATCGGATATATAACTAAAATGGGACCATCAGATCTGTTCATTCTTCAGTCTTATGTGTATTTAGTTTAAAAAATAAATTTGGGTTTTCCGGAAAATATTTTATTATTGTTTATTTAATTTATTTGCTCTTTATTTATTCGCAAATAACACTATTAAGGCATAATAACATAATAATCAACCGCTGTTTCGCTGTAGGGCTCCATCAATTTTACCGCGGGTTGCGGTTAGGAGCGTCGTTTAATTTTTAATTAGATTAAGTTTAAACATACATGGTAAACATATGTTTGTGTAATAGAAATCGAGTAATGTAGGAAAAGGAAGGGTAACAACAGCTATAGAAATGAAAGAGAACATGACGCTCATTTGTCATTTTTTTGACCTCTGTCAAAAAATTACGTATCTAATTAAAATTATCAATCTTAATGCTACCTTACTTGTGAAGTAGACAGAAATAATAGTTTTAAAGCGCTTTCACATCGACCTTTTTTACTCATTTAAAATTGAAAAAAAAAATTGTTTCATTTCTATCCATCTTTCTTAATCTTTACTTACCTTATTTCTTTTTTCTTTCTTAGTTCTTTGTTTTTTAAAGAAGCTTGTTGCATAACAAACCTGGTATCGGTTTTACTGAAAATCTGCTTGAACCTTAAATTTTCCTTTCGATAACAGCTCAGTATTACTATATATATTATAAAAAGGTATGTGGGATTAATTGTGTATAACGTTTTTAAATCAATATTAAGTTCATAATATGTAATAAGTTATTTTTATCTTTTTATGATTAATAGTTGGTAGAGACTTAATAACACTTAATGGTTTGGGAAAGCATTTATTTATTTTTTATTTGTTTGGGTTAAATGCAATAGTGGAGTTACTTCTAAATTCCTTTCTCCGAAGTATAATAAAACATGGTTCTGGAAACCGAAAGGCTTGCTAATTGGTGAGGTCTGCGCTGGCGCAGCGCAAGCGTCGTGTTGCCGTTCGTTATTCGGGATTAATTGCGCGGAACCGAACGTGGTCTACACTACCCGACCGGTGGGACACGCTATTTACAATCGAATTACAATTTTACTTGAATTTCCAAGTAATTGTGCAATTTTATAAATAAAACATAACCTTACAAAGTACTTTTAAGCACCTAAATCTAAATGCGTAATAATAGTAACTATTCAATATCTTGCTACAGTTAAGTGTAGGAAAATTACTATAATAATATACCTATATATGTGTTTGAACGAATGTAATTTTGTTATTTTTGTATTAGCCATAGTTAAATTTAATAATATACTTATGATTATTAAATAAGAAAGACAAACTTATTATATTAAATAAAAATAATAAAATAGAAGGCAGTAGTATACCTATAATGTTTTCGCTTGGGAAACAAAATGAAGTGGGCTTAAATCCCGTTTCTCGCACCTCTGATCATTTCTAATACGATTACCGCTTGTCTAAGGGCGAACATCGTGAGGAAACCTGCATGCCTGAGTAAACTTAGCTAGTTTTTAAAGACATGTGAAGTCCGTGAACTCCTATTTGGCTGGCGTGGTGGACTATGATCCAATACCCATCGCATTGAAGGGAGGCTCGCGCCTAGCTGTGTGATGTTAATAAAAAAATAAAAACTGACTTCAAATAAAGTAAAATGAAAAATCATTGATTGGTAGTTTTAGGTAGGTACTTATTACAGTTAACTAAATAGGTATTTTACGAGTCGGTGTCAGCCGAAAATTATTAAAGTTTAAATTAAGTATTATAGGTTTATACAATAGGTACTTACATCATTATATTTTGATGTAGGCTTTGCTGTAATTTGTACCGGCTCACTCTGGCACCGACTTCTATAATATTTAGTTACCGAATTTAATAGATACTATTAAATTCGGTTTTTGTATATGGATTTTTACCTTTTTAATGAATAGAAATAATAGAAGCAAAGTAAGACGAAAGTATATAAAAAAAATCAGCAGTTGTTTTTCAAATTTAGATGGGATAAATCTTTTGTTATATTCTATTCGATATAAAAAAAATCTTCGAAATCGAACTACTGTGTAAAAAGTTTTGCGCGGTGAAACATATAAATTTAAAATATGAATTTTATTTTCAAATTTAGATGGCACCAAATTCCAGTGTATAGTAGGTAAATACGCTTACAAAAAAATTAATTTTAATTATCCAAATCGGTTGGTGATAAATTTTCGATACTCGTGTGTTGAGCGATCAGTTGAATTCCCGAGTTAAGTGAAGAGAAAATACGAAAAAGTGGAAAAGGAAAGAAAAGTTGAGTGAAAGCAAATAAAGAGGTTAAAAACAGGTATCAAAAATCAAAGTTAAATACTGTGTACAAACTGAGCCTGTTAGTGTATCGCTTATAATTTATAAAGAAGTATTAAAACATCTGTAGTGTGATTTTAATTTCCGATTGCGATCCTGAATCTATAAAACGTAACAATTGATGTCAGAAGTGGGATCAAAAATGCCGTTAGTACCAAGAGACGAGAAAGAAGTCGTCACTACACTCGCAATGACAGAACGAGGAGGGATGATTCTGGTGCTTGTTTTTCGGGTGCAGAGTCCACTGCCCAACAGATTGCCGCACCGGACATTAACGCCCTTCTGAAACAAAGCTCAACGCCCGTTCATGATGCAAGAACAAATCTCTCTCGAATCGGAATGCTCTCCGATAACATATGGAAAGGGTGAAGAAGCCGTTGAAAAAGAAATTGAGTTTCATACTTCAGCAGCAGGCAGCTCACGCTGTTAAAGACACTCAGCGGCCAGTTTTTCCGACTTCAATTAGTAATTTTAATTTTCACATTAAACACTGATTAGCATCACTACAAAGTATAAAACAAAGTCGCTTCCCGCTGTCTGTCCCTATGTATGCTTAGATCTTTAAAACTACGCAACGGATTTTGATGCTTTTTTTAATAGAGTGATGGAAGAGGAAGGTTTATATGTATAATGTAAGTGCAAATAATAAGGCCTAGCTAAGGGAGATTTGAAATAAAATAAAAACTATACATTGAAATCAGCCAATTTTAATGCCAAGTAAACATATAGAATCTATAATATTAATTATGAAGAAAAAATGCTAACTTTAGCCGTAAACAAAAAAAATATAAAACATTTTTTTAAATCCTGTCTATAGGCCTTATTATATTATGGTCGGGTAATAAGGCCTAACACTAACATTCATAAATAATCAAAATATAGGTTCTTATATTTGGTAATTGAAATAAATAATCATAGGTCATCATACATGCAGTCTTTAAAAGCTACGAATTCCTTTCATTAACAGCCAACAAGACACTCAAAAGATCCCGTATCATCTGCTGACAGACCGACGCATTCTTCGTGATACCACTTTCCGGATTTAGCACATTGCCTCATGTCTGGCATCATATCCTCTTCACAACCATGACAGTACGAACTCTCTGGTTTCTCCTTAGTACCACTTCTACCTTTGAGATTCGATGTGTTTATTATTTCTTCTCTTTTTTGTTTTTGTCAAACAGGTCTTTAGTAACTGGACTTCACCTGCAATTTAAGGCTTTTCTCCTAACGATTGTTGTTTTTTTCAGGATTTTTGACGGTACACCCAACATAAGCTGCTCAAATACCATTATTTTTATTTCAGCGAGTGGCAAATGATCTGCATCATCGTCCGTACTAGAACTATCGTAAACCATACGGTAAAACGTTCCAGGATGTTTGTTTTGACCAATTTCGCCTTCTGCAATTTTACAAACAAAACCAAAAAAAAAAACAAAATCAAAATCGGTTCATCCGCTACGACGCCACCGACAAACATACACATACACAGACACGTCAAACTATATAATATTAACACCCCATCGTTTTCGGTCGGGGGTTAATAAATATAACAGGGAGGATAATAAGACTTACAGTAAAATTTTGTAGGCCTTATTAGCCGCCGACAACGTGTGTAAAGAAGAATTAAAATAATATGATTCGAACCGTAACATTTTAATTTAAACTCCAAAGATCATAAAAGTATGAAATAATGAAAATCAATAATGCAAAATTAAATAATCATTTAAAATATTTAAAAGAATACTTGCGTTTCTAGCGGACGATTTTTTATTATTCGTGCTGTACGATCGCTTCCCACAATTGATGACGCTGCCCTAGCGACATCGCACGAGCTATCCTGTCGTGATACGTTCTAGGTGCCATCTTTAAGTTTAGCTACCTACCTTTGTGAGCTTAAAGAATTTAAAATAGGATTTTTATTGCTTAGGCCGAACCCGAACCTACTATTTCTAGGTTTCTAATGTGATGTCGTTAATAAACACATTTTTTGCGTTTACATTGCAAACGCTGGCTGAACCCTACGAGATAGATAAAAATAATGTACTACAGTATTGTACATCTCAAAAAGATCGACAAAAAAGACCGCGATGGTATATGTATATCTCTTAGAGATCCACAACGCTAATATTACCGGAACCCGCGGCTTCGACCGCGCTAAACCTAGGAACGAACCTAGACCTAAACCTAGTCACTAGTTTGAATATAAAATAATCAACAGAATTCGGCGATAGTGAAGTTCTCGAACAGTGAAAAAGCTTTAGCTTAGCTTTTCAGAATGAGCTCAATGGTTTCAGCTCATAACATACAAAATTACAAAACGCCTCATTAATGACAAAATACATAAAGGAGAGCAAAATCGGATGGTTATTTCTGTAATTAGTCTAAGATCATACGGTTTGAAACTAGACCTGATTATTGTTAGGTACCTATTTATAGATCAAACTATAACGTATATGTACATGTATTTAGTATTACATTTGTAGTATATTTTAACTACCTAGGTTTAAATTAATTAAATTTAACCATGGGTCTATTGTTTTTCATTTTAAAAACGCAGTTGTATGCCACATTTCAAGATTTTCTATTAAGAAATTTTCGAGTTTTTATTAAGGATCTCGTATAATGAATAATAATAATTCATTATTATTTTAATTAACACAAAAATAATTTAAGCAAAAAAATAGATATACATAGATACAATAGAGGTAAATAACATCAGTTGATAAAAATAAGTTTTAATAAACTAATTTGTGTAATTACTTTATAGAAAGAAGTAATATTCTCATGATGGAGGTGTTCATATTTACTTTTACCTAGTGTATCAACCTAACTCCACTCGTGTTCGTTCTCTAGGTACGTTTTAACGGTTAGAATTTTCTTAGAGATGTTCCATTTCCTACATTAAAAAGTGTCCTATAGGTATGTTGACATAAAAAACCAGCTATCATCATACCAAATTCTATTAATATCTGTGAAGTGTTTACAAACAGACAGATAAAAAATCTTTAAATTATTATAGATTCGACCTCTTATCGATAATAATGATAATTTGAAAAAAAATAATATGTACGACTCATATTTTATTTTATGTATAGATTTGTAATGACATTCTTCGTGTTCTCTTCGCAGTAATTTATTAGTCATGCATTGTTTTGGAGTAATTAAGTTATAATTATTTAAATCAGTTAAAACAGTTAAATGTTTTTTTTCTGAATTTATCTACTTTGTATTAAAGTGTGTGAAATTTTAACGATTGTATTACAATAAAACCATCCTACCATAATAAATCTTTAGAATTAACGATACATAATTTACGCTGAATATTTTTTACTTCATAGCTGTGTTATATTATGAACTTCATTTCCTAATTAAAACTTCAAATTAAGAAGTTTAATTATCTCTCATTTTAATCTAAATAAGTTTGACATTAAAATAACACAAAACATTATTATATTTTTAAGAATATTTTTTATAATAATCTCTTGAGTAAAATTATTACAACTAATTTGTGAAAAATTAAGAAACATTACTGGATGTACTTATACATTGCTTACGGTGTACATACGTAATACGTTCTATCTCTTGCATGCTCGTAGAGTCGTATCGCTGTACCAACTTCTTTTTCTTAGCGAAGACACACAGTCTTCTCTCGACTCGGGCTTTGTAACTCTGTTGGTTGATATTGAGCGTTATATAACTGATATATAGATAATCTCGTTTTAACATGTTAATTAAACTTTTCTAACTAGAGAAGAGAAATTGTAACTATAAATAACTAAAAATTTTGTCAAATATATTATTACTGCTACTTTTAACTCAGGTCCATCATCCAGACAAAGCTCACCTGCATCTCTCAGTTCACCGGCCTCGAGCTGTAGGTCGCCTGTGCCGGATGAAGATGTTGAAGTTGACGTGGAACAGTGTTCAGATGGAGAACGGGACGCGTCCGACACTGCGGCACCGTCGCCGGCACCTTCGTCAGGTGGGAACGATTATGATTGCTAAAGAGTTTTAAATGTTATGTTATAATGCTACCAAAATATGTATATTTAGTACATATATTCTTTCACACAGAATTAGAGCTTCGATTCAACGTTAAAGTAAAGGAAACTGTACTTAAAAACAGCTTTACACTTACAAGTACGATTTTCATTTAGCTTATTGGAAAGCTTATCGGTATATCTAGTAATGATTTTATTTATCTAATTTATGCATATTAACCATTAAACATGCGTTCTTACCCATGTTATAACAAGACTTGAGGTCGTAAACTTTATCTTCAAATTACGATCTACTTTTTACTCGCAAGAACTTATAAATACTCCGTTATTGTTAAGAGCGGCTGGCTATCTCTCTATGATTTGAAAACGTATAAAATGCATAACAGTAATTACACTTTTGACATACAATACCTCTATATTCACTCATTGTGACGCAAAAAGTAAATTGAAGAAGTGATTACAACACGTTATTAACATAATAAAATAGCATTCTCATACTGTTGTT
The DNA here is from genome assembly GCA_951802675.2 of Boloria euphrosyne. Lineage (NCBI taxonomy): Eukaryota > Metazoa > Arthropoda > Insecta > Lepidoptera > Nymphalidae > Boloria > Boloria euphrosyne. The sequence continues at coordinate 10,510,404 of OX637873.1, read as the reverse complement.
TAGGTTCACAGTTCACACAGCGTTCTTATGGCTCGATGATTTAAAGCGCATAGAAAATTATAATATTGTCACATTCTTATTTGTCTAGACATTCATTGTTCTGCTTTCTATAGAGGATAATTTATTAGCATTGCAAGTTTAAATTAATGTTTTGCGAGTTTCATTGGTAATTGTTTATTTTAGGTATGACAAATGTATAATATATTGTATATGTTAGTAGATATATTATGTGTTCTTCGTAATTTTTTTAGATGAAAAATTTACCTTTAATTTTTAACTATCGTAGAATTGGGTGAGAGAGACACACCGTCACCAGCGCGACCTATGGCACCTCCCGTGACTTCATGTAATTGTGAAGAACTGCTATCAGTCGACTGCCAACTAGAAACTAAGGAGCTATGGGACAAATTCCACGACTTAGGCACTGAGATGATTATAACAAAAACTGGAAGGTAAGTCCTTTATACATTTCACATGTTTTAGTTTATTACTTAGTAACTGAATAGCGGTTCCCATATTATTTTAAAAGCGCAAGCAAGCAGAAAATGATAGCTTGCCTCATCAACTTAATGTAATCTTTCACTTCGTAAAGAGCGCAGTCGGCAGAATAAGTTCACTCCATAATCGCCCTAACAAAGGGTATGGAATGGATTAATCAGATAAAGTGGCCAATTTTGGAATAATTACTTCGCGAACCCGGTCGTCCTTCAACCCTTTAACGAGATAAATTAAAAGTACATTTTTATCCTAACCGTCGGCATAATGCCGGGCTATAAATTCACAAAGCCCCAAAGACAACAAAACTGCGCTCTCGGGGAGGGGAAGATGTTTTTATAGTCACGCCGAGAGGTTTATCTAAATAATTGCGTAGTCGGTGGCGGTGAGCGGAAAATTGGCATTGTGTACGCTCGGGGCGCCCGGGCTGTTGCGTTTTGACATGAACAAGTCTCTTCAGGACAGGGAGACACTGACATAATTGACTTTTGATACGGTAAAGAAACATGTATACATGTTAATAAATTGAGTTAAGATTTTGTTACCCCTTAGACATTCAACATTTTATTAGTTCCAACGTAAATAAACGACTGGAAAAAGTAGTCCAAGTTGTGAATTCTTATCTGTTTACTACAGATTGATATATAATATAATGTTATAATCATTAATAAAATAAAAGTGTGTGTAAATAAAATATTCAGTATCTTTATAACGTGGTCCAAAACAATTGTAATTGATGCTTATAAACCCGTATTAGTCCCGTGTCATATGTTACACCCCCTCGCAACAAGTGCAGTTATCTAAATCACAGCCAGTAGCCCGAAGAGAATTCAATCTCGGGGGTAATGTCTCTATTGTTACGCTGATTGCGAACGATGTGAGCAACCAATTTTGATACATGAAAAAAAAACTTTTTCTATCAAAGTAATAGTAAGTACATATTTAAAGGAAGTGGTAGTTTAATGTTACATATTATATTTGGTTAGATAAGACACGATAGTGTCATTTATTTTTAACTAGGCTAGATACATAATATTCCTTGTTCAATATACTTTAAATTATTTATAAGATTTAACCGTAAGTGCAATCCGTTTATTAGAATACGTAAGTATTATACGATGATGCGAGCGCAACATATGTCCTTATTTAGTATCATAAAATGTTTTATTAAAGAAGTACCTATATTTTGATTTAAAACAAGTATCAAGATCCAGTAATCGCTCCATTAGTAGCTAAACAAGAAATAAATCAAACAGTCCAATCAAAATGTTATATCGGGGACAAATTTTATCAGGGAGGGTAGCGGAGCGTGTTTGGAAATTGCTCTACAATGTTTTATCTATTAATTTTTTGTATTGCAAATAAATGTTATTAAGACTTCATTGCTTCAATATAAACAAGTGTAAAAGCAGTTTATATTTTACAATAAAGTTGGATTAGTGCAATATCTATTCTATAAAAAAATTAAGGAAGCTTTGCAGTTTTTAAACTAAAGTAATCTGTGAACTAAAGCTAGATTTGTGCATGTTATAAATTGATTAGAACCACATTAAGTACACACATATTGTATAATAAAATCGTTTTGTTCAAATGAATATATTTTTTTATTAAAAAAGAGGCATAAGTAACAAATAAGTTTTTTATGTTATCATTATTCAATACATTATTCATTATCTATATTAGTTGAAATTCACTCTTTAAAACATTTATAACTTTAAGTACTTTATAAATTATGGTTCCAGTTTAATACGCAAAGTATTGTATACATATACGATAATAAATAGAATTCTAATTATAAATTGTAATAAAAACTAAGTTATATATATTTATTGCCATCTTTAAACTCGATGTCGTCACCTCACTACCAGTGCCTGAGAAAATAAAGTGTCAGGCTGTCCTGGTTTATTTGTACTCCATTTTTTCGATTCACTTTGATTTACAAGCAAGCATTTTACTGCTGACTTTGTTAGAGCCTAACTGGTTGACGATTTATGTTTGTTGGACTTCAGGTACAATAAGAAATACCCAAATATTTTAAAGCTGACACTTAGTTAGATTATGTTTAACATGTTATTTTGGCAACATTATTAAGAAACATAAATCGGTAAGCTTCTATAAGTTGAAAAATGTACTAAACTCCATATATATAAAACCATTACATTTGCTCCTTTTAGATATTTGTGTATTCGGTAATCTCCCTGTTTAAAAAAAAAATACATTATACCACAAAAACCTATAATATAGGTCCTATATTAACAATAATAATATAAAGTAGTAATAATATAACATACGTTTTACCGTAAATATTCGGAATCGATATCATGATCGGCACGTCAATGTTAATTGTCGGCGTCCGCAATTTGAGCGATCACTCGCGACATTAAGCGTTTTATCGGTTTTTAATACTTGACAATTACCGACCGATGTCGCTGGACGAGTCATACTAATAAATATCTGCGAAGTGAAAAAACTAAATGTTTATATTCGAAGCTTTTATTTCCATTAGGTTAAGGATCATATTGGAAAAAATACATATGACCTCTAAGCCATAATTGCATTTTAGTTATGTGTATTCCTCGTAAAGGTTACATTGTCATAAATATTTAATAACCATAGGTACTTTTGAATCATCTTTTTAAATTGTAGGTCACTATTTAAGCTATAAATACTAATTATTGCTGGACCATAAAAATTATTAGCAAGTCTAACCGATTATAATATGATGAGGAAGTTGAGAAATGATTATTTCATTCAGCTTAATAGGTATAGTTGGAACTATAAGCCTCTAATAAGGTTTATAACATACTCGTAATTTTGTTACTTACGTCAAGAGCAAGGTGGAAAGATAATTAGATTTTATGGTAGTGCCACTTTTATGAACTTGCCAGATAGTTTTGTTACATGGATATGTATTATCATAAATTCGTAACTCCTATATGTATTATGTTTCCTCCTACTAACATAAATAAAATATTTACACGACACTGTTAGGTTGCAAATAGGCAGATTACGTGACTTCATTATGTTTTAATTATGAAACTTTTATGAAATTTCATTAAATTAACCGTTAGCTTACATTAAAAAAAGTAGGAAAAGTTCCATTATAAACAACAATTTTAATAATAGAGACATAACATCGGTCTACGTAATGGAAATAATTTTATCACCTATTCATCAATAAAAACAATGTGAAAGACGGTTCCATTTAATAATAAGTTGTAATCATATTTAAAAGTCTTATAACTTATGAGTCGGCACCTGGCTCCTACTACTGGTAAACTTTTATAATCTCTCAAGGTGTTGAACGGCATAAAAATATAACCGGCATTCAACAAACAATATTTAGTGCGGTCCTGACAGTTATTGTAGTCAATGATCTTGAGTAGTAATTATGATTTTTTTCAAAATACCCTTAACAGGTGTCTCTATTTCGACAAAAGCGTTTAAACGAATTAAAATGTGATTGCTATCATAAACTAAAATGTGATTCATTACTTAATAAGTTATTTAAAAAGTAATTGCAATGTCAAATTTTGTCACTTTGCTTTAATAAGTACGAGTACATTAACTAAACAAATGCCTAAGTACCTAATATGTACGAGTATGTTAAGTTTATTAATTCTAAATGTGCACTATAGAATATTAAGGTTGATGAAAGCCTTATATTGAAGAACTAATCAAGATTTTGTAATATGTTTTAATAAATTGCGTGTAGGATGTGTGGGGGTGAATAAGGAGGGGTAGGGAGGACGTGTGCATTAAACTTAATTGAAATTTTCGTGGCTACGTGTTATTTCGCGCTAATGCACCTTTCAACTTGACGAGTACGTACTCCCGCGCAATGCGTTATAATGAAGAGTTCAACGCACGCCGCGGGCGTGTTTGATTGTGATTTATATTGCTGAGCTTATTATAAAGGCCACGATTAGTAACGTTTATGAAAAGCCATTTCTTCGTGTGCTTGTTTTAATATAAATTATATATTTATAGAATAAGAAACTAGTAGCCGCAGAAAGGGGAGTTTTCCGCCATTCAGGGTGCAATTGATTTTTCTTCTTTTAAAAGGACCTAAACCAGTACTTTCGCTTATTAAATATTAAAGTGTGCAAACTCAATCTTTGGCTCTACCAACAGTACAAATGCAATATCCACAATATTCCATTAGATAGTTGATAAATAAAAATTAACTTAATGGAGATTTGGATTTACAGAATAATGAATACATAATATAGTTTATAGTAGTATAACACTTATGTACGTAAATGGTACATTTTATTTGGCCAATCAATATAATAATGAATGCCGGTTTTATTGTAATTTCACCGTAATTGGCGGTTCAGTCGGCGCATGTTTGCGTAATGAACCACAATCGTATTAATACAAACATAAATATTTTCGATAACAACACTCGGGGATGATTGTAAAATTAAAATTTAATGACTTTTTAACCAAAACAATGAATTTGTATTTGGGATTGGCTAATTCATATAGAATGATGAAAATTGAATATATTTTGTTTATTGTAATGAGATATGGCGTTATGATAAATAGTAGGTACGCGATACTTCAAGTATTGCGTAAGCATAATCGAATAATAATGAAGCCTCTTCAATTTAGACACATTCGACGAATGATCATTTTAGAGGTAGGATGATTAATATTAAAGCTGCTTGTGCTTTCTGCATTAAATTCAATGAAGAAATAAAGTGCTTGAAATACACAATAGAGTGCCCACGCACGTCGCGATTCGCCGCGGTGCAGGGTGTCAGCTACCGTTCGTTTGTCCACTTGTTTGCTGCTGCAAACTCGGAAATCTGTTTCATTATTATATTTATAGGTTGTCCAGGACATTTACTGTCACAACATATACAAACTTAAAGTAATGCCTACTTAAATTTAGATGGCTCATTTTAATAATAGATTACTATTTTATTTACTTTTAGATTCGATAAATTATGGCATTATTAATTTTCATTACTTTAGCAATGCTTTTAGTTTCTTAGCTTGGCTGATATTTAATTGTCACTTTTGTAATTAGGTTTCAGAATATCTTGAGAAACTTTTCATTCTTCCACTCCGCTAGCGACTCATCGAACACTTCAAAGCGTTAAACTATAAACATAATCGAATTTAATTGTATGTGCGCCTAAAAGTGATTTCATACATCACTGCACAGTATAATTGTTACATCGTTAGTGCTTTGTTTTTTTATTTACTTAGCATACTTATGTAATCGTCAATTATTTAATCCTTTTATGAATTATATTGATATCTAGGTGGTAGGTCTTAACAAAAACCAGTCCGTCTGTCGACGCGCAATTAGCTGTGCATTGTGTGCTGTGTGGTATTGTACACCTTGCAATTGTGAATGCGCGGGCGCCGCGTCATGTTGGTTTTACTCCTACGCCCATTGTGATCTCTTCAATCGCACGTGTACTATAACTACCACTCAACAAGATATTATCTTCAACATTATTAGCACACCTTCAATGTTTGTTGTCTCTTTATGATTTGATAAATTGAATATTCAATCTTTATTATATGTACATTGACTTAAAAAGTTTTTTATCGCCATAAGTTGCAAAGAATTATAAAGGTAAAGTCGGTACCACCTCAGTTATTTTTACAATATAAAACTACAAGGATATTAAATTACTTACTATTGGAAAGAGTTGCTTTACATTGATATAAAAAGAAATCATATCTATCATCTACATATTTCGTTCGTTTGTAAATGTTTCGTTAAATATATTAATGTCACAATTATTAGGTACTTTCTTGTTCAAAAATTATTATTATATAATTTATAGATTAACGAAATGATTATATGTGGTGGAAAATTGTAATTACTGAAGTAGAATGTTTTGGTGACCACCGTCGTCGGGTCAGAAGTCAGGCTGATCGCGCGTGGCCGTACAATACACGCGTAATGAAGTGGGCGCGAGGGTGCGGGGTGCGGGAGGCAGTATTGTGTCCAAACGAGCCATTGTAACTCCGACGTCGACCCCCGACCCGCTCGTTACCGTTGGCCTCGTGTTTTGGAACTAACTCTCGTTTTCTATGTCTAAGCAGCCGTCACTTTATACTTACGAAACGAATGAGGTACATTATTTATCTAGACGTACTTGCAACTTAAAAAAAAAATGTATTAAAACATAGTAATAATAAATCAAATTATTGCTATATTTATATGCAGTACAATTTAAGTAAAAATTTAACCATAATATATTTCTTACTAATTAGAAGTATTTTTAATGAGAACCTTGAAACTATAAGACCAGGTGAACCGTGAATTACCCAAATTATAGACTTCAGGCGCTAAAATGACAAATTTCTACAAAAAAGCCGAAGCATACATCTCACTCTTTCAATTTGCCAAAGATAAAGATAGACAGAGGTACCTACTAATTTCAGAGTAGAGTTTTTTCTAGATGGAGCATTAAATTTTCCCAGCTACCCCTCGCTTGAAATAAATTATTGTCGATTCCGGGTGGCCGTGGTTGTCGTTTTGTTACAAAAACATGATCGTTCGCCGCCGCGGAAGTAAGGGTTGGTTAAGCTATACTTAAGTTATTGAATGATCAGCAGATGTGATGTTCTACAAGTACCTAAAGATACATTATACAGGACCATAAAAAAGAGATTTTATAGCTATGTCACATTTTTCATCATAGTTAATATGTCGATAAAAATAAATTATAAAATTATGTAGTTCATTATGCCGTGATTATTTTTTTCATATCAGTACGCATAATTGCATACATGCATATATAGGTATACTTAGTTATCCTGTGTATACCTATATTATATAGCTTATCAAAAAGATGGATAATGGCAACACGCCTGTGGCGTAACGATAAAGTTTTCTATAAATGATGTCTAATGTGACCAAATTGTGTTCGTTACCGTCACCACCCGGCGATGAAGTCATTATTTTCCATTTCCGCGGCAGCGTTGACTCGATAATTCGAAAATGACAATAATTCGTATCAACAGCCGGCAATATCGTGATTGTTTCTCATATTATGAAAATATCCTCCATATTTTCTGTAGAATTTAGAAACTTTGAAGCGAATTGCTTAACAGCATTATAAGTACCTACCTCCTTAATTAAAATATATTATACCTATATTTCAGGTTTTGTGTAAATTGAAGATAATACTTATACTAAAAAAATAATTATTACTATAAAACGAATATTTTTTGCTTATAGATGAATATAAAGGAATATTTCTTTTTTGTAGAATGAATTTACCGTTTTTATTTATTGATAAATTGATTTATGATTAATCGTATTTGTACACTGGACTGTAGGTAATAATTATGAAAATGTCGTGACATCTTTATAATATCCTTAGTATGTTATGAAAGTATAATAGTCGGGTGATGTCACGCGAAGCGCTCATCAGCTTCACGGCGAAGTCCATATTTCCTTATAACTCACTTGGGGACCGGCTGATTTTATGACTGTGACTATCACTGTTCACTCCATACCTATGTGTTTTGCTATTAATATGTTTTTTTTTCAAAAGGTATTTTTTTTATAGTATTTATTATAATATAGAACTTGTATAAAAGAAATTAAAAAATCGTACCAATACATTCAAATAAAATAAAACATCCTAGGTTTCAAGTTTGGTAATATGTAAAGAACGATTTCGTTCTATCGTAGCAGCAATGCGAAAAAGGAAAACATATGACTTGAAATTTCACATATTCAACCCCTCTTTGCCTGAATTGCGAAGCAGTATGGCGGGCGTCGCGTCGGGTGAAAGCGGGACGCACGAGGACGGCCGCGGCGGTTTCGTACATCGCCACCCGTCCGCGCCCGTAAGCTCGTAATTTGCCTTTCTATTAGAGCGAGGGCGTGAAAAAAGGAAAGCGTTTACGGTGTGTTTAATGGGAGTGAGAGGGAAGAAATATGACCGCCGGTCCGGAGAAGGGAAAATTTTGGTTTTCGGAGTTTTTGCGGAGATGTGCATCGGATCGCGAAGTGCGAGGGGGACGACGATGTTTCCGGAACCGCTCTCGACATAATTAGCGGAAGTCGTGGCTTAGTTTTCCCCCGAGCGGGGGAGCTGCGGGCAGGGAGTTCCTCTATTTGTCGTTTAAGAGTTAATCGGTCGAGCGATTCGTCACCCTCAAGAGAGCTCCGCCGGCAATATTATATCTTTATTATGAAGCTGCTTAATTCGGTCGCCCCGGGCTATTAACGCTATCGTGATTATTGATATCTTTGTTTTTCTAAAATGAACATCTATGCGTTTTGATTGAATCGAAACAATATATTTAAAGTAATCATATACACAGTTGAATATTGAACAAAATTTCGGTTTCTAAGGTTTATTTTGAAAGGGTTGCTAGTATCAACGCGTAATATGTCATTAGCGCGGGAAGTGACAAATGCAGCAGTAAACACAACTCGTGCGCCGACTGTCAATTAGCTGTAATGGCACTCTACGACATATGTCGAACGGACCACTTTTATGTTTGTTGGTCTCTTTACAATACTAAATTATACATCTCTGTGAGATGGAAGGTGTTCAAATGGTTTGCGTGCACTCTCACTTTTAATATTTTTCGTATAATTAATTATACAAAGCCGCTTTCTACACAGATAAAAACTATTCTCATAAAAGTTTGAAGCCATTCTAATCACAAGAACAAAAGAGATTCTCGGTGTCAATTATATTTTATTATTACTTTACTAGCGACTCACCCTTGCTTCGCTTGGGTTCGTCCGTCGTCTAGGTTTTTTGATCAGAACCCTAATTCTACTTCTAAAATAAATCTAACTTACTTCTTATGATATCAGCTATCTGTTTTGAATTGAAAGTCCCGTCAAAATCTGTCTAGCCGTTTCAGAGATTGGCGGGAACCAACAAACAGACACACGGACAGACAAAAGACAATGATGTTAAAACCTAAAAATGGTGTTTTTTTATAAATTTCGTATATAACTACATATGCGTTTAATAGAAAGCTGTTATGTTTATATTACAAACCGACACTTAAATTTATTTATCACCGAGACTTCATATTTATTTGTACAGATGTAGAGATTAGGTGTAGCTACATAGGACAAAAACAGACTGAAACCAGAAAACCACGTACGTGTTTGTTATATTAAAGTGATGACACATTTCCAGACTTTGATTTTTTCTCATATATTAATTTCGTTTAAAGAAATCAATAGTACTAAAATATTTCGTGTATAACCGTTGATAGCAATGATTGCAGTACTAGCAAGATCGTATCGGATCGTACGCAGTGGGTACCCAACGCTCAGCCAATCAGTGGCAAATGAGCGATGGCGGTAATTAAAACGGATCGCCTTACCGAATCAATAAAGCCATACGATAAGCCAATTAATTGCACTCGCGCTCAACTCCATTCCCTGAGGACCGTGCCTGATTGATTCATATAGCTACGAATCTAGGAAATTCATTACGCACGGTAATGTAAAATTAAACATAACAGGTGGAAAAAATAATTAAAAGCACATTGTTATACCAAACTTTAAAACTTTACTAACACTCTTATATCCGCAATGTCGTTGTTATAGAATATTCAATAAATGTTTCACGAACATTAACATATAAGACACATATATCTTTTTGTGTATCACTTACATTATGTTGGATGTAACCCGTGTTGGGTGGTACACATTTAGCACCAAATTAATAACTAACTATTTACGGCTCTTAAATTTCACTCGATAGTGCGTCTCCGTAGGAGGCTTTCTCGGAACGTTCTTGAATATGTGCAAGGCCATTAATTATACAACAAAAGTGTTGTTGTGGTCGTTAAAGAAAACTAACAATACCTATTTATGACACTTTTGTGAACCACTTTGGGTTCTGTAAAAGTTATATTAGAACTGCTATAAATTCAACTTTATGCGTCTGGGAATCTTTTCATTAAATATTTTAAACGATATTTATATTTATGCAAAAAAGCGAATAAATATGTAGCCATTTATCGTGTACTACATCTTAATGTCAACACTTTAAAATGTCAATATGTTGTTATTTGAACAATTTATTCATCGTATTAATTACCTATAAACGTATTTGATCTTCATTTTGCTTTTTTGAGATATATTATTTTCGTAGTTCTGGTTTGTATGTAGTATAGTGTTTGTTTATATAAGGAACCCTTCTGTCACCTGTATATTTGCGAGCGCGTTGCAGTGTGGGTGGCACGGCGTCGGCCACAATGGTGTTTGGGCTGGCATTCGTCACGGGGCGTCGGCCCAGCAGCGCCATGATTGATGACCCCTGCCGGCGGAACTTACCGCGATATGCAGATGTGTCCTTTAAATACGTCTATAACATATTTTCTACTTTGTATACGTTTAACTATGGCATTTATACGAAATTAATTTTATACATTGTAGTACAGTTATTGCTTGTAAATAATAAGCTTTATTGCAAAAACAAATGACTGTTCTCGGGAAAATTTAAATGTCTTATAAAATTACGACACAATATGATGCGAGATGCGACGTTTTGACTTCTATATAGGCTATCAAGTATTAAATAATTTATTATGATTTAATTGCTATTAAATATTTATTTTTAAAATTAAGTAGATATTCTATATATTTATTATTTTGCATAAATAATACTAATACTTTCAAAATTTCAATTCAAACAGATTCAATAAAATAAGGTTAGTTGAGTAAAAATCATTATCCACTTAGAGAAACTTGGTCCAGCGCTTGAATTATGACTGGTCATAGTTTACGTGTAACATAATATGCGGACGATGGCAGCGATAGCGTCGAAATATTCATAATCCCTGGAGGGCTGCGTAAATAAAAATTATTTTGTAGAAGACAGGTGGAGCATCGGGTTACGCAGCTCATTAGCATTCGTCCGAATTAGACCGTCCGTCCGTACTGCCCCTGCAGCACCTGCTCCGTCAAAAGAACTTACAAATATCTTGACATTATCGCACTTTGTAATCCTATTACTAAGTAGCCGCGAAAAAGGCTAAATGATATTTAGCCTAAGTAATGAGGCGTTTTAAGACGTCACGTCTTAACGTGAAACAGCACTAAAGGGAAATTTGAACTATGACACATCAAATAATAATAAACTATTGTTGTTTATTATCACTTTTCAGTATTAAATAGGGAATATTAATGCTAGCCATTCTTATTAGTTATTATATTTTATAATTAATAACATTATTTTATATCTTAGGTGACATTAACTATATTGGTATTTACTTACGATACTACCTAACCTGCCCTTACTTCGCTCATACCGCATACGCATTCCTAGATAACTGCGCGCGTCCAATTTATTTTGATTCTTCACTACATCCTTGACTATTGGTATAATCAAAAGATAAGTGTGACATTATTAATTTCATTTCTAATAAGTACTTGTCATAATAAAACTTTTTATTTGATAAGTGTTAATAATTAATTAGTAATTGAAATAGGCGTCGAAATTATCATGAGGATAAGTTTTTTTAAAAAAAAACAAGTGTGTCTGTTACAATATAGAAGATACTGCGGACTTTTTGTAAAATTAATAGAGCTCTACATATATTTGCCATAAATTGGTTTCATTTATTAACCACCATTTATTCAGAGCACATAAAAACTATGACATTAAAGCAGCGCTTTTCTGCCAACAGACTGACTAATATCACCAATGCCTAATAAGTGCGAACTGTAGCACCGTTATCTAAGTAAAAACCGTCTGAAAACACATCGAATTTCATTCAGTATTTTCCCGTTTAACGCGCACATACGTGTCCGAGCACTTGCATAGATAAGTGTTTCAACTTGTGAAGTCAATGGTATTAGAAACTGTCCGTTTTTCCGTTACTGTATTCCCGTGACAAACAATATAATAACTCTCTTTTTTCTCTTCAGTTCATCATTATTCTATTAAGAGAGTCAAGTGAGGTATTAGTCTAAACTCGACAACACAGCTGCACTGCCATAAATAGCAATTAGTACAGCTCTAATTAAGTCTATAACGCGCTGATAAGATTTTATACTTCAGCTTCGCGTGTAACGCGGCTATTTACGTAATTCACGTAAATCTAAGTACCTAGCCTTGTTCCGCTGTCATACCACACATGTCACATGTTTAAAAAGTTAACGCGTATTGTTTTGAATTATGTTGGTCATATATCAAAAATATTAGTATACCTACCTACCTATAGTTTAATTCTCTTATGATATATGTATCTCAAAGATTAACTCACGTTAATTATTTATGTTCAAACAACATAGCTACACGTTACGTTACACGGCGTAATTTTGGGTGCTCGCCTCATTTAACTTGTTTATGTCTTATGGTTATTATTATATGATTATAAATTATGAAACAGTTGATCAAGATAATGGTAGATGGCATAAATAAATATTCATATTTCGTTTACGTCCGCACTGTTAATGCGAAATTAAGTGCGTATAAGTAATTAAATTTGTGTAAAAAATTCAACTACGATACGATCGCAGTTAAAGGAAATGTTAAGCTATAAATTAAGATACATTTAATCCTTAGATTACAAGTGAGCAATTTACTTGTCACCAAACTACTGCTAGTGTTATCGGTGACAGATCAATATCCTATGAAATAATTTGGAATTCCAATCGGACGTTACAGATATTTTTTTTTACTTTATAGTGACATTAAAAATTAAGCCTTAGTGTGTGGGATTTAGAATCTCAATGTCTTGAGATGAGTACATTCGTGTGGCCGTCTCAGTTGCCAGGTTTGAAGTGATGTTCGTTTTGTTGCGGTCACCTAATCCCGCTCTTAGCTAACCGTTATGACAGGATTTTAGATAGAGCGATAACAGAATAGAGATATTTTAGCCCTTTTTAGTAATATTTTGTATTTAACTGCCTTTTAATTTTGAAAATTAATCACATTTGATTTGATTTTACTTCGTCATTCTTCGATTTACGTGTGTCTATGAAGTACAGAGCTTTTCACATCGATTTTTTCTACATATACCACAACTTACTAGTGTCAATTAGTTATGGGGATTATTTAATCTGTCGGACGATGATTGTCAGATTTACTTTTTCTTGAGTTCTGAACGTGAGGTGCTTCCTAGTTTTTGAGGCGTGATAATATCTGTGTATAGGCAAAGGCACCGCCCGCGCCATCGCAGTGACAGCTCAACATAATACATTCGTTTAACACGCTCACCGTATTCGGACGATCTCTTGACAGTTCTTGCTTTGAGTTTTTGACTCATGTCGGCTCTTATTTCTTTCACAAAATAGACTAGAGAACTAGACCTTGCGTCAAATTGAAGATAGATGCGGAACGCGTTCTCTCAGATTTCTTGTCAGTAAGATGTGAAGTTATAATAGGTTAAGAAAAGCGAGTGAATCAACAATGAGGGTGTCTGCGGCGCGGGTTGCGGCCGATGCGACGGCGGCGATGTGCGCGAGGCGTGTCCGCGCTTCATCGATCGCAGCCTCCGATGTTCCTCGACGACGTCTGCCCTGAACACATGCCGCCCTCCGCGCCCGCGCCCTCCCCGCTCACGTTAGCGCCCCGACCGACTGCATTTACCTCCCGCCAGAGCCACCCTCTTCATACATGATACTCATAATATACCTGTCTTTAAACGTCTGCCCGGAACGTGTTTCACAAGATATTTTTGCAAGAGTTGCGCTCGGTTTTAGTTTTAACTCATCATTATAAACCCAAATTGACTTTATTGTGCAAGATTTTATGATATGGTCATCGGGATTGAAGGTGTTGATTCGACGCCACTGGCCGCTCGGTGCTTAATTCCAACGGTGCAATTAAAGCCGTTTACATCACTTCGCGAGCGACCTGTAAATGTTATTTGTGCTCATTAAAACCAAATTACGTTATAAATTTTATGTGCGTACGTTGTAGCCACGTTAATGCTCAAGGAATTACCGAAACATTGTATTGCGTTTATTCTGGAATGTGATATATACACTGATACCTACATAGTAAAAGAATGAAGCAACCGACTGTGTAATTGCTCGGTAGCTTAGATTTTTTTTATTTTTATTTTGTGGTAAAAGTTGTAACAATAACATCTTTTGCTTAACAGATATATTTATTTGTAATTGTTATTACATCATTATTAGAGTATTAGGAAAACTTAGTACGGAAACTACACAATATGTAGGTATGTACATAAATGCTTTATCTGAAAAGTGAAGCAACAAGACATTAGCGGTCTAAATTAAATTTGTCGGGTGTCGGTTCGGCGCCGCCGGTGATCGATCATAGGTAATGGTGCAGCCACACTAACGACCCGACTCTGTCCGTCAAGCTTCGCCCTCACATACGATTCATCAACTGTTGACAACCGTTCATGTCAACCCGTGACGTATTCTGACAAAACTAGAACTTGCCTTTGACGAATTCCTTCATACTTCAAAGAATGATTAATAGTAAATTGTGTGTTTTCCATATTTCATCATATCAATACATAAACACTGCTATCTTCATAAAGCCAAGCAACCATTTACCTTGTTAATTTTAAACAGCTTTGTTCTTTTGTTTTAGTTATAGTAAATACATAACAACATTTTTATTTTTAAATGAATAGTAGACCTAAAAATACTCTTAACTACTTATCTATAGTTAATAAAGTATTATTTTACAATGTATACTTATTTAGCACCTATGAAAATAAAGATTTTAAAGATATTAGTTAAAGTTAGTTTTCCATAATTAAAAACAAGTTTTACACGACATAAATATACAAACAAAAAATAACCTCTAAATGAGAATTGAAGGCTGAAATAATATTACGACGACTAAACATGTAAAAATAGAAGTAAGTTCTCTAGTATATTATGAATTATTATTTTCTCTCGCGTGCACCTACACGTAAAAGTGATTCAGCTTAGGTAGAATAACCTTCTCTTAGAAGTTATTTTTTTATAATACTATTTAAGTCAATTATAGCGATGTTCATTGTTCAATACTCACCTGCAGCTGTATTTTGATCGCATATTATTGGCGATTTGCTTCAATACCGTCACATAATAAAGTATAAAATGATAGATTTTATCATAACATGATATAGCATGTCCTAAATTGAAACATAATTGTGTGATTATTATTATTGATATAGGTTG
The DNA here is from genome assembly GCA_951802675.2 of Boloria euphrosyne. Taxonomy (NCBI): domain Eukaryota; kingdom Metazoa; phylum Arthropoda; class Insecta; order Lepidoptera; family Nymphalidae; genus Boloria; species Boloria euphrosyne. The sequence goes on along the minus strand of OX637873.1, from coordinate 10,494,794 downwards.
ATTTAAGTTTATTATGAAAGTTTAATTATAAGTTCATAAGTAATACTTGTTATAAGTATAAATATATATTTGAATAAAATAAAGTCGAAAATGGCTTAACAAACAAAAATATTATAGGTCGGAGATACGAGGACGAGGAGGAGATGAGACGGTCATTAGCGGAATGAAGCCATTAGGAGCGTGTAAAACAGTTAATTACTTCATAATCTCTATCCGAGTTGATGCTGTAGATGCTTTAGATTATAATGAACGGAATCATCTGTATATTATTATCTATTCGCAATTATTTAATATTGCTTAAAATGAATGTGAGAATTCCTTTACCAACTGTACTTATTTTGTGTACAACTACGTGTATTATTATTTTTATTTACGCTGCGGTTTTATGTGAACGTATATTCTTTAATATTTGTTAAAACATTAAACATTTACGATTAAATTTAAAGTACAAGATTTCACACCTAAAGTTGTATGTATAACTATTAAAATGATTTTTAAGTTAGACACATTTAGATTAAAATTTAGATAAATCATTAAAAACCGCCCTGCTGGTACTGCTCTGGTACAGGCGGAAAGTTAAAAGTAGGAGTATAGTGTCACTTTGCTCTTTTCGGGAATGAAAAACTTAGGTTATAAAAATATTTAGTTCTACCTATATTATGTAAAGAAATATAATGAAATCTACAAACAAAAGTATTCATTTTAAACGGATATGTTTAAGCGTACATTTCTCGTTAGTAACTTAAACAACCGTTTTAAATATCAGCGATTGAACATTTGGTTATGTCGAATCGTTTCCGGCAGTTGTGCATTCGACACACGTAATTAAATCATCGAATTCAAATCTCGTGTCGGTCTTTAATATCTTAGTTATAATTAACTTCTACGTTCATAATGTAGATCATTTTAACTAATATAATACCTAGTGACGCGTTGAAAAAATATCAATACAGAGCAAAACAATTCTTAAAGAAATAACACCTAGTTTTATCGTCTCTATTGACGACAGGAGAATTAGCTCGTTTTTAGACTAAAGCGAAAGAATGCGGCTAGCATTCTTGCTCTATTCCACACGGACATGACTTGTACAGTAGTAATACATAATAATTAAATGTATTATTGTTTTGTATATATTATTAAATATATTTGTAATTTGTTTTATTGTAAATTTATTTAACGCATTTTATTATAACAGAGATGATTATTAGAGTACATATTAACAAGAGAGGATTTTATCGTTTAATATAGATTTCTCAGAAACGTGATAATGTCCCGCATAAAAAAAGTACTCTATAATCTATATATGACTAACTATCATCATATCTCATAAAAACTTTCCAGTAGATTTCCCATCATAGGTCCCCAGAAGGACAGACAGGCAGACAAAATTCTAAAAACTATAGATTCGGCATCTGTATTGATAATAATGAGTATTTCAATAAGATTTTCAAACTTACACTTCGTTTCTATTTACCTAGAGTCAATTTGTCTGGTATTCATAAGTATTTTTATTTATAATTGCGTACGTGATTGGATCGTGAGCACGAGAATTTTTATAGCTAATTGTCTTTTTATCCACAATTGTTTATCTCGCGTGTTGAAATTTCTTATTACAGTGAAACCGTTTTACTCGCTCGTTGGGTGCGCATGTAGAGTATAGTTGATTGCAATCGTATCAACTTTTTTTATTTTATACTAAACAATCTAAAGTTAATAATCAATTTCTTATCACCGTTTTTTTAATAGCAGAAATAACGAGTCATAAACATGTTAAACGAATGGAAAATAATATATACAAAATTGTATCTGTTGGAACGAGAAATATGTTAAATAACATCATAAAATAGAAAAAAATACTTAACATTCTTAATTTAATCTTAATATGACAAATTTTATGTTCTTAATTGGAGGTCTTACTAATTCAGATCGTTATCTAACAACGGTTTTGTTAAAAGGCTGAGCCGTCAAATTTTGACATAACCGCTATATTTTATGTTGAATGTTGCATATTAACAATAGCTGCGTTAGGGTTTATGGCGAGAGGGCGCGGGCGTCGAACAGGGCCGGAAACCTCATAAACTGAGCCAGATTTCGCCGATAAAAACGGCACCTTGTTAAATTTAACTGTTTTATTATGGCTGCTTAGTATTTTACCTTCAATATTTCTATTAAAAATTATCATTTTATGATGAATCATTTCGAAAATGTTATTATTGAAAACTTGTAACCTATTAGGAAATGTGAATGCGATTGTATACTTTTTAGGCATGTCGTGGTGTCTAATTAGTAATTAGCATTTTAATGAATTAATTGCTAATAACGTTGTATGGAGTTTATTGACTTTTATTTATGATATATAAACGAATGATAGTTGGTAATATCATAATGGTAAAGATATATTTTTATGTCCCAAAGCTTTTCCTTTTCGTTCGTTTTTCCTTTATAAATAACATGAATGAACTAAACTATTCAAAATCTGTGCGGGCTAAAAAAATTGCTTGGGAGCTTAAAAAATAATCTGTAGATCCAACAGTACAAAAACATACTCGTATATAGGTATATAGTGCTTGAACCACTTCTGATGAAGGGGTTAACATGTTTATTTGAATTGCACTATATCAGAGAATAAACACAAGAAATAAAAATTATTACAGTAGGTAGGTATACCTTATTTTGTTACAACAACAGCGTTGCGTCAAAGTTTCACTGCGTCATAAATACGTAAAGTAGCCTCTTAAATCATTGACGACGATTTTACCATTCACTTTTCATCATAACACAGAGTAAAAAGATTGCATGCAAATTAATAACCATGTTATTGTAGACTAAAACGCTTAAAGTAAGCAAAAATATATAAATATACATACGTTATATAATATGTACGTTCAATTATGTATATTCGAGGTATGCTTTTGGTTATAATTTATTTTTGTGACATATAAAAATTTGCAAACTAAATGAATTTACATACATATTTATAATAAACATAGGTAATTCATATTTTTTAAATAGAACAACACTATACAGGTGTTTCATAAATAACGTGTTGAAGGCAGCGGTTAAAGGATTAATGTAACCTTATTTCTTAAACGTTAGCAGTATTAAATAATCAAATCGTAACTATAAAGCAACAGAAAACAAAGAGTTATTTTAATTAGGCAAGCGTTGGCCTCAGTGCGACGCCCCGCGGCGCTGCTACTTCACACACGTTGTGTTGAGGTCATTAACAAAACGTCACTTTTCACAATATAATATTTTATGCCTCCATTATTTTTCATGCAAAACCACATCAAAAAAAATATTTGACATTAGAAGAAGCTATTAGAATGTTTAACTGTTTGTTTATCTGTTTTTAATTAGTTTTTTTATTATACATTTTTGGTAACTTATGCACCAGCGGCTTCTTCACTTCTTGAAGGTGCGCCCGTCCTTAGGTGTCTGACAGTAAGCTCGGTTCGTCTTGTTTCTATTTGTGTAATATTTTCATTCAACTCCGTTCAGCGATTTCAGGATGAAGGAGAAAATCTGAGGATTTATTATTGAATTGTAAAATTTACAGTAAAAAGTAGAAATAAAATTAACACGAAACCTTAATCTTTGATTACAAATATTTAAGTCAAAAATATGAATAAACTTTATTTGATTGTTTGACTGAGCTATAGAACAACATAAAATTGAAATAATAAGACACCATCTTTACTTTATAAAAGTAATAAAATGGAGTTCCATTTCGCACGATTACCCCAGAGACGACAAAACATGTCAAGTGTCAATTTGTATAATTTTACACGGAAATTAATATTAAGGCCTGACAGATGACAGTTCGCGTGATCCTCCCGCGGTGGAAGCTGTGCTGTCGGGGTGATTACGAGCTAACTTCATCAGCTGCCAATTCAAACCGTTTTAAAAAATATTTTTAACACAAGCGAAGTTTATGGCTTCGAAACAATATACGTATATATTTAGTCGAATATTGCATAGGTATTATGAAATATTTTTTTGGAATTCATTTAGGTTTCAATTATGTACTGAAGGTACTGAAGGGTAGATTGGATATTTACCCTAAAAGTACCACTCTTTTTTTTTCGTTTTACACTACGCATAAAAAAGTGCGAGGTGCCTTACAGCGGTATTTTATTTAAAATAATATAATAATTTATATTAGCGATAAATAAACGCGTACTGTTGGGGTCAAGCCGGTACACGTCATGTTCCGCCACAACAGTCGTTAGTAAGGGACTACTTTAATGAAGTCTAATATATTCACATACAAAGCTTCATGGTAACAGTATCTTTTGTAAATGTCGATTTGTGAGATTAGGCTTGTTGTCGCGTGGCTAGCGACGTAACGAGACGCGTGAACGACATTCAGCTGACAGACACGCGTCTATGCGACTCCAATTCCCCATTCTCGCATTACACTACCACGTATCGCATATTGTTAGAAATATTTTCAAAATTTTTCCTTCTATTTTACATCAAACGTAAAAAATAATGAAATCGTTTTATCGCACTACTCATAGGATGTAAATTGAGAACACTTAAATATCGGAGGATCGAGTTGCGTGCGAGTCGCCAACTGGATGACATTTCATGGAAACCAGTCAAGCCTCTAATATCGTGAACGACGTAACTACATTGTTATCGGAATCTATTATTATTAATGAGTATGTGCAATATTTAATCATGCTTCGATACATAAAATTAATAACCCGACTCGTAAAGTCAATTCAACAAGTGCGGTATAATAGCGGTGTTTAATAATTATCTTGCGTAAATGCAAATAGGTATTACCAACGAACGGTGGGGCTTGTACTTGTACGGCTAAACCTTGAAACCATAAAATAACTACAAATTATTTAAATCTTGACAGCTTGAAAATACAAAATATTTGTCATTACTTTAAGTTGTTCGTAATTTTCACTCCAGAGGTGAGCCTCAATCAACAAACGTTAACTATTTACTGCAATCACGCGATATTATTATTCAAAAGCATTCCCAAGTTAAATGAGAATCGCAATAAAATTATCATCCTTCAAGTTGATTTCATGTCAGAAAATATTGATTTTATATTATTTATCACGTACCTGCTTTCATGTTTTTATGCTTCCAGTCTTGTTTTTTACAGCTTCATTAAATGTTAAATCTAACGGAAATATTTACATGGTATGTTAAACTTTGTTAGGTAGTAAGGTAGGTTAAATCGCTAGTATAAACTCTAAGAATACACTTTTTAGGTTATATTTAGGTCATATTATGGCTTTTAAAGTAGGGGGTTTGCGCATGACTTCTGTGACCTGGTACTTAGATAAAATGAAGTAAACTTAAGAATCGTTATAAAATAAATATACTAGACAAATTATTTGCTTCAAACAAAAATACACAAACCTCTTTAATAAAACATGATTATAAAACAGAAAAATAACTTACAATTACAATAACAAATATTGCTAATGCAGTTGATAGAGTCACTGCATTTCATATTTATTGACTGCGTGCTTGTGTTAAAGGTCGGGAACTCACATTCGAGGAACATTAATCTTGATACGTTCGACTGCAAGTAGCAGAAAATACATGTAATTGCTTAGCATCTTAATATGGTTTAACTAACTACGAAATAAACTTTTTTTAACGTGCATGTTTATAGGTTTTATAACAAAAAGACAAATACGATGTAGTACAAAATTGGTAATGCGACTTTAAAATGTAATGATATTATTTTATTGGAAATGCAATTCCCCAATCCCCATGTATAAATACATGTATGTAGATACATATATTGCGTTCAATGATCGAAACTTCGCGCCTTTCCCTGGAAGTGGTTAATCGCAATTGATTTTCGAAAGTACCTATATCGATAAATATTTGTATGTGTCACAAAATTGCGGTTGTTCAAAATTATATGTCCTTATGATAAGAACACAATCAGCCCATTCTTTTGTATGATCTACTTATAATATTTTTAATGTTGTGGTCTCGAATAATTACGTTGTGTGCAGGTAAGTTCTTGCAATGAAGCGAAACGGAAATGTAAAGCGTTTGTTGCATACATGGTATAAAATTATGGTTTGTGTAATTTGCTCATAATTAATTGTATTTTTTTACTATGCCTTAACATGCACCGCGTAATTACACTTTATCTTTTAAGGAATAAATAATATAGGTAATTTTTAAGCCGTTCGCGCTAAATTAATTCGATACGCTTTATTTACTTACTTTATAATATAATGTTTCGTCAATTAAATGAAATCGGTCCTACAAATATTATAAAAGCGAAAGTTTGTAGGAATGTCTATTTGTCTGGATGTAATTATGTAAGTACTTATTATATAACTCTTTCATGCAAAAACTGCTAAATAGATTTAAGTAAAATTTTATAATAATATCGTCCATAGGTACATCAGAAAATTTAAAAAGATATTATGTAAATAGGACAAAATATAATGATACCTAAGTGTAAGATAAAAAAAAACTGTCACCTGTGAACTATTTTCGCGTGCTCTACAAAAGTAAGAGTCACACGAATGGTGGAACTGTTAGTCTTTAATAGCTCTACAAAAAAGTCTACGACATCATATTATATTAATTTTATATGCGTAAGCCATTATTGCCAAAATAGTGAAGTTTACATACAATCAAAAATACTTTTTATTCACGCCAGAGTCCAGGAAGGCTAAGCATATATTGATAAACTTTGGCATGACAGAGGAAGATTATAGTCTGGATTAGCACATAGGCTTCTTCTTATCCCGAAAAAATGTACGGTTTCAGTGTATAGATTCATATGAAGTAAAACATAAAAAAATATTAACCAGATGCATTACATTATATTCTCTACGAGGTAGCTATTGTTGACAAATATAGTGACACACAATATTAATGTAAAATTATTATTCATAAAGCTATAAGTAGTAATTGTTCAACAAGGGTTGCCATTCGTGAAATGTCGCATTTACATCAAATTGTTACCTTTAACTTGAGCCTTATTTAATAGCACTATAGAATTAATAACTTTAATAAATAATACCTTGGCGAGAATTTCTGTCAGAAACTTTCAGCAACAGTTTTAAATATTCAATTGTTTTTTTTAAATTGGAAAAAAGGATTAATATTTAATTTTAGTATTTTTTCCCTGTTAAAAGCATGATTATCAACAATTAAACCGTATTAATTTAAAAAAATAAACAATTAAACCGTATTAATTTAAAAAAATAAACAATTAAACCATATTAATTTAAAAAAATATATTGTACAGGTACAGGTTTGTTAAATAAATATTAAAGCGGTTTCAGTAGGAACGGAATGAGGTAAAACTTATGTAACTGCTTATAAGTATAAGATATATGGTTGATAGATGATGGTTCGTTATACTCGACGTGAACAGATCATGAAGCGGTCGCGCTGGGTGGCGTGCGAGAGCCGTCCGCGTTCAGGCGAGACATCGCGACATCGCTTAACGACAAACTCATAAACGCGCCTGACAGCGACTTATTGTCCGTCGCGATGAGAGATCCCACACCACCGATACGGAATAACCGTTCAGAACACTCCTTAATACGATTTATTTATGACCATTTATGATCACTGGTCACCGCGTCCGAAACCTCGATACACGCGCTTTATCGTTGCGCTAGGGCCCTGACTCCGAGGATTTTATAGGTCTCTCGCATTTATTGTTACTCTTATTGGGAGGTTGACACCGCACCCGTGTTTTATGAGTGCTAATAATTCTTTCTCTCACTCCCGCATTTTTATTATACACACTGTAGGAATTAGTCGTAAACCTTGAACGATAATATCGTCAAATCGATCGTTTAAAATGTTTGAGCAATTAATAGGAACAACTCTAGCGCGACGTACGTCCGATTACATTAGGCCCAACGAACAAATTGTTGGATGTTATCTTATCTACGACTACTTGTTTAACCTTCGAAATTATAAAAATGCCATTTAAACTTTGAAAAAAGAGTGGTTTAAGAAAGGTTATGTTATAAATAAGTAGCTCGTGCGATGTTATCGCCTTTAGCCGGCAGGAAGCGCTTCGGCCCATTTAGGGGTGCATTAAAATCGAATACATCATATTTGTTTGATTTCCTAGTTCACGTTTCACCCTGTAATTATACAAGTCACCGTCCGTGGCCAGATCTCTAGCTGTTTTTTGTTAATGTACATTAATCTTTTTTTATTGTCAGCATGTGTTTTGCTCTCGAAAAACACTTTCGGATGTTATAAGTTTTTTGTATCTTAATATGTAATTTTGTTCGTGTTCGCCCTTTTAAGGTAATTAGTATGCGATTTTCAAAAACTATCGAACTTATTTTAGCAGCTGCAAGTGACCTATTTATGTTATAGCTACATAATGTTATACTGTACTTTAATATTTAAACGCGTTTTTGGAACTAAGGCTAAGACGTAAACCTAAATATATAAGTAGTTCTTATAATGTTTTAATTATTAAAAAAATTAATACAAATGTTTGTTATGTATTTGTCTATAGGCGGATGTTTCCAACGGTGCGAGTGTCGTTCGCGGGCTGCCGCGCCGAGGCTCGGTACGCAGTACTGCTAGACGTGGTGCCGGTAGACGGTAAGCGCTACCGTTACGCGTACCATCGCTCATCGTGGCTCGTAGCAGGCAAGGCGGACCCTCCCGCGCCCGCTCGTCTTTACCCGCACCCAGACTCGCCATTCTCCGGTGATCAACTTCGCAAGCAGGTAGTCTCCTTCGAGAAGGTCAAGCTGACCAACAACGAAATGGATAAGAATGGACAGGTCAGTTATATAATTTAAGTATAGTTTTAACGCGATAACAGTTTAAGGAAATATAGGTCTATGATATAAAACATATGTTAGTGCCAAATACTTCACTTTATACAGCGATGTTCCTTGAGATGACTCGCAGACGACTTCTTTATGCGTGTGGCAATTTTATAGAATTATGAGTGAAATTGCCGGTGTCGGCGACACCTCGGGCGTCGGGGACAGTGTAATAAGTGCGTTGTTGGCAACAAATTAGTCGCACATGTCGCCGAACGACAGCCGGCTCACGGTACTTGCCTTCGCGTCGCAGGTGCCAATGCAAAATGTCAGCACACGACCAACCTCAGACCCCTTTTGCTACCGTCTTACTAAACAGAACTTGATTTTCCTTCGTCGATATCTCAGAATTTAAATAAGCAAAATAAAGATTTCTAGGTGGTTGTGAGTGAATAATAAACACTAATTTCATATAAATATAAGTAATTTAAAATTTAAGTATTTCTAAGTATGATAAGTGTCAAGGATAAATTATTGTTATAATATTTACGAAGTTATTAACACATTATACAGTTCACCTTCTATTAATCAGATTTATCACAAATGACCTTTAAATATTGAATATTTACGTTTTACTTAAATTTAGGTTTGGAAGAATGATGCTCTCGTAAACTTGGTATAATTTAATTACCTTGGTCAGAGCGGGTAGAATGAGAAGGGCAACGAAATGGAACAGTCTGGGCGTGGCAGTGTGATGGATGAACCGGCTCTGACGAAAAACGCGTCTAGCTCTAATTGGCTTTCCCATAACGCGACTTATCTGTATCATCATGTAGCTTTGATAAAACTATGGACCATAAAATATTTGTAAAAACAGCATGTTTCAGATTAGTTATATTTCTAATTCTTATCGTACCTAACTAGGTTTAGGTTAGTTGAAATACCTTCATGAACGTACTAACCCTAAAATCTAGACTTTATCAATTATTTACTCTGTGGACACTTATATACTTTATGTATTTTTCAACCGGTATGGGAAGTTACAGTCGACTGGTCTAAAGATTTTTCATTTCCAAAAAACACAAAACCAAATAACAATTTTACGTCATAGCAGAATACTACATTGAGTATAGAGTGTTTACTTAATTACACTTGAACTATTGCACTTTTTACAGAATTTGTAAAGTGCTAATAACTTATTTAGGCCGGAAATGGTGTAGGTCAATCGTTAATACGTGGTAACAATGCATCGTCCACGCAACACTAGCACGCGCGGGCATCGCGCCTAATTGTAGAACAAAAACTCCATAAAACCAACGAATTAATCATCAAGCCGTGATTTTATTACTTGTACCGAAATTCCACAACAATTATAATATATTTTTAAATATAATGCTTGGCATGAACGTGCTATATTTTAATTTTATGTTAAACTTAAAGAGGTAAATCAAAATATGTAATTGATTTATTAGCACTTAATTTAATTTAATAATCCTAAATTAAAAAAAATAATAATAAATAAAACGTACTTATATTAAAGTCGTCATTTACTTATTTATCCAAATTACTTAAGTGATTTTACAACTTATACAATAAATAATGTAAAAAAATAGACTAGTTGTTGTAGGGTTAACTAGAAGCCTATTTCGTGCTTTAGAATCGGGGTCATATCGTTACAATTCATGGGAATTGTCGCACGAAAAGCGGCGATGACGGCTTGCGATTGTGGATTTTACTTCGACTACCGGTTAGACCTTGATACGCTATCAAAGATTGAGCTAATGCTACTGGATATATGCAAAGGTAATTAATTTTGTATTTAAATTAATACACCAAACTAAAAATTCATATTATGAAACACCGTTTTAGGTTCATCGCAACATGCTTTTTATTAATGAAAATATGGAAATTGCCGGTTTTGAATACGGTCCGATACTAATGACGAACGCTCGTGATGATTTATGAGTAGCTTTTTGACCGTTTATTAAAATAATGAGAATTGTTAAAATCATATAACGAATTTAGGGACGATGTTGTAATTAACAACATTTTGAATTATTTACCTCTGCTAATGATCGTGCCATACAATTCGTTTAATAATAGTAATAATTTCAGTGAATGAATAGTAGTAATAGTAGGATTGGGTTTATTCGTCTGCAATAAGAAAATATGAATATTCCCTAGAATTGAATAATCATACTACGATATAACTTTACTTAAGTGAATTTAATGTACTTACTTCATCATCTATATGATTTAATTATACTCGTAGGTTGGTATTTCTGCCATCACTGGTATTACACGCGCGGAACATCTCTAAAGTACATTATTTAAACTTAATTTATTAATACAAAGTTCAATTATAATCCGCTTATAACATACTTATGTTGTTTACTTTTCATTAAATATGCCAATTATTGCATTTGATTAAATATCTCGTGTTGGAAGCTGATGTGATCTGAAGCTGGCGATTAGCCAAAAGCCCGTCGTTACTGAGCTCGTGGAAATCGGTAATGGCACAACTTGATTTATGAACTGGACTTTAGGACATGTGTCCTTCTTTATCTTTGTGCAGAAAAATCATCCACTACATATTTATCATTACGTGGTAACTGTATTTTTAAACAATTTAAGAGGAATAATTAACAAATATTTATAGCCGTTGTAGTAAAACTTCCATCATATAAATATATCCAATAAAAATCAATAAAACACTCAACGCGCTACTCCGCTTAATGAACGATGACTAACATCAATCCTCGAGGCTTCGCATTTTTAATTACACCTGATATTTTCACGTCGTTAACGCTTTGAAATAAGAATAAACAAACAAGCCATTTGGAATAGTGTATAAACTGCTATTAGAATAAATAAATTATTTGACCGTTCGCTGGATCTCCTGCTGTGCGGTTTCCTCACTCCCTTCTCATTAGGAAACAGCGGCTATGCACTGCGACATTCACGTACCTAGTTACCAGCGACATTGAGATACTTATCATAATTAATGATAACCGCGTATTCCTTATTCTAAGGCGTACACAGTTAATAGTTAATGTAATTTTCTATTATATACTAGGTAATGTAGATATCAGCAATGTACAAAGTATTACACAATTCACTTTCACTTTGTGGTACCTAAGTACGTAATTAAAAAAAAGAAAACAAATTAGTATTTGCTATAATTGCAAGCAAAATTTTAAGATTTTTTTTTGAAATAATATATTTGTGGTATAAATATTTAAAAAAATTACAAGTGGGTTAGTGATTTCACTATCAGATGGTCGCTAACTGTTATAATTCATAATAATGACTTGAACAGGTGCAGTTTGAATCAACGTTCGAACACATTGTAATTAAATAAATCAATATATAAGCTGTCGGTTCATATTTACATAATTTTTCGGTATTCATAACTCGTTATGTTGTGATGATGAAAGTGATTTAGTATGAACTATAAACCTTGAATATTTTACATTACACATTTTTATTATGATATTTCTATATAAAAATTGTTGTTTTAAATACAATGTGAATTAATATTGAACATACATATCTATACATATAATAAAACTGTAGAAAAAACGTTTTTGTACATCAAAAAAAAATTACAAAAAAATAGCCAGGATGTTAAGGACAACCAATAGAACCCATTTCCAACATTTTTAGAATTTTTGTCTGTTTGTCTGTTTGTCGGTTTGTCTGTTTATTTATCCGGGCATCACGTAAAATGTACGAAAGCAATGTAGATAACTTTTATACACAACGATTGAACGTAACTTGAAGTAACATTTAGTTTTTGTTTCATTGCAATCGGTCCAGTCTATCAAAAGATATTTGAGTTTAAAGTGAAGAAGTAGAGAAGTTCCAGAAGTAAAATTAGGGTTATGTGAATTTGGTCTCACTCATCTACACACCTGAGTGTAAATATGCGTGCACAGTTAGGAGGCTGCGAAAATGCACAGGAGTTTTCCAATTTATTGTTACAAATAGGTGATGGCACATACCCCGGACAAGAAGATGGAAAAGTTATTTTGATTGATAGTGATTAGAATTGATGGTTCCACAGCTAATGTTGTTTATAAAGAAGCACTAGCATAAATAAAAAAAAATGATTTGTATCGGTATCCTCCAACAGCGCTTCGCACTAAAAAATACATTGTTAAGTTCCGACATCCACGCGAACGAAGTCGCGGGCACAGCTAGTACTAAGTATATATCAAATATTGTCATTGTAACAGTATAATACCTATTAGAAACAATAACATTTTTTGTTTAGTGTCTGGCAGTATTAATTATAAATTTTTAACGATATTTACTAAAACATACGTAAAAATCAACACTGAAGCTTTAAGAAAAGTGAATATTATTTTGACTTAACTTTAGCACCGGGTACCTCTAAATTTAAGCCGTCGGCCGAAACTTGCGGTCTAACTATACATACAGTCAAAGACCATACATAAACTACCTAATCCCATTGAATTGGTTAATGCAAAAAGCAAAGTCTGGCGGGGCTGGGATCTTGGTCGATAGGTTCTAGCCGTTACCCGTGTTTTTGTACGTACGATTTCGTACTTCAATTCATTTTTTGAAACTATCCAAAAATTCCTGCTTATAATTCATTTAGCCTAATTAAATGATTCGATTGATCCCAGTACTGAAGCTGTAGTAAATAGTTTTTTTGATTTAATACTAAATCGGTCAGTCATGTAGTGAATCATATTTGCCTTTGTATTTTATAATATTTAAAGAAAACTGAAGCAAGCCACAACTTATATAGTTAAGCAAACATATTTAAAAGCGGTTAATTTACTTTGTGGCAAGAGTTGAATTATTTTTATGTCATAATAAGGGCAATTGTATAAGAGGAAGGGTAGCCGGCGGAAGCGCCCGGTGCGCTTTTACTGAGGGTATCAATAACAGTTGAATATATAATGTTGCATCATTTGACCGTCAGTATTATTTTGGTAAAGCACATCACGTAACAGGTTTTTGTGAAAATGTTCAATAATATTTCCATAATCGGAACGAGTTGGAGAATAGCTATGGGTTGGCTTAACAATATGTGTACTCTATAAAATTCGATCTAACATGGAATTAATGGTTTGATTTTTCTTACACTACATCACATTTTATTACTTAAAACAATAAGAAAATCACAGTAAGTGACGGTAATTAACTGTTTTGACGCTAGAGCACAATTTTATTCTTGTAGAACCCTTAAAATCCATTGTGTTGTAGGTAGGTACTAGTAGTTTAATTTTAAGATAAAAACTAAAAGTATTTCTTATGATGTTATACATAAAGTGAAATTGTGCAGTCCGTTTAAGTGATGCCTATTTATTTTACAGCTTTTGTTAAAGCGGTCATAAATGCTAAATGCTAGTTAGCATAAATATGATTATTGATTTTTGAATAGGATGGTGGGATTTAAAATTCTTGCAAACGGTAGTTGAATTTAAAGTGAATAGAATAATTACAAAATTAAAGTAGGTTCTCGTTAAATTTAATTGGAGAATGACAATGTGATTTGTTAAAAGGAAGCTAAATAGTTGTCCCTCTTTAACCCGTAAAATTTTTCTTTATATATTTAAGTAAAAAATAAAATAAAATAAATATATAAGTGCTATATTATTTATTAGTAATTCTCAGTAGCATAATAATTATATTGCTTGACATTGGTTTTAAAACTTATTAATATAAGCTTAATAAAGTCGCCATATTACATACATAGTAAGTTTACGACGTTAAATCTCGTCTTCTTATTGACATCGACATTGTATATAAATGATTCAATTAAAGAGATAATAAAAATTTTGCGAACAATTCATTAAAATTAGTAATAAAATTTAAGGGCTCAAACTCATTAAAAACGTAGTAGGTACTTTAATAAGCACATAAAACTATAAAGACCTAAGCATTTCGCTGCTTTATCATTAGCGTGTAGAGTAAGAAAACCGTTGTAAAAACCAGATGGCGTATAATAACAGACACGGGGTTCATATCCGAGTAAACACGCCAATTTGCAATCATTCTTTTTATGCCAATACTTAGTGTGGTTACCTTACATCTAGTATATGATACCGCTGAGATGAATAGTCTGGTTTCAACTAGATAAGTGGCAGTAAAATTTTACAATTCCGTTCAAAGCAACTTTGTTGCGAGGATTTTGTACTAGCTATTTCTTTGAGCTACTCTTTGTTTTTTTCTTATTATTATTATCATAAGCGCTACTTCGGTATGACTAAATCTCGTAATTATTCTATAGTCTTACTCTTTACTCCTACAGAGTAGGTATTTCAATAAATTATTTTATTTGAAGTAGTAAAAAATGTAATACCATTTTGTGTTGAATTTTGAAATCTTCTAAATATATTTTTCATTGATAGGTAATGCTTTAGGACACAGTTCACCATTTCTGGGCTGAATTGCAATATATCTTCGACATTGCATAGATAAAATATTCTGTCGACTTATTAACTGTTCCATAACTAATATTTTACTGAATAATAAAGTATATGTAATGCTTAGCTTTTTTAGTTTATTCCTCGTACATATTTGTTTCACAAGTTTCTGCTAGTTTACGATCCACTCCGTTGTCGTATTGTTGTCGGTATGGATATTAAAATTCTAATTTTATAGTATTCTGAAGGAAGTACTTTGCTTTATCACTTAACAATTAATACTGTAACATAAATCACTCACTTTTTATTTATTATTACCTAATAAAACAGATCAATCCAAATAAAATACATCCATGTTAGAAATATAGCAAATGGTCATTCTATTTTTATGTTCCGTACTTTGTAATTAGCATACACAAATGGAAATATCTAACTTATAATAATTAGCATTTACTTTGTAATTATGGATGTAACACGCAAACTTATGCAATGTGAACAGCTCGAAAAGGAATGTAGTCCAATGGTAAACAGGAACGAGTAGTTCAATGTATTGTATGCAAATAAACGTTCCTCTTGACTGTGGAGAAGTGAGCTCATTTAGCAGAGTTATGAGCTTTGGATGTCGTTATGACGCGATGCCAATGATAGGAGCCCACGTATTAATCAAACTCTGTAATGATATCCTTGAGATGCTGGCCATAACGCGAGTGGACCGGCCTCGCGGGGGGCGTCCCAGCGACAACGCATTTCTCACTTCAATTTGTAGCCATATTTGTTACTTTACGTCCTACTTTATGTCAATCGAGTCTTGAGGGTTCGGTTGCATGCGAGACTTGCTAGTTTTAGTCTTTATTTATAGTTTACAGAACGGTCAGCTTTTTATTACAATTATTAACTTATCAGTAGTCAGGAAGATAAGCGTTATGCACTTAATTTACAAAATTATATTTAAATGATCGTATTACACGTGACCAGTGGTGGGACTTTAAAATGTATAAAAATGCTACGGAACCCAATATTTGTTTACGCCTGATGGTGTTAGTGACCGATTATTATTTAATACATTTTTCCTTTTTCATTCCAAGGTGACGTTTATCGTAGCTCCCCGGGTGATGGCGACCGACGCGAGCCTCACTAGTCGAATGACGATTTACCACTTTTTCACTCGACTGCCCTTGTCACTTTCTTTACGAGCAAACATTTTATTTGAATAAATTTTATTGCTACCTATGTTTTATGATGAACGCGCTCCATACGAGTATTTTTATTTTTTCTTAACCTTAATATATTTCAACGTTTAAGTATCATTAAGTAGCGCCGATTACTTACGCTCGATGGGCTGAAATTGATTTTTTTGACAGATAGAGCGCTAAGGACCGTTTGAATACTCTTTTTGCTTATCGTGTAATTCAGTATAAAGTGTATGTCGTGTTACTCAATTATCTTTAAAACGACTTAAGATAATGTCAATCTTTATCTTTTATCTTTTTAATAACAAAAGCTACTGGGATGGAGTCGTTAAATTTTAATCATTAAAAATATTACAGATTAGTCGTTATGGTTAATTTAAACTTGTTATTTTTTTCAATTACTTTACCTAACAAATTAAATTCATTTAACCTCATTTAATTTAACTTTATTTTATAAGCTTTTTGTAATATTTTTACTAATTAAATTATATACTAAATGAACTCGTATAATGTTTCTTTATTATTAAGCTTTATAAAGATTTTAACATAATAAACTTAATATAATTATAACTAATTGTTTTTCTACTTAGTTCATAAAGTATAAAGTGAGTATAAATTTATAATTAACCTTTAAATTTAATTTAAAGTCACTTTGACGTCACTGAAAATATTACTACTTAGGTAGGTATAATCTATATGTAAGTAGATGGTTGTAACATAATATACCGTATATCTATACAGAAGTATAAGCGATATAATCACTTATCATTTTACTTAATATAATGTTGTTTAAAGTATGATTGTAAATATCCAGTTTCACATCATAAAACTTAAGAATTAAGTGATTTTCACTGCTACATTAAATATTGTTATTTCCATGTTCATTCTTTTATGGCATTGACGGAAGAAGTGTGAGTGACTCATGATTTTCGTTCGTTCTTCATTAATCGGTAACGAGCCACAGTGATTGACGATGCCCAGCGCCGACCTTAGTCTTAACTTGACAATAGCAGGCCTAAGCAGGCAAAGCAGTTTAAACATTCTATAAAATATTATAAAACCGAAAGTGGATTGTTTATTTCTACTTCTTACACGCAAGAATGAGTTAAATTTTTTTTGACATACCTATAGACTATTTATCCTGATACATTGACATATTGTAACTTGTAAGTCCCAATAGATATAGATAGATATTTCAATTGAATTAACTATGCAAATTGAGTGCGAAACTTTAATAATCTACGGGTCTACATACAGTAAACACAATGTAAAGTTTTTTAACGGTTCCTTTAAACGAAACTGTTATATCTTATTTCAAAATTCTGTGTGCGAAGTCAACAAAATATAAATACTTTTATAACAAAGACATTTATGTTCAACATGTATATTATGTAAATACTTCAAATTCCACGACGCTAGGTCGAGGTGTTGAAGCGTGATGGGCCGAATAAAGCGGTTGCAGACCTGTTTTCTTAATCTTAACTTTTTATGTGTTAGATTGTCTTTCTTTTACTCAGCTATAGGTCTTAGGATTGGAAGATAATTTTCATACATAGTTTATGGACTCATCAGAGACGCATGTTGTTCACTTTTTACCCAGTTTATATAAAGAACGCCTCTGAGATATTTTCCTACTAAAGCCTGCAAAAAAGTTTTTTACCGACGCCGGTACCTTTATAAGTAAAAAAAAGTTACTTGCTTCGATTCTATGCGTGCTTGCACTACTAAAGCTATCTGATATACTTGAACTTACCTACTACTCTCAATTTATTTTTTATAGTATAGAATATTTTATGTAGACTTATAACTTTTCAAAGGTTCATGCGCTATCAAATTGCCTTGTTTGCAGCAAGCATTGACAGATATATATGTTTGTATTACATACTGTCGTTATACCTATATGATACAAGCAATTCCCGCGGCTTCGCCTGCGTTCTAATCACTATTAAAAAAATAGGAATTGGTGTTAGAACGTTCAAAATTTTTTATAGGCATTTTATAGGCAACATTTTAAGACCTTGGGTTTGTTTAATTTTAAGGAGGGATCTCTATTTTTTTTGAAAATATAATATAGCCTATGTTACTCAGGAAAGATTTCTAATGGTGAAAGAATTTTTAAAATTGGTCTAGTAGTTTTTGAGTTTATTCGTCACAAACAAAAATACAAAAATACAATTCTTTCCTCTTTATAATATTAGTATAGATATAAATATTTTTAACGTATTGCTTTGCAATATTACTCTATTTTTGCGTATATATCTGTCTATCTGTCTGTTCGCGCAAAACTCAAAAACTACTGCACTGATTTTCATGGTGTTTTCACCAATGGAAAGAGTAGTTTTCGAGGAAGGTTTTAATATATATAATTTGTCAAGTATTTTAATTTATTTTGACGAATATCGTAGGAGTAATCGCAAAAAATACGGACGTGAGAATAAAATGCAAGCGCTGCTTCAAACACCGCTTCGTTTGATTCAATCGCCGACCCCGCACCGTCTTGCCTAATGTTTAGCTAATAGCTTTGATTTGGCATCATAAAATACTTATATAACCAAAAATTTTCATCCTTCTATCACCAATCCCTGTTTTAATAGTGATAAGAACGCGGGCGGAGTCGTGGGAACTGTTACTATATATAAAATCCAAGCAAACAAAGCCACACTTAAATAGCTAGTATGTAAAAACTATTTATTGAAACTTTATAAATTACGTTATTTGAGCTTACCAATTTGTCTCAATATGTCATAATATTATTCATAAATATGCATGAGAAAGGTAATGGGACTCTTTAATAAAATCTTGAATGGACATCTTGGATATCAATTCAAAATAAAAAAATCGTAAACGTATAAGCAAAGCGCTATTTAGTTACATTTTGAACATATTACCATTTTATTTCTTGTAGTATAGAAAAAAGCCAATATTAAATGGCACTCGCTACATTATTTTAAATATCTTTTGTTTTATAATTTCCTGAGAATGGAAATGGAAAATTTTAGAAAACGGGTCTTATTTTTATTATAAACTAGTAATTCTCGCGGCTCCTCCCGCACGCAACGCACGCAAATTGGTCAAGCCCTTTCGGAGGAGTCCGATATCAAACACTGTGACACGAGATTTTTATATAGGTAATAGATAATCAGTTTATACGTTACCTGCGCCAATTATAATTTATTTGAGAACGAAGGCTGGCCAGGGTTTCATATTCCTCTATGTCTTAAATTGCCAGTACATTAATTTAATATCGAAGGCACATCATATATACCTACTCTATATTATACTAAAATAGAGTCATTATACCAGGATTTTCATCTTTACAGAGACTAATTTAAATTTTTATATGACAATCAAAACGAAAGTAACACTGAACTGAATATATGATGGACAAAAATACTTTCTCCCTTTACTTTTACATCTTATGAACATAAACTAACACACGAATATGGCTTTCTTTTGAAAGGGAATGTGTAGGCTTGGATAATTTTACTTGTTATATGATACAGAAGATATACCTACGTATTCTTTTATTAAGTGAGATTTTTGGATGTTTTTTCGTATATTTCGTTTTCTCAACTTCACCTTTTTGTTAAAACGGATATTATTAAATAGTTATAATATATCTAACTTTTAAACTTAATATAAGTAGATAACTTAAAAGTTTGCTGCAGCTTATTTTGCAGCTCTTTATCATTACACTAGCGGACCCGTCATACATCGTCCTGTAGGTACCTACACATAGAAAACTTCATAAACTTTTGTTCCTGGGGAAATGTTTTAGTACGCATGCGCAAAACAACGTTGCCTAGCAACGACTTATTTATAATTGAATATGTCATTTATTGTTTAAATGTATAAATCATAGAGAAGAATTTTTATATCTGTATAAATAACTAATTAATTCAAAGAATACATTTTCCAGTGAACCGAAATGTGAATCTAAACCATTTTCGAATGCACTCGAACACACACAAAACATTTCATCAAAATCGGTCCAGCCGTTTAGGAGTATATTATATACTTAATAAGTTGCAAATATTTATCCTCATAATAGATAGGTACATAAACATAAAAAATATTATCACCTTGGCATTAGACATCTATAAAATCTAAGAAGTTATCGCGGCATCACTATAAAACACTAATAAAGGCATACACACCTCTGCTAACTACTTAATTATGGAAGATAAAATATTCCTGGTATTTAATTATATCAAACCGGTTAAGTATTGGGTCCTAAAAGTATGATAATATGCCAAAATTATACCAGTACATTTTGATATATCAAAGATCATTCCAAATATTAATAAAAAATGTAATCTCGCCCATTAAAGAGTCATGCGTACTACAACAGCGTGAACTGATTATATTATAATTTATATTTATTAATCATTTTTGTTTATTTTATCGTTAGTATGATACAGACTTAATAAAAAGAGCGAGAAATCCGCTACTTTAAAGCATCATTTTTCATCGCTTACCGCCGATGTTGACTTAACCTCAATGATGGTATCGGACAGTCGCGCACAATATTAAGTAATAAATTGATGCCAATAAGAACTTTTAAATATACAGGAACATGTCCCGCCCACGCATTAAATTATTAAACTATAATACTGCTAAAAGTAATTCACGTCAGAAAAATGATTTCTTATTCGAGCTTTTAATTAAAGCTTCAAAAAGCTTTGCTATTGAAATTATTGTTTTATAGTATTATGTTTTACAGTAACTATAAGGAATAATAAAATTAAGATTATTAATGAAATTATTATATTTTATCTAATTGCTTAATAAGAATGGGTGACCACATAATATTGTTTTATAATATGTAAAAAAGGTAATAAAATAACGAGCTTTTAGCGCTCGACTGTGTTCGCCCACGCTGTTTCCGTTCAATCTGTTGACATCTCATATTGAATGGACACACGATGTTTGCATAAATATATCCATTATTTTTAGTAGGTAAATGACAGCTTGAATAAAATAATATTTTTTCCATATAGAGTTTGGTGTTCATGAATATTTTAATTAATTATCAATATTTGTTCATGTACCTTGTAAATCACTGAGAATACAATTATCAATTATATAACAGGATTTCGTTGAATAGTAATTTTTTATTCATTTTAATTTAAACATAAAATCTTCTTAAGAATTTAGACGCTGCGGTTAATAAAGCTAATAGAATAAAACTCAAATATTAACTATGTTATATTATACTATACTGCACTTTATTACTGACCCACTTAAGTGGTTCTAACCTGACCTCAGCGTCATAAAAATTTATGATTTACTTAGCTATTTACATTTTACAATATATTCGAAAATAACTTGTAGGTAGGTAGAAGTCGATAAAATGTTACAGTAATAAATTTTATCAATGGACTTCAAAATAACTACACTTAAAGAATGCATAGAATGGTATTTTTTTAAACAAAAGTTAAACAAGTTTTAGTTTATCTAAAAGATACTTCACTAAAAGTTATCTTGTCAACGCGGTTATGTTACGGACATTGCCTATCCGATATCGATTATGAGTCTTAGTTTGTGAAAAGAAAGTGAATAGTCTAGATTTCGGACATATTATTTCATAATAGTCTTATCTATTTTAGTCTCGAACGATTCAACTACATACATACAAAAAATTGCTTTGCTATGTACTCGTATGTCTCTATACTAGTTATTTATGTATGCTTATTATAATGTGCTTTCCCGTGGGAATTAAGTATTTTTCCGCGGTTAGAAATAGCTTTGGTCACACCAAGCCTTGATAAAAATAAAAATAAAAAAACCATCGCTCGAAATGTGGAAAGGCTAAACCTATAAGGCTCTAGTTAATTTAGATGGCAGAAATAATTTCATTCTGTAATAATACAGGTACTACAGCGCCATCTGGTAGAGATTGAGTTAATACTTAACAAAACTACTACTTGAAAATAGGAATGATAACTATCAGATTATTAAAAAATGTTCTATAACCCTAAAATTACTTTTGACTCGATTTGCTCAAATTAAACAAAAGTAACACTATCTATTCAAAATATTTATTTATTAGAAAGTAATGGTACTAAGTACCTATATTAAATTAAATTGTCAGTGAGTCTTCAGGAATTAGTATTTTAGATTTAAATATTTTCTAAAACCTGTGAATGTCATAGAATTAAAGGGCAAACGATGACAACAACTTCATAACAAAAGGCTGTATTTATATTTTTTGTTCTTTTTATGTCAAGCCAATGATTTGGACCTATATGAACATAATAGATAGGTAAGAGTATGTGCCTACGTGGTAGGTATTCGGTAGGAACAAATTGGGTAATTTGTCGAGGCGCAGCGCGGAGGCGAAAATCCGCCGTAATCCGCGGCCTCGCGCGCTAATCGAAATATCGACGCGCGGATTATTGACGGCTCACACCTCGCACTCGGGCCATCCCCGGCTGTGCCAGCTAGAATTATCTCAAATTTAAGCGTGCTTATATTTTGTAGCTAAAGTGTATTGAGAAACCTAGGGTTGAGTACTATATAAATTTTATAAGTCTGGAAATCTGTTTTACTCACAAAACGTTGTCGGTTCGCTAGTTTATTTGTTGATTTAGCGTGTATCAATGGAATAATGTGTTCTTTGTGTAGAATTAGTGTAAATAAATATTATATGTTAAATAAATGTGTTAAACTACTTATAGTGATGTACCTACTTAACAAAACAGTAATTTATTATAGGTATACTCTTTTTATTTACTTTGAATAAATACCTAAATACCTACTATTCTTCTAATGTAGGTTACATAAAATGGACTTTAACTACTAGGTACTGTATGGAAGCATGTAACAATTTTTTTGGATAGGAAATAAAGTGTTCATGAAAATGATGTATGACTTAACAGTTATGTCATAAAATTTATTAATTAACGTTCTTGCTTTATGATTAACATTTTAAATCACTGTGCTTAAATTTACATATTGAATATAATTTAGTAAAATTATACTAAAAGTTGTGAGTTCGCCAATCACAGGAAAAAATATATTACTTAATTAATAAAATGTAAAAATCTGAACGGTGAATTTTAATGCTACATAAATTTGCTATAACGGAGCAAGAACGTTAAGACGTGCTGTCAACTCAACGGTCTGAAGCGTTGTGTCCCCCTCCGACCGCCATGCTGCTCCTCCCTACGGCCCTCCCAACGCCCCCTGCCGCAATTAAAGCTTCGTGGTCTTATATGGTATAAGAGATATAACACTCTATGTTTATTACCTTAAAGATCGATATCCCTTGGCAATTTGTATGAAGTCAAGGTAGTACGTACATCCCTTCAGCGACCTGTGTCGTCGCCTACGTAGGCACGTAATACTATTATGCTCTATCGAAGCGTATGTCTTTGATACCGTAGCAGTTCTGTCTGCTTATATAAGACTGCCGTTTATTATAATATCTGTATTTGTAATAAGTACGTTATTTTTATTGTAAGCTGAGGCCAATTTATGTAATTCAATAACATTTTCTATCGCTGTATACCTATTATTTAATATAGTATTTTAATAATAAGTATTTCAAATGAAGTGTATATGAAGATGACTTTTGCCTTTGTTTATCTAACCTAAGTTATGCCAAGATAATTACGTGTTTATCTAATTGATTTCATCCCTAGGTCATTGAACTTATCTTACCTACCTGATTTCCAGGCAATTTAAACGAAAATTTTGCACTGGCATATGTTTGAAAGACCTATAATACCTTTGTATGGCTCATAAACGATACACTTGTATTTTTTTTTACTGGATAGGTACTTTTTAACGTAAAATATCTACCACGTGAAGGTTCTTAATCGCAAGCAAAAATTAGTTGATAATCATTGAAAGTCAATGTAATAATGATGTATTTCGCCTATACTAATTCATTAACACGCAGGTGATGAAATTAACGATTTTGTAATGATTCAAGCCACTCCCGCTTTCCTTTGATGTCGACCACAGCCGACCAGCTAGGTACATCAGATATATTCTTTCATGATGATTTCATTAACATTATTTTTTTATCATAAAGTCGAATATTAATATTACAATAAGTACTTTACGTCTATTCTTGGTCGTATTTTGAAGATTTTTTCTCCTCTAGTTACAAATTATTGACTATTTGTGTACTAATTTAATTTTAATAAAGTTAGCTGATTTTTTTATTAGAATAAAACAGGAGACAAAAATATTAAACATTTTCGAAATATATATAAATTTAACCTGTCGAGTATTTTTAGAGGTGGCGAGTAGCTTTCTGTGGTGCTTTATGATATAGAGCGTACAAAAACCTGATGCTTGAAACTAATTAGGAAAAACCCGACATAAGGTTCTTAATAACATTCATATATTATGTACTTAAATATCACAATGAATCGGCACTCTTGAAAAACGCAATTATGTAATAAAGTAAGTAGGCAGTCAAATTAATTAACGAACGTTAATTATACCATCAGCGGCGAGTGGCTATCGCGCGTCACATCGCCCAATTAATTACAATGTAGTGATGAGAAATCACCGACACTATCATTAAACAGATAAACTTAATTAATTTAACAAGAAAATTGCATCTAGTATAGTGTTTTGGGTGTACCGAAGTAAGATATATAATGTTGTGGGGTTTGGGCATAGTTGAAACTGTTATCAGATTAATACGAAAAAAATAGTAAAAACGTTAATTTTAATCTAAATCAGACCAAAGGAAAAATTAATCAATTAAATTGTATGAAAATTATAATTAACATCTTTTTTAAGTATAAAAGGTTTAAACTCTTATTTATAAAAAGAAACTTCCAAATTTTACCACCTACTTATTTACAATAATATATTTGACAACTTATCTCAACTTATCACTCACATAATAGATTACTTCTAGGATTTAATTTTTCAGTTCAAATGACTTACTTACATCACTAATCACTATCGACCAGCAACATAATAATTTGAAATTGTTTATCATGTAAAACTAAGATTACTTTATTAGTTACATTTCTTTTGTTTATCATCAACTTATTTCTCCTTTTTTTCTTTTACAGATCGTCTTAAATTCAATGCATCGATACCAGCCTCGAATCCATTTGGTAAAAGTTCGAGAAGGAGGTGGACCAATTACGGACTTGGCCAGAGAGCAGCATAGAACTTTCATATTCCCCGAAACGGTGTTCACAGCCGTCACCGCCTATCAGAACCAGCTGATTACCAAACTGAAAATTGACTCAAATCCTTTTGCAAAAGGCTTTAGAGATTCATCTAGACTTACTGATTTTGACAGGTAAGCATTTCCATACAATTTTTAGAAGCAACATAAAAAAATCATATTTATAACCAAAAGCAAGGTTTAATCAATGATCTAAGCACAGCTACATAACTATAATTGTAGGTGCTCCTTACCACACCTGTCTGTTATACCTAAGTAGAGGTATACCTACCTACCTATTGTATTTTCATGTCAGTTATATACATATATGTAGGTACTAACATAAACTTTCCACACATAGCCTATTGATATAAATAAAGGAATTTTAAATAAGTTTTTTAGATTTTACAACCAGCGCAGGCTATAATTTACAGTGCTATTTTTTGCGAAAATTAGCACCTATTAACTTAAGCGAGAATGACGGACGTGGCCACGTGTTCGTGCAT
The DNA here is from genome assembly GCA_951802675.2 of Boloria euphrosyne. NCBI lineage: Eukaryota > Metazoa > Arthropoda > Insecta > Lepidoptera > Nymphalidae > Boloria > Boloria euphrosyne. Next base: position 10,468,796 of record OX637873.1, on the reverse strand, counting down.
TGCCAAGTGTTAGATTGCAGCGCTGCAGGCGAGTTTGATAAATTGGCAGGTTATTAGCAACAGTTGAAAGGCATTAGGTCGGCCGCCCTGCAATTTGAGCGGCGGCTTTTATGAATAAAAGAAAAAACCCGCCTCATCTGATTGTAGCTGATAGTACGCTCAATGTCGATTCGCGCTTTAGGGTTGCCCGCTGTTATCCCTATCGGAGTAATCGACCCGCCAAATAAAATTATAGCTATAAAGTGTTGTAGAATTTATGGCGATATAATATTGTAGAGCTTTGAAATTAACATAATAAACTAAATTTATATAGCTTTTCAGAAAATTCTGAACATATTAAAATAGATGAAGATGTACAAAATAGGAGCTGACTAAAACGATCTACCACTAAATTGTTGCTCTACCATTTTTTCCAACGTCCATTATTATAACATAATCATAATTGCATTTGGATAATGCAGATATTATAATTCTGTGGAAATATATGAATTAAACTTTAAATAGGAGTAGGTAGTTGATTATTCGATATTTATAAATCGACAGGTAATTTATTATTGTCAGAAAACATTTTTGATAAACATCTAGTTTCTAGATAACAGTTGGTTAAGTTTGTGATATAAATTTATAGCTTTATGCTGATTTAGGACAGATTATTATTTATACATTGCAAACGTACTATTTAAATGATTACTACATATTTATCAAAGTACCTATATGGATTTGTTATATTTCAAATAAACATAACGGGCGACTACAGCCTTCATTTACTTATGGCGACAGTATTTACTTCTATAAATACAGGTTATGAATGCGTTTTAAAGTGCTCCGTATAATTCCGATTTCCACTCATTACTTTTAAGTTGAGCCGTCCGGTGCGAGGCGAGAATTTGCTTGAGGCCGTAATCGCGGGCGTTCCCATGAGAGTCACTACCTACGTTTCTCATTTCGCACTCGACTCGTTTCGATTTGGTAGTAGTATGCTACAAACTAACATGGTTTCGAGTTTACACGATCGAGGATGCAAGGTTGCGGGCTGGGGGCGGGTGCGGTGTGTGAAACAGCGCACGTCAACAGCGCGAGCCGGCGGCGGCGGCGCGCGTAATCACAGGGCTCGCTCCTCATTATGCCCTAAACGACAAATTAAAGCGCATTTCTATTATCTGGCCATCGTCGAAGCACGGACCGGTCCTGCGGCATAACGTGTTCCAAAACGAATCGTGGTCGACTCTCGCGAAATGTATAAGAACATTATAAATAGTTATGCATTCCAACTCCACGTTTTTTTTAAATATACGCACATATTTCAGTTTTATTATATCAAAACCTTTTAATAAAAGGCTCTCATTTAAAAAGTGAATTGTCACGTAAAGTTTCCTTTTATTAAAAATTTGTAACTTAATACTTTCTTAGATTCATTCGAATACCTATACGACATTATAAACAAAACTATCTTTTTGGATTTTTTCTCGGATTTATTTTTGAATTTTTGTTCCCGAAGTTTTGAATGCTTACAATCATAATATGAGAAATAACCGCCAAATAGAGATAAATATACCTACATAGAGGTAGGTATATTTAAGCATTACGCAATAAAACTATAACTTGATGAGAACTAATGAATATATCACTAAGTAATTTTGGATGCGTCACGGCGTTGGTATGTGCTACTGATTTCTATTAATTGATACAGCGTTGATAGTTCCCCGTGATTGACGGCTAATTCGAGATGCTATCGAAGCATTACTGCTTCCTCCGCTCGCTACCGTTCAAGCTTTTAAGTAAGCGATAGTTAATTAAAATGGAATAGACGTTAGTTTTTCATTTTACGATTGCATTATAATGAGAAAAAATATAATAATAATAATTATGTATTCATAAAAATTGCCTCATTTTATACGATAAAATTGACAAAGGAGGTAAAGTAAAAGTTTTAATTTTTCTAAGGACTATTTAGCAACGAAACAATGTATAAACTATAAATGCTACTTGACAAATAAGTATTGATATTTTCATTCAATTTCATCCAATAGGTAATAATATATTCACATGTGAAAAATGGCGTTATTTAAATCTTTTAACGAAGCCCGTCTAATGACTTCCTTCGCTGACGTCCGTAATTGAGCAGACAATAAGAATGGTAAATCGGGCAGTGTGGGAATCGGAACTGTTATCATTAGATATTAATCAATGAGGCACTCCCTTCTATAAATCAGAGCTAACCTTCGATGAGAGAAATGTTGCTTAACGTGTCATTAAGGTCAAATTAATAACGGGATATTTCACTATTATAGGTACCTATTGGTATTATTAATACATTTTATTGGTATTATTATGAAATTTACATACATAATATTATGTATATGTATAGAATTCGGCTGCCCAATTTCAAAACACAGTAACTAACATTTAAAAATTTTTTTCAATTTTTCTTATTAAAAAAAAGTTTGCCCGCCAAATTGATGAAAAATTTGATTTATGAATAGAAAATACTTGAATATAAATATTTCTAGCAAAAAATACTTAAAATTAAGGTCTTAAAGTTGTAAAAAATGCAGCAATACTAGAAAAAATCAGGTATAAAAATTTTGCAGTTACTGTGTTTTAAAATTGGGCAGCCGAATTGTTATGTAGATAAAGACTGTAATATTTAAATCATCTTTCATATGTAACTATAATAAATACATACATGTTATAATAAACAGTATTGTAATGAATTATAACATTATTCTCACATAAAAAGTTTAATTTCAATTGGTCATATTTCATGTCAACAAGTTAAAAATAATTCGTTGATAAATAAATAGTATAATTAAAGTAATATTTTTTATCTACACAAATCAAATTTTATTCACAACACCACATCGATATCGATACCTGCACTCGTCATTCCTATACGGCCTCTTAGAGCACCGCCCTGTAATTTGCCGGCGAGTGTTGGCTATTACCGCTGATACCGAGATCATAATAAATACCCCATTAACGCCCCCATAGCACCCGAAACGACACAACATAATATGCTCACAATCTCTTTTGAAATAATATAAGTAAATTTTGTGGCGATCTCAAACTAATGATGAAATTAAAGCTTCGAATTATACCAGAGATTATGTACAGTTTGTAAATTATAGGTACGTAATGAAAAAAATGCATAAATGATTCTTATTTAAAAGATACAATATAAAAATTCTAATAATGATGTCCAATCGAAGTTGCAATGCTTATACTGAACATACTCGTGTGCAGGATCAAAGATGATCATTTATAAAACCTTTATAGTTTATACCTTTGGTAGGTCTTTCTATAATTATTCATAATATACATTCCTATACGAAAAATAAAATAAACTGATATAAATAAGATAACCCGATTAAAGCTGACTTATATAAAAAATAATGTTAAAAATAATGAGATAACCGATCATTAACACTCGATAATAACGTTTCATATCACGCTCAATTAGAGAATATTATTATTGTAATGTGTGAGAAGATGCGTGAGATGATACGAGGCAGCTATAACATTAACACCCGCCATTATCCTCTCTGTAGGAATTATGGTTTCTAATAAAAAATCTATATTTCGTTAGCCTGTGTGGGCACTACCTGTTTTCATGGATCAGAGCCGGCGCCTGCGGCCGCGCCGGTGATAGATTAAATTCGACACGGCATCTCGTGATGTCATGCCAATTTTGAGCCTCATCTCGACTCTGCTATATCGTCACGCTCATTTGCCACTCAACTCATATCTCAAAATGCAGAGGCCGTTAATAACACCTTCGAAGATAGAATCTGAATCGTTCGCTCGGAATAACCTGTTACATTCTTCTCGTCCATCAATGTTATGATATAAACACTTACTTTAAAATAGTTTACTGTTTCGAAAATAATTTCATTTTGCGAGAAATTCTTGGTGGCGACAAGCTCTTGGAACCGATAAAGGGCATCACGCATTGCTCCTGCACTAAAGGTTCAGACGTGTTCGCCTCGTTAACTCTGCGTTTGAAAATACACTTCGTCGAATTCCTACCACTTAAATATTGTAAGGTTTCTATTCTAAATTTAACATTACGTTTTACCGAAATTTAGTGAATCATTACTTTAAAAAAATATTAATAAGTTTATATTAGTATTCCTCAATTGGTAGCTTAAAAATATTAAAGTAATTTGTTGCATATTATATTTATGGCAGTCATTCAAGAATGTGACAGCGATCTTGTATATTAGATGCGGTGTTATATTTAAACATAAAGTTAGCAAGTATAATGTTTTATGAGATTCGAAAACACGTGGCCCGTCGGTGGCCGGTTAATTCTGCGAACTCGATTTTATAGACCATGGACTGCTGAAAGCTAACGAACGGACGAACGCGCTAAACGCAACATTCGTAGAACACTAAAGTAGGGAAACTTAGCGCGATGTTAACTGAAATATGGTTTCTACATAATGCATGTATTCCAATTCCTTGTTATTTTCTGTGAATAAATTTGTAAAATTTTTTGTGTCTATAAGTGATGATCTAATGTTTATAAATTAAATTCTTCAGAGATCCGATGGAGTTGATGCTAATGGAGCAACAGTTGCTTCGTTCTCCACTTCGGCTGTACTCGGGAGCCACGGGCACCAGTGAGGAAGAAGCGGAGAAGCGAGCGGCGTGGGCAAGGACCCCGCCTGCGTTACAGTTGCTGGCCCTGGGCGGGCGCGCCTGGCCGTCCGCCTGGCCGCAGCCCCTCGCGCTACCACCCGATCTCTGGCTGCAGAAACCTCCTGCACCTCTACGCTACTGCCCCTACCCGCCTCCCACGCACTCCCAACAACAACCCTCCAGACCAGAGCATGCATCGTCACCGAGGCATCCCATGTGAATAGTGACAAAAACCTCAATAGTGCTGTGAAAATTCGTTAAGAGACTCGCTATTTTAGACTTAATGGTACCTATTTAAATGTGTAACTGGATATTATCAATAGATACTTTAGTAATATGAATGTTCCTACCCGAAAAATAATAATTTTATATGTATAGATAGATAAATTTAGGACACAAGTTACCTACTTTTTTATTTTCTATAGCATTTGTGAGAGATTTGATAACCAGCCTAAAATTGTTCAAAGATGTCCATAATAATTTGATTGTAAAGTAACCAAAGATTTCAATAGTATCAAGGACTAAATACATGTTTATTATATGAAAGCTTTACGTAAGCGAAATTTAAACAATAGTACCTAACAAAAGTACCTAACTTTTAAAAATAAACATTCCAGTGTTCGAAATAATATATTTTTGTGATTAAACTGACATTCTTATCGTACTAATTCATTATCAACATTTTGATCTATAGACAGAAAGATGGATTTCAAACTTTATCTCTCTATAGTATGGTACTTTGGGAATAGTGATATATAATATTTTATACATAAATGTGTGTATATTTTAGATTAATTATTTATATTCCAATGTAGTATTTATATTTAAGGCAGATCGCATATCAAATGAATTATAAGTCATGTATTAAATAATATCTGCCTATTATAAGTCTATTCGTACAATTGCGATAATTTTATCGATCAGTATAAAAATAAGCTTTATTGAAATTAATAAAAACAAGGAATAATTTGATATTAATTAAACTTTTAAATATTTTTATTAAATATTGTAAAAAAGAACATGACTTATATTTCATATGCTTGTAAATCGCATACCTGTTTAGAATGTGTTTATAATGAAATTTGTATGTATTGTATAGCGGTTCATTAAATTATTTTTGTAGTATAGGCACTGTATATAAGGGTCACGTAGCTGTTTCTAATGAATAAGATCAAGCGTAAATGTAGTAGAAAATGTCGCGGCTACTGCTCACATCATTAGTTCATTAAAATATGCGATAAATATACATCTCTATGTAGAGTTACGATTTTGTGAGATACACCATACCATAAAGCAGTAGTAGAGCTAAACATATTTCATAAACAAGACAATTTTTAATGTTAGTTGGTATATTGCTTTATAGTACTTCATTTTTTCTTATACATGAGCTTTTTTAGATTTTACTTTGACTATAAATTTGAGTGAACGATTCATAATTATACTAACAGAAAATGTTTTAAGACGAAAATATTATTTATTAAGTATTTGAATCGTTTTTTTGACGTTAAGTCACTTCGTAATTGTTTTAGGAGTCTTCAATTTGATGTGAGCAGTTCGTGACTGTAGTGACACATATCAGGGTCCGGCCCTAAGTGTTAATAAACTAAACAAATCAAAATATTGTTTTATTTTAATCATCATTACACATTTTGCATGAATAACCTAAAACCGTAATCAATAACAGAATGTAAGATTTTTTTAATCCTTCAAGTAATCTTACTATTTCTTATGGTTTCTTCATTAAATAAACAAAGTTAGTATTGTAGTCTCAATAAAAAATTAGTATATTAAAAAATTCCAAAAATATATTTATATCAAATACACATATGAAATATATATTAAGTATTTCTAAATTAATATAACAAGAAAGCAATTGTGCTTTTCTTATGGAAGAAATAAAAAAAAAATATTTTAATTTAAATCAATCTTTACCAATACCAATTTACGTTCTTTTCGTATAAATATCTGAAGAGCATCTGGAGGATAATTGGTCAATTAAGTTTTTAGGTAACCAGACTACGGGTTCAATACTGGCTTAAATTATTTAATTTAATCATTGGACTTTTTATAATCTTATCCTGTATAAATAATTTCAAATATAGCTATTGCATTATATTCATTAAACTTAAACCATTACTGTTTTATATTTCATAATAAACATAGGTTATTAGTATTTTTATTTCATTGCAAGGGGTTGTTATGGGTGAATTAGTATGTAGTATTATTATTATTTAATTTTGCTGAAAATTTTAATATCTTCGAACTCATCAATTTATGCGTGGGTTTAAAGTTACTCGATATAATGGAATAGTCGTATAATTCTATAGTAAATGTAGTTTTTCACTAAAAAAAATAAAGAAACGAGAAGCTGTCTGTTTTGTTAGATCTCATGTTCTCTCTTTCATACTGAGTATCTAAATTGAGTATATAAAAGGGATTGTTTCCTTGGAGACAAGAGAGAGCGTGCGTTGGAGGGTGACATTGGCTTCTTTTTATCCCGGTACATTAAATTGCTCCCGTGGGGTATTAGATGGAATGAAAATATTGATAACGAAAGTTTGGGGCGTAGTTATGAGCTAAGAAAGCGAAAGCAGGTCACTAATTTGAATATTAATGTCTAACATGACATAAAATAACTACTACAACATAAAATAATTTATATGAAAGAATTTTCAATTTATTTTATTTCCAGGAGAATCAGCTTCAATTTTAATTACCACTACAGGTAGTCTGTACCTATTGCAGTATTCTACCTACTGTCATAATGTGTCCGTTTAAGTTATCGTTTTTTTAAGCTTTCGCCTTTCAGCTTTTAGTGGGGTGATATGAAGATTTATTTCGAACAAGTCAGAAAGATGTAACGTACAAAAATATAAATTAAACATCATAAAATGACTGTAAAGATATGCACAATTTTTATTCTTTCTTTATTAAGTGTCATTAGGCATTATTAAGCGAATATATCGATGATGATCGGCCTTCCGTCTGTATGGTAATTGCCGGCGATGTAGCGGCCTACAAATTGAAAGCGGCCGAGGCCCGAGGCGTGTATTGATGGATCTCCTGCCATCGGGAAATTATAGCCGGCCCTTGCGACAGCTTCGCAAATTGTGCGTATAATGCTAGTAAATAATATGCCATCCGCTATAAATTCGTATGGTGCTAGGATTTAAGTGCATAAGTGTGGCTTTCACGCGTGTACTACACGTGCATTTGCTACAAAGTGCCTGAGAGATGGCAAGCGCAGATCATCGCGATTCTATTTCGAAAGACACATCGGATACAAATCTAAAATTTAACACTCATATAATTACAACATATATTGCATCTTCATAGTCCTTTGTCTGGGAAGAAGAGCATTAAATGCGAGTTGTGCGAAGCGACCAGCGACGCATAAATTAGCGAGAGCGTATTTCGCAGACACCGACTGATTGACTCCTTTCATTACCGTCTCGCATTGTTCGACACGAGAGAAAAATTACATATGCTTTTGGAATCACAACACATTTCATAATTATGGACTATTGTGGTGTTGTCGAAGTTAATTTCTCGGAGACGGGCGCTCTCCTCACCCCGAGAACGCTCGAAATATATTAGTATATGTAAATAAGAAGCGTGATTCTTTAATGGTTGCCACTGATTAGTTTTTGAGTAAAACGTCTAGTTCGAGGAAAGGTCTAGAGAATTAAATATCTTGTCAGATATACTGGTGTTTTAAGAAAAGAATTTTCTGTTATTAATCTTAAGATTAACTAATCTGTTATTAATCTTAAGACTGACTAAGAATATTATCTTAAGATAATATTCTTAGTTCAGCGTTTATTATTTAAGGGAATCGATCTCATTACTGATAAGAAATAGTCTTAGATTTGTACAAAGGTTGTTTATGACGAGAAACGTTACGAGTTCTTGGCATTAATTGCACTCATTTATTGAGTTTATCGTAGTACCTATTGTTCTTAAAGGCGTGCATTATGTTGGTGCGGCAGATACTCAGTGATTAAGCGCGATACGACGCTCAACTCCACGTGCGATCCCCGTCCGGTCATGCCCTATCCGAGATCGCGATCTCAAATATTTCTCTCCTATGAGAACTATCGAAGAGAAACAAATCTTACATATTGAATAAACATCGTAGTGACTCATAAATATCATACGCCGTTTTGATATTTTATTATCTACAGCATATCTAATAAATTCTCTATATATTTTAAGATAAACAATTTAGCCCAAGTCGATTCGATTAAGCTCAATTACTGTAAGGTATAAGAGTGAAGGTAAACGGTATTAGAATAGACGTAAAAGTGAGACGATTCCCGTTAAGCACCGATTTTCATGTGTTACCGCGCGGTGGAACAGCCTAGATGTCTGTGTCACGTCGGTACGGACAAGCCGGTTGTCCGTGGCAAACGTTTTTCTAAGTCAATGTTGCAATTGTAACGGTGTCCGTCTGTCGGGCACGTCCGGCGTCAGCTGCCAGCTCTAGCCGATAGACAAGTAAATAGAGGAGGCTAATCGTCGCGTCGAAGGGAAACGACGAATTACTCCGTCACGGAGTGCCCAACAATTGCTTTGTATTGGCGATAGATGCCTAGACGTCTAAAGCGTCTCAGCACACCTGTGTGAACTTTGTACAGATTCTTTACAATATTCTGTACTGCATAACAATAATAATTAGCGTGACCTTTTTCGGCCTCGGACGGCTAGTTGCAGCTTGATATTTAATTAACCATTTAAATCCATAAAAGTAAAAAAGTCATTTGTATTTTTCACTCTTAATATTTTTTGTTCTCATTAGTAGAACATACATACATAACTCTTAATTTATATTTTAATAACTTAAATGAGACAAAATAATCATGACACTTCATAATATTCGGTCTTTAGCTCTACATTGTAGAGTACATACCTTAGGTAACAAAATCAAAGGCAATTAAAAGAAGTGAATTATTTTACTTTAATCCATAACAGTTTAATCTTAACGATACTAGTCAAGTAGGTACTGTTCTTACATAAATACTTTCATTAACACTCAAATAGCATCAAAACACTAATATATCGAGTTAGATGTTTAGCAGTTAGTCTGTCGATTCGATCAGAAGTCAGAGCTTAACGACGGCAGCTATCTGCGCTGCAGTCACGACTAACGCGAATAATCGCGCTATTTCGCACTAGACTCCGCGCCAACTGCTCTGTCAATCAACACTAACCACACACAATTATAGTCCGCCGACTTGTAGACACCTATCCTTGAATACCACTCTACAGTGCGAAATCTGTGTTAAGTGTCGGTTTCTTTTCTAAGAGAATATTGCTACATCATTTCAAGACTGAGGCATAATTTCATTAATTTTTGTTACCTCCTTTAGTAAGAGTATACTAAATTTATTATTTAAAATGGATTATTATTGATTTTTTTGGAATATTAAATGATGTATCGAGTGAAATGGCAGTGTTGTACAGATTTCTTTTCTTCAATTTTAACAAATGTAGGTTTTTAATTGCAGTTGAAAACCGTGCAGCACGGTTCGCTAGTTCTGCCAGTGAACTGTGACTGCGTGAGACTGCGCATCGTATATAAATAATCGTGTACCACGTTAATTTGAGAGAATCAGCGCCTATCGGAATTTAAATGTTTAACCATATTGCCTTTTCTGAGCATCTTTAAATTTAAGTAAAATAATGACACTCGACTTATTATGACTTATTACTTAGACTGACCATAGAACTTTTTGAATATCCGGCAAACATAGTAAATTAAACATGAAATATTGCTCAAAATAAAATTGCATCGTACGATGTACGTCAAAATGAATCAAAATATTAAAAATCTGAGCAAAAATTGCTACAACTAACAAATAGGATCTAATGCATTGGTAGAATCGAATCGCGATACGATTCCTAAGGTGTGCTAAAACTCCTCCCCCTTGTTTATTGCTTATTAGTGGGAACTCGGCGGCATGTTTGAACCACTCTTTGTTCTCGCCGACGAACTTCCCCCCTCCCCTTTTTCTCCACTCGATCCGGTCACGATGCCTGCGCAAGCGCTACGACTCATAAATTTTAGATATTAGACGTTGGCTCGCTCCTAAAGATGATATCGATCTAGCCACAATGATACTATAGCAAGGAAGTATATGCACTGAAGTAAAAATGTGATCGTTTCTACATAATAATCTAATATGAATAATAATAATTATAAATTCAATAGTGCTTACTTATCCTAAAAATAAATAAAATATTAATTGGTATTTGTATTGACTTTATGGTAAGTATTCAAATTAGTTTATATTAATTTTCCATTAAACTACAGCTATTCTCAGAAGAGATTGATATCAGATATTGCTCTATAGTAAACGCATTAGCCACATACGAGAAATCGAGCGTGGGTGAAACATTCCCCGAATAACAATCTAACAAGGGAATGACAACATTTGATGAAGGCCGTCTATATGCTGTAACGATACGACGGAGCCTATCATCGTCGAAAACGGCTGCATCACGCAAATTACCGACGAGATACATATCGAGATAGGCCTTAAAATGACAATATACTAATGCGGAAAAAAGTCTGTAAACAATGTTACGAAGTTTAAATCTGAACATAGAAAAATGGGCTTCATATCTCATACTTCTCAGTATATCTAAGAAAGTAAGTTTTGTTAATAAATATTAAACTCTATCATGAACAGTTTTTAGTTGATTTTTGTAAGTTGTTGATAAGAATTGTGATGTTTGACACTGTGCCGTACAGGTGATGCGGCGAAGATAGTGTCTGGGCGCGGCGCTCGCTAATGGGAGAGATAAGATCACTCGACCACGCCTCAGCCGCCCGGAGCACTGTGATAACGGCCAAATACCGGCCAAATCTCATTTTTAATTTTGTTGACAACCAATAAAATAGCTTTAAAATTTAAAAACATTCAGTTCAACTAATGATATTGACAATAAAAATTTTAAACTCAGCAACATAATCTCAAGATTTGGATAAAGTGTATATTATATATAGGTACATAACTTAAGTCTTAAATATCGCGCCATGGGAATTTTATATATTAAGACTAGCATACCCAGCCACGCGTTACTGTGCCATACTTATATTATACGACATGTTTGGCTCAGTTGGTAGTGACCCTACTTTCTACGCCAGCGGTCGCGGGTTCGAATCCCGCTGGGGGCATTCATTTATAGAGCACGAATGTTTGTACTCTAGTCATGGGTGTTTATTGTTTATATTTATAATATGTACTTATATATTTAAAATTTATATATGTGTATTATATCAACTATCTGGTATCCGTAACAAAAGCCTCGGTTGTAATAATGTCCCGACATATATTTATTTATTTCCTTTACTTTGGGGTAGAATTTGTAGTTTCGAGAAGCCGTTTCTCAGGTTCTCTCTCCGGATCTCCCTCTCAAGATGTGAAAATCAATAGATTTAACTTAAGATATCAAATACGTACCTTGAAATTTTGTATAAGTAGGACACTGTGTAGGGCATAATAGCTGTGATTCAGTTTTCTTATTTTTTTTTTAAATGAATAATAAGCAAATAGATATGTTGAGACATTTACATAGAGTCCTATCTAGTTCCGTGGTAAGCTACGCGGCTTGTGTTATGGATACCAGATAGTTGATACTATCTCCTCAGTATCCCTTTAGCATAAAATTTTTCACGAACTTTGAATGTCTTATTTATTTATATCTTATCTAAAGCCCAAAAGTTTCAAGCTTCTAGCTTCAAAAATCACGTAATTTCTATACAAACTTTCATCCCCTATTTCAAAACCTTATAGCCCTTTTTCGCCTTTAAAAGTAGCCTATGTCCTTTGTTAGGCTCTAGCCTATCTGTGTACCAAATTTCATTAAAATCGGTCCAGTGGTTTTTGAGTTTATTCGTTACATACAAAAATACAAATCTTTCCTCTTTATAATATTCGTATGATAACATGAAAAATACACATACCTATACATAAATGTTTAATTACGTTATTGTTAAAAAAAAGGCATTGGGGATGGTTACAACATAAATGTACCAGTACTAACTTATTCATCTAATCACTGATGCAAGAAAGGCAGATTCCTAATAAACTTATAACTAGGAAATTAAAATTTAGAACTTAGAAAACAAATTAAACTCAAGTATGAAATAGGGATTTAAGCAGCAATTTTTTTTTAATAGTGTTAGCGTAGCGAAATCGAGACGTTCGTGTTATTATCGATGTTATCGCTTGTGCAGAGCAGACGGGAGCTTTTTTACTTGCAATTAAAATAAGCATATAATATTTAATTTACGACATTTTTGCACTTAAACGTACAAGCGCGGAAATGGTCGAGCTGATCTACACGGCATAGCATGATTATACGAAGCATTAACAGTTAATTATTAACGTTTTTAACGTTGTAATGAGGACGTTCGACGCACAATAAAAATATATGTAGGTACATATATATATTTTCAATACGATTAAAAGTAACATGTGTTAAACATTAATTCAAGAAAACAAGAGAATTTTTATATTTTGTCTATATTTAATCAAACAGGAAATAAATCATTGTGATGTTTGTATTTTATTTTTTATTAACAACATATTAATTTAGTCTAATACCGATCTTTCAAAAAAGAAATTTAATGTGAACGGAATAACAAACCACAATGATGAAACGATTCGCCGCAGAGCTAAGTAATATTGCCACACAAGCCTTTTTTCTAAGTTATATTCCTATATTTATGTAATAAAATTTTGTTCAACATCTTTAGTTTAGTTTTCTTTAGTTTAGTTTTCTATAGTTTAATTATAATTTTTGACATCACCATTCTCCTCACGGACACCTTGTCCTCAAAGAAATTGCTTTTAAAAAAAATTAAAAAAAAAACATCCCCTACTGCGCAATAAAGTATCATTATTGGCTTCTATGAATAAATTACAAAATAATATCATTAGAATTTTAAAGACAAAATTATTTATTATAGAGTTTATTATAATGAAGACCTTTGCAACAGTGTTGTTTACTGTGCTCTACATTTACGAACCGTGAAGAGAAATTAGAAATGCCTAATAAGTAATATTATTGCCTATCGTGACTTTTACTGACATCAACATTGTTGTCTTATGCTAGACCCGTAATGGTCACTGGACCGGTAGTTTTATTATGATTTATGTAGATTTATCTATAAACGTTATTTAATTATAAAAATAACTAAAATATTAATTTACGATATTAAAATTTTATTCTAAAATCTGCATTTCGTTTATCTGACCCGTTCCGATTGTGCCCAAAGGAGAGTTATGTGTTTGACCTATTTTTTATTTTTGAAATCAATTTGTATTTAAAATTACTCGTACTACGAAGTGTAATAAGCACTTTTGTACTATATAATTTAATATGTCATAATAATGAAAACATTCATATAACGATTTACGTGAGCCAATAAGAAATTAAATACTTATTAAATACGTAAAGACGATAAAAATATATGACGTAAAGAACGCTTGCGCAGCAATAAAATAATGAATGATGTGATGGTTTAATTGGTGCTTCCGGAATATGGTCATAACTGCTCCTTCATTAGTATCACCTTTTGAAGTGGCGCGACCGGCTAATTACAGGACACCTTGTGTTAAGCTTTTGATCACACATGGCTTTGTTATATTATACTGGAAAGACTCGGAAAATATGTCACCTATACAACTATAAGTTAAAATTGATGGGCTTTTAAGACTATTATACCCTATTTTTAATATCTTTATTATGAAAACCACGTATCTTAATAATTATACAAATTTCTTGTGAGATATATAGGTACCATCGAATTAGCGATACGTACCTATGAAGATATATATGTATGTGTATATTTATGCTTAGGTATATTGCATTAGTTTGGTCTATCATCTAACCAAGTGGTACGACTTTACATGTACCTTCCTTTTCTCTATATGCTTTAGTTAAAGCTATCTGTATGTTCGTATAGTAATTACTTACAGTCAATGGCAACCTCTAGATTAGCTGGTAATTTTTTGATTATAATTAAATCTCATATACTTAGGTACGTACGTCATATTACTGATTACACAGTAGGTAATCTTTTTACTTTATTTAATTGATAGCATTCGATAATAATTTAACATGCAGAATAAAAATTTAAGTTTTAAAGTTTTCAGATTAAAATTTAAAAATTTATTTTCTAATATTTTTATTTGTAGCTGTAGTTTAGTCTTATTTTTAACAAAATACCTTTGCATAATAACCAAAAGAGAAATAAAACTTCGTAGAAAGAATAAGGGGTGAAAGATTGTTAAAATTTATTTATGAAGCGTGATAGTGGATTGTATGCGAGGGGAAGCTCATGGATGTAAACCAGTAATATGTTATGATATTACTTTATTCTAGCAAAGTTCTGAAATGTTAATAATTATTTTGGAAGAATAGGTACAGTGAGAAATAAATAGCAAAATAGATCTGAAACATCATAATAGGCTCTAAATCTATTTGGAAAGATATCAAGAATTATACGTTAGAAAGCCAGGATGCAGTATCTCAAAGCGGAGGAAGGAAAGACAGTCGGAGGTCCGATCAGTGGATACATAACGATGGTTCGCAGTGATATTGCAATCGGTACGGATGCTGCACCGATAGTCCGCATGTCTCCTCGGGCAGTACTTCATTACGTCTGCCACGCATTAATATGTCATATGGCTATGATAATAAGGTATTTACGACGCTAAATGGTAATTTGGTGAACGTTTATATGAGATAAATCAACTGCACCTGCCGCCGCGGCCGCTAGCATCTCGCGATCTCAACACGCCTTTACAACACGACTTCAAAATGTAAAATGTGTTGTATAGAATTTGTGTTAACATATTATATTCATGCTTGAAAATAGTCGAATAATGTATACGCAAGTTTATAAGAAGCAGTAATAATAAAATTTTCGCAAATCAGAATTTTCATAAATTTCCAGAATTATTGGTAGATAATAACGTTTTGTCTTGTGGGCGTATCTTAACATAGAAATTATTTTTTTAAATGAACCTTAGCTAACTACAATAGCTGTACACTCATTTTTTTTAATGAATATTTTAAATTAAATTTAATCGAATCCTCTATACAAAAGCTTTGTCTAGTGAAAAGTTAGTTCATTTAAATTGAAAACACTTACTGTCTGTAAAAAAGTAGGTTAATTTCTAAAGATATGGCTATTTTTATGAAACTTTATTGATTTACTTCTTGAAATAGACCAAGGGCTTGACTGTTAATTTTTCAAGTGTTTTGGTTCCTATTGGGTGTTACGAAAACGTGTTAAAGTACGAAATGACGAGATAGCTCTGTTTAAAAAAGTTAAAAGTTTAAAAATTTGCATGAACCATATAGGGTTATTAATTATTATGTAAATAGTAATACTACTCATTATTCCGCGTACCTACTTAAGAATTATTAAAGTGAATCTAGATCTTAAGTATACAGGGAATAGTGATACACAACCAAGCTTAATAAAACAAAATGATTTAACATCTTGAAATTTATTTATAAAATATTGTCACAAAAAGACATTAAGTAAAATTTTGAAATATATTATTGTTAATTGTAATACAAGGCGATTGGGACTAACAATCATGCAAGATTCCAACCCGATATTATCAGCGAGGTGACTTCGCACCTTTGCCGAAAGTTATCTAGCTCGATATCGCTAAAGCCGTGCATTGTGTTCGACGCGACGGCCGGTCTGCCTCACATCCATCAAGTATTAAGCTCTCAAGAGCAACCGCCATCTACCTTTGTCATGACGCATCCCTACAAATATTTTTGGTATGACTTGTCTTTGATAAAAAAATATCATTCTAATGTTATAAAATGTCACTCTTGCCGCGTTTCTTATTTAAATATTATTCTATTCGTTGGGTCAAGACGCTGTAAAAAATTAAAATTTATGAAAATCTAGATTTTTGGTGGCTCCACTTACCGTACCACTTACTCGTACTTTCTGTCAATGCAATCCAGAGTGTTCATAAGTTAAGTCCTTGCCTTTTAAAACCAGAGTTACTTTCACATTTTAATTTTTGTCAAAATTAAATAAATAAATATCAAACTGACAATTAATGATCTAGCAACATTTTAAGTTTTTTTAAGTCCAGTACATACCTACTTATGTAGGTAAAAGTGAATAATATACAAAATACAAAGCTCAACTATACACATAATTTATATTACATAGTTTATAGTATACACTTACCTATTTACATTAAGTAATTATAATAAACCTAAATGTTTCTTTTCTTTGGGAATACAAAATGTGCGGTGAATGTGAAATGTGATAGTCAAGTACAGAATATGATATGTGGCAAGATTGCGACAGCAACAAAGTGTTTGAAGTGCGGCACTCCGTCTTCGCGTTTATTTATCGAACGTTCTGGGAAACGTCGCTTCGATCAAGTCTTTCAAAGGCTCGCGTATATTATTTATTCAGTTGTTTGTTGGTTTCGCGAAATGGCGATGACTTCGGTTAAATAGTATTTTTTTAAAACTACCTACTAAAGCTCTCTTTGAACTTATTTCACTGGAAACTAAAGTTAATCTCTAAGCTTACTTAATATTTTATTTTTTTACTTATTGTTAGATATAAGCTTTAAGTCATCAGGATCACTAAAATATAACTACCGTATATTTATTTTATTAGCACATAAAATAATCACTATAAATACCTCAATACCAAAATAAAATATATTTTTTTAGATATTAGCTTTTATATGGCAGACTTCTAGATATATAATCATATTATTTTACTAGAGGTAAGTTATAAAGGTTATAAATATTTAATAGATATTTTCCCACAATGGGGTGGCCATTGACACCCGTTAACCCTCGAGAGCGTTGTAAAGGACCGATCGGAAAGAAATAAATTCCATTCACCCTAGAGCTTACTAAGCAAAATTATTAGCTTTCATTCATTGTTAACATTCAGTGTCCTTTTATTTAATACCATCAGGAATAATTTTACTATTAGATGTAATGCAATAATTCGCCCATTTAAAATTATAGCTTTCTCTAGGCTATTAAATTGAGATGTTTGCAGCTAATACTTTCCTCTTTTAATCAGATGTGGGCTTCATATCGGATTTTGATGTTTGCTGACTTACGATACTCACCCATGATATAATAATATAGATTCATCATCATCATCATCAGCCCTTTTTAACGTCCCACTGCTGGGCAGGGGCCTCCCTCAGTACGAGGGGGATCAGGCCGTAGTCCGCCACGCTGGCCTAGTGCGTGTTGGCGGACTTCACATGTCTTTCGAAAACTTGCTAGGTTTTCTCAGACATGCAGGTTTCCTCACGATGTTTTCCTTCACCGTAAGACAAGTGGTAATCATGATAGAAATGATTCGCACATGAAAATATCAGAGGTGCGAGACCCGGATTTGAACCCGCATCACTCGGTTATACAAGCGACGCGTTACCGCTGGGCTACCACTGCCTGTGTAATTTTAATTATAATATAGATTATTATAATTAAAATTATTTCTATAGTAAAATCATTTTTACAAAACCATTCAAGTCTTAGGTAATTTAGCTACCCTTATTACTTCACATCAGAAAACTAAATTAACAGAAAACCTACTATGTGTAATGGCTCTCATATTATGTATATATATAATTAGGCTTATTGACATGGACTTTCTAACGTATGTGAATATAAAAGTAAACGTTTAGTAAAAAAAAAATTCGTCGTATAGCCAGTACGGTTTGATTATTTTAAAAGTTTCATAATTGTAAATCATTTAAGCAAATCGTTAATGCCATGTCAACCTTTAAAACGAATCCACCTACCACTTGTTAATTGACGCCCACGCGTCTTATATAAAATTCTGGGTCGGCATTGTCAATTACTTTATTGACATATTCAGAAAGTACTGCTACCGGTTTCATTAGCTGTTATTATGAAAAGCTCTCACGAAAACAACGTTTTGATTGCAGTATTTTCATTTTTTTATATCTCTAAGTAATAAGTATTTTCTTATAAGTAAATAATGTAGATAAGCGTAATTTGTATAGCTACTTAGTAATAATAATGTGAATATTGCTAGTCAAACAGTAAATGTTCACTTGGAAAATAAAAATCTAATAATTAATTATTACGATTAATAAATATCATTCTCACACCATAGAGAACCCACAAAAATATCAGGTATCAATAAATATGATTAAAAGACCTCTATCCTAGATTTTAGATTTTATTTCACTTGTTGTTGATTAGAAACAAGGAATCTATGACTATAAAAGATACGAGAACACACTAAGTATTAAGTAGAATGTTGTTCCAAAGACGCACGTGTACCGCCATTAGACAACACTATTCACGCCTCTAGCTACTATCAATACAATGAATCGAAAAACGAAAAGAGATATGTAAAAGGCAAAAGAAATAAATATATAATTCACTCTCGCGCGTTGCGATAAAGTTGTTATTTGTATGCAATTGTAATTCTTTTCAATTTTCCTCCAATCGAATTTGGCTGTAACATCAATCGAGTTCCCACATTTTCCGGGCGCACTTACACAATATCAATCAGGTTTTATTGGTGTTATCGAGGCGGGTGTCGGGGAGGGTGGCGCTATTTGTATCAATAACCTGTCAATGGGCGCCCGCTCCGCTGGGACGAACTCCGCCACCTCGGTTACGTCTGTGACCGCACTGATTTGATTACCAATCTATTGCTCGGGGCGTGTGAAAGATAAGTTTTGTATAAGAGTCAATAAAGGCCCATGTCAGCTCATATGTTACAGTTTGACAAACATACTTTTGTATCGATTGCCCGAATCGCAACATTTTTATCGCAATCAATAATAAATATCTATATAGGTACTCCAATATTACAAAGTTTAAAGGATATACATTAATATTAATTAGATTATAATTAATCTACGTTTTTAATTTTAAATACAGTACCAATCTTATCCGTATAACGTTTGAATTAGGTCCTTATTCAGCTAGCAGTTTGGCAAAACATGTTACCCACCAATTCCCACATATCAACGCTTATTAGATAATGTCTGCGTCGCCTATTAACTATAACATACGCAAAATGAATTTTATATCTACTGTTTGTGTACATTGCTATTAAATGCTTGGACTGCGAAAACCTTTGGCAACAATGATACGAAATGGACTAACAAAAAGTTATGGTGAACGTTATTTCGAAAGATGGCCGGGCCTTTAGTAGTAAATGTTCAGGTGGGCGCCGTCTTCACACTGATAACACGCTAATGCCCTCAACTTTGCACCGCAAAAGGGGGCAGGAGGCGTGTTGGCTGGAGGGTGAGGTTCATCGGTGGAGGAAAAATGGGAAAAGTCAGATCATTCGCCTTATTGAACACAAATAACTTTATCGAGTTGCAATATGCGTCGTAATACGGGATGGCAGAGAATTATATGAATGGCCTTTCTTATGACTGTTTATTATAAAAACTTTTAAATTGTTCCGCGTTGTATTTAACTATGGATATTAGGATCACAAAGAACTAAGGACCGCGACGTATTTATTGGGCAATCATAAAAATCGATCGCGGCAATAAACGATATTTTAGAACCGTTGGGAGGGTGAAAATATGAAACATAAATTTTATCACCTTAATGAATTACGCACACCAATTTAACATAACGGTGCACAATAACAGATAGGTACTTGCCATAAATAAAAATAATCAAATTCATAACGCACCGCTTTGATAATGTTCATAAGTTAGCACTTAGCAGGTTTCTGGTGTTTACCAACGTTTAGTAGGTATTTAAGTATTGTCATTGCATAATTAGTATGTAAGTACTTATTACTACGTACTTCACTCTGTGAACACTAAGTCATACGCATTTTCAGAGTATGGAGGACTGTCGACTCGCTCCGGTAGCCACTGCCGAGGTGAGTGCGTATACTTATGGTAATAAACGAAATTTATTACCCAGTTAGGTTTGCAGTTTTCCTGAAAAGCGGGGATGTGTGCGGAGCAGCGACATTAGCGCCGGCTGCTTACCCCACCCCTGACTTCGTGCGTGGCGTAGACACCTACCTACAACATAATAAAACTTTATTTGCACGTTTAGTATCTACCAAAATATAAAAACCATCTCCGGCAGCGACTTATTATGCCGTTAAACTGTTTTATGTTGGCGCGTAACTCTACCTACGGTTTTTAGTGATAATTTGGAAGGAATTTTGGCGCGTAAACTCTGAAACATTTCTTATTTATGTTACATGCTAGTACATAACCGAGAACGCTAAACCAAAATCTAAACATAGGTAGGACGAATATTTTTCTATCTAGGTATAACGGATGTAGCCTCTAAGAAATGATTTAATTTTGAAAAAAATTAAGTTTGAATTTTAACTCCTGAATGAGTATAAAGGCATGATCAGTCTTGTAGGAAGGACACTTTATTGTATTTTAATTGTTAGAAAAAATAAAGTTTATTTTTAACAATTTCTTCATAGAATTAAAAAATGCTATTTGGTTCTACCTACTATTTTCACCAACTCAAAACTTACTCGACTCCTCGAACTCAGTAGCATAGTTTATCATGTTTTAAAATGTTTACTCCAAGTGCTTAATGATTGTAATTCCATTTTCAGGATCAGAAAAATATAATATATGCATATTCATACAAATGTTTGCGTTTTGAATTGACATACCTTAATTTTTGATAGCTTTTGATAGTTCAAAGTGCTTACTATATTATACTTCGGTCATTATTCAAGATATAATTTCAATTTGAATAACACACAAACCTTTTACATTACACATAAATCTATTGGAACAAAATTGCAAGTTAGCTTTAATAAATTCCACATAGATATATAAGAGTATGTACAATGTATATAGTGGCAGATTGTCGACGGCTCAACATAAAAGGTAAGGAGTGAGAATGTTTGCGAACAGAAAAACTGGGGTATAAACATTCGAAGCACGTTCATCTGAGCCTGGCCCGCAGTTAAAAGCGGATTATGACCAGAGTGGCCAATAACGCGGCATTACGTGCGATACGCCCTCTGCCCAAGGAGTCTGTCGATAATCCATCGCGTACGCTTTGTTTTAGACACGCGAGGAACTCTTCATATTAAGTTCTAACACAAATAGGACATTTACTCTATCTATCTATATAAGTTATAGTAATATACTAATTAAATAAGGGTCTAAAATGTTTATAAAAACCTACCTATAAGTTTACATAGGTACCTAAACTTACAAAATATTCGAAGTAGGCGCATATTTATATCACATTCAAATGTAATTCTTTTTGATTTATTACATTACACTAAGTCGTCATACATCATATAGGAGATTACTCGAAAACAAAATGAGAAAGTCAGTGAGATGGCAAATTCAATCAGACCATGTCGAAAGTACGGCGTCATTCGAACAATTTCTACGATTGGAAACAGTTTTACAAGCAATAAATTCTTGCAGCCACATCGCTAGGTACAACATTTATTAGCTACAATCCAGATTAGATTAGCGTTGCATCCCTCTAGTCCGGGGACCCTCGGGAGATGAAATTTGTCCTAGTAATGTGGCCACGCGCCGAACTAATTCGATGGAGACGACCCTTCCTCTATGTGACTCGAATGTCGCCTCGCCACTGTTTCATTTTAATTGAATAGTTGGCGTGGGGTGTCGTTGTTTTCCTAGATAACTTTATAGTCGCTTTGCATAATTGCGGGTCGTGTCGCTCTAATTTGTTACAATTTCGCAATCTGTCACGCTTTGTCTCCGACATAAATCAGTGATTGTACGCCAGCAATAAAAGCAAATGTTAAGTGAAAAGATTTTGTTTTTATCACTCACTTATCTAAATCTAATTAAATAATAAATATTATTAAATTGTTGACTTTCTTGTCTTAGAACCTAAAAAAAATATTTAAGAATTGTTTTTCTACTTATGTAATTGGATTCTTTAGTTATGGTTTTGATATTCTGGTACGCAGGCGGCAGGATATCATCAAGTATTGCATAAGACTTTAATTTGTACTTATTTTTATGTAGGTATGTATATAAGCAGCCCTATATTTAGCGTCCCACTGCTGGGCACGGGCCTCCCTTCAGTACGTAGGGGATCAAACCAAGTCCACTACTTGTTTATTAGATTTTATTATTATTTTATTAAAATATGTTTTTAAACAAAAACATTCATATCCGCAACATATATACATTTATAACACAAAAAAATCATATAAATAAATTAAAATTGTGTGAAACACAGCAGCATCTCAAAACACACTACACAACAGTAGAGGAATGTCCTCGCCTAAAGAATAAACGTAACTCTTACCGCCATCTAGTGGCGCCCTAGTGGACAACTGCGAACCGGTTTCCGTGTCCCAGGGATCTGCTACACTAATGAATATAATTTTACATGCTCTGGAATGTTTGATGTGCAGAAGCGCCAAAGCTCCGTAGCTATTAAAATTTTAAGATGTAGAGATGTCGTTTTGTAGAGCTGTTTAATATAATTTACAATAAAATTCATTACCATTGTATTAGAGTAGTATAAAACTAAAAATATTTTGTGTTTCAATGATGGTTCCTAAATAAATTTAGTTTCTTTTTCGGGTTTAAAGTACAAGTAAATATCTTTTTATTTATATTAATTCAGTCTTATTATTACTATTTTTTTCCGTCGTTGAAGTGTCCTGGAGGATGCGAGTTCTAATTCAATAATATAATGCTAAATAAATATTGTAAAATTTCCGTCGATTTTCTTAAGATAATAAGCAGTATAATATCACTGGAGAAAATGTAGAGAGTAGTTTGGTACCACCAAGGAAAGCGAAGATTGGAATGAGGATATTATTTGACGTTTTTGTTTGGTTGAACCGCTAGCAAAAAACTTATACTAACGTTTGACCTTTCCGTTTTTATCTTTGCATATGATTATAGAAGCCGGATACAAACATAGTGACTTTCTTTAGTACTTATATAAGTATCTATATACATACATTAATTTTTTTTAATGAAATACCTTAGATTTCCTCTATCTTCTTCTTTTCTAATTTAATATCTTTTCTAATTTATTTTCTAAAGACATTTTTGTATATGAAGTTAAACGAATGATAAGTGTATGATCGGTAAAGCTTATTACGGCACAAGATGTAATTTCGATTCCCGTCGGAGTGAAAGTGCAATGTGTTTTCACGTAGAGACACTTTATGGGTTTTATTTTCTTCTATTTTTAATAGTTCTTAATAGGTATTTAAGCTACTTTTCATTGTGGCATATCAAATTGTTTCTGAGGAATAGAATGTATGTATATCCATACCTATGTACCTATATTTAACTGCCTCGTTGGTGTAGTGGCTAGCATGCACGGTCGCACACCGGCAGGTCCTGGGTTCGAGTCCCGGGTCAGGTGACTGTCGTCCCATCGGAATATGAGAGGGATAAGGAATAAAGAGTGCACTTGTGTCTGCGCGTACACTTGTGCACTATAATATGTCCCGCGCCGTTGGCTAGTCTCAATGAGATTGGCTGCCGTGGCCGGAATCGGTCAGGAGGACATCATCACCTATATATAGTAGTATATGACAAATAAAGTTTAAGGGATCGAAAACTTGAGAAACGTTGCGTATAAAACTAATATTATTTAACCACTGTATGGGTAGAAACGAGAAAATTTTAATATTTATAAAACTACTTAAATTTAAAAATATTTTATGCTATAGTTATAAGCAAACATTATTTTGAGAAATTGAACATTACCTTATTAGGTACACCTGCATAATAATCCTATTACACTCATATATCGAAGATAATATATGGAAGCGAAAATATCAATGAGTAGAAAAGAGAAAATAGCTCTATCTAGATTCTAGATATCCTCTAGTCGGGTAATTTCTAAATTTTTGGTGCTTTACTGACCTGTATATGTACCTATATGTAACCAAATAGGGTTATTGCAGTTCAATCTATAATAGATACTTATTATAGTTATATTTGACGACACGTTTGGCCGAGTTGGTAATGATCCTACTTTCTGCGCCAGCTGTCGCGGGTTCAAGTTGAGCATGAATTTTTATACTCCAGTCATGGGTGTTTATATTTATAATGTGTATGTATTTAAAATTTCTGTATGTGTAGTGTATCAACTATCTGGTATCCGTAAGTCCGTAGCTTACCACGGAACTAGATGGCGCTGTTGTAATAATGTCCTAATATATTTATTATTATTATTTATTTTTCAATACTATAGACATGTAGGTACATTTTTTTATTATTTATTAAGGATCTCCAACAGAAGTACATAATAAAATACAAAAATAATAGTCTCCTTTGAACATTGCTTAAAATGTACCCTCAATTACACACAACACAACACAACATGCACCGGAACAGTGTTGACAGCATTACTTAAATAAAGTTAGTGATAAAACCAATATATCTAAAAAAAATGAAAAATTGACAAAACCAAATCTTTAACAAAAACAGTAAAATTAATACTAATGATAATAATTAATAATGTTAATTTTTATTAATTATAATTTTTATTATACATTAAACATCTAGGTTTGTATGTTAAATTGGATAAATGCATAGACTTTTGCTTTTGGGACTAGACAGAAGGCAGAAAAATAAAACAAATCATTATATGTTAACAAACATTTAATTTTTTATTCTTTATCAATATATTATTTATAATAATTATAATTTAGCTACATAGTGAATGTAGACAACTCTACATGTCCTCGCGATACTGTGGAGTACCCTTAACACAAACGGCAAGTATATCTACAGTGTAAACATCTATCTTACTACAGACAGCTAATTTTGCTAGAATTATGTTTTCTTTTTTATTGCACATTTCACCTAACCAAAATGATTCTGGCAAATTGAAAATGAAGAAACATTAGATATGTCGATATAATATTAACGTTTAAACTTTATTTAATTTAATGATGAAACCACCTAAAACATAAAATTAGGAACATATTAATATAACTCTATTGTAACAATAATTACAGTCTTAAATTATATTTAAATATTTATTTTACAATATAATACAATCATTGACAACACTGTTTTATATATAACACTGTTTATTTATTCATTCAATTCTATATAAAAACATAATGTTTTTAATCAAATAAAAATACACTATAAATAATACAGCATAATCACAGCGTCGCCAAAATAGCTTTGAAAAATGATTAAGCCTGACACGTGCGTGTGCGATAACTTCAGAGACTGCACTGAGCTAAGTGGGGCTCGGCGGGTGAGGAGTGTGTGGTGTATGCGGGGGGTGCGGGGGAGGCAGCGAATGGGGGCTCGCGTCCCGCAGTGAGTCCGGGGAAGACCCTGGGCTAGCTCGTCGAGGGTACGGCGAGAACCTGTGCTGGGATAGAGGGACTCCCCCTGGATACACTGGGCGTGGCAGCTGCAGCCCTGATCCCGATGCCAGATGCTGTTGTGCGAGGAGTTGCGGTGCTAAGCATGCCCACTGTCCCCATAAAGCCGCTGCAGGAACCCCGTATAACGGATATGCAGCGCGTAGAAACAGTTGTGACCGAGCGGCCAATATCGCTTTCTCTTCAAGAGTCAAGTTATTATTGTGCTGATCCAAATCGAAAGGCCGCAAGGGAGATCTTAAGTAATGTTGCTCCGCAAGCATCGACTCCATTGTTTCCCTGAAAAGGCAGGATATTGATTATACACTGGTCGTGTTCTTCTATCGCGTTGGTATCTTAAGGTTAATGTTATTGTATCTACCTAGAATTGGCGGCACTGAAGCGCGCGTCATCAGGGAAGACTGTTCTTTCGTGCTCCCCCGTGATATAGAATCTCAAAAAGAAACAAATTCAAAATAAAACAAACGTAACTGAAAATTAATAAGGCTAATTCTTAAGGAAATCTAAGGTGTGTTCAAGCATGTAAGTTGTGCTAAGAGAAATGCTAAGCAAATTATAAATCATCGAGCAAATGCAAAGTCGGCCTACATTTATCTCGATTCGATTAGCTAGATATTGAGTCGTAATTGAGTAGGCGCAAGTATCAATCAGTGTCTTTGCGTTTGTTTCTAAGAGCGTGTCTAATGCTCGATCATAGAACTGATATCAAATTCTGTCATACGCGTAATGAGGACTAATGAATGCTCCCGGTCCAGAGAATGGATAGTGATTATAACGCATGTTCGCATTTCATTATTTAAACTTACTTATTATATATTATATTCAGTAAAATATTTCTAATATAAGTTTAGAATTTAAAGACGAGTGTATTTACCTTTCGAACTCAGTAAGTCGTGAAGAATCTCGAAATCCTTTAGCAAACGGATTACTGTCGATTTTGAGTTTGGTGATCTGTAACAAAAGACGTGTATAGTTATTTATCTTTATAAAGTCTTTAACAGTAAACGATATTTCATTTCGTTTGATAAAGTTACAACAGTTATAAAATATTGAGAGGCTTTATAAATATTGATTTTAAAGAGGCTGAATTGCTAGTTAAATTTAGTACGTCGATAAAACGTTTCAACCTCTAAAATTGTACTTTATACGTTGTATTAAACCTAATAAAATTAGTGTAGTTATCTTTACGATTTATGATTTGTCACTTAATGAAAAGATTTCTTTTATATTTTACAACATACGATGGAAAATTAAATTTAAATTGATTACTATTGATAAAATAAAAAGAACTCATATTTATGTTGGTACATCTGTCGTACACAAAGTAGATCTTGTTAAAATTTCTCAGAATACAAGCAGAATTAAGTCGATGCACTCATAAAATACTCTGTTGATTTAGGTACAGTTGGAGGTGTTAAAAAATGTGTTTGGCAGAGGCCAAGTACTGTGATGAGAAATCGCCCCCTCGCTGCGCGGGCGCTCCCGCTGGGGTTCCATACAATTTGTATTTAATATTTACGACAAATCTCCCGCAAACCTGATGCCATTCAACGCCACTTAATCGGCTAATATCCGGAAACATTGTATATTTTGTTAGAGCAACAATCGACGATAACCAGTATTTAATAAATTTACATGGGTAGGTATAGCTATAATATATTCAATTAGTGGTTTACAAGAATTTAAAGCATTCCTATACGCATGAAGATAACTTTGTATATTTCTATAGCTATAGTTAATTTTAAAACGAATTCTCTTTAATGTACTGTTGTATTGCCAAGTCAATTGCCGAAGTGTGAATTCGGCAGTATGGTATTCGCAATAAACAAGTCATCGGGGAGCTATCGAGCTCATGTCAATCTTTCAGCAATTCGTGTAGTGGCGGTCGGCGACGCGCCAGTAATTATCTGCCGAGTGATCCCGCACTATGCAGAGTTGCTGAGCTATTCTAGCCGATGCGAAAGCCGTAGCTTCGTCTCATACTTTTAATTGGCATCTTTGCTATAATGCTACAAATGTCACAAAGAGCACAAGTGGTCCACCTGACTCACCTACACAAGAGTTAATTGCATGGTATTTTGACATGTTCCACTAGACAGGTAATTAGGACGATGAACTCAACGAATGAGTATAGCACATTGTAATATTTAATTTCTACCGACATTTTTTTGAACACGAAAATATTTTAAGCGACAGCGATTAACCGCTTAGGCATATTGTGTTCTAAAATGTTTATAAATTTGTTTGATCTTCCGCCACGGTAGCGCGTTAATCTAAAAACCGCCTTGATAAAGTCACATAGTATTGTCCTAGATCAAAAGAAACAATAAACATTACAATATATTGACCGATATATGTCACATCTTTTATTAGTTTAAAACTTTTATTAAAAGTAACAGTGACAAAAATAGTATGCTTAACTTTTGCATGCAGAACACTTAAATAGCGTCAAGTCAAAATTCCAGTGAAAAATTTCACTTATAATTAGTGCGTTGTCATACAGAAATGAATACGATTTAAGTGACACAATGAGGTCTCATAATATCGTAGATGCACGTCCGAGAGACATGTTTTTTTCGCCTCTCTAGCTGAACAAGTACCAAGGATTAGGTGTCGAGGGTCACCTAGCTACTTACAATTGCACGCCCACCTGGCAAGGCATTGACTACAATGGCGTTGCTTGCATTTACTCGACGTAATAAGTGCGCTTACAAACAAGTAGCTTAACATAATGACGTACATTATTAGATGTTTGGAATTTAAGTTTGTTAGTACACGTCTTTTACAATGTCTTTTCATACTATCGTATAAACTTATTCCGTTTTAATTTTATAGGCTTTCTATGTAATGGTCACTTTCCAACGCCCAAACGCATTTAATTTTGTACAATGTAATATCTAGATAAGTTATATTACTTGCTAGCGGCTTACCCTCGCTTTAGCTGTTTTTTTTTCAGTTTTGAAAGTTCAACGATCAGCAATTGTTTTACTCGTAGCACAATAAGAAGGAATTTAGCAATGCATTCTTGCAGAATGAACCAGCAATCTATGTATACAGTAGGTAGACTTCAAGATGGCTATTTCTAGTGAACAGCACAAACTGTTATCAAAGGAGATTACGCGATGTAGTAACCTACCTAACGTAGCGCGGTGAATAATAAATGGATCGCTTTCACGTTATAGACGTTTATTAGATTTAGTACAAACATAAGGACGAGGCGTGTCAAAACAACCTAATTTAAGTATCAACAAACGTTCGCCTTGGGCGGCGCGCCTCTCTCGCTCACTGACAACATTAAAGGCGCCTTAATGACATTATTCCCTGGCGGGGAACAAAAACTCTTAAAAAAGCGTCAAGAAAAAGAAAATATTGAGTTAAATTATTTGTTTTCGTGCTAGAAAAATCATTCCTATATATTTTATAATGTTAATACTACAAGAAAGAATTAATTAATACAATTAATATTTGTAGGCGTATCTGTATGTATGTATTTAGTTCTTTCTAACATCCCAAAGCTGATCATGGAATCTTATCATCTTATCAACGAGGTAATAATGCCGAACTTAACAAGTCTTTCGAAAATTTGCCAAGTTCTCTCATGCATGTAGGTTTTATCATAATATTTGCCTTTGCTGTAAAGCAAATGGAAATATAATAAAAATGATTTGCACATTAGAAATGATTCAAGACTCGGGATTTGAACCCGTATCACTTAGTTTCCCAAGCCTGCGCTTCACTTAGTTTAGTATAGATGAGCATAATTCAGCAATAGTAATCCTTTTTAATCACGCTAAATACAAAAATGCACACAATGTGTAAGCTTATTTTAAAATGAAAAAAGAGAATCAGTCGTGTAAACACGGCAGGACGAGAAAGAGGACATGACAGAGACATTCTGAGGAATAAATAAATGTCACGTTACAGCGTACGCTTGCCTTATAGTTGTATTGACTGATATAGAGCTACGAATGATACATCTACTCGTATATTTTTTTACTTTAAAATTAACATTAGTCTACAATAAGTTTTAAAAATGTTTTATATATTTTTATTATTATTAACTAAGCATAATGTTTAATTTTTCTATGCATTTATGGATTAGAATCGACTTTTAGTTACATTTAACTAAACTATACTTAATGATGTGTAT
Source organism: Boloria euphrosyne (assembly GCA_951802675.2). Taxonomy (NCBI): domain Eukaryota; kingdom Metazoa; phylum Arthropoda; class Insecta; order Lepidoptera; family Nymphalidae; genus Boloria; species Boloria euphrosyne. The sequence continues at coordinate 10,438,608 of OX637873.1, read as the reverse complement.
ATTTTTGAGTGTTAATTAAAACCTTATTTGATGAAATCTTTGAAATATTGCAGATCATTCTACCCACATTCCACCTCTCAGTGGTTGAAGGAACTGCGCTAAGACAATAAATTTAAAACGACCAACAGCTGCGGGAGTTGTAAACGACGTTTTCGAGAATACCGATGCTTTATTATTTTGCAAGTGTTCCGAAATTATGGCCGATGCATGTGGTATCGATAAGTAGGTGAAACCGAGTTACATAATTTACTCGTATTAATACAGTTACGAGTTTATATTTTACACTTTTCCTCCTAATGATCTATTTACTTAATATATAATTAGAATCATAACAGAAATATAGGTGAGTTAATTACATATTAGCATAAACTGAACAACTTTAATGATTAAAATGATTGCTACAAAATTCATTTGAAAATTAAAAATAATTATAATAAGCCTTCTTCTTCATCTAATAGCTCAATTAGTTGTAAGCTTTCAGTAATCGTTCCAATGGAAAATATAAAAGAAATCGTATGTAAATTATAAAAATCTTCAGCTACTTTAGTAGCAATTTTCAAAACGATTCTTCCCAGCCACATATTTTTTGCAAGCAAACTATGTAAAATATGGTTCATTCATGTAGCCATACTGAAATATTTATGTTTTTTAACTCTGTAATTTTTTTTCTTCATAGATGATAGAATATTCACTAGTATAGTTATTAAGCGCGAACATCGGGTATCTCTCTAACACGAGCTATAAGATCTTTCAAAGGGCCTATAGTCAGTATAAGGTCCACTTTACATTCATGACCATAATCACCACTGAAAATTCTAAATATTAACGAGTAAGCAATCTGCCACATTTCAATTATAGTTATCCGCTTTTATGAATTACTTCATTTACTAGTATTTTTATTTACCTATACTCACTGTTATTGTTTTTAAAATTTATCCCCAATAAGGAAAGAGAGATAAATTAATGTTGATATGACATATGTAAATGTCATTCTGACATAATATTGTTTTTTCAACGTAGGTTTTAATATAGTTACGGTTAAGGAATGATTCTAAGGGCGGCTTGCGCATCGTCGTTAAATACAGTTTAAGAGCGACGTAAACGCATTTAGTCTGCTAATTATATTTAGCGTCTTGCAGAACAAAAATTTAGGCACTAATCACGTTTAACGAACTGTCAAAGTTAAATACCCAAAGATGGCTATTTAGCGTCGCTAAATACGTTTAGTAGCAATCGCGCGTCATCATTTTGACCCAGGCATTTTGCTTTTCAGTCTGTTTGATTTGGTCGGTCTTTTTGCACTCAATAATATGGTTGTATGGTTCCATCGCTGCAATCAGCAATATACTGTTCTTCTTTTATAAAACTAGGCCCCCGGGCCCTAGAAGAAACACTTTTGTTTGCCATAGTAATTATCACTGAACTCAACTAAAACAATTATTATCAATAAAAATTACCACGAGAAATAGCACGAGAACACTTCACAAATCACAACAAAACTTTGTGTGACTTGACAGCTCGGTTGACTTGATGTGACAGTTGAAAGCTCGTCGGTCCATTTCACGAATTTTTTTTTAAGAATTGCAACCATTTTGCTCTAAGTCAAGTGTACAACGCACGAAAACGTAAAAAGGAACGCAAGAAACTGTTTTACCGACTCCCTAACTACGACTAGTTAAATTACCATCCAAACGGACGTGAGCAAGACCTTTTTAATTGTATTTAGGCTAAACATATTTAGCAAGATAAACGCATTTAACTAAATTCTGTTTAGACCAAATGTTGCGCAAGCCGACCTAAAGCTCGTAAATTCTACGTTTAATTAAATCAATTTAAATAAGTATTATAGTAAATATTTTTAACGAATATGCAAGAATTTTAGAGCCCACTTACTTATTTTTGCAAAGACTTAAAGATAATTTAAAAAAAAATGTCATTTAATTAAATATTTATAGACTATTAACATTAACATAACAATGCGATTAAAAAAAATAATTTTGTCCTAAGATTACTTGACTCTATTGATATACGTAGGTACTATTAGTTTATAGCAAAAATACTATCCACTGCAGGATACAACTATTACAGATAACATTATAAATACAGATAATGTTTAAGCATTTAGTCTAGTATGTATTTACTTGTCATTTACTAGGTACCAAAAAGTATTATTAATATTATATTCATAAGGAATAACTTTCAGTGCAGCTTTTGCACGAAGTTTTTCATAAGGCATTGTAAAATATTTTTTCTTCTTCTTAGCTTTACTCATTTGTATTAGGTATAAGAAGTCTCTAGCTTATTAGGAGTACATCATTTTAAGTGGCTGGGTGCGCAGACGCAATAAATTCAAACGGGCCGCACACGACGGCTCTGCGTGACGTCACACCTCGCGTGATCGATGGTGAGTAAGAAGGAGATCACGCATTACCACCCTCACTTCTACATACCAGAGGGAGTGAGACGAAACATCAGTAAATAATTTAAAGTTAAATTATTTTAAATCCTCTTATAAGCAAGTCCATTGACTTCTTGTATTTGCGACATATATTACTATTGCATTACCGTTTATTATTTAATGATATTTAATATGTTTTTGTTTCTGGTCTACGAATTAGTATTCACTTATTTTTTGTAGAAATAAAGTGCACCCAGCACGTTTAACGTGACTGTTGGGTAGGAATAACCTTATAGTTTCGTCATTAGTCTTCTACGATATAATCAAAAAATATTAATAACAACACGTTGACAAATATAAAGGATCGTATTCATAAGAATGAATCGATTATTTGGAGAGAAAAAGGAATGAGGAGCGCGGCGCGGGGGAGAGACACTCGTGACACCTGACCGCAGCCATTTTGGCCCGTGAAATATGTTTATTTGTCATGGCTGCCCTTTGTTATTGAAATTGTGTTTGCCTTTACTCCTTCTTTATATTGTTCGATTATGTCTGAGTAGAACTCGTTTGTGGATACTCAATGTGAGAATAGCCTCGGATTGAAGAATTTTAGAATATTGATTGTTGATACTGAGAAATGAGAAATAAATTTCAATTAAGTAGCTATTGAGCGTGTTTACGCATCTACGCTTGCCTGATCGGGCGCAGTTATTTCCGTGATTATCTTCTCAAGATATGTAATAACCTTATGGCATAACAAACGAAAATAGTGGCTTAATGTCCATAATCGTCGCATTGTGTGTACTTTCAACTCTCTACGATAATCGCTCGCACAAAAAATAATGTGAAGTTATGTAAACAAATATAAAATAGATAATAGGCTTAACGTTTATTTATTTATTTACTTTAACGGATAAACATGTTTAAACACTGAATTCGTCACGGCAGGTTGCCATCCGCGAGATTTTTTCAATAATTCTCCAAGAGAGCAATCGATCATCACAAATTCACTAGTCATCGGCTATTAAAAAATGCATTGTGTGTTGAGGATGCATAAACTCTTCCAAACATTGTCACCTTACTTCGAGGTGGATGCCAGGACAAAGGCTTGTTCACAAAAGCAACAACAGTGTGGTGGGTGTAAAATGTTAAACATTAAAGCAGGCTTTCCCGGGAAACCACCCCGCGGCGCGCGTCCTCGGCGACGAGGAGTCTCACGGCGAATGCACAAAAAATTACACTTAACATTTTTTATTTACCATTTTATCTCGTCTCATATCAACGTTACCGTATGATAAAGCACCAATAATGATGTTACATTTGAATCGATTTTATAGCGTGAATAAATTATGTGGCACTATTTGTAAGCTTATTCGACGATTGTCTTATACGAATATTTTATGACAAAATATTCTGATTAAAATTTAATTAATTAGAATATACGACAATATTTGATAGGTGTGCTTAAAAAATTTAAGCAACATAATATGGCTTAAACGAAAAAATTCTTAACGTAAAATCGATTTGCATAACTCACAGAAAAACATCTCACAATGTGGTATCTATTTTTTTCTCCAATAGAAAACGGCAAAGTATACAATTTTTATTGACGTCTGTTCTGGCCGCTGGAGAAAAATATATTGGAAATATTTAGAATGCAAATGTAAATTAATTTGTTCTGGTAATAAAGATGTTATATTTACAGTTTAATATAACGAAATGTTTTTATCCATATTAATTAATACATACTTATGTGCTAATTACAACACTAAACATTAAGTCACATAAATACACGGGTATGTCTTTTAATTTTGTATATATATTAGATATATCAACCGACGCAGGTGCAAACACGTTAAGTGTGCTCTTATTGTTATAAGGGATTGGGTTATCAGTGACACTATCTCTTCGTTCGACAAATGTTTAAGCTGTCAGAAATGTGACGTCAGCCGAAACGAAGCTGCGCCCGCGCCTTGTCGTGATCAAAGAGTCGATACGTTTTAACATTCTAAAGTAGTAAGTTATTTTTTTTAATTTTTCTTTTGTAAGTTATAATATTATGTATATGTATGTATATAAAGTATATTTTTTGCTATGAATTATTTGTATACTTAATATTTTATAAGTGAAAAGCTTTATATCAAAGCAACTGACAGAATATTAATAGATAGTTTCTGATTTCCGTAAAACGATGATTTATTCTCATAGTTCTATCAATAGGCGTAAGCTGTAAATCTAGTGGTGCGTTAGAATCAATAGATATCAATAACATGGCACTGGGGAGTCATTCCTGTGCGAAACCACATAGGCGGAGGCGCGGAGCCATTCTATAATCACAAACTATTCGCTATGATAAAGATTTAAAAGTTTCTTTATTAATATAATAAAATTCTAAATGAGTCCATTAATTTTTTTTTTAATCTTATTGAATAAATGATCAGTATTATCTATATAAGGCATAAATAGTTCTTAGAATGCTTGTATGTCTGTCTGTGATAACAACAAGAGAAAGCCACTGAGCAGATTTTGATGAAATTTGGTATGATAATAGCTGGATATCCCGACCAGGAAACTTTTATTACTGCGGGAAATGCGGGAAAATACCTTAACTCTGAATAATATACCAATATTGTATACTTACGTACGTAGGGACGAACCTAAGCAGATCGATGGTGAGTCGCTAGTTTGAAATACATAATATTTGTTTCTAAATAACAAATTCTAAAAGTTAATAAGAAATACGTTCAATAATTTACAAGTAGTCCTAATCTATACATATAATAAAACTGTAGAAAAGTCGTTTTTGTACATCAAAAAAAAAATACAAAAAAAAATTGCCAGGGTGTTAAAGGACAACCAATAGAACCCATTTCCAGCATTTTTAGAATTTTTGTCTGTTTGTCTGTTTGTCTGTTTGTCGGTTTGTCGGTTTGTCTGTTTATTTATCCGGGCATCACGTAAAATGTACGAAAGCAATGTAGATAACTTTTATACACAACGATTGAACGTAACTTTAAGTAACATTTAGTTTTTGTTTCATTGCAATCGGTTCAGTCTATCAAAAGATATTTGAGTTTAAAGTGAAGAAGTAGAGAAATTCCAGAAGTAAAATTAGGGCTATGTGCATTTGATCTCACAACTTCAAGTAACTTTTATACACAACAATATGTGCGTAAAATAAGTAAATTGAAGTAACATTAAGTTTTTTGTTTCATAGTAATCACCTTATAAAAAATGTAAATTAATAAAATTATAATAGTGTTTCCGAAGTAAAATATTAAAACAGCGCCATCTACGAGTATTCGAACTAGAGATCAACTGCGTGCAGTATTGTTCGATAGATGGCGTTGTGCGTGTGAAGTCATTTTCTGAATCGCGGTGTTAAGATTTTCCTTGAAAGAATGACCTTCGCCCATGTCTGCCGGCAATCTTTGAGTTTTCAACCGACTTCCAAAAGGAGGAGGTTATCAATTCGTCTGTATTTTTTTTAATGTTTGTTAGCTCATAACTTTGAACTGGGTGAACCGATTTTGATGATTCTTTTTTTATTTGAAAGGTAGTGCTTCCCGTTTGTCCCATTTTAATATTTTCCAGTTCTGACAATGGCATCCATGAGAAAACCATAAAAGTCTCAAATTTGCATTAAGTATTTGCGCGACAAATGGACGAATAACTCAATATCACGCCAACCGATTTCGATGATTCTTTTTTAATGGAAAGGATATACTTCAAGGGTAGTTTGATGAGAGTTTGGTAAGGTTCTGATGATGGGATCCATGACAAAGTATCGGAACTCTTCAATTCTTAGGAGCAAATTAACGATGCTCGGCCGAATCTTTTATAGGCTATATGGATATTTGAGTCATGTACCGTAACTGATGATGGAAGGTACAACTCCTCAACGGTTAGCAGTTTAAAGAAAATTCTTTCAATATAATACGCAATTATGGATCGATAGTTGTATACTTTCAGGCTATAAGGTTTACCTCATAATAGAAGGTAAATTTTTATAGTCATTAACACAATACGTATCTACTTTCCGCTAAAAATTTAAAAATAAATTATTTTTAACAGAAAACAAAAACCGACTTCCAAACTTAATAAATCTAAACTAAAAAGTAGAAAATAATACTTTTAAGGACTTTGTTAATTTTGAAGTCGGTGCCAGCCAAAGCAAAATAACTCTAAATAGATACATATTTGATTAATCTATCAATTTGTAAACATAATCAAAATACCTGGCTGGCATTGACTCCAAAATTAACAAAGTCCTTAAAAGTATTATTTTCTACTTTTTAGTTTAGATTTATTAAGTTTGGAAGTCGGTTTTTGTTTTATAGGAGTCATTTAAGTTCTGTCTTTAAAGAGGTTTGTCTATGTAAAGGTCTTGAATTAAATTGATAGTATCGTAAATCGTTCGTTCGTTAATTCATTATTTCATTTTATCTTTCAAAAAATTTTGGTTAGTTAGATTCGGTCTTAATTTCGAAGTGCGAAGTAAATAATAACTTGCAATTTGAGTCAAGTAGTTTTATTTACTTCGTAGTTTGAAATTTTATTAGTCTTCATTCTCATTTTGAAAGTTTGTGTTGTTGTAAATTGTTGATTTATTTGGTTCAATATTTTATTTGTTTGGTTCAGTTTTTATTTTGAAAATGACTTCTAGAAAAAAAACAAACCTTTCGCCTTTGTACGCTCCAGATGGTTCCACAGCCAATGTTGTTTATTAAGAAGCACTAGCATAAATTAAAAAAAAAATGATTTGTATCGGTATCCTCCAACAGCGCTTCGCACTAAAAAATACATTGTTAAGTTCCGACATCCACGCGAACGAAGTCGCGGGCACAGCTAGTATAACATAAAAACCTTATTTAAGAAAGACAAAGCGCAAGCTAATTAACGGGCGAATGAAGATTTATGTACCGCGTTGTCGATATAAAGTAACGCTTCCTTTATGAACCTCAAAACGTCCTAATTACTGCGCGGGAGAAAACAAAACGAGAAATTGTGACGCCCAAACGCTCTTGTGACAGGGAATTAATTGCTCGTGGCGACACATGTAGCGTGCGGCCACGGGCGGGCTCACAGCGCTCATAAGCGGAGCGGTTAGCGCGTATGCTAATTTGGTTGTAATTAAAATAGCGTTGTTACTCTACACACATTTTTTAGACTAAGTAATTTAGTGTATTCTAGATATGTGGAGTGAAAAATGCGTATTTAGTACATAGCACAGTTACCCAAGTTTAAAAAAACTAAAGCTTACGTAGGTACTTATGGCGCTTAAGTGTTTGAACTGGAAAAATATTCGCGCAAGCAATAGAAAAATATGAAAAACAATATTTATTTACTAACAACTTTTAAAAATCAGTTAACCCTTTTATATTCAGAAAATTTCAAATATTTTATAATAAGCATTATAAATAACTCCGATACGAATAAGTCCAGAAGTAGCCCTTCATATTAATGACGTATACTTGGATAATATATTATACAACATGATAGGTATATTTATAAGAAGATATTAACAGCTAGTTAATAATATTTTCTAATAAATATAACTGTCATATATTAGTTGAAGGAAGCTTAATTTAGTATATTTTAAAAGTCAGAGGATAAGTTATTTAATTTTACATGTACATATTAGTTTAGTCCAAAAATTTAGACTAAATGCTGTTGTATATTTAGCACGGTGAAAACTTTAATCGTCAGTGTGACTGTCCGTCTGTCATCGACGTCTCCCGAGGTGGCCGCTTGATACAAAAAATTACGTGACACCTCCCTTTGTTCAAACTGGACATACCTTTCAGCGAAATGCAATTAGTACGCCAGATATAGAACGTCGATAGTTAGACAACGCGCTGCGATTTCAAACGTTTGCTCCTCTGATCTATTTTAGAAATCGAATGATACCTAACATATTATTCTAAAAAAAGAGTGGGTTAAGTTTTTTTACAACTAGCAATATACAGGTCTACGTAATAAAAAATGGAATCCTTATTTTTTTGTGGTTGTCATGTAATATTATTGACAAGATTATATTCTCTCAATGGTCTTAAACATAAAAAATAAGTATGTATTAAATAAACATTGTGTTACATAAAATAAAAATAAACAACAAACCTACAATCTATTTTTTTAATTTTTTAAACCGAACTATTTATTCGATCCTAGGGATCCTTGTCATAATTTATATACCTCTCAAAAACAACATCACTGTACCTAAGTACAATTATTTAATTAGTAAGTATATGAACAAGAAAAATAAAAATATAAACACAGTTTCTATTTGAATTATACTCATAATACCTCTCTGTCTAGATGTATTTTAACATAACATAAATGACAGTTATAATGCAAATAAAATGTACTCACAAGCTGGTTCTGGTAAGCTGTAACTGCAGTGAATACACATTCAGGGAATATGAACGTCTTGAACTCTTCTTGTTCCAGATCGGTGATGGGGGCGTTTATAGCACCGTCCCGTCGCAATACTAAGTGGATACGAGGCTGATACTTGTGCATTGAGTTTAACACCAACTGTGGACAAGAAGAAGATGAATTTTATTATTTTAATAAAATATACTTGATGATCTACTTAAAAAAATATTATTTAAGTAGGGTTACTAAGAAAACTCACATACATTTTCGAAAAGCAGCAAATCTATACCTACATACATACATACATAGTACATACATACATAGTACATACATACATACATACATACATACATACATATTTACTTTGTATATATAGTATATCCGATAGCATTGATATTACTATAATCGGAGTAAAATCGAATTTAATTAACACGTTAATAAATTACCTGTCCGTTTTTATCCATCTCGTTGTTGGTAAGCTTAACTTTTTCGAAGGATACGACTTGTTTGCGAAGCTGGTCGCCGGAGAAGGGAGAGTCTGGGTGTGGATATAGTCGAGCAGGTGCGGGAGGGTCCGCCTTGCCCGCTACCAGCCATGATGAGCGATGATAAGCGTAGCGATAACGCTTGCCGTCCACTGGCACAACGTCTAGAAGTACCGCGTAGCGCGCCTCTGCCCGGCACCCAGCGAAAGATACGCGCACCGTCGGGAACATGCGCCTGTTAAATATATTACATTAATATTCATTACACCTTATGTTTGATTAAGGCCTAAAACATAATGTTGTTAAAATATATAAGATATTATTTTGCGAAGATTTAGAGTAAGCGCCGTTCGTCATTTTGTCATTAGATAGAAATACTGTCGTAGTCTTTCTTTCTTTCAGTAGGTGTTGTGATTTAAATAATTTAGAGCTTTATCAATTTGCGCATTACTTCTTACAACTTCAATTATTTATAAAAACTGAAAACAGGTTTAAATCAAAAGATAATTGTTTTTATTAATGCATAAATAAATAACATTCACACATACATGTAAGTACCTATTAATTATTTCTGGTAAAGATAAAGCATGTTATATTATTAAAGCTTCCATTAACGTGAGTAAACTTTATGAATACTTTTTTTTACTCTTTATCGTCTTCCTTATACCATTGTTCTGTTAAACCGTGTATTTTCACATTAACGCAATTATTCGACAATTACTTGCATGAGTTGAAATTATCGCTCGCTGAGGCCGGCACCAATCGTCTTTTGCTCATTAGAATGTATATTATCGCAAATTATCGAAACTAATTATTATTGTTATATTTAAATATATGTAGATATTATGTTAATTTCTTTTCTTATCGAAGAAATATCTTTTGACTTCTATCTACTGACTAATTAAAAAAGTTGTGCGTAAGCTTTACATTAAAATATTTAATAGCTTTATAGATAACTTTATAAATATAATTTTTTAGAAAACTCTTTATAAGTGTTTGAACACAAAAAGTATAATTTAAAATTATCTTCTAAGGCTTTATAAATCATAAATAACGACATGACAATTTCTTAAAACTAAATATATAGTAAATGCTCTGTTCAACTACAAAAATACGACTTTTTATAACGTCTATGTTTTAAGCTCCCCTTCCCCTTTTTGATAGGGACATTCTTAAATGTCTCCTGTTGCAGAAAGATGAATGGAGAGACATTTTTATGTAGGTGTTTTTGTTTACTGTTACATAAATTGCTTATGGTTGGCTAAAGTAATGGGTCTTGTTACCCTCTTCCATAATATAATGGTTTTCTTTTAGGTTTATATATTGTACGTTTTTTACAGCTAAAAATAATTTTAAATTAATAAGTTCTAATAAAGAACAGAACATCTAAATATAAATGAAAGACAAACTGATCAAAGATAGTAAACTCGTTGTATGAATAAAGGACTGTCACAAAAACTTGCGTCGGTAGCGAGCGCGTGTAACACTATCTCCAAATCGACATAAAATGGTAGTCATTGAGGCGGCGAGAACGGAAACAACAAATCTTTAATGTAAGCTGAGAAGCATAAACTTGAAGCGATCATTTTTTGTTAGTACCTACTGCTTGCAGTGATTCGTAAAAGTAATTGACAATCTCCTCTTCGACGCTGGACATCGTCAATAGAGTACCTGTGACCTGGTAATCTCTCTACTATGCGCTTGCCTATCAATTACGAATCGGCCACCCAAGCTGACATGATTGCCCGTTTTATAATTTACAATACTTGTGATTGGTTTATGATTTCTATTGATATCTTTATATTTCACGGTTATAGCCTGGGCAGTAAACGTGAGATGTGTGACAAAAGATAGCATTCATTAGCAGCGAACGATCTAACGCTTTTACAAGAATCCAGGGAGAAAGGAAAATAAGAATACTATTAATAAGATTTATGCACCTTTAGCCGTGGTCGCGCGCGTCGATTTGTGAGACGCTCCTTATAGCATTCATGATAGTGCAAGAGCGTGCTCGGGCAATTGCACGCATGCGTTAATGGCGACACTCGGCGCACACCGATATATATTGCCGCAATGATATATTACCACCGACGTCGTTCATCATTGTACCACCCAAAAGTTAGCGGAAAAGCGAGCGAGAGCAAAAGGATTAGGAGACGTGTACACCAGTTTTAATGAGCAGATACCGAAGACAGAAATAAGGGGCGATCGTTTTACAACGCTTCGTTATTATTATGACATTGTTAAAGTACATTCCTAAGGGTGGCGTAAATATATAAACTATTAAGCGAGTACATCTGTTGAATAATAATAAAATTCATGAAGAAAATTAGCTTACTTTTGAAACGAATTACCCTTTAACTTACATAGCATAATAACTTACTATAATATATTGACTTAAGAATTCTTTAGTTTAAATTAAAATAGTCATAAAACAAATTAACAGAAATAACAGCAGTGAACATTACGCACATCGTCTTAATTAGAGGCGGACGAGGTGCAAACTCGTCAATCATTGTTTCCCCGCGCGTCGGTTTGATGCATCTCTACAACGCACTATTGCATATCTTTCGACCATGAATCCCTGTCATAATTCTTTTATTAGAAGAACCCATTTGTTAAAGTTCCGAGTTTCTGATTTAAATTTAAATTTGTTGTTAAATTGGTATACTAAAATGTTTATATAAAATGCTTATATTATTAATTATATATTATTCATTTGTATATAATCAATAAATGTGTGACGTATATGACAAAATAGTGATATTTATTTTATCAGAGATAATTATTGTTGAATAGGAAGTGTGCATTAACGCAATGTTATCACGTCGTGATAGGGCCGAGTAGCCAATCGGCGCGCTTCTAATTATACAGGAAAGCTTTATTATTAGCAATTATACGCCGCCATATTGCGAGCGATTTAATTAACTCTATTCGTTGATTAGCGACAGATGGCGCGCGCATATTTTGCTCATTAACACACTTGAGGTAATAGTGCCGAATCATTATTGATGATTTGATATAAATTAATTTACAACTTATAATGACTAATTCTAATAATCGTTTTATATCACTGGTATGTAATAATAAATTAATTCGCTATTAAATTTGTTAATTTAATTTTTATGGGTACACGTTGAAATTGGTACTGAGGAGTAGAGACGATGTAATGCAATAGTATCATTTCATACACCTTTCTGTCATTTATTATAAAATGAAAGAACTTTCAATATGGTGTGTAAGTAAAATTAACATTTCTATTTATCTTTTAAGCTCATTATCAAATCAATTTAATATATCAGCAAAATGAGTGGCAACAGTAACAGTGCGGGCTGGTTGAGTTCTGCATTATTCAAGTGACAACAATACGAACTGGTATCCAATGAATATTTCATATCAATAATGGCTCCACTTACAGCTAATTTTACGGCCACGAGCACGTACCTAGAGGGCGATTACATCTAATAGGATATTTGTACATACATGTGTATTCTATATACGTTATAATTGATGTCGTTATATTTATATTATTATAAATATTATTATTTAGGCACTAGTGAACAACTTCTAATAAAACCAACTCAATATTTTTAGTAATGACGACATATAATTAAATGTATCTTTGTATTTTGAATAACACTCATTTTTGTATGTGCGGTTAAAATTTCAGTGTCATATTTATGTTATGGCTTTACTCCGTGACAGATGGATATGTAACGATTGACGTGCGACTCGGTCACGACTTGTCGCCTCGCATCCGATGCGTTTGAAACATAACACTTAGATTAGTTAGTCTCCGTCCAATGCGTCATTACATCTAATTAAATATTATATGCAGACATTCGAAAAATAATTAATGCTTCTTTCCACATGCTTCTCAGGATCATGTTATTAAAATATTCACAAATTTTATGATAAATAAGTAACATTTTTCGTATTAACGAAAATATGTATATAATTATTAACCTAATATAGTACTTAAGGTATAATAAATTATTCGTTAATTTCGCAATGCAAGTTTAATGCGATTGTCTGCTTTTCAAGGTGCGATTATGGCGAAGGGCGTAACGGCGCTGACGTATGAGTGACGAGATGACAAATGACCGCGTGTCATCCTGTAGTAATCCTATTTCACATATAATAAGAACATAACTCTTGACGCAAAAAATGACTAATATATTATTACCAGATGTACCTATTACAACAAAATTTGATGTAATTGAACAAATAAAATTCTTTATTAGTCTATTGAAATACAAGGCAGTTTATTGAACAACATCTACTATAAAATTGATAATTATGAAAATTATTAACAGTTAAAAATAACGTAAACCGCAGTAAAATTGGCTAGATATGACTCTATTTTTATTATAAGTACTAAAAGAATTAAACCTAAATAGTTATAGCATATTGCCACGAGCCTATCTCATTTAGTACTAAAAAAATTGACGATTTTCAATGTAATGTTTTATGGGCATATTGGTATGTGTGAAAGATTGATGTGTATTAGTTTCTTAATGAGCTGGTAGGGCGGGGCTGGGCGGATGGCGCATAGGGTGAAATATTACTCGTCTTGGGAGGTCCGGGTTCAAAGCCGCGTCGAATTTTCCACACTCGCACGATTTTGTCGAATTCGTTGATAAATATCTATGTCAGTCTTGGCGGTGAGATCTCAGATAACTACTGAACCTGTCATGGACCACTTACAAATAACATTTTTTTTTGTTATACTTTTTGTAAGATGTATTTTTTGCAGGTACCCACTACATTATTATCACTCAATTACACGTTCTTCTGATTATGGACATCCATATATAAAATCAGTAAGCGAAACAATAGAGTAAAATATGAGCATTCATTCACTTTAAAATTTAGCTCAAACAAATATACTGTATAGAATGTAGATAGTGTTTGCAGCAAATAATACATTACTAAGTGCAATTCAATACAATGGCTATTACCGCAGCAGATGTCGTATGCGAGTATTTATTAACAACTATATAATTAGTGATTTTAAACAAATATCAGTTAAGCGTACTATTTTAATTATAAAGTGTGGAAATGACACACTGCACTTTTACCCATGCCGACCACAATAATTAGACGGGCACATTGTAAGTTTAATAAAATATAATTTGTAATAACATGAAAGCTACTCGGTAATTTGTACTTAAGATTATTTTGAGCTTTATGCATATGCGCCTTTTAATAATATTAAATTAGAAATTCTTGTAGTTGCTCATATACTTACATTTATTTCATTTATTTCGGAAATGGGGGTGCTTTCATCTATGTGTCTGTTCTGAAAGGACGTCGAGCGAAGCTCGGTAACTCAGATAAAGTACTCAGACGGTCGATCGTACTTATACATTATATTTAATTTTACGTCATATCTATTATAATTTGGTAGAATAGTTAATATACCCTTATATAAAACAGCTTAAGCGTTTAAATTAATTCTAATCTAATTGTTATAAATAGCATCTAGTAGGTATTAGGATTATCGCGCACAATTTCAAGGTTGAATTGGAGTATCTTAAAATATCGCTTAGAAAAGGATTCGCGCTTAATACGCGCTAGTCTTATAAAGCTCTCAATTTGCTACGTACAAATACTTTCACGGTTTGGATATGTTCAAGTCACACCTGTATATTCCTTGTCGGCGCGGAGTTTCGCAACTCGACACCGAAATTGGGAAGTTAACGATAATATTGCTAAAACTGTCGTCTCTGTTCGTAGCGCCATTGCCATTTCACTTAAACTTCGTAAGACGCTAAAGCGAGTTAACCGTATGTATGCGATTTATTGGAATTCAGGCTTTCTGAATAATTCATTTTGCAAGATTATTCATGGAATTGCATTAAAATATGTGATTATGACATGAATTAATTTAAATATATTGCAAAATATGTCGTCACTGTGTTAGTTACTTTACAATAATTATATGAATTTATTACACTTTAGAAGCTATGCAGGCGTAACCAAGTCTTGTTGCTTTATAAATAGGTATATTATTAAACTGTGACGTTTTAGACGTGGCACAATGCGTGCAGTCTATACTTAGAATGTTTTCATTTTCCTTCGACGGTGTAAACTCGCTCACTTGTATGCGACTCTGAGGCGTAAAATTAAGCAAAATAATATCCAACGTTTATGTATTAACTAAGTACATTAGTAAAATAATAAGGTCTTAGATATAATTAGTAAAATACATAATTAAGATATCTTCTTCCTCTGATATTGTCAAAACTGCACGAAATATCGGTCGCCTTAACTATGTGCATAGACTTTAGGTAGATATGTCAGCGTCTGGCGAACGTGCCCTATGTCTGCGGCTGCTAATGTCGTCAGCTGCGGGGCCACGGGGTGGATGGGGGCACGTACGGACTGTTAAAACGCGACATGTCAGCGGGGTGGAGCCTACTCTAACCTATGAAACAATGGAGGACCGTTGATTGTGTCGTGACCTTGCTACTTTAATGTAGACTGTAAACTTAATAACATAGATAATAATAGGAGAGAAAATTAAATAATCTATTAAATATTAATAATTATTTATCATGAAAGATGTAAAGGTGCAATGCAAGTACATAACTAAAGTTTTAAAATATTTATTTATTTATTTATTTAGGAAACAAACGGTGTAACATAACAGTTATGGCATAACAAACAATTAATAGCACAGAACCAATAAAAGTTTCCATTATTAAAATACACTTATAGCAAAGGAATAGTTACAGATGCCAAATATATTAAAAATAACAATAAAAACAGATTAAAACGTAAAATTAGTTATATCACATTAGTTGGCGTCGATATATCATATACAATAATAATAAATTAAGTGTTATATGTATTTATTTAATATAATAAAGAAAAACTGTATATACTATAATAATCTCTATCAAGCTCACTCGATGCAACAAAATAAGTGAACAGCGCTTGTTGTACAACAAGCATAATAATCATCATATTAGATTCTAAATCTGCCAACAACATGAACGAACAGAGATATTAAAATTGCAATAACGGCTTCAATCGCTGAGGCTTTCCAAGAAGACAAACATCAAAGGACGATTCGTTGTCACACGGTATCTGGTCGTCTTTTACTTCATGGTATCTTTGTTTTATAATTTTTAATGTATGTATAGATGACATAATAGTACCCGCCATTACACGAAATTGCAGCATAAATCGTTTGCGTGTCCCCGCCATGTTGATCAGTAATAATTGAAGCACTTTTACATTACACGGTTACATATGTCCTGGCATGCGCATAGGGAAGCTACCGGATGTCGTCGGAGCGGAGCGGGAGGGCTATAGAACGTATTTACATAAACATTTTCTGCGTACTTACTTCCATAAATTAGTTCAAGCTAAGGCACGGTATAAATACTCGCGAAACGCATGGTCACTCGCTCATTACCTCTAATAGTCTTATTTATTGGTTTCCTGTTTTACTACCACTAAGTCTATCCAAAATACTTAATGTTACTGGAATTTAACCCTAATCCAAATCACATTACATTACTTAAGCTAATTAATCAGTTAGTTAAAACAGAACATCATAATCGTAGCAGAACACTACGAGATGTATTTCACTTGCAAATAATTTAAAACTTATTAACTACATACTCGTACTACTGAAAATATATATCCAATTCATTGTAAAATTCAACAATAAATATCAATATTTAACTCCGTGTTAGTAAATTATACCTTTAAAGTGTTTATTACGTATTTATTTTTTATCTCATTCTACCAATAACCTATCATTAATTTATCGAGGCGTTCGCTGACGCGTACACAAAGGGTGGCCGGAACTGAAAGAAAACGACGAAAATTAAAAGTTTTCTCCAAACAAACCAACAGCTGTCATATTAAACCGTCAAAGTAAAGATTACAAATGAAATATTCACGGTGAAAGCGGGGCTCAGCCCGTGGTTATGTAAATAAGTGGCTACGAAAATGTACATAATTAGTTTACACGTTTTCTCGTGGCGCCTGCCACCCCGGCCCGGCATATTGCGTGGGGACCGGGGTGCGGGCGAGATTAGTCCACGATACACTTGCTAAGGGTACATTTACATGAATCACACATCTATTACACGCTGTGTTCAAATAGGCTGCATGTGTTCACTTCACATAACCCAAAAACAAGTGATAGGGTTGCGCGTCTCTATTAAAAATGTATGAAGAAATTGAAGACAAAGTAGATAACTAACTGCTATGATACAAAATAAATACCGTTTTTGTTCAGCTTTTAAATTAAGTACAAGTGTGTATCAATTTCGATATATTAGATATTTAATGAGGTCGTAAATACACGACATTATCTGCTAAATACAAATACACGAATTTAAGTATACTTATACAAAAGACATTTAAAGGTTAATTATAACAAAGTGGCTATGCAAATGAAATGGCGTTGGAGTGATCGCAGCTGGAGTGGCAGGTAATCTCTTAATAAGACAAAGTAAAGTGAATTCGCAAGGTGTCGGAAGGGCGGGCGGCGCGCTGTGTCGCCGCGTCAACGTCGGCGCAACCGCGGGGGCGAGGTGTCTCCTTAATTCTTTTGTCGTTTTCAGCTTTGTCAAATATCGCTTTTCCCGTTTGCATACATTTACACTGACTCCCGGCCCGCGCTCCGAGCCGCCGCCTCTCACGAATAAAATTAGTGTCGGCAGCGTGACACCAACTGAATTTAAGCTTAATAAGATATTTATAAAGAAATTTCCGATTCAGCAGCAAAGTTCAAAATTTGCCTCGGACTACGTAAAGAGTTTGGTGGCGTTTTCAATTTAAACTTGGAGCAAGTTAAATAATGAGAGCTCCGACCAACTCGATTCATTTAAGGTTTTAGTGAAATTAGCTTTTGGATTCAAATGACGTTAAAATATCCAGATCTTTGCTGCTGAAGTTAGGTATCGGGGGTTATTTCAATGTTTTGGAGTGACTATGTAACTAACTATAGCTTTAGTTGAGGAAGTATGTTACAATATATTTTAGCTATGCAAATATTCTCATGCAATTTAAGTATCGTTTACCACAAATATTGTTTGAAGAAATTGAGAAATTGAGGAAAAGTGTCTTTTAGGGTTTGAGAGTGAGACTGCTGTGCATTTTGCACGTTAGTGCCTGCTAGTAGTTAATATGAACATAAATCAGAAGTAACACGGTCACCCACCACCTTGCCGCCGATAAAACTCGAAATTGTTTCTCGCCCCCGGTGGGCGCCGCCCTCAGTTCGCTCTTAAACGCCGTTTCAACTTGCACTTGTGAATCTCACTTTTTACTGTTCTCAAAATTGGCGTTGCGAATTGCTTTTCTTCTTTGTTTTTATAGAAGCGAAGCGTGTCGGAATTCCGTTTTGCGAATGTAACCGAAATCGATAAGCGATTTTTGCATGCGTGCTATCGCGAATAGAGGAGACACACTGGCATTGGCAAATGTGAGCCAATTAGAAGATAAAGCGTTGACAATTACGGTGTTGGATCGCGATCGTATATCAACAATTATCGTGCGAGCGCGACAAATGGCAAACAGGGCCGTGTACGTGTAAGCGCGGTGCACCCAGCGCGACCTGCTCCACGATATGTCACACTTCTTACCTTACATCACTTTTGATAAATATCAGTATGCACACTATATCTACACTATATTTTATTTATTTTAAATTTAATATAATCATACTAAAATTACAGTATTTTTATTCCTGTCCTTGTAGGTAGATACTTATTTGAAATATGCGAGGAAATTAATTTTAGATCAAAAGTGTGTGCATTGTATGTAATAAATGACTTTCCTACTTTGTTTTTAATACGTTTTGATAGTTCTTTCATCGTTCATCAAGTGACATGTTTATATCTTAATTACACAGTGCTAGTGGCCAAATTCATTTCAACATCAAAGCGTTCCATGAAGACAATTAGAATACAATACTGTTTTGTCTCTCACAATATCTAAAATTTTATGCGAGTAAAATATTATACGGACGATTTATCATACGAGAACCTGATATTTATATGAAGGAAAATGGTGGTGAGAAGTAAATCAAAGCAGCCGTTGTGTGCCAAGTTCGTGATTATAAAGTGTTGGCAACATTCGCTGCGGAAAACATCTTAACTGCGCGCCGTTACCGATTCATGATACACTCATATCAAAACATGTTAATTTAAATCAATTAAGACAACTTTACAATCACCAATCTCTATATCAAAAGCGATATCAAAGAGTAAATACGAGTAATCTGAAAACTATAAGATTTATGGGCGTAATAAATTGAATTTTATTTTCATCTGGTTCTAATGGGCTTTACCAGCTCTGATAAGACTGTGTTCGTCGTAATTGTTCAATCGCAATTATCGAATTTAAAGTAAGAAGATCTTGAGTCAGTATTTATAATCTAATAAATTTTGTTTATACTTCAATAAAGAAATAATGGTATGGACTGTTTATTCTTACATTTTTCAATTTATATAATACTAGTGTCTCACCCTCGCTGCGCTCGGGTCCCTAGGAAGGTACGTGTTGTATATATTTACTTCGCACCGCCCGGTATATATTTGACTTCATTATTTAAATTACCATTGCACGCACCATGGCAACGGTCATAAGATGATACGTCAAACGCCGTTAATTTTATAAAGTTTTTATAAATTTCCCAACTTTTTTCGATATAGTATGTTATCCTTAAGAGATAGACATAATATGCCATCGCGGCCTTTTTTGTAGTCCTATATTAGATACACAATTCCACCATACATCACTTTGTTATATCTCAAAGGGTTTAGGCAGCGTTTTCGTTAAAAGCTCCCAGACGGCTTATTTTTTCCGACACCTCCAACAAATATCATTATATTTTAGCCAATTTATACAAAAACTTGACAAATTATATATTAAAACCTTCCTGGACAACCATTCTATCCATTGGTGAAAACTGCATGAAAATCGGTGCAGTAGATTTTGAGTTTATCGCGAACAGACAAACAGTCAGACAGACAGACGCGGCGGAGGACTTTGTTTAATAATATGTATAGATAATCAAACAAAGTATCAAAATATTTGCTAAGTAAATGACAAATGTCCCTATTTTAAACACATTTAAATCTACACACAATGAGAGCGTTTAAAATGATTCTTCTCGCATTGGATTTGAACCCGATTAGCATTGCAAGTAGCAACCGCGAGATAGACGTTTGCATTATTCTATTACGCTTGTTATGATAATCTCTCAGGGGTGAATGAAACTAATGTGCTTAGATTTAACAGCATCATATTTTTATCTGCCCTTTTAAATATGCAAATGGAATCGTCGTTTTTATTACTTCGCTATTTACCGTAGGACTAACCAAAATGTTTTAAATATAGTAAAGATAACCGTTACTAGGATGAACATTTTCGCTGATCAAGATAGTCTAGACAGCCAATAAAAATCTGTTAAATTTAGTGGGTGCACCTGATTCAGCATTTGCAACAATTCGGCAGATCTCAGTAGGGCAATTCAATTACATCGAAAGATCCCTCATAAGCGAATCGTTTTTCCGAGTCATTAATTTTTTCGAACGACACAGGGCTCCGCGTGATATGGCAGGGTGGGTCAGACGCGGCTATCTCGCGAGATAATGCTGATTTATTTGAGCGAGCGACGGTCGCGATTCGTCGCGCATCGTCGCCGGGACATGTGAATGTCGCGCTGATCGGCCCGAATAGCCCTTGTTTGCTTTGACTGTGTACGAACTCTGTTACTCATTTGTGCCGGTTAGTTGGCGAGATTTATGCTAATCGACGAGGCCGACTCGGATAAGTCCGCGTGACGGCGTGTTGCAAATTGTCTCTCAGTACGTGGTTTCAAAGCTCCCATGAGCCTTTTATCTTTTATATTAGCCTATCAAAATTTGATAATAACAATATAAAAGTAATAAAAAAAGAATAAATTTAAGTCATAATATTTCGTTAACTACAGCTTGTTTTGTTAAGTTCATGAAAATAAAACCAAAGTGTACTTCAAAAGTAACATAAATTGATCTGCAAGTATTATCATATAAAGCCAAATTCACATTTAATAAAATTTTATGCACGATTAAATAAACATTTAAATATTGGAATTATTTTTATCAAACATTGAAACAAATATACTTAGTTAAACTTATAACGATGCAAGTACTCATTCTTGTAATTAGTTACATTAGTGTTATCAAACATTAAGATTTAATTTAAAAATATAAGTTATATAATAGTGTGAAATTGCTAGGTAGGTAATTAATTATTAAATTAATATAATGGAAATACTTCAGTAGTACCTATTACTTTATTATATATTGCTTTAGTAGATTTTCGTAACAATTAACTAATTTTGATTTTTATTGTAGAAATAAATTTCTTAATGAAAATTTGCAGGTTTTAAGGTAGTACATATATTAATTATAATTTTAAGAGGCTCAACAATAGGTACGTACTAGTTCTTCGGAGTTATTACGAATCAACACAACATTAAACGTGCATTGTGATTGTTCTGCACTGCTTAGTTCGAAAATAAATACAAGTAGAATGTTTCCGAATGTCGTATTTTATGGTGCATGGAAGAAAAAACTGAATGCCCAGCGTCGTTAACTCGAGAACATTAAAAGAAATAAATAAGTGAGGTATTAATATACTTTTATCGTCCATGAAAGCTTTTGCTTGTTTCATACTCCACAATTGATGCCATGTCCAATAATTAAATTAAAAAATATTAATTTAAAAATAAGTTAATAATATTGCGATAAGTTAATAATATTGCCATAATTATAAATTATTTTTAAATTATTTAAATTTAAATATAAATGTTTAGAATTAAAATTTTATAAGGTACTCTGATGCCATTTTCAAAATTTTTGTAAATTGTGGGTAGGCACTGTCTGTAACAAGTATATAAACCTATGAGACGTCAAATATCTTAGTCTCTCCCGTGACCATGATTGCTGTAAAGCATTCGAAACGTCGGGAACTAAAAATCAAAATAAATCCGCGACAAAATCCGAAAAGGTAGTTTCATTTATAATATAAGCGTTTTTTTTTTACTGATAGATGTAGAGTCCTAGGCGAGGCGAGTCCTTGGCGTTATCAAAAGATTGCGTCAGTGAATTTGTCACGATCGACAAAAATGTCGCGCTGATTTATGTCATGTGATAACTTCGGGCGCGATTTTGCTAATAACTATTATTTTATCTTGATCTCAGTTAAAGCGCATTAACTACAATTGGTACCTATATAACGCGTTCATAGCTCAATAATTGACACCAGCTTCTCTCAGCGTCTTCTAGTTCCGTGGTAAGCTACGAGGCATGTATTACGGATACTATAATACTTACAAGCCTCGTAGTTGATACACAACACATATAAATTTTAAATAACAAATAAATGCCCCCAGCGCGACTCGAACCCGATAATAAAATTATTAACTTATAATTGTGAAATTTAATACGTGTGTTGGTACGTTTGTTACTTCTTCACACTAAAACGGATGAATACAAAATTTTGATTATATTTAGTACATACATTTAAACTATTATCTAGAGCATTATCCAACTTAAAGCAATGTTTGGAAAAAAGGAGTGCTGCCTAGAAAATGATGGATTCCCCATACATACCTACTTTTATCCCCCTTTTCACGCCCTTAAATGATGTTTTCCAATAACTATCCTTTGTCCTTCCCAGGGTCTTAATATACCTTCTTACGTCCAAATCAGTTCAAACAAACTTATAAACTTTACCTTTTTATAATATTAAGTATACGTAGTTAAGATTTGATTTTCCGGCTAACATTATTTATGAGTAATTAAACAATAACAGCGATTTTTCGAATAAGCAATTAGCCCTATTGGCACTTCATGTACGTTTTGGTAAGCGGCGGTTGGTCTCGCGATTACCCATTGTTCATTCCCGAGGCGCGACCGATACGCCTCGCGCCGTCGCGTTGTGTGCCACCTACCTTATCGGCATCAACGCCACGATATAGCATTGATTTCGTTTAACAAACAATGATTTCAATTACCTACCACCGAGATTTTTCATGACGTAAGTTAGCATATGAATCGAAACAAACGCGTCCTGTACAGTCTTAAATAGAGTCAGATAGGGCTTTTATTTAAATGAGTTGAAATATATATCGTACATGTGGTAAAAGAAAACTGAATCAAAGTAAATTGTAATTTAAATATTTTTTTTATAGAAAACAGTTGAAAACGGTTTAGTAGTAAAAAACTTTCCAATGGCATATTTTTTCAAAATTATGTTTAACTTACATATTCTAATGGGATATAAGAACGAAACAAAACTTAAATTCTCTTTCAAAATGATGTACCTATATAAAGGTAAATTCTACCTATACATCTTGCTACAGTTAAGAATGAAAACAATTCATTGTTAACTTATGAAAATCTGTAGGTAGTAAGATAATTCCTCAAAACCTAATACTGTAGTAATAAAGAATGTGATAATTATTTAGTCATCGCCATTGTTTACAATTACATATAACTAAATAATAAAACAACTTAAAAATGCTTAAAGAACAAAAGCCAGTAAATAAAAGATTAAATACCTTCCAGTTTTCGTGATAATCATTTCTGTTCCTAGTTCATTAAATTTATCCCATAATTCCTTAGTCTCGAGATGGCACTGTATATGCCGCATATCTTCACTGGACCAACGTTCTATCAGTTGAGGATTTCGTGGAGGTGGAGAGAGCGCTCGCGAGCCGCTCGCTGCTCCGCTCGCAGAACCGGCCTCTGACGTCGAGGAGACATCCACGGGAGAGTCGCGCTCATACTCGGCTAATGGTGGCGACGGAGACCCCGACGCAGATGCCGTAGCATCCACAAACTTTTCTGTTAAGTAATATATGAAGATGTAATGTTTGAAATCTAACTTTAGTTACAATAATTATTACAGCAGTTATTTTTATTTTTCTGGTTATTAAATAGTTGTAATTCATCTCTCGTAATTTTAACTGTGAAACTCTTATCTACTTATTATTTTAAACAAAAATTTCATTTTTATCATAAAGAAAAAGTATTATAATTTACAAGTACCGGTTTTACAATTTTTGCGCGAAGATTGATGATATATAATATGTAAAAGCCGATTCGATAATTGATATTAAGGTATATACTATTTATATTCAAAGTGTTATTTATGTTTATCAATATTTTTTAACAATTTTTGATCTCGTTAAAGAGACACACATATTCTAATGTTATTCGTAGAGAAATGATATAAGTGTGATAACTGTACTTCATGAGTTAAAATAGTGATAAAAATTTTAAACAAGACAAACAATGTAGAGACCTTGTTAACGAACTTCAGGTAAATAACTTCAAGTAAGTCTTTGTATCATAAGATATTTTTATTACTTGCTTATTAAATAAATTAATTATAAATTCAATATAAAGATAATAAATAGACTTTTGTTTCGAGAGTATTAAAATATAATAAATCTAATAGTAATAATAATGAAAAAAATAACTCATATTCAATAACTATAATAATTAAATTCTTATTGCTTAGACCGTAAAATATTCTATTACAAAATATAATAAATGTTATTTTATTTTGGTTTATTTCTAATACCGTAAACGTTCTAGGAATGTTCATGGAATGGTGTAGTGACGGAATTATAGATCGATCGATCAGTTAAATATCCAGTTGGAAGCTTTATAAATGAAGTCGTCTTGACAACCTTAGAATAAATAATATTATTAACTGGTTTCTCTAAGATTCCAATAATTTTACATATTTTATTCAAAATAAGTAATATCATTAGGTACCTATGAACCTATAATGCATGAAAATTTAAAGAAAGTATACTGTTAAGAATATTTTGATCAAATTAATTTATTTAAATAAAAATATTTTTAATTATTCTAAAGAAAAGTACCTACTAAAATACACAGTCGAAAAAGATACTAGTATATATATACTTATAAAACGAGTATTTATGGAATTATTAATTGATAGTAAAGTATGATAAATCCATAAAAATATTTTTAACTGGTGATAATATGAGATATCTATCTATACATTAAAATCTATCTATTAATATTTTTTATTAACAATCTTTTACTACTGAGATTTAAAAGTCCTGAATTATGATCAAGATAAACGATTTCATTTGAATACTTTTTAAAAGTTCGACTTGCCCAAATTAATTAAAAAATATCTAAAATATTAAAACAACCTGTTCATAGTGAAATATCATTTCATCTGTTTTATTCTAATTAATAGGGGCCGATTGCTCTACAAATTTACCAGACCAGAAGTTGTTATATTTTGCCCTTAATTGTATTCAAAATATAGTGCACAAATAATTATCATCTAGAACTTTATTATTTAATTTATAATATTCCTTTATTTTAAGGTACCTTGAAATCATTTACAATATAAGAGCAATTTAAAAATTTGACGAAAGTTTTGATAAGCCTCGAATATATTCTTCGCTCTACAGTTAGGGGGCTGTTATTTTCTTTACAATTTTGACTGGGTTTTTGCGGTTTGGTTTATAGCCCATTGATATTAATTAATTATTAATACATATAAGTAAATTAGTTCTTATAACTATCTAAAAGTGAATAAGAATGTACATAAATGGGGCTTAAAAATCTTTTATAAGCTTATAAATCTTTTTCTTATTAGACTAGACAGAGACAGTATTTACTAACTTTTGGATAAGGGAGGTTTATAATCTAGAGATAAGTATTATGCAAGAATATATTTTTATAATTATAATTATTGTATGATGCCGCCTAGATGCGCCGATTTTTATTGATACTTTAACATGAGAACAACTTAGTGTAGTAACTTTTACATAATTTTTGTTCGGCAGATATGAAGATATGATATAAATTACTACAAAACTTTGTCATTAATTTACTACATACATTCTCCAATG
Source organism: Boloria euphrosyne (assembly GCA_951802675.2). Taxonomy (NCBI): domain Eukaryota; kingdom Metazoa; phylum Arthropoda; class Insecta; order Lepidoptera; family Nymphalidae; genus Boloria; species Boloria euphrosyne. The sequence continues at coordinate 10,412,420 of OX637873.1, read as the reverse complement.
TACATAATATAAGTGTAACTTAATTTGTGTATAGGTTATATGTAGGTAAACTTAACTTGCAAGTCTAGGCCATTTATCATATAAGTAAATAGGTAAATATTAGCTGATGAAATTATTAAATAACATTTCAGATTATGATAAATGTTCTTGTGATATTTCAAAAACACTCATTATATTTTATAATTCATTTAAAATCAAGAGTTCAAAATAATGAAAAAAATGATAATAAAATCACCTAATGGAGTAAGCGTGTCCTCCCTGGGGTCTCTGTGTCTACGGCGCTCTCTGCGTTCTTGGCGGTCCCTGGCCATGATCGCGGCGATGGAGAAGTCTGTGGCACAGGGCCGAGCTGAGCACTCCTCCTCCATGGCAGGCCCCCGGCCCTCACCCTGTAGCAGCATTAAGCTCACGGCTTCAGAGAACCTGCGGCCCCACACCTCACCGACTGTACATCCCATCGATGGCACAGATCATAGTCTTCGTAGGAATAAATATAATTTAAAAATCACTTTTGTCCTATTATCGTACTATTTTACGAGGAAATTTTCAAAATTGTCTCTTACTTTTCAAAATGGAAAACAAGTTAGAAAAATCACTTTAATTCTGCACAACTGTCTGTATATGGTCGTTAAACGTTATCTCATATAACTTACTCTTAGAAATAAGTTTCAGTGTGTTGTCACCACGGTTAGAAGTTTCGTAACAGTGGGAAAACTTTTTACGCGCGGAAAGGAGTAGATAGATAGAGCGGACCGGTGCAACTCCGCGCGTTGAGGACCCGACTGAGGCGGCAGTGAGGCGGCGAGGCGGCGACGAGCCGCAGGGAGGGGCCTGCCCGCCCTACGCCACCACACTCCGACCACGCACACAACCGCTTTTTTATTACTTCTTTCTTATTACGCTCGTCTCGCTCGCACTAGCCGCGCTCTTCGTGTCTCGTCCCTGTCGTCTAGCGAGTTTTTCTCCGCGCGATAACTATTGAAATTCGCTAAATGGCTCACCGCGGCACTGAAAAGGTTCTCGTTAAACAGTGAACCAATTCTCTTAAAGTACTTATTTGCGTTACTCGCGCACATCACTATTTTTTCATTTTAAGACCTTAATGACGGCATTTTGATTCAATTGAGTCGCTGAAAATGAAAAACAAAATATGAAAAAGGTTAAGTTTTTTTCTGAGTAGAAAAATAAAATTGTTTAAATTCTTTTTAAATTAAAAAAATGTCCACGTCAAAAATTAATTTTAATACAATTTATATACAGTGAAATCTTAATAGGGTATATAAATTATACAGTATTAACTCAAAATAAATTAAGAATAATGTCACAATTATTCTTATTATTTATAAACGCTTACAATAATAGGTAAAGACAAGAATAAGTCAATTAAATTACACGCACATTATAGCACTAAATGAAATTTGCGTAAAATTGGTCAGCTTTTGCTTTGAATGCTTAATATTAATTTACTACGTGAGGGTTCAAACTAACCATGTCGCTTCGCAATAAACTGTTATCGAAAGTTATGAAGGAGTCGGTAATGATCCTTCAAACGTTCACCTTTACAAATTACAACAAATCGAATTAATTATAATTACTAAGTTTATGACTGCAAAGCCCCTTCTTCTTTATTTTAAGTATTATCATCTCATATTTGAGGACATCTAAGAAAAGCAATTGTCAAAGTAGGTACGATGTAAAAGATGAAAGATGATGATAGATGCGTTAAGCCTTTAGTGGAACTTAAAAGAAAAATCATTAAACATTGTGTATTACTTATTATTAGGTAATTGCAATTACATAATATCATTGGGTAAATGTAGGAAATAGGTATTAACCTATCACAGAATTTTATTAATCTGTTTTATGAACTCAATTGATTTTATAAAATACAGATATTTTTATTATTTTTGTTATTTGATTGACTATTTAGTTTGCTTTACGAAAAGCGTCATGGAAAATACGTAGATATCGAGAAAAAGATTTTTTTAAAATGATAATTAATACACAGGTACGAGTTAGTTAATAAGTCTCAATAGTTAGTAGGTATGTTCCAAAAGCTTTACCAATATTCTGTTCAATTGACTCAGAATTTGTGATCTATGACATTTATCAGTAATTATTTAGTAGTTAAAACTTTTGTTTTACCCTATATCTGGATTATAGGAAACATTTGTATGAAAGGCATCTGTTATAATGATTCAATATCTTTTGATCTAAAAACTAGTGAATGTTTACCTACCTAGTATGAAATTAACAGTTTGGGCCTTGAAGATTATTTCTATGTATAGATTTAGAAGTTAAGAAATTCTTATGTCTATGCTTAGATAGATATAAAAATATGATAATAAAATTGTTATTTAATAAAAGTTTGTAATACTTATTACCTAGGAGTATAATTATAGTTGCAAGTAGAAGTTATATTGCCTAAAATAATTTTTCGTGTTAAAATTTTTTATAAGTATGGTAAGTAATTACTTTTATAACTGAATGAAGTAAATTCAAATAAACTAATTAACGCCGTAATAAAATAAAGACGTAAAATCTTATTAAGCATTTATAACGAGGTAAACCCCTTGTGATACGATGCTTTTAACTTGTCACTGGACACGTCCATTCCACTTTTTGTACAAATCAACGGCCGAGTTGTGATTAAAATTTAAAAGTAAGCAAGTTGTGTGAACGCACTCGATGCTACTCGGAGGGGGGAGCGACGCCCCTTGGAGGCGGGTCGAGGGTGGTGCGAGCAAAATGATGCCTTATATTGTTTACTGTAGGTGTCAAAATTGCCATGACAATTTAAGTGCATAGAATGCAAGCTGTGTTGGAGTGAGGGTCTTGCTAAGTAGCGTAATAAGCATTCTAGTAGTGTAGTTTTTTGTTGGGACTTGGAACCCTTCACGATATCATCGCTTCTATTGTAATATCTAGGTTTTTAAGGGTAAAATTGACATTTGTTTGCCAGTTTACATTGACATTTATAAAAAAAAATATTTGTAATTTAAATTGAAAAAATATATACAATACGAGTAATATAATGCAAATTATCTGTTCAATACATTAAAACAAAGCAAAGTTTTTCAGTTCATGAATTAATATTTATAATAATTACACTACAGTAAGTAGCTAAGTGTTTACTAAGAAGCTTACAAGTACCTACCAACCTAATACGTGACAGGTTGGTATCTATTTTCTAGGTGCCCCACAAAAATAAATGTGCTTACTTATTTTATTTACTAAAGTATTACATAGAAAATACAATTTCAAATTGAAAATTACATATAAAATTACCTACCGTGTTTAATTGTTCATAGAACAATTAAACATGGTAGGTAAATTAAGAATAACATTTTACTTGTAAAATATCTCCTATAGCTATCGTAGAAGACAAAATAATATTCTATCTGCAAAAATACGAAGTCATCTAATCTTACAGCTCGGAATAAAATCACAATGAAAGATATTCCCTTTACCTCCATTGAGGCAATGAAATTTAAGTACCAACACGATATTGAAATAACTAAATCAAGTTTAGTCTAAGAACTCCTATAGCCCATATGTATCAGGCATCGGATATTGTGGCTGGATATTAACTACCCACACCACAGCAGACTTTGATATACGTGATTTGAATTCAGCAAGCACACACATGTTATTTGCTTATATAAAATAAACATATATAATTATTATATCTATAGACAAAAAATGTATTATAGTTATTCTAGCATTATTATTGTCAAATGAATGTGTTTATAATAAGTATTAAAAGAACAAAAAGAAATAAGATATAATCTGTCGCTTTTAAGTTAACGACATACCCACCTGAATTATGTAAATACTAGAGTATTTACATAATATATTTTTTTATAGATTTTGAAAAATTAATTAATAACTTCGACATTCTGATATTATTTCTAGATAGGTAAGTACCTAATTATTTCTTTGTTAAGCTTAAGTTGACGTCTTTTTGATTAAAGATAAACTTTTAGCGTTACAAAGTAAGTAGAGCTTGCAATAATGAATTTAGATTATTTATAAAATTCTTTATAAAAATATTTCCTTCTTACTAAATGTTATGAGGTAGGAAAAGAGAAAAAATATGCCGTTTTAGCTATTGTACCTACTCATTCTAGTATATATACTACTTACTTATAATTAGTAAAAAAAATAAAAACGCTGGTAAAGCAATTTTAATGAGAGGATAAAACTATGTACCTACCTACCTACATGATTTAATAGATTTAAAAGTTAAAGTAGAGTTTGCCTGTAATTATAATAAAATAATAATGTAATACGTAATGGAATAATTACGTACGTTAGTAAACATTTGAAAAAATAAAAAATGAATAATAAAACTAAATAAGATTTTTTTTTTCTATAATCAAACCAACCCAAAGCTAAGTTTTAATTATGTGAAATTCTGTTTCGGAGAAATGACAACTATTTAGGTATAAACATTAATTAAACATTATCAAAAACTATGGTTTGTGGTACAAATTATTTGAAACAATGTTACTCTCTGAACTCTGAGCCCTAAATTTTTGTGTATAGGCTTAACTATTGTTATCGGGCTAAGTATTATGAAGAAGGCTAATATATGACTTTAGCTACGTATAAAGTATCTTGTTATAAGAATATAAGATGTTATTTCTGGGTATAGGAAAGAGGTATAGACAAGGTATATGTAGTCTCTCCCATAACCAGATTAGTATAAACTATAAAGCAATCGAGACGTCGAGAACCAAAAATCAAAATAAATCCGTACAAAAATCCTAAAAGATCGAAGACCGCTCAAAATAAGAAACTTTCAAACTCTATCAATTACTTAAAATAAGCTGTCTATTTCAGATAGTCATACTTACCTATGTTAGTTTTCAATAATTAGAGAAGTTTTATATGTCGAAAATCATTTAAATGTATTTTTTCACGTTATGCGAAACACCGATTTGACCCCCTAACAAATATATTTTAAATTGCCTATCAAAATGTGTAGCGGCTTACTTATAACCATTCCAATTAAATAAGAATACCATAAATAAACAGGGAAGTCAATTTGTTTTAGGCATACATGCTTACCGTGTGAATCCCCTGTGCTGGGTGACAATTCGGTGTGTGGCAGACGGACAACACTCTAGGGACTTGCTAAATCGCTCTGTTCTTTTTATTTTAGCTCCTTTGTTTGTGAAAGTCAGAGTTAAAATGTAGAGAAGGTAATTTCCGTTTCCTAAGTGGCAAATATTTTACGAAAACATTCCGAAACAACCGTTGTTTCCACATACAATTTTAATATATAGTTTGTTATTTATAATAAACTGTGAATTCAAATATTTAAAACCATAATCGTAATTTTACTAATAAAAAGTTATCTCAAGACGATGTAGTCGCAGCTAACGTAATCTGACTAAATTAGAAAACTTATTATAGACTTAATAATATTATTTAATATTTTGTATTTTCTGAATAATATAGGATATGAAATCAAATAAAAATTTAAGTTACACATGTGTGCTTATGAAATCCATGGGACATCATTTTCTCGCAAAAATATATTTAGAATGGGCTTTAAAAATTAAATGCAACTACGTACAATCTTTCAAACAGTTTTATTAAAATAATATACATAGATATTAAAACTATTAAAAGTAAACAGCAAAAATAAATAATAAATAAGTTTAAAACTTAAAAACAATAAAACAAATAAAATAGAGTAGGTATAGCTAAAAGTACCTAATTTTTAAATAATGAAACATGAATTAATTCGGATTTCTTTCGAATCAGTATTTAAAATTATTTTTTAATTTAAAATTCTTTTTATTTTTTTGAATTTTGGGGCAATGTTCTAATACAACAGCGTCCACAGAGTCATAATGTGCAAACGCCAAGCTCTCCGCGTTTGGCTGACAGTGTTCCACGATACTAATGCGGTCGAGTCTCTGTGAAAGCGACACAAGTAGGTACTAGAGAATATTTTTAATATTATTTTAATAAGGACAGCTTGTAACAAGGTAAAATTGTATTTTTCCGTTTTAGTAATTTACCTATAACATTCTTATCTGTTATTTTAGAAACGTTTTTCAAATGATTGTATCTACATTATTTTTAATGTTTAATTCAAAAGTGTTAACCACCAATTAATTATAGAAAGTAAAAATTACATATTTTCTTGCCAATAATAGGTTTTTATATCTTTTCTGAAACATAGCAATCTGTCCTTAATAATATTAATAAAATCGAAAATTAAATATAAATAATATTATACTATTTAACTCAGAAGTTAAAGTTAATACATATTTACATTTTCTCAGGATAATTTGCTAGCACTAAGACCATACGGAGGCACCGGAGCAGAGAGAGGCGCGAGCTTGCTTTATCTGCGCTGGCTCTGCGCGAAACAATATATTTATTGGACAGTAGCACGCGGTACGGCGATCCGGCGGATGATCTATTCACTGCACACTTACCGCAGAGAACAATTTCACAGAGGTACACGTATCCTTAGTTTGCTCATCTTATGATTTTTATATTTAATGTTAAAGTTTCGTAATGGAAAGTATTTGGCTTTGTTGTATAATAAAAGAAAATGGAATTAAAGAATAATGTCAATATTGGCGTTTGTTGTAGGTATTTATTTTCTTATAATTTTTTTTATATTATACACTTTGAAAAATAAAACAATTTTATATACAGTATGTTCATAAACAATATTAAAACGTTTAATAAATATATTTGATATAGATAGAACACAGATAATTTAATATACCTACCTATAGCTCAAAAGTTTTTTAGTTATTTCTTGGAAGGTTTGAAGAAATCGTAAGAAAATTTTATATTTAGCTGTTACGTGTTAGTCTGCGGTGTGAAGCGAAGCGCAAGCCGTCCTTCATTCGAGAAGGTCACAGTTTGCACAGCCCGCCGCCGCCGCCCCCGTCCTGTCGCACTGCTCCTGTTTTACGACACACCGCAGTTTTGTTTCCAAGATTAAGCGAAGCTAAACTGTTGCCGTACAGTACTCACTGACCTCACACATAGTTATTGCGATTCAGGAAATCTTACACCACAATGCACTATATTATAAAGATCCAGATAGGTTTAGTGCAATTAATGTAGCTACTTAGAAAAAAGTTGTATAGATTAGGTATTTCTAAATAAAGATTCAGGATACTAATCACGACTCTATTTATTCGGAACTGGTCTCAGGAGAGACGAACAAGATGGATCGCGGTGTCAACACGAATTTGCATCCCTTGTTTGTCTCCACAGAGTCTCAGTGGAAAAAACAACGCAATCTCATTGGGTCGGTGCACCGAACGGCTCACATCAGTTATTCGCCGGTGCGGCCGCCTAACACGATTATCTGTCGTTCGGCCGAGACTTTCTTTTTTCATTTCCTTGTTTTCCAACTTCATGTCTACTCCGTGTTTTTCTGAATGGGAAATGGGATATGTCAGACGAAAAATTGACAAAAATATGGCCGGCACCGATGGAAATAGTGGGTTTTGCGATTATATCTTCCCAATCCCGCCGCATGCTATCGAAATTTATTTACAAGTTGACTTACTCATCTTCTTTATTTTGTAAATATTTTTTTTGTTTTCTATTGCCTTACATTTTATTTACGTACATGTGAACTCATATGTGTCAAATATAGTGCTTTATCTATATTAGATAGTGTTTTGTTCTTCGTTTTTTGTCATTATTTAGGACATAAATTAGATTCAAAGCTTACAAAACTTTGAATTCAATTAAATGTCCTAAATTCGACCCAACAGTCTCATTAGCGCCAGCAGTGGCAGTAACAAACAAAAAAACCTCTTAACAAAAAATGTTGGGTTGACAGAGGTAATACCAAATATTTCAGCAATCCAATGTTCTTCCGAAAACAAGACACTCTTCTGTGATTTATGACATCTCGTAAACCAATACAAATTGTTTTTGAAGACGGAAAAGATCATTAATTTTTTTTATTGTAAGTAAGTTTGTAACGTGTAAAACTGATTTAGTACAGAAATAACGTATAGAAGGATAGAAAAATCTTTAAAACGTTTATAATATTTATCTTTATCAATTGTTTCAAAAATGTTTTGAAATTATGACCAAGACTTAAATTAGAATCAGCTACGCACGCAATATGAAGATCGCGCTAATGTCTTTATTCAGCTTTTATAAACTGACACGAAACTACTGGGAACGGATCTCCTAAAGCAATAATTTCCTCACATTGAGCTACCCACAGTACCTCACACGCTCTAGCCAAACCGCTGATTACGGCTTGATTATATCCAACAAAAACATTCATAACCCGGAACTTACATTATTACTAGTAGTAAAAAAATAATTATAACGCTTCATGATAGTAATTATCACCCATCTGTTGGTCATTTCAAATCTTGTAGTTGTCTTTCTTCAATGAAGATTTAGTGAGAGATAATTTATTAATGACAATTAAATAACTCTAACGCATTATTGTAATTTAATGATTTTTTAAATATCTACATACAGCATTTAAATTGCATGATTTTCTTTACAAGCAATGTAACCATTGAAAAATATAATGTAGTATTTTCTAAATTCGGTGGGCCTAGAGGTGTGAAACGAAGCAACGCCTTCATTGTACGGCACAAGCGGACCACCCGCAATGGCCATCGGCCACACGATACGAGATGTACACGTGGGCACATCGTGAATTTGAAATATTTTAGTGCAAAAAAACTGATTTATTAACGTCTACGTAATATTTTTTTAAGTTTCATTAATAACTATCAACAACTTTAATATTTAAATTATACTATACTTATACAGAGTAAATATGAAAATTATTATTCTTAGTAAGTACTAATTATTACATTAGGTTATTATTTAACCATAGTTCTGCGATGTGAAAGTCCCTTAAAATCAACTAGTTCTCGCTCTCGTGACTCGCAATACAAGGTAAACGCAGTTATCAGTCTTTAAGATAATGATCGGTCAGATGATTAACATACGTCAACAGAGTTGACCTACAACGGTATGTTCTCATGGCTGTGGCTGGCTCGCTGCAGTGTGGTCCACCGTCCGAGACGCTGTCGGCGCATGCACACCGGCACGCGCGCTATGCGGCTGTGCGAGCGTACCACAGCCTCTCTCAGATTAATAAATGACTAGTACACAGTATTAGGCGGGTCAAATATATCATTTATGTAAATTGTGACGAAGACATATCTAGCCAGCTCAGTCGCTGCCTTCACTCCACACGACTCGCATTCCATACTTGCTTAACTTTAAACACAAATAGGTAATAGGTACTTATTATAAAGTCGCGTTTTTAAGAATATAACTTATGGTCTGATTTTAAAAGATATGAAACGACATATTATTATTTCAACCACGTTTTTCTATTAGTATGTAATTAATAATATTTGTTAATACTTTAAGTTGTATGTAACAGATGAGTTTTTAAGGCGCGTTATAGATTTTAACTTAACTCAGCGTGATCTTAACCAGGTGCGAGTTAACTGCTTTTCATTTTAACTCTTAATTTCGCAGCGTAACAATACGTTTTATAAGTATTTATTAGTCATGTATCGTAAGACATTTTCAATTGCCTTTATAGTTTAAAGGACTATTGTTAGTTATACAAAGTTTATTGTTATGTTGTGACAGTTATTTGGTGGCTCAATATAAAAAAGATTGATTTGTAGAGATCTTTCTTCGTAGTTGAGATATTTAAAATGTCTTTAATAAAGAATAGGTAAGTAATTCCTATACGCTGTCACTTGCTATATTTTACATTATTGTTAAGGTTTAATTTAAAAAATTTAAAAAAGTAGCAATTTTAGAACTATAAATAAGATATTCAATATCACACAAACATGTTAAAGGCATATTTATGCGAACCGACTTACCCTTGCTTTGCTCAAGTGCGTTCCTACTTCCTAGGTACCCAAGTCTTATTTTTTTTCTGGTCGGAACTCTAATTACTATCCTAAAATAAAAGCAGACTAAGTTATTTATTATATCATTTGTCTTTTTCTTATATGTACCGTATGTGATTCCATATCGTTATTTTGGCATTACAAAGAGACACTGCAGTTTTACTCATCTTTATACATAGCTTGTTCATTATTAAAGTATTTCATAATGTAAATAATTATATCATAATTTTAAGTTGAACGTTGAAACAATCAAGTACCTAACCGAAGCTTTTTTTCAAAGTAATTATGGCTACGTCATTAGTCACAAAATAAACGTAGGCATCGCCTTGTGTCGTTTTCGCCTTCGGAGGTCTGTTTGGACTTGTCACCCGTCATTAGCACGCGAAACTTGCACCCTGCGGCTGGGCCCAAGTTTTTCTACCACCTCGGTTTGTCAGCTCGCACATTAGCCAAGGTGTTTCTACATCGGTGGTCGAATTTTTTGCGCTCTGTTAATTGGTGACAATAGTGATCATCAACCGTTCTAGTGAAGAGAGATGTTTCCCAAACAGATGTTTATTTTGACTTGTTTTATGACCTGCTGCGGATTCATAATAGGGACTAAGATATTTCAATTATTTTAAGCAGTACAATATATGCATAAATAATCTTCTTATATATAAATAAAAATGAATGTTGGTAAGCGCAAAACTCGATAATGGCTCGACCGTTTCGGCTAATTTTTATTTTGTATGTTTCGTAAGGCACATGAAAGGATATAATTATAATAATAATAAAAAAATATAAACTTATACTAAATGGGGAAACCTATTATTTAAAAGTAAGAGGTATTTTATCACAAAATAACGTTGAAGTGCAGGAATCATGTCTCAGACAGAAGACCATATGTATTTTTTATAAGCATCTATTCCTGGCCCACTAAGAGCTGAAAGCAATATTTGGCGGCTCCGTTAAAGATTAGTTTAAGAGTACTCTCGGCTATCTTAGCTTTTTAAGAATGAAGTAACTTATGCCCATCTTCGTAGGCATGTTTACACTCATCTTAATATCTATTTACTGTGGTATATTTTCTACGTCATTTTCATTTTAGTAATTTATTTATCGTATATACTGTATACAAATAAAAAAACTTCTTTTAAGCTCCACATTTACTTTTATCGTTAAAACGGCTGTTTGGTAGGAGCTAGTTCGATTATATTAAATTGCAGCTTAAGCACCTGTACTTGTTAACCTGCTTCTTTGCAACATTACCATCCCACGGTACAGACAGAAAATGTTACATTGTATTATAATAATTACATTTTTTACGAATTTGTACTATTTTAAACTATCAATAATAAGATCTGATGAATATTACAAAAATATTAATATTAAATATTCCAAATATGATTCGCAATATAAATAAGAAGTAAGTAAATTGATAGAAAATTAAGATAAATGTTTGACTTAGAAAGAGAAGAAAAAAAGTTATTAAGAAATAAAAGTACTCCTTCCTGTAAGCATTTGTATTGTAAGCATTTTGCTGACTCTACAAAATCTTAGTAGTTACTTGGTTTGTATTTTTTCCATCCCTGTCTCTCTTATAGTATAAATATAGTATCTTTACATATTACCATAACTTTTAATGATGTTGTCTTTATATAGTTGGTTTTTTATAAAGGTATGTACTACGTATGTGGCCGTGACGCGTGATCGATTAAATACAATAATTGTCGATGGCTTTCACAAAAGTATATACGAAGTAATGTGAAAAATATTTTTGTTTTATGTATTACTCCAAAAAAATATTTTTGTTTTATGTAAAAAATGTGAAAAATATTTTTGTTTTATGTATTATCCATTGTGGTAGTGCCATGCTTGTTACCTTCGGGTAGCAGCCGAATGGGCCGGCACGCCCCGTATAGTACCACTCTCTCACAGAAGACCGGCGTGAAGTGGCAGCTATGCTGTCGCGTTTCGTCCGGTAAGTGAGAGTCCGGGAGGCCCACTCCCCATCCCTACTCCCGTCCTTCTCCCTCCTCCCTCCCTCCCTTTCCTGAAAGGCCGGCAACGCATCTGCAAGCCCTGTGGTGTTGCAGATGTCCATGGGCGGAGGTGATCACTTTGTCCCATTAAAAAAAAAAAAATACTTTTATTATGAAAAGTGAAAACTGCAGTATGTAATAGGTACCTACCTTATTAATAGAATAGTTTTTTTTTCTGCGATTTGTCTTGATAATCATACGAGTGAATTTATTTTGATAATATTTTATGTAGGTATAACATAAAGGTAAGTATCTACTGTTATTTTATTAACTTATTAACAGTCCTTATACTTAGGAAGACGTACTTATACCTACTATTTTCCCGCATTAAAAATAATTTTATATGATGTTGTAAGCTATCGTCTTACAAAATTTCATCAACATCTGTCCAGTGGTTTTCTCGTGATATGGTCACAGACAAACGAAAATACTAAAAACTGTTCGACCATTTTCCAAACACTATTCGACTAAGTTACAATTTAATTGTAAGTACGAGTATACCTACCTATTGTATAGATTATAATAATATTTCTCCTAAAACGTATATTAACAACATATTATTTTATTTAACTAAAATCCGAAAAAATAATTCATTTGATGATGATGATGATCATCACTTTTTAACGTCCCACTGCTGGGCACGGGCCTCCCTCAGTACGAGGGGGATTTTTTTTTTTATGGGACAAAGGGGGCAAACGGGCAGGAGGCTCACCTGATGGTAAGTGATCACCTCCGCCCATGGACATCTGCAACACCACAGGGCTTGCAGATGCGTTGCCGGCCTTTCAGGAAAGGGAGGGAAGGAGGAGGGAGAAGGACGGGAGTAGGGATGGGGAGTGGGCCTCCCGGACTCTCACTTACCGGACGAAACGCGACAGCATAGCTGCCACTTCACGCCGGTCTTCTGTGAGAGAGTGGTACTATACGGGGCGTGCCGGCCCATTCGGCTGCTACCCGAAGGTAACAAGCATGGCACTACCACTTGAAGAAATCAGGATCAGGCCATAGTCCACCGCGCTGGCCCAGTGCGTGTTGACGGACTTCACATGTCTTACGAAAACTTGCTAGGTTTACTCAGACATGCAGGTTTCCTCACGATGTTTTCCTTCACCGTAAGACAAGTGGTAATCATGATAGAAATGATTCGCACATGAAAATATCAGGTGCGAGACCCGGATTTGAACCCGCATCACTCGGTTATACAAGCGACGCGTTACCGCTGGGCTACCACTGCCTATATATAATTTCATTTATAATGTCGAATATTCGCGTAAACCTAAGAAAGTATTATGAGATTCCTATATAAATTGAACAGTTTAGAAATATCTTATCTTAAATCTGAGCTCGCAATCTAAATTAATTGCAGCCGCGCTGCACGGTCCCAGAGTGTTGATGAAATAACGTTTTTGCATCGAGGATTCGCGGTAGTCTCGTTACAGCGTAAACGATACACTTCCTTAATGACTACAAACGCATTATACTCTCGACCGGTTAGCAAGTAACTTAATAGTTTAAATGACTTAATAATACTAGTATTTTATTACTTACACGTTAACAAAGCGACAGACGATACTTATTACTTACTTAGGTCCTTTTTATATTGATAAAAATAAAGTACTATCAGCTTATATAATTTTATTATATTTAATTTAGTTCGTTTTTAAAAAGGTATTTGTTATACATAGTAGGTACTAAAGGTAGAGTAATATTAATACACTAGGTACCATATGAGAATCTTATATATAGAGAGAAATATTAGAGAAATAACCTTGATAAAATTCAACATTTTAATAAATAATAATCATAAACACACTAAATGTATTGGTATAAATACTATATTATGTTGGTACGTACAAGCAATCATACCATTGAAATTGAAGGTAATGAATATGCGCAAATTCGCTTCGGTGCTGTTAGCATCGCGTGGGCAGGCTGATAGCTATTCACGCTTATTGATTGAAGCTGGCAGAAGAGTAATAAAATACGTCGGTGGTCGTAAACTGGCACTCGAAGCCCTTGCTACCGGCGCCCGCGCACCGATCAAAGATTCAGACCGACAAAGACGCCGCTTGAACACTTGCCGCACTGTCAACGCGGTCACGGTCTATACATAATCCTTGCCTACAGCTACAATTACGACGAGCTTCTTAATAATTGAATATTAATAGTTCATTTTAGCATAAACTTCTGTTATAGTGCAGTTTTTCATATTCGCTATAATTAAATATAAAAATTATATATACGACACAAGTACCTACCCAGTAAGTTTATATGCGGCTTACATTTGAAATTAAATTTATTTTAATATTCTAAAAAGGATTACATTTCGCACTTTCAAAATTCACTTACAGTTAATACTGTAGTGTCGCCAAAGTAATCTTAATCCCGCTGGAACGAACCCAAAAACTGCGGGCGTCTTAAGACGGGAGTCGCCGTTTTAATTGGTCGCATTACACTTGATCCCCTTATTAATAGGTTGATTACTTGCGGGCCGGCGGCTCAAGACGGACGCTAAACCGCCATACGAATCTTATGCGACAACGTTAGGAAAATCTCTGAACTGCAGCTGCATTTACCAGATAAAGTCCTTATTAAGATTCAAAGAAACGTTTAAAGTATAATTTTGGATCCCATTTAAAAGATTGATTGTAATTCATTTTAGTTATTTCACTTTGTAAAGTACTTTAACGCGTTGGAAGTTGATAGGTGCATTGAGTCGAAAATATCAATATTGTCCGGAAATAGCCGCCATATCGCCACTGCGGCTATAAATCTGCGAGATGTCGGCTGCTATCGGACGCTCATTCTCCGCGTGATGGTTTGTATCATTTGCAAAGCAACACACGAAGTATTAAAAGTACCCAAGTAAGGTTTGAAATGGTTAAATATTGAACTTATCAAATAATTAATTATCAAAATATCATAGTTTTAGCATTTAGCATTACCGAATTACATATTATTTTTATAGACAAAGAAATAATTTTCAGAGTAAGATCTTAGCTTAATAATTCACTAAATTTACGTTTGCCAGTTTATTAAATTTTTATTTCAACATTTGAAACCAAACTATATACTCGTACTTATTACTCTATCAGAATATTTGACAACTATAACAACAAACTTTTTAGTTCTAAATTATATCAAAATGACTAATATTGTATGACGTTTAGAAAATTTAATAGAAAATGAATAGATGTAAATATTAATAAGCACTATCCTATAAAATATTAATAAGAGATACTGTGCTTTACATGTAACTACTAATTGTGATAAAAAAATCAAGATATATTATAGTAGGCAAGCAAAGCCGTCGTTTTACCTGATTTCTGCAATAATTTATATGAATTTACTTTGATTTACAAAATGCCTCATCAATCGCGTCGTCGTTCTAGTACTTCAATAGTAAGTGCACGGAGATTAAGTGGTCAACATGTAAATCCAGAAATTTCTGAACTTACACTTTTAAAAGAAGAACCTCATACAGGCGATCATTTCCTCTCACCTGCCCAATTAGAAGAAGTCTATCGATCTAACATCAATACAGGGCTTACTGAAAGTGTCGCAAAAGAATTACTTGAACATCATGGGCCAAATCAACTAAAAGAACTTCGTGGAAATAGTTATTGGAAAATATTTCGTCATAATTTATTTGGCTGGTTTCAATGCGTGCTTTGGTGTGGTGCGATTTTAAATTTTATAGGATTTTTCTTTTCAGAAAAAATTGACTCTGGCAATGACAGCTCTGGACATTCCGGAAAAGAATATTTGTATCTAGGTTGTGTAATTACGGCTACTATTGTTGGTACAGGTTTGTTTGGATTCTACCAAGAAGCAAAAAATATGGCTGTAATGAGTGGATTTGAGAAAATGGTGCCACCAAATGCCACTGTTATTCGAGATGGAGTCAGGAAAATAATACCTAACGTTAACATAGTAATAGGAGATATAGTTGAAATGGCAGGAGGTCAAATAGTACCCGCTGATGTAAGAATTTTATCATGCAATAACTTCAAAACAGATATGTCATCATTAACTGGGGAGTCTGAGCCCATAAAACACAGAGTAGAATGTACTAATGCAAACCCACTAGAATCAAAAAATATGGTATTTTTTGGCTGTCCTGTAACAGAAGGTACGGCAAAAGGTATTGTAATAGCTACAGGACAACTTACACAAATGGGAAAAATAGCTGGCTTAGTTACTGGATTAGAAAAAGAAGAAACACCTATAGCAAAAGAAATAACGCATTTTATAAAATTAATTTGTGGAGTAGCATTTACATTTGGCTTAATATTTTTCTTGATGGTATATTTTATTCAATACAGCTGGTTATCCGCTTTACAATATATGCTGGGAATTATATTAGCAAATGTCCCAGAAGGCTTAATTGTAACCTTAACTGTTTGTATGACGTTATCGGCAAATCAGTTAAAAAGAAAAAATTGCCTCGCTAAAACTTTACAAGCGGTAGAAACTTTGGGTTCTACGTCTTGTATTTGCTCTGACAAAACAGGAACTCTCACAGAAAACCAGATGAATGTTTCGCATTTATTTTGTAACTATACAATATATGACAAAACCGACCATGCACACGTTTCTGATCATGCTTATGCTACTTTAAGCTTAGCAGCATCCCTAAATTTAAAGGCTACATTTTCAAATGAGACACTTGATTTACCCATTGAAAAACAAAAAATTATTGGAGACGCATCAGAATCAGCAATTTTAAGGTATATGGAAATTAATCGATCTGCCACCAAAACACGTGAAGAGAATCCGAAAGTAGCAGAAATACCTTTTAGTTCTGCATATAAATATCAAATAACCATACATAAACTGCAGTCTACACAGAGTAATTATTTAATAATGAAAGGTGCTCCAGAAATTGTATTAGAATTTTGTACGAAAATACTAACTAATGAAGAAGACCAACCCATGACTCCAGAAGCAAAAAAAGAACTTAAAGCAAATTTTATCAAGCTAGCTAACATGGGCGAACGTGTGATCGGTTATTGTGATTATCATTTACCTTTGATAGATTATCCGATAGGATACTCGTTTGATACTCAACAAAGAAATTTTCCAGTGGACAATTTAAGATTTTTGGGTGCAATTTCTATGATTGATCCTCCGCGGCGTGATATCGAAAAATCAATTGCACTTTGCCGTCAAGCAGGTATTAGAGTTATTATGGTAACTGGAGATCATCCTGTTACAGCTTTAGCTATCTCACGAAAGTGTGGTACTATCACTCAGCCAACTGCATATGATTATGCATTTGAACATCACATAGATCTTTCTGATGTTCCATCTCACATAAAACAACAATTTCGTGCAGCCGTTATTACTGGCGAGGAACTGAGAAAAATGAGCGTCAATGACTTAAAAATTGCCCAACAAAAATACGAAGAAATAACCTTTGCTAGAACTAGCCCACAGCAAAAGCTAATTATTGTAGAAACTTATCAATCTCTAAATCATGTAGTTGCAGTGACCGGTGATGGTGTTAACGATTCTCCAGCTTTAAAAAAGGCAGATATTGGGATTGCTATGGGAATAACTGGCACTGAAGTTTCAAAGCAAGCTGCTGATATGATTTTATTGGATGACAACTTTGCATCTATAGTTCTAGGGATACAAGAAGGAAGACGTATTTTTGATAATTTGAAAAAAACAATTGCATACACATTAACTTCAAATACACCGGAAATGTTACCATTTGTGTTATATGCATGTTTTGGCATGCCCTTACCAATGACTTTAATTTTAATATTAGTAATAAACGTTGGAACAGACCTATTACCTGCAATGAGCCTCGCATATGAAACATCAGAGGACGATATAATGTCCATGCCTCCACGTAAACCAACCGACCATCTTGTTAATAGGGTACTTATTTTTATGGCATACTTTCAAATAGGCCTTATACAATTTTTCGCAGGGATGTATGCGTATTTTATAGTTTTTGCTCAAAGTGGATTTTTTCCGTCCAGTTTAATTTTTGTTCGTAAAGAATGGGAATCATCGTCGACCGCTGTCAAGGATACACTCGGTCGCCTTTGGTTTTACGCTGATAGAAAGAAAGTAGAGAGACGTGCGCAAACTGCCTATTTTGTCGCTGTTTGCTGGACACAGATATCGGATGTCATAATTTGTAAAACACGACGAATCTCAATACTTCAAAAAGGAATGAAAAATCACGTCTTAAATTTAAGTATCATAGTTGATTTAATAGCAGCTTTGACTGTTACATATCTTCCGTTGTGTCATGAAGTTTTTGGCACGGAAGCCATAGCTTGGAATGACTTTTTACTTGCTACGCCGTTCTTTGTGCTCATGATTGTCGGCGATGAATTTCGAAGATATTTAATAAGACGTGGTTTTTCGAAATGGGTGGAACAAGAAACTTACTATTAATATGGACATGTTTAAGCTGACATTAGAAGTTAATTTGATTTTGTTTAGTTAATAATATTATAAAAAGAGTAATTATAATTTATGTTTCAGCTGTATTAAGTGAAGTTTTACTTGTATACAGATTTTAGTGCAAATATTTTAATTGTTTTAAATTAGAATTAATGTTGAAGTAAATAATAAATGTTTGATTGTTTTATATTCAATGGTTATATTATTTATTTTAATACATACGTGAACATTTATTTAGAATCTATATAGCAAATTTAAAAATATTTTCTACTTTAATTAGATTTTTTAAATTCACATGATTCACAAATTCACATGACATAATATGTTATTCTAATTCTATGTAATTGTAATATATTATAGTGTAGTAAGTAGTACATATTATAATAAACGTGTTTGGATGTTCATCCATCCGATTTTTGATACTTAATCACGGCAGCAAAATGGCTGAACAGATATGGATGAAATTTTGCACGTAGACAGAACTTACTCGTAGCATGGAAAAGCACATAATAGGTTTCATACATTTTATACCTAAAAAGAAATTCTGTTTCCGATGGGTTAGATTTGTCTTCACCAGGAACGAGCCGAGCGAAGTGAGGGTAAGTAGCTAGTAGGTACTCCTATAAATATAATTAGAACGTTTATATTTATTTGTATAATAAAAATGATGAATTTAATTTTCTTGCTATCTATACAAATCAAATCAAAGATGATTGCGGCGCGGCTGGCACGTGCTGTTTGAGTCAGCGAGGTAAGTGCTGGCCACAATTAAGATTGCACCAATGAAGACACATGCTGAAGTGTTTTCTAATTATGTTCGACATCAATCACAGCTCAGGCAGAGTCGGCCAGAACACCGCCAATCAAGTAATTGCATCGCGTGCATCGACTTTTCGGCCCTCGATAATGATAGGCATTTTATTACTCCTAATGGAGTCTCTAGGGCCGCGGCTAATGCTCAACGTTTTGTAACAGACCAGCTTTTAATTTAGATTAACATATTTAAGAATCAAAACTTATCGTCGCAGTTGATGGAGAGGGAGCATTGTTTTTATAACCAATTAAACAAATGTTACCTTGTCTATTTGTATTAGACGATAATGGAACATTGATATCGTTGAGTGCTGGCTATCATTTTGATTGATATTTAAAACACGCGATCCTACCCTTAGTTCGGCACAGAGGGCGGTATGAGTCAACCTTTAATCCAGCGGCCTTTTACGTCAGCTACATTTTTAACATGGCATAACGAAAAGATTTCAATTTGAAAAACGAGATGTTTGTCCGTGACCCTCAGACTAGAGGTGATACTAATCGGACAGATGAGCTGACGTGAGCACTTCGACTCGTATCTCACACTTATTAATAAATTATAAACAAATTAATACTTTAAATTAACTTTTTAAACCACGCTTAGATTTTCATAGAGCAGGGTTAATAGGTACATAATATAATTATTTAACGTCTCCGAAATATGATAGAATAAAAATCCTAAGACTAAATAATTGTAAAGAATAAGTTCGCCAAAAAAATGTTAAAGTCAAAAATAGTAGCGTGATTTGCTGTAGGTAGGGTTTTCAATCAATCACAGTAATATCAATAATCATGACCATTAAAATAAGTAGGTATTTTTATGTATTGTACATATGTAATATTATATGAAATAGAGCATGTAGAGTATAAATAATTAGGTATTATAAATAATTAATGTACTTAAAATTATATATAATATATAATTGTATGTTTGTGTTATGACTGTGTATATTAATTATTATGTAGGTTCCTATTTTCATATATACTGAAACTTTTTTAAATTATTTCCTTATTATCTTGCACTTCTCTGCTCCCATAAGTGACAATCTTTCTAACCATAGACGATCGACACCCATAAATGGAGTACAAACATTCGTGCTCACTGCTCATCATGATGAGCAAATGAATGTTTCCAGCGGGACTCGAACTTGCGACCGCTCGCACAGCAAGTAGGATGACTACGAACGGAACGAAACGTTTTATCAGTTGACTGGAAAAGATGCTTAGCTTTTTATTTCATTCAATTTTCTCAACGTGTAGTAACATATTAATAGGTATACAATGAACTTATGTGTAATATTTTGAAACAATTTTTTTTCTGTAGTCTAAGATTAATTTTAAACAATAAAATTTATAAATTCCTGATTTCATAGCTATCAATCATTATTCATTAGGAGTCAGTATACATAATATTATGTACAATGTACATATACAATTGAAATAAAAATCTTACAAAAAAGGATGTCTTTGTTCAAATTCTATAAATTGATCGTTTTATAGTAACGAATTCGGCTATCGACAATCGAAATGGTAAAAGATCACCTATCACCGTTCGATGTGTTCGTAAATCATGATCAGTCGTTGATCGAACGTGATGTGATGTCAGATTACGGCGCTCCTAGCTTTTTGTTTGTAATTTGTGATCGCCGCCGAGATGCCTGGATGACTGGCACGGTAGTGGCCCAATCAAGAAACATTTAACAAGGGCAATCGAAACAAACTGCGTATTTTTTATATTCATTCCATTGCCATCTTTAAAAACTAGCTTATAATAGATATTTGTTTAAGCAGCAATATCAAATAATCTAATATTCTCATTTCTTAAGTACTTTAAACTTAAATTTACTTTAAATATTAGATATAATTTATGATATATAATACTAGCAATTCCCGCGGCTTCGCCCGCGTTCTAATCACTATTAAATAATAGGATTTGGTGGTAGAACGTTGAAGTTGAGAATTCTTCAGAATTTTCAAAAAAATCTTCGCTTTTTGTAAGAGCTATTAGTTAAACAGTACGGTGTCGGGTAGGGTTTGCGATTGCATCAAGCGAAGCAGCGCTTGCATTTTATTCTCGCGTCCGTATTTTTTGCGACATTTTAGCCAATGTATGGTATGGTATGGTAAGCACGGGCCGGTTTCCGCAACTCGTTAGCCAATGTATATAAAATAAATTAAATAACTTGACAAATTACCTTTCTCGAGAACCACTCTTTCCATTGGTGAAAATAGCATGAAAATTGGTGCAATCGGCTACGTGATATGATATTTGCAATACATGCTATTGTTATTAATCTACACAAAAAACAATAGGTCGACCTCTAATACGTACAGTACTTTTTATACAGCTTTCTTTTACGAACTAAGCTAAGCTGTTAATGTTAGGAACTGATAATAATCTAATAAACATGAATTAAGAAATATTCATAGCTAAAAATCAATTTTATTTTATCAAGTAAAGTCGGCTCCCTCAAGGCAGTTACAAAAAAGATGTATATTATACGCGTAAGCGGCTAACAGTTAGTAATCCGTCACTGAACGACACGATACGCGACTTGCTTGACATCAACACAAAGGACCGAAGTACAGGACCACCACCCTATTAATTCTCGTATTAACTTTTTATAATATGCTTATAATTTTTCTAACCCTGAGTCATAGCATTTCATCTTAGATGAGAATTGAGAACCTACATACCCTACACATACCTGCATACTTACATGCTTACCTTTAAATGGTAACTTTTTTAACTGACTACTGACTTTAATTTAATTACTACATGACAAGGGGTCGATTTACTTTATAATGTTAATTAATGGTCTATCGATGAAGTACGACATTTTTGCTTAAAAAACAATTATGAAAATCGATTAAAATTGTTTTTTCCTTGTACTGCTACACAAGTTAAAAATATATATAGTGTCTTCTAATTCCTTTACGTATTTAGTAATAATTTAACCATTTCTAATGATTATAATTACATTTTTGATTCCAAACGTTTCGTATGCTATACCGCAACATGGTCACGAATGATACTCGAAGGTCTAGAAATTTTAATCCGCGAAAATGTCCGAAAGTTTAATTTAAAATATCAAATTTTCAGGTAAATCTAAGAAAGTATTATGTTTATAAGCTTCATTGAAATTGGAAATGCCATAGAAAATTCGGCCTACAACCTCTAGATTCGTAAATAGCGCTAATTAGGTAGATTTAGAAATTATTTTGATAGGTTATACCTACATATAATATAATCTACCAAAATAATTTGTGATCTTAGGTGCCACAGCACAAAATGTTGATAAAATAGTTCTATATGTACCCACAGTCATGATACACAAATAAGTAATATCCCTGAGTGTAAAATACTAATGTTAAGTTGAATTCAAAAGCAATCGTTCAAATTTATGACAGTTTTGTGTAACTTTACCGGGTGGCTAGACTAGCAAGCCGTAACTGAAGCGGCAAAATATTTTTTTTCTTTTTGATAGTAATCAACTTTTTTGTATCATAAAGCAGTGGCAAACTTTTGTTTCATTTAGGGTTAGACATTTTTAAAATACAAATATTCCTACTATCAAACGTTAATTTAGATTATTTGTATAACCAGCACAGTTGTAAAAATGGCATAAAATTAACATAACATTCCTTATTGTAACTAGGTTTCTAACAAAATATACCAAAGTACCTACGTTTAGCGGGTACCTAGTATGTAGATACTCGTAGGTACTCATTATTTGCACGGAACAAAGGAATTTTATATTACAAGTTTTTTCATAAAGATAGACAAATAGATAGTAAGTAGTAACATTTAAATGTTAGTTACTAAATTTCTAGAAGCAACATAAAATCTATCCGGTCCTAAACAATTCCAACCCAAAACATTTTAAATTTAAAGATTTTGACTTTTACCATTATTAATACAAATGGGCAAATGCTAAAATACAAAAACAGTAACATTACGTGACTATGAATATATACAGTAACTGAGCAGTTAAGATTTACCTAAGTAATTAAAGATTGTTTGCGAACATTTTTGATAAATAGACTATCTCGTCTATTTAAAATAGATACATACTTATTTATTTCGAGAGTATTGGCACCAACATGAAGTAACCAAACATAATAAATCTAATTTCCGACTCTATCAACTTTTATTCAGATATAGTGTTCTTAAATATAAATCTCAAAATTATTAATTTTACATGCTTAGGCACACGTACATCATATTAACAGGATTTTTTAGGATCGTCTGCAATTTTTGCGAAAGTAATAATATCCATACATAAAAGTACTAAATAAGTATTACTATACTTATTCATAAGCACATAATACAGGCACTGTTCAACTTTCCACCAAAGAGAGTAGAGTAGTACAAAGGGATGAAACAGTATAAAGGTTTTGTATTCATTGTCTGTTCCGGATAATCATTTATTGAAAGCAAATGTCAGTCAAATGTCAAAACATCACCCTACGGTTTGGTTAATTTTGCCATTGCATTAACAATATTTGATATGGTCACAGCTTGTGGCTTACAATGCACCTACTTACAAAAGCTACCCATACTATATATTTTTTTATTACTACTAATACCTATTATAAACATTTAAAATATAAGTTTAGCATAAAGTATCCATAAGAATAAACTTAAAAATACATAACTTAAGATCATAAGATTTTTCTAAAGTCCCACTGCTGTCCAAGGCCCTTCTTTAAGACTAGAGAAATCAGGCCATAGTCCACCGCGCTGGTCAAGTGCAGGTTGACGGACTACACTGTCTTCTAGTGCAAGGTTCTTTCATTGATGCACGTTTTCTTCGCCGTAAGACAAGTAGTATTCATGTTAGAAATGATTCGCACTTAAAAATATCAAAATGACGAGACCCGGGATTTGAAGTCGGATCACTCGGTTTCTCAAGCGAAAGCGTTACCACTTTGCTACCACACCCTTAAAAATAGAGCTGAAATTTAGCTCAAATACAAGTGCCTACTAACTCTGTAACAGAAACTGATAAAAATTAACTATTATTGTAGTATCAGTTCATGTAATAACATCTAATAGGACGTAAAAGCTACTGTCTAAACAGTGAGAAACGATGAGTTACCATTAATTAAAAGTATTGCCCACGTAGTATTGCGTGCGTGCTGTGGTGACCGGCATCCACCAAATTATAGACAAATCTCGAAGTGGTATTATTTTTTCAACGCGTCCGGGTGAGAAATGCGTGATTGAGGGCCGGTGCGAGATTACAGAGCGGGACACGCCACCAGCCGCGCTCTCACCCACTTATAATCATTATTTAGGCCATAATAAAGTGCTAGTCTTATAATTATTGCCACCCAAGTAAATTCAAAAACACCTCGACGATCTAGCTTATTCACAGATAAATCAAATTATACTGGATTTATATTCTTATTCATAGATGTTGTCTAAACTTTTAATTCAACCACATATAATTTGTTTGCAAGAGTTTTGACAAAATATCATACTCAATTAAGGCGAAAAAAAAATTATAGCAGAATTATTCAAAACAGTTTAAGTAATAAAAACTAATTTTGATAAATTAGGTATTCATTTTGAGGTATCAGAAATTAATTTTTGATATCAAAATTACCATAAACATCTTAATTTCATATTATAGGTGACACTATAGAGCAATTTGAAACAAAATATCAGTAACAAATTAATACGATGTTAATATGTGTTTGAGTGCCCGAAGCGGTTCTCCTGATTATAAGGCGGCAGCGGTATCCGAGCCACCCTACACTCAACTTAATGCTCTCGCAATTTCACTCAAAATAACGCAATAAAAAGAGGTTTTCGACGCACTCTAAATGAGTATTGTCGACGTGTTCATCTACTGTTCAGGTATTGGTCTAATTTTAGAATTATAAATTGATAAAAAATTAATGATGCAATAAAGATTTCAAACGATAATGAATTTGCCACAAGATACCATAGTATTCGTATACTCATGTACACGTGTACTTAAATATAACAGATCGTATTAATACAATTATATTTTTAGCTTTGGGAAAAACACAACTCTAAGGTTAGTTAAATTAGCTTATCGGAATGTTCTTTTATAAATAAAATGATAACTTTCCTCAAAAATAACAGTACGCTATCCAAAGCAAATAATAACATGGTATCTAAAACGTACACGTAGCTGAGCAGTTTGAATGCGCTTTAAGCCTGCGATATCCCCGCGGACTATCTGATAAGGCTAGAGTACGATGACAGTTCGCAACCTCCCAGCCAGATTACATGAAAATATAAATTGTACTATAACATATACATCATATAAAATTATAATTAACTGCATAAAGTTAATCAATAATAGATATATTTAAGTTTGGCTTCGACCATACTTACGTATTTAAAATAAAAGAATGTGTTTTCGGGAAAACTTTCTATCAAAGGAAAAAGCTAAAATTAATAAAATACCATATACACAGGTGCATTATACATAGGGATATACCTATATCGTTTTTTTATTGAAAAAAATGTCTGAGAAAGGATTAGGTAGCAGAACAAAACAAAAGCTACGGATACAAGCTTAGGGTAGGGAGGTAAATAGCCATGTCAGAGCCAGTGCCCATCTGATAGCGACTAATACGACGACAATTCGCAGCCTCCCGCTCCACAAATAAAGGAGTACCCTCACATAACCCTGACTTTTTAATCCATTTAATTCTTTTACGTTAACCGGGCAACTGTTATACTTAAGTTTGTTTCTATTTTGGATGCAAAATTAACACTCAGACAATCTGTTGGCACACACATAATTTTTTAGCTCTTTAAAAAAATATTTTTAAAAAAATAATCATCTATACCGAAATTATACGAATTATTGTTATAATCATGATAAAAATAACTGAACATATATTATTAATAAAATATAGTATATATTTTTTTAATAGAGACTGTTTTTCAGTGGAGTGTGTCTAGTAATACACGGACGCACACAAGAGAGTCAAGAGCGGTGGTCAAGATGGGCAAGGGGCATGATTGCATGACAGCGTCACGCCGCCATTTGCTTTCACAGCAGAAGTAAGTTACTGGGAAGGTGCCCTAATAGATTTTTTACATCAAAAATCAACTCATAAGATGAGAACGATTTACGAATCGACTATATGCAAATGCAAAAAAACTGGTTTAGGGAAAGCCTAAATCATCTTTAAATTGATACAACACACGCTTACATAATTCAGTTTTTGATAATGATTATAAGGAAAAACTTACTTAATCAATGACTGTTAACTTTGTAAATTGGAAAGACCTTCGAAATCACCCGAAATGACATTAAGCGACAGTATCAAACAATAATTTCTGAAAAAGCAATTATCATTATCCCGATAGAAGGGTGTGGGGCGATCGCATTAACATCATAAAGGGGCGAAGTTTGTCTACGCGCCCCCGGGACACCCGTCGGCGACGAGACAGTTACATATTATGCAATAAAGAGCTGTTCTCGGGAAAGGAAGTGTGAAAATGAACAACATCAAGGGGTTATCTTGAATTACTCACTAAAAACTTATTGCTGAGTGTCGGCGGGCGTCGCGGGGGTCGGGAGGCGAGCGGGAGGTGGATTTTCCGCGAACAGATAAGGGCGCGCTATTGGGATCGCGTCGTTCTCATCCAATTACACGGTCGAGCGCGCGCGGCGAGGAACGCAGATAAAAAGCAAAGTTGCCTGCTGCTGTCTCCGCGGGGATTGTCGCTCGCCTAACGTTTTCACCTACCGCCCGACCTACATGTGCTTTTTATTTTGCAAGCTTTGTATTTATACATATGTCAATACCATGATAACGTTAGTAATGTTTTAACGGGAATCTTTCACCCGTGTTACAATAGTAAATAGTAAAAATATAATAATATTTTTTTAATTTCTTCAGTTCTACCCTTCTGAGTATTTTCAGTGTAGAGTCGCTACTATTTGGTGAACTATCACCATTATTAGATAGGAACCCGATTTATATTATGTGACCTACATGATCTAATAATCATGTAGCTATAGCCATTTGTTGGGATGATTAAATAAAACTTGTTATTTTTACTACGAGCACAATTAAAGAAATTTTCCTGGCGTTTTCAAGAGCTCCCGAAAAGCTGTCAAGCAAGATGACAAGGGTCTTAAGCACCATTTGAAATAAAAGAGTTATATTATTTTATTCTAAAACTTACAAAGAACTAAGAATTAAATAAATCACAATTATTATTTTTAATTGCATATAATAATTCATATTCAAACACTTTCACACTGCACACGTAATGTGGTACGTACTTACAAGAAGTATTTAGAAGTTACAGAAAGCAATCTAAGTCAATGTGCGAAGGGAATTGCCAACCAAGCACCGAGGCCTTGCTCTTGATTCAATTAGAGCAATCGCCGCGGGACTCTCCGAATGTGACAGTTGTCACTCGACTTTTGTATGCTCTCTCTGATTGCGATTTCTCATTGTTACGAACTCTGTTGTTTTACTGCTGTTTTGAAAATTATATAAAAGGATATTTTCCATCTTAGGCCTAATAGCAACGTAACTTAATAAATAACAGTGACATTTGTTTTCGGTACTAAGCCCCACCCTCTGTCACAACGGAACCCAATCCGACAGCGCGACCGCCGCCGTATGTAAATAGTTTACCGAAAGTCGCCGCTCGTCCATCACGCGTTGTCACATAAATTATGCCGCGGCGAATCCGCGGTCGAATCATTGTTTGACTTTTATCTTATTACGTATATCTCCCGATTTTGTTCGCGTCATATTTCTTCTGACTTATCGGCTTTTATCTATCGTTTTGTAGCGAGTCTCGCTATCGATCACCCGATCCCGGCGGGCCGACAAATATCTCTGTATGTTTTGAGTGGATTAGGCAAACTGTCGGTGTCGTCCGACGGCGGTCGGTCACCGTGGTGACTAATGCGCATCTTAGCTTATTTGGAGCGCGTATCGACTTATTGTCCCTTATCTGATGGTATGCCCGTGATCACTTCGACCGGCAACGGGGTCAATACAAACCCTGCTGTTTTCTTCCAGTCGCCACTAGTAAACACTATGGTTGAAGATAACTAATAGTCTTCTAGATTTACATCTTCAAAGGAGATTTAGAATGATTCTTGTAGTAGTCACGCGTTTGACATTTAAAATTTATAGTGTGTGACTAAATATGCAAATGATATATTTAGTCATACACTATAAACTATTAAATGTCGATTTCATTCTAAACTGTACATTATTTAGAAATTCACGATTGTGAACTTTTTTTAAACTCAGATTAACATTAGTCATAAAAATAAATCAATGCCCTAGTTCAAAGATCAATATATTTAGTAAGAATAAACAGTAGTCAGAGTTCTGGCAGCTTATCTGAGAATCAAGTGGCCACCATCATGGAACATCCGATACCTTTCTTACGTTTCCAAATCAAGTTAAATTAATGAAAACATCCACCCATAAAGAGTCGAACGCCTCTGCCTGCCTATGAATGAAATTCCAACCTGCACGGATCCGAATCCTTTTTTATGATCATCATAAATTAAGCGACCAATTTCCAGCGAGTGTCACAACGCGGATAAAGGAATCATTTTTATAATATCCTCAGCGCTTAACAAGGATACAAATAATGCCCACGCACATTCACGCAGCTATAAGTCTGGATCCAGCGATCTGGCCACTGACTGCTAAACTGTTAATATAAATAATGAACTGCCTTATTACCTGATATGGTGGGTGGTAGTGCGTTGACTAACAAGTTTTTTGTCACGATTCAAATATATGATGATTGGTACTATAATTTGTGTGGTTTTACGTTGCAAATAACTTCTGAATTCATATTCATTCTTTGATACCACGTTTATATCTTATATTAAAAAAATCAATTTATACGTGGTGTGTATCTATTTAAATGCGGTCATTTCTTTAACACCGCGTAAACTTCAAAAAAAAAAAACAAACTTTTAGGATTATGTATATTTTTAGCGATTTTATCCGGGCGTAGATATATCTTTTTAATTATTTAATTAATACAAAAATGCAATGCGCTAAAAATAGGTCTCAAATTACACCAACTTTTAATTTTCTTTAACACTCATGCTATGTCATCTAACTATCCACGATGAACGTCTAATCAGCCAGACAAAATTATAAAATATGCTGATTTGAAACCAATAAGCATGATCCCTGTTATTTATTATTGCACCTGAAGTGGGAAGCTCAAGCAGTGTTTATAATTTGCACTATTGCCTACAACGTTCTCTTAAAATCTGCCAAAGATTCTACTGGTAAAAATACACATTTAGGAAATGAATCTTACACTTGTATATGAATTAGAAAAATGGAGAAAAATTTGTCTTTTAAATATTTAATGTCCGACTTTGATGCAATTTCATCTTAAGGGCTGATTAGTAGTAATGTATATGTATTAGTGGCGAAGGGTCCATACAAGACGATTCCCACCGTCTTACCTTTTAAAAATCCAATAAAGTTTTAATTTATCTACATAATATTTATTTTTTAAATTAACATGATTAATAATTAAAATAATAATTTATAGTAATAATCCTTTTTTAAAAATAACATAACGCCTACAATAAGTCAAAATCAACAAAAATGTATACTTTGCTAAAATGCGCCTTCATAGAAATGCCGCGGTAAGACGTAGTAATTCGGCTTACCTTTTCCATACGAATCGTGTTTCATTCATACTTTTGTATTGGAACATTTTCAAGTGATTTCATTCATAATTACTCAGATTTTTGGTCGCGGTTAAGACGCTCCCGAGCAGCTTATTTTGCATGTGATTGGTGGAAAGTACAAAACGTCACTATGATTGACCAATGACAAGCGACAAGTATCTAAACAAATTAATATGGCCGATGGCGATTCTGTTTACAAGTGCTTAGTGCATTATTTGTGTTTTTCTTTCGTTTTATTGAGTTTTTACTCGATTTTAGCGTAATAACTAATATTGATATTTTGTGTTGAGTCTGTATAGTGTATGGTTCATATATGTTTTATTTACGGTGAGTTCTATAAGCCATTATTAAATTTGCGTATTTTATTGAAGTTGGATTGTATGCAACTTTGTTTCCGAAACTTGCATAAGTCAAGTAATTTGTAATAAAACTTTCTTTTGAAATTGTGTGTAAGTGCTAAATTAGAAAAATATTGTGTTTGTTTTCATTTATGTTGCAGTGAAAATGTTTTTAAGTTATTTTATATGCGTTTCCTTGACAAAATTATTTTACGCGTATCAGCTTAAACAGTTTATTCGGACTGGAAGGAAATATCAAGTAATGCTGTAGGATATAGTAATTAAATTTTAAAACCAGTAAAATCATCTTCATATTTCAAAATTTTAATTTAACTTTGATAAATAAAAAATAAATCAATCTCTTCAATAAGATAGCAAACGAACTACGAAGTTTTTCAAACACTTGTCACTAGATGGCATTGAGTTTACGTAGTAATAATAACTCAATGCTAGATGGCGATATTTATTAAAATAATGATTTAATATATTAATGTAAAATTAACAGAAGGGAAAAACGAATATTTAAATCTCACTAAATTATGTTTAGGTTTAAATTAATTATATTTATAATGAATACAAAATAAAATAATGCGGCCTTAAATCAAATCGCCGTACTTTCACTTTTTAAATGATGCGTAATGATTTCTCATAGATGGCGTCATTAATATTTTTATATTATTTTAGTAAATATTAAATATATTGACTATTCTGCTATAACTTTACATAAATTAAAAAAATAAACAATGACATAAGACTTTATGAACACTTTTTTACTTTTTAATTATTACGAAAAAAAATCTTCACTACAACATAACGGATACTTACGAGGTACTAGTACCTGTACTAGGTACTTTTGCATCGCATGTATTTATTTAGTTTATGTCATTTTTTTGGACAGCTTACCTCTGCTAAAATTTCACCCTTCGCCACTGATATGTATGAATGTTTATGTATTTATATACGCTCTTGGAACCTATCTCTATTGTATTATGTTTAGGGAAGTTAAAAAAGTAGAAATATTTGTTAAAAAAATAATCTTTTTAATATTGAAGAAAACACAGCAATAGAAAGCAGAAAAAATCTAGATTTACTTAGGGCTAACTAGTAGCGTATGAGCATCGCGACATCCCACGCACGCGATGCGACGCGCTGCACGGGGCAAAACAAACATTTATTTATTATCCCACCTCAGTCTGCTTGCTGACTTATGACAACTGCTCTCTGCCCTTTTATGTACCTATCTACATTTCAATGTCCTCTAGTCATGTTTACTGCGTGTTTGCTACTGTGCAGCACAAACCATTTGTAATATTCCTTGTATTTATCCAATATTTCATATTACAAGAACTTCTGTTGTATTTATGGTTTTGTAAATATTCTTCATAATTGGATTCATATAAGTGACGAGTATTATGTTCATTACTGAGACTTAATTAAATTACATATCACTAAAAATTTGAAATGTCACTCGTACATGACGAAACCAATGCAATTATTACAATTACATTACTTGTACAGCAAATTCTATAAAACACTATTATTAAGTAAAGTCACATAATGACCGACGTCCAAATTTCATATGTGGCTATATGGCCGTATAAAGTGTCCGTGTAAATGATTAAGTGCTAAGTTACGAGGAGCGCGGCGCGCGCGCAGCGTGGCTCCAACCTCCATTCACGACAAGTATAAAATTACCTTACCGCCGAAAATATCAAATCGACAAGCCCTGATGCTATCTCGACGGAATGTTATAAAATTGAATATTTTCATATATTAGGCACCTACTAGGGTGTCCCCGCAGTGCAGCTCTTCCGGCGCGCTTGACGCCCCGCGTCCGTCCAACTTCAACGTTTATAATACACTTTATGGTGAATAGAGACGTTATTTAATGTCGATGTTAACGTCTCTACAAAATTTGAAAGATACGTCTTTAACTTTTTTCCTGTGCACCCATATAACTTGACTCACTTTACGATAGCCAATAAATATTTAGTGTGTAAAATAATATAATAACTTTTTGTTATAATATTTAACAGCCATTGGCAACACTACAAACAATCCTTTAAAAACCTTCGTTGATACGTCTTCTTATAGT
This sequence comes from Boloria euphrosyne, assembly GCA_951802675.2. NCBI lineage: Eukaryota > Metazoa > Arthropoda > Insecta > Lepidoptera > Nymphalidae > Boloria > Boloria euphrosyne. The sequence continues at coordinate 10,380,119 of OX637873.1, read as the reverse complement.
AATTTTAATTTTATCATTTAACTTTTTCTTGTTCTTGGCAAAGCTTATAATTATATCTTAATATTGATACGTACAATATGTAATTACCTACTAGTATTTGATTGATGCTTTATTAGCTTCAAAATATGTAATAATCCAAGACCTAAGCTGTGTATCTATCTTCTATTCTGGATTTTAATTACGTTCTCTCTCCTGTACTTTCTGATTTATAACATGATAAATTTTAAATTACCGACCTATATCTATTAAAACATGCCTATAATACTAAAACAGTGACGTAGCGACCATTTCGCACGTTACTGTTTCAGTATTGTGTGCGTTTCATGCAAAAAATACCTACTCAACAATTGATTTCTCGACTCGATTTTAATTAAATTTTGTGTAATAAATTATTAATTACTCGGGTTAACCGTTAGATACCTATTACTACAGAAAAATCTTTTATTTCCACGAGAAAACACAATAACTGATTCTTTCGAGTCGTTCTTAGAAATTTACTGTCTGGCTAAACCTTAAGAGATAACTCACAAATCTGTAATACAATAAAGATATGTTTTCTTTTTCCTCGCAAACGCCTTATTACTCGAAATACTTATTTGCTTTGTCTTGTACAACACAGAACAGTTTTTCAAACAAAAACTTCGTCAGTATTCAATGGTTCAGCATGTCATTACGACTGTGTAATCGATATGATGATAGGAATCGCAATATAATATTATGTAAATTATTATTATGGAGAAATTTTTGTAACTCTCATTCTTACGCAATATTTGACAAAACCAAACCATATAAACAAATAAAAAACAAAAAAAAACAAAAGCAAATAAAAATATTATAAAAATACAATTTGCAGAGATCCTTGAATGGGATTACAATTATCTGCAGTTCATATACATTCTTCGGTTTCTAGCCAAAATCCACCCAAATTCAAATCTCAAAGTTAGATGGATGCTTACTGCTTTTATCTCTCAGTTACATGAACAGAGTGCCACTATTTTTACCTTTACTTTGCATGAAGAACTAACAGTTTTCGAGTAAAAATATAGCTGTGGCCTGAGACGTGCAAACTGCAAACATGGGGGTCCGATGAAGTAATATAATGATTCTAATAGGTGTACCTTTTTAGTAGCTTTTAGTAGTTCATTCCAAAATATTATAGTTTTGACTAATTAACCTATGAAAATACCCTTTTGTAATACCTACTATAAATATACCGTTTATTTGTTTATTTGAACAAGAACTTCTAGGTAATCGGACTAGAAAATTTGTTTTTACATTTGATGGCCAATTCACTGAAGAAGGCGAAATATAAATATAGAAAACAAATGATTGCATTTAACTCTGTTAATTAGGCGCTACCTTCTTTGGCGCTCTGGCAGATACCGCAATAAAATGAAACAAATTTTATAAAAAAAAAAGACAATTTATTTTTAATTAATTAAAAATATAAGTATCATATTTTTTATTAATTAAAAATAAATTGTTTTTTTTTCATAATAATAATAAAATTGACTCTCATTTCCGCGACAGTTACTCTTCAGTCACGTCTAAAAAGATTTACTTCAGAAAGGATTTCGGTATGCTCAACATACACCTTAATATAAAAAGAATGGTGTCGCAGTAGGCTCTCAGCATGACGAATTCTATTTACGTCTATAGAATTAAATGGACGGGAAGCAATAAAATCGCATTTAAATATATACCACGTTAAAAATAGTCCTTGAAATAAATACAGTGTACCTACTGTATAATTTATTAGATTAAGTGGTCACTTTAGAAATTTTAAAACTATTCTACTGCGAAATGCGAAAAATATGAAAATATGGCTGAAATCTAGTTTTTGGGATCCATTCTCAGACGATAGAAATATATAGGAAAATTATACTTAAAAACTATAAATTCGGCAAATTTTATTGAAATAGTCACCAAAAACTCTAAGTCCAGAAAATAATTATAGAAATTTACTTCTATCGATATGTATCGATAATAACGACTGTTTTTAGATTTTTCTTTAATGTATAAATTCGACTCGGTTAGAATTTTATTTTACGTAGGTTTCAATATAAAATATTTTAGTTAAAAACGAAATACTATAATGGCACATCATTAATTAATTATATATTATTAATTAATTACCTCAACTCACCTACCTTACCTCAGCTGATATACTACAGACAAACATAAATAATGTATTTGTACTCATGGATTTGCCCTAATGTAAAGTCCATATTTCCCATATTTTTTTAGGTTATGGTGCTCGTAATATAGGTACTTCCTAGTACGAGCTCCTAAGCACTCTTTCTGGATATTCTATCCTTGTACATAAAACAGTTATGTAAAGAATATATTTTTGTAACCTAATGTTTTAGTATAAATAAATAAATAAATATTAAGTACAAGTACGAAGTCACAAGAATCTCCATTTCGCCAAAATCGTTCGTAACAATAATTGTTTACAGTAGAAGACGGTAAAAAATGTTCGACAGTAGAACGGCGCGATACGTTTATTACTTCTTAAAACGCAATTTAAGTACGTATTCGCCAAAGAATATGGTAATAACGTTAATCTCAACGAGAAACATTACCATTGTTTGAACATTTTCACGGCGGGAGAGGGGACAGTTGTTCGAGTTAATAGGCTTCAACGCCTACGTTCAGTTCTACGACTCTGCTATCAAGTTATACTCGTATGTTGACAAATATGGATGTCATAGGTAGGTATTTATAGTAAAACTACCTCATTGGTCTAGAGTCTACACTCTAGAGTCTAGACTCTAGGCTAACATGTACAACTGGTTGGGCCATTTAAAGGATTTTCCTTTTAAGAAATAAGACCGGAGTTAGGCAGTTCACCTACCCCGTGGGCCGTGCCTCAGTGAAGTCTCTCTCTGGGGCTGAAATAAAATGTACATTGTACATATATGTTTTTTTACATGTTCACGACGTAACAGCTGGATAGATGGGAAAGAAATTTAGTACTAAGATATGTAGATTGTCGTCCACAGTAACACATAGTATACCACTTTTTAATTTTCTAATCGTAGGTACAGCAGCTTCATATAGCTGTTTTTTCGATAATTTAGTCTGACTAACATTCCCATTTACTGAATTGATGGTTTCGTTGCTGGCCTTAAACGAATTGACTGCATTGAATAAAAGTAACATAATTTTGATTTAAGCTTTACTTAATAAGCATATTCCACCTTTAATTTATTATATATTAGGTATACCTTCAGAGAAGTATAAGTACGTAGATACTTACATAATATGATCTAAGGAATGGGCTACGGTAAGAGCAATAAGTTCAAAGGAGCTTCTAATAATTCACAATAGCGTTTCAATAAATTTAATTTTTAAATCACTTGTATCTACATCATTGGGGCTAAGTGTCGCGGCATATATCAATGAATAGGCATCGGTGCGCGCGACTGCAAAAGTGTAAAGTGCAGCGAGGCGACGCGCGTTACGTAAATCACGCGCCGATCCGTAAACCGACAGCGCTGAAATACGGCAGTCTATAAGGTCCAAACATTTCTGACTTCTATACATAACAAAATCCTTAGAAGCCCAAACTTACCGAATTAGTTAGTATAAAAATATTTTCTTTTCTTCAAGACCACCTAGGCCCAACAATGTCGTCTGTAATGATCTCTACATAAAATACAAAAAGAAAAAATAAATAAAATTAAAAATGTCTATCTAAATCTATTATTTTCAAATATTAAAACAATAAAGCAAATCAATTGCACGGGACACCAGCGAACTAGAAAAACATATTGATATGTATTCCGCAGTGGATGGGCCGCGGAGTGAGGCCGGCGCCCACCATCGCATACAACACACGGCACGTGAAAATTATTGCCGTTCGGATTTTTCGAGAGCATTAATGCAAATTTATCGAGCCGCGCAGCGCTAATTGCGAACGACGCTCGCCCGCTGATTGTTTTCTCGTCCAATTTATGGCAACACCTATTGCAGATTTAAAGCTTTAATTGTAAACCGTTCGCGTGTTTTATTGGATAGTCAGTCCCGTATTTATTTGGGTAGCGCTCTCAGTGCGGTTTCGTTTATTGATTTTCCCAGCCTGTTTGAACTGACTTGCAGTTTTTAGTTTCACCTGTATCGGAATGGACAGGACGCGTGACATGATCTATGGCTCTTGTAATCCTGGATTGAGCATTTTGTGCGAACTTTAAAAATAACAAATTATGAAAAAATTATAATTTGTTTCTAAAAACATGACTACAATAATCCGACCTACAATTAAATTTGTATATGCTTCTATTATACGTTTAGTCAATAATATAGGTAAGCAAAGTAAGACAACTGAAAAGTGTCATTAGCTGCTCAGCAAAAGTAGGCACGTGTTAATAAATTAAATGGCGTCACATCCGGGCGCTTAAGGAAGTTAAGTGGCAGCCGGGGGCAGTTCTTGCTTTTTTCGCTAAGTTTTCACGCTGCCGGTGGAACTTCCGCCATTATTATTTTACGCGGGCAACAAGCGGTGCGATAATATCCTACGCTTCGACCTCGCCCGTCTTAAGACCACTTTAATAGCCGAACGTGTCTTCTTACTTTGTGCTTAATAGGTGTCATAACTTAAACAAAAGCCTGAGATTTGAATTAAACTTCGAGTTAATATCTTTTCAATTAAAGTGATAAGCTTTAAGATTCTGCGATGCGATTTACCTATTAGGAATAAGAAATAACAAGTTTAATTCCCAAAATTTTGGAAAATTTAATTTCAAATTAATTAAAAATACGATTATAATATTAATGTTATATGGCCGTGTTTTCATATCGTTAAGGAGTGAAGGAATGGGGGAAACCTCGGAAGACTTTTAAAGACCAAGTATTATTGGTATTTGAAGAAAGTGAAGTCCAATATCTGAGGATCCTCCGATGGGTGTGTATGAAGAGAACGATACCAATATAAAAGAAGCAATAGAGGAATGCAAAGATCGTAGCGCTTGACATGTTTTTGCCTCCGCCTATAACCTTAATTATATATACAATGATGTATGGGCATTAATTACCATTAGATGAAATTACCTAAACAATATAAAAAACTTTTCTTACGGCTTTGATCATTTAGTAAACGAGGCGATATTGAGAGGTAATTCTATAAATTTCATCGAAATTTATTACGCAGTTTAAGCGTTAAAAAAGTTTGAAACTAGAAAAAATATAAATGGATGGCATTTATATTTTTATATATATTTATATGACGTCGCGTTTGAATAACTAAGAGTATATGGCCACATAAGCTGTCAATATTAAAAAGTGTCATCGATGAGAAAAATGCGTGGCTGTCAGATATACTCTTGATATAACACCAAATGCTAGCGTGGAGAGAGATTGTAGCTGGTAGCCTGGTATCAAGATTAAAGTCGGCAAGCGGTTAACATCTCTTTGTAACGCGTTACGTGTGTGGTGGAGTATCTTTTGATAAACGAAGTTGTTGTTGAATGTGATTGACTCTCGTACAAAGTATTGTAGAACTATCATTGTCAAATCCATGCATAAAAATTTTGTAATTATATCTTGTAATGTAAAGTAACATGTGATATTCCTCTCCCGAATACCCACGTCCACTCGAAAGTTGGAATATGGAAGTAAATGATAAAGCGGACCTTACCTGACGTCCCTTTATATATATATTATATTTTTTTATAAGCTGATACCTTTGTTTAGTATTTTTAAAATCTTAAACTTTTCTTTTAAATTAAAAATAATTGCCAAAGGATATTTTTATACTAAATATAACCTAAATAAATAAAATCCTAGAATGAAACCTGTCCCTCACTACGAAATAAAAGTTCAAGTAATAGAGACCCTTTAGAACGGATTAAACATACCAATACCTTACTTTTTACTATACGTTTTCCGTTTTCGAAATGGTTACGTAGCGGTCGGCGTGTTTTGCGTAATTCGGGATAAGCTTTAGTTAGGGGTGCGGGATAAGATCGGGCCGTGTATCGCACTTCGTCCGTAAATCAATCCGGCGGTTGAGACGACGCGGCAAAAATAAGAGGCTACTGCCGCAACTCGCTCCCGAAAATCCGCTTACACGTCCGCTTTCTAACAAGACGGACTTATGGTCGCCTCAGCATAGTTTAAATTGATTTTGAATTCCATTGTATAGTATAGTACATATTTATAATAAATAATTAAAGTGGTAAATAAATTACTTATTTCACATTTTATAAGTTAGAAAACGTGTAGGTATAATAGAAATAAAAAATATCAGTTTGTCATCAAAAATATAGTACAGAAAAAGCAAAATAAAATACCTCTAAAGAAAGACAATGGCAATGTAACTAGACGTATAGTCACAGTAGTCAGCGTTGACATCTATATGGACACAAAATAGACGAAGTAGATAAAATAGTTATCAGTTCATTGTCTGTTAAATTATTCACGAAATGTATTCGTCGCTCCAGATCCGTGGAGATCGTGCGATATGGGAATTACATGCGTTTCATACTTCACAGTGAAACCGTGGTGAAACCCATTTGATGACAGTCGTGACAACGTTATATTTGTATGCTTTTTGTGGTTAATGATGGATTCACACAATCCATTTCTATGGATATTTACATAAACATGTATTGTATTCTTTCTATACGATTATAGCTTCGAACAAATGATAAAATCATACTTTTTAGATAATGTACGAGTACGCTTATATTCTGTTGATGATACAGTATAAAGAAATACGCCCACAGTCTGATCGATGTCTTATCAACACCGCGCAGATGTAAAATTCGTGATCATTCTTTCGTGGAATTCCTTCCGCATAATTTTAATTTAGTATTAGATACAAAGTAAAGGTAATTTTGGAGTAGCCTGGAGGCAATGCCTATTAAAAATTAATCGTGCGCTTTCATTGATATGTGGATAATACGAGTGTGCACATCCGGCGCGGCGGCGGACCAGCCTTCATTAGCCAGCCGACAATTCAATTCGACACATCTTCAGGGTTTCACCTCGCCCAATAATTACTGCGCACTATCATTAAGCCGCGTGCACAACGAAACGTAATAACCTCGCAATTAGACGGTGGCTGTCATTAGATTGTAATAGAGTTTCGTACAACAATTTGTGAGTAAAATCGTCAAGCGTGTCACATTACCGGTGTCCATTAGGGTATTTACACAACATGGAATTGGAACGAACCGTCCACAGATTATCGTGATAGACAAACAGACCGCTTTGTCTCGATAATAACACCTTATAGTGGGTGTTCCTTTGTATCGTTTTCCTGAATATACATTCATGATAACTAAATGTAATTGCCTTACTTAAGTCATTTTCTACGTTTACTCCTTCTTATAGCACTTCCATTAATCCGATAAACACTATAATTTAAAGTACAGACACTCTTATTTTCCGTAACCATTACGTTTAGCTAAATAAATAATTAAAATTGTTTTAGATATTAAATAAATATAAATAAATATTAAAAATTTTGCAAAAATATATCCTCTAACACTCATAACCTAATACCTATATAATAATTGCAATAAATAGTTTTCGGCAGCTTCTATGATATCCACACATCAGTAATTATTATCACGATAAGATCCTATCGGTGTTTAAATAACATGTTTCCTGCTATTATTGCGTTATTTCATAATATAATCACCATATTCAGAAAGCCTTTCAACCCTGTATCTTACTAATAGGAATAATCAATGAAACTGGTTTTATTTTGTTACAATATTATAATACTTGGATATAATTTAGGTCCATACAAATGTTTTTACTAAATATAGGGCTAAAATCACGTAAATATTCGGACATTACAGAATTTTCATGCATCATCACAGGTACCTACTTTCTCTGAAGCTATAAGCTAAAATTCCATTATAACTCATTTATAATTTGGACTTGTATAAAAAATATTTAAAATCCACTTCACTTTTACATAAAGATAAATATATTAGACCAGTGTAAACATGCTAATTACCTATCTACTATAGAATATTGCAGATACTAAACGACTGCGTAGCAAAGACTTTCACATTAAGACGATACAAATAAAAGATATCTGAAAATTAAGTAATTAATATACCTATTATGGAGTCATACCCGACATATAAGCACATATTATATGTACAAATCAAAATCAAAATATACCTAATGAACTCTCTAAAAAGCCCATCTAAGCAAAACCGCTTAGTAGCATTTATCACCATTTCGTCACGGCTACGCTCTACAGATGGCAAACTTGAAATTATAATCAATTAATAAATGTTGGTTTCAACATAAAAATCATAACGTTCAGCTTAAAGTGATATGATAAATAGAACTTCAACAAAAACAGTTAATCTTGCCTAGGAGCGGCACAGAAATAATTTACGAGTACGTACAGTGTAGAGGAAAAGATGTGGCATTTCAAATAGAATACATGCCAAAACTATAAATTTAATATATTTCATTCTGGAGATTGTTAATCCACCAAATTTGATAACCTTTTTTATTATAATTTTAAACACGTACCTAAGACTGTTTCTTTCTTTCATCAAAGTAGAAATAGTATAGTGTAGTGACTTCCAAACGTAATGATAAGTGTTAACATATTCACAGATGCAAGAACATATTAGATAGCTCTCCCTAATTTAGTCGTCGAAATAATATACTTTATCTTTGTTATTAATCTAAATACTTTCACGTAATAAATATATAATGTCGTCACATTAGGACGGCGAGGTCAGTAATATTGCAGCGCTGGCCACTAATGACAGCACCAGCTTATTGTTTTAAATCGCCGCCGCCCTCTAATTCGGTGCATCGCCTATAATTACAGCTTCGCTCAGCAAAAAATAACAAATTCACCCCTTCGCCTCGCCATGTGTAAGATATATGGAGACCTTAAATTACTGTTAGATTATGAAATATTAAAAACTATTAAGTATTTCCTAAATTACTTTAATTCGACCCCCGCATTTTATAGAAGGCTTAGGAAAATTTTCTTTCCACTTTCGATTGCGTAAACAGTTAAAACAGAAAAGTTTGTAACGACCATCCAATTACTTTAAGAATCCTCACAGAAGTGCTTCCTCGACCCTAAATTTTTCTCCAATTAAATGCAAAACCCGTCCTGAGCACCGGCAGTGGTTATATAAAATTTAAAGTCCACACAATTCGCGCAACACAAATTTTTATTACCTACGCCCTATAAGTAAGTAAACAAAAAGTACAAATTAGCCAGAGCCTCAACAAAGACGTCCGAGCTATATCCCACTCGGGACACAAGGGTGTAAAAAGTAAAACAATAAGGATTCCGTGCGGCTGCGAGGGGATATTTATTGTTAATGAAAATGGCGGGATTTGAACTAACGTCTTGTAACTAAATACCCCCTCACGGTTAAAGCGAGTACTAATTTGGTTTTTATAGCGCGTCCTTAATTTGACTTGGCGGCATCGCGGCCGCGCCACTATTGCCAGTGAGAGCAATTAATTTGCCCGGATTATATTTTTCCAGGCGCCTACGAGTGGATGGAGAGCGCGAGCAACTCGCCTATGCCTGTAACGCGATCGAACAGAGGAGGAAAAAATACGATAAAACTTAAGCTCTGTTTAATTTGAAGGGTGGTTCTGGGCTATTAAAGTAACACGCTTATGTATTGCAAATTATATTGAAATTTGTCTTCCATTACCGAGCGTCTTCCTCACACAAATGTTGCCCGCATTACGAGCGGGAGATTTTATTCTTCGTTACGCCCACCCTTGTCTCCCGGTTTTTTACGTCAGAAGTTCTGTGGTGCCTTTTTTTCTCGCTAATTAAAACTCTTCCGCGCTGTTTCCTTTTTGAAACGAGATCCAATCAATTAATTTTTCGGCAGCGTAAGCCATCTCTTCAAATTTAGTAGCCTACTAAAACAACTTGCTGGAAAAAACGACAGAATAAAAACTTCAAAAAATATAATAATAGCTATATTAAATTTGCAAACGTCTTTTTATTCTTGACTACTAGTCTACTACTTGTCTTCTATGACTTTGTAAAGACAATCTTAAATAAGTAATGATGACATCTATCATCTATGTTATAATAGCAAGATAATAGTATTCTAATGTCTAAAGAAAATTGAGCAGATTATTACAATGGAAGCTTGGAAACTAGTGGAGTAGAAGCATCGACACAAATGAGACGGTAGCGACGACGCCGTCCCTGAGTAGATCAAGTCACGCATTCAATTGTCTAAGGAATTGAGATTCGTAATGATAAATAAATCAATTTTTAATAAAACTTTTGATTTTTATGTCATATGATTTGAAAACTTTTTTTGTGAAATGAAACGGAATACAACATGAAATGCCATCCAGCCATCACTTACATCTTATTTTTGATATATTTTAAAATAGTACTTGTGATATCTACATTGAAAATGCTAACAATAAACAAAGATATTTTATTAAGGAGTAAATCTCCAAACATTGCTGTGCGGTTTTCAATCAGATGTAATGAAGGCGGCAGGCTATTTGTCGGCAAGGGCACTGGGCAGCGGTAGGCAACGGGAGCACGCGCCGGATTAAATGGAAATCAATAGCTATCGCCGACGTGACCGACTGCCTTTCATCATCTGCCGTCACTGGTACTTCACATTAATTGATACTTACACGATATTATATTAAATTATAATAGTTAATTTTAAAACTAGACATTGGATGAATAATTAAGGCTAATGGATTTAGAGTTAATCTTTAAAGTAAATGTTGTTCCATAATTAGTTAGGAACTCTTAATAAAATAACTAACAAACACTGAAAACACTATTTGTGTACATTTTTTGTTAAAATAGGTACTAGTATTTTCACGCGACTCCACTGCCATGATAGGTAGATAAGTCAGTAAAAAGTTTCTTAAATGTTATTCCTGGATATGGGTAAGTTAAGAAATATATCTTTGCTAGCAATTTCCGCGGCTCCGCCCGCGCCCGAAGGTTGAAAATTTAGGGTAATTTTAAGAATTTTTTGATGCCATATCATAAATATATTAAATTTGAATAAAAATTATCCTACGACCTATTCTCAAACCTACTAAACATGTATACCCAAAAAAATTATAAAAATTGGTCAAGCCGTTTCGGAGGAGTTCGATAACAAACACTGTGACACGAAATTTTTATATATGTATAAGATATTAGACAAATAAAACTATATCTTTATTCTAAATTTTACTCAAAGCGGATATACAATGGATTTTTTTTTCTTCAGCAAGTCGTAAAAGTTAGTTCAAACAAAGCCGCAGAAAGCTCTCGATTAAATCAATGTAGAATTCAATACTAAAGAAATTGACTGGTTCAATTGCCAGTAACTCCAGATTAGCTGTATCTTTCTACGGGAGTCTGTAGAACAATTCCTGTTGAAATCACTACTCTTGAATACGATGACGAAATCAATCGAAACCGCTTGCGATTACTGTCAAAGAATAAAATATTGTACCGAACAGAACCGCCATATCTAAGAAATCGTCAAGTTGTTTTAAGAATCAGAGCTTTATATTTTAATATTGATTCTAAAATTTAATAACTTTAACTATTGACTTGCACTTAGCGTTGTACTACTTTTCAAGATTATTTTTTCATTAATAAAGTTCTAGTCTTATGACTCAGACAGCCAGACATATATTTTATATTATTTTTTTAAAACCACCAAGTGAAGCTAGAGTGTGTACCTAATTTATTACAGCTTAGATCAAATGTGTAATGTAATTCTCGATTAAGTATTTGCTTTTTAACCTTTTATAATTTTACTATACAAAAGAATATAAATAATCTTTGGAAAGTTAGTATGTAGTTATACATTGAACACGTCCGCGGACAATGCGGCTGTACCGACGGAGCACTTCCTTCGATTGTCGGTGTTCGATGATTGATCAATCAATGCATTAGAAAAGCTTAATTGCAGCAATTCCGATTTATTTGTACTGAAGACGTTCGTACAATGTAATTGTGCCTACAAATTCAAGGAAAACGGTACCTAGTAAAAGCAACTCACTGTTTTCGTTTTTGTAAATTAAATGTATTAAAATTAAATACGCTATGGAAAATAACATAAAAGTCATCTGAACAACCGTTAACTCTAGATTATAATTTTGACACGTTTACCATAATTCGTAAAAACAATTGAAATGGCTATTGAACAGATGAAGTTTTGAGGTTATAATCTAGTATGTGTAGTAGCCTTCAAAGGAAGTTCATCTACAAGGCAAAATAATATTTTAATGGAGAATCACTAACACGTTGGCATAGACTTTTCATATTATTATCATCGGCTAATAATAATTATTAAAATAATTTTAATCATTTTTCTACCTATGCTTCTTAGTTCCTACGGCTAGAGAGCCGAGCAAAAAAATACATAGAGATGTATCCTAAATAACAACTTTATTTCCTTTCAGAAACTCTTTGCGGATTCACACTACAGTATTTTACATGTGCGACGCAACATAAATCGCATCGATTATTATCAAAAAATGTGTCTTTATGCATGTACTCTATATGCTATACGCCAATTACGCTTGGTGATACATCCTGTAATAATTCAATAATGGTATGTAAGAAATGTAATGTAGAATGTAATGTAGAGCAACAGTAAAGCGCATCGTAGCATTTTGGAGTTAAAGATGTGGGCAAAAAGATTTCTTGTATTTTTGGTCGGCAGTTGGTAATCATATTTATTTATTTATTTATTTAAAGTACATTAACAACATACATATGAAAACATTTTAGATTGATTTAAATATAACAATTATTCAGATATATATGTCTTTATAAATGTACATAAATTACTCTATAATTACACAATCAAAAGTATATTAGTAATAATAAGTTCATAAAGTCAATAAATTAACGATTAATAAAATTTCTGTCACATAAAAAAGTCAACAACGGTTAATAGGATAAATAAATAAATTAGATAGATTAAATATTGTCGAAAAAGTTAAAAAGTATAAATCCAATTAAAGTCAATCAAATAATATCAAAACAATACATGTCAACCTAAAAAGTAATCTAATAAAAATAAAGTAAAATTTAAGTTTAAATAAAGTACATGTCAAAATAATTAAAATAATCAATCATTCATACAATTTACAATAATAATAATAATGACACTAGTTTTGAATTTTATAATAATTAAATAGTTTTTTTTTGAACGTTGTAAATGTATTGTGAAAAATGTCGATGTCTGGAATTGATTTTAAAAGAGAATTGTATTTGTTACATATACGTAGTAAGGGCGCTTTGTTGCCAACGTGGGATCTTACGCACGGAGTTTCAAATAGTTTATAAATGCGAGTTTTTCTGGGTTTTCTACATGGGACCGATAAAAATATGCTTTCAAGTAGCCCTGAGTGCTTAATCCTGTTGTTAAGGATGTTGAAGAGAAAGCTTAGTTCAAGTATTTCGCGTCTACTTCGAAGAGAGATCATTTTATATCTAACCAGTCGCTCGTTGTATAAACTTCTATGTGAAAAGTCTGGCTCGTGAAAAGACAGGTATTTCGTAAAAGCACGTTGAATACCTTCGATTCGCTGAGAGTGTACGTTATGCAAGGGATTCCAAATAACACTAGCGTACTCCAGACAACTACGAACCAAGGCGTTGTACAGGACTATTTTGGATTGACTGGAAAATCCATGCGCATTCCGCCTAATAAATACTAAATTTTTTGAGGCCTTAACAACCATATTATTTATGTGTGTTACGAAAGTTAACCGCTTGTCTATAGTGACTCCTAGATCTTTAATTTCGGATAATTCCTGTACTGGTGAATTTTCTATTAAGTAACTAGAGACAAGCGGCTTTTTCTTTCGGGTGAACTTTATGTGAAAACATTTACTTACATTAAGAGTCATATGATTTAGATGACACCATTTAATGATATTATTAAGATCACCTTGAACTAAGTGTACGTCTCTTTCATTCTTAACTGTTTTATATATTTTGAGGTCATCAGCAAATAAAGAACATTTACAGTGTTTAACAGTTTTAGTTATATCGTTGATAAATACAAGAAATAATATAGGTCCAAGATGTGAGCCCTGAGGCACCCCACTTTTGGCTATATACACCTCAGATTCGAAGCCAGCTGCAGTAACTGTTAGTGGTCTATTGGTAAGGTACGATTTAAACCAGTTAACTAAATGTTTATTAAGGCCGTACTGACTTAGTTTGCTCAAAAGTATCGGGTGACTTACTTTATCAAATGCGCTGCTAAAATCTGTGTATATTGCATCTATTTCGTCCCCTTTATCTAACGCTAATGCTAGATCCGAGGTAAAAATAGTTAAATTGGTTTGCACTGATAATCCGTTTCTGAATCCATGCTGTGAATTGTTAAGTAGGCTTTCAAAATGCTTACTCAGTATGGGACAGACTAGGCTCTCGAAAAGCTTTGAGAAACACGATAAAATCGATATTGGTCTATAGTTTTTAATATTAGCGTGATCACCCTTCTTAAAAATTGGTACGATTCGAGCCTTTTTCCATTCGTCTGGGAAACAACCTTCCTTTATAGAATAATTAAATATTAGTGCTAGTGGGAAAGCTAAAGCCGAGCCGCATCTTTTAATAAACAAAGGAGGAAGACCATCAGGTCCAGCGCTTTTTTGAATAGCTAATGATTTAATTTTTCTTAAAACGTCTATTTCCCGAAATTCTATTTTCGGAACCGACATAAGATTTGCGTCAGTATTTGTATCATTTTGGATGCTGTTTGCTTGATTTGTTTTGTCTAATCTTTTATCTAGATTTATTATTAAAAGATATAATTTTAATACTACAAAGTTCGGTGTTCTTACTTAAACGGCTTTAATATTTACAATTGTACATACATAAACATTAGCGCTACATACGTATTATAAATAACAATATTTTGTGGAAACTACATATATAAGGACAAATACAAGAAATGTATATTGGCTAACGGTTACACAAAATATGTATGTATGTCCTTATTGAATTCATCTTTCGCTGCCAAAGGCACTTTTTTTTCAAAAATCACTAATTATCTCAGTCGTGTTCCTGGAAGGTTTTCTTATTACAGATTTTGATTTACATCACAATTTTAAACTTAAGTTATAAATTTAAATTCGTAACTTCATAGAGGTGCTTCATGATTCGTTAGAAATCTTACGAGTATATCATCAAACTTTAGTGCCAGCCCTTAGCTATTAAGTAGGCAATAATTGAAATAGATACCTAATCAAGATATTTATCCGCCGTTTACTTGTGAATTACACAAAATTGTCGTATATCCATTACCTATTCATTCATAAATGAAGTCATTTTCTTTAAGCTAGACAAATTAGTTAGTTAACTTGAACTGTTGTCTTGGTAAAACATTATGGTTTACCTTCATGAATCACGCAGAGGGAAATTTAAATAGAAATCGTTACATTACATTATCTAACCAAATAATAAATTAGAATCAATTCTTCATTTTTAGAGGTGTATCTTAGATACAGTTGACTTCTACGACTTTGTGTAAAATGGAGAAGACACGGTGGAGATTAAGTTGAAGTATTACCTGTTAAAATGTTGCATTTTAACTTTAAGAAATAAATAAGTCTATCTAGGTAATTAAGGCTGGCTGATTACAAATAGATGTGATTCTTAGCGATGGTAGATGAAAACCAATATTTAATTAACCAATCCCATATTAAATAAAAGCTCTACTAGATTTCGTAAACGTAACAGTGGTAATGAAGAATTTCACAATATCCCTTTATAAATGAAACTACCTTTTCGGATTTTGTCGCAGATTTATTTTGATTTTTAGTTCCCGACGTTTCGAATGCTTTACAGCAATCATGGTCACGGGAGAGATTAGGTCTATACCTAATGTCGAATATTCGCGTAAATCTAAGAAAGTATAATATCCCTTTATTCGCTAGCTATTTAATTATATCGTACATATATTAATTGAATTAATGCTATTCTATAAAATATTATATAAACTGACAAATATAAATAAATAACAATAAACGTTAGAACTTCGCGCTAATACTCTACAGAAGTGCGGCTGACCGTTGTTTAGTAAACAATACCCCGACACTAACTTAGTAAAGCAATATCTGCAAAAGGACAAAATATCGCTGCAAATAAACATTTAAGTTTATGGACTCGAAAGATATTACCGATTCGTGATCTCCTTTTTCTTTAGTTTCGCGTTTCGGTCCAGCGGCCATATTGGCGACATGTGGCGGGAGATTTAGGCGGGAAACGTGCCTTGCCATATTAGATTATGTCGAAATGAATTGCGCGCTACTATTGGATATGTTATTGACGTAGATTTGCGATCGGAGGAACGAACTGATATTTCGTATTGTTATTAGAGACGCTCCCCGCGGACGTGCACGGCGTCTCAAGTATCCTCCGATACGCCGCCCGGACGCCCTTATGGGCCTATCGTTTAGGCCTCTTTATATTTTTCTTATGTAAATACAGTTTTATATCCAATGATCTTTATTTATGTGGGAATCGTTTTAACGAAATACATCTATATTCGGTCCCAGTGTTCAAATTTTGTGACGCATGTAAATGTTTCGGATTAAGGAATTAGGGTTATATTAACGTAAACATTATAATTGATAAAATGAATATAAAGTATTTTAAACACAAGCTATTAATTAAAAATTAAGGCTAAGGTTTAAATGAGAAATTTTGAGTAAAAAAAAAATGATTACTACAAAAACCTTATTTTTCTGCTATAAGACGTTGCTTCATACCAAATTTCAAGATTCTGAGTTTTCGGGAAGTACCCTGTTGATTTTGATTCCCTTGCGAGTGTCGTCGATTTGCAGCAAAAACGGCAGCATCTTTTGATCGCGTTGGTTTAGAAGTTTGACTTTTTCATAGCTCCAAGGGACAGTAGACGGGTCTACTGTATTTGATATGAATTTCAGCTTGATACCTCCACGCGTTCCTGAGAAAAAGGGTTTTGACAGACATACAGACGGACAACAAAGTGATCACTTTACATCACATACTATAAGGGTTCCGTTTTTTCTTTTTGGCGTAGGTACGGAACCCTAACAAACACTATATAAACATAATGAGGTTGATATAAAATTAATTATTATTATTATTTTACATTAAAACAGATTATCTAAAACTATGCTTACAATGTAAATATGTAGGTACCTATAAATTATATTTCATACACAACGCAAGCTTTGGTAGAGAGTTTATTTACTGACAACACTCTAGAGACTATCAATACCATAATATAACTTTAACGCTCCTCGTATTCAACTTCAGTGAAATCATTAATTAATTTCAGAAACTCTTATCCGCACTTCCAATAACATCACGAGTTCGAGAAAGCGGCTCTCATAATTCCTAGAAAAGGATGTATTACATAATGACTACATAAGAGGGATTTACAAACAGACACACTTTAAAAGTACCTCGAATTTGAAGTGTCGTCAAAGATCAAACGGAGCTTGCGCCAGTGAGTGCTGTTAAAACATCTTTAAGGGCCTTCGAACGGTAAACAGTAGCTACGACCTAGGTATAAGTTAGAAGAAAACGCGTATTATTTTGAACAAAATATTGTTCTAAACATTTTTAAAGTATTGAGGTAGAATATCTCAATACGCTCAATTCTTCTCAAAGCAAATATGTCAGTCAAAGAAGTGATTTATTAGAGGTGGACGGATTTAAATAATAATTTGTGTTCTTTGTTCGTCAATTAAAAAAACTGGTAAAAAAGATGTTGAGACATAGTAGAAAATGATAAAAAATATTAATTTATGATTAAATTTAACATGCGTATAGTATCAAGACTTTTAATAGTTATTCGCTTTTAACTTAAGATCAAGGCGTACCGCGGCGTGCTTTGAACTCAAGGGTAGTTATGAAAATTAATAAAGCGACGTGTAATTGCTTCCGATAAACAGACGCGCAGAGGCACACCCATTTTTTGTCGACCCTCTAATGATTTTATGAATACAATGTAAATGTGATACGATGTGATAAGATTATTAGTGATTTAAAAATGAATATACTTACATCTTTTATTAGATCTTTATGTTACATAATTACAAATATCTTAAAACTAAATTGAAAAAATCAAAGAAGGTAAGTATGAATGTTTTTAATGACTTTAAAAAACCTTTCAGTCTAGTGAGCTCATGAGTACATCATTTTAATCATATTGACCTATATGGAGCAATTAGGAGAAAATATTATGTAAAAATATTTTACACACTGTTCTCATCATTAATATTCTTCAATGTGCCACGAGTTGCTATTAAACACGCACACCTGTCATTTGTGATAACATTATCTCCGCGTAAGTAGCACTGCAGCCGTCGGGAACATAAAAGAAAATCTACACTTAGCAGACAACTTGCCTAACATAACATTAATTATACCAACTACTTGACTGGCGCCAATGGCCATAAAGAGATATTTTTAGAGTTTGTTTAGGATATCTTAGATCTAAGATTTTTATAATATTAGGTCTCGTCTTACTTTATTATCTTTTATAATCGTTAAAAATGAGTGAATTAGTCGGAATAGCGCAGAAACAAATTTCTGCGCTATTCCGACTAATCTGAACTTTGACGATCTATATAATAAATCTAACCCAAACCTACTTTTATGTTTTAAATACTTAAAACTTTTAATATAATGTCATTTAGTACTTTCTTAGGTTTACAGTTACAGTCTCGCCCGTGACCTTGATTGCGGTAAAGCAGTCGAAACGTCGGGTACTAAAAATCAAAATAAATCCGCGACAAAATCCGAAAAGGTAGTTTCATTTATAATATTGTCATTAATAATAGGAATGTAGAAGAACTCTACTAATTGTATTGACTTTTATAGAGAATTGCTCTAAGGAAGAGGTAAAGTGCTCGCTTGGAAAACCAAGTGAAGTGGGTTCGAACCCCGGTCCCGCACCTCTGACAGTCAATTGCGAATCATTTCCGAAATAAATCCAGTAGTGAGACAGTAAAAAAGGAATTAATACAATACAGAGCAATGACAATACCCCTTTATAATTACCTGCATTAAATCTTTGTGTAAACTATATTAAATAATAATACAAGTTGACTGATATCACTTACATTGTACCTACACGTCATAATATGCAATGTAAATAGACCACACGCAAAAACTGCCAATCTTATTCAACTAAATCATTACCAATTCATTTATATTTATACGCAGAGCTCACGACTCATCTCGAGAAACGTATAAAGCTAAAAGAACCTATCAATAAAACCGAACTTAACGTGTTCCGAAATAAAACACTTTGTTATTAAGTTGACAAGCAACCGTAAAAATGTTCCTTTAAAATGTAAAATAAACAGATCAATCATGTTAAAGCGATCCCACCGGGCTCGATCTCCGAAAAGAAGCCTACGTAAGCGTCTATTATAAAGCACAGATGTTACCACAAGACTGATTTTGTTTTTCGTCCCTGTTGTACCCGCATTTAGTTATATCGTTTGAGCGGGATGAATTATAAAAGTGATACGTATTTTTTTATTCTCTTTCAAAACAAGAATTGTTCTACATTCAGTGTGATTGACACGCGGTCGCCGGCGGCGCGGCGCCCCCCGACGCGAGGTATTAAGCATTTCACAAGATGGCCCTACCAGTATTATCATTTTATAATTTATTACGCTAATTACGAAAGGTCCGCATTAAAAATAAAACAAAAGTACAACAGGGGTCATTTTTATATCGTAGACGCGTTGCGGACAAGCATTGTGTTACTTTTCATGTAAATAAATCTACAAGGGGACCTCATCAATCAAGTTGTCGTATGAACGGGAAGTCCCGTTTCAAATTATTATGCAGATCTATGATTAAAAGATTTAAAAATAACGAATTTACGTCATTTTTTTATTATTATGTAACCCTTTCATATTTCAATATAGCTACTTTTTATTTACAAAAAAACGAAACAAAACTTTAAGTGATTTAGTCGGGCGTGTTTTCATTTATGTCACAAGTTATTTGTCATCTTAGTTGTAAATGACAGCCTTAAACGTTGTTAATTAATCACTTCTAGAACAAATCTTTAACTCATGCTACAAAATTGTGTTCTTTAGTTAAATAGAGAAATAAGCATGTAATAACAATGATTATATTTAACAACACAATAAGGAATACTATAAATATTTATTGCTGCATATTCATGGAGAGTAATAAAGCAGTATGGGCAGGACGGGTCTAATTGAATCCGCCACGACGTGAGAAGACTAACCATCGGCTAATCCTCGGACCCGGCCCATACATGACCCGTACATGTATATAATTGGAGATTTTACGAGATAGCACTATAACAACTAATTAAAGACCCTCCTTCCATAATAGAGAGGAACTTAGGCAGAAATAACACCAAGTAAGTTTTGATATACGTAATAATTAATTAAACTTATTTTACATTATTTCTAGCACTCTAAGATAACTATTATTCTCGAACGACAATCACGGATCAACTACTTCAGTAATAAAAGATTATCATCTGTAATACGGGCTTACCCAAACTCAGCCCATTTGGTTAAACTGAGCGCGTGAATTTACAATCTACTTAACAAATACACGGCCTGACTCTGAATACCTATCTATTAGTAAGTTAATGTACTTACAAAACTGTCTTAAGTCTAAACAGTGAACACAGAACAACGAATTGAATCAAATTGAATAAGCCAAAGCGGTAAAATGTTAAATACTTTGAGAAGCATGCAAATATACGGTTTAAATGGTTAATTATGAAATTTACGTTTTACTCATTCTAATAAGTGACGAACATTTTTATTTTAACGGGCGAAAGATGAAAACAAAAAAAAACAGATAGGTAAAATAAGTACACGCAGAAAAACATTTTTGTACATATTTTAATAAAAGTTATTTTAAGTTCATTATACATATAGGTACTTATTTAAAATTTAGTTTTATTTTTATTACAAATTTTTCCAATGGAGCTTCATAGACTACGTATGGCTACGGTTAACGGTATGAAGTCAAATTACTCTTTGGTATAGTTGTTACTTTGTACACATTTACATAGACGTGGGTATATAGGCGTCAAGTTAAGTGAAACAGGGATTTAATGCGTATTTCGTCGCGTTTCCCTACTTTCTCCGTGAGCCGGTAAGCTGCGGCACACTCGCAATACAAACATCGCCACTGAGCCTAAAAGAGCTTTGGCTTAGCGCTTCTCGCACTCAACTTGATATCAGACTTCTAACTTGTAATTCCAGATACAGACGCTGAAATGACGTAAATTCTCGCATCTAAATTTAGGCAAATAATCTGAAACTATCAAATTAGTACACCTTATATAGCTATAAAAGAATATTTACACAATATAGATACATAAATGATGTATTGGGTCTTCAACCTTATAACAAACTATAGTGGCTAGGTTATTTGACACGAGACTAGTGCGGTATAGCGACGTCACAAAGGCTGTCCTGCGTCCACTCCGCAAGACTACGTGGTCACAAGCGTAATCCTTATTTATGGTAAGACGCCGCCCGACGCCTCCGCTGAACTGACTATTTGTCAGGCCCAGTGCCCGCTGCCAGTATCAATCTCGAGACTTAGCATATTGACTCTACCGCATTTGCAATATGTCATAACGTCTCTATTCACTATTCGCTGAATACGCCCATGCAGTTGATAAACAGTCTATTAACTGCAAACGCGAACAATAATAATAGAGTCACAAAGTGACTAACAAAAGTGAATCTGAATCACCCCCGGCAGCTTAAATACAGCGGGAGGCGCCCGCTGGACAAACGACACCAGCCCCGAGCGGCCGTTACGAGATCGCACTAAATTACGCGCAAGTTACGTGGGCATGTCTGACTATTACAGCTCTATTTTGGCAAGTCATAACAGGCCGGGTGCCCCGTAGCGGGAGGTCAATCTGACCATTATGTAGTTGCAAGTTTTTTCAATGACCACACTGACCGCAGCCCCTATGGTGTGTATGAGATAAAATCGTAAATTATAACCCAATTCCATAGCTGTTAAATCTTGACAGATGAAAAGGCTTAAAGCTGAGCGTTAGTATTGCTGCCATATCGTTAACATTTCAAATAAAATAGGGGCACTTCAATGTAAAGACATTATAGAATGATTAACGTTGCATATATTGTTTGTGTTTCCATAAAACGGGATAAGATTTTAAATTGTGTTTTAAATGAGTGATACCCATTGCAGTGCATATGTCACAATAATTCTATCCACAGGAAATTTATGAAACTTACTCCTTTTTATTTTTTAAATCTATTCAGATAAATAAAATGTCTGTTTCCAACCTCAACAACATTTTGATTGTCTGTCTGTCTATTTGTTCCCGCTAATCTCTTTAACGGCTGACCCTGACAGTTAGCTCATGTGATGTTTTAGGTAATAACTTAGATACGCTTATTTTAGAAAAAGAATAAGAGTTCCAGTAAAGAACATTTAGGTATAACGTGCCTAGGGACAAACACGAATGAAGCGAGTGTGTGTCGCTAGTTTTAACTATGTATATTGGTAAATTTGAATTATTCTTTTATTATTAGAAATTTAAAAGTCTGGGAATTAATATATTTCACATTAAATATAATGTAAAATTAAAAAAAAATAAAGAACGTACCTAGTTAGTTTCGTGCGTTGAGTGTTAGGTACATATTTGCTGAAAGGCTATTTAATCATATACAGCAGTAAAATTTCGATAAAATATTATTTTATACGTATAGATGTCGTGTTTGAAATGCGATTATTAAATTAAAGTACAAGGATCAGTGAGCGCCGACCCCCTGCCGCTCGGACCATTCTGTGCGCCCACTATGTGCTCGATATTAGTACTCACAGATTTTGTTGGAAAACGAAACTACTTTGATACTTAGTGATTATAATACGAGTAATCTTTATATATATAAATATCGTTTGTGAGTGTGTATGTAATTGAACTCCTCCTAAACGGCTGGACCTTTTTTGATAAAATGTTTCGTGTGTTTTCGAGTGCATTAGAGAATGATTAGGATTCACAATTCGGTCCACTACAAAATTTATTTTTCGAATTAATTAATTATTTATACTTGACAGTAAATACTAAATAGCATATTCAATTATAAATAAGTCATTGCTAGGCAACGCTCATGCGTATTAAAACATTTCACCTGTACACATAAAAAACGTTTATATTCTTTTGGAGCAAAAGTGTACTCTATCGGGTCCGCTAGCATAATATAATATTCAAGTCCAAGGATCAATAACTTTAAATAAACTCTATAATTTATAGTGACACTTCATTGGACCACTAAAAGAAAGATTATACTCCTAATTTGTTTTCATTTACTGTCATTCATTGCACTATCGCTTGTAAGTTGTAATATCCCTAATAATACTTACTTAGTAATAACCAAGGCTAGTTTAATTAAAGTAAAGTAGGTAAGTACAATATTTAGTTACAGATGCGGTATTATTTTATTAATAATAGAATAAAAGTACAAAAATTCAATGTTCAAGACATCATGAATGATCTACTGGCAGCTATCATTAATGCTTAAACAATAAAGGTGACCAGTGATCGTGAATAACGGCGGAGCTTGCATGCGGGACAGATGATTTCCAGACCGTAAGTTGTTAAATCTAAGCACTTGACAAATTTTAATCATATTAAAATCCTATTAAATTTTATTTAATGTTCTGCGTTATCAATTTTATACAAGCTCTGAAATCTAGTTTTGACGATATCATTAACAAAAGAATACAATACAAAAATTCATAACGGACCATAAATAAGTAGGCTTTTATAACGTGTTTTAATTTATCTCAAAATTTTAATAGTATAAAAAGTGTAGTATGCAAATAATATTTTATCTTAAAATAAAGTTCAATTTAGTTAAGCTACTTTCCTATCATAAACACAGGCTGTCCTTTAGAAAACAAATTTCATATAAAAATATTGTAAATCAAACGTTTCTACGGTGCCATAAACAAAACGTAACCTTTACGATCTATGACGAATCTGAATTACAATCATAATCTTTGTCCAACGCACTCTTGACGCATTCTGGCTAATAAAATAACTCATGTCCAATTTATGTTAATACAATAAATAGTAACATAAATAATTTTGAATGAAGGCACAAAAGATAATTTAAATTTATGAAGATAGGCGGGCTTTCTTAAATTGTCCTAACTTCATCTAGGATTCGAATAAGTAGGACCTATTATAGAACTCTTGTTATTTTATTGGCAATTATCACGTTGGATGAAATCTACATGAGAATATGCTGAATATAATTGTGTAAGAAAAATGAACTTGTTTTTACTTTAAATTAATATCAAACAAAAAGAAACTTTAAATAGGAAAATTGCTAAAAGCTTCATCAAAATTTGACATTTGCGACTTTCCAAAAATTATAATAATATATCAACAATTTACATATCCTGAGGCGTTACGAAGTGTTCGCGTGAAGAAACATAACCGCAGCAATAATGACACAGTAAATAATTCATAATTGTAGCAGAGAACAGTTATTTAAATGGTAAGAGCGACAAACCGACAGATGCTTGCAGCCATCTTGCGGCTGCGACGAAACTATCGCATGCCACCTTCGTGACTTTGCGGTCAAAATGTCACCGTTTAAAATCAAATTTCGGTTAAAAAACATCAAATTGTTCTGTAATCATTAAATGCAAGTATTATTGAAACGATATAACGGAAAAGGTCTGATGTAATTCGTAATAATAACTAATTTCTTTAATTATATATATTAAAAATATTTCAAATTATTTTAACGTCCACTACACTTCAATGATTTCGTGGTTTAAATGAAATTCAGAATATTCTTTACTCGAGTTATAAGCAGCATGAAACAAAACATTAAAACAAAAATTAAACGATTAATAATAAGTATAACTATTCACACATAGTAAGACTTTTATGGATATTTTAAGAAAGAAATATATTAAGTAGTATATTTCTTCATTAAGTGTTGTAAATAATAATTTATTAAGTAATAAAGTACTTATGTAGAGCAATATTCATACATTTTTCTGCATAAGTTCTTGTTTATTCATTCAAATTACTGTAAATGTTATGCCATGTTATGCCATTATTAATAATTATTATGTAGTAGTATAATTGATTCACATTTTCATATATTTTATTTATGTATCTTATAAAAAGTTTTTTAAAAACGTTTGCAATTTGAATAAATATGAACTACCTAGAATAAAGTAATAATAGTAATAGTCATAGATTTTTTTAATTGCTTTAAAACTTACAATGCATAAGGACATTTACTGGAAGTAATTTATAATGCAGAAATCGAAATTTATATGAAATCAGAGAAATAATTACATGTTAAAAATAATAAAATTACGCAAATTTGATTAAAACAAGCGTCTTATTTCGTTTCACTTGACTTAAAATGTTTTTTAAAAGAATAATACACCTTTTTGGGATCTATTTTTTTATACTTTGTTATTTAACGCAACGATGCATGTAACGTCATCTATTGACATTTATTTGAACTATTTTTTCTTTATTCGTGAGACTTATTTGTATCACTAATAAAATAAGGATATCCACGGACAGATAGGTTACAGGACTTGCCGGTTTTTATAATTATACTAGCAACTCACACATGCTTTGATTTGGCCCTTATAGGTTGCAAGACCTATATGAATGAAGTGGATAGTACCTAGACCTACTGAAGTGTAGTCTAATAGTCTAATAAATCTATACATATAATACAATTCTATCTTAGTCGAATCTGTACATTGAATATTTTTTGGAAATTCTTATTGAAATAGTCATTATTATCGATACAGAGGCCGTATCTATTGTTTTTAGAATTTTGTCTGTCTGTCTGTCTGTGACCGCGTCACGAGAAAACCACTTGACAGATTTTGATGAAATTTGGTATGATGATAGCTGGTAATCCGGATCAGGATATAGGATACTTTTTACTGCTGAAAAATATCTCATTTTTGAGAAATCTCAAGTAACCGTTAAAAACTAACTGACACATGGAAGAAGAAAAGTTCCGTGGTAAAACATCACACGGTATGTAAAATCTAAGTAACTAACTTACTTTGTATTTATATAGGAGAATTTACAAACACACACACACACATACACACACACACACACACACACACACACACACACACACACACACACACACACACACACACACACACACACACACACACAACTTTCTCATTTCTAATATTGACAAAAATAATTTCCCTCCTTTTGAAATAAAACGAATTAATTACTTTAACTGAAAATATTTTTATAAAAACAAAGAAGCTGGTTAAAATATTTAATTTTTTATGAAATATTTAAAGCGTATCTAAACGTCTGGATGAGGCTATACGGAGTTTATTAATCAACGGGAGACATCTCGAGCTCTAGATTTTTCTTCAATCTTCATTATTTCCCGAGAGCGGTTCTGATGAGAAATTAATCCAGGGCAGGTGGCCGCAGGTGCCGGCCACTCTTATATCGCAGTAATCCGTGCGTTTCTGTTTACATCCAATAGCTACGAGGATAAGACACGACTCTACATTTTATACGTTAAATGATACATGTTGTTAATGTTGCAAAAAATAGTTTTATTGATAGATTATGTACTTAATATTTCTTAAAAACTTACATGTATCATACTATATATGAAATATAATAAATCATGAGAAAGTTACATAATATTAATAATTATTTCCTATCCCAATAAATTTAAAATAATTCTCCTCATTTTGTTAACGCCTAAATTATATTTTTAACAGATTAATGAACTGTCCATTAAGCCAAATTTACTACAAAATAAAATGGAAAGAAATTGTTAAACAAGAACTAGAAACGTATATCTGTGAGCAAGTAATAATTTGTTTTCAGTTTAATATTGTCATTCCGGGCGAGCTAAAGCGGGCGCCTTCAGCCGTAAACTTGGTAGGAAAGTGGCAGATTTGAAGGAAACTTGAAGCTACGACGCGTAATCCGGACATATCTCAGTACATTGCTCAGCGACACAGCGGGACTTAGCGAAAGCCGCGCCGCAGATGCTTATCTCAATAACAGTTTTATTTATTTTTGCGAGCGCCTGATCCACTCCCGGCGGATCTGTCTAAATGAAAATAGAGGGGCGTGTTCACCTCGCGATGTTAAGTGACGTGCATTCGTATTGAGGTGTACCAAAGCTACCGTGAATTTCTTACGCATGGCTAAATTTAAATGACATTTGCTATACAATAAAATACTTTATCGCTGCATGAAAGCGATGGCGTTATGCATTTGGAAATGACGAGATGTACGTTTTAGTGGAAATTCTAAAGTTAACGTAGTGTAATAATAACTTGAAGTAATGAGTGCCATATAATTATATTATTAAATAATTATACTGAAAAAAGAAGAGGTGAAAAACGCAACAATTTTCATGGAGCGGCAAGCACGTCTAACGAGGCGGGGGTTAGTTGCTCTAATGAACATGTCTAGCTAGGAAAAATGAAAAATATAAATGCGTACCTATTTCTCTATTCTGTTATTTTACTCTTACTACTTATCTACTCTGTACAAAAAGAAATTAGTTATTTTTTATTAATTATTTTTTATTATTATTACTAAATATCTTCAATGTGATGATTCGAAAAATTAAAAATAATACTTTAATTTAAACTTTTATTTTCACTGATCGGATATCTATAATTCCGAAGAACTTAATTCGATAACAGGCGGATGTTGGGGCTTCTTGTGTAAACGTAGATAATCTCGCAGAAGTATCAAGTTTTCATAGTGCTCTCTCGAAGAGTCAAGGAGTTTCATGCAAGCGCGCATAGTTTCCGCTTGCCGGTCTCGCACTTCTTCAATGACAGCGCCTATTGCTTGAGTCACGGTCAACATATTTTCAACTATCTCGTCAAGACTGAAAATCGTTTATTTTTATTTAAAGTGTTTATCACAGTCATCAGTATAAGTAATCATCAGTATAATTAGTTTTTATTTTGTATCATTATTTATATTATTACCTTTTTAAATTATAAAAAGTATTGTATTTTCACAAAGTAGATTATTAATAAATTTTTTTCAACAGTTTTTACTAAATAAACATTTCATAAAATGTAGGTAAGTAAAGTTTAAAGAATGTGTGTTTTACTTACTGTCGTTTCCGTATTTCGAGATAAAAACAAAAATATATAACAAGGAGCGTTATCATAGCAGCATTGAGCTGAGGCCAAGAGAGATACTGATCGAAGATGTGAAGACGTTCAATGTGTATTTTAGGAATTACGTCTGAAATAGAAAAGCCAGGCACTAGAAGGGTTATGGGAAGGCCAAAAATTGCCAACCCCATAAGCACAGACACAGCATTTCTACAAAACATTTATATGTTTTAATTTAGTAAATAATATACAGTATTATATTTTACAAAATAAAAATTTGGCAATGATTGAAAAGATGTTAGTGTCATCTGTCAAAAATATTTTTATAATCGTTGTTTTATCTATTACCTACCATATTAGGTACCTATCCGCTGGGTGCGTGACTCTAGCGCCATCTAACGATACAACTCACGGTGGCTCTTTTGAGAAAATATACATGTATTGTATGCCAAATAGCTATTGAAAAAATAAAATAAACTTGAAAAAAAATTTTTTTCAATGTTAAATGTGATATATTACACAGAGTGTACATTAAATTAATTTTTTTTCCGTGGGTCAGCTGAAAACAGCAAGTAAAATAAATACAACAACTAAAACAAGTCTCAATAAGTGAATTAGGTTGGCCCAACTTTTTTGATTTACGGATTTTTTTTATTTTTAATTGTTTGTTCGTCTTTTGTTCGTTAATGTTCGAATGTAGAAATTGTTTGTACGTCTTTTATTTATTTATAATTAATTAAACAAATGTTCACCCTTAAGTTGGCCCCCTTTACTAGATATCTTTATTTTTATCGCTCAGATTAATTAATTTTGATCAATTATCGTTGGTTCGACGACTATTGGTGATTGTTCGATCATAAAAACAATTAAATTCCCAATTATTAATTATTTTATATCTAATAAGCAAACCATCACTTCATTGTCTGGCAACCGGAAACTTATAAAATTTACAATTACTATTTCTACTAGTATTTTTGCAATCGATTACACAACAACTCTGATGACCCATTTTATTTTATTTATTTAATTTAACTGACACACGTGTTATTTTATGGTCATAAATAATAAAGAGCCACTCGTAGTTCTGTTTTGGTCCGCAGCGGGCGCTGACATCACTTTTGTTTCCCCCACCATGCCTTACGCACCCAGCGGATACAATTGTATTATTCTATCTAAAGATATACAAGTTATGCCTACCTAACATTTTTCAGTTATATAAAACATATTTTTTATTGTGAAAACTGTAATATTATGTACATTTAAACATGCGCTAATAGCCCGGTCAATTTAGACCAAAAAAAGAGGGTGAAGGTACATAAAGTCCCATCAAGCTGAAAATCAGTAAAATTGTTCAAAACATAATTATAAATAATATTTGAAAGTTCCCCATCATTCCCGTGTATGGAAAATTTTTTATTCAAGATCAAAATCAAGAAAATGAGTTTTTCGCGATTTACAGCAAAACGGTAAGTTTTATCATAAAAGTACCTTAGATAAAAATTGTAGATCATAAAATTATCTATAAAAAATGTATCAATACTTTTTTTCCTACGAGCCACCGTTTCTGAGATATAACGATTCAAAAAGTTATAAAAGTTGTTATCGTCATAATATGCATGAGTACGCCACGTATATACATCTCTAGAGTTGTTATATATTATATATTATAATATATTCAATTATTATACGAGGCTTGTGTTATGGATACTATATGAATATGAATGAAGTGGATAGTACCTACTTAAGTGTAGTCTAATAGTCTAATAAATCTATACATATAATACAATTCTATCTTAATCGAATCTGTACATTGAATATTTTTTGGAAATTCTTATTGAAATAGTAATTATTATCGATACAGAGGCCGAATCTATTGTTTTTAGAATTTTGTCTGTCTGTCTGTCTGTGACCGCATCACGAGAAAACCACTTGACAGATTTTGATGAAATTTGGTATGGTGATAGCTGGTAATCCGGATCAGGATATAGGATACTTTTTACTGCTGAAAAATATCTCATTTTTGAGAAATCTCAAGTAACCGTTAAAAACTGACTGACACATGGAAGAAGAAAAGTTCCGTGGTAAAACATCACACGGTATGTAAAATCTAAGTAACTAAATACCGGTCTTTAAAACGCGGGCGGAGCCTTTGTATTTATATAGGAGAATTTACAAACACACACACACAAACTTTCTCATTTCTAATATTGACAAAAATAATTTCCCTCCTTTTGAAATAAAACGAATTAATTACTTTAACTGAAAATATTTTTATAAAAACTAAGAAGCTGGTTAAAATATTTAATTTTTTATGAAATATTTAAAGCGTATCTAAACGTCTGGATGAGGCTATACGGAGTTTATTAATCAACGGGAGACATCTCGAGCTCTAGATTTTTCTTCAATCTTCATTATTTCCCGAGAGCGGTTCTGATGAGAAATTAATCCAGGGCAGGTGGCCGCAGGTGCCGGCCACTCTTATATCGCAGTAATCCGTGCGTTTCTGTTTACATCCAATAGCTACGAGTATAAGACACGACTCTACATTTTATACGTTAAATGATACATGTTGTTAATGTTGCAAAAAAATAGTTTTATTGATACATTATGTACTTAATATTTCTTAAAAACTTACATGTATCATACTATATATGAAATATAATAAATCATGAGAAAGTTAATATCAATAATTATTTCCTATCCCAATAAATTTAAAATAATTTTCCTCTGTTGTTAACGGCTAAATTATATTTTTAACACATTAATGGACTGTCCATTAAGCCAAATTTACTACAAAATATAATGGAAAGAAATTATTAAACAAGAACTAGAAACGTACATCTGTGAGCAAGTAAAAATTTGTTTTCAGTTTAATATTGTCATTCCGGGCGAGCTAAAGCGGGCGCCTTCAACCGTAAACTTGGTAGGAAAGTGGCAGATTTGAAGGAAACTTGAAGCTACGACGCGTAATCCGGACATATCTCAGTATATTGCTCAGCGACACAGCGGGACTTAGCGAAAGCCGCGCCGCAGATGCTTATCTCAATAACAGTTTTATTTATTTTTGCGAGCGCCTGATCCACTCCCGGCGGATCTGTCTAAATGAAAATAGAGGGGCGTGTTCACCTCGCGATGTTAAGTGACGTGCATTCGTATTGAGGTGTACCAAAGCTACCGTGAATTTCTTACGCATGGCTAAATTTAAATGACATTTGCTATACAATAAAATACTTTATCGCTGCATGAAAGCGATGGCGTTATGCATTTGGAAATGACGAGATGTACGTTTTAGTGGAAATTCTAAAGTTAACGTAGTGTAATAATAACTTGAAGTAATGAGTGCCATATAATTATATTATTAAATAATTATACTGAAAAAAGAAGAGGTGAAAAACGCAACAATTTTCATGGAGCGGCAAGCACGTCTAATTACATTCTTTAACGTAATTGCTAGTTCCAGATTGGTTTTTCGCGTCAACAACGTCCCACGAGGCGGGGGTTAGTTGCTCTAATGAACATGTCTAGCTAGGAAAAATGAAAAATATAAATGCGTACCTATTTCTCTATTCTGTTATTTTACTCTTACTACTTATCTACTCTGTACAAAAAGAAATTAGTTATTTTTTATTAATTATTTTTTATTATTATTACTAAATATCTTCAATGTGATGATTCGAAAAATTAAAAATAATACTTTAATTTAAACTTTTATTTTCACTGATCGGATATCTATAATTCCGAAGAACTTAATTCGATAACAGGCGGATGTTGGGGCTTCTTGTGTAAACGTAGATAATCTCGCAGAAGTATCAAGTTTTCATAGTGCTCTCTCGAAGAGTCAAGGAGTTTCATGCAAGCGCGCATAGTTTCCGCTTGCCGGTCTCGCACTTCTTCAATGACAGCGCCTATTGCTTGAGTCACGGTCAACATATTTTCAACTATCTCGTCAAGACTGAAAATCGTTTATTTTTATTTAAAGTGTTTATCACAGTCATCAGTATAAGTAATCATCAGTATAATTAGTTTTTATTTTGTATCATTATTTATATTATTACCTTTTTAAATTATAAAAAGTATTGTATTTTCACAAAGTAGATTATTAATAAATTTTTTTCAACAGTTTTTACTAAATAAACATTTCATAAAATGTAGGTAAGTAAAGTTTAAAGAATGTGTGTTTTACTTACTGTCGTTTCCGTATTTCGAGATAAAAACAAAAAAATATAACAAGGAGCGTTATCATAGCAGCATTGAGCTGAGGCCAAGAGAGATACTGATCGAAGATGTGAAGACGTTCAATGTGTATTTTAGGAATTACGTCTGAAATAGAAAAGCCAGGCACTAGAAGGGTTATGGGAAGGCCAAAAATTGCCAACCCCATAAGCACAGACACAGCATTTCTACAAAACATTTATATGTTTTAATTTAGTAAATAATATACAGTATTATATTTTACAAAATAAAAATTTGGCAATGATTGAAAAGATGTTAGTGTCATCTGTCAAAAATATTTTTATAATCGTTGTTTTATCTATTACCTACCATATTAGGTACCTATCCGCTGGGTGCGTGACTCTAGCGCCATCTAACGATACAACTCACGGTGGCTCTTTTGAGAAAATATACATGTATTGTATGCCAAATAGCTATTGAAAAAATAAAATAAACTTGAAAAAAAATTTTTTTCAATGTTAAATGTGATATATTACACAGAGTGTACATTAAATTAATTTTTTTTCCGTGGGTCAGCTGAAAACAGCAAGTAAAATAAATACAACAACTAAAACAAGTCTCAATAAGTGAATTAGGTTGGCCCAACTTTTTTGATTTACGGATTTTTTTTATTTTTAATTGTTTGTTCGTCTTTTGTTCGTTAATGTTCGAATGTAGAAATTGTTTGTACGTCTTTTATTTATTTATAATTAATTAAACAAATGTTCACCCTTAAGTTGGCCCCCTTTACTAGATATCTTTATTTTTATCGCTCAGATTAATTAATTTTGATCAATTATCGTTGGTTCGACGACTATTGGTGATTGTTCGATCATAAAAACAATTAAATTCCCAATTATTAATTATTTTATATCTAATAAGCAAACCATCACTTCATTGTCTGGCAACCGGAAACTTATAAAATTTACAATTACTATTTCTACTAGTATTTTTGCAATCGATTACACAACAACTCTGATGACCCATTTTATTTTATTTATTTAATTTAACTGACACACGTGTTATTTTATGGTCATAAATAATAAAGAGCCACTCGTAGTTCTGTTTTGGTCCGCAGCGGGCGCTGACATCACTTTTGTTTCCCCCACCATGCCTTACGCACCCAGCGGATACAATTGTATTATTCTATCTAAAGATATACAAGTTATGCCTACCTAACATTTTTCAGTTATATAAAACATATTTTTTATTGTGAAAACTGTAATATTATGTACATTTAAACATGCGCTAATAGCCCGGTCAATTTAGACCAAAAAAAGAGGGTGAAGGTACATAAAGTCCCATCAAGCTGAAAATCAGTAAAATTGTTCAAAACATAATTATAAATAATATTTGAAAGTTCCCCATCATTCCCATGTATGGAAAATTTTTTATTCAAGATCAAAATCAAGAAAATGAGTTTTTCGCGATTTACAGCAAAACGGTAAGTTTTATCATAAAAGTACCTTAGATAAAAATTGTAGATCATAAAATTATCTATAAAAAATGTATCAATACTTTTTTTCCTACGAGCCACCGTTTCTGAGATATAACGATTCAAAAAGTTATAAAAGTTGTTATCGTCATAATATGCATGAGTACGCCACGTATATACATCTCTAGAGTTGTTATATATTATAATATATTCAATTATTATACGAGGCTTGTGTTATGGATACTATATGAATATGAATGAAGTGGATAGTACCTACTTAAGTGTAGTCTAATAGTCTAATAAATCTATACATATAATACAATTCTATCTTAATCGAATCTGTACATTGAATATTTTTTGGAAATTCTTATTGAAATAGTAATTATTATCGATACAGAGGCCGAATCTATTGTTTTTAGAATTTTGTCTGTCTGTCTGTCTGTGACCGCATCACGAGAAAACCACTTGACAGATTTTGATGAAATTTGGTATGGTGATAGCTGGTAATCCGGATCAGGATATAGGATACTTTTTACTGCTGAAAAATATCTCATTTTTGAGAAATCTCAAGTAACCGTTAAAAACTGACTGACACATGGAAGAAGAAAAGTTCCGTGGTAAAACATCACACGGTATGTAAAATCTAAGTAACTAAATACCGGTCTTTAAAACGCGGGCGGAGCCTTTGTATTTATATAGGAGAATTTACAAACACACACACACAAACTTTCTCATTTCTAATATTGACAAAAATAATTTCCCTCCTTTTGAAATAAAACGAATTAATTACTTTAACTGAAAATATTTTTATAAAAACTAAGAAGCTGGTTAAAATATTTAATTTTTTATGAAATATTTAAAGCGTATCTAAACGTCTGGATGAGGCTATACGGAGTTTATTAATCAACGGGAGACATCTCGAGCTCTAGATTTTTCTTCAATCTTCATTATTTCCCGAGAGCGGTTCTGATGAGAAATTAATCCAGGGCAGGTGGCCGCAGGTGCCGGCCACTCTTATATCGCAGTAATCCGTGCGTTTCTGTTTACATCCAATAGCTACGAGTATAAGACACGACTCTACATTTTATACGTTAAATGATACATGTTGTTAATGTTGCAAAAAAATAGTTTTATTGATACATTATGTACTTAATATTTCTTAAAAACTTACATGTATCATACTATATATGAAATATAATAAATCATGAGAAAGTTAATATCAATAATTATTTCCTATCCCAATAAATTTAAAATAATTTTCCTCTGTTGTTAACGGCTAAATTATATTTTTAACACATTAATGGACTGTCCATTAAGCCAAATTTACTACAAAATATAATGGAAAGAAATTATTAAACAAGAACTAGAAACGTACATCTGTGAGCAAGTAAAAATTTGTTTTCAGTTTAATATTGTCATTCCGGGCGAGCTAAAGCGGGCGCCTTCAACCGTAAACTTGGTAGGAAAGTGGCAGATTTGAAGGAAACTTGAAGCTACGACGCGTAATCCGGACATATCTCAGTATATTGCTCAGCGACACAGCGGGACTTAGCGAAAGCCGCGCCGGAGATGCTTATCTCAATAACAGTTTTATTTATTTTTGCGAGCGCCTGATCCACTCCCGGCGGATCTGTCTAAATGAAAATAGAGGGGCGTGTTCACCTCGCGATGTTAAGTGACGTGCATTCGTATTGAGGTGTACCAAAGCTACCGTGAATTTCTTACGCATGGCTAAATTTAAATGACATTTGCT
Organism: Boloria euphrosyne; assembly: GCA_951802675.2. NCBI lineage: Eukaryota > Metazoa > Arthropoda > Insecta > Lepidoptera > Nymphalidae > Boloria > Boloria euphrosyne. The sequence continues at coordinate 10,344,575 of OX637873.1, read as the reverse complement.
ATACAATAAAATACTTTATCGCTGCATGAAAGCGATGGCGTTATGCATTTGGAAATGACGAGATGTACGTTTTAGTGGAAATTCTAAAGTTAACGTAGTGTAATAATAACTTGAAGTAATGAGTGCCATATAATTATATTATTAAATAATTATACTGAAAAAAGAAGAGGTGAAAAACGCAACAATTTTCATGGAGCGGCAAGCACGTCTAATTACATTCTTTAACGTAATTGCTAGTTCCAGATTGGTTTTTCGCGTCAACAACGTCCCACGAGGCGGGGGTTAGTTGCTCTAATGAACATGTCTAGCTAGGAAAAATGAAAAATATAAATGCGTACCTATTTCTCTATTCTGTTATTTTACTCTTACTACTTATCTACTCTGTACAAAAAGAAATTAGTTATTTTTTATTAATTATTTTTTATTATTATTACTAAATATCTTCAATGTGATGATTCGAAAAATTAAAAATAATACTTTAATTTAAACTTTTATTTTCACTGATCGGATATCTATAATTCCGAAGAACTTAATTCGATAACAGGCGGATGTTGGGGCTTCTTGTGTAAACGTAGATAATCTCGCAGAAGTATCAAGTTTTCATAGTGCTCTCTCGAAGAGTCAAGGAGTTTCATGCAAGCGCGCATAGTTTCCGCTTGCCGGTCTCGCACTTCTTCAATGACAGCGCCTATTGCTTGAGTCACGGTCAACATATTTTCAACTATCTCGTCAAGACTGAAAATCGTTTATTTTTATTTAAAGTGTTTATCACAGTCATCAGTATAAGTAATCATCAGTATAATTAGTTTTTATTTTGTATCATTATTTATATTACATATTACCTTTTTAAATTATAAAAAGTATTGTATTTTCACAAAGTAGATTATTAATAAATTTTTTTCAACAGTTTTTACTAAATAAACATTTCATAAAATGTAGGTAAGTAAAGTTTAAAGAATGTGTGTTTTACTTACTGTCGTTTCCGTATTTCGAGATAAAAACAAAAAAATATAACAAGGAGCGTTATCATAGCAGCATTGAGCTGAGGCCAAGAGAGATACTGATCGAAGATGTGAAGACGTTCAATGTGTATTTTAGGAATTACGTCTGAAATAGAAAAGCCAGGCACTAGAAGGGTTATGGGAAGGCCAAAAATTGCCAACCCCATAAGCACAGACACAGCATTTCTACAAAACATTTATATGTTTTAATTTAGTAAATAATATACAGTATTATATTTTACAAAATAAAAATTTGGCAATGATTGAAAAGATGTTAGTGTCATCTGTCAAAAATATTTTTATAATCGTTGTTTTATCTATTACCTACCATATTAGGTACCTATACAATTGTATTATTCTATCTAAAGATATACAAGTTATGCCTACCTAACATTTTTCAGTTATATAAAACATATTTTTTATTGTGAAAACTGTAATATTATGTACATTTAAACATGCGCTAATAGCCCGGTCAATTTAGACCAAAAAAAGAGGGTGAAGGTACATAAAGTCCCATCAAGCTGAAAATCAGTAAAATTGTTCAAAACATAATTATAAATAATATTTGAAAGTTCCCCATCATTCCCGTGTATGGAAAAAATTTTATTCAAGATCAAAATCAAGAAAATGAGTTTTTCGCGATTTACAGCAAAACGGTAAGTTTTATCATAAAAGTACCTTAGATAAAAATTGTAGATCATAAAATTATCTATAAAAAATGTATCAATACTTTTTTTCCTACGAGCCACCGTTTCTGAGATATAACGATTCAAAAAGTTATAAAAGTTGTTATCGTCATAATATGCATGAGTACGCCACGTATATACATCTCTAGAGTTGTTATATATTATATATTATAATATATTCAATTATTATACGAGGCTTGTGTTATGGATACTATATGAATATGAATGAAGTGGATAGTACCTACTTAAGTGTAGTCTAATAGTCTAATAAATCTATACATATAATACAATTCTATCTTAATCGAATCTGTACATTGAATATTTTTTGGAAATTCTTATTGAAATAGTAATTATTATCGATACAGAGGCCGAATCTATTGTTTTTAGAATTTTGTCTGTCTGTCTGTCTGTGACCGCATCACGAGAAAACCACTTGACAGATTTTGATGAAATTTGGTATGGTGATAGCTGGTAATCCGGATCAGGATATAGGATACTTTTTACTGCTGAAAAATATCTCATTTTTGAGAAATCTCAAGTAACCGTTAAAAACTGACTGACACATGGAAGAAGAAAAGTTCCGTGGTAAAACATCACACGGTATGTAAAATCTAAGTAACTAAATACCGGTCTTTAAAACGCGGGCGGAGCCTTTGTATTTATATAGGAGAATTTACAAACACACACACACAAACTTTCTCATTTCTAATATTGACAAAAATAATTTCCCTCCTTTTGAAATAAAACGAATTAATTACTTTAACTGAAAATATTTTTATAAAAACTAAGAAGCTGGTTAAAATATTTAATTTTTTATGAAATATTTAAAGCGTATCTAAACGTCTGGATGAGGCTATACGGAGTTTATTAATCAACGGGAGACATCTCGAGCTCTAGATTTTTCTTCAATCTTCATTATTTCCCGAGAGCGGTTCTGATGAGAAATTAATCCAGGGCAGGTGGCCGCAGGTGCCGGCCACTCTTATATCGCAGTAATCCGTGCGTTTCTGTTTACATCCAATAGCTACGAGTATAAGACACGACTCTACATTTTATACGTTAAATGATACATGTTGTTAATGTTGCAAAAAAATAGTTTTATTGATACATTATGTACTTAATATTTCTTAAAAACTTACATGTATCATACTATATATGAAATATAATAAATCATGAGAAAGTTAATATCAATAATTATTTCCTATCCCAATAAATTTAAAATAATTCTCCTCTGTTGTTAACGGCTAAATTATATTTTTAACACATTAATGGACTGTCCATTAAGCCAAATTTACTACAAAATAAAATGGAAAGAAATTATTAAACAAGAACTAGAAACGTACATCTGTGAGCAAGTAAAAATTTGTTTTCAGTTTAATATTGTCATTCCGGGCGAGCTAAAGCGGGCGCCTTCAGCTGTAAACTTGGTAGGAAAGTGGCAGATTTGAAGGAAATTTGAAGCTACGACGCGTAATCCGGACATATCTAAGTACATTGCTCAGCGACACAGCGGGACTTAGCGAAAGCCGCGCCGCAGATGCTTATCTCAATAACAGTTTTATTTATTTTTGCGAGCGCCTGATCCACTCCCGGCGGATCTGTCTAAATGAAAATAGAGGGGCGTGTTCACCTCGCGATGTTAAGTGACGTGCATTCGTATTGAGGTGTACCAAAGCTACCGTGAATTTCTTACGCATGGCTAAATTTAAATGACATTTGCTATACAATAAAATACTTTATCGCTGCATGAAAGCGATGGCGTTATGCATTTGGAAATGACGAGATGTACGTTTTAGTGGAAATTCTCAAGTTAACGTAGTGTAATAATAACTTGAAGTAATGAGTGCCATATAATTATGTTATTAAATAATTATACTGAAAAAAGAAGAGGTGAAAAACGCAACAATTTTCATGGAGCGGCAAGCACGTCTAATTACATTCTTTAACGTAATTGCTAGTTCCAGATTGGTTTTTCGCGTCAACAACGTCCCACGAGGCGGGGGTTAGTTGCTCTAATGAACATGTCTATCTAGGAAAAATGAAAAATATAAATGCGTACCTATTTCTCTATTCTGTTATTTTACTCTTACTACTTATCTACTCTGTACAAAAAGAAATTAGTTATTTTTTATTAATTATTTTTTATTATTATTACTAAATATCTTCAATGTGATGATTCGAAAAATTAAAAATAATACTTTAATTTAAACTTTTATTTTCACTGATCGGATATCTATAATTCCGAAGAACTTAATTCGATAACAGGCGGATGTTGGGGCTTCTTGTGTAAACGTAGATAATCTCGCAGAAGTATCAAGTTTTCATAGTGCTCTCTCGAAGAGTCAAGGAGTTTCATGCAAGCGCGCATAGTTTCCGCTTGCCGGTCTCGCACTTCTTCAATGACAGCGCCTATTGCTTGAGTCACGGTCAACATATTTTCAACTATCTCGTCAAGACTGAAAATCGTTTATTTTTATTTAAAGTGTTTATCACAGTCATCAGTATAAGTAATCATCAGTATAATTAGTTTTTATTTTGTATCATTATTTATATTACATATTACCTTTTTAAATTATAAAAAGTATTGTATTTTCACAAAGTAGATTATTAATAAATTTTTTTCAACAGTTTTTACTAAATAAACATTTCATAAAATGTAGGTAAGTAAAGTTTAAAGAATGTGTGTTTTACTTACTGTCGTTTCCGTATTTCGAGATAAAAACAAAAAAATATAACAAGGAGCGTTATCATAGCAGCATTGAGCTGAGGCCAAGAGAGATACTGATCGAAGATGTGAAGACGTTCAATGTGTATTTTAGGAATTACGTCTGAAATAGAAAAGCCAGGCACTAGAAGGGTTATGGGAAGGCCAAAAATTGCCAACCCCATAAGCACAGACACAGCATTTCTACAAAACATTTATATGTTTTAATTTAGTAAATAATATACAGTATTATATTTTACAAAATAAAAATTTGGCAATGATTGAAAAGATGTTAGTGTCATCTGTCAAAAATATTTTTATAATCGTTGTTTTATCTATTACCTACCATATTAGGTACCTATACAATTGTATTATTCTATCTAAAGATATACAAGTTATGCCTACCTAACATTTTTCAGTTATATAAAACATATTTTTTATTGTGAAAACTGTAATATTATGTACATTTAAACATGCGCTAATAGCCCGGTCAATTTAGACCAAAAAAAGAGGGTGAAGGTACATAAAGTCCCATCAAGCTGAAAATCAGTAAAATTGTTCAAAACATAATTATAAATAATATTTGAAAGTTCCCCATCATTCCCGTGTATGGAAAAAATTTTATTCAAGATCAAAATCAAGAAAATGAGTTTTTCGCGATTTACAGCAAAACGGTAAGTTTTATCATAAAAGTACCTTAGATAAAAATTGTAGATCATAAAATTATCTATAAAAAATGTATCAATACTTTTTTTCCTACGAGCCACCGTTTCTGAGATATAACGATTCAAAAAGTTATAAAAGTTGTTATCGTCATAATATGCATGAGTACGCCACGTATATACATCTCTAGAGTTGTTATATATTATATATTATAATATATTCAATTATTATACGAGGCTTGTGTTATGGATACTATATGAATATGAATGAAGTGGATAGTACCTACTTAAGTGTAGTCTAATAGTCTAATAAATCTATACATATAATACAATTCTATCTTAATCGAATCTGTACATTGAATATTTTTTGGAAATTCTTATTGAAATAGTAATTATTATCGATACAGAGGCCGAATCTATTGTTTTTAGAATTTTGTCTGTCTGTCTGTCTGTGACCGCATCACGAGAAAACCACTTGACAGATTTTGATGAAATTTGGTATGGTGATAGCTGGTAATCCGGATCAGGATATAGGATACTTTTTACTGCTGAAAAATATCTCATTTTTGAGAAATCTCAAGTAACCGTTAAAAACTGACTGACACATGGAAGAAGAAAAGTTCCGTGGTAAAACATCACACGGTATGTAAAATCTAAGTAACTAAATACCGGTCTTTAAAACGCGGGCGGAGCCTTTGTATTTATATAGGAGAATTTACAAACACACACACACAAACTTTCTCATTTCTAATATTGACAAAAATAATTTCCCTCCTTTTGAAATAAAACGAATTAATTACTTTAACTGAAAATATTTTTATAAAAACTAAGAAGCTGGTTAAAATATTTAATTTTTTATGAAATATTTAAAGCGTATCTAAACGTCTGGATGAGGCTATACGGAGTTTATTAATCAACGGGAGACATCTCGAGCTCTAGATTTTTCTTCAATCTTCATTATTTCCCGAGAGCGGTTCTGATGAGAAATTAATCCAGGGCAGGTGGCCGCAGGTGCCGGCCACTCTTATATCGCAGTAATCCATGCGTTTCTGTTTACATCCAATAGCTACGAGTATAAGACACGACTCTACATTTTATACGTTAAATGATACATGTTGTTAATGTTGCAAAAAAATAGTTTTATTGATACATTATGTACTTAATATTTCTTAAAAACTTACATGTATCATACTATATATGAAATATAATAAATCATGAGAAAGTTAATATCAATAATTATTTCCTATCCCAATAAATTTAAAATAATTTTCCTCTGTTGTTAACGGCTAAATTATATTTTTAACACATTAATGGACTGTCCATTAAGCCAAATTTACTACAAAATATAATGGAAAGAAATTATTAAACAAGAACTAGAAACGTACATCTGTGAGCAAGTAAAAATTTGTTTTCAGTTTAATATTGTCATTCCGGGCGAGCTAAAGCGGGCGCCTTCAGCCGTAAACTTGGTAGAAAAGTGGCAGATTTGAAGGAAACTTGAAGCTACGACGCGTAATCCGGACATATCTCAGTACATTGCTCAGCGCGACACAGCGGGACTTAGCGAAAGCCGCGCCGCAGATGCTTATCTCAATAACAGTTTTATTTATTTTTGCGAGCGCCTGATCCACTCCCGGCGGATCTGTCTAAATTAAAATAGAGGGGCGTGTTCACCTCGCGATGTTAAGTGACGTGCATTCGTATTGAGGTGTACCAAAGCTACCGTGAATTTCTTACGCATGGCTAAATTTAAATGACATTTGCTATACAATAAAATACTTTATCGCTGCATGAAAGCGATGGCGTTATGCATTTGGAAATGACGAGATGTACGTTTTAGTGGAAATTCTAAAGTTAACGTAGTGTAATAATAACTTGAAGTAATGAGTGCCATATAATTATATTATTAAATAATTATACTGAAAAAAGAAGAGGTGAAAAACGCAACAATTTTCATGGAGCGGCAAGCACGTCTAATTACATTCTTTAACGTAATTGCTAGTTCCAGATTGGTTTTTCGCGTCAACAACGTCCCACGAGGCGGGGGTTAGTTGCTCTAATGAACATGTCTAGCTAGGAAAAATGAAAAATATAAATGCGTACCTATTTCTCTATTCTGTTATTTTACTCTTACTACTTATCTACTCTGTACAAAAAGAAATTAGTTATTTTTTATTAATTATTTTTTATTATTATTACTAAATATCTTCAATGTGATGATTCGAAAAATTAAAAATCATACTTTAATTTAAACTTTTATTTTCACTGATCGGATATCTATAATTCCGAAGAACTTAATTCGATAACAGGCGGATATTGGGGCTTCTTACGTAAACGTAGATCATCTCGCAGAAGTATCAAGTTTTCATAGTGCTCTACTGAAGAGTCAAGGAGTTTCATGCAAGCGCGCATAGTTTCCGCTTGCCGGTCTCGCTCTTCTTCAATGACAGCGCCTATTGCTTGAGTCACGGTCAACACATTTTCAACTATCTCGTCAAGACTGAAAATCGTTTATTTTTATTTAAAGTGTTTATATAATTAGTTTTTATTTTGTATCATTATTTATATTATTACCTTTTTAAATTATAAAAAGTATTTTATTTTCACAAAGTAGATTATTTTTCAACAGTTTTTACTAAAAAACATTTCATAAAATGTAGGTAAGTAAAGTTTAAAAAATGTGTGTTTTACTTACTGTCGTTTCCGTATTTCGAGATAAAAACAAAAAAATATAATAAGGAGCGTTATCATAGCAGCATTGAGCTGAGGCCAAGAGAGATACTGATCGAAGATGTGAAGACGTTCAATGTGAATTTTAGGAATTACGTCTGAAATAGAAAAGCTAGGCACTAGAAGGGTTATGGGAAGGCCAAAAATTGCCAACCCCATAAGCACAGACACAGCATCACATTCGTTTTTATATGAAGGCATCACTCATCTGTATAATTTCTACAAAACATTTATATGTTTTAATTTAGTAAATAATATACAGTATTATATTTTACAAAATGAAAATTTGCCAATGATTGAAAAGATGTTAGTGTCATCTGTCAAAAATAATAAGAATTAATCGTTGTTTTATCTATTACCTACCATATTAGGTACCAATACAATTGTAATATTCTATCTAAAGATATGCAGGTTATGTCTACCTAACATTTTTCAGTTATATAAAAATATGTATTTTTTATTGTGAAAACTGTAATATTATGAACATTTAAGCATGTGCTTAGGTATTTTTTTAAATATAAACTCACCCTCACTTCTCTTTGGGTTCGTCCCGAGTGAAAAAAAAATACAATCGTGATAACTATAACCTCTGTACCTTTCATCCAGAATTAAATCTTTTCAGCCGTTCTGGCATGAAAGAGTCACAAACATCCATCCATCTTACCTAACAAATATTTACAACATTGGTAAGATTCCTGAATCACAATATTCTACGAGTACTACCACATAATAGTTTTTACTAATTATTGTCTTTACTGAACATTTAAATGATTATTTTATATAGCCTTTTGGAACCAATAGAGGCGCCACGGTAGAAAGCATTTCTTCTTTTTCTTCATAAAGAAAGTGTAAAGTAATCGATTGTTTCTTACAAGAATAAGGATAATATAAGGATGTACCTATATATATTAAAATTATATGTTTTAAGTTTTTAACCGGGTTTTCAATTATGACATTTAGTACCTAATTATAAGTTATAACCACCCGTTCTTCTAATATGCTAATAAACTTAATTCATCCGTTCTTGATACAAAAAGTATAGTAGAGGTTTTATTTTTCCGTTATTTGCTGAAGTTGAGAGCTAGTAAATGAGCGCGCGGGGCCAGTGTCCTTCGCCATGTGACGCGAGCCGACACTCGCACGGCATATCAATTTCGACTAGGTACACACAATAAAATTGGACGGTCTCCGGAGAGGGCTTAAACGATTCGCCGTTTTGTCTCGGGCCCAGCTGCGTAATGACCGAAGCAGGAAAAAATTGTCAGCAAGAAAACGCGAGGGTAGTCGGGTTTATGTGAGCGAGGCAGATGGCGGCAGCGGCGACGCGCTCCTAACGGCCTCTGCTTACCTCGCAAAACCAGCGCCAATTTTATTTATCGAAAATATAAACCGATTTGCAGAGCACCCTCGTAAATCTGTACGGCCGATTTATAGCTGTTACCGGCCGCGCTTAAAACAAAGTTGCTTCTTAAGAACTTTCTCCACATTTATCCAGGTTATATAAGCGACATGATACAAATTAAGATGGATTATCAAGGACTACATTTTGTAAATTAAAAAAAATACTTTTTCAGGCATATCATTACGTACGTACTTTATAATATTAATAATAATAGGTAGGTACGTATAATTTTTGTGGACGTCGGAAACTCATACACTTCCGTCGATTTAATGAGTTAATGAAGTTTAACGAAAGATAAGTGCAAACTGGATTTAACAGTTTTTTTTCGCACATGAAGCCAATACCTGAATTAATGATTGCATTAGCCATATGCACGATCAAAATTACCGAGTAATCAAACGGCAATTGAAGGGACCGTATATCGTAACCATTATGAAGGGCCATTGTAGCCGAATTCATTACCTTTATGAAGGGAAAATTGTTTTGGTGAATCCCTTAACAATTTACTTAATACATCGGTTTTATGATATCGACTCATCGAAGTATAATAGCGACTACTTACTTGTTATAAGTTATTAATTCGATGTGTTTTATATACCTACCTAACTATCATGTTAGATGGTTCCATCCATATAGTATCAACTACATATATGAAAACTATCTAGTGATAGAAATATATTTGATATAAAATAATAATAGTATGTACTATTAGTTATATTATACGTATTACTCAGGCTACAAAACAAATTCTATTTGTCTCTCTGTCCGTTACCTTTTCACGTATGGGGCTGAACCGATTTACATGAAACTTGAAATGGAGATAGTTTGAGACCCTGGAAAGGACAGGATTGATTGCATTCCGTAAATCATCCCTTAAGGTGGTGAAAATCTGAAAACTTTAAGGTATACATCTTAAAGGATTAATTTTTGTATGTTACAAAACATAAGGGCACATCAATTTCCGTTTGATAACAGATTACTTCGCCTATGTCACGCCTATATCTGCATGGTAAAAATATTTACCTTGTCATCGAGGTTGAAATGGAACCAACCACATTAATTGTGCAAGATGGTATGTATATGGCATAGATATATTATGCCACTAGCTGTGCCCGCGACTTCGTTCGCGTGGATGTCGGAACTCAACAATGTATTTTTTAGTACGAAGCGCTGTTGGAGGATACCGATACAATTTTTTTTTTATTTATGCTAGTGCTTCTTTATAAACAACATTAGCTGTGGAACCATCTGGAGCGTACACAAAAAGGTAAAGAGCTACGTATAGTTGACCATGAGAAAAGCATCCAATATTTAGGTCCACCCCCGCAACGGATAATGTCTGGCCCTGAATTTTATTAATCGTCATGGCATAACAGAGACTGACTATTGAATACTAATACTGATATTTATTTATTTATTTACGTACACAGAAGAAATTAGCTCCTGTTGTGATGTAACGCAAGAACAGAGATTATCAATCAAAATAACTTATCCATCTTCTTGTACGGGGTATGTGCCATCGCCTATTTGTAACAATAAATTGGAAAACTCCTGTGCATTTTCGCAGCCTCCTAACTGTGCACGCATATTTACACTCAGGTGTGTAGATGAGTGAGACCAAATGCACATAACCCTAATTTTACTTCTGGAATTTCTATACTTCTTCACTTTAAACTCAAATATCTTTTGATAGACTGAACCGATTGCAATGAAACAAAAACTAAATGTTACTTCAAGTTACGTTCAATCGTTGTGTATAAAAGTTATTTACATTGCTTTCGTACATTTTACGTGATGCCCGGATAAATAAACAGACAAACCGACAAACAGGCAAACAAACAAACAGACAAACAGACAAAAATTCTAAAAATGCTGGAAATGGGTTCTATTGGTTGTCCTTTAACACCCTGGCTATTTTTTTTATAATTTTTTTTGATGTACAAAAACAACTTTTCTACAGTTTTATTATATGTATAGATATAGATAGATAGATAACAACTATTTATACTAAGTATTACCATTGCGGCTGTCAAATTAAAAAATCCAATTAATAACGATATTACACCCAAATTAACGTTAAGCCTGTGGTAACGCGCTCGCTTGGATAACCGAGTGATGCGGGTTCGAATGCGGGTCGCGCACCTCTGATATTTTCATGTCCCATTCATTTCTAAGATGATTATCACTTGTCTTACGGTGAAGGAAAACATCGTGAAGAAACCTGCATGTCTGAGAAAACTTAGTAAGTTTTCGGGACGCAGCAGTGACCTTTTAAAAGGGGCTGAATACATATCCAAATTAAAAAAATTACAGTGTCAGTACATGTGTTGATTCGTTTTTTACGCAGTCGGGTTTCGTTTTATTTTTGTTATTATTTGTGTCGATTCGTCATGAGTGAAAGTTTCGCCTTAAGCCTAAGATGAGTAATTAATTAAATCCAAATAATATTTCACATAAGCTCAAACGAGATTTATAAATTTAACTTTATTTTTCAGAAATAAAACAAAACAGATAAGCACGAAATTTCAGCAGCCCGCCAATTCGATGATCGAAAAATACGATGAACAATTACTAAGGTGAGGTATTCGGCTTGAGTCCCGATTTCAGATTTCCCAAATTATGACTTTTTTACCCCAAACGCAAAAGAGGAGAGTTATACGTTTAGTGTGTGTAGCTTTCGATGACATTGGAACGCCAAAACCCATGAACCGAATTTTATTTTGTACGCGTTTAAGCTTTTGTATTTTTCTTGTTTTATTTTAATCCATTTTTTTTATATTTTATTTTAAAGTCCTAGTATTTTATTTATACATATATTTATTCCTTATATATTTAAATATATATTTTATATAAATATATTATATTCTAATTATGTTTGATAACGAATATTTCTCTTGTTCTTCTTCTGATAATTTTGAAAGTGCTGAAAATAGTTCAAATGGCTCTCTTTCAGATGATTCCAATTTCCTTACCTTAGTGCATATCAACGCGCAGAGCATCGTTGCTCACTATTCTGACCTTCTCGCATCCTTTAGCACCGGCGTGGTCGATTGTATACTCGTTTCTGAAACCTGGCTTAAACCCTCACTCCCATCGACTAGTTGTTCTCTACCAGGATATCAGTTTTTTAGGAATGACCGTACTGCTCAGGGTGGTGGCGGCGTAGGTATCTATCTGCGCAGCGGCATTCCCGCCTGTGTTGTTACAAGCTCCACCTCACTCTCTACAGGCTCTCTTGAATATCTTTTTTTGGAATTATTAATTCACAGTAAAAAAAAATCTACTTGGTGTCTTGTATTGTCCGAACGACAAAATTAATTACATATTTCCAGGAATTAAATGATATCCTTGAGAGCCTTGGTCCTAATTACGATCATGTTATTTACATGGGCGATCTAAATACTTGCTTATTAAAAAATGACTCCAGGGCTGAAGCATTAAAAGATTTAAACACGTCACTCAATTTGCATATTCTCCCCATGAATTCCCCTACCCATTACTTTCCTAACTGTCGCCCATCTCTCATTAATATAATCTCTGTCTCTCAACCTACTCTCACTGTTTCGCATGGTCAAATGACAGCACCCTTCTCACACCACGACTTAATTTACCTCGCTTACAAAGTGCGTCCTCCAAAGGTGAGAGGCAAGGTTATACTTCAGCGTAACTTTAAGCATATGGTCTATGGATCTGGACCGTTTGAGAGAGGATGTTAGACATATCAACTGGTCATCAACACTGTCTCTTGATAACATTGATAGCATAGTTAACTCTCTAACTACTGAGCTGATTAGGTTGTACGACAAACATGCTCCAGTCAGACCGGTACGCATGAAACACGCTCCCGCGCCTTGGCTAACGCCTGTGATCAAGAGAACTATGGTCAAGCGTGATAAGGCGAAATCTAGAAACAAAAAACACCCATCCGCCGCAAATCTTGACGCATACAAAAAATTACGTAACATCTGCAACAGAATGTGTAGGGATGCCAAACGCCGTTATATTCACTCAACAATTCAGAATCTTTGCCAAGCACAAGTTTGGAGATTTCTATCGTCACTGGGTGTGGGCAAGGCCTCAGAAACTTGTCAAAGTTCTGTGGATCTCAACACTTTGAATTCTCATTTTACAACTCCTCCAATCACTTTAGACTTGCGTACTAAAACTGAAACTCTTTCATTTTTATCGAACCTTGCTCTCCCTGACATACCACCATTCATCTTTGAAACAGTCTCAGTAGATGACATCAAGAAATGTGTCCGTTCTATTTCCACAAAAGCCATTGGTAGTGATGACCTCAGCCTTGACATGGTTCTTCCGGTATTGGAGGATATTGCACCTGTGATCACTCACATTATTAATTTCTCAGTCACACGTAATGTCTTCCCGTCATCATGGAAGAAAGCCTTCGTTATACCACTACCAAAATCCTCGAATCCTACGTGCCTCACTCAATACCGTCCTATCTCTATCCTCCCTATCCTATCTAAAATCATAGAATCATTGGCCCAGAATCAACTTTACTCCTATTTATCTTACAATAACCTACTTTGTTCCTATCAATCCGGTTTCCGCTCCTCCCACAGCACAGTTGGTGCACTGCTGAATGTCACGGAGGATATTCGTGGTGCCATGGATAACACCACGCTCACTGCGATGGTCCTACTTGATTTTAGCAGTGCTTTCAACTCTGTTGATCTTGACATCCTTATTGGAACCCTGCGTGCGGTCAACATTTCTACTACTATAATAAACTGGTTTCGCTCTTATCTCTTCGGACGTCAGCAGTGCGTGAAGACCAACGATGCTACATCGGACTGGCTTGATCTTACTGCTGGCGTACCTCAAGGCGGAGTGCTTTCTCCCTTACTTTTTTCAATCTTTGTTAATAACCAATCCAAAGTCATTACTTCTACCTTCCATCTGTATGCGGATGATTTACAAATATACAGACACTTCGGGCTGGCCGAGTTGCATGAAGCTATTAATGCAATAAACTCGGATCTTGTTGAGGTCCAGGTGTGGGCTAAGTCTTTCGGCCTCCTTGTGAATCCCAGTAAGTCACAGTCCATAATTATAGGCAGTAACAGACTAAGCTGTAAAATCGACTGGTCGTTAATACCTATACAGTCCAGTTTTCTGGAGTTCCAATCCCATACTGCAAAAGAGTTAGAAATTTGGGCCTAATTATGGACTGTAACATGACCTGGAAAGCTCATGTCAACGAGGTCAGCAAACGAATACATCACACTTTTCACTCTCTCAAACGTCTCCAATTTTTCCTCCCTTTTACAACCAAGATTATGCTTGCTCAATCTCTACTTCTCCCCATACTCGACTACGCTGATGTGTGCTATTTGGATGTGACCGAGGAGCAACTTATTAAACTAGAGCGTCTTCAAAACCTCGCTATCCGCTTTATCTTTGGCTTGCGTAAGCATGACCATATTTCAAAATTTCGTGCTCAACTTAAATGGCTCCCAATCCGCCTTCGCCGTGATATCCTATCGTTCCTTTTCAACATTCTTAATGACCCTAATTCTCCTTCATACCTCAGTTCTTGTTTCCAAACTCTCCCTACTCCATCACGTTCCAGGCGACCTTACATCACTGCGATGCTTGAGATACCCAAGAGCAAGACGAATTTCCTTTTGCACTCCTTTTCGGTATATGGTGCAAAGCTCTGGAACAAGCTCCCTAAAGACATCCAACTTAGCCCTTCCATTAATTCCTTCAAGAAGAAATTAAAACAGCACCTTCTTACTCAATCCTAAATTATCTTTATTACTGTTATTATAATATATTGCACCTATTTTATATATTATTACTTATTTAGTAGTGTGTATGTATGTATGTATGTATGTATGTACGTATATGTACACATGTAAATATGTATTGTATGATATGAGATATAATAATTAACAAATTATTTGGATTATAGTTTTGTGCACTAATTATACCTGCTATTTATTACTCCTTCTCTGATTAACAAAGGTTGGCTGGAAGAGATCTCTTCTAGAGATAAGTCCACCTTTGCATATAAAAAATTTGTTAAAATATCTGTACATCATTTTTAAGTGCAATAAAGAATATTATATATTTTGATTTTATGTGAAAGATCTCTTCTTTCTTGGTCTTGATCGAAAATATTCTTAAATTAAATCCGTTTAGCGGCTAGCAGACTTGCAGCATATGAACAACATCCAAAGATTTAGGTATTCCATTATTTTCATGACATTGAAATAATATGGTAACCTAGGCCTGATGTTGCATCACCTAGGTCCTAGAATCTGCATGATATTCGACAGTTTATTAGAATATTGAAGAGAACGTTTTGTCTCTTTAAAATTGCCATATTGAAGAGGCTATAGTTTTTTTTTTTAATTTAAGTTATTAATAAAACATCTTTATATAAATGCAATGCTATTTACTTATAGAGGATTAAATAGAATTTTTATGAAAAGAAAACACACTATTTCCAAATATATTATGATATTTAATGTATAAAATATCAGTCACATTATTTACACAAGGTTTAGCGGCAAAATAAAATATTAAAACTTATAACAACATACATTTTTACTTCACCTAATAAATGTATGACTAAACATGATTATGATTGTGTTAATAATATTTAAAGTATAGTATACAACAAAATAAATAAATTGATAAGCTCTTTTATTAAACATATAATATATAATTTATCCTTATATAAGTTTAAATAATGCCCATTAAATAGGTACATAAATACTTTTTTGACTTAAAATGCTAATAAATTATTGGTTATGAATGTCATGAAAGCAGATGCAGGTACCACGATGATTTAAATTAGGAAAATGTGGAATAATCAAAAGAGGGTACATATAAATACAATAATACATTACTTTAAACACTTAATCGATATACTTTAAAAAAAGTATATAGAAATAACGCATTTTTTGGAAATGTCAATTATTGCCAGTTTTCAAAACTAGTATTTTTTAATAAATAAATTGATACATTCATACTTTTGAAATTTTCACTTTATAATTTATAACGATTAATTGACAAATATCGACAAGCTACCACAAAATCAGATCTGCTATATTTTTAGACTATAATAATATGCAAGAACGTGTTTACTCTTACGTTAATTGATGAAGAACAGATGAATTATGAAGAACAGACTTTTTTGTTCAATTATGACCAAATTTAAAGACGAAAAAAGTGTTGCTAAAATAATGCTAGCATCATAATAATATCATTGTTTTTTCGTTGCTTTTCTTTTTTTATCCATGTATTATTTTCTTATTTTTTAATATTTTAAAATAAATAATATTTGTATATCTCTTGTCTTTGGCTAGTGCACATTGGTGATATTAAAAAAAAACAAATCGCAGTCAACTTATGATGACGACACGACTTCAGTTATATTAGTATATCCTATTACAAATAGCCAAAGATTTTAGCTAAAACTTAAATAAAAAATTATCAATAAGATGGCTCTCCAAAATAAATATTAAAAAAATATGTTTTTTAATTGATACAATATTAACACAAAACAAGCAATGGTGTTTTGTATATTATAATACAAATTGAGACCAGTATTGCATATCACAATTCAATAATTATCTTTTACATTTAACACTAATTTAGGCACAAGTTCAACTGTTAGCTTTGTTAAGCCGTTTAAGTTCTAGCTGCTTTACTTATATGTCACCTTTTGACTATTTCATATAAATGTAGATTACTTTTATTATTGCATAGGGCAATATTTTATTAGTAGCTACACTATTGAATTATTAAAAGTAATCATTACTACTTTACTTCATTTCTACTTCTAAAGCTGTCTACTTATAATCTAATGAGACATATAAGGCAGAGTTTACATGAATTATAATTGTAATAGTAATGTCCTATAATTCGAAAATTTTGATTCTAATACGATATTTAGGGCAGTTACAGCCTAGCTACATATATTCCAACAATTTCATTTCATACTGAAATGATTATAATGAATGAAAACAGACCGTATACAAACCATTTACAAAACTATGCCATTATATAATAATTTAAATATGAAAAAAATATTTAAGTGACTTTGATATTAGTAAAAATATCATTTCCATAATATCATTATGGCAATGATATTCTTATAAAGTATATATTTCATTATTATAAAATACTAATAGTAATAATCACGAATGTGAATAATAATAATTAAAGTCACTTTATTAAAGTCATAATTTCTTTGAATATAATATCATTTACAAAAATAAAAAAAAAACTATTTTTAAGTTTTAAGTTTAATCATTCCTATTAGTATTTTAAAGAATAATAAATCTATTAAGTATTACATTTTATTATTAAACAAAATTATAATACATAATTTTAATTGATAAATGCTTATAATATCAAAACATTGAATACAGACAATAAAAAATAAGTATACAGGTACAAGTAAACTTTATGAATATTAATTAAATAAAAAAAAATAGCTGTGCTTAAAAATAATTATTATAGACTTTATAGTCTGTATGTCTATTGTGTGGAACAAAATCTCTTTTTTTTTTGTTTTCATAAATATTTTACAAATTCCTTCTTAAATTTAAGAAAGAATATAAAAATTGAAATTAATTTAATAACATTTTTAAGGTTTTTAGACTGAACTTAAGATAAAAGATAAAAGCCTGCATTCAATCAAATTTGTTACCATTATACTGTTAATTTTAAATCTTCATACAATTATTTGCTTAAAATTTGAAATCAGGTGGGCTGTCAAACTTCAACTTAGAAGGTGACAAGTATGTAACATTTATAAAAGTATATTATAGATGGGGCCTATCAATTCAAAGTTTGGCCTGGTTTGGTCAAAAGGTCCAGAACCTATTAATATTTTATTATTTTGCTTAGTACTTGCAGGCTGTTATGCTCAGTCCTGCTAATACATATTCATCAAATCTTTCATGCATTCATCATCTTGCCTTATTTCAATTGATAATTTCATTACTGGCATATAATAACATGACTGTGTTAATTTATCTCAACCTTACGCATCTGCATGTACCCTATGCTATTTCAAAGTAGTGCATGTTCATACTATAATTAAAATTTGAATTCAGAAATTTAGAGGATGAAATGTTAGACAAAACCTTAAAAATATTTATTTTCGTTAAACGGAGGTTTGACTTTGAAATACACATTCGTTTAGAATAAAATACTTATAATTGTTTTTTTAAATCTACGATAATGGTAAAACTTTGTTCCACTTTGTCAAATATGCTTATTCAAGACATACATATACTATACTCCCTGACGCAATCATATTGTTGTGTCCAAGTTGTCTATGGCTTCCATCAGGCTTGGTACAGAGTCCACTTTCATTCCCTTTCTACGCAATGAGTTCAATTCCTCCACCAGCTGAGACTTATCACGGCCTAATGTTTCCCTATAATCAAGTAAATATTCATTATTAATAAATTAATCCTTCAATTTTGTACTTAAAAATAAATATATACAAATATAAAAGTTATATTGTTTTCAATAACATATTTTTACTAAAGAGCATATTGAAAGAAAACAAATAACTTATAATGAAAGAAATTTAAAGTAATATTAAAAAATGTTGACCACAGTAAACAATTTGTAAAATGTAAGCAAAATTATCTATAGAGATAAATCTGTGTAGATAATGTTGTTTACATTTACTACACACTTCAAACTCATTACCTAATAGCTGATTTAGTTGATTTACCAGAGAATACCTAGCTACAGTGATTTGAACCTACACATTAACTGTTATTACAGATTCTAAAAAACTGAGATACTTTCTTGAAGTAAAAGAAATAAATAATAGTTTAAAAAAAACTAAAAACACGCTTTTTTTAAAATCAAATAATTAATTTAAATTCATTAAAATTTATTTTCTATTTTTTAGTTTGGTTTTCTATAAAAAGCGTGTTTTTAGTTTTTTTAAACTATTATTTATTTTTTACTTTTTAGTTTCTAAAAAGCGCCATCTATTGAACACAATATGTAATCTATATACAATACTAGAGGGAGCTGTTTGTAAATTAGTTTTTTTAAACTATTATTTATTTTCTACTTTTTAGTTTGGTTTATATATCAAATTAGTGTATTGTCATCGGTCCTCGATAAATCTACAAAGTTTGAACGAAATCTGGCCGTTTAAAGTAGGTCAAAATCGCGCCCAAAGAAGTCGGTTACAAACATACAGGTGAAGCTAATAAAAAGCGTGTAAAAAGTACTCCTATATATTGGCCCGGATGTTCAGCTACCTTCATATCGAATTTCATCTAAATCTGTCCAATGCTTTTTTTGTGTTGCGGTAACAGACAAATAGACAAAAGTTTTTAAATGAAATCGACCTCTCTATCGTTAATAATTACTACTTCAATTAGATTTTCCAAAAAATATCATCACAAATTCAACTAAGTTTGAATTTTATGATGTGTATAGATTATATTATTTTCCTTTATTAAATGTTTTTTTGAGTTTTAAATATATCTTATTAGTAAATAACAAAATTGTTTCCCAGTTTGAATAAGATCCTTATATTTAGAGGTATTTGACAACCAAGCCTCAAATATAATTAGAATTTAGAGATGTCTACTAAGTGTCTACACTAGGGTGCTTTATTTGGGACGACTTTTTTTTATTACTCCATTGACGAAATATTGTTCTAAACATAGAAAAGAAAATACCTACCAAAGGATAGCTCTTAATTTTAATTTTAAGTACTCACTGAATATACATATATTTTTTTTTTGCTTAAACTATGGTATAGCGACATTTCATGATATTCATTTGACCATGGGCGGAAATTGTAGAGGGATCCTTCCTCTTTAAAAGCAAAGAAAAAAAATAGTCATCCCAAATGAAGCACCCTAGTCTACACTGTAGCACAATTTCACCATCTTCTACAATACAAAACTTAATATATGAGGTAATGAAATGTAAATCTACTATTTACTACCATATTTAAAAAGGAAGGATACTTCCCCTTACATTTTTTAAAGTTTTCTATATTTCTTAGGCTAAGTATAGTATTTAATATTTTTATTAATATTTACCAAATAGAGATGCAAGTATGCAGGAGTGGAATGTAGATAAGTAACAAATCAGAATCACTAACGGCTTCATAGCGTCTCAAAGCAAGCTGTGCCCATTTCTCAACAGGACCAGCGAGGGCTCCACCACTAGAACCTGCACATGCTACGATTCTACATAGAACACTTAGTACAACTCGTGACCTGTCTGTATAAACCTGCAAATATTAAAATATAACATAAACAACTAATCATTTCATAGCAGAGAATTTTATTTCTGTGATTTCATTAATTAAAATAAAAGTGGTACAATAGCTTTTATGCCATATTTTTCATGTGACAGGATTTTATGTTATCACACCACATTAAGATATCACAATGAATATAAACCTATATTATGTTGGATGGTTGGTTGACTGAAATATTAGATAAAATACTTAAATATATTTTTTTAAAGTTTTAGTTATTTGCTATATAATAAGTGTTGTTACATTTCATGTTTTTTTTTCTGAATTAGAACAATATCCTACCTTATTTAATAATTTAAAGCTGGTTTCCAAAACAGAAAGTGCTTGATCAAATTTTCCTTCATCAATTAATTTTCTAGCATCTTTTAGTTCAACATTTTGAAAAAAATCAATAGCTGCTGGGGCATCCCTGAGACGTGACTCATTGGCTATTAAATTTAATAATGACTCAAATGCTGAACATCGCGTTGATATTAAATTTGGATCAAAGTTACCTACTACTATCTGAAATAAAGAATATTAGCTATATAACAACTCTTAAATATAGAAATAGTCTTATGAGATAAACATGGAAAAGACCATCAATTTTCTTCCTAGATATTATTTTGTGTTACGCAAGAGGTTTATTAGATTTTTTTGTAAATATAATTAATATGCCGTCCTGCCATCATTCTCATGACTAAATATAATTGATTATAACAAAAACAAACAATAGTGTAAGGAATTTCAAAGATATATAGAGTAAATAATCGTTTGTTTAAAAAATAGTGCGTCATACCTTACGCGGAAATGATATGTTATTGATAAGTGATGGATGCTCCCTCTTAAGTCCATTATACAATTCTAAAAAATGTGTATATCTCCTTTCAACATTTGCTGGGTCAGGATCAAATACTCGAGACTCAGTGGAATCCTGTCTTACTTGCAACATATAAGCCACAAACTTTTTCTCCTTATCAACAGCCTCCACAGTCCTCGAAGACACTATTTCAAATTTTAACATTGTAATAATGAAACTAGACTCAATTATCTTATATGTATGTACTTTTAAATAAATATTCAACACGGAAGACAAAGAAAACTACCTATGTGAAAAATTATGAACTAAAAGTGTTTACAGAAATAGATGACTGTAATATTTGACAATCATAACAAAGAATAATCCCTGTCATGTCACTTGTCAATGCCAAATACCTAAAATGGTAATTCTGTTCACAGACTAAATAGAGGTTATTAAAATAATAGATTGACATCAAGGGCTATATTAGTTCTGTAACCTCCATGTTAAAGACTATAATAAATGTAGACAAGGAGTTCAATCTTATAAATTAAAGTAGACCTAAACTTTTGTAAAATTACAGTTGCAGAGAGTGCTGCAGTCATTATGCCAAGAATGAGAAGGAAATTGGGTTGGGTTGGGTTTACAATCGTTTGGCAGAAGTTTGTGGTTGAAACTTATGTATATGATAAATGTTTATTTACTGATCACAATAATAACACTCACAACACAAGTTAATTCATATTTTGGAGAAAATTAATAAAAACATAACGACCATTTTAACCTTTTTAGCGTAATATTATCACTGTTAGAGTAGGACAAAAATATGATTTTGTATATGAGAGACAAGGATGTACGATCAATATGTCATAAAATGTTTTATCTATGTTAAACGCTGCCATATTTAGTTCCACTTTTCTCTCGATTTGTGTGAATGTGTTTTTATCATAAAATATTCATAGAGCCTTTTCCGACTACTTATTTTCCTGATTTTGGATTTTGGTTTATTGCTAACACAACACTTGCTTTGTATAACGGACACCGATTTATTGCAAAACGAAAATTTGATAACGAACGGTGAGTGTCATAGTCAAAGATTATTTTCTTTCGATTTGGATAACATAGGTTCAGAAGGTTAATCTTAAGAATTCCTTATTATTTCCATTGAGTTATTATTACTACGTATAGAGTGGGCGCCTCAACTAGATTTATTCAAACACCTGTATAGGCCGATCGGCATATACGCGTTTAGTCTGTGCCGAGCGGCTGCGGTAGCTTGACGCATTGGAGTAAAAATTATTACGTCTAAATATGCCGTCATGTGTAGTGAGGTACTGTACAAACCGTTCAGGAAAATCAAATAAAAGTCAAGGAGTGACTTTTCACGCGTAAGTTTACTGCATTTTCGTTTAATCACGCTTAATTTAATAATTTTGTATAATTTTAAGGTCATGCCGACGCGCCATGCGGCGGCGGCCAAATCAAAGAGTAAAAAAAAGGTCTACGCAGAAGTGACAATATCGAGTTGCTATGTTAATTAATACAGATAATGAAATTATTTTGTAGTTCCCTATCAGATAAAACATTTTATATTATTATATATATACTTTTTTATTAAGCTATTGTATTTACAGAATATAAAACCTTATTGGTGTTAGGTTTTTTTCGTTACGGAATTTCTCGATTCGGTCGCCGCGCTCAAAGCCCGCGATAGAATCTATGCAATAGCTTAAAAAGTAATTGTAATTAAAATAATTAGTTGTATGCTCATTAGGCAGAATATAAACAAAGTGTCCGTGTCCCTTCTGCATAGTAATCTATGATGCGGTCGCCTCCTCCCCCGCGCCCCGGGCGGCCGCTAGTGGCGAACAGATTTTGTTCGCGGCGTCTACTCTACTAATAATAACTCAATGATTATTTCTAGGTAGATTAGGTTAGGTTAGATATATGACGACATCACCTATATTTTTATTTTTTTATTTTTATTAATCAATAAACGTATCATCATAATTACTACAAGTTATGTTATATTAACAACGAAAATGCAAAATTACTTTACAGTAAACAAACACTTCTCGCTGTCTTTTGCAATATACGTCAAAATTAGTTCTCGGGACTCTCGCTAGTGGCGCAAACGGACACAAAAAAATTGCTGTCAAACGCTTGGAATAGCCAGTCCAGTGGGATTATAGAGGTCAGTATAAGTCATAGAGTATATTGCTACATATATAAAGTATAAGTGATAGCCTATAATTGATACATTTTAAAAGGGCTGAATGCTGCATGTCCAAAGAATATTAATTAATTAACATACGGGAGAAACAAATAAAAAGCCGTGACATATTTGATATTTTAATAATTAGCTTGTTAATATTGTTGCGATTGATTACACAAACATATTTTATTTAACACCTTACAATAGTATTCAATATACATACAAGTATATTTATAATCTGAAAATATTAAAACAATATTTATTATTAAGTATATAAAGTATATGGTCGAACTTCAATATTCGACCGGTTTTTTTTGTGCTTGTATACTACATACGAAATAAATATTATAAGTTAAATATCATATTTTAATGTTAAAGCCATTGGTATGTGTCACACAATTTACGGTGTCGGGTGTATATATAAAAAAAATGTTAGAAACAAAGTGCACTGACCTCTATAATACCACTGGACTGGCTGTTCCAAGCGTTTGACAGTAATTCTTTTGTGTCCATTTGAAGCGCCACTAGCGAGAGGGTCGAGAACTAATTTTGACGTATATTGCAAATGACAGCGAGAAGTGTTTGTTTACTGTAAAGTAATTTTGCATTTTCGTTGTTAATATAACATAAGTAGTAATTATGATGATACGGTTATTGATTAATAAACATAAAAAAATAAAAATCTTTATATTGACATCATTAGTTTTAGTACCACGAACTCTCGCTACGTCCGACAGCGGCGGACAGCGCCAAAATGGCGAATATCAAGCAGCCACAAAAGCACGTTGACAACAGCCAGTCCAGTGGTATTATAGAGGTCAGTGAACAAAGTGAAAAAACAATGTAGGTACTAGTTTACATCGCATAAAAAAATATGCGAAATATATAGGTAAACAATAAACATAGATAGTCAATGCGCAATTGGTAATTTATAGATACCGAATCACACGTAAATGAAGGCAGTCGTCTTTGTTCACGATTATGATACGATTGCATTGTAAATTTATCATTTTATAAAAAACTTGTAACCTAAAATCTTAGATATGACAGTTTAATAAAGCCTAGGCGGTAATAATTGTAAAACTAAATATGGATCGAGGTAATTTTAAGTATTACATAAGGAATGTCTTGACCCAGCAAACTAGAATTACAACTAAAACCGAAACTCGAGTATAAATTACAATATACTTATGCTTACTTGTCAATTTATGATGGCTTTTTGGGCGCTTATATACTTACTTAATACAAAAAAGTCACAAAGTTTTTTAATCAAAGTAATGACAACAAGCCATTTCCATTTCATACATACCTACCGGTATATAATATATAAATATGTTGTTTAAACCATACATCTAAATATAGTTATACATATATAATATATTAAAATTTTGCCGCTATTAACTATACTTATCAAACGTTCACAAACTACAAAGTGTAATGCTATTTGCTCTTACAAATATTAACTAATTTGTAGCGATTCGAAACGCAGTTAAGAGTGGCATGAATATAATACGAATAAAGTACATATTATGAATGTAGGTAATAATATTATTTAAAATACTAAAAGAGAGCTGAGTTGAGTTAATGGTATTACAACATTTCAATTTGTTTTAAAACATTACATAATCTACGGTACGTTAACCACAATAATATTTGCTCAATAATAAATAAAAATAAATGTTTGTGCAATTTATATAATAACAGTATTGAGGGCCTGTGCCCTGCGTTAGGGAGGTTATAAAGAGGTTAACACATTCAGAGCCACCGTCACGCACAGCGTGTTTACATTAAATTTGTCAGCCACGCCGCGGACAAAAACGCGTTAGTAAATTGTAAGTACGAATATTGTCTATAAATATGTTATATTGGGACATTATTACACACAGCGCCATCTAGTTCCGTGGTGAGCTATAAGGCTTGTGTTACGGATATCAGACAGTTGATACACAACAACTATATAACTTTAAATACATAATACATAAATATTATAAATATAAACTTTAAACACCCATGACAGGAGTACAAACATTCGTGCTCAACAAAGGAATGTCCCCAGCGGTACTCGAGTCTCGAACCCGCGACCGCTGGCACAGCATGAAGAGTCACAACAAACTAAAGCAAACGTGTCGTCAAATACATTTTACTAAAATTCATTAGCCTAAGAACATGATCTAAGTCATAAAAGGTACAATGGAATTAGCATACCTACAATGAGTATGAATAATTTGTATGAATAATATCTAGTTAGGGAATGAAATTACTAGTGTTTGACTTGGGCTTTATCTTAAATTTACTTATATTTTTTATTGTAAATAACGTTTGATTATAATCTATCAAACCGTCAAATAGTGAAATGGCGTGCGATGGAAGGCGGGACGCACCTCGCGCGCTGATAGCAAGCGCTTTTCGAAAAAATAATCTAACGGTATTTACAATTTTGCAGTGCCATATTAATTTACAGTTTTTTTTATATTAATCAGTAAATATATCAGTATTGCAATGCTGACCAATTAATACAGATCATATGAAAATATTTTTATAAATCAGTTAAATAAGTAATTATTATTTCAAAAATACAATTTATTACCATTAAAATATGTTACACTAGCAGTTTGTATTGTCAATTTTTATTACAACACCAATATGTTAGCTATACATACACAAGATCGTGAACATTCATAAATATTCTTAAAACTACACGGGTATAGTAGGTACACATTGGTCCATTATTAAAAAAGCTCATAACATCTTAAAAATTAAACAGATCGAAAAGTAGATGGCTTTCAATTAGACATCTTTTCGGAGGACTCGACATAAATGCAGGAACATAGTTTCTGTAGAAATCTTAATAAACAGCCAGAGAACGCGTTGTAGCACTCAGGCTTTGTTTTCCATTTTACGCAAACATAGTATACAGGTACTCCAGAGAACAATATAGCCAGCCCAATACCCGTGTCTTTGGGATTAGTGATTGCTGGTGTGACCACTAAAAAGCTTATAGCTATGAGGAATAGGTAAGGTATAATTAGGTTGACTTTGATAGGTCTGGGCATATCTGGCCTGGCTCGCCGCAGCCACAACATGCCGACTACTGAAGCTCCCACCGACAGCCATAAGGTTTGCGAGAAGTAATTGATAAGATCAAACACGTTGCTTGTAGTTAACATGAGGAGCGAGAAGAAGCACTGGAATAAAATAG
The DNA here is from genome assembly GCA_951802675.2 of Boloria euphrosyne. Taxonomy (NCBI): domain Eukaryota; kingdom Metazoa; phylum Arthropoda; class Insecta; order Lepidoptera; family Nymphalidae; genus Boloria; species Boloria euphrosyne. The sequence goes on along the minus strand of OX637873.1, from coordinate 10,317,902 downwards.
TTCATTAATTTTTCAAACATATAGGTAAATAGAGGTATGACAATATCTACTACGTATTTCTAAGTACTACAGAAATCTTGCACAGCTATACAAATCATTGAAATAAAATAACAACAAATTAAGAATTACTAACCTATTTTTAATATTTATATTATATAGGTACTACATACATCTCCAAAAACCGAAATTTTCCAATAATAACCAAATTTTCTACAAGAAAACCTTGAATATTTTAAATTTTGATAACTTTCCGAACCGAATGCATAATCGTACGAGAGCTAGCAACGTCGGGAAAACATGCATTTCAGTAAGGCCAGTTTTTAGATATGCTATCTCTCCCACTCTCCCGGACATAATACGGGCTATCTGGCTGGCGCTAGTGGTTGCGTTCATCAGTGCGCATCGTACTTGGATAGGTAAAATATCAATTTTTCAAAGAACTTTAAGAAGGTTCCTTTTGTTTTTATTATGTTAATTGCAACTAACTAACTGGAACAAACTTTTTGCAACATGAATCTATTATTGCCACAGTTCCATTGTTGTTTAAATTGTGCCAGACGCTGATTTTAAATATATTTTTTGTTAAGGCTCAATTTCAAAAGGCAATCGTTTTAATCCAGTAATTGCTACTTTAATATACTAGGCGCATAGACAAATTTATGTGTAATTTAAGTTTCACTACGTGTCGTAGTCCACTTTTGCGCAGAACTTCAAGCTATCAGTACACTCCCTAACATCATATAAAAATTTCAGCCATACTAAAATATTTTGAAAAAATAAATTGTCTTAGAAGTTAGGGACACAATGGAGACGAATTAAAGACTTCTTGCTTGTTTCTTGGTTTTATGAATTACAATAATTTACATTGGCAAATTTAGTATACTTACTGGAAGTGGACGACGACACGTAACGAAACTTAAATTATACATACATTTCTCAATGCGCCTAACAGGAAAATGAAGCAATTACTGGTTTAAACAAAATATTACTACTTGAAGTTCAGCCTTAACAAAAATTATTCAAAATTAGCGTCTGGCACCGTTGAAACAACAATAAAACTGTCTGTCAATAATAGAAAAGTCCAATTAACATAATAAAAACAAAAGGAACCTTGTTAAAATTCTTTGAAAAATTGATATTTTACCTATCCAAGTACGATGCGCACTGATGAGCGCAACCACTAGCGCCAGCCAGATAGCCCGTATGATGTCTGGGAGAGTGTGAGAAATAGCATATCTAAACACTTGCCTTAATGAAATGCTCTCTCGAAAACGTTACTAGCTCTTAAGCTATAATATCAATGGTATTAAAATATTGATAAATAAACTCTGTCGATGGTCTCGTTACGGTTTAATAGAAGGTTTAATAGAAGGTATTGATTACCAATCTGTGTTAAGAAATTCTCAGGAACAACTAAAAGTTGGGAAGTTGGCGGTATATCGAAATACCGTCCCATCGGACTTTGAGGATAACAGAATTATAAAGAGTAAATAAAATAGTATAATATAAATTATAAATAAATATGTTGGGACATAATTACAAACATAACCACCTAGTTCCGTGGTAAGCTACGAGGCTTGTGCTACGCCGTACGGATACCAGATGGTTGATATACTACATAATATATATCGTATACTCGTATATTAACAACGAATAGGCTACTACTGTTTGTCTCAGTAGGTAGTACCCGTCAGTAGTCGTCAGTTCTATTACAATTAGGTATTAGTATATATTATACATATACTTAGATATACATATAGAGTCGTAATCCTGCCTGTATTCAATAAATATATTAAAAAATAGAAGTTATATTTGTATCTCAATTATTCTATTCCGCATGTATAAAATCTTCCATTAATTAATACTTAATGAAGTCCAAAGAAAAAAAAACAACGCGCGAGTTAAATTAGCATTATGTCATGCGCGTACATGCTCAAATATGTACTGTTATTGTACAAAACAATTTGTGCGAGCCAAATTAGATTGAGACAAAAGTACTTATACATTATACATTGAACTAATCTATAAGAAGCATACTATTTGTTTTATAAAAACCTATTATAGTTTCACTTTCTTATCAATACACAGCAATAGATTGGAAAGTTTTGGAAAGTTTAGTAATTTTAAGAAAGTAGTCGTATAACTTTGAAGATCGAAATGTGTTATTATTTTTTTATAACAATTAGGTGTAGGTCTATAGAAACTGTGCAACTAATGTATACGATAGAAAGAGAAAAGTCGTTCGAACATTTTACAATTGCTTAGAAATCTTACTGTTCTCAAATCAATTAATTGTATTTCGTAAAATATAAGCATTTTAAGATATGATTATTAGATTATTAATTGCACAATCACAGTAACATTCTGTCTGAATTAAATTTAATTTTAAAATCAGTACATTTCAGTACATATAAATAAAATTGAAGTGCCTGTTTTTAATTTCAAGTTAACAGCTTTTCACTAAATGCATATGAAAGTATATCTCTGAAACGGCTGGACCGATTTTAACGGACTTTTCACTCGAAGATAGCTAATGTTAAAAGAAGTAACTTAGGCTACTTTTATTTTATAAGAAAACTATAAAATCCGTTTAATTTATTTTTGGCCGGGTTTGCTAGTTAACGTAAAATACTCACAGTAAAAATAAGGGATGGTATGGGTGTCTGTTTGTGAACGTGGAAGAGAGTGAAGAAGCCCGGCATGTGGCCCTCTTGGGCGCCAGTCGCAAACAGACGCGCAGAAGTGAACAAGACGCCATTCACGCCACCGAACGTTGACAGCGCTACGAAAACTGGGATCAACCAGCTCCAACTACCAAATAGACGATCACCAAGCACCTGGAATATAATTTATTTTATGATAAGTCTATTTTAGATTTGTTGTAAAGTAAGTAGATATTTTGACGAGTTTTATTCTACAAAATTGTGCTCATATACCCTTTCGAAATGATGACTTGTCAGTTGTCGGTCCGTTCATCCTATGTTGTGCTTTTAAAAGTAGACTAGATTTAAACCTTATTGCGTAGTATTTTTTAGGGTAAGAGTTTTTAACAATTAATTAATTTATGGCTGTATCGTGTAATAAAAATTAAACTTAAAATATAAAAGTTTAATAAATTCTTAAATATTTTTTTTAATTCCATCTTGTTTATTTAAGCATATATTTCTGTATACAGTTTAGTACCTACTTTATAAATATAGCATTTATGGAAGCATAAAATGTGAAGGAAATAACCATATCTCGTCATACATTCTTATTAAATATACCACCTACATTCATTGTACTTACGCTATCTTAGTACAGTACAGTGCATATATTCCTACATTTAAAACGTGAAACGAATATTTATAAGCCAATTAGTATCAAAGACTTTTTTTTCTACATTTTGCAAGTACGAGTACTTACCGCAGCGACGGCGGGGTTATCTCTCATCTCTAACTTGGAGACCACGGCGAAGTAGGCCAAGTTTGCCATTACGTAGATTATACTCACCATCGGCATAGCGATCCATATTGCTCGAGGCAAATTCCTGAAATATTATTATACCTCATAAATAATAATATAGAAATAATTCTATTATGTTTCCATAGCACGTACGCGGAAAAAAATATGTGGTAAACTGTGTATAATAATATACCTACCTAATATCTTATGTAATATTGTTAATTAATTATAATTATTATGTATACTATTATGAATATTGAAATGTATAAATATTTTATTTATTTAATGGCCGATAAATAAATTAAATTTAAATTTTACATTATATCACTTTATAAGTCATAGGTCCATACTTAAATACTTATTATAAATGTTAAAGTGTGTAGGTATGTTTGTCCTTCTTTCACGGCTAGTGTGATTTTATGATAACGTAGTTAGGTAGTTGGAGTGCTGGAAAGTGATATAGGCTGCTTTTTACCGCGGCAGATTATTTCATCTCTAGGGGGAAATAACAACTCATCATACCTATGTAAATAGATATATAATAGATAACCAATAACCATAACCCATCTATTCCATAGCAACCGAACGTGTACTTAGGTACATAAGGAACAAGACCAAGATAAGCGACGGTGAGCCACTAGTGGTATGAATATATTTAAGTTTGCTTATTAAAAGTAGAAAATCATATTGAATCGAAATAGCCTATCCGGTTCCAGAATGTTATTCATAGAAAGACGGCAAAAACATGTTAATTAGAAACCAAGCGATACTAAAAACATTTTGTGTAATAGCTACTCGTATGCAGATTAGGTAAAGAGGAATATTACTTATTGAAATATATCTGTACCTAGGTAGGTACCTACTATATTTGTTTAAATGGCGTATTTATATTACACATTTTATTTTTATCATGAGCTCACATATGGAGTTGTATTCAGCCCTTTTTGGTTGTTGGATTTCGGTTTGGTAAAAAGAACTGTACCTATTTAATGTAAATTAAAATTACATATAATTTTCACACACAGCACACAGCATCTAGTTCCACGGCTGTGTTAAGGATATTAGATAGTTGATAAACTACACACTAAACAGTAGGTATACATGTATAACATTAAATACATACATAACATTATAAACAATGACAGGAGTACAAACATTCGTACTATATAGCAGCGTACGTATTAGCAGATATGAGTGCTGCCAGCGGGACTCGAATCCGTGACCACTGGCACAACACAAGTGTCACAAACTCGCTAAAAAAACCACGAAAACTCATTTTAACCGGTTAATTTTTGTCTCCCGGATTTAACCAGTTAAAGAATGTAACCAAATCCTAAAGCCGAAAAGCCTTCTAGTTTGGGGTCAACGACCAAATCAGTCTAAAAATTTAACGGATTTCCTAGCCCTGTTATGGCCTCTAAGTTGAAATTGAGTGCCAATTTGGTGTTTTATCATTATCTTTATCGGCATAAAAATACAAGCTTATACCTATTAATTTGAAATGTCGCTAGGTCAATCAATTCAAAATTCAAAATTCAATTCAAATTTAAAATATTTTGTTCAGCATTAAATTACTTATTACATTTTTTTTAACCGATTTTTACTTTATATACTCATATGTACAAACTTAAACATTTTTTTCACGATTCAAAAACCGTTCAATCGATTTCGATAAATTTAAATGTGGTCCCTGGAAAGTAAAAATACAAAAAAAAAATAAGATTCCAACGTAATATGAAAACGTTATTCTTTTTTTAAGTTGGTTAAAAACAGTAGGTAAATATAACTTCCGAAGCGTTAAATCATTTACAAATGAATACAAATGTAAATGATTTGGCAGTATGTTTATACGAGAACATCAGTTGTCATGAATAAAATACGGGAAATGCTATAAATCCTAATGAATAATGTATCTAATACGTTAAAAGCTAAAGCGAATCAAGTCAAAGTGGAGTTAAAAGGTATTTGGTTTTACGTACCTACTTTAAAAAATACGAACCTATAAAAAAAGCAGTTTCGAAGTTAACTTTCTGCAAGGTTAAGTTATAATATTTTTTTAATGCAAAAAATTTCTTTTAAACAAATTGGCCTCTGATGAATGATGAATCCTTTTTTGATATTTAATTAGGTTGTATAATATCTTTTGACCAATTAGACCTTCATGTTCATTGTCCATATAGGTAAAATATGGCGCTCGCAATAACAAGACGAGTCTAGCGATTCTAAATTCTAAAGTATGAATAATCAAAATTGGTTAAGCACTTTAGCAATTAGAGCACTACATTAAAGGTACATATTATGTACATTGTACATACTTACACCTCGTTGGTGTAGTGGCTAGCATGTACGATTGCACACCGGGAGGTCCTGGGTTCGAGTCCCGGGTCGGGCTAAGTTTAGTTATTGAGTGTTTCTGTTTTATAAGCCTCAGTAACAGCCCGGAGTTGGGAAGTTGGCGGTGTTTCACCCCCGTGCCTCGGAGAGCACGTAAAGCCGTCGGTCCTGCGCCTTAACTCTCACTGGTCATGTCGAGCATTCGTCCCACCGGAATATGAGAGTGATGAGGAATAGAGAGTGCACTTGTGTTTGCGCATACACTTGTGCACTATAATATGTCCCGCGCAGATGGCTAGTCTCAAAGAGATTGGCCGCCGTGGCCGAAATCGGTCAGGAGGACATCATCATCATCACATACTTACATCAGGTAATGAATACAGTGTGTTTCCATGATTTTACAACTAAAATGACCGTAATAGGTAAAAAATCACAAATAAGTAGGTACCTACCTAACCAAAATAATTGATAGAGTCAACTTATATTATTTGTGGCTTTTATCTATACATATAATAAAACTGTAGAAAAGTTGTTTTTGTACATCAAAAAAAATTACAAAAAAAATAGCCAGGGTGTTAAAGGACAACCAATAGAACCCATTTCCAGCATTTTTAGAATTTTTGTCTGTTTGTCGGTTTGTCGGTTTGTCTGTTTATTTATCCGGGCATCACGTAAAACGTACGAAAGCAATGTAGATAACTTTTATACACAACGATTGAACGTAACTTTAAGTAACATTTAGTTTTTGTTTCATTGCAATCGGTTCAGTCTATCAAAAGATATTTGAGTTTAAAGTGAAGAAGTAGAGAAATTTCAGAAGTAAAATTAGGGTTATGTGCAATTTTGGTCTCACAACTTCACCTAACTTTTATACACAACAAAATGTGCATAAATTGAAGTATCATTAAGTTTTTTGTTTCATAGTAATCAGTTCACACCTTATAAAAAATGTAAATTAATAAAATTATAATAGTGTTTCCGAAGTAAAATATTAAAACAGCGCCATCTACGAGTATTCGAACTTAGACTGGACTATAACTAGAGATTAACTGCGTGCAGAATTGTTCGATAGATGGCGTTGTACGTGTGAAGTCATTTTCTGAATCGCGGTGTTAAGATTTTCCTTGAAAGAATGACCTTCGCCTATCTCTGCCGGCCATCTCTGAGTTTCGTAGGAGCACAGAACATATATACCCTAACGGGTCTTTAAAGTTCTGTCTTTAACGAGTTTTGTCTATGTAAAGGTATTGAATTGAATTGATAGTATCGTAAATTGTTCTTTCGTTATTTCGTTTTATCTTTCAAAAAATTTTGGTTAGTTAGATTCGGTCTTAATTTCGAAGTGCGAACTGCGAAGTAAATAATAACTTGCAATTTGAGTCAAGTAGATTTATTTACTTCGTAGTTTGATATTTTATTGCACATACACATTGCTGATTGCATTATATGTTTTTAAAAACTTTTACCACTAAGGCTGATATTATGATTAATTTTGTGTTGATATTAAATTTCTAGATAAGAGATTTAAAATCATACGCAGTATTATTTTAATGTTTAGTTTATCTTGCCTTATAATAAATTTATGTCCTCCCAATTTTTGTAACGGCACTCGGCTCAAAGTCACAAATCTGCAGCAAAACATAATCGAAGCTGAAATATTAACCGGCGGCGCCGCGCCGGTGATATTGTTTTTAATCCAAGTATACCTATAATTCCCAACAACTTTCCTTTCTCTTTCAAACGAATGCAATTCCCAGTCAGTCTCTGTTATGCCCTGACGATTAATAAAGCTCAGGGCCAGACATTATCCGTTGCGGGGGTGGACCTAAGTATTAGATGCTTTTCCCATGGTCAACTATACGTAGCTCTTTCCCGCGTAAATAACCCCAATAACCTTTTTGTGTACGCTCCAGATGGTTCCACAGCTAATGTTGTTTATAAAGAAGCACTAGCATAAATAAAAAAAAATGATTTGTATCGATATCCTCCAACAGCGCTTCACACTAAAAAATACATTGTTAAGTTCCGACATCAACGCGAACGAAGTCGCGGGCACAGCTAGTTGTAAATAAATGCAATTGAGGTTAGCGCTGACGTAAGTCTTCTTATGAACGATTACGATAATGATAATTATAATGTAATGAATCGTTAAGTAGATACGTTCTACTTATAAATAAAACTCTGAGTCAGTTTTATCCCAGAGCAATCAATCACATTTCTTTGCTTTTATTTAAAGAGCTAAGTCTACAATTGCTGTGATAAAAGAGTGTTTGAGGAGCTCTCTAGGGAGCATCTTAACGAAATGAATCCCCTTCCATTTTCTATTTGGTATTCCGTATTTCTAATCTGACTTGCATGAAGGTTTTTGTGGATTTTTAGCTATTCGGCTATCACGGTGGAAATGGACAATTCTGACAAATTGTAAACCAAATAAAAATTTTATAAACTATGAGAAAATATATAAGTACCTATACCTTATTTAATTGGAATATTAGAGCGTACCTACGGATTATTCTTCATCGTCAAAGAAGTGTGTTGTATCATGTATGCTTGAGTGACTTTTAAGAATAATGTTTCGATGTTAAGAAAAAATTTTTCGCGTGCCAAATCGAAGAAAAATATCGAAACGTAGCATAGTGTCTCTCTTGGAATATAGGTATATTATTAATTATAATTATATATTTTAATAATAAAACAATATTGATATTACAGAATTAAAATAGAACATCTTAACTTTACTCAAATATTCTTTTTCTCTTTAAACTTGCCTTAATGACATCATTTTCTTTGCAGGAGCGTTACGTGCTCATACCTAATGATGCCTTTTACTACAAAAAGCTCCATTCATCCATTCTTTGAAACTTATAAGTACTAAGTTTATAATAACGACTTACCAACCTATAAATTATATTATATTGTATTCTATAAATTGCCCGGATAAATTCATCGACTTATGAACAGGTATAGATATAATTCCCTTAGGTATGTTTTTGTAACAAATATTATCAATAACAGGACGAAGTTTTTAAAAATTGATCAAGCCATTTCAGAAAACCACAAATTCCATTAAGGCGAATAATACAATTATTAGGATGGAATCACTTTATTACTTGTAATGAAAAACGTAGATTGTAGTTTATAGAGCGTCCATTTTATTACGATTACATTCTATTGTCATAGAACGTAAAGTTTTTGTAGTATGATAAGATCATTTTTATACGTTTACGCAAATTTTTTATACGTTTACGCAAATATTGGAATCATAAATTAAACTATCTTTTAGGATTTTGTCGCCGATTTATTTTGATTTCGATGCTACTTTGAATTTTTTTGTAAATTGCGGGTAGGCACTGTCTTTACAAGTAGGTATATATAAACCTCTGAGACGTCAAATACCTTGAGTTTCTCCCGTGACCATAATTGTAGTACAGCATTATTTACTCTATATAAATTATCTACTCTGTAATAAATATTAAGTAGGTAAGGTACTGACTTGTATGGATCTTGGAGTTCTTCTGTAACGAAGTTGAGGTAGTTCCAACCACCGAAGGCGAAGAGACCTGAGTAAAACGCTAACGCAATGTCGCCTGCGTTGTATTGTCCTTCAAAAGCATTTTCGAAGTTTTCTGAATGACCTGTATTGAATTATCATGGATTAATCGTGTGGAGGCAAGCAAAATTTTCATCATCAGGTTGATGTTTTTTTTTATCTTTTTGATAGATATTAAATAATAATTAATGAATTCACTTATTAATAAGTAATTATAGTGCGTAATGCAGATCGTATTTATTGGGTATAAAAACATTCGCTGGCTTGAAGCTGAATACTAAATTTTTGTCAACTTTATCAGGACACAATCCTTAGTCCACTCTACACAAACCTACTTGTGGATCTCATACCAACAAAATTGATAGGTACTCTACTAAACACCGGTATATTTTTTGAGGTTTAAGGTAAATATATATATTGTCATTTTTTTATTTCTTTTTTATATTCTGAACATGGAAAAAAAAGGTTCTGAAAAAGTAATTAATTTCACAAACACATAATTTTTATTTATGCTGTATTTTAACGATTAATAGTAACCGACACTACAATGATTAATTAATTATTATTAATGTTAATTTTACATTCAAGACTTCCATAATGTAAGTGAGTCAACACGTAGTTAGTCTTTAGTTTACTAAATATTCTCACACATTTTAATTAAGACATGTACAAATCGATATAATTTGCAGTAGGTACCTACTAATAATTAAATAAATATCGTCATAGATGAATACTGCGTTTTGTGGATATACTAAGGTAATATTGTATCTATCTATAATATCTACTAATTATTAATATTTGCTTATACATAGAACTCGTCAGCATCGCAGTCTACACACATTTTACTATAAAGTAAATAGACTCAAAACTCTTAATACAGAAAATATAGAAATCTGTATTCTATATAATATATAAGTAAGTAGAATTATCATTTTCCACACCTCCGGAAACCAAATTCTTACATTCTTAGATTTTAAATATTAGTGGAGAATGTTTTAATGTTTGTATATAATTCTCAGAAAGGAGATATATTCTGATAAAAATTATTTTATATGTTGACCCAGATAACCAGATATCTATCATCATACCAAATTTCATCATAATCTGTCCAGTGATTTCTCATGATGCGATCTCAGACAGACAGACAGCCAAAAATTTAAAAGACTATAGATTCGCTCAATAGTACCTAACTATTTCAATTAGATTTTAAAAAAAATATTCAATGTACAAATTCGACTAAGTTAGAATTATAGTAGGTATGTATAGAATAGTAATGGTATTACAATATACTTTTGTGAAACCCCTATTATTACTAAGGAACCCCAGATCTATTCCCACTTATACCGACCCTCTGTATTCCATTTAAATACGAAGTCAGAAGGTTGAACGCCTTATCTTTAACGCCGTAATGATAAATATTCATCAAATCAAACATACAAGGCCATTTTCATATAAACTATGTAGTATCTATCTTGTAACCCAATCTATCTTAATATAACACCTAGAGATTACAAATAAAGAAGGTCCAGTAGAGTGGTAAATAACAATATTCATGTTCCACACGTTATTTTGCAATGTTTATCAACTGAAAAGTTTTTACATATAACCTAAAAAAATGATTGTAATTATATATGCTGAGTTAATGGCTTCTAGAAGTGTCATTTGGGCATAATATACTTTGCGAGTGTCGCGTAGGATGGAAAAGACACGTTATACATAAACAGACCGGTAAAGAAGAAAAAAAGTAACGCTAAGAGGTATGTAACTCTACTTCTCTACCAAAGTCACAGAATATATAACCAAAATGCCCTATGCAGCGTAAATTTCTAATTAATTTCAGTATTATTTCTGAATTTCAGATAAATATGGCTAGATCTCGCCGTTAAATCAACATAGAAACAAGGACTAGAACTGTAAAAGGAGAATCTTAGAGATCTGTAGCGACTCGAAAAAAACTCAATGTAAAATATAATTTTACATTAGTAAGTTTTATGTAATTATTTTCTCATGTCTAATAGAACTCTTGTTTTTTCTTTCATGGCAAATGGTTGTTTTATGATATGTAGGTAGTTAGCGATTACACTATTATACTACAATAACGACTAAGATATGTTCCTCCTAACGTAAGTTTATAAAAATCACGTACGTAGTCAAACTCGCTGTAAAAATGAATGTAGGTTTGTATATATCTTAGCAGTTGATGGTTTCGAGTACCAATTGATTCCGCATAGCTATTTACAGGGCTATAGATCCAAATTGACCTAATTGCACCAAATTACCGGCAAGCGAAAGATTGGTAAATGATACTTCGATGTCGAGACATCTTTTCTTGTTCCGACCAACTAACTACGTGCTTGGAATGTTTCTATACCCATAAACAATATCCACAAACATCTAGACGATTATTTTGACGATTAAAGACAAGTTGCGAATTATATTAATAATGAACTTCCTGTCTCTATACTCATAGTATAAATATTAAAGTGAAAATTATTTAGATGATTAAAAATTAAAAAATTTAAACTTACCTATAGCTATGTAGTAAATGCCTGATATAATTATCACCACTAATGCTAACAACTTCGACGAGGTGAACACATCTTGGATTCGCATCGTCCATCGCACGCTGATACAGTTGATAGCGGTCAATATACCTGTCAAAGAAATAATTGAATGAATAACTACAAATTAAAAGCACTTAATATGTACCTTGTAATAATAATTATTAAAAATTACAAAAAATTATAAAGGCTCAGAACAATAAAATCATATTTTTGTTGGTCTACATGATTTAGACCTTGACGATAACGTCTAAAATTCCATGACTAATACACAAATAGTATTGAATTCATCGCAATAGGAAAACGTATTTAGTAATTCAAAAGAATAAGATAATATAAAATAAAAGTGAAGGAGAAGTATGCGACTGCTAAAGTCGTAATTCGAATTCTATAGCTGTATCAGCATACTTTCGACCGGACTCTTTTCTCTACGAGCTTATCAGTACATATAAATAAAATTGAAGTGTCTGTTTTTAATTTCAAAGTAACAGTTTTTTACAAAATGCATATGAAAGTATATACGGTGCTTACATAAAAAAAAAATCAATTTTTAAAATTTTCTGTCTGTTTGTTCCGGCTAATCTCTGAAACGGCTGGACCGATTTTGACGGTACTTTCACTCGCAGATAACTAATGTTATAAGTGTCAGCAATATCTTTAGCCCGGAAGTTGAACAGTGTCATGACAACTTAGCTGTCATCCCCCACTTTCATTACTCTCCATAAATACGAAGTTTGTCGTTAAGAACGGGCTATTCCTGTGCGAGTTACGTTGTAGTGCTTTAGCTAAGTGACAGTGCGTGAAGTATAAAAGTGAAGTGAAGTGAATCAGTGAATTGTTATATAATTAATTAATATTATTTATTATTAATGGTATAAAGTGATTATATTTGTGGTGTAACGACATAAGAGAGGTGGAATAATTTAGTATGTAATACTTTGAGTGTTCATATATACACCCGTCGTGTATATATGAATAAAGCGTGTTTTTTAAGTAACTAGGAAGGAATAGTAATTCATTGTTTTAATTAAACAGCTAACAAAAAACAAGCTTGGATTCAGCCAAACTTGTTATTTGGGTATGTCTATGACCCTCTGGTCATTAACACTCACCTCTGTCCGAATATACAGTAGTTCCAGTTAATATGAACTTATATTATAGCAAAAATCACATTTCCCTGAGAGCAGTATATTTTCCAATGCATCAGTAGATATTTAGACTCTTTAACTTTATAACAATACTAGCGATTCACCCTCGCGCAGCTCAGGTTTGTCCATAGATATGTACGAGTATGTGTTGACGTCTGTTAAGCTACAAAGGTTAATTTGGCAGTATGACTTAAAATTTTTCAGGAATTATGTGCTCATTAAGTGATAATTTAATGCTGCAAAATTAAATTTCAGATCAATCTACTGCAACGTAAAATTTAATTTAGCAGCTATTGCTGCAAATTATTAATAAGCACTTAATTACTGCAAAATTTTACGTGGTTCTGCCTTTGTAGCTTAACATACGTCTTCATATTTAGTAAAGATGTCTCAAAAATGGGATATTTTCCCGCAGTAAAAAGTATTTGTTGACCCGTATAAGCTATCATCATACCAAATTTCAACAAAATCTGAGAGAATCTATAGCTTTTAGTTTTTAAGTTTGTCTGACAGAGAGACAGACAAACTTAAAAACTAAAAGCTATAGATTCGGCCTCTGTATAATAAATGTTTTGTACTCCATGACTGGAGTACAAACATTTGTGCTCAACAAATGAATGCCCCCAGCGGGACTCGAACCCGCGACCGCTGGCGCAGAAAGTATGGTCACTACCAACTGAGCCAAACGTGTCGTCGCTATATATAAATAATAATGACTTAATATCGCAAAAGACTATGTAATATGTAGGGCAACAGATTATTTATTTACTATTTTAATCTTGCTTGTCTGTATTGCTTTAAATACATAATATATGTAATCGTTAAATAATATGATTTCCTTGATCTGTCCAAGAATTATGACGTCTCCTGATATTAATGCCGCCGCCACTCCTTGAACCTATACTGAGATAAACTAATATCTTAATAAGCTTAAACAACATTGAAACTTATCTATAGGCAAAGAACAAAGAATATTATTTTTACATAATGAAATAAATTTAGGTAATACCTTAATGTGTAGATAATAAACCCACTTAAATAATCGGGTTAAAATAATGTAAGAGATAAAACTTAAACTTGCTCATTACGTACAATTATGTTTCATCATTTTACTTTTGTCCATTAAATTGTTATATGTAAAGTTAAGAGCATAATATAATAAATATCTAAGTCTATCTAGTCTTCAGCCCTTTTTATCGTCCCACTGCTGGGCACGGGCCTCCATCAGTACGAGGGGGATCAGGCCATAGTCCACCTCGCTAGCCTAGTGCGTGTAGGCGAACTTCACATGTCTTTCGAAAACTTGCTAGGTTTTCTCAGATATGCAGGTTTCCTCACTATGTTTCCCTTCACCGTAAGGCAAGCGGTAATCATGATAGAAATGATTCGCACATGAAAATATCAGAGGTGCGAGAACGAGACCCGAATTTGAACCCGCATCACTCGATTATTCAAGCGAGCGCGTTTTCGCTGGGTTACCACTGCCTTTCTCGTATCTAGTGCACTACGAATATGATAACATAGGTTTATTTTCACTTTCTATTTTCTAATTTCTTCCCCTTTACTTTCCCATTTCTTGTAAGAAAATTGCTGATATATTTTAATGTTCATACTATAAGTACCTACATACATACGTAATATGATTAGATAGAATTAATAGATTGTTAACACTTTGTCCTGATGAATGATCTCTATCCTATCTCTATCCCCTATATATAGTTTTTCCCTAAAACACTTTAGCGCCAAAGTAGAACGTATTCAAAAACAAATAAATTTCTTACAAAGCAGGGAAACCTTGCTCCTTCGAATTGACTAAATGTACGCCAGGAACTTTTGCTTAGTCGTAAACTACTAAATAAATTAGTGAGAGCTCCAATATTCTAGGCTTAGTCGAAATATTCTAGGTGCCTCTTCCCCAAATCCACTGTTACTATAACAGTAAATAATATTTAAAAAATTATAATTACATAATTAGAAAAGAAATTTACTTCTAAAATATATTTTGTATTATATTTATTAAACTTTATTTCTGTGCGTACTGTGTTTATTACTAAGTAATTAGTACATTTAGTTCCTAGTTCTTTGTATTACTTTTATATTTACATTTATTGTTAATATTCAATACTTAGTCACTGTGAATAAATAAATAAATAAATTTCTTGCTCAAAAAAATCTGTTTTTTGGACTCTATCTAAGTTTGTTAATAGGTATTCATGCATGTATAAGAAATTTATCCCAGTATAAAATGTCGGTAACCGGTGGTATTCGAACATACTCGTAATATCACTATTAAGTACTTTTACTCAGTCCCACAACGAACTATGCACTGTAAACAATTATGACCATACGTTTAATGTATAGGTACTGCACAATGTACTTTTACTGTAATGTTGTGCTTTGGACGCCAAACAATTGCGCCTTACATAAAAAAACCTAACAAGAATTAGAAGGAATAGTACCTAGATAGATAAAAGAAGAAAAGTATTGGTTAAGTCTGAAATTCCGTGGCATTGACGATTTTGTAATGAAATACTGACCCTTAGTGAGGTAGGAGATGATATATTGAGTATGAGTTTGGAGATTTCTTAATATTAATTTGTGTAGAAGAACATCTTGTAGGTCAAAAACTTTCATAAATAAAAAGAGTGTTTTTATCAAAAATTAAAGAGTTATTTTTTTATATGTTAAGGATGTGACTGTTAAAAGTTAGTTGCTAAGGTATTTCTAATTAAATGTTATAATTATCACGCATACGAGTCAATATATTTCAATTCTACACATTTTCAAACAGTGAAACATTAATCCCACCAAAAACATTTTGTTTTGGACGATACCATATTATACTAAGTATTATTATTTCCTTTATTAATTTGATTTCTTAAGTTAGGTTTTTTACAATAAAGTTATATCAAAAGTAAAATACATTAAAGAATTTACAAAATATAAATACATTATAAAAAACCTAACCTAGGGTGCCGCCGGCAGCGGGGCAGGGCCCAGGCTACCGGTGGTTAGGGCTGCAGAGATCCAGCCATCTAGCGAGAGTCTCTTAAGATGTTTGTCGAGACTCTTCGCTATAAGACCGTTCGCCGAAACGACCAACGGGACAATGATCGTCGAGTCTACATCCCACATGGCGGTTACCTCGTGAGCCAAATCAAGGTACTTGCTGAGTTTGTCCTTCTCAGCCTTCACGAGGTTCTCGTCATGAGGGATGGCGACATCGACGAGCACTGCCTGGCGTTTTGATCGATCTACCAGCACGATATCAGGCTTATTATATAATTATTATTATATGGCTTGCACTATCAAAAAGTATTTCATATCCAAGCTTCTAACTCTACACGCCAAAACTCTAGAAGTCCTAACTTCACAAACTCTACACGTTAGTCAAAATAAGTAAACTAGCCATAAATCGCATTACTTACCATTAAGCCTTTAGAAAAGAAATTAATTTCTCAAATAAAATTTTGGAGGAGCCACACTTGAAGTATTGTCTTTAGAAATTATATCTTTACAAATTATAAAGACAAAATTATCGAAGTAACATTCTACAAACAATACCTATGTCATATTTGTATATATATACGAGGTATATTTTATACAAAGTTCTCATACATTGTACCTACTTACCTAATGCCCAGATCTAATTATATAGGTGTAATAATATTGTATAAATTACTAAAGAAATTTACTTAGTTATTGCGCTTTCTCTAATTCTAATGCTACTTTTTGCCAGGAGTTGCTTTATGTGCGCCATTAAAAAGTGTTTGTATTCATTTTGGATATCTCGACCTTAATTATTCTCTTAAAGCAGTAGCAGCCGCGACGTGACGAAATAAAAATATAAATAAACTTTTAGATCATTTATAGTGTTAGCATGATTCTTACTGTTGTAACTGCTAGAGCTCATTAAAAAAATTAAATATGGTGTGAAAAATTGAAGACCTCGTACATAAAAATACAAAATATAATTAGTTATTATCTTCTCTTGCACCATACCTACCTACAATGTTCGAGTGATTAAAGAGATATCCATGTATGTGTAATATTTTTGTAAATATTTCTTTCGCAGTTTGAGCCTTCCCCCTCAATCGGTTATTGACTTAATTGGAAACTTCTATCAATACAACCGTGTATTATAAACACTTATAAAGATACAATTTATTTTTAATTTCTGGTAATTTAAACTAACTTAATTTTAAGGAATGATAACATTTTTTATCTGTATATTTAAAATAGGTATTCGTTAATAAGGAGTTTTTACATATTTTAATTTTGGACAAAAGAAATAACTAAGAATTTGAGAAAAATATTTTATGGCATCAAATTAATATTGTAGAGAATATTTTTTATGTAATGTTTAGAAATGTTTTGTTTGTTTAAAGGCACTTAATTGCTGATTTAATGCAATAAGCCAAATAAAATTCAAAATTCAAATCAATTATTTTAATTATCAAATTAACGAGTGCTAATGATTTTTACTTGTAATATATTATTTACTTGTATCTGCAAAAACTTGTATATCATATATTTTTAATCAAAATAGTATATAGCTTCATATTATAAATGGTAATATAAATGGTAACTGGTAAGTACCTAAAATGATGATCTTTAGAAAATCCCTCGTCGAAGCGGCGCGGCGCGGCGCGGCGCCATTAACGACATCATGACTCATGTTTTATTAAATACTACAATAATAAATATATGTTGTATTTATTATTAACGAGCAATGTTTTCCAGTGCTTTCTCATGTCATAAAAACAGTTTTCTCTTACAGATGTCATACAGTTTCTTTATTCTATATATTCTATACCTAATAGGTACATATATAAAAATCTCTAAAAATTTTTTGTGTATTGTGTAATAGTAGGCCTTTTTTTATTCCCCTATGTGATTATTTTTTTTTTGATTTGGTACAAAACTACCTCTAATCCTAAATTTTCATCCTTTTACCACCAATCCTTATTTTTTATAGTGATTAGAACGCGGGCGGAGCAGCATAAATTGCTAGTAGGTACCTATATGTACTAAAGTCGATATAAAATTGATATTCTAGACTCCGAAATGGCTGAACCGATTTCGATGAAATTTTTATGAAATCTTCAGATTACTCTAGCGAAGCTTAGTACTATACGTAAATGAAAACAGTGGCCTACATTGGTATTTAGGTCTTAATTACTTCCATAAAAATGTTATTATATCTATATATATATCGTATTATGTATAACATACTTAACTTTTGTTACGATAATCTTTAATAACAGTCAATAGACACACTAGCAGAAAGTATATCTGTTGGTTTTTTCAGAAGAATTTTCTGTCCTGAAACCATTTGCTCTGCTACCTTTTATAAAATAACTAGCTGACTCCGCAGACTTCGTACTGCATCAATCGATAAATAAAAGACCTAATCTTTTTTTTTCGTTTTTGTTCACCTTTTAAACCTTCTCTGGACTTCCACAAATAATTCAAGACCAAAATTAGTCAAATCGGTCCAGCCGTTCTCGAGTTTTAGCGAGACTACCGAACAGCAATTCATTTTTATATATATAGATAGATAGATATTAAGAATATCAGGCCAAGTACGAGTAGAACTCGTGCGCCAGGTTTTTTACCTATCCATACAACTCAGAGGACTAATTAATTGGCGTCAATTATGTAAGTATGGGGACACCTTTAATTATCAACTTTTTTATTTTTTAGAATCTTTCCTTTGTTTGTGCTGTAACTTCACCATTTACTCGTAATAAGCCGAAATTATAATATTTTGAAACTGCTAACTTATTTACTAACTCTAACTTTTTACTCCTTCCACGTTTTAAACCTTTAAAAAGTAATTTGTAATTCTACGCGACATTGCCGAAGTCAACTGTGCCCATCTGGCACTCCTGGAAGCCATTAAAGGAAATAATTGAATTAAAAGTAATTTGTAAATATTTTCCAAAAAAAACGTAGGTATACTTAGTATTGAATCTTAGCTGAGAGCAGAACAACATGTAGGTATAATTTTTTAACACTCTAATAAGCTTGACGTCAATATTGATAAATAAAAAGTGGTCTAAGGTTAGTTGTCAGTGATAGACACTTATTTCAAACATAAATATGTCACCACCAAATCCAAAGACAGTAAACTAAGTATCTCGGTCCTGTAATTTTTACATAACTGTACTGACAGCAACCACCAGAAAAAAAATAATTAAAGTGTCGGAAATTTGATACTTCTGGTCTTGTATGACTTCTACTGATATGATAATAGAAATATAATTGACTATAGTCCTAAAATATTTATAAAAGAAAGTTTTTAAACATATAATATTTAATACAGTAAAATAACTTACATAAACATACTGCAGCGAGTAGCTTAACGGCATCCTGTGGTGGTTCACATTCATTAAAAAAGGGTTTTACGACATAATGTCCAAATGTAAGTGCCACAATCGCTTGTGTTGTCGGCCTGATGATCAGCAGGGCTATCCACATCCTCAAGAAAGCAGGCAAGGGTCCAAAAGCCGTGTAAATGTAAGCGTAGTCACCGCCCGACCTTGATATCGAGGTCCCGAGTTCGGCGTAACAGAGTGCCCCTAACGTCGACAGAAGTCCACAAAAGAGCCATATTATCAAAGACGTTCCTACCGACCTGTAACAATTTTTTATCATCTTTATTTCTGAGAAATTTACATCTACTTATATTTCATGGCATAACCTTAAAGAAATTTGACGCTGATTACAGTACACATACACATACATTACACACTTAAACGTCCGCTGATAACCTGATATGAGAAGGATCGGTATTTAGGTGAAACCACACTGAAATAAGAATGATCTTATTTATTACATATTCAATTTTGAGGGGCTACCCAATACGAAAGTTTAGTATAGTTTGATTATGATAACTGTTTACCTCTTTAGGAGAGGTTTTCTTAAAATTATTGACTTAAATTGATATAAACGTTGTTCAGTAAGGTAAGCTATTTAAGGTAAGTTATTCAGTAAGTAAGAAATATATAGTAGTTGTAAAAGCTCTAATAACAAATAATATTAATGCATAATTACACTTAACACAACCTACTAGCCTTGGCCCTGTTATCAAGTAGAGCTAGTGCATTTACTATCGACGGCTAACTTTATTTATTACTTTAACGAGTTCTAGTACTAATAATATAAACAGTGATGTAACTAAGTGACAATATAGCAAATACATATAATTTAAAAATTATGAATAAAAGGTATCTACGTTGAAATATTAAAATTAGTTAGAAGCTGTCTCAAGACTGTCGATATTTTGTGCTCTTTACAAATGTAGAGCCGACGTCCAAAATATTTTTGACTTTTCGAAAGTCCGCTATGTATCTTTCAGAAAGGATGAAATATCGCATTTTCAATAGGTAATATATATTTTTAGTATACGAGTATATTACATAATAATATAACGAGGATCACTTCATTCTTAGTACATATTATACTTATTATGATCACTTATTACCTTATTTTAATATGTTCAATGATTTCATGCGTTAGGTACCTATTGAATGTTTTACTGAGAAGAAACTTAGACTATTAAGTTTGATTTCTACCTTCAAAAAGTATTTGAATATTTTAATCACGAAAGCTAATAAATAATAATAATAGGATTTTTTGGCTATATAAATTAATTTTTTTCTTAGATTTAAAATAAATATAAATACTGTAACATACTATAATACTATAACTTATACTTTATTCCACGAAGCTTTCATTCTATCTCACTCACGGAGATCTTCAGAATACAAAAAAAAACAACTTACGAACAATTTTGCTTGAAGAATAACTTTACGACACTAGACAGTCATAAGTAATTTTTTAAGCTTTATTCTTTTGTTTGACTTAAATGAAAATTTCAACGCCACTTTTTGAAGAAGATATTTGTTTGGAATTTAAAAACAATTATAATTATCGAGACTATAAAATATTTATCAGTAGCATCTTTGTGTAACACATATATAATATTATTGTTAGGTGAACCGTGAAGATAAGTACTATGTATAAAATAAACGTAAATTTTAAATTTTGCTTAATCAATGAAGGTTTTTAAACTGCACTGCTGTTTATGTTAATTGTTAAGTAATATAAATAATTTGAATGCAATTACATTATTAATTATTAATTACTTTGCAGAACAAAATAAAAATAAAAAGTATCCAACAAAAGTTCGCCCTAAAATACTCGTAATAGAGATCCTCGGTAAGCGCGATACTTAAAGCTAGTATAACTATGTTATTATTCTTAACCCTATAAATATTAAAAATGCGAAAGTTTTTATGGGCGTTAGTTACTCAATCACGGCAGAAGCGGCTTAATTAAGATTAAGATTCATATAAAACAAGCCTTTCACAAAGCAATATTTTTCATTGACGCTCCGCTCCTATTGGGCGTAGCGTGCCTATAGCCTTCCTCGATAAACGGACTATCCAACACAAAAAGTTTTTTGTCAATTCGGACCAGTAGTTCCTGAAATTAACGCGTTAAAACAAACAAACAAATAAACAGACTCTCCTGCTTTATAAATAGTATATAGATAATAGTATAGACTAGCTGGAGATAACTAGGAGATTTAACGCGAGCAAAGCAGCGGATTACGCTAGTAAAAAATACAATTTCTAAAACAAAAGTAGTCTAAGTTACTTTTAAAACATAAGCTTATCGTATCTGCGAAAGTCCCGTCAGAATCGGCCCAGCCGTTTTAGAAATTAGCCGGCACAAACAGACAGCTGACAGACATACAAACAAACTTTAACTAAAGACAAACAAAAAATTTTAAAAATTGAATTTTGATGTTCGTACCGTATTTACTTTCATATATGAAATGTTGTTTTAATGTCTATAGGAAACCTAAATAATTAGACTGATCTGCGGGCATATAATAAAATTCTAACTGATTCGAATCTATTCAACAAATATTTTGAAAAATCTTATTGATTAGTCATATTTATCGATACAGAGACCGAATCTATACTTTTTGATGTTTTGTCTGTCTGTCTGTAAATACATCACGAGAAAACCTATGGACAGATTTTGATTAAATTCAGGATATATATACATACCTATAACAGGATATTTTTATCTGCGAGAGATATCATGTCTGAGTAATCTATATTTACCCTGAGCGTAGCGAGGGTGAGTCTCTAGTAAAATATTAACAAAAAACAAAACCGACTTCAAAACTAAACAAATCTAAACTAAAAAGTAGAAAATAAAACTTTTAAGAACTTCGTTAATTTTGAAGTCGGTGCCAGCCAGGACGGATAGATTTATCTTGCCTGTGCAATGGACTTTCGAACGGTATTTTGATTATGTTTACATATTTATAGATTAATCGAATATGTGTCTATTTAAGATTATTTTGCTTTGGCTGGCACCGACTTCAGAATTAACGAAGTTCTTAAAAGTTTTATTTTCTACTTTTTAGTTTAGATTTGTTTAGTTTTGAAGTCGGTTTTTGTTTTTTGTTAAAAATAATTTATTTTCAAATTTTTAGCGGAAAGTAGATACTTATTTTGTTTATGTAAAAAAAAGAATTTTCCAAATCGGTCCAGCCATCTTCGAGTAATGGGGAACATACATAAAAAAGTCCCCAACGAATTGAGAACCTCCTCCTTTTTCGAAGTCGGTTAATAAGAGCCTGAAAGAATTTAACTATCGGTCGATAATTACGTATAATATTGAAAGAATTTTCTTTTAACTCCTAACCGTTGAGGAGTTGTACCTTCCATCATTAGCTCAACCACAGGAGATGATGATTATCAGACGCAAATACTTGAACAGCTTTAGGAAATTTATGAAAAACGTAATAAGTGCCTATAAAATTTGAGAGTTGCCTTCGATTTCACTGGGATCCCATCATCAGATCGTGACTTGGTCACTATGGGACCAACTGGAAACTATACCCTTTCAAACAAAAAAAGAATTTTCCAAATCGGTCCAGCCATCGTCGAGTAATCGGGGAACATACATATAAAAAAAAAACAAAGTCCCCGACGAATTGAGAACCTCCTCCTTTTTTGAAGTCGGTTAATAAATGTTAAAGAAGCAATAAAACAAACTACCTTATGTTAACTTATCGTTTTAAATAAAATCAAAAGAAGAAATCGAAATAGATGTCTACATAATATTTCATATACAAAGGTTATCTCACAGACTTCACGAAATATATGAATGTTACTCTAATCGTATTTATAATACTCATAATGTGCTAAAAAAGCGGGGCCCTCTCTCCCTATTTGTATTTGCGGACTTTTTTAACTCGTTGCCTTGAAAATTATGTTACGGCCTCATTTTTTACACCGGGCTCACCGAGAGCGACTCGAGCAGGTATAAATGATGAATCGTTTTGGGATAGTTTTAAAAGTATAACAATCCTAAAATATGTATATTGAAAATTTTTGCGTGTAGACAATATAATTATAGTACTTAATTATTATTATTTATGTAAAATAAAAAAAACAGTCGAAGGGTGATTAACCTCTTGTAATTAAAGTCATTATTAGAAAGATTCGATTCTATGGCATGTAACACGGGAGACCGAGACGGTGTCATGGTCATGTCGGCGTTATCGGCGTTCTCGTTCAGTTTTAATATTGCTCATAGAACGAAAGAATGTCGTCTCTCACATACCGACAGAGATATTGCTTTTATCTATATATTAATACGTGAAGCAAAAAATTCGTACCTACCCCTTTTTACAAAAATTGCGCGGACGGAGGAGTATGAAATTTTGCACACTTAGAGTTTATATAAAGAAGGAGTGCAGAATGCTAATGGTTTTTTAAAATTGTGGATGAAAAATCATTAAATCAATAAAGAAATCATTACACAAACTACCATGTATTTGACACACTGAATGTGAATTTCAATAAAACGTGATAAATATTTGATAAGCGTTTTTGAATGTTTCCTGTAATTATTTACAACTTCTTACACATATGATTCATACTTATTAACATTTTTATCGGATTTTATTTCGTGCTCTATTTAATTTTTAAAAATTAAATTGAATATTTTCTTCGTGACCAGGAAATAAATAATATCATATATATGTACAATTAAAACTGTAATGTACTTACTGTAATAATTCATTTTGTGTTAGTCTTTCCATTTATGTATTCATATTTCATAATGACTGTTTTCCTGAGATCCTCCGACTTTGCTGATAATGAGCGGTTAAAATAATCTAAAGTAATAGGAATTTTGGTTTATCGTAAATATAAACTATATTTTTAAAATTATGTACGTATTTTAATTTTTGTTATTTTTGATAGGCGTAATAAAAAAAATTAAAACTTTATAGATAGCATCATGTACATAAAACTACCTGCTTTGAGGGATATAAATATATTTTTATCTTAAAAAATTTAAAATTTTATCTACGCGTTTTATATGTTTATAGCAAAAATTATATTACAATTGTAAATGAATATTGCTTTGTCTCATTAGTACACAGTACACTACCTTCAAATTCTGAAGCCTAGAGCATAAAATTCCGAAAATAATAGAGTATATAGGGATGAAGACATTATTTATTTTTTATAATAAAACAATAATAAAATGTATGTCTTCGTCAAGTTCTTTCATTTAATTAAAATCTAATGAGTTTTCCATTTTTCGTAGGTAGCAAATATGCGTCGTACGCATATATGACAGTTGAATTACACGTGCGACAACAAATAGAAATATAGAGGCGGGAATTTTGATAGCACTTACCCAGTATGTATGAAAACTCCAGTTGGTGATATAAAAATTCCAGAACCGATTATGGTTCCTATAATTATTCCAACGCCATTAAATAGAGTTATTTTACGTTTTAACGTTACTTTCAAGTCAACGGCTTGAGTTTCTTCACCCATGCCGCAAAAATCAATCACGAGAGCCGATAAGTAGAGAGCACGCAGTTCAATGTAATATACGCTATATTACACTATAGCACGGAATTGTTAGTTCCCCACAGTATTCATAACACGACTGATTCACTTTCTGTTACCATTTTTACGATCTCCCAAACTAGACTCGTGGAGTTGACGTCAAAATACGCCAGTACGATAAACGTGTCACGCGTAACTGACGAGTGGTTGTCTCGGCGCATGTGTAGCTTTTAGTTTGTGAATACGATAGCAATGTGCGCTGTGCAGATGAAATATTACGGCTGTCGGCAAAATACAGTTAGAAAGAGATCGCTAAACCCAACCGCTAATGTCTCAGTCACACTGTCAAGCTTACACGGTAGCCGGCGCCCGGCACCCTAGAGAATAAGGCGTATGTATCCATTTAATATTATAAATTATTATCAAAGCGAGTATAGAATCATAATTTTGAAAGTAATACCTTTAATCAGAACTGGTCAATATTTCCAATATTTGAAACACTCTGAAACACGATTATTTTTCCTCAAAAGCAATGTGATGCCATCGATACAACTTGTTGCATCACATCCTATGTAGAGTCATAGTCTTTACAGTCTTCTGTCAAAGAAGCAACAAGTCAGCATAACTTACTGTTTCACTATTTTTGTTTGCAAATACATGTGTAAAATTTTAATAACATCTTAATTTCGTTATTAAATTGAAAAAATATTTATTTTTTAACTTACGTGCACATCATAATTAAGTAACAAATATTTACATATCAGACCTATTTCGGAGAAGTTGAATTACTCAATCGTCATCACTAAAGGAAAATGAAAATGGTATATGGAAACTAGGGACTTACCCTCGTTTCGCTCGGGTCCGTCTTTAAGTACCTGCATGTAGGTTAGCTACAGTTAAATAAGAAGACATTTTTGAGAAAAATAATTATGTTACACAACATTATTTTAATAATATATGTATCTCTATAAGTTAACACGACGTAAACCAATAAAGCTCCATGTATGTCGGCATGATTTTTTCGACGCCTTTAACAATAATCTCTATAGTCGAGCAAGTTAACACAAATCAAAAACCTTCCTCATGAAGCACTTTATCTATATATGCAAAACCCGCATGAGTATTATTTAAATTTATCGCCAAGGATAGACAGATGTGGCGTGGGAATTTCTTTTATAATCTAGCTAGCGACTCGCCCTCGCTACACTCGGGCTTGTCCCCAGAATTTAGCGGTAGCGAAGCCGTGGGTTTCGCTAGTAAATGTATACAAAAACTGGACAAATCACCATTATATCCATTGGTGAAAACAGCATGAAAATCAGTGCGGTAGTTTTTGAGTTTATCGCAAACAGACAGACATACAGACGCGGCGGATCAAGTGAATCGAAGCGCTTGAATCTTATTCTCGCGTCCGTAATCTTTTTGCGATTACTCCTAAGATATTCGTTTAAATTATGTGGTGTAAATGAGTAAAATAATGTGCATGAAATGCTTAAAGCCTCTAACTTATTTAAAATCATAAGATAAATACGGTATTTGTGTAAATAGCTTTCCAATTACTGCTTTATAATTGCCCATTTTTTTAAGTATTAAAATTCATATATGTAATATGTTATCCTTAGGAGGTAGACATATACCAACACGGACTGTTCTCTAGAATTATATAAGATACACAATCTCACCATACATCATTTTGTTATATCTCAAAGGGTTTAGGCAGCGTTTTCGTTGAAAGCTTCCAGACGGCATATTTTTTCCAACTCCTCCAACAGATATCATTATATTTAAGCCAATGTATACAAAAACTTGACAAATTATATACAAAACCTTCCTGGAGGCTGGAGAACCACTCTATCTACTCTACTCTGTCTACGCGCGTGACACCGGTGGAGGACTTTGTTTTATAATACTTATTAAGTAATTATGATGTAGTGTAGTGGTAAAGTGATGATATTATAAATTATAATCTGATCACGTGACGCAAAACTTTGTCATGTAATTTCCATAATCGTGTTTTTAAATTTAGTTAAGTATTAGTATTCTATTCTTATCATGAAACATTTCAAATTAACATTATGTATATTATATGTACAGTGTACATACTAAGTACGAGTAGTACCTACTTAATAGTTACATCTATTTTCAGAATTTTTTATTTATCTTGCTATGTTTCTTAGTGCGTATGATTTTATGGGTCAAATCTTTTATGCTGAATAAGAATCACTTCCTCTAACTCAATGCTCCACATAATTGAAATATTACATGTTAGTTCCGTTCCGATGACAAAGATATTTTATGATAATTATGACCTAATTCTCCATCTAGGATTAACTCCAGCCAAAGGCAAACGAACAGCTTGTGTAAAAGAAATCTCCTCAGTAGTCAACAGCATTACGTACGAATTTTTTTTATCGTATGTATGACCGTACGTACGAAATATACTTAATTATAATTACAGTATATTTAACTAACTTACACACAATATATCTCATCATGTTGTAAATGTTTCGCATATCACAACATCAGAGGTGCGCGAATGGGGATTTGAACCGCTTCGCTCGGTTTCCCAAGCAAGAGCTGTACCACTGTGCTACCATTGCCTAAGCTTTTCGTACCATAACTTATAATCAAGGCTATGCGGTAGGTTTTCACAGTACATATATGATGCAAGTTTTTAATATGAAATAACATTATAGCACCGCACGGCACCTATCATATTAAGCTTATTTTATTCGTATAAATTCAGAAAATTTAGCAATCTTAGTCTTCAATGTATTGGTAACAGTGTGTGTCTTTGGCATTATAACGCCCAAACGGATGAACAAATGATTTTATTTTATTATTTTTAGGGTCCCGTACCACAAAGAAAAAACGGAATGTGAAAAAATCAAACTTCTAAGCCAACGCAATCAAAAGATACAGCCGTTTATGCTGCAAATTTTTGTCACTCGCAAAGAATTCAAAACCTACAGGCTACAGGGTACTTCCCATGAACTCAGAATTTTGAAATTTGGTACGAACTACGAAGCTACGTCTTATAGCACAAATAAAGGAAAAATAGCGCATAAGTGCATAAGTTTTAATAAAATCATATAATAAAAATATTTTTAATACTTAATTTAAAACTTATTACACCTTTCCTCATGAACGCGTAGAGGAATTAAACTGACATTCATATCAAATACTCAGGTCTATAATACCTTTAAGCTGTAACAAAATCTAATTTCTATGTCAACGCAAACAAAAGACAGCAATTAAAGCCGCATATTTTGAAACTCGCAACTACTCGCAAGGGAATCAAAACCTAAAGGATACTTCCAGTTGACCTAGAATCTTGAAATTTGGCATAAAGCAACGTTTTATAGTACACATAAAGGAAAAATTCCAAAAAAAAAATGTTAATATAAATAAGGTGTTCCCATACATACATAGTTGACCGAGTTGTATGGGCGCTCATACAATTTAGAGGACTAGCTTATCATTATAGATAATGGTAGGTACGTAACGCTTCGTGCGCGAGTCCGACTCGCACTTGGCCGAGTTTTTATTTAGTATGAGATGACTTAATCGAGTTATTCTTAGATAAATCAAGTACGAATTTTACTTTAAGAATTTTACGTTGTAATCTTAAGAACTATTATGTTACGAATATTCACGTCTGAGTTAACCTAGCAACTAGCAAGTATTCGAAAGCGTTAATTGCAAATTTGATTAAAACATATTATGAATATACTTAAATTGCCTATCTAAAAAAACAATTAAGCTCATTTATTGGCAAGATTTACTTCAAAGCTAAAAAGAGGTAATTAATAACAACAAAGTTTATAAAATGAAACATTCATAAATCATAATTTCTTATTAAGTCTCCTTTTACCGTATACATATTACTCATACATGGCATAGTACAAATACCTTAGCAAATTTTTAAAAGTTAAATAAGCACCAAAGACATTGTTTCAAAGTGATTTTGTAAAAATCCACTTGTCTTCTATAATATTTGCTTCTTTTATTAAACCTGGTAAAAATGGCGAAATTAGATTCTTTAACATCACAATATCACGACAGTCTTTAAACAAATGCTCGACCAATTTTTAATTAACTACGTACCTAAATAATTAATTGATATAAACATAAATGCGTCTATTATAGATTACAGATTAACTTCACTCTATACATAACATAATTTAAATAGGTATAGGTACTATTGCTACCTAAAGGCACCTTAGTACCTATGTACATAATATTATATTAGGAAACAAAACAGTTAAAGTAAATAAAAACTATTAGTTACTAAGGAAAATAACGTAGGTACTTATTTATTTAATAGCATTTAAAAAACAACTGTGTACTTACGTTCATTTAGATTTGTTTTAATAACACTTTGTGTTAAAGATCCACTTACCTCAATGATGGTATTGACTCTTGTATTGACTAAATAGTATTTCATTAATAATATCGCTATCATATTTTAAAAAATGATTATTATACTTAAGTCATTATAACCTAATAGGTATATTATCGTATCTTGTAATTGATTTATCTCTTCAGGGACAACATTTGCAATCATGTTCAAAGACATCGCGGGAGACATCCTGAAATAACATGAATTTGCAGCAAAGCTGTGCGCGCGCGCAGCGGCGCTGTAATCGCACACTTATCCGCCGCCATTTTCACACACTCCACGAGCTTTCCCGCAACCAGGTACGTACCGTACGTGCTTATTTTTTTTTTCTTTAATTAAAATATTTCAAGACCTATCCTATAAATATGTGTAAAATAAAAGTTTATGTTTCGTTTTTAGATGATGTCGTAAATAAAAAATCATGCTTTAGCAAAGAAACAATGACCTCGACAGTACACGTAATAGTTAACATGTTTTGTGTTTTTTGGATTATTTGCTGAATACAAATGTAAAAAATTTCAGGCATATATAAAGTGTAGTATCTCAATTCATATATTAAATCATTGTGGCAGCTATATAATGACTTAACAAATCCCAGGAGCTAATAACATCTATTAGTGATCGAAGGAATGTGACCGTCATGTTTCGGTTACATCAACGCTTAGGTTGAATACCAACAATGCGCTCTTTATAAAACCAAAGTAATTGGAGATGATACTATTTCATGTTTAAAAGACCATCTATTTATGTCATAATGTCCTTATTTTTTAATAGATCAACAAGCATCCCCCGCAGCGTCAAAGTTTCAAGACACGAGTCGTGTTGCAAGCTGCGGTGCCCTTCGCACGTGCTCGCCTACCAGACACTTGAAAGAAAATACATATTTCAGTGACAGCTTTCATTATTTTCTTCCTACAACACCTCTGATGACGCTGATTCAAAAGTTTAACGAGGCTAAAGGGGACAAAATGGATGGCACATCTAAAGAAGAAGTAAAAACTTTAAGACCCGTCAGGAACAGACGGTATACACGGTCAGTGAACATGAGTCATTATTTTCAGTCTTTAGTAAGTAATTGTCTTTGTGCGTCACTCATGAATCGTATAAATTTATTACTTTTTGTTACAATTACATCTTCATTAATACAGCATCGTATCTTTAAACCTACAATATTTTAAAATATGTTTTCAAATTCACAGAAGATGCTTAGTAGCGGGTCACCGGCCACAAAAAAGGCTTTTTACTCCAGAAATAAAGCGCTATTTGAAAGATTGGCTTGTACGCCGAAGGGACAATCCGTACCCGAACCGCGAAGAAAAAAAACATCTGTCTAGGGAAACAGGTCTCACTTATATACAAGTAAGTTTAATTATGTACTTTTACTAGCGACAAAGCAATTATTATTGAGTTAGTATCTCTGGTAACACGTTCGTTCTATAGCCAGCCTAATTGGCATTACGCCAAGAATCGCTATTTGTACATAAATAGGCACTATTTTTGTCACTGCCTGGTTAAACACAATTCAGCTTTGTTTCCACCAAAAGTTTTTATAAATATCTTCTAGTACTTGAATAATGTGTTTTATTTTAATTTAAATTTATGTGTTTAAAAGCAGTTAATTTTAGGCTAAATATGATGCTACTGTTATAACAAAAAATCACATTTGCGTTCAAGTAGAAATATGTATGTACGTTTAGATCGAGTAAAAGCTACTTTATTATACAAACATTAACGTTATTATTACACAGGTACCTACTAATACATAAGTAAGTAGAGTACTTACTAATACTTAAAATCACTTAAATTTATCGTTTCAGATATGTAATTGGTTTGCAAATTGGCGAAGAAAATTAAAGAATGTAAACGCAGATAGAAATCAATTAACATGGGGACATCTTATCCGTACTTACAACGATCGTGCGCAAGGGAACGTGGAACAATTTAGTATCAGCTCGGATGATAGTATATGGAGCGAACCAGCACCTGAAAGTCCAGAGCCACAACTCGACATCGACATAAGAACAGGGAGCAACATAGAGTCTGACACCGCTTGTAACCAGGATACTGACAGCTCGTCTACATCGCAAGAAAAGTATAAAAGTTTCAATAACAATTCCAATGAAATAGAGCCATGCGATAAATCTTCCTGTGATAAGATAACTAGTCCCATACTCCTAAGCAAATGGCTCGAAAGCGCAGCTAGATTTCAGCCAAGTGAAGCTAACTACTCGTGGTGGGCGGAAGGGAGACGACGAAAGGAGCCAAAAGTCCGTGTAGCGATCAGCACTTTGAGGCACGACAGAGATGAAGTAGAAGCTGCAGTCGCGCTTACGGCCTTAGCGACTAGTCGCATCACAGCACCATAAAACAATGTTATTAAAATATCCATATGCATGTAACTTCTGAAATTTATTAAATCACAAAATATGTGCTAAAATAATTTCAATTCAATCTGCACATCGAATTATTTATAGGATAATGTATTATGAATGAATAAAGTACATTTGTTTTAATTATAATAATTATTAAATCTTGCTCAAGCATATTACACGTATTTAACTATTTACATGTCCATAAAATATGTATTGTTTAGATTAGTAGATTATTGATCTCTTTTATACGTTAGGCTTAGTACAGACATGTACCAAAGATGTGTTTATATTATAACAAGTGTTAACATGTTTCTTTTTTTTTTTAATAATAAAAATGTTTACAATTATCCTAAATTCTTTAATTATTATCTTAATAACCTTAAAAGCAATTAACCTTAATGTGTTGTTCTGGGTGTCTGCTCAAGTTTTTGAATGTCCAATTTATCTTTCTATATTATAAATATATTATAAGTAATAATTAAAAGCTGGAGCTATACTTATTCATGATATAAGGTAACCTGAATGTAAGGAGATAATATCCTTTGTATTTTTAATGTACAATATAGTGTCCTTGTTTTAGGTCGTAGTGACACTCTACTTTTTAGTCCTCGCAGAAAAAGAGGGGCCTTATTACGCACTGAACGTTTTAATTCGGTGTCTATACGTATAAATAATGTATTTGAAACACCGAATTTTAGTTCGGTGAAATGAAAGTATAAACGGTAGTAACATCAAAAATCCATTTTTAAAATTTTTGTCTGTCTGTCTGTTTGTTCCGACTAATCTCTGAAACGGCGGGACTGATTTTGACAGGACTTTCACTCGGAGATAGCTAATGTAATAACGAGTAACTTAGGCAGCTTTTATTTTAGAAATCATATAAATTTTAGTAGCGGAAGCTAAATCTAGAGACGAACACGAGCGAAGCGATGGTGAGTCGCTAGTACGAGTAAGTAACGTGTGTATCTGTCAGTGGGATCGCAGGACCCAAACGACGATTTTAAATTAGTTTTTTCTTTGAAAGGTGACTTGTTCGAGACCATGCAATATGCTAAGCTGTTTCTAAATTAAGAAAATTAGTTCTTAGACAAATATTTTAATAAATCTGCAGAACAAATCGATTCCTAACGTGGTATCTATTGGTTTTTAGGCTCATGGAAATGGCTTCAATGAATAGTGTATTGTGTAGGTTTTTTTTATTTTTATTTATTACTTATCTGTAAGTTATAACTTTTTCATTAGACAGTTTCGTTAGTAGGTTTACTCGAATTGCTACATCGCTCTCGAGTCCCATACGTTACAGTCCACCAGAAAAGTCATTTAATTTAATTAAAACATCAAACAATAAAAAAAGACCGAGGAGAGAGCTATAAAAATAATCTGAAGCATTTTAGACTTAATGTTTTAACCATTTTGAGTGAACATTTTTGTCGGCCACATAACCATTTTTTTATTTTATCCTTGAGTAAGTATACCATACCACCAGTAGAAAACTGGTGATTATGTGGAGCTCACTGGGGTTCTTACGTATTAACGCCATCACAGCTACAGATTTATTAGGTAAGATATTTATTTGAAGCGGTTTACAATCGTTTGGCAAGGGGGGAGGGCAAGTTGGTATGCTCCCTATTATCCCTATACTGAGTAGTATACCATTGCAAGGTATACATAATACATAACATTTCTTAAAAATAGCCTTTGACTATGTCACTCACCGACCGCTTCCAATGCACGCTCGTGGTCGGTTATGTCCTAACCTAACCAACCTAGAAGGAAAGATTCTTATCTTCTTTCTTATCGATTAACCTTATGAACTTATTATATCCATGTCAATAGAATTTAATACGTAAGTATCTTTACTGGCAAACCAGTACTATCCACTAAACCCAAGCACCCATCTTCAGTCTTAATGGGACATCGCAGGATCGCTAGCGCATTCTACCACGACGTCCGGACGGCCCGGTAGGTGTGCCGAAGCAAACTACACAGCTAAGGTCCACTCTGCTATGAGAGAAGTACCAGGAGCAACCGGAAATTTTATTAAAACCCAAAGTTAAATATAAATTAACCATAAGTAACTGTTTTTTGTTAAATTTAAGAAAGTATATCTCTATCCAATTAATTATTTTCTGCCTAGTGCCTTAATAACATAGTATTACTATATCAGACAAGATTGAAGATTTATTTATTGAGCATACATTTGAATGTAATAAAAATGAATGTTTAATCTCTAAAAGTCTTATTTTGTTTGTTTGGTGCAGATGACATACAGATGAAACTGATGGACCAATCAAGAAAATTAGCAAAAAAAATCAGAATCATTCTTGCAATACTCACACCTAAGGCACAATAAAATTAATATTATAATTCATATAAAAAAAGTTCACAAGTAAAACAAAATAAATTTATGTATATATACATATTTACTTCGACTAGGTCATACAACATATAACTTTACTATCACATAAATTTTAAAATTAGCTTTGTGTATTTTTATCAGAGCTTGAAGATGAACTGTTCTGTATTTCTATGTGTTTCTCAAGATGTGAGACAAGCGTTTGTTGACTTTGATTAAGTTGGCCCACAATACATGATCCAGCACTTTGTAAAACAGAGCAAAGTTGACTCTGTGCCACTTCTAAACTTGGTAGTTTACTATATTCCACTAATTCATTTTTAGACATTAGCTTATCTTGAATTATACCAGCTGCAAAAGAAAATATTAATAAAATATGATGAATTTACTTCAAATACAAGCATTTAGTGGTCTACTTCCTACTACTTAATGTTATTATACATACACTTATAATACAATAATTGTAACATTAATAAGCTTATTTAGTAATTTAATAATATTATACCAACCCATGACTACTAATTGAGGTGCTTTTTTAAGTATTTTGAACATTTTTGCTGCACTTTCTGGTTGACCAAATATAATATTTTGGTGTGAGGTGAATAAATTATTTACAACTTCATAACGAGTTCCTTTCGTGGCCATGTTCACAATCTTTTTACCATATGTTCTCAAATGCATATCATTTTTCTTCAATGCAGCAAAAACAGGTGTTTTTTCTTCCATACTTATTGAATTTAAATGTAAAAACACAACCATCTTAGAAGTATTGAACCAGTCAAGACATTCCCTTGCTAAAATCCTCTCAAAGGGATTATCTATTTCAGTTTTCTTTCTCTCTTTTCCCTTTTCGCATAAAAAGATATCTGGGAGATTATTTTTTGGTGGACCATAAAATGGTTTTGATATATCAATTAAAAGTTGCCTGTGGAAATGCGGCTTACGAGGTTTTTGGATATTTATTTTACCACGAAATCTTCTGGCAATTAAATATGGTACTGGAGTCTGTAACAAGGCTGAAAAACATAATTTAGTTATAAAGTACTATAAAATAATTAAACCGAAATATGTTTTTGCACTACCTTTGTTTATCGAAGCCATATTATGTACAGCTGTTTTGTTTTATAGATTTATATGAATTAGAATGCAAAAGTACTGAAATATCTAATTGATTCTCAATGTACTGTTAAAATATTCAAATGTATATGCATAAAAATTAATCAAGTTACAAAAATATATTCGTAACGGGTAACCTACAAAATTTTAATGTCAATAATGACAGAAGTCGAACTCAGAACCATAGATGAATAATAAACGTCAGAACAGACTTTTCTCAATCATCTGCGATCATGGAGGTTAGAGACGGGAGAATGATCGCTCGTGGTAAAGCATTACCCGCCTGTGCCTGAAAATTTGTAGAATTTATAACGCGCTGCCGTCGGTAAGTAGGTGAGTAGTATCTGTGAAGTTAGCTGTTCATGAGTACAAGTAGATGAAGTTAGTTGAATAATGTACAAATTAACATAAAATAATAATAAACAATTTCGTTATTTTCTTTTTTTTTTTCTTTGAATGATTATATACACGTATATTAAACGTTGATTGAATTTCAAATTAGAGCACAACAGTCCGCTTTTGCCTACCCTGGGCGTCGATTGAAGCGCAACGCTACAAGGACACACCCTACCATGGGCGTCAATTGAGCCAGGTGTCATATGACGCCAATGGTAATTTAGGGAACTGTTTTTTTTTCCTTACTTTGTTCAAATTTATACCTGTTTCTTAAGCATAGACTATACAATTACCAGAATAATTCTTACTGACACATATTTATAGAATAAAATAACTACACATGGACAAATGAATTTTCAGTCTGCGTAATGCGCATGCGTGCGGTATTTCGATGATAGTATTTTGTGACAACTGAAAGTATTTTAATTTATTTGTGAATAATGACATTTTTATTTGAAAGTGACATAATGTAGGTATTTGATAATAAAATAATAATCTATGACATATTGCAGGTATTTTTATACGAATTTTTTATCATATTTTTTTTATCGTGCGGGTAGACTCGACGTCGGTCGAAACAAAGACCTCTTGTAAATTAAATAAACATCCACTTGAGATTGTTTATGTTTCATCTTATCGTGTGTATAAGTGGCTAGCGAGAAATGTAACTCGAGCACTTATAACTTAAACAAAAAGTTCTCAGTAACGTGAGTAACGTAAACATTCAATCTCAAGTACTTCGCGCGCGTTAATGTAAACAAGAGGTAGCGGGGGGTGACTTGATTTTTTGCGCGTTTGGTAGTCGATGGGTGACAACTTAGCGATCGCAGCGTCTCCTTATTTTGTCCATGTTTCAGGGACACTCCATGTCTACAGTTATTCATCTATGGTATATATTACTTTACTCTATGGTTTATAGATATTTCTCAGAACAATATAAAGCATAGAAGTCGCTTTAAGACATTAGAAGCATAAATGAAAAATAAATATTTGAAGTGTACGCTGCTATAGACAAAGGAGTATTAGCTAGCTAGCTAGTGATGTGACTATGCATAAAAATAAATACCGATATCGATTTCTTAGTTTATAGTATAAAAATATATCATCTAAATTCATGCAAGCATTTGTCGAGTTTTTAATACAAATATATTGATTGAAAGAAATGGGCATCAATAGTTTGTAAAAGTATTACTGTCATCCTCATTTTTAAAAAATCATTACGAACGAACTAAACGATTTATCCAAGATTCGCTTACATACGATTGATCTTTTTTAGAATCTAGTTGGATGGGGCTTACAAGAAATGTAGCATACCACATGCGAAACGTGACGTGACTGGGTAACACACGTGAAATAGTTTTGTAGATGAGTTCACTCTACGAACTTATTACGAAAATTTAAATAATAGGTGTATAAATTTTCAAGGTTTAGGTTAGATTGTATTTATAAAATAGGACAGATACAGAATGAATATTTAATTAATAGGGAATATGCATAAAATTTAATTTTGCTTCAAATATCTTTTTTTCCAATCTTTATTATCGTCACATTATGATTAAAAGGTATTTTTTTTATTTAGTTATTATTTAAACCTTTAAAATATTGTATAAAAAGTGAATATTAACGGCGGGAAATCGAAACTTTCTAAACGCGCCACCATTGGTTGAAAGCAAAATGACGTCAGTTGTCAAAACATTGGGTTTATCGGCGTCGATATTCATACTAGACCAGGTTTAGGCAGCTTTTCTGAGAAAATTTACTATGATAATGTATATATATTTTTACAACATTACAAAGTAGAGATTTTAACAAACAAAAAGCCCACTAATTTTTTTAAGAAAGTAAATATTTTGACGTGAGAACTTTCGATGGAAAACTATGGTGCTTTTCGTCGCGCGATAAGATCGCCCGTAATAATTTATTTTTCTTTTCATTTTTATAATATTAGTGGGTTTTATTCTTTTCTAGTGGGTCTTGTTCTACTATTATTTTTTTGGTTTCAAAAATTATCGACACTGGTCTATACTACTAAAAAGTAGTAGGTATATGTTAGAAAAATTTTAAAACTGTGTTCCTGTGGTGTTTTCTAGTGAATCAATATTAATAGTGAATCAAGGACGGTGACTTAAACTGGTTTTATCAAAGCTTTGAACGAAGGAAAAACATCTTTTCATCTTTCTTTCTTTTACTTTCGTATCGCTTGGAATACGAAAAAACACTTTATCGGGTGTATTACTAATAATGTTTTTGTACTTACAATACTTGTAAGAAGGTTTTTTAATTTCCTCAATGTTGTGTATAGCAATTAAAACGGAAGATATATAAGAAGTAACTGAAAAGCTTAAAGTAAAAAAGACATTCGTGTGACAAATGACGTCGTCGACGTGGCAGCGCTACTGGTGGCGTTTGAACGGCTTAAATTTAGTCAATGTTTTAAATTTCACTTTGCATAAAAAAATATATATTTTTAAGACTATTTATATATTTTTCTACTTTATAATGATGTAAAGGATGGATTTAAGTCATAAAAAAATCATGCATATTCCCTATTACAAAGTAACAGGTGACACTCAAATAAGTCCCCCGAGATATAACTGGTGCAAAATGCTCATAGCACTCGCCGCGTTAACTAAATCATAGACAAAAACCTGAGACATTAGTTTGCTTTTAAACTTAGTATCATAAAGATATCCAAGGTGACCAAATTGACGTTTTCTTTGTGATGATTTGGATTTTGAGCAACCTATATCTGTCTCTTTCTAATGCATTTATGAGTGTATAAGAACATGCAGACGACTATATTAGTTAAATTTAGCTTTCTTCTATGCTTTAGTTATTGTTCTTATTTATATTTATTGTGTCAACTGTCAACGGATTGGCACTTCACACTTGACAGTTGACAGAATAATACAATTTGATTTATACATAAACACGGTGGTGAGTGATTTTTTATTTTATAACCTTTTAGTTACACATTTAACTTTAATGAATATGCTGATAGGTTGAATACTTCTGTAACTCCTTAAAAGCAGAGACACTAAAATAGTGTATTAAATTTCAACTTTCAGTTCGACTAAGTCAAAATGAGACATCACCGGGAAGGTAGTGGATCTCCGCATGGTGATGATGTAGAAGACATGGTGGAAGTTGTTGAAGTTATGGAAGAGATATTTGACGATGATGATATGGAGGAAATAGAAGACGATGATGAAATGGAAAGAGATGTAGAGAAACCCGAAGACCTTGCGGTTTTAGCTTTTGATAAACACAATGGTACAGTGTTTTGCTGCGACTTTCATCCGAGTGGAAAACTTGCAGTAACAGGTGGTGAAGATGACAAAGCTTATGTATGGTCTGTGGAAACTGGGGAAGTTGTGATGGAATGTACTAATCATAAAGATTCTATTATATTTGTGGGATTCAGCTTTGATGGTGCCTATTTAGCAACTGTTGATATGGGTGGACTTGTTCAAGTATGGAAATGTATGTTGGGAGGTAGTGAAAAAGAATCCTGGCCTGTTGTTTTTGAATATGAAACAGGTGATGTTACATGGGGTTTGTGGCACTTTGGAGCCAGAGTTCTCATCTGTGGTACTGATGCAGGAGATATATTTGTTTTCAAAATACCCACTGGCGAAACTAAAGTCTTAAAAGGCCACAACTTAAAAACTGAATGTGGTAAAGTATGTAGTTATATAAAGTTTTTTTTTATAAAACTAATTTGCTTTCTGTCTTAATAATTTACATATGTTTTAATTATTTACAAATATGTGTTGAAAATATAATATTTTTTATAGATATTTCCTGATGGCATTCGTCTGGCAGTTGGGTATACTGATGGGACTGTTAAAATATGGGACCTTAAAACCAGTGCAGTGTCACATCAAGTTCCTGCTACTGTACATGAAAATCGTATCATTGCTCTTGATATTCATCCAGAAAACAGCCTATTAGCATCTATATCATCTGATGGTAATCTTTGTTCATTAAAAATTACTAAATTTTTTACATTTCTTATATACTTCAACATTTACTATTCATATAATAAAATTTGATGTCCCGTTTGGCTCAGTTGGTAGTGACCCTACTTTCTCCGCCAGCGGCCGCGGGTTCGAGTCCCACTGGGGGCATTCATTTGTTGAGTATGAATGTTTGTACTCCAGTCATGGGTATTTATAATATGTATGTATTTAAAATGTATATATGTAGTATATCAACTGTCTGGTATCCGTAGCACAAGCTTAGCTTACCACGGAACTAGATGGCACTGTGTGTAATAATGTCCAAACATATTTATTATTTATTTATTAATTCTATCTTATTCAAAAAAATTTTTTAATTCTAATTGAAATAGCCATTATTAACAATTCAGAGGCAGAATGTATAGTTTTTGCCTGTAAATCTCTTAAGTCTGTGACCGCTTCACGAGAAAAGCACTGGATGGAATTTAATGAAATTTGAAATGGTTCAACATATCGTCGGCCCCGGGCAATAAAGCGGTTATATCAAAAAACAAATTTTACAGGAGAAACAATTAAAGCTAATTTATTTATATTTTAGTGTACAGTCATTTATTTATTTATTATTTATAAATAATTGAAGAGATAATGATAAAAATGTATAATACGAATTATTTACGTTGCAGTTCGCCAGTTCTAACTGCAATATCATTAACTGCTTTAAAGATTGGCCCGCCGAATCGTGTCAATACTTGTATGAATTGTTTACCTAAGCATCATGCTAAAAAGAAAGGGGTAATAATTTATGCGTAGGAGTGAAAGAGATGGTGTTCAGCGTAACATGGCTAATACGTCGTCGCTAGAGCTACAACAAATTTACGAGAAAAAGGCGTAATAGATTTTTACAAAATAAATGATTGAATGATTACTTCGTATTAAGTAATTACATATCCATGTTTATAAATATTTATTTCGGGAAAAGCGGTTAACGGTTTTATTGTTAAATTTTTTAGAGAAAAATAGAGTAAAGATGTTCGCCGATTTTTTATTTTATGTTTCATGAAGTAAGACCACATCACATAACTTAATCTTTTAACAATTTACCGTACAATAAAGCTGTTAATGTCATTAAATATATTTAAATGATGTCAAACAAATCTGAAAAAAATTAGAGGTATAGATTGAAGAACAGAGAAGCCAAAAATCTAATAAAATTAAAAAGGGCGTAACCGCCGATTACCGCTTTATTGCCCGGGGCCGACGATATAGGGTTCTTTTTACTGCAGGAAAATATCTCATTTCTGAGAAATATATACTAACCTTAAAAACATACCTAGGGACAAGCCCAATATTATCACTTAACACTTTCTGACTTCATGTTTTGTAAAATAATAATTTAAAACGGAATATGTTTGGGAAGAAACAAATAATAAAAATGCATATAATAATGTATATAAAAATCTTTTATTTCAGGAAAAGTGGTCTTAGTTACATCAAGTAATGGTAAAATTGTTGCACAAATTAACACGGAATTGGACTTGGAAACAGTTTCATTTTGTCCAGATGCAAAATTGGGAAACATTGCTTTAGGTATGTATAAAATCTGCTGCAGTTTTTAAAAAAAATATGTTTTATTTATTTATACTATATTATTATACTAGCTTTTCCCGCGGCTACGCTCGCGTTCTATAGGCTGGAAACATAATTCTTTCGTCGTCGTATTGCACGCGGTGATTTTGTTGCGGAGTTATGTTAAAACTGATGTGATATCTCGTAAGATATTCCTTTATTAAACACCTTCGCAAATAAGGCATTATCTTAAAACAAAGTTGATAACCATAAAAAAGGTTATAGCGAGTCAACCTTAAAAGATCGACATATGCGCACGCGGACGTTTTTTAGAACTTTTGAAGGGGAACTATTCCGTCATATATGATTTTTGTATAACATTTACCGTTTACGCAGCGCACGCAACGGAAGCTCTTAAAAGGAATATTTTTCTCCCGTTCTTGCAACATTTTTCATTGGTGCCCAGCTCATATTGATCGTAGCGGGATGTAATATTACCTATAGCCTTCCTCAATAAACGGACTATCCAACACAAAAAGAATTTTTCAAATGGAACCAGTAGTTCCTGAGATTCGCCCGTTCAAACAAACAAACAAACGAACTCTTCAGCTTTATAAATAGTATAGATAGGTATGTTAGATTTGGATAGGTATTGAATGATTTCAATTATATTGATTAAATTTGTATCAAAAAAGTTTACATTTCAATGTTACAGATGGTTCACTCATCATCGGATCATCCACTGTTTCCTGTTATTTTACATAACAGTACTGTAAATTTCACTATAGAAAATATTACATTTCCTATACATTTAATTTCAGGTACTTTAAATGGCTCTGTAACAATATGGGACACGGCTAGGCAGATGATTCGTCATCACTGCGCTAAAATAGATGATGAATTTGCTGCTGGAGTAACAAGAATGATGTGGGTTGATGACCAACTTGTTACTGGTTGTTTGGATGGAACCATACGTATTTATGATGCAAGATCTGGCGAATTAAAGTTTGGCCTCACAGGACATTGGTCTGCAATAATGGACCTGACATACAATAATAAAGAAAACATATTCCTTACCACGTCTGATGATGGTACAGCTAGGATATTCAAATATCCAGAGAGTACAGATAATTAATAATCACTAACTTTTAAGTTTTTTATGTAATATACATATTATATTCATTTTAAATATAATTATTATTAAATATTATGAATTAGTTATTTATTTCGTTGTTTTCATATTTTGTAAAAATATAGTGCAACAACAATATAATGAAACTGAAGGGAATTAGAAAATATAAATCATATATCTGTTAATTTGTTACATTACCTAGTTATTTATCTGCTTTGGAAACAATTTTCACAAATAAACAAAAACCCATTCATTTTAAAACTGTACCCAAAAAATCTATTTACATTATTTAATATTCACACAATATACAAAAATGAAAAATTAATTATTATTTTTTGACAATATCTAAAATGTTATTTACTATAAACATTAAACAGTATATAGGTAGGTACTAGGTAGATACTATTTTTATTGTATTTACATATATTAAAACACTGCTATTACTGATATAGTAAATTAATGTTTTATTTTTTTTAACCTTGGGAAATGCATAAACGCATACCTGTACAAAACAGGTGGTCTGGTGGGGCTCACCGGCAAGCCAGTACTACCCACTAAAACCCAAGCACCCATCTTCCGTCTTATTGGGGTGTCACATGATCGCTTGTGCATTCAACCAAGACGGCCAGGCAGGCGTGCCGAAGCAGACCACACAGCCAAGGGGTTGCTCCACAGTACACTCCTATTAGATAAATACTAGGAGCAACCCGCTTTACGCACGGCTCGTCGCGGCTTGCGCGTTTCTTGGCTTCACGCCCGGCGGCATTGCTGGACTCGGGACGCTATTGAGCTCCCCACCACAACAAGGTGCACGCACGTTGAGGGGATTTAAAGTGTTATGCTATCTATATTGATTATTGATCTATATTATACTGTTTTACGTGTTTTAACTTTTCCTCCCATAGCTTAAATTTTTATGCCTGTTTTTAAGTTATTTTTAAGTTCTGTATTGTCAATATTGCGTAAAATTCGTAAAAAAAAGAAAACACGCAACAATATAATAATTTCATTTATAAGTTAGTATGAAACCTATTCATTATAGACTTATAGTGTGAAATAACTTACTTATCAATGCGTAACAACGCGTGGGTAGGTACGGTGTTGGTTAGTTATACCACGGTTTGTCGTAAATAGACCGAGATAAGCATTTATTTTAAAACAATTTTCCTATAAGTATTGAATACGGCCCAAAATACAGAAAAATGGCAGAATTTATAATACAATGAAGGAATTTAAATAGGCTCATGTATCATGGTCGGAATATATTTTTTTTATCCCAATTCACTTTTATTAATAATATTATAGGCCAAGTCAAGTTCAGGTAGGTAGGTATGTGTTTATTAATCTTCATAATAATTAATGAAACAGCAAGTACCTATCAACCAATAAATGATTATTTATTGGATCACCATCAATCAACTCATGTATATACGACCTTATATCAACTTTACGTATTTTTGGAACATAAGTCACAGACGTACAGAAATACCATCCTATGAGTGCTGTACTTTTATTGTTTTTTAAGTTCGGTTTTAATAAAAGCTTTTAAAACAATATCGATATTCGGTAGTAGGAAATAATTTTAAGAATAATAGGTAGAAATGCATAGGGTACCAATTACCTTAAAGATGAAGGTACCTTTAGTAAATGCCTACTTACCCTTGTTTTCCGAATATTAATTGTGACTACATCGATTATAAAGACAATAGTTAATTATTTTAGCACTTAAAGTAAACGCGATTTAAATTCAGCCTAGGGAAGAAACGGTATGCTGTAATAATTACGTGTTATTTATAATAAAACTGTAACAGTTTTTCAAACACGTAACTAACTGCGTTGTCATTGACCCCATATTATGGCTTTTTAAAAGAATTGATCACATCCTCTATATATAGATTAACGAGTTACTATAATCTGATCTCACGAGGCTTATCACTAA
This sequence comes from Boloria euphrosyne, assembly GCA_951802675.2. Taxonomy (NCBI): domain Eukaryota; kingdom Metazoa; phylum Arthropoda; class Insecta; order Lepidoptera; family Nymphalidae; genus Boloria; species Boloria euphrosyne. The sequence continues at coordinate 10,273,724 of OX637873.1, read as the reverse complement.
ATAGGTAATTGTGTTATCAGGAAAGTTTTAGCACTACTTATTTATAAAAAGTGTGCTATCCGTACACGTGGTTGAAAGAGACAGCCAAAACCCGTCTTTCAAACTTGGCAATGAATTCGAAAAATAATGTATGATTCAAAAATATTCTTTAAATTAAAAGTAGTAAGCTCTATATTGCTGTACACATGGAATGATTTATGCTGTTTTCTTATTTGACTCGTGTACTGGCGGTAGACTGTCGGACTCGTGGTTAACTTGGAAGTAAAATGAATAGTAAAGTGGGGACGGGGAGCGTTGAACGTGTACTCCGTGTCGCGTCGAACTATACTTACGATCGTTACCGGCGTATAAATTTCCCGTATTACTCATGAACTAATTAAATTCTTTCAAATTATTCGTACATTAGAGGAATAGAGTTACTTTGATACGATTCATATGGTGGTGTCCGATATATTTTTTGTATATTTTAACCTTTTTGTAAGGATATTTGTGGACTAAATAGTGACACAGTGAACTATATTAAGGTACGTGTTATCAGCATCTGTTTAGTGGTAAACCGACAATATTTTATTATCAGGACAAGGCTAGCCGATGGTGTTTTTGATCGCACGTGGTGTTTCCCGCGGTGTTTAGCGCAGTGTGATGCAATGTTTGTGTGACGGAGGATCATAGTTTCCGCAGCAGACGTCGCTGTTCGAACCATGTGTACATCATGTTGAACATATTGAATAATAAGTGAAGGTTATCGATATTTTTGAGACTGATTTCACTAGATTTATTAAATATGGCTAAAGTATCGGCTAAAGACGGGCTTACACCTAAGCCTATGGAAGTAGGTGAAAGTGGCGAAACAGTAGAATCCGAATCAAATGAAGGGGTTCGAATGAAAAAAGAATTGAGTTTAATGAATGGAGTGGCTATCATTGTTGGCGTTATTGTGGGGTCCGGAATCTTCGTATCCCCCCATCTAGCCTTGAAGTACGCAGGTTCGAAAGGCATGGCCCTAATAGTATGGGTGCTGTCTGGGTTCCTGTCGATGATCGGAGCGCTTTGTTATGCAGAGTTAGGTAAGTGTCATTAATTAGTAAACTAGGGTTTCTACAATACCTGTTTCCTATAAGTACTTAAGAACAACCTTTTATTTTAAAACATGTGTATTTTCTAATAAGACTTTTTATGGTGACGTTTTTTTTTATTAAATGTTTTTTTATATATGATCTACTTAGATATATAAATTCAATATTTTTTATTCGTCGAATTTAAGAGAAAATGGACTGACAAACATAGGTACAGATAAATACACGTAACTCGACTGATCCTGTAAGAAATCCCTTTGAGATAGATAGGGAGATACTTAGATTAATATCTACCTATCTATTTCAAAGGGATTTCTTTAATTATTCTAAGGGTACCTAGATACTTTATTCTAAGGGTAGACAGATATTATTTATGGGTAAATAATTAACATTTTTAATTTAGATGGGCCGAATTCATATGGTAACTTACCTCCCATAATAGTATTTATTTTAATTATATTAATAATTTGAAGGTAACTGAGCCAAATATTTTTGGAAATAGTTTTTAAATTGACCCAAAGGCCGAATCAAGTTTTTAGAATTATTGTCTGTCTTTCCATCTTGTCTAGAGAAAACTAACTTTAAACGAACGTTAACAAGTAACGATAACGTAGTGACATACCCGAGCAGAGCTAGGTTAAGTCGCTAGTTTATCTACATATAATAAGTTTTATCTATCATTACTATGGTACGCATCATTTACATATTATATTGGTAGTATGTATATAATATTAATAGCTCACCGTTTTCCTCCTGAATACTTGTAATAAGATATGAGTATATTTGAAATTTTGCGTATCATTTATTATGTATCTAAGTACCTACGTCCTACAAATACGTATAAGTTTATGCAAATTATGATAAATAATAAATGTTATTATAATAATATAGTATTTTATTTTCATTTCATAGTAGGTAGGTACTTTAAATTAGAATTTTAAAAAATTAATTCTACCATTCATTCTACTAGTTAATACCTAATAATATGCACATACACCAGTGTTGCAAAAGTAAAAAGTAAAAATCGTTATTTTAAAAATCGGGAAATTTTTATCCAGAATACAAGAGTATTTTTACCCACGACGGAACGGAGACGGTATATGCGTTTAGGGTGAGAGATGTTTGTGTGTGCGTTTATGCAAAGTAATGTTCCCACCTATCTTCTAAACTAATGATCCGATTTTGATGCAGTTTTCAGGTATTGGTTTCGGGTTAGATTGCTGCATGTTCTTAGATAGGTTTTACGGTGATCACTCACCAGGGGGCGCTGCAGCAAACATTATTTGTGCAAAGTAATGTTCCCACCTATCTTCTGAACTAATGATCCCATTTTGATGCAGTTTTCAGTTATGGGTTCGGCTTAGATTGCTGCATGTTCTTAGATAGGTTTTACAGTGATCACTCACCAGGGGGCGCTGCAGCAAACATTATTTGTGCAAAGTAATGTTCCCACCTATCTTATAAACTAATGATCCGATTTTGATGCAGTTTTCAGTTATGGGTTCGGGTTAGATTGCTGCATGTTCTTAGATAGGGATTACGGTGATCACTCACCAGGGGGCGCTGCAGCAAACATTATTTGTGCAAAGTAATGTTCCCACCTATCTTCTAAACTAATGATCCGATTTTGATATTGATTTGATGTTCAGTGATGGGTTTGGGTTTGATTGGTGGATGTTCTAAAATAGTTGTTACGGTGACAACTCACTAGAGGGCGCTGCAGTAATATATTTTATATTAGCTACTATACATTAAAGACATTTTTCTCCAAAACTACTAGTCCGATTTTGATGCAACTTTCAGTTATGGGTTCGGGTTAGATTGCTGCATGTTCTTAGATAGGCGGGCGCGGTCTAGCGAACGCCCGGGTCGGCGCGTTATGTATATAAGATTTTGTTTAAAATATTTATGCTCTCTAAAAAGTTTAAACTAAAAACCAAAATTAAAAGTTTTGACAAAACCCACGACGGTTAAAAAAATATTTAAAAAGGATAAAATAATAAAAAACCCCCGACTTAAAAATAAACGTAATGCGAGATAAAAAAAACCAAGAATATCCGTCGGGGGTTGCCATCACTATTTTAAATTTTGATCGTAAATATACTTATAAAGGTCCTCACAGTAGGTGCACGGCCTACCCATTAAGGATGTAAGTATAGCGCTTAAAATCTCTAATTATTCACGTTACTATAAACCTTCAAAACTAGTTCATTTAATGGCCCTCGACGGATATTCTTGTTTTTTTTTTTATCTCGCATTACGTTCATTTTTAAGTCGGGGGTATTTTTATTATTTTATCTTTTTTTAATAATTTGTTAACCGTCGTGGGTTATTTTATTTATTTTTTTTTGTTTTTTTTAACGTTTTTCTCTGCACTCGAGTTTGCATGCTTGTTTTAATTAACTGACTTCCTTTAGATTTAAAAGTTATCGCAAATCAGACAAACTTATTTTAGCGTCTCCACCTTTCAAGAGACGATACTTACATACCTAGTCACTTATTCAGTAAATGCTAATGATTATGCAAATTATTGTACCATGAAAATGTAGGTACAATGATTTTCATTGCCGGCGTCCTTGGGATGGAATAGAACTGAAAATAATATATATTTTACACGACATTATTATATTATTATATTTTACATATTATGTTTCACTAAAAATTGTAGGTTATAAAGACTTAGTAAAAACGAATTACCTAAAAGTTTGTTATCCATATTAAGTACTTAGGTATATTATCTGTAACTTTTTTTTTTAATATATGTATATTTATTTACAATAAAGGAATTACAAGTAAACTTAACTATATATACAAAGCAAATGTACACAATATTAAAACGAGGAACGATTAACTACGTAAGTACCTAATAAATATACAACCAACTGTCAGTAGCCTAAAAATATACTTAAGTACTTACTACTTACTTTTTACGTATTAGCTTACGAAATAATTTAATAATTGCATCAGCTTTTAGAATGAGTCCTTTTAACTTCACCATTAAATGATGTAATTAAAGTTCATTGTCCTGAAGCGTACGAAAAACCATAATTTCAATGAAACCTACTTTTCTCTGAACTGCTCACATGTTTTCTTGACAGGGTGGTATGGCAGGTTTGTGTTTCAGACTTGAACAAGGCCAATGACCTCATATAATTATAATTACTATAATATGGCGTCGAGTAATTTTACTAACTTGAATTTTTAACAACAATATATAAAAATTTTACATGAATGAAAAGCTGTTTATATATCCTAGTACCTTTTAGCCATAAATCTACCAGGTATCTGTTTTGATCTCGGTTTTACCATTATTTTGTCAAAAATATTGCAGTCGATATACTTACCTTTAATACGAGTATTTTAATTTTTTTAGGTACAATGATACCAAAATCGGGTGGTGATTATGCATACATTGGGGAAGCTTTTGGAGATCTACCTGCTTTTCTTTACCTATGGGTTGCGTTATTCATCCTGGTGCCAGCAGGCAACGCCATAACAGCGCTGACGTTTGCACAGAACATTCTTCAGCCTCTTTGGCCCGCTTGTGAACCTCCCGCGGATGCTGTCGGTCTTATTGCTGCAGTAGTGACCTGTAAGTATGTGTAAATTATGAGATTTCATCTAATATGTTTTTAAAATAAAAATACAAAAATTGATACAGGCTCAATGATTGATACTTGATAGAGTACATTGTTATTTATTGTATAACTGTAAACCACTGAACAGATTTTAAATTTATGATAGCTGATGACAATAGCTATATAGTTATCCGCTTAGAATTATCACAGTTATCCGTATATAGAGTAGGTACTTTTTAGTGTGGGAAAATATATTTCTGAAATAAAAGTAATCGTTAAAATGTACTAATAGACGAACCTGAGCGATGCAAGGGCGATTGCTAGTCAAAAATATTTACCAAAGAGTATTAAAGTCTTAGCAAGAAATGATACTGTACTAAACGCCATTAAAGTCAGTCAAAAGTCCTTCATGCAATACAGTCAAAAGTATTTCATGCAATAAGCGTAATATCACTTAATGCAGACTGCAAATAAAAGTTCAGCATTTTGTCATTTCTTTTTGTTTTTAAACTTGAACCTTCCAAGTAGCGTGGCGTTGCGTTCCACGAATTGAAAGAAATTAATTTCTTTTCTTTTTCTTCCACTTTAAATTTACATTCGGATGTCTTCGTATATAATTTGTATTTGAAGTGCAATAAAAATGTTTTTATAAGATCTACAGAGATTTTTCTGAGATTCAATCATTGACATTATAAGAGTTTCATCCACAGTGGCATTAAAATAAAGTTCACAACGTATTTGCGAAGGACGTTTAAAACTATAGTGTTCTCTGCGGGAATTGCGAGTCCAACCTTCCCCCCTGGTAGACCTGTTCCGCGAATTTAAAGTACTTGAATTTCTTTTTGTTAACGTTACATGAACAATGATAAATGATCATCGATTCTTAGAATTCAAAAAATTCAACGTTTAACAATTCGGATCAAGACGCGACGAGAATTCCAATGAACTGCATTTTAGCGATACGACCTACACTTGTACTAATACATATTATCAAGATGTATGAATGTAGTCCTTCTTAATATCAATGGAACTGAATTAATGCCTAAGGCCCGTCGTTCCAAGGCACTGTCGCCCATCCTCGTCTTTGTGTCGTCGCTGTAGTGGCGCGCATTACTGATTGTGCCTGACAAGATAATGACGGCTTCCTCCCGCATCATTGCACGTACTCTTGTGCGAAATTATCCGATCGTACACCTAACATAAGGGCAGTAATGACTTGTTGTGATTTTACTTGTTGTTTACTAGCGGATACTTCTTATAAAAAATTGTTGAAAACATTATTTTCTGAAGCAAATTTGCAGCACAAATTGGAGTATATTATATAAAGCAAATATTAATATTTCTTACCTTACTAGTAAATGTTTAAAATAAATTACTCAAAATGAAAAATTTTCATTTTGAGAAATTTATTTATCTCGTTCATTACCTTCATAGTAACGCCTTCGTAAATATTTCAACAATGTTCATTACGCTATTTTTATGTCGGCGCTTAAAGCTGGAAATAGATAATTTGTATTTTTACATGGACTTAAATAATAAAACTTTCAGGTTTCCTTACCGCACTCAATTGTTTCAACGTGAAATGGGTGACTCGAGTGCAAGATTCTTTCACGGTGGCGAAGATATTAGCTTTATTAGTACCATTTTTCGCTAGCTTGTGGTACCTGTGCTCTGGTCATACTGAAAATACTCAATCGTTAATGCAAGGTACCATTACAAAGCCTGGCGATATTTCCCTTGCCTTCTATACTGGATTATTTTCATATTCTGGATGGAACTTTCTTAACTTCGTCACAGAAGAACTTAAGGAGCCTTATAAGTAAGTTCAAATTACTTTAAATATTATAATTGGTAACTAATTGAAGGTATCTTATATGCGAAAAGTGTCGTAGGACATCGCGTTACGAAGTTCCTTAATCCTTTCACTATATGACCTTGGCTCATAAGTAAATTAGTAAGTCATAAAAATTGTCACAAGTACTACGGTCTAGGGTATTTTAACATCAAGTAACGTTCATTATACATGTTAACTATCATCAAATAAATAAATAAATAATATGTTGGGACATTATTACAATAGCGCCATCTAGTTCCGCAGTAAGCTACTTAACGTGCTTGTGTTGCGGATACCAGATAGTTGATATACTACACATATAAATTTTAAATACATACATATTATAAATATAAACACCCATGACTGGAGTACAAACATTCGTGATTAGCAAATGAATGCCCCCAGCGGGACTCGAACCCGCGACCGCTGGCGCAGAAAGTAGGGTCACTACCAACTGTGCCAAACGAGTCGTCGTCGTCGCCATCAAAGAAAGGCCTCTTTACAGTTTAGGTATACACAAACTTATAAAATAACTTATTTATAGTCACCTGGTGATTACCACAATTATGATGACGTCACATAATGGGCTGCCCTTCGCTCATGCTCTTAGTAAATAATAAATATGGTCGTAAAGGTCAGAATATTACACTTTTCTTACTAGGTCTTATTCCTAGTGTGCCGCTTATAACATGCCATAAGGATCTTCATACCAAAAATTGTATGAAGTTTTTATAACATTGTATTTTATTTCGTTTAGTAAAATGTTGAACTAGCTTTGCATAGGACTTTGCGTCATTTAGTACAAGATAGCATATTAAAATATTTTTTTTGAACCAAACGAAGTTGAAATCTAATAAATTTAAAGATTTCACGTAAAAACTTGAATCATTCCCCTGTAAAGTCCTTTAGTACTAATTATTGTCCGTGATATTTAATCCACATTAATTTTAGAATAATCTTTATTTCAGGAATCTTCCACGTGCAATTTGCATATCCATGCCGGTGGTCACACTAGTCTACGCTTTAACCAATGTTGCATACTTCATTGTACTTTCTAACGACGAGATACTTTCCTCAGAAGCTGTTGCTGTTACTTTTAGTGAAAAAATACTTGGCGTAATGTCTTGGATTATGCCTCTCTTCGTAGCTTTATGTACATTTGGATCTCTTAACGGTGCCATATACGCATCTTCAAGACTGTTCTTCGTTGGAGCAAGAAACGGTCATTTGCCACTTGCGATTTCTCTGATCGATGTAAAGCGACTCACTCCTGTGCCATCTTTAATTTTTATGGTAAGTAATTTGGGAAATCATTTTTTAAGAACTAAGAAATTATTTAATATTATTTATAGATTTTTATGATAACTAAGCTCGTACCCCCTTTTAGCGTACAATTTTTACAAACTTTAAATGTCTTACTTATTTATATCTAATCAAAAGGCCAAATAATAAGTTTCAAGCTTCTAGCTTTAAAAATGACGTAATTTCCATACAAACTGTCATCCCCTATTTCAACCTCTTACAGCCTTTTTTTCGCCTTTAAAAGCTCTAAGCTACCTCCCCACCAATTTTCAGCCAAATTGGTACAGCCGTTGTTGTACACGACTTTCTTTTATATATATAAGATTGTGAAAGTTCGTATGACTGACTTAGATGAAATTTAGAAGATAGAGTAACCTTGAAAACATTATAAGCTACTTTTCGGCATCTAGGGACACACACGAGCCAAGCAAGGCTACATCAGAGCTACCAATTATCATTATATATTTGGTACTATGACTGTTTCAGAAGAATAGAAATTGATCCACACTTGAAATAATAATATTATTTACAATAGCCGGCCTGACCCCAAATGATTTATTTACCATTACGCTAGAAGGATAAAGTAAATACCAGGCTGTGTTTACGTTTGTAGTGAACGTATATTTTAAATACGTACCTATTATGTTTGCTATATTTCTTATGAAATGTAGGTACCTAACTTTTTATCAAAATACTTTTTATTTAGGCTTATCTAACCTGTTTGTACTCTATGGAAATAACTTTTCACTGTGTAGTTTCAATTTTCAATTATTCATGTAAACAGAATTCAAAAAGCTATCAAAACTTAATTTCTTTTTTAACCGACTTCAAAAAAAGGAGGAGGTTCTCAATTCGTCGGGGACTTTTTTTTTCTATGTATGTTCCCCGATTCGACTTCAAAATTAACGAAGTTCTTAAAAGTATTATTTTCTACTTTTTAGTTTAGATTTGTTTAGTTTTGAAGTCGGTTTTTGTTTTTTGCTAAAAATAATTTATATATAACAACTACGGCTTTGAATTATATAGTTACCTACTGACTGCGATTTTGCTCGTGTTTTCACTTGCTACACATTGTCAAGAAAGTTTTTTTATAATTGTACGAGTCCTTTTAGGTATATGTTTGTCATCTAACCCAATAAGATTTTCATGAAAGGCATAGTACTAAAGTTTTAGAAGTATTACATAAAGTAGGTAATTCCACATGAAGCCATATGTCTATACGGATATTATTAAGTATTATTGAATTAATAAGAGCAAAAATAATTAACATATATTATTTTTCCTTTTCAGTGCATAGTGACCCTGGTTCTACTGTTATCGAACAGCGTGGAGGCGCTGATAGTTTACATGGTTGCTGTCGAGTCGTTATTCATAATTTGCTCAGTGACTGCACTATTATGGTTGCGTTACACTCGTCCGGAGCTATCTCGACCGATACGAGTTAACCTTTTACTACCTATCGCATTTCTCGTCATTTGTACACTTTTAGTAGTCTGTTCAGGTATTCGGAGGCCTATGGAAATTGGTATTGGTATCGGTTTCATAGCTGCAGGGATTCCTGTGTTCTACATATTCAACTCGTCTAAAGATAAACCCGTATGGGTACAGAATGCTTGCAATTCCTTTAACCTGTTTTGCTCAAAACTATTTTTATGTCTTCCAGAAGATTCTAAGGATTTATGATAGATAAGTGACCCACGTGACGTGCTTTGGCATCTTTTTTTTATTTATTGTGCGTTTGTGAGCATAATGTTGTGATCTGCTTTGTTACTAGTTAAGCTAAAAACAGTATGACTTTGAAATTATAATAAATTTAGTATATATTAGATGTTTTTATTTAATTAAGATTCCTCTCAAAGGTTAAGAATGGTGTGAACTGTGAAGTGTGAGTTTAGCCGTTTTGGAAATCATTGAGAATTAATTAAAGAACCACTGTATCTACATATTTTTCTGTCCAATGATAAGCAATCTAGACTATTGAAAATAGACCCATGGGCTTGTAACTGAACATTTTGGTTAAAAAATTGCAAGTTTCTTAAATAGGTACAAGATAAATTAGCGCAAAATTACTTTTTGTAGACTACTGTCTTATTTCTTCGACATTTTTTTATTATAATAATGTAATCTGTACATATAATAAACTCGTAATTTTACAGTAAAATGAAGCGATACATTATTTTTTTTAAAATCGTATTGAAATTTTCATTATTATCAGAGGATGAATGTATACCTAGTTTTTAGAATTTTTGCTTGTTTATCTGTAGCCATCATTGAGTTTACGTAGTAATAATAACTCAATGGTAGCCACTAGCCATATCACAATGACTACGAAACTACTGCACTAGACCGATTTTATAAAGTTTCGTAAGATGATTGCTTGTAATCCAGTTTAAATATAGAATACTTTTTACTACGTACTTTACTTTGCTTTTTCACATCTCTATTAAATCTGTACAAGTACCGTTAAAATGTACTTCGGGAAAGAACTAGAACGGAGCAAAGGTGAGCTGTATGTGTTCCAGTAACCTATATTAGATGGGATTACTATAGTAATTTGCAAGTTTTGCTGCTAACATTCATTACCAATAAGAATAAAAATTCAATTATTTAGTGGATAATATTTTCTGAGTGATATCCCAAAGATTAAATAATTTAAAACATTGTTAACACCTAGATACAAAAAATAATATTAAAAAAAATATAAAACAACTCAAATCTTGTATGTGTTAAAACATAAACAATATTATTATGCTTGCATAAGTAACGTAAAACGTAATACTTGGCATGTATTTTTTTTTGTTCTTTCTAATAATGGCCTCTACAACTATTAGGCTATATGGACTATAGTCCTTTGCCTTTCCCTATTGGGGATAAATTTTAAAAACAACAACAACTATACAACTATGTCGATGAGTTAAATTTATAACAAATTGTTTTTTTTTATTAGTGTATTTTTTATCACAGCGGGAGCGAAAGTTCCTTTTTGGACCTTATTTACGGGCGCAAATGTGCCACTTTCGTCCCCGGTGAAATGTTTTATTTGGTTTATTTTAGTTTAGGTACCTACGCATGCGCGAAACAACGTTAACTTGCAACGACCTATTTATAATTTGAATATAAGTTATTTATTGTCTGAATAAACAAATAATTTCGTGTAAAATCTCATAATAATGCCGTATAATAATAAAATGAGAGTATTTTAAACTTAGTTATAATTATCAACATTAAATTATTAGTCTGGTACTTATAATTCTTATGTATTTATTTCCACGGGCAGAAAGTGTCGTACTTTCTCCCAATTCCAACTCGCGTTTTTGTCACATACGAGTATTATGAATACTTATCTAATGAACTGTTGTGATGAAAAAATTTAGAGGTACTCACCACGGGAGGAAACGTTTTGTCACTACCCGCACAAGGTCGGTAAGACCGAAGACGTAAGTAATACTTTCCTCCCTAGGTACGTAATATTGTAGGATAAATATAATTGATTTACTACAGTTTAATTGACTTTCTACCAATTAATGACTTTGTTCCTACCAGTATTTGAATTTTACTAGATCATTAGGAAATTCACTAGTGACAATGAACATTTTGACTTACTATGTTATTATGCTTTAAGTTGAAATGAAAATGGTAGCTATTATCTATATTAAACGATGAATAAAAGTAGGAAAACATGTATGTAAAAAAAAAGAGTTGATTCATTAAAAATACATAATTGCTCTCCGAAATACTAAGGCGCAATTAAACATAAAGTTCCTTAAACAGTAAAAAATAATATAGTTATATTTTTACATTATCTATCTTAGTGGCTAAAAATGTCACTTTATAATATTAACAAAAGTCAATTAAAAGTACAAGAAAAACTTCTAACTCCCATTTTTGCGTTGCTTAGAAGTTAGTAGGTAACACTTCTTGGAAAAACTATTTCCTAATGATGCATGAAAATATCTAATCACTATAATAACCACTATAAAATTTAAAGTCGTCCAAGAGAACATAATTAATAAGTAAATATTATATTTATTCTGTTTTAAAACTGCTATGTTCTCATTTAATGAAAAAAAAACCACATTTCTTTTCACCCGACTGCGCGACGCAAAGGAGTGGTAATGTGTTCACTAAAGACATGACGTTTGTGAAAATTCAATATGGCGATTACTGGACGCCATTTTGTGAAAATGAAAAAAATGAAAGTCAACAAACTATGTCAAGTGGGGTGTCGTTGTTGAATAGGTATTTAATTAAAAACATTTTTAGTCTTCTCTCAACATTTTCCAATTCGACTGACCGTTTAGGATATATAAAAAAAAATAAAAGAAGAAAAAAATTTAGTCAAATTTTTATTTGAAACTAGCTAGGTAGTAGGTACTCATAACTAAAAAGTATAAAATAAAAAACAATAATTTAAAAAATGAAAAAACCCGACTGCGTGATTAAAAAAACTGAAAAGAAAAAAACAAGCATAACATCTGAACCACAGAACACTTTTACTGATCTGAACAGTCGGGATCCATTATTCGACAGCCAATCTAATTTTTAATGGATCCCGACTGTTCAGTGGTTATGTTTTTATGGTGCTTGTTTTTTCTTTTCAGTTTTTTTTATTAAAGGTTGGGGTTTTAAAGGGTTAAGTGATGAAAAACAATTCGTATGATACCTATAGCAGAATTAGGTAACCGGCTTACAATTGCGTCGCCCTTTAAATTCTTTTATCGGCTAAATATATGAAACGTGCTCATTTGAATAAGTCTTCTTATCTGAACGCTAAACTAAATAAAGAAAAATAAATGTTTTCCGAAACTCTTGATATTAGAATTGTAATTTTTAAAATTAAGTAAAGAAAAAATAAATATTCTCAGAAACGTAATTTTAATTTAAAACTGTTATCTCTAAATGATATCTATGCAACTGAAAAAATATGAAGTAATATAAAGTGCCCAATTAAATATTTCTTGATTTTGGCTTTTAATTTTAAAATCTTCTCGATTAAATGCCATCAAGTGTTTTTCAGTTATATAACATTATACCTACCCCTTAAATAATTGTACATTTTACCTAAGTATACTAAAACAATTGTCATACAAGTGCTAAGAACTTATCCTTATGCTATCTACGATCTGATCGAATAATACCTATCTTACTTTCTGTGTCACATGCTTCTTGATATACTATGTACCAATATCGCGTTTGGTTTTCTTTTTATAACAATCTGATATAATATATATATACACAATACACATACATAAGTACCTACTAATCTATCTATATCTAATAAGTAATAATTAATAACACAGATTACCTACTCGGTGTTAACTAAAGCCATTTGATACTGAATTAAAACTTTGTAAAGATACTGCACTTTTCTTGAAGTAGCTAAGTTTTGCGACCGAGACTTGAATCGTGGTCTCTTACTGCGTTTAGGAACGATTTTATAAATTATTTTTTTAAGCTTGGAAGAAATTGAATACAATACGTTATAAGTAATTGTAGAAAGTCTTCTGTCTTCGTGACTGTTTTTATGAGAGACATTATGTCAGTATACAGGAGTATCAAATAACAATCTTTTCCCTGGCCGTCAAGTCCAATTAGATGGTAGTCTAAACAAACAGCTTTCTTAGGCTCGAAAGTGTAACACAAGTCAAGACCTAACTAGGTCTAATACCATCTATTAGGTAGCTTTTTCATGCTACTGACGCATCAAGAAATTTTAACAAGACCAAATTCTTTGTGGCGAAAAATTTAAAAACTATCTTACCTGGAAGCAGAACTAGAACTCTCATGGAAGACAAGGATTTATATAGGCGATTGAAAAATATAACAGATCACAAAGAACGCGTAGGAAGGTAACTAATGTTCAATTTTTACTATGCTTTATCAACCGTAAAATTAGCACGTACTTTTCTCTCTAAAATGTACCTGTCTGGTACATGGCCACGACGACTATTGTATTGGTTAGGAAATAAAAGTTTCATTACACAGTTACGAAATTTAGAAGCGTCACGCTTCGAGCGTTCTCATTATAAAATAGTCCCTGAAAAATAAGTTGATAAATTATTATGAGTCTCTACCGATATTCTTACCAATAAAGACTTAGTAATGTATTACAAATTACTTTTTATTTGAAAAAAAATATCACAAAAAAAATTTAAGAGGCTCATATTTTTTACTGTATCCAGCCCTTCTTAACGTCCCACTGCTGGGCAGTGGGGATGCGGGCACGCGCTTCTTTTTAATACCAAGTGGAGCAGGCCTTAGTCCACACGGTGGGTTGGCAGACTTTTTTTTATAAATGTTGGGAAATGCATTGACTCATACCACAAGTGGTTATGTGGGACTCACTGACCAGAAGTGCCAGTACCTACTACCCACTAAAACGCAACAGACCTCACCAGTCTTAAAGGTGCGCCCCGACGCGACGGCCCAGCAGATCCACACAGCCAAGGGGTTGCTCCACAGGAATTGGCAGATTTCATATAATTTTCAAAAACTTGCTAGGTTCTCCTACACTTAGCAGATTCTCTTACACGGTGCAGATATCCGCACAACGTTGCTTCATCGTTAGGCGACGTCCTGCGTGAGCGATCTAGACGCGAACGCGAAGCGGCGCGGCACGGCGCGAAAACAACAAACATTCGAAACCTATTGAAGTGGCCTATGTGACCAAACGCACGTGGGGTGCGGTGCGGAGCGGCGCGAATTGACGCGAACGCGATCAGTTGGCTTGATATTTTCGCGCGAAGTGGACGCGTCGGCCATATTTTTTTCAAGCAAAAATTGTTGTTGAATTAATGTCGGAAGTAGAACTTCTTATTAATGCTATCCAAGAACGTCGTACATTCTGGGACAAAAGGAATAAAAGTTATACACTTCTTCAATATCTCATATTTAAGACTAACTGTGCCCGCGACTTCGATCGCGTGGACTACAGGATAAAATCAAACTATGATAAAAATTAAGATTTGTTTTTTTCTACGTACTTTTCCAGGATAAAAAGTATCCCATTTTATGCCCAGGATAATAAGGTATAATTATACCAAGTTTCATCGAAATCGAACCGTTAGTTTTCACGTGATGCCTGAACATACACACAGACAGACAGACAGACAGACAGACAAAAAAATTTTTAATCGCATATTTGGGTTTGGTATCGATCCAGTAACACCCCCTGCTATTTATTTTCTCAATATTTTCAATGTACAGAATTGACCCTTCTACAGATTTATTATATGTATAGATATGAATTTTCCAACAACATTAGCTTCCGTCCGCCCATGACAAATGTTTAATGTTAACTGAACTGAACGGCGGCGGAGGGCGCGGAGAGGACGGTTCGCGCGCACGTAGGACAGAGTAGCCGCATCGCTCCGCACCACATTAAATTCGCATCGGATCGTTTCGCAATCGCGTTCGCGTTGAGTCGTCCACGTAGGACACTGTGTCAGACAAGTGGTAATCATGTCGGAAATTATTCGCACATGAAAATATAAGGGGTGTGGGACCCAGCTCTTCACTCGGTTTCTTAAGCTAGCGTATTATAATTATATATAGACCTAGTATTTTCAAATATTAGCGTATTATACACTGTACTTACAATTCAGAAAGTATTATTTGAAATAAAACCTGGTCATCTCACTTTTCCTTTAAAAAGAAGATGTTGCGGCGGCAGGCTAAAGCTAACTTCCATAGAAAAAGTTCCTCCTTCTTATCATACCTATTACATACCTAAGTACATTAACATTTGCAACATATTTGATGTGATCGATTATACTCGTAAATATTTGCCTATGTAATTTAGTTTCCCAAGGGGTGCCTTATCTATATTTATAAAAAAATCTAAGCTGTTGATCTTGATTTTAAATATTAGCAGGTACCTACCTAATAGTAGTAAATAAATGGAATCGTAAGGAATCGTATATATATATATATATATTATAATACGATCAAAATTTAAAATAGTGATGGCAGCCCCCGACGGATATTCTTGGTTTTTTTTTATCTCGCATTACGTTTATTTTTAAGTCGGGTTTTTTTTTATTATTTTATCCTTTTTTAATAACCGTCGTGGGTTTTTTCAAAATTTGTAATTTTGTTTTTTATTTTAAACTTTTTAGAGAGCATAAATATTATATAGGTACATAACGCGCCGACCCGGGCGTTCGCCCGACCGCGCCCGCCTATCTAAAAACATGCAGCAATCTAACCCGAACCCATAACTGAAAGCTGCATCAAAATCGGAATAGTAGTTTTGGAGAAAAATGTCTTTAATATATAGTACTATTTAAGAACATGCACGAATCAAACCCAAACCCATAATTGAAATTTGCATCAAATTCAGACAAGTAGTTTTGAAGGAAAATGGTAACATGGATTTGCACTTATATGTGTTTGCTGCAGTGCCCTCTGGTGAGTTGTCACCGTAAAACCTATCTAAGAACATCCACCAATCAAACCCAAACCCATCACTGAAAACCGTATCAAAATCGGATCATTAGTTAAGAAGATAGGTGGGAACATTACTTTGCACAAATAATGTTTGCTGCAGCGCCCCCTGGTGAGTGATCACCGTAATACCTATCTAAGAACATGCAGCAATCTAACGGTCTAACCCGAACCCAAAACTGAAAACTGCATCAAAATCGGATCATTAGTTTAGAAGATAGGTGGGAACATTACTTTGCACAAACGCACACACAAACATCTCTCACCCTAAACGCATATACCGTCTCCGTTCCGTCGTGGGTAAAAAAATACATTTACATGATACGAAATATAGAACATATCAATATCTAACAATCAACTACGAACCCATTGCTGAAAACCGCATTGAAATCGGACAATTCGTATTAATATTATTGCAATATTATTTTGCACTAATATTGTAGCGCCCTCTAGTGAGTTACAGACGAAATTTTTATTATTTGGGAGCATGCATTAAGCTACATGTACACATTGCTGAAAACAGAATTGTAATCGGACATTTCGTTTTGATTATATTGCAACATTGTTTTGCACTAATATTGTGGCGCCCCCTAGTGGGTCACAGCCATGACACCTGTCTGAAAACATGAACTCATCAAACATTATTGAAAACCGCATCATTAATATTATAGTAGCTAATAATATGAAATATATTACTGCAGCGCCCTCTAGTGAGTTAACTCTTGCTAAAACTTACGAGATACATCCAATATAATATTTGTTACTACCGTAACATCTATTTAAGAACCCTCACTTATCAACCACAAACTGCATCAAACTACTAGGACTAGTTTTGGTTCTGCACTAACAGTTGTTTACTGCAGCGCCCCCTGGTGAGTTGTCACCGTAACAACTATTTAAGAACATGCACGAATCAAATCCAAACCCATAATTGAAAATTGCATCAAATTGGACAAGTAGTTTAGAAGAAAAATGGCAACATGGATTTGCACTTATTTGTGTTTGCTGCAGCGCCCTTTGGTGAGTTGTCACCGTAAAACCCATCTAAGAACATGCAGCAATCTAACCCGAACCCATAACTGAAAACTGCATCAAAATCGGATCGATTAGTTTAGTAGATAGGTGGGCACATTACTTTGCACAAGCGCACGCGCACATAAAAAACATCTCTCACCCTAAACGCATATACCGTCTGTAAAAATGGGTAAAAATGTCAGTGCCAGCTAAAGCAAAGAACCCTAAATAGATATGTACTGTATATTCGATTAATCTATCAATTTGTAAACATAATCCTCCAAAATTAACAAAGTTCTTAAAAGTATTATTTTCTACTTTTTAGTTTAAATTTATTTAGTTTAGAAGTCGGTTTTTGTTTTTTTGTCAAAAATAATTTATTTTATTGTATTCGCATATTACCTATTTAAGGGACATTTATTTAAAAAGTGGCAACACAGTAGACACGCATACATACTTAAAAAAGTGGTTACACTGTCATATATATGCGTTATCTAGGTTTTTTTACTTGATCTGAGATTCCGACAGGAAAACGGGTCCTCTTTTTTTTCCATTTAAATATAATATTATGGCTAACTCTTGCTAAAACTTATTATACGAGATACATCTATACTAATATTATAAAGAAGTAAAGTTTGTGTGTTTGTATATTTGTTAAATTGTAAGGGGTAATCTCGGGATCTACTGAACCGATTTTAAAAATTCTTTTACCAATAGAAAGCCACATTATTGCTGAGTGAGAGTCCTTCATTTTCGTGGTGCTAACTTTAGATATGGAGCATCTAGAGACGAACCCGAGCGTGGCGTGGGTGAGTCGCTAGTTGTTATTAAAAATTAAAGTTAATCCCCAATAATGAAATAACTGTTACTTTGTAGTACTACGAATTATTTAATTTACGTCGTACTTATTAACTTAAATATTGATACTCGCTATCTGTGACGGTAGCTGAAGCATGTTAGATGGGTGCAGCTCGTAAACAACTTAACCAAAGTTGGCTAAGCATATTATGATTGGCTAATACCTTGATATATCTTGTTACATCGACCGTTAATTAACATTGAAAAGACTTAAGTAGCATACAGAGCTACGCATAACGCGTAAGTATGTTAGTAAATTGATATTTGCACTCAGTAAGTGCAAATTTATTGATTATTTTATTTACTCGAAATCTACAAATATCCGATAATAATAAAGTATTAATTAAATATTGTATGAAGGAAAAATATTTATTAGATATTTCATATTTTACTCAGTAACTAAGGATACCTAACACCGAAATTGATGTCTGCCTGTCTCTACTAATACTAATAAGTAATAATGTTTATTGAATATAAGCCCCACAACAATAGAAAATTATCATTTTTGTGTTTTTATTTTAACGTTTAACACAAAAAGTACTGGAACGATTTTACCTTTTGTGTAATGGTAACTTATAACTCGAGTCAACACTAAAGAAAAAAATACATGCGAAAGTTAAAATCAAAAATGTCTGACGAGCATCTGATGTCATGTTTGATCGTTCATATAGGTTGGTTGTTCCAGGAACTTATGTGATAGCAAAATGAACTGTGGAGCAATCCCTTGGCTGGTCTGCTGCGGCAGACCGTCGAGGCGTCGTAGTTGAATGCGTAATCGATCCTGCGACGCCCCATTAAGACGGTAGATGGGTTCTTGGGTTTAAATGGGCGGTACTGGCTGGTTTCTAGCTGTCTACAGGTGGTATCCGAAAATGCATTTCCTAAGGTTAAAAAAATAAGGACCCTCCAAATTCACAGTCTGCCCTTTTATGGTAAATCCATATAGCCTATGAAATCATCAAAATCTGTTAAACCGTTCAGTAATTACGAGGGAACCTAAGATTGAACATTCATCATTCTTTTCATTAGGCATCGCCTCAGTAGTATGATCTTAGATCTATCATCTAGCCTTACTTTCAAACATGTTTAATTTAAATGTTATATACTTTTTATATTGAAATGTAACCTTGTACCTATTGTATTTTTACCAGTCACGGACAAGGTTAATGGGTATTGTGTACCTACCTAAGTTTATTGCTATAATCTGGAGATTAAACCTGTTTATAATACAGTTATCTTAGTAGGTGCCTATAAGTATGTACCTACTCAATGTAGTAGGTACTTAATCATATAATGTCATTTGTGTTATTTTTCGTCAGAGAAAGTAGTTCACTCAGTGATCACACTACTAACTTGGGCTGATAAGGATACTATAAAAGTGAAGTATTTACAAACCATAGATGAAAAATAAATTACAAACTAAGGTAAGTTACTTATCGACTCGGTAATAGTAACCGACTGATATCAGCTCAGAACAAACAAATAGAAAAAAATTAATCGCCCCTTAGATTAACCTAGACTAGGCTTTATTATATAAGTAGTAAAAATTGCCATTTTCACATTAAAAGCTTCACCATATTTAATGGGGTTGGAAAGACGGCAAAACCTTTAGAAAATAGGTACCTATCATACTTTCGCCACCTTCGAATAATGTGTTATTATTCTAAGTTCGCCACGATCACGAAAATTTACAGTTGTATATTTTGATAATAATTAATAGGTTAGGTTAGGTTAGCATGCATGCATATATACAAGCACAAGTACGTGTAATGTTTATTTATTTATCGTGATTATTGTTATTACGGCTTAATTTAAAACGTGATTGATGTTACACATATTACTTAATATTTCCTCACATTTAGTTCCGTATAACAATTACATACTTACTAAAGCAGACAGGTTACAATCTAAAATGACGATATTATATCTAATCTATATAAAATTTATAATATGTAAATAACTTATCAATTTTTTATAGATAATATACCGAACAACAAACAGGAAGATAAGATGAAACTACTACGTTTTTCCGTTTAAACTAACATTATATAAATATCTTATATTAAATTATATTATTATATCAACATGGTTACAATTGTTTGAAAGAAACCCATGAATCTAGAACAAAAAAAATAAGTAAAAATTAAACCTTATTAGGTAGGTATGTACCTATCCTGGTAACTTTTCAATGGACTACTAGAATTTGATAAGTTTCTATCTGGCAACCCTAATCCTGCAGTGTGGAAAATATTGTAATCTACAATCGCTTTATTGCTCACTAGTCAAATTTCCACTAACCGTTAAAAGTAACTAGGAACTAGGGACAAGAGTGGAACGAGGGTTAGTGGTTAGTACCTAGAAAAAAGATCCAAGTCGTGACAGTCCAGCGAATGTAGAGATAAAGTTATTGACATTTATTTTTAATTTTAATATAATTTTCGATTAGTAGATACGTATTTAATTTATTATAATGTCATCTAATTATATCATAATACTTAATTAGTTGCTAATTACTTATATTAAGTACAATTAATCGGGATGGCTTAGATTGAAACTAATGAAAATGGCACAGACAATTAGAATAAATAATTTCTACAATATCTATAGTTCTTCTATTATTTATTTTTTTCGAATAATATCACTCATTTCTATCAGAAACAAGAAAAGTCAATTTAAAAAGACAGAATAGGGTTTTCTGCAAGGGTTCCACCAACTACCAGGGTTTTTACAAAAAATAATACTAAATACCATTTACCTATTCAAATTAGTCAACCTTTATATAGGTATCACACGTCATTGAATAGGAGATAAAAGTCTTTGGATTAGAGTTTATCTCCAGAAACTAATCCAACCACGTTTCAATCAATCACGTAGGAAAAATTAGGAATAAATAAAGCGACACAGGATAAACCGGTGTTCGCCCAAATTTCTGATTCGGTGTGTATTATACTAGCCTTTCCCGCGGCTTCGCTCGCGTTCTAAAGGCTGAAAATCAAATTCTTTCCGAATCAAACGGTGTGGTACCTCGTAGAGCTACCGGTGACCCCTCCATCAGCGCCCCGTCTTGCACGAGGTGATCATTATTTTGTTGCGAAGTTATGTTAAAACCATGATATCTCCTAAGATATTCATTGAAAATCAAATAATGCCAAGAGAAGTTTCGTTCAAAATTAAATATTTGTGATGAGTATCTTATTTATTGAAGAAAGGATGAATATCTTGTTTATAAAACACCTTCGCAAATAATGCATTATCTTAAAACAAATTTGATTACCATAAAAAGGTTATAGCGAGTCAACCTTAAAAAACATAATAGGTATGCTATCGCGGACTTTTTTAAAAACTTTTAAAGGGGAAAAATTCCGTCGTAGGTGCGTGATTTTTACATAACTTTAACCGTTTGCGCAACGCAACGTAAGCTCTCAAAAGGAACATTTTTCTCCAGTTTTTGCAAAATTTTTCATTGATGCTCCACTCCTATTGGTCATAGCGTAATGTAATATAGCCTATAGCCTTCCTTGATAAGCGGACTATCCAACACAAAAAGAAGTTTTCAATTCCATTTTCAAAACCAGTGGTTCCTGAAATAAGCGTGTTTAACCAATCAAACAAACAAACAAAAAAAACTCTTCTACTAAGCTTTATAGGTAATATTAGTATAGATAAGTAGCTGCCAATCATCTCGTAAATGATAAAAATACTAAATCCTATACCTACTACAATCTATACCGTCTCTTCCTCGCGTCTTAACTCATCTCTTCACTTCCATAAATTAAAGAAACTACTTTTCTTATTCAAAGTGCTGGAGCCCGTGACTTTTTATATGTTAGGCACATACTTAGATATATAAAAAATCTTTTTAGGCAACAGTTTAGTTTAATCTTTATGTTCCTATCATTATCTTTATATAAGTACGAATTTAGTTAAATAAAATAAATAAAAAATCTCAAGGACTTCTTTAAGCTTGTTGCGTTATGACGTAGGTTACATGTAATATATAAAAAATCTTCGTTTTACCTTTTCATTCTCCTACCTTCATCCATATTAAGGGCGATTTAGTTTATGACAGAACAACATTTACAGGTCAGCTAGTAAAGATTATGTAAGTAATACTTATAAGTAGTAGTAGTAGCTTGCTTAATGCTTATGAATTAACCTTCTATATATTCCTTAAAGCTTGATTATTGAAATTTAAATAAGATTTTTAGTATTATTATATCCAAGTACAAGTACAAGATGTGACAAAATTTAAGATATTAAATCTTAAATTTTGTCACATCTTGTACCTACCTACGTGTACATATAAATGAATACTTCTTATGTGAAATAAAGACCTCTTTCAACCGATGTACATAATATGGTGTTAATCACAGCCTTTGTTTTCATTATAAAAAAGGAAACTGTATACGTTGTATGTTTTTTAAAATTAACGCCACTGATTTTATCTAGGCTGAGCTGAATAATAAATGTTAATAAGCGTGTCTTGATTAGCAAATATTCTTTTGTTTAAAGAATAATCTGTAAGGTATGAGTAAAAATATATTTGGCATGCAGAACCATAAATTAATCCAAATCAAACAAAAGAAAAATATTTGTGTAATGCTTTTTAGGAAGCAAGTTTATGTTACTTTAAGATAGTCTGCGAGTTAGTTGTTTAATCGGTTAGCCCACTTACCCATTCATGCTAACATTACGAAATATATTGTACGATTAACCACTGGCAAAAAAAGCGAATCTGTCGAGCGGGATATCAAAAGCACAGTAAAAATATCAACCAGTATGGAAACTAGGCCTAGTTGTTAAAATAAATACCTACGCTCCATCGGAGTGTTAGGGTTGTCGCTCTTAATGTTTTTGAAATTGTTTATTTATTAAAACATTTTGTTTTTTGTAGTGATCTAACAATCGAGTTGAAATAGATAAGTAGTTTACAAATAAAATATAAATGGGTATAATCTCATGGTGTTAATATCAGTAAAAGATGATAGTTTCTAAAGCGGAAAGGTTTAATATTAAGAGTTGTATCTCAAAAAAAAAAAATATTATGTAATAAAATAATAACCGGTTATGATCGTGATCCTTACTGGCAAAAATAGAAAAAATTACAGTTTCATAATTTAGGTGTCGATTTAAAAAAAAGATTAATTATTTTAATTACTTTACTAATTTAAAATTATTGTTAACTATTTTTATTTGATATTGATTAAAACAATAAATCATTCTTACCTTTCAAAATCAGTAGGGAGTTTAAAAAACAAAATCTCCGGTTTTGATGAAGCAGAGTTCAAACAGCCTAGCCGTATACATATTTAAAAAGATCGCGGTAATAAACTTTTAACGAAACCAGTCGTCTCAACGCGGCACACACGACTGACAGCACCGCAGCGTCCGCTAAGGGGCCTCGTTGATGCGCGTATTTGTGTGAGTGTGCCGTTTCGAACGTTAAGTATGCAGTTTCCGTACTGGTTGATATTTTTACTGTGTCAAAAGATAGGTTTTTAAACAGGCTTTACATAAATAAGACAAAGATCAGAATCAAAAACTGAATACATAAACTAAAAAAAAATCCAATTAAACAACACTAAAAAAATAAAAATTAATAAAATATTTACAAAAGCAAAAAAGACAATAATAATAATATTTAATAATACTAAAAAAAAAATTCCTTTAATATTTTTTTCAAATGTAATTTGTTTTGGTAAGATCATATAGATACCTAATGAGTAATGGGTAATAAAATGGTAAGCTTGATAAACTAAACAAATATTGGCACTATAGATTGAGCAAAAATTTACTGATAGGTAGGTACATACCTACATATAGATAAAATAAATATTATATAATAATAATAATATATTAATAATTGATTAATTATTAAATAATAATATTATTATATTAGTCGAAGAAGAAGAAGAAGAAGACAAAGATAGGGAATAAATAGATATCTTTTTTCCTACGGGATGTACGGACGGGATATTTATTAAACCGATCAATATAACTTATAAGCTATATCTACCAGTTGTAGGTAGATACTTAGTACATAATCGGTCCCTACTCCCGCCGTACCTAATTGGAGAATAGCTAAAACTATGACATGTATATAATCAAAGACCTAAAACCACAATACAAAGATAGAACAGTAGCGTAACTCAGCCGTCTTTTTGAAATTTACACCTACAGCTGAGCGGAGCGCTAGGGTTGGTACATACAAAAAGTAAAACAGGTAATTTGTTTTAGGAATGAAACGTATGTTATTTTAATATTTTTTTTTACATATTTATGTTATAAGTTGGTAACAGATAAATATTTGCGTCTATTGCGACAAGTTTTAAATGCTGTGTTGTTAAATTTTATTATATAAAAAATTCGCATTCTTATTATTATTATGCACCGCCCGCTATATATTTGTCTTGATTATAATATGAATTACCATTACACGCACCATGGCAACGGACATACAACGGACTGATACGTCAAACGCCGTTAATTTTATAAAGTTTCTTTAAATTTTCTAATCTTCCGCACAACTTTCTTATTTTTTTCTTTCATAAGAACCTTCTCCTAACATTAACAAACATAACAAAAAAAGAATTGGCCAAATTGGTCCAGGCGTTGTTGAGTTATGCGCTTATCAACACATTTTGCGATTCATTTTTATATTATAGATCGATTAAAATAATAAATCATTCTTACCTTTCAAAATCAGTAGGGAGTTTAAAAAACGAAATCTCCGGTTTTGATGAAGCAGAGTTCAAACAGCCGTATACTACGCAATAAGTTCGTGGCATCTTTAAAAAGATCGCGGTAATAAACTCAAACGCGGCACACACGACTGACAGCACCGCAGCGTCCGCTAAGGGGCCTCGTTGATGCGCGTATTTGTGTGAGTGTGCCGTTTCGAACGTTAAGTATGCAGTTACCGTACTGTTCATATTTTTACTGTGCCTAAAACAAAGCACACACACAGAAATAGAATTAAAACATTTTTTTTACCTTATATTAGTAAGCACTTTTATTTTGCGGGTCCAAATCACGAAATAGAAAATTTCTCTTCCGTGGTACAAATTGACACTTCAATTTTTCAATAAAATATAAATTATACGTACCTAATTACCTGGTTATAAAATATGTATAATGAAGAGTAACAGATATAGGTACATAGTAGGTAAATTAATTTGTTTACATCCCAAATAAGGAAATGAACACTTTCATTCAAAGACTGACAGACAATAATATCATTACATGCTAATGATAATGACTGTTTTGTTTGTTTATTTATGGTAATTGTACACAATGTTTATTATACAATACCTTATGTAGATCTAACATATTGGCAGTGGTTGGTAATGCGTTGGCACTCACAATAAAAGCAACGCAAAGGTGAAGGTCTCCAAAAAGCTTTGAGCAATGTGCACTTATTACAATATTTATACGTGTTTCATTTACCTAAGTTAATAATTTTCGTATTATCATGTTAACACATTAGATGTTAATTTTATCATGTTTTATAGGTCCATTAATTAAAATAGTTGTAATGCGAAATCTTAGTAATGTAATACGGTTCCTAACCATACGCAAATACTAATTAGATACCTACCTACAGTCTTTACCATAACGGTCCTATAATACATCAATGGCGGTCCTATAATACATATATATCATAAGGAAATACCTACTTTAAATTTAAGTGGGTTGTCTGGTTGAGTGTTAAGTAGGTACTATAGTATCCCTCGATCAGAGCTGACCACTCGAATTCACGAACAAACGAAATGAATGGCTGCGAGCCACTACGTAAACACCTCTTTATCAGTAACGGTGCTAGAATCGACTTCGAAGACACCGAGTGAGTGAAAGTCTCAGACGCATACTTCGCCTCAAGTCACAAGCACGCCTGGCGGTTTTGTCGCCGACTCGCGAATTCGGAAAGATTGTAGTGGATAAACAAACAAATACTATTAACGTGCGCGGGCGCATCGTGTCGCGTCATATCCAGTCGATAAGTCGGTCGAAGTCGCTCGTCTGGTAGTGTAGTGCGGAGGTGCGGACTGCGCCGGCGCACCGGCTTGCTCTCCACTCAGGGGCCAGCCCTGTTCGTGATGTTAACAGCATCCATCATCGTTATTTTGGCGGCAGGCGCACTCGCTGACCTGCAGGCACTAGAAGCCACTTCCAACATAACCGTTCCTGCAGAACAATACTTCATCGACAAGATATTTGACAAATATGGAGACAAGGGAATCATCACGTTCGAAGTATGTAAACATTTTTGTTCTTACGTTTTTATAATAAGCATATAACATGAAGAAGTTATAAGAATTGCAATTTGTGTAAAATCTAACTTATAAACTTGATACAATGAGAGGTGCATTTCTAATTTCACTACAATATAAGAAATACGATTCCCACATCTCGCTATTCAAGCTTAACGGAAAATTTCTAAAACTATTTTCTAAATCGCCTTTCCCTAATTCGTTAACGGAGGTTCATCGAACTTAAACGTTACCATAAATCAATCGGTTATCTTAATCGAAAACTTTTTATCACTTTTTACACCATATTATATGGATTTGGATTTGGAAAATCTGTCTTTTTCATTGTGAAATGAACGAAAGAGTTTAATATTGAGCCATAAATAATAAAAAAAGTAAGTTAATCGTAATTCGTATATTTTTTTAAATAAAATTCGTCTCTTAAAGGGAAGGGAAGGGAAGGCACCGACTTCAAAATTAATTAAGTTCTTAAAAGTATTATTTTCTACGTTTTAGTTTAGATTTGTTTAGTTTTGAAGTCGGTTTTTGCTTTTTTGTAAAAAATAATTTATTTTCAAATTTTTATGGAAACTTTTATGGATTTCTCTTGGATGCCATTGTCAGAGCTGAACTAAATTAAAAATAAGACCACACGGGAAGCAGCAGCTTTCAAATAAAAAAGGAATCATCAAAATCGGTTCACTCGTCCAAAAGTTCTGAGGTAACCATAGAGTATATTGCTACATATATAAAGAGGTAACAAACATAAAAAAAATAAAAAAACATACAGATGAATTGAGAACCTCCTTCTTTTTGGAAGTCGGTTGAAAAAAGCACGAAACCTTTGATGCGCGTTCATCGCATCGATCATTACCATCAAATTGTTTGTTCCAATGTTGAAACCAATGAGTTTTCTTTAAAGTTTGAACGCGAACAAAGCCGCGGCTTTTCCTAGTAATAGGTACAATTACAAAACTAGATATATTATAATTATTAATTAATACCCTGAAAATAACAGTTATCTTTAGATAACTCATTGGAACTATATATTATACAAGTGGATCATATTATCAAACATTTTATTTAAATGTTATTATGCTGTTTAAACAATGTCTAGTTACTTAGATCGGGACACTTAACTGTCCTCAGACCTCACTAGATAGCGGAAAGGGAAGCTGCAAATTTAAATCTAAGCAGGATGAATGCGATGCATATGGCTGATAATTGTAAATTTTAAATATACGTTAACTTTTTATGTACCTACTTATAATAGCGTCAATTTAATTATATTTTTATTATTTATATAGATTTTAAAGTTGAATGAGAGAGACAGAGTAAGAATCGATGTAAAGGCTAACCAAAAATTAATACCTATTATAGTTTAAAATATTACATTAAGGTGTGATTTAAGCTTTGCTTTGATTTGACTTGTATCGGCGGCACCGAAAATACCTGATTTGGTCTCAATAGCACCTGGATGAAAACTACTTATGAAGGTTACATAAGTTACTTTTCACTTTTTAGTGTATTTTTTACGTTTAAAGTTTATATTGTTATCAAAATTAAATAAATGACTAACCGTGAGAGCAAAAGTATTGATAAATAACTGTTGTATTTACCTATTTTACTCATCTAGCTGGTTAAATAAGTAAATATGCCTAATAATTTGTAGTTTGGTACTACTTACTATGTTTATAAGTGTATAGCTTTGATTATATACATGGTGTATCTGTATAGTATTGTATTTAAGAACTGTTATATCAATTTAGCTTTTTTTTTCTTATTGAACAAGAACGTATGTACAGAATCTTTTATTTTCACAGGAAAATACAATAACTGGATTTATAGAGTAGTCCTCATAAAAGAGGGGTGGAATTTTAAATGGGCAATTGTTAGTACATTATAAGTTGTAAAAATCAAAATTGAAAAAGTTACAGATAGGTTTCGAAGTACGTAAGTAGATAGCCGTTAAGAACGGATTCGCTACACTTATTCGATTATACTCTTTCCAAAACCTGAAAAAATGGTAAGAATAGTTTTGCAACTACTTTATTGCGTTACGTAAATATGTAGGTATGTAGGTACATTGCACGTAATACGTAATATGAAATACTTAGTCAAGTTAATTCATTATGAATATTATAATGCACACGCTGTATAACCCAACCCATATTGTAATAAGTTGAACCACCTGTTCTTCTAACAGAGTAATAGTAGAACAGGTGTACATTGTAAGTGACGTCTTTTATTTTTAATTTCTGTATCGAGCTCATAAAACGGAAAACTAGTCTAGAGCATTTTTCTCAATAAAAAGTAAATTAAGTAGGTTGCAAAATTTTTGATTTGAATAATATTTTTATTTGATTTTATATATTATAAATGAAACTACCTTTTCGGATTTTGTCGCGGATTTATTTTAATTTTTAATTCCCGACGTTCCGAATGCTTTACAGCAATCATGGTCACGGGAGAGACTGAATATCACTCTATTATATACTAGTTATATTATACTAGCGACTCGCCCTCGCTTCGCTTGGGTTCGTCCCTAGCTCGTACCCCCTTTTAGCGTACAATTTTTACAAACTTTAAATGTCTTACTTAATTATATCTAATCAAAAGGCCAAATAATAAGTTTCAAGCTTCTAGGTCCAAAAATGACGTAATTTCCATACAAACTGTCATCCCCTATTTCAACATCTTACAGCCTTTTTTTCGCCTTTAAAAGTAGCCTATGTCCATCTCCTGGCTCTAAGCTACCTCCCCACCAATTTTCAGCCAAATCGGTACAGCCGTTGTTGAGTTATAAACAACTTTCTTTTATATATGTATAGATAAATATAATATAGATAATAGTGTTTCTCCCGAATCAAAATAAATCCGCGACAAAATCCGAAAAGGTAGTTTCATTTATAATGTCGAATATTCGCGTAAATCTAAGAAAGTATTATGATTTTATATAAATAAGGAAAACCAAAAGAAGAAAATAAAACAATAATAAAAAGATTGTACAAAATGGTAAAAATATTTAGTAAAATGATAAAATGTATTTGAACAATACAAAAACTTACTTTACAGCTCTGTTTTTATAACATAACAAAATTGTAAACATGATTATAAAGATAACAACGCATCTTACGCAATGGCTTAAGACTGTAGGCTGTACCTCTACTGATTAGTGATTAGGTAAATTTCTTGTTAGGTTTTTTTTTAATTTCACGCCCAGTTTGATCCTTCCAAAAGATAATCTTAAGATTATATTTTTTTAAGACAACTTCATGTCCCCAGTTCCGTACGTTTATTCCTCGATGCTAGTTTAAGCCAAATTTTATAGAATATGTAGATATGAATGTTTAAATTAAAAGATTTCATAGATTTACTTAACATTTAACAATAATTATAAAATATAAAGTAAAAGGACGAAAGTTTGTAAAAGAAAAAGGCGACGAGAAATCCTTACCATAGTCCATCTAGATTTTATTGGTGATAGTGGCGATGGTATTTTACGAACTTAATTCAATCAAAACAAAGCTCTGTCCCAAATTTCATAACGAAATTTGGTTTTTGCTTTTCGGATGTTTATCCGAAACTTAGGTACCTTATTATGCAGTAGTGCATATTACGAGACATTCAATTCACGAAGCATGACTCGCAGCTAATTTAAAGCATGTAGTACTTCCATATATAAGCATCTCCGACTGCATAGCATGTACCTGCAGTATCTAGTATATACTAAATGTCAATCTTTATATCAACATACTAATAAAAATAATAAAATCATTTTTTAAAGTTACGCAATCACTCTTCCTAACAACATTTAAGAAATCAGATGCAGATAAAACTTTCCTTTTTATGTCGGTCATCGCAAGTTGGTATACCCAATGATATTATCTATACAAATCTATATATCAGTAACTACATATAAATAAATTGAAGTGTCTGTTTTTAATTTCAAATTAACAGCTTTTTAATTAATGCATAATATCAAAGTCTGTCTGGTCTCTGTAACCACATCACGAAAAATCCACTTGCCAGATTTTGATAAAAATTTGTATAAGTAATGATTATTCGGGTCAATTTATAGGATACAGTTTTTCGTAAGTAAATGTCTAGTACAGTTAAAGTGGTAGTGCCATGCTTGTTACCTTCGGGTAGCAGCCGAATGGGCCGGCACACCCCGTATAGTACCACTCTCTCACAGAAGACCGGCGTGAAGTGACAGCTAAGTGAGAGTCCGGGAGACCCACTACCCATTCTTCCTCCCGTCCTTCTCCCTCCTCCCTCCCTCCCTTTCCTAAAAGGCCGGCAACGGGAAGTCCATGGGCGGAGGTGATCACTTCCCATCAGTTTGCCCCCTTTGTCGTATAAAAATAAAAATAAAAACAGGCGCACACGAGCGAAGCGAGGTTGAGACGCTATGGCTTAATGAATTGTGACTTGGCTCTAATGAGTTTGATTTGTAAACAATTATTACCTAGTATTTGAATAAATATTTATAAGTGTGATTAAATTATCTACTGATATGCCTCTTAGTCAATAGTCGAATGATGATAATTAATTATCAATTACATAAATATATATAATACGTTTAATGTAACATAGGAAGTTATTTCACAATTTATACGTAAGAAGATTAATAATAATGTCCTCCCCGGCCGATTACGGCCACGGCGCGGCGCGGCGCGGCGCGAGCCAATCTCATTGAAACTAGCCAACGGCGCAGGACATATTATAGTGCACGAGTAGAGAGAAATATTTTGAAAAAGTCTACTCTATTGCGTTAATCAATGTACTATACTCAATATTACATACAATACCAGAGAAAGATTTCATAAATTATGATGTTTAATAATATAGATTTGTCTGAGATTTAAACATAGGTAATATTATGAAAAAAAAATGTTTCTTTATACACATGTGATACGGGGTACCTAGTATCCGTGGGGCAAATCTTTTATGTATTTGCGAAAAATGTATTCTTCTGTTTTTTTTCCGAACTCATTACTCATTGCCTTTGCCTTTTTGGCCTGAGGTCTTCTGAGAAATATATTTAGGGAGTTCTTTCTACTCTGTATTTAACTTAACGTATCTAAACAAAGAAATATCACAATGTATTAGGTAAATTAAAGATATTCACATTCTCAATTTTACCACTGTGTAATGTAAACTGCAAAGGTATTACCCGGACCCGCTATACCGATCGACCTTCACTTCAGGTGTAGTTTTTTTTATTATTGTTGGCTCTTATTTTTTCCGATGAAAGATGACCCTCATTTTCCTGATGATGATTTCCGATTCATTTACATTCAACAACAAAATCCCCGGCAACGCGTCGTCTTCTCCATAAAAACCGCGTGTTACGATAACATGGATTCAGCCAAAGAGAATGTAAAGGATTCAGCTATATGATATGTGGCTATCTCCAGATTGTCTCCATAGCTATCAGATTCTAGACCTGTTTATTTCTTTTATATTGTTCTAATTATGACGTAGGTATATATAATTAGTTCGACTGGATTCCTTCCGATTTTGTCATTTTACTGCGAGCCTATCGTTAAGATAGCAGTAACATGTTTATTAACTGAAATTCGCAACGAAATCAGAGAGTGAGATCAAGTTAGAATTATTGTATATGAGGTAGACCACATATTTGTGTGATGGATGCTGCAAGTTCGATCTCGTAGAGCTGTAAGAAATGTATAGATAATTTTTTTCTTTCATTAAAGACTCATAAAATTACACTTTCAAAAAATGGTAACTAAAAATATCCGTACAAATCATTATTATAATCAAATATTTACAGGGATTCGAGCATTTGCTGGACAGTCTTGGATTAGGTGGACGCGTCTTTAATTCTCCGCATGACATCGCTCTTCATAAGATAAATGGCACCTTCCGACAATTGCACGACACAGCACACCGGCATAAAAGATCACCGTCATCCAGTAAGTGTTAAATACACCACTCGAACTTTGATCCTTCGCTTTGGCTGTTAATTTACTAATAAATAATACATCTATATCTGTGTTATAGTCACGTTGGGTGCAATTATTACAATATTGTGTTACTTATTGGTTATTACAATTAAATTGATAATATTATAATTATGGCTGAAAAAGTGTAATAAGTATTTTGAATTAAGAATAGAGGGGAGGTCAAATAGTTCGCGGATGTCAGGAAAGAAGTTTAAAATGAAACATTACATTTTTATTTTTAATTATGTGTTTTTGCATTCTTCCCAATTCAAACTCCCAACCTAATAGGTACAATTCTCAGATTTGTCAATTAATATTGTCGAAATTAATAGGCTAATATAATTGTCGAAATTGCAGATTTAGCTTTTCCACTCAGCTCCTTTATTTTTAATTCGGAAATAAACAATAGGTACAATATAACATATTCATATTTTTATTGACTAAAATATCGACTTTAACAAAGATAATTCTCAGCCTAGTACACTGAAAGGCGGAAAGACCTCGTGCAAAATGAAAGCTTACATTTAATCAATGGAGTTATATTAGTAGCGTCCTTCAGTGTAAATTATCATTGTAACGGGTAACACTGAATATTAGCCTTCATGGTACTTAGTCACACAGCCATTGTTACATACTCGTACTACCTGCTACTCACAAATCACAATCTTAAAGTCCAAACTGGCTATAGTAAAGTTAGAATTTTAATTAAAAAAATTGTGGATGGGGTATAACGATGGTTCTCGGCGATGTTCCAATATATTTAAGCAGACCGTCGCGTCACGATAGGTCAGCGAAGAAACAAATATTACAAAATGAACTTTAACCTTGGAAAAATTTCTAATATACCAAGTGCCTGTATTAAGTAGGTACGCTAAAAGACGGTAATATCGAAAAATGAAATGACATCCTTGATCTAATAGAAGTTGCCGAAATCATACTCATTCTCACTTTTAATTGAGTTCTCAATTCTCATATAGGTAGGTAGGTTCATAGTTACTTTTTTTACTCGAACTTAATGTGTGAATTTTGCAATCCACAAAACTCATTTACTATAGGTAATTACTTATGTTATTACGATTTTCATGATATTTTTAATAGGGATGCCACGATACGCCTTTTTGCCGATACGATACCGATACCGATACCGATACGCTTATTGAATTCAAAAATTAATGAAGGTAAAATAAATAAAACACAAGTCAGGTTGTATTTTTAATTAATATAAAAAGAACAAATAACAGGACCAACTAAATAAAACCGTTTAAATCAATAGACTGAATGAGATTAGTAATTAAAATTAACATAAATGAGATTTTTGATTAAAAAACAAAGCATTCTTAAGTTTTGCGGAGAAAGGCGATTTCGCAAATCTGTTTGTATAAGACCTGCGGTGGAAAATAGTCTCTCAGAGGCGACAGAAGTCATTTGGTAACTAAAGTACTTCTGCGCCATTTTTTTCATGTTTGGAAATAAGACGTCATTGCGCCAGAAAACGAACGGATCTGCGTCTATCGATATATTAGGAGACCTTAGGTATCTCTCGACTTCTTCTTTGTGAGAATTACAGCTTAGAGTAGACAGGGGCTCATCTTCCTCGGACTCTCTAATAATGTTTTCACAAACGCTCCAAAGTCCGCCACTCGTAGGCATCTCAGAACTTACAGTTACAGTACTAGGTGCAAGTGTGACCGTGTCCTCGTTTGCAACGCAATAGACGAGACAACACGCGCGTTTGCATTACATTTTTATTAAAGCGTGTAATTTGAAAAGTATCGTTGAATCGGCCATAAAAATATCGCCGATGCCGATATATCGGCAAACTTCGAGTATCGCCGATATATCGGCATCGGTATCGGTATCGGATGCATCCCTAATTTTTAATATACATCAAGCGGTTTTTATAAATAATAATAATTTCATCATAGTTTGTTGGTGGCTTACCATTTTACACGCTTTTTATTAGCTTCACCTGTATGTTTGCTCAGACCAAATTTTGGTCTGAGTATGTTTGTATGTTTGTAACCGACTTCCTTGGGCGAGATTTTGACCCACTTTAAACGGCCAGATTTCGTTCAAACTTTGTAGATTTATCGAGGACCGATGACAATACACTAATTTGATAAAATTATCCCTTTTTCCATTTTGCAAAATATGATTTTTGCTACAAAACAAATAATAGTTTTAAAAAAGTAAAAAATCACGCTTTTATAAATAAACCAAACTAAAAAGTAAAAAATAAATAATAGTTTAAAAAAACTAAAACACGCTTTTTATAGAAAACCAAACTAAAAAAACAGAAAATAAATTTTAATGAATTTAAATTAATTATTTGATTTTAAAAAAAGCGTGGGGTGCTTTTTAAGATATTATCAAAATGATAATCACTCTACTCATATCTGTCAATAAAATATTTATAACTATTGACACCATGCACCCCACGCTTTTTTAAAAATCAAATAATCAATTTAAATTCATTAAAATTTATTTTCTATTTTTTAGTTTGGTTTTCTATAAAAAGTGTGTTTTAGTTTTTTTAATTTAACTTAAATAAAATCATTTATCAGCAGATATTGTTGATACTTACTTAAGTTTATTAATTAATTTATTATTTTACATTACGTATTCCTTTAGAGCCATATTCAATTAAGTATTCATATCACGCAGTAGGAAGATTAGTACTGGTGCGCAATAAGACTTAAAACGCGCTTCAAATTTACGGGCTAGTCATTATCCTATTACAGCCCTGTAGTAACGTTCCCGTTTGTTGTATGTCGACCCCTGTCTTTATGCATATATCCTTGAATCAAATTAGTAACATTACGTACTTACTTTACATATTTACTTCTTTAAATATAATTCATATTTCTTTATACTTTTATTTCTTTTACAGCTATCCCAATATTAAAAAAACCATGTTTGTCCCCAAAAGAAATTTTAGAAGTGTATGGGATGGAGAAGGAACCGGGCATCATAACGATAAAACCAAAAACATTTTTAGAAATGTGTCCTGCTCTTGTATACCAATTGGATCAAAGGTCATGTTATAAGACAGAAGTACCCACGCCCAAGCTCAATCGACTATGGAGTACGTATATAAATGTTTAATACCTACATTAACTTATTAATTAACATTTATTATGGAATGATTTAACTATTTAATTTTAATAGCTATTTTTTGTTTCAGCGTGGATTTATGCAACCTTGAGTATACTGGTCATAAGTGCAACTGGATTATTGGGGGTTGCCATAGTGCCAATGTTAAAATCTGTTATATTTAGTCATGTCATCCATTTTCTAGTCGCGGTTGCTGTTGGAACTTTATGTGGTGACGCTTTATTACATCTGATGCCACATGCGCTTAAATCACACGGAGTTCCCAATGAACCTCAAGAAGAGACCGAAGTGATACTCAAATGTAGTGTAACTTTCTTGACGATTCTTTTATTTTACACGGTTGAAGCCATAATGCAGACGCTTAACGGCGGTCATTCACACTCCCATGACGCACCAAACAAATCTGTTGTCGAAATGAAAGTAGAATCCACAAAACAAATCGAGCCTATAGAACTTGGTGCGATGATGCCTGGCTCGCCCCCGCCACCTGTGGATCGTCCGATGACGTCAACAGCACTTATGGTTATCGTAGGCGATGGGTTACATAACTTAACTGACGGTCTAGCCATAGGAGCAGCGTTTAGTGGAGATCCAGTGACCGGTTTTGCTACAGCCCTCGCTGTATTCTGCCACGAACTTCCTCATGAATTAGGCGATTTCGCAGTCTTGTTACGTTCAGGTATGAGTATAAAGCGTGCCTTATATTACAATTTATTATCATCTGCTCTGAGCTTCATGGGTATGGCAGGTGGCATATGGCTAGCTGAAGATCACGAGTCCACATCACAGTGGATATATGCTGCTACTGCTGGAACTTTCTTTTATATTGCTTTAGCAGATTTAGTACCTGAAATAAACGAAAATAATAAAGGAAAAAGCATCCATTTAGTTCTTGCTGTGCTAGGCTTCCTGACTGGTGGCATTATTATGCTCCTTATAGCGCTACACGAAGACTCAATCCAATACCTTTTTAGAAATGCGGAACAATGAAAATATAAATGATGATACATACTATATTATGTGATAATTCACGGTACCTTGCTACTCACGGTTGTTCAAATTGTTCGTCGTAGTAATAATATGTATTTAATTAATAATAGGAAATTATACGTACTCGTAAGTTTTTTAAGTAAATCTTTAATAAACTGCTCAATCAGTTTTTAAATTAGAAAGTATTAAAATATATTGTACTATCTACTTTATAAAAGCCATGTTTACATTCCGTATTTGATTTATAAATGGACATGTCAGTATGCAATAATGTATGTGTAATGTAATTTTGTACTTTGTTATTTGATGTTCCTACTGTTTATTTGTGTATATTAAATTTTAAATTAAGTGTTAAGTTTTAAATTTGCCTATAAATCAAATCCTCTGTCAGTATTTTATGCATAATATTTCCGGTGTCTATGTTTGAATACTTATAGGTTTAATGATTGTCTGATGAATTTTGTAAATAAGTCGTTTATAGGACATGAATTAAATAGATATTTAAGTTTAGCTTTAGTTTATTTGTGTGTTTGATCATAAAATGTGTATGTTTGATAAAAAAAATATTTTACAATTAATTTGTGTTGATATTGCATAATATAATTAAATAAACTGTTTTTAAGAAATCTCTAGCGTCTCTTTACCACCATATTACCTACTATTAGCAATATAAGTTTTCGAAATCACATTTTTCAATGATATTATAAGTAAAAAGGTGTTGATACGTTACCTAAACGACATTCTACCTTCAAAAACGGCACACTAACGCACAAATGAATAACTAAAAATATTGCAATAACACTGAACACACTACATTACGATTAGTTGTCAAAATAGGATGGCATGATTCAAGTATCGCCAGTGAAAAAGAGACAAATATAATTCGCGACAGTGCGTCGTCAACGCGTGACTATGTTCAGGTGGGCCAATTAGCCTAGTTTTGGTGTGCCACGTTTTGAGCGCGTATGACTTATCTACACCTTTTTTCCTAGTATATCAATGACATTTTTATTTGTAATTGTTGTTAAAATTTAGTACAAATAAAACACCAATCATAGGAATAATAAAAGGTACCTAATTCCTTTATATCAACCTTAAATTTAAAAAAATATATGATTGCCACTATCCCACAACCTGTGCATTTTGTGGTACACTTTACTGAAAAAATATCACGCCTATAGATTTATGCTGTAACGTGGTAATTTAACTTCATATCTAGATGTTATCTGTCAAAACAAAATATAATTTTATTACCATTTAAAAAATGAACATTAACAATTTTGTGTTGTGTGTTGGCGGCGCCTGCGCGTACACCCTCGTGATGGAGTGGAGAATGTCAGACAACAGACCGCACCAGGCCGGTACAGGCCGTGGGAAATGGGAATGCTCAGTACGGGCCGCTACAGGCCTACACAGGCAACGTCCCACCTTTAGAAATCCAAAGAGTTAACATCGCTGTAACATTATTACCCGTTAGAAAAACTACGCGAGCCCTCACAAAGCTCAGCTTTTTGTTAGTTATTTATAGGCGGAGCCGCGGGAAATAGAAAGTACATGTACCGATGATATTTACTTCTGTTATTATAAAAAAAACATTTGCTTTTGTTTTGTTTGATTTGGCAACAACTAGTTTGGCTTCTTGTGTGTGAAAACTGTAGTCACAATGCCGAAAAAAATCCACATTTTTAGTTTTTCAATAAAATGGCTGGTACTCGAGTACTACTGAGGGTAGAGCATTGATTTTTTTTACTGGCTCATCATAAGAGGGCCTTTCTCCCCGTGCCAGGTTATCATTACCTTCTGGAACACCTGTATACATTACACATAATAAGAACTACACTGATCTTTAATATTGCTTGCTGAGATTTAATAATCAGCAAAAAAATCTGACTTACATGCACATTATTTCGTGTTCCTTTCACCTAGATTTTTTTACTATACAATGTAGTCAATAGTAACATTCAAGCAACATTTTAAACATATTTCGTGCTCTAAGGGATCGTTCCGGCTTATACAAGCATTCTCTCAGGACAAATAAATTAAAATGGCAGCACTGAGATACATTTGTCAAATGTCAATGTCAAGTTTAAAGTTATATCATGGTTGCAGACACTAGACAAAGTTTACATTTTATTTAATATTATTACTAACTAACTGTTAATAGATATATGTTTATTATTATAGTGTAGTCTTTGATTAGGGTTACGTTGCACGTAACAGGATACTAATTTTACATTTTATGATATTTTCAATGATAAAAATGTTGAAAGGACTGGTAAGTAAACCTTTTCTATTAAAAAGTGAACAAATTTTAATCCCAATAAAGTATGTACCAAAGACATCCTAAATCAGAGTTAAAGTTTAATTTAGAACCTTAATCAATATTTAATTGATACAGGTAGCCAGTGATTTTTTAATTTATCTCATGTACTTGTTCAAGTATATATTCATATAATAATTATTTTATTTTTTACTTAAATATTTAACAAATATTGCCATGTGAAAATTATTTCTTGTATAGGGCTAATTGTGTAGAGTTATTTGAATATAGAAAATCATTTCATCAAATGTCATAACTCAAGTATATTTTACAATCATTATACCTATAAAAATTTTAAATTAATCAATACCTTAATTTGGAAATATTTAGATAAAAAATATGTATTTTAAAACAAGTAAAAGTTTTTGATATAGTTAGAGAAATCTAATTAATAGTTATATTTTATGTACAATATGGAATGTTTTACTTCACTTTTAAAAATTAGTGTAAGTTAGATATCTACTGATATAATAATTGTATTATTTTCTGAAATTATATATATTTATCATATCATATTTTCAGTTAATTTTTGGTACTGGAGTCTACACAGGAGTTTACATAGCACAAAATTATCAGGTGAGAATATTTTAAATATATTAATAACTTTAAAATAGAGACCTCATTCACAGTAACTTACCCTCAGTTTTATATATTTTTGTAGAAGAATGTAAAACTAATAATTTATATTAATAAGAAATTATAACATGGTACTTCGCATTTACAACGGAGGTCAATTTATTATTTTTTGTTTTGCATCTTATGCTACTCTAGTTATTACTATTTTTCAAATAAATCATTACTTTTTCTACTACATAAGTTATAAATAAATGCTGCAATACTCCTGGCTCAAACAAACTTCAATGTTGATAAAGGCCTCTTTTGTTTGTCACATCCATACTACTTTTCTTTATTTTTTAATGCAGGCTGCTGTTGATCTAGTTTGTAAGAAAACAACTCAGGCTTGTGACAATGCCATGGATAAAAAAAAATGGTTTGTTATTTTTCTTTACTTCATAACTTTTAAGCAGTTTGAACCAGGAGCTGTATAATGCATCATTTCATAGGCAACAGTACCTTTAACTTTGTAAAAAAGCAATATGCACAACAACAATGCACTCTAACAAATGTGTATCCATATTCCATAATAATCAATTCTATAAAGTATTCATATTTAATTTATAATACAGTGTATTATTTAAGAGAAAAATATACATTATCTGAATAACTTTTCATTTAAAGCATTTAGTATTTTAAAAAGTAACAATAACATGTTTTTGTGCCATGTTATTTAACTATGCTGCTTTTATTTGTTTCAGATCGAAAAAGTAGAAGATCCGAAGGTCTTATTTGAAAAAGCACAAGCTTTCGTTAAAGCAAAATTGGACGAATTAAGTGATAGCAAGAAAGGAGGGAAAGATTAAAAACATTTAGGAATTATTTTGTCAAGTTTATTTTTTTGTAAATAACATTTTCATATATGTTAAAATGATTTAGGATAATAAATAGTAGCAATTGAATCAATATTTCATTACATTCACAGCATAGATATTCCTCCACCAATGTACTCAACCCGTGTTATGGGTTCCTCAAATGCTAACCAATCACTTGAATGTGTAGGCAACAATCCCATGCTCTGGCATTTATAAAGGGCTAAAAATATGTTTACTAGATTACCAATTATATACATAAACTTCTGTCCAATTGTCTGAGTACCTTCAACCATCTTGAATGTGCTTTGTGTAGCAAATAAGGCCTTCACTGGTCTCACAATTAACATGCCTACCATCATAATAGGGAATATAGAAATAGAATTCCCTGCCATATACATAATAAACAAGTTCATTGGCACTTGTTTAAGTGGTCCAAGAGCAACATCCCAGAGTTTTTTAATCAGGAGTAGATTTGAATCCGTATCTTTTGATGATTCTGTATAGTTAGCATTAGCAGATTGACTATAACCAGGGGGTGACGGCAACTCAGATGCTTGCAGTCTGTTTCTGAAATAAGAATGTTTATTGGGATAAACATAGTACTACTAAGCCTTAAATAAATGGAGTTGTATAATTAGAGACAAAACGTACTTTTGATTAAAATCTAAAGCCCACTTAAACTTTTTGTTTGTTTTCACTTGAGACATTCTTTTTAATGAATTGTACTATTAAAAATCAATTTAAATCTGTAATTAAGAAATGCAATCACTTGATAGTTGATAGTTGATACTCAAATGAATGGCAAATCAAATGGCAATCAATTGAAAAATGAAATGACTGAGTTTTGACATACATGATACATGTGTTGCCTAATGTATTTCTGATCTAGATGCCAGCTAGAATTGAGTGTTGTCAGGATAGAAAAGAAAACAATAATTAAATGCTAAATGCTAAGGTACAATAATAAAACATACACAACGTAGATAAGTTATAAAATGCAATACTGGATTCCCTTTTATGATAAATAAACTTTTATTTATGAAAATGTTTTTTTAATCTGTAACAATGACGGAAATAGTGATGTAGTTTTACTTATTAGTTAGCAAATAAATGGTACTATCATTTTATATGAATTAAAAAAATACAAATTAACGCTCAATAATCGTAAATTAAAAAATTATGATTTATTTAAAAGCATCATGAATAGTTAAAATTAACATTATAACTTTATTCGACTTTACTCCTTAAAAGAATCGATTTTCATGTAAAGATTGGTATAGATATTTTATGTGAAGTGAAATTATTGGAAACATCAACTAAAAGGGAAATGTTTTACAATAAAAGTCATTAAAATTGGTCGAGCCGGTACGACACACGCGAAAAGATTTTTTAATAAACTAGCAAACCCGGGCCCGGGCTGGGCTTACAATCGTTTGGCAAGAGTTGGTGGTTAAAACTCATGTATATGATAAAAGTTTATTCACTGATCACAATAATAACACTCACAACACAAGGTAATTGATATTTTTGGAGAAAATTAATAAAAGTGTAACAACCATTTTAACCTCTTAAACATAATAATATTATCACTGTTAGAGTGGGACAAAATTATGATTTTGCATATGTGAGACAAGGACGTACAAGTATTATGTCAAAAAATGTTTTATCTATGTTAATTGTTAAA
The DNA here is from genome assembly GCA_951802675.2 of Boloria euphrosyne. Classification (NCBI taxonomy): domain Eukaryota; kingdom Metazoa; phylum Arthropoda; class Insecta; order Lepidoptera; family Nymphalidae; genus Boloria; species Boloria euphrosyne. The sequence continues at coordinate 10,231,858 of OX637873.1, read as the reverse complement.
GGGGAAGATTTGGTGATCAGAGGGCGCCACGCGTATGACCTATTTACATTCTGTGGTTCAAAGCGGTTCATAAGAAATATTTTCGAGTATTTTATTATTTCATAATATTATTTTGTACTTCGAGTTATTTCAATTAAATATTTATCTAAATACTATGCAGAAGTAATAAATTATAAAACCTTGATTATTTTCCCCAGGTGTATTTATATAAGTTTAAAAACAATTCTATCTCTAAAATTACAAATAGACCAGTGCCAATCGGGCTCTTTGAGGAAAAAAATCTTAACAGTATTAAGGAGTAGTCGAAAAATGTATCATGATGTAAATAACGAAAAAAAAATAGTCCAGACTCTTGAATGGGGGGTGGGGGTGGTCATTTATACGTTTTAGGGATTTGCACTCGTTTTTTGTGATTTGCGGCTAAACTATGCATCTTATCGAAAAAAGTTGAATGTAAAATTTCTAGATGATAAAGTAATCTAAAACTTTTCAACTCAAAATATCGAGAAAAACGCAAAAAACCGTTTTTAAATTTGAAAGAAATTTGAAGGAGCAGCAAAGCAACTTTGTTACAGGATGTATTTTAAAATACAAAGTTGGCTTGGTAATCAATTAGCAACACGTAGGCCATAAAATAAAGTATCCAAAACTTTTTAGTGCGTTTCAAGTCTAGTTAAAGTTATGTTATCAAAATGTAGACATTCTTTCGTAGTAAATAATCTCAACAGGACCGGGGCTTGTGTCGATTTATTGGTAGTATTCTAAATTTCAGTCCGTTCCGTATAGTTGTTTTTTTTTAGGTTTTTATTTAGCAGTCTCTCCTTCCTAGTAGCTGCGTAAGTCGGTAGAACCTTTGAAGAAGGGGAACTCAATCAAACATAGTATCGCATTCTTCTTTAAAAATTATAACCTGCAATATAAACATTCATGTTACACATCTGTGAAAGATTAGTTATTTTCTGTAAAAAGACGTCCTCATAATCGTTGTATGAAGATTGCGATTTCGCCAATTCTGACCGTTTTATTCCTTTAGCCCACAACCTTTATCTATTTTGATTAGATTTAATAAAAAGTTAAAAAGATCTGAAATATAGCAGTGCACAGATAGGCATCGCGGATCATAGGAATAGCGACAACTGGCGGGATAAAATGGCAAAAATCTTCCCCGTTCCGCTTTTCTCTCGATTTCTATTTGACTCGATTTGTCTGGGCTCACTGAATTTGACCCAACTTGTTTTGATTTTCGGATTTTTTTTATTTTTTATTATCTGTTCGTCGTTTGTTCGTTAATGTTCGAATTTAAAAATTGTTTGTTCGTCCTTTATTTATTTATAATTAATTAAGCAAATGTTCACCCTTAAGTTGGACACCCTTACTAGATATCTTTATTTTTATCGCTCAGATTAATTAATTTTGATCAATTATCGTTTGTTCGACGACTATTGGTGATTGTTCGATCATAAAAATAATTAAATTCCCAATTATTAATTATTTTATATCTATAATCGTCGCAATCTTAGAGGTCCGATTTGACGTTTCTTTTTTCACATGCCGCGATAACTTTGTATGAACGTCTATAAATATATTGAAAAATCAAATTCATAATCCTAGTTAAATTACTATGGTACCTATAAACTATCACAACGCATATCATTCGTAAGCATCAAGTATAACTTTATATTGAAAAAATGCACTTAAAAATATATTTATTTATTTATTTAACATATTTATTAATTTATTCCACACATCGTCCTGTCGAAATCATTTGGCAATAGGAGTGACTTTGGGGGAGTCAAAATTTGTAGGTAGAGTCTTACATCAGGCATCGCAGACAGAGCCGCGGTCGAATGCGAAAGCGACCCCGCAGCCTGTCACTTGCGTCACGGAATCACCGTGGTGGTTTTAGTGGATAGGCCGCTGTGCTTCTCACGGCGGGAGTCCCACATATTATCCCGCGCGCTGGGGCACCCGTAACTTTGGGTTTCCCCACGAATCGAAAAAACAAAAAAAAAGATATAAAGATAGCGAGCGAAGCGAGCGTGCCGTGACAGCAGCCGGCGAGTGTCATAGTCAGATTTTCTTTCTTTCGACATGGATAAAATAGGTTTAGAAGGTTAATCTTAAGAATTTTTCTTTCTTTCTAGGTACTACCTAGAAAGAGCCTTAGGTTAGGTTAGGTTAGATATATGACCACATCGCACGAGCCGAGCGAGCAGAGAGAGCGTGCCGCGGCAGCGGCTGGCGACGGCGAATGCTATTTCCAAAGTCTATTTTTTCAGGAACTATGTATTACCTTGTAATGGGAGTAGTATAGGGATAATAGGGAGCATCTCCCCTGCCTCTCCTCCACCTACCATCACTATTGTCCTGCTAAACGATTGTAAGCCGCAACCCCCGGCCCACTTTGCTGGCAGTAAGTTAAATAAATTTAACTGTCTTAAAAAATTTCTAATAAAATAAAAGTTGGCTAAGTTACTCCTTATTACATTAGCTAACTGCGAGTGAAAGTTCCGTCAAAATCGGTTCAGCCGTTTCGGAGATTAGCCGAAACAAACTGACAGATACAAACATTTTAAAATTGATTTTTTGATGTAAGTACCCTAAAAACCTTCATATGCATTTTTGAAGAGCTGTGAATTAGAAAATAAAAGCAGACACTTTAATTTTATTTATATGTAATGCATGTATTTTCTTGAAACTGCTGTATTTCTGTACGGCGAAAAGGTTTTTAGGTTTGTTTGAAAACATATGATTTATACACGGATTTCACATTAAAACCCTGACCAAAACTTAAAAATTCAAATTGAATCGAGAAATATTGTAAGATTATAGGAATACATTAATTATAAGTGATACTCATAGGATACAAATTTTTGAATTAAATAAGTAACAATTTTTGAATAATTTTATTTTCAAAGAAGTAACAATCAAATATTAACATTATAGCTAGCAGCAGAATACTTAGGTACATATTAGGTATTAGCTACTGTACATGTATCACAATATAGTTAAAATTAAAAACTACAAGGTTATAATGACTAAAGTAAAATAGAGAGAATGTACATTAGACAACGAACTAAAAGCAAGAAGGGCCCTACAGTACTCCGATCGCTCTAAATTGTATTCACATTGAAAGACGTGAGCGCACACCATGATTCTCCATCGAAACAATATACTGTCATTTTGAGTGAAAGAAAACGAACGTTTAGTTTTACTCGGGAGTAAAAGAGACAACATGTATATTTTGTCGGTACGGTAGTGTAATCGCAGTTTTGCCACGTTTTTCAAGGTCAGGGCTCTTCTTGCTTTTAGTTCGGTGACATTAGGTTTAATATCTTAACAAAAAAAACGTAACTCGGACGAACAGCAAGTATATCAATATAAAATATTACATCAAGATATTATTAGGTTAGGACATTAACACACAGCACCATCTAGTTTCATGGTAAGGTACGAACCTTGTGTTATGGATACCAGATAGCTGATACAGCACTTATATCACTTTAAATTCATACATATTATGAATGTACAGTCTAGATTGGAGTACAAACATTCGTGTACAAGTTACAAGTTACAACCCACGAATGAAAGCCAGCGGGGTTTGATCCCGCAACCGCTAAACACAGCAAGTGGGTTCACTACTAGCTTTGGCAGTGTCGTCAAAAGTATTGTTTTTTTTTTGGTAAAAAAAAATTATTCGATGTGTTATGGTTATCGTAAAAATAAAAGAAACTCATCTCATGTGTGAAATTCAAGAATATACACAAGGTGTACAAACTCCATAAAGCCTTTAACGTATCATTTATCATTTATGAGAAGCCCGTTTAAACTCCTTGGATGTATTCTTCATAGTCACAGATACGTACGAGTTTGAGCCATGTTACTTACCTTTTATTCTTTATTAGTGTTTGTATAAAACCTAGTAGAACCGATAGAATGTAAAAGCGAACTGTACGAGTGTGCGACCGAAAGCGTAAGTACTAAGTACCAAATTATGGTACTTATTAACTCGAAACTTTGTATGTAGGTATATAGGTATATGAGTATAAAGCTCTACTTTACAATATTAACAAAAAAGTCTTATCAAATTATATACTTAAATACACGTCTCAATTCTAATTTTAACATTATTATGTTTAAAAGATACATTTCAAAATATGTATATAGTATAATATAAAACTAAATATACCGATTATTCTACCAGAACAGTATGAGTGTAAGACGTCAGTAGTTACAAAAACTTAATTAGGTACACAATGCAAATAGATTTAAATGCAAAATAACATTTTTAAGCATGCCTGGTGTTTCAATAAAATTGTCTGGGTATAATTATTTTTATAAAACTGAATTAACTAATAAACTTCTTAGAAGTAGATACAATCTGTAATATTAATACGTGAATCAAAAACTTTGGACCGCTTTTTACGAAAATTGCGTGGACGGAGGTGTATGAAATTTGGTACAAAAGTTTATGTAGAGAGGGAGTGCAGAATGCTATTTTTTTTTTTTTAATGTTCCATAAAAATACATTAATCAATAAAAAATGTATATAAATTTGCATAAAAACACTGAATGTCAAACAACCATAATAAATTCATTTATATAAATAATAAATATATATTATTGGTTATTAATTATGGTCGAATTTCGACCACTGGGCAATTGTAATAATAATCATTATATTATAATATTCGCGTCCGTTAACGCAATGACAATCCATTACAAAAAACAAATGTTTTAAACATGTGAGTAAATTCTGTCAGGTGGATAATTGATATAGATTAATTAATTATCAATAGGATGTGTGTAGGTTACTACATATTCGATTTTATTTTAAATCCCTAGAACGCATAAATCTAAAAAGTCTCGCTAGACAGCACGAGGCAATTCGTTTTCACATAAAGCTTTTAATTCGCTTGCGATGGATATATCATTTTCTATTTCTTTTCTGTTTTCACCGTAGTCGGCATGCTCTTTGCAATATACCACAATCCTTTGACACGCTTCTCGCATTTTATCTTCAGGTACAGTCAATACAATTCGCATGTAGTTGGGGTAATTGAAGCACTATAAACAAATATATAATTATTTATTAATAATGACACTATAACGGACTTTGGAATTATGTAACACTACTTTTAGGGATTTCACTTAGGTAAATACTCGTATCTTCAGTTACATAACTTAAGGAAAGATTTTACTTTCTAATCCATGAGAATATAACAATTTTTTTAGCTGACTCAGAGAATTAAGTCTAGATTTTGTAGTTTCGACTAAGTATTAAGCCTACGCCGTTTGCTCTCCCACCATCACACATATACATACTGGCTAGCATATAAGGTTGCAGATTAGGAGGTCCTGGAATCCAGTCCCGAGTAAGGCCAAATTTGGTCCAACTCGGGACTGGATTACTGAGTTTTCTGTTAAGAGAATGAGAATTGAGGGTATTCAGTTGTAGGCTGAGTTGAGAATTTGACAACGTTCACCCTCGTGACTCAGAGAGTACGTAATGCCGTCCCGCGCCTTAAATCTCAAAACTGGCTTTAAAATCTGTTGTGTTGAAGTATCCTTGATGGAACTTTGGGAGGTAAAGGAAAAGAGAAGCACTTGAGCAATATAATGACTCCTGCGCGTCTAACTAGTCTCAATGAGAGCCGCCGTGACGGCTGGCGATGGATAGATCTCTATTACGGCGGCCATCATCACTTGGTCAGGAATAATCAGGAATCGACTATTACTAAAGATTATTGCTTCTTACTTTTATCGAAAAAATATCAGTTTATTTTGTAATTTACTATTTTGTAAAGAATGAAATTATTCCACACCCTATCAAATTCCCTATCGATATTGATTAATATTTTCTGGAGTTAAGCATTATAAATATTGACCTTGCCCAAGTCAAGTTTCTATCTTGCCTTCACGTAAACTTCTTACCACTATTAGTTTTAGATTTATCTCTGCTAATTTCTGTAGTCCAGTAATCGATTTGATGTCACTTTATATAGGGATAGAGAGACAAAAACTAATTTGATATGAAATTTTGTAACAATTTTTTCAAAGATTTTAATTATTTATAACACTTGTCACTTAGTTCTATATTATTATTTTGCATTACTTCGGTTACTTCGCATATTTTCGACTTCTTTCGTATTCTTGGTTGAGATACACATACTCACATCCTTACTTATGCATGATATAGTAACCAACTTAAATATTAAAGAATACAAAATTATGCGCTGGACATTACAAGCATAATAGAATATTTTTAGAATGAAACTAAATATCTATAAATTAGACTATTATTACATCATAACTTACTTGTCCAGGCAAACAGAAGACGGACTGTTCTGACACCATACGCTCAACAAATTGACACTCATTTTTAATGCTTGGGAATTGTGAAATTTTTATTTCAATCATCATATACATTGCTCCTTGTGGCATGATTGGTCGTAGGCCCGGTGCATGTCGTAACTCTTCATATGCCACTTTTGCTTGATTCTGGAATAGATATATTGCTGATATGTTATTAACTACCGACTCACTCTCGCTTGGGTTAGTACAGAACAGATATACTATGTATTAATCTCCTTTTGACATCCCACAGCTGGGAACGGGCCACCCTTTAATATGAGGAGGGGCCATAAACCAACACGCTGGCCTAGTGTGGGTTAGCGGACTTAACGCAGATAGATGTTGATTTCCTCACGATGTTTTCTTTCTACGTAAGACAAGAGGCGACGATATTGGAAATGATTAGCACATGAAAATGTCAGGCGTACGAGTCCCGGGATTTAAACCTGTTTTACTCGGTTTCCCAAGCAAGTGCCTTACCGCTAGGCTACCACTGCTTTATACAGTAAAGAGAGACGATATTTTTAAATTGAAAGTAAGTATATCTTTAATGAACACTTTGCAGAAAAAGTCTTTAAGGCCGTTTTTGTAAGAAATTCTACAAGTTTTCTATTAAACTTTAGATCGTATTTTCATAAAAATCGGGTTTTCGGTACCGACACAGGTAAAACGGTTTAAGTGAAGTTAAAAGAAACGAATTTATGAAAAAAAAAATGTTGCTTACGTACTTACCTATTATTTGTATGAAAAAAAAATGAACAGTAGAATGCAAGTTGTGAGGATTATTAATTTGATATAACAAAATTTTAAGTAATGAAGTGTCCACAAGAAAAATTCGCTCCGAATGAAGTACCGTAATGTGTGTTGTATATGTATATAATATGTATATCGTTCCTTTATATACATTATGCATAGTAGATATCATGAGTTCAAATTCTAATCAAATACGTACAAGGTATTTTTAACAACAATTACTTAAAATTTTACAAATGTTACATATTGGGATCTACTTAAATGCAGTATTCAATACATTACAGACATTGTTATTACAAAAATATTTCATGTACAGATTTTATAAAATTTCAAAACGACGTCTGAAATGATTTGAATATTTTTCTAGATATACCTATTTTAGAAGATAGCAAGCATATTTTATATCATTAATAGATATGACGACTTATTAAAGAATGGCATCATAAAATAAATCCTCCAAGTTCGAACAGAGCATGCATAAATTGCTGCTGATACCAATGAACTTGTTCTTATTGGAATGCAAAAATCTTCCACTCACCTCTATAAACAACAACACGTCGTCGAAGAAACTTTGCGGCGTATATTCTAATATAGCAGGTAGCGCCTTTTGTATTATTGTACTGGGTCCGAGAATTCTCATCGACAAATTGGACAAGCCTTCACGTATTTCTTTTCCTAAAACATTGTTACGATCGTGTATTATCACCCAGCCCATTCTCCAACCAGGAACTAAGAACCGCTTTGTGAGTCCACCACAAGTAAGAATAGGAACGTCTTTAGATAATGAGGATATAGATGTGAATGTATTTCCAGAAAACACAAAATGTTCATATATCTCATCCGCTACTATTGGCACTTTATTTCTAGATGCAATATCTAAAATGTCACATAAGTGGTCCTTGTCATATACCGATCCACAAGGATTGGATGGGTTAATAACTACTATAGCTGCAGTATCGTCATCAATTTGGCTTTCTAAATCGTCTAAATCTACTTTCCACTGTTCATTTGGCTGTAGACAAAGAGATTAAATATTAAATCATATTAACGGAACATTATACAATTAATACATATTCAACTTGGGATCAACAAGTTGTTTTGAGAATGCGGCGCAAATATGCAAATTACCACAATAAACCAGAAACTTGTTATGTTTCTAGAAACGCGTTTACATTTAATAAGCATTTGTTACTAAAATCCTGCTTACGTGTCTTACAATTTCACCATATTAAATAAAACCTCTTTAAGGGAAGACTAAGGCAAACGGTAGCGAAGGCAATCAATAAAATAAAGAAGAATGAGGTGACACTACTTGTACATCCATTATTAAAAGGTTTTAAGAGTCAACTTATTGATCTATAATATAAAATAAATAAAAAATGTTAACATCAAAACCTAAACTTAAGTCTATATTCTGAAACTAGCCTTTCCCGCGGCTGCGCTCGCGTTCTAAAGGCTGGAAACTAAATTCTCCCCCCTTTGCCACCGCCGCGCCGCGCCGTCTTGTACGCGATGATCATTATTTTGTTGCGGAGTTATGTTAAAACTATAATATCTCATAAGATATTCGTCAATCAAATGATGCCAACAACAATTTTGTTCAATATTAAATAAGTACTTGTGATGACTAACTTATTTATTTATATATCATGTTTATAAAAATACCTTCGCAAATAATGCATTGTCTTATAACAAATTTGATTACCATAAAAAAGGGTTACGAGCGAGTCAACCTTTAAAGATAGACATATGCTAGCGCAGATTATTTTTAGACCTTTTAAAGGGTAATATTTCCGTCAGATATGATTTTTGCATAACTTTAACCGTTTACTCAGCGCACGCAACTAAAGCTATCAAAAGGAATATTTTTCTCCTGTTTTTGCAACATTTTTCATTGATACTCCGCTTCGATAAACGGACTATCCAACAAAAAAAGAATTTTTAAATTCGGACGAGTAGTTCCTGAGATTAGCGCGGTCAATCAATAAAACAAACAAACAAATAAACTCTTCAGCTTTATAAATAGTATATAGATATGTCTCCAAACATTTTATTCAATCTTATATCCAATGAAAACTCCTCATTTTCTGATACACAGGTTTTTAATAATATTCATACCTATCTAATTAATAATTCATTTACAAAGTTCTATACATAATAGAACTTATAACTTCTGCCATTCTCTACTCTATGTAGAATCCTTAGCTTTTCCAATCATGAACTCTACTTCATGTTTTTAAATTATTATTACTATAGTAGAATTAATAATTAACATTCGTTCACACCTTTTTTTTGATTTCAAACTGTATTTACGTCTTTATATCCCGGACTATTTGAGAAAAATAATGTACATCACGTTAGGTTGGCTATAATCCGCCCGCCCATCCGTAGCCGGTTCTACCTTCTAACTTCATCAGGAAGTATGCATATAGTATAGTTTTTTATAATGTTTTAACGTCTGCTTCTCATTATCTGACAATTGTAAATAACTATCTAGGCTTTTTTTATGAAAGTATAATTATAAATAGGTATAAGTAGCTTTCGTTAAATTTAATTGTTTAAAATGAACTAGAATAACTCAACTACGATGAATTTTAAAATATAAATATTACTACTTTAATTAATGTAATCATAAAAGACTTACCAGTAGATTGTAATACTTTATAACTATTCCCAAACCTTCTGCTAAGGTTTGATATATAGAAAATCCAGGCCGGGGTACCAAAACGTTTTGCCCAGACTCTGCAATTGCTGTTATAACCAGTTCAATGGCATGAGAACAGCCACTTGATAAAATAACATCGTCTGGTGTGACATTGCCCTGGTGAGCACTGTATTTTGCCACAGCAGCTCGGGCCTCATAGTGTCCCTTGGATGGCGCATACCCACGGCTAGTATGTAACTGAACACTTTCCTGGACTGCTTGGATTACTTTTTCTGGAGGATTCAGATTTCCAAATATTGTTGGATCACCTGAAAGGAAACAAATAATATCTTTAACTTGCTCAAAAACTCGTCATGAAAAAAAGTGTTTTTTATTATGCTAGGTACTTTTTGTTCTTTGATTTTATGTCAGGTAATTTTAATATTTCTAATTACATAATATACTTACAATGTAAATGTTTACAGGGTTTAATTATCGTGACACCTCACAAAATAATCCCGAAAAAAGCACATAAAAAACAGTATTAACAAGTTGTATTGATAGAGAAGTGGGTATTGTTGAAAATTCAAGTGAAAATGTTCCTCAACGGATTATACAGCGACCGCGGGACGAAGACAACAGGAGTGGTGGACTGGGGAAACTAGGATAATAAATAATAAGACTCTATAAAGGGAATGAGAAGGTGTTGCATAGCTGTCCCAAAATCTATTACGTTCCCCTAACCTTAGAATAATAACACATAGAACGATAGTTCCATACATAATTCTGTTCTTAAAGTTCTTAAAGTGTCACGCAATTACAACCGAAGGTACGCACACGTACAGCCAAATAGATTACTTCGAAATGTATAAATAAATAAATTAAAAAATAAATAAAATAAATACTTTTATTTCAGGCGTTTATAAAAAAATAAATATGTTATTATAAGTAGCAATAAAAACAATTTTAAAAGTATTTATTAATAAAATCATATTATAACCAGTTAAAATAATAATATAAGATCTAATGTTATATGTATCTATACATATTATAATACAAAGTCCTCCGCCGCGTCTATCTGTCTGTCTGTCTGTTCGCCATAAACTCAAAATCTACTGCACCGATTTTCATGCAGGTTTCACCAATGGATAGAATGGTTCACCAGGAAGGTTTAAGTATATAATTTGTCTAGGTTTTGTATACATTAGCTAAAATATAATGATATAATATGTTGGAGGTGTCGGAAAAAAATAAGCCGTCTCGGAGCTTTCAACGAAAACGCTGCCTAAACCCTTTGACATATAACTACATGATGTATGGTGGAATTGTGTATCTTATATATCTTTACAAAAAAGTCCGCGATGTCATATGTCTATCTCTTAAGGATAACATACTATATCGAGAAAAGGTAGGTTTAAAAAACTTTACAAAATTAACGGCGTTTGACGTATCATGTTATGACCGTTGCCATGGTGCGTGCAATGGTAATTCATAATATAATCAAGTCAAATATATACCGGGCGGTGCTAAGTAAATATATACAACACTATGTAATATAGTATGAAATAAATATAATATATAATAAAAAACCGTTGCTTAAAAAATCTGTACATTAAATAATAATTTTTAAAAACCATGACTTTAACGTATTTTGTATTGTATACTATAGACCCGAAAACAATAGATTTAATTTTTTTTGTCTGTATATCTGTTTGCTTGTTGTATGTTATCGTTTAACTCAAAAAGTACTGCACAAATGGTAACCAAACTTTGTGTAGTGATAACTTATTACTCAGGTCGCAACTTAGGATATTTTTATTGCAGTATATATCTATACATACTTTTAAAGGGGAACAATTGCGTCATACATAATTTTTGCATAACTTTAACTGTTTACTCAGCGCACGCAACGGAAGCTCTCAAAAGGAATATTTTTCTCCCGCTTATGCAACATTTTTCATTAATGCTTGGCTCCTATAGGTCTTAGCGGGATGGTATATAGCCTATAGCCTTCCTCGATAAACGGACTTTCACAAAAAGAATTTTTCAATTCGAACCAGTAGTTCCTGAGATTAGCGGGTTCAAACAAACAAACAAACAAAGAAATAAACAAACAGACAGACAAACAAACAAACAAACTAACTCTTCAGCTTTATAAATAGTATCTAAGATTAGACAAAACAATGGATACACACCAATGGAAAAAATGTGTGTGTCCGCTGATGTACCTACGGGCTACGCACGTAAAAATACTCTATTTTTATTATATTCTCTCTATTTATTACAGGCTTGGAAAAATGTAAATAAGGGCTTGTTTTTTTATTTATTTACTAGCTGACCCGGCAAACGTTGTTTTGCCATATAAATAATTTTTATTACTTTGGGGACAACCCTTATTACTTAGGGGTATGAAAAATAGATGTTGGCCGATTCTCAGACCTACTCAATATGCTCACAAAATTTCATGAGAATCGGTCAAGCCGTTTCGGAGGAGTACGGGAACGAACATTGTGACACGAGAATTTTATATATAAGAGATAAATACTGTTTTCTATATCTTAATGGTTTTTATTTTATTTGAGCGCCTAAATCCTATCTTTTGATATAGCATATCAAGGGAGTACATAAACAAAAATTGTCCGCCATCTTTGGGAGTCCGTATTGGATTTACAATGAAGTGACTTTTCAAATTATATGGGGATATTCCACCATATTTGATCAAGAAATTTGGGTAATCATATAGTCACGGGAACCTATCTTTCAAGATTTCATTACAGAGATAATCAGATAGATATACACATAATATTATACATTTTAACTTAGTCAAATCTGTACATAAAATACTTTTATAGATTTTTTATTAAAATAGGCACTGTAATCAATACAGAGGCGGAATCTACCCATATACTTATATTATATATAACATAGCTGGTTGTGCATAAAATACTTTTACTAGCTCGGAGCTCTATATCTAATTTTTCAAAAATGTCTTCTACTAGGTATTACTAATGAATAGTATAATTTTTTATTTATAGTAATAATTATTAACTTTAATAAATTTTAAATCCATATTCCGCAGCAGTTAACCTTGATTCAGCCAACATTTTACCTCATACATAAACTCCCCATCTACATATTTTATGTTATTGTATAAAAGTGCTCTATTGCGTTACATGCTTATTAAAAAGAAAAACAAAAGACCTTTTCTTACTGTCTCAAGAAAACAGATAAATTAGTCAAGTACTTAGGTACTGTTAAGTACAAATAAACAAATAATAATATAGGCAGTGGTAACTGGTAGCCCAGCGGTAACGCACTCGCTTGGTTAACCGAGTGAAGCGACTCTAAATCCGGGTCTCACACCTCTGATATTTTCATGTGCGAATCAATTCCGACATGATTACCATTTGTCTTACGGTGGATAAAAACATCGTGAGAAAACCTGTGTGTCTGAGAGAACATATCAAGTTTTCAAAAACATGTGAAGTCCGCCAACCCGCACTTCGCTAGCGTGGCGGTCAATAGCCTGATCCCCTCGTATTGAAGAGAGGCCCGTGCCCAGCAGTGGGACGTTATTGTATCTTATACACAAATGGGGGATATCTATCACGAAAATCCGTGCAGTGATTTTCTCCTGATACAGTCATACAGAAAAAAATATAACTATAGATTTGTCATCTGCATTGATAACATTGACTTTTTGAATAATCATTTTCAAAAAATATTTTATCGCCACTTTTGGAGTATAAGGATAACTAAGTATAATAATAATATTTAAATTCCTTTAGGACAAATAAGTACTGTTTTGTATTTTTTTTTTGTATTTTTTCCCAGTGATGAGATATTTGCCGCAGTAATAATATCCTAAATGTTAACGAGGATAAGCAGCTTCAGTGTTTCTAAATAATAATTACATTTACAAAAAAATATTAATGTTCAGATTTGATTCCTACACGGAGAGAAAAACGTTTTTTTTTCTATTTCATGGATTCCAAAATACAAACAATATGATAAATTACTTTATTATCATAATTTTTTTACGTTTACTTACGTTCTTTACATGAAATAGATATTCGTTACATAGTTATATAACGATATTTCGTAATAATGAAGCAACACAAAAAAAATCTAAAGCGACTTGTCCTCCACATTTTGGCCATAGGTATTGGCTAATAAGTATTGTACCTATAATAACTAAATAAAGATGATATCAACTCACCAATAGAAAGAGCTATGAGTTCCTTGTTAGGGTTTGGTTCCACTTGAAGATTCTCGATAATACAACGAATAAGATTTTTAGTGTTCTTTGCTAAAGTAGAAGCGCGCACCTCCCACTCTTGGGTACTTCGGGCTCTTCGCGACATCAGCACAGAACTTGTAGTATATTGAAACCTGTGGCAACACGCGATTTAAGAATACTGCTAGTCTTTCGCTTCGCTTCGGTTTTGTATCAATACTGAGATTTGACAAATACGAGCCTTCAAGTCGTGGAACTGGTTTGAAAATGTATATGAGATGACGACAGTAAAGCCAGTTATTCAAACACGCCACCCTAGCCTACTGCGACATATAAAATTTTCATAATAAACACCATATATTACCTTAGTGTCATTAAAGTTCAGATAGTAGACCAAAACATTTTAAAAGAAATATTGACTTTGATGTTACCTACATAGTTGACATAAACATATTTAAAATAATCTAAGAAAATCTTCTAAATAGATGAAAGCGAAAGGTCACTTATCACGAAATACCGAAAACCGCTTGACGTATGTATTAAAAGGAAATTTGACAGGGAGGTAGTTTATAGTTAGTAGATATCCGCTAAGAACGGATTTTACAACAGGGTCGGATTTAGGAGGTCTCAGGGTTCTGGCTAGTTTATATGAAATTCCTTCGTTTTAAGTATCACAAACTTTATATTTGGCTGTGACTAGGGTGGTACCTAGTTAATAGTTAGTAGACGGATTTTACAACAGGGCCGAATTAAAGAAGTCTAAGCACTCTAGCAATTATCAAGAACGGATTTTAAGAATTCTATCTACAAAGGGAATTACGGGGGCATTCAATATTTTTTTCCACATAGAATCTAATAGAATGTCGTGTTAGGGACGAACCCGAGCGAAGCGAGGCTACGTCGCTAGTTTATAATGGACATACTTATAACAAAAAAGTAACTTGGGGAGTCTCTAAGTTCATGAAATATAATTTTTGAAATCGGCCAACTTTCGGCCGGTTAGCTGAGAATTCGGTTAACATTCTCGTACATAAAAGACATACGAGTGGAATTCAGAACTTTTATCTTTTTTTGAAGTTGGTTGAAAGGGGCAAAGGATTAAAACATTTTGATTAAATTCTAAAATTCATGATAAAAAAAATCTTTCAACTCATATCCGTTAAGATGATGATAATCAGACGCAAAGATTTGAACAGCTTTAAAAAATATATGAAAAACCTAATAGGTGCCTATAAAATTTGAGTGCTGCTCTCGATTTCCCCCAGGGAAATCGAGAGCAGCACTCAAATTTTCCCATCCCATCCCATCATCAGATCCTGACTTGGTGACAATGGGACCGCATCGGAAGTATAGGGTATAGTGACCGAACAAAAAATGAATTTTGCAAATCCGTCATAAAAAGTATAAGTAGTATCCAAATTATATAGATACCTAACCTCCTACTTTTTGAAGTCGGTTGAAAATTTATTTCATCATACCTGCAACACTTTTGAAGCATCTATTCCCTTTATTTTTAATACGTATGTTGAAATTTGAAATTTACCTTTAGAATTAATGCTAATTAACTAAACCGAGATCAAAAAGGGAGGAAGTTTTTTAGTATACATTTATTCTCAAACATATAGGTACTCAAGTAAATAACAAATATTGTTGTTTGATAGAATATCGTGTTAGATGCGTGTATATACGCTGCAACTGTTGTTGACTCATAAATATTAATATTTGTTATGTACCTATATTTTACGGTAGCGTACCTATATTTTATGGTATGCGCAAGTTTTTTGGTAATTTTTGATTAAGAACTTATCGAAATTATGAAGGTAGTCTGTTTAAATAGCCATATAACTATACTATATAGTACCTACATACTATCTCGTGTCATCATCATCTCTATTACAGGTATACCTATGTGTGCGGTGTGCGTCCATCATAATATCATTAATAGTCAGTCATGAGGTTGTCAAGGAGGGTGTAGTCGATCACGGTAATGAGCGCGGGATGTTCAATATGCTGTGACGCATAGTCCACTCTGGTCTCTATCTCCCTGTCCTCAGGCAGCTGGCGAAATACTCCTCTTTTCACCTCGTAAAGAGCGGCTGCCTTTCGGACATTTGTCATCCAGGTAGTTGTGGCCTACCTCTCTCTCTCCTTTTTGTAGCTATGGAAAGGCAATTTTTCACGATATGGTCATCGGGTCTACGCATAACATGTCCATACCACCTTAACCTGGACTTAGTAATAGGCGTTAATTTGAAGCTCCCCTTACGTATTTGTTACGCACTTTATCTTTGAGAGTGACTCCACAGTCCACCCGCTCAACGTAACATGCGTATTTCAGTGTTATGAAGTTTTTGCTCGTGGACTTTATCCGAAGCCCACGTTTCACTACCATAGAGTAAAACAGGCCTCACAAGTCACAACTGTTTTATAGACCTTGCCTTTTGTTCTTATCGGCATTTTTGGATCGCAGAGGACTTCTGTTAGTGTACGCCATTTATCCCACCCAGATATTGTTCTGTGCATAATTTCGGTTGTTATCGATCCATCTTCCGCTAGGACATATTAAACGGGTCAAGGGAAATTGATTGGACCAGTCTGTCAACCCCAGATGTATGTATGTGGTAGTTTACAATAGGTATTAGGTAGTAATTAGCATATTACAGCTGCCTCGGTTGTGTTGTGGCTAGCATGTACGGTCACACACCGGAAAGTCCTGGGTTCAAATCCCGGGTCGGGCCAAGTTTAGTTATTCTGTTTCGTATAGTCTTTCTGTTTCGTAAGCCTCAGTAACAGCCTGGAGTTGGGAAGTTGGCGGTGGTTCACCCACGTGCCTCGGAGAGCACGTAAAGCCATCGGTCCTGCATCTTCGATCTCACTGGTGGTGTCGAGTAATCATCCCACCGGAGTATGAGAGTGATAGGAATAGAGAGTGCACTTGTGTCTGCGCGTACACTTGTGCACTATAATATCTCCTGCGTAGTTGACCAGTCTCAATGAGATTGGCCGGTATGGCCGGAATAGGTCGGAGAACATTAGTATATTACATATTTTTTGTCTTGCTCAGGTATACGCTAATCCTAATAGCACGTCTACTTATAATCGGTCTACGAAGTAGAGCGACACAGATTCCAATACAAAAATCGTCACATCGCACTTCTCTTTTTATTTATGAATCTGTTTGTGAATATTTATTTTCTAAATTTTTATAAATAAAAACACCACAAAAGTTAAACCAACGTATTAAATTTTCAAAAAATAAAATAAAATATGAAAACCTTAAAACTTTTTCGAATTAAATTTATCCTTTAATAAAAATAATTGTCAACAAGAATATATAGAAAATATTATGACTTTTACATAGGTAATAATATTATGATGCTTACCACTTCATATTGACCTTTTTCTGCAATTTTTTCTAAATTTGAAATTTCATCACTTGATAATTATAATTTTCTTAGTAAAACACTATAAGTAGGTACTACGGAACGTAATATGAAAGTAAATGAATAACACGTCCGTACTTAACAATTATATTTTTTTCTTATCTATAATAAATTGTAAAGAGGTCATGTCTAATAGTGTTTTAATTATTTTGTTTAATCGATTTATTATTCATAACAAATTCATTAATTCCTCCACTCATACTCACTCTGCGCGTTAAATAAGTTATTGTACTAGAATAACGAAAGCTTACAACTCGTGATTTTAGGGTTGCACTTAGATCAAGCACGTAGCATCATGAATTTTAAAAATATATATAGTCCATCGAGTAGTGTCTTTACGCTCCCAAAACTCTTGGAAGACTATCGTCCATCTTTAAAGTCGTAATATATTTGAAATTAAATGTAGGTAAGCACAATATACGCTAAATCAAGACACGTTATAAACTGCTTTGTAGCAGCCACTGAAATGTGGCTCTAATCAACAAAGCTTAGTTCTTAAAATTTTAATTAATTATTAAAAACGTTTTAAAGCGGAACGGTCATAAAACAAAATAGACAAGTAAAAATTTTAAACATCACATTAAAACCCAACGGAATCTACGTCTTAAGGGGCTTACGCACTTAACGAGTCGTGACCAACAAAAGTCGACAAAAGTATAGAAACCGTCTCGGTTTAGACAAGCACTTTAGAGTATTCATTTCAAACCCTAACTAATATTACTACCAACCCAAACTATATGAATATACGAGAACTGTCAAACCTGGGTAAGTGAGAACTGGATAAGTGAGAAAACACTATAAGTGAGAGTAATAGCCAGGACCCGTCATCTTAAGCTCCCAAAACCACTATTAGCGAGAAACAGAAACCTCTGTAAGAGAGAGTCGTTTTTTCCTCATGGACCTCCGTGAGACTGCTACTTATCTATACATATTACATATATAAGCGACAGTCGAGCTTTATTTATTTATTTTATTTAGGAGGAACTATAGCTACAATAACAACTGCATCTGCTATTTTATGACTCATTCTAACATCTGCTATTTTTTGACTCATTCTTAACTTTTGTGGAACTTCCTACCATTGTTTTTGTATTGTTTTCTTGTCAATATTGTACCTATCCTATTTGCGGAACTAAATAACGTTGTTATTTTATCGCATTCTTTTCGAATAGACACGTGTGCCTGTGTACCGCTACCGTCCTGTTTGTAGGACTTACTCAGTTTATAGTTAATCAATTGCGAAGGCAAGTTCTGTTCTGCATCATATCAAAACGGAAAATTAAAGTACTGTCATTAAGTGATAAACTTAAAATAGTTAATGCGTTTGAACACGGAAAATCGCGAAATGAAATTCAGAGGGAGTTTAATTTAGCAGAATCCACCTATTATAAAAGTGTAAAATAAGTTCTAAATATGTACATATTTATATTTTGGGTATCAAATTTTTATATCCAGTTGTTTCTACCTCATACAATAAAGGGTTCATAAAATTTATTTGTAAATACTGCGTGCCCGCATGATGAACGTATTTTTAGGGTTCCGTACCTCAAAAGGAAAAAACGGAACCCTTATACCCTATATAGACCCTTTTTCTCAGGAACGCGTGGAATGCGCCCAGCTTGCAGCTTGATAAGCTGAAATTCATATCAAATACTTAGGTTTACTGTCCCTTGGAGCTGTGAGAAAATCAAACTTCTAAGCCAACGCAATCAAAAGATACAGCTGTTTATTATGCAAATTTTCGATACTCGCAAGGGAATCAAAACCTACAGGATTCTTCCCGTGAACTCAGAATCTAGAGATTTGGTACGAAGCATCGATAAAGGGAAAATTGTAATCAATACTATGATGCTGGGGCGGCACGTTTTAAATTAAAACTTTTAATAATATAATTGCACAATATTTCGTTTAATAAAGGACATAAAAAATTAATTAAAATAAAGCAAATTCTTTTAAATATTATATTATATACTTAGTAAACGGTGGTTTTTTACTTTTAGCTATGGTATAAAATTTAATTATATTTCATAATTTCTTACTTATTTTTATTTTTATCTTTTTTTTTCAAAATAAATTATATATTAAATAACAGAGAGTATTAGGGATACTCATTAGGAAAAGCGAAAATAATAAAATATACTACTTATACCATTGATTCACATGTTCATCTTCTGTCAACAATCTTATCTACGCTTTTGAGACTAGGGTTGGGCGGGGCTTAAAGGTCCAATTTTACCTTTAAGGATTATACCATGAAAACGGAATCTACTAAATCAAAATATACAACGGTAATCAAAGAAACAGTTATCTTACCATCTTTGACCAAAATATTGATTAAATAGGGTATATGCATAAAATTTAAATTTGCTTCAAATACCTTTTTTTCCAATCTTTATTATCGTCACATTATGATTAAAAGGTATTTTTTTTATTTAGTTATTATTTAAACCCTTAAAATATTGTAAAAAAGTGAATATTAACGGCGGGAAATCGAAACTTCCTAAACGCGCCACCATTGGTTGAAAGCAAAATGACGTCAGTTGTCAAAACATTGGGTTTATCGGCGTCGATATTCATACTAGACCAGGTTTAGGCAGCTTTTCTGAGAAAATTTACTATGATAATGTATATATATTTTTACACCATCACAAAGTAGAGATTTTAACAAACAAAAAGCCCACATTTTTTTTTTAAGAAAGCAAATATTTTGACGTGAGAACTTTCGATGGAAAACTAGGGTGCTTTTTCGATATTAAGTCAAAATACGGTGAAAAAAATAAATATTTTAAATCAATAAAAATACAGTGTATTTAGAACATAAAAAGGTAAGTTTTCACAAAATTTCGTGAAAAATATTTTCTTTTTGTAAAAGATAAAAATAAAAAACCAAAACTTATTTTTTTTTAATTTTTTACATAAATTTAGAGGTTATGTGAAAAAAGTGTGAATACAAAAGTTTTAGATCTTTTTATTACCTACAACATTGCCATTGAACTTTTTTCCATAGGACTTGTAGTTTTGCCGGAAATCGAGATAAGCAGTTTTTTACCCTTAAAACACCCCCCTTCCCCCTTCCCCCTTCCCGACCTCAGATCGCCCGTAATTTGTGTTCCTGTGGTGTTTTCTAGTGAATCAATATTAATAGTGAATCAAGGACGGTGACTTAACTGGTTTTATCAAAGCTTTGAACAAACGAAAAACATCTTTTCATCTTTCTTTCTTTTACTTTCGCATCGCTTGGAATACGTAAAAACACTTTATCGGGTGTATTTCTTATAATGTTTTGTATTTACAATACTTGTAAGAAGGTTTTTTAATTTCCTCAATGTTGTGTATAGCAATTAAAACGGAAGATATATAAGAAGTAACTGAAAAGCTTAAAGTAAAAAAGACATTCGTGTGACAAATAACGTCATCGACGTGGCGGCGCTACTGGTGGCGTTTGAACGGCCTAAATTTAGTCAATGTTTTAAATTTCACTTTGCATAAAAAATTATATATTTTCAAGACTATTTATATATTTTTCTACTTTATAATGATGTAAAGGATGGATTTAAGTCATAAAAAAATCATGCATATTCCCTATTATCGTTTTAGAAATATGTATTTTTTCAATTTTTCTAGACCTTCTCGTCTGTCCCTTTTTGCCCCATGGTAGGGGTAAAAAGGGACGGCCAAAGAGCTAAAAGGTCCAGAATTTAAATTCATTTTTAAAAAGGTTTTTTGAAATAATAGCAATATTTAATCCAGTTAATATCAAAACTATATTCTTATTTCAAAAGGAAAAAGTCATAAGTACTATATAATTATGATAAAAGAAACTGTTTTTCTTAAGTCTAAATTTTATAGTATTTAAACAGTCTCAAAACTTTCTTGAGTTCATGCCAGTTTAATAACTTATCTAAATAAAAGCTTCAATTGAGATATACAATTTAACAAGACGATGTTCTTTAAGTCCTGGCACAACCGGACATTATTTTAAAATTTAATTACAAATCTCTCTAAAACTTTCAAAATTTTATGAAAATCAAAAGATTTTTTTAATAACAATAAAATTCTTCTTCTCCTCTTAAGAGGATTATTAGTTTCATGTTCATCAGATGTTACTGAACCAACATTTTGCATTCCTGTAGCTGCATCTATTTTAATGGTTTGGTAACAGTCGATACCTCAGTTTCATCGGCATATCGACGAAGCTGTAAAATTGGTCTATAACTCCCCTAATTTCGTGTAAAATTCTTGCACATTAGATTTGTTGAACTAAGTAGCTCTACCGAGACTGGTTGCTTCAGGTTTTCTAATTGATAGATTTGAATTACGTTTCAGTACAGCAGTCATTTTATCTCTACCGGCCATTTTGTTTTTATGACATGATTTTGGATGGAATTCAATGGGACCAGCTATGGAAAGTACTGCTGGAAATGGGAGCACCTGAACACCTCGTTGCTTTAGTTCAGAGTATGTATACAGAAAACCGTTCTTTCGTTAGGATAGGCACAGAATACTCCGATATGTTCAAAGCAAAGAAAGGACTGAGGCAGAGTTGCATCTTGTCCCCTGTACTTTTTAATATATATGAAGAATACATCATTCGGAAAACCATAGAAACCTGGGAGAAGGGTTTTCCTATAGGTGCCAAGAGATTATCAAATCTCCGATATGCCGACGATACCGTTCTCCTGGCAAAATCCATGGAAGACTGATGAGCGATGAGTGAGCTGTTCCAAAGACTTGAGCTAGAAAGCGGCAACATCGGTCTCGCAGTGAACAGAGCGAAATCCAAGGTTATGATAGTAGACAGAACAGGAAAACTATCAAACGTCACCTGCAACCTTCCTGGCGTTAACATCGTTGACCGCTACGTCTATCTGGGCTCCAAAATCTGCAATGACGGCAGCTGTGCCCCGGAGATAAAAAGACGAATCGCCATGGCAAAAGATGCTATGACTCGTCTAAACAACATCTGGAAGAAGAGAGGTATTGGTATCAAAACTAAGATCCGATTGGTACGAGCCCTTGTTTTCCCGATCTTCTTGTATGGGGTGGAGACGTGGACGATCCTGGCCAGAGAAAGACAAAGGATTGATTCATTCGAAATATGGTGCTGGAGACGTATGCTTAGAATACCTTGGACTGCAAAACGCACCAACGCATCGATCCTGACCCAACTTTGCATAAAAACTCGCTTGTCCACTATGTGTCAACAACGCATTCTTTCATATTTCGGCCACACAGTGCGTAGAGGCGACGAAAATTTGGAAAAATTAATAGTTCTTGGAAACACCGAAGGCAGAAGATCACGCGATCGCTCACCAACAAGATGGACCGATCAAATGAAGGACTCGTCGTCCTCTAGCTTATATACCATTGTAAGAGACGCGCAAAACAGAAACCGATGGAGGCAGATCATCCGCTCCAGATGCAACCTCCATGCTGACCACGATCCTCAGACATGAGGGACCGACCCAGAGAGAGAGATAGATACAAAATAGAAAATAATCATTAAGGGTCATTATCATTACTTTTGAGTCTTTACCTGCACTTTTAAAAACTGATGGTAATTTACGGTAATGAATATGAAGGTAGTGCCGTTTTGGGTCATTTTTATTTTTATTTCCGTGGTTATAAATGCAAAAAATAAATAAGTTTCACTCGTACAAATAGAACTGAAGACGAACATTATAAACGTTTTAAATAAATATAAATAAATTTACTCACCCGAAATATTTTTGTTATCACCAAACTGTGACAAACTTGATTTCTCATAACACTAACGTAAATATATTTTTTTACTCAAACACACGGGTTTCTCATTAGAGTTTCCTGGATCGGCTGAGCTGTGCAGAAGCGAGCCGGGTGAGCGAGCATATAATAGGGTGTATACATAAAAACATATTTGGATTTTTACCTCCGCTTTCGGAAATGACAATTTTTTCGTGACAAAGATAATTTATATTGTTTTAAAAATAACTAAACGCTTTGTATATTTAATATTTATATAGGCTGATAATTATATCTTTAACATTGGTGCAACGCAATAAATAAATTGTGACATCAGCCCTTTTTAACGACTATGGCCTGACCCCCCTCTCAGGACGAGGGGGGTCAGGCCATAGTCCACCGCGCTGGCCTAGTGCGTGTTGGCGGACTTCACAGGTCTTACGAAAACTTGCTAGGTTTTTTCAGACATGCAGGTTTCCTCACGATGTTTTCCTTCACCGTAAGGCAAGTGGTAATCATGATAGAAATGATTCGCACATGAAAATATCAGAGGTGCGAGACACGGATTTGAACCCGCATCACTCGGTTATGCAAGCGAGCGCGTTACCGCTGGGCTACCACTGCCTTAAATTAAATAAATTGTAGATATATGAAACTGTTATTTCCTTGAAATTTAAAATAGTTTACTTTGGTAGTCCTAGTCACGTTGAGGACACTGAAGGTGGTGACATTTTGGCATTAAATTTTTCTTTTTCTTTTAGGTGGCTTACCTTTAACTGTAGTATTTTAGTACACTAGCTAGAAAAGTGTAATTAGATTGTATTGCAGTCATTAAATTATTTGAAAAATAGATATTAATTTTTTATACTATAGAACATGCGATTGGCATGAAATCAGAGAATCGCCCATTAACGGAAGACTATGAAAGTGTTTTTGATCTACATATAATAAAATAGTAGCTTAGAAAAAATATCTATATAAAATATTTTATAAATAAATAAAATGATTGGTTTTATTGAGTCGTCCTTAGAAAGGTGGCGGTGGCTAAATCAAAACTACGAAGTAAGTAATTGTGTTAATAAGTCATACAGAAAAGTCTATAATATAAAATCTCTATTTCCATTAGTTACACTCACTATACCTATTATTATCAGTACGTAAAAACAGTAACTTAGTGAATCGATGTGCGCGATTCACGAAAAAGTACTGCACCGATTTGAACTAAATTTTGTGTAGTGAAGTGATAGGTTTTTACACGAAACAAAATTTAAAATACCTTTTTTGAAGTAATTTTATTTAATCCTACGGGAAATCCCTAGGATTTATCCTTTAGGATACATTTTTTACAAACTTTGAATGTCTTGTTTATTTAAATATTTTTTTTTTGTATTAAAACCTTCCGTGGACCTTAAGGGACATACATAAAAATTAATTATACGAATTGGTCCAGCCATTCTTGAGTTATGCGCTTACCAACACACATTTTTATTTATATAGAAGATATCTTAAAGCTAATTGATGACAAAAAAATCTTGTAAAGTGCGAGTCGGGTCTCGCATGAAGGGTTCCGTACCATTATCTATAACAATAATTAAGCTAGACCTCTATATTGTATGAGCGCCCATACAACTCAGAGGACATCTTATATGGCGTCAACTATGTTAATGTAAGTATGTATGAGGACCATAACTGCCTCGTTGGTGTAGTGGCTAGCATGTACGGTCACACACCGGGAGGTCCTGGGTTCGAGTCCCGGGTCGGGCCAAGTTTAGTTATTGAGTCTTTCTGTTTCGTAAGCCTCAGTAACAGCCCGGAGTTGGGAAGTTGGCGGTGTTTCACCCCCGTGCCTCGGAGAGCACGTAAAGCCGTCGGTCCTGCGCCTTAACTCTCACTGGTCGTGTCGAGCAGTCGTCCCACCGGAATATGAGAGTGATAAGGAATAGAGAGTGCACTTGTGTCTGCGCATACACTCGTGCACTATAATATGTCCCGCGCCGTTGGCTAGTCTCAATGAGATTGGCCGCCGTGGCCGGAATCGGTCAGGAGGACATCATCATCATGAGGACCATTGATTTACAAATTTTTTTTATTTTTTGGAATTTTACCTTCATTTGTGCTGTAGGACATTGCCTTTTGCCAAATTTCAAGATTCTAGGTCGACTGAAAGTATCCTTCAGGTTTTGAGTTAAGCGTTTCAAAATATGCGCTTGAATTGCTGTTTCTTTTGATTGCGTTGGCATAGAAGTTTGATTTTTTTACAGCTTAAGGGTATAAGCCCTTAAGTTGCTACCCTTAAGCTGTAACAAAACCAAACTTCTAGTATTTGATATTATGAATTTCAATTTAATACCTCTACGCGTTCATGCGGAAAGGGCGGTAAGTTTAAAATTATTAAAAATATTTTTAATATATGATGTAAGTAAAAAATGATGTTTATCGCAATTTTTCCTTTATCTGGTTTATCTAAGAATACTCTCGATTAAGTTACCTCAAACTAAATAAAAATTCGGCCAAGTGCGAGTCGGACTTGCACACGAAGCGCTCCGTACCATTATCTATAATAATAAGCTAGTCCTCTAAAGTCTAAATTGTATGAGCGCCCATACATGATACAACGCGGTCAACTATGTATGTATGGGGACACCTTATTTATTTTAACTTTTTTTTATTTTTTGGATTTTTTCCTTAATGTGTACTATAAAACCATAGTATAAAGAATATACTATGATAAAACGTTGCTTCATGCCAAATTTCAAGATTCTAGGTTTTAATTCCCTTTAGGTTTTAATTCCCTTGCGAGTAGTTGCGAGTTTCAAAATATGCGGCTTAAATTGCTATGTCTTTTGATTACGTTGACATAGAAATTAGACTTTGTTACAGCTTAAACTTTAAGCGTTAAAGATATTATAGACCTGAGTATTTGATATGAATCAATTTAATTCCTCTACGTGTTCATGAGGAAAGGGGTAATAAGTTTTAAATTATTAAAAATATTTTTATTATATGATGTAATTTAAATTTATGCATTTCGCTATTTTTCCTTTATTTGTGCTATAAGACGTTGCTTCGGAAGTACCCTGTAGGTTTTGTTGCCCTTGCGATTGTCGAAAATTTGCAGCATAAACGACTGTTTCTTTTGATTGCGTTGGCGTAGAAGTTTGATTTTTTCACAGCTACAAGGGAGAGAAGACTTGAGTATTTGATATGAATTTCAGCTTGATACCTCTACGCGTTCCTGAGAAAAAGGGCCTTGACAGACAGACAGACGGACAACAAAGTGATCCTATATGGGTTCCGTTTTTTCCTTTTGAGGTACGGAGCCCTAAAAGGACTGAACCAATTTTGATTAATCTTTATGTAGTGATAGATTATTACTAAGGTCAATATTCAGATTACCTAAGAGGTACAGGTAGGTGAAATATTTTTTTCTCACAGGACAATACAACAACTGGTTCTATAGTCGAGTAGTCCTCATACTCGTACAAGTGGGTAGACCTTTAAATGGGGAATCGAATTAAAATATATAAAGCTTATTCGAAGTGGTCTCCGTTGGCTTTAAATGTTGGGGCGAGTTATCAATTAGAAGCATACATTCTTTCCATGAGAAAATTCTTCATTGCCAATCGTATGGATTGTGTTAAGGACTCCAAATAATTATCATGGCATTTAGAGCAAGCCGTAATCTCTAAAACTGACCATGAATCATAATCCAGCGGATTAAGATCGGGACTTTAGTCCCGAGTCATTTATGACGGGACGAAGATCGGTTTGTAACTTAACACAGCAAGGTAGTTTTCCAATTACAGGCATAGTGCGACTCAGTGGCGCAATCCTGTAAAATAAACTTGTTTACAGATCCGAATTTTAAAATAAAATTGTATTCCTCAGACTACATTAAATAAAGGCAGACACCGCGCGCCGAACAACCGAGTGAAGCCAAAGCTAGCCAAGTTTAGTGCTACTAAATGCATGAGTAATACGTTTCCGAGTTCAGTGCGCAACTAAGTGTCAGTCGTGTCATACGTCTCCGTGATAGTACTTCGCTGTGTAGATTTTGTACTCATCATGCCGTATTGTGTCTTCAAGGACTGCAAAAACAATTCTCAAAAACAAAAAAGTAATGATGGAATATCTTTTCACAGGTAAATTTTGTTAATGATGTGCCTCCGGAAAACATACAGCATTGTATATGAAGAAGCAGTGTATACTTTGCCATTTACTTACGGTCTGTTGCATATCTTATCTATGGTTCGACTACCCTATAATAAATGACGGTAGTAGAAAATCCAGCTAGGACACGTTTAGCCGTTGTCATTTTGAACGTCATAGCGTTGTGTACTTTCGCCGCGTGCGGTCGAAATCCAAAAATATTATAATAATCCGTTGAATATTTCGAAAAATAATTTTACAAAGTGTTAGCTTAATTAATATTAAAGCAATAGCTATCTGTATTTTTGTGATTGTGCGGGTTCTTATACCGCGGGAGTGAACCATCATGAATAGCGTGCCTAGTGAGGTCGACAAGGATTTAGTGGCAGACCGGCCTATCGAATCCAATTCACCGATCGAGAGGGACATACGGCAAGGGAAAGAGGACTCTTCTTGCTCCAGTAATTCATTAACCAGCGAGTCAGAAGAGGAGGGACCTTCGCGTAAGAAATCGAAACGAGACGCTCAGGTAACGGTCGATCCCCGGGTCGACGCGTTATACGAACAGGTCAGTTTCCTTACTAATTTAATTATGCATCAACAATGTGCGTCATCTTCAAATACAGAGGTGCCGGCAAAATCTACTGACGTGATTGAGCCTGAACAGAGTAATGGCGATTTCTTGACTAATCCTTGTAGTAGTACACCAAAATCTTTGGATTTAGGTATTTGTAAAACTGATTTCGATGAGAAAAAAGTGCTTAAACCGGCCGATGAACAGCGTTTAAACCAGTTAATAAAACTACAACATTTTAATTCGTCTACGTGGCAACATATTCGATAGAAGAAAGCATTAGCAGACATGCTTGCGTTCCCAGGCTTTTGTAACTTGAAAATCAATGACGAAATATGTTGCTTAAATAAAGGCAAAGATTTTCTGGCCTCAACCGAGGAAGTTATGGCAGCAATTACTAATGCTTTATTATATCAAAGGCAATTACTACAATCAGGCCTGCAAGAAATTATTAATTGGTCTCACAATAATCCTACAGAACTAACTTCTGATAACCTTTTCAATAAAATAAGCGAAATGTTCGGTACTACGTCGCCATCTTATAAGTTATCTGAACAAACATTACAAATTGTTTGTGGTAAACGAGCTGAATGCATAGAAACTAGGCGTAAAAGATTAATTAATGAAATTTCTGATAAAAGTATTCAAGCCGCACTTGTTAACATACCTCCTAGCGAGGAGTTTCTATTCGAGAAAACACAATTAATATCGCTGGTGCAATCCCTCGGAGGGCCTCATTATTGGTTATCACCCCCGCAGGTAGTCAAAAATAGGGACCAAGTGAAAAGAAAATACCACGAATTGGCACCATCGACATCCAAACCCAGGTCACAAGGACAAGATAAAAATTATTTTCAAAATGCCTACAAAAAATCAAACTCTAAGCAAACGTACAAAGGAAAGACTGACGCCCACAAACAACCAAGAAATCTGTCCTTTCGAAACAAAGACAGGAAAAAATGACTATCCGACGCAATTCAGGGGAGGTCGTCTAGAGACGTTCAAGATCCGTTGGCAGGCACTTGGCGCGAACAAATTCATAATATCGGCGATCACTGGTTTTCGAATACCATTTTGCAAGAAACCTCCTCTAATAATGCCAACAAGACTTGTTATGAGTCGATTTGCAACCAAACCCTCGCCGGCCATGACTCAAATAGTGCAAGACCTCTTAGATCAAAAAATACTGCAGCCTGTAACCAAAGTAACGCCCAGTTTTATCTCCAAGCTATTTCTGCGGAAGAAAAGCGACGGATCGATGCGACCTATTTTCGACCTGCGAGAATTGAACAAATTCGTAAAGACAAAGCATTTTCGCCTCCTCTCCCACAGTTCAGTGCCAGATTTTCTCCAACCGGGAGACTGGATGATAAAATTAGATATTTCTCAGGCATACTTTCACGTACCCGTAGCAAAAACTCACTGCCCATTCCTTCGAATCAGTTACTTAGGTCAATTGTACGAGATGACATGTCTGCCTTTTGGCCTGGCCTCAGCGCCACGTCTCTTTTCGTCCGTAACATGCTGGGTCGCAGAGACCCTGCGTGCCAAGGGATGTCGTGTACTAGTCTACCTAGACGACTACCTTTTGGTCAACCAAGACCAATCCAAGTTATGTCATCAGGCCTCGGAGGCCGTGAGGCACTTGGAATATCTGGGCTGGATTCTCAATTACCAGAAATCAATCTTAACTCCGACACAAGACCTAGAATACCTTGGCATCCGCTGGCAAACTGCAAGGAACAGGATGTTATTACCGGAAAAGAGGAGGCACACTCTCAAAGCAACCATTCATCGATCATTATTAAGAGGCCAGATCACGCTTCGCGAATTGCAGAGTCTACTGGGACAATTCAACTTCGCCAGCTTTGTCATACCCCGAGGCAGATTACATTGTCGAAAAGCACAAATCTTTCTTCGACATTTCAACAAGAGGCAACCACGACAAAGGAAACGAATCCCCTTCGTGGTGTATCAAGAGATGAGGTGGTGGCTCGGCGCCACACGTCACTCTTCGGTAATACACAAAAAGCCGGCTACTCATTTCCTAGCGACGGACGCTTCGGATTTGGGTTGGGGTGCTCATCTAAATGGGCTTCTAATGTGGGGAACTTGGTCTCCTCAGCAACGGAGATGGCACAGCAACAGGAAAGAGCTATATGCGGTAATGGCAGCGATCAGAGCAAACGCTGCTGCGTTAAGCAAATCCCATGTACTCATCCAATCAGACAATCGAACCTTAATTACATATATTCGGAAAGAGGGCGGAACGAGATCGTTGACACTACTAGGGTTGACATACAAACTATTAACCCTAACAGATCAGTTCAAAATTACTCTATCAGCACATTACCTGCCAGGGAGATACAACACAATAGCAGACAGATTGTCACGAGGGAAAGACGTTGCGGAATGGCATCTCTTGCCCCAAGCAACTGGAGAAGTCTTCAGGAAATGGGGTCGACCAGAAATAGATCTCTTTGCTTCCCGACGGAGTGCTGTAGTAAGAAACTACGTATCAATAGATTGCAGAGATCAATCAGCAAGCTATATAGATGCCTTCAGCAGACCTTGGCAATACCAACTAGCGTGGGTATTCCCCCCACCGAGCCTATTACCCAGAGTTTTGGCACATCTAAACCACGCGACAGGGACTTACTTGGTAGTGGCACCGGAGTGGCCTCAAGTTTTTTGGCTGCAAGATCTGAAGTCCAGAGCGTTAGATCACCCACACGAAATACAGAATCTATCGAAAACAATGATAGATATGACAACGTCGCTACCACCGCCACAAGTACATCTATTAACCTTGAAAGTTTGGAAAATTGGGGGTGGGGTTCCCAAATAAAGGAGTGGTCCACCCAAGAACGGGAGCTGCTAAAAAACAGCTGGCGGCAGTCTACTTTAGCAACATACCTACCTGCTATTAAGAGATGGTGAAAGTGGTGTACGAGTTCGCAAGTTAACCCGAAAGCACCTAATCCTGCTGACATCGCGAAATTTTTAATTTATCTTTTCCTAAACGAAAACTTATCTTATAGCACTATTTTAGTCCACAAATCGGCTATATTAACTTTCTGTGGTCCTTACATGGAACAACAAGCATTTACAAGCTTCATTATTAACCTTAAGGCAATTGGAGTAACTAAACCAAAATTAGTTAGACCGTTAATTACCTGGGACCCAAGAATTGTTCTAGAATGGCTTTCAACTAATTCACCTAAAGAGACTCTTTTTGATATATCGCGTAGAACAGCAACAGTGTTGTTACTAGCATCCGGGCGTAGAGTCCACGACCTTACCTTGCTGCGAATTTCCAAAGACAACTATCTCGATAATGGGCAAAACATCTATTTAATACCTGCTTTTGGGTCAAAGACTGACAGACATGACTATCGCCAATCTGCTTGGAAGCTCTCTAAACACTCTGATAAGAACATTTGTCCAGTTACTTTAGTTAGGTGCTTAATAGAGAAAACCAATCAAAGAAGATCGAATATTAGGGCCTTAGACAACCTTTTCATTACAATTTGTAATAAAGTTAAGTCTGCTTCCCGCACTGTAATTGGTAATTGGGTGCGCACAGTTCTTAAGGATAGTGGCATTAATGCTACCCCAGGCAGTTGTAGGTCAGCTGTAGCTTCACTTAGTTGGTTAGATAATCAGCCCTTAGATGATATATTAGTTCGTGGAAACTGGAAATCATCCACTACATTTTTTAATCATTACTGTAAGATAATTGAAGTATCTAAAAATGATCATAATTCC
The DNA here is from genome assembly GCA_951802675.2 of Boloria euphrosyne. NCBI lineage: Eukaryota > Metazoa > Arthropoda > Insecta > Lepidoptera > Nymphalidae > Boloria > Boloria euphrosyne. Next base: position 10,200,215 of record OX637873.1, on the reverse strand, counting down.
TTTTTTAATACATTCACCTCATTATAAATTTATATGATTTAAATAGCTATATAGATATAATATAACTCTTAAGATTTTTGCAATAAGAAAAACTTGTATCGCTTACTTATCATTTAATTTTGTTAGAAAACTGAAAATGTTTACCTAAGATAATAATAAATGATTTAATTTCCAGATTAAACTTTTATTAGTCTCATTTTATTATTCATCATAGCGTTGTGTTTATATACACATTTCACCAGCAGATAACAAACACGTCTTCATATACAATGCTGTATGTTTTCCGGAGGCACATAAATATTACGGTTTTACATAACAATAAAACCGATATTATGTGCCGAGAGGGAAAACATACAGCATTGCAGGAAGTCCTTCCTGGTGAAGACTATGACGTTCAAAATGACAACGGCTAAACGTGTCCTAGCTGGATTTTCTACTACCGTCATTTATTATAGGGTAGTCGAACCATAGATTGTTCATTTTCAAGTGGTAGTGCCATGCTTGTTACCTTCGGGTAGCAGCCGAATGGGCCGGCACGTCCCGCATAGTACCACTCTCTCACAGAAGACCGGCGTGAAGTGGCAGCTACGCTGTCGCGTTTCGTCCGGTAAGTGAGAGTCCGGGAGGCCCACTCCCCATCCCTACTCCCGTCCTTCTCCCTCCTCCCTCCCTCCCTTTCCTGTAAGGCCGGCAACGCATCTGCAGGCCCTACAGTGTTGCAGGTGTCCATGGGCGGAGGTAATCACTTCCCATCAGGTGAGCCTCCTGCCCGTTTGCCCCCTTTGTCCCATAAAAAAAAAAAAAAAAAGATAAGATATGCAACAGACCGTAAGTAAATGGCAAAGTATACACTGCTTCTTCATATACAATGCTGTATGTTTTCCCTCTCGGCACATAATATCGGTTTTATTGTTATGTAAAACCGTAATCTTTTGCATAATTTTTGTCGAAAACATCTTGTAATCACGACTTGGAACGCAAAACCTAAACATATTCGGTCAGTGCTGCAAGTATGCGTCTAATATATTTTTCCCCAATTTTGGGGTAATTTATAATCAATTTTTTTTGGCGACATTTTCAAATAATAAAATTTTATTACAATTCCTTCACTAATGTTTTATGAAAAAAAAATGAAATAAAAAAAATAAGATTTCATCATATTTCAAAATTAGAAACTAACGTTAGAAGTGTAAGAGTAGACGCCAAAAGACAGTATTATAAAAATTGGTACAAAATAAAGGTATTATGATTATGATTGGCTATTATTTGGTTGAACTCGGGTTAAAAATACGAGAAATTTATAGATAGTCAGAAATTATGTATTACCTAAGTCTCGGGGTCAAGCATACCTAACTTCATCGAAACCTTTTCAGTAGGTAGTTTTGCAAAGAGGTCCGATAAGAATTTTCTTCAAGAATCACCATGCAGGTAAAAGGTATTGTTTTATGCATTAGTGCATTAAATGCATAACTATTTTATAATATAATTATTGCAATTTTGATAGGGAGCCTTAATTAAAAAAAAGTACCATAGAAAAATTATTAGTTTTTTTTATAGGTATTTCACTATCTGATACTAGCAACATTACACGCCTACAAACAAACGTATTGCTACAGCGTAAGCAGCGCGTGGCTATGTTTGTCACGCACACATATATAACCAATCGCAGTCACTCGATTGTTTAGCGCGCTGTGTCTGCCTTTATTTAATGTAGTCTGAGTTGTATTCATATTTTAAAGTAATTATTTATACCTTCATCCATATTTATATTTATTTTTTTAGCAGTTTGATGCGAGTATCACCCGAGAACATACTTTTGACTTTTGAGAGTGCTCGATTGTGCGAAGCGTTGCTGTAGTTGGAACATTCAACGTTGAGCATCATGGCTCATGCCGCATAATGCGCTCTATTATGTAATTGGAAAACTACCAAAGTCTGCCTGGCTGACAACAGCCAGTCCAGTGGTATTATAGAGGTCAGTGTCAGTATTGGTCTGTATAGTTTTTGCTTTTATGTCCCTGAAGTTAGCCGACATACGACATTTTTAAAGTTAAAAATTCCCTAACTTTATGAAAATAAAAATTTTTTTGGATTTAAAAAAATACTCGTGTTTATTCTTGCAAAATTTAAACAAATATTTTTTTAGTTTAGTAAAACAATAATTATCTGCATCATAATTCAAAAATAAAATTTTAAATCATTTACATTTATTTCTAGGTTCTAAAGTGATACTTGAATTATTTATAATTGATAATAAAAAAATTAAATGGATAATATAATAGCAAAAACTATAGAGACCAATACTGACCTAACGATAAAGAATGTAGAAATATAAAGAATAATCAGTTTCCGTTTAAATTATCCGGTGTACTTTGCAGTTGCATTTTTTTTTCAAAATTTAAAAAATTATTTATTAAAAAACTACAGAGGGGTTAGACAAGTGCACTGACCTCTATAATATCACTGGACTGGCTGTTGTCAACGTGCTTTTGTGGCTGCTTGATATTCGCCATTTTGGCGCTGTCCGCCGCTGTTGGACGTAGCGAGAGTTTTTGGTACTAAAACTAATGATGTCGATATAAAGATTTTTATTTTTATTAATCAATAACCGTATCATCATAATTACTACTTATGGTATATTAAAAACGAAAATGCAAAATTACTTTACAGTAAACAAACACTTCTGGCTGTCATTTGCAATATACTTCAAAATTAGTTCTCGGGACTCTCGCTAGTGGCGCTTCAAATGGACACAAAAAAAATGCTGTCAAACGCTTGGAACAGCCAGTCCAGTGGTATTATAGAGGTCAGTGGACAAGTGGCATAAACGCTAGTAGAATAGAATCATAATGTCCCATACATTATTAATATATAATATTGACATAAGCTTACGACTAGATTCAACTATGGAAGGTAGAGATACGGAGAACCATCTCATATGGGGGGAAAGTTGAAAGTGTCCAGCTGTATACTGAAAATAAAGTTTCCATTACCTACCAGAATAGCGCTGGCGTTCGAATAGTTTAAATATGAACATAGCTGTTAAAATGGAGTGAAGTTTGCTGAGTTCAAATATTTAAAAAAATTAATGACTCAAGTAGTTTGTAAAATGCTAGTGTACAAAACCTCAACTATTTACGTAGTCTAAAAAATGTTTTAGTAAATATAAACAAAATACTGCAGAGAGAAAGCGTATTTTTTTTCTAATTTAACGTTTGGCACTAAAATTTATTGACTGCTACTGCAGCGCCACTCTTACTGGACGCGTTTTTACGGACACTTTTTCGTACACGAGATGGTCCTCCTTAGCGTTTATCGAAATAGAAACGGTACGGAGCGTTTGCCATTTGTCTAGAGGGGCAGGTGACCTAACGAAAATGATAGTGGACCTATACAGACCGAGCGTAGACATATCGATTAAGGTCATTTTGATTTCAAAAATCCTTCGATGGGGTGCTAAAATTGTGCAGCTCTCGGCCTTTTCCAATTACAGCACTAAGGCGCATTATGCGGCATAATGCTCAACGTTGAATGTTCCAACTACAACAGCGCTTCGCACAATCGAACACTGCTTTTGCGTGATGCTGTGTTAAAAAAATAAATATACCGTGTATCTATGAAGGTTACAAGAGTAATAACATTGACTTTTTTTATATTCCACGTTTATAATGTGAATACAATTTTATTTTAGAATTCAAAACTATAAACATATTTATTTTGCAGAAATATATAATCGAATCATTATATTCACGTTCCAATTAGCATCAGCACAAATCGGCATTGTGCGCCACTGAGTCGCATTATGCTCTGTAATTGGAAAACAGGGTCTGTCTACGATCCAGTTCAGTATACTGTCACCAGTCACAGTGACATTAGTGATTAGACTCTCCTTAATCTGTGGATTAGACAGAACATAAGTCAGAAGTCAGAACTCAGAAAACACATAATTATTATTTATTACAAAACTGGACATAAAATCTAATAATCCTATGATTTACATAAGAGATTTTAATATAAAATTTAGAAGAGATGAATTGATACCAAAAATTTATAATTGCTTCCAACTAATCAAATAAATAATTCATATTTTTTAATTTATTCAATAAATACAAAAACCCAAAAATGCTTTATTACTTGACACGACCATCTAAGAAATTAATATTTTTATTAACAAGATCAGTAACACAAAAACCTATTGCAAATGAATCTAGCCTGGAATACTGTGCCAACATTGTAAGGTATTTCTACATATTACAAGTCTTACTTAACAAACTCTTTTTTCAATATTCTATTCTTCTTGTAATGTTATAGATTATAAAGAATATTTCTCGTATATAAACATTATTCGCAGGTAGACAGCACGATTATGAAAACTACTTAGCAACATTGCTAATGACTCGAGCTTTTCGAACACCGGCGCTAGTTCTACGAGCATTTAATGTGGAAATAGCTAGAGTGCAAGATCAAACTACTGATCCTCAAACCGCAGCAATGAGACTTCAGTTTTGGCAGGATGCCCTTAATACAATTTATAAAACAAACAAAAATTCCAGTAATGTGCCAGCCCATCCTGTTATTGAAGAATTAAACAAGGTTAAAAAATAACATTGTATATTATATTTATGTAACAAACATATACTAATACTATATTTAAATACAGGTGTGTTCAAGTTATAAAATACCAAAACGATTCTTGGAAAGATTAATTCTGTCCAGACATAATTTATTGAAGACAAAATATTTTAAGACAATTGAAGAAGTTGAAAATTACACTGAAAACACAGTTTCAGCCATTTATTATTTACTGCTAAGTATTTCTGGAGTTACTAATGTACATGCAGATCATGCAGCATCGCATTTAGGTAAAGCTCAAGGTATCACCAATATTCTAAGGTGTGTATTTAATTAAAGAAATAGTTTCTAACCATTTTATTTAATGTAAAAAAATTACCTAACCTAAGTAGTATTTATTGCATATTTTTTTATTAACAATTTTTTTATGATATGTAGGTACTTACAAATTATTGTATTTCACTCATAAAGATCTGTTTTGTTTCTTTATTTTAAATTAAATATATTTAATTTAAGGTCAGTTCACATATCAAATTATCACAAAACAGTATATTTACCTATGGATGTTCTGATGAATCATAAAGTAAGTCAAGAATCAGTCTTACGAGGAAATGATAGTGAAAACATGAAAAATGTTGTTTTTGATGTGGCCAGCAGAGCAAAAAGTCATTTAGAAAAGGTAAAGACATAAGGGGCATTCCACGTGAAGCAGACAGATTTCCGTATGCAGTGATAATATGGGACACAAAATTCAATCCGGACAATTCATTCCAACTGCTGAGGATATCCTGGTAATCACCAGTATTAGTGACACCTTTAAAATTGTAAATAAACATTTGTCTTCAACATTTCTTTAAGCTATCGCTAGCATATGGCAAAAGCGGGTCCCAAACAACTTCTAGGCCCATTGTGAAACTTAGCAAGGATTATCTGTATACTTATAACTATTTTGAGAAAAAAAATTAAAAAAATTAAAGTGGTTGTACTTTGAGAAAATCAAGTTTGAAAAGTAAAATAGCAAAATTCATAAAGAAAAACAATATTTTTTTAATTTCCAAAAATACAGTTAGTTAGTTTTTTAAGTCAAGTATACATTCCACTAGTTTGTTTATTTAATTATAACTTGAAAACACTTGATACTTGGGTCTAAAGCAGGGTATACTTGTAAGTTAGTCTAAATTTCAATGCCCTATAACTCGTTAACTTTACATTGTACAGCAAAAATATTTCATATCTGAGTCGAGGACGACATCGACATTTTTTACCTGTCCGCTTCACGTGGAACGCCCCATAAGTCTGTTTAACAATTTATAGAAATTGCTTTAATTTGTAATTATATGCTGTAACATGGAGCCATACATGCTTAAAGTTGAAACCAAATCACTTTTCAGAAAAAGCCTGCTATTTTTTATATTGCCACAATCTTGTGCCACAATGATGCTTGTGTTACGGATAACAGATAATACATACATATTTTTAATTTAAACCTGTAAGTGGAGTACAAACTACAAACCTTTGCGCTCAACAAATGAATGCTAGTAGCAAGATTCAAACCTGTGACTGCTGGCACAGCAAGAAAAGTCACTACAAACTGCACCAAATGTGGCATCAAAATTATATGCTTTTCATAATTTTTATGGAGGATAAACAATTACTACAATTATTCTCTAATTTAATATTAAATTTCTTACAGGCACGAAGCATTGAAGTACCTAAAATTACAACACAAATCTTCTTGCCAGCCATTGCTGTGGATAAATACTTAACAAAGCTTCAAAAAGTACATTTTAATGTATTTGATAAATCACTATTACAAGGTAGCCCTATGCTACCTTTGAGTTTGTATTTTAAAAGAATTCTAAACAAATATTAGCAATATTTGAAAACTCAAATCAGTTCAATAATCTTCTAGGTATAAGTTGTATTCAACATACAATATAACCCAAAAAGATGATTGTTGGTGATGAGTAACTCTTATCTACCATAATGGTCATTTATGTTCTACTTATTTGATTAAAACTGAAATTAAAAATAGAGATCTTATTTATAAAAAATAAAAGACGTGACTAGAAAAAATTGCTCTTTTACTTCCAAGCTTTTTCATTCATGCAAATAAATAATCACATTTGAGGAGATTCAAGCAGTTTGGCAACATGAGTAGATATAGTACCATAGAATACAGTAAATACATTGTAACAAACCAAAAATTATTTAGATTATTAGTATATAGTGATATTTTTTATCAATATTTGGATTACTAATAAAATCGTATCCTGTAACTTGCCCTTATCATAATACAGACTACAGTGATTCTAGTGGAATATCTATTAGAATGAACTATTATTTTTTAAGTTATCGTCAAATTTGAACCAGACTAATATCAAATAGGTACTATGTTTTTATTCAATAAGGCAAATTACAAAAAATCCTGATATATGTAATTTATATTTTTATATTTTCATGATAACATAAACCTTTGGTTATGAAAATGAAGAGTAATCTTTGGTTAGGACATTCCATTATTTTAAATGCATTTTGTATATATATAATAAATCAGGAAATACTCTACATCATGTAAAAAAATATTTTTTTTATATATACAAATGCTTGTGTTCACTAGGGCACATTCAGTTTACATCTTCAATGAGCACTATCAAAGTTTGTATGCAGATTATAACTCATAATATATTAAGTTTTCTGCCTTTGCTTACTTCCTTTTTTTATAGTTATGATTACAAAAGTACATATACAAGCATGTTAACTAACTTCCCTTACAATTTCTCATGGTATAAAAAACACTTAATAATTTGGAAAATAAAGGAAGACTTTGAATATCAAATGGCAGATTATCAATGCAAGCATATATGGTCCATATTTTTATAATTATATACTTTACTTTCTATCATATTTTGGTAAGTATGAATTTTAAAGTATACATTTGAATCCACTGGTTAAATTATGTCCTTATTATTATATATTTTTCAGTGCAATATACATCCCAGTGCTTTTTCTCGAGTAAAATTTTCGTGCATTGTGATTTATTAGATATCTAAAAACAATTTACACAGCCAATGTTTTTTACTATTTTGGAATGTAAAAGTATTATAAGTAAATAATAAATTACTATAAAATATTTGACACTTAGTCTAAGATAAAAAAGCTAAATTTAAGTACACTATTCAATCACAATAAGCTTGCTGCCTGCAATAAAAGCTACCGACTGTCTTTCTGTGGTTATTCTGAGGGTGTCAAGTCTTTTTCAGGTTCACCTTCAGATAGTATTTGCTGTAAAAGATCATATACTGGTTCAAAAGCTTTTCTAAAGGCTGAATTAGTAGGAATGAGATAGTCATGCATGTCATGATGGCTAATAGTTCCATCGTTTTGTACAAATCCTTTGTCTATTGAGACCATTTCGACTTTATTCATTTGAGCAACTTTTTCACGTAAAAGTTGATTAATTTTATCATTTTTCTCTCTTAAAACATTTGGATGTTGGCCTCTTGGAAGTAGACTCTAAAAGAAACCATAGTATAAATAGCATGTTTTAAATTATGAGTGAATTTTAATTAATATGACAAGAATGGTGCTGCACTTACAGGTAATACTATGTAAACACTTGGATGTTTTTCCCTGATTGTATGAATAATTTCTAAAATACCTTCACAGACTTGGTCTGGAGTATGATTAACATTATTTGTTCCTACATGTATAACTATCACCTGTAATGTCATAAAACTTTATAATATACACTCGAAATATGTATCACAGTTAAATAAAACTAAGTTTTAATTACCCTGGGGTCAACATGATCTAACTGTCCATTTTTGATACGCCATAAAACATTTTGAGTTTGATCATTATGGATGCTAAAATTTAGACAGTGAAGTGGTGCAAACCACTGGTTCCAAACATCTGTATGTTCTAGTGCTTGTAGAATTGAGTCGCCGATGAAAATGACGTCTCCGTCTTTACCTTTCGCATCGGAAAGAAATCTTTTATGCTGAAATGTATAATCGAAAAATATTTTTATTTCTAAAACTCGAACTAAGCACATTGGAATATTATGGAAATTACAACCTAATTTTAAAAATAAATAAAAGACAAAACTTACAATGCTATTCCATCTGCCGTCTCCTTCAATATCTTGTTGTGGAGCTGCCACAGAACAAGGGTTCATGATAAAAGATAACCCAACTTAAACGTTTACAAGTACTATATCTTAAAGCTGTCTTTTTAAAATGAATTTCAATTACTTTTTAGAAATTGAATTTATTATAGTTACAATTCCAATTTCTAAAGAGGAACAGATAAAAAAAATCTGTATAATACTTCTAAATGTAAATTGTAAACCTTAATTTGACATTTTATGTCTTACGGCCAAAGAGTATAGATAATATACTGCTTACGGCTCGCGGCCCACGAAATACGAATAAATTTATGGAGTCATAAATTCAGAACGTTATAAGTTGTCGTTCTGAGATTATAACTTATATTCAGAATTATTTTTTGACTATTATTGTTTTTTTTTGTAATAGTATTATTTACCAATTTCAATAATACAAAAATAATAATAGGTATGTACCATAAAATACAAGCAAGACTTAATGACACTTCATTAATTTATTTAAAATGATGAAAATATCTGTTTTAAATTATTTATTGTGAATTATATGAAATATATTAAATTTATTACGAATTTAACTTTTGTTACCATGTGGTATGAGATCCATTGTGTTTTATTAACTTTGGTATCATAATTGGTGCATTTCCTAAATACACAGGATGGCATTTTTTTTAATTTTGTAGCAGCGTACCACTCGTCGCCATGCGTGACACAGACTAAAGGCAATACGTCCCAATTAGGACGTTTTCGAGTCTTCACGATTGCGCGCTCACAACATATCTATTGTTAGAATATCATTGTTTGCTTACTTTAACTACACATTTCACCATTTTGTATTTTTTTATTGCCAAGCAATCACTCTTATGACATCAAGCTGACAACTGAGATCTTATATGTCAGCGGACATATCCAAGCTTTTCACGTACCGACGCCGTACATTGCGTATCTAGTCCTAGCACTGACCTCTATAATACCACTGGACTGGCTGTTCCAAGCGTTTGACAGCAATTTTTGTGTGTCCATTTGAAGCGCCACTAGCGAGAGTCTCGAGAACTAATTTTGACGTATATTGCAAATGACAGCGAGAAGTGTTTGTTTACTGTAAGGTAATTTTGCATTTTCGTTGTTAATATAAAATAAGTAGTAATTATGATGATACGGTTATTGATTAATAAAAACAAAAAAAAAAAAATCTTTATATCGACATTATTAGTTTTAGTACCACCAACTCTCGCTACGTCCGACAGCGGCGGACAGCGCCAAAATGGCGAATATCAAGCAGCCACAAAAGCACGTTGACAACAGCCAGTCCAGTGGTATTATAGAGGTCAGTGAGTCCTAGGCTCTAACAAAAAGCGAAGATTTTGCAAATGAAAAGGTTTTCCTAAAAAATGTTCACAGCCTATGGAATATTTGACAGGGATTCCTGTATTAGAAAAATAATTTCCCTAATAATTATTGAAACTTCAATAATATGATAATAAAAAATGTTATTACAATTTTGCAGTTATTATAGATTTTTTAAATCTTTGTTTTCTCATTGAAACTTTAAATTCTAGAAAGTTTTATTTTTTATTTTGATAAAATGTTTTCCGTTTTTATAGATGATGTTTGAATTTTGGCAGCAATTCTGAAATGTCAGAATTCTGTGGAATTAAAAAACAGAGCCGTAGGTTACATGTTAGTGATGGGTAACTAGCCAAAATCTCAATAACTTAGCTAGCCGGTTATTTGTGGTTAAATAACTAGCTATATAACCAGCTATTCAGCTATTTGGCTATTTGGGTAACTCACTAACCGACTGATAGTACGTTAGCTACGCAGCCGCGACAACGTTCGAATCCCGCTACGGAACATATTATTATCGTTTTTTATTTTTTTATTTTATTTTATTTTATACTTCCTTGAAAAGAAATGAATTTCTATTATACGTATTATTAAATTATTTTATTAAAAACTGTCAATCTAAAATCAATATATCTTTAATCTACAGCGCCATCTATATTATATATGGGTAACGTCAGACCTAAACAACACACACCAGTACAAGTAAACTAAAAGTTTAACCATAGATGTCGCGCTACTTCATTTTTTTATTTCTAATGACGCAAAAAATAATTATTCCACCCTCAAATATTCTACTGACCCTTTTTTTTATTACAATATTGCTATTAATTTTTAATATAATAATAAAAAATATATAAATAAATTATATAAATAAAATTTTAGAATCTGTGTATAATACTAGAGGGCGCTGTTCGTAAAAAAACAAATACTTTGTGTCAATGTTTTTTTATTTGTTTGCCTAATAAGGCAATAAATAAAAATAAATATATTTATATATTTATTATTATATTAAATTAATGGTAATGTCATAATAAAAAAAAGGGTCAGCAGAATATTTGAGGGTGGAAAATTCTTTTTCATATATCGCAATGAAATTAAAACAAATCAATAATAATAATTAAATAAGGCTGATTTCAATCATGTTTCTATAGAATATCTTAGACGAAAAGTATGTAATATTATTATATATTTGTCAGAAAATAGCAATGCACAAAAGAAATCCAAAAATAGAAAGTATGAAGGCATAAAAAAATAATGATAATACATATAAATAAAGAAAACACAAAAATCAAAACAATAAATTAAAAACAAATCAAAAATAGTAATAATATTAAATAACTATAGACTATACAATACCAGCCTAAATACAAGAAGCTAATGCTCAAAAGGTAAATGAGATGTCAAATGACTTATGACATTGTCAATGTCAATTATTTATAATTGTTAATAAAAAAAATTAAATGGATAATATAAAAGCAAAAACTATAGAGACCGATACTGACCTAACGATAAAGAATGTAGAAATATAAAGATTAATCAGTTTCCGTTTCAATGAGGTGCTAAATTTTTTTTAAAGTAATAGTAAATTTAAAAAATTATTTATTAATAAACCACAGGTGACCTACCAAAAATGATAAGAGACCTATACAGACCAAACGTAGACCTATCGATTCAGGTCATTTTGATTTCAAAAATCCTTCGATGGGGTGCTAAAATTGTGCAGCTCACTTTTTGACTAGTATATAATAGTAATCTGTGAACTGTGCTCCATTTCGAATATCATCACAGAGTACATACTACATTGGTATTTGGTACACAAAAAAGTAATTAATAATTGGGAATTTAATTGTTTTTATAATCGAACAATCACCAATAGTCGTCGAACAAACGATGATTGATCAAAATTAATTAATCTGAGCGATAAAAATAAAGATATCTAGTAAGGGTGTCCAACTTAAGGGTGAACATTTGTTTAATTAATTATAAATAAATAAAAGACGAACTAACAATTTTTACATTCGAACATTGACGAACAAACGACGAACAGACAATTAAAAATAAAAAAATCCGAAAATCAAAACAAGTTGGGTCAACTTCAGTGAGCCTACTCGCTAGGCTAAATAGTACATAGCTATTAGCTACGTCCGTCGCGTTGGCTATAGAGACGCTACGGCTACCTACCGGCTACTCGCTAGCTATAGCTACTAGCTACTAGACTAGTATAGTATTATATTATCTATGCTACTAGCTAGTCAGCTATGCCTGCATGGAACGGCTGCATAACGTAGTGCTTATATGTAATCTGTGGCAGCTGTCCGCTATAGCTATTTGTATTTAATATTTATCAGTATATTATCTATACTCTTTGGCTATTTAGCTAAATAGCTAGTTATCGTATTGACGAATATCATAGCCGTGGCTATTTTGAGAATAGCCGCTATTTAGCTAGTTAGTTAAATAGCTACCCATCTCTAGGTTACATACTTATATTACTCTTTGGGTTATTTTAAGTTTAACCAAAAAGTTAAGGTAAATTTCATATTTATATTTAACTATATCGTATGTTTTAGTTTTCCACATAATTGTCAGTACCACAACTCAATTTACAATAATGGCAGATGATTCTGTTTTAATTGAAGAACTCTCATTAGAACAAAAACATCGAAAAGAAAAAAAAGAATTACAAGCACAAATTCAAGCTCTGAAAAAAGCAGCTAAAAATGATAAAACGAAAAAGAAAGAGCTTGTTTCAGAAATAGCAAAATTGGAAGCAGATCTAGAAAATCGGCATAAAAAAGAACTTGAACTAGTTACGACTGATGAAGGAGAAAATTTGGTTTCGGAAGGTCTTCAAAAAGAACAACAGAATGATAACGTCAAACCTAAAATTTCGAAAGCACAAAAACGTCGCGATAAAAAAATTCTGCAAGAGAAAAGTAGAGAACTAGAAATTAAATTACAAGAGCAAGAAAATATCAATGGGCCCAGAAATATAGAAAATCAAGCTATAATTTCAAGATTAAAAGAAAGAGATTTAAAAATGTATTCTATACCTTCAGATGGCGATTGCTTATATAAGGCTGTTGTCCATCAATTAGGATTAAAATACAATAAAGTTATACTTATAGATGACTTAAGAAAAATGGTAGCATTGTATATTATGAAGAACAAAGATGATTTCATGCCATTTCTCAGTAATCCTCACACTAATGAAATGCTTACTGATGGTGAATTTGAAGAATACTGTAACAAAATAAGTAATACAAAAGTATGGGGAGGTCAGTTGGAGATTAGGGCTATATCGAATGTTTTAAAATGCCCTATTACTGTTATACAGGCTACTGGCCCAGAAGCAATAGAACAAGGTTCTGAATTTCAAGGTCCCCCATTGATACTCTCATATCATAGACATATGTATAGTTTAGGAGAACATTACAATTCAACTGAACCTCTTCCAAAAGATGTTTAGCAAGATGAAATAAATAAAACTGTTGGCTTCATTTGTTGAATATCTTATTTGACTGTTTTTATTAATTTGCAATTAAAGTATTGCTTTTTATTTAAATAAATTATTATAATTTAGGGACTCACTCTCGCTCATCGTCATAATCATACAAAACATCAAAGTCTATACAGTGGTTTCTCATGATAAGACCTCAAACAAAAATTATATAAATTATAGATTTAACCAATTTCAATAAGGTTTTCTAGACAATATTTTACATTCAGATTTGATTTAAAATAATTATATGTATAGATTAATCTTGTCATTTGCTTTAGATAATTTGCTAAGCCATATATTTTCTAATAAAAAAGAAGTTGTCTTTTAACTTTACAAAGTTTCATTTTATTTTTATATAATTTTGAAATGTTAATAAATAGTGGTAGTAAAATAAAACACAAGGTTCCTTTTTGTTATTATAAATTTAAGGTTAATTTATGAATATGTTTTTTGTTTATAAACAAAGTAACACTGATACATAAAGAGAAATAGTTTTGCTTAATTAAATTCATGCTCCATTTTTAATTGGTTCATTTCCTGAAGATTCTTCTTCAGTATTATGCTTATTGGGATCATCAGGCTTCATAGCTGGGAATAACAACACCTCCTGTAAAAGTATGCATATTAAATCATTGAATTTAAAGTCTAATACTAAATTACACTATTAATATACTATCGACTCACCCTTGCTTCACTCGGGTTCGTCCCTAGGTACCCACTTTAGTATAAAATTTTTACAAACTTTGAATGTCTTATTTGTATCTAATACAAAGCATAAAAAATAAGTTTACTAGCTTTAAAAATGATGTAATTTCCATAAAAACTTTTTTTACCTTAAAAAGTATGTCCTTTTCAGGTTTTAGACTATCTGTACCAAATTTCTTTTAAATCGGTTCAGCGTGAAAGTGCGACAGACAGAGTCACTTTCGCATTATAGTGGTATATACCAAAAACAACTTACCTTGATATTATTAGAATCTGTTAAGAACATTGTTAGACGGTCAACACCAAGACCCCATCCTGCTGTAGGTGGGAGTCCATATTCGAGGGCTGTGCAGAATGCTTCATCAGTTGGTGGTGTTTCATCATCACCTGCAGCTCTGTCTTTAGCCTGCTGTTCAAAACGTTCCCTCTGAGTTGCTGGATCATTCAACTCTGTATATGCATTACATATTTCCTTCTTCATCACAAATAGCTCGAATCTACAAAAGATAAACAATCAAAACAAAGATAATGAAACTACTTATAAATACATATATTTTTGTATAACCTTTAAAGTACATTAAGATAATCCATCATCTAATATCTAATAGGTATATAAAAATCTTGCGACACAGTGTTTGTTATAACTCCTCTGAAACAGCTTGACTGATCTTTATGAAATTTTGAATAGGTCGTAGGTTATTTTTTATTCCCCTAGGTGATAAGGGTGGCCCTCTCCAGACCTTGTATTTTTATTTTTAAACAAAACACGGGTGGAGCCGCGGAAATTGCTAGTATGCTCTTTGTTAACTTTTATATTACAGATAACCTTTGTAGAAAACACAGTAATCTTATATGTGCAGGTTTATTATATGCATTGCAGTAATTAATGTATGTTATCTTATCAACAATTGTTTTATTTATTGCTAAATAAAATCAGTTTTCAAAGCAATATAAAAACTTCTACTAAGAATTTCTACATTTAATTATTTCGTATATCAAATACAAACCTGATAGTGAAAGAGGATAGATTATTCACTAACCTGCCATTGCTTCACTTAAAACAACTACTTGAATAACCTACACATTTCAGTAACAACTTAAAATTACACACACACACACATATTTTATGAACATGAGTAATAAAGTATTCATATTTGCATCTCCATAAATAAATATGTCGGGACATTATTAGACACATCATCATCTAGTTCCATGGTAAGCTATGAGGCTTGTGTTGCGGAAACCAGATAGTTGATACACTACACATAATATTATATAACTTTAAATACATACATGTTATAAATATAAACACCCATGACTGGAGTACAAACTATCGTGCTCAACAATCATGTTACATTTTATACTTTGATGATATAAAAACTTCTTTTTACCTTTCAGTGAGTCCAGGTATTTCTCTATGGTATTTGGATAAAGGACTCATGATTTGAGGATGATCCAAAATAAATGTAGGATTAATACATTTATCTTCAAGAAATTCTCCAACCAACTTGTCTAAAAGTCTTGCTGTAGTTCTAGGTGGAGGGCATTCTACCTAAGAAACATTACAAATTTTTATTTATGTTACTTATAATATTGTCATCTTTAAATAATATTACTAGTAATATATAATGTTGCTTTAAAAACAATTATGTTATACAATATAAATAGCAAAAACCGCCTTACTTCATGTTTTTCACATAACTGGCTGAGTATGTTATTTGCTTCTACTGTATCCAACTTGTCTGGTGGTGGAAGTTTTACATTCAGAACTTTTTCAAGTGTAGCAATCATAGGAACCCTTGCAAAAGGTGGAGTGAAATCAATTTCTACTTCTTCCCCATCTGGACCATCTGGATGATATTTTACCTAAAAAGTTTTTGTTTGTTTGAAAGCATTATTTATGTATAAAAATTTATAAATACAATAATTTATATTTTCAATAGAAAATTGAAATAGCTTACCTTGTAAGTACCATGGATGCTCTTAACCATGCCAGATATCATTGTTTCAGTAATGCTTATGAGATCATTGTAATCTGCATATGCCATATAGAATTCACATGTTGTGAACTCAGGATTGTGAGTGAGATCTATACCTTCATTTCTGAATTGCCTACCAATTTCATAGACACGATCTAAGCCACCTACAACTAGCATTTTATGATACAACTCTGGGGCTATTCTCATGTAAAGATCCATATCAAGATCATTGTGATGGGTCACAAAAGGTTTTGCTGTGGCTCCTCCAGGAATCATATTCATCATTGGAGTTTCAATTTCTAAAAATCCCATGTTATCTAAAAATCTTCTGACATAAGAGATTATTTTTGCCCTTGTGTAAAATGTTTGCCTAACCTGAAATAAACTTTTTTTATTAAAAAAATGTACTAATACAGCCAGTTTCAGGTCAAGATACACTACACAAATATAACAAATACCATTTTTAGATCTAATATTTGAGTATGAAATTCTTGAAATCAACTAAATTGTTGGAGCATTGTTATGGCTAAATACTATCACTTTATTATTGTGATAAAAAAACAGTTATAAATTGTACTGACCTTGTCATTTAAAATGAGATCCAAATATCTCTTCCTGAATCTTGTTTCCTTGTCCTTAAGGCCAAAGTGAAGATGTGGAAGCATATGTAAACACGGGGAAAGCAATTTAATTGTTTTTGGTATGATTGAGAGCTCCCCTTTTTTAGTTTTACCAGGATTTCCAACACATCCAATAATATCTCCTCGTCTAAGTTTGTCAGTGTCATTTGCAAATTTTTCTTCAGATTCATACAATTTGGCATTAGCCATTACCTAAAAGAGACATCCTTATATTAAAATTAAAGATTAAACTCATAGTTAAATAAGTAACAAAGTACAAGTAACAAGTGTTTATTACCTGAATCTTTACACCTTCTCCCCTTAAATCGTAAAATATAAGTTTAGCTCCAGATTCTCTTATTGAATGAACTCTGCCAGCAACAGACACAGTAACATTCTCTAACACCTCTCCACTGCCTAAATTATTATACTTTTCGATGAACTCTTCCAACGATATCGTAACAACAAATTTATGAGGATATGGATGATCTTCTTTAGCTCCATTCTTAAGAGCAGCTATTGCTCCTGATCGTAGTTTATAATATTCATTAGGACTGATTTCCTCCTCAGATTTGGTTGATTTTTTTTCGGTATTTACTGCAGGCTGTTGGACTACTTTTTCAGCCTTTTCCTTCAATTTTTGTTCAGCTTTCAGTCGACGTTTTAATTCGCTGAAAAATCATAGAAACAATGAAATGAACTATCTCCTCTAAAATGGTTTATAATAGGAGTTAAACCAACCGTGATCCAACTGCTGATGAATATTTTACTGATTTTGATACATAATTTACGTTCCTTTTGGCCAAGATTGGCAAAACTGTAGCAGTTCTAAAAATGAACATTTCGTCTTATTGTTTCACAAAATACTCACTTCTTAGAAATCTTTTCATTCGATGCTTCAGCCATTTCTCCGTAATACTAATAAGCTTTATATTATGTAAAGCAGTAATAATTTAGTTAAATATAACCTGTCAAGAAATCCACTTGAAATCCACGTTCAAACCAACTTCCAAATCTATCCAATGTCAATTGTCAATTTTGACATATAGCAAGCTAAGTGTGAGTCATGGAGATTAGAGACCAGGAGTACCATCGCCCTAGAATGTAGTGTCTCAGAAATATTGTCATACTAAGGAGGCGCTGCGATCGCTATGTTGTCTTAATGCCTAACCTCACGTTGTCACAATAGTGACAATACTCATAAACAGCTAACTTCACAAATACTACTTACCGACGACAGCGCGTTATAAAATTCTACAAATTTTCAGGGACAGGCGGGTAATCACTGACCTCAATAATACCACTGGACTGGCTGTTGTCAACGTGCTTTTGTGGCTGCTCGATATTCGCCATTTTGGCGCTGTCGGACGTAGCGAGACGTAGCGAGAGTTTGTGGTACTAAAACTAATGATGTCAATATCAGCGAGCAAATATCGATAACTTTTAATAATAAATTTTTACAATCAATAAAACTGTTTCAAATAAGGATTTTTATTTTTTTTAATTTTATTAATCAATAAACGTATCATCATAATTACTACTTATGTTATATTAACAACGAAAATGCAAAATTACTTTACAGTAAACAAACACTTCTCGCTGTTATTTGCAATATACGTAAAAATTAGTTCCCGGGACTCTCGCTAGTGGCGCTTCAAATGGACACAAAAGAATTGCTGTCAAACGCTTGGAACAGCCAGTCCAGTGGTATTATAGAGGTCAGTGTTTAGCATTGAGTTATAAAAGACTAGAGTAGCAATGTCTAACAAAAATATTGCAAAAAATGTGTCAACTTACGAGTTTAAAGTCGTAGCTTTGAAACTGATACATAAATATGTCAATCCGATCAAATAATGTATGTTGTCTCATTTTTTTCTAACGCCAAGCTAATTACGTTGGAAAGAGACAAGACATTGTCATCGACGAACGGTCAGGTGTTGTCATTAATCAACATAATTTCCCCAGAATGAATGAAGGTTTGATTTTTTTTCTTGCTGCACAAGGCTTGAATTAATTACTATGTAATATTGTTCGATGGGTCGTTCAATAGATTTAAAGACTTAGAAAAGTTGATAATGATGACTACGTACAGGGTAGATTAGGATGATTAAAAAAAGTGCGTAAATGTATATTATATTTATATTATGTATTTCAAAACTGTAAAATCAAGGTAAAATAAGTAATAACTATTGTTACGTACTACGGGTTCGGGATCCGAAATTATAAGCGTTTTTGCACCAAAGCTGTTTTAATATTATTGTTTTATTTTACAAAAAAAATATATTATAAAAAAAATATATTATAAAAATTTATTTATATTATAAAAATATGTCTGTCTATATTAAGGTAAAGTAAACCGTGAACGTGAGTGTGTTATTTTTTGGTTCAATGAGTGAGTATGATACAACAGTGCGTTTAACACAACAGACTTTAATAATAAATTTACACTTACACTATGGTATGGTATGGTAAGCACGGGCCGGTTTCCGCAACTCGACGACTTAGCGCCTATTTTGCGTGTGTGGGAATTTATTGTTCACTCCTACCACCCAAGCTCCTCCAGAAATTTAAGAAGTTTTTTAGGCTTCTTGAATATCTCCGGAAGTGCCCTCGGGGTGCCAAGATGTTGTGCCAGGTAAGCCGCTACACCTGGACAGTTTAAGAGTACATGTGTAGCCGTTTCTTCTGTCCCCATGCAAGCTCTGCACAGGGGGCTGTCTGTGATACCTATGTTAAAAAGATGCTTGTTATATAGCCCGTGTCCGGTCAGAGCCGCAGTTATTTGCCTAAGGTGGCGTCTGTCCATGTTTAATAGATTGTTTGCCAATTTGGCGTCAATAGTTGGCAGTGCCCCTTTGGCCTGTCTACACTCCTCTAGTTCGGACCATAGAGTGGCATGTTTACTTTTCATGCGTTGCCGGATTTGGCCTTTGAGCCAGCAAGATGGTAATGGTATAATTGGTTCAGCCCCAATGGCTGCCGTACTTGACCCCCTTCTTGCTAGCTCATCAGCCTTATCATTACCGCGTGTGTTGTTGTGACCTTTGATCCATTGTAGTGTGATGTCATTTTTTTCACCTACCTGCATCAAGATGTTATGGCATTCATAGATAATACCTGAAGTGGTTGTGCTACTATTTAGTGCCTGTAGTACTGACATGCTGTCTGATAGTATGCGAATTGGGGAATCCTGTACCCCCCGTTCCACGATTGCTCTGGCTGCCTCAAGTATACCTATACACTCCGCTTGAAACACTGTGTTATAGGTGCCTATGGGTAGTGATGTATTAAAATCTAGGTCTTCGGAAAAGATTCCGCTGCCTGTCCCAGTTTTCGTTTTTGAGCCGTCTGTGAAGATACTCAGGACTGTCCCATTGGGGGTTGCCTGTGGATCCTCTTCGAGCTGTATTTTGTATTTTTTGTCGAAAATATATTTTGTCTTTATCCCATCGTTAGGTGCTTCCATGAGAGGGATATCTTTGGCTATATCCTCCAAGATTTTTATATGAAGTGTGCCAGTTGTGCACAATAGTTTGTGGTTCTTTAATCGCACTGCCGTGGTTGCAGCTTCTTGTTGGATAAATAAGTGCAGTGGCAGGATGTTTAACATGGCCTCGATAGCCGCTGTTGGTGTTGTTGTCATGCAGCCTGTCACTGCCATGCACACTAGCCTTTGCCAACTTTGTAGCTTGGATTGTGCTGTGGTGAGAAGTGTTCTGCGCCACCATACTACGGAACCGTAGCATATCATGGGTCGGATGACCGCAGTGTAAAGCCATAAGGTCAGTTTGGGGTTGAGGCCCCAACTTTTTCCGATCATCCTGCGGCATTGCCAAAAGATGATACTGGTTTTGTTTAATTTGTTTTCTAGGTGTTTGTACCAGCTTAATTTACTATCTAGTATTACGCCAAGATATTTTACTTCTGTAGTTAGTTTCAGAGTTGAGTTAAAGAGTATCGGTAGGGTATAATTTCCCAAATCTCGTTTGTTCGTGAACATTACTAGTTCCGTTTTCTTCGGATTTATGGTTAGGTTTGTATTCTTTGCACCACCGTTCTACTAGTAACAGGGCTGTCTGTGCTAGTTCGCATAGTGTGCTTGTGAATTTGCCTGTTACGAGTATAGCTAGATCATCTGCATAGCCTATTGTATAATATCTATTGTTGTTTAGCAAGGTTATTAAGTCGTTGACTACTAAATTCCATAGAAGGGGCGATAACACCCCTCCTTGGGGGCATCCCTTGGCTACGATAGCACCTTGTCCGTTGCTGTTGTTGCTGATTCTTACTATTCTGTTTGCCAGCATGTTTCGAATCCAATTTGTAATGTAATGTACACTTACACTAACATACATAAGAGTACATACGTTATTCACTAAGCCCAACAATCCGGGAAATTCAAAATCAAATATTCTGGTCACATTAATGTGTAATCAATGACAAAACGATGTTTGAAAAATTTATTTCGTCTTATAATGTTTTTATGGATAATCTGAAGAAAATTTAACAAACTTACTTGTGAAAAGTAACACCACTTGCTTTATTTATCTTTTCAGACCGTGATTGGCAAACTTTTACTACACATTTCACCATTTTGTATTTTTTTATTGCCAAGCAATCACTCTTATGACATCAAGCTGACAACTGAGGTCTTATATGTCAGCGGACATATCCAACCTTGTCACGTACCGACGCCGTACATTGCGTATCTAGTCCTGTATAACATCATTGTGCTTTAGTATGAAGCGATGGTTCTCCTGGTCTCTAACCTCCATGGTGTGAGTTGTGACCAGATTTTAATTAAACATTATGCCAGCGGCTTGCCTCAATTCTGCTAAATTCTGCCAATTTTGTTTTTAATATATTATGTCGAAATTCTACAAAGGAATGAAGTCATAATTTATACGATTATATTAAGTACAATGTACTAATGATGTACAATGCTATGTACATGTATAAAAAAACCAGAAATACTATTTAAAATATTTATTAACGTATTGGCGATGCAAAGTCTCTAACTAGTTCTTCAAGTGTCAAAATTGTGAACTACTATACATACAAGTTACAACTCGAAAGAAAATATACATTTATTCAATGATATTCTAACAATAGATATGTTGTGAGCGCGCAATCGTGAAGACTCGAAAACGTCCTAATTGGGATGTATTGCCTTTAGTCTGTGTCATGCATGGCGACGAGTGGTACGCCTACGCTCAGTATATTATCTATACTCTTTGGGTACGCTGCTACAAAATTTAAAAACATGCTATCCTGTGTATTTAGGAAATGCACCAATTATGATACCAAAGTTAATAAAACACAAGGGATCTCATACCATATGTAAGAACGCAGTATACTTCGATTTATTAATATATTTCAATTATTTGCCTAATGTTCTGATATGTCATCGGTCGCTAGACTAATGTTTGTTTACATTGACGCGCAATTGACAACACTAGCTGTCTCTTTTTTTCTTATTGATTTTATCGACTATCCCCTTTCTATCATTTTGACTTGTAGTGAAATGTACCTTGAATGAAAAGTGTGTATGTGTGCTGCGCGGAACACTTTTTTCGGTTGTTTAGTGAGCGTATATCTGTCTATTAGAATATCATTGCATTTATTGGAAATTCTCCTAAATTATCGCACATTGCTTGTGAATGTTAAATGTTTTTAAGCATTTCCAGCGCAACTACACAAGTGTGTTTTATCATGTTAATTTTCTGCGATGATTTTATTTAATTCTGTCAAGAACTGCTATCTTTTCAGGTCAATCTGCTAGACCCTAAATTACGGTTCTAATTCTGCAAAATTTGCAGAATTCTGGTAAATCTGCAGTGAAGTATTCTTTTTCAACATCCAATGATATTTTAACTATAGATATGTTATACGCTCACTAAACAACCGAAAAAAGTGTTCCGCGCTGCACACATATACACTTTTCATTCAAGGTACATTTCACTACATGTCAAAATGATAGAAAGGGGATAGTCGATAAAATCAATAAGAAAAAAAGAGACAGCTAATGTTGTCAATTGCGCGTCAATGTAAACAAACATTAGTCTAGCGACCGATGACATATCAGAATATTAGGCAAATAATTGAAATATATTAATAAATCGAAGTATTCTGCGTTCTTACATGTGGTATGAGATCCCTTGTGTTTTATTAACTTTGGTATCATAATTGGTGCATTTCCTAAATACACAGGATGGCATTTTTTTAAATTTTGTAACAGCGTACCACTCGTCGCCATGCGGTGACACTGACTAAAGGCAATACGTCCTAATTAGGATGTTTTCGAGTTTTCACGATTGCGCGCTCATAACATATCTATAGTTAAAATATCATTGTCAACATCAAGCAATCTGTGCCACAGATAATAAAAACTTATTTATATTTTTTTTGAATGCATCGGATGCCAACGACATTGCCGTATTTTGCGGGTGTCTGTTTCTAAGCTGCAAACAGCTTAAAATCCATCATTCCAATATGTTTTCGCTAATACCCGAAGATCCTAATTCAATTCTATTCAATTATTTCCTTTAATGGCTTCCAGGAGCGCCAGTTGGGCACAATTGACTTCGCCAATGTCGCGTAGAATGGAGAATAGCCGAAGATCCTTCATCCTTTAATGAAGATATCAAAGATTTATTTATTGTGTATGTCACTTCGGAAACTACTTACCCTGGAGCCGAAAAATTATGAGAGTCATTAAGTTTTTTCACTACACTGATCTTCCCCTAGACTTTAGTGGAACTGTAAAAGCATCGACCCTAAAAGACATTTTATTTCCTTATACAATCCCATTATTATTATTGTCCTTTGGATAGGACATGATTACGCTTTGTTCTATTGATTGCATGGTTAAGTCCCTTCTTGAATATATCGATAATGAGAATGTTAACTATTATTTCTCCTACAAATTTTTGGGTATATGGGGATATTTTTAAGAAACACTCGACACAAAATGACTATTCAGTTAAGTCTCAATTCTTGTTAGGATCAGGAATGCACTAATTTTTCTTTGTTTATTTAATGGACATAGTTCTGTCAGGTTGATTTAATTATTATTTTTGTACAAAATTACATATTTTATTTTATATCCATTTACATTTACTTACATTATGGTGTTAAATTATTTAATATGGTGTTTTTTAAAGATTTTTATCTATATTCTATTAATTATTATCTATAATTTCTTTAATACCTGGCAATATTTGTATTGACATCACAGCTGTTCGTTTCATCTGCCTGTGCTCTGTATCGATAGATATAAATTTATTTTATTAAATATTAGACAGTGAGTGAGGTTTAATATTATTACCGAATAGCAGAAATAATCGAGTTACTATTATATATTTGTAATATTTATGTGCCAGGTTGGCGAAAGTTTTATAAAATAGTCAAATCGCATTTTTATTTCTCTTGCATTCTAGTGAACATGAAGTGCATGTACTCAGTGCTACGATCTTGTGATAATCTGTTTTTGTTTTTGTATTTTGTTATTTATTGCAGGTACAATCTTATGTAGACCGTTGTTACGAAGATCAATTGCAAAAGTTACTACAATACTATGCCTCTTTTTGGTAAATCTCAGAAGAGCCCTGCGGAGTTAGTGAGATCCTTAAAAGATGCGGTTACAGCATTAGAAAGAGGTGATAAAAAAGCTGAAAAAGCTCAAGAAGATGTTAGCAAAAACTTGGTAGGTTATTTATTTTTGACAGTTATTTTGATAATAATACTCTGTGAAATTAATATAACCTTTTTCATATACAGGTTTTAATCAAGAACATGCTCTATGGTACTTCTGATGCAGAACCACAAACTGATATTATTGTAGCCCAACTTGCACAGGAGCTTTATAATACAAATCTGCTACTTCTTCTGATTCAAGTAATATAATTCTATATTAAGTGAAGTTTTTTAAATTTCCTTTTTGTTAAATTTTACATATTTTTTAGAATTTAAATCGGATTGACTTTGAAGGCAAGAAAGATGTAGCCCAAGTGTTCAACAATGTATTAAGGCGTCAAATAGGCACTCGATCCCCTACAGTTGAATATATTTGTACTAAGCCAGAAATATTGTTTACTCTGATGTCTGGGTATGTAATTAAAATTATAACTTAAATGTTGCATCTAAAATGTGTGCAGTTCTCAGAAGCATGTTTTAAAAAAACCATCAATGCCAAATTTACTTCCTTATAATATCTATTACTTTTACTTTTCAGATATGAACACCAAGAAATAGCTTCAAACTGTGGAACTATGTTACGCGAATGTGCTAGATATGAAGCCCTAGCCAAAATAATGTTGTATTCAGATGACTTTTACAATTTTTTCCGTTATGTAGAAGTGTCCACTTTTGATATTGCCTCCGATGCCTTTTCTACTTTTAAGGTTGGCATTTTTTTTTAGCTTTAGATGTAAAATATTTGTACATAATTAACGGCTTAAAACTTTACAGTAAATTATTTAGTTCTCATTCAATTATTTAAAAAAAAATATTCAAGTGATTATAACTTGTATGGTTTTTTTTAATCAAAAATTGATTTACTATTCATATTCTCATTAGTCAAATATATATGCTGAATGCATATAAAAAACAAGACACAAAGACTCCATGTATTTCTTGTTTTGTAGTAGCCTCGTTTAGTTTCTAAGGGCTTACAAAAGTTTATAAAATGATATTATAAATATAAATCATGCATACCATAGCATAGGTATTACATAATTTATACATCAAACTGACCAGTTCTTGTACTCATCACAATAATTCTGTTAAGTGATGCTATATATTATATTTAGTAAAATCTATCAAATAAAATTCTCTATAAGATAGGAATAAATAACTTAACATTGTCAAGGATCCTTAACAAATCTTAAAGGTTTTTTTTTTAAATAGAGCATTTACAATAGTCCTATTTGTTGTCTGAACTATCTAGTTTAATATTTAAATTGTTATTTGCCTTTTAGGAATTATTAACTCGACATAAAATATTATGTGCTGAGTTTTTAGAAGCAAACTATGATAAGGTGTTTAGTCATTACCAGCGGCTATTGAATTCTGAAAATTATGTAACTCGACGGCAGAGCTTGAAGTTACTTGGAGAGTTGCTTCTAGATCGACACAACTTTTCTATTATGACTCGCTATATTACCAATCCTGATAACCTTAAGCTTATGATGAACATGCTTAAAGAGAAGTCACGTAACATTCAATTTGAAGCGTTCCATGTTTTTAAGGTAATTTTTTTTATTATGTACTACACAAAAATATATACATTTATAACTATAAGCAAATGCAGTGTGTAGAAAGGATGACTTATCTTTTTAAAAGATTTCTACTGGAAATCCTCAAGAGAAAAGTGTGAGAAAAGGAAATAATAGTAATAATTAGGTGTGGTGTAGGAGCAAACTACAAACATACATAATATTATATACACACAAACATAAAATATTTTTGTGTTTAATTATTGCATTTTTTTTCTCTTTTTTGGTTGTTGTTAAAAATTTATCAATTTGTTATGAAAGTGCTGTCTAAAATGTTGGACTAATAAAAATATATCTTCATCAAATATCAATAACAAAAGTTTTGCTCATTATTGCAGGTATTTGTAGCAAATCCTAATAAACCTAAACCAATATTGGACATTTTGCTAAGAAATCAGGACAAGTTGGTAGATTTCCTTACTAAGTTCCATACAGACCGTTCAGAAGATGAACAATTTAACGACGAGAAAGCTTATCTAATAAAGCAAATCAAAGAACTCAAGCCATTAGAACACTAACATTTATTTTATTGCATTTTAATAAATCGCCACTTCCTCCTCAAAAGAAGTTAGTTATAGATGCTATTATATTTAAACGCTTCTAAGTCACCAGAGGGTCGCGCTGGAGCTCTGCCGAGGTCTCGCAGGAGTTACATTCGGTCTGTGATGAATCAGGGATGAAGGTATAAGTGCTACGAGCAAATTAACATTTTTTAAAGATTTGTAGGGATTAGCATTATTTTAATGGTTTCACTTATATATTTTGTAAGTTGTTAAAACAATTTTTTTAGTTTTTATGACGTATTCAGTGACAGTTCCTAAGTCACAATGGAAATAATATATTATATCGCATTCGCCTACGATACGAACTATTGTTGGAACAACAGCATAGGCAACGAAAATGGGAAAGTCGAGATCTAAAGACTTGTAAATATGACATCTTATTTTTGTTTATTTTTACTCTCAATATCAGATAGATTGTTGAATATGAAGGAAAATATATTTTATATATTGTCAGTATTGGTTATTTATTATGCGATAGTAATAATTATTGTTCTTTGTTTGTGTACGACATTACTTGATGAAATTCGCGTAAGTGCTTAAACTTTATAATAGGATTTGCAATTTTTCACAAATATTTTTGTATGTATCGCCGAAATTTCTTTATATATCCTATATTTTAAAATTATTTTTATTTTGTCAGTGTCATTAATGCAGTCACATTTTTGAAACTGAATAAAATATTTGTATCATTTTATTTGTTTGATTTTTTCTATCCTCAGTCAATTATTATTGTATTCAGCTATATTTAACGTCTCACTACTGGGCACGGGTCTCCCTTCAGTACGAAGGGGATCAGGCCATAGTCCACCACGCTGGCCTAGTGCGGGTTGGCGGACTTCACATGTCTTTCGAAAACATGCTAGGTTCTCTGTCATGTAGGTTTCCTCGCGATGTTTTCCTTCATCGTATTAAGGGAATCGTAGGCAAGTGGTAATCATTACACAAATGATTCGCACATGAAAATATCAGAGGTGCGAGACCCGGAATAGAATCCGCATCACTCGGTTATCCAAGCTAGCGCATTACTGGAATACCTTCGATTATGTGGGATAAAGTTAGATCAATATTGGCACCAAATCAGTAAAAAAGGATATATTACTATCATATTTTTATTAGACAAGCAATCTGCTGTACAATTTGACTTACTATGCACGTGTTATGTAAGTTTAATTATTTTTTATCACAAAAAAGGCATAACATATACATACCAATAAAATTTGACACTTGATTACTGAACTTATGATATTGAATAGTTAAAAGGGCCAGTTTAAAAACAAACAGTCGATTTTCTTGGCATACGACAAACTCACGTTATAAGATATTATTTACAAAAATTTCAGCCATATTACACACAAAGTACTATAATAGCTATTATTTTCATGATAAATAACATTTATCTACATTTATATTTCATAAAAAACTAAGATTATTAATATTATAGTCATCATAATAGAAGTACATAAGGAAGTAAAATAAATTGCCTTTTGACAACAATATATTATGCGTTTTACTCAAAATCATTTACAAAATAATAGAAAATATACAAAAACTGTTATATTGCTAAAAAATTTGACATAAGATGGAAAATATCTATATTTAGGAATTTATTATTATACTAAGTTACTAAAAATGTTTTATTTACATAGTTCATTATGTTGTATGTGTTTTTAAATTAGGCTTTGTATACACTAAGAATTACGCTTCTGAATCTGATTATGTTACAAAGATTGTTCCGTTAGCTTCTTACAAATTGGGTAAAGAAGGGCAGTGTTTTAAAAATTATTCTATTGTCACAATGCGTTGTAAAAACTTCTATACATTTATTTAGGACAAGATATTTTATCATATTTTAACACTAATTCTGATGTTAATTTTAATAAAATATCAAGCATATCGAAATCTTTGAACAAATAAAAAATATTGGTATATTTATTATATGTTACAATATACTTTAATATGGTTCTATTAAAATTGCTTCGCTAGCAAATATTAGAAAACATTTAATAACATTTGTCATATTATTCTAACTAACGTTTACTAGCATTCTGCTGTGTGGAAGCTTCACGATTTACATTCCATAATTTAATTTTGTCTTGTAAACTAATGCATAATTTCACCCTAAATCATTGAGTTTACCCAATTATATTTACATTATTTTTAAATAAAACTTCATATTATTTCTAATTCATTTATAAGACATGCAGTTAGTTCTAAAAATGATGTCCAATATCCTTCAATAAATACACGATATTCTATTATTTTCAGATTGAACAATCTCTATGATGATTTTAATCTCTTAACTATTAACATAATTATTCCTCACAGAGTGGTTTGTATACCATCCTTGAAAAATTAAATAAATACTATAACCCAAAAATATTAGATGAGTAACTAAATACATTTTTGTATAAAAAAAATATAATATATTTTGTTACTCAGACCTTAGTACATCTAAAACGTTGCAACATTTATTAAATCACTACTAACTAGAAATTAAAAAATTGTTATCATATTAGAGTTACTAATCTGTGAAATTTGTTTTTTTTTTAATTTTCTATTCCTAATTTAACTACCATTGTTGCCATTGTTGGCATGAATAACTACAGATTGTGTACAAGCTTTATTTTAAATCCACATTATTTAAAGAGATCAATCATTAAATAAAATCAATAACACTATTCTTATGAACTGTACAACACTTGCTATTAACAACTGGCATAGTATATTCTTAACAATATAATTTTCTTAAATATACTTATTTTATACACAGATATTTTATAATTTAGTTTAACCATAGCATAGCTAAGAAAATCTTAATTCAATTAATTGTTATCTCTACAATGCACGTTAGATGAAAAATTCGTCGCTCTTAGAATGTTTTGACGTTACAAATTAATAATTAAAAATTTAAGTTCTTTTTAAAAATCAATAAAATATACATTTTTTCAATAAAAAAAAAATATATGTTTAATGACAAATTAATCAGAAAAATCCAAAACAATCTTGGTTGAATAGTGAATACTGAATGATCATTGTAGAATGTAGAGTCATTGAATTATGATTGTTATTCTTTCAGAATTACTCAAAATTTTCCGTTTTCAAAAAATAAAAGTAGGAAAGTCTAAAAGATACTAAACCTTATGTATAATATAATATTTTATTATTATATTATAAAATATAAGGTTTAGTATTAACTTTTTTTTTTATTTCATTCTGAATTAGTGCTTGACTACGTTCCACCTGATGGTAAGTAGTAACGTAGTCGTAGATGGTAAGTCGCACTAATTCAGTAGCCACCTATTCACTTTAATTTGAAAGACTTAAAGGTTAATTATTAATGTTAAAAACATACAAAATATATACTAATAGGCAGTGGTAGCCCAGTGGTAACGCGTTTGCTTTAGTAACTTTGTGAAGCAGATTCAAATCCCGAGTCTTGCACGTCTTATATCATGTGCGATTCATTTCTAACATGATTACCACTTGTTGTACAGTGAAGGATGTCCTGCATGTCCCTAGAGAGAACTAGTCGAAAAACATGTCCGCCATTGTATTGTCGATTGTATTGATGACTGATAGTGATGTAATACCTTGTATGGAAGGGAAACCCACATCCAGAAGTGGGACGTTGAAAAGGGTTGAATAAAGGCACCGTTTTGAAATAAAAAATATAGAGTTGAAACTTGAACCTTTAAAATAAAAAAGTAAACTCCACTAGGAGTCACAAGTGTGAGCAATATGGGTTTATAATTACTTTGATGTAAAAGAATTAGCATTAATAAAACAATAAAAGTGAAGTCAAACTCAATCAGTATTCGGGAGCACCCCCGCAGCTTTCAACAGCAATATGAAACTAAAAATAAATTGAAAAATGGAGTGGTAATGGATTTCTGTACATATTTTTGTTATTCCATCATGCTACAATTGCCTGGACGGATTTGAATGAAAAGTATGCACTCAAATATACATAGCATAAACAGGCAATTGTTACTAATAAATTTAGCCGAATGGTCAAAAAATGCCTTTTCCTTATAAATATATTTCTTCTGCTTACACAAGCACTGTGTGACTGAACACCTCTTCAACGGCTAGACCGAATTTGTTTTAAATTTTTTGTGTGTGTTCAAGTGGATTCCAGAATGGTTTAAATTAACAAATTTGTTCCACTGCAAAATGTTTTTTTTTAAATAAATTTGTTATTTATATATTTACACAATAATTAATTACATATTTATATTATAAATCAGTCGTTGCTAGGCATCATGTCGTTTTGCGCATGCGCACTAAAACATTTCCCCGGGAGCAAGAGTTTATAATTTTTTTCATTAAAACGATCCAGATTACGATCACTTATTCAAAAAAGCTTGAAATTTTCGGATTTAAGACGAATGTACAGGAAAAGTTAAGAGCTTCACATTGTTTTGGCAAGACCAATCATTATGTACATCATGAACTGTTTTAAAATGATAACAAAATATTTGAATCAATATATGAAACATATTTTAACTTAACTTTCAATAATTTCTTTTAGTGTTGATATACAAGGTTTATACTTATGTTTTTTTTTATCTTCTGCAACTAAAGTGGGCAACTTTGGTCAACTTTGGAGAGCGACAACGTCTTGGTGTATTTAAATACACTTAAGTATGGATGGGAGCACGTCAATTAAAAAATATATACATTATCAAATTTCAGAAAATATGAGCGGCGAGACGTTAACATCAGTCAGTGGATGTTCCATTGAAATTATTTGCTAGTTGCATTTACAACATAATTGTATCACGTCGTATTTCATCTGTCAGTGTTCAGTCAAGTATCTTTAAGAAAGATTTTTTACATATATTGCTATACAATTGATATTAAACATTTATCTTGAAGAAATTATAGTTTGGGTTGTCATATATTTTAGACACGCGACATTTTGTCAATCCTAGTTCAAGGATATATCTTAAGACTTACCCTCGCTCGGGTTCTTCTCTAAGGACGTAGTTAGTATGGAGTAGTAACGGTAGATCCATACTAATATTATAAATGCGAAAGTAACTCTGTCTGTCTGTCTGTCTGTCTGTTACCTTTTCACGCCTAAACCACCCAACCGATTTTGCTGAAATTTGGTATGTAGATAGTTTGCATTCATGAAAAGGAAATAGGCATATTATTTTTTGGAAATTCAACCCCTAAAAGGGTTAAAAGGGGTGGCAAAGTTTGTATGAGAAAAATATTTTTATTGCACATTTTTGCATGAAACTTTGATTTAATGCTTTTTAGTACAAATGATGAAACACGTATTTCAGGGTTTTTCGAAATTCACCCCCATTGGGGGTTAAAGGGGGTGGCTAAGTTTGTATGGGAAATTTAATTCTATTGAAATATTTTGCGTGACACTGAAATAATGCTCTGCAATACAAATTATAAGATACATATCTAAGCGTTTTTTGAAAATCAACCCCTATGGGGGTTAACGGGGGTGGCACAATTTGCGTAGGAAAAATATTTAATAGTAATTTTTACCATAAGTCCATAACAATGAACCACGTACATCAGTTTATCATTAACGAAAAACACAAAGAAATTATGATACACATAGTAGCAAAATTGGTTAAAAATAGGAAATAAGTTTTAGAAAGCGCAGCAGTGGCGGCACGGCAGGATGCTACACAGTAGTTTTCAGAAAAGAGGGCCAGAACTTTAAATGGGGAATAAGTCCTTGGTACATTATAAGTAACAGTATATAAGCAAAAATGTTTATTTTATTCACTCTTAGCGCGAGCGAAGCCGCGGGCACCGCTAGTAGGCTATATATTAGTACATAAATACATATAAACTTACACCCCCTTTTCATCCCCTTAAGGGATGATTTCCGGAATAAAAACTACTTCCTACTACGTCCTTTCTTAGGTCTCAAACTATCTTAATACCTAATTGAATCTACATTAGTTCAGATTTTTAGTTTATCTAGTACATACAAACATACAAAAAATTCTCTTTACGATAAAGCTAGTCTAGGTCATATTGACATAATATTTTATATTATCTTAAATAAATTACAAAATTGAATAGCTCAAAAATATGGCCAACGTCAAAAATCGAGGGGAGGCGGAAAGTAATCACATTCTGAATATATTTGATCGTCCATTACCAAATATAACACAGAACGTTACATTAAAATATACATAATCAACAAGATGGTTAGTCTGTCCTGTTGGGTATTTAATATTTATCCTACTATCTCACTTCTTTATGTTTGCTATTGAGGATTTAGGAACCTATTTGTACATAATGAGAAAATTTCTTATAAATAGTCTTCTTTAGTGTAAAATGTGACTATGACTTTCATTCCACATTAAAATAGTTTTTACTTTTAAAAGTCCATCATTAGAGGTCAATCTCCACATTTTGGTTCCACATGGACTTAGCTCATGATGATGAGTTGTCCGGTGTTGTTCGCGTAGACCAGCCCCTGCCCGGGCTGCGGCGCCCAGCGCAGGCAGTTGAGGCTGGTGAAGCCGTGCTCCCATGTCTGATCCAACTCTTTGATCGGAGACAGACCGGTTCGACTTGAACTTTCTGTAATTAATTATGTGTAAGTTTAGGTTCCCTAAGACAAGTGGTAATGATGGCTTTACGCTTAGCTTATGTTATTCATCGAGATTCGATTAGTTGAACCATTAACAATTTCTCACAATAAATATAATATTTCCAATGAGCATTGTATCATAGTTTAAGAGTAGAGAAGTAGGGTATCTCCGCCCTCCGGCCCAATTTGCGATATAAATGCCTACCGTACTTGCCTGTCTCAGGGTTGTCACTGTAGCTAAACTTTAATGCAGTGCTCAAAAATTGGCAAGGCCGAATTGAATGGCCGGGAAGTTGTATTTTTTACTTGTGCTGACTGGGTTGCATTGAGATCTACATCATATATATTTTTTAGATTTTATACTCTTATATTTTAAAACATTAAGAACAATATATTTTGTTTTTTATTTTTGACTAAACAAACATAAAATAATACAAACACATCTATTGAATCAAACACTTATTACAAAATTAAAAATTAACTACAGAAAAATACTTTTTCCGTATTTTTCTGTAAAGCCGTAACGCACGAGCCTGGTGTTAGCCTTGACTGGCGCACTGATAAACGGTTCGAAATATTGTTTGAGTGTGCGTGCGGCGACGTAAAGATACTATGGCGCACACATACAAGCCGCGCGCGGTGCGTTTGTATGAAGATACCCTACTTCTAACTCTTTATACTATGATTGTATTGATTGAATAATCAACTATAATAAGTAAAAATATATATGTATAATGTATATGTGCAAACCTAGTGGGTCGAGGCGGTAGAGCAGCGCGAAGACGTTGGTGCGCGCATGCGCGGCGGAGGTGAAGCGGCGCGAGCCCAGCCCCACGGCCAGGTGGCGCGCCGTGGGCGACAGCGCCACCGACACCGGGATCTGCTCCAACACCGCCGTGTGAAGGCACTGCCCCAGCCGCGACCACTCCAGCGAGTACACGCCTGCACATCATCCGTACGTCAGTACATATAAAATAAAATTGAAGTGCCTGTTTTTAATTTGAAATTGACAGCTTTTCACGGTAAATTTTTTGTCCGTCTGACTTTTTGTTTGTTCCGGCTAATCTCTGAAACGGCTGGACCGATCTTGCCGGGACTTTCACTCGCAGATACCTAATGTTAGTGCCCCCGCAAACAGCGAACATCGATCAACCGATAGTTTGGTTGGGTAAGCGCGCAAACTAACCCGAATAAACTGTTGGGTTTGTTAGGTGCCATCCCACCGCAACATTACAGATTACTACGTTCATCGCGTATTTGATTGACATCTATTTTTTATTAATTATTATAAGTAGGAGAGTATGGCCAGGTTGCCATTTAAAATTTGACCGCCAGTATTTTTAATTAATATTAATTAAATTAACAAAAAACAAAAACCGACTTCAAAACTAAACAAATCTAAACTAAAAAGTAGAAAATAATACTTTTAAGAACTTCGTTAATTTTGAAGTCGGTGCCAGCCAAGACGGATAGATTTATCTTGCCTTTGCAATGGACTTTCGAACGGTATTTTGATTATGTTTACAAATATAGATATAGATTAATCGAATATGTGTATATTTAAGGTTATTTTGCTTTGGCTGGCACCGACTTCTAAATTAACGAAGTTCTTAAAAGTATTATTTTCTACTTTTTAGTTTAGATTTGTTTAGTTTTGAAGTCGGTTTTTGTTTTTTGTTAAAAATAATTTATTTTCAAATTTTTAGCGGAAAGTAGATACTTATTTTGTTTATGTACAAAAAAGAATTTTCCAAATCGGTCCAGCCATCTTCGAGTAATGGGGAACATACATAAAAAAAGTCCGCAACGAATTGAGAACCTCCTCCTTTTTTGAAGTCGGTTAATAAGAGCCTGAAAGAATTTACCTATCGGTCTATAATTACGTATAATTTTGAAAGAATTTTCTTTTAACTCCTAACCGTTGAGGAGTTGTACCTTCCATCATTAGCTCAACCACAGGAGATGATGATTATCAGACGCAAATACTTGAACAGCTTTAGAAAATATGTGAAAAACGTAATAAGTGCCTATAAAATTTGAGAGTTGTCTTCGATTTCCCTGGGATCCCATCATCAGATCGTGACTTGGTGACTATGGGACCAACTAGAAACTATACCCTTTCAAACAAAAAAAGAATTTTCCAAATCGGTCCAGCCATCGTCGAGTAATCGGGGAACATACATAGAAAAAAAAAAAAAAAAAAAAAGTCCCCGACGAATTGAGAACCTCCTCCTTTTTTTGAAGTCGGTTAATAAAAATAATATATGTCTAGATATATTTCTGTGAAATTGAGTATAGTTTATTGAAATACCTAATCAAGGATTTTTTTTCCCAAAAGACAATATTACTAAGTTGGCCAGACTCAGCAGATTATTCAGATTTTAATTATGAAATGATTATGTGATTAAGAACGTTACCTCCTTGACTATAAACATGACATTCCGGTGTCAAAACTCGACAAAATTGAAAGTCTGGCTGACTGAACAGTACGTAGTGTGCGCGCGTGGAAGCGCGTCTAACTGATTAAGCAGTCGGTCGATAGTTGGCAGACTGTTTAGTTTTCAGGCAATCGTATTTTCTCCGGCGTACTTTTTCCGGCCGGACCAAATCGTTTTAATGTGCGCACTTCCATACGTCTCTCTACATACTGATTAAGCAACCAACTAAACTATCGGTCGATCGAAGGTCCGTAGTTTGCGGGGGCTGTTAGAAGTAGTAACTTAAGCTAGGTACTTTATTTTATAATAAAAATAAAATAATAAAAACCGTTCAATCATCAATCATCAATTTATTTTGATTTACGCCCAGCGAAGCGGCCCGAGTTTGCTAGTGCATATTAAGAGTTTGCCACAAGCTACCCTAGAGGCTTATAGAGAGACACCATAGACCGCAGATCTCCCGAAGGAAACGACATTTGTTCCCCGCCTCTGGCTTGCCTTCATTGCCCTGACAAGAACCATGTGACCCACCAAAGAGGTTGAAGTGCTTAATCCCCATATTAACGGGGAAACCCGCTCACGAGCACACTCGCGATGGTCAAACCGATACACTTTCTACAATCAACTCCGACCACACCCATGTTAATGCACTATGCCGCTTTCTGTGATGCCATCTAGTAGGAGGCGAGTTACCGCCCGCCAAATATTGAATCTTGATCCCACATTACATTATATAGTCCCTATTATCCGAAGGCCATCGTTGGGAAATTAGTTAGTATGGTTACTTAGAAATGGATCATCGTTACATTAAACACACTTAAATTTCTTATTGTACTGGTTGTACTTTCTGGAGCTTTGTCCACAGTCCCAATGAAGGTGGTTTAAATTCCAAAGAGATACAAAAAATAATAAGAGCTGATAATGCCACAAGTGTACTCTCTGTCTCTTTTACTTTCAAATTCCGATAGGGCGATGAGGACAAGCGAGGTACACTAGACTGTTATGTATATGTATCCAATTGTTGGGCACGGGCATCCCTTCAATACGAGGGGGATCAGGCCATAGTCTACCACGCTAACGAGGTGCAGGTTGACGAACTTCACATATCTTTCGAAAACTTGCTAGGTTCTCTCAAACATGCAGGTTTCCTCACGATGTTTTCCTTCACCGTAAGACAAGTGGTAATCATGTTTGAATACACACTTTCATTTACATTTCACATTCACGAAGTTTTAAGATTTACAGTTATAATTGGAACTTACCACTTTTTGAAGATGGCACAGTGCTTCAACTTCAAAACCATACGCGATCAGAGTTATTTCACAGTTTGTTTTTGACGAGTATTACATTTGACAGCTTTTCCCTTAAAATCAATGATTGACACCCTATTGGCTATTGTAAACATACACTTACACTAAATACATTTTCAACTAACATTCAAAAAAGTGGTTTGACATTTTATACGTCGATTATATTACGCCTAACTAACTACTAACTCACCTAACCAGTGATTATTATTTCTAAATCTTGGAACTGCGAGCATGGCGACCAGTAGTCTCCCATCCTTTGATATGTCAATGCTTGCGTCGTTATGTATTCTACACCTCTGCACTACTACGTTCTTAGAACCTGATAAATTATAAATTTAATACTTATAACTTCATAACACTAGGTTCTAGGAATATATTAAAAATGTAACAGTAGTCAATTTAGATTCATTGGATGATAAATATCTCGCAAATTTAATTAAAGTTGGTAAAAAGTAAAGTACTGTATTTACTCATTAACAGTATATATTTTTTTCTAATTAATAGCGTTTGTATGTCATCGTATTTCTATAAAAACAAAGGTTACTTGGAGGCCGTTCCAAATTTCCAAACTTGTTAGAAAAATTACTGTCGAGAATCGGGATACATATCTTTAAATTATCCCAGCAGGAAGATGAAGTTTGGTAGTGATTGGAAATTTGAACGCGCTAAAGCTACCGATACTGCTAGTAGTCTATGAATAGGTACTCACTGTCACCGATATCAGGGGTGTTACCAGTAGTGAAGTCCCAGGCTTGCACGCGGTGAGAGGGCGCAGGGAGTGCCTCCGAGATGATGTTGGCGTCTAGCAGGCCTGCCATGCCACCCATACGCCGTATGCTGACGCCCCCAGGCACACCACCGCCCGAACCACCCCCACCCCCCGGGCCACCACCACCTCCCCCCGATCCCCCGTTACCGCCTCCCCCGTTCTCTCCGTTGCCCTCTTCCTCGAGTACCATTGCATTCTAGTAAATAAAAAAAACTCAATAAATATTACACTTTCTAATATCCAAGAAATTTATTGGACTGTATTAGTAAAAAGCCTAGACCGCACTCATCGCGTTAAAATATTATTCGCGAATACCTAGGTACTTAGAGCGAATTCGCAAACACATTCCTCCGCCGTCAATAAACTCTTGCTGATCAGTTAATCATACAGATTTCAGTCGGCCCACAGACATCGTGCATAGCGGCATTTATTTGAGCTTATACATTGCAAACGCTGGCTAAACTCTACAAGGTAGATTAAAATAATGTACTACAGTATTGTACACCTTAAAAAGCTCTACAAAAAAGTCCGCGATGGCATATAGCTATCTCTAAGAGATAGCCCACAATAACCATTTTTTATCCTTTACGTTTTACGAGAAATATTGGCTTATTTAGGAAGCGATTTTAAGCAATACATAATTAATTCTTATCCAATTAAGTACCTTAAATAAATTGGTGCATTTAATATAGATCAACATGGCCCTTTACAGCATGTAATTTAAGTGAGTATTTTTCGAAGATATTACAGTTTTAAAATGCATATGGACATAGCGGTTGCGGCGGTATCGGCCGGGGGGCCGGCGCGTCGCAAGCGTTTATCGGTGCTCGCTAGCGAGTAAAATAATAATTATTTGCTTTTAGCGCGAGAACGTAATCCGTATTTATAAGTACGTTAAGATAAATAAAATATATATTCGAAATTGTGTGATAGTATTTAAATACTAAAGTGAATTTTTTAAGACAAAACGCGTTTATCAGTGCGACAATTTTTTCGAAATTGTATAGATAGGATTATATTAAAACCATAATTTATCAATAGTATTTATTCTATTAAGATCTGGGTTTAAATTTAGTGTTAAGGCAATTTAGTATAAAGGCAAGTATTTTTAATTATAGAAAATCGTAGTTTAGTGTCTCTATGTCTGTCCGTCTGTTCGTTCCGGCTAATTCCTGGAATAGCTGGATCGATTTTGACGGGACATTCACTCGCAAATAGCTAATGTTATAAGAGGTAACGACGGCTACTTTTATTTTATTAAAAACATATAAAAATCATTTTATTTTAACTTACGCCCAGCGAAACTGGCCGGGTTTGCTAGTGTAATATTAATGGTTTTGTCACACTTACTCACTTGGGCCATTATAATCGGTTGTAAATACTCATGAATCCTCGGTAGCCTCTGCGTCTGGTTCCCTTGTGCATCTGGGTTGTTTATGCTGAGATCGCCCACTTGCATCAGCGGCACCGACGCGCCACCTATGACTGCATGAAACTGTCCCGTCTCTTCCGAAGGTATATTCGCGGAACCTCTAGGTACATATAATTGCGGTCTATAACCCACGGTAGGGAATGGACGACTACGGTTGGGAGGGTCTGAGTTACTCGGTGGTCGATTTTCATTGCTATTTTCGTGATCTGGATGTAAACTGAACATTTCGCGAACAGAGGACGGAGTGTATAACCGAATCGTCTGTATGCGTCTGAATCTATTTCGCGCGGCGTTTCTTAATCTTACAGCTTGCATGTGTGCCGTTCTGATTAGGTTAATCCTTTGTTCAAAATCGTTCAAAATATTTGGTGGATCTTGGCTTAGATATCTCGGCGGGACAGAATCTTCGATTGAAATACCACAAGGGCCAATAATATATGGATGAGTGCTTTGAGATTCACTTCGTTGTGACGATGCTCTACCTCTGCTGGGAGGTAGCCGTAAGTTAGGAATTCTGTGAGAAGACACTGGCGGCAGTGCTTTCTTTTTAATTAATGGATGAACACTAGGATTTGTTCTGTGCAATGCTTTCAATCGCCTACTCTCTAAATATAATTCACGTCTATTTCTGGCAGTTGCAGAGTTATTTCTATTAGCCGCAGCTATTTGAACGGCGAGACGATTACTCCATTGTTGAGATGCATCACTTTGTGTCACAGTTGTTGAAGCAGGCAGATTTGTGTTTGCACGTGTATTGCTATCGTTTGACGTTGACTGCGATGTTGTCGGACTTTCTTTTTTCATACGTTTACTTTTTTGTAAGCGGTCTTCTTCTGTTTCGCTTAAATGAGGAGATTCATCACCGTCTACGTTGACCGGACCTGTATGGTCTTCATTTTCTAGGCGAACGACATTTAAAGTATCTATAGTTTGTGATGGCGAATTACCGCGACCATTGTTTCTATTCGACAATAACATGAGGCAAGTTATCGCTAATGCTTTTTTCAGAGTACGAAGCATGGTAATAATAAGTTGACTCAGGCCTCGCTCTTCCAAGCACATCATCATCATATTAAACATCACAGACAGAACTTGCATAGCTCGCATGCGAATTTCATGTCTAGTTGTACTTATTTCTATAGTTCGAACAAAATCCCTACGCGGTCTATTCGAGTATCTATTAGATAGACGGCTTGCAGCAGCATTACGTGATCGCCGCCTAAATTCGTCTTCGGGCCGCCACCTGTAACTCGACTGTAATCTTCTTCTTAAAGACGGCGAAGCTCGAACATTTGGTCTAATCTGTGGTCTTGGCCCAGGACGATTTTCACGTGTGTTTTCTCTAGAAGTTCCTTGTTCTGGATCATTTGTTTCAGTTTCTTCATT
Organism: Boloria euphrosyne; assembly: GCA_951802675.2. Lineage (NCBI taxonomy): Eukaryota > Metazoa > Arthropoda > Insecta > Lepidoptera > Nymphalidae > Boloria > Boloria euphrosyne. The sequence continues at coordinate 10,159,614 of OX637873.1, read as the reverse complement.
TGTTGGTTCGTCTTGCACCGATTCACTGTTTCTAGGGTTATCTGAAGTTCCGTGATTATTAATGCCTTGTGTTCTTGAACATCTGTTTGGACGTGTGATATTCTCTGTCATTTCAGTAAGCATCATACATCTTTCAAGTAACGATCTCGTGTAATAGCTTGGGACATCTTGTCGACCAGTTTCTCTGTGCAACATAAAAATGCGCCGCCGTAAATTCTCCCACAAACCGCGCAATTCAGGTATTGTACTGCGATTGCCACGCAGCCACATATTAGTTAGGTGCATGGTATGTTTTTGCAAAGCATTAACACCACCTCTAACTTTTCTGAAAGCTTCACTCGGTGGAATCGTACACCCGCTAATACAGAAGTTATCTCTGCTTGTAGATGGTCTAGGGTTAAAATCACTGCTGCTTTGATTAGACGTTTCGGTAGTTTCCGGATTTTCACTTCTAGAGGTACTCGGACCTTCTCCTGCATTATCATTTTGCGTCTGAACGCGAAAACGACTGCTATTAGTCGATACGTTTAAACCACCTGAATCACGAGTCGACGTTTGTGATCGGGCTTCACCTAAATCGAAAACAAGCCTACCCGGTGGAAGTGTAAATCTCTCTGAAGATCCTGAAGGTTCGTTGGAGGGCCTTTCTGACCCTCTATCGTCTTCCCTAAAAGTAGAGTTTCGTGTTCTAAAAATGTTTACTTCTGGGGATTGGTCGCTGTCGGACTCTGAACTTGACGAGAAAAATCTGGACTGCATATGCGAACTAAATTGGCGAACTCTTTGTGAATCTGCCGTTTCACTTTCATTGTTGTCTTCCGATTGAGTCCTGGATGACCTTCTACGACGGGGCAAGTCGTCTTCAATGTTTATATTAGAAAGAGACATGTTGGTGATTAAATTTAACAGTCTCGTACCGGAATCTCTTAAAATATCTCTGATTAGATCTAAGCTTTCATTTATAGTTTGAGCATCTGCGGGCGAGGCTTGGGTTTGTGAAGAGGAATAAGAAGTCGACGGCCTCGGGTTTGACGTATCCGATGAAGTCGTCGGTGGATCTTGCCGGGATGCGTTTGACGAAGTATTATCAGCAAAAGTCGAATTTTCATTTGGTACTGAAACGAAAATCCTGCGATTTCCCCATCTCCGAGGGGAAAGATCTAGAACAGATGAGGAATCGGGTCTATATGCTGGGAATATACTAGTACGTGATGAATTAGAAGAATTGTCTGTTTGGTTTGGCAAGGGACTGCATGCGAAAGTGACTCTCGGCCTAGGCGGACCATTTATGGAAAAAAACGGATTCGGTAAAAGTCTGGCAGCAAACGAGCGTTCGTTTTGGTTAACAGTTCGGAAAGATCTGCCGCCATCGTTGAGAGGGTGGAATGCTGAAGGTCGCGACCCAAATAAGGTGTGTACGTTGCGGTCTAAGTTTCCTTCCCTGCAAAGATAATGATAATTCTGTTAGACAATTTTCAAAAATGTTAGATTTTTAATTAATTTAGAATTATATATGGATATAAAGCTGAACTTTAATAAATTTATAATGCTTAAAATGTGTATCAAAATTAACACATTTTTACGGTTGCTTTCATTATTTGGTACAATTCAAATAATTTTTCAAAATGCCTTATTTAGGTTTCTTTCGTAAGAGCTTAACTTGTGACACATTAGGAATACTATTGAATTATGTTCGTGTAGTAATATGTAATTTACCTAGGCGGGCCGCTATCGAAGGATAAAACGTCAAGATTTAGAAGGCGGCTACTACTTGGTTCGCTATCTCCACTTTCATTTTCTGGTCTATTATTTGATGTACTTAATGGAGGACTTTCTGAGAATAGAAAATAAGATTATATTATAGAAAAATATATACAAATACAATTTTAAATTATAAAAAATAATAATAGCGTTTTAAAAACTGACAGTGGGATTTATATTTAGTTAATACCTATTTAGAAAATATTTAATTTAAAATTCATAAATATAAATCTATATTTAAAATGTAAGTTTACGACTTTTGTTTTAATGAGTTGCATAAAATATTATGTTTTATTATTTAATTATACAAATTCAATTAATGTTTTTAGTATTTACCTTCTACAGTTTCTTGCGGCGTAGAAGTATTTAGTGTTCGTGTGAAGGTGTTTGCTTCTGGCGACGGATCTGTTTCCATTGGGTCAGTACCCCGGTCCATCTATGAAAATAATCGTAATTCTTGAAAATATGATCTTTGAACTCAAGACATGAATCGATGGAAGGAAGATAATATGTAGCAAAATACAAATTTCGAAAAAAATCGAGTTCAAAGTTTGTATAATGTATGAAGTACGTGCACTACTTTTTAAAATGGCTGTCAAGAGATGTGAACTGAACTATAATAGCCATAAATATGGTTGTTTTAAAATTTAAAACTGTTTACACATCAGTACGAAAATAATAATTTTCCTCGTATATATGCATGCATAAAATATCGAAAATTCGAAAATGAAATTATATCACCTATAGTCAGGTCACGTTAATAGGTAACATTTGACAGTTCATCAAAATTGAACAACGTAACCTTGTAACAGCGGCATAAAATAATATATTTTTTCGTTTTGTTACAACTGCACAATCGCTTAACTTTTTTCAATTAGGATTATATATTTATTGTAATAATTATCGATTCGAGTAATTTTACGATTTGCTTACACTAATAAACCATTCTAAACATAATAAACAATTTCTGATCTAAAGAATTGAACGTCGTTACAATGTTGCTCTAAAAATCGAAGGTCAGATAAGTACTTGTGAAGAAATATCACCATAAATTAATAACCACGTTGTGTTAGGCTCATAATACTTTACGTACACCGAAAAAAATAAAGAGGGACAAGAAAATTGTTGGCGTTGATAATTTTGATGCTGCTGCAATCAGCTGCTGCAGCACATTTATGGATATTACTCGAGAAAAGAATATCCTACACGGGAAAAGCTAATGAGTTCGTTAAAAGACGCAGGCTTATTTTTTGGCGGCAAATCGTCTCTATCAAAGGTTTTGAAATCGATTGGTTTTATATTTAAAAAATCTGACAAGCGGAAAATCCTTCTAGAACGCTACGATTATTTTGAAGAGAGTAACATTCTTACGTCAAGTAAATAAAATTACAGATTGGGACAATGTCGTGTTTATTGACGAAACATGGTTGAATGCGAACCATACGGTTTCGCGGACATGACCGATGATACAACGGCCTCCACCTCAAAAGTTCCATCGGGAAAAGGAGCCCGACTTATTATATGTCACGCGGGATCAGCTTCTCAAGGTTTTATTCCAGACTGCCTCCTCGCATTCGCCTCTAAAACTACAAGTGATTAGCATGAGGAAATGAACTTTGAGGTTTTTAAAGAGTGGTTTGAGAAGCTGCTAGTCAGCTTAGAAAACCCATCAAAAATTATAATGGACAATGCACCATATCATTCGGTACAAGTTGATAAACCACCAACTCAAGCAAGTAAAAAGCAAGAGATTGTCTCGTGGCTGGTAAGAAATGGTGTGGATGCAAGTTCAACTTTATTAAAAGTTGAGTTGTTAAAACTGGTAAAAGCAACTAAGCCGTCCAAGCTCCGCTATGTAATCGATGAACTAGCCCTAGAGCATGGACACGAAGTTATTCGATTGCCTCCCTACCATTGCCAGTATAACGCCATCGAGCTTATTTGGGCACAAATAAAGGGTCATGCAGCGCGGAACAATACTGAACCACCCTTCAGTACTGTTAAAATGATGACTCTGCTACAAACTGCGTGTGCAGAAGTCACTACAGAAGACTGGAGAAAAGTCTTGAACGAGATGTGAGAATAGACAATATTATTGAAAATGAATTAATAATATCTCTGAGTGGTGACAGCAGTGATGAAGATGACAATATTAATAACAGTTCTTTTTTAAATTATGTACTTGTCTTATTTTGCTCCTTAAATTTAAGAAAGAAAAATAATCATGGGACAAGAATTCACCTGGTGATTTTTAAAATTCACATATGTTTCAAGTCCGTATCGATTCTTTCACATTAATCGATGTTTTTAAGCAGGTCACCTCACTATGAAGATAAATCTGACAGACGTCAAATGTTACCTATTAACGTGACCTGACTATAATCCATTCACGTCATTAGTTGTAGTATTTCGAAGAACTTTTTAATTACGTAATAATAAAAACCGTTTAATGTGAATAAAACGTATCTGGGTAGTATCGGCAATATATAACTATAGATAAATAATAAAAAGTTCAATTAGATGTATATTCTTTATAAATCTTATATTGTTATTAGGATCATCCTCAAGGTGATGAATCATAGTAATAAATACAAAATAATACTGCAATAAAAAGATAAATATTAATATCAAATAATGTCCATTTAAATTGACTCCTCTTTCTTTTGAAGTTGGTTAACAGTAAAATAAAAAACTAACAGTTTTAAAAGAAATGTGTGAAAGCATGTAATAATAAAGATATTTACCGTGCTAGGTGGAGGCGGGGTCTCAGTAAGTCTATGTCGGACCATAAACAGCCTTTGATAATTTCGCACTAAGCTGTCATATCTCTGAACTAAGTTCTGATAAGAATTGACAATAATATCCTGAGTGGAGCCTGAATTTTCTTGAGGTTGATTGGGTCCGGGAGTCTCATCGGGGTTATCTCGTCGCACATTGCTTTGGTTGTTATTAGGATTCATTGAGTTCTGTTGTAGGACCGAGTTGCCCATTCCCATACATGACGGTCTTAATGATATTCCTGTTATCAACTTATACCCAAGAGAATCAAAAGCAACATATCTGAAATAACATTTTCTAAGATTTACACATATGAACTATTTAAACTAAAATATTTTTATGTGTATTGTAAGCCATTAAGAATACAAAGAGCTAATCAAAAGGGTAGTGGAAGCCCAGTGATAAAGCGCTTGCTTGGATAACCGAGTAATGCGGGTTCAAATCCGGGTCTCGCACATGTGATATTCTCCTATATAAATCATTACTAACATCCACTTGTCTTATGGTGAAGGAAAACATCGTGAGGAAACGTGCATTACAGGGGAGAACATACAAAGTTTTTCATTTTAAGTCAGACCCATACTTGGCTAATTGTATGTCAAAAAAAAGCTTAGCACAGATTTATAGGAAAAAAAATATATATTAATCAAAATGATCACTAAGCAATAAGCTTACCTGACTTTCTCATTAACATTTCTGGTAGAAACTTTTGTAAATGGTGCAGGCTGACTCCAATCCCAAAAGTAAATTTCATTAAATGTGGCAATAACCAGCAATTGCTCTCTAGGATGGAAAGCTATTGAAGCTATGACTGATTCAGGACGCACTTTCCAAACTTCACTGCCACCCTGTAATTAATAAACCCTTAAAAAACGTATAAACAGGGTAAAAGGTATAACAACAGTATCATCAATCCCTAAGTATATATTAATAGACAACTGATAAATTTTTCAAAACTCTTAAATTGATTGAAACATGGCAAACTAAGTGTATAATTATAGTTAAATAAAGTGTATGAATATAGTTAAATACATAATACTCACACTAGAAATATCCCAAACTCTCACTTGGCCACCAAGACATCCAGATCCTATAAGCTGAGGATGAGAAGGGTGGAAAGCTATGCACCATGGTGTCCGTGGATGACCTTTCAGTATTTTGACATGCTTACCACTGGACAGCTCTGATACATATACATTGTGATTGCCATGTGTTGAGGCCACTTTTGTTCTAAAATAGAAGAAAATTGGAAATATTTAACTGTTTTTATAAAAGTAGCTTCAGGCTTTTTTAAATTTTTGTTTAATTTCATATAGGTGTTGGTAATATTAAAACTCATCACATTTATATTTAAATATTATACTTTATAATATTATAAAGCTGAAGAGTTTGTTTGGTTAAACACAATAATCTCAGGAACTACTGGTTCAAATTGAAAAATTCTTTTTGTGTTGGATAGTCCGTCTATTGAGAAAGGACATTACGACAAATAGGAGCGGAGCATCAATAAAAATGTTGCAAAAACGGGAATAAAATATTGTTCTTGAGAACTTTCGTTGTGTGTGCAAAAATCATGTATGACGCAATTGTTTGTCTTTAAAAGTTCAAAGAAAGTCTGCAATAGCACATGTCTATCTTTTAAGGTTGACTCACTAACCACTATAACCTTTTTTATGGTAAACATAATTTGGTTCAAGATAATGCATTACTTGCAGAGTGATATATATGATAATATTCCTTACCTAAATGAATAAGTTACTAATCACAAAAATTTAATTTTGAACAAAATTTCTTTGGAATATTTGACTGCTATGAATATTTTTCAAGATATCATAGTTTTAACATAAGTATGGAACAAAATAGTGATCACCGCATGCAACAGGAGCGGTGGTGTGGGGGCGCCAGTAGCTCTAGAAATATATATATAATAACAAGAAAATAATTTGGTTTCCAGCCTTTAGAATGCGGGCAAAGCCACGGGAAAAGCTAGTCAATTATCATCATACTGTGTTACATATAGGCAGTGGAAACCCTGTCACTTGGAAAACTAGATGAAGCAGACTTAATCTCCGATCCCTCACTTAATATTATTATATGCAATTCATTTCCAACATTATTATTACTTGTCTTACTGTAAAAGAAACCATTGTGAGGTAATCTAGATGTCTAATAGAACCTAGCAAATTTCAAAAGATTATAAAGTCTGTCCTTACATGGTTAAGGGTGACTATCATTTAATTCCTCTAATATTGGAGGTGAGTAATCAGATCCTGTCCAGGGCTAGCTAAAGTAGATTGTTACAATAGGCTGAAGATACATATTGCAGCCCTAAAATTTCTCTTTCTCTTACACACATATAATGCATGTTTTTACTATTTTTTTTTTAATAAACAATTTACACACTTACCCATCTGGACTAAACACCATTAAAAATGTTGATCTTGGGTATCCTGGCAAATCACAGCACTGTAATGAAAAATATGGATTATTTTTTGGCTATCCATATTTTTATTTATATAACAGAAGTTAATACTGCATACATACTTTTATTTTGAGTGGTTTTTGCACCAAAATGTCTTCAGCTGCATTTTCAAGTACAGTCTTATTAGTAGGTGAATTTGGTGGATTGATTCCTCTCTCCCGCCACTGCAAACTCTTGACAATGTTGCCCACACTCGGGGCCTCATCGATTGAATCATTCTTACAACCAAGCCATTCATTGTCTAGGACAGGATCCATTACCTTGATATATAAGATGATTAAAAATATATCTTTTATATTTTGTATGTAAGACTTGGAGAAATAGATTTGATAATATCTGGATACTTTACCTTATTAATAGAAAAAATTAGATATACTGTAGTAAAAACGGATCTGAAAAATAAAATATTTTATAATAATCAAGTAAAAAATGCATTAGTCTTATATCATTCATTATACTGAGTAATTTTAATTAGTCAACCCTATCACCTTGATTCAAGAAATATATTATATATATCGGCACATCTATACCCTTTACCAATAAATACTAAATGAGAAAACCACAAAAGCAAAAAGATACTGTAAGCCATATTGGAAATTTAACAAAATTATAAATATCAATAGTTTTACTTATTTCTAATTCAAATAATGTATATTTAATACATTAGAAAGGACCATAGGTTAAAAGTGTATCGCTCAAATTTATGTACACAATCTGTCGAATAATTTTAAGTCTTATGTATTCAATAAACAAAAGTATTAAAGTAGTTACCTGGATCATGTTGTTTTTATTCATAAATAAGTGTTCATAAAAAAGATAAAGCTTCACTTATTGTTGCCTTGATTTGATTTGTTATTATTTATTCGCCTAATGGATTCCACTAAGGGTTTTACGACACAAAATTCCCAAAGAAACTCGTTCGGCAAACATTCAGCTGCGAAATGTCAAAATTACCGATTGCGTTCAAGAACAGATGTCAATTGAATATAGATTAAAAATAAATTTTGAATACTTTACGTCAATGATATTCTAACAATTTATTAGAATATCATTGCTTTACGTCTTGTACAGTACTGTATTTATTTTAGGTAATATTATATCATTTTTTCTTAAATCATGGCATGACTTTGAATATTTAGGTCTTTTTTATAATAAATAACGTTTCGAAAATGTTATGGTAAATTAGTTTTTTTTGAGTAGATATAATAAATAAATAAATAAATATTTTGAGATTTAATTACATACAGCGCCATCTAGTTCATTGGTCAGCTATGAGGCTTATGATACGTATACCCAGATACTTCTTGATATACTACACATCTCATCATAGACAACTTTAAATACATGTACATTTGTAAATATGTACAATAAACAACCATGACTGGAAAATAAACATTCGTGCTCAACAAAAGAATGCCCCTATCGGTATTCGAACATACGACTGCTAGCAATGCTAAATAATTCAAACGTCTCGTCAAATCCTTATACCTTTGTAGTTTGTATACTCTTTAACCTGAAGCAGCAGGATCAATATCCCTTCTACCAACCCCCGTAACGCGTTTGCCTTTTCGTGGTGGGGGGCCCATTAGCGTCCGGCAGTCGAGCGTGAAGATGAGAAACGCAAAAGGAGATGGCTCACTTCGGTGGGTGGTGTGCCGTACGAGTTCCCGTACGACGTCTGGGCGTCATGGTTGAAAGCGATCCTCTGACGCCCCATTAAGACGGATGGTGGGTGCTTGTTTTTTAGTGGGTAGTACTGGCCTGTTGGTGAGCCCCACATAACCACCTGTTTTCTACAAGGTAAAAAAGTATGATAAGGGCGTTCCCTTCATACTTATTTTCGTCGTCGTTAAAGTCGTTACTTTAACTGAATTGATACTGATGAATTAATATATAGGTTAATTTGAATATAATATTTTAATTTGAAACGTTTAATGGAGTTGTCATTTCAATAAAACCACAAAGAAATTATTGTTGTAACATACTAAACAAATCTTTTTCAGCCGCATTTTCTGATCTGAAATGGCTTGCGGTAGCCTATGAGATTGTTTCCTTTGAGAATGCGCATCACGTTTATTTGTTAGAGCATGTAACAAGCAAATTAAATACGACTTGTCAAAAAGTCGCCTTTCAAGAGACATTTCATTTTAATGCTTTATGACTTTGTAAATTATTAAAGCCAGTCGATAAAGAGTTTGAAAAATTATTTTCTGATAGATTATGTAGCTACCATTAGTAAAGTAGTTTTAGTCTTGGGTGAAAGCGAGCCTGGAAGTTGCAACTCCCATTTTTCGTTTTAGAGGGTAAATCTTCACTCCTTTGCCTGCATGATGTCGGTAGGCAGGGTCCCAATGATGGGTTTCTCCAGCAACATCAATAGGGAATCTTTGGGTACAACCAGAATTAGTTAGTTTAACAGCCGTTTTTTATTCAATTCAATTCACTCACCTCGTTCTGCTCGTGTTCGCCCCTAGATACATTAAAGGGTAAGTATCTATAGATTTCTTAAAAATGAGATGTTTCCCGCAGTAAGAAGTATCCTATGTACACGTCATGTTAAAGCGATGTGTGTATACGTTTATTTACTCTGAAACAACTGAAGCAATTTTGATGAAATTTTTAGGCAATTTACAGATTAGCCCAGCGAGTTAAATATGCGGAAATATGATGCAAGCGAAGCCAAGGGCACTGTTCGAATTATTATAAGTACATTTACATAATCATAAATGTAGGTACTCCTTTTTATTTGTATGTTTCCCATAATGATAAAAATATCGCATTTTATTCGGTGTAGGACAGATAATTTTACAATAGCACAGACCACATAATACCTACTTACTAGTAGGTATTATAATTTAATACATATTATATATCTATTATATTATACAATTATGTAAATAAAAATACGATTAAGAATGTAGAAAATGATGCAAAGTAGAAATGTCACAATAGCATGGGGGTATAAGTATAATGTCATCAGCCCTTTTTACGTCCCACTGCTGGGCGCGGGCCTCCCTCAGTACGAGGGGGATCAGGCCATAGTCCACCTCGCTGGCCTAGTGGTAATCAGGATAGAAATGATTCGCACATGAAAATATCAGAGGTGCGAGACCCGGATTTGAACCTGCATCACTCGGTTATACAAGCGAGCGCGTTACCGCTGGGCTACCGCTGCCTTATTTGTACATGTATACTAACCTACATAGGCTACATTATACACGAGGACGAGATAACGAGATATTTCCCAAAATTTGATTCTCGGCAATTTTGCGCACGGAATAGATTATTTTTTCTCGAGAAGATTCGTCGCTTCTCTTGATTCAATTTCAACCCTACAATCTAAATATTATGACAATGATTTACAAATTTACAAAAAGTTAAATATCGAGTCACATTGGTACTTAGATATATAGATATAAGAATTAAGTATAACCCGAGTAGTGAAGGTTTATGTAGTCTATATAAGAATCTAATGTATAAAAGTACGTAAACTGGGAATTAAGATATAAGCGAAACTTTTTTATTCGTCATCCTATCTACATTTCCTATGATGATCCGAGTATGATTGAGTGCGATCGCGCGTGAAATGGCTTCTCTGATCCTTTCTCAAGCAGACCTAAGATATTTGAAATACGTACATCTAGATTTATATTTTATTTATTTGCGATTCTTGATATCAAATTAAAGAAATGGATATTTTTATCTTTTTAATTACTAGTAGGTATAAGTACATTATGAAGTGAAATGTAGTAAAAATATGTGTTACCTAGTATATATTATGTTATCTCTGCTTTTAGCAAATCGTCATCTAACATCTTCCATTTTATAATAGGCTTTGGTTATATGGCTTTTATATATACACTTTACACTACAATGGTAGGTACAAGCAGTGGTAAAATGTCGTATATTCTGAAGCTTAAAATGTTATAAATAAAAATAACATTTGAAAACAGTGTCAGGAGTACCTATCCCGATTATATTGCAGACGCCGGGCAATTTTCTCGATTTAGACTTTGCCGTCTTACTTCCATAAGCTGTCTTTCGCTGGCGCCTTATAAAATATTTACTTCGGTCGATTTCTAAAATAGTTCAATTTATCGTAGTTGCTATTTGTATACGAATTAGGTATCTTTAAAATGAGACATTTAGAATTGTATCAGGACATTTAACCTATTATTACAATAACTTGATGGTAGGTAGGTACTGGTCACTAAAAGAAATTACAAAAACTATATATTTATTTTATTAAATTACATTCAATAATACAAAGTCATGCTAAATCTTGTCTGTCTGTCTGTCTGTTCGCGATAAACTCAAAAACTACTGCACCGATTTTTCATGCAGTTTTCACTAATGAATAGAATGGTTCGCGATAAGCTCAAAAACTACTAAACCTATTTTCATGCTGTTTTCACCAATGGATAGAATGGTTCTCCAGGAAGGTTTTGATATTTGATGATATCTGTTAGAGGTGTCGGAAAAAAATAAGCCGTCTGGGAGCTTTCAACGAAAACGCTGCCTAAACCCTTTGAGATATAACAAAATGATGTATAGTGGAATTGTGTATCTTATGTAGGTCCACAAAAAAGTCCACATTTGCATACGTCTATCTATTAAGGATAACATACTACTTATATCTATTTTAATACTTTAAAAAATGGGCAATTATAAAGTGGTAATTGGAAAGCTTAGAAATACGGTATTAATTCTTATCATTTTAAATAAGTTAGAGGCTTTAAGCATTTCACGCACATTATTTTACCCTTTTACACCATATAATTTAAAAGAATATCTTAGGAGTAATCGCAAAAAAAACCTTCGCGCACCGTCTTGCTCTTGCCTATTTCAACGCTCTACTACCAATTCCTATTTTTTAATAGTGATTAGAACGCGGGCGAAGCCGGGGGAATTGCTAGCACCTATTAAAGCAATGTTATAAAAAAATTTGCAATAGCATAAGTTTTTCTACTAAGTCTATTTATAGCGTTCCTTATAGAGACGCATCCGAGCGAAGCGAACGTAAGTCACTAGAACTTGCATGTAACGTACACACGAGCGAAACTTGCAAGGATAACTTAGGTACTGCATGTTTACGACTTTTCTAATAATAAGAGACATGCTTTGTCAATCAATATTAAACACAGGAACATATATTACTTAATTAAACACAGGAACACAAGCATAAATTGTTGTTCTTAAAACGGTAATTAAATATAAATATTTATTTAAACAGAAATACATAACAATTTTAAGAATGAATAAGAATTGACGTCAATTCTTTAATTTTTTTTAATATAAAATTTAAATCTATTGTTATATAAAAATATTATGACTACACTCAGACGAAACTTAATAAATGCTCTAAGACTTTTAAATGTACGTGGTTTATGGAGAAGATCAAATATTCTTGTCCTTTGTGTTTGTATAAAACAACAATAGCCTGTTAAGCCGGGCAATCCTTGATGTCTTTTGTTCCTTACCATTAATTAAGAATTTTCATTTTAGAATTCTTATAAATCTTTATTAAAGTCTACTCAAGAATTTGATTGACAAGGACTCGGATCCCGAATTGTTTATCTACAGTCTGTTGTATACGAAAGGGCTTTCATTGTAGATAAAAACAGTTTAATATTTTCTTTTAATTTTCAAAACAAAAAGTGACATAATATTACTCTTAATAGTTTTAATAAACTAATTTATTCTATTCTTTAAGAATTTATTATTTTTTGTTATTTTCTATACATATAAGGTCCAATAGCAATACTGCCACGTTTAGGTACTCTCAACTTTTAGCAAAGTCAGTATGTGAAGAGTCGTTTGAGGATGCATGGCGCACTAATTGTTAGGACCCTGTCCTCTCACACTCGACTTTTCGTTTGAAGTCTTGCGCTACTGCTGCAGCTGTCTCTTTATTATTACTACTATGATGTAAGCGGCGGCTTCCTTTGACCTACGTAAGATATGAGTAGGTAGTAGTAGTAGTAGTAGTAGTAGGCCTACCCACTGTTTCAAGTGCTGCTAGGATCTAGCTGGCTATTATGTATAAAAAATATTGTGCTGAGTTGTAACATAAGCAATTAACAACATAGTTGTTATTATCACGATGTTCACAGGGGATGAGTGTTGATATAACCTTCACATAATAAGCTTATACCGTACTTCGATATTTGATTGCGACATAGACAAACCGAGCAAACTGAAACCGCAAAAGGTAAAAAACTTATGTTGAAGAACGCGAACAGCCGAAATACCGATTGGTAATATCATTTTGTTTACAATAACAGACATTATTAGGCACAAAAGACAATATCCCACTAAAATTCACATTCTATGCTATTGAGCAAGCTATTGAGTAGCTCTATGCAAAGATTCAGTGTTTTCCCGATTAAATTAAACACGTACCTAATAACGCAATCTACAAATTATTATAGATACCTATTTGCTTTTTTGATGCATATTTTCAGATTTTAAAGTTAATTAGATAATTAGCCATTTGAGAGGAAGTAAATTTTACAACCACCACCACTTATACCGCATGGTTCATAAGAAGTTCACTGTTCAGTCCTCACAACATCATCTCAGCCAAAACACGCCCACTGCTGGACATAGGCCTCCCCCAAAGATCTCCACGACGACCGGTCTTGCGCCCTCCGCATCCAGTGGGTTCCAGCGACTTTGACCAAGTCGTCGGTCCACCTTGCGGGAGGCCTGCCCACGCTTCGCCTTCCCGTACGTGGCCGCCACTCGAGAACTTTTCGTCCCCATCGATCATCCGTTCTGCGAGCGATGTGCCCCGCCACTTGAGTTTGGCTATTCGGCGGGCTATGTCGGTGACTTTGGTCCTTCTGCGTATCTCCTCATTTCTGAGTCGATCTCGCAGGGAAACCCCGAGCATAGCCCTCTCCATTGCTCTCTGTGTGACCTTGAGCCTTCTTATGAGGCCCATCGTGAGCGGCCACGTCTCTGTGCCGTATGTTATCACTGGCAACACACACTGGTCAAAGACTTTTGTCTTGAGACACTGCGGTATTGGAGACGAGAAAATGTTACGTAGCTTCCCGAACGCTGCCCATCCGAGTTTGATCCTCCGATTGACCTCTTTCTCGAAGTTGGACCTACCTAATTGGACAGTTTGTCCAAGGTATACATACTCGTCAACAACTTCGAGCATAGAGTCACCGATAAAAACTGGAGTGGTAGCAACATGGACGTTTGACATAATTTTCGTCTTGTCCATGTTGATTTTTAGACCAACTCGTTCGGAGACTCTATAGAGGTCATTGAGCATTTTGCTAAGGTCCTCCATGGTCTCAGCCATAACCACAACATCGTCGGCAAATCGAAGGTGAGTGATGTACTCGCCGTTGATATTGATGCCCAGTCCGTCCCAGTCCAGAAGCTTGAAGACATCTTCCAACGCAGCGGTAAACAATTTCGGCGAGATGACATCGCCTTGTCGTACTCCTCGCTGCAGTTGGATCGGTCTCGAGTCCTGATCCTGAAGTCGGACTGACATAGTGGCGTTTTCGTACAGACACTTCAACACTTCGACGTACCGGTGGTCAATTTGGCACCTTTGGAGAGACTGAAGCACAGCCCAGGTCTCGATCGAATCAAAGGCTTTTTCGTAGTCCACAAACGCCAAGCAAAGAGGCAAGTTATACTCCTCGGTCTTCTGTATAACCTGCCGCAGCGTATGAATGTGGTCTACGGTACTAAAGCCTTTGCGGAAGCCAGCTTGTTCGGGAGGCTGGAAGTCGTCAAACCTGCTTTCAAGACGGTTCGTAATGACTATGAAAACAGCTTGTAAACATGGCTCAGAAGCGCTATGGGTCTGTAGTTCTTTAAAAGGGCAGTATCTCCTTTTTTAAAGAACAGTACCACAACGCTTCTGCTCCATGCTCGTGGGGTTTTGCCTTTGCATATGACGGAATTAAAAAGCTTCTGAAGGGCCCTAAGTATCGGTTCTCCACCCGCCTTCAGAAGTTCGGCCGTAATTCCATCTGCACCCGCTGCTTTGTTGTTCTTAAGCTGTTTGAGAGCCATTCTAATCTCGCTCAGGCTGACGTCCGGGATCTCTTCAGTATAGTGTCGGGTTAGTCTGGCCCTCGGGTCGTTGTCCAGTCGTGTTGATGTGTATAGCTGCCCATAAAATCTCTCGATCTCTCTCATAAGCTCAGGATTAGATGAGACGATCCTACCGTCATCCGTTTTGAGCTTAATAAGCCGGCTTTTACCAATAGACAGATTTCTCGCAAAAACTTTGGAGCCTTTGTTTTGCTCTATTGCATCTATAATACGCTCGGTATTATAGTTGCGAAGGTCACGTCGTAGGGAAATCTGTCTATTAAGTTGCCGGTACTTGAACGCGTCATCCGACGAGTGCAAGATCATCTCTCTCCTTTCCTTAATGAGCTCGAGCGTAGGATCGGAGATCTTTTTGGGTCTATTTCTAGAGGAACATCTCAAGTACTTAGACCCAGTTGATTGGACAGCTTCCACAAACCCATCATTATAAGAGTCCACATTGCTTTCTAGGCAATCGAAACGGTTTTTTAGTTCCAACTGAAAGCTCTCGGGGTTTTGGATTTGGTGTGGCGCTGGTCGGAGTGTGGACTTCATCAGTCGAGATCGTTCGAGCCTTACGCTAATATTCAGTGTACCTCTGACAAGTCAGTGATCGCTACCGGTTTTAAAGGTATTGATCACAGAGACATCGCTGAATATTTGCTTTCTCGTTGACATGATAAAGTCTATCTCGTTTTTAATTGCACCATCAGGGCTCATCCACGTCCACTTCCTGTGGTTTCGTTTTTTGAAAAAGGAGTTCATCATATAGAGTCCCTCCTAGGCTCCTTCTCCATAAAACGTGCTAGTAAATGACACCGACGGTTTCGACTTCCAAATCCAAATTGCCCCACTCTCAGCTCATCGCCTTCTCGTTTGCCCAGTTTCGCGTTGAAGTCTCCCATGACAATGGTAAAGTGGGTTTTGGAGCTATGCATGGCTCTACTAATGTCCTCATACATAGACTCCACCTCCTCGTCGGAATGTGTTGAGGTCGGCGCGTACACTTGAACTAATTTCAAGGAATAACGTTTAGTTATCCGCAGGACCAGTTGTTCTTTGTTGATCTTTACCACGTTGTTCACGATAGACTTGTGGACAATAAACCCAACACCACCTTGGGACAGTTGGTCGCCCTCCCGGAAATAGAGCAGGTTACCAGATTTAAGTGTTATCGAGTTCTCGCCCTCTCTTCGAACCTCCGATAATCCTACAATATCCCATCGTAACCTGCTCAATTCTTCCTCAAGTTCAGCAATTTTCTCGTCATTTCGCAGTGTGCGCGTGTTTAGTGTTGCCAGGTCGAGTCGTCGTTTATGGTAGCCCGATCTCATCCGGAGATTCTTAGCACCCCCTGCCCCACCGTAACCTAGGTCGCTACCATGACCAGGAATAGCGGGGCTGCCGGGTACTGGGGGCCGGTCCTGTGTGTTGTTCATTTTGGGGGGAAATTGCCATAATCGCCACGCTTGGCAGGCGGGTTGGCGATCGCAGTTAGTTACCAGTGTGCTTGTGCTTTTTATCGTAATCATATTTTGTCAACACACATTTTTATCCGTTTAAATTAATACAATCTTTACAAGACCTAAACATAACTAAAGCCGATGAGTTAGCAAGAATGGGATCAAACACGATACCAATAGGGCCGGAACCTATTATACCGATACCTTCTTGCTGGCTCAAAGGCCAAATCCGAGAACACTCAAAAAAGCAGCACCAAAACTTATGGTCTGAACTCAAGGACAGCAAACAGGCGAAGGAATCGCTACCCATAATCGATGCCAAATTGGCAAATCGCCTGTTGAACCTTGATAGACCAAAGCTTAGGAAAATAACCGCAACCCTTACCGGCCACGGACCTTTTAACAAACATCTATTTAATATAGGTATTACTAACAGTCCCCTTTGCAAAGCGTGCATGGAGACAGAAGAAACGGCTGCACATGTTATTCTTCGGTGTACTGGTGTAGCGGCATACCGGGCACAACATCTTGGCACCCCGCGTACACTCCCGGAGGTCTTCAGCAAGACGAAGAGCCTGCTAGGATTCATGGAGGAGTTAGGGTGGCAAGAATAACTACAGAGTTCCCACACACGCAAAAAAGGCGCTAGACGTCGAGTTGCGGATACCAGCCCGTCTAAACCTAAACCTAAGACCTAAACATAAAAATTAATTCGGCCGGTTTACCTATATATTCTTGATACTTTCTTAGATTTACGCGAATATTCGACATTATAAATGAAACTACCTTTTCGGATTTTGTCGCGGATTTATTTTGATTTTTAGTTCCCGACGTTTCGATTGCTTTACAGCAATCATGGTCTCCTCCCGTCTCCTCCCGTGACCATGATTGCTGTAAAGCAATCGAAACGTCGGGAACTAAAAATCAAAATAAATCCGCGACAAAATCCGAAAAGGTAGTTTCATTTATAATATATATTCTTGACTTTCTATTTGAATGAGTTTGTACTCGAAAATGGCTGAACCATTTTTGATTTTTTCCTTTTTTTATGTAGAAATTTATTATCCAATTTCAATTCAAATTGATACTTTAAAATAATTTTCGATTATAAAAGTTCTCTTTATGCCAAGATGTAAATAAGTTCATGCAGTCAAAATTTTGCCTATAAGGATACGCTTTGAAATGTATTTTCTTTATTTTTAGTAGGTACTTTAATATGAATTATAATATTAATATTACAATTTCATGTTTTGAATATAATGTTTTAAACTTATGTTACTAAAACTTACGTAATTGACTTAGTCTTGCTTTCATCTCATGAGGAATATTTACTCATATTACGTGTATGTCGAATAAACAGTTTTAGTACTTACATAACACATTATTATAATGTATTAAGCTTCATGTTTCCCTTTTGACTATATTTTACAGTAATTTCTACTTCACAAATGTGACACTGTGATATGTATCAGTAATATTTATTTTACTCTTAGGTTATTATAAAATTTACCTTTTAAATTATTGAACATTAAAACATGATGAAATTTTAAGGGTCGGAACGGTCTCTATTTGTACGGTCTCCAGCAACATTTGTTCGTGCGTTACTATTTTATAGCTTCCGGTAGGAAATGAACCAGACAAATATAATCAATCGCAAAAGGCGGATATTATTTCTTTTGATCACACATTTTTAATATCACCTTCGTTTATTATAAAGACAATTTATCTTAAGGAGAAAATAGAGTTTGAATATGATCAAAGACGATCAGCGAACAACGAATTTCTTTCTGTTATTTATTATTTTAAGCAAGTATGTATGTTATCATATGATTCACCAATTTTTGCCATTGGTTATCTTCGCGTTGTAATGATCTTAATGAAAGTAGTCTAACTATTCCAAGATGGCAGAAGAACCGCCTTGACATATCCTACAAGGCATATCCTACAATTTCTGCAGATTGTAACACGAGCAAATCACAGAGCGGCTAATTCGTATCTATATGGATCGCCACTTAGGTAAATGGGTCTGAGACGGGTACACAAGACCACAGCTTCAAAGGAATGTTCACAAATCACATTGTACTAAATATCATAATTTATCTGAGATATATTAAACATTTACCAGCAGTACAAAAATGTATCTTAATTAAGTTAAAATAAGGTAGTAACTACTTTTGAAAGAACTATTTTTTGGATGCGGGATAAATTTTGAAACAAAGCGGTTACTTTAATTTGAGCCTAGCCAGTAGGAACTACGTACAAAATTCATTCACTGAACTCGTAATTTTATTTTTGAAGTGTATACGGGCAATGTATGCAGTATTTCCCACTGAATAAGAAAAGCGTTGTCAATAACCGCGAGCCAATATTTCCAAACCAATTAAAAATCAATTCTCGATTTGCTTTTTTGATTTACCTAGAACCTATCCACGTATAGTATATCCTACGTACTGCATTTTTAGTTATGAGAATTTTTTTAGGTGGGTTTTATTAATTTTAAACTAACATACCTACTTCTTGTTTTTTTATCATTTTTACCTTGTAACTCGAAAATTATATTTATTTACATTAATAGCGGCCACTGGCCAGATCTCACTTTGTTCAGACCAAATTATTTTGTTACCTATAATTATTCGATTTTTCTTAAGCAAATCTATAGTAGTTTTCTAAGTAATTTACACAATTTTGAAACAGAAGAATAAAATCTGTTGCGTAGTTTAGAAGTACTAAGGACACAAATTGACAGATATGGACACCAATTTTGTGTTATTGGCTATATCCTCAGATCAAGTAAAAAAACCAGTAATAAAATTCAGTAATAATGAAGGCGGTGCGTTATCTACCTTTTTTACTTGATCTGAGGTTCTATCAATATATACATTGTAAAATAAAACATCGAAGATAAATTCGATTAGATTCGAAAAAAAAATTATTGCTCAAAATAGATTTGAACAATCTCGAATAGGTTTTAGTTCTTCTGTAAATTTTACAAATACCCAGTGACTTGAGTGATTTTTATTCGTTTTGCAAAATTCTGTTCGTCAGTGCAATCTACTCGACAAACTGGGAACTGCAATCGCGTAATTTAATGAAACACAGCCCTAATCGAGTGAAGAGTTGAGAGCTGCTTGAACGAAAAATGACATTAAAAGTGTAAGCCCATTTACACTTAAAGGGTTGATTAATAAATGCCATTAATATATGGTCAATTTTCGTTGTACCTATAAGTTATAAGTAAATGAAAATAAGTATTACAAAATATTTTTCTACTATAAGGCTATTTGTGAACACTGTTTGCTAGTCGTGTTGCACTAAAACATTTGATCCATTTGTTAAATACGATTCAGCCGTATATCCGTTACATGTAAAACAGGATGATATGAACTACTTTGATAAGCAGGTCAAAAGGATGATATTTTGCTGCGAAAATAACAGTGACGATCGATACAACGAATGTTTGTGGTATTTTCTACATACATAGGTCGAACGTTCTAGAGCGAGAACAGCGCTAAAGGTATTGCTAATTCGACACCTACTAATAACATATCTTAAGAGTGTTCGCGAGATTTAATAATAAAATTTTTATTTACTGACAAATCAAAATTATTCAGAAGCTCCATTAATAAATTATTTTACTCAGACAATTTATAATTTACGTGTTGAGTGTTGACAAAGAATTTTATCTAGAGTTTCCCGTTGCCTCAATGCTGCTTCGCTGCAGCCCTGACTGTGAAAGATAAACCGATTTCTATTGTTTCAAATTTAGCTGGCTGTGAAACATATTCTATAAAGCTATTTTATACGAGTAGCTTCTGGTTTATTGTATAAGGAAACTGTACTTAAGTTATAATAGATGTGTATTATTGTATGTGCAATGTATACATAGATACTGTATACATATATACTGTATACTTAAGTCAATATTTGAATATTTTGTTAGCTACTTCTTCAAACGCAGAAACACCAAATAGATAGTTTTAAATAAAACTATGTTTTTAAAGTTGATGAATTATTTTGATTTCTGTTTTCGACGTTTTGAATACTTTACAGCAGTCCTGCGAAAAAAAAGGAATCTGCGAAAAAGTCTGAAATGTCAAATATTCGCTTAAATCTAAGAAAATATTACGCCTAAAATAATTGTTTTTTAACTTTACTACATACAACATGTTCAGATGGACCTTCTTCATATTTTAGGTTTTAACTGACCAAAATTACATATTTGGGATAATATGTTAGGGACATTAGTAATTTTTATTAAGATTTCTATTAATAACGACTTATGTAAAAATGCAGACGCAACAGAAATCGTTTCGATGGCAAACTAAGTGGTAAAAATATAGGTACATCTGTCAATAGGTGCATAAGCA
Organism: Boloria euphrosyne; assembly: GCA_951802675.2. NCBI lineage: Eukaryota > Metazoa > Arthropoda > Insecta > Lepidoptera > Nymphalidae > Boloria > Boloria euphrosyne. Next base: position 10,138,696 of record OX637873.1, on the reverse strand, counting down.
GACTCGCGCTCGTTCTTCATTATAGCTTGAAACACTCTAAATCCTGTGGAAATAAGTCATGCGTGAATGCTCATTGCAATCGGTTTTTTATCATGCTCTGACTCTGCGTTTGCTATTTCAATGCTTTGTGCACTGCGTTTTGTAAATTTAAATATTTTTCATGTTGAGTAGGTAACCATTTCTATATTTTTTTAAATTTTTCAAATGTTTAATATTTTTTATACATTTAGCTACATCATCGAATTTCATCTGTTTCTCTTCATTATCCTTGTATATGATCAGCCCTAGTCATCCTTAAAAGCCAGTTGAACAATCCTCAATTGGAACCTTAAATTATGCTTTTTTAAAGTCCTACAATTTTTGCCCTTTAAGGCTTTAATGGGATGTGTTTTTGCCAAACATTTTAATCGTTAAGCGTCCGCAAAACCATCAACTGCGATTGTCAATATTTACGTGATTGACACTAATTGATGCAAAATTGATCGTTTACAACATGGAGATTAGAAACCAGGAGAACCATCGCTTCATACTAAAGCATTACCCACCTGTCTCTGAAAATGTGTAGAATTTACAACGCGCTGTCGTCGGTAAGTAGTATCTGTGAAGTTAGCTATTTATGAGTACTGTCACTATTGTGACAACGTGAAGTTAGGCATTGAGACAACATAGCGATCGCAGCGCCTCCTTGGTTTGACAATATTTCTGAGACACTACATTCTAGGGCCTTGGTCCTCCTGGTCTCTAATCTCCATGGTTTACAAGATACAATTATTTTTAATAAATTTTCACTAAGTATTTAACTTATATATAAACCATTCTTTTCGGCGTCCCTCCCCCATTACATCTATACATATTATAAAACAAAGTCCTCCGCCCCGTCTTTCTGTCTGTCTGTCTGTTCGCGATAAACTGAAAAACTACTGCACCGATTTTCATGCAGTTTTCACCAATGGATAGAATGGTTCTCCAGGAAGGTTTTAGTATATAATTTGTCAACTTTTTGTATACATTGGCTAAAATATAATGATATCTGTTGGAGGTGTCGGAAAAAAAATAAGGCATCTGGGAGCTTTCAACGAAAGCGCTGCCTAAACCCTTTGAGATCACTGACCTCTATAATACCACTGGACTGGCTGTTGTCAACGTGCTTTTGTGGCTGCTTGATATCCGCCATTTTGGCGCTGTCGGACGTAGCGAGAGTTTGTGGTACTAAAACTAATGATGTCGAATGTCGATATAAGCGAGCAAATATCGATAACTTTTAATAATAGTTTTTACAATCAATAAAACTATTTCAAATAAAGATTTTAATTTTTTTATTTTTATTAATCAATAACCGTATCATCATAATTACTACTTATGTTATATTAAATAACGAAAATGCAAAATTACTTTACAGTAACAAACACTTCTCGCTGTCATTTGCGTTAAATACGTCAAAATTAGTTGTCGGGACTCTCGCTAGTGGCGCTTCAAATGGACACAAAAAAATTGCTGTCAAACGCTTGGAACAGCCTGTCCAGTGGTATTATAGAGGTCAGTGCTTTGAGATATAAAAAAATGATGTATGGTGGAATTGTGTATCTTTTACGGTGGGGTCCCACGGCGCGCCGGGCGACGGGCCGCGCCAGGCGTTGCCCCGTCCGTGTAGGCCCGTCGCGGCCCGTTTTGAGCATTCCCACGGCCCGTGCCCGCCTGCTGCGGTCTGTTGTCTGACATTCTCCACTCCATCATGTGCGTGTACGCGCATGCGCCGCCGTAGGCGAAATAAACGATTAACAAGCAATGCAGACGTGCCCATACGGGACGAGACGGGCGCCGACGCGCCGCGCCGGGCCGTGCCTTTGAACTTACCGACTCCCGATGGATCGGACGGGCGACAAGAGGCCACCACGGACTTCATCGGATGCATCGGTTCCCACGGCCCGTCGGTCCGGCCCGGCGCGGTCTGATCTGTGAGAAAACGCGCCGTGGGACCAGGCTTTTATAGTTCTAAAAAAAAGGCGGCGATGACATATGTCTATTTGTTAAGGATAACATACTATATCGAAAAAAGTTAGGAAATTTTAAAAAAACTTTATAAAATTAACGGCGTTTGACGTATCATGTTATGACCGTTGCCATGCAGGTGTGTGCTATGATAATAATTCATATTATAATCAAGTCAAATATATATGGCAGTGCCAAGTAAATATATATACAACACGTACCTAGGGACGAACCCGAGCGAAGCGAGGGTAAGCCCCTAGTTTTAAATAATATAAACGTACTTACATAATATCATATTTTTTGTTTAGATTATTAAAGCAATTATATAGTATATTTGGTAAATTGATTCTTTTGGTACATTTAACATACCTATATTTCCCAATCCTAACTAATGCAAACTTGATTTCTTGTAATCATGTAAGATTGTAATCTTTAGGGATATACCGACTACAGCTAGGGTATAACAGAAATTTCTTTTTCTATTCTTTTGTACTCTTATCCGAATTTTGAATTCTAACAAATATTTCCTATATTTGTTTTTATCTCGACTGTTTCTAATATAATTTGCTCTTGATTGAATTAATTTGTATAAACAAATGTAATTTTTGCAACTTCGCATTACGCCGTCAAGTCGTCTCGTGTCACCCCCGACTTTTATTGTAGCGAGTTTTCCAATTACATTTGGAACGAAAATACTCGTGCGCCCTTGTGCCGCCAATTTGATTTTAGGGGTCCATAAGTAGTGTGAATTAGGTTAATTTTATTATTATGATTTCATTAATATAAGAAAACAACTGAGGTTTCGTTATTTTTGAGAAAATGGAAATACCAAATTTAAATCAAAAACATGCAAACCAGAAAGATTTTCTCTACATATATATTGTTCTGATTTTCTTCGATAAATTACCTGAAAAGGGATCAGTACAGTCAATTAAATTATATCCTATAAAAACAGAAGGCTAGTCTGGTAGTGATAGATAACGATTCCGGTTTTAAATTCGACGTAAGTATATCACAATAGTTCTGGATTAAACCAGAATGAATAAATTCCTTTTTATAAGAAAATGTGAGTTAACATATTGAATTTTAACCATTATATAACTTTAGCTTCTAGCTAAGATTAACTTTTTGGAACGAAGTTCCTTACGGCAGGCTTGGAGGAGATAGAGATTTTGCTGCGCGACCGCACTGAAACAAACTGTGAGACTAAAACCGTAAGAAAAATATATAACGGAAGTGCTATAATAGTCGTATACACAAGCGAATATTGTATAATGCCTTTCTCTGTCTCTCTCTTTCTTTCCGATCTCTCCTCCCTTCTCTTTCTGATTTCATTGTTTTGTGATTTGTTTGATTTATTTTATTTTACGTTATTTTTTATTTTCTAAAATACTAAATTTCCTAAATACTTTTATGTACTTAAATAAAAACCAATCAGCAAAATAAATACGTACGAGTATATATAATTTTAAGCAATATTTTTTTTTGAAAATTATGTTACTTCTATAGGTATTATCCGAAGGAACTTCGTTCCTACTTGGTGCCCATGATTGCCCCACCCCTTTAATTTTTTGTTTTATTTTTAATACAATTTCTGCTACTCCATGTAGAGCCATCTCGTCTTTCAAAGTCTTCTTAGCAATTTTTCACGCCGCGATGGTCACTACTCACTAGCTAGGTGAAGATAATTATGACTTCAACATGAAATGAAATTCTACTCTACATTAATCTTTCATCGTAGATCTATTTGCAAACTTTAGGAGTCGTTCTGAGCTCAGTTAAATCTTTACTTGAATTATTAAACATTTATCTATCAATAGCAAATCTTTTCCATTTTCTGTTGATTCAAATTCATAAAAAAATCTATTTGTTTTAAGGCAAAAGGCAAGTTTAAGAAAAGTTAACCGTTTGTGTCTGCAAAAGTATTTATATTTTGCATAAGAATAGCAAGAAAGAAAAAAGTTTTTAAAGAAGCCTCAACTCAATTGTGTAGGAATAATTTAAAGTTCACTTTATAAGTACCTATATTGCGTATACACAAAATATATGGTATGGTTTGTTGACTTAAAATTAGCTAAATGTTAGTACTCGTAACTAGCAACTCACCCACGCTCCGCTGATATTCATCCCTACATACGCTTTGACCAATAGATTTTACAGAAATGAGATGTTTTCTCGACTTTTTTATACTACAATATGCATATATATATTATACGTATGAACCTTCGTCTTGTATAACTCCGTCCATTTAAAATTTATGAAAACCACATTAAAATCCGTTGCGTGGTAATGGTACAGACAGTTGAAAGCGACTTTGTTTTATACTATGTAGAGATAGGCAGAATGTAGGTAAAACGCTAGTCCATCCCTAAATTTATCGCGAGCAAAGCCGCAGGTTTCGCTAGTATTAGCTAAAGAGTAGGCAAGATAGTGTGCTTGAATTTGTTTCGCGTCTGTATTTTTTTTGTAATTACTCCTAAGATATTCTTATAAATTATACGTTGTAAAAGAGTAAAATAATGTGCATGAAATGCTTAGACTCTAAGCCTTAGAGCCTCTCAGTTATTTAAAATGATAAGGATTAATACCGTATTTGTGTAAATAGCTTTCCAATTATGGCTTTATAATTGGCCATTTTTAAGCTATTAAAATGGATATAGTATACGAGTTATCTATCTATATAATATAGTACATATATATATAGATCGCTGACTTTTTTGTAGACCTATATAAGATACACAATTCCACCATACATCATTTTGTTATATCTCAAAGGGCTTAGGCAGCGTTTTCATTGAAAGCTCCCAGACGGCTTATTTTGTACCGACACCTCCAACAAATATCATTATATTTAAACCAATGTATACAAAACTTGACTAATTATATACTAAAACCTTCCTAGAGAACCATTCTATTAATTGGTGAAAACAGCATGAAAATAGGTTGAGTAGTTTTTGAGCTTATCGCGAACAGACAGACAGACAGACAGACAGACGCGGCGGAGGACTTTGTTTTATAATATGTAGTGATGATGATGACATAGACAGATAGGTACGTCTATTTATAGGGCGTATATAGATTCAAATAAAAGTAAGTTATTACCTACGTACAGATTTTACAGAAATGAGATGTTTTCTTGACTTTTTATACTACAATATGCATAAATATGAGTATATCTATATTTTATTTTCATATAAGTATTAAAAATAAATAAATCTATCACCGAGTGTTTTGACAATATTATATTTCATTATGCTAGCTTTAATAAATGGATGCTTGAAAGATTTGATGATATTTTGAATAATGCCAGAAGCTTACGGCCTCAAGTAGGAAACTTTGTGAAATCAAAGCCTAATCCGTGCATTGCAGCTCTGTTTACATTCAAAGTGCGAGATTGGAATTATTAAGATGGCGACGATTGTGTTAAACTTGTTGGGAAGCAGTCGGCTCCTTATTCAAATGCAGATTTAGGTCAGACGTCAATTGACTTGGTACAGTGTAATTAAAGAGGACTTTTAGAAGTTTGATTGCTTTATTTTATTATCTCTTGCCTAAAATTATGCGAAATAATAAAAATAAAAATGCATGTATGTATACAGTCCACTAATAGTATAATGTCCCACTGCTAGGCACAAGCCTACCTTCAATACGCGAGAGACCAGGCCATAGTCCGCCACGCTGTCCAAGTACGTGTTGGCGAACTTCTCATGTCTTTCGAAAACTTGCTAGGTTTTCTCAGACATGCAGAATTCCTCACGATGTTATCCTTCACCGTAAGACAGATGGTATTCATGTTAGAAATGATTCGCACATGAAAATATCAGAGGTGCGAGATCCAGATTAGTATACGGGCGCTCGGTTATCCAAGCGGGGCTATCACTGCAAGTGCAAGACCAAAAAATGCATACTTTAATAAAATAAGAAATTAGAATGCCTATTTATGGTCTGATGATACTGAACTTAGTAGGTATTTAATTACGTTGTTTTTGTTTTAAATTTCAGTTAAAACTCGCCTGTGTTAATAATTTCCGTAATTTCTTCTTAAGAATTATATTCTTTTGTAAATGTCAACCATTGTTTGTTATATAGCTTATCTGCTAAGATGGTTATGCTTATGGCAGCCAATCAACGCTAGTCTGTTTACTGAGGCGGTAGACATTATAATCTGATCAAAGGAACAAAACTCTATTGACAGCTGACAAACTTTTCTTTCACTTTAAGCTTATGATAGATTTTCTAAAGTTAAAGGATTAATTTTAAAAGCCTTTGACAGGATTATATTTGACATATTTTATCTGATGCTTATGATGCGAGCTTAAGCTGATTTCACAGTTTGAAAGTTGCATTCTCCGTTTTATCGGGAAGCCCGTTTCAGTGAAAGCACTTGGGTTGGATAGGTAGTTATTATTGACGTAGTTCGATATATCATGTAAATCCCTTGTATATTAACTATACTTCAATAAAGTCTTAAATTTAGCCAACTTAAATATAGCCAAAGCAAAAACATTAGTTCAAACATACTTAGTTTCATTAGATAAATAATAAGCTTTCTTAAACGAGAGATAAAGCTCGTGTGCTTATAATAGTTATTAAGCCTCCCTCTCAACGCCTTATCGCAGCGACAGTAGTGTGAATATACTTGGCAGTTCATAGATTGTGCTAAATAATGTAAGATTTGTGAAGGCGCTGTAGACGGCGCCTGAGAGGTCGTCGACCCCTGCCTATTCTGGGCCCCCGCTCTACATTTTTCTTCTCGGACACTACGTTTAACGTGGGGCGTACACAGAAATGTGCTACGTCTTCGCCATGCTGAATGCGCGACTATTGTTTTGCTTTTGCAATCTCATGTGTAATCTCGTATACTCCTTCTACGTATAACGCCAACGTGACAGCAAAAGGACATGAGGCTGTTATTTAAGAAAATAGCTAAAAGTAGGATATTTCTTATTTTTGATAATCAATTTTGATATTACGCAAATAAAAGAGAGAGAACTTTACTTAAATAATTAATACGTTCTTACTTTACTTCTGTATTTTTTGTCACTTTAACTGCTAATGGTCAACGTCTTAAAATATGTTGATTGTATATCGTTTCAAAGTGTAATCGTAAAAAATGAAAAGGGTTCTCTCGTAAGGAACAAACGTTTCTTCAATAAATACAAAGAGTATTGTATAGTACCTCTTAATTAAGAAAAAAATATAACTAAATTCAAGTTTTTTTATAAATTAGCATTTTGTAGAGGAATTTCGTGTTCTTAATTATATCTTTTCAGCCTTAATTAGGTATCAGCTTTACTAATTAACGAACATCTTTACTGAAGGAAGCTATTTATCATATTACTTAGGTTTAGTTATTTTGAAAAATAAAAGCGTAGTCAAGAACAATAATATAAGATCGTCGTGTAAAAAGACTTTCAAGTAAAAAAATATGATTTGTCTTACAAATGCAAATACACCATACAAAAATCAATAGTTTAACAAGCTACTGAAACATTTAGATGCGTAGTCTTTCTAACTTTCACATTTTAATCTTTTTGTTATAATTAGAAAATGTTTTAACGCGTACCACGGGTAGAAAACAGATGGTCTGGTAGGGCTCACCGACAAGTCAGTACTACCTACTAAAACTTAAGCACCCATCTTCCGTTTGAAGCGTCGCAGGATCGCTTGCGCATTGAACCACGACGCCCCGACGGCCCGGCAGATCTACCGAAGTAGACCATACAACCAAGGGGTTGCTCCAGTTCACTCTGCTATCACAGAAGTACCAGGAACAACCCGCATTGCCACCTCGCCCACCAAAGTAGGCTCTCCCGTGTTTCTTGGCTTCGCGCGCCCGGCTGGATTGCCAGACGCCACTGAACCCCCATACCACGACAAGGTGAACGCACATTGGGGGGTTCATATCTTAAAAGTACACGCATTAAACCTGAAAACACCAAATTATTCCATGTTTATGATTTACAAGGAGGCAAAGAGTTGTAATTTACGAAGTGATGATGAAGACGTCTCAATTACACCCCATTCATCGTTTGACGAGCTAGTATGATTCGTAACATGCATGTATACTTAAAGCAACCTAGTATTTGTGATGTTAGTTATTTACTGAAAGGGCTTTTTATTCTTGAAATTAGATGACCTCAGAAAAATCTACTCTCTCTCTAAATAATGCATTTTTAACACTATATATTACATATAATATTTAGAAGTATAACGGCTGCAATTTATGTAATATGATTTAAATGAGCATTCATGCAAGATAAGTTTTAATATCTTTCTGTCTTTCGGTATCCCAAGTTCTTTTAGGGTTGAACATTTATGTTGTGCGCAGTAAGAGCTACAGTTATGGATCACAAATAAATAGAGTGCAGAAGGTTTCGTTACAGATCAGTTCAGTGGAGTTTGTGAGACGAGGCATGAACTTGCGGCGTAGAGCGGCACTCGAGTCTCGAGCGGTCGACTCGGATTTATTCGCTAAGGTTGCAAATATTTTGACCGCTTTTTTGCATGTAAGTTGTGACTGGACGGAGCAACAGTGCGTACCTGTTGAAGTTTGCGATAATTTTCTTAACGTCTTCTGCATATCACAATTTACTTCTTGCATACTGATACCATCCTATTTAGAAAATTTATCATTAATTTTAGAACGAGTCGACAATATATTGACCTATGTCTAATAAGTCTGTGTAGCAGCGGTAGTTATGATTTTTTTTTTTTTTTTTATATATATAAAATTGTGGGAATTTAAAAATAAGTAATGTTTTAATTAGTAATAATAAATGTTTTAAGTTAATTATTAATAATCATACTGATGTAACATTAAATCAGTACCAGCGGACCTATAAATACTTTATACATATTATTTTTTTTATTAAGGGATGGACATGTCATGAAAAAGTTATATTTATAAAATTGACGCTAAAAGCGGTTCAGTTTAGCGGTGAAGTATTTAATTGATATAATTGGCTTTCGGGCCTGCCATTAGAGAAACCTTTTGACCCACTGGCCGTTTTAGAAACTGACGCCTTTTTTTTCCTCTAAACGAAATTCACTTGTACGTTTTCGACGAATCCCTTCGGTTTAATCTTTTTCATTATTCAGGTCAGAACCTTTTTGATATTTCGTCATAAATAATAAAAAGGATATCCTTATCTTCCTATTTCTATTTATATAATTTGAAACATATTACTTTGCTACCCCAAATAGGTAGCTATCATAATACCTACTATTATTTATTAATATTTGAACAGAATAAGCATTTAAGCCCTTTTATTTAAACGTAGCACTGCCAGTCATGGATCTCCTTTGAATACGAGGGTAGTCCGGTGGTATCGCGCACACTTGGGGAACCTAGTGAAGTGGGTGCTAATCTCGGGTTTCTCTATATTTCTATTATCTACCACTTGTTTTACGGTGAAGGAAAATATCAAGTAAAGAAAACTGCATGTCTGATTGTGCGATAACCTAGCTAGTTTTCGAAAGTAATTCGCTAGCCCGCACTTACCCAGCATGGTGGACTATGGCCCGATACGATGGGCGTATTGAAGTAAACTAGAACTAAGTTTTAGTTAGATTTTAAGTTTAGATTTTACAAGTAGGTATGAAGAATGTTGTTAGTTCATGTCTAAATTAATTGCTCGCTTCGCTCGGGTTCTCTAGGTAAATTTTAACGATAAGTATGAAAAAGATAGACTTTATTTTAAGTGTTTTTCGTGTGTGATATAAATTCCCGCATAAATAGTAGCTTACGTCAAACAAGCTTGAGCAAGTAAAAAAGCAAACATGCTAACAAACAAAGAAATAAACGGACAAACAAAGTAAACAATTAAAAAACTATTCGTAGATAAAGTAGGTTCCTATGTTTTATTGAGAATGTAAACATCAAAAGGACGTAAAAAAGTAAAAAACTTAGCATTTCTCTATGTCCCTATGATAAAGCATAAAACTATAAAATATGGTCTTTAGTATATTGTAAATAGTTTTGTTATTTATTCTCATATACCAGATATATTATAAAGTTACTTAAATTGGCTTTTCCTGGTATTTCCCGATCGCCTATTGGTCGGGGTAATAAAAAGCATTCAATTGATTGCGATAGTGAACAGTGTGGGTAAATCTGATCCTTGTTCCGAGCTCGTGATATATCTGCGCATGAAAAATGACCTCTAAATCACAGCTACTACAGGGGCGATTGCACTGCACAATACAAACAGACTACGACATCGTCTTTACAGCTAAACGTATTTTTAAAGCCAAAATGAGCAGTGTTTAGCAAACTAAAAGTCAAAACTAAAAGTCGTATTAAACATAAATGAAGAAGTGAAGTAATCCTTAATTTCCGTGTCTACTATAGAAATTATAACTATATAAAATATTGAATATAAATACAAATAAACCTTTTAAAAATTAATTATTTATGTCAAATAGATAAAAATTAATAACAATAACACACTTAATTAGGTAAATTACATTGACTCCAACTACATTCATCTAAAGGCTGCATTGTAAAAATTAAAACTATACTCAAGTACAATATTATGAATACATAAAAGTCTGTAAAGTGGTGATAACTCGGACATGGAGGAAGGCGATGAAGATAAGTTGTTATTACAGTTGGTTATGCTACCTTTATTTAGCCTTTACTGGGGAGACGAAGCGAAGGGATGAATTAACCTAACGTATTTAATCTCAAAGTTTCTGTTTTGTGCCACGTGGGAGGAGCAAGAACCTTGTGATAAATGTCATCCTAGAGTATTATTGTTCTGTGAATGTCATACTGACATTTGACACCCATTAAAGTTAAGTTCAGTTGTTAATTACATTTGACCTATATAAGTATAATTTATGTTATTTTCAACACGACCGTTGAAGTAGTAATTAAGCAGACAATCTAATATTGTTCTATAGTCAGTAGATGTGTTCATTCATTATTTATGTATTGCTATATAATTATTTGGATGGATATCTGCTCCCCTGCATTTTGTACGATACAAACCTGGTTATACCTATAACAACTATTCTACAGGCAGAATACAGAAAGTCCTGCGTACCAGGGAACTTAGTTTTATGAATAGGTATTAGGCAGAAACAGAAACATAGAACGGTAAACATACACAAAAAAATTATTGGTGGATTTATATGAAACGCCTAAAGTGGCTAAACTGTACATGTAGCAGCTGACAGATGAAAGATTGACTCAGTTACTAATTGGCCAGGTCTAAATGAAAAAAGAGAAGCCAGAGAACGACCAAGAGAACGTGGGGTAGATGGGGTAGACGAAATTAAAAATTAATATTATTAAGGTATGATTACATAAATTTAACAAGCTATTTTCTATTGAGCTCACGGGAATGAGACGCTGAGTTTGCTTTTTACCGCGCCACCGGATAATGCATCATTACTCATAGCGCATTGCACCGGTTTGACACTTGCAGCTAAGCACTGCTATTTTATTTGCATTTTACTATAATAAATACATCTTTTACAATAACTCTTCCTTTAAGGTGAAAAAAACTATTTTAAATATCAGATTGTAATATGCGAAATGACTATAGGATTTTTTTTAAATAGAATAAGTACTATTTATTACAAATAGAAAACTAAGACTGCAAGAAATACTAAGTAAGCTTCCTAACACGAAATTCATGTTTTTCTTTTTATAAGTAGGAAAGCTATTTCACTTTAATTGCTTTTACGTAAGCATGGCAACATTGTTAGTACACAATGTTATTAAAGATTAGATAATTTACACAATCACGTCGCACAATCACTACTTTATATATTTATAATTAAATGTTCGTGCATTCACAATACTTAGGCTAATTAAGGGTTCGTTAAGCTTTGCAAGTTTTTTCACTCAAAAGATTATGGTTTTATAGCGACTCAGGGGTATGCGTCACTCAAAGCGGTGTTCTCTTATTATGCGGTACGGTAACACTGGATAAATACTGAGTCCGCGACGGGAGGGCCAATGCAAATGAACGTTTTTATGTCTCCCGCCGTGGCGTGGCGCGCTTCTGCATTCGTCTACGCGAGAATTAAACTTCGCATCTGAAAAGGTTTAAGATGAATGAGAGCGGTACGCGCGTACAATGTAACAACAGTTTAGAAACAACTTATTTCTGTCGAGTGCATGTACACAGTCTGCGATTCACTTGGCTACTATTATATTTATGGTTAGTCCAAGGAGCTTTTACTCATTAGACCTAGGTTCGCTTAACTATCAAACTGAATTAAACATTTATTTTACTTGTTTAAATATTAATATAACTTATTTAAACGTAGCTTTTTATACATATAGGTATAGTATCATATCCGAGAACCTAACAAATGAGAGTGTGATAATATGTTAACACTGTTTTATTCAGCTTCAGTCTAAACTCTAAAGGAGAGAAAATTAGTGGCAAAGTTTGTCTGGAAAATACTTAATATTTTTAAAGTTTAAATTATTGATATGTTTTATTCTATTTAAAAAAAGTTTATTTATGATTTAAAATGATCTTTCATAATAAAATTATGTAAATAATGCTAGCGACACACCCTCGTTTCGTACGTGTACGTTTTTATGGCTAGTAGGAGATTTCTCATATAAGATATTTTCCCGCAGTAAAAAATATCCCATAACCATAAAGTCGGATAACCAGTTACCATCATACCAATTCGGGCAAAGACAGGTCGAGAAACAAGCAAAAATTCTAAAAACTATAATTTTGGCCATTGTGTTGATGACTACATATTTTAATAATATTTTTCTCGATCTGAATTCAAGATTTTCCTGAAGCTGATTCAAATTAGTTACAATTTTATTATATGTATAACTAGCCCCTCACCCTAGCTTTGCTCGGGTTTCGATACAAAAGAAACAATTTTCAGCTTTTTAATTTTCTACCTGTTTTTTACTTAAAACACCCCTGACACACACCACACAAAAAAAGAATTATTTAAATCGGTCCAACAACACACAGCAATTGGTTTTCATATACAAAGCTGTCAAAGATGCTCCTTCATATACTCCAATTACTAAATTGATGCTTACGTTACTAAGTACCTATACATGGGTAGGTACTACATGTATGAATTACGAAAAGATAAAATAATGTAACATTTTTCATAAATTATTATATAACATTCATTTATGAATAATAAATATTACGTAAGATGTATTTAACTAAGTAGAATAAATATATATTATTATATCATAATCTAAAAACGTGCTTACGAACTAAATAAATGCGTTTTATTTCTAGATAAGTTTACTATTACAATTTGTTATCTTATGCATGTTGCATGATTATAACATAGTATTGAGAAATTGTTAAATATAAGTCTTTCTCTCTTTATCACAAATGTTTTTTTCTATATATTATGGTGAATAAGGTGATTCTAACGGACGGACGTAATCAACACGACTTATTGAAGACTAGCGATACCCGCGGCTCCGCTCGCGCTCTAAAGAAGTAAATGCTTTTTTATATATTTTTCTCAGAAATGAATTATTTTCCTGCAATAAAAAGTATCCTATACATTTACCTGGGTAACCAGTTATCATCATACTAAATTTTATTTAAATCCATCCAGTGGTTTTCTCGTGATGCTGTCACAGACAGACAGACAGAGAGACAGACAGACAGACAGACAAAAATTCTAAAAATAATAGATTCGGCCTTTGTATCGATAATAATGTCTTTTTAATTAGATTTTCCAAAAAAATATTTAATGTACAGATTTAAATCGGTTACAATTTTATTATATGTATAGATATTTATGTATAGATATAGATGTGTAGATATCTCGTATGTACATACCTTCCTATGCCATAACATAGTATGTAAACTATATAAATTAAACGAATATATGTTATGGTTATTTTTTAAATTAGAATTATATGGATAATGAGATTTCCTATAGGTGTTTATTTAAAGACCGTGTCTGAGTCCCGTCTGAACAGGAAATGACCCTCAGATGAGTAGCGACAAGCCTCGGCTCGATGCAGAAATTAGGATTCTTTCACAGGTGCAATCTTTTTTAATTATTGATTAACTTCTATTTTGATAAGATTATAATTAATGCAAAAATACCTGCTTATTCAGGTACATTTAGTTATCTAAAATTATACCTACAAATTTTTAATTGAAGCATTTTTTAACAATTAATGAAACCTTGATCTACTATTGCAACAATAGTCAGTATATTATTGTTTTTAAAACCCGGAATATAAATTAGATCGGTCTCGCAAGGTTTATGTTTATTTCTTCGTATTATATACTTAGGTATTTGTTACGTACTGTTTTTTTTGTAAATATAATTCATTTGTAAATCGGGCTTAGGTTAGTGATACGGTAATTATTAGATACTGAAACGGCATCCTTAGTAATAAATAATAACTATATTTTATTTTCATTTCACAATATTCAATTTATTTAATCACAATTCACTGACGTCTTATAAGATTAATAATATACGAAGAAAACTATCCCTATTAAACTTTGTAATTTTGTAATTGGAAAGTCGTAAATATGTATAGAGCCTTATATTTACAGCGTCAAGATATTAGTTTAGCAGTTCCTAATACGGTAAAAGTATGATAGATATTTTATACTTATATATTTGATGTAGCGTCGATGTAATGAAATTATAAAAGTTACTTATTTTTACTCAAAGCACTACAAACATTTTACGTATAGGTACTAAATACTAATAAAATAAGCAGCCATTTATATTTTTCCCATAGTCAACAAACATTTAACTCCAAAATTATTAGAGTCAACATGAAATTCTATTAACTTAATCAATGAACAAAAATTAATGAACCAAACGAAAATATCTGAACAGTAATAATTAAGTGTACATTTGATTTGTATATATAGTTAAGTTTACTTGTAATTTCCTTTATTACATGGTATTCACTATTCACATGCTTACATTTAGTACATGTAAGTATGTGAATAGTGAATACCATAATCATTATTCTTTGCATCAGTACATATAAATTAAATTAAAGTGTTTTTTTTTAATTTCAAATTAACAGCTTTTCACCAAATGCATATGAAAGTATACTCGTATACAGTACTTACCTACATCAAAAAGTCAATTTATAAAATTTTTGTCTGTCTATTAGTACCGGCTAATCTCTCAAACGTCTGGACCGATTTTGACGAGACTCTCACTTACGATTAATTTTAATTTTGGTGTTAATGGCACTTACGAAACCCATTAATTTAAAAGAAAAAACATTAAGATGCTCCTCTTATTTGCAATACAGCTCACTTATTTTACGTGCAAAAGACTTTTAATAGTGCTCATTTTAAAGCTTATTTCAAGCACTACAAAACCCTTTTTATTAGAATGCATAAAATGCATCTGCTCGCCGCTAGATGGCATTGACCACATCGATTAAATTTCAAACAAAATAAAAAACAGCTTCGATCTCTAATATCTAGCTTAATATTGCACTTAGAATACTTTATAAAAAACCAAATTGTTTATTTTTTTATCTGCTACAATTTTGTTCTTTATAAAATTTTCGATAAAACGTATATTTTTGGAGATATTTGCCAAAAACCGATGAAAAACGTGAAAAAATGCGAATTTTCAATTGCCAATACAATAACTTGAAAAGTATTGGATTTTTCGAAAAACTTTGTAGATGATTTTTTGCTTAAAATTAGGCCTTCTATCGATATCCGAGGTTATTTTGAAAAAAAAAAATAACCCCCCGAGAAGGGGTGGCAACCACCTCCAGGGTGATTGCGGAGTTTAAATCATTTTCACTTTTGAAGTTAAGGGTAAGATGAACCTAATTCCAAAATTGTATGCGATTCGGTTCACAGTAACAAAATTCGGAGCTATAATGCTTCAATGACTGCACTATAATAACATAAAGTACTAGTAGGATAGACGCTAGTTCTTTGTATAAATTTGATCATAGTGGGGTCAAATCACTAGACGCATATAAAATTGTAATATCCGCAACGAACGATTATTTGCTGGATTATGTTATTGTTATTTCGGCCTCGAATATTGGGAACGAAGCACATGTCAGCAAAGAATATTTCTCGTTTTCTCCTATTTGCATTAGAAATCACGTTCTTATTCCTAACTCTTATTGTTTTTTTAATCTTGTGTTCGTCTTCTATCTAATAATGTAAGACTTATCACTTCTCAGTGGTTAAAACAAATTGAAGTAAGCTAATACATTTTTGATTTTTATAGTGATATCTCGTATAAGTCATGAAACTAAAATATTGAATTGAATTAAATTTGTCTAAATATTTAGCTGTAGGCATAGGGATTTGGTAAGTACCTATATATGAGTAAGTTGTAGATAAAAATAGAATTACTGTGAACATTTTAGTAAAATAAATGGACAGTGTAATGTTTATTTTACGGGAGGAAAACTTGGTCTTTTTTTGAAACTTTAAAAAACTCAGAAGTTTGGTTGGAACTTGGAATATACATTCCAACTATTATTATCTATGTAATACTTTTACATAAAAATAAGTAAAACTCTTTAAAATAATAGGTGTAAAAGTTATAATTTTACAGAAATAAAAATGGCGGAGGAAAAATAAGGTGGCTTTACTACATCGTTTATAAAGTTAATTGCCGCTTGTAAGTGGTCATGGCTTTCTTGGAAGAGAGGTTAGTGGGCTACCCTGAGACCGCTCTCCACGTAAATACTTAAAAGCGCTACCTACCTGTTTCATACTCTACCTGCCGTTAACATCATCGCCTTTGTTAATGTAGGAATTCGGCTCGGCAGATATGTTTTAGTGTGATTTTGGCTTTTAATACGTAATGTTTCCATAGGCATTTGGGCAATAATTATGTATAAAGCTGAATCGTATTTTATTTCACAGAAGGACCTCTCATCATATTCATAAATAAACTATGCATAAAACTAGTATACAAATAAGAACTTGACGAATGTAGTTGACAATGATTTATTATGAGCTCTTTGGAATAACATTTTCATTGACCTGGAGATAAAGAGTCAATCCTGTTTTTGACAGTTCCATTGCACATCCGCTGAAGTATCAAATTGAGTTTACACAAACACAATACACATATTATAGATATTTATGTCACTTCTATGAGACTGTTACACTGATAAGCTTTCGGTGTTAAAAAAATACAAAATTAAATTTCTAAAGCTGGCAACTATACATTTAAATATTAAGTGTAGTAAAAAGAGAAAATGAATGCAGCAGATAACAACTTTTTTTCTTAAAAAAATAATTCTACGTGGAAATCATTATTAGGATATCTTTCATTGCATTCGAGCTATAGGTTCAATGTGATTAATGAGTTTATGACAAATATTTTACTCCATAAATTTCAGGTTACAATAGTTTGATGTAATGTGAGAAATTACAAAAATATACTAATTACTTAAAAATATGTTTTCTGTTTATTGCTATTGTGCGTGGAGTGGCGCGCGCACGGGGAGGCCTGCGGCAGCGGCTGGCGGAGTGAGGGGTCCTTCGCCGTTCTCCGTACGCCATACGGTCGGCGTCGCCCTCGCGGCTCAGTTAGTATCTGGCCACGAGAGCACGAGGCCTTGTCGCGTCCGATCTGACATTGCACCGCTATCCTTATACATACATCGCAACTTCTTTCAAACGCGACGCACCGGCTAGTATTTACAAACAATTGAGACTCCCCATCTCTTCTCTTTGCGCTGTAGCCACATCGAACTTGACCTGTGGTAGTTGCTCGAACTGTCAGTGCGCGTGTTGTGCTGTATCGATAATATAACCTGTATGACTTCAAGGGCACGGTAGAATTACGAAGTTGTGCTTTGGATGCGGTGTTTAGAAGATATCTAGCATTATCGAAGTCTTGTTTCTTTTCTAAGATATAAGTGGGCGTACTTGAAAGTTTGAAAATCGATCGGGTGACGTGCGTGGGATTAGTTTACGTAATCTTTGTTTACCTTGGAGATATGCACTGCAAGCTGCCGCCGAGATACGCTTTTTTAAGTCAACACTGACAAACTTTCATTCAAGCTACAGCATACAGGTGAGTGAGTGTGCGTAGCTAGTTCTTTGTTTACAAGCTTGATTCAAATCTTGTGCTGGGTTTTTCTGATATGCTTTGTCTAGCACCTTAATACTTTATTTATATGTATTACTTAGTTGCTGTAGCCTACCTAAGTTTGTTCATAGACAGAATTGAAATGATGGTGAAAAGTAGCCGAGCTCTCGAAAATCATACTCGTTATCTTCGTTGCTCTGACACCACGAATGTCTATCAATACAACAAACATTTTGGTTTTACTGTAAAGCTTTTACAGTCCTTTAAATAAGCATTGCCTTTGCATAGCTGTACCCTGTTAATAAACTGAAAACATCATAGTAAAAAAGATCATAAAAACTATTTAAAAAGCATTTAGGTACTATATTATGTTAAACTAACTTTTAACCGACTACCAAAAAGGAGAAGGTTCTATGTTCATGTATTTTGGGTTACAACTAGCGACTCACCTCGCTTCGCTCGTGTTCGTCCCTAGATTAAGCGTGAGCGAAACCGAGGGTTCTGCTAGTTAAAATACCTAAAGTTTCTAAAATAAAAGTAGCCTAAGTTACTCTTTATTACATTAGCTATCTGCGAGTGAAAGTCCGGTCAAAATCGTTCCAGCCGTTGCAGAGAGTAGCCGGAACAAATAGACAGACAAACATTTTAAAAATTGATTTTTTGATGACAGTACCGTATATAAAAGTCATACCCATTTAGTGAAAAGCTGTTAATTTGAAATTAAAAACAGAATTCAATTTTATTTATATATAGATGTATAGATTACGTTGCTAAAGCTTATTAAGCTGTCGTATCTAAATAGGGATTTACGTACAAAAAATTTGATTATTAAAATTGTATGTGATTAAATAAAAATATTAAATGGTTATTTAATATTTAGATAATAATTGTTTTCCATTAATTTTACGTAAGCCTCGCTCGCCAGTAGTGATTCAAGAGGGGTACCTAATATCTAACGAGTGAGAAGTCAGGCGCGTTAAAACAAGAAGAACATGTCTGTTTTTACGTGAGAAAACTACAATAAAAACAAGTTTTGCATTACAATGCCAGTTGTGTGAGAGATGAATGGATAACTTGTTTGTATGAAGGTTTTTTCTTTCGTTGACCATGACTGTTGGCATTTATATCAAATTTTGGGGTCTATGGGTGTCTATAGTTAAATTGAGCTCCGGACTAGTCGTTCTTTCAGGCGATGCATTCATATTTCATGAGCACCGGTCTGAGCCACAATGGCGTCGCGATGAGGTCGTCGGACGAGCATGGCTTTTAACTTCCCACTACACATACCACCGTCTAGCCTATTTTTTAAAGTTACTTACTACGAACTCCTTTCTTCAGTGATTAGACTTTACGTAATATGGCAATAAGATTTATTTTGCTGGTTGTTTAAACTTTTTTATTTTTGTAGGACTATGAATATAATATGAATATTTTTATTATCTTATTAACGCCAACTTTTTTTAAATAAATATTCAATGTCACTGAAACGTTTAGCTAACGCCAAACAATACAATTTGAATAATAAAGAAAACGTAATAGGTACATGTGACCCCATATATGTATTACGAGATTCATATTATGGTCTACAGGGAGATAATAATACAACTGAATTTAAAAATGAATAAAACGAAACAGGATCTGCCCAGACGTAGGTAAGTACCTACTTTCCCCGTCAAGAATCGTAACAGGTATCAAGTAGGAATATCATTATTCTCATGGGAAATTAGAATGAATTAGATGCGATACGAACATATTCACGTGCCTATCACGTTCAGCTACATCTACATCTTTGCGCAAATTATAATTTATTCAGGGCTCGGCTGCCATTTTATACGTAATTTTTGTTTATAATTTTAAGGTATTCAATTAATTATCTTCTAAAGATAGGTATACTATAAAAATACCAAATTAGTATAGGTACAAGTATTGTGAGATGAAATAACCATAATTTAAAATGATATATTATAATAATTTGCTTTTATATTATTTAATTAATTGTTTAAATAAAGCGCTTAAATAATTAAATGCAATCATTCGTAAACAAACAGTGAAGTAGCGGGTGATGTTAAATCATAATTACATCGAGCTGTGACTCAGAATGATGCCATCATATCGAGACTGGGGGCACGAGCGGTGGCGCCATATGTAGGTACTATTTTTAAAACGTATTCAAACTGTTTAGACTTCCAAAATGGGTCGCTTTGTTGCACATGAATATAACGTCTGTATTACATATAAGCATTCCATATTATGTCCAACAATTCTGTAGCAATAGTTTCGTAGGCCCTGGCTAATGTACGTTGAGTGTGGAGACTACTTATCTACGTCGCACTTTAGTAGTCTCAAGAGAAAAAACAATGTTCCCTCCACCCTACATGCTCACATACATTTATAAGTACGTGGGATGAGGAAGAAGCATACGTGTTAGATTAATAAAACACTACCTATAGAGTTTTGAATTTGAATTTTAAGATTTATTTGTTTAGTAACAATTCTCCATCTCTTTTACTAAATGTATACCATTAAGTAATTAAAAGATTCCTTAATTAAAATATCTTAAATTAATATTATTTAATGTTTAATTCCTCTCATTATACCACTCTCCTGTCAGGCCGTCAATTCAACGCGTCAGTTATCTGCTTTACTAAAGCTAAAACATTCCATCTATACGCTTTTGAAAACTCATCCTCATTTAGAAATTATACTGCAGTAATAAATTTGTACGCACTAAAGCTGGCTAAAAGTAGATAAAAAGATTTAAATTAATTTTATGCTATTTCGTTATGAATTATGTGTTTTGATATAAAAATTTAGTAACTGCTTTGAAAATATATTATTTATTAATATAGGTTACATTAAGAAGTTAATTCATAAGTTATTTTTAAAAAAAAAATTAAACCGACTTCAAAAAATCTGCACTAAAAAGAGAAAAATCTAAACTAAAAAGTAGAAAATAATACTTTTAAGAACTTTGTTAATTTTGGAGTCGGTGCCAGCCAAAGCAAAATAACCCTAAATAGATACATATTCGATTAATCTCTCAATTTGTAAACATAATCAAAATACCTGGCTGGCACCGACTCCAAAATTAACAAAGTTCTTAAAAGTATTATTTTCTACTTTTTAGTTTAGATTTTTCTCTTTTTAGTGCAGATTTTTTGAAGTCGGTTTAATTTTTTTTTTAAAAATAACTTATTTTTCCATTTTTAGTGTGCCTTTTATTTAGCTGATTTAATTATAGTGACTTACTATATGTCACTAATTTAAAATCTGTTTAAGCTTTATATTAAACAACGAGCATACCTATTAACGTATGTAACGTAATAGTAATTAATTATCGGGTCTACCGAAAGGCGGGGGGGGGGGGGGGGGGGGGGTGTTGGTGTCCAAAGAGTACTCGATCTACGACTACTGTAGCTGTAACTAAACTACAAGCTCATCTTTATGTTTACATTCCCCATACGAAATAGTTTAAATAAACCACGTCCATTATTCCACCTAACTCCTAGAGGTTAATGAGATTTACCTTCTATTATCATATTAACGTAATAGCCTGGAAGAACACAACTATCAGTCTATATGTATGTATAATTTTAAAGGAATTTCCTTTCAACTCCTAGCCGTTGAGGAGTTGTACCTTCCATCATCAGCTTATCCACATGAGATGGTAATTATCAGATGCAAATTCTTAAAAAACTTTAGAAAATATATGAAAAATGTACTAAGTGCCTATAAAATTTAAGAGTTGCCATCGATTTCCCTAGGATCCCATTATCAGATCCTAACTTGGTGACAATGGGAACATCTTAGAAGTATACCCTACCAAACAAAAAATAAATTTTTGAAATCGACCCACAATTGACGCATAAATCGGTGAACACAGGTAATTAATAACATTTGAAGAATTCTACCTTCCATCATCAGCTCATCACATGAGATTACGATTTTCAGACGCAAATGCTTGAACAGCTTTAGAAAATATATAAAAAACATTATAGGTGCCTATAAATTTTGAAAGTTGCCCTGGATTTCCCTGGGATCCCATCATCAGATCCTGATTTTGTGATAATGGGACCCCCTCAGAACTATACCCTACCGAACAAAAGAAAAATTTTTGAAATCGGCCCACAGTTGGCGGAGAAATCGGTGAACATACATAAAAAAAAAAAAAAATACATACATCGGAACATATAACCTCCTCCTTTTTTGAAGTCGGTTAATTAAAATAAAGTACCTATATCGTTTGAAATCTATTTATAATTAGGTAAATATCGTTTTATTAGGATGCTTAAAAATAATTATTATTTTCAGTACACCTACTTACGTATTAATAATTTGAAAGTAATAAGTAAAAAAAATCATTTATAGTAAGATAATAATGGTCACTACGGTCTGCTTTTTGCTTCATGCAATGCTATCTATGTATGAATAACAAAATATAGAGTAAACTGTCGGCATACATGTGTTGACATGCAATGGCAATTATAAGGAAAGGGCTGACTTTAAACCTCATTACATACCCTTCAAGGGGATCATCTCTTTTATCTTAAAAACCGGTCCATTTATTCTCCCATCAAGTTCTATGTTTTTATGAAATGACGATAAAAGATTGTGTTAATTTATCTTTTTTTAAATAAATTAGGCTCGATTATATAATATTATAAATATTTAACACTCCACTAAAAAGGAGCGAACTTAGACGACTAATAAGTAATGAGTCATCTAAGTACGTATTATGTAGATACCTTAGATTGTGTCTTTATTAGAGCGATATCATATTATTTATTTAAAACTTATTTTTAACTAAAACTTTTCAAGGTGATTAAATCGTGTACAAGAAATAATCTTCACCTAGACTAATTATAAAAAAAGCTTTCGTATTTACTTACCTTACATTTAAGGTATGTACTTAGGTTCAGTTAATTGTACACGCGCACTCAATTAAAATATATGTATCAATCGTATACCTGTACATTCTTTTAAATACTGGTGAAAAAAAGACTATTAACGCCGTCTGGGAAAGTGCCGCAAAGAATAATATGTATGTAATTAAAAAAATACAACCTAACTACGTAACTGTTAGTGAGATACCAACTAATACCTGAAAATGCTTGCTTTGTAAGATCCGTCCAGAGTAGTGGCGGTTAATTGATATATTAGAATAGGTCAAAGCTTAATTAGTTTTCTCGCGACTTCATTTTCTTAATGCCGGGTTTCACTATTCAAACGGGGTCGAGGTGAGACTGATTACTTTCATTAATGCATGACTTGCCTGGACCTCATGTGGAGGTAGAACAGAACAGTGTTGTGTTACTGTTAACTGATATCTTTATAAGAATTATTGAAAAGTAAGTCATTGAATTATAAATTAATTATGATCTATACATTATTATATAATAACATTCTAAGTGAGCCGAGTGAGACATTTAATATTTTTTAGAAAATCTTATTGAGTCATTATTGTCTATACAGGCTTTACCTAGATTTTAGAATTTTGTCTTTTTGTGATCGCGTCACAAGAAAATACCTGACGAATTTTGATGAAATTTGGTCGTACCTATCGACTAGCTAGTTATCCGGCTCCGTATCCAAGAACACTTATTACTAAAAAAATATCACATCTTGTAAATCAGAATTATCAAAATTTTATAAGGTTTAAATTCTTCAAAATCAGCAACGAATTATGTACTATTTGAAATTACTCTACATGTTTAATTAAGAATAATCATATTATGGACTCTCCCGCCATTATATCTGACAGAGCGGAACCAGCAGCTCGTAAAGTCTAGCATAATTCCAAGGTCGGGCTTATATTCATATCGACTTATACTATTCCTTATCCTAAAAAATATATATACGTAAATAAACATGTACAATTTATCGCACGTAATGAAATAACATTAAATATTAAAATTAAAATTTATATTTTTTTTCAAATCGATTTCTTATGAAGAATCATAATTATTAATTGTAGGAGCGAAGCATAAAAACTCGAACAGAATTTGCTCCATTGTTCATGCCTCAGAAAGTTATTATTAAAAAGCTAGATGGTATTGGTACTATAAGTAGCTTTTAACACATCAAGTTGCAAATGTTATGTACATTTTTAAAACGTCCAAATGTTATTTCGTGAATGCTTTGTTGAAATAAATAGAGTTATTGTATGATGAAATATTCTCAAAATGAATTGTCCAAATTGATGTATGCGGCATCGCGTGACTGTTGCCGATTGCACTGTGATTTCTCTGTACGGATTAAGAAAACAAGATTGTTTCTAATCACGGATATTACGTGATGAATGCCGAAATATTCTTTTTATGTTAGCCTTAGGTTATTTTTAGGAGAAAACGTCAGGCTGACATGCGATTTGAACATAGCGTCTTGACACTTCCGCAATTGTTTAAATCTCTTTTTAATAGATCTTTAGTTACATACGGTGAAAATCATATTATAAATTTTACAGAAACGCTCTTTATTCCTTCAGAACTTACACTTACAGGTTTAACATTGTATTACTTCAATGTATCTATTCTATCAATTACCAACACATCTTTTGAAGTATTTTTTGCCATGTGAATGGTCAAACTGGTGGGTACGCTTGAAAGCCTATTAACTACTAATAGAAAATATCAACTAAATGAAAAGCTAAATTTCATAAGTTCTCTACTTTCTATGTTAGAAATCTATCCCTAACATATAATACAACTAAGTATTACATTATATTTCAAAATATAGAAATATATAAAACAGTGTATACCAATACAATTTTAAATGTAATCTATACATTTTTACGCATTAAGCGTGTTACAACAAACTGTAATCATCAATTTTTTACATGCTCATTAAATAATCACCATGTAGGTGTTATGTAGGTAAAGTCCAACAGGAAAAAATGATATTTATTCGTCAACTATAAATATATAAATTATGCATTATAACGCTTATTATGTTTTATTAATCAATTCTGAAAAACAGTTTAATATACTTACTCGTAGCTATCGATATAATTCGTTTACAGTAAGGCGTAAGCTTTCTCTTATTATTATTTATACATTCTTTTATAAACATATGTTTAATTTTATCTTCCGCGTTTCTAGTCAATTACTTAAAATGTTTAATAACTTCATTGTATGAAGTATACGCCTGAAACGATTAAAACTCCGACACCCACTACACGCGGATATTACAGCCTGTTTTGTTTCCAATCGGCCCCTCGCGATTGCGGTACGGTGGTAATAAAAGCTGGATTAGGATCTTAGCTACGAACTCTGAAATGATTCTCTGAATGTGGTCCAGTATTTGTTATTCAATAAAATATTTATTTTATTGTTATAAATTTATTACATAATGGTTTGAAATCTTTTAAATTATATTATTAATAACTTTTGTGTACCTTTATTAATTGCCAAAAATAAGTTTTTTTTTTAAAACACATATTTTGATAAAGCAAGTATTATAGCGATGCGTTCACTTAGTGTACTAATTTAAATTCGTTTCTTCTAAAAAAAGCTAATTTACGATGTATTATATACTTACTCGTAATTCTAATTTCTAACTACATGATACATAACGTACTCGTATATCTTTATTTTGTTGATATGCACTGATTGATATCTAAGATCAGATTCAAACATTAAAAAAATATAACCAAGAACATTTCATTTCATCCGTATTTCGAAAGGATCGGAAAATCGGCTTCGCGTTTCAGAAAGTATCTTGATGAGACTGAGCCGGTCTCAGCGGCCGGCTCTGAGAGCGGTGCGTATCAAGTATCGATCTGAATGGTTCAGCTGCGTCGCCCCACATTTCAGTCTCATACTAGATGAACCATCATTTAATATTAAATATATTTAGTCCAGTACATAGAGACTGTAAAGAAGGCTGTAAGAGTCGGACATATTGATAAACATTCTTTTCCTAAGGATATTAATTGATATAAGTATATCAGATTTACACGAACTAAAAAACTAAAATGGAAAGTAGAAATGTTACCTTTAATTGAACATTCAAAATGATTTTCTATAAACTCTAATTTAAGTATAATGTTGACAAGATATACCTAGGTATATTTTTGTTTCATTATAATATATCATTAAATAATATTATAGGTAGGTATATCACCATAAAGCACATGAACATTAAAAAAATTCAATATCTCCAACTTTCACTGGCTCTGTAATTAACCTTGAAAACCATTCAGAGTCATTGTCATTTCACATTGTTATTTTAAAACAATGTCTTAATGACACAAAGTATTTATAAAAGTTAAATTTTAATGATGCTTGCATTAAGAAATTCCTAATAATGTACATGAAAACGGTAAAATACTTAGACGAACTAGAGTTTTCATCGAGTAAGTTCGCAAGTACCTACGTTTATTTACCTAGTGATGCTTTCAATAATGATAAATTGACAATAGTTACTTTTATACCTTTGTAGTTCGTAGCAGATTAAGCAATCTCATATTACCTACTGTTGTAATAATTTTTACTTATTTAAAATGTACTTAGAGTTATGTGTTTTAAAAATAAAAGTCAGATTTCTAAAATAAATGAAACTAAAAAGTTTTTATATTATAATTTTACTCTTCTAGATCATATCGTGATTTTAATTACAACTTTCTTATTCATTACAAACAAAGTTATAGTTATAATACTTTCTAAGATTTATCATTTACGTGAATATAAAACTATCCTTCCGTAGGAAGTATCTCCCGTTCCTATTTTGAAAGTATTGTAAACTTTTTGTAGGTAGGTATATTCATAAAGTATTTAGTGCACATGCTCTCATAGAGAGACTTCAAAATTTCAAGATATGCTTAAGAAATCTCAATGTCAAATTAAATCTTATAACTTTTTCTTCTAAAATTAAGAAGTTTAGTTTTGATATCTAGTTTTTCGTTTTGTTTAGGTTTTTCGAGCAATTTTGTTTAGTTTCAATAGTCCTCGCTGCAAATCGAAAGTTATTAATTAATATTATTATAAAATTAATTCAGAAATATATTATTGTTGTGGTTCAATTAATTTTAATGCTAAAATTATCAGAAATATTTAAAGTAATACGTATTTATTATTATTTATTTTCACGCTTCAACGAAATAATATGCAAATGTTAATATTTACGAAAACTCAATTAATACGAAACCGGATGTTAAAATAAAAAAAATGGACTATTTTGATTTTAGATTACGACGGAATTTGTTGCATAAAATTATTAAAAAGGTGGATAGATTGAAATAAGAATTCATATTATATTATGTTATTATGTTCTCTCCGAGGCACGGGGGTGACACACCGCCAATTTCCAAACTCCGGGCTATTGCTGAGACTTACTAAACAGAAAGACTCAATAGTTAAACTTGGCCCGACCCGGGACTCGAACCCAGGACCTCTCGATGTATGACCGTACATCCTAGCCACTACACCACCGAGGCAGTTCATATTATATAGGAGTGCTTCATAGAAACAGGATTCATTACTGTTGAGCAGAGTTACTGGGAAGTTTTGTGATTTTACTTAAGTTGTGATTTTAGTTAAGTATTTATAGTGTAGCGTAATTGTAATACTAATTATTATTTATTATACAAATATACAAATGAAGTATATATACGGGTACTTTCCATTACATTATTATGTCAAGCTTATTCGAATATGTACAAACACATGTAATTTTATGTGTATTTTTCTACTTTTTATAAGGATTTATTACTATATATTATATATAATACTTTATATAAATAATAAATAACAAAGTATACTTTATTAAAATCTTAAATAACTTGACCTAGTTTGAAAACAAAAATAAATTTATCTTAGCTTATTTTACTATCAGCACGCAACGAAATGACTTCCGGACGGTATTATGGTTGCGATGTTTTGCATAACGAACGCCAGATGTTCACTGAATCAGTGCACATCACCTTCGATTATTATTATTTGTTAATATAGTATTAATCAAATATTTTCTTGAAGCATTCATACATTAATCGAATTTACTATGTTACAGGTTGTAAATTTTATGTATTTTGTCAGAAATGAAAGTATAATATTTATTTGGATTTTCATTCTACGCTGCATCTTCAATGTCATTTG
This sequence comes from Boloria euphrosyne, assembly GCA_951802675.2. Lineage (NCBI taxonomy): Eukaryota > Metazoa > Arthropoda > Insecta > Lepidoptera > Nymphalidae > Boloria > Boloria euphrosyne. Next base: position 10,110,581 of record OX637873.1, on the reverse strand, counting down.
TCGTCGATAGTTTTAATGATATTGATATTTCGTGTAAATTTATTCAGAGGGTTTTGTCGGGAGCATAAAATATTTAAGGACAAGCAATAACTAAAACACAGTTCAAATCAATAAATTCGTCTGCTCTTGAAGGTTGAAAGTGAGAGAAAATAAAATAAAACTATTATTGAGTAAATGATGTGAAATTTACTAATTTTATAGAATACAATTAGAATTACTTTTTATTAGACAGTATAAGATAAACACCATTTAATTTACTCAAACACTTAAATCGACCCCACTAAAACTTATAAACGTAATATTTGTGAACATTTCTATCCATAAAATACAGGACTCAATCCAATATGTAATATTATGTTGATAAAAATATATAGTTTTATAACTAACAAAGTCATTTGAATTTTAGATTGCCGCGCGACTGTCAATTGTCATCGCACTTTGTTCCTGAAACATACCTATCACATTTTCATGAGGAGATAATATATATTATATACATAGGTACATGATACATATTTCTTAAAAAGTGAAAACGTTGTATACATAATATATTTAAAAAAAAGAAATATCTATCTCTATGAGTACTCAATATAAAGTAGGTTTATACTAGGTAATGAAAATGTCAGTTTAGCTTTAGCTAATAGAAGCCATCTTCTGTACTTAAAGAAATAGAAATAAATTAAATAATAACAGTCATTTGGCTTTCTTTTCCTGTGTAATAGGAAACGTATATACGAGTAATATTACATAGAAATACTGTTAAACAATACGCGCTGTTATTGCAGTAATGCTTGATAATTTAGAGCATTTATGGCTACCGTGAGAAACGTATCAGACATACTTTCCACGATTACGCACTTGTTAGATAAAACTTTATAATGAAATATGATAAAATGCAATACAATAATATTAGGTATACTGTACACACTACTTAGTAAATGCTGAATTTGTATTGTGTACTGTAAACGCAAGTCGCTGGTGTTTTTTTTTTACTATCACAATAAACCTAACCTTGTAAAAAATTGCTTAATATGCAATCCTGCAAGCGATTCAGAAGCTTAGATACCAATGTAAACTGAATCTATCCGACTTAACAAAGATTTAGCAATGAATCATCTGCACAATCAAATTTTGTAATCCGTCCTGATTATTTTTCTAAGGTAGGTGGGAAAACACACGGACTAAGAAACCGAAAAATATAGTTGCTAACATTTTTGTAATATAGAAAATTTCAACACTTAATTTGTATTTTTTAATATTCTTATCTTTAACTATTTCATTATAGAATATAATTATATGAATGTTTAATATAACGGTTGGTATTATGCATGATTTGCTTACATCAATCAGTTAATATATTTAATAGACATTTCGTAAAAAACCTTCGCTATAAAGGTTTGCTTTTCGTTTTGAAAGGTTATGTATAGGTCATTGAACGGTAAATAAAGAGAAAGAATTGATGGGGCAAAATTATACATTAACATAATATCGTGACCATAATAACAACACGTAACTTCATTAACTTGTCATGCTTCATACGTTCATTAATAGTCAAGATTGTTTGTAGACCAATTATTATTACATTTACTATCAATAAATTAACATATTTTAAGTTCTTATTTTTTCTTGTTTCAGCTGTTGTGCTTCTATTAACCGCACAGAGGAGAATGACTTGAAAATATATTCCTATAACAATTATTTGCTCGCATGTCAATAGATAAAAGATTGCCGTATTAAAAAAAGTACGTACCTACTTCATTTTCTATATTTAAATGTATGATACAATATATTGTTGTTTTTATTTAGCTGATAATACGAGTAGACGTTGGTTCAATGGACTTGGTCCTCTGCCGAATCCGGCTCGCGTGTTTCGAACACTATTCCGATAATAATATTATTATTCATGTTCTGCAGCCGCAGCATGCACTGGAACATGAAAGATGGACAGTCGATTAGAGTAAACGGTCACTTACTGACTTTCGAAATAACCACTTAATAAATGATGCCGTGTTTTAAAGTACTCTATTAATGATTATAAATCTTACCTATAAAAATTCATCTCCATAGAAAATTGCTACGAAAGATGAAATTTATCAGAAAAACAAAAAGTAATCGGTTTAGATAGATCTGAATGTGTTATGTGGCACGTAAAGGCAATTCCGTTCGTCCTTGCCCCGTGCCGGCTTTACTAGAGCGGCGATAGTATTGTTTGCTCTTTTAATTGAAATCGATCCATTGCCGATCTGTGAGCTTTGCTTCTCGGGCCGAAGTAACGTCAAACTTCATTGTAGTCTGCAAAGTAACTTAATTGATATAGACACAGCTTTGTCTTACATTTTATGTATGAACGTTCGAAGAACTCAATAATCTATATTACGTTTGTATGGACCCTACTGTTTGTAGATTATTAGAAATGTATTTCAATACTCTATTGCATGATTATATTATAAACCCTCAATTGTAAGACTATCTAATATTTAAATTTCGTTACATGCATTTTTTATGAAAAAGCAATACCTATCTATTGCTATATTATGCCTCGAAAACTAAAAAATAAAAAAAAAACATTATTAACTTTTAAGTCGGTGGACCTACCTATATTAAATTTTCGTAAAACATTACGAAATTATTGTCAAAATCATACCTACGTTACTTTTTAATAAACATATATTCTGAAGGTTATAAATTATACACAGTGTCACTTATCCAGTTAAAGAACCGACACTTAACTAAACATTTGTATAAGGCGCGACAAGGTCACGCAGTGAAGTCATCCAGCAGACTGTGAAATAAATCAGTCTCATATTATTATAATAGCATATATTTAAAGAATCATTTACCTACTTACTTAACACACCTTGCTTTTTGGTAAGGTCTTAATTACTAACCTAACTGTGATAGAAGGATAGATTAATTGCTATAGCTTAAGTAATATAAGTAAGTGTTAATGTTCATTAATTAATCATGTACAGGTACCTTAAAAATATGCAGGTGAAACATAATATCATTGGGTGTAACTTCTTGCAGTGAAAAAAGGGTGTAAAAGTGGCAGAAATTCATATAAAATTGATTTTTCTTTTGAACATTTATGACATAAAATGATACTCGTATATATCTATTAATAGGTGATAGGTACCTATTATAATAATAATAATACTATGCCGTGTGGCACCGGCAGAGTAGAATGTTGCCACCCCTTCCTACCCCATGGGTGTCGTAAGAGGCGACTAAGGGAACTGGGGAACCGTTGATCAGCTTATTTGGTTCCCCGAAGTATGGCTAGCTTACCTTAGAAGCAGCCTCCTCAGGGACTTGAGTGGACCCTGAGTGATGTAACAACCACTCACCCCCCCCCCCCCTTTTTAATGATGGAAAGGAACAAAAATAATGTGCGATTAGGGCCGCTACCTGGGGGTCGCCAGGGCGCGCCTGGAGCTGGCGCTGGGCGTGACAGCATACGGGCCGCCAGTACCACCAGTCGGCCGGAACTACCACCTCGCCGGCCGGCACATCCATCATCCCCACCAGAGGGCTTGGCACCGACGGGATCCTCTAGGACCCAATCATCGGGGCCCGCCGCTGGTGGTGTACGCCGCATGAGATGGACATCTCAAATGAACGAAAATGTCATGCGTGCGTACTACAGGGCAACAGGAGGGGAAACCGGACGGACTGGCTACCGAGCGGCAATGCATCGCGAGTTCCTGCTACTTGAGCCGACTTAAACTGTCACGGAACAAAACCTGGCAGATCGGGCTCGGTTTATTCAGCGTTCGAACATCTTTAACGTTACCGAGCTCGAACGATTACGACGTGAGGCTGTTCCTGAGGTGATTTCAACAACAGAACAAATCGTGCCTCCAACTGTTTCTACCCGGGAGGACCTAGTTACCACCATCCACGATTTGCCTGTTGAGGAAAGCACCCAGGGAACAGTCTCCCTTGATTTAGAGCGGATGAGAGGGATTCTAGAAGAGGCGATTTCTGAGATTCGGAGCACTCCTCTGGAGAATCGTATGCGACTCTCCCGCCTCACATTGAATGTGGCGACGCGGGATGTCATTGAGGCCATTAACCAAATGCTGCCGCAACATCTAGAGAGCAGCACTGGTTTGGATGATACGGCTTCTATCCTCTTTGGTGCGGCCTTAGCCGTACACCGATTTATCGGAGCTGGGACCCCGGGTCCGGGAAGCGATGCTGCTACAAGGCGCAAAGCGGAACCGGCCTGGAAGAGGAGGATACCAAACCAGAGGTCTCATTGGCAGACTGCATAGCTTCAGGTCGGGCAATACCAGGCCAAGGATTGTGCGCTCCGTTAGAATTGCCTTCAACGGGCTTGGAGTTAGGTTGGATCAGCCCGACATAACTCAAAAACTAACGGAGCGCATCGACGACCTGAAGCAGAAAATCGCCGCATGGGGGAACCGCATTCGACGATACTCGGAAAGAGTCGAGCGCTTCCAACAAAATCGTCTCTTCTCGAGTGATCAGAAAAGGTTCTATAAAAGATTGGAGTGTCCGGCAGTCTGCTCTACCTCTCAACGGCCGAGTCCGGCCGACCTCGTCGCCTTCTGGCGAAATGTATGGTCACAAGAGGTAGAGCATGAAGAGGGCCCTTGGATTGCGGCGGTAGAGGAAGCATGTGCCGTTATTGAACCGATGAGCCCGATAGCCATCTCTTCGGAGGATGTAGCTGATGCAGTACGGCGGGCCCCGAACTGGAAAAGTCCGGGTCCTGATGGGCTGCATCACTACTGGCTTAGGGGTTTTCGGTTTGCCATGCGACCTTGGCTCGACAATTCCAAGAAGCTCTCGAGCAGAGGACGCTTCCGAACCTTTTCACAACTGGGATCACTCACCTAGCTCCAAAGTCCACGGATGCCGCTGATCCGGCTAAGTACCGCCCCATTACGTGTCTTACGACCATCTATAAGACACTGACATCTGTTCTGAGCCTCAAGATATCTCGTCATGTAGACGACAATAACATCATATCTGGGGCTCAGAACGGATGTCGGGGTGGTAGCCGTGGCACTAAAGAGCTCCTTCTCATCGACTCCGTTGCGGGGCAATTGGTCAAGCGAAACCGCCGAAACTTCTCCGCCGCCTGGATCGACTATAAGAAGGCATTCGACTCGGTGCCCCATTCATGGCTCTTGAGGGTCCTTGAGCTGTACAAAATTGACGGTACAGTTCGAGACTTCCTCGAGAAATGCATGGGGCAATGGAGTACGATTCTTTGTCTCCATGGTGAGCGGATGGCGGCTGCTGATGACCGAATAAGGATACGGCGGGGTATCTTCCAGGGTGATTGTCTGAGCCCGCTTTGGTTTTGCCTGTCTCTAAACCCGCTCAGCTTATTGCTGGAGAGTTCGGGGACGGGCTTTCAGTTTCGGAGAGGAGGGACAAGAGTACCTCACCTTCTCTACATGGATGACCTCAAACTGCTGGCACCCAACGCCACCCGCCTGCAGGAATTACTGAAGATCACCACTGAGTTCAGTAATTCTATCAGGATGGGGCTTGGACTGGACAAGTGTGCGGTCTTGCATGTGGTGAGGGGGCAGGTTACTCATTCGGCCGAGATGAATCTCGAGCCATCGAACATAAGAACCCTTTCTGAGGCTGAATCGTACCGGTATCTGGGTATGTCGCAATCGATAGGGGTGAATGAGGCGGACATGAAACAGTCTGTTTGCGAAGCCTTTTTTGGCCGTCTGACAAAAATCTGTAAAAGCTTTTTGTCGGGTGCCAATAAGGTCCGAGCCTATAACGGCTGGGTTATGCCCGTTCTCATGTACACCTTCGGCGTGCTCAGATGGACTCAGACCGAACTTGACACCCTGGACAGAAGGGTCCGCACGACTATGACTCTCTATCGCATGCACCACCCAAAATCGTCTGTAATGAGGTTGTATATCCCCCGGAAATGCGGTGGTCGAGGCCTTTTGAGCGTCAAGACCATGCATAACCGGGAGATAGCCAACCTCAGAACATACTTCGAGACGAAGAGGGAGTCGCCCATGCATAGAGAGATCATAGAATGTGATAAAGGACTCACCCCCCTATCCTTAGCCAAAACCGAGTGGCAGGCCCCGGTGGTGCTTAGCACCTCTGACCGGGAGACCGTGTGGAAGGAGAAGGAGTTGCACGGACGCTTTTTTAAAGCTCTTAATGAGCCTCACGTAGATAAGAAAGCGTCCGTGCAATGGCTGCGCTTCGGTGATCTCTTTGGGGAAACCGAGGGTTTTGTCTGTGCGATACAGGATCAGGTAGTTAAGACGCGAAACTACCGAAAGTACATTCTGAAGGATGGCACTCACGACATCTGTCGAGCCTGTCGCCATCCCGGTGAGTCACTCAGACATGTGCTTTCGGGATGTTCCGCGCTTGCTAACACTGAGTATCTGCACAGGCACAATCAAGCAGCCAAAATACTTCACCAGGAGCTTGCTCTGAAACACGGTCTCCTGGATGAGAGGCTGCCGTACTACAAGTACACGCCGATGCCTGTACTCGAGCGTGACGGAGTCCGGCTCTATTGGGACCGGTCCATCATCACGGACAGGACTATTCTAGCGAATAAGCCTGACATCGTGCTGATGGACCGGGCACAGTCGCGGGTGTTTTTGGTGGACATTACTATTCCATATGACGAAAACCTTGTGAGAGCTGAGACGGAGAAAAAACGTAAGTATCTAGATCTGGCTCACGAGGTTTCCGCCATGTGGCATGTGGAGTCCACTGAAACCATCCCTATCGTCATATCTGCCAATGGTTTAATCCCAGTTAGCCTCGCTCACCATCTGAGGCGACTGGGGTTCCGTGACAGTTCGCTCGCAGCTAGGATGCAAAAAGCGGTGCTGCTAGACTCGGCTAGGATAGTCCGCCGGTTTCTCAACCTGTCGCCCTGACCCCCGGCCGGGGTGTAATCCTCCGCCCGGTACAATATTTAATTTATGTAATGTCTAAGTATGTTTATTTATTTGTATGTATAATGTATGTAAGTTTATTATATCTATTTTCGGCTTTTATATATATTTATTTTGTACGCGGGCGTGAGAGTAAAATTTCATAATAATAATAATACTATTATTGATCGATCTATCATCACGGACAGGACTATTGTAGCCAATAAGCTTGATATCGTGCTGGTAGATCGAACAAAGCGCCAGGCAGTGCTCGTCGATGTCGCCATCCCGCATGACGAGAACCTCGTGAAGGCTGAGAAGGACAAACTCAGCAAGTACCTTGATTTGGCTCACGAGGTAACCGCCATGTGGGATGTTGACTTGACGATCATTGTCCCGTTGGTCGTTTCGGCGAACGGTCTTATAGCGAAGAGTCTCGACAAACATCTTAAGAGACTCTCGCTAGATGGCTGGATCAAGGGTCAGATGCAGAAGGCGGTACTTCTGGACACGGCGCACATTGTCAGGAGGTTCCTCTCTCTGCAGCCCTAACCACCGGTAGCCTGGGCCCTGCCCCGCTGCCGGCGGCACCCTAGGTTAGGTTTTTTTATAATGTATTTATATTTTGTAAATTCTTTAATGTATTTTACTTTTGATATAACTTTATTGTAAAAAACCTAACTTAAGAAATCAAATTAATAAAGGAAATAATACTATTATATTATAGGTATATATTATTATTTTTCATCTAGCATACAGCAAATAACGGCAATACTCGTAAGAATGGACGGGCATAAATCTTATTTTATAATTTGAGACTGATTTTATAACAAGTCCTGAAGCCCATGATAGTATAAATTCTTTCATAAAGTATGGTTAACCCTGTTAATGTTTGCACATAAATATTAACGATACAATAAATTTCAAATTTATTTACAATGTATATATATACACACAACCGGCCGATTTTATGGTTGTGTTATGATTTAGGAGAAGCGAATCATCTACCGCCCTAAAAGCCAAATACAGGAGTGTTTTTATATTATCTAAAATATATATATGAAAGGTCCTAATAATAATTATTCTATACTTGAAGCAACATAAATTAAATAGTGAAATTATAAATAATTAAAATAATATTAGCGAGTAGCACAAGTTTCTATTGGTTTTTAAATAGGAATTGTATTCATTGCTTGTTTAGGGGTTTAGCAGTATAGCTGGACAAAATTTTAGGTATCATAAAATATAAGCTGTTATATTGTCAACGACGAACTGCATCTGTTTATTATTGTAATTATGATGTTGAAGACCATGACAAATATATTGAGGATATTACGTAAGAAAAGAAACATGCTTGATAAACTGCATATTCATCGACTGTAGCGTTTACTTACATTTATACAAACGTATTAGCAAAAATGAAAAACTACGTCATTCGTGTGTTCATCGGCGCTGATTATACATTGATTGGGTAGTTTATTAAAAAACCGCTAAGCCGACTTAGATGAAATTTACTATGAGGAAAGTTTAAGACTCTGCAGGGAAGGATATAGCATAGATTTAGTATCGGAAAGCATAGCGGAATTAAAGTTTGTATGGGAAAGCTATCATTTCTCAAGTAAGGGACACTACTCGTAGTATACCTACATACGGTCTATATTTTCTGACGTACCTGACGACATTTTAGGAGGACGAAACCAAGCAAAGCGAGGGTGAGTCGTTAGTATAATAAAATCAAATATAGGTTTTAAAAATTGAATATTGCTAAAGGATTATAATATTAATAAGCATATTGGAATACGTTGCAGAGATTAATGGTCGATGATGACGATGCAGGCAGCCAGCCAAACACGAGGCATTTATTGAAAGCTTTTGTAAGGCATTTTCGTGATTGACAAATTGCCGTTTATCCCCGTTCGATGGGACACCGCGCCAACAATGATTAACCCGCCCCAGATCACGCTATTCTTTTCTTACTGGGGATTTTTAAGTTTAATTATAAATTAAAAACAAAAGTATTTAAAAACATTAAATTAATATAATAATAAGTACATTGCCCTAACAAATCTACATTTTGATGTCTCCTAAAAAAATGTTTGAAATTAAAATATTTTGTAAAAAGGTACTTACCATAACTGCCATAAATATATTATAATATCATAGGATATTTAGGACTTAGGACGTTATAAGTAGTCACATAATAGACATTCTTAATTATAAAAAAATATAATTCTATTAGATAACCTTTGGGCGTTGATAAAATTAATTGATATTGTACAATCGACAGTGAAATGTTATGCAGAAAATTGTTTGTGAGTTGCCTTTGATACGGAAGCCGGAAAATGGAAACAAGCTAGACTGCGGTTAAGCGCGGAAATCGATTTAAAGGCTAGAAGCACCAACTTTTTTTTGAGAGGTCGAACGAAAAAATGGAATATTTTTACATTTAACGTTCCCCTTAGATTTAACTAGAAATACCTACATACGAGTACATATTTTTAACACACCTCTGTCAGATTCACTTGGCTTGATTAGTTTTTCTTATTACATCTATGTTATATATATCTGACGAAGACCATTAACCACCATGAGACAGTCTATTAATGTTATAGCTACTATCCGATTTTTTTGAGTTTTACATTTAATATTTTGACTAGTTCCATGCAATATCAAGTATATTTGTTGTAAACTATAATAAGGTTTGTTAAAGGTAATTATTGAAAACATTTACAGGTTTTTAAATTCTTTATTTTAATTAGGATACTTACATGTACCAGTTGTTTGATAAAGTGTACAACTTTATTTAATTATAACTTAAGGTGCATTTTTATGCCTATGAGTGTAAATTCCTTAAAGATAATCGAAATCGTGTTAGCAACTTTTAGGTTTATAATATAGCATATATTGTTCATCGATTTGCTTATCATGCAATAGAGAAGGTGAAAGTTTTGAATTAAAGAGAGAAGTTTTCTTTTAATTTATTTAATTTTGTATTATATTTCAAAATGGTACTCATCACGTTCTATTTAGTGATTATGGCCTAAACAAAAAATACACGCGTGGGCGCAATTGCGTATAGAAACTACTACAGAGTACAGGCTAATAAAATTAAGAGTGTTTTTTTTAAATCAAAAGTGTTACTTGACCCTCCTAAGGCAATTATAGCTAATGTAATATGATATATGAAGTTATTTAAAAGTGCATATTTACATAGCACGCACATATGTAAGGGTTCGCTGAGAGAATAATCAAAGGAACTGGTATAAGCGGAGGTCACGTTCTCACCGCTTGTGTGGCGGTGCTCGGTACACTTGCAGCAAAATTAAGTATAGCTATCAATAATGCTAGTGAATTCGATTTCTTTCCGATATGGATAGACGAGCTTATTGTTAGAGAAATACAAAGAGGTTTTACTTATGAAGACGGTATTGGCTAAAGAAAAGTTATATTTGGAATTTTCTTTATTACACTAGCTGGGAATCACTATATATTATTATATATGTTATATATGTATAAACACAGATTTCAATAATTTCAGTAACTTCTAAGATATTTAAAGGTGTAACATAAATTAAAAGTCAGTCAGCTTAGAGATTCCATTTCTTTTTTATAGAATCTCAAAAAAGACAACCATTAATTATTATCCGTTTGCTTTGAAATGCGGTATTGTATACGATTGTTTATTGCCTTAACCACAGCAGGAAGCTCCATCCGTTCTATTGATTTAGCCGTAGTTTATTTTATCTTTAGACTCGCGTCTACAAGTGTCGGTAGGTACTTTCACTAAGGGTAAAAATGTTCATTGATTACTCCTAATTATTTTATACATATTATACATGTGTATTGTGTTTTTTAATATAAATTAAGATATAATATTATCATTAACAGATTTTAATATTATTTTTATTATTTAAAAGACACAAGTCATGTAGGTGCACGTATTATTTTCGTAACGAGTAAGTACGAGTATGTACTGATATAGAAAGCGATTATTTTCACTCAAACAAGATTTACATTTTCAAATGGGACCAGCGAGTGGTGTCCGATGTTGCATGAAGCTTTCTAATGAAATCCTTTAGTTGTAGGTCGCTCGACATTCAGTCGTGACAGTGCATTGATATTCACCATCACTATACGAAACTTTGATTCATATTCTTTATTATAATATTTTAAAACGTTTCACTCTGTAACCCGTTGTAAACGGTAAGTAAGTGAATGGTTGTCGTTCCATTTTGATTATCAGCACGTCCGTGGTGTAACGAAAGCGCTTACATACTTTCTAGCACGATTGCCCCATATAATAAAAGCTAAACAACTTAATCTTTCAACGTGTTTTGAACCATTACGATCAATGGCGTTTAAGCGTCAAAGAACGGTACTTTCCTTGCCATGTTATTCGTGTCAATAGTATACAAATATAAAAATATTCCCAGGAAGCGGCGACATGCCATGCGCGTCGCTGTCTACACTAAAAGTCTCAACATGGAAAGAGCTACAATAGTACTGTTTATACACCGATTTGGATGACAGCTCGGACAGTTTTATCATCACTTATTTATTTTTGAGCGCATTGAACTTTATCGTAAATGTGTTAGCAACGTGTGTGTATGTTTGAAATGAAACACATTGCCTTACCTGTCAACAAGCCGTTATTTTATATTGTAAGCGATTATCAGGTCACTTTGCAAATCTCACGGAGAGAGCTCTTGAAAGCTGCAACATGTGCATGCACGCCGCGTGCTGCCACGCCATGCGGCTCGAGTGCCGAGCACGGGAGGTCATGCCCTTCCCCACCACATATATAATTATAAACCGTGCACCCTCGCACGTTACTAACTCGTCAATTTACTTTTGTCTAATATGCATTTATTTCTTGCAACTTGCATCATGGGAACACTTGCGCTTTCCCTTGTAATTAATTACCAATGTGTTGTATACCTAACATGTGGTGAATTATTCAACGTTCCACGTGGTTGACAGTTTCCCGGCGCAGCTTGAAGCTTGCTGTGATAATGTCGTTCTCAAGGCGAAATGTGATCACGATTTTGACATTTTTAGCTGAACTCGATATTTGCGTCATTCGTTTCTAAAATGTCGCATGTTGTAATCCCTATACAACATTTACTCATAGAAAATATAACAATAATACCTTCTATATATAAACATATATAAACATTATTTATAATTTAAACAGTTTTCTTTTAATGTTGTACAAAAAATATTATAAACAGACATATAACGAAGTAAAATAACTGGACCCAAAATTCAAAATAAATCCGCGTCAGAATTCGAAAAGATAGTTTCATTTATAATGTCGAATATTCGCGTAAACCTAAGAAAGCATAATATAAATTTAATATTTCCATTAGTAAAAATGTAATTTTTAACTTATAATTCTTAACTTTACCACTTTTATAAATTGGATTTAACTGCTTCGTGCTTACTATGCGATTCATTTTGTTTACTGGATTTTATACCTAAGATTGTTTGTTTCACAGTGAACACAATAATCGTAAAAGGGCCCCTTGTCGAAACTGCGCAAACTGTCCACACGGTGATAAAGGAAAATGCATTACTTCCCCTCCGAGGGTGAAGAGGGATTTTCTTTTTAAGGATCCTTTTGAAATAGCTGTTAGGTCATTAATGTCCGTCTCAGGAGTGCCCAAATTTAAATGTCTACTTCCCTTCTCTTGTACTAAAAGTTTTTAAGTTATATTAGGCGAGGCGTTTTCTCCCAAAATATTAAAACGGTTTACATCGACACTTGAACATAATTTTATGTATTAAATTAATTTTTTACATTTTAGATTGAAATATATTTTTCAATGTCAATTTACCAAATGCGGCGATGAAGATGATATTAAATTCGTTTTATTATACTTCCGTTTAAAATGTTACCATTCATTCTCTCTACATTATAACACTTGTTTTGTTAATTTTATTATTCCTTCTAAATGTTAAGACGTTACTAATTTGTTTTAAATCTATTGTAGAATCATAAAAAAGTAGTAACGTACGTAACCTTCACGTAAAAAAAACAATTTTGATTTTTCATCAACTGGTAGGCATTTACCATAAAATTTCGTTAAAGTGATTAAGTTTAAAAGTGAATTAATTATAATAAGCAATTCAGAAAGTCTAAAACTTCGGACGTCCATTACCCATTTACTTCTTGTCTCCGTGTTAAAGTTGTCAGCGGCCGAGAAAATACTTTGCCGAAAGTAGCATAGTATGCTAATTACTACGATACGCGTTGCCGCCCCCTAGCTTCAGCTACTTGTGTATAACGATCAGCTTTACGCACGCCACTTGCTTTGTCCCTTTTTCTCTGTAGTTAATTTTATTACTCGAATGTTTCGACTACGTTAGAAGTTTATTAAATAATAGCCACCCGCCTTCTTAGTTATGGCTTCATTCCGAAACAAACTACTTTTTACTCGTTATGACAAAAAATATTGTAAAAAAAATCTAAAATACTTAAAAAAATAATTATATCAAGTAATTTTTTTAAGTATTTTTTTATGCAGCTGAATCTATAATAGTAATCGAGTAAATAAAAAAGATTTTTATTTAACAATTTCACATATCGCCTATTCTATGTAATAGAATCTAGCAAATTGTGCTTACTTTGTGAGAAAAAGGTATTTACCGACATACAGTCATGGATTAAATTATGCTTAGCAAATACGAGCAATTACATGTTACTAGATATGAATTAAAAGAAGGAGTTATTCAAGGTATGTTATGTTAATAATCATATCCAAAATCCATCTAAATCAGCAGCTACAGAAACTAATAAAAGCCGTAAAAAGTGCAATAGAAACAGACATACGAGTATGTACCTAGATCCTGCTTGGCAGTAAGTACCTATTTAACGTCCCACTACTACTCAGCATGGGACTCCCATTAATACGAGGGGGATCAGGCCAAGGTCCACCACGCTGGCCAAATGCGGGTTGGCGGACTTCTCATATTCTCGAAAATTTGTTAGGTTCTCTCAGATATGCAGGTTCTTTTACGATGTTTTCCTTCATCATAAGACAAGTGGTAATCATGTAAGAAGTGATTCACATAATAAATTATTAAGGTGCGAGACCCGGATTTGGGGTAGGTATAACAAAAAATAATTTTAAAATAGTAACCTATACCTAAAACATAACAGTATTTGCAAATTATTATGGGTTGCGGATATGTTTTGAACTATATGTTTGGTAAACAAACAATTGACATACTTGATCGCTTGTCAGTTGTGACTGTTGAATATTACGAGTATGTCCTCATACGTGACTTACATTGTAAATGTCGCTCGCATTGCAACAACGAGGAAAGGCATAATAGGCCAATGTATGTTACAAAATAGAATCGATTGTTATGTAATAAACTTAAAACACTTTTAGTTAGAAATATCCCAAATTAGTAAATTATTTACATTTTACACTAAAACACGGGTAAAACTTCTAATCCTGTACCCTTCGGCTCTTATATTATGGCAAATGTAGGCTTAAATCTTAAAAACATAAAAAAAAAGATTTTGAAATCTATACCATTCTGATTATCCTAAATCGGAGCCCCCATTACGGGAAACATTTTAAAACAGTGTTTTTTTATTATATTTATAATATAAAAAATAAATTAGAAGAAAATGAAATGAATGAACGATTCTTGGTTTTAAAATATTGTGTTACATTGTTAGGAAATGTTATTTATATATTTATTAGTAAAATTCGCTTATTTATTAATAATACATGTCTCAGAGTCACTTAACTCTACATTTGTACATTTGTAGAGTCTAGAAGATCGGACAAAATACACAGAGCGATTTACCCTTAAAAATTCTACTCGTACATAGTTTACCTCGACACTATGTAATCTAATAGAAAACGGATATACATATGTTAAAGTGGGTTTCCCCAGACTTTTCCTTTTTAAAAGATATCTTATCTGAGAAAGAAGACTAAGACGTGATAAGAGTGCAAAGTATGGATAATCATGAATTGCGGATCCCCTCTATAGCTTCTAGCAGGTTTACACCTCGTTCTATTCATATTTGATACGTGAAAGTTCTCAAATTGTCGGTATCGTAAAGTAGTAAATTTATATTTAGGATACAATAAAAAAAGATAGGACAGCTTTTTAAATATTCAATTTATAACTGACATATAAAAAGAAGGATTCTCAATTTGTCTAAAGTATTTTTCATTATTTAGTAGGTACCTTCGTACCTTAAATAACTGAATGTCTATAGTAAAACGAGTAGGTAGTCACAAGATAATTTGTAATTTAAATCTTTTGTTAATCATTCAAAAGTGACAGTGGATATTAAAAATCGTAAGTTTTTTAAATATGTCTCAGAGTCAATTTGTGCCGTTAAAGTTAGTAAAAAAGACTTCGAAATTAATACTATGTATGTAATATATACTAGGTATGTAAATAAAAATAAATGTTAAATAAAAAAATAATATTTTAAGGCAAAAATCGCGGCACATTTGTGCAGTAAAATTGTGACTTGTCAATGTACTGTTGTACTGACTAGTGATAGAAGATTAATGGATGTGCTAAATAGAATATTTATCATTGTTACATTAAATCATCGGTAAAGCGACATGAAAGCCGATGCGGACAGCTTTGACAGGAATATTGCTTCATTTTTGATGAATTTCGATCTATAAATTATATTATGAACCTATTATTAGATTATTTTAAGCTTTACGACCTTTAGACTTGATTAAATTGGAAGCAAGAATATCGATTTTTCATTTTATATTCTACTTTACATTTCAAATTAAATTAAAATATCCTTTAATCAGATAGACTTTTGTATTTTTGGATCGTCACTTATAAGTCCTTACTTAATATAGAATTTAAATTAAATATTGTTAACATACGAGTAATATGTTTATTTTTTATATTATAGTGACAAATAATCATCGAATAACACGTGTTTACTGTATACTCCAATGATAATATTTACATATAAAAAGAAATAAAAAAGTTAGTAGCTCACGAAAACCATTAACGGTACCCTGAAATTTGGGGTCATTGACCGACCCTGCAACCGCGAGCTTCCACATTACGCGATATTGTATAATAATAAGCGTATAGACTTCCTTTAGATAATCAGCTATTTTATCATTTATTGTATAAAGTTGCCTACTTGATATTTTTCTAATTCAATTCAATTCTCTTGTTAATGGCTTCAAGCGTGCCAGTTGAGCACAGATTACTTCGCCATGTCACGTGGAATTTTCCTAGAATAAAATATTTCACTTATCGAGGGTACATTAAAAAAGTGTCTAGTTTTTAAAAGTAATGTACGCGTAATAGTTTTCACAAATGATAGAAATTATGTACATACAACAATGATATTCTCAAATATCATTGATATACAATGTATAAATTATAATGTACATTGTAGGTACATATAACTGTACTAATTCTTTTTCTAAAAAGTAAAATAGAAAGACCGCTAATGCCAATTTTAAGTAAGATCATCGTAATTTTTATTATTTTATTTAATTTTATTTTCTATTATTTTTTTAATGTGGGTTGATACTTGATAAATAATAGATATAGGCACCAATTAAATTATTAAAATAACCATTGAGTAACATCTTTTTGCATAGTGACAAAGTTCTGACGATGTCTTAGACTCAGTTTGTATTAACCCGCCGAATATTATTTAGTTTAAAAAAACTATTTTCGTCTAAAGCACGAACTCATTGTTGATAAAAGTGAGTGGGTATAAAGTAATAATACTAACTGACATTGAAAATCGTCCAGCCGCTTCGACGTAAAACCTTTCCAGACAGGCAAAGTATAATCTTTTAAAGGTTTATTCTATTTTCGGATCGTTATCTATATTAGGCTGACCTTAATATGAACTTACTTTTAAAACTTATATACAAATGTAGCTTAATTATGAAATTAAGTTACTCTTTTAACTTTTTATATGAAACGAGCTATGAGAGATATTTTTATTGAATTTAAAATAGCAGAGTTTTACCTACCATTAAAACTCATATTATGTCCGGAGCCTTATTCGAGGCCTAATAAACAATATTGAGATGACATCTTCCGTTTCCGGCCGCTTTTAATCGTTGTAGTTCCCTCTAATTTAAGAAAATATGGCTACTTCCGGCCGCCATGTTCACCAGGTGATTGCAATCGGCCATTGGAGTTCCTCTTCATTGTGGTCTCAATTTGCTACTTATATCTAACTTATACTTTTAAATAACACCAGGCAGAATTTACTGTTAGGCCTCGAATAAGGCTCCGGACATAATATGAGTTTTAATGGTAGGTAAAACTCTGCTATTATGTCCTTTCGCCGTTATTCGAGGCCTAATAAACAATATTGAGACATTGTTTGTTATCGCCTGGTGAACAAGACGCCAATGTGAATAAGAAATAAGCCTATTATAATATTTTATACTTTAATTAATTAATTTTAGTGATATCCTTTCTTTTATTGTTACTATAATTAAATGTTATCCATTATATACTTTTTTTTTTTTTCTATTTATTTATTTACTTTTTTTTTTTTTTTTCTTCTTATTTTTTTTTTTTCTTTTTAAATTTTATTTTTTTTTTTTTTATATTTTTTATATATATTATTATTTTTTTTTTTTTTTGTCAAATAACAATTTAGTTAATCACTAAATAAAAATCACTAATCACTCTTGATCAAAATAGTACATTACTATTATAAATATGTACAATTTATTATAATTAAAAGGTGCTAGTACATTACTATCTTACAGGTTTAAACAACTCCTTTAGGGAGACGCTATCCGAAACTACATTAGGCAATGGTCTTATTTCTTTTTTGTAGAACTTTGTGAAAGTTTTTATCGACTTCCAATTAGCTCTAGATAAGATTTTGTCTAGCGGCTCTCTATCCATCCAACCCCTAGACGCTACAGCTGATCTCACGCTTCCTGGTGTTGCATCAACACCCGCGTCAGACAAAACAGATTTTACCCAGCCTGCGATTACCGTACGAGAAGCAGCTTTAGCGGGTCCACGGGCTGTTACAAAGAGGTTACTTACTTTTCCTTCTCTACGTCTATCCTTCCCGAATTGTATTAGCTTTCTAACCCATAGTACGGGATCTATATTAGGGTTGTCTTTATTCGGGTACAATTTCCAACCTGACTGAGTATATGACACAGAATCAGTTTTAGAGCCGAACGTAGGCCAAAACGTTAGGCAGTTAGCTTCAGAGTCGTCTATAAAGTTAGAGTCTGATATACTAAGTAGTGTTAGATCATGCACTCTACGCCCAGAACAAAGTAAGAGAAGAGTAGCACAACGTCGTGATATCTCCCACATATTTAGAATAGGCGGGTCTCTACTTGACAACCAAGATATGACAACATTTGTGTCCCAAATATTGGTTTCAACACGATTCTTAGCGTAACTAGCCGCGATTGCTTTTAATACTTGTTTTACTAATGTATTAGAGCTTAGTTGGAAACTATTTTCAGTAGTGCACAAGGTAGCGACCACAGATTTATGGACTAGAATAGTTTTATAAGATAACTTATGTTTAAGATGAAGATCTGCCAAGTATTGTGCTAATTCGGAGCCTGCTGGATTAATAGGGCTTATATCTGAGGATTGACACCATTTAACCCATCTCTCCCAAGCAGGTTTGTATGTATTAAGAGTAGATTTTCGCCATCCTGCCGTCAGTAAAGCCTTCTGTTGGGTAGACCATGATTCTACTGCCTCAGACCACCCCCACATTTCCAAACTTCGAGTGTCAGGTCCTCTACTTTTGGCGGAGGACGACCCGTCGAAAGATCTATCAATTTGGACTCTAGTTGGTAGATTTTGAACGGGGGTGCTATAGCTCGAGCTTTTAAATCCGCTCTCCAAAACGCCTGCGGCCACCTCGGTGCTACTATTAGATATGTGCCGACCGCTCGGTTGAGATGCATGAGAACTCTTGGCATTAAGTTTGGAGGCGGAAATATCCACGCTAGTCTGAACCTCCATTCCCAAGCGAACGCGTTGTGTTTCCACGCTGCTCGATCCGTTTGATCCAGACTGACATACTTTGGAACAACATGGGCACGACTGGACGCAAATAAATCCACATCTGGGACACCCCATTTTTGGAATATTATCTGTGTCAACGTAGGAAGAAGGTGCCACTCTGGAATTATCGACTTCCGGGAAAGGCGATCGGCAACACCATTGAGCTTTCCGGGAATGTGGTGTGCAACTAGATGAATGTCGAATCGATTTAGAATTTTGAAAATTTTGTAAGTCAGGCTCATTAGTGGTACCGATCGACTTCCTCCTTCTTTCCGTAGATACGCTACGACCGACTTGTTGTCGCACTGAAGTAGCAACGATGAATGGCTTAGAAGAGGACCGAATTGGTGAAGACACTTCAATATGCTCAACATTTCTTTTTGATTCGAATGAATTCTGGATTCTTCTCTCGACCATTCGCCCCGTATCTGTACCCCGTTTAATTCTGCTCCCCATCCCGTCTCCGCAGCATCTGTCGTTAAGAAGTGAGTCAGAAGTGGAAGGTGGAGTAGAGACGACCTGTCGCAGTTCTGCCTCCACCACTTGAGTTCTTTTATTACCTGTAATGGTAGCGGGGTTTTCTCTTTGACATGGTTTTGAAGCAGTGAGATGCAATGTTTCAAGAGATAACGGAAGTTCAATCGACCCTGTGGAACAGCCAGACGGGCAAAATTCAGTGTCCCTACCAGACTTTGAACTTCCCGAAGCGTTGCTTGGTGCTGTGTGAGAAACTTTGCTATCGTAGCCTGTAGGCCTAGAATTTTCTTCTGTGGCAGGCTTTTCTTGTTGTTCCAAGTATCCCATACTAGACCTAAATACTCTAAAGACTTCTGAGGGACTAGGATTGACTTGGATGTGTTGACGATCCATCCTAACTCTTTTAGAGTTTTGAGAACGACCTGGGTTTGCTCTACCAACTTTGACCTGTTCTGACACGCAACTAAAAAATCGTCGAGAAAAACTACAATTCGAATCCCCTGTTCTCTTAGGATTTCTGCTGTCCAATTTGAGAGGCATGCGAACACTTTGGGAGCCGTTGCTAGACCAAATGGCAAAGAGGTCATCTGTAAGAGTTGACCTCTGTAAAGCAGTCTTAGGAAACACCGATGAGACGGAGCTATTGGCACGTGATAGTAGGCCTGCGTCAGATCGATTTTGATCATCCAGTCGTTCGGCTGTAAAAAAATTTGGAATGCGATGAACCGAGATAAGTCTGAACTTTGTCACTTTTACAAAATGATTTAGCCTCTTCGGATTGAAAATAAGGCGCAAAGTACCATCTTTTTTCGGTGTTAAAAAGAGGGTGGATAAAAAGCTGGGAGTTACGGGTGCATACTCTAAAATCCCTTCTGTAATTAGATTGTTTATTGTTAGATCCATCCTGGAGGATGGTACAGTCTGATACCGATTGTTGGTGAGGTGCGGTAAAACAAGCGGGGGCTGTGCTTGAAAGGGAATTTTGTAACCTGTTATTATGTGTAACAACGGGGTCGGTGCACCTAACTTTTTCCATATCTCCCGGTACATCCCTAATCTGCCCCCCCGAAACGTCTGTTCTTTGTCAAAAGTTCTTACCGCCCCTCCCTCTTCTTTTGACACTACTGTGTTGGTTGGATGAGGCGTGTTGGTTAAATGATTTTCTAGGGTTACTCGGGGCTTGTGGACCCGCGTTAAATGATTGTGGCTTGTATTGAGGTCGAAAAAGCCGCTGATTTCCAGCATAAGCTGGAAAATTATAATTAAATGCATAGGGTTGCATAGGAGCATACGACCTATACGGATATTGAGGGGCTCTATATTGTAATGCAAACGGTGCTGTGGGGCGACCGGTTTGATTGTAACTACTGGATCCAGGTTGCGCAGCCTGAGATGTGCCAGTACTTCTCTTCTCTTGCGCAGAGAAAGAAGGTCTTGAAAATATTTTATTAATGCCTCCATTATTATTTAAAAAGTCTGCAAATTGCTCTTTGCTAAATAAAAAATCACAGGATGGAGGTATCTTTTTTAAGGTAGCTCTTAAAAATTTATCTTTAACTAAATTCAAGAAGGCTTCTCGTCTTTGTTCAATAATATCGGCCCGACGCCCACAAAGCAATTGTAAACAGTCAAGAGATATCTTTTGAAATTCACCAGAAAAAATATCTTTAATTTTCTTTACCATATCGTCTTTAACAAAATTTTCGGTATCTTGAACCCACTGCAATAAGTCGAAAACTCCTGATTTTAAAGCATCGCTTTGCATAATTATGCCATGCGTAATTGCGCCTAAAGACCTATCTGTTGTAACTAAATTATTTATTTTATCAAACTGTTTAATCTCATCGTTCACCTCCAGTTCGACAAAACCTGGCCTGGCATTATATAACTTTTGAATTTCCGAGTAACGTACGTTAGTCCAATTATCAGAATTAAAATGTTGAAATGAATTTAATAATTGTAAATGATCGGATGACGTACTTAATACTGTAGGTTCTTTTAAACTCGTTTTTAAATTAAAATCAAATTTAATCGCCGACTCGGCGGGTACCTCAACTGACTGTGCATCCTGTTGGGTATGCACCAGGTTTTCTACATGTGTATCAAATGGTTGATGATACCCGAGGTCAGCGGGGTACCAACCCGGCGGAGGGTATGCATTGGAAGCCAGATAGTTCTGAATTTGACTTACTTGTTCAGCAAGGTGTTCTAGTACCTTACTCTTTTTCTGGCCTCCTACCTCCTTCCTCGGCAGCTTTCGTTTACGACGTTGCGGCGGATCCTCTTCGCCGCTGGTGGACGAGGACGATATCAGCTCGCCCTCATGCACACTTTTATCACGCACATTTTCATCACTTTCCGACATTATTTCGTTTTAAATTAAGAAATACACACTTTAAAAATAATTATAATAAACTGTAGGTAGTTTAACAAAACCTTTTTAACGATATTCTCACTAAATCACAGAATCACTGAATAATTCATATAACGAAACTACAAACGTACTTAGAAAATATTTTTTAGAAAACTTTTATTACTCAAACGCTAGCAGCGTTAAATAAGCACTTTACGGCACGAAAATCAAGACGCCAATGAAGAGGAACTCCAATGGCCGATTGCAATCACCTGGTGAACATGGCGGCCGGAAGTAGCCATATTTTCTTAAATTAGAGGGAACTACAACGATTAAAAGCGGCCGGAAACGGAAGATGTCATCTCAATATTGTTTATTAGGCCTCGAATAACGGCGAAAGGACATAATAGATAATTATCTGATTTCATAGAATTTCTTTTATTTCTACACCATGACTACACCATTCATTTCAAAATCATGTTATTGTAAAAAGTAAAAACCTTTGTGTAGGTTTAAATTTATGTATTGTAAATCATGTTATCGTATAAACTTTCTTACACCGCAAGTTAAAATGTAGAAAGGAAATATTATAAAGCGCTACGTTTCTGTGTAGTAACTCAGTGATTTATATCCTCTAATTGCGAATTTTCCTCAACCAAAAGCTCATTACTGGTCGATATATCAATGCATTCTAGCTATAAAAATGAAATTACTCCAATTTAATTTTAACCCATGAGCTATTTTCGTAATTAAGGGGCACATATAAAGCGGAAGATATGATGGCCATGTGCGGACAACGCCTCACTCCACCGCTGGCTCCATGCCCATTCAATGAATTATTTATAAATGTCTACTTATGATTAATTTAAGTGAAACGTTTGTTGTAAGGGGGGAATCGTGTGTACATAATGTAAGTCTTCCTGAAGAAAAATTATAAACAGTCAACACTGTTAACAAGGCGCTAATCTTCTGCTACTACAGTAAATTATACTTTTACCATTCCTTTGAATGGCAAAAGTTATGCAGAGGTAATGTTAAAATTTAAAACTTCGTAAAGTCTTTTATTTATCCTTCTTGTAAAAATGTTGTTGTGATTTTATTTTCGCCCCGATATAAGAGAAACATTTATGTGGTAAATGCACTGTTCGTTGTTTTCAAAGGAAATTTTCCGCTTATCACCCTTGACACAATTGTGGAGCTCGGCAACAACGGCGCGGCGCGGCGGCGCGGCGTCGCGCATGCTGGATCCTGGATCATTGTCTCATTTATGTACAAATAAATCACAAGCACATTAGTATACTTATTTTAACTTTTAAAGGAATAGTCCATAACAGACTTATAGTATACTGTATAGTATATATAGTAGTAGTACCTACATTACCTTAATAATCAGTAATCAATGAGTCACGGACTAGATACTAAATGATAGCAAAACGCTATACGTGGAACGGCTATTTTAGGCATGTTTGATTTACATGTCAAAAGCTTCAGAGTAAATTAGGTCACATGTCTCTAAACGTTAGCCTGAACCCTGCCCTGAGCTTATATTACTTAAATGATTAACCAATTTAGAATTTAAAAAGTTATATAATTTTTAAATATTGACAAAAAACATTGCTCTTTTTTTAACACAAATAAAAAAGTAAAAGTATGTTTTTGCTTTTTTTAAAAAATATGTAGTGAAAATTTCATTTGTGTTATTAACTGAAATTTATTCTAGTAAGTAGGTATGATAGACAAACTTCAGATATAGATTTGAGTTACAAATTCTAATAAATCGAGAATATGATGTACAAATCATAGACTAAGTGTAGTTAACATACGGTACATAAAATCAAAGTAGGTCATCTTATATATGAAATAACATATGTATATATATTATACATATACCTACTAAAAACCTCTACGTTATCGGCATTGATTGGTATTCATGATAACTTTATTTGGCTACTTGGTGCCCATTGACAGATATTGATGAGTCTGACGTTGCTCTCAGCTTCCCTTGCTATATTTTGAGTAAGTTCATATGGCTGTAGTCGAGGCTTAATGGACGGGGAGGTTTATTTATGTGATAGCATCGTAAAGACGACACTGCGATAATATGATCGGAAATATAGACACTTTGGTTAACTTAATGATATTTTCGATACTAAACAAAAGGGCCATAACAGTATTTGAATGTAGATTTATAATAAAACATATAATAAAATATTGCATTTATTGCATTGGAAGTACTTAAGCAGTAAGCAGTAGCAGTAGTAAGCAGTAGTAAGTATTTTAAGCAGCAGATATAAAATTTAGGTTTATCGGTTGCTTTTTTCATATTCTGTTATTTCCTAGACTGCGGTGTCGACCTTAGCGGTGTGTAGGTGAATCCGACGTTCTCGTGGATGCGCCTCAACAATTCTTTTGAAATAGTGTTTTAAGCGCTTACTAACTACATGTAAATACATTGTAACTTGCTCGAGATACTTCAGTGGGCGAAAAAGTGAAGGCGGCTAAGTACCTATTGTGTTGGAGAGCGCTTGCAGCGATACCACCAGGCCTCTTGGGAAATATGATGGGCCAACGATTGCTAATTATTATAAGTTGAGACTGTGCTGCATTGTGCTGTAAATGATGTTAAACTTTAAAGAGTTCATCATCGTATATAGTAGAATTTGTAAACTATAAGTGTGTGAACTGTACGATTTTTTAAAGGAACATATAGTACCGGTACTGAATACTTATTTAATCACGTACTGAATGAAAAATAAATATTATGTTACAGAATCATATTTTTTATAATGTAATTGTTGATCTATTTGCACGATTCCCAATCAATAAAATAATAAAAACAAAAATTTCATTGTTCCAGATATCCGTTGTTCCAGCAACAAATTACAAAGGTTTGTTTTATTATTTTAACAGGCATACTATAGAAAGAAATGCAATAGTAAAGTTTATCCGCGCAAATCTCCACGTGCACAACAGAAACTGAATAGCTGACATGTTGCGCATTTTCAATACTCGATTGTAAAATTCCTTTTCGGCAAATCAGTCTTGTTCATTTAGTGGAATTGGGTTACATTGATGTAAGAGTAACTCGTCCCGCTTCTATTTCTATGCTATTTGCTCTCCCTATCGCGCTACTGTTGTCGAAAATTGTAATATTTAGTAGTTTATCTATGTGGAAGCTACAATCGGCTCACAAAGCGGTTCTACTGAAAAGAACCGGCGAGAAACTGTACAGTTGATCTTTTAAATATCGTTATATTCTAAGTTACGGAATTAATAATAACAATTTAATAAACAATTCAATACAAATCACCACAATGTGATGCTGCTTTCTCGCCAAAAGAGCGGAAAAAATATCAAAATCCGCACTTTTTCAACCGACTTCCAAAAGGAGGAGGTTATCAATTCGTCTGTATGTTTTTTTTTTGTTTTTTTTTTATGTTTGTTAGCTCATAACTTTGAACTGGGTGAACCGATTTTGATGATTCTTTTTTTATTTGAAAGGTAATGCTTCCCGTGTGGTCCCATTTTATAGTTGTAACAATGGCATCCATGAGAAAACCATAAAAGTCCTTAAAAGTATTATTTTCTACTTTTTAGTTTAGATTTATTTAGTTTGGAAGTCGGTTTTTGTTTTTTTGTTAAAAATAATTTAATTACACTCCTTATCTAACTCACTTATTTAGCCAACGTTGGTTATATAAATTGTTTGTACATATTTGAGCTGATGTCATAAAAGAGTTTTTTTTATCTTTATTTAATAATTATTAGTATTGGTTATGAAGAAATCATTTATTTATAACAGAACATTACCTACCTGCAATTAGACATGATAATTTAAAAAATCTGCATAACGGTTAATATATGATATAGACATACATAATCGAAAATATTTATTGTAGCAACGTAGAAATGAACATGTAACATTGTATGTTCACTAGATCTCGATATTGCGCGCCCACAGGTACTGAGAGGTGTTTGCCGACGACTTTCTTTCATATTATGTTTGAGGTTTTATCTTCACATTAAAAATATAAAATAATATTAACATGAATAAAATTCATAAATTACATCTCTGATTAAATAGCATTCTTTTTACTTAGTTCATCTCTTACTGAGTCCGATACCCAATTTCTCTCTCGGGAGAAATGTTTGAATTAGTCCTACAGATCACGATTTGGTTAATACAAGACCGTTGGGGATCGCTGGACTAGACGAAATATCAAATAACTGTAAATATAAAATTAATAAGCTTAGGTCTATTAGGCTAAAGTTCTAAGATCGTTTAAAAATATTAGTTAAACAACAACATTGATTCAAAAAAAAATCTTATGTCGATCATAATATTGAGTCATTCATATAATATTTTGTTTCCTTAGATTTCTATTATTTAATAATTGTGGGAGGACGTTTTGTCTGTCCCCTTATTGGTTTACACACTCTTTTCACAAAGGGCAAAATGCTATTCTTTTAAGGGTATTAGTACACCTGCATTGCGTGTGGATAGGCTTGTATAGATTTTACATTCACAAATGTGAATACGAATATTCATATTCAATACCTATTAGTTATTGCTTATTAGTTTAATGTGCATTAATAGTTAAACGGACAGGTTTAAAATTTTGTGTCGGTCATGCTCAAGCCGAACATAGCTGATATAGTACAAATAAACAAAGTTAGTGACTTAAAATTCATACTAAAATATTTATTGCGGTTTGAATTACTAGACTTAAAATTGACGAAGTTATTTAAAACACTTGCGATTCACCCTGGTTCCGCTTGGTCCGTCCTTAAGAAGGTTAGTATACCTTTTTCAGAGATCCTAATAAGTATCCTTTATGTAGATCCGGAAAACCAGCTATCATCATACCAAATTTCATCAAAAACCATTGACAGACAGACTGACAAAAACAATGTTACATCACCAATACGTACGTAGCTACTATGATATTATTTCAAAACCTTTATAAGAGCGATGGAAAGATTTTACATGCATGTCGCATTAAACGATGATCGTGTACATTTTGTGGTCAGGTTTACTAGCATGTGGTCAGAGGGGAAATTATGCCACAATACTATAATGTATACAATATACATATTACTATTGTAGAACAGTAACGGAACCGGTTTCTCTCGGTCTATGTTATCTAGGGGTATTTAACCGCTATAATATGCAAACTCCTTTACCTTGCTCGGTAACCAGGAAAGCAGTTAGTACAAAATGTAATTTACGGGACTCAGCGTACGGCGGTACGAACTAATTTAATCGCTGCACCGGACAGGTTAGTCTGTACTCTGTGCCCTTAAAGCTTATTTATAAACAATTTAATATTCATCTAGCAATAGTTCGTATACTAAAATTACGTAAATTTTAGACAAGTTATTAAAAGTTATCCCTCGTAGAACCTAATAATTTCAATAATTTGCCAGAAATTAGTAGGGGTATGTATGGCAGTAAGTACTAAAACAATATTATGTATAATTATATAAATGTATTCACATGTGTACCAACATATCAAAGTAAAGTGATGATATTATAGCCGTAGTAATGTAATTACAATTCGAGAGACAGTTCTCCGAAGGTGTTTGTATACTACTAGGTATATTAGGAGACATGTTACGTAATAGGTACGTAGCGATGGTGTATCCAAGTAATTGATGTAATATCTCTGAATCAATAGTTAAGTAGTCATTAGATTTTTGTATTTAAATCCATTAATAAAACAATTACGATAATAAAAATAATTATTCATCAACGTTCCACTATTGGGAATAAAGTCCACTGCGAAGTAATATGCATTACAGCGAATTCACTTTTAAATACGTTTGTGACAATTAGTTGGTCAACAATATCCCTTTTTAATCTGCTTCCCTTTTGCCATTTTTCTTTCCATTTAGGTAACATTACCCTTGTCCTTGACCCACTCCATATTCATTCGACCAGTGAATAATTTTATAAATTAATCTAGTAATCATATTAGATATTGGGCCATGTTATATATTTAGTATGCGTCCCTAGGTACAATTTAATTAAACATAGGCTATCATCGACTTTATTGGTTTGAAGATGAGCGATGTGCGCTTAAACTAAATATAATATTTTCCCATAAAAATAAGAGGGTAGGAACAGGTGTTATTAAATGTTGACCAAAATTGTTGTTGGTAATTTAAGGTCTTACTAACAAATGCACCAAATAAAGAGCAATAAAAAAGAAGGAAGGAAACAAACAGGTTTTAGTGCAACAACTACTGGTAAAGAAATACATTATACAAATCATCTTTAAACTAAAATACATACATTCCGTTTCGGTGAAGGAAACGAACGTCAGAAAACCTGTCTGAGATCCATTAAAATTTAAAAAAGTGAATTTCGCTTGTCACTTGTAATCATTTTTGAGATTTAGATTTCGTCTCGTAATAATATAACACTCGCACTATAGATGATAACTCGCTTTGCCCAAACAACTTATCTACTCTAGGCTGCTTTTTAAAATGTGTTTAGTTTTGTAAATAGGTAAATCTGATATAAATTGAACTTATATTGTTTAATCTTCATTCGAGGACGGGCTCACTAGCCCGCCTCCCCCTCCCGGCGATGCTGTTAAGGTCTCTCAGACAAACAGCAGAAGACAATAAGATAAGAAGCAGAGTGTTTAATCTTCTATCAAATAAAAAACAGCTATCATAATTAATTAAAAATTCAAATTGTTGATGGGCCTTCAACGTTGGCTCACCCGCAACCCGCTTAAAGCCACTTCCCCTAATGAAATGGTTTCGTACAAATACATGTACCTATTATAATATGAAATACCATAACACTCGTATCACTAGGTTTATAATTATGAGGTAATTTTCTTATAGGTAGGTACTTAGATTTTTAGAAGATATTATTCGTTATTTACCCATTATTAATCTTTCCATTATTTTAAAAATATATATTGAAATCACACCATTTCATTTTGGTCAATGACGTTGCTAAGACTATTTTGTAATTCTCATTATAATTCAACTCCTATAATGGTCGGTTAAAATAATGTGCTCAAGCTTTTAAAGTTCCGAAAGAAACTTCATATTTTGTGCCCAAGCGTATCCTGAGGCACGCAGAGAGCTGCTTGCTTCATTTAGGATGAAACTTTCTTGTTTTGCATTTCATGGAGGCGTAGGGAAAGTCACCCTAGAGATCTGAATATTTCATAAGTAGAACAGTGTCAGCACGTCCCTTTGCATTACTAAAATAGCTTATATGTTTAACGAGGATGAAAAGTGTCTACTACTTTGTTTCTTACGAAATATTTCGGGGTTTTTACATTACATTTATTTCGTTTTATATAGCGCGCCTTGCGCATGCTAACTGTTTAGGTACTTCTTTAATAAATACATATAAATACATGTGAAATAAATGAACAAATCATATTTATAATAAATCTAAGATTTAATAGATTGTTACGCCGCCATACGTAAATTTTATTTCTGTATAGGTTAGAGCTAGGGTCCGCTCTTCATCCGTTTGTGTCAGCGGACTATATCTTGTGAACCATATAGGCAAAAGTTACAATTTACACAGATTATTTATTTCTTTTGCTGCTATAACACTAAATAATCGAAAAAACGTACGTGTATAATCGTACCATATCATGTACGATCTTACAGAACCCAGACCCGCACTTGACCGGTGTCTTTTTGTCATTTAAGAAAGCAAATCGGTGTAGTAAATAGAAAAAAAACGTTAATATCTAGATAATTACAAGTTGTAATTTTATGCAAGCTATTTTATCTACCTACCAATACTTTGGAAGATGTCCATATCACTAAGGGTACCTGTACAAAATAGGCTAAGTAAATAACTAGATCGCCCAATATGCCAATTCAATTTCAGCGGTATAAACTAGAGTTTTCATTTTGTCTGATTCAGCTTTTAATTAACGTTGGTCTGATCATTTTGCTTAGCCAGCATTTACCAAAAATATATTTAATAAACAGGATTAAGAATATAATAGAATTTTTAAAAACATTCAATATTTTTATTTTATTTATTAACATTTTTATTGTATTTATTGTATTTAATAGACACTGCCGGCGCAGTGACATTGTAGCATGTCGGTTTTACAAAGTATCAAAATTACTACTAATATTATTCAAGAAATTACTACCCGGTTTGTAGATAGAACCTGAGCAAAGAATGACTAGTAAAAAAAGAAATAAAGTATTCTTTTTTATCTGATTCTGTCGTATCAATGACGAAGGTTAAAGTCTGAAGAAATTTATTATTGCATAAATTCTATTTCGGAATTTTCTTGAATAAAGCTTTGATAATATCAACGTCGCAATTATAATTGAAATGAACAAGAAATGTATACTGAATATAGGTCATAGCCCTCGAAAACGATATGTTCAGGTACGAAATTTGTTTAGATTAATTACGTAATCCTTCAAAATAATCGCAAACATCGTATCAACTTATTTAATTAAATTATTTTACATCTGCTGTACTTTCGTCTACTGGGATTTTAAATGTAATATCTGACGTGGATTTGCTTTATCAGTTTATCAGTTAACTAATGATAAGGTGCGGCTCTACTCACTACTTGTTTTACAATACCCTGTAGGTAATCCAATAAATTAAAATATTGAATAATTATTTCCAAAGAGACGTTTCTCGTAAGTACTTATTTCATAATTGTGGAATAGTCTCGTAACCAAAACAGTTGTTAGTTTTATATCTGTTCAAATCACAACAAAGAAACAGCATTTCAATGTTTCGCTATCAGAATTTCCGCGTCGATGGCGCTGTTGTTACTTTTGAAAAATAAACGGGACTGCAACAGGCGAGCTTTGTAGTTTTTCTTTGTAGTATTTATGTTCAGTGGTGATTGCCAATATTGCTCTTTATTTCCTCCATAATATTTATTTATATCAATCAAATCTATAGAACGTAGTACAGGTTGAATAATAAATATGCATTACCTGTTTATATTATTTATAGGTTATAAACAGGTTTAAAGCATTTTTTTAAACATTGATCAACAGTTAAAACATATAATAAGCTATTTAAATGCCTACTGTCATTATCATGTACTTATATATTACTATGTATGTATGTTACAAGCTACACTCATGTCATAATTTTGGATTTCGATAATTATTATCCTATTGCTAAAATCCACTAATTATGCGAAGAGTTGCAAAAAATCTATTATTTTTCATCTTTTAACAAATACAACATAAATGTCACAATTTGTTCCCAGACGTCTTGCATATACCTTAACGTAAGACTGTTCACTGATGTAATTTGAGGACTCAATTTCTAGCTATTCTTATTTTATTTCAAAGCGCATTTTAAAATTTATAGCCTCTCAATAATAGGCTGGAGGTGGGATCGATCGCACATCTAAAACCCTTGAAGTAATGCACCTCGCGATCCACAATACCGGATTCAACTTCGCAGTGCACCGTGAAAGGATGCTTTGAAATGGAGAAATCGAATAAGTTTTTATTGCTTGTACGAGAAGATGCCTGTTAAGTATTCTGTATAGCACTGCTCATATCATATTTACTAGAAAAATACTTTGACGAAGTACATGCAAAATTTCTTAGAGTATTAATAAGGAGATAATTATAGTATACTAAAATGGTTTATCGAACGAAAAATCGGACTATTGTGGTTATTTTTAGTTAATGATCTGTAAAAAATATCAAATTACGTATGTATTCATAGGTATTATTTTTCTGATTTGCCTAAATTTAGCTTAAAATGTTAAGCAAATACATGAACTTTATTTAGTTTTTATACTTGTTACATTTCAAATTAATATTGTATAATGACATGAGGGTTCTGCCCTTAATGTCGTGAAGACGCTGATGAATCTGTATCAAATTATTTGCCTGGCGGCGTCGCACAGTGGATCCATATTGAAAATTAGTGGACATAGGCAACAAAGTTCCAATATCGCTTCGATATTTTTTTATGTGATTCTTCATGATATTCCAGACAACTTTTACTCTTGTAAAATTTCTTCTAAAGTTGATCTTTTGTCTGAAAAAAAATAAATTAGATTTTTTTGTATGGAGCGAATCACGTTTATTTTTTTTTCTTCAATTGTACGAATATGTTGGGTGTATGGCGTGAGTATATGATAGCTAGGGTCATTCTCTATCCACGAAAAAATATATCAGCGCCGGCCATCCGCGGCCGCGCGAGTAATCATTCGGTAAAAAAACAATATTGAAAATTAGTGGACATAGGCAACAAAGTTCCAATATCGATTCGATATTTTTTTATGTGATTCTTCATGATATTCCAGACAACTTTTACTCTTGTAAAATTTCTTCTAAAGTTGATCTTTTGTCTGAAAAAAAATAAATTAGATTTTTTTGTATGGAGCGAATCACGTTTATTTTTTTTTCTTCAATTGTACGAATATGTTGGGTGTATGGCGTGAGTATATGATAGCTAGGGTCATTCTCTATCCACGAAAAAATATATCAGCGCCGGCCATCCGCGGCCGCGCGAGTAATCATTCGGTAAAAAAACAATATTGAAAATTAGTGGACATAGGCAACAAAGTTCCAATATCGATTCGATATTTTTTTATGTGATTCTTCATGATATTCCAGACAACTTTTACTCTTGTAAAATTTCTTCTAAAGTTGATCTTTTGTCTGAAAAAAAATTAATTAGATTTTTTTGTATGGAGCGAATCACGTTTATTTTTTTTTCTTCAATTGTACGAATATGTTGGGTGTATGGCGTGAGTATATGATAGCTAGGGTCATTCTCTATCCACGAAAAAATATATCAGCGCCGGCCATCCGCGGCCGCGCGAGTAATCATTCGGTAAAAAAACAATATTGAAAATTAGTGGACATAGGCAACAAAGTTCCAATATCGATTCGATATTTTTTTATGTGATTCTTCATGATATTCCAGACAACTTTTACTCTTGTAAAATTTCTTCTAAAGTTGATCTTTTGTCTGAAAAAAAATTAATTAGATTTTTTTGTATGGAGCGAATCACGTTTATTTTTTTTTCTTCAATTGTACGAATATGTTGGGTATATAGCGTGAGTATATGATAGCTAGGGTCATTCTCTATCCACGAAAAAATATATCAGCGCCGGCCATCCGCGGCCGCGCGAGTAATCATTCGGTAAAAAAACAATATTTTCAAAGTATATTTTCTGTCTCACTTGGCTGTTTTCACCTTCTTTTTAGTTAAATATATAGTTTTAATAGCACATAGGTACTCACAACTAGTAAGTCTGGCACAGGTTTAGTTATTATTGCATGTTATCGGTGGCACCTGCATTGTGATTGATGACTCATTTGTTTGTGCGCTCGGCTAAGTGCACAACAAACGAGTCACTGTAAAATAATTGTCTCTGATTGGTTGTTATTTTTTTAACTACCTGCACATTATTTATTGTTATCGGTGGCACCTGCTTTGTGATTGATGACTTATTTGTTTGTGCGCTCGTCTAAGCGCATAATTAATGAGTCATCGAAAAATGCTCGTCTCTGATTGGCTGAATAATTTTCAGTCATGTTAATATGTTCACTACTTGAGTAATTAACACTGACTATAAATACAAAGACATTCATTAAGTCCCTCTAGTTTCGCTCTTGTCGCTTATTTGTGAACACAGTGAAATACTTTTATTTTTATATTTACTTTAGAACTATGGCTGGATTTTGTACCAACCTAGATCCTTTTGTGAAATTAAGAAGTGGTGGTGATCTGAAAAATTATATGTTTCTATATGAAAGTATAATTTCTGTTTTAAATACCACAGTTTCTGAAGAAGACAAAAACCTAATCAAGGAGTTCTGTCGGCTTTTTTGTATAAATCTAAATAAAAAGTGGATAGAGTCAAGTAGAAATCAAAAAACTTTTATGAATCGTGTAAATAATCGCAAGTGGTTGGAAAAAAACATCAACTGGCCTGTTTGTGACAGTGTTGACCTGAGAAGTGAGTTAGGCTTTTCGGACGCAGCCTTATCTGAGCCAGTGGATATGAATTCCCATGTTCCTAATCTTGCAGTATGTACTACGGAAACGGGAACATCTACAGAAAAGGAGCACAGAAAACCGTTCGAAGACTTAAGTAATAAGCAAAAAAAAAGACGTTCTACTTCCATAGTAGAAGAAAATTCCGAGGAAGAGTTGCAGCACTGGTACTTAACAAAATTGAAAGACAACGGCAAAACGAATCTGGCAAAAGTGGTCGAATTCCTTTCCAGTAATCCAGAAACGCTATACGAAGTACACGAGCAACTATTCAAAAAGCAGAGCCTAAGTACTGTCTCTGAAGATAAGTGTTTAGCTCTTTATACATCACTTGCGCTCTCGAGATGGAAGTACTTAGCTCTTCGACAATTTCTGAAAGAAGAAAACTGTGCTGCCTTTCCATCTTATCCAAAGCTCGTAAATGCCAAGAAAAGATGTTATCCACCACAAGAGAGTATGGAGATTACCGAAAAAGGAGCTCAAATTAAATTGCAAGCGCTATTGGACCACACTGTGGAGAGAATTTTACTAGATGTGAATTCTGTTGATAGGTCTCAAAATGAAGAACTCAAGTTGACCTGGAAATGGGGGCTTGATGGTTCTTCGTCGCAGAGTAACTATAAACAGAAAACTTCAAACACAGCTACAGAGTTCGGTGATTCATCAGTATTCATGATAAGCATCGTCCCTCTTCGGCTAGTGTCTGGCTCATCATCTGGGAATGAAAATATGGTTTGGGAGAACCCCACACCTTGCTCAACTCTGTACTGTCGACCAGTGAAGTTCACTTTCACTTCGGAGACAGCTGATTTTATAAAGTCTGAAGAGTCGGAGATGAAAAAACAAATTGATGAACGGATATCTACACAGTGTGGAAATATTATTGTATCACATGAATTGCATATGACCATGATTGATGGAAAAGTGGCCAATATTATTGCTGAAGTACCATCATTTGCAACGTGCCCCATTTGCTTGGCAAAACCAAGCGAGATGAATAATTTAGACGCTTTGACTTCCAGACCACTTCGTGAAGAATTTTACAAACAAGGAATTTCTTCACTGCATATGATGATTCGGTGTATGGAATGTCTTCTCCATATATCTTATAATCTGGATTTTCAACGATGGACAGCTCGAGGCGAACATAAGGCTTTGAAACAAGCTAAAAAAAATACCACGCAACAAGAGTTTCGTGAGCAAACTGGAATGCTGATTGATATAGTCAAACAGGTATGTATTTAGTTAGTCGATCTTTTTTATGTTTTTTGTGTATTATATATGTGTCGTATATTACAGTCTTTTTTCCCCATTTCAGGGTTTTGGAACTACAAATGACGGGAATACTGCGAGGCGCTTTTTCCAAGATTACAAAACATCATCCAGAATAACAGGAATTGACGAAAATCTAATTTTCAGATTTTCCGTTATTCTACAAGCCATATCATCAGGCAAAAACATTGACTGTGAAAAATTTAGAAGATACTGTAGAGAAACAGCTGATGTATACGTGCAACACTATTCGTGGTACTACATGCCAGTTAGTGTACATAAACTTCTAATACACGGTGCAGACATCTGTAACCACTTTGGTGTTTTGCCAATCGGTAAGTAAAAAATAAATAGAGTTTGATGTATAATTTGACTCGATTGCTTTTTGAAATTTAAATGCATGTACTTATTTCTTTTAGGTATCTTATCAGAACAAGCTTCGGAAGCCCGTAATAAGGACTTCAGAAACGTCAGAGAGAGACACACTCGGAAAACGGACAGAATAGCAACAAACGAAGACATCCTCCATGGACTTCTAACAAGCTCTGATCCCCACATATCCTACATAAGGCCTAAAATAACGAAACAGGTTCATAGTGAGTTGTTGCCTGAAGCAATTCAGTTGTTGCAGACTACCGAGCCTCCCTGTGACAGCGAGACTATGGAGGAAGAAGAATGCCTCGTAGCAGAGTCCGAAAATTTGCCGGACCCACTTCTGGAATAAGAAATAAAGTGATCCGGCTCTGGACTATTCCCACAAAAGCCCATCAGGGCTGGGAATATGACAAACAGCCCTTTTCAGGGCTACAATTATTTCACAATTTCCTTTCGATCATACGTACGATAACTTATACTATACTTTACATACGCTTGATTATTTAGATAATGATTATCAATGTCTTGCCAGTAAAAATTCAAACTATTTCCCCTATATTTGACAAAATTAGTATAACCAGAAACTTATTACCGTATTTATTTTACAATAGATAACGTGTAGGTAGTAAAAAAATAACAGCCAATCAGAGACAATTATTTTTCGGTGACTCGTTTGTTATACACTTAGCCGAGCGCACAAACAAATGAGTCATCAATCACAATGCAGGTGCCACCGATAACATGCAATAATAACTAAACCTGTGCCAGAATTACTAGTTGTGAGTACCTATGTGCTATTAAAACTATATATTTAACTAAAAAGAAGGTGAAAACAGCCAAGTGAGACAGAAAATATACTTTGAAAATATTGTTTTTTTACCGAATGATTACTCGCGCGGCCGCGGATGGCCGGCGCTGATATATTTTTTCGTGGATAGAGAATGACCCTAGCTATCATATACTCACGCCATACACCCAACATATTCGTACAATTGAAGAAAAAAAAATAAACGTGATTCGCTCCATACAAAAAAATCTAATTTATTTTTTTTCAGACAAAAGACTTTAGAAGAAATTTTACAAGAGTAAAAGTTGTCTGGAATATCATGAAGAATCACATAAAAAAATATCGAATCGATATTGGAACTTTGTTGCCTATGTCCACTAATTTTCAATATGGATCCACTGTGCGTCGTGGCGCGTCGTTGATAAAGCCACAGCGTAGACTGTTTGCACGGCTGCCAAATTACTTTACACAATATAGTAATTCTCTCAACTTTGAACAATATTTTATTACAAAAAATATATATATGGTTCTACGTTTTTGTATTTTAAAAATAGAGCAGGAAACAAATTTTTTTGGTTATTTTTACATGCATTTCAAAGCGTTTGTTTTTTACCAACGTGTTAGGCATTTTCTTTATAATAAATACCTTGTATATACTGTAATATATAATCTGTGGTAAAAGTTTATAGGCGTATGCCTGCCGCCGGCCAATAATCTTGTTAGGGCGACCGCACGCGCCGCTGTCGGTACGCCCGCACCGCACCGCCGACTGATCGAAACGTAATTGGGTGTACTCACCTGCCGCTTAACCGATTATAAAATAACAGTTTTAAATAACTTCCTCGAGCAATAAGCTAGATTGCAGTTACTTTCTCTGTTTTTCTATGAAAAAAAATATCTGTTTATAATTAACATACGAGCCCTACATTATGTACCTACACATAATAAAATTCTAACCGAGTTGAATCTGTACATCAAATATTTTTCCATTCAAAAAGGTTTTTTTTAAATAATCATTATTATGAACACACAGGCCGAATAGTTTTGCCTGTATGTCTGTATTTGTCGGCATCACGAGAAAACCACTGGATATATTTTGATGAAATTTGGCACAATAATAGCTGGTTGTCCGGGTCAACTTACATCACTAAATATTAATAAACAAAGTCCTCCATCGCGTCTGTCTGTCTGTTCGCGATATACTCAAAAACTGCTGCACCGATTTTCATACTGTTTTCACGTTTCAGTGGATAGAGTGGTTCTCGGGAAAGGTTTTAGTATTAAATTGGTCAAGCTTTTGTATACACTTACTAGCGGAACCAGCAGCTTCGCTCGCGATAATTCTATAAATTAAATATATTATAGATTTCACTGCGGCAAAATATCTCATCTCTGAGAAATGTATACTAACGACTAAAGTACTAAAATTCTACTACTAAAGGTAAGGAAGGCTAAATGGGCTGTTGTATTAAGAATTTAATGCAAGTGGATACAGTAAAGTGGATACAGTACGTATTAATTAATATAAGAAAACGGAAATACATACTTGTAAGTTGTAACATTACATAGCATGTACGTTAATTATAAATGAATAAGTTCAAGAAGTCTGCATTTACTATTTGCTGTTGTCACCCACATGCCAGGGATCAAAACTAACCGTGAACCTTGTTACTAATTCAAGTACAACTAAAATTGAAATGTCGCTCTATCAAATTATACTACAGTGTTTCACGTCGTAACCAAACCGCGTCGGACTGTGGACTTCATCTGTGTTGCAAACTGAATATTATATTGTAGCAATGTCAGAATCACGATTCATTTGAATTAAAATTAACTCGTACCATAAGCTGAGAGCAATAGTCATTACGAACATTATGAAGTAAGGTAATTGCAATTATGATATATGTATGTATGAATTTGTTGACTTGCTACAAATGAATAAAATAGTAAATGTATAAATTACTTTTCAATAATAGTACCTAATTAAAAGTATAAGTTTTCTTGATAATTATATTCATTTATAAGTTATTTTATGTCTACAATCTTTATCTATTATGTATCATATTAGATAATTTTATGTAGTTTGTTGTGGAGAACTCTCCCCCATCATCGAAATAACGGCCTCTAAGAAGCCTTGTCGGAATATGTACATGTATCTGCGTAGACACTTGAGACCTGACTACACCGTAACACTTCTAAATGCTCTATTACATTTGTTTTTTCAATAAGGAACGCCATAACGAAAAAATATAATAAAATGAGATAGTAAATGTAATCATTTGGTTTAAATTACAACGGAATGGCCTCATATGTAATACACACGTTGACCTCTATATTATGAATTTCAAACGGATTTGTGAAGCATCATTGAAGACAGCTTATTGATGAGTTTATTTTTTATTTATACGGTAATTACTCTATGAATGATTTTGAAATAAAAACTATGCCTATTAGATTGTTTTGTTGCATATTGCTTTCTTATTTTTTAAATATTATTTTAGGTTTTTATTGGTCTTTTAGAAATGTAGCTTAAAAGAGAATATGTAATTCTTTCTTTATAAAGAAAGAAAGGAAGAAAGGATTAAGGTCAAGAGAACACTCAAGGTAAAGTGGGAACTTTATTTAACCCTCAATAGAACATTGATAAGCTTTGTGTGTAAGAATAAAGGGTGAATGAGTAAATAGTGTCAGTCGAATCCGGCGTAACTAGAAAGCTTTGAATAGTCGTGTCGATACTGGCCTTGTCCGACATTCGATAAACAGAAGTCGCAGTGAGTACTCATAGCTCGTGTAACCTTTCACCTTTATCCTAGCTAATTATTAGTCACGCCTATTACAAATGTATTTTCTATAATATATAGTTAAGTATTAGCATATATATATATATATATATATATATATATATATATATATATATATATATATATATATATATATATATATATATATATATATATATATATATATATATATATATATATATATATTTATATTTATATATAATGTATGCTATTAAAATTTGCCTTTAAAATGAGCTACATATGAGTATGTACGCTTACAAAATCGATTTCAGTGAACTTCACGGATTGTACATTGATTTAATTTTTTTAACATCCAACAATTAACTTATTAGTTAATAGGCATAATACATATAGAAAGATGAGCGGAAAATATATTAAATCATACCTAGGTAGAAACTGATATAATGATATAATCCACCCGTGTAATTTCCGCTTTAGGTTTATGGGCGGTCTACTCCTCGAAATTAGATTAAGCCAAGATTTTAATTTAGCCAGCGGTAGGCCAGTGGTAACGCGCTTGCTTGGGAAACCAAAATAAGCGGGTTCACATCCCGATTCTCACACTTCTGATATGAATTTTCACGTGCGAATCATTTCCAACATGATTACACTAGTAAAACTAAACAATATATAATTTGCGGAGGAGGAAAATAGCGAAAAACTTGCATGTTTGAGAGAACTAACAAGTTTTATAAAGATATGTGAAGTCCGCCAACCAACACATGGGCAGCGTGGTAGACTATCCCCCTCTTATTGAAGGGCTGTGGCCTGCAGTGGGACATTAAAATGGGATAAATAGTTGATTAAATCTGAACTTACTTCATACTTTCCTAAATTTACACAAATATTCAACATTATAAATAAAACTTAACTTATTTGTTAAATAAAAAGACGTTTTGCCAAAAAATAAGAAAACTCGAATGAACAGTATGATGCCTACAGATGCTCGTAGGTAGACAAATAATTGTAAGTCATTTCAGTTAAATTTATTTTTAATTTGATTCACCAAAAGGTCTGAAATATTTTTATTATCGTCAAATAGTACTTTAAACGCTTGCTAAACACATTTGAGACGTTAAACTCGAATTACGGAGCGTTTAATATTGTGTTTAATGCACTTAAATCATAAACAGTACCTTTAGGTATAAAATAGTTCAGTAAACATAGTAAGCATTTTAGCTTTCTGAATCTCCTGTTTCGACGTCTGTCCCTCCATTAAAAGTGACCATTTTAGGAACTAAAGACGTTGTTGATTCTAGAATAGAAATACATGTAATAAATTTTTATCGTCAATCTAAATCAATAATACATATTATAAAAATGACTCACTTAAGTGTTCAACGACGATAATATTATTGAAATACTCGGATAAGCTTTCCACTCTGTTTAATGCATCTGCAAATTAATAAATAACAGGTAGATATTTAATGATCTTATTAATTCTCTTAATATTTAAAAATTCAAAGTGAACTAAAATGTTTTTATTCAAAAAGAGAATGTGTAATTGTTAAACACTGACCTTTACTTCTTGGATTTAAATGTAAGTGTCGTGATTCCACTAAAACGTAATACAGATAATTTATTATCATGTTCATTTTATGATTAACGTTTTTTCTTTTTAATAAAAAAAATGTGGCAAAAATTATTGCCACGAGTTTTAGAAAAATGGAATAGTCTTAAATTTATTTATACTTTTGGTAGGTAAGTAAAACGTTGATATGATGTAGGTAGGTTCATAGGTAGGTACCTGTTTTTCTTAAAATAATTAAAAAAACTAAAATTCTAATTTCAAATACATTATTCACAATATATTTTTTAATTTTATTTTTATTCTAAAATATTATTGATATAACTACTTGTAAGTAATAACTTTGACTTCTACGTTAAACTAAGTAGTAGCAGCTTAATCTATTCTTCTACGTTTATAAATATAATACTATTTACAAAAATTACTTAATTTATAAGCAGTTAAATACATGAGCAAAGTTGTAAGAAATAGAAAAGTGACTATCATTTTATTTACTTACATATTTTCTCCACTTCTTCATCGATAAGGGATATTCCTACTGAGATTTTATGTTTTTATTAGTCAGTAGATTTTTACTTAACAGTTTTATTTATTGTTTTACAAACTTACACATTTTGCGAAATTGTTTAATCGCTACTGTATGTTCGTCGCTTTTATGTTTAACTGCAATATCTGAAAAAAGAAATATAATCTGCATAAATCATTTCCACGCGAAATTGAATTTACAATATCATTCGATTTTCAACCAGTATGTGAAGTAATAATGTTATGCGGTATTTAAATGACGAACTAAACTATTAACTAATAAAATTAATATTATAGTTTTAATGCATTACATTTTCTTATAAATCTTCATAATTAAATTTAGAATATTTTATGATGATTTGAAGGATATTTTCACTACAACTAATTTATTTTAGACTAGTGTTGACTTTTTAATAAGTAGAGAGAGATATCCGGAAAACGAAACTTTTACTCGATATAGACCGAAAGAACGAAGTCACATAAAGGTTATTCGAAAAGATTTGTTGTGATTGTTGTGATGGTTTAGTATTATTGCAGTTGTCAAATTGAACTGATACCTGTATTCAAATAGATGTCAAAGTGATATGAAAACATAAGTAAGGCAAAGTTGTATTATCTTTCAATATCTATGAATACCATATTACTATATTTTGCAATTTGTTTCAAACACATTCAGCAAAGATTCGCATCCTTTCTTACGTATACGAATGCGCGATTATGTTATATTCGCGAGTACGAGTGCGAATATTCTTTAAATCACTAAGTTTATTAGTCAATAACACTAAGGAAAACTTAAAAAAATATTAGAAATGAAATAGCTTTTAACGCTTCACAATATATTACCATCGATTGGGGTGTTCGAATTTTTCTGACTACAATCCGTTTGAAGCTTGCAGGAATCTAGATCGCCGACGTTCTTGCATACATATTTCCATCGACAATTTCGCGTTCTATTATTGGCCTTAGATTTTGCTGTAAGTCATAAAGATTAAATTTCAGTTGATAAAAAAAACTTATACATTATTAAAAGACGTTAAATGATTAAAATCATTAAACAAAAGAAATTAAAAAAAAATAGTATTTAACATGTACATATTCTATGACTTGCTTGATTCGCTTACGACTCGCTAATCCATTGTTTTACATGTATTACTTTCTATCTCATAATTTAGTAAAACATTTTAAAAAAATACAAATATCAACTCTAACAACTGATTTAAAATTATTTTTTATTTATTTGATCTATAAAACAGATGCCAACGTCTTCTCGAATACAGCTACACAGTGTTGAACTCATAAAACCGTCCAAAATTGCCAAAAGTGTTATAAATACCGTTTATCGGCCCACCGTTTCTGTGTTGTACAATCGGTTGAAATTTTTTTTTAGAATTTTTGTTTATATTTTCTTGCTTAGCATTTCTGTTATCATTATTGTCGTTTTCGTTCTTTTTTTTCTCATC
The DNA here is from genome assembly GCA_951802675.2 of Boloria euphrosyne. Taxonomy (NCBI): domain Eukaryota; kingdom Metazoa; phylum Arthropoda; class Insecta; order Lepidoptera; family Nymphalidae; genus Boloria; species Boloria euphrosyne. The sequence goes on along the minus strand of OX637873.1, from coordinate 10,068,048 downwards.
ACTTCGTCTTTTATTTACTACTAAATTCCTCTTTTTATTCAACTTCTTTGCTTCCGGAATAACTTAAAAAACATAAAATTTCTTATTTTAAAAAGCACAAAATACTTTCAATAAAAATAGCAAATAGGTAATATCAGTGTAAAATAACGTAATTTATATTATTATTATTATCAGAATTGCATTATATTAAGTTTTGACTAACATTATATGAAACAATACATTAGTATACCTTTTTATGTTTTATTTTTTGTAACAGCTTAATATATAATACATTATCAACGTATGTTGACACTACATTTATTTAAGTACACCAAGATTTAATGTAAATTAAGTGGAATAAAATTTATGGACACTTACGAGTTACGCCTACTATGCTAGAGTTGACATGATTTTTTAATGAACATTGAAAATAATGTATGTACAAAGTAGATTTTTTTACAGTACATTGTAAATATCGCTTTCAGGACAGGTAAAATGACAACCAAATAAGTTAAGGTGACAAAGATTATTCCACGATCATGGACCAAATATTATATAGGTAAAGCCCCTTTTAACCCCGCCTCGCTGCTGATCTTTCAATATGGGGTATAAGGCAATAGTCTAGCACGCTCGCACTGGCCAAGTGCGAGTTGACGGAATACACTGGTCTACGGAAAATTTGCTGTTTTCTCTGAGTTATGGTATCGTCACTACGTTTTACAAGACCGTAAAACAAGTATGAGATTGACATTTGACAGAGGTGGGAGACCCGGGATTCAAACTGACTTCAGTTCCCCAAACGAGCGCGTTACAAGTTACTTTGCTACCACCCGCAAGAGAGATACTAAGTGATAACGTTAAATACCTTTTCTTTCTGCTCTATTTAATGTTCTGGCAAATGTTTTTGTCACAACTGTCGATAAAGAAAATGGTTAGTTGAAAAAGTTCTTCTGATTATCATAAACAAAACAATCTCATTAAGGTCAACTTACGCTTGTACTGACTTTTTCTAGGCTTACTAATTTCCACGAATTGACCTGTTATAGACATACGTATAGCTTTTAAATTTGAAATTATGTTGCTTTAAATTTATTTCATTATGAACCTAGCCTTTAATTGAATTACTGTTGTACATGTATCTTTCCGTCTGTTCCGTCTATAGTCTATGAATATATAATAAAGGAGAAATCTATTACAACAGATTTATTGGTAACAACATATTATATCTACCTCTTAGAAACTTAGGTTTTCCAGGTTCAGTTGCAGTTTCTTGAACTTCATCATAAGCTTCTGTAAATTGAATACTTTATAAATAAAAAATGAACATAGAAGTAAGAAGCTAGTAGTTCCGTGAGCAATAGATATAAACTACATTTTAAGGAGCTTTTTTGCTCACCACGCCTTAAATCCTCGCCAGATCTTTAGCAAATTGTGACCCACTTAAAAACCTAAGTTACTTAATTTCAAATAAATATTCTTTATTTACCACAATTGGATATCATAAGGTGGAGATCCATATATATCCATAAGACCCCTTTTTCCTTTTTTAGAGGAGAGGATCCCCGTATAATAAAATCCGAACATAAAAAATCTATAAATCTATAGTAACCGATTAACCCATCCAGTAATGAATCTGAGCGAAACGAGGGTAAGTCATTAGACAATCAATTTAAATGTGTAATTAAAACTGTTCATTATTTGACTGAGACTAATGAAAAAACTTAAAATGTTGCCTTTATCAACGTAGTAAGTAAAATACCTTTTGGTTAGGTTTAAATAAAAATGCTACGCTACCTTCTCCACTTAAAGCTAAAGCTTGTAAAGCATCAATGCCAGATATATCATCATCTAAAATCCAATATGAATCATATTATTGAAAGATAATAATTAATAAAATATATCAAAGCAAAGTTGTAAAATTTTATACCTTTTAATGTTACTATTCTCTTATTAGTAAGAACTGAAATTAAAAAAATCAATATTATATATAGAATATATTATCTTTTATTACATTAGATATTGTTATAGTACAGTGCTACTTACAATAAGCTTCAAATAATTTGTCGGCAAGTTCTTCAGGGTCTTTTGTAGAGCTAACGAAACCCTTTCCAACTAATTAAATACTGATATTAATTTATATATTCATTTTAAATAAAATTGTGTTTTCGGATTTTGTCGCGGATTAGGGGTTAGTCTCTCCCGTGACCGCATTGATGTAAACCATTCGAATCGTCGGGAACCAAAAATCAAAACAAAGCCGCGAGAAAATCCGAAAAGATAAAATGTTAAATATTCGCGTAAATCTAGGGAATGTTAATATATTCATTTCATATTGTACACCGGATATTTATATTATTGCAATAATCATTTAAGATAGAAAGTTTGAAAATTTGGTTTATATACGCACTTCCTGGTTCAACGCCTGAAAATATAAATAAAATATAGGTATTATTTTATATCTTAATATACTCGTATATTAATGTTAAGATAAAATTATTGGATTAGGCAGTGGTAGCCCAGCGGTAACGCGTCGCTTGTATAACCGAGTGATGCGGGTTCAAATCCGGGTCTCGCACCTCTGATATTTTCATGTGCGAATCTTTTCTATCATGATTACCACTTGTCTTACGGTGAAGGAAAACATCGTGAGGAAACCTGCATGTCTGAGAAAACCTAGCAAGTTTTCGTAAGACATGTGAAGTCCGCCAACACGCACTGGGCCAGCGCGGTAGACTATGGCCTGAGCCCCCTCGTACTGAGGGAGGCCCGTGCCCAGCAGTGGGACGTTAAAAAAGGGCTGATGATGATAAAATTATTGGATATGATGTAAAGCAAACATCATTTTTATAACTATTTTCATAATGTATATTAAAAATTAAAAAAAAATATTACCTCATTAACAATTAAAATACATAATGACCCCTCTAACGCCACTAACAGTGGCACAAAGACCAAGAAACTAATATCTTTTTGAATTATATAAATATATTTGTAATGTACGAAAACAAAGAAACACCTAGAATGTTTCATTAAGTTACTTTATGGTTGCAATTTCTGTTCAAACTAGCGCAAGTTAACCTAGAGACTAAAGAGTAAACACAATAATGACTTTATTAGTGTTTATGGGCGGATGCTGAAAGGTTTCAATACGAGTAAGTAACTAAAACAGCTACGGTTTAAAATAATTTTTAAAGCTGTTAATGATTTATTTTAAACCTCATAGTTGACACAAAGATCTTTAGCATAAAATTCTTCTAAAATAATATCTGTTATGGCTTAAACGAAGGCAGTGGTAGCCCAGTGGTAATGCTTGGGAAACCGAATGTAGCGAGCTTAAATCCATCCAGGTCTCGCATCTCTGATATTTTCATGTGCAAAGCATTTCCAACATAATTACCAGTTACCACTTGTCTTACGGTGAAGGGAGGCATCGTGAGGAAACCTGCATGTCTGAGAGAATCGCTCTTGCCCATCAGGGACATTAAAAAAAGCCTGACATCAACGGCAAATAGGCTGTTTTGCATTCTGTTAGGCTGTATTTTGATCTATTTATTGACATGGCATATCAATGATCATGTTAACTTTAACAAATACGAGTATAAAAAAGGTTTTTAGTTTAGGAAATGTAGATATTGTTAACACTCACTATCGTGAAGTAGAAAATAAGTGTATGAAATTAATTAATAATTTTACATTTATTGTGTCTTGTGTATTGCGTTTTACTAATGGCGTCACTAACATTACTCTACTAAACGGTTATTATATAAAATATATCTTTCATATTATTATGCCTCAATTTATACGTACTTTTTTCCAACAATTTGGATGCTATAGGTAACATCTCTCGTGGCGTAAATGTATCTCCTGTATATAAAATTAAGGCCATTTTGAAATTACAAAAGTACTATAATTAGAACTCAGTATTTCTTCTTATCATGGTGTAGATACTAACCGGCCTCTAGAGTTCGGCTAACTGAAATAGAAATAAATAAGTCAACATTTTTTTTAAAAATGACTGACCAACCCATTTTTTATATGCCTTTCAGATCCTTGACGCTCTGGATAATCGCCATCTCTGTTGATATTAAATTCAGCACTAATTCTTCTATCTCTACCTAACACTTAATCTACTATTTCGAATAATTTAAAAATCACGGCTCTTACGTAATTATTCTACTATTTTCTCTCTAAACCTTATACTTTGTATTTGTTGTATCGTGATTAAATAAGTAAAGCAGGAAGTGTTTAAAATCCAGTTATAAAAAAGTTAAGTAAAGTATCACCATAGGTTATTATTAGGTTATACCTTCTGTTAAGTACTAAGTTATAAATTCCACCTTGAAGATGTTACTTTAAATGTCGCTCTCATATTATAATGTTATTTCTCTGGAGAAATAATATTAAAACACTTACGCATAACTATCATCCGGAATTTGCTTTTAAGTAGTAAATAAAACCCTATATAGGTACATAGGATGTGGTGAGCGATTTGTAACAGTTAACAAACAATTTGAAATTAATTATTAGGATGAGTACATAATATGATAAGTACATCATCATACATGGCATACGGCATAATATAATATACTAGGTGTTCATATATATAGTATTATAACAATGATCTGAATTAATTATATCCATAGGTTAGGAAATAATATTCAATATTCATTTTTGTATATAAATATTATAATAATAGCAACACTTAGTATGTGTATTAATCATAAAGTTTTATTAATCAATAAAAAATGTAATAATGATAACAATAGGTACCAGAATTTCAATTTTTCAATGTTAAACTTTTTTAAAATATATAAAAATGTTAAAATTTAATTTATTTTAACAAATATTATAAAGTACTTCGATACTGTTTTCAAATTTAAACAATTTTTGTAATTTGTGAAAGTCTAACTATAATATATTTCGTTTGAGAACTAAAGCAGTTAATTTAAAAATCGTTATGTAAGCGTATATTATGTGTATGCTTAATACGCATTTGCTACTTAAAAAGAATGACGTACTACCTAGGTACTTACTTTTTGAAAGAGATTTACGAGAAAATTGCTTATCTGCAGAAACCTGAAATGAAACCAATATAAATTTTATATGTGCTATATAGTAAAATAAATCACATATATACATTGTTATATACTCTTAAATAATTAAACAGAAAAGCTGATAAATAAAATATAGCAAGCCGCCGTCTCATTTTGAATAAACAAAAAGGTTGCGCTAAAACACAATAAACTGAAAATCCAATTACGAAAGTTAATAAATTGCAAATAGCATGAAGTTTATTTAAAAGCCTTCGTATTTATACGTTGACTTTGCTTTATAAATATTACAAACGGAAACTGAAAAATATAAATTACATTATCAAAAATTAATAACAAAGTTACTTAGTTAGTTAGTTATATACATTTCCATAAATGTGATGTCTGTCTTACTAATAAAATGCATTGTTATGGCGATTAGAGTAAAAAAGCGAAATGCTGGTATACAACTTGGTGAAAGGTTGGTGTGCGATGACCCACGGCTGATATGCGCCCGCGCAGAGCCGATACCGACTGCTTGTTCTATTGTACACTGTCAGTTTCGCCATTTAACACCACTCTCACCAGAGAAAAGGTACAAATTACTTACAAGTTTCGTAAAGAAGGCATTGTGTTTGATCTAGATCTGTTCAAATTCATGTTCTTAGATCATCAGCGCCATTGTTGAGTGTCGAAGTACTGTTTTTGTAAAGTATGGCTTTTGAAACTCAAAAGGGGAAAATTTTATTCTCACTTTAATATTTACTTATTATAAGTAAAAGTTTAAAATCAACTGCGTCATATAATTTTTTGTGTAACTTAAAAAATGAATGAACTGATACGAAAGAAAACGAAAAGTTAAGTGATAATTAACTATATAAAAAAATAAGTACCTCCTTAAAGTATTAATTTGTACCTACATAAAGTCAATAATTTAACAAAAAAAATGTATATTAATATTTAATCCATACGTACGAATATTAAAGAGAGGTAGAGGTTGTAGTTTTTTCTTTTGCATCAACGGGCTATCTCGTTTATTGAAAAAGGCCACAGGGCACAGGCTATATATCATTATAATATATATGTAATGTATAGACTATATAATATATCTATTATATTCTACTGAACTTTTAAACGTTTCAAAGGACAACGAACCCAAGAAAAGCGAGGTGAGTCGCTAGTGTCAAATATTTACACCAATTTTTATTTATTTAGTATATATTATTTCTAAAAATACATTTTAAGGGTTTCTAAATAGGTATATCAAGTGCTGTTTATTAATTGCTACTCTTAGTAAGCTCTACTTATTAGTAGTAATGGAGATTTAATTTAATAAAGCTTTTAATAATGTCGCAATGCAGTCTCAACCCTCTCGACTCCTAACTCAGTGGCCAATCAAAATGTAGGTACTAGTATTTATTTCAAACATTTTATGATATTTATGGGGACTAAATAAGTATGAAAAGAAATTTTAATGAGTTTATACCCATGAATTAGATCAAGTGGTCTTTGAGTTTCTTTAAAAGTAAAAATATATAGGTATAACTTACTTTAATATATTACGTACTCGTATATCGCATACTCATAGTCCATCGTGTATCATAATAATAATTGTACTTTTGTATGTGTTTAAGAAAATACTGGTAATATTAAATCTGAATTTGTAAGAAAGACATGAACAACAACCTCAACAACGAATCCATGGTGCCGAGACCATAGCTTCTTCTAAAATTTTTCAATGTAAGTATACATATTTCACCCGCGTTATATAATTTTACCGAGACCGATAGGGATCCGACGCGCCGTCTAGACACGACAGACCCGCTACTCGCCAGACTAGTCTTACGACCATTATAATATACTGTAAGTACACTTTACATACTTCCCGATTCGTCTGCCAACAAATCTTATTTAAGTAGGTAGTTGCCGCTTCTGAAATAAGGATCTCGATCGAAGGCGTGTTGGGACGATGGTGACAGCTTCTTACCACACAGTAAGTGCACTGAGGGTTTGCGGCGTCTATACTGACACATTGAGTGCAGTCTCGCGTCTGCTGCCTACTTAGCTTTGATTTCACGTCCTAGAGACTTCATTGTCTTTTTTAGAAGCAACGCTGAACTATATGCGCCTCAAGATCGATCAAATCCGTTTTAAATTCAAATATAACATTAAATCAAACATATAAGAAAATTTTATAAAGCGCCATCATACAGAATCTGTTGACAAATAAAGATTCGTTATTAATTTTGTCACAGCAAAGTAAAAATAACGATGATGCTATAGGAAATCGCGTCCTATATGAGCGCTATGTTAACTATACGATTTGCCGCTGTGTGGCGTAAACTTGTGTATTCATTAGATCATCCGTGTCTCAGAGTAGAAAATGCAAGCAGAAAGGCATATACAAAAGTCCGTCTAAAGTAAATTGTCAAATTTTAAGTTGTAACTGAAACAGATTCAAATGAATACTGTGTAGGTATCAATATTTTCATGCATGATTTTATAGTTAAAATACGATTCGATAAGAAATAGAAAGTTTAAGTGTAACTGATTAAAGTTCATGCGATTTCCATTTAACTTTTAGATCTGTTAAGTACCTACTTGATCGTTGTAACAACGAAACACGTCACGGTTTTAGTTAGAGTTAGACGGTCTTTTTGCGATACCTATTTAATGTATTCGTAAATATTTACGATATACACCAACTTCTAATTTCTTAGGTAAATAGATACGTTTTTTCGAAATGCGCATTAATGTTAAATTAATAAATATAATATTTTGTAAAAATAACTTTAAATTTTAAGCTCCACTTTAATAGCTATTTATTTTTTCGCTTCTTTTCGTTTCCTTCACTTATCAAGTCATAAAATCTACTCTTCTTCCATCCAATTGCATAAATAAAGGCTAGTAGGTAAACCCCTTGTTTGCCGACGGATAATTAATTAAGGAAAGTTTTAAATCTCCTCTCTTTCAACTCAATAAGCCTTTGTTCTGGACTTTATCTGTGTATTTATTTAGGATGGCAGTTTTATACCGAATAAGATTTTCATTAACATATATTATAAGTATATATTGCAAAATTTATATTATGCCTGCCTGGTGACTTATTGATATACAATTTAATTTTCTCACCATCCATATACCCGTAACAGTCATGTTAACATCTTCAAATATTAATAGCGACTCACTTCGCTTCTTCATTGAAAAAAGAAATCTATGTCACGGAAATCGTAAATTTTTCAGAATTTAAAGTAACCTATATGTTATTCCAATCTATAATCAAATTTCATCCAAACATCATCCGTTCAATCGTTTTGACGTGAAAGAGTAACAAACATCTATCCATCCTTCTTCAGATACTTTCACATTTATTATAACAGTATTTATATTGATTAGTATAAATATCATAGTATAAATTATACTATGTAAATATTGCTGTACTGAAAGCAAAGTTCGCAGTAATTGAGGTTCAATGTCAGTCGGAGGAACGCGGAGTGCGGCGCTTTCCCAGGCTCTCCCATCTGCGTCCGGGAGGGATAAACGTCACTTCTAGCAATGTGATTATTGTACTCATTCAGTATTTCCTTTATAATGACGTGATACAAATGAGAACATTTCAAACAAATGCGCCGTAACGATCTGCTATTAATTAATTAGATCCGCTTCACACGGAAATGAATTGAACAAAAATTGAACATTTTACATCACCTAAGTGATTCTTGATATAATATGTGCGTGCCCTTTTTTTTAAAGGAAATCAAGCAAGAGTTGATTAGGTACTAGAGAAGACTAAGCTTTTAAAAACGCATTCGACGATCGTACTGATGTATTATTCATTTTATGAACATACGTTTTCAAATTAAATTAGTTTGGTTCATTTTTTCCTCTTTATTAGTTATGTTCTATCAAATGAGTAAGTGAAGATATTCAGTTACAATGTTTTTGTGTCATAAAACTTGGTTTGTTCCGCCAATTCATCGCAATATGCGATTTCATTTGAAATCGTACATTATATGAGTCCGAAATCGCAAACTTTCTCCAGTGAAAGATCCAATCGTAATCGATTTAAATAATGGTTGTTCCTCAGTGCTTTGCTTGTTTGCCTATTGATATTGATGCACTAACGATGACTATCGTATTCGTAATATTTGCACATGAGTTTTCTAATTGTAACTCAAATTTCTACCAACAAAATCCGCGTTAAAACTAAGAGTTAACATATTTTTTGTTATATTATTTTGTTAATAATGAAATAATTTAATATTGGACAAAAAGTCATAATGTACAGGTAGGTTAGACTAGGTAGGTACATAACGTTTTTTCATTCTTTACAATCGTAAACATGTTTTCATTTAACTTTATAGTCTATATATATATATATAGGCAATATACCTACTATTTTAGTAAAAACTTGTTTATAAAAGTTGATATTTTGTCTTTGTTGCCAATAATATTTGTGTATATTATGTTAAATAGTTAAATACAATAATATAGGTTCTATTATCTTTGATTTATATGTATACTAGCCGTACCCGCGGCTTCGCCCTCCTTCGTGTTTTCAATCGCTACTAAACTTTTCACGATCACTCGCGGGGCTAATCTATAGATTGTCTGAAAATTTCATCACAATCGCTTCAGCAATTTCAGAACCTCTTCTTAACCTATTTCTATGATGTGCAAGCCTTTGAGCTATAATTAGGATTATCAAATATTTACAGATGGTAAGATAACTCTGGTTTCAGTTTGCTGATTTAACATACAAATAATAATTATTATTTTATCCCATTTACGTAAACACCTAATATTCAAATTTATAAGGTCAACATTTTAGTCTAAATATAAATGAGCAAATATTGGTTCTCACTATTGGTTTGTAAAATGGGCTTGTTAATGAAATGCTCTTTACACATTATTATAATTAATTAAATAAATATGAAATATGAATAATAATATCATTGACAGCTTTATGTGCTCTATAAGGCATAGGGGTACAATACTTACTCTACCTAACGCAGGCTGTTACTGAGACTTTCTTAAATCTTAATAGAAGGACTCAATAAATTGTATTTTTTTCAACTTCATGGTAAGAGTCTGAAGTCCATTTATAGTATTACAGATAAATCGTAATAATAAACTTAAAAAGACGACGCTGTTTTCTTTAGTTAAGTAGTTTCTATCACCACTTATTTGCTCCATAGTACTACTATAATTTTTACTACTACTACTACTACATTATAATTTATAGCATCGGTAGCAAGTGCTTCAAACATAAAGTTTAACCAAACTAAAGCTTTAATTGTATAATCCAAAAAATATTTTGTTGTTGTTATTAATAATTAGAAAGTTCCATTAACATTTTTTTTTATTTTAATACAAAATGCAGGCTATAGACAGTAGCCGATGTAACAATAGTGGGAATACAATTATATAATTAATAATTATATATCATATTGATTCTACTAACATTTCTAGTTATAAATATTCTTGGTGTGTTACTCGATTTTATCCTAAAATTTAACTTGGTGAAGGAGTTTGGCTCTATGCCAGTCGGGAGACAATCCTGGCGCCCAGTCGGGACATTTTGATACCACTAGCTTTATCTTGCAGTTACGGGAGCTTCTACTTCAATTAAATCGATTCTCTAGGAATTTCACAAAGCGCTACCACTTTTGCACAAAGTAGATTTTAAGTAAAGTTTAACCTTGCTTACCACAAGTGTTGTTACTCCAAACTTATAACAGACTCACCCATTGAAATATAATACCTATTAATAAGTGAGTCTACAATCTACACGATAAGATACTTTAATTTGATGAGATAATAATAAACAACTAACGATTTTTTGTTTAATGAATCTTACAAAATATATAATATTCTTTGAAATTTCCTTTGCATGTATATGGAAAGCTAAGAAACAAAACCTAGTGAAGTAAATAAGCTTAGCTTCGTTGAGTAACTCGATGTTATTACAACCTACATTACTATTTATTCTATAAAAAGCCAAAATAAAAGAAAATATTTATTCATTTCATGTGTAAAACAGAGAGGCAAAGTGGAATCGCTAAGCGAATCTCCATTAGTTTTTATTGGGCGGACTGTCGCAGAGTTGAGTTGCGCTCTTGAACTCCAAAATAACATCGAAACCGCCCCTTGATTTATTTAAGGCACACTTTTATTGTTATTTTTATTTGAATTACGTAAAATGATGCATATTTCCCAAGCTCGTTATTTGTTTTTTTATTTAATAATATTATTGTTGTACCTATAATATACTGTATTACGGAGCTTTCACGATTATTATATTTCTGAAGGTAGTGTTTTTTTGATTTATTTTATTACAGATATTTTTTTATAAAATTTGATTTATTGATGCTTAAAAATTCATACTTATCTCAATTGAAATTAACATATAGCTTATCCTGATAAATGTACCCGGAAAGACTATCTCAAGCGTATTTAATGTCGTACGCAGTGCCTTAATCTCAACTTTATATAGGTATCTACATCTTACTAAAGCCGTTTAATGACAATGTTCGCCGTTCATTAAGTCTACGGGGCGAACGTATTTTGTCACGTGTCTGTGAGATGCTAATTTGTACCCGAGCACTCAATATAGGCCCGTCCTCGTATCCCCGAATACCTTCATAAAGAGTAAATTTTAAACGGCACCGTTTGTATATGGTAATCACTTTCACATGTTTTCATGAAAATCGTTGAACTAAAAAGCGACTCCAAAAAGGTTTCAGCTGCTTTTATTATATAATAGTTTGAAAGTTATTTTAGTATCATAATATTTTGAATTGTATTTCATATTATAATATAGGTATATCGAAAGAAAAAGTATTTGAGTTTTAAACCGATACCTAAGGGATACAAATACGTAACTAACTCTAAAAGTAAAGTAAGCGTAACCCATGTCAAATTATAGCTGAAGTATAAGCAATACACTTGCCCATGTCAAATTTTATTTATCTCCTTAGAAGCTATTTTGTTGTGTTTTTATAGAATGAATAAGCAAATTATTTAATCTTAAATACTTTGTTTAGACATGGTTTTGTTTTTGTTTTCACTCTAAGTCCTAAATCAGAGAAAGCCCTAATTACAATACAAAAATAATTACGAATCCAGCTTATACTAACTGAAACAGGTCTGCGATGAACGGATAGGGTAGGCTTTGTGAAGCAACGAAGTTTCTTCCAGATTCAATGTGTGCGGAATTTTAAAAGACAAAATTAAAAGGTCCAAACCTACGAATATGGTAGCTGCCTATAAAATAACTTCCTTTATCATATTTATTTCTAGATATTTCCTTCACTAAAAATATCAAATTCATTGATGAAAATTAATTTAGTTTGATTTGCGACATTTAACTCGTTTATCGCATCGATGACAATTTTTAAATACACAGAGTTGCAGTGATTAAAATCTGTTTACACAATCAATTGGGATTTATTGTTATGTCACATGTGAAATAATCGTAAAAGCCAATGAACATTAAGCGGGCGACAAGACACATATCATAAACTACGTAATATAGGCTACGCTATACGACGCTGTTAAATCTGTTAAAAACGAACTATTAAACATATTTTTATTAACTCTATATCTTTTGTCAAATCGTTTAAATGACCCATTTGTTATGAATAAGAACATTGCGTTGACATTTTATAAGACATACATTTTTAAAAGTAAAAGTTGGGGCAATAAAATTGACTATTATTAAGTGAAAGCAGAAATTAGAAACAAATTTATTTTAAACTAGCAAACCCGGTCGTTAAAATAAATTAAAAGGATTTCATAATTCTGTAAGAAAATAAAATTAGCCAAAATTACTCCTTATAACATTAACTATCTTTTATTTTTAACTACTCTCTTTCCTCCAATGAATTCCCCTCTACCTGGCAAACTGCTCGTATTATTCCTATTCCTAAGACCAAAAATCCTTCTTGCTTCTCCCACTACCGTCCTATTTCCATTCTCCCATTTTTGTCAAAAGTGTTAGAAAGAATTGTGTTTGATCAACTCAGTCGCTTTTTAGACCAGCATAATATACTCTCTCCATACCAATCTGGTTTCCGAAAAGGTCATAGCACGGTGACAGCCTTACTCAAGGTTACAGATGATATTCGGTTTAATATGAATGAGAAATTAATAAGCATTGTAGCCCTGCTAGACTTCAGTAACGCTTTCAACACAGTTGACTTTAAACTCCTGTTAGCTGTTCTTGAATCTATTAATGTCTCAAGCCCCGCCATTAGTTGGTTTAGCAGTTATCTGTATGGTCGTCGGCAGTGTGTCCATGTCGATAATAAATCCTCCTCCTACTATCCCCTTTCAGCTGGGGTCCCACAAGGTGGTGTCCTGTCACCTCTTCTGTTCTCTATATTTATTAATACGATATCCACACTTCTTTCATGTCCTTATCACCTTTATGCCGACGACTTACAAGTTTATGCTGCGGGTCCCTCCAGTGAACTCAATAATACTATTGAACGGCTAAACAGCGATCTTGACAAAATTTATTCCTGGAGTACGACGTATGGGCTTCGTGTTAATCCTATTAAGTCACAAGTCGTTATTATTGGTAGCCAAAAAATGATCAACAAAATCAACTTTAATACCCTGTCCCCTGTTAGATTTGGCAATTCCGACCTAGTATATAGTAACGCGGTAAGAAATCTTGGACTTTATCTCGACAACTCCTTCTCCTGGACTGGGCAAATTGCAGTGGTAAGTAGAAGATGTACGCCGCTATAAGTTCCTTGAGACGATGGAAAAACCTGTTGCCCATTAAAACTAAAACTGCACTAGCTCACTCACTACTGCTACCAATTTTAGATTATGCTGATTGCTGCTACCCTGACATTTCAGAGAAACAGCTTAACAAGCTTGAACGCTTGCAAAATTTGTGCATTAGATTTATATTCGGCTTACGTAAATTCGACCACATCTCCGAGTACCGTACAAAATTAAAGTGGCTTCCAATTAGATATAGGCGCAATTTGCACATTCTTTCCCTTCTTTTCTCCATCCTCTATAACCCAACCACTCCTTCTTACTTAAAGGAACGCTTTATGTTTCTTGGTTCGGACGTATCTGACTTACAGCTTAGGTCTCAGAGCGACAACAGATTAAAACTTCCAACTAGCACAATTAATCACTATGGTAACTCTTTTACTGTAAAAGCTGCAAAACTATGGAACATGCTCCCCCGTGATATTCGCCATTCAGAATCACTAGGCATTTTCAAACGTCGTCTAACTAATTACTATCTCTCTATTTAGTCTTTGTTATATATAGTATATATATTTATATTGTATGTAAATAGGTTTTTAAGTTTATTTATGTATCTATGCGTATGTATGTATCTATGTATATGTATACAAATATATTATATAAGTATATGTTCTTCTCCTATGCATAATCGCTTGAATTATTTAATTGTACCGTCCCGTGTACATTTCCACTAATCCTTTCTCCAAAGGTTGTCTGTAAGAGATTGCTTATAGCAATAAGACCGCCTTTGCATGCCTTTTTGTATTACTCTCTTCATTTTCTGTACTCTTCTTCTGTGTGTGCAATAAAGTATTTATCTATCTATCTATCTATCTATCTATCTATCTATCTATCTGCGAGTGAAAGTCCCATCAAAATCGTTCCAGCTGTTGCAGGAATTTCCCGATATAAACACAAACAAAAATTTTAAAAATTGTTTTTTTTTATGTAAGTGCCGTTTATAATTTCATTTGCATTTAGTGAAAAGCTGTTAATTTGAAATTAAAAACAGATACTTCAATTTTATTTATATGTACTGATTTTAAGTCCAATATAACTTATCAGTACCTAAAGGTTTTAATAAAAGTATTAAATATAATCTACATTGTTACAAAATAAACAAAGGTGCTAAAAGATTTAGATAGTATTCACCAGGTTGTTTGATTGTAGTCTACGGACTTACATGCATATTTAGGTAGTAAGATTAGCTTAATACACTAACGGGCTTGGGTGTTAGGTCACACAGGCTATATTTAGGTCATACGGGACCTGCAGTTTACTATTGTCGAATCAATATGTTAACAATGGCCTGCCAATTCGCTTTATAACCTAGGTACATATATCTTGGTGGTTGTTGCTCGAAAATGCATGAAAAATACACTCTAGCCTTTGTTATATTCGAATGGTACAGTTCGGACTATGTTGTGCCAATGGCAACAAAGGTGGAACTAAATAAATTATATGTAAAGCTATTGAGAATGTGAATAATAAACTGAGTTCTTAAAAACAGTAAAACATGCATACATATAATGGTAAAATCATATTTAACTTTTAACTGTAGTAACTACTATGATTTAACTTAACACAATAAATTAAATGGTTTCTACTAATACTCAAAGGTGCTGTTTATAACGCTGTTCAAACCTAAATGTTACAGATGGATGAGATTCAAATCCTCCATTTGAGTTTCGAAGGTCTGATATTTTCATGTGTTTTTACACATTTTACACATTTTCTAACAAGATTACCACTTGTCTTACGGTAAAGGAGAACAAGCCGACCCGCATTTAGCCAACGTGCTGTTTAACATGCAGCTTAGCCTGGATCACCTTCGTATAGAAGGGTGGCCTGTGCCCAGCAGAAGGACGTTTAAAAGGGGCTGAATAGCTATTCTGATTTTAAAAATCTTTTCGAAACTGAAAATAAAATGCCTTATAAATTTGAGTTTTACTCAGCAACCCAAGTTTAAGTTATGGCGTATTTCTAAGGCAAACAATCGTAGTATTGTTTCTAAAGCACGATTTATTTAGAGGCCGCTCTCACGGAGAAACGAACTTTCTTTTATTTTCTGAAACAACTTGATCTGTATCGGTCAGCTATTGTTTTGTAAACCAAATATTTTTCTCTTGAAATCATGTTAATTATGCATAAAATAATAAAATTCTTTGCACTTTTATAAAATGGATACGATAAAAACGATTTAATTATAGAAAATGTTAAGAAAATGTATACTACATATATTTATGATGCTGTATAAAAAATGATTCTAAACGTAAGATGAATATGGAAAAGGTAAAAAGATAATTTCGATTATTTACTTTAAGAGATCTTTAATTAGTGGGGTCATATTATGCTGTCCATGTAATGGAATCCATTCTTGTCAGTTCCACTTCCTTGAGTAACAATTCCATCTTGAGACACTTCATTTATTATTCACAATGAACTGCCCGCTTTGTGTTATTCGCCTCGGAGATACTCGCACTTTATCTTATTTATTCATCTAATTCGTGGCACCATATAAAACTTGCTGTTTTTTTGTATTCATATGTAGCATATGTCAACGCAGTGACGCATTAAAAATGTTAATAAAGCAGTCATATCGCTTAACTTTATATCTCTGCCTAAAGATTTCTACTATACATCGAATATAAAAGTATTATTTCTGCCTTACATACAATTATTTTTTACTTTCATAGCTCTACTTGTCTACCTGATGTAGATGCTTAAAAAAAAGAAAAGTGACGGTCATACTAATACACTGCGTTACAGTCATTAGGGTTATCTGATCTCTCTAATATATAAGAATCTCGTGTCACAGTGTTTGTTATCGAACTATTCCGAAATGGCTTGACCGATGTTTATGTTTTTTTGTATATTTGGACCTACCAAATACCTGAGAATAGGTCGTAGGCTATTTTTTATTCCCCTAGGTGATAAGGGTCGCCCTCTCCAGATTTTTTATGTTTAGACCAAATTTTTATTTTTTATTTATTTATGATTTGGCAACAAAAATACTTATCATCCTTTTAAGACTAATCCCTATTTTCAGTAGTAACTAGAACGCGGACGGAGCCGCGGAAATAGCTAGTAAATTATAATAATATAATTGATATTTAAATAAAAATATTTTTTAAATATTTTTATTTGCTTCGGGTCGCGCCGCGTTGTCTCCAATGCTTTATGGCATAATTATGTACTGTCTTCAGTGATCATGTTTGTCGAAAACATATAATAATATGTTATAGAATTGGTCTTGATGTTAAAATTGTGACGTAATCACTGTAGTTAAAACCTTTTAAGATGTACGTCAACAAGACTAAGAGGGTAATTTTGTCTTTAATAAGCCTTATTTCGAAGTCATAGCACTATTAAATAGGATCATTTGATGCACTGTTAACGTCACGTTCCCGGGATGATATCCTTCAGGACCGGTAATTTATTGGACCATTTCATTTCAACCTTGTCTTCATTCGTTTTAATAAGACTCTTAAAGTAATGTCCGTTAAACATACGGAAATGCGAAAGAACTTTACACACAATTTAACTCCGGATAAGGTATAATATCTTCATATTCTACGAACTTGTGGCAACGTCTCCGTTTGCTTTTATTTAATTTTAGACAACTCTTCCTCAGCTATATGTGGGATTGTCCAAAGCCTTAAAGCTCTATTAAATATGTTTTAACTTTTTAAGGCAGACTGATTACTTTATGTTAAGCTAGCAGATATCTCCTCATCATAGCAGCTTTCTCGCCATTTTATTATTTAATACTACCGTAAACTACACTAGTATTTTGTCGTTAGAGAGGTTAATTCTGATTATATTTCCAATATAGATGTAACAATAATTTTGTGAAAAGACACTTATTATTTTTTCACTGACTTCATCGCCCTTTGCGTTTTTTTATATATTTTTCTTTCATAATGTACATAATATTACTAATACAGTTTGTTCGTGTAAATAACTTAATAAAAACAAAAAAATATTCTATTTTACATTGAATTGGCAACGTGTAAAATTTGAACTACTGAGGGCTATATTGCTCTATCTACCCCATAAACCAACACTTGTCTTTGATATAGCCTTTTGATGTCTGCTTCGTACAATGCTACTTTCATATTCGAACTGTAAATAACTTTCTTTGACTACAAAATTGGACATTTGGTAGGCGTTTACCGACAATAGTCAGATATTTACTCAGACTTAAGAGTATAAGATTGACGGAGTGTATGAACGAGGATGAGTCGCTAGTCTTGAATAAATATGGCACTGCCTACAGAAATGCTATTACAAAATTTTATTATTATTATAAATTATATTTTCTTCTTTACAATGTGGCCTTGTAATAGATATTGTTTTATCCTGTCACGTTAAGTAAACTACTAACTTTCCTTATTTGATCTGTATGTCTCTACTTCAGATACCAAATTTATTTATTTCTTTTTCTACTATCTTTATAATATAAATATATTATTAGATTGTTCGTGTAAATAACTTAATAAAAACAAAAAAAATATTCTATTTTACATTGAATTGGCAACGTGTAAAATTTGAACTACTGAGGGCTATATTGCTCTATCTACCCCATAAACCAACACTTGTCTTTGATATAGCCTTTTGATGTCTGCTTCGTACAATGCTACTTTCATATTCGAACTGTAAATAACTTTCTTTGACTACAAAATTGGACATTTGGTAGGCGTTTACCGACAATAGTCAGATATTTACTCAGACTTAAGAGTATAAGATTGACGGAGTGTATGAACGAGGATGAGTCGCTAGTCTTGAATAAATATGGCACTGCCTACAGAAATGCTATTACAAAATTTTATTATTATTATAAATTATATTTTCTTCTTTACAATGTGGCCTTGTAATAGATATTGTTTTATCCTGTCACGTTAAGTAAACTACTAACTTTCCTTATTTGATCTGTATGTCTCTACTTCAGATACCAAATTTATTTATTTCTTTTTCTACTATCTTTATAATATAAATATATTAAAGTTAATAGGCATATATTATGTACGTACCACCGAAAAATCTAAATCACTCCGGTAAATTAATAAAATTAAGGTATAAGAACGGACATACAGTTGTCCTTCATATCTTCTTCGTCTTTACTTTTTTGTTTTTCAGCAATAATATTGTGAAGAGTGCCCCACATCCTTTAGTGTCTACTATGTATGCACACAATGAAAAGTGTGATCGAGCCATAAAAACTTTTACTACCTCATTCAACGCGCCGCCGGCTCAGATAAACTAGATTTACGACGTAACAGGAAAATGATTAACGATTGTTAAAAGAAACGCAATACAACGAACACATGTCTAAATTATCTAGGAGCTTTATAATTTTTATTTTACATCTTGCATCAAAACTACAGTAACAGTAAAAGTTTCATTTAGATTTTGTTTCCAGCCAGCTACAAATTACAATACATACTTGGTTTTCACATGGTACTAATTTCTATAATTAATTAAGTTACATTGCAACAACTAAAATTAACTACTAAAATTACAGCTAAATACTGTCAAAGTACTCAAAACTAAATATAGGTTACCTACCTTGTATACCTGTTTTTGTAAATGTATATCGTGTAGACAATCTTTAACTATTTCCATGAAACCAAGAAGAACTAAAATGTATCTAAGATTTATAAATATGTTGATAACAACATATTTATAAATCTTATGATAACTACATCGATTTAGTTCTTCTTTGTTTCCACTTTCCAGAATGACATTTATTTTTTCACTGGCGGGTGGGTGAATCTGTAAATTATACAGCTCATTTTATTTGTGTTATATAAACGACTTCTATTTAGTTAAATCTGTTAGTCCTCCGAAAATTGGACTGTCACAACATCTTATTTATCATGATAACGTTAAAACTTATTCACACTTCATGAATGAAAATTGTGCAGTTTGAAAATTTTCTTGGAAACTATATGAAAATCTATATTTTATTTTGGCGTTGACGGCAACGAGTCAACAATCTGATTGCGGCGGCGCGGCTGGTGGCGATAAGGAGCTGCGGCTCGGCTGTTTCTAAATATTGCACTCGAATATTATTTACGCTGCACTGCGAACGATGGAAGCTTCAATTAATTACTGGCTGCATTTAAAATTGCAGATAACTAAGTTACGTTTCTATTGCATCTATTTTTATACTTCTGTATAGTTAAAAATGATTCTTTCGATAAGATTTTCCAAAAAATATTTAATGTACAGATTTGACTAAGTTAATCTTCATTACTATACTAAAAGTCAGCGGGCTTTCTAAAATTTTATAGTTTGTACGTTAATATAAAAGAACTTTTCATTGAAACATTAAGAGGCGTTCATTGCAATCGCTGCCGTTTTTCTTTATTGAGAAAAAGCGTCCGCGTGTACTGGCCTGCAGCGAGGTGCCGACATCGTGGATGCACATATTGTCCCGATTTCCACTTTTATTTTATTTTCGAGCCTCGAGTACGTTTAACAGACAAAGGGTCTAAACTAGTTAACACACATGGACGGTTTTAATAGCTATTCTTTTGTTGATCGCTAACTGGGGCACCGGCCGTTAGGATATAGGGCACTACGAAGGTACTTTTACATGTGATGAGCACTGGGCGGCAGTGATGAAAATGTTAGAAAAAAGTTATAATATTTAATAATTACATGTCTACTTTTTTAGTAATTGAAGTTATAACTAATATGTGGAGTTTTTTAATTGTATTTTTCTTTTAGTTAAAAAGTATCTATTTAAGAGTTACATTGTGCTTTGTATTTTGTACACTTGTGGTTAACCATAACTGCCTTTGTCTTATTATTAAATGAGAAAATATGTATAGCAAAGTATCTGGTAATCAATTTTTGTGATGTTATATTAAATATAATTACTAATTATAATTATGACGTATAATTTAATTAAATATTTTCACATTTTATATAATTCCAATACGTTATCAACTGACAGATACCCAGTTGTATATATTATGTACATTGTACTTGGTAAATAAGTATTAATATTTTTCATGTCACCTTATTTTAAATTGCATCACAATAGCGGCAGCTTCAGAACTTGCAATGTCATAATAATGCTTAGAAGACTGCACAATATGGCAATAAGCTATCGCAGAATAATAGTGTAGTATTTATTGAACATTATTTCTGTTCGGATGCTTCGTTGTAACTATAATAAAGTAGTTCTGTAGGAAGTATGTAGGTCGCACACCGGGAACGCTTTGTTTGCAACTGTTATATTGTATTATCTGCATTCCTTTTCTCCTTCATTCGTATCGATTTAACACAGTCCTTCATATTGCCTACATCCCATTTAATAAAAGTAAAAACTTATCTATTTAATTTTTTATCCGGCTTCCTATTGCTTTCAATTTGCGGGGAAACTATCGAAGGCAGTGCACGATTTGCATTATTTTACTGGTATTTTTAACTTAAACACAATCTAAGTATATTCTAAGTAATAAACTTTTTCATTTTTCATGATAACAAACTTTTATCTGCGAGTACTTCAAGGCAATCGCATCGCACCGATTTGTACAAAAAACATAACATTTTATTTAAAATGACACAATTTCAGAACAATCTAGTTATAAAATTAACACTCAAGAACATAAATGTACATTTCAAAAAGATTTATGACGCCGAAAATTTGAATCGCTGAAAACTTACGCCGGCCGTAGCATTTTATAGGCAGTAAAATGTTTAAATATAACCACAGGTGTGAAGGCCTCAAGTCGATCATAAACGTTCAATTTTGCGGCGCGCTGCAGAACTTAACCGTTTGTCGATTTAAATTTAAATTAACTAATAAAATTACTATAATTGTACACTGTTTGATTATTTTATTAAGAATAACTGTATTTTCTGTTCACAGTGTTTGTTATCGAACTCTTTCAAAACGGCTGGACTATTTTAATGAAATTTTTTGTGTATATTTTGTAGGTATGAGAATAGGTTTTTAGACCAAATTATTATATTTTATATTATTATGATTTGGCATCAAAAAATACTTATAACCCTAAATTTTCATCCCTCGGGCGCGGGCGGAGCCGCGGGAATTGCTAGTAATCTATAAGTGTTAATGTTATGTTTCATTTTTTCAGAACACAGACAATTCTAGGTTGAATTGTGTGACTTTCAGAATAAATATATAAATTACGTTACCTGATTTATTGAACTTGAGTTTGTGTCAGCTTATTACTGCTCTTGAGGATTTTAATGCTATCATGGGTGTGGATACTAAAATATTGACGTCAAGAATTGCGTATGTCCGCCTCCACCGCCGCGCCGTGTCAATTTCACAACCCCTGCTTTTCCACATAATATTATATTTATATTTTATATTACTATCATATACTGTGAAAGTGGTTTTCATTGGTGTGTGTTTCCACAAGAAGTTATACGTGTACACTGCAGAAAGTTCACGTTTAATTTTTCCAAATGATTTTCAATATTACTTCGTCTGTAGGTATTTTTGTTTGACTTGCACATTTTATAGTATTACCAATATTTTAAAGAAACTTTCAAAGCAAGAATTTTTCCAAGCTGTTGTATCTTGCTCCTTTAAAATTATTTCAAAAAATTCGTTTTGTTGGTTAGCGTCGACGTCACAATTACTTATTTGATTTTATACTATTGTAAATGTTTCGTTCGGCTCACTTAAGTACTATTTAATATTTTCTATGCTTTTTAATATACAAAGTCGATATCTCTTTTACAAAAGTTATTTTTCATTACAATATTTGTCCTGATATTAAACAACCAATTAAGCAGGTATATCCGCTCCACGCCACTCCTCTAATGAGTAACTTAAAGTACTGAATTTGTAACACTGACTAAATTCAATATACTGTAATTAAGATGCATACATTGATGTGCAAACCGGTCAATCTTGCATGTAGGTCATCGGGACACGGTCGTCTGCGGCCAGGGACCGTCCTCAATATTGGCGAATTTGTCCCTTTCACTATAAACTCTTTATGTGTGACTCGTGGTCGAAAATGGTGACGGTCACTTAAATAGGGAAATATTCTAAATACTATTAATAAAAATTAGCGTTATTTAGGAAATCTCGTATTATTTAATTTTTTTTAAATGCTTATAACAAGAAAAACGAATTCAACCCTATTGTATTAAATAACAGCTATGAAATCATCTTCATAACTATATTAAAAATAAAACAACAAATATGAAATTTCACACAAGTAAACAATAGATCTGGTAAATACAACCGTATTCACACTACGGGCGTTCTATTGTGTTCTTAATGCCGGCTAATCCTTGAAATTGATCCTAGTTATTGATAATACCTCTGCTTTATATCATTCTCCTTGACCTACTTAGACAATTATTATAGTTTACTTAAATATATAAGTATGTATAAACATTATAAAAGATATATCTAACTATGAAATAGTCTATAGTAAAAATAATTATAACTTGATGGTAACATTACCCTCGATACCTAACTTCCGCGTATGCCACATAATGAATATAATAATTATTATAAAGCTCTACGTAATAATTTAATCGAGTTATGAAAATGGGTTTATCGGCTGTCAGCAAAATGTAAATCTATAACGGTTCAGTAGCTAAACTAACACTTTTTGTGTAGAGCGAAATTCTGCTGAAGTAAAGTTTTATAAAACGTAACAGGTACTTTTATTCTATAATACTAAATATTTGGATATACAAATACACCTTATACTTAGTATATCACTACAGGCAGTGGTAGCCCAGTGGTTACACGCTCGCTTAAGAAACCGTGAAGCGGCGGGTTCAAATCCCGGGTGTCGCACCTCAGATAGTCTCATGTGCAAAACACTTCCAAGCGATTACCACTTGTCTTACGGTAAAGGAAAACATCGTAAATAAATCATAGCCTATAGCCAACCGGCATTCGTTATGAAGCGATTCGATTTCTACAATCGTCATCGCTTAAACGCAGCGTATGCATCTTGAACTTTAAATCACTAATAATTGAAATGAATTTACATTGTCTACCATCATCTATTCGTTGACAACAGATCACGTGACATATCTAAGTCATATGTCAAACCCATACATTTTCGACTTTTCTACTATCGCTTTCGCTAATCGATTGTTACATTGTCTAGGCCCTCATAGACATTTTCGAAAGACAAACTGTCATATAACACACATAACGCCAACCCGCACATAGCCAGCGTTGTGCCGGTTGGCGTTATAAACATATTGTATGGCCTGATCCATACAATATTATATTTATTGTTTATTTTTGATGCTAATTAAATATTTTACAAATTATCAAAATATTTTGTTACAGATATTTGGAATGTACCAAACGTTAAATCTGACCTACCTTCCTCCGGATCAGACGTCCAGGTATTTATTGTTGGAATACTTTATAATCTATACTATTTATAAAGCAGAACAGTTTGTTTGTTTGTTTGTTTGTTTGTTTGTTTGTTTGTTTGTTTGTTTGTTAGTTTGTTTGTTTGTTTGTTTGTTAGTTTGTATGTTTGTTCGTTTGTTTAGTTGAACACGCTAATCTCAGGAACTACTGGTTCGATTTGAAAAATTTTTTTGTGTTGGATAGTCCCTTTATTGAGGAAGGCTATAGGCTATATTACATACCGCTACGAAGAATAGGAGCTGAGCACTAATAAAAAATGTTGCAAAAACGGTAGAAAAATATTCCTTTTGAGAGCTTCCGTTGCGTGCGCTGCGTAAACGGTTAAAGTTATGCAAAAATCATGTATGACGGAATTGTTCCCCTTTTAAAGTTATAAAAAAGTCCGCGATAGCATATGTCTATCTTTCAAGATTGACTCGCTGTAACCTTTTTTAATTTAATCAAATTTGATTTAAGACAATGCATTATTTGCGTCGGTGGTTTTATAAACATGATATTAATCTTTACACAAATAAATAAGTTACTTATCACAAGTATTAAATTTTGAACAAAATTGCTATTGGCATGATTTGGTTTCAAATTTCAATGAATGTCTTACGAGATATCATAGTTTTAACATAACTTCGCAACAAAATAATGATCACCGCGTGCAAGTCGGGTAGACGGGCGAAAGAATTTGGTTTCCAGACTTTAGAACGCAAGCGAAGCCGCGGGAAAGGCTAGTATTTCTAATAAAATTTCTCTAATTTCCCTATTTTGTTTAATTTTATGCATGGGTAATTCATATAATATTTTTAGGACTGTTTGAACTGCCTTTTACATCAAATGAAAGCAGTCTTTCATTTATAATTTTTACTTACTTAAATAAAAGGGAGTGCAATTTCCTAGTGATGTGTAAAATAAGATTAGAATATAAAATGAGGGGCGCTTTGTTTTTGAGTCCCTTTTACAGTTTCAT
The DNA here is from genome assembly GCA_951802675.2 of Boloria euphrosyne. Classification (NCBI taxonomy): domain Eukaryota; kingdom Metazoa; phylum Arthropoda; class Insecta; order Lepidoptera; family Nymphalidae; genus Boloria; species Boloria euphrosyne. The sequence continues at coordinate 10,042,901 of OX637873.1, read as the reverse complement.
TCGTGGAGTCTCCCTACTGCGGAAATTCCAATATCAACGAATGAAACATCGATGCATTTCATTTTATATGTAAAGGGAAAGTATAAGCTTATTGTGTATCCAAGTATGTCTGTTAGATTTAGACTTTTTTTGCCAATCTCATCAAATCACACAATCTCGCACGTTTTTCTTTCCGAACTTGACAGAGATACCTAATCTTATTACCAACTTTTTCTCCGTTTGTCAATTTGCACTAGAATGTAATACTGCGTGTTAACGGGCTTATAAAACAAAAGTAATAATCAAAATATCGAGAAATCTAGCGTAACAGTACCAGCTAAATGTTCCTTGCTCGGCTGAGTAATGTGAAATAAAAAAAATGCTTTTAAAATATTTATCACGAGACAGGACATCAAAATCGGAAAATTGAATTTGACTTAATAATTGTCAATACTTTATTTTATTTTATCAAGAAAAAAAAGACAATAACTAACTAATATTTGTTACAATTGCTTAAATCCTATAATAAAGTTATTAATTATATTTATAAAAAAAATATAACATTTTATACAGTTATGTTTATTAAATATCTTCTGAATAAAAAAATATACAAATAAAAGTGTTAGTGCGTATGATACAGGAACGTATCATGTATATATTATAGTATTAAGCTTTAATTTCCCATACAAAAGTAAAGTATCTAACGGCTATAATAAGTACGATCTGTCTTTATAAATCGAGTTAAGAAGTACATGAGTCCAAATTAAAGTAAGGAAATAGGAGCCCTATATCCTTATAAAGTCTGTAAGCGGATACATAAATCAACAGTTAATACAATTACATATATGAGACACATGTTAGCGCTAGGATAATAGCGAAATTGCGTGTCTCGTCGAATAATCGCAAATGTTTCACACTATTATTCGTGAACGGTGAAACTATAAGCGTGCAATTAAACACTAAATCTACTTTATGAAGGTGTTTATTAACATAATGACCAAACGGTTTAAATGTTTTATAACAAAAACATTTTTTTTCGCACTTTTATTTTTATAAAAATATAACTCACAAAGTAATTTACCTGCAAAGCAAGAAGCGACAGCTTTGTTTCTCTTCTAAGTTATGCGACATACTCGTATATCACTCGACATATGGTTGGTTATTTACGACTGATGTCATTTTTGTCTTGATCCGCATTATATTAATGCAGTAGCAGGATTTTCAAACAAATGAAAATATTCATGAAATATAATATATAAACATAATGAAATAAGAAATACGCCTAGTAAATGTTATTTTATTTACAAAATCATTAAGCAAGTGAGAAACTTTTGTAATATAATAAAATAAGTTACGCGATATACCTACTATTTCTAATGATTTCATAATGCACGTTGATGAATACAACAATGACTACCTAGTTAGTGCAATTCAGTTTCCTGATTAATACGGTTTATATGCTTAATTAAATAAAATCATACGTAGTAATTACATTTTTATAATACTTTTAATGAGTGGTTTTTAACAACATGGTCGTATAAATATGAAAATATGCCGACTGAATCTCTACACCTGACTACAGTACCAAAAGTCCCAGATTCGATTCTTAAGCACCGTGATTACTTCATCCTTTAATCACTGAAAATCAAAGAGTGAGTATTTTTGTCTTAATTTAATAATTGGATTAGAATTTCGAGGATTTTTTTCTCAAAGGCAATATAAATTCCTAAAACTCTACAGAATAAACTGTTATTGTATTAAAAAAATAACCATAGCAAAAATATGTGTAAATATGAGAAATTACTAACTACTTACTCGCTTCGCTCGGGTTCGTCTCTAGTGAATAACAACAACAGATTTATTCCACGGGATCGATACATTTTTTCTTCAGGCTATAATCTTTTTTTGACTTTCATTCCAATCAGTTCAAAAGTTCTGGAATCAGTTTTAAACATTCAAACATCTAAACTTACACGTTTATAAAAATAAAAATATTAAAAATATTTGTATCAAGTAGTTGTGTACAGACTTGGGCTAGACGCCAATGTGTTTAAAATATACAGAAAAGCTCAGAATTAATTAAATCTTGTAAAAAGCAACCAGACATCCTAACTGTAGCGAGTTAATAGTTCTAAATATTTTACAGAAACAGATTGAATACAAAAGAACTGAGAGACTACAAAAAATTCTTATTAGATGATATTTGATATTTATATTAATGACATGTTATTCATATGCTTATTTTATAATTTATTCATCATTTACAAAAATATTACGTTTTATTTTATTAAAATGAACATTTCTGAATAACAATAAGCGTTTCATTGAGGTTGAAAATTCAACTAAAACAAACAAGCGAGGTTTCATTAATTACCCGCCGGTTCAAAGTGTACCTTTAGTTGAAGATGTCGTGTAAATAGATGCATCGTTTCGACACTGAAATATTCTCCCGTGGCAATCCGTCAAGCTCTTTGAATTGATTGCTGATTAAACTGCGAAATTACCGCTTTTATCTACAAGAGAAATGGTTCAAAGTGAATAGAGAAGTTACAACGTAAATATAACTTAATTTACATTTTGGAAATCTACTTTATATTTAGTATAAATATTAAAGTGTCTTCGCTTGTGGTCGGTTAAGGTTAGGGTTGTAGGTTTTTTTTTTCTTTATTAGGCTTACCAACAACTTTACTTATTTGACAATTACACAAAACATTACATAAAAAAATACAGACCTAACAATGTAGAGCAACTTACAGTACACTTATATGTATAAGTCCAACAATTTACAATACTTTACGAGTCATAAATAAAAAAAATATTCAAAGACATGTATGTAGGTACTATAATGAATATTAAGAATGTGGTTGTTGAAGTCGCTTGTCTCGTAGATAAATCATCGAATACGGAGAAGTATATCTTTTAAGTTATAAGAGTTAATTTTTACTTTTTTATTTCACCAAATCGTACGCGTCTTGCCTTCCTCCGTGTTCTATTTCAATTTTTAATTTTCAAAATCTCATCCCTGTTTTGTGACCGAGTTTTCGCAAGCAACTTAACTTATGTATGCTCCTATGTTTTGTACTATTATTTTTATTATTTTGTCTGCCTCATTGGACTAGTAGGTACAAAGTCCTGAGATTGAATACACATTCCGTAACTGGTAATGTCGGTCACCGAATACTTTGTAGCAGCCCGAAGTAAAGAAGTTCACACACTCGTTACGCGAGGAGCATTACACGATCACGAGGAACTAATAAAGCAAATTCTTTATAACTTACAGGTTATGTAAGTAGTGTGTTAATAATCGTGTAGTAAGAATAAGTACTTGTCTTTGTCCACACACATGTGAACTAAAATAATTTACCAATTGACATTAGCCTTCTTAACCGATACCGGTCAGAACGACATTATCATTATACTTTTATATCTTATTAATTTTTATTATTTATAAACAAATAAATTATGAAGATGACATATCAAAGAAACAGCGACCTTACCCTCCTACATCCTTTCCCAATGAAGATTGCTTAATTTCAAACCGTTCAAAGAAAAGGACTGTTTTTTTTAATATCAGTAAAATATTATGATTTCTGACGGTAAACACATTTTTATAGGCAAATACGCGTAAGAAACAATATCGGATTATTCAGAAAATCCTCAATAATTTTAGTGAATAAGACGTTATTTTCTTATAGTTAAAGGTAAGGATGATTTTTGTGTTTTTAACATGCACTTGTACGACTTCCTTAACTTAGAGCCTTAAACAAGACTACCTTCTACTGAAAGAATAAGATAGACAGAACGCATGGAACAATAAATGTGAAGCCAAACTACCGATTGCGGCTCATAAATATTACGGTCACAGCGGGGAGGCCGTATTCTTTAAGCTAATAAATAGGCATACTGTGACAATCTTTGGTCTAAGGGTATTTTAAAACTCTGTAGAGACGTCATTTTTTCATGTACGTGTCATAATCATTAGTAATCATTGATGCTAATGCTTTTAATATTGTGATTATAGAATATATTCGTTTGAAATGCAAAGCCTGAAAATATTTTATCGCACAAAAACAGGGATACAGTAAATTAGGCCAAATACGAGGTCGATTTAATTCCCTCTATCGCCTGTCTCATTTAAGATAAAGGCGCAGTAGTATTTAGTGCAGGCAAGATGCGGAAAAAGACCGTGAACATCTCAACGTTAATGGATGGTTTGTTTTTTGCAGGGCGTGGGCGTGAGATGGCACGCGCGGGTATGCTGCAGAGGGGAGGAAAAAATGGAGCTGAGTAAGTGTCTGATCCTCACATACGTTTCGTTTATTGGTGTCTCTTGTATTGGACTTTAGTAACCTCTGGTAACATTAAATAAATATGTTTTTGAAGTTCACAAGCAATATGGCAGTGTTAACTTAAAAATTGTTGTTGCAGGTTAAATATGTATAGAATTCACGATTTATTCCGGATACTATTATTAAATAAATTGATAAATTGTTTATTTTACTAATAACATCTAAATTGATCTAATTATAATAAAATTAGTTAGGTAGCTATATAAAATTTAACCATATAATAAAATTGGAAAATGGTATTTAATATTCATTATTATCAATACAGATACCATATCTATAGTTTATAGAGATTTATTTTGTTTCTTAGAAATTAATACTTACATATAAAAGTGCCTACCTTGGGACAAACCCGAATAGAGCAAGAGTAATTCAGACTTATTCATATAATCATCTCAATTCATTAAATAAATATGAATTGCGATTATTGTTTTACTAGATATAGAGAAAAAGAGGGACAAAACGTTTTCATCATAAAGCACTTGAGAGACCAAGCTAAGGGGCGGGCGGAGCGTTAGAACGCGTCGATGAGCGGCAGGTGCTAGGCTGATAGGGCTATTACTTATTTTAATATTTTTAATGCCTTTCAGACGCAGGTGCTTTTTTTCTTAAAAGAAGATGTTCTTCTTTTTTTTCTTCATAAAAAGCTATTAACGAAGAGACATTTATAAACATGACTATGTGAACTCTGCGAAAATTAAACACGAAATGAAAGTGTCCTAAATAAAACTTCTTTACTTCATCAATAATATTTCAAAGAATATTTGTAGTGACATCGAGGGCTATTCATCTTGCCGATTCACTATAAAGTTCCCAGACAAGTCCCAAGCGTACTCTTGTACGTTGCTAGATTCGGTTACTCAGTATACATCAGGGATTTTAATCTTATTACTATGACATAAAACCGCCCGTTATCTTATAATATTATAGCTGTAATACTGAATACAACAACAGTTCGCCATAAATAACAAAATCGTTACAACACGCAAGTAAATATGTCAGATGCTTATAGTTGTACACATACAACTAAACTAGACCTTTCACGTTAACCTATTTTACTTCCATATGACACACCTTAAAGTGCTTCACGGCCAGAATTTCTCTTAAATGCTTAGAGTGTACTCCACATTACATTGTTCTATTAAATATTAAAAGCTATGTCAAAGTTGGGCCTCACCGGCTAAGCCATTTATTTCTGGTTCGATGCAACTTTATCAATGTAGGGAGACTCATAACGCTAGTGGCCAGTGCCTCCCACGACCTCTCGCTTTTACGATTTCTCACCTCTCCTTTAACCCCCGCGTAGACAAACTTTAAATTGTCATCTGGGACTTTGCTTGCCACTTAAATGAGCTTTATTTGTTCAATCGAAGTTTAACTTTTATTTCTATTCTATTTATTTTGGATCGCTACATATCTTCTTGAAAATATTATGTTAATATGAAAAACTACGTTAAAGAAACAAGTGCGAATAAGATATAGTTAGGATCGTCAAGGGAGGGTGACACATTTTAATAACAAATGAGGAGGCGAAAATGTTGCTCTTGTTCTGGCAATATTTTGTAAGAAAATATCATATATAGAATTATTCTATACAAAAACATTTTTTATATTAAGAGCATACAGTAGGTACCTATATGTTGCACAGTGCTTAACATTTTAAATATTAAAGTTTAAAAGAGTTATTTAAACTATAAGTTTTTATTAAAATGATGATATAATGATTATATCGCAACAAAAAAATGCAGATAATATATGGTAGGCATTTAGAACATCCTATAGCCGGTATATAAAAATATAGCGGTATTCCTTTAAAGAACAAGCACCGGTCAGTAATATTGACTGTTTAGAAGTAGACCAGTGTCCCGTAAAAGTTTTTGTGGATATTACCCATGAGCCCCATAACCTTGCCGATCAAAGCCATGCCGTAAAAAGGGACCCTCCAAAATTCTTCAAAAATCATTCTCTTAACGAAATATACGCTAAATTTTCCTCAAGAATATATTATGTTATTAAGCTTATATTTTAAGCACAAGTTGTTTAACACAAAGTTCTCATGAATAATTCTAGTTTTGACTGCTTACATTTTACAAGTTAGGTATCTAACGTTTGAAATTCAATGTCCTCTACATTAAATTTCGAACGCTATGCTACAGAAAATTACTGTATATTAAAAGCATATACCTGCCTATGTACCTAATCTCAAAAAATCTATATAAATAATGGATACTAAATAACAATGTTATTATGGATTAGTGTGTGAACTACTTGAAAGCGTTTTATTTTTTTAATTACTTTCTATAATTATGAATATACTTAAATATAATATGCTGATATCAAAATATATATTTTTCTTTTCCTATTTAAAATTGCAAGTATCATTTTTTTTATTTACATATTAACAGTTATTATCGGTAAAATATACTCTGGACCCCATTAACTCCTGTCGCTAGCTCAGCTGCAACTTGCGAGCAGAATTTGTAAGCTTCACATAATTTTACTGTGCACTGTAGCGAATAGCTCAAAGCGTTTACTTAGTGATTATGGAAGCTAGCAAATTAAATTTTACACTTGAAAAAATGATGATATGTATGTTCTTTAAAGTATTACTTAACTTGACATATTTTAACAATTACATACTTATATTTGAATAAATTCAATAGGTAAATAGTTTATATACATAAATAAAAATATATTTAATACATCCTTTATTAACATCCCACTGCCGGGCACGGGCCTTCCTTCAATGGGAGGTCTCACTGCGAGTTGATTTTATGTAAATTTTTTAATTCAACAATAGTTAAAACACCGTATTTTTCCATCTTATATTTGATTTTACAAAACTTAACTAAACTATTCTATAATAATAAACGCGTCTGTCAAAATAGGCAGCATTGAGGTTTTCGTTGGGGACGTTATGCGCTGGTAGCGCCATCTGAGCCGAACTTGGCGTGGAACCTCCAATACGAGGGGCATCAGGCAAGTCACAGTCTAGTCTTAGTTTCATAGTCCAACACGCTGACCAAGTGTGGGTTAGCGTTACTCACATGTCTTTCGAAAACTGGAAAAGTTTACTTAGACATGCATATTTCCTCACGATGTTTTCCTTCACCGTAAGACAAGTTGCAATCATGTTAGAAATGATTCTCACGTGAAAATATCAGAGGTGAGAGACCCGGATTTGAACCCGCATCACTCGAATATCCAAGCGAGCGCGTTACTAGGCTACCACTGTCTTCAAGAAATATATAAGCTAATATTATTAGTATCTATTAGCTTTATGTTTGCAATGTGCGAATTATTTACAAGATATGTATTACCACTTGTCTTACAAATAATTTTGAATATTAAATAGGCACTTCATTCTAATAATATATTTGGTAATACTTCCAAAGAACAAGTTTTCATCGAATCGATAGTCTCAGAGGGATGAAGTGACTAATTTCAATTCCACGCAAAACCGTCTCATTTGAATATTCATATTTTATCTTCTATCTTACTTGAATCGTCAGATAAAATTGTACATTGAAACGTAATATCTAGTAAGAGGGGATCACGATTTAGGCCTCTTTCAATTTTGTCGATTGCACACGGTGTAATTTCCGATGTCTGATAGCATTTTCGTTATCATTTGTACCGTTACACATATAACTTAAAATATTATTTTAGTAATAGGTATAGGTACTGAATTATGTAAAACTTATGATGTGAAAAACGGCTTTTACATGTTTTTATAGATTTCCGTAATCGTATCGTCAGCGCGTCAAAACGACCTTCGTTTAACTATCGACAGATAACGAGACCATTTTTTTATAATACTCGTGACTTACCCTCGCTTTGCTTGGGTGCGTCTATGGTACGATTTTTTTTAAGTTGAATCCTTTTTTTTTCTATAATAAAAGTAGCCAAAGATAATCGTTATTAATGCATATATCTGCTAGTGAAAGTTTCGTCAAAATTTGTCCAGCGTTTTGGAGATTAGCCGGAACAAATAGACAAACAAACAAAAAAAAATATTAAAAGTTGTGTTTTTCTTGTATTTCTAAATACCGAACATACCTATGAACATAGTAAAAGTAATTATGAATGCTAATCACTAAAAAACTAACTTAAAGATATTAGAGATAAAGGACATTTTTTCATGTAAGTAGAAATCTGTTTACTGACCTACCAAAAGTACATGATCTAATCCAATATAGACTAAGAGTCGGTCGGTCTTTAGGTTCAACGATGTATTCATATGACCAACGTATCTTTCACTAACTTGCTAGTTAGTGAAAGAAGTGAAGTGAAGATAGTTCCTCTGCTTCGCCGGGAGTAAGTTAAATAAATGAAATGGTTTTTATAATTTTGTTATAAAATAAAAGTAGCCTGAGTTACTTCTTATAAGCCGTTTCAAAGATTAGCTGGAACAAACAATCAGATAGACAGACAGACGAAAATTTTAAAAATTATTTTCTTATGTAAGTAGGTACTATTTATTAATTATATGGATTTAGTGAAAAGCTGTTAATTTGAAATTAAAAACAGACACTTTAATATTTGTACTGATTACTGATTTAAAGCAAATCAAAAACATCAATTTACTTATGTATTTAATTTTATTTAATAGCCATAAGTTAGGTTATATATGATAAATATTTACCCGTAATACTTCAAATTTCTATAATCTTAATTTTTTCTTGCAATATGTTACACAAATCTGTTTGCATTAGACGTAAAATAATATAATTTATAGTTCAAATAATATATACTAGCAATGTAGTCACGAAGGCAAAAATATTGTACGTGTAATAACAAAATCTGATATTTCGTAATATAAAGAAACCTTCTAACCCTCCCTATTCATTTTAGGGTGTGCTATGATTTAGTAGCTTCTTCCTCAATCAGAAAAGTGTTGTTGCTATTAATATTAATATCTGTAAGTCATAAAATTATAGATAGGTATGATGTTACTTCATTTTAATTTCGTGACAGCGTATTTAATTGAACAAAAGACCTTTCAGATTTATATTTATTTATTTTTTTTTATATTTATTTATTTTTCGAAAACCTTATTGAAAAGGCATTATTATTGATACATAGGCTAAATCTATAGTTTTTAAGAATTGTGTCTGTCTATGACCGCATCACTAGAAAATCAATGGACAGATTTTGATGAAACTATGTAGGATGATATCTGGTCATCCGGATCAACATATTATGTAATATTTTTGCGGCAGGAAAATATCTTATTTCTGAGAAAGATTTTTATACTAAATCTCTACTAATACTAAAAGTTAAATTGTATCTAAGGACGAACCCGAGCGGAACGAGGCTAGAGTGAGGTAGGTACTAGTACTACATTAGGTATATTTTACAATTTATCGGATTTATTATTTTATATTCTATTATTTTCAATATTTAAATAACATATATTCTTGCTCACTCTAACTTAAATATAAGTCTAAACCTAAAAATAATACTTGGTCTAAAACATTCCAGACGTTTCCCTTCAGAATTCTATCAATTTCCATAACGACACCACATTGGATAGCTGCTGACCAACTAACATTATATTATTATATACCTTCAGAGCTTTCAATATTGCTGAAACAAAGGTTAAGCGTTAGGGGCTGACTATTCACGTTTGCAAATGGAAGTGAGTTAATTTATTAATGATTTTTTTAAGTAAAGGACTTGTACTTCAGATTTTGTCTATCAGTAAATAAACCAACTAACGAAATACAAAAGTGTTTCCGAATCGGCTATAAATAATAAATTAAATAGTATTGATTCAAAAACAAAATAGAAACAAACATTATGGTCGAATATAAAGGGAGTTTAAATAAAAAATAAACTGTAAAAATCGATTGGAAACATTTTATAACGAGAAAGGTCAACGGGCGTCGCATTTTGCGAGTAACGAAAGTGAAGGTTCTCCACCCACCCTTCCGCACGCGCCAGACTTAGCCGCAGACATCGGGGAAAGTTCGGGAGGAAATTCTTGAATACCTTTCGTAAAATGTTGCAATGCTTAACAATGAACTTACAATGAAATTACTAATATAATGGAGATGTTAAGATATAACAATGTACAATATTTGTATGTATATAATTATATATAATATATAATATATACATATAGAGTATACAAAGCGTTTGAAGTAAAACAATACTTTACCAGTAATTAATATTTTATTCTAAGCTTATTTTGTGTTACGATATAAAACAAACGTAAAAATTGAACCCAAACTCAGTTTATCATGAATTGTCAGAATCAAGAATAACTGCAATACACCATGTAGGCATGGTATTTCTTTTCAACAAAAAAATGCTCTTCGTGTATTTTCATTCGTAATTAACCTAAAAGGTTATCAAAACATTTATCTTGTAAAGCGAAATTCAGGTGAACAGCAGTGACAACAATGGCTTACTGTGAACATATGTAACATTTTAAGCAAGTTACGCATGTAAGAGTGGCCATAGACTTGTGGCATAATTTAAGCTCCCTCCCTAACGAGCTAGCACTCAAGTGAAGGCTTTCCTCTCGTTTATTGCAGCACTCTCAGCCTGGATATTGTTAGATTGCAAGCTTATTGTATACGCCGCATATTGTATTTACTGTATATCCAATTTCATTACGAGCATGTCTTATCTTTTTCACTTTATTAAAAAATGTAATGGAAAATATTGTTATATTTAAAACTTTGTTTTTCTTCACTCCTCTTCTAATCTTTCTCGATTTAAGATGGTGAGATGGTTTAAATATCTAATAATGGCGTTATTAAATAATTTTATAAACAAATCAAAGTATGTTCTATAATTTATTATAAGTACCTATTAATAAAACCTATAAAATATAACGTTACGTAATTCAAGTTTATTTCTATATTATTTTTTATAACATCAACATGCAAATAGCGTAATCTTTTTCGTTTTACTTTATGCAATAGCATTATGATTGCGTGTGGGTTGTTTTCCACAACAAAGCCTACGTGAATGTTTCAGTGTCGTCGACCTAACAACGACTGAACTCAGCATGAAATGTACCCTAACATTTCTTTGAAAAGTTTCATATCAACTGCTATGTGTCATGAAAAGTCGTTTTAGTAGAAATAAAAAGAAAACAGTGTATTTTTCAAGTTAGCTAAAAAGTGTGCCATTTAGGAAAACCGTATGTAATAAATGTAAATTTTAATGCTTTTAATTTGTTCAGGTAATTCAATATCGTCTGAAAATAGATAGTAGTGTATGTAATCCTCCTGATTTTTAAGTTTTATCATACATATATGATACAGTTCATCTGAAATCAAAAATATAGTAAAAATAGTATTTACCTACATTTAATTTCGTTTGCTCGCTTAGAATGGAGAAATCCGAATCAAAGACTTCGATTTTCTATATAATACTTGAAAATTACCTGATTAGAATTGTTTCGTAACATTTATTATATAAGACCATCGTGTGATATTACTATTAACTTTTTTTAATGAATAAGCTATAAATCTATTTCGTAAAAACAAATTACCTACTAAAAATAAGTGTTGAAGACAAACAAATAGGATTCAAAAAGCGGCATTTGATGGTTTAATGTTGTTTCTAATGACATTGTAGTTAATATACATAGTAAAAAATGTTGTACGAAAGCATCCACTAAAGCAGTTTACGAGCAAGGCACGTCATCACAGCATTTTAAAGGTCGTAACGTGTTTCCATTAGCACCTGGTCGTCAAAGCAAGTGTGATTAATCTAATTTGTCCGTTTCAAGCTGGAATTGCTCTCGACGTATGCAGGCTATTCTTTGAGCTCGGGACCGTCGCTTTCCTCCCTGCTTTATGCTTTACATCAGTTTAAGTATTTCAAACACAAAAGTCTATACATATCGGACTTTTACAAATTATGTCATCTTCTTTGTTTTCAATTTATAACATTACTGTACATACCACTTTAAGATTTAGTTTAGACATCAAAATATAAGACATTCAGATTTAACGTAGATTGTATGTACCTATTGAGGTAATATTTATATAAATAAAAACCTAATAGTAACGTTATATTAAATCTTTTCGATTTAAAGATAAATGGAGGATAGACAAAACTGTTTATAATCAATTAAATTTTGATGAAACTTTAAATGAAATACCTAAGTATGGCGCGTATAATATTGATTTAGCTTCCCCCATTGAGTTTAATTAAAAGTAATTGCAAGGGCTCACCGTTTAGATAGCTGTACGAATCTTGGGTCTGACTAGTGAGTGGGGGAGAAATTGGCGTTCGCGACGTCTTCCCCTTTCCCCTCACCTAGATAATTAACTGCAGATATACCCCATATCGTAGGGTACGATCGAATTTTGTACAACGCTTTTTAAAGAGCGGCAAGTGCCAACGGGAATCCTTGGACCGCAATCGTGATAGGGTTGATATAATTTGTTGGGGTGGCTATGTGAACGGAAGTCGTTATTGATTTTATAACAGATCATATTTTATGGATATCTTTAGTTTTATTTATCATATAATTACCGCCAATATAATTACAAATAAAATCAAAAATAAAATGAATACATCCAACGCCATTTATCAAAACACATAAAAAATCAACCCTTATAAAATGAAATCTTCTCACTAAAATAATCCAGCTTAGTTCCACCCTATTATGCTGTTTGATCTGCATATTTTGGTGTTTAACGCTTTTTTCCCGTGCTTCATGGTGGACGCGGTTCAATGAAGTTTAGTGCGCCATTCAGTTTGGGGATTTAACGTAGACCGAGTACACACGACGCCAGACGAATAAATCACGCTAGTAATGCCGCAGCATCCGGCGCGTCTCTGTGTTCTGTCGGAGCGCCTAATGTTTGCCACTCGCACCCTACCCGGTGCCCTCGGCAATGGCAACTACAGGAACAAGAGCGACAACATTATTTATTAATTCACGCATATTGTTTTTATAGCTGTAAACACTCCCCACTGAGCACGAACTCTTCTAGAATGGACGAAATCTTTCACAAAAAATCTCGTTTCAATTAGTTTTTCTTTGCAAAAAACCAGCCGCAGTATTCATTAGGACCCCATACTGGGCACATTCGCAATCACTGAACTCTCAACTTATTTTATTATAAATGGAATATGAATTAGTATAATAATTGTTTATTGGTATGGTATTTTAGGTCATTGTTTAAGTGCTCAGTTAGTTATTTTATTTTCGTCATATGACTATATGACTTCTATGCTTTAAAGTAGACAATGGTAATGGTTATAAATCTAATATATAAGTATTTCTATGGTTATGATTAATACAGTAAAATAAGCCAATTCTAACATATATTACATTCGGTTATACACTTAATTATAAATTTGCGCATGACAGACTCGTAGTACAGTATTGGGTGTAACCCTCTTTAATAAAACAACTTCACTCAATATCTTATTATGACAACATATATATACGTCCGTGTCAATCTCACACAGCAAGAGTTGTTTATTTACTTGCTTAAGTAATTTTACAACATCTACCCCTTACAAGGAATTTTCTTGTTAAAACAATATATCTCTTAAACTTAAATTGTCACCTGATTTTCGCGCCATGAACAAACAAATATACGTCATTAAAATATTGCATGTGTAAAGCTACGTAAAATTATATTTCGAAACTTTTAATGATTTCCCTAATGAGATGTGATATACCACATTTGGGTATACATTCTATATCTACTTAAACTGAACACTGTAAAGTTTCTTTACCAGAAAATTAAGTTGTGAATACTGTAATTAAAACGTTATTTTAACTTTAATGAAATTATTTGACGTTTTTACACATTCGACTTTAAATCAACTGTTTACGATCGTAAAGTAAAAATTTATGTTTACGTTATTCACTCTCTTATCTGTCGACTGGTCTTTCTTGTCTTGCTTAAATAACATTTAGAAAAGAATAATATCTCATACAAGTCTCTTAATGTACCTGCTAATAATATATAACATAAGTCACTCTACGGCATATATGTGACTTATCTCTATACAAAAAATCACATTCATATTCTGGCAATCAATTACGGCGTGAAAGAAGAGCAAACCAATGAACAATCTGAAACACATCGTCAATCTTAGTGTACCTATATTTATCATTTACCCAAAGAATTGAATTGAATTTATCATTTACTAAAAGTTATTAAACACTACATTAATTAAATATTTCGCCTGGAACAGATAAACATTTTCACGAAATTCCTTAAGTGTCTATAATCAAGTGTGAGTAAATACAAGAGTTAGCAGTTTACGAGTGTGACTACGTTGATGCAAAAGTTGTGCGGACAAAAAGCATAGTTTTTCATTGGCGCGTCGTCTGGCGGCAGCTTGAGATCGATAGTGAGGCGACAGAATTCCAAAACGCCCGTATATAACTCCAGTAATTTAATTAACCATATATGTAATAATATTCTTCCTTTATGGGAGCTAGTAATAAAGTATATTTTTCAAATTTAAAATATTATGTAAAACAAAATAAATGTTCATTTTTACTATTGTGTGTGATCTCTGAATATAACTATTTAAAAGTAAACTTATATTTCGAAGCGAAAATTATTCACGCACTAACTAAATAAGAAATCTCGAAAACTACTTGAACTATGAATCTGAAAATTGGCGGCTAAGAATTTTCATAATTATTCTGTTATAACAAAAGTAGATCAACTACGCGAGCAACGCTAATCGACCTTAAGACTAATCATTTATGATCAATTGCTGGGGATGAAATTCTGAATTATAATTTTGTTATCCGTCCGATCTATAATCTTTACAATACAAATAAACAAAACAGTAATACTGATTTTAATGAGACAGGGACAATTAAAAGACACAGCCAGAGAAGGGTTCAACCATTATCTCTAGCGTTTTAAGATTTAGCAGTTTAATTAATTATTATAAACACTCGAATCACATTATTTCCTGACAGAAATATAATTTTCGAGGGCTAAAGTACAGAGTATGTACTACATACAGCCTTGATGCTGCATATGACTTTTTAATTAAGTGGTATTCTTTACGTATTATACTTAAGAACTTGGGATGAGTTATAACTTATATTGACTCATTAAAGTTATATTTTAATACATTCAGCTATTTAGGCTCATAAAGTTATAAACTTCTGAAAGATTTACGTAATGCAATAACGCTATCCATTAATTAGTTCCTATAATAAAGAGCAAGCCATAGGGGACTTAATCGCTAATCACATTTGCATGCAAGCCACACCAGTGTAAAGAAAACGTTCATTTTACTGAGAAATTGCTCTACAATGTAATATGGAAATTGTAAACGTCAGCGTGATAAAACTAAAAATTTACATTACTCGTGCACCCTTTTCTGTCCTGCATTCCAAATTTCGATGACACCGCTAATGATTTAGGGTGAAAATTAAACTCTCCCTCGGTCCCAATAACCATAAATATTGCCATATAGTAACGATTCACGTGAAGCAATTACATGACACAAAATATGTTATATTGAGAAGCTATTGAAAGAGCTTTAAATTGTGTTGAAAGAGACATTAAAATTAACCAATGACCAGACATATCACTACATATCATAGGTACAACAAAGTCCTCCGCCGCGTCTGTCTGTCTGCCTGTTCGCCATAAACTCAAAAACTACTGCACTGATTTTCATGCATGTTTTCACCAATAGATAGAGTGGTTCTCGAGGAAGGTTTTAGTATATAATTTGTCAAGTTTTAAATACATTTACTAGCGGAATCCGCGGCTTGGAACTTGTACCTTGGAACTAAGCCGTTTAAGTTTATTGTTTATTCAAACGGAATTAATAATAATAATAATAATTGGAGTTGTGTAGATCTTACGACTAAATTATATTTAAGAGCTCATAAACCTCGTGGAATTTGGCAAGTAATCCGGTAGTTGATTTATTTGAAAGGGACACGTCGCTCCCAAGAGTTGAAAAGTTCAATATTGACTTGCAAAATTGCTTTAAGCCGCTGCAGCCGATAATAGTAAGTGGTTATTTGAAATGTCAACCTTAGAGCATCCTCTTAGGGAGTAGAATTGCTTCCGGCAGATGTTTGAACGAGGTGTTGTTACATTCGCCGCGTTTATTGGCATGTCCTCAACGCTTCCTTCCGTCCGCACCACTAAAAGGTCCAATAAGATTTTCCTAAAAATCAACACTTTAATAGAGTCTGATTTTTATCAAAACTACCTGATAGGGCACGTATTTAATGGTTTATTTCTTTTATTAATATACGTATTAATAGAAGTGAGGTAAACATTCTAACTTAATTTAAGTGTTATCCGCCAATCTTAACCCTAGTGACTTATTAGCGAACCGTTATCCAACAACAAAACTTTCAACTACTTAATTGACAAAGTTTTGTCCAATTTAAAAACTAGCTGGATTCCAGTAGAGCTTGAAAGTTTAAACGAATTATAAGCCCAGATTCAATAATATTAAAGCAATTATATTAGTAGGTCTTTAACAAAATTCTCCAACTTTCAAAATCACTTTTCTGTGTCCTCTCAATGAGTTAGGAACACTTTACGCAATTTCACGGTCCTAGGTCCAGTCATTCGTACTATTAATAAAATATTTAATTATGTTCACGCTTGAAATGGTTCAGATAAAGTGTTTTTTATAGATTTTACTTTTTGAAAAACAAAATGTATATGTCTCAATTATGGAAGTACAAATTAGCAGTATAAATTATAATATTTTTTCGGCTACTTTCTATAATTGATCTACGATAACTGTGCATATTGTGTGTTTGGAAGATGCCATTCATGCTGTCAGTATGCGTATAAGCTCGGCATCACCCGGGGGTCGACGCCCGGGGGTGCGCCGGGGGTGTTTTGCACTTCCGCCTCACTGCACTCATTTCCGCATAAACAGTACCTACCTTACGTTACTAAGAAATAAGCCTGCAGATTATAATTATAATTTACAAAGTAATATCGAGACACCTGCTATGCTAATTAGTAATTACTATACTTTCGCCCTTAAATACGTTAAATTATTTTTTTAATATCGTAATCATTAATAGAAGTTGTTTTTACTAATAACATCGGTTAATCATGGTTAACCGAGTGAGTTTAAAAGGGTAAGCAATTTTAAGTTCCCCTTAAAACTTTCCAAAGGAGGAGTGTGGGTGAAATAAAACAAAGGCAGGCACGCGCCCGCCGCGGCACTCATGCTGAGTGCTCTGCTTTGTGGCAGCCCTGGCGATACAATGCAGTGCGCGATACACCTATACGGGGCCTATCCAGCCTACAAACTCCTGTACTAAAGCTTATTACTCTCGTGACATACACTCCGCCAAATAAATTATATCTGTTGGACGTAAATTTATTCTGATGATTTTTTAGACTTTTGAATGATTAAATTATGAGTAAAAAATTTTTGTACATAATAATAATTGCAATTATAATGTTTGTCAGTACTCAGTATAGCCGTTTACATGTAAAATCTAAAAAAAAAAGTATATGTTTTTTTCATAAATTTATTAAATGTATTAAAAACAAATAACATATGTACCATAAGGATGCCTCGTGGAATAATGTTTTGTCGTCGGTAAAAACAGCTTGATCACGATGTACATCATTAGAGTGAACACTAATGAAGCTCTCGATCTGTGAAGATGTAAGAAGCGGGCTTCGACTGTGTTATCAGCCTCTCTCCACTCATACACTATGCATATACCTTAAGTCTAAGAATCCTAAGAGTCCCAGAGTCCCTTCTTGATGCTCTATAGATGTGAAAAAATAAAAAGAGATTTCGATGCCTTATTACAGTAAACTCTATTCAATTTCAATATAAGGATAGGTATTGACAAAATCTCAAGCAATATGAGCCATATATAAACTTGACGGAATTTTTACGTAAAAAAATGACAAAAACGTAATGTGTAGGTACATAAAAAATCCAAAGCAATAGTTATTTTTTTAAATCTAGTTGTATGTCTATTTGTGTATTCGCGTTTCACGCCGAAAGTACCTGGGAGATTACCTCGTTCAAACGAGAGAAACATATAACTCTCAACTTTCATATATATAATTAATGTAATAATTATATATATGATATTTATATCTATAAAATATAGTCTAAATATCTATACTAGCAACTTCCAATTATATATAATCTAAATACTAGTAATTTCCACGACTCCGCCCGCCTTCTAAAAATGGAATCCTAATTCTATTACTTACATACTCGTATCAATAAATTACTCGTAAGTCGTATAACACTTTCACGGCTCACTGCAATATTGGAAAAATGCCAGTACCTAAATTGCAATGCCTCCTTATCACTTAGGAGAATAAAAAATAGCCTATGATGTAAATATACACAAAAAAAACAGAAATCGGTCAAGCCGTTTGGAGGAGTTCGAAAACAAACACTGTGTAACAACACAATAGTAAAAAATATATATTTTTCGGAAAGTCATTTAATCACTTAAATTACAATTCTATAAAATATGCCATACATTTTCATAAACGTACATACATGCATATGTGTCATGTATGATCCTGTTTGTGCTATGAGTTTACCCCATGATGTTTAAATGTCAATCTGTAGAAGTGCACGCGTCAAGAAGGCACAGGCGACTCGAAAACAACTTAGTCAAAATGTATTGGGTAGGTATGTAGATATTTTTACTGCAGCGTTTGATTGAGGAAGTGTAGCGCAGAACTCCATAGAACGCTAAGGGCTTATCGAGAGCTGGCGTGAAAGCGGCTCTTCTTTCAAAGGGGTGCTTTGTGCGAACCACTACAACCACTTTATAGCAGGGAACATACATCCTCTAATATGAATACTTATAATGAATGTTACACCAGATGCCAAAGAGGCGATATTTGAAGTAGTCACAAATTATATTTTTGTAGTGCTACTTACGGAAGTGTCTTAATATTTTTTTCTACTTATAAATTCCTCATACCTGCCGAATGACGTATCTATATATAGAGAAAATAGTACACAATCCAATTAAAATAATATTATTAAAGTCTAAGGTAAATTAGGAGCCGCTGCAAACAGCGAACATCGATCGGCCAATAAAAATTTGGTCGGGTAAGCGCGCACACTGGCCAGACTAAACTGTTTGTTTCGTTGGGTGCTACTAGACAAACTATCGGCCGATAGTTCTTAGCCTAGGATCCCACCGCAAGATTAGGTTCATCGCGTATTTGATTGAAATCTATTTTTTAAAAATTATTATAAATAGGAGAGTATGGTTTGGCCAGGGTGCAATTTAAAATTTGGCCACTAGTATTTTTAATTAAAATAATATTATTTAAATAAAGATAATACAACAAATAAATAATATTTTCGAATTATTGATCTAATTATAAGCTGTAAATTTGTACTTATTCTTATAAATTTATAAAATAATATTTCTGGATTATTAATCAGTATTAATTATAATAATTCTTACAAAATTATTATTTTTCCAATTCAAACATAGAAAAATCAATAGACACTCAGTATTCATTGACTTGAAGTAATCAATTAACTTCCTATTATTTATTTTATAATAAATTGTTGTTATTCACGATTTCTAATTATGTACCTATATTATTTTATTACATACAATTTTAAGACCATACGAAAGCTAGTTTAACAATAGCAAAAATGCCAAAAATATATTTCAATCAAATATTTCGAGTTTATCTCAGAATAGAGCCTTAAATAAACGAGTAGTTAAACATTTTTCTTACGCATAGAAACAAACTATTGTAATGGGATTGAAGCTAATCGTGAGTGATAAGATCAATCAACCTACATAGTTATCCTCTAATTTAGTTCTAATGGTGCAGTAAGAGGAAACGTTCTCGAAGCAAGCCCGACTCCAGAGGAAATGAGTTCAATTTAACATTATCTCGGGGAATTGACTGCCGTGACCTCCTTGCTGCCGGCTTCGCTATATTACTTCCTCTTGTTAATATATGACTGATTTATTTATAAAAAAGAAACTAAATATTTAAGACAACTTGTAGGTATTATAATAGACTTAAAATTTTCCGTATATTCATAGTAGGTAATTGTATGAAAAATTATGTACATATATCTTATAATAAGTACGATAATAATTCTGT